>CM046439.1:22410389-25045389 GCA_025506505.1 Flaveria sonorensis | reverse complement strand
CAATCGGCAGATAAAACCAAGTGGCTAAAAAGTTTGCCTCTACTATACAAGTGTGGAGACTTTATACTATAAAATACAATAAGAATAAACTATTCTTTGTTTAGAATGTATAGCAAGACAGACAATCAGCTTATCAGAGTTAGGTAGCTTTAGTACTATGTTGTCTCCGAAAGACATAACACAACAGCCGTCGGTATAGACAATCTTGTCTTATGTAACAGTTGATTAGTAGTTCATGGAGTTCACTTCTGATCATTAGTAGTCAATCAGTAGTTCTTTAGTCAAATGCTGATTGATAGTTGCTTAGCATATGCTGATTGGCAGACAGTCAGCATATGCTAATCGGTAGACAGTTCAGCACTTGGAAAAATTCGGCAGATTGAGGCCAGTGTTGAATTTCTATGTTTTTGGTAGCTTAATCCTCTTTATAGATCAACATA
The DNA here is from genome assembly GCA_025506505.1 of Flaveria sonorensis. Taxonomy (NCBI): domain Eukaryota; kingdom Viridiplantae; phylum Streptophyta; class Magnoliopsida; order Asterales; family Asteraceae; genus Flaveria; species Flaveria sonorensis. Next base: position 25,044,949 of record CM046439.1, on the reverse strand, counting down.
TTCTTCTTAGGATGATGCTACCAAAACTTCTGTCTTCATCTTTTAAGCATTCTAATCAATAGCAATTCATACATCTATCCTCTTCGATCTCTTAAGGGGTTGTCAATAGGTAGATTCATAAAATCCTTCATGTCATGCCAAGATAGTCTGAAAAGATTTTACTCTTTGACTTCGTCTTTGCCGGCACCAGTATTTATTGACTGAAGGTGTTGGTCAAGGAATTGTAACTCCAATGTATAATTGGGTCAATGAATGCTCGGTGGACTTACATGGAGAACTTTTTCTTCTTCCTTTTGCTCAGCCTTGTTTCCAAATTTCATTCTCAGATTGGCAGTGATAGATTTGTACTTGTTTGGAATCCATTCATAGTCTGAGGCTAACTTGTGCATCCTCTATAAGTCTTCAAGGCTAAGCTTTAGAACCTCTAGCTTAAATAGAAAGAAAACCAGGAAAAACAAGCTAAAGCAATAAAGAAGAGGAAGAGACATGCAAAGGAGAAGGAATATGATCTAGAAGCTGAGATTGATGAGATTGAAGAAGAGCTAGCGGCTCAAAGAGAGAGAAGGTCCAAAAAGAAGTCTGATCAAGGAGAACCGACTCATGAAACTAAAAGGAGAACCAAGCATAAGCAGCCAGTGTTCGAAGAAAGAAGGGATTCCCGATCTGAATTGGACCAAGATATCATTAGAAATGTGAATTCATCGTTCGAAAATGAATTGAGCATGATAAAGACTAAGATGGTCAATCAAGAATTGAGAGAAAAAGAGAAATATGAGCAAATGGAGAGCATGAAAAGAATGATGATTGACTAGCAGGAATTGATTAAAAGACTACTGAAGGAGGTTAATGAGCTCAAGGGCAAAGTTGGTATACCAAACTAGTTATCATAAGAGAAGCTAGATGATCTGACTAACACATCTATGTATTCATTCCTGAAAGTAGGAAAGTCATCTGGGATAAGGGAGAAGCAAGTACAGTAGGAGGTGATGCAAGTGGTAATGGTGATGGTTGCCCAAAGGTTGTTGAAACAGAGGCTGAAAAGAGAGTTGGTGAAGAAAGTAATTTGAGAGAGGAGCCTGTGATTGTTGAAGCTGAGTTTGTTGATTTGGGGTTTGAAATAGAAACAGACTTGACTGGGGCTGAGGTGTGTAGAGAAGATACTACTCAAGGAAATAAGAAGGATACAGGGAAGAGCCTTATTGATGAAGAAGAAGAATACGAGGAACAGTTGGTTGACTATGATTCAGAATCCGAATATTATGAAGTGGATGAGCGTCCAATGACTTATGTGGCACAAAGGGGTTCTGTTGAAAGAGATGTTTTTGAATTGAGTAAAGAAGACTGGTTCGAGAAAGAGAAAGAACTAGAACAGTTAACAACACTGTTCCAAAACATCAGCGAACAAAGTAAGAAGATATCTGATAAGAAAATTGTAAGTTGGAAATACAACCCCAAATTGAAAATGTTCATGATTAAATGAAGGGGTGGGGATATCTCTTGTATGCATAAAAGGAAGGCGTTCAAGACCATACCTAGATGGGGTTTGAGGAGACTATTTGAGATTCCACTTTTGGATGCACATTTGAGTAAATGTGCTATGATGTTGGAGAAGGAAATCAAGGCAGGAATGAATGATAATTTTGAGCTTTTGGGTTTATAAGGGCTGAAAGAAGAAGGTTAAAGAAAGACTTGGATTGGGCAACTGGCAAAGGAAAGATTGTTTTGAAACTAAAGCCAGCTAAAACTATGAACAGGATAAAAGTGCCCAATCCACTTCTCCCTAGACTACAAAAGCTTGAGAAATGGTTCTATGACAACAATACTAGGAAAGCAGTAATTAGAGTGCAAGGTGGAGCTGAGATTAAACTTTTTGATCCAATGGAGGTGTTTTATTTTTGTGATGAGGACTTAGTGATTCTATGTGAGAATCACATCAAAGCGGGAGTTGGAGCTGAAACAAGGAAAGAAGCCAGTTTGTTTATGAACGTGGCGAATAAAGCTCGTGGAGTCAGGTAGAGGTCAGGGAGATAACTGAGAAAATATCTAAGGCTGACGAGTTAAAGTTGGACATGCAGGATCTTACAAGATAGTTCGGAAGGGCAAGTGCAAGGGCTGAAGAGGAGAGTATAGTATGAGCAGATCAAGAAACATCTGATAAAGCTTAAGAGGAAGCAAGAGAGGAGCCAGAAGATCGAGAGTGAGGTCCAACCTAGGGGGAGAATTGATAATCTAGTATAGGTTGGACTCACTATAATTGATAGGTTAAATGTTATGTAATAGGATTAATGCTAGTTTTTCTCTTGTAATTTGTATTTTGTTGACTCTTGTGTTCCAGCGAAACTACGGGAAAAACTATAGTTTCGCTCGGAGTCAGCTGTGTCTGTTCACCCGGCGAAACTGTAGTTCCCTTCCGAGTGAAACTAGCAGATAGTCAGGCAGTTTCGCTAACTGCCAGTGAATCTAGGGTTGCTTATATATTGTAATTTTTCCATCTTTGTAAGGAACGTTTTGGCAAAAACCCTAATACGAAATGTTATTGTTGCAATTGTGTGTGTGTGGCTGGAAGCTAATTATCATTATCATTGAGCCTTTTGGTTGATTATTATTATTTAGATTCAAAATAGTTCATTATGTTATTGAGTTTATTGTGTTAAATCTATGGGAAATCTTTGTTATACATCAAGTGCACTGTTGAATCGATCATCAGGACCAACAATTTTGACTTGTTCTTTCTTTTTATGAAGAAGTTCTTAGCTTTCAAATCATAACCCCATTTGATGATTATTGTATCATCATTATATGAGTCTTTTTCTTCCTGATTTTGAGAATTCTTCTTCTGGATATTCCAACCCATGTCTCATTCTTTCAGCAATATTGGTGATGATCATTTCATCTGCTAAGCTATTAGATTGGCTCTGGGTAGGGGTTTTAGCTATTTCAAAAGCTTGTTGTACTTGTGGAGAACCATGCTTAGTGTTTTGAGCAGATGGAGAAGTAGTAGGAGGTGATTGTGGTTGGTTGCTGGGTTCCGCTGATGGGATGGTTTTGGCACCTTCAGACTCTAGTTTCTTCTTCTTTGTTCTGAAACCTACCTTGATTTCTCCAAATGAGATTTGTAGATCCTCATCAGTACTTTTTCTACTTCCTTTGCCTCAGAATCATTGCTTGGATTCCTTAGTCTTAGCCTGGTCAAATCAGCTATCTCAAACTTGTTGAAGCGTACCAGTTGGTTCCTAGAGTAAGCCATTCTACCTGCTGCTGATCTGGTTATGAAGTAAGTATCTTTATTCTGATCATATTCCCACTCCATTATGGGATCATATGTTGATAGTGGAGTTTTAGGAATCTCTTCACAAGCATCAGACTTGACTAATGTTAGTACTTTATCCAGCAACATCTTCAATTTGTCATTCTTACATCCAAAGTTGCTGAAGTACTCAGCAAATTGCTCTAGAATGTCAAGGGCTAGATCAAGTACTTTATATTCATAGTCATAGTACATGAACTCTCCATTTACACTCTTGATAGCAAATTTCTTCATCTGAGCAAGCTACTTGACAGCCAACACCTTTGTTCCTTTGAGTATCTTCTCCCCTACTTCTGAATCAACAATCCTTGCTTTTACAACTTTCTTTGGTGCTATCTTCTTCTTTTCAAGAATTGTGGAGATGGGTTAATTATAATCAGAGTTTGTTGAGTCAAGGGATGCTAGAGGCTCAAACGGCAGATAGGAAGATCTTTGAGTCACAGTCTTTGACTTGACATGTTGTCTTTCCTGTCACTTTCTCGCTTCTTCAAACATTAGGAGCTCTCCAGCTGTAATCTTTTGTTTGATTCCTTTGATATTTAGATCAAGAATTGACATACTCATTGGTCCTACTTGTCTACCAGATAAACCATACTACTTGAGGAACATCTTTATTTGTTGCTTGTTCCTGAACTCATGTTGACTCTTTTCTCCTTGTTTTTTTTCTGATGCAGCCCTTTTCTCTTCTAGCTAACTCAAGTTGAACTGCTAGGAGACATTATTCTTGATCCTTCTTCTATTTCTTCTAAGTAGATATCATGGGTTTGGATTCAGCAGTTACGATTGTTGAAGCCTGCTGAGTAGCTGTCCTTTGGGTGCTTTCGACAGATGGCCTGGATGACTTTGATGGCATCTTCTTGACAACTTTGGCCTTTGTTTTAGGTGGAATGTTTGATGTTGTTCTGCTGGGTTCACTACCATGGTTGGATTCTTTAGTTGAAATTCTTGTAGCTCTTGATTCCTTTGCACTTTTGATCAGTGCAATGATTTTCTTCTTGATAAAGGACTCTTGAGATCTACCTGCCTTCAGTTATACAACTTCTCTTTCAACACTTAATGGGAATAGCTCCACCTTCTTTGTCATTAGACATCTGGCCTTTGATTTCTATGACTCAACTTTGATATCCTCTTGAGTAGTCATAGGTCTCTTACCTTTAAGGATTATACTTAAAGGCTGATGCAACCAAAAAGCTCTTAGCATGCACATGTGAAGTACATAGAAAGTTACTTCGGAAGATTTGATATAACTCAATGAAATACACTAAGTATCAAATCTTTCGAAGCCAAAAGACCAAATCCTTCGAAGTCAAAAATGAAGTCTTTCGAAGCTTTAAGACAAAGTCTTCCAAAGCAAGGAGACTAATTCCTTTTGAAGATAGAGAAGACATGCCTTCTCTGACTCAATTTTGACAAAAGCTAAACCACTTTCTGCTGCCATCTCTGAAGACTCACTAACTTATATAAGTTGGTGAAAAGTACATACTTTTGTCAACTGTAGATTAAGGTCTTAGAGTCTGTAACTTTCTATTTTTGTACTTTTATCCTTTTTGTATTAGATAAGGATGTGAGCTATGGTATGTAATAGTCACTAGTCAAAAGGCAATCTGCCTTTTCACTTTACATTGAGCTTATTGTCTAGATTAATGTTTCAAGCTGGCATTCAAAGTATGGCCATAGGGGAACTCAATTTCTTTCTATGAATTCAAGTGACAGGTTGAATATGGCATCTTCATAAACCAGTCAAAGTATGTGCAAGATATACTTACCAGATTTCATTAGACTGAGTACAAGGTTGCTAAGACACCCATAACCAAAAACCACACTCTAGGACCTGATCTTGAGGGGGAGTGTGTTTATGAACATCTCTATAGGGCTATGATTGGGTCTCTTATGTACCTCACAACAAGTAAGTCTGATATCATGTTTACCACATGCATATGTGCAAGATATCAAGCCAACCCCAAGATGTCACACCTGGTTGCTGTCAAGAGGATTCTTAGATACCTCAAAGGAGCTCCCAAACTGGGCCTTTGGTATCCAAAGAATTCTGACTTTAATCTGTATGCCTATACAGATAGTGACTATGGTGGCTGCAACATGACTACAAAGTTTACATCAGGGGGATGTCAATTTCTTGGTTGAAGGATAGTCTCATCATAATGCAAGAAACAATCCTATGTCTGCATTAACTGCTGAAGGGAATCCTGTGTAACACTCAAAGACAAAGCACATCAACATCAGGTATCATTTGATGATAATTTTGAAAAGAGGTTGATAAAACTAGTCAAAATTAACACAAATGAACAATATGTTGATCTGTTCACAAAAGCTTTTGATAAACAGAGATTTAAGTATCTTGTATCAGCTATTGGGATGATTAACTTTGAGTAGTTTTTTAAATTAATTTCAAGTTTTTTTTTTCAAATATGTATGTCTTAAGTTGCTTATATCATCGCTCATATAACCTGTTTTTACCTTGGAAGAAAACTTTTCTAACTGATATTCCTTAGAATTTTAAGAATTATAGATATACTTTCTTTTGAAAGACATTAAATTGACTTTGGAAGAAAATTATGTCTTCAAAACTAATAACTACTTTCTAAGAAATTTACATTCGGAACAAATTCTAATATATCTTCCAAATCTTAAATTTGCTTCTAAATAGTTATATGTTTTGAAGGAAAATTTTCTTTCGAAAGCAATTAAGTCTCAGAAGCTTTATTCATCCTTTGAATAAAACTTCTGAAGTTTAATATCTTCTAAAACCAAATATTTCTCGGAAGCAAATTACTCTAAGTATTTTTCTTCCGAAGCAAATTTTTATCAAGCTAAGGAATATCTTCCGAAATTAAATTGGCTTCGGAAATTTTCTCAAAACTTCCAAAGACAAATTACATTCTGAAGATTTTTGACTTCCAAGATATCTACCTTTTTCGGCACTTTTTCAGAGGTGGGACCGACATCCGGATTTCAAAGTTTATCCTTTTGCTTTAACTTTCTCTCGAATCCTACCATATAAATATCCTTACAATGGTTCCCCCTCTTTCTTCTTCCTTTTCATCTACAAAAGTTCTAACCCTAAATGCACCCACAAACCCTCTTTGTTCTTCGCTTCCTTCACTTCAAAACTTTCTCAAATGGCCAACCCTAAACCTCAAAACCAACCTGTTAATCCAAGGATCGAAACATGAATTTATTAGTTTGATTAAACAAATAATGATCGCGGAATTATCACAACTCGTTGTTTAATTAATTGTTTAAGAAATTGTAATTGTAATGTAAATCGACGAAGAACAGATGATAGAAATGGAAAATAAGTTAAAGTAATATGATAAACTAGTTTGCTTCAGACGATTTCCATTAATACTGAATTGGTTACAATTGGTTTTGATTTTTGATGATATGGTAATTGCTAGGTGATGTTCTTGGTGTTCTTGCTATTTGATTGCTATTCTGGTGTAATCAGAATTGTTGTATTGTTTTTTTGTGTATTATTCTTTTTAAAAGAGTGCACCCATGCCTTCTATTTATAGGCAGACGGATTCACTTTTACATGGGTAAAGGTAACTTTCTTATTATGGTAAGAAAGTTTCTCAAATAAAATTCTTAACTTGACATGAAATATTCATTTCTGATAGAAGTGCAGTCTTTCGTAGATGTTGACTTGATGACATCACTCCAGAGAGTTTGACTTGTTGACTTCATGTGGCTTCCTTGATGATTGGAGTTCATGCAAGTACTTTGTTCTTCTGTAGGAGTTATCCTTCCGTAGTAGTTAGCTCTTTAATATTCATATTGAACTTCATCCGTAGGAGCAAGCTTTCTTCTTGCGCAGGAGAGCCAGTAACTTGATCTCACGAGCAGACTTGTTCTTCCGTAGATGTTACAATGTTTCCGCATGAGATCCACGAATGCATATTCCTTGAATTTTTCTTTTATATTCCGTAGAACATCTATGGAAGTACAAACTTGTTCATCCATATATAGTTCTTGTACTTGGTCAATTTTCAAAATTGACCAAGTATGATGTTTTCCTGCAATTACACATATAATCAACACAAGTAATTATTTGGGTTAACATATATATATATCTTGCATACAAAAAGATAAAGATTTACAAGAGTTCATTACAAGAGATGTATAATCTTCTAAACCTATACAATCAATCTGGACCTAACAATACTCCCCCTTAGGTTTAGAAACTTGTATTCAGTTGTTCAATGTTTTCAACTCCTGAACTCTTTCCAAAAGCTTTTTGTTAAAGTATGCAACAACATCCTTTTATTAAATGTTATGGGACTCTTAAACCTCATTACCCTTCCGTGGTTGGTTGGATACACAATCAAGTTTACCCACAATTTAATTTTTCCGCAGAACATCTACGGAAGGCAAACTTTCCTTATTTTATCCGTATTCAATCGAAGGAAGTATACTTTACTTTACCATAAGATACCAGTCTACAGAAAGTAAAATTTGTTATGTTTTTGTTGTATGATCGTCACATGTTGTTAGATCATTTGTTGATTGCTATTGGACCTTGTTGATTTTGCTTCATGGAAAATGTACAAGAGATTGATTTGGTTAAAAACTTCAGATATCCTGCAGCCAAGTTAGTGCTCAAGCTTCAATTTTCTTCATTTAAATGTGATATACTCATTTTTCATGCTGATGACTACTCCCCCTAAATTAATCATGAACTTATGCATTTATCATAAATTTATGAAGAGAATATCATGAAAAGCAATTATCTGTCCATCATATTAGCAAAGAAAAGAACATAAACAAAATCTTTTTGTATGTTTGTTTACAAGCATTTAAACCATAAAATGGGATCAAACTATGACACTAAGCAACTTCCCAAAACATTTTGTATGAGGATAGTAGACATAGATCTAGTGCTGATTGCAAGTATTATGATCCCCATAAATTCAAGCAAGAGTATATATTCAACTTGTCAAGCTGTTTATCATGTTTTGGTATTGATTAAAGATAGACAAATATGGACTCCATATTCAATTCACATTGGAGTTTGTCCTTAGTTTATGAGTCAATTCATCACTTTTTCACACTTGAAAACTATGTTCCTTAAATCATAAGCTCTATCTTAAGATTTCTTTGAAATCTTATTAATGTTGTTGTTATGATTTTTATGCTCTTTAAGATAATATACAATTGATCACATTGGATTCTTTTAGAGCTGTTCCTTTTTGGAACTTATTGATGATCAGCATCAGGTCACCAGGTCTTTACTTACATAAAACAAAGGTGCCTATGAACCCAGGTCTTTGCTCATGCAAAACAGAGGGTCCATGATGTGCAAAGATTGAGGTTATAAAGTGTCGTAACATAGTGTGCTTGGGTGACTGAGTTGATCACAGCAGGATAAGACTTACTTGCTTGCTCCTCAAAATGGAATTGCCCAAAATTAGTCACCTTGGCATTATGTTAAGCATGGACGTGTTTATTTTCCACTCAAGCTCAACCTACTCACATATCAAATCACATCTGATTGGTCTTTATTGTAAGTTAAAAACCAGGCAAGTAAACAAAGGTATAGTGTGCGATCATTTCCCATGATATGAATTGCTTTTTCAAGAAAACGTAATAACAAGACAATATTTTTGAACTTTTATATATTTTATGGATGTTTTTGGCTTTTTCATATTGAGAATTTTAAAGAACAGATCATGCTTTTCTTTATGATGATGACTAATCTAAGTTGATCATGCCTAAAGACTCAATTAAGAAATGAAATCTCACTAAGTCAAAGGATTTAGTGAATAAATCAGCAAGCTGATTTGTTGTATCCACTTTGATCAACTTGATTAAACCTTTTTTTAAGTAGTCTCTCAGAAAATGATATCTAATTTCTATATGTTTTGTTTTATCTTGCACTGGATTAGCAGTTATGAACATAGCAGCTGAGTTATCTATATGTATTGGTGTTTGAAGAAAATTGTAACCATAATCAAGTAGTTGGTTTTGCAACCACAAAACTTGAGAACAACTAGCTGAAGCAGCAATGTACTCAGCCTCAGCTGTGGATACTGACATATTTGTTTGCTTTTTGCACTGCCAAGAAACTAGTCTTGGTCCAATTGTTTAAGAAATTGTAATTGTAACGTAAATCGATGAAGAACAGATGATAGAAATAAAAAACAAGTTAAAGTAATACGATAAACTAGTTTGCTTCAGACAATTTCCATTAATACTGAATTTGTTACAACTGGTTTTGATTTTTGATGATATGGTAATTGCTAGGAGTTCTTGCTATTTTGATTGCAATTCTAGTGTAATCAGAATTATTGTATTGTTTTTTTATGTATTGTTATTTTTAAAAGAGTGCACCCATGCCTTCTATTTATAGGCAGAGGGATTCACTTTTACATGGGTAAAGGTAACTTTCTTATTATGGTAAGAAAGTTACTCAAATAAAATTCTTGACGTGACATGAAATATTCATTTCTGACAGAAGTGCAGTCTTCCGTAGATGTTGACTTGATGACATCACTCCAGAGAGTTTGACTTGTTGACTTCATGCGGCTTCCTTGATGATTGGAGTTCATGCAAGTACTTTGTTCTTCCGTAGGAGTTATCCTTCCATAGGAGTTAGCTCTTTAATCTTCATATTGAACTTCATCCGTAGGAGCAAGCTTTCTTCTTCGGTAGGGGCAGCAGTAACTTAATCTAACGAGCAAAATTGTTCTTCCATAGATGTTACAATGTTTCCGCAGGAGATCCACGAATGCATATTCCTTGACTTTTTCTTTTATGTTCCGCAGAACATCTACTGAAGTACAAACTTGTTCATCTGTATATAGTTCTTGTACTTGGTCAATTTTCAAAATTGACCAAGTATGATGTTTTCCTACAATTTCACATATAATCAACACAAGTAACTATTTTGATTAAATCTGGTTGTGTTAGATCTAGATTGATTGCATAGGTTTAGAAGATTATACATCTCTTGTAATGAACTCTTGTAAATCTTTATCTGTTTGTATGCAAGATATATATATATATATATGTATATATATATATATATATTATATATATATATATATATATCTTGCATACAAACAGTTAAAGATTTACAATAGTTCACTACAAGAGATGTATAATCTTCTAAACCTATGCAATCAATCTAGATCTAACACAACCAGATTTTTCCAGACACCTACACAAGCAACATAATTAAGTTGCTCTTTTGTCATCTGAGAAAGATCCAGGTTTCTCAGATGTTTACCGCTTCCTTGCTCAATCAAACTACCTTACTGCACTCACAATAGACCCTCCACAATATAAAGAACAACTCCTTGAGTTCTGGAGGACCTACTAAGAGGTGATCTTGGATGGTGAGAAGGCACTGTCAGCCACAATGCAGGGCAGGATAGTTTTCATCACCCCAACCATAATCAACTCTCATCTAAGGCTTGATGATGAAGATGGCGAGCTGTCCTTCCCCAAATCTGCTATTAATGAGTCATTTTGGTAGATGGGCTATGAAGGGGACTTCAGAGTTAGAACCTTCAAAAAGGTAAGGTCTCCTACCAATGAAAGTACATCCTCTATGTTGTCATCCACTCCTTATCTAACAAACATGAAGGATGGGACCAGATTCCTGAAGACTTATCCTACATAGTCCATGGAATGGGTCAAAGGGTCAAGTTCAAGTACTCATAGTTTCTCTATACAAACTTGCTTGTCGACTTGGACTCCTTAGAGTACTACGTGTTCCCTAGATATGTTTAACACATTCTTAACTATGAACTATGCTTACAGTTAAGGGAAATAGATAATACTCTTAAATTGGGATAGATGAAGCCCGAAATCTTTAAAATCAAGAGAAAGACCACTGTTGGCTTCTCAGGGGTTGAAACAGCCCTGGTCCAAAAAATGTTAGAGCTCATTGCTCAAGGTGACAACTTGACAGCACTAGTCAATGTTGAACTCACACCTTCTACTTCTACACCACCCACACAACCAAAAATAACCATCACCTACTCAAGAAAATCTAAATGAACCTGTGCTCAGTCTATTCTGATTGACCAGGTCCCCATAAAACTACCCATGCAGGAGGAAGTGGAACAAAGAGCTCCCACCTCCCTTGAGGAGCATACCACTTTCTTTACTTCATTGATCAGTGCTGAGGCTCCTCATGTTCAGCCTGATGAGCTTATTGTCTCAAAACATTAGTGATCAACCTTCAGAGGAAAGCTACCATCCCGAGCCATTAGATTTAAGCCAACCTATCCGTGACCTCCAATTCTATGATAATGAGGATATGGGTTTTAGTGAGTACCAAGAGTCTCTCTTCTCCTCCCCTTCTCAAGGAGAGATGAGTGCCCTTGAATCACCCATGTCTAGCTCACATCATCCACCCCTAGATGAGGTGAACTTCCCTGAACATGTTGAGGAGGTCCATATGGAAGAGGCTCACACTTTTGTAAGTGATTACATCCTTAAAACCTCAACCATGGCAACCCAGCCTATTGACACTTCTCTTGAAGCTGTCATGGTGTAGGGGAAATCTAACAACCAAGAACCCAAAGCTGGTGGTGACGAAGGAGACTTTGGTCCTATTCTCTCACATCCACATGATTCTTCTGAAGAAGATAAGGGGAGTTTGAAACTAAAGGTGCAAAAACTATCTAAAACATTGACCTATTGCAGGATCGTTAAAGGGTACTTAAGCTTACACTTAGTTAACACACTTAGGAGGATCTTAAGATCACTTAACAATTCAAATAGGGAACTGTGAACCTTTACTAAAGATACAAGATAAACACAAGTAAAACAAGAACAAGAACACATGGTAAAGTTTTCAAGGAAGTTGTATATTGCTTCGTTAGTTCTATTACAAGTGTTGTACACGTATATTTTGACTACAAGAACCGGATACTACTTATACTACATCCTGTCAATATGCAAAAAGACAGTTGGAAGTGACTAATCTTGACAACAAGATCAGCCTAAAGTCAAAAGGCAGATTGCCTTTTGACTAGTGACTGTGACAATCCATAGCTCACAGATTTTCCTATTACAAAAATCCAAAAAGGAACAAAAATAGAAACTTGCTGGCGAAGACCTTATCTAGTTTATCATAAAGTATGGAAGTTTCACCAACTAGTGATAGCAGGTGAACTACCAGAACATGCAGCGAAGAGTAGGTTACTTTATGATAAAGATGATGAAAAAGGTATCTTTTCTCTCTCTTTAGAGGAAAATCAGTCTTATCTTTAAACAGCTTTGGAAGACTTTGTCTTGAGAGCTTCGGAAGGCTTCATCTTTTACCTTCGGAAGAGTTGAGTCTTTCTCTTTGGAAGACTTTATACTTGGAATATTTTCCAAGTTCAGTGTAAAGCTTCCGCAGCAGTTTCTTCTGAACTTTGGCTTCAGAAGATTTTGCACTTAGCATTTTTCTTGAGTGTGTAAAACTTCCGAAGCTAGTTCACCTTTGTTCCAAAGTGCATGTCAGAAGACTTGGTTGTTTTGGTATCTTTTGGTTGCATCAGCCTCTTAACTTCAGAGGTTCCTACAAACTCCCCTTAGGCTAATGCTACCACAACAGAGGGGTTCTTCAGACTAGGATAGTCCATATGAGGATCTTCAGAATTCCTTTCTTCATCAGTAGATCTGGATTCTTCAGACTCATGAAGTACCTTCTCATGTCATAGAGATCATGCAGAGGGAGTTCAAGCATGTCACTTGTGAAGTAGACATGTTGTTCTCCCTGATCTCTAGTGACATACCATCTGTCTGGATCTTCAGCAAAAGTCTAGGACAGAATTTGTCTTTCAACAGAGAGAGGCTCTACTATGATAGGAGTTGGTTGAGAGTCCTCTTCATGCACTTCCTGAGGATGTTCTGACTCATCCTGAGGTTGGGAGGAGGATGTCTTTCTTCTTTTCTTCTTTGAAGATGATCTTCTTTTGACCATCCTCTTTTTCCTCCCTGATGATTTTAACTAAGAGGTTTGGTCTTCAGTACCAGGTTCTTCAGTGGATTCCCTCTCAGCTGGGATCTCCTCTCTCCTAGTTTCAGAAGGAGAGGGAGGAGAACCCTGCTGTGGGTTAGAAGATGAAGTTCGCTATTGTGCAGCTTCAGGTGCAGGTGGTGTTGTCTCTGTAGGTTCCACCTTTACCTCAACTTCAGGTTGAGCTTGACTTGATGATGAATGAAAGCCCACAAGCTCTCCCCTTTTTATCTTTTGCTTGATCACCCTTATGTGCTCATCCATTGTGGATAGAGACATGAGACCAAGCTTCCTTCCAGAGAACCCATACAGCTTTAAGAAGCTCATCATCCTCTGCCTATCTATAGACTTTTTCTGACTTTTCTGGATGATGGATCTTGATTTTGCAGCTTCTTCCCTTTGCCTTTTCTTTGCAGCTTGCCTTTCTTTCATGGCTGGCTCTTCTAGCTGCTTATTTTATTCAAATAATATATAATCATAGGGCAAGGGAAGGAGTAGGTGCCTGATAGAGACTTGTGGCACTCAGGTAGTTGATCATTTTTAATCTTTCTTCTTCATCAACTACCTGAGGTTGTTCAGCAGCCACAGTCTCTGACTCAGGACTTTCTTGAACTGGGGAGAGGATAGGAATGTTCTTGTAAAGCCTTTTTCTCCTCATTTCTTCCTTGTGTTTGAGGGTCAAGGCTGCATCCTCTGCTTCCTTCCTCTCCTTTGACAATTCAATGTCAGCCAGTTCATTTAACTCCTCTAAGGGGAGAGAGATAAGTTTATCTATGTTGTAGTTTTTGGTCCCCATATAGTTAAGCCTGGCTGCCCTTAATTCATCTTCTTGAGTGTTTGGTATAGGGGCAGTCAGAATTGCAGCTTGCATGAATCCTGGGGACCCACTTGAACTCTCTCCCCTCAGCTTCCTCTTCCTCTCTCTCTTTTCTTCTTCAATCTCTTTAGGAGTCATCTTCCTTTTTCCTTTGCCAATTGCAGATCTTGATGACTCAGTCTGAGGAGAGCTTTGGCCTTCATTGCTTGATTCAGCAGTCAAGCTCTGGCCAGAGAGAGGTTGTGAAGCACCATCACCAGCTGGTGCTTCACTGAGGGTATGGGGTGCTAGAGGAGATCTTGTTTCAAAGTTCACAGTCTCAGCCTCTGGGCCTTCAGTCAAGGCTTTTCCTTCGAAGTTAATCTTGGGGTCTACCTCAACATCCAGTTGACCAAAGGCTTTAACTGCTAGCCTCTGTCTATATAATGCAGTTCTCCTTTTGAATTCTGCCAGCACCCAGTCTTGAATTTGATTGGTTAATCTGACAGCTTGTCTGTTATTGCTTGGATTGACAAGTGCCAGGTCTACCAAGTTTATACTCTCATAGAAACTCAGGGTGGAGATGTTGAGAATTTCTTGTTGACCCTGAGCTCTAGAGATCACAAGAACTTTCCTATCATTGCTCTTGGTACTCCCTCCTCAAACAGTTGTTGAATGAGCAGATCCAGATCACTGTCTAGAGGAGGTTGCTGAGCATGGACAACTGCAAGATAGGATGGTGAGTCCTGTATGTCCATACTTGAGGAAGAACTCCCAGGTTCTGTGGCTGTCAGAACTTCCTCCCCCTTTTTGGTAGCATCACCCTCATGAATAGGTGAGCTGGGGAAGTGATCTATAACATCCACAGGTTCTTGTGGACCTGGATGAGTTTGTCCTATAGGTTTCTCAGCTAACTGGCCCTTGAGATCGGTGATCTCAAGTTGCTGGTCATGGACCCTCCTTTGCAAGATAGTCACCTGTGATTCAAGGTGAGCTATCTGTGAAACTAGTTGGGTGCAGATGTCTTCGAGTTGGTGCACCCTGAGTTTCAGACTCCCCTCATCTTTAGTTGAAGAATCATTGGGGGATGAAGGAGGTGAATCGAGGTCTGCTCCTTCACCACCAGCATGGGGTTCTTGGCTGCTGGATTTCCCTAGCCCAATGACAGTGTCAAGAGGCTGGGTTGCCGTGGTTGAGGACTTAAGGATGTAATCACTGGCAACAGTGAGAGCCTCTTCCACATGGATCTCCTAGACAATCACAGGAAGATCCACCTCAGTTTGGGGTGTCTGATATGGGCTAGACATGGGTGAAGCAGGAGTACTCATCTTCCCTTGAGTGTGGGTAGAGAGGGGAGAGTCATGATACTCACTGAAACCCAAATCTTCATCAGAATAGAAGTCAAGGCTGGGAATGGGTTGGTTGAGATCAAGAGGCCGGGGATGGTAGCTTTCCCCTAAAGGTTGATCACTAGAGTGTTGAGAGTCAGAGTGATGGGTTAAGGCTGTTTGTGTAGTGGTGAGCTCATTAGGCTGAGCATGAGGATCCTCAGCACTGATTGTTTGAATAATGGGAGTGGTTTGCTCCTCAGGGGAAGTGGGAGCTCGAGTGTCCACTTCCTCCTGTATGGGTTGTGATATGGGGGCCTGCAGATGCTTAATAGCAAGTGCAGGGGTTCGTTTGGATTTTCTAGTGTAGGTGAGGGTAATTGTTGGCCTTGATGGTGGTTGAGAAGTAGAAGGTGTTGGTTCATCACTAGATGGTGCAGCTAGGATGTCACCCTAAGCAATGAGCTCAAACATTTTTAGGACAAGAGCTGTTTCTACCCCGGAGAACCCAATAGTTGGCTTTTTTAATATCTTGAAATTGTCGGGTCTCATGTGTGAAAGTTTAAGAACATTACCTATTCCCCTCAACTGTGGTCCCAATTCACAGTTGAGAATGTGTTGAACATACCAGGGGAACATGTAATATTCTAAGGAATCCAAATTAGCTAGTAAATTTGTAAATACAAACTGAGAGTACCTGAATTTGACCCCTTGAACCATCCCATGGACAATGAAGGAGAGGTCTTTTGGAATCTGGTCCCATCCTCCATGTTTGTTGGATAATCTATGAATGATGACATGGAGGAGGTATTTCCATTGGAATGAGATCTTCCCCTTCCTGAAGGTCTTGACTGAGAAGTCACCTTCGTATCCTATCTGCTCAAAGGATTGGTTGACAGCAGTTTTTATGAAAGACAGTTCACCTGCTTCATCATCCAGCTAAATATGGGTGTTGATAATGGTGGGAGTGATGAAAACCGTCCTCCCATACACTGTGGCAGACAGTGCCTTCTCCCCGTCCATGGTGACCTCTTGACATGTCCACCAAAACTCAAGCAACTGATCCTCATAGAGAGGAGGATTGATTGTAAGGGAGGTGAAGTAGTAAGATAAAGAAAGATACCTACACACGTCTGAGAAGCTTGGATCCTTATCAAAGTTTAACAGAGCAACTTGATTGTGTTGCCTGTGTAGGTGCATGGTGAAATCAGGGTCGTTATGACGATCATGATTGGCCATTTGAAGAAGCTTGGTAGTGAAAGAAAGAAGAAGAAGATGAAATTTAGGGGTAATTTTAGGTTAAGGAACATTGAGAGAAGTGAGATGAAATAGAACCGTTTGGAAAGATATACTCTGGATTTGAGACAAAGTTATGACAAAAAGATAAACTTTGAAATCCATAAGTGGGTCATACTTCTGAAAAAAGGCGCCCAAAAAGTTAGTTTTCGTGGAAGTAGAAAAAGCATTCGAAGACAATTTTGGTTTTGAAAGCTATGCAATCAAAGCTTCCGAAAGTAATTTTGCTTCGGAAGATTTTTCAAAGAGTTTTGAAAATTTTGGCTTCGGAAGAAATAAATGAGTCTTCCGAGACTAAATTGCTTTCAGAAGAAATTTGTTCCTAAAAAGCATTCAAGTACTTATACCAAAATTTAAGCTTCGGAAGATACTTCAAGAATTTCTTCCGAAGGTAAATCTCAGATAAGTTGTTTAAACGATTTAGACATAAATTTCTTCCGAAGGAAACTTTTGCTTCTTCCGAAGGTAAATTTTCATCATTCTAAGAGATATCATTCTAAAAGTTCATTTTTCTTCCAAAGTGAATTGGGCTTATGAAGTTAAATAATAGACAACCTAGGACACACAGTTTTAAGAAATAATATTGATTAAGTTATTAAGAAAAATACTCAAAGTTAATCATCCCAATAGTTGATACAAGATATTTAAATCTTTGTTCATCAAAAGCTTTTGTGAACAGATCGGCATATTGTTCATTTGTGTTAACTTTGATTAGTTTTATCAATCTCTTTTCAAAATTATCCCTAATCAGATGATACCTAATGTTGATGTGTTTGGTCCTTGAATGCTGCATAGGATTCTCTGTAAAAGAGATGGCACTATTGTTGTCTATGTGGATGGGAGTCTCTTTGAAATTGAACCAATAGTCTAGCATCTGATTTTGAATCCAAAGCACTTGAGCACAACAGCTGGCAACAGCAATGTATTCAGCTTCAGCAGTTGATGCAGACACACAGGATTGCTTCTTGCATTGCTAAGAGACTATCCTTCCACCCAGGAACTGACACCCCTAGATGTGGACCTTGCAGTCATGTTGCAACCACCATAATCACTATCTGTATAGGCATACAGATTGAAGTCTGAATTCTTTTGATATAAAAGGCCTAGATTTGGAGCACCTTTGAGATATCTAAGGATCCTTTTGATAGTGATTAGGTGTGACATCTTGGGGTAGGCTTGATATCTTCCACATATGCATATGGCAACCATGATATCAGGCCTGCTAGCAGTAAGATACATAAGTGACCCAATCATAGCCCTGTAGAGATGTTCATCAACACACTCCCCCTCAAGATCAGGACCAGGGGAGTGGTTTCTGGCTATGGGTGTCTTTGCAACCTTACAGCCAGTCATCTTGAATCTTGTAAGTATGTCCTATACATACTTTGACTGATTGATGAAGATGCCATCTTCAACCTACTTTACTTGAATTCCTAGAAAGAAATTGCGTTCCCACATGGCACTAATTTCAAATCTATTCTTCATCAGCATCTTAAAGTCTTTGCAGAGCTTTGGATTAGTTGAACCAAAGATGATGTCATCCATATATATCTGAACTAGCAATGTGTCACTTCTTGTTTCTTTGATGAAGAGAGTCCCATCAATAGTACCTCTTTTGTATCCATGTTGATAGAGGCATGTTGATAGTGTCTCATACCACTTTCTTGGAGCTTGATGCAGTCCATAAAGGGCTTTATCATGCTTGCAGACATAATCAGGATGATCTGGGTCTGCAAAACTAGGTGGTTGTTTAATATAAACTTCTTCATCAATTACCCCATAGAGAAAAGCACATTTCACATCAAGCTGGTAGACCTTGAAATCCTTGGATGCAGCATAAGCCAGAAATATTCTTACAGCTTCAAGTCTTGTAACTAGAGTAAAGACATCAGTGTAATTAATTCCTTCTTCTTGAGTGTATTCTTGGACAACCAGTCTAGCCTTGTTCTTGATGATGATCCCTCTATCATCTTTCTTGTTCCTAAATACCCATTTGGTTCCTATG
Organism: Flaveria sonorensis; assembly: GCA_025506505.1. Taxonomy (NCBI): domain Eukaryota; kingdom Viridiplantae; phylum Streptophyta; class Magnoliopsida; order Asterales; family Asteraceae; genus Flaveria; species Flaveria sonorensis. The sequence continues at coordinate 25,026,241 of CM046439.1, read as the reverse complement.
ACACTCTTTCCTTGAGGAAGAGGACATAAGTTCCAAACCTTCTATCCTTTGATTTGAAGCAGCTCATCTTGCATAGCTTCAATCCAGCTTCCATCCTTCAAAGCCTCATTAACCTTCTTCAGCTCTATCTGGGATAAGAAACAAGAATGTAGACAAACATGGCTGTCATAAGCTTGTCCTCTTGTTCTTACCCCTGAGTCGACATTTCCAATGATGTTTGTGGTGGGATGTAACTTGTGGATCCGAAGTTGAGGGTTCACAGCAAGTTGGTTAGTCAGATCTAAATTTGAGAAATTCTGATCTGGAAATGAGGTGTCTCCCACCACATCAACACACTTATCAAGAGTGACTTGATCCAATGAGTGTGTAACATCATTCATGTTGTCTTCAATGGAGTGGTTTTCAGCATCAAGAAATTCTTGATCACGGTCACCACCTCCAGTTCCTCTTCCTACATTTGAAGTTCCTTCTCCTGAATTCTGAGCCTCTAAGCTGGAATTTGAAGGCAATTCATTTGAATCAGCAGTATTTGTCATGCTAGTGCTGATGGGAGCTTCAGTTGCAGGGTTAGTCACCATAGGAGCTGAATTAGTCTTCTTGTTTGGTCTTCTCAGCTCAAATCTTGGATCAGGATCTTCTGTTGACATGTTATCTGTAGATCCTGAAACATTCTCACAAGATTTGTTAAAACAGTTGGTAACTAAGTCAAGATCAAACAGCCAATCATGACCAGATGCTTTTACACCGGGTGTGTGTTCATTGAAAGTCACATTGGCTGACTCCTCAATGATTCTAGTTCTGAGATTGTATACTCTATAAGCCTTAACTTGAGAAGAGTACCCAACAAAGTGTCCATCATTTGAATTCTCAGCAAACTTGGCTATTTGATCTTTGGTATTCAAGATGGTGCAGGGACATCCAAATGTTCTAAGACAACCAATGAATGGTCTTCTTTTGTGCCATAGTTCATAAGGAGTCTTACCATGTGTCTTAACTACCAAAACTCTGTTTTGCACATAGCAGGCTGTGTTGACAGCCTCTGCCCAGAAGGTGATGGGCCGCTTAGAATCAGACAACATGGTTCTTACAGCTTCAATAAGTGTCCTATTTCTCCTCTCAGCAACACCATTTTGCTAAGGAGTCCTGGGAGCACTGTATTGTCTTGAAATACCCTTTTTATCACAAAATGTATCAAGGATTTGGTTTTTGAATTCGGTTCCTTGATCACATCTTATGATTTTGACCTTGTGATCAGATTGATTCTCAATTTTTAGAATGAAATTCTTTAAGATTTTAGGAGTTTCATCCTTAGTTTTAAGGAAAAACACCCAAGTAAATCCAGTGAAGTCATCTGTGATCACCAAGCAGTATGAGGTCCTTCTTAAACTCATTACACTGGTGGGGCCAAATAGATCCATATGTAACAAGTGTAGGGGAGTAGTGATAGAGTTCATTTCCTTTGGCTTGTGAGACACTTTGTGTTGCTTCCCCTTCAGGCATGCAACACAGTGGTCATCACTTGTAAACTCTTTCTTTGGCATTCCAATTAGTAAATCATTCTTAATCAGTTTATTCATGTTCTTAAAGTTTACATGGCACATTCTTTCATGCCAAACACTATTTGCTTTAGATAGAAAGCTCCAGAGGGAGATGTTTCCTGCAAGTACATCTTGTACATGTTCCCTTTCCTGAGGGCTCTGAGCAACATATGCTCTTGAGCAATATCGACCCCGGGCTTGAGAACAATGCACGCATGCTCAGTAAAGAGCATATGATGTTTTTGGTCACAAAATTAGGACACACTCAAAAGATTATATCCAGTAATGTAACCTCCTGCATCTCCTCCAAAAGTAGCTGGTCCTCCATCAATTCTTTCAAAGTTTTGAAGTAGGGACTCATTGCCTGTCATATGCCTGGAGCAACCACTATCAATGATCCACACATTTCTGTTTGCCTTTGGCTGTCCCTGCACAAAAGAGATGATTAGTTACATTTGGAAACCCAAGCCTCATTGGTCTTGGGCTTATAAAGTTCAGATGAAGGCAATGAAATAGTAAGTGATCCTATGTTCAGGCTTTGAGGATCATTTGTTGTTGCTGAAGAGGGGCTTTCAGTCTCAAGGTCTTCCTTCATCTTCCACACCACCTTTGGAAGATTGGGCTTGACCTTCACTACTTCGAAAGCTTTTGTAGGTTTGGAAGCTTTGGAGACTGATCCTTCGAAAGCTCTTGCTTTCATTGCAGCAAGCTTCAGTGCTTCGAAAGCATTCTTTTCTTCCGAGACCAACTTTTCTTCCGAAGGCAATTTCCTACTTGCCTTCTTCTTCATTTTGGAGCTTCCGAAGGAAACAGATTTTCCTTCCGAAGCTGTTTGTTTCTTCTTTTTTTCAGAAGTTTTCTTCTTGATCATGTGGAAAGTACTCTTAGGATTTTATTGACAATCCTTAGCCAGATGTGAAGTACTACCACACATAACACAATCCAATTCTTTCCTTTTGAGAGTCTTCTTTCCCAAAGAAGACTGAGCTTGGACAGTTTCCTCTTCTTTCTCCACCTTTATTGATGATGCAGCAGGCTTCTTAGGGTGAAGCTTGCTCTTTGAAATGGATGGTTCAGGCTGTGTAGCAGTGAAACACAGCTGATCAGTCTTCTTGTTGTTGCAGGAGTGAGTTGAAGCTGAAGTAGAACTCTTGGTAATAGAATTCTTGACAGGATCTTCAGCTTTCATCACCTTGAACCCTGCAGAGATAAATACTTGTTTCTGTTTGGGATCAAAGGTGGTCTTGATCTCTTGAGCTTTTCTGGATCTTCTCTTTGCTCTTCTAATCAAGTTCTTTCTCTTGGTTTTGCTCAAACCAGCTTCTTTTTCCTCCATAGGAGCAAGATGACCCTTTTTTGATTGACTCTCTTCACTCATCTCAGATTCATCCCTCACCTTCTCCTCTTCATCCTCTGCATCACTTGGGTCTATGGACGGCAGCCATCTTGACCAGTTCCACACCTAGGAGATCTAACTGATAGTAGAATGTGTGGAGGAGCTATCTCACTAGATCCTAGTCCCTGCTTATTCTGATAACATACTTTTGCATGCAGAGATGAGGATATCATGTTCTTGAAGGTCTCTTCTTCAAGAACTCATTTTTTTGCCCTGGCTTTGCTGATCACAAGCTCAGCCTGTCATTCAGTCAACTTGGTAATGAGATCCTTAATTTGAGTCCTGTAGTTTGTTTGCTGTTTAAGAGTTGAAACTATTTTCTCTAGATCTTCTATCTTAAGTTTATAGTCATTTTCAGCTCTTTTAAAATCAGCTTTTAAAATATTTAAAGACTCAATATCAGATCTCATTTCCAAGTTGTAGGACCTGTATCTATTTACTTTAGCAATACATCCAGGAGAGCAAAGATGTTCAAGTACCTTGGCTTCATCATGATCAGCCATGAGTGCTTGGTTTGGAGGTGCATCTTCAGCTTTAAAGCTCCAGTCAAAGCCTCCTTCTTCAACAGCCACTACAGCTTGCTATCTTGGCTTCTCATCCTGGTTCCCTCCTTTAGTGTAGTTTGGCCTGGATGAAGCTTGGCCACCATTTGACTTAGGTGCCTTGCATTCTCTAGCAAAGTGTCCCATCTGGTTATAGTTGTAACACTTGACTTTGCTCTTGTCCAACCTAAACTTGCCACTGGCAGCATTGCTAGGAAACCTTCTTCCAGTCCTTTTGTAGAACTTCTGGGCTCTATGAGTGAGAAGAGCCATTTTCTGGAGTATCTGCATGTACTCCAGATCATCTGGATGGATACAGTCCAGGTCTTCAAGAGTGAAAAGAAAGTTGCCTGTACTTTCATCAGTGGAGACAAAAGCTTAAGAAGAACTTGTCTCTTGGAAGGAACTTCCTTGGATGTACCTCTCTCTAGGTGTCTCTGGGAAGGTGATGAAAGGACCCTTTTGTGAGTTTTTAAGGTAGCAGATGAGATCATGCTGTGGTTCTCTGCTATCCCTTTCAACCACATGAAGGGCTGAGCTCTGGTGAGTGTTGGAGTTACCAAATGAATTTTGCATGTTCATCTCCATCTGGTATCCATAGAGTATCCCATACAACTCAGTGAGAGTAAGGGTCTTGAGGTTTTCAGTCCTCTTAATGACCATATAGTTTTGTGTCCATTGTCTTGGAAGAGAGGACATGAACTTCCTAACAATATCCCTGTTCTCAATAGTTACCCCAACATCAGCCAGAGTATCCACAATCTCAACATACCTGAAGTATTGTTGAGTCATGGTTTCACCTGTCTTGAAGGTGAAATTTTCAAACTGCTACTTCAGGAGATCCTTCTTGTTCTCTTTGGCATCATTTGAACCCTCATACATTAGTTTCAGTGCATCCCATAGCTGTTTAGCGGTCTTGCACTTCTTGAAACCTCTGTAGATGGAGTTTGGAAGAGCAGTTTGGATAGCTGTCATGGCTTTCTGATGAACATCAATTCTTTTTTAGTCTTTATCAGAAAAGTCAACCCTCTCCTTTGGTATCATGCCACCACCAGCAGCAGCTGAAGAGGTGCATGGTACATGAGGTCCATTGACAACAGACTCCCACATCCTGGAATCTTGAGACTTGATAAAGCATTCCATTCTTTGACACCAAGTGTCAAAATCCTCAGGAGTGATCAGTGGGGACTTTGTGATGTTTCCAGTTTCAATATCAGCTTTGGTGATAGCTTCCATTTGAAGAGTTAAGTGATGTGTGTAACTAAGAGGATTTGAAGATTGTGAGATCTTAAAATCAAGAGCCTTGAATGCTCTGATACCAAATGCAGGACCGTTAAAGGGTACTTAAGCTTGCACTTAGTTAACACACTTAGGAGGATCTTAAGATCACTTAACAATTCAAATAGGGAACTGTGAACATTTACTGAAGATACAAGATAAACACAAGTAAAACAAGAACAAGAGCACAAGATAAAGTTTTCAAGGAAGTTGTATGTTGCTTCTCTAGTTCTATTACAAGTGTTGTACAAGTATATTTTGACTACAAGAACTGGATACTACTTATACTACATCCTACAACCGTCAATATGCAAAAAGATAGTTAGAAGTGACTAATCTAGACAACAAGATCAGGCTAAAATCAAAAGGCAGATTGCCTTTTGACTAGTGACTATGACAAGCCATAGCTCACCGACTTTCCTCTTACAAAAAGCCAAAAAGGAACAAAAACAAAAACTTGCAGGCGAAGACCTTATCTACTTTATAATAAAGTATGAAAGTTTCACCAACTAGTGATAGCAGGCGAACTACTAGAGCATGCAGTGGAGAGTAGGTTACTTTATGATAAAGTTGATGGAAAAGGTATCTTTTCTCTCTCATCGAAAATCAGTCTTGTCTTTAAACAGCATCGGAAGACTTTGTCTTTAGAGCTTCGAAAGACTTCATCTTTAACCTTCGGAAGAGTTGAGTCTTTGGCTTTGGAAGACTTTATACTTGAAATATCTTCCAAGTTCAGTGTAAAGCTTCCGCAACAGTTTCTTCTAAACTTTGGCTTCGGAAGATTTTACACTTAGCATTTTTCTTGAGTGTGTAAAACTTCCGAAGCTAGTTCACCTTTGTTCCAAAGTGCATGTTGGAAGACTTGGTTGTTTTGGTATCTTTTGGTTGCATCAGCCTCTTAACTTCAGAGGTTCCTACAACTATTTAGTTTCAAAGGTAAGTCACCTAGAATCTTAGGTGGCTACCTTACAAAGACAAGTCCTTGATCAGCAACTTGAGATCATCAATCTCAAGGGAAAGTTAGCTGGGAGACCTATCAGGCAAACTCAACCAGGTCCATATGAACCTGTGGATGTGGTGGACCTAACCCTTAGCTCCACTATGCAAGAGGGTGATGCTACCAAAAAGGGAGAGAAAGTCCTTCCTACAATCACAAAACCTAGGAGTTCTGCCCAGAGTATGGACATAGAGGCCTCACTATCCTCACTTTCAGTTGTCCATACTCAACAACCTTCTCAGGCCCACATTGATGTAGATGCCCTGATTCAAAGCCTATTTAAGGAGAGACTACCAATAGTTATGTCTACCCCATTCTACCCTGCTAAAAACCCAAAAGTAGGATCGAGGTATGATGCTGATAGAAGAGCCATGGTACTCTATAGGTCTCAGGGGCAATAAGAAGTCTTCAAATTTCAAACCCTAAGATACTATGAGAGCTTTTCCCTGGTTGACCTGCCACTTGCCAACCCAAGTCAAACCAGGCAAGCTGAAAGGTTAGTTGAGAGGATGAGTTAAGGGTAGCCAGATTAAACTACTCGGGGTCTAGGAACTATAACATAGATGAAATCATCTCTCTTCCCTTGGATGAACTTAATGAATTGGATGACATTAAAGTGTCAAAAGAGAGGAAGGAAGCTGAGGCTGTAGAGTTGTTCCTCATAATCAAAGAAGAAAGAAGAAGAAAAAGACTTTACAAAGCTCCTACCCTCTCTCCAGTCCAAGAAAGCCCTAAGGCAGAGGCTATAGCAGCTGAACAACAAACTCAGGTAGATAAGAAACAAGACAGGCAAAACATGATAACCTACCTGAGTGCCACAAGCTTTTATCAGGCAACAGACCTTCTTTCGTTATCTTATGAGTACATAGAATTTGAGTACCTCAAGCAGCTTGAGCAAGAAGTGTTGAAAGAACAAAAAACTGCTAAGAGAAAGATAAAGGAAGAGGCTACAAAGACAAGGGCCACCATCCGAGCCAATCAGAAAGAGTCTGCTAACAGACAAAAGATGGTGAGCTTCTTGAAGCTGTATGGGTTCTCCGGAAGGAGACTTGGTCCAATGTCTCTATCCATTATGGATGAGCACATTAGAGTGATCAAGTAGAAGATAAAGAAGGGTGAGCTAGTTGACTTGCATTCTCCACCAAGTCAGGCTACACCTGAAGATGAGGTCAAGGTTGAACCACAAAAGGCAACTCAACCTAGACCTAGTGCTGCATCTCAAGAAATTGTATCTTTTGACCCACAACAGGGTCCTGATCCTTCTCCTTCTAAACCTGTAAAGGAAAGGAGCCAACTAAGAAGGACAAAGAAAGAACATCTGGTACTCAAGACCATCCTTCTCAGTTAATGTATAGAAAGAGGAAGAGGATGGCCATCAAAAGGGACAAGAAGAAGAAGAAGTCCAAGGCATCCACCTCTACACCTCAGGATGGGTCAGAACATCCCAAGGGTGATCAAAAAGAGGCTGCTTAACCAACTCCACTTATTGTAGAGCCTCTTGCAACTAAGAGACCCATCCTGTGTTGGGCGTTTAATACCAACCCAGACAGGTGGTATGTCACGAGAGATCAAGGGGGTCAAGATGTGTACTTCTTGCAAAACATACTTGACCTTCATCTACATGATATCTATGATATAAGAAGGTACTTTGAAACTTTGAGAAATCTGACCAACTAATGATGAAGGGAATGGTCTTGATTCTGATGAGGACTGCCAACAAATGAAGATCACGATTCAAAGTCTTCCTTTAGTTTTGATACAAATCAATGAAATATACTAAGTATCTAGTCTTCCAAAGCCAACCAAAGCCAAAGATGAAGTCTTCTGATGTAACACCCAAAAATTTCAAAGAAATGAAGGCAGAAAGAAGTTTTCACACGAAAGGAGGTTCTCGTGCGAGAACCTCATGCGAACAGTTGAGCTGGGTATAAATAGCTGAGAACACCAATCTGACCCCATTTTTGCACGAGAAGTGCTGCTGTTAGAGATAGAAAGCATCTATGTAGAGAAAGAAAGTAAAGAATCCAAGTGTTTGAGGTATGTAACTCATGTAGTAACTCGTGTTATGTACTAAGAATGGATTATTGATGAATATAACACATGGTTATGTAGTTTTTTCTTGGTAAAGGCTTCGGGAAGGTTTTGTTTGTGCTAGAACTTCAAGAAGTGAGTTTCTAGTCCCCTTTTTACGCAAGTTTTTATGTTTTGGGGCTATTATGCATACTAACACGTTTGGAAATGCTTGATTATGCTTGTTGTTGGACCAAAAGAACCAATGAGCCTGATCAGAAAAACCTTTAAGTCCCACAAACATTACAACAACTGAAGTAGTCTGCAACAGCTGAAGACATCAACTGATAACAAGGTCTGAAGACAAAGTCTAAAGTGAAAAAGCTGAAGACAAAGTCTGAAGCTAAAGCACTGAAGACAAAGTCTGAAGACAAAAGCTGAAGACAAAGACTGAAGACCAAGTTTCAGATGTTGTCACAACAGCTGAAGAAGACCTCTTCAGTAGTTGTGATGGTTTCCTTTCAGTAGTTATATTTTCCTTTCAGTTCTTTTGTAATCAGTAGTTTTATGTTTCTTGTAATTAGTACTTGTAGTTTCAGTAGTTTTAGTTTCATCTTGTACTTAGCATACTCTGAGATGTTCTCAGTTGTTGTGAACATTCTCAGTAGTTTGCTTACTTTCAGTTGTTTGTAATAATTCTATTAAATGTCACTATCAAGTGACATCAGCAGACGTCACATTCCTTTATATAAGGAATGTTGACCTAATTGTAAGGTGCGAAGCTTAGCGGCTGATATACCGAAGCATTTGTGCATGAATGATATTATCCCTTTTGCAGAAAACCCTCTTTCTCTATAACCGTGTACTGTTCCATTGAATATCTATTGTGTTCTTGCTATATTTGTCTAATTCTTGTTCTAATTCCGCTGCAATTCAACTCTAATTGATCAAACTTAGATCGCTGATCCTGTCAAATGGTATCAGAGCGGGTTAATCATTGATCGGTATAACAATTGATCATTGAAACTGCTATTTCGATATCTAAAGTTTGATCGAATTAGCATATTTGCAAGAATTGGTTATAGAGATTGATCTTCTGCTGCTTCTGGTTATTCAATTTGAGTTTCTTCTTGGTTCATATTGAGTTTGTTGTGTTTTTTGTGCTAAATCTGTTGAAACTTGATTGAATTGGTTTGAATCTGAGAATGACTACTCCATCTAATGACCCTCACAATACTGGCTCCTCAACCAAGCCTCCGATACTGGTTAGGAGTGAGTATAACATATGGCAATGAAGAATGCTCCATCACCTATCTGTTAACAGTTCAGGTTGTTGGACATCTGTGGTTCACGGTCCACACAAGCCTATGGTGAACAATCCGAAGACCAACCAAATGGTTCCGAAGAAGAAGGAGCAATACTCAGATGAAGATCGTAAACTGTTTGAGATTGATGCTAAAGCCCATGGAATTCTGGCCATGGCACTGCCTAATGAAATCTATTCTGGGCTCATCATGAAACAGCTCATGACCTCTGGAATGCTTTGAAGGAACATTTCGGAGGAACTGATGAGGTCTTAGCAAACAACAGAGAAATCCTCGCCCAACAATATTAGACATTCTCTCATAGGAAGGGTGAGACACTGACTCAACAGTTTGAGCGTTTCTCCTGCTTGATCTCTGAGCTGAAAATGGTCAAGCATGAGTATACTAACAGCCAGATGAACAACAGATTCCTCAGATCACTGCCTGAGAGATGGGACACATACACCATTGTCCTACGCTCCAATGCAAATCTGGATAGCCTATCTCTCACCCAACTCCATGGGAAACTGCTTACATTTGAAAGAAAGATAAAGCAGAAAAGGAAACTGGCATCATCAGGAAAGCTCACTGATGACTTTGTACCAGAGAACACTGCCTTGGTCGGTCATGTGTCAGAATATGCTGGATCAGAAAGCCATTATGATGAGCATATAGATTTCTATTCAAACAGTTCTGATCATGCATTTGTTGGTGTTGACAGTCATTCTGGGTGTAATAGTGATAATTTATGCTTTATCATGGATGATTTGAAGGGTATTGCTAATGATGATTTAGAAGAGATGGATATTTTGCGCAAAATGGCCTTGATCAATATCAGATCTGAAAAGTTCTACAAGAGAACTGGTAGGAAATTTCTAGGACTCTCTGGCAAAACCAAAGTTGGTTTTGACAAGAGTATGTTGAGGTGTCACAAATGTCACAGGCTTGGGCACTTTGTAAGAGAGTGTAGATCAACTGGATCTAACTCCTCTGCACCCTTTGTGACCTTTCCAAGCAATAGTTCACAAAACAAAGGGCAACATCCTGCTAGTTCTGGTCATCACTCACAACCTCAATCTCCTGCATATTTTGTCCCTCAGGGTCCAATGCCATATCCATATCCCTGCTATTACATGCCACAGCCAAATCCAGTTCAAGTTCCTATAGCACAACAACCTCAAGCCCTACCTGAGCCTCAACCATCTCCATCACAATCTCAACCTCATCACAGCTTCTTCACACCAGGAGTTGTTGACTGGAGCAGCTTACCAGATGATCTTTCTGGTTTCAATGAGCAATTATTTGCTGGTGCTGGTCAACATGGTGGTGAACATCCTTTTGGGAATCTTGCTCTCATGGCCCTGGAGTCTACTGAGGGTTCCTGCTCTAATGCATCATCTTCACAGGTAACCCAGGTATCTTCTGAGGCTAAAGCCAAGTTATGTTCTGAATCATGCATAGCTGCCTTTGTCTCTATTACAGAGGCAAATGTAGCTTTAATCAATCAAAATCTTGAGCTTGAGAAACTATTTCCAAAAGAAAAGCTGAGTATGAGTCTGATCTTAATGACAAAGATGATGAGATTTACAAGCTTAAATGCCAACTTAATGATGAAAAGGCTAAGGTAGAGGTCATACTTGAGAACCACAGAAGTCTCAAAGAGACACTTGCAGCTACCCAAGTTGAGTGTGACCGCTGGGTAACATCCTGCAAGGGATTTGAAATGCTTCTCAGCAAGCAAACAGCTTCAAATGTGAACTTTGGAATAGGTTACAATCATACTGCACCACCTACTGATTTTACTTCAAAATCAATAGTAAAATCTGAAGGTGAAAGTAATTTCCAAACCACATCATCATGTGATTCATCCTCAAATGATAATACAAAATTAGAGGATGAAGTCAGTGTTAAGATCTCAGCAAATCAATTGCCTGATGGTTTAAATGCTGATAAACACATGAAGCTGAGCAATTCAGATGTTGTCCCTCAAAGTACTCCAAGTACTGAAGGGCAAGTCACAACATCTGAAAAGCATTTCAAATCTGCTGAAATAAAAGGATTAACAACTGCTGAGGAATCTATCATACGGTCTTTCAGGACGGATAGAGAACAGCTGAAGAACAAGTCTTCAGTTGTTACCGATCCTTCAGTACTTAACACAAGTACTGAAAGGAGGAAAGTACTGAAGATCACACCTTCAGTAGTTTCCACTTCAGCAGTTGATCAATCCAAGATGAAGAATAAGCCATGTGAAATATGTGGTAAATTCAATCATCTATCTGATGAATGCTGGTACAAAAAGGGTTCCAAACTCAACAGAGATAAGCTCATTAAAGAAGAGATTAATAAAATGAAAAATGAGTTTGAGACCAAGTTTGTACCACAGTCATCTCAAACTGATAAACCCAAGGCCTCACCAAAATCCAAAAAGAAGGATGGGGTTTATCAGAAAACAGCTGATAGTGTTCCTCATGATAAACATCAGACTAAGTCTGTGAATTTCAAGAAGGAGGAAATGGTGGGTCACAGGAACTCATCAAAAACAAGTACTGATGTGTCAAATGAGCTGAAGGCTTTAGCAACAAATCAGACACAACTTGTTATGATGGTTCAGCATTTGTTGGGGAGAGTTAACCAACTAGATGCACCTGTGATCAAACCACTGAAAAGGAAATCCAAGCCCAAATCTAAGAAATCCATTTCAGCACCATCTCCACCTTCATCAGCTGTTAATCATGAGAAACAAGTTATGGTTAAATCTGTTGATGAAAACAGACCCAAAACCAAAAAGGTTTGGGTCTCTAAAGCTAACTAGTTTCTTATGATAAATGCAGGGTTCTTCAGCATGCCAAAGAAGCATCTGGTATGTAGACAGTGGAGGATCTATGCATATGACTGGGAGCAGTTCTCTTCTTAATGACTACTCTCAAGGAAAGAAGGGATTTGTCTCATTTGGAAATGATGCTAAGGGTTACATCATCGGGAAAGGATTTGTGTCAAATGGAGAAATCAGATTTGATGATGTTAACCATGTGGAGAATCTCAAGTATAATCTACTGAGTGTCAGTCAGATGTGTGATAAAGGGCATGTTGCACTTTTCACAAGCCAGAACTGCCGGATTCTGTCTTCCAAAGTTCTGAGGCTGATTGACAAGGTATTGGATGAACATACTCTCCTGAAGGCCAACAGGATAGGAAGAGTATATGCCTTGGATTTGTCAAAGAAGATTGATTTAAAAGGTCATCCTTGCCTGTTCTCCAAGGCCTCTCCTCAGGAATCTAAACTGTGGCATAGAAGGCTGGGTCATGTTAATCTCAAAAACATGAATCAGCTGATCCACAATAGTTTAGTGAGAGGTCTACCAATAAAGGAGTTCCACTGTGATGAAACCTGCACTGCTTGTTTAAAAGGAAAACAACACAAAGTTTCATTCCCTCCTATAGAAGAACCAAAGTCCACTGCCTGCTTGCAATTACTGCACATGGATCTCTTTGGTCCTGTGAGAGTAATGAGCATGGCAAAGAAGAAATACTGTCTGGTAATTGTGGATGATTACTCCAGATTTGTATGGACCTTCTTCTTGCATTCAAAGGATGAGGCTGCTCAGACAATTATTAACTTTGTGTTGTATGTTGAGAAGCAGTATTCCCTATCAGTCAAGTGTATAAGAAGTGATAATGGAACTGAATTTAGAAACCATACACTTGATGATTTCTACCTTTCAAAAGGAATCAAGAGGCAGTATAGCATCCCAAGGACTCCAGAACAAAATGGAGTAGTGGAGAGAAAGAACAGGACCCTAATTGAAGCTGCAAGGTCCATGTTGGCTGACTCTGGTTTGCCACTGACCTTTTGGGCTGAAGCTGTCAACACAGCATGCTATGTGCAAAATAGAGCTTTAGTGAATCAGAGGTTGATGAAGACTCCTTATGAAGTTCTACATCATTTGGCTCCTCTAATTTCATTCTTCAGAGCATTTGGGTGTCCTTGTTACATTCTCAACACAAAGGATCAACTCCAAAAGTTTGATTCTAAGGTGGATGCAGGGTATTTTGTTGGGTATTCATCCACTTGCAAGGCTTACAGAGTGTTCAACTGCAGAACAAAGATGGTTGAAGAAACCTTGCATGTGAAGTTCAATGAATCTCCTAAGGACAAAATCCCACAAAACCCTGTGGAGTTGTTTGATCTGGACATACTGCAATATGTTCCTTATCAGCCTCCAGCTGTTGCAGATCATGTGAATTCATCACCTTCTGCAGCTAGTCATCCATCTGGTGGTACTGATGTTGATGATGATCCCAGTACTCACCTATTCAAGTTTAGTGATCAACTGCCTGAGTCTACTAAACTTGATGTTCCTGTAGCTTCAGTAGCACCATCCACAACAAATGCTGATGAGATTTCTGAATCCTCTACTTCATTTGACTTGCCATCTAATACTTGGTTTCAAGAATCTGGATCAACATCTGTTGCTGCTGAGCGTGCTACAAACACTTGCACAGATCTCATAGTGTACCAAGAGCTGAAGAATCACCCAATGTCTCAAATCATTGGTGATATCAATGCTGGTGTCTCAACTAGAAGTCAATTGTCCAACTTCTGCTTCTATGCTCTCTTCATCAGTCAGCAAGAGCCAAAGAACTATCATATTGCATTAAGAGACAATGGATGGGTTGATGCCATGCAGCTTGAGCTTCTTCAGTTCAAAAAGCAGCAAGTGTGGGAACTGGTTCCTCTACCCCCAGGTAAGTGTGCAATAGGCACTAAATGGGTGTTTAGGAATAAAACAGATGAAAATGGGCAAATTGTCAAGAACAAGGCCAGACTGGTTGTCCAGGGGTTTTCACAAGAAGAAGGTATTGATTATGATGAAACCTTTGCCCCTGTAGCCAGACTGGAGGCAATTAGATTGTTCTTAGCCTATGCTGCATTCCACAATCTTAAAGTTTTTCAAATGGATGTCAAAAGTGCATTTTTATATGGTAAAATAAAAGAAGAGGTTTATGTGTGTCAACCACCAGGTTTTGAGGATAATAAACATCCTGATTGGGTGTATAAACTTGATAAGGCTCTTTATGGGTTGAAACAAGCTCCTAGAGCCTGGTATGAAACACTGTCAAATTTTCTTCTTCAGAATAATTTCACTAGAGGCTCCATAGATAAAACTTTGTTCATTAAGAAAGTGGGTCAGCATAAGCTCCTTGTTCAAATTTATGTTGATGATATTATTTTTGCATCCTCTGATCCACAGTTGTGTGATGCATTTACAAAGTTGATGCAACAAAAATTCGAAATGAGTGCCATGGGAGAATTACAGTTCTTTCTAGGTTTGCAAATCAAACAAAAGGCTGATGGAACTTTCATTCATCAGTCAAAATACACAAAGAGTCTTTTGGAAAAGTTTGATTTACAAAACTGTAAGCCCTGTTCTACTCCCATGTGCAGCACCACACAACTGGATGCAGATCAGAAAGGTAAAGCTGTTGATGAAACACTTTACAGATGTATGATTGGGTCCTTGATGTACTTAACAGCTTCTAGACCAGATATTATGTTTGCAACTTGTGTTTGTGCTAGATTTCAGGCTGCTCCTAAAGAGTCTCATTTGATTGCAGTCAAGAGGATCTTTAGATATCTGCAAGGTACTCAATCTCTAGGTCTTTGGTATTCCACTGGGCACTCTTGCAAATTAGTTGCTTTTTCTGATAGTGACTATGCAGGGTGTAAATTAACTAGAAAATCAACTTCTGGTGGATGTCAATTCCTAGGCAACTGTTTGGTTTCTTGGCAGAGTAAGAAACAAACATCTGTTGCTACATCCACTGCTGAAGCCGAGTACATTGCTGCTGCAAGTTGTACATCTCAGGTACTCTGGCTTCAGAATCAATTATTGGATTATGGCATTACAGAGACTAAGACTCCATTACTAATGGATAGTGCTTCAGCTCTTTGTATTGTCAAGAATCCAGTCCAGCACTCTAGGACCAAACATATTGAGATCAGACACCATTTTATTAGGGATTGTTTTGAAAAAGGTCTGATTGATCCAAAGTTTGTTCCTAGTGCTGATGAGCTTGCAGACATATTTACTAAGCCTTTGGACAGTTCAACTTTCCAAAACCTAGTGTTAAGGCTTGGTATGCTGCAGCTAGAATAAGTGACAACTACTGATGATCTCAGTCAACAAGTACTGATGAGCATTCGTATACTATTGTCACAAATAAGTACTGATAAGTTCTTTTATCCTCAGTAGTTTTCATAACTACTGAAGACTAAATTACTTAAAAGTACTGAAGTACTCTATCTGTTGAAAAGAACTGATGTAGTTACAACTACTGATGTCAGTATAACAGATAAGTACTGATGACCAATGAAACGTCTGAAAATCAGACAAAAAGTCTGATAAGTGTTGAGGTCAGAATGAAACAGCTGATGAGCTAAGAATTGACGACAACAGCTGATGAGAAACTTTTCTCTTCAGTTGTTTCTACAACTGCTGTTTCACTTCATACAACTGAAGCCAAAACCATGTCTTCAGTAGTTTTACAACTACTGATGACTAACACCAAATCTTCAGTTGTTTACAACACCTGAAGCCAAAACCATGTCTTCAGTAGTTTCACAACTACTGATGACTAATACCAAGTCTTCAGTTGTTACAACTTCTGAAAGTTAAAACCAGGTCTTCAGTTGTTTTCAAACAACTGATGACAGCACCAACACTTTCAGTCGTTTTATATCAGCCTTTTCTTACCCTATAAATACCTAAACCTACTTTCAAACGTTTCATTAGCCGTTTTATGTCCTTCACTCTCTCAACAATGGCGACCATGAAACTCAAACCCAGACACAACTGTGTTGCCTACCTCTCGAAATCGGCCTTTTGGAACAAATTTGATAATGCCATCGATCTTATGGTAGATTCCCAGTACCGAACCGCTTTTCTTCTGAATCCTACCATATACCCCGATTCCCTAAGCCAATTCTGGACCAACGTCTCTGTGCAAACTGGTGAGAATGATAGCCAAATCACTCTCCAGTCGTTGGTTAACCAGAAACAGGTGGTCATCACTCCAGACATCATTCGACAAACCCTAAATCTACATGATGCCACCTGTGTCACAGAATACCCGAAAGGCACAACTGATATGTCTTTCATCAATAACGGGTATGAAGGAGACTTAAGTGCTACCACCATTCTGAAGAAGCACTTCCATGATGCTGAACGTCTTATATTCCACATGGTGAATGTCTGCCTTGCATCAAAAACCTCCTCATGGGATCAGATGTCCTCCCGATGGCAACAGGTATTATACTCTATCTTTGAACGACAAAATCTAAATTTTTCTGAGATAGTTTTCATGGAACTAAAGGATCTGGCTTTGAAACCTGTGGCAAACAGATGGATATTATATCCCAGGTTTCTCATGGCCATAATTTTAAATCAGCTAAAATCAGACGGCCTTGTTGGCCTTGGAGTCCCTGCTCCGGCTGTATTGCCTGAAGTATACTCCAGGCACAACTCTGACCCTACACTGAAAGGGGCTGCCCGGCTGCTAAAACCCAAGCAGCGGGAACCCACAGCCTCCACTTCCAGATCCAAAGTCCCCACCAAACCCAACACCAAAAAGCCCAAAAAGGCTACTCAGGGAGATGAGTCCCCTGAGGATGCCCCTGTAACACCAATACAGGAAACACTTACTGGTTCTAACCCCCCAGTAGTGTCAAAGACTCCACCAGCCCTAGCCGCTCAGGCATCCTCTCAACAGGATCCTGATGCAACCATAATTGGGGATACCACAATGCTGGAACCTATCTCAATTGAGAAGGTTACCATTGAAGAGCACCAGTCACCCCGGGTGCAATCTGCTTCAAACCTATCTCCAAATGCAACCGCCCCTCAAAGCCCAACCATTATAGTTGCACAAGTGCTGAGTCAGCTGCATTCCTCTCCTCCTCCCCAGAAACCAATTACAATGGGGAGAACCTCAACAGCTGAGGAAGAGGACCAAAATGCTGCTGATAACCCACAGCACAGGGGTTATAATGTTCAATCTCCCCGTGTAGAGGAGGAGGTTAGAACATCTGGTGAGGCTGCCACTTCTACTGATTCAGCAAATGAACAGGATGCAGTTGGTAACATCTCTAAGACCTCACCAGAGGCAACTGCCGATGAAGGACTCAGTCCTGAGGCAGGAAGTCCCCAGAACCAAGAACAAGGGGCACATGCTACAACTGATCTACACTCAGGGCATGTACATCCTGATTCAATCAGGAGGTCAGGTGATTCAGCAAAGACTGATGATGACCTGGGCTTTTTCTTTGATGTCTTAGCCCATAACACAATCCTTGAGGCTGAGGTGAGCAGACTCAAAGAACTGCTTGCCAAAATGTCTCAGGATCAAAGTCCATCTGCCCCAATAAACCCACAGATGGCACCTTCATCTGAAGGTTCACCAAACACTCAGCCACTACACTCAACTGAGCCACCAGCCACTGCTTTTGGCACCACCTCTCAGGGACAGAACCCCTCTGAGCAGATGGTTGCTACCTTTCAACATTCCTTACCTCTCATCACTCCCATCATCAATGAGATTGTGCATAAAGCCATTGATGAGAGGATCTCCTCAAATCTACAAACACTTGTTGATGATGCTGTGCAAAAGAAGCTTTCTGCCATTCAAACCCCTGAACCCAATGCACCCAAAAAGGGGGAGTCTAAGGCAGTGAAAGAAAGAAAGAGAAAGAGAGTGAAGATGAGAAACAACAAGAGAAAGAAAAGGAGTTAGAAAAGGAAAAACAGCTGATCACATACAAGAGAAAGAAAAGTGCTGAAACTCAAAAGCCTGATGAAGAGAAATCATTGGAAGATCTGGTTAAAGAAGCTGATGAAGCTCACAGCAGATCAATGGACAGAATAATAGACCAACTCTTCAGACAGGGCTTTGATACAGCTACATTAGACACTGAGATCAGAAGGCTGGAGATTAAAGAGATACAAGAGAGATGGGCCAGTTACAGTGTGATGGAAAGGGAGAGGTTGGAGATAATGATCAGGTTTATTGCAAAATACTTGGGAAGATCATTAATTGAGATTAAATCATGGACCAGAGACAGTATTCTGGCAATAACCACCAGAATCTGTGCTTCTGAAGCATTCAATAAGGGGTTGATTATCGAAGCCTTAGATGAAGCAGGTGCTGGGAAGAGAACTGATATGGCCAAGCTTTCCAAAGCCAAACTTACCACAAAAATGCTAGATCAGCCTTCCCAAACTCCCACTCAAAAACAACCAACCCCACAACTCTCCAAACCAATCCCTAAACCTAAACTTAAACCAACTCAACCCTCAAAACCAACTCCCTTACCCCAAAAACCACCTCAAACCACATCCAATGATGCACCCAGAAGGAGGAGAAGGGTGTTGAGGATGGAAGAAGAAGAAGAAGAAGATGATGATGAAGAAGACAGTCTGCCAATCTCTGCTGTTCTAAAAAACCTGAGCCCAGAAGTCAACAAATGATCACACCAGACTTTCAGAGGCAAATGGTGAAAGTTAAGATTGAAGAAGAAGAACAGCAGAAACAGCACGATGAGCAACTTTTGAAGATGGTTGACAAAGAGTTTCCTCAGTCATCATCTATACAAGCCATGAAGAAACACGCTCAAAGGCTGTATGCTCTCAGGCATACCTTTCAATATCAAAAGGAGAGAGTAAGGATTTGGCCAGACCCCAGGGTTAGTTCTAGAATTCATAAGAAATCCATACCAAGTAGATACAATGGCCAAGTGAGAAAGACCATAGATGCTGTTATTATGTTGGCCATTGTAGTCTCACCCTGGGAGATACTTGAAGACTTCAAGAGAGCCTACAAGTCAAAGATGACCCCTCAAACTCTAATGGAGAACAAAATGGTCAAGAAGGGGTTGTTATACAAGAGGCTTGAAGAGATCAAGAAAAAAGAACTCCAGTTGTTATTAGAAGGGACTCACCCAGATGAATTTGCTTACAGAGAGATAACAACTGTTGAGTTGAAAAATGGAAAGACAGTAAAGTACCTATCAGAGTACTATGGGCCAGAGTTCTTCTTCGAAGGAGAAGCAGAAGAACTCACTAAGGAGGAACAAGTTGTGTCCAGTTCCCCAAGACAGAGTTCCCTTCCATCCTTTGACATTCATATCTACTGAAACCTGTTCCCTGGCCTGTGCTTATCTGATATCTCTAAAGCTGATCAAGAGAGTATTTCTGCCAAGAATAAGTGGGACCTCAATAAGCTTAAAGGTTTTGGCTGCATTGGTTCAGGGGGAGTTTGTTGGACCAAAAGAACCAATGAGCCTGATCAGAAAAACCTTTAAATCCCACAGACATTACAACAACTGAAGTAGTCTGCAACAGCTGAAGACATCAACTGATAACAAGGTCTGAAGACAAAGTCTGAAGTGAAAAAGCTGAAGACAAAGTCTGAAGCTAAAGAACTGAAGACAAAGTCTGAAGACAAAAGCTGAAGACAAAGACTGAAGACCAAGTTTCAGATGTTGTCACAACAGCTGAAGAAGACCTCTTCAGTAGTTGTGATGGTTTCCTTTCAGTAGTTATATTTTCCTTTTAGTTCTTTTGTAATCAGTAGTTTTATGTTTCTTGTAATTAGTACTTGTAGTTTCAGTAGTTTTAGTTTCATCTTGTACTTAGCATACTCTGAGATGTTCTCAGTTGTTGTGAACATTCTCAGTAGTTTGCTTACTTTCAGTTGTTTGTAATAATTCTGTTAAATGTCACTATCAAGTGACATCAGCAGACGTCACATTCCTTTATATAAGGAATGTTGACCTAATTGTAAGGTGCGAAGCTTAGCGGCTGATATACCGAAGCATTTGTGCATGAATGATATTATCCCTTTTGCAGAAAACCCTCTTTCTCTATAACCGTGTACTGTTCCATTGAATATCTATTGTGTTCTTGCTATATTTGTCTAATTCTTGTTCTAATTCCGCTGCAATTCAACTCTAATTGATCAAACTTAGATCGCTGATCCTGTCACTTGTGTTGATGTTGGTATGATGTTAAACATGTTAGAACAACCTTAGATGCGATAAGTTATGACTGGGCAGAAAAACACGTAGTTTTCGTGCGAGTAGTTAAGTTGTACTTTATGAAATTTGAATCTGGGAAGTTCTCGCATGAAAGGGGATAGTTCTCGTGCGAAAGGTAGTTCTCGCGTGATAGGAAGTTTTTGCGTGATATGTATGTTTTTACGCAACAGGAAGTTTTCGCGCGACTTGTGTGTTCTCGCGCGACAGTGATGATTTGATGCGTAGGATTTGAATGTGGTAAGGTTCTTGCATGAGAGGCTAGTTCTCATGCGAGATGATGCAAGTGTATGCTTAAGTTTTCACATGGTAAGCTGTGTTGTGTGATGTGTTATCTTTTCACATTAAAACAACTTTAAAACCCTATGTTTATGATGTGACTTTACATGATATGTACATATATGTAAGTAAAGTATTATGTATTGAAAGTGAAAGATAACGATGATGAAAAGTGGAACGTAATGAATGAATGAAAGTCTTGCAAGCAAAATGATAAAGGTTCACAACTCAATGAAGTAGTTGTTTGCTCAACTGTGAGCGTTTTAGCTAACCCTTGATTATGCGCACAGGGGTCTAATCCTTGAGATTGACCAAGATGTGTTGGGATCCTTGTCACGTACCCCGGTACTTTGTCAGCTTTGGCATGACGTGGGAGTTTATTTATAAACCCCGGCACAGTACCAGCTTCGGCATGACGTGGGGGTATTGCATGTGGCAGAATCTATATATAAAGATGAATGATGTTAATGAATGAAACGAATGATGAATGATGATAAATGATGATGAACGATAATGAAAAATAATAAATTATTATTATCAAGATGTATGTATGATGTATGATCACGTACGAAAGTAAAGGAGATGTTTTAACATAAAGTAAAGTATTTTATTATAAAACTATAACTCACCCAGCGTCGCTGACTTTTGTATGCATAGTCGTTGGCAGGTAATTGTTGATGCTGAGGTGGTGTAGGCATGGATGCATAAGCTACTGGGGATGATTCGAGTTTGGCATCCATATTTTTGAGAATGTTATTGTATTAATACAATTTTTGAGATGTAAATGAAACGACGTGATGATTTGACACGATTTAATTTATTAATGAAAAGTTATATTCCGCTGCAAAATGATGTGTTTTAAATGTTTTATGCGTTGATTGACAAATTGTAAGCGTCCCGGGAACGGGACCTTACAAGTTGGTATCAGAGCCAGAATTTAAGAGAATTGGGTAAATTATTTTCAAAAACATAAAAATTAAACTAAGAATGGGATGAAAGGGAAAGGGATGCCAGTCCTAGTAGCTACATGCATGCAGGTAAATGTTTTATGTAAACATTTTATGTACGTTATTGGAAAAAGGAATTATATGCGCGTGTTATGTGATTTACGTGCTTTTAGTAGATTTGGATACTGATGCAGTCAGGATAGGGAATGCTTGGGGAATGAAGAGTAAAGTAAGTGGCTAATCATAACTGGCCACTGTAATTAGGGACTTACTATACTTGACATAATCTGAGCTATTACCTTGAATGACCATGCTGGTGTTTGAATCTTATAGTGTTTAGAAATGGCTGGTGGTAGATCCTCGAAGGCTTCCCGAGGAGGAGTACATGGTGGACGTGGTGCTGGACCGCGTGTCATAAGGAATAGGGCTAGGACTGCCGAAGTGGAACCTGAAGAGCCAGAGCTTCATCACCATGAAGGTGGGGATGAGAGTGCTAATTTGAGGGCCTCAGTGAAGGAGGTGGTGGTTGAGGAGGTTCATCAGGTCATGCAAACGATTCTGCCATCTATGGTGACAGAGGTTATTAGAGACGTAAGGGAAGGCGAGAGGAAGGAGAAACAGGAGAAAAAGAATGCCGCACGGCGAGGGGGAGAAGAAGGAGGTTCAGGGGAAAGGGAGCAACCAGAGACCGAGGTGGTTGTTTCCAGTGATGACGAGGAGGAGGAAGCTATGCAGGAGACAGCAAAGGGGTACAACTATGGGGCATTCTAGAGATGCAAACCGCCGATGTTTGATGGGAATAAGAGTGCTGCTGCTAGTCACCAATGGGTGAGGGAGATGGAGGCGGTACTTGATATCAGCGAGTGCTGAGAGGATCAGAAGGTGAAGTTTGCTACCCACTCGTTTGTGGATTTGGCCTTATGCTGGTGGGACAACATTGTCCAGGCCGAGGGTAGCAGGGCATGTGGAAGGATGACGTGGAGTGAGCTAAGGAAGCTAGTGATCGAGGAGTTTTGTCCCCATAGGGAGACAAGATCGAGAGAGAGTTACTTCAGTTGGAGGTGGGAACTATGATGCACCAATAGTACACAACAAAGTTCAACAAGATGGCAAGGCTGGTGCCATATCAGGTGACGCCTGTGTCACGAATGATAAAGAGATACATCCAAGGTCTGCCAACGGATATTCGCAAACATCTGATCGCTGCTCGGCCAGGTACGTTTAGGTTGGTGGTCGATCTGGAGGGGAGACTGTATGATGAGTGAGAGGGTGGTAGATGTGAAGAAGAAGTGGGGCAATGATAGGAATGGGAATGGGAAGTGGTATATCGATGGTGGTTATGTGGCTGGAGGTAAGAAGATGAGGGTGGATGATCGGAAGGCGTTAACAGGGGGAGAGAAGGCATGCAGGAAATATGGGAAGGAGCATTTGGGGGAATGTAAATGGGGATCAAATCACTACTTTCAGTGTGGGAAGGAGGGTCACATGGAAAGGGATTATCGTATGATTAAATGTTACAACTGTGGCGAGACTGGGCACATGAGCAGAGACTGCAAGAAGTCGAGGGCTGAGAGCTCCGGGGCAAAGAAGGGGATTGAGAAGGAGAAGGAGGGGCAGAGGGGCAAAGGCCAGGGCATTCACTATGACCCGGGAGGAGGCTAGGGTGGACCCTGATGTTATGTCAGGTACATTCCTAGTAAACCAAACTTGTGCCTCTGTGCTTTTTGATTCCGGTGCTACTAGGGGTTTTATTTCTACTACCTTCTGTGGTAAGTTTCCCATTAGGAGTAGGAAGATTGATGAGCCCTTCGATGTAGAAACTACCATTGGTAAGTCTACCAGGATTTCTGATGTGGTAGAGGATTGTAGCAGGGCATGTGGAAGGATGAGGTGGAGTGAGCTAAGGAAGCTAGTGATCGAGGAGTTTTGTCCCCATAGGGAGACAAGATCGAGAGAGAGTTACTGCAGTTGGAGGTGGGAACTATGATGCACCAATAGTACACAACAAAGTTCAACAAGATGGCAAGGCTGGTGTCATATAAGGTGACGCCTGTGTCACGAATGATAAAGAGATACATCCAAGGTCTGCCAACGGATATTCGCAAACATCTGATCACTGCTCGGCCAGGTACGTTTAGGTTGGTGGTCGATCTGGAGGGGAGACTGTATGATGAGTGAGAGGGTGGTAGATGTGAAGAAGAAGTGGGGCAATGATAGGAATGGGAATGGGAAGTGGTATATCGATGGTGGTTATGTGGCTGGAGGTAAGAAGATGAGGGTGGATGATCGGAAGGCGTTAACAGGGGGAGAGAAGGCATGCAGGAAATATGGGAAGGAGCATTTGGGGGAATGTAAATGGGGATCAAATCACTACTTTCGGTGTGGGAAGGAGGGTCACATGGAAAGGGATTATCGTATGATTAAATGTTACAACTGTGGTGAGACTGGGCACATGAGCAGAGACTGCAAGAAGTCGAGGGCTGAGAGCTCCGGGGCAAAGAAGGGGATTGAGAAGGAGAAGGAGGGGCAGAGGGCGAAGGCCAGGGCATTCACTATGACCCGGGAGAAGGCTAGGGTGGACCCTGATGTTATGCCAGGTACATTCCTAGTAAACCAAACTTGTGCCTCTGTGCTTTTTGATTCCGGTGCTAGTAGGGGTTTTATTTCTGCTACCTTCTGTGGTAAGTTTCCCATTAGGAGTAGGAAGATTGATGAGCCCTTCGATGTAGAAACTACCATTGGTAAGTCTACCAGGATTTCTGATGTGGTAGAGGATTGTGACATAGAGTTGGAAGGCCATAGGTTCTCTTCTAGGTTGTTTGTGATGCCCTTAGGCGGACTCGATGTAGTCCTAGGGATGGTTTTCCTAGCAGCCTATAAGGCAAACATCGTGTATCGAATGAAAATGATTCGATTGACTGCACCTAATGGGAGTTCGGTGACGATCTATGGCGATAGAGTTAGTACGGTCCCGAAAGTAATTTCGATGGTTGTGGCAGAGAAGTAAATGAGGTGTGGATGTGGTGCCTATCTGGCTTATGTGATGGATGTGGATGCGTCAATACCATGATTTTTGGACGTACCGGTCGTGTGTGACTTCCCAAGCATATTCCTGGAAGATCTATCAGGTCTTCCACCTGACCGCGAGATCGAGTTCTAGATCGATCTGGTACCTGGTGTCCAACCCGTTGCAAAGGCGCCGTATCGTCTAGTTCCCTCTAAGATGAAGGAATTGATGACTCAGCTGAAAGAGTTGCTGGTTAAGGGGTTCATTCAACCGAGTATCACTCCATGGGGTGCTCCGGTCTTATTTGTAAAGAAGAAGGATGATAGTATGTGGATGTGCATTGACTACTTAGAGCTAAACAAGTTGACGGTGAAGAATTGATATCCATTACCAAGGATTGATGACTTGTTTGATTAGCTCCAAGGTGCCAGTTGATTCTTGAGGATAGATCTCTGATCTGGTTATCACCAACTGAAGGTGAAGGAGCAGGATATTCCTAAGACAACTTTTCGTATGCGTTATGGACAATACAAGTTTCTCGTGATGTATTTTGGTTTAACCAACGCACCAGCTGCTTTTATGGGTTTAATGAATCGGGTGTGTCGGCCTATACTGGATAAATCAGTGATTGTTTTTATCAATGATATCTTGGTTTATTCAAAGAGCAAAGAAGAGCATGCCTGTCACATTCGGGAAGTGTTGGAGACACTTAGAAGGGAGAAGCTATACGCCAAGTTCTCCAAGTGTGTATTCTGGTTATGCGAGGTTTAGTTTTTGGGTCATGTAGTCAATCCTGAAGGGATCATGGTGGACCCAACGAAAGTTGAGGCGGTGATGTAAAGGATGTCGCCAAAGACGCCATCCGAGATCCGTAGTTTCATGCGTTCGGCGGGCTATTACAGAAGATTCATCAAAGACTTCTCCAAGACAGCTTTACCATTGACCAAGTTGACCTGTAAGGATGTGAAATTTTTATAGGGTCTAGAGCAGGAGAATGCTTTCAAAGAGCTAAAGACAAGATTGACTCAAGCTCCTGTCTTCACGTTGCCCGAAGGGAGCGAAGACTTGGTGGTCTATTCAAATGCTTCTTATTTGTGATTGGGTTGTGTGTTGATGCAACGGGGTAGGGTTATAGCCTATGCGTCCTGACACTTGAAGATCCATGAGGCTAACTACCCTACCCATGATTTGGAGTTGGCAGCTGTGGTCTTCGCATTGAAGATTTGGAGGCACTACTTGTACGGGATGATGTGCACCATCTTCACTGACCACAAAAGCTTGAAGTACATCTTCAAGCAGAAGAATTTGAACATGAGGCAAAGGAGATGGTTGGAGCTTATCAAGGACTATGATTGTGAGATCCACTACCATCCGGGTAAGGCCAGCGTGGTGGCGGATGCCCTTAGCTGAAAAGAGAGACCCGAACCGATTCGGGTGAAGGCTTATCAGTTGTGATGTAGCAGGTTAAGGAATTTCAGGATGAGGCGCTAAAGGAAGATCGGATTAACTCCGAGCGTATGAAGGGACAAATGTCGGACTTGGGGGCGAGAACACTCTCGGTGTTAGAACCCGATCCAGGAGGATATGGATTCCTCGTTATGGAGATCTACGAGGGAAGATCATGGATGAGGCTCATAAGACTCGATACTCGATTCATCTCGATGCTACAAAGATGTACCAGGATATGAAGAAAGATTACTTGTGGCCAGGAATGAAGCACGGCGTAGTGGACTATGTGAGTAAGTGCCTTACTTGTTTGCAAGTGAAGGCGGAGCATCAAAAGCTATACGGGAAGATCCAACCCTTGGATATACCCGAATGGAAGTGGGAACATATCACCATGGACTTCATCATGAAGTTGCCGCGTATGGCAAGGGGATACGATGTCATATGAGTGATCGTCAACCGTCTGACGAAGAGTGCTCACTTTCTGCCGATCCGCGAGTCGTATTCATCTGAGAGGTTGGTGGATCTGTTCATCAGGGAGATTGTGACTTGTCATGGTGTGCCAGTGTCTATCGTGTCTAACCGCAACACTCGGTTTACATCAAAGTTTTGGAAGAGATTTCACGATGCGATGGGGACGAGGTTACACATCAGTACAGCTTACCATCCTTAGACAGATGGTCAGTCAGAGAGAACCATTGAGACATTAGAGGACATGCTACGAGCATGCGTCATTGATTTTGGTGGAAGTTGTGACGAACACTTACCGTTAGTCGAGTTCTCATATAACAACGATTATCATGCCAGCATTGGTATGCCTCCTTATGAGATGCTGTAAAGTAGAAGGTGTAGAATGCCCTTATGTTGGGGTGACATCGAGCAAAAGGAGTTGGGGAGCATTGAGGTGATCGAGGCTATGACTGAAAAGTTGGAGAAGATCAAGGCCTTTATGAAGGTTGCAAAGGATAGACAGAAGTCGTATGCCTGCAAGAGACGTAGACGGATCAAATTCAAGGTGGGCGATAGAGTTATGTTGAAGGTCTCGCCTTGGAAAGGGATCATCCAGTTCAGAAAGCGAGGAAACCTAAGCTCGAGGTACATAGAGCCTTTCCAAATCATTGCTTGAGTAGGAGAGGTGGCTTACAAGTTAGAGCTACCTGATGTGTAACACCCCAAATTTTTATTTAAAAGACGAGAAAAGAAAAGTATCCGGAAAGAAAGGTAAATGGACACAAGTGGAGGGGCTAAAGATGTAAAAGTTCCAAAACTCATTATTTTAATATAAATGAGGGTATGGCCGCCCCATAAAGCAGCAGATCTGCTTTTTGGCCTCGGTTGAAGAAGAAGAAGAGCAAGAAATCGGGTTTTTGGAGAAGAAGAAGGAAGAAGAAGCTGCAAAAAGGTTAGTTCTTGCGTTTATGTTCGGTTTTAGCTTAGTTTGCAGCTTGTAACCAAAGCTCTTGATGTTTTAGAAGGTTGTTCTCGGGATTTTGAAGCTGAAATCACAGGTGAAAGTGTTTGGGTTGAAGAGCTGCTTCAAGGTGAGTTTCTAGACCCCTCTTTTACTGATTTTTAAAGGTTTTTAAAGATAACCGTATGCTTATGCTTCTTGTTGTTCGACCGTACCTGCTATGGTTGTGTGTTGGTTGTGGTTAGTGGTTAGTATTGTTGTTAGGATGTTTAGATGCCCTTAGTATGTTAGATCTATATTTGGATGGTGTTCAGATGAATTTGGCAGTGTTAGACATATTTCAGAATGTTCTCATGCACCCAAGTGTTATGTGCCTAAGTTTTCTCATGCGCCCAAGGGTGGTGCGCCTGACAGGGCTGATGCGCCCAGGTCATGAGCCTGAATAGCGGCCATGAGCCCGGGTAGTGCCCAGACGGCTAAGTGTTGGCCATGCGCCTACATAGTGCCCATGCGCCTAGAGCGCCCATGTGCCTAAGTGAAGGTGGTGCGCCTGAACAGTGGTTCATGGGCCCAGAAAGTGTGGAAATGGCCAAGTATGGGTGGTGCGCCCGCATAGTGCCCATGCGCCTAAAATTGTTCCTGCGACTAAGTGTTGGGATGCCTGAAGAGGGCTCATGCGCTCAAATAGTGCTGATGCGCCCAGGGAGCTTTTATACTTAGAACTTTTTTGCTGATGCACCTAGAATGTTTTATGTGCCTCGTTTTAGACTTAGGGCTTTCTTAGGGGCTTTAAGAGGTGATGATTGAGATAGGTCCCGTTGGGATGTGATGGTTTATGCTTGGTGCACGCTTGTTATTGTCTTTTGGTTCCTGGTGTTGTGTGTGGTGTGTTGTCATTCTTCGGTAAACCATTTTCAAAACGAATGTATTATGTTTTATAATACGTTGTGTGTTATGTTGTGGCTTTACGTGGTTTGATGTTTGATTGAACGTAAAGTATTATGTAACGAAGTGAAAGACAATAATAATGAAAAGTGGAACGTAAAGAACGAAGGGAGTCTTTGTGACTTGAAGGGAGACTTTGTGACTCGAAGGAGATCCTTGTCACGTACCCTGGTACTGTGTCAGTCTTCGGACACGAGTCGGGGGTTTGTTTACAACCCCGACACAGTATCAGCTTTCGTGCATGAGTCGGGGGTATTGCATGAGACAGGATGGCATGAGAAGAGGTCTTGATGCTCACCCCGGTACTGTTTTGGACTTCGGACATGAGTCGAGGGTTTGTTTACAGGCCCCGGCAGAGTATCGGTCTACGGACATGAGTCGGGGGTGTTGCAAACAGAGACGGGGTCCTGGTCGCGTACCCTGGTACTGTGTAGGTATTCGGACATGAGTTGGGGGTTTGTTTACAGGCCCCGACATAGTATCGATCTTCGGACATGAGTCGGGGGTATTGCATGAGACAGGATCCAGATTGAAGTGAAAGATAATGATGAATGTATGAAATGTACGAATTGAACAATGATGAAGATAATAATAACATTATCAATGCGTACGTATGATGTGTGATCGCATACAATTTCGAAGGTTATGTTTTAACAAGTAAAGTATTTTATTTATAAAACTTGAACTCACTCAACGTCGCTGACTTTTTGTATGCATAATAGTTGGCAGGTATTTTGTTGATGCTGAGGAGTTGCAGGCATGGATGCATACGCTACTGGGGACGTTTTGAGACTGGCATCCACATTTTTGGACATGTTATTGTATTTTGAAATTTAAATGATTTATGTAATGAGATAACATGTTCTAATTATAAATGAAAGTTGTTAATTTCCGCTGCAAAGAAATGAGTATTTTAAATAATTTATGCGATGACGGTCCAGCTGTAAGCGTCCCAGGAATGGGGCCTTACAAGTTGGTATCAGAGCTAAAGTTTAAGGGAGTTGGGTAAAAATTTTCAAAAACCTAATCTTAAACAGTAAATGGGACGAAAGGAAAGGGATGCCAGTCCTAGTAGCTACGTGCCTCCAGTTAAAAGTTTTATGTAAAGGGTTTTACGTGAGTTAATGTTAACCGGTATTATGTGCGCTTGTTATGTGGCTTGTGTGCTTTGGTGTAGATTTAGATCCTGATGTAGTAAGGATAGGAAATGCTTGGGGAATAAAGAGTAAAGTAAGTGGAAGGATGAGGTGGAGTGAGCTAAGGAAGCTAGTGATCGAGGAGTTTTGTCCCCATAGGGAGACAAGATCGAGAGAGAGTTACTGCAGTTGGAGGTGGGAACTATGATGCACCAATAGTACACAACAAAGTTCAACAAGATGGCAAGGCTGGTGCCATATCAGGTGACGCCTGTGTCACGAATGATAAAGAGATACATCCAAGGTCTGCCAACGGATATTCGCAAACATCTGATCGCTGCTCGGCCAGGTACGTTTAGGTTGGTGGTCGATCTGGAGGGGAGACTGTATGATGAGTGAGAGGGTGGTAGATGTGAAGAAGAAGTGGGGCAATGATAGGAATGGGAATGGGAAGTGGTATATCGATGGTGGTTATGTGGCTGGAGGTAAGAAGATGAGGGTGGATGATCGGAAGGCGTTAACAGGGGGAGAGAAGGCATGCAGGAAATATGGGAAGGAGCATTTGGGGGAATGTAAATGGGGATCAAATCACTACTTTCGGTGTGGGAAGGAGGGTCACATGGAAAGGGATTATCGTATGATTAAATGTTACAACTGTGGCGAGACTGGGCACATGAGCAGAGACTGCAAGAAGTCGAGGGCTGAGAGCTCCGGGGCAAAGAAGGGGATTGAGAAGGAGAAGGTGGGGCAGAGGGCGAAGGCCAGGGCATTCACTATGACCCGGGAGAAGGCTAGGGTGGACCCTGATGTTATGCCAGGTACATTCCTAGTAAACCAAACTTGTGCCTCTGTGCTTTTTGATTCCGGTGCTAGTAGGGGTTTTATTTCTGCTACCTTCTGTGGTAAGTTTCCCATTAGGAGTAGGAAGATTGATGAGCCCTTCGATGTAGAAACTACCATTGGTAAGTCTACCAGGATTTCTGATGTGGTAGAGGATTGTGACATAGAGTTGGAAGGCCATAGGTTCTCTTCTAGGTTGTTTGTGATGCCCTTAGGCAGACACGATGTAGTCCTAGGGATGGTTTTCCTAGCAGCCTATAAGGCAAACATCGTGTATCGAATGAAAATGATTCGATTGACTGCACCTAATGGGAGTTCGGTGACGATCTATGGCGATAGAGTTAGTACGGTCCCGAAAGTAATTTCGATGGTTGTGGCAGAGAAGTAAATGAGGTGTGGATGTGGTGCCTATCTGGCTTATGTGATGGATGTGGATGCGTCAATACCACGATTTTTGGACGTACCGGTCGTGTGTGACTTCCCAAGCATATTCCTGGAAGATCTATCAGGTCTTCCACCTGACCGCGAGATCGAGTTCTAGATCGATCTGGTACCTGGTGTCCAACCCGTTGCAAAGGCGCCGTATCGTCTAGTTCCCTCTAAGATGAAGGAATTGATGACTCAGCTGAAAGAGTTGCCGGTTAAGGGGTTCATTCAACCGAGTATCACTCCATGGGGTGCTCCGGTCTTATTTGTAAAGAAGAAGGATGATAGTATGTGGATGTGCATTGACTACTTAGAGCTAAACAAGTTGACGGTGAAGAATTGATATCCATTACCAAGGATTGATGACTTGTTTGATTAGCTCCAAGGTGCCAGTTGATTCTTGAGGATAGATCTCTGATCTGGTTATCACCAACTGAAGGTGAAGGAGCAGGATATTCCTAAGACAACTTTTCGTATGCGTTATGGACAATACAAGTTTCTCGTGATGTATTTTGGTTTAACCAACGCACCAGCTGCTTTTATGGGTTTAATGAATCGGGTGTGTCGGCCTATACTGGATAAATCAGTGATTGTTTTTATCAATGATATCTTGGTTTATTCAAAGAGCAAAGAAGAGCATGCCTGTCACATTCGGGAAGTGTTGGAGACACTTAGAAGGGAGAAGCTATACGCCAAGTTCTCCAAGTGTGTATTCTGGTTATGCGAGGTTTAGTTTTTGGGTCATGTAGTCAATCCTGAAGGGATCATGGTGGACCCAACGAAAGTTGAGGCGGTGATGTAAAGGATGTCGCCAAAGACGCCATCCGAGATCCGTAGTTTCATGCGTTCGGCGGGCTATTACAGAAGATTCATCAAAGACTTCTCCAAGACAGCTTTACCATTGACCAAGTTGACCTGTAAGGATGTGAAATTTTTATAGGGTCTAGAGCAGGAGAATGCTTTCAAAGAGCTAAAGACAAGATTGACTCAAGCTCCTGTCTTCACGTTGCCCGAAGGGAGCGAAGACTTGGTGGTCTATTCAAATGCTTCTTATTTGTGATTGGGTTGTGTGTTGATGCAACGGGGTAGGGTTATAGCCTATGCGTCCTGACACTTGAAGATCCATGAGGCTAACTACCCTACCCATGATTTGGAGTTGGCAGCTGTGGTCTTCGCATTGAAGATTTGGAGGCACTACTTGTACGGGATGATGTGCACCATCTTCACTGACCACAAAAGCTTGAAGTACATCTTCAAGCAGAAGAATTTGAACATGAGGCAAAGGAGATGGTTGGAGCTTATCAAGGACTATGATTGTGAGATCCACTACCATCCGGGTAAGGCCAGCGTGGTGGCGGATGCCCTTAGCTGAAAAGAGAGACCCGAACCGATTCGGGTGAAGGCTTATCAGTTGTGATGTAGCAGGTTAAGGAATTTCAGGATGAGGCGCTAAAGGAAGATCGGATTAACTCCGAGCGTATGAAGGGACAAATGTCGGACTTGGGGGCGAGAACACTCTCGGTGTTAGAACCCGATCCAGGAGGATATGGATTCCTCGTTATGGAGATCTACGAGGGAAGATCATGGATGAGGCTCATAAGACTCGATACTCGATTCATCTCGATGCTACAAAGATGTACCAGGATATGAAGAAAGATTACTTGTGGCCAGGAATGAAGCACGGCGTAGTGGACTATGTGAGTAAGTGCCTTACTTGTTTGCAAGTGAAGGCGGAGCATCAAAAGCTATACGGGAAGATCCAACCCTTGGATATACCCGAATGGAAGTGGGAACATATCACCATGGACTTCATCATGAAGTTGCCGCGTATGGCAAGGGGATACGATGTCATATGAGTGATCGTCAACCGTCTGACGAAGAGTGCTCACTTTCTGCCGATCCGCGAGTCGTATTCATCTGAGAGGTTGGTGGATCTGTTCATCAGGGAGATTGTGACTTGTCATGGTGTGCCAGTGTCTATCGTGTCTAACCGCAACACTCGGTTTACATCAAAGTTTTGGAAGAGATTTCACGATGCGATGGGGACGAGGTTACACATCAGTACAGCTTACCATCCTTAGACAGATGGTCAGTCAGAGAGAACCATTGAGACATTAGAGGACATGCTACGAGCATGCGTCATTGATTTTGGTGGAAGTTGTGACGAACACTTACCGTTAGTCGAGTTCTCATATAACAACGATTATCATGCCAGCATTGGTATGCCTCCTTATGAGATGCTGTAAAGTAGAAGGTGTAGAATGCCCTTATGTTGGGGTGACATCGAGCAAAAGGAGTTGGGGAGCATTGAGGTGATCGAGGCTATGACTGAAAAGTTGGAGAAGATCAAGGCCTTTATGAAGGTTGCAAAGGATAGACAGAAGTCGTATGCCTGCAAGAGACGTAGACGGATCAAATTCAAGGTGGGCGATAGAGTTATGTTGAAGGTCTCGCCTTGGAAAGGGATCATCCAGTTCAGAAAGCGAGGAAACCTAAGCTCGAGGTACATAGAGCCTTTCCAAATCATTGCTTGAGTAGGAGAGGTGGCTTACAAGTTAGAGCTACCTGATGTGTAACACCCCAAATTTTTATTTAAAAGACGAGAAAAGAAAAGTATCCGGAAAGAAAGGTAAATGGACACAAGTGGAGGGGCTAAAGATGTAAAAGTTCCAAAACTCATTATTTTAATATAAATGAGGGTATGGCCGCCCCATAAAGCTGCAGATCTGCTTTTTGGCCTCGGTTGAAGAAGAAGAAGAGCAAGAAATCGGGTTTTTGGAGAAGAAGAAGGAAGAAGAAGCTGCAAAAAGGTTAGTTCTCGCGTTTATGTTCGGTTTTAGCTTAGTTTGCAGCTTGTAACCAAAGCTCTTGATGTTTTAGAAGGTTGTTCTCGGGATTTTGAAGCTGAAATCACAGGTGAAAGTGTTTGGGTTGAAGAGCTGCTTCAAGGTGAGTTTCTAGACCCCTCTTTTACTGATTTTTAAAGGTTTTTAAAGATAACCGTATGCTTATGCTTCTTGTTGTTCGACCGTACCTGCTATGGTTGTGTGTTGGTTGTGGTTAGTGGTTAGTATTGTTGTTAGGATGTTTAGATGCCCTTAGTATGTTAGATCTATATTTGGATGGTGTTCAGATGAATTTGGCAGTGTTAGACATATTTCAGAATGTTCTCATGCACCCAAGTGTTATGTGCCTAAGTTTTCTCATGCGCCCAAGGGTGGTGCGCCTGAACAGGGCTGATGCGCCCAGGTCATGAGCCTGAATAGCGGCCATGAGCCCGGGTAGTGCCCAGACGGCTAAGTGTTGGCCATGCGCCTACATAGTGCCCATGCGCCTAGAGCGCCCATGTGCCTAAGTGAAGGTGGTGCGCCTGAACAGTGGTTCATGCGCCCAGAAAGTGTGGAAATGGCCAAGTATGGGTGGTGCGCCCGCATAGTGCCCATGCGCCTAAAATTGTTCCTGCGACTAAGTGTTGGGATGCCTGAAGAGGGCTCATGCGCTCAAATAGTGCTGATGCGCCCAGGGAGCTTTTATACTTAGAACTTTTTTGCTGATGCACCTAGAATGTTTTATGTGCCTCGTTTTAGACTTAGGGCTTTCTTAGGGGCTTTAAGAGGTGATGATTGAGATAGGTCCCGTTGGGATGTGATGGTTTATGCTTGGTGCACGCTTGTTATTGTCTTTTGGTTCCTGGTGTTGTGTGTGGTGTGTTGTCATTCTTCGGTAAACCATTTTCAAAACGTATGTATTATGTTTTATAATACGTTGTGTATTATGTTGTGGCTTTACGTGGTTTGATGTTTGATTGAACGTAAAGTATTATGTAACGAAGTGAAAGACAATAATAATGAAAAGTGGAACGTAAAGAACGAAGGGAGTCTTTGTGACTTGAAGGGAGACTTTGTGACTCGAAGGAGATCCTTGTCACGTACCCCGGTACTGTGTCAGTCTTCGGACATGAGTCGGGGGTTTGTTTACAACCCCGACACAGTATCAGCTTTCGTGCATGAGTCGGGGGTATTGCATGAGACAGGATGGCATGAGAAGAGGTCTTGATGCTCACCCCGGTACTGTTTTGGACTTCGGACATGAGTCGGGGGTTTGTTTACAGGCCCCGGCAGAGTATCGGTCTACGGACATGAGTCGGGGGTGTTGCAAACAGAGACGGGGTCCTGGTCGCGTACCCTGGTACTGTGTGGGTATTCGGACATGAGTTGGGGGTTTGTTTACAGGCCCCGACATAGTATCGATCTTCGGACATGAGTCGGGGGTATTGCATGAGACAGGATCCAGATTGAAGTGAAAGATAATGATGAATGTATGAAATGTACGAATTGAACAATGATGAAGATAATAATAACATTATCAATGTGTACGTATGATGTGTGATCGTATACAATTTCGAAGGTTATGTTTTAACAAGTAAAGTATTTTATTTATAAAACTTGAACTCACTCAACGTCGCTGACTTTTTGTATGCATAATAGTTGGCAGGTATTTTGTTGATGCTGAGGAGTTGCAGGCATGGATGCATACGCTACTGGGGACGTTTTGAGACTGGCATCCACATTTTTGGACATGTTATTGTATTTTGAAATTTAAATGATTTATGTAATGAGATAACATGTTCTAATTATAAATGAAAGTTGTTAATTTCCGCTGCAAAGAAATGAGTATTTTAAATAATTTATGCGATGACGGTCCAGCTGTAAGCGTCCCAGGAATGGGGCCTTACAAGTTGGTATCAGAGCTAAAGTTTAAGGGAGTTGGGTAAAAATTTTCAAAAACCTAATCTTAAACAGTGAATGGGACGAAAGGAAAGGGATGCCAGTCCTAGTAGCTACGTGCCTCCAGTTAAAAGTTTTATGTAAAGGGTTTTACGTGAGTTAATGTTAACCGGTATTATGTGCGCTTGTTATGTGGCTTGTGTGCTTTGGTGTAGATTTAGATCCTGATGTAGTAAGGATAGGAAATGCTTGGGGAATAAAGAGTAAAGTAAGTGGCTAAACACAACTGGCCACTGTGATTAGGGACTTACTATACTTGACATAACTTGAGCTATTACCTTGATTGACCATGTTGGTGTTTGAATCTTGTAGTTTTTCGATGGCTGGCGGTAAGTCTTCTGAGGCTTCGCGAGGTGGAGGTCATGGTGGGTGTGGGGTTAGACCGTGTGTCACGAGGATCAGAGCTAAGACTGCTGTGACGGCTTCTGATGAGCCAGCGCATTGTCACCAGGACGATGCGGACGGAAGTGCTAATATGAGAGCCTCAATGAAGGAGGCAATAGCAGAGGAAGTCCAACAGGTCATGCAGACCATTCTGCCGACTGTAGTGACCGATGTCATTAGAGCTATGAAGGAGGATGAGAAGAAGGAGTGTGAGAAGAGGAGAACCGCACGACGAAGAGGTGAAGCTGGAGGTTCTAAGGGTATGGAGCAACCCAATGCTGACATGGTTGTCTCCAGTGGCGATGAGGAGGAGGAGGAAGCGGTGCAGGAGACTGCGAAGGGAAGCAGCTATGGAGCATTCCAAAGGTTTAGGCCTCTTGTGTTTGATGGAAATAGGAGTGCTGCTGCTGCACAACGTTGGGTGAGAGAGATGGAAGCGGTACTTGATATCAGCGAGTGCCGCGAGGATCAGAAGGTGAAGTTTGCTACCCACTCATTTGTGGATTCAGCCTTATGCTGGTGGGACAACATTGTCCAGGCTGAGGGCACCAGGACAATCAAAAGGATGAGGTGGAAGGAGCTGAAGAGGTTAGTGATCGAGGAGTTTTGCCCTCATAGAGAGCTTGACAAAGTTGAGAGGGAGTTCCTGCAGCTGGAGGCGAGAACGATGACCCACCAACAGTACACCACGAAGTTCAACGAGATGGCAAGGCTGGTGCCAGATCAGGCGACGCCTGTGTCACGAAAGATCAAAAGTTATATTCAAGGTCTGCCAACAGATATCCACAGGCATCTAATCGCTGCCCAACCAGGCACGTTTAGGTCAGCGGTCGATTTGGTGGGGAGGTTGTATGATGAGCGAGAGTCGGTGGCGATGATGGACGAAGAGGAGGAGCGGGGTTATGTTAGGAGTGGGAACAAAAGGCAGGATGATGACGATGGTGGATTTGAGGCTGGTGGTAAGAAGGTGAGGATGGATGATCCAAGGATGTTAACAAGGGAAGTGAGGGCATGCAACAAGTGTGGTAGAGGCCACGTGGGGGAGTGCAGATGGGGATCGAGCGTCTATTTCAAGTGTGGAAGAGAGGGCCACAGGGCGAGGGATTGTCACATGGACAAATGTTACGACTGTGGCGACACTGGACATTTGAGCAAAAACTGCAAGAATTCGAGAGCACAGAGCTCCGGTGCAAGAAGGGACGGCAGAGGATGGAGGTTAGAGCATTTGCCCTGACCGGGAGGAGGCTAGAGCAGACTTCGACTTGACATCAGGTACGTTTCTGGTAATTTAAATTTCTGCATATATGCAGTGATTATGGTGCTAGTAGTAGTTTCATTTCTACTGCCTTTGTGTTAAGTTGCATGTTAGGAGTAGGAAGATCGATGCATCCTTCGATGTAGAAATTGCTATTGGTAAGTCCACTAGGTTACCGGATGTCCTAGAGAATTGTGCGATAGTATTGAGAGAGCACGTGTTTCCTGCTAGACTATTCAA
The DNA here is from genome assembly GCA_025506505.1 of Flaveria sonorensis. Taxonomy (NCBI): domain Eukaryota; kingdom Viridiplantae; phylum Streptophyta; class Magnoliopsida; order Asterales; family Asteraceae; genus Flaveria; species Flaveria sonorensis. Next base: position 24,988,981 of record CM046439.1, on the reverse strand, counting down.
GACAGACGTAGGTGGATAGACGTGCGCCTTCGAAAGGATTGGCTAGTAGCCTACGAAGCAAACACCGAGTGTTGCAAGAAGGAGGTTTGAGCAATCGCGCCCGACAGGAGTTCGGTGCCGATCTACGACGAAGAAATGATGATGAGGGTCTCGTCTTGGGAAAAGAGATCATCCGAATTAGAAAGCGAGTAAAGCTAATACTAAGGTGTAAAGAACTAATCTGAACTGTTGCTCAGGTAGGAGAAGTGGCATGTCGAGTGGAGCTACCCGACGTATTATGTGGAGTTATCCGATGCTCCATGTATCTCGTCTAAGAAAGTGCTCAACTGATGGGGATGTGATCATGCCACTAGAGAATACTGAGATTCATGAACAATTCAACTACGTGGAGCAACTAGGGGTCATCCATGATAGAAGGAAAAGAAGGACTAAGGAGAATGGTGATTTCACTTGTGCGAGTATAGTGGAGCCCAGAAGGGGACTAAGCCTACATGTAAGATCAAGGAAGAGGTGAGACAGCGTTACCCGTGACTGTTCGAGAAGCGACAGGTTTTGGGGACGAAACTAATATAAAGGGGGTGGACTTGTAACACCCCAAATTTTTATTTAAAAGACGAGAAAAGAAAAGGATCCAGAAAGAAAGGTAAATGGACACAAGTGGAGGGGCTAAAGTTGTAAAAGTGCCAAAACTCATTATTTTAATATAAACGAGGGTATGGCCGCCCTAAAAAGCAGCAGATCTGCTTTTTGGCTTCGGTTGAAGAAGAAGAAGAACAAGAAATCGGGTTTTTGGAGAAGAAGAAGGAAGAAGAAGCTGCAAAATGGTTAGTTCTCGGGTTTGTGTTTGGTTTTAGCTTAGTTTGCAGCTTGTAACCGAAGCTCTTGATGTTTTAGAAGGTTGTTCTGGGGATTTTGAAGCTGAAATCACAGGTGAAAGTGTTTGGGTTGAAGAGCTGCTTCAAGGTGAGTTTCTAGACCCCTCTTTTACTGATTTTCATATGTTTTGGGGCTATTATGCATACCGGGTAAAAGGTTTTTAAAGATAACCGTATGCTTATGCTTGTTGTTGTTTGACCGTACCTGCTGTGGTTGTGTGTTGGTTGTGGTTTAGTGGTTAGTATTGTTGTTAGGATGTTTAGATGCCCTTAGTATGTTAGATCTATGTTTGGATGGTGTTAGAATGGTGTTCGGGTGAATTTGGCAGTGTTAGACATATTTCAGAATGTTCTCATGCACCCAAGTGTTATGTGCCTAAGTGTTCTCATGCACCCAAGGGTGGTGCGTCTGAACAGGGCTGATGCGCCCAGGTCATGCACCTAAATAGTGGCCATGCGCCCGGGTAGTGCCCAAGCGGCTAAGTGTTGGCCATGCACCTACATAGTGCCCATACGACTAAGTGTAAGTGGTGCGCCTGAACAGTGGTTCATGCGCCCAGAAAGTGTGGAAATGGCCAAGTATGGGTGGTGCGCCCGCATAGTGCCCATGCGCAAAAAATTGTTCCTGCGACTAAGTGTTGGGACGCCTGAAGAGGGCTCATGCGCCCAAATAGTGCTGATGCGCCCAGGGAGCTTTTATACTTAGAACTTTTCTGCTGATGCGCCTAGAATGTTTTATGTACCTCGTTTTAGACTTAGGGCTTTCTTAGGGGCTTTAAGAGGTGATGATTGAGAGAGGTCCCGTTGGGATGTGATGGTTTATGCTTGGTGCACGCTTGGTGTTGTGTTGTGGTTCCTGGTGTTGTGTGTGGTGTGTTGTCTTTCTTCGTTAAACCGTTTTCAAAATGTATGTATTATGTTTTATAATACGTTGTGTATTTTGTTGTGGCTTTACGTGGTTTGATGTTTGATTGAACGTAAAGTATTATGTAACAAAGTGAAAGACAATAATAATGAAAAAGTGGAACGTAAAGAGCGAAGGGAGTCTTTGTGACTCGATGGGAGTCTTCATGACTCGAAGGGAGTCTTTGTGACTCGAAGAGAGTCTTTGTGACTCAAAGGAGATCCTTGTCGCGTACCCCGGTACTGTGTCAGTCTTCAGACACGAGTCGGGGGTTTGTTTACAGGCCCCGGTACAGTATCAGCTTTCGAGCACGAGTCGGGGGTATTGCATGAGATAGGATGGCATGAGAAGAGGTCTTGATGCTCACCCCGGTACTGTGTCGGTCTTCGGACATGAGTCGGGGGTTTGTTTACAGGCCCCGGCATAGTATCGGTCTATGGACATGAGTCGGGGGTGTTGCAAACAGAGACAGGGTCCTTGTCACGTACCTCGGTACTGTGTCGGTCTTCGAACATGAGTCGGGGGTTTGTTTACAGGCCCCGACATAGTATCGGTCTTCGGACATGAGTCGGGGGTATTGCATGAGATAGGATCCAGATTGAAGTGAAAGATAATGATGAATGTACGAAATGTACGAATTGAACAATGATGAAGATAATAATAATATTATCAATGTGTACATATGATGTGTGATCGCATACGATTTCGAAGGTTATGTTTTAACGAAAGTAAAGTGTTTTATTTATAAAACTTTTTGTATGCATGATAGTTGGCAGGTATTTTGTTGATACTGAGGAGTTGCAGGCATGGATGCATACGGTTACTAGGGACGTTTTGAGACTGGCATCCACATTTTTGGACATGTTATTGTATTTTGAAATGTAAATGATTTATGTAATGAGATAAAATGTTCTAATTATAAATGAAAGTTATTAATTTCCGTTGCAAAGAAATGAGTATTTTAAATAATTTATGCGATGACGGTCCAGCTGTAAGCGTCCCAGGAATGGGGCCTTACATGATGTGTTAAGTGGAATTCATCTGACGTTCCATGTATCTCATCTGAGAAAGTGCTTAGCCGATGAAGATATGATCGTCCCACATGAAGATATCAAGGTAGATAAACGGCTCAATTACGTGGTGAAACCAGTGGTCATCATTGATATAAAGGAGAAAAGGTTGAGGAATAAAGTGGTTCCACTTGTGCGAGTACAGTGGAGACACAGGAAGGGGTTCGAGTCTACATGGGAGACCGAGGAAGAGATGAGGTGGCATAACCCGCAACTATTCGATGGCTGACAGGTTTCGAGGATGAAACCTAAGTAAGGGGGTAACCTAAGTAAGGGGGTGGACTTGTAACGCTCGAAAATTTCAAAGAATTGAAGGCAGAAAGAAGTTTTGGCACGAAAGGAGGTTTTCGTGCGAGAACCTCATGCGAAAAGTTGAGCTGGGTATAAATAGCTGAGAACACCCAGTCTGACACCATTTTTGCACGAGAAGTGCTGTTGTTAGAGAGAAAACGGCTGCGTAGAGAGAGAAAGTAAAGAATCCAAGTGTTTGAGGTATGTAACTCGTGTAGTAAGTCGTGATATGTATTAAGAATAGATTATTAATGAATATAACGCATGGTTATGTAGTTTTCGCTCGTTAAAGGCTTCGGGAAGGTTGTGTTTGTGCTAGAACTTCAAGAGGTGAGTTTCTAGTCCCCTTTTTACGCAAGGTTTTATGTTTTGGGGCTATTATACATACTAACATGTTTGGAAATGCTTGTTTTTGCTTGAGTTGAAGTTGTTATGATGTTAAGCATGTTAGAACAGCCTTAGACATGATAAGTTATGGCTGGGCGGGAAAAACCCATAGTTTTCGCACGAGCAAGTAAGTTGTACTTTATGAAATTTGAATTGGCGATGTTCTCGCGTGAAAGGTGACAGTTCTCGCAATAAAGGTAGTTCTTGCGCTATAGAAAGTTCTCTCGTGATATGTATGTTTTCGAGCGAGAGGAAGTTTTTGCGCGACTTGTGTGTTCTCGCGTGACAGTGATGATTTGATGCGTAGGATTTGAATGTGGTAAGGTTCTCGCACGAGAGGTGAGTTCTCACGCGAGATGATGCTGGTGTATGTTTAAGTTTTCGCATGGTAAGCTGTGTTGTATGATGAGTTATCTTTTCACGTTAAAACGACTTTTAAACCCTATGTTTATGATGTGACTTTACTTGATATGTACGTATATGTAAGTAAAGTATTATGTAATGAAAGTGAAAGTTAACGATGATGAAAAGTGGAATGTAATGAATGAATGAAAGTATTGCAATCAAAATGATGGAGGTTCCGAACTCAATGAGAGAGTTGTTTGCTCAACTATGTGCGGTTTAGCTAACCCTTGATGATGCGCACAGGGGTCCAATCCTTGAGATTGACCAAGACGTGATAGGATCCTTGTCGCGTACCCCGGTATTGTGTCAGCTTTAGGATGACGTGGGGGTTTATTTATAAACCCCGGCACACTACCAGCTTCGGCATGACGTGGGGGCATTGCATGTGGCAGGATCTATATATAAAGATGAATGATGTTAACAAACGAAACGAATGATGACGAATGATGATGAACGATGATGAAAGATAATAAATAATTATTATCAAGATGTATGTATGATGTATGATCATGTATGAAAGCAAAGGAGATGTTTTAACAAAAAGTAAAGCATTTTATTATAAAACTAGAATTCACTTAGTGTCGCTGACTTTTGTATTCATAATAGTTGGTAGGTAATTGTTGATGCTGAGGAGGTGCAGGCTTTGTCTCTAAAGCTTTGGAAGAATTCATCTTTGGCTTCGGAAGATTTGGACTTTGGCTTCAGAAGATTTTACACTTAGAGTATTTTCTGATGTAGAGTGTAAACCTTTCGAAGCACTTCTACCTTGTATGTCTAGTGCATGCATGCAGGAAGACCCTTAGTTGTTTTGGCTTCTTTGGTTGAATCAGCCTTATAATCTTTTGATATTATCTTACAAACTCCCCCTAGGCTGATGCTACCAAAACAAAGAAGTTCTTTTGATATTATCTTTTGATAATCTTTTGTTCAATTATGTCCCTCTCAGTTGGGATATCTTCTCTCACAAGTTCAGATAGAGAGAGAAGAGAAACCCTGTTACGGATCAGAAGACGATATTGGCTGGGATGCAACTCTAGGATCAGGTTGTGTTGTCTCAGGGGGTTCAACCTTCACCTCAACTTCAGGTTGAGCTGGACTTGGTGGAGAATGCAAGTCTACAAGCTCTCCATTTTTGATCTTCTGCTTGATCACTCTTATATGCTCATCCATAGTGGATAGAGACATAGGACCAAGCCTCCTTCCAGAGAATCTGTACAGCTTCAAGAAGCTCATCATCCTTTGTCTTTTTTCAGACTTCTTTTGGCTTCAGATGCAGATTGCCTTTTGACTAGTGACTATGACAAGCCATAGCTCACTGACTTTCCTATTACAAAAAGCCAAGAAGGAACAAAAAACAGAAACTTGCAGGCGAAGACCTTATCTACTTTATCATAAAGTATGGAAGTTTCACCAACTAGTGATAGTAGGTGAACTACCAGAGCATGCAGCGGAAAGTAGGTTAATTTATGATAAAGTTGATGGAAAATGTATCTTTTCTCTCTCTTCAGAGGAAAATCAGTCTTGTCTTTAAACAGCTTCGGAAGACTTTGTCTTGAGAGCTTCAGAAGACTTCATCTTTTACCTTCGAAAGAGTTGAGTCTATGGCTTCGGAAGACTTTACACTTAGAATATTTTCCAAGTTCAGTGTAAAGCTTCCGCAGCAGTTTCTTCGGAACTTTGGCTTCGGAAGATTTTACACTTGGCATTTTTTTTTCTTGAGTGTGTAAAACTTCCGAAGCTAGTTCACCTTTGTTCCGAAGTGCATGTTGGAAGACTTGGTTGTTTTGGTATCTTTTGGTTGCATCAGCCTCTTAACTTCAGAGGTTCCTACAGAGGGGCTTGATATAATCCATATAAGGATTTTTCAAGTTTATACACTTTGTCTGGAAAATCTGGATCCTTGAAACCTGGAGGTTGACAAACATAAATCTCCTCATCGATGTTCCAGTAGAGAAATGCGCATTTCATGTACATCTGAAAAATTTTAAAGTTCTTGTGAGCCGCATGAGCAAGAAAGATTTTGATGGCTTCAATCCGAGCAACTGGAGCAAACACTTTAGTATAGTCAATTCCCTCCTCCTGAGCAAAACCCTGAACAACCAACCTAGATTTGTTTCGAACTATTACTCCCCAATCATCCAGTTTGTTCCAGAATACCCATTTAGTACCAATAGGAAACTTGTTTGGAGGAAGATCAACTAATTGCAAAACTTTTAGTTTCCTGAACTGCTGAAGCTCCATTTGCATAGATTCAACCCAACTTAGGTCTTGAAGTGCTGCTGAGACATTTTTGGGAATAGCTTGAGACAAGAAACATGCATAGAGCCATTCATTTATCAATCCAGATTGACTTTGTGTCCTCACTCCATCAGTAATGGAACCAATGATGTAATCGTGTGGGTGATGTTTTAAGGTTTTAAAATTAGTGTTAAGGGTTAACAGATTGGATGAAGATGAGGAGGTGGTTAGTGATGGTGGTGATGGGGAAGTGGGTTGTGAAGGCTGTGATGGGGAAGTGGGTTGTGAGGAGAAGGTGGAACATCAAATGGAGATGGTGGTTGTGGTGGAGGTGTAGATGGAACATCAAATGGAGGTTGAGGGTGATGGTCGATTGGTGGTTGTGGATGAGGTTCAGGTGGAAGGAGTTCAGTTGGAGGTATGATTTCTACATTGGTTTAAGGAACAACATCATCATCAAAAATTGGAAGATTGAAAGATTTGATGATAGTATTTGAGTCATAGAACCATGCAGGATCAGATCCCATGTTAGGAGAATTTGAATCTTGCCAATCAACATAGAATGATTTCTGCACAATACGCGTTCTTTTGTTGTAGACCCGATACGGTTTTTGTGAGGAAGAATAGCCAACGAAGAAACATTCATCAGAAACTGCACCAAACTTTGACTTCTGAGCTTGAGTGTTTAGCAAGGTACATGAGCAACCAAAAGGGCGAAAGAAGTTAATCAAGGGTTTCCGTTTATGAAGAAGCTCATAGGAAGTCTTCATTTTTCCTTTCACAATAAGAACCCTGTTAAGTACATAAGAAGCACAGTTGACAGCTTCAGCCCAGAAAATTATTGGAAGCTTTGACTCAATCAGCATAGTTCTTGCTGCTTCGATGAGTGTCCGATTCTTTCATTTAGCAACACCGTTTTGTTGAGGTGTCCTAGCAGCACTGAACTATTTGAGAATCCCCTTGCTTGCACAGAATGAGTCAAAGATATGATTCCTGAATTCAGTACCGTTATCATTTCGGATGGCTATAACAATCCTTTTGTTGACGGTCTCAATGGAAAGGATCAGCTTTTGAAGCTCTTCAGCAGTATCTCCCTTGCTTGCTAGAAACCTCACCCAAGAGTATCTAGAATAATCATCTGTAAGAACCAAGCAATAAGATTTCTTATCAATCGATTTAACACTTATAGGACCAAATAAATCAGTATGTAACAATTTGAGGGGTTTTGAAATTGTGTTTTTGAACTTAAACTTGTGTGGCTTTTTGTGTTGTTTGCCTTGAGCACAAGCCATGCATTTTTCTACCACTGAAAAATCTTTAAGTGGTAGTCCCCTCACAAGATTGTTCTTAACTAATTTATTTATATTTTTAAAATTAACATGTCCTAATTGTCTATGCCATAAGAAGGATTCGGAAGAAGAGGCTTCTTGTGTTGTTTCAATATCTTTAATCTTTCGCTTCTTTTATGATAATACTTTACGTATAAGAGCATTAACACACCACGTAAAGTCACGTAATAATACGTAATAAGGAACATCAATAATAGGCCACAACATGCATAACATGAACAAACATAACCCACCAAAACATTTTAGAGCTTAATCATAAATTTCCATTTTTCCCTAAATTTCAGAAAAATTCTAAGGCAACTTAGGCGCATGAGCACTATGTGGGCGCATGGGCACTATGCAGGCGCACGGATAGTTGGGCGCATGGGAATCCTTGGGCGCATGGGGAAAAACTTAAGGGCATGGGAAAAACTTAGGCGCATGGGTAGTATGCAGGCGCATGAGCACTATGCAGGCGCATGAGCACTTGGGCGCATGGGAAAACTTAGGCGCATGAGCAAACACTTAGGCGCATGGGTACTATGCAGGCGTATGGGTACTATGCAGGCACATGAGCACTATGCAGGTGCATGAGCACTTGGGAGCATGGGAAAACTTTGGCGCATGAGCAAACACTTAGGCATATGGGCAAAAACTTAGGCACATGGGAACTAGGCAGGCGCATGAGTACTATGCAGGCGCATGAGTACTTGGGCGCATGGGAAAATTTAGGCGCATGAGCAGTTTGGGCGCATGTGCACTATACCAGTTCTAACTCATGCTAATTTTTAGTTTCCGATCTTCATCCTAACATATCCTTAGCCCAAATCTAGCATACTAAGCTCATAAAACAAGCATACAAGCACATAATTCAGTCAAACATTCACAAACACACATACCCACATAAAACAGGGGAAGCATACGGTTACATACTGAAGGTTGCAAAAATAATAGTTTACATGCATTTCCAGCCCCAAAACAACTTTAAAACTAGAAAATTTAGGGATCTAGAACTCACCTACAGCAGCCTTCGAGTAAAACTCCAAACTCGAGATTACTTGGAGTTCAAACACCTAAACACACCAAAAACACCCAACCGAACACAGAGGAACACATAAGACTCGGTCCACAAGCTGAAAACCCAGCTGAAACCGAAAAAAACATACAAAAACTCACCTTCTAGATGATCTTCTTCTTCTTCTCTCTAAAAACCAATGGAACTCTGCTTTTCTTCTTTTTCTGCTATCGAATGCAGTTGGTGAGCAGAAGTGTGGGCGGCCATGCCCACTTTTAAACATAATTATAATAAAGTTTGCCTCTTGCACAACTTTAACCCCTCAACTTGGGTTATTTCACCTTTCTTTCTTTATACTTCTCTTTTCTTTTCTTTTTCTCTTCTTTTTTTATATCCTGGTGTTACATTATCGACAGTGGTGTCCCATGCCTAGATACGATTTCATCGACGTATAATTTGGCTAGCTTTTCCATCTTATAATCCTCCCTTATTGCTAAGAAAGGTGCCAACTTAGTCAGTCGATCTACAACTACCCATATAACATCACTCCCTATTAGAGTTTGGTGATAAAATCGATGGTGATGTGCTCCTATTTCCATTTGGGTATCTCGGGTTGTTGAAGCAAGCCTAAAGGATTTTGATATTCTTCTTTAACCTTAGAGCATGTTAAGTATTTTCCTACGTAGGTGGCTATTTCTCCTTTCATACCTGGCCGCTAGTAGTTTACCTTCAGGTCTTTGTACATATTGTCACTCCCGGGGTGGATGGAGTATTTGGTCTTATGAGCTTCGTGCAGCACCATCTCTCTTAACTCACCTTGCTTTGGAATGAACACTCTTCCATTCATTCTCATTATCCCGTCATCTTGGGTATTCAATAGTTTCTTCATTCCACTTAATCCTTCCTTGCTGTAATTCTCTTCTTTTAAGGCCTCTATTTTGGCCCTTCGTACATGATCCATTAGATTGATTCGGGCTTCTATTCGTAGTGCGCGAACCCTCAATGGTTTTGTTCTCTCCTTCCTACTCAATGCATCGACCACCACATTTGCTTTACTGGGTGGTATCTGATTTCACAATCATAGTCATTGAGTAGTTCCACCCATCTCCTTTGTCTCATGTTTAACATCTTCTGGTCAAGGATGTGTTGCAAACTTTTATGATCGGTGAAGATCAGACATTTTGTTCCATACAAGTAGTGCCTCCAAATTTGAAGTGCAAAAACCACGGCTCTGAGTTCTAGATCATGGGTGGTGTAATTTTGTTCATGCACTTTTAATTATCATGAGGCGTATGCTATTACCTTATCTCTTTGCATTAATACACACCCAAGTCCTTGTCGTGACGCATCTCAGTAGACGGTGAAATCATCTGTTCCTTTGGGTAGGGACAAAATTGGTGCACTACATAGCTTCTATTTTAGGGTGTCAAAGGCTTCCTGTTGCTGGGTTCCCCAGTCAAACTTTGTGGTCTTTTGAGTTATGTATGTTAAAGGTCTGGCAATCCTTGGGAAGTTCTCAATGAACCGTCTATAGTAGCATGCCAAGTCCAAGAATTGCCTCACTTCGGTTGGTGTCTTAGGGGCTTCCCATTTCTTAATCGCCTTGATCTTAATTGGATACACCTGGATTCCTTTTTCAGTGACTATGTGGCCCTTCTCACATCCAAAATTCACACTTCGAGAAGTTTTCATATAGTTGCTCACTCGAAAGTAACTCTAGAATTAACTTCAAGTGTAACTTGTGCTCAGCCTCGGTTCTGGAATATATTGGGATGTCATCTATGAATACGATGACAAATATGTCTAGGTACGGTTTGCACACCCTATTCATAAGATCCATGAATACAGCAGGGGCATTGGTCAAACCAAATGGAATTATGAGAAACTCGTAATGTCCATACCTGGTTCTGAACGCAGTTGTTGGTACATTTTCCTCCTTAATTTTTAGTTGGTGATATCCGGATCTCAGGTCTATTTTGGAGAAATATCGTGACCCTTGAAGTTGGTCAAACAAATCGTCAATCATTGGAAGTGGGCATCAGTTTTTTATCGTGACTTTGTTCAACTCCCTATAGTCGATACACATCCTTAGGGTTCTGTCTTTCTTCTTAACAAACAGGACCGGTGCTCCCCATGGAGAGAAACTTGGTCTAATGAACCCTTTATCCATGATTTCTTGTAGTTGGATCATTAGCTCTTGCATTTCAAAAGGGGCCAACCTATATGGTGCCTTGGCTACGGGTACTGCTCTCGGTACCAAACCGATTCGAAACTCAACCTGCCTCTACTGTGGCAATCTTGGTAGTTCAGGAAACACGTCTGCGAACTCTGACACAACAGGGACGTCTTCAAGCTGTTTCTCTTCCTCAGTACTCATTACATAAGCTAGGTACATGACACATCCTTTACGTAGACACTTGTTAGCCTTCATACATGATATAATGTTCATGCCTTGTCTTGGTCTTTCCCCGTAAACTATGAGGGTTTCTCCCTCCGGTAATGGTATTTTTAACAGCTTCTTATCAAACACAATTTCTGCCTTATTCTTTGCCAGCCAATCCATTCCTACCACTATAGCGAACCCTCCTAATTCTACGGGTATTAGATCTATGGGGAATTCATGCTCATCCAAATCCAACGTACACCCAACAATGGTTTCATCGGCCTTGACTAGGGTTCCATTTGCTAACTCTATGGTATAGGTACTAGATAACTAAGAGGAATCTAAGTCAATTCTTGTCCTAAAGTTTGTAGAAACATAGCTCTTATTTGCCCCAGTATCATACAGTATGTATGCCTAATGGTTGTTAACAAGGAACGTACCCGTCACTACTTCGGGTTCTTCTCTAGCAGCTTCTGTGTTCATGAAAAAGGCTTTTCCATTGGGGCGGCCAACTACAGGCTTTTTAGCCTTAAGTCTGGGACAGTCAAGGTGGAGATGTCCAGCTTCTCTACATTCATGACACCTCGCAGGCCCTGTGGTAGTGGATTTGCATTCCTTTACGAAATGCCCCGACTGGTTGCACTTGAAGCACACATTTATTTAAATTCTTTTCCTAGGGGCCTCGCCCCTGGTTTGACTCGACACAGCCCCACATGATGTAACCCACATTTCCTACAAAATGGTTGCTTTCCCAAATACAGTTTCTTCTCCCCACTTGGCTTACTTCCGCTTGCTCTCCAACTCGGACTTCCACTCATAACCCAAAAATTATCCCACTTCCTCTTAGCTCCCACATTCTCCCATCCTCGGGCTCCTTCACATCTGACTACCTCATCATTTAGTGTCGCATAAATTTCCACGGTTTCTTGAAATGTCCTTGTCCTTGGTTTTGCATCCTTTACCATTCCTTAGATCTTTGGGGTCAAACCCCACACATACCTACCTATCTTCTTCGATTCGGGTGTAACCAAGTATGGCACAAGTAATGACAACTCATTAAACCTATTGGTGTACTCCAAGTGTGCAGTTCCCTTCATCTCCAAGCTTAGAAACTTAGCCTCCATCTTCTCTATCTCATTTATCAGGCAATAATGCTCAATCATCAACTTCTTGAATTCCTCCCACTTCATCCTGTTTACAGCATTCCTTACTCGACTTTGAAGTAACGTAAACCTCACCTTGTTTTCCTCAGCACAGTCACTAATATCAAGTACAACTTCCATCTCCTCTAACCAGCAGACGGTTCCTGTAGCACCTTCGGTTCCAAAGTAATCGGTTGGTTTGCACGCCATAAAGGCCTTATATGCACACCCAGTTCACACTCATGCCATTTCATGGTCTTCATCATTTGTATTAGTATTCTTATCATCATCGTTGCCCCCCTGCAGGTATTTCTTGATTGCGTTCAGAATTGACATGGGCGGCAATGGCGGGCAGGGCATAGGCGATGGCCTCGGCAATCAATTGTTGGAGTCTAGCTTCTTGGTTGGTTTCATAGTTGGTTTTGGTATGGTTATCAAGAACAACAACTACTAATTCATCGGCTAATATATTTCCGAAAAGTTGAAAACTAAGTGATAGGGGCTTCGTGAAATCTTCTAAGATGTCCCCTAGATCGAGTGGTACCATTCCCCATGGCATGGCTATAACATACATTTTACAGTTTAGTTTACACTAGCAGTCAATGTTTTAGACATTAAGTACTCCAAGCATCATCACATGAGACATACAGATAATAAACAAAATTAACCCAAACAAGTATAAAAGTCAAAGTCATAGCGAAACCGGTATGAATACAAAGCAAATTAAGTCAAATTCAATCCGGTGTGACATGAGTGAATATTCACTCATATCCTGCAAATACATTTCGAATTAAATAACACAAATAAAAGGAAAGTAAAACAGCATCAATGATGGTGGCGGTAACAGGACCACGGGTCGATCACACACTTCTGGGCAGCACTGTAGAGTTTCCTCCTCATTCGTTTCACAATGGACACCGCCTCATCCCTCTCTTGCTTCATCACCTTGTAGTGCTGGTGACGACACCACACCTCCATCATAAAGGAATCTTCCACCAGTGGCCCCGAGTGATACAAGGGCGGGTCAGCAAAAACCTGATGTGACGCACTAGAATAGCATGCCGACTCCGAATAGGGGTCGGTGTAGTACACCTATGGACCCATATGGAAGCTATGACGTGCCACTGCGTCATGCCCATAGGGCCCTACCGGGTATGTGGGACCGGCTACAATGGTGTTGGCAATGATGGCACAGCAGGCTGTGGCAGTGCCCCGGTCAGTCCTGTAACTAGGTTACCCCATTCCTGCTGGAATGTGGGGATGGGTCGGATGGACATTCATGCGGTTTGACTCACAAGAGGTGCCTCACCCTCATTCCTACCAAGTCGTAGGGAACTGGCCCGGGCACTCGCCGATGGATCCGACGAATCCTCTAAAGGCTCCGACTCCTCCATCTCCCAATCCTCACTGGGAATGGGCATCATGTGCTCATAGGGGGCCGAAGGGTACCAGTTATGGTCCCCATACTCTGGCCCAAGAGGGGCATACTCCCCAATCTCATAGGACTGGGGGCGTCTTGAAGGTCCTGTACCCACATCTGGTAAGAACATGGGTGTTGGGATGGTGGTCTGGTGATAATGCGGGGGAGGTACATCAGGTGAGTCACTGATGTATATGGTCTTTCCTTTGTTCTGGTTTCCTGCCATCTAATGAACAAACGGGTAAATTGCAACATGATAACTATATATATATATATATATATATATATATATATATATATATATATATATATATATATATATATATATATATATATATAAATCAGAAATTAAGATAAATATATAAAATATATGAAATTTATAATGAGTGCAATTAAGTGGTGTTATCTTTCCTTGAGTCGTAGCCTAGGGAGGGTTTCTACTTATTTCATTAAGTCCCTAGTGTGTGGTTAAAGCCTAGGTCTCTTATGGTAAGAACCTAATTCACTGAAACCATTGGCCCTGATACCAATCTGTCACACCCCGTAGACTGGGTCTGGCCGTGACCGACTAATATTATCACAATGCAGCGGGAATAAATAAAGCCAAAATTAAATATTACACCATTTAAAATATCCATACATTAAATTATCTACATATCCAAATAAGACACCTTAATTAAATGGTTCAAGGATAACAAGGTGGATAGGGCGGTGGCTAAGTCTCCAAAGGTCCATCTAAGGCGGCACCTATCCTTTTGACACCTGTTAATTAAACTTCACCTGAAATACACACCCAAAGTACGTCAATATAATGTTGGTGAGCCAATGAGTTTAAGACATGTTACCAATATATGACAGATATAATATTCAACAAATTTGATGATGACAACAACCATAATATAAATACCATGATTCACTATAGAATGCATCACAATCAAACCTGACCTGGACTTTCCCGCCCGAGTACTAAAATATCCCCTAACCTGTTACTACTAGATGGATTGGGTTTAAATATGCCCTGCTAAGCATGGTTATATGGCACTAATTTGTGACACAATGATTATTGAATCTCAATGGGGGGTTTCCCTGCATAAAGGGCCCATTGTGTGCAGGGGATTCCCCAAATAGTACTATCCACAAATCACGCGGCTCCTAATGGAGTTAATGATTGTGCTCCATTCGGGGACAAGAGCAGGTAGTATTGCACCACAAAAATAATAACCAACGAGTATGTATTTCACCCCAAAAGTTTTAAAGTTAAAAGGGGGTTCATAAGGCTCACCTGTGGTTGATCACGTGGTTGTCTGTAAGGTTTGGATGCTACCGACCATGAGGGTTCCTATGTTTATTTCAAATGAATTAGTACTATTTTTAAGGAATCAATTAAGCCCAACCCTCATGTTTTGTATTTGTATTCCTTACCTTGGTGGGTGTTATATTACATACGTGTAATCTTAATTTTTGGTCCTTGAGTTTTGGTTAGTATCCTTAGTTTGTTTAATGTTAGGCCATTAACTTATAAGTTCTGATTATTTTTGTTATTATAGGTGTGTTATAGTCCCAAACAGCAAGGTTTCAATAGTTGGCAAATTTGGTCCCTCAACTTTGCTAGATTTACATTTTTGAGCTAAAGTTTGAGTTTTTTGCACTGTAATTACTTATAATGGTTTTTTAGTTTTTAGTGGATTAGGCTACTGTAATAAGTTGTTCTTTATGTAATTTGATATTTCTTAACAGTTTCAAAAGCCTATTTTCGGTTTAAGTGTTTTATGAAGTTACCTTTAAATACTTTCTTATTTGAGGTCATTGAATGGCCCAAATAGGGGTTTTGCCTTAAATATAACTTTTTTAAATAATTGGTCTCTGGAGGGTTAATGGTACGGCTCTAGGATTTGATGAGTTACTTGTCGTTTTTTTAAACGTGTACCGTATCGCGATTCGGGTATGTTGTTAAATGTGAGGTTAATCCTTGGTTTTTTTATATTTAATTTTAATTTGTGATTAATTTGTAAGTTATATTATACCGGAAAATCATTAATTTCAAATGATTAGGGGTGATTTATATATTTTATGATTTTTTCCCAATTATTAAACCGAAAGTTATTTAATATATAATGCTAAATTTTTGTAGAACCTTTAATAATATTCTAAAACTTGTAAATAATTTGTTTCTAATTTTTCTTAGTCCTTACTAAACTGTTAGTTACTGGAAATTTGGGTCATTAACTTGTTGTGTCGGTTTTGGGATTTAAACGTTATCGGTTCGAGTTTTAACGGGATTTTGGGTTTTGGTTGACTTTGGCCAACTTTTTTTCATATATGGCTTTTATATACTTATAATCATTCTTAAATTCTGGTTTTTTCACTAAATTTTCTCTTAAGACCGTTTTTAACAATTTTCTTTATTTTTGAGTGAATATTCTTTATATTTTTGTTTACTAATGAAATAAATTCTAAAAATTATAAAATTTGGTTTCTAGGCTTTTGTTAATATAATAAGTCTACTGAAATTTTTATATAACCAAAATTTTATAGATTCACCATTTTCGTTACCTAGTTCGGTTAGTTTCTTTAATTGTCCGTTAAGTCCCGGTTAAGTCTTGGTTTTGAATTTACTAAGTGTTTTAACCTGATTTCTACCTTACCATATATTCTATAATATAAATACTTCTGAATAACCCCTAAATTTCAGTACTTAGGTCCCCTTTCTATTTTCTTTTATTTTTCTTAAAAATTACTTGTTTTTACAATTTTGTAATAAGTTTAATTTATGAAATCTTGTTTGTAACTAGAGATGACCTCTTAATACTACCAGAAATATTTTGATTAGAATTTTTGGACACGTATAATATATTTTCATATTTTTGCAAAAACCAGGTTTTCGGGTGTGTTAAACTTATCAAATCAATACTTGAGGTCAAATAGAGTTTTGAGACAGTTTGAGTATCTTTTAGTTACTGAAAAATGATTTTTTTTAAGGTGTCACAAGAAGTTGGGGGCGTCATGGGGTTAGTTGTGTCACTAACGTGATGAAACGCGTTGTTTTACGTGTTTTCGGGTAGTAACAAGTTACCTTGATGCTTGGGTGACCGAGGGGGGGTTCAATGGCTGAAATGGGACCTTGAGTTGATGAGGAAATTCTGTTCAAAAGAATATATTAGGCCAGGCCCATGTACGAAAGAAATGGAAGGTAGTGCTTGATGATGTACAAGTGTGTGTGTGTGTGTTCAAGTGATGTTTACCTTAACTTGTTGGGGTTGATGGAGCTCTAGTTTAGGCTGTTCCTTGGCTTTAAATGAATGATGTCTTGGTGTCTAATGAGTGCAAAGGGTAGTAGACAATCCTAGAGAGAGTGGAGATAGTTTTGTTGGAGTTGTGATTTGAAATGAAGGTGGAGATGGTGATGTAATTATGGTTTCGGCCTAGAGGGTTCAAGGGGGGGGGGGGGTTTGGGAGTTCCAATTGTTGAATTCTAAAAGATTTTGGTTGGTATTTGGTAGATTATGGCAACTAATGCAAGCAACTAGGTCCCTAGGTGAACTCTTCATGCATTGGGTGGCTTGGGTGGTGATTTGACAATGACTACATATATTTGTTTTAAATCTTCTTATTCTTTTACAAATTAACCTTGTATGGCTGATTTATGTGTGTGTGTCGACTATATATATATATATATATATATATGTATATATATATATATATATATATATATGTATATATATATATGTATATATATATCTGTGTATATATATATATGTATATATATATCTGTGTATATATATATATGTGTGTATATATATATATATGTGTATATATATATATATATATATATATATATATATATATTTATATATGTATATATACATGGGTGTGTGTGTGTCGGGTGAGTGTGTGTGTCGGGTGCACGCATCCGTACGTATGAATGTATTGATGTGTGTATGAGTTATTTTATTTTGTAACAAGATTATGTTAAATTTTATTTTACTAGATGGTCAATTACTTTAATGTAATGTTTTATAGAATTACATTATGAATTTGGTTTTTGGTTTAAGGTTTTTATGTTGGTTAATTGTGCTTGCATGATTTCTTACTATTATTGTTATTGTTATTATTTAAGTTAGTCGTTGCAAGAGGATGTTATATTTTTATAAAAGTTCAAGCCTTTTTTAATATTTAATAGTTTATACATTCATATGATTTTAAATTTAGGAGTTCATATTCTATTATTCAATTTAATGTACCTTTATAATTAAATGGTTATGTTGGTTAAGTGTTGTTAATGATGTCAAGTGGTATTAGTTGTTATGGTCTCACTTAACTGTTTAGTTTCGGCGAACCGGGGTAAATGGTTTTAGAATTTTAATATTTGTTAGAATTTTCTCGTGCTAAATTTTTAGGTCAAAGTTCGTTTAGTAAATTTTGTTCTCTAAGGTACCGGGCCCGAGGCCCATTGGGTCGGTTCAATCATGCCTTATAATCAAATGATGGCCCATTGGCCCATATTGGCTATGCGGGTCGATGCCCATTAAGTTATGGGGCCCAATGGCCCAGTTAGGGTACGATGGGCCCAAGCCCATTTGGGAGAGTGTATTGGTATGGGCTTAAGCCCAAGACTGTTGGGCCCAATTCATGGCCTCCCAGACCAGGTTTGGTGTCAAAGTGTGGCCCAACAAAAATTTTCCAGGCCCAAAAAAAGAGGTTGTCACAATCCCCCACTTCATGAAAGGCCATGTATATCCAAATAGGTGCATAGTTTCTACTTGTTGACATAGAATACTGCTATGACTTTGACAAGCATCAAATTTTTGAACATGGTCTATAGAATCCTTCCTTATAGTAGGCCTTCTGAGAACATATGAATATAAGGATCTTGCCTGGTGTGATTTCCACAATCTCCACCACGGATATCTTGAAGGACTTCTTTAGCTTCCACTTCTTCAATGCATCTTAAATATGGGCCTGTAATAGACTTTCTATCCAATATACTATTGATATAACATATTAGGATACCTTTAATTGGAAGGCTTTTGGGTTTTAATCTTCCAGAATTATTCCATCCTTGATGTATGTCTTAATTGGTAAGATACAAGATTGTTTTTCCTTTTCAATTTCTTGTAATTTTTTTTATCATTGATGTCATGTACTTTGTGATTTTTGGATTCTCCTATAGCTGGTTTCATTATATGCATGATAGGAATTTTGACATCGGGTGGTATCCTTAGAGATGATCCTAAATTGGCCAATGCATCAGCTTCCACGTTATCCTCTCTTGGTACATGTTTAATGTCACATAAATCAAAACAAAGTGCCACTTTCTTGAATATCTCAAGATATTGTGTTAGTCGTTCACCTTTTATAACATTGGATCCATTAAAATGATTTGCTAGAAGCAAGAAATCAACAAATACCTGAACATTTTTAGCTCCTATATTCTTAGCTAGTTCGAGGCTAGCTATTAAGGCTTCATATTTAGCCTCGTTATTAGTGGCTTGAAAATTCACAAATTATATATTAGGGCATAATATCCCCCTGTGGTGATATTTGTATAATACCTAATCCAGTATCTCTTACATTTGAGGTGTCATCAGTAAAAAGAGTCCATTTTTCTTTAGTTTCCTCTAGTTGTTTTACTTCAAGCTCTACTTATTTTTTTTATATCACTATTGAAATTAGCTATAAAATTTAGTAATGCTTGTGATTTGATTTCTATTCTAGGCTCATATTACTAGTCCAAATGATCATATAAACATGCTTTTGATGAGGTTTTAACACCAGAATCCTCAAGTTATCACTATTCCCAATAACTTGGGGACCAAGTAATGATACAAGAATAAACACAATCAAGCAAAACCCATTTGAAATATGTTTCTGATAAGATGGTAAAGAGCAATGCTGAAAGATAAGAATAATAAGCTCCTAGCAATACACAAAGAAATAAAATCAGTAGTATTTCATTAATGTTCCCCCTGAGTTACAAAATAATCAACAAACAAACATATTTATACAAGACCTAGTTTTGCATATAGTTTCGCATGGTGCGAAACTGTCATGCTCTGTGACCATATGAAACTACCGAGCAAAACTACAGTTACGCATGTAGTTTCGCATGCCACAGAATACACAATAAAAACTAAACTAAACTAGATCCTATTACAATACTAACTAAGCTATAACTAACGGCAAGATGAATACCACCCTATACTTGATCATCGGTACTCCCCCTTAGGGGGTATTCACTTGCCGGGTCTTTTGGGTTAGCTCTTATTGATGCTTTCTCCAACATCCTTGCCAAGTCCCTCACTTCTGCTTCCCGATCATCATGTTCCTGCACACTCTTTTCAAGCTGCTTAATCTCCGATCTAACTCCCCTAGCTTTGTTGGCCACTCTCTCAAACAAACTAGCCTCCGCCTTGGTCTCTTCTCCCACACCAAACATAATCTGATTTTCACAAAGTTCTAATTTTCCAAAGTTCTTCTTCTTGTTCTCTCCATGAATCTTCTTGCTCAAAGAGTGATCATAGCTATCTGCTGCTAAAGGTTAGCTTCTTCCAAATCATCAGGATCCACCTGATACATGTCTTCGGCAGTCATTCCTCTACCCTTCAACTCACCAGCTACCAATGCCTCATACCTGTACACAAAAAGACCAAATAAAACCATACTCTCTGATGGAACCAGTAGGAGATTTGATGTTTTCTATGTAGATCAATTTGCGGTGGACTTCTTAGAAGTACCGGTCATCCCACTATAAGCTGACATATGCACTGGTGAATCTGAAATGGATGAAATAAGAGCAACATTCTGTGAGTAGGCTTGAGATGGAAGCATTGCTTGGTTGTACTCTCTATGTTTCATATCTAACTCAAAAGACTACAACTTGTTGATTTTATCCATGAGCTTGTAGTCCAAAAATCCCTTTTCTTGCTTCAACATTCTCACTTGCAAGCTCCATTGAGGTAGCAAAGAGTCCAAAAGCTTTGTCACGTGTTCATTGTTTGATAGCTTAGCATCATACTTCTTCAAAGTGCTTCTGACATATATAAAATGGTTTGTGAGATCAGCAAGACTCTCATTCTTGTGTCCAATAAAAGAAATGAGTTATTTTCCAGCTTGAGCAGCTTTATCTTAGACCAATTCTTTATTACCGTCATAGAATTCACATAGAGCATCATATAAGGCCTTTGCACTTTTGTATTCACCAAATCTATTGTAAATTTCTGCTGAGAAACATAGAGTCAAAGCACCAAATGCATTTTGATCATGCTCAATCAACTTGATATCTCTTTCTGAATATTTTTTCGGATCTACAATTTGAATAGTCACATTATCTTCTAAAGAAACAGGAACATGAGGTCCTTTCACAATTGATGCTTTGTGACCACGTGTAACAACCGGGCGAAACTACAGTTTCGCATGTAGTATCGCATGCCACAGAATACACAATACAAACAAAACTAAACTAGATCCTATTACAATAATAACTATGCTATAGCTAACGACAAGGTGAATACCACCCTATACTTGATCATCACATACATCAAATCATAAGCACATAAATTTTGTGGCCATTTAGCCATCCTTCCAGACATCTCAGGTTTTCTTAAAACATTTTTAATAGGATAATTAGTTTTAACTCATACTTTATTAGTTTCAAAATAATACCTGAGTTTCTTGAAAGCCATGACTAATGCTAATATTAGCCTTTCTTAATGAGAGTACCTAGTCTTGGTGTCTATTAGGCTTTTGCTTACATAGTATACAAGATGTTGTTGGCCTTGGTGATCCTTGGTGAGAATAACACTTACTGCACTCGATGATACAACTAGATACAAGGATAATAGTTCAACATCTTTCAGCTTCATTAAGAGTGGAGCTGAAGATAGGTACACCTTCAAATCTTGAAAAGTTGCTTCATGCTTCTCTATCCACTCAAATCTTTTATTCTTTCTCAAAATATCATAGAAATCTTAACATTTTTTAAAGGATTTTGAAATGAATATGTTGAGTGCTACAATTCATCTTGTGAGCCTTTGCACTTTTTTTGGGTTGCTAGGAGGTTTTATATCTAATATAGATTTTATCTATTCTGGGCTTGCTTATATACCTCTCTTGGTAACCATGTACCCTAAGAATTTTCCTACCCTTACTCCAAGGATATGGAAGGCTTGCTTGAGGTCCTTAAGGTGATCTTGAGCTCTTTTTTACTTTACCACCATATCATTGATGTACACCTCCATAGTGTCCCCTAGTTGTTCTTTAAATATCATATTCACCAATCTCTGGTATGTTGCCCCTGCATTCTAAGGTTGGAGACATTCTGGTCAGCTTGGTGTGAAGCATCTTCAGGATTGAAGTTTGTGGGAGAGTCATGGGCTTCCTCATGTTTAACATCTGAATAAGAAGCACTTTGATAATTCTCTTCATTTGGATTCACCATATTATTAACAAGTGTTGGGTCATTTTAGTGAAAGTCTTTGATGATTTCTGTTGATTCATTTTATGAAGTAAGAAAAAGACCCATGTAAACTTAGAAAAGTCATCAATTGTAAACAAACAATACATCTTTATGCCTATACACCTCATGTGAGTTGGCCTAGAGAGTTCCTCATCAAATTGAACTTCAACTGTTCAATGTAGTTGACTTTATCAAGGGTGAGCTGGCTATTTATCACTATTTCTTCACCATTGAATCTTCCACCTTGTGAATCTCCACTAAATGCCACAGCTGTTCCTTGATGTGCTTGAAATCATGTAGAAGGGAACTATCTCATGTCATGTTCAAAGATCATCCACTGTTCACATACCATGTGTTATTAGACCTTGTTAGATGACCCTGCATGCACAAACAACTATGTTAGAATGCAAAAACAAAGCCATGATGGTCTAGGGTTCCCATTTCTATAAAAATAGTGACCTTTTGGTATGTACCTTTGAATCTTGAATCATCAGATTCATCAAACTTAGTTTTTGAGAACCTTGCTTAAAATTTACCAGCAAAGGAATTTGCCTTGTTATTTTTGAGGAATCTGGATGATGATGGTCTTTGATGCATAGTCTCATCTTTAGAATAACTATCAGATGCATAATAAAAACATTAATCTCTATTTTCTTTGAAGAAATTTGGCATATTGTTGATTATATGATCTTGTTTAATTTGAGTCCTAAAAGTAGGAGTCAAATTTCTTTTAAATTACTCTGCTTTCTCATGATTGACTTTGATAGAACTTGGATGCCAAGTATCATAAAAGTCATCATCATGTTTAGAAACCTTACCATGATTTCTAAAGGATGGACTAGCATGATTGGCATACTTGGGTGAGATTGGTAAAACATGCTTTTTCTATGGGGATCACAACCTTTTCAACTTAAAATAACCAATAAGTTGTATTGTGGTGATAGGTTCAAATGGACCGATCTGTGATGATATCGTAATGCAATGATCAATTCAAACACTAAGTAAACAAACACAAGCAATTACTTCAAAAATTCATAGATTTCATTGATAGCAAATGCTTAGGATACAAAGTGTAAGGGTGAGTTACAGTTGTTCAGTCTGTTCTAACTGTTTCGTTCTATGGTTTTGGTTGGTTACCCTACATAATACATAAACTATCCTATTTATACTATCAAAGAAAAACAAGGAACATATATTTTCAAAATAATTCCCTATACTATGACAAAATGCAAAAAGACAAATGTTAATCTTTAAAGAGCTCTAACAATACTTCCCATAAGATTTACATTGTTTTCAGTCCAACATGAACTCTTCTGGTTCTTCTTAGATCTTGAACATGGGCTTCTCTTTGTAGAGATACAACTCTTGCAAAGCCTTCTTGATCGCAGACTTGAACTTCTTCTAAGGATTCTATGATCTGCTCAGCGTTCAAATTCTCAGAGAGGACTGTAGCATATATTGTTGAGCTTTCACCTTCATCTAACATATGAATAGATGAATCAACAACAACTTTGATTAACCTCGAGTGAAGACTCCTTGGCAATCACATTCTCTTGTACATATATATCACATGGATTAACAAGTAACAATCAAATGTTGAGTGAATGAATGTATCGGGTGAGAGAATAAGTGAATCAGAGTGTTTGAGTTTGTGAATGAGTGAATGAAAACTACAAGTGTTGAATATATATAAGTGTAAAAATTCTTAGGCGCATGAGCACTGTGAAGGCATATGAGGATAAGTTTCACACTAAATATTCAGACGCATGAGCACTGTTCAGAAGCTTGGGCACTGTTCAGGCATATGAGACTTGTTGAAACACCTAACACTTAGGGTAAACATCACCTTCAAACATCTAACCACATTGGAAAGTCTGAAACTGTTCAGGCGCATGAGCATAAGTTGATATGCCCAACACTTACCATTTTCAGCAACATGACAACTATTTAGGCGCATGTACTTAAACAAAACGCTCAACATTTGTACAAATTCCTAAAATTCATCATACTCCTGATTTAGACTTATGAACACTATTTAGGTGCATGAGAAACCTTCCATGAGTCTCACACTTGGACACTTTCACAACATCCATCTGAACACTGTTTATGCACATTTGCACTATTCATGCATATTATCTCAACACTTAGTCAAATTTTTTACTATCACCCAAAATGTACATTAATTACCCTCAAATTTAACAATCAAATTTTTTTTGTTTAAAATCACCACGAATCATTTGAATCTCATATTTTCATTTTTAAACATGAATTTTCAATTCAAACACCAACCAAGCACATTTTGAAAGACAACTTTGAATCTGTGTTTTAATTTTTTTCAAACACTTTCCCATCATTTTAGTCTCTATTTTGAAAACTTTTACAACACAAATAGTCTTGTTTTGTTTGCAAGAAGCTTTTCCACTTGTTTTGAATTATTTTCTGGTTCATTTTTACATCATATCAAACACACACATGCTTGAATTTATAGCTTCATCCTTTTCATCCAAAGTACTTAACTTTTTTTTATTTCTTTTTCACATTTTGACACTTTTCATTGATTTTCTCTTTTATATATTTTACTCCCCCTAAACTTTTAAGTTCACAAACTTAGAAGTTTCTTTTATTTTGCAAGTAGAGCAAACTAATCATTATCAAAATGCCTGCACACAGAAAATTATGCAGAAATCAAAATTAAAGCAGAAGAAAAATCTACTATACACAATTGAAACACATGCCTACAGTGAGATCAAATCAGTTAAGATCAACACATTAAAATAAAATAAAATAATGGATATTCATTGACAGTGATTAAATCCTGATCAAGTGTGTTCCAGGTCATTGTTCCTGCAGCAGAGAAGACATGAGATCTAAAGATAGAAAATAGTGCTTTTGGCAAGATATTTAGCACACTTACTTTCAATTCTTGGATTGATTAAGGTACAATTTGATATGACATTATGTAAGTCACACTTAGACTTAGAGAGCTCAACTCTCGTCAAGATATGCAAGAAAGCACTTTTCTCAACTTATTAACCTGACATATATTTATAACTAGATCTCATGTTTAGGTTGTGCACATTGGCATCTTTTGCATCAAGTGAGAGTATCCAGGTCTGTAATGACTTACAACAAAGGATATCTAGTCACTTCAGGTCTATGATAACTCATAACAGAGAAGTAAATAGATGCTTTTAATAATTAGAGATCATGGTTATTCATATCACCACCAGGTGTGAGTTTGTGACTTTACAAGCAATCAATCTGAGAAATCAACACTACTCATTGGTACTGAAATGGACAAACACGGAATGGATGATTGATTTAGTTTGATCATAAGAATTTACTTTTTCAGTATAATTGCATGAATTTACCTGCACATCAAATCTGATCACGTCAGACTTTATTAGCAAGAGAAGTATGCAACTGATCAGAACTAATTTATCTATCATTTCTCACAAATTGCAAAGACAGGTTCATTCCTAAATAATTCACTAACAAATAAACTGTTGGGTTCAACAATGGAATAAACTTAAGCTTACCAAATCATAATCACAGCCAACTGAAGATCTCATTGTACAAGTTCAAAGACCAAGGTGATCATAACAAAAACAACAATACAAGACAATTCAATATGACAAAGTCAACATCAAGACAATTAGAAAGTCAAAATTAGGTCATGTTGTAATAATAATATAAATAGACCCACTAGTGCATTTTTGCAAGTGTGGTTCTTTTGTGTGTGTTTCTCATGGTGTAAATCACCACCCAAGGAGAAATCCTCTCCTTTCGGTGGGTTTGATTTCATCAGCCATCTATGATTCTCATTGTAACTTGTTTATCAACATCAATGAAATCTTCACACACATACACCCATCTTAATTTTGATTTCTAGATCTGAACGTGATGAATCCTAAGATCCAAGCTCAACGAATCTGAGATTTTTGATTTAGCAAAATGGTATCAGAGCCATTTTTCATTCTTCTGATGGTCAAGATGGAGATCTTGTAAGTGATGACAGTGATGAAGAAACCAACCAACCAAACAAACAAACATTGACAGGTATTAATCATGTCATTGAAGAAATAAATCCAAAACAAACACAGCCATAGAAATCCAAAGCAGTAAAGCCTGACAACAAACAAAAGGCTATGATTCTCTATGAGAAATTCAAACCAGCTAGATTTCTTGAACCAGAATTGTCTAAGGCTGAACTCAAGGCAAAGATTAAGATGGAGTTAAAGAACAAACAGAAGCCTGAGGTACAAGAAATCAAAGAACAAGTCAAAAGGAAGAAGACCAGATCTAAAAGAAAGAAGAAAAGTCAGACCAAGTCTTCTACACCTGATCCAAACCAACCATCAACCTCAGAGGCTACATTAGAAACTCCAAAACAACAACCAATTCTCTACGAGACATGCAATTCAGATTCACACAACGCGTCTGAGTGTAAAAACACTGAGAGTGATACATATATATGTCCTCACAAGAGAAAGCAACAAAAACAACCAAGACAAAAGGATGTGAAGTTCCAAACTAATCCAACTTCATCATTCAAGCCTAATGGCAGAAGATCCAGACCTAATCCTTACTGCTTAAATTATGACATGGAGAATCATACCACTTCAGAGTGTTCATACAACAACTCTCCAACATCACAACACCAAAGAGGTCAAAGATCTTGTCATCCATCAGAGTCATACTCACCAAGATCGGAGCATGAGTACTACAACAGACGTCATAGCTACTCTTCTCCTTGATCACATCGACATGGGTATGATTTCAAATATTATGATATTCATGATTATTAGGCATCAAGACATTATCCTAGGTCATACACACAACATAAGTATGACATATATAGGAATAATACTTGGCATAATGGATATCATAGAAGATCACATCCATCAAATTATTATAATCATGATTATAATTCTTATGATGAATATGATCACATGCCCAGAAGAAACAATCATGATCAATGACAAAGATCCTTTGCTACACCTCCACAAAACTTTCAAAAGCAAACTAGATATTCTAAACCAACCAAAAGATTTTCAAAACCCAAACAAACTCCTTTTGTTAAACAAACTAAAGTTAAGTCAGTTGGTTTAAAATCAAAACAATGTTGGAGAAAGAAAACAATTTCAGGAGGTGAATCTGATATATCATCAGATAAAGCAAAATCATACACATACAAGCAAGACACATATAAAAATGCTAATGGACAGCTCAGGATAGTAATGGCCAGGGTTGAAATATCTAATGATTTGCTAGTGTGATAGGGAAAGTTATGAAGGCCTGCCAACCCAAGAAAAGTTAGCAGTGACTGATCCCTTCCCATGACAGGAACGTTATTCCTGCTCATGATGTTATGATGCAACTGAGCCAAATGGAGCAGAAATTAACCAGGATTCAATGCAGGACATCAATCATTCATAGAAACTATGATGGCAATGCAAGAAACAATCAATGTTTCATTCCATCTGCTTAGTCTGATTATATTGCTACATGGAGTAACTGTTGATGATCTCTATTGAATATAACACATATGCCATTTCTTTATTTTCTCAAAAACAAAAATCCTAAAAATTAGAAAATCAAGAAAAAGTCCAAAAATATTTCTATTGAATCTTCCTGCATTTACATGAGAAATGATAGTACACTCATCTACTATCTTCTGCCTCTATTTTTTAAAATCAATAAAGATTGACAAGACTATGTTTATTATGTGAGTAGGCTAAGCTTGGATTCAAGATAAGCATATTTGTGATGAACTAAATCAATATGCATTGTGGTCCAAACCCATCTTTGGGTATTGGTAAGCAATGACTTTTCCAAGTGTTTGCCTGTGTGGTTACCTAACACACCATGCAAAAATGGTTTATAAATTTATCATTGATAAAAGCATCTGTTTCTCCTTTGTTGTATGTGAATACAGACCTGGAGTAAACATAAGGACAACTTCTGTTGTGCTGAGCACAGACCTAGTTGACCTTGCACTAAAAGTGTTGATGCATGCCAAAAAGGCAAAGAAAAGAATCCCAATATGGATCAAAGCTAAAAGAATCCCAATGAGGACAACTTCCAAAGTGAAGTGTAAAAGAATCCCAAAGTGGATCATATCATGAGAATTTATACTCTAAGTAGCCTGGTTCAAGTTGTGATAAAATGCCACCTTGCATTTCATGAGGAGGGTTATTATTCCATACTTCTGAGTGTGGGGTACTCAATTTGTTAGACTCTGAAAGGATCATACTTGCCAACTCAAGAAGTGGTTGGAGGTTGTTCTGGTTGGAAACATCAGTTACAGAAAACAACAGAAGACAACAAAAGACAAGACAAAAGTATAAAGCACTCGCATTTGTTAATGCGGATGACTAGTGAACAAATGCGGACAAGTGTTTGTTCACCCGCATTAACAAATGCGGATCAAGACAACTAATGCTGAACAGAAGTGTTCATCCGCATTTCTCCATGCGGATGAACTGAAGAAATGCCAATAAAGATTGTTCACCCGTATTAGTCCATGCGGATGAACAACAGTAAATGCTGACAAGACTTGTTCACCCGCATGAACGAATGCGGGTGAGCAAACACAAATGCTGATTACAAATAACAAATGCTGATGAAGATTTGATCATCCACGTGAACTAATGCGAATGAACAACTTACACTGTTTTCTTTATTTTGTACTTAGACTAGAATCACTTGTATAGATCAAGGTTAGTTTAGTCTTTTATACAGGCAATGTATACGCCTATAAATAGGGTCACATACCCTAACTTTGTAATTTGTTGACTTCAGCAGTAATATTCACAATATTTTACAACATTCACTACGGTTCTTGATTCTCTTACATTCAAGCATTTACTACAGCAATTAATGTTCTTTGATATAGTAATTCCGCTGCTATATTATTGACTCAATCCACATATTCGATCCTAGGTTGAGTCACATCAACCGAGAATATCATTCTCAAACCCAATCAATTGGTATCAGAGCCTTGGCTCTTGGATTCATCACAGAATCATCTCGGATTTTCGGTGAAATTGATTGAACTGTAGACTGAGTTGTTCATCAGCAAGATCTACTCTTTTGATAAACAAACATACTGTAATCGAGCACCACAAAGTACAAAATCTTCAGATCTGCTGCTGTCGAACCCAACAACACAAAATCAAGAACTTAGAACTCCTTCAAATCGACATATCTAAACTTAACAGACCTGTTCTTGACCGAAAACAGAAGATTTGAAGAAAAACACACTGTTCAAACTTAAAATCAACTTAAAACAGTATTCAACAAGTTAAAATCAGTTTAACTAACATGGATTCCTATAATCATTCTGAAATTGGTCATGCATCCAAACCTCCTATGCTTAAACACAAATCTGAGTTTAAGCAGTGGAAAATTCATTTTAGAAACTACATTACAGGTGTAGATCCTGACTACTGGATATCTATTTGCAAATGTCCCTACATTCTACTGTCTCTAAATACTGATCAAGCTGCTCAGTACAAAACTGCAAGAATTCCCATTGAGGATCCAAACCTAACTCTTGATGATGAAGAATACAAGAAAATCAAGATTGATCTTAGAGCTTATTCAATCCTTACACAAGCACTGAAAATGGATGTTCTGAAAAGATTAGAAAAATATTGAACAACTAAGGGTGTCTGGGATGCTCTACAGATTATGTGTGAGGGAAGCAGTGAAGTTACAGAAATTAACAAAGACAAGTTGATAAATCAGTATGAGACATTTCATCATACCAAAGGAATGTCTATCTCCAGACAGCTTCACAGATTTGTGCAACTTGTAAATGACCTTGAAATTATGGGGGTCACTTACAAGGAGAAGGAACTAAACAAGAAAATGCTGCACAGCTTGCCTGAAAGCTGGAAGCAGAATGTTACAATGTTGAAGAATACTCTTGATTTGGACAGTACTAGCTTGGACATCATGATTGCAAAAATTGAGGCTCTTGAACTTGATGAAAGGAGCAGAAATCTGAGTGGACCTCAAGTCATCGAGGCTTACAAGTTTCCATCTGAAACTCATTCTATTGAAAATGCCTTTGTTACTCAAAAAGAAGACTTTCTGTCATCAAGAGATCAAACAAGAATAACAGGATTTTGTGCTGCTCCACAACCTCAAAAACAACCATCTTCTGCTCAACCTACTGTATCTCCTAACAACATGCATGATGAGCAAAAATCTAAAGAACAAAAGGCAACTTACAATGCCTTTGTTGCTAGCTTTGAAGCCTACCATGGAGGGAGACTCACATCAGCTCATTTGAATCAAGAAGATCTAGAAGAAATGGATCCTGATGATGTTGAAGAAATGGATTTGCAATGGCAGATGGCCATGATTGCTATGAGAGCAAAGAAATTCTTTTGAAAAGGGAAGAATCTGAGTCTCAATGAGAATACAAAGCTGGGATATGAAAAATCCAAAGTTAAGTGTTTTAACTGTGGAATGAGTGGTCATTTCTCTCGGGAATGTAACTCACCCAAGAGAAGCAACAACAGTTTTCAAAGACCCTTACATGGCCAGCATGCTTCTCAACACAACACCAACTTTCAGCCAAGCAACTCTTATTCACACCAACAACAAAATCAGCAAAAACCAATTCAGCAACAACAAAATCAGCAATAGTCAATTCAGCAAAGACAACCTCTGCTGACTCATCAATCTCAAGGAAGTAATCAATAAACTTCAAATGCACTTGTCATCAGACAAGATGGAGTTTGTGATTAAAGCGTGTATGCTGAGGAAGTTCAACCACAGTTTCAGAATCATGCACTTATGGCACATACTAATGATGGACCAACTCCAATGCCATCTGAGGAAAAATCCAATCTATGTTCTGAAAAATGTGTTCTAGAAGTATAGGGGTACAGGGAACACAATCACAAATTGGCTAATAAAATAAGAGAAGAAAAGGTCAAATCAGAGATGTAAAACAAGAAATGAGAATTTATGAAGTTAAAATCAAATCTCTGTTGTCTGACATGGAAACACTCCATGGTGAAAAGTACACACTTATGGTTGAAAATGAGAGGTTAACTAAATTGTTGACCAAATCAAAAGCTGAGCAATCAGCTACTGAAATGAAACTTGAAAAGTTTCAACTCTCATCTGTCAAGCTGCAAGAGTTACTTGTGTCTCGAAAGGGGGCTAAAGATATGACTAAGATAGGCTACAAAACTTGTCCTCCTCCATATAATGATAACTACACTGTTATGCCTGAGTCACTTACTCAATCAGATACAAAAGAATCTAAAATTGTTGAAACCAAATCAATGATTTCTCAAACAACAAATCCTCAAAACAAACCAGGTGTTTACATTGAAACTGATGAGGATAAAATCAGATTGAGTCATCCTATCAAAATCAAAGAGTGCTCAGACAAACCTGTGGTTATCAAGAAACCAAAGAGCCTAGTCAAATCAATTGTGCCTTTTGTAAAATTTGTTCCTCAAAATCTTAAAATGAATCACACTACTGAATGCTCAGTGAAACCATCCACTGAAAGCAGATCTGATTATGAGATCATATCTCCTAAAAATTCAAGCAAATCAGACAGGGTTTCATTGAACTTCAACGATAAAACCAAAGTTCCCATAGTTACCAAAGGAAAAACCACTTTTGTTCAAAAATCTAAAATGTAATCTGATTCACCATCTTCATCAAATATCAAACAAGGAAGTGGGTTTGATATCTTCAACAAAGAACAGGTAGAACAATTCGATAGGGAAATAAGGGAATACAGAAAGAAGCATCATCAGTCCACAAAAACAAAGCAAGTCAGAATTGTGAAACAATCTGTTGGCACTCGAAAGACTGATATGACTTCTGTTTCAAAATTAAAGGACAATCAAATGTATTGTGAATTATGTGATATGACCAATCACAAAACAGATGAGTGCTACTTCACTAAGTACTGCTCTATCTATGACATGAACAATCACTCAACAAAAAACTATCATTTTAACAAATATTGTTCATTGTGTGATATGACCAATCACAATACAATTGACTGTTACTTTAATAAAAAAGGATTGAAAAATTCACAACACAAGCCCATTTCATCGGTTCCAACTGACAAGGTCAAACACAAAAGTCCAACAAACCTAAACAAATCACCAAATTCTCATCAAAAGTATAAAATCAGAGTGATTTCTGAAAAACAAAAATCTGTTCATCCTTTGCACAAAAATCAAAAGGAAAGGTTTGTATACTCTCTGACACATCAGATGAAATTGATGAACTGAAACCTCAAGGAAACAAAAGAAAAGGGCTAAAATCATCCTCCTCTAAAACACACACAAGAGGAAAGTATCAAGAAGTAACAATGATCGATGCCAAAGGACAACCCAAGACCATTATGGCTTGGGTTCCTTATTCTAACTAGTTCTTTTTGTGCTTGTAGGGTCATTCATACAGGTCCAATAGCTTATGGTACGTGGACAGTGGATGCTCCCGACACATGACAGTAGATAGTTCCCTCCTTCATGACTTCAAGAACATTCAAGGAACTATTGTGGCATTTGGCGGAGATTCACAGGGCGGTAGATTTACTGGAGAAGGTTCAGTGACGAATGGGATTCTGAGCTTTGACAAAGTCAATTACTACGAGCAGCTGAACTTCAATCTGCTCAGTGTATCCCAGATTTGTGTAAAGAAATATTCTACTCATTTCACTGACACTCATTTCTACATCTTGAAACCAGGATTTTATATTCCTGAAGAATGGGTTGTCTTGAAGACACCGAAAAAGAATAATACATATGTCTTGAACCTTAATTCTGCTCGTTCATCAGAAGAGACATGTCTATTGTCTAAAGCATCATTTGATGAATCACAACTTCGACATAGACGCTTATGACACACAAATTTTAAAAATATGAATAGATTGGTCAAAGGGAACCATGTAATTGTCTTCCTCAAAAGGAATTTCATTTTGTTGACCACTGTACCGCGTGTCTCAAAGGAAAACAACATAAATCATCCCATAAGCCAAAACTTGTGAACACTAACATTTGTCCATTGAAGTTACTTCATATGGATCTCTTCGGGCCGACTCACGTCATGAGTATTGGCAAGAACCATTATTGTTTAGTGATCATTGATGACTGTACTCGATTCACATGGGTCTTCTTCTTACTTCATAAGAATGAGGCGCCCTAAATCATAATAGATTTTATAACCAAAATTGAAAATCAACTTGATTTAAAAGTAAAATCTATTAGAAGTGACAATGGGACGGAATTTAAAAATGAAAGCATGAGTTCATTTTGCACCACAAAAGGCATTGTTCATCAGTTCAGTGCAGCTCGTACTCCACAACAAAATGGAGTTGCTGAAAGAAGGAATAGAACATTGATTGAAGCAGCAAGAACAATGCTAGCTGATGCAAAACTGCCCATTACATTTTGGGCAGAAGCTGTTAACACTTCATGTTTTGTGCAAATTCAAACTCTAATAATCAAAGAACACAATAAAACTCCTTATGAACTTCTTTTTCACAGAAAACCATTCATTGGATTTTTGAAGTCATTTGGTTGTCCTGTCTCAATATTGAACACCAGAGACCATTTAGGAAAGTTTGCTCCTAAGTCTGACAAAGGATTCTTCTTGGGATATTCCTCAGTGTTAAAGGCTTTTAGGGTGTTTAATCCTAGATTAAACATCATTGATGAATCAACAAATATTCAATTCAATGAGCATTCGTTTCCCAAATCATCAAATGGTCCTGACTGGTTGTTTGATATTGATTCATTTACAAGATCTTTTGATCAGTTCAATTTGTCAAATGCAGGAACATCAGGGTCAGTTGAAAGAAGAACAGACTTCCCAATGATTCCTCCTTCTACTGATCAAGACAATGAAGAAGTGCCCTTACATGCTGATCCTATCCGGCAAGTTACACAAAATGAAAGTATCTCAACAGATGCTGGTCGCAGTTCAATGCCATCTCCTTCAACTGAACCTTCAACTAAAGTGAGACATTCAGAACCAACTCATGCACCAGTTGATTCTAACAGAGATGGAAATGATGAGAGTATTCAGAGTGCTGCTGAAGCTGAAGATGCTGTACCCTTTGATTCTGGTCATCACTCTCCCACACTACAACAACAAGTTGCCTCTCACCAAGATGATCTGAATGTCTCTAATCTTGATGTGTCCATTGCTGGTGATTTGATTCCAATTACCAGGACTCACAAGAATCATCCAGTGTCCAATATTATTGGTGATTTAGACGAGCGGGTGACACGAAGCAAGTCAAGTATTGCAAACATCTGTTTGTTTTCTTGTTTTCTATGTCAAACTGTACCCAAAAACATTAAAGAGGCTCTTCAAGACAATAGCTGGATTGAGGCAATGTAGGAAGAATTGCTACAATTCAAGAAACATGAAGTATGTTAGCTGGTGGATCTTCCCGAAGGTCAATACCCTATCGGCACCAGATGGCTATACCGAAACAAGACTGATACAGAGGGATCGTCATCAGAAACAAAGCAAGATTGGTAGCACAGGGCTATACACAAGAAGAAGGAATAGATTATGATAAGGTGTTTGCTCCTGTTGCTAGATTAAAATCCATACGACTCTTCTTGCGTACTCTGCATCCATGAAATTCATAGTTTATCAAATGGATGTAAAGTGTGCATTTTTGTATGGAAAGATCTCTGAAGAAGTCTACGTGAGTCAACCTCCAGGCTTTGAGGATCTTGATTTCCCTCACAGGGTATACAAGCTTGATAAAGCTTTGTATGGCTTACATCAAGCCCTTCGAAAATGGTATAAGACTCTGTCATCCTTTCTTCTTGACCATGGTTATGAAAGAGGGAAGATTGACTAGACTTTATTCAGAAAGAGAAAAGGGAATGAGATGCTGCTTGTCCAGATTTATGTGGATGATATCATATTTGGATCCAGCAACAAACAACTCTGCAAAGACTTTGAAGATCTTATGCATTCAAAATTTCAGATGAGTGCTATGGGAGAACTCACATTCTTCCTAGGTCTTCAAGTACAACAAACATCCAGTGGAATCTTCATAAACCAGTCAAAATATATGGAATCAATGTTGAAGAAGTTTCACTTTGCAGACTGTCAGTCCATCAGAACACCTGTTGATACAAAAGTGAAGATTGGCCCAGACACAAATGGCAAATCTGTGGATCGGACTCTTTATCGATCCATGATTGGTTCACTTATGTATTTAACAGCCAGTAGACCTGATGTTATGTTTGGTGTTTGTGTATGTTCCAGGTATCAAGCAGATCCCAAGGAATCTCATGTGAATGCAGTCAAGAGGATATTTAGATATCTTAAGGGCAAACATGCTCTTGGACTATGGTATCCAAAGGATGGAGATTTCAATCTCTATGCATACACCGATAGTGACTACGGGGGATGCAATTTCAACAGAAAATCCACATCTGGTTGTTGTCTATTTCTTGGTCCCAGACTGGTGTCATGGCAGTGCAAGAAACAGACCAATGTTTTTGTATCGACAGCTGAAGCTGAGTACATAGCAGCATCAGCTTGTTGCTCTCAAGTTCTCTGGATTCAAAACCAGATGCTTGATTATCGTTTCAATTTCTTGCACACACCAATTCATATTAACAACACAGCTGCAGTCTTCATAACAAACAATCCAGTTCAACACTCAAAAACAAAATATATTGAAACTAGATATCACTTTTTGAGAGACTGTGCTGAAAAAGGTTTAATCAAGCTGAATTCTTAGTCCAATCAATCGGCATGATTAACCTTGAGTAAAAAAATAAAAAAATAAAAATAAAAATTAAAATAAAAATTTTTGCATCACAAAATTTACAAAAACATCAATAAATTCACAAAATTACAAAAAGAAATCAATTTTTGTAGAAGTCCTTGTTTTGTACTTCTTATAGGAAATGATATAATTACAGTCGTTATATCATTCACTGTGCTTAATTCAATATCGTGAAAGACTAACATGACTTACCTGATATGTAGGTAGACTCAACTTGGAACAGAAGATAAATGTTGTGATAAACTAAA
Source organism: Flaveria sonorensis (assembly GCA_025506505.1). Classification (NCBI taxonomy): domain Eukaryota; kingdom Viridiplantae; phylum Streptophyta; class Magnoliopsida; order Asterales; family Asteraceae; genus Flaveria; species Flaveria sonorensis. Next base: position 24,953,007 of record CM046439.1, on the reverse strand, counting down.
GATCACATTCAAATGTGAATGCATCATCTTAAGAGCGTGTAAGTTTCAGACCTATCCAAGTGTATGTGTGTGTAGTAACCTAAACACACCAGGTCATGATACCTTATGAATCTCATTCACATCAGTTTCTCCTTTTTTTTGCTCAGCAAAGACCCGGGGAAACAAGCACATAGTGCTGACGTCTAGATCCAAAAAGATTCCCAATGAGGAACACATCCAATACTGGTGACAAATAAAATAGAATATAACAAAAAGAATCCCAAAGTGAATCACCTTCCAAAGTGAAGAGCAAAAAGAATCCCAATGAGGATCAAACAAAATAAGGATCAGGTAAAAGAATCCCAAAGTGGATCCCCATTACAAAAATGAATGAGATTTCATAACTTAAATGACCAGGTATTGAAAGTTGTGAAAAAGTTCTACCATACAGTACATGAGGATAGTTGATCTTGCTATGCTTATGAGTGTGAGGTTCATGTTGAATGTTTTATTAAACCAAAACTTGATAAAATTCACACGCATTACAATATTGACCAAGCATGGGTTTAAAAGGACAAACATACCTTTAATCAATAAGTTCATGACAACTTGCACTTATGAAAGATAAGATTGTTATGATCCCAAAATTTCAAACAAAAGTGCAAAACAATTAAACAATTCAGAAATATTGTCCTAAAATTTTATAAATTTTATTTAAAGTTTTTATCGCGCATGGATATAAACTTTAGGAGGAGTAATAAAATTTTAAAAGGAAATATTTACAAAAACATGAAATTTGCAAACATTAAATTGACAACTTTGTCAAATTGATTGTGTCTGTATGGAAATTACTCCATAATCAACTTCAGAAGATGCATATGCTCCAAAATCAGTCAAGTTGGAAATCTGTGTCACATCAAAGACACATGACAATCCAAGCAAGAATTAACAATCTCTGAATCTGCAAAATCTTTGTAAAACAATAAAAATGCAGACTCATCTTCATAAGATCAAAAGCAGCTGTACAAACCAATCAGATCCAGCCACTGCAAAAACATTAATTTTTTACAAGTACAAAATTTAACGCGGGTAAGTGCATTGGTTAATGCGGGTGAAGGTATCCCTGCCATTTAACCAATACGGGTAACTGTTTTTTATACAAGTAAACTAATATGGAGAAAAAATGTTATCTGTATTAGCTACAGTAAATGCGGACAAGTGATTTGTTCACCCGCATTTGCTACATGAAATGCGGATGGGTAAAATTACTTCTTCCGCATTCGTTAACAGAATGCTAGTTTATTCATCAGCATTTGCTACAGTGAATGCGCCCATTGAAATTCTGTAACCGCATTTGCTACAGTAGCAAAATTTTTTGCACTTGTAAAATTTTGTGAAAATTATGAAATGTATTATAAATACTCATTTGTGAGTCATTTATTACATTTCAAATTTTTGAGTGAACTTTTATAGTGAGTCGAGTGCCAGAAAACCGTTCTTCTTCGGAGTTCAAATCTACACTAATCAAGCTTCATTTTAATCAAATCCAACATCAAAACAAACAACATTGTCTGTTAAATCGAAGTACTATCAACCACAAGGTGATCATCAGATTCTGAAAACTTCGACTGTCGAACCAAATGCATTGAAATGGAACCCTAATTTTGAGAAATTGTTAAAATGCACTCAAGAGCAATGGATTTACATGAATGATAGAGTTCATTAAAACCAAAGATCAGTGTAAACAACAAAGATTTCCTATGATTCTAAGAACACCTCAAACATCGATGAACAGGGGATACTGTCCCATAACAATGTTGAAATCAAAAACAACAGTTTAAGATGTAAACTTGTTAAGACACATTCATCATCACTATAACTCAATAGAAAGAAACCAAAACTTTTGAACTGGTCTTCATTCAAAATCAAAATTAGGTCAAATAACCTAATATAACAGTAACAGGCAGAATTCATTTTTATCCAAAAAAGTCAAAATCGAACAAACCACACACAACTCACTAATTCATAATCTTTGTGTGCAGATTACATAATGGCTAACCTGACTTGGAGCAAGCTCCACAATGTCAGTGGTTTTCTCAATCCAGATGTTCCTGAAGCAGAAGGTCTCAGAGACATGATCAGATTTATTGCCACTGCCAGAGTGGCCTATGCCATTACAGTTAGACCAGTGATCTTTGAGAACTATATTAGATCATTTTGGGGTAATGCAGAAGTAGTAGACAATGATGGAGAAAAAGTAATTTCAGGAAGAATAACTGCTGACCATACACTGATAATCTCTGAGCAAACAATAAGACAATGCTTGAGATTTGAAGATGATCCTGATTCACCAACTGAATTTGATGAAGAAGATATCATGTCATTCTTTGCTGACATTGGATATGAGGGTGGTTTTGAGGATAAACAGATAGTCAAATGGTTGGTTGATTTGCAATAGAGATTCCTCATTCATTATGTGCAACACTGCTTATCCAAAAGGAAGACTGGATGGAATGATATACCCTTGACTACATCATCATTTGTTTGTGCTCTCTGCTCTAACAGACCCTACAACTTTTCAGCCTATGTCTTTAATGGAATGATGGCAAACATTCAAGAGGGGAGAAGGAACATGTTCCTAATGTATCCCAGATTCATTCAGTGTCTTATTAATGAAACATTTCCTGATCTGGCATTAGAAGGTCCCACTCTTGAAATTCCTCATTATAATGCAAAATCTTTAAAGTACATCAAGAAGAGAGATCCAAGAAATTTCTATAGTGGTACTTTCTTTCCACTTTTACCTTGGATGCAACAACAAATAAATCCCCAAAATGATGTGCCAATGGATGAGGAACAATTACAACAACAAGAAGAAGAACATGTTATACAAGAATAAGTACAAGATGATGTTCCTACTAAGGAACCTATTCATGAAGAGGCTGCTGCTTATGATGATGTTGCTGATGTTGCTCAACAAAGAGATGATCAAACACTTGAGGAACAACCCATTGTTGATGAGCATGCAGAATTAAATGAATAAGCATTGAGGCCAATGTCGCCACATGTTTATGTAGGTGGTGATCTTCACATTGGGCCTTCAACTCATGATGCTAAGATTCATTCCCTTTTTAGGGTTGATCCTATTATATTCTCTCCATCTTCTCACATGCACACTCATAAAGAACCCTCCAACAGCCCCTCACATGAAGCTGCTGATGCTTCTGATGGATCTGGTGAATCTACCAGTTTATCATCTGAATCATCTAGTGATGAGGAGGATAATCAACAATTTGCACCACTACCGGAGAAACAAATTTGAATCATCTCAGAGGAGGGTCCCTCAGAAAGTTTTGCTGAATCTGAGATAAACAGACCAGATGAGAAAGACAAGATGATATCTGATCTGATGCATAAAGTTGCTAAAACGGAAAAGACTCTAGATAGAAGGGCAGGAATCATAAATGGCAGAATTCAGGAACTTGATGAAAAGGAAAAAGAATTAAATGAATTAAAAGCCAAGTATGAAGCTGATAAGAAAGAAAAGGATGATGAGATCAAAAAGCTCAAAGCTTCTTTAAAGATGTCAAGAGAAGAAATCAGTGGTCATGTGGACACTGTGGCTATTCAAACTGTGGCTATGGAAGATCAAGAACACATGTTGGAGATGCAAACAGAAATTATTGCTGATTTGAGCAAACAATGAGGCTTTGAAGAAAAGAATTAATGAATTGGAACTGATTGCTCAATTAAAGGCTGAATTTGAAAGAGAAGCAACAGAACATGAAGCAGAAGAAACAGATAAGGAAGTTCATTCACAACAGTAAGAAACCAATGGTATTAGGGATGATGATAGCTGGGAGATGGTAGTACATTCTGATCCATCTACTGAAAAAGAGGCCATGATGAAAGAACTAATAGATGACATGGACAGTTCTCTTCAAGTGAATTCATTATAGATGAGGAATTCTGGGACTACATCAAAAGCACCAAATCCCCTTCTGAGTCTATAGTTGTAATTCCATCACAACCTGTGTCGATAGAAGAAGAACAGAGAATGCAGCTTGTTCCTACTATTGTATTGACTGATGAACAACAAAGTTTAATCAATAGACTTTGTGATGAATTCAAAGAAAAGGAAACAACTGAATTGAACAGAAAAGAAGCTGAACAACAAAGAATCACTGCTGAGCTTAAGGCTGTTGAAGAAAAACAACAGGCCAAAACTGATGTAGCTTCAACATCAGGACCAAGAGTGATCACATAAACAAGTAAAAGGAAATACTTGACTGAAAAAGCAAAAGGAAAACTTCCTATGGTTGAGGAAGAACAACCTAAGAAGAAAACTAAAGATGATCCTAGGAGTTTGGCAGCAATTGCTGAATTTTTAGATGAACATGAACAAGCTGAGAAGGAGTTGCGGCATACTTTGGAAGTGATTATGTTGGAAGAAGGAGAAACTGAAGATGAACAAACAAAGAAACATGATGACATGAGGAGTCCATCAATTATTGAGCCATCTGTTGAAAGTATGATAGAGAAGGCTAAGACTAATGATCTTATGATTCATGCCATGTTCCTGATCAACCATGGATATGATGCTGATATAGTCTTTAGCATGACTTATGAAGATATGGTAGAAGAAATGAGAAAGATGGAGAAGCTTCTTGATCCAACATTTGTGACTGAATATGAAAAAGAAAAGGAAACTACTAAATCAGTCACAAGTATCTCTAAGACAGCAAAGAAGTATGACACTCAAACTGCATTCCCTGATCCTTATAGTATAACAGATAAGGAAATGAAGGATTATCTGTCTCAACAAGGATTTACAAAAAGAAAGCTGGGGAACATGAAGACTAATTCTCTTAGGGCTGCTATGTTAAAGATGATCAATGACAAGAAAGAAAGACTAATAGCAATTGAAGAAGAAGTGATTGCCCAGAAACCCAGAACAAGAAAATTAGCAAAAGATGTGCAGTTGACAGTTAAAGATCAAGATGTTCTGGCCCCTATACTTCATAAGAATCCAGAGTGGTTTATTGAGCCTTCTCAACTTAAACTTCAAAAGGGGCTGACTACTGCTGAAATGATAAGAGGGGTATCTACTCCCAGTGGCAAGACAGACATAAAAATTATTGCCTGGAAGTATGATAGTATTTGGAATATGTTCATGGTGAAGAGGATATCAGGATTAGTTCAATTTTTCATAGAGTACACAACCCTAGTCAATGCCTTGAAAGTTCATGATTTAAAAGAGTTGGCTGAGCTAGACTTGATTAATCCTGATGGAATGTATAGAGGATATGAATTTGAAGATATTCTAAAGATGTTTAAAAGAAAAAAGAACTTCAAATCACTGAAAGCTATCTGCACCAGGAAAGACAAAACATTCAAGAACCCATTTGATCAAAGAAAGAAAAGAGAAGCTGAAGAGATTGTGTTTCTTGAACTACATGTTAAGCCAACAGAAAGTTTGATGAGGAAAATAATTGCTGGTACTCATAAAACAAAGCCTATTTTAAATGTGTATTATGATGAAGACACCTTTGATCTAGTAATTGAAAGAAAATGGGAAGGAAAGGAAGCTCCTGAAAGAAGAATCTTCAGTGGGTATGAGGTTAGATTGCTAGATGAGTCTTACATTCATTACATCTTTACCAGACACTTCAAAGCTCTCATAAACAAGGCTGCAAAAGATGATTTACAGTTTATTTTGAAGTGTGTGAAGATATTGAAGCTGGCTTTTGATAGAATTAACAACAAGAGAGAACAAAGGAACAAGAAAAGGCTACCTATGCAGATGGGCAACATAGTCAAGTTAGAAGTTGATGCTGATGGTTCACTGGTGATTCATATAGATGGTTTATCTTCTATTTCAGTTTGGGAACCCATCTCTTTGAAACAAATGCCTATTGCTGCTATTCATACAATGAGTGAGATGAAGATTCATGTGCACAGTAGAGAAAAAATGAAGGAAGCTAAGGATTTTTCTAACATGATAAAGGCTATTCCCAATCCATTAATGGCACAACCAAAAACATTAGAAGAAGCTCCTGAAACTCTCCTCCCAACATCAGTCCAAAAGAAGACTACACAAGAAGACCGACCAGAATCTTCACAACCACCACCACCATCACACTCTTGAGGAACCTAGGCAGTATAATCCTTAGGGGGAGTATTGTTAGACTCTGAAAGGATCATACTTGCCAACTTAAGAAGTGGTTGGAGGTTGTTCTGGTTGGAAAACATCAGTTACAGAAAACAACAAAAGACAACAAAAGACAAGACAAAAGTATAAAGCACCCGCATTTGCTAATGCAGATGACTAGTGAACAAATGCGGACAAGTGTTTGTTCACCCGCATTAACAAATGCGGATCAAGACAACTAATGCTGAACAAAAGTGTTCATCCACATTTGTCCATGCAGATGAACTGAAGAAATGCTGATAAAGATTGTTCACCTGCATTAGTCCATGCGGATGAACAACAGTAAATGCTGACAAGACTTGTTCACCCGCATGAACTAATGCGGGTGAGCAAACACAAATGCTGACTACAAACAACAAATGCTGATGAAGACTTGTTCATCCACATGAACTAATGCGGATGAACAACTTACACTGTTTTCTTTATTTTGTACTTAGACTAGATTCACTTGTATAGATCAGGGTTAGTTTAGTCTTTTGTATAGGCAATGTATACGCCTATAAATAGGGTCACATACCCTAACTTTGTAAGTTGTTGACTTCAGTAGTAATATTCACAATATTTTACGACATTCACTACGGTTCTTGATTCTCTTACATTCAAGCATTTACTACAGCAATTAATGTTCTTTGATATAGTAATTCCGCTGCTATATTATTGACTCAGTCCACATATTCGATCCTAGGTTGAGTCACATCAATCGAGAATTTCATTCTCAAACCCTGTCACAATTAGCATATCTAATCAAACGAAAACATGATAAATATCACTAAGTGTTGAAAATAGATCCTTGCATGAGTTTAAGTGGACAAACATACTTACAATCAACTTTGTTCTTTGTCTTTGTTTATTCAAACTTTAAATTTTTAGATGTAGAGGATTTTGGATTAGTATGATCTCGTTGTAGGTGAAAGATTCATGCTTGTAACTATCATAACTTTAAAAAAAATTCTAAAATTCCAAAAAGATTTGTCATTTTTAGTATTTTTCTTAGTTTTGGCAGATTTACATGTGTTATTGATTTAGGAGTGAAACTTCCATGCAATACCTCTACCGAGAGGATTTAGACTTTTGCAGGTGATGAATTGCACAACATGCCTGAGTTTCTTATTCAGTTCAAGATGTCAAGTGAACACTCCTGCTTCCTTCAAAGATCTCCTGCCAGTTGATGAGAACTAAAAATCCTACTCTTGGTGTCTCATACACAAAAGTTCCACACCCTACAAAGCTTTTATTGAGGGAGAGTATATGTCAAGTCTGAAGAATTTCTGATGCTTCTCCTTCACTTCTGAAGTTGAGATAAAACTGCTGATATTACTACCCATGCAATCCACAGTGTATGCAAATGGGTACATTTTTAAGTCTTGAAAACAAGACTAGAAGATCAAGCTGATGAAACATCCATCAAGAGCCGAACAAAAGTCTTTATGTGCCAAAAAAAATTCCTTTTCTCAATGCCTATTTATGAAGCTTCTAAGAAGTTGCTACCAAAAAGGGGGAGAAGACTGCACATCAATCAACATCCATGGTTTTGATAATCATGAGGTTTTGGCAGCATCATCTTAGGGGGAGTATTGTTCGACTATTTGAAGATGATACTTACCAAAACCTAAGTGCCGACACGGTGAAGCTATGCAAAAAATATGATCAAAACGAAGAAAATTGACCAAAGTCAAACTTGGTCAACCATGGTCAAAGTCAACAGTCAACATCAGCGAACGTCCCGAGTGACATCAGCACCCGACAGTCACAAATCATAAACAGAGAATTTATCAGGCTTAGAACAATATTTGTGTAATCATTAAGGCTTAAATGTAATTTTATTCATTTTTGTAAAGAGTATAAATTGACTAAGTGTAGTCATTTACACTATAATCATCCATTTTGAATCAAGCAAGCATACAGATTTAGTCTAGTAAGAGAACCATTAGGTTGAGTGTGTGTGAGAGAGAAACCTCTTGCAAACTCCCTTGTAATCTCCTAGCAAACATACATATGAATGAATGATATATTTTATGAATATGTGTTCTTGGATTGTTCATCATTCTTTCATCATCATACATTCAATCTTGCATTAGATCTTCACTTGAAATCATCAACAGGTCTGTCAGATGTCGCATCACAGATCTGATAAATGACAACAATACGATTGCAATATTCGATCCATCCAGTAGAATAGAATTTCCACAATCAGCATCCTTCTTTATAAACAAAGTAGGATCAATTTTCCTCGCGTATATCCATGCTGGATCAAATGTTGTGATAACGTTTCATACCAAATTCTAGGGGCTTGATGGAGACCATACAATTCTTTACTAAGCTTGTACACATGATGAGGATATTCTGAATCTTCGAAACCTGGTGGTTGCTTGACATACACATCATCAGTGATTGGTCCATACAAGAAAGCACCTTTAACGTCCATCTGATACACCTTGAATTGCATGTATGATGCATAATCCAGGAAGACACGAATTGATTCTAGTCTTGCAACTGGAGCAAATACTTCATCATATTCTATTCCATCTTCTTTGGTGTAACCTTGTGCAGTGAGTCTCGCTTTGTTGTGAACAACAATTCCCCGATCGTCTGACTTGTTCCTGAACAACCATTTTATGCTTATGGCATTTTCTCCTTCAGGTATATCCACAAGTTCTATACTTCCTGTTTGCGGAATCACAATAACTTTTCTTGCATTGCCTTAATCCAACTATTGACCTCTAACGCTTTGGTGACTTTTTTAGGAACAATTTCAGATAGAAAACACGAGTATAAGCTAAGGTTTGCTTGTTTTGAATGACTTCTCGTCATTCTCTTATTCAATGGACCGATAATCTGAGACGTAGGATGGTTCTTGTGAATACGAGACGTAGTAATCTCATTTCCTTTAACATTAACATCCAGAATAGATTGGTTAAATTCAGAAAGCTGATGCAATAAGTTTGAAGTATGTGGATTAAAATTAGGAACTTGAGTCGGTGAGTTGATAAAGTTGTCAAGATTATCAGTAACAACTACATCATCAGACATCGATGACGTTCCAGACTCAGGTTGTATAATTTCAGGACCATCATTAGGAATAGGTTATGAAACATTAGAATTTTCAGAAATGTGATGTTCTTGTGCTTGTTGAGAGTGAGATTGATCATGAGATTCAAAACGAAATATAGGATCTTTAACAAATAAGAAGAATGGATAATCTGGGCTAGAATCATCCATATCATCAGAACCAGAATCATCACTGAAAGATCCGAGATCTCCTCTTTGTTTCTTTTTCCAACCTGGAGAGTCAAACAAGTTAGAATTAAAAGAGTTTGACAAAGAATCTAAATCAAACAACTAAGCTGGACCATTTACAACTGATGAAAAAGAGTTTTCAAGAAATTTAACATTAAAAGTTTCAAGAATAACATTCGTCCTAGAGTCATAAACTCTAAAGGCTTTTGAAATCGACGAATATCCAACAAAAAAATCCATCATCAGATTTTGCATCAAATTTTCCCAGCTGGTCACTTGAATTTAAAATCAAAACTGGACAACCAAAAGATTTAAGAAAATCTATATTAGGTTTCCTGCCAAACATCAACTCATAAGGAGTTTTTTGTAAATCTTTCACAAGCAATGTATGATTCTGTATAAAGCATGCAGTGGATATGGCTTCATCCTAGAAAGTAATTAGAATCTTTGCATCTGCTAACATGGAACGTGTGGCCACAATCAAAGTTTTGTTTTTCCTTTCAGCAACTCTATTTTGTTGGGGAGTTCTAGGAGCACTGAACTGACGAGCAATTCCTTTTTCTGTACAAAACATGTCAACATTAGAATTTTTAAATTCAGTTCAATTATCACTTTTGATAATTTTCACCTTTTATTTTAATTGATTTTCTACTTTAATGATTAATTCTTTTAATAATTCAGCAATTTCAGATTTAGCATGCAAAAAGAAAACCCATAAAAATGTTGTAAAGTCATCAGTGATAACTAAACAATAAGATTTTTTCTAATACTCTGCACATTTGTTGGTCCGAATAGGTCCATGTGTAACATCTGGAGAGACTTGGAATTTGAGTTTATCAGCTTGGGCTTATAAGATGCTCTCTGTTGCTTTCCTTTTAAACATGCTGAGCAGTGATCTGTTGTAGAGAACTTCTTTGTTAGAAGACCTACTACATGATTTCCTGCTACAAGCTTGTTCATGTTCATGAAATTGGAATGCCCGAGATGTCTATGCCATAACTGACTTTCAACATTTGATGCTTGAGAAATTAGGCATGTTGTTTTTGTGGATGGATCTACTTGAGACATATATAACTTGTATACATCTTGATCTCATACCGCTTTAACAACTACCCATTCTTTGCTTATCTGAAAACCTGGCTTTAAAATATAACAAAAAGAATCATCAAATAGAACAGAGTAAGATTTGTCACAAATTTGGGAAAACACTTAAAAGATTAAAGTTCAACTGTGAACAATAGTTGACTTTATCAAAGCTAATAATCCCATTGGACACTGTTCCTTCGCCTGTTATTTTACCACCTACATCACCTCTGAATGCAACACGAGTACCATCTTTTAACTTATAATCTTGAAGCAAGGCATGGTTGCCTGTGATATGCTGGCTACACCCACTATCAACATACCACGTGTTAATAGGTCTTCTTGAGCGTACATGCATTTCAAAGAGATTTAAGTTGAGTTATCAACCCAAGCCGATATGGTCTTGGGCTTGCCAAATTTATCAGTAATGGTAAACTGTTTAAAATGAAGCTTATTCAAATCAGGCTTCTTTTGCTATTTAAATTTACCAATTCTGTTTTTGACAAATTTTTTATTATCTTTGATTTGCATAGTCCGTAAAGCATGGTAACGTTTTTCAAGATCATCGTCAAGGTAATTCAAACTATCAAAAGAAACATTTTTATAAAAATTTTGATTACCAAACTTTGTATTGTTCATTCTCACAGATCGTGGAATGATCTTTCCTTGATTATAATTCTTTGTTTTCATAGCATAAGAATCATCATAATCAGAATCAATCCTTTGAAAAGATCTCAAGCCTAAGGAAGATTGTTTTGTCAATCTTTGAAAACCAACACTTTAATTTCTTTGAAATTGTGGATTGACATATCCATTCCTTGGCGAGTTCCGCTGGAAGTAGCAGTTCTTAGTTTTTTGATTTCTTTCATCACAAATGGTGCAATTCTTGTTGAAATAACAATCAACAGTTGAAATAACAATCAGCAAGTGAATGGTTTTTCATATCACAAATGTGACAGTACCTGTTAAAGAAACTTTCATTAGTCTTATGATTGTACATATCACATATTTCACAGTACCTTTGTTAAAATTTAAACAACTGTTGATTAACCTTAGATGTGGAAGCCACATTTGATCCTTGTATTGATTTAGGAGTTGTAAAGTTAATCTGTTGTTTTTGATTTGAGAGTTTGTTCTTTTGAAATTTGGGTTTTGACTTTTGTTCATTAACACCATTCTTGGACACCTTAGATACAAATCTTTTGTTAACAGCGAAAGACTTTGGAACTTAACCTGTTTTCAGATCAGAGTTAGATTTGTTCTTTGAATTTGATTTGATTTCTGGAATTGTGTTCATATCAAAAGTACCCGTAGACACAAACTTCACTGGTTTAAACTGATTAGATTGATTTGTTCTTTGATTTTGATTGTTTTGATTTTTATTGTGAGAGGATTTAGCTTTAGCATTTTTCTTTCTCTTTCTCTGGTTTCTTGATCTTGATGATCTCTGCTTGCTTTGTGATTGAACAACTTTAGTAGAAGACTTTTTTGCATTTTCTTTATCTTTTTGTTCTTGCTGCCATTTGATGAAGTCAGGATTGTTTAATCCGTAAGAAAATGAATCTTCAGATGTTACTTCATCTTGTTTTGCTTTCTCTTTATTCTTGGGTTTGTTTGCAATTCTTTACAATAACTTCTTCAACAACATACCCTTTGGGAACAAACATTTTCTTATTCTTTTGTCCTGGTTTGTAACATTTAACATTCACTGGATGACCATTTTTAATCTTTTCAGAATCTTGTTCCTCAAATATCTCAACATTAGTTTTCTCTTCATCACTTTAAGAATTCTTTTTCTTATTTTGAAAGGCTTTTAGCTTAGCTTTGTTTTCAGGTGAGTGATCATGTGTGTAAATTTTTTCTGGAAAGTGTTTGTGATAGATTTAGGCATGGGCTCATGTGTAAAACCTAGACCTGTTTTGTTTTTTTCTTTCCTCTCACTTACCAACTGTTCTACAATTGTTTTAGAACTTTTAACTTTAGCTAGATCCATCTGTGTTCCAGCATGAGCTATTTTTTCATCTTCTAAATTTTTAGTCATATCCTCAAGTTGTTTTTTAACAAGTTCAAGTTCTTTTAGAGTTTTATTCCATGAGGTTTGTAAAGATAAGATCTTTTTATCAGAGAGTTTGTGATTATTTTTCAGTTTGTTATGCATTACTTCTTCTTGTTTAAGTTTGTCATAGATTTTATATGAATATGTTCTATAATGCTCAACTTGATCAAAACATGCTTTTGTGCATATTTTCTCTCTGACTTTAACAGGAATTTCAGGATAACTTGAAGAAGAAGTCTTAGACTCAGATGATGGATGCTCAACCTTTGGTTGTTTAGACTGAGCCATGAGTGCAATTTCTTCTGAATCCTCTTCATCATCATTTTCAGAATCACCATCTGCCTTAGGATCATTTTCTTCAGACCGGTCTTCATTTTGAACTTTAGCAACAAGAGCTAAGCTAGTTGTTATATCAACTATGAATTGTTCAGCATAAGCACTCCAGTCATTGCCATCTTTGATGCTAACAATAAGAGCTTTCTTTGGCTCTTCAGATGATTTTGATTCATCTTTAAGTTCTGGCATGGGAAGACTTTGATAAGGCTTTTGAAAGGGTTTTCTGAGACTGCTGTTGGTATCTTTGGCTGCTAGAACCGGCTTGACCATTTCCACCTTGATTTCTTAGAGCTTTACATTCCCTTGAGAAATGACCATAACTGTTGTAGTTGAAACACCTTGACTTCGATTTGTCAAAGCAATAGTTTTGTTTGCACTGGGCATGTAATTCCTGTTAACATATGAGTGTTTCTGTGTTCTGTAAGTAATCATTACCATCTTCCAATTCAAGTCCATCTCTTTCACATCATCAGGATCCATCTCAAACAAATCCTGCAAAACAAGATCTAGCTGGGTTAGATGACTACCTTGATAAACATGAAAACTTGCCATGAAAGCAGTAAAAGCAGATTTTGACTCATCATCCTGTAACAAGATATTAATAACATCTTTAACTTTGCTGGTTTTAACAGAGTTAGAAGATTAAGTCTTAGTTTGAGGTTTAGGAGTTTGAGTTTTAGGAGGAGACTGAGGTTGAGTTGTACAAACAAGAGCACTTGTGTAAGAAGAATCTGTGAAGAAACCAGCTCCAATGAACAAATCACCCTCATCTTCTAGAGAAATATCATCTTTTGCCAGGAAAGCATTCTCCACTATGTTAGCTGGAGAAGCAATGTACTTATACTGAGACATTGATGAAGCTCTATCATTGTTTCTGGAGCACTCATCAATTTCAACTGATTCAAATTTGGCAATCAAAAGATCCAGATCCATCGGAAACTTTTTTGTATGCTTTAACAGAGTGACTGTCTGTTTCCATGAAGATGGAAGAGCATTTAGAAGTCTGTAATTTAGATTTTTAAGATCATTTTTGATACCAGCAGTTGATATTTCAGTAGTTAATTGCACAAATCTATTCATCTTGATTGATTGTTTCACCAAAAAGATGCTCAAATAACTCTAATTGCCTCTTGAGTTTCTGCTTTTTGAGATCTTGTATCTCTTTACCACCTTCACAAATAATCTTCAAAGCTTTATACATGGTGTAACCAGTTTGATAATCTTCAAGTCTAGTCAAGACTTCCAATGGTAACCCCTTGCACATCAATGAATAAGCTTTGATGTCATTTTTAACCTTCCTTAAGTTATCACCTTGTAGACCATCATCTGGATAAGGTTCTAGAGTGTCTTTTGTATAAACAAATCCTATGTCAGGACCATCGGATATAATTGGGATATGTGGTCATTTCTCTATTGACTTCCATAAATCAGTGTCAATGGAGTTTAGATGATGCTTCAATCTAAGAGACCAATTTTTGAAATCAACTCTATTTTTGAGCTTGGGAACCCTGTTCTTAGAATCTTCAGACTTAACCATTTTGTATTTTTTGAATAACTGAAAATGACTTGTTTTTGTTGTTTTAACAATTTTAAAAAGAAACTTATGAAATGAAAATGTTTTTAAAATTTTAAAAAGAAACTTATAAAATTTTAAAAAGAAACTTACTGATAAGTCTTAATACTGATGCACCTGAACTTTTGAAACGCCTGACTTTGAACAAAAAACATCTAAGGTAATGCCTTAGATGAATTCTAAAATGCCTGACTGATGAAGCGTCCAAACAGTTCTCAAACGCCCAAACAGTGAAGAGACGCCTGAGGTAAAAGTGCCCAAATAGTTCTCAAACGTCTAGAATTGCTTAGTTTCAACAAAGTCTCGATGTGACTAAACAGTCTCAATGTGTCCCAATAGTTAAAAAACGCCTGTTCTGAAAATGCCTTAACAGTGATGAAACGCCTAAACAGTTGCAAAACGTCTAATCACTTAGCCAATTTCAGTAGTTTTTCACAACTCAAGCGCCTAATTCATCATCTTCAACAAACTCAGATATTATGAAATTCTTCAAAACTTGTTCAATTGATCTAAAAACTTCCAATTAGGTAGTAAAAAGATCTATTAACAATCTTTAATCAACATTTTGATCAAACAACAACAACAAATCTGTTTTCTGATTGAATTACAGTTCGAAAATAAAGAACACAGTTCAAACACAAATCTGACCAATACTCAGATCTGAATGGATTAAACACCAAATTATGATTCAAATCATGTTTCTATGGATGAACACAACTGAAATCAACAATTAATCAATCAAATTGCAATCAACACAGATTTCAAGTGATTCAAAGAGCTCAATAATGTCGAATAGCTCTGATCACTAAACCAAAAGCTCTAATACCATTTGATAGGTTCAAATGGATCGATCTGTGATGATGTCATAGTGCAATGATCAATTCAAATACTAAGTAAACAAACACAAGCAATTACGTCAAATATTCATTGATTTCATTAATAGCAAATGCTTAGGATACAACATGTAAGGGTGAGTTACAGTTGGTCAGTCTGTTCTAACTGTTTCGTTCTATCGTTTTGTTGGTTACCCTACACAATACATAAACTATCCTATTTATACTATCAAAGAAAAACAAGGAACATATATTTACAAAATAAGTCCTTATACTATGACAAAACGCAAAAAGAAAAATGTGAATCTTTTAAGAGCTCTAACATGTGGTTAGTCAATTCACACACTACATAATATTTGTTAAAATGAAAATTTTTATTGATTGTTTCTTCTTTGAGTTGGGCTTGGATGTTGAGGCTAAATCAGTTCTTTTGACCTTAGTAGACTGTTTCATAACTCTACTTTATGGAGGTTTGATAGACTGTTTTTGCTTTTTCATACTTCTTTTACATTCAGTCTCAAGTTGATTTACATCTTTCTTTGAGAAAATATCAAAACCAACTTGATGTTTTCCTTTTAAAATTGGTGATTTAGACTTTTGAGACGTTTCCATTGGTGCTTTGTCTTTTAATGAATAAGATGCTTCAGCTTTGCCTTTTGAGATTGATGAAACTTTATCCTATTTGCTTGAATTCTTATGAGATTTAGTCTTATTATCATATCTGCTTTTAGTAGTTTGATTCATCTTTAGCTTAACATCTTTCTCATTAATGATACTGGCTGGGGTGAATTTCATAAAAGGTGTGATGGCCTTAATAGGACATTTTGCTTTTACACATACACTGTATTGTTCGACCAATCCTTTATTTTAATTGGATGCCTGTTTCTTAAATTTTTAGCTTCATTTTTCACATTAACTTTAGGTTTATATTGTGGATGGTTTTGTTTGACAAAAAGTTTCAGACTTAGTTTAAATAGTTTTATTTTTAGTTAAATTTGATTTTGTCATTGACTCAGTCATGATAGTATAGTTGTCATTATATGGCGGGGGACAAGCCTTGTAGCCTATGCCAGTTATATCATTTTGTTCCTTTTGTGAATCTATAAACTTTAGAAGCCTAGCTGATAAGAATTGAAACTCTTCAAGTTTCACTTTAGTGGCTAAGTGTTCAGCTTTTGGCATAATTAACAAGCAAGTCAAAATTTCAACTTCAGCCTCAAGATTGTACTTCTCACTATGTAGCTTATCAATATATGCAAACAAAGATTTGATTTTAGTTTCAAAATTCCTTGTTTCATATTTTAACATTTCAAACTTAACCTTCTCATCCTTTACCATGTTGGCCAATTTGGGATTATGTTCTTTGTAGCCATGAACCTTATTAATGCATGTTTGGCTACATAGATTGGCCTTTACCTCATCAGTGCATGATTATAATATTTTGGCTTCACTTCATTAACATATAAACTCCAATTTGATGATAAGGGCATTTAAGGATGTTTGTGATGATGAGTGAGCTTGTTATGTAATCTAAGGATTAGTTTCATGATGTGATTGTTCATTGCTTTGATGAAAGTGAGAGCTTTGATTACCGTGGTTTAATGATTGACCATAAGATCCACATGAGAATTTTTTGTTGTTACTTCTAGGAGCATTGCATTATCTGGAGAAGTGACCATTTATACCATAATTATAGCATTTAACCTTGGTCATGTCATATCCCAGCTTAGTTTTCTCATTTAGTGTTAGCTTCTTTCCCTATTTAAAGAGATTTTTTTTCTCTCATGGCCATCTGCCATTAAAGATCCATTTCTTCCATATCATCAACATCTATTTCTTTAAGATCTTATTGGATTAGATGAGCATGTGTAAGTCTACCTCCTACATATGCTTCAAAGCTTGAAACACAGGCATTGTAAGTTGCCTTTTTCTCTTCAGTGATTTGCAGCTTGTGTTGTAGAAGGTGGTATTTTGTTGATCTTAGAGTGTTGAGAAGAAACAAAAGCTATTGATCTTTGTCTCTCTTGGGGTGTCATGAAATCATCATCTTCTATAATGAAGGCCTTTTCAATAGAATAAGCTTCATTAGGAAACTTTTGTGCCTCTATCACTAGTGTCCTTCCAAGATTTCTTGACTTCTAATCAAGCTCCAAAGCTTCTATCTTTGCAACCATTGTGTCCAAACTACTGCTTCCAAGATCAAGTGTGTTCTTCAACATGGTCACACTTTGTTTCCAGCTTTCTGGTAGAGAGTAGAGCATCTTATTATTCAATTCCTTTTCCTTCTAGGTTACACCAAGAATCTTCAAATCATTAACCAACTATACAAATCTGTGAAGCTATTTAGAGATAGATTCACTTTTGACGTGATGGGAGGTATCATACTAATTCATCAGTTTGACCTTGTTGATCTTAGTTGCTTCACTAATCCTTTCACATATGATGTTAAGAGCATCTCACACTCGTTTTACAATGTTGTACTTCTCTAGCCTTGTCAACAGATCCATTTTAAGGCTTGTGAGGAGTGAGTATGCCTTGATGTGAATCTTGATTTTCTTATAGTCTTTAGGATCAAGATTTAGAATAGGAACGTCAACTGGAATTCTTATAGTACGATACTGATCAGCATCCAAGGGAGTTGGAACATGAGGACCTCTACATATTGAAATCCAATAGTCTGTATCAACACCAATTAAATAATTTCCAAATCTAATCTTCCATTGTTTAAATTAAAATTTATGTTTTAGCATTGATGGTTTAGGATTATCTTGCTTGATTTTAACTTGGTTTTGATATGATTAGATTGATTTTAAACTTTAGTGAATTGATTTTATGATGAATTTTAAGTCCAAATAATCCAATCAGTCGAACAATTCAAAATCAGTCCAAAATTCAATCAAATAGTTAAACTCAGGAACTAATGCAGCAAGTAATGCTCTGGTATAGGGAATAGTAGCTTAATACTAATACTAAGAATAGTATTATTCTAACAAGAGTGATAAAAAGTTTAGTAAGGAAAAAAATACAAGGAACGGTGGTGTTCAAGCAAATGTGATGAATAGTTCAATAAGAAATGCGATGTATAGTGTTTAATCAAAATGTAATGAATAGTATTCGTTTTTGTACTTTGATTTTTGATGAAATTGGTTGGAATTTTCTCTCAAATTGGATATGGTGACCCTCTATTAGGAACCCTTGATAAGCTCAGACCATGATACTTACTCACACTCTTGATTTTGTTGGTTTAGTTTGATTTTATTGATGTTTCAGACAATCTAACAGTACCACTTCAATTCATGATGAATTTGAATGTTAATTGATTAAATGATTGAGTATTTCATGTTTGATTACAAATCAAATGTGTAGAACACACTGAATTGCAAATCAATCAATAGATTGATCGAAAATCAATCCAAAAATAGTGGGGATTTGGATCGAATTCGAGAGCCAAGGCTCTGATACCATTTGATTGGTTAAAATCAATAAGGATCAAATAGATTGATTAATTTCAATGCATATTTTTAGCGGATATACAATAAGCAATGATCAAACATAATAAAATACTAATAAACTGCGTTGTATATTGATAATTTGAAAATAAAAACAAAATAGAAATAGGCTTTTTGCTTTTCTGTGGAAGGGTTGTGCAGTGTTACAAAATTTGTAACGAACTTATCTATTTATATGTCTTATACAATGAGCTGTACAATTTACTTAACTATCCTAACAAATTACATAGGATAATCTAAGTACATTACTGTATAAGCATGTGTTTGTCCTTCAGTAGCATTTGTATTTGATCATTTGCAATAACAAATGCGGATAACCAAATATTTAGCTGCATTTCTTCTGTTAAGTCTTATGTATTTGTTTTTCTTCGTCCGTATTAGTCATATACGGATGGATAAATGCTCATTCGCATTTGTGTTTGTCATTCTCGCATTGACTAATGTGGATGAACAAATACTTAGGCTTTCTTCTGTGTCCACGTATCTTCTTTTGCATCCGCATTCACTTCAACACTTGTATAATTCCTCCTAAACAACTTACCAATCACTACTTGAATTGGCATGCATGATTCTATTACGGTCCAACATATAATCCGCATTAATACCACCGCATGTCACTTAAAGTGTTTCGGAAACATAATGAAACTAACACAAACCTAACAATCAGTTCATCTATAATACGAGAACATTGACTTACAGTTTTCATCACGTGACATCACGTGATAGACCTAAGTGACAAATGATCCACCAAGTCTCATCTACTATAAACTTACCTATGTTTACTACATTACCAACTTGTAGGATGGCAAGGATGCTTAGTCTAAGTAAACATGAACTAAACCATCATGATATCCCTAGATAACGTAGGTACTGCTCGGTGAATATCCCACTATAAAGAATTATAACATCCATCACTTTTGTATTTATAATTATTGTTTATATCAATAAGATTTCCTATAACGTCTATTTTATGTATAATATTGTCATAACACGATTACATATTTCTCTAAGCAACATGGAAGTTCACATATGAAAGTTGTCACATGCATAAAAGTTTTTATAATAACCTTATATTAATTTCTCATCACACAACATGTTACATGAAACATCCTAGCCTACTTTCATTTTGTAGCACATTTAAAATATGTGTGTGACATATTTAAAAAGTTGTCACAAGTTTTCCCCTCAAACATCTTAAAAATTCTCCCTCATTTCTACTTACCATGTTTAAGGCCTTAAACTCTCACTATAAATACAAGGGCTCCCCTTTGCAGGACCGGTGAAGGGTGGTTAATGCAACAGTTTCACAAGGTGGAGAGATATGAAACACTTAGTAGATCAAATAAGGAACCAGTTAGATGATAACACAAGTAAAAGAACAAGAACAAGAACACTCAAATATAGTTTTCAAGAATGATGTATATTGCTCTCAAGTTCCTACAAGTGTTACAAAGCATAAAAGAAAAGATACAAGTACTTGAGACACTTTATACTACATCCTACAGTCGGCCATACTTTGAAGGCCAGTTGGAAACACTACTCTAGGAAACAAGATCAATGTAAAGTCAAAAGGCAGATTGCCTTTTGACTTGTGACTATGATATGCCATAGCTCACATCCTAATAAATTGCAAAAAGGATAAAAGTACATAGTTGGAAAGTTATAGACAAAAGACCTTACTCTACAGTTTACAAAAGCATGGACTTTTCACCAACTCATAGAAGATGGTGAGTCTTTAGAGTAGTAGCGGAAAGTGGTTCAGCTTTTGTCAAAAGGTGATTTGAAGAAAGCATGTCTTCTTTGTCTTCAGAAGAAATCAGTCTTTAGTTTCGGAAGACTCAGTCTTTAAAGCTTTAGAAGACTTCATCTTTGGCTTCAGAAGATATGGTCTTTTTGCTTCAGAAGATTTGAAATTAGCATAATTCATTGAATTGTATCAACTCTTCCGAAGTAACTTCCTTGTACTTTATTTCTGCATGCTGAGAGCTCTTGGTTGTTCTTTGTTTGCATCATCCTCTAGGTGTATCCCTTATAAACATCCCCTAGGCTGATGCTACCAAAACTAAAGAGAACTTTGGTTCTTGATCTTCATCTATTGACAGTCCTTATCAGAATCAAAACCATACCTTTGATCATCATCTGGTCAGGATTCCTCAGACTCATAAAGTATCTCCTCATTTCATAGAGATCATGTAGAGGGAGGTCAAGTATGTTTTGCCAGATGTATAAGTCTTGACCTCCTTGATCTCTAGTAACATACCATCTGTCATGATTGGTGGGAAACATCCAAGGCATAATGGGTCTCTTAGCAGCAAGAGGCTCTACTTGAATAGGAGTTGGATGAGCAGCCTCTTCTTGATCACCCCCATCCTGAGGTGTAGAGGTGAATGCCTTGGACCTCTTCTTCTTCTTTTTCTTGTCCCTTCTGATGGCCATCCATTTCCTCTTTTTGTATTTTAACTGAGGAGACTGGCCTGTAGTACCAGATTGCTCTTGTTTGTCTTCTTTAGTTGGGTCCTTGTCCTTCACATGTTCAGAAAGAGAAGGGTCAGGACCCTGCTATGGATCAGAAGATGATGTTGGCTGTGATGCAACACTATGTCCAGGTTGTGTTGTCTATTGTGGTTCAACCTTGACCTCATCTTCAGGTGCAGCCTGACTTGGTGGAGAATACAAGTCAACCGGCTCACCCCTCTTGATCTTCTGCTTGATCACTCTAATTTGCTCATCCGTGGTGGATAGAGACATTAGACTAAGTCTCCTTCCGGAGAATCCATACAGCTTCAAGAAGCTTACCATCTTCTGTCTGTCAGCAAATTTTTTCAAGTTTGCTTTAATGGTGGCTCTTGACTTTGTAGCTACTCCCCTCATCTTCCTCTTAGCATCTTTTTGCTCCTTTAGAACTTGTTGCTCAAGCTGCTTGAGGTACTCAAATTCAATTTCGTCATATGGTAAGGGAAGAAGGTCTGCTGCCTGATAGAGGCCTGTGGCACTCAGGTAGGTGATCATGGTTTGTCTGCCTTATTCCCTACCTTCCCGAGTTTGTTATTCAGCAGCCACAGCCTCTGTCCCAGGGTTTTCTTGAACTGTGGAGAGGGAAGGAGCTTTGTAAAGTCTTTTTCTTCTTCTTTCTTCTTTGATCTTGAGGAGCAATTTTGCATCCTCAGCTTCTTTTCTCTCATTTGACAATTCTTTATCAGCCAGTTCATTCAATTTCTCCAAGGGAAGAGAGATGAGTTCATAAAAGTTTTAGTTCCTGGACCCCAAGTAGTTTAATTTAGCTACCCTTAACTCATCATCTTGAGTGCTTGGCCTGGGGGCAACCCTGATTGTAACTTCCATGAAGCCAGGGATCCCACCTGAACTCTCTCCCCTTGTTTTCCTCTTTCTCTCTCTCTTCTCCTCCTCAATATCCTCAAGAGTCATCTTCCTTTTACATTTTTCACTCACAGGCCTTTGTGACTCAGGTTGGAGAGAGCTTTGGCCTTTATTGCTTGGTTTTTCACTTAAGCTTTGGCCAAAGAGAGGCTATGAGAGACCTTCACCAGCTGGTGCTGTTGATTATATCTTGAAACATGGATGAAAACATGAAACCCTAATTATGTTTATTCAATCTCAAATATAAACTAAACATCAAAACAATTAAATCTTACTTGTGGGAATATAGATCTTTGACGAAGATGATGATGCCATGATCGATTGATGCGTTCCTGTTATGATGTCTAGAGGGATCGATGGATGATCTTGAGATAAAAGTTATTGGTGTGTTTTGTTATCTCCCTACTCCTCTATTTATAACATCTAAGGGGAAACCCTAATTATAATTATGGGGTATTTCCATCAAATAACCCCCTCATACTATTAGGGACTAATTATGTCATTTGGTGAAACTTATTTAAATGATCCGTAGGCCACATATTACGGGTTATTTTTAACATTCACCCACTTGGCCGAGTGATCATTTGTGATGAGTATACATAAGTTTGGCCAAGTTAAACACTCATCAAGTTTCATATTGAAACTTATAGCAAATAGTTACAGTCATTTGAATTAAAGTTAATCCGAGACCCCCAACAGTTATACTAAAGTCTCAATATAAAACAGTCAACATAAAACCAAAATGACTTAAATAAACCCTTAATGTACAGTATGTCTATAGATCGTTAAGCGCGCATATAAGTTATTATAGACAAAATAAATATCTGAGGAAATCAAATTAATCATTAATGCACACTTGATATCCTATTATGTAAGCTCTCTAGTAAAGCCCATCCTTGTTACGAGTTCTTGGAAAGTTTTGGGTAGTAGACCTTTAGTCATCGGATCCGCAAGCATATCTTTTGTGCTAATATTCTCGATACAAATATTATTTTCCTCTACTCATTCTTGTACGAATAAATATTTTGTATCGAGATATAAACCAGCTCCAGTTGAACTGTTACTATTCGAGAAACTGTCGGCAGCTGAGTTGTCACAGTATATCTTCAACGATCGTGATATGGAGTTAACAATTTTGAGTCCGGTAATGAGATTTCTTAACAACATCACATGGCAAGTTGCATTATAAACCGCAACGTATTCTACCATCATTGTCGAGGTTGTTGTCAATTGCTGCTTATGACTCCTCCATGAAATAGGCCCGCCTGCTAACATAAAGATATACCCCGATGTTGATTTCTTATCATTTTTGCATTTAGCAAAATCAGAATCAGAATTGCCCACCACTTCTAAGTTATCAGTTCTTCTATATGTCAACTTATACTCTTTTGTCCCTTGAAGATATCGCAATACTTTCTTTGCTGCTTTCCGATCATCGGTTTCAAAAGCTATTAGAGTTTATAACTCTAGGACAAATGTTATACTTGAAACTTTCAACGTAAATTTCTTGAAAACTCTTTTCCATCGGTTGCACATGGTCCAACTTGGTTATTTGATTTAGATTCTTTATCAAACTCATTCAATTCTAACTTGTTTGAATCTACAAGTCAGAAGAAGAAACAAGAAGGAGATCTCAGATAATTTAGTGATGATTCTGATTCTGATGATATGGATGACTCAAGCCCAGATTATCCATTTTTCTCTTTTGTGAAAGATCCTATATTTCAGTCTGAAACTTATGATTAACCTCAACAAGCTCAAAAACATTCCTTGTCTGAAAATACCAATGTTTCATAACCTATTCCTTATGATGGTCCTGAAATTATACAACCTGAGTCCAGAACGTCATCGATTTCTGATGATGTAGTTGTTACAGATAATCTTGATTACTTTGTCAACTCACCGACTCAAGTTCCTAATTTCAATCCACATTCTTTGAACTTATTGCATCAGCTTTCCGACTTGAACCAATCTAATCTGGATGTTCATATTCAAGTGAATGAGATTCCAACATCTCGTGTTCACAAGAACCATCCTACATCTCAGATTATCGGTCCATTGAATGAGAGAACAACGAGAAGTCATTCAGAACAAGCAAACGTCTGCTTATACTCGTGTTTTCTATCTCAAATTGTTCCTAAAAACATCACTGAAGCGTTAAAGGACAATAGTTGGATTAAGCAATGCAAGAAGAGTTATTGCAATTTCGTAAACAAGTGTCGAAGCTTGTGGGTTTACCTGAAGGAGAAAATGCCATAGGCACAAAATGGTTGTTCCAAAACAAAACAGACGATTGGGGAATTGTTGTTCGCATCAAAGCGAGACTCGTTGCACAAGGTTACACCCAAGAAGAAGGAATAGATTATGATGAAGTATTTGATCCAGTTGCAAGACTTGAATCAATTCGTGTCTTCCTGGCTTATGCATCATTCATGAAATTCAAGGTGTATCAAATGGACGTTAATGGTGCTTTCTTATATGGACCAATCACCGATGATGTATATGTCAAGCAACCTCCAGGTTTTGAAGATTCAGAATATCCTCATCGTGTGTACAAGCTTAGCAAAGCATTGTATGGTCTGCATCAAGCTCCTAGAATTTGGTATGAAACATTATCACAACATTTGATCCAACATGGATACACGCGAGGGAAAATTAATCATACTTTGTTTATTAAAATGGATGCTGATGATCTCTTATGTGTTTAAGCGTATGTTGATGATATCATATTTGGTTCTACAAGTCCAAAGTTATGCAATGAATTTGAAGAAATCATGAAGTCTCATTTTCAAATGAGTTTTATGGGAGAAAGTAACTTTTTCCTTAGTCTTCAAGTGAAGCAGTCTGTAGATGGAATTTTTATCAATCAAGAGAAATTTGTTGAAAAACACTTGAAGAAATTTAAACTGCAAGATTATCAATCCATCAGAACTCCAGCAGATGTAAATACCAAGATTGAACTTGATTCTAAAGGAAAAGCAGTTGACCAAACTCTATATAGATCTGTGATCAGATCTTTGATGTATCTTACAGCATCTAG
Organism: Flaveria sonorensis; assembly: GCA_025506505.1. Taxonomy (NCBI): domain Eukaryota; kingdom Viridiplantae; phylum Streptophyta; class Magnoliopsida; order Asterales; family Asteraceae; genus Flaveria; species Flaveria sonorensis. The sequence continues at coordinate 24,927,772 of CM046439.1, read as the reverse complement.
ACTTGATATAATATATGCTGTTTGTGTGTGTGCCAGGTATCAATCTGATCTGAAGGAATTTCATCTAATCGTTGTTAAATGAATATTCAGGTATCTCAAAGGAAAACCGGCTTTAGGGTTATGGTATCCTTATGAAGGAAACTTTGAGTTACATGGATATACAGATAGTGATTATGGGGGATGTTGCCAAGATCGTAAATCTACGACGGGTGGTTTTCAGTTTTTAGGTCCTACATTAGTCTTATGGCAATGTAATAAACAAACAAATGTCTCCGTTTCAACCGTAGAAGCTGAGTACATAGTTGCATCAGCAGGATGTTCTCAAATCCTTTGGTTACAAAACAAACTGTTGGATTACGGGTTCAATTTTCTTAAAACCCCTATTTAATTGATAACACTGATGCTATGTTTATTACACCTAATCCTATCCAGCACTCTAAAACAAAACATATCGAAATTTGATATCATTTTCTCAGAGATAACTCTGAATAAGGTTTAATCATTTTGATTCAAATCGCAACTGAAAAACCGTTGGCTGACCTATTTACAAAAGCCTTTTTACCAGGTCAATTTTAATATTTGGTCGAGTCAATTAGACTTATTAATCATGTTTAAAAACTGGTTTTGAGTTTAATCCAGTTGTTTGATTAATTAAAAATGATAAGAACCCTCCATTAGCTTAATCTTGAATATAGAGAAACTATCAAAGTTAACTGTCTGATTGTATATATTATGTGTGTATGTTCAATAGAAAATGAAAAAGCAAATTCAAAAATAAAAAATTGCAAAATCAAAAGAGAAAAATATAAAACAAAAACACAAAAATAGAGTTTTTCTTGTTAGTTAATTGTTTAGGACTGAATCTGTCTTTGCAATTTGTGAGAAATGATAGATACATTAGTTATGATAAGTTGCATACTTCACTCACTTCTAAAGTCTAACGTGATAGATATGATGTGCAGGTAAGCTCATGAAATTATACTAAAAAGGTAAAATCTTGTGATCAATCTAAATCAATCATGTATTCATGTTTGTCCATTTTATTACCAATGAGTAGTGTTGACTTCTCAGACTGATTGCTTGTTAAGTCATAAACTCACACCTGGTGGTGATATGAATAACCATTAATCTCTAATAATTTAAAGCATCTATTCACTTCTCTATTATGAGTCATCATAAACTTGAAGTGATGAGATATCCTCTGTTGTAAGTCATTACAGACATGGATATTCTCACTTGATGCAAAAGATGCCAATGTGCACAATCTAAACATGAGATCTGGTTATAAGTATATGTCATGTTAACAAGTTGAGAAAAGTGATTTCTTGCATATCTTGATGAGGGTTAAAATCTCTAAGTCTAAGTGTGACTTACATAATGTCATATCTAATCGTACCTTAATCAATCCAAGAATTGAAAAAGTAAGTGTGCTGAGTATCTTGCCAAAAGCACTCATTTTCTATCCTTAAATCTCGTGTCTCCTTTGCTGTAGAAATGCTGACCTGGAACACACTTGATCAGGATTTGTCACTGTCTATGACTATCCATCATTTATTTTCTTTTAATATGCTGATCTTAACTGATACGATCTTACTACAGGCATGTGATTCAATTGTATATAATAGATTTTTATTCTGCTTTATTTTTTATTTTTTTGCATGATTTTCTATGTGTAGGCATGTTGATAATGATTAGTTTTCTCTTCTTGCAAAATCAACGAAATTACTAAGTTTGTAAGACTTAAATGTTTAGGTGGAGTAAATATGAATAAGAGAAAATAATTTATTTTCAAAATGTGAAAAATGAATCAAAAATAAAGTGTTTTGGATGAAAGGATGAAGCTGTAATTTCAAGCATGTGTGTGTTTGATATGATGTAAAAATAAACAAGAAAAAGAATTCAAATTCAGTGGAAAAGCTTCTTGTAAACAAAATGAGATTATTTGTATGTAAAAATTAAATATAGACTAAAATGACGGGAAATTAATTTTGAAAATTTAAAATAAAAATAATGGTCAAAAATAAAAAAATAAAAGTTTAAATTTAAAAAATGTTAAAATTGAGGGAAATTAATGAAAATTTTGAGTGATAGTCAAATAATTTTGACTAAGTGTTAAAAAATTGAGTGTGAATAATGCGAATGTGTTTATCAGTGTTCAGATGGATGATGAAAAAAAGGTCAAGTGTCAAGACTCATGGAAAGGATCCCATACGCCTGAACAGTTCTCATAAGTTCAGATCTGGATTATGGTGAATTTTCAGAAATTTGCACAAGTGTTGGGCGTTTCCTTCAAGCTCATGCGTCTAAACAGTTGTCATGTGTCTGAAAAATTGGTTTTGTTGGGTGTATCATCTTATGCTCATGTGCCTAAACAGTTCCAAACCTTTCCAAGTGTAGACGTTTGAAGTGATGAAAACACCAAGTGTTAGGCGTTTCATTTAGTCTCATTCGCCTGAACAGTGCCCAAACGCCTAAACAGTGCTTATGCGCCTGAACAGTGCTCATGCGTCTAAAGCTCATGCACACAAACAGTGCTCATACGCCTATAGAACAACTGAAATTTAGTCTCATGCGACTGTGTAGTGTTCATGTGTCTAACCTCATGCGCATAAACAGTTCTCATGCGCCGAAAATTTTCACATATATATATATATATATACAACACTTGAGGTTTATTCATTCATTCACTCAAAATCCCCTGAAACACTCTCGGCACTCATGCACTCAAATCATTCAGTTCATCATTATCGATTGATTCTGGTTAATATGTGTGATTTATAGGTATATACACTGAATCTAAACATCAGTTCGAGATTAAATTCATCTGATTTCAAGTTTATACTTCTAATTCAATTGGGTGTTTTATGTCTGTGTAGGCGTATGAACCCTAATTCGAAGGAAAAATTGAAATTTGTGAAAATAATGTGCATAAACAACTGAAATTGAACATTGATTGATGATATAAACTTGTTTTCGAACAGATTGGAATGGTCAAATCCATATTTAAAAACAATGTGTTCTTGATGATTATGTTCATGAGTCGGGTTTTTGAAGATGAGCAGTCAAATTCATGATTTTTTTTAAAAAATGTCAAAATTAATCTCAAAAAATTCATTCTTTATTTAGATTTTATGAAAGTTGTAACTGAATGGAGTTGAATTAAGTTTGTGACCAATATAAAATTTTTCAGTTATAAAATTTTAAGTGATTTGGTTCAAACTTAATAACTCAAAATTGATAAGTGTTGAAAATTCAATGTGTCTAACTTTCTTTGTTTCATTTATGCAGATGGCTGAGCTTAAATTTGAGCCAAAACATAATGTGGCAGCATTCTTAAATGAAGATGTACGAGATGCTGTTGGTTATGAAGAGATGATCAGATTTATTTTGAGGACTAAGTATGTGTATGCCATGTGTTATCAACTAGTCATCTATGCTAGATTGATAAAGACTTAATGATTTGGATTGCCAAACACATAACAACACATTTTATGATATGTATTTGACGCTTAAGTATTTTGCACAAACTATTTATGATAACATCCATAGTTATCATAGAACATGGCCTTAGTATGTCCTTGGCCTTATGATTCTTTGATAGTCACTCTATTCTTTATCTCGTTATGGATTGTTTGAGATGATTCCGAAAGTATTGAGGTATCTGTTTTAGCCTTTTCATTCACATTTGAAGCTGATGTGGCATAATCTGTAACTTTAGCCTTTTGAGTCGTAGTTATTGGAATTGGACCAGTATCTTTGATATCTGTTCTAGAAACATCTTGTTTCACAGATTTAGCAATAATAGAAGGTTTATTTTTAAAGAAACTGGCATTGGTTTCTTTAAAAATATGATCTTCCTTATCAATATTGCCTTTTGAAACAATTCTGTTCTTGAAATTAGTTTTCAAGTCAGCTACAGATCTTGCGACTCGTTTTCTTTCTTTGGCCTTAAAATCTATTTTTGATTTCAATTTCTTTTCTTTGTTTGACATTTTTGAACAAACATTTGTATCACTAAACACTTATGATCTTTCATTGATAATTGATGATGAATTACATGAGTATTTTGCTTTACAAATTTTATTTTCCTGTAATTCTATTTCATCATCAATATCCCATTCTTCAACCAACCCTTCCTTCTTCACACTTTCTTGTAAGGCCCCATTCCCGGGACACTTACAGCTGGACCGTCATTGCATAATTACATTTCAAAAACATACATTACTTTTGCAGCGGAATTTAAAAGTTTCATTTATTATTGAAAAGATGTCATTACATTACACCATTCATATAAAATCTCAAAATACATCATATCAAAATGTGGATGCCAGCCTCAAAACGCTCCCAGTAGCTTATGTATCCATGTCTGCAACTCCTCAGCATCAACAAAATACCTGCCAAATATTATGTATACAAAAGTCAGCGACGCTAAGTGAGTTCTAGTTTTATAAATAAAATACTTTACTTTTGTTAAATCATAACCTTCATAATCGTACGCGATCACACATAATACGTACACATTGATAATATTTATTATTATCTTCATCATCGTTCATTCATTCCTTCTTTCATTCATTATTATCGTATACCTTCATATGGATCCTATCACATGCAATACCCCCGTCTCCTAACAAAGACAGTACCAGGGTACGCGACAAGGATCCCCTTCAAGTCAATCTCAAGGATTGAACTCCCTTCGAGTCAATCTCAATGATTGAACTCCCTTCGAGCCAATCTAAATGATTGCATTCCCTTCAAGCCAATCTCAATGATTGAACTCCCTTCGAGTCTATCTCAAGGATAGGCTCCCCGTGTGCATCCTTCGGGTTAGCTAAACTGCACACAGTTGAGCTAACGACAACATGGTCGTGCACCTCCCTTCAATTTGCTTGCAAGGTTTTCCTTCTTTTGTTACGTTCCACTTTTCATTATCGTTATCTTCCACTTCAATACATAATAATTTACGTACGCACATTCATACATCATACCACGTAAAGTCACAACATAATACACAACGTACATTATACCATAATACATACGTTTTGAAAACCGTTTAATGAAGAAAGATAACACATACATACAACAACAACAATCACAACAAAACATCATCCCAAGCCATCACAGCACCAAGGAACCTATCTCAAACAACCACCTTCTAAAACCCATTGGAAATCCCTAAGCCCAAAATCAGGCACATGGAACATCTCAGGTGCATGAGCAGAAAATTCCAAGTATAAAATCTCTTGGGCGCATCAGCACTATTTGGGCGCATGAGCCCTGTTTAGGCGCCTCAACACTTAGTCGCATGAAAGAATCTCTGGGCGCATGGGCAACACTTAGCCACCTAGATAGTTTTCTAGGCGCATGGCTACTATTTGAGCGCATGACCTGGGCGCATCAGTACTATTTGGGCGCACCACCTTAGGCGCATGAGGACACTTAGCATAAAATCAGTTTGGGCGCATGGGATCATTCTGAAATATTTCTAAACTGTCAAAAACATCAAAAAGGCATTCTAACACTACCCAAGCATAGATCTAACCTACTAGGACATCTAAAACATGCTAGCAACCATTCTAACCTCTATACAACAACAAAGCACACAACCACAGCAGATACGGTCGAACAACAACTGAAACATTCAGTTAACTTTAAAAGGTTTACCAAGTATGCACAATAGCCCCAAATACTTTAAAAATCCATAAAAGAGGGGTTCTAGAACTCACCTTGAACAACCTTTGAGTAGCACACTTCAAATCCGAGACCCACCTGCGATTTCAGCCTCAAAAACCAATGAAAACAAGCACTCAGCACCTTGAATCTCGGTCTAGAACTCAAAAACCCAGCTAAAACTGAACTTAAGTTCAAGAAACTCACCTTTGCAACTTCTTCTTCCCTTCTTCTTCTCAAAAATCTGCAACTTCTTCTTTTTCTTCTTTTGGCCGAGAGCCCAAAAAGCAGATTCATGCTTTAGGGCCGCCATACCCCTTTTATTGTTAAAATAATGAAGTTTGTGCACTTTTTCACTTTGCCCCCTTCCTTTTGTATCCATTGTCTTTTCCTTCTAGATACTTTTCTTTTCATTTTCTTTTTAACAAAATTCGGGGTGTTACATTTCTGTAGAAAAATTGACATGATTAATATTAATTTCAATTTTTATGACAGGGTCAACAGTCAGTGAATCATTGATTGGAGGTGTTAAATATGACTTTGGTTGAAAACCTAATCCATTCTTCATCGCGAGTTATACTTGATGAAGGCAAACAAGTATAATCATGATTAATGGGTGGTGCAATGTTAGAATAACCAACTCCACTTTTTCCACCATAAATTTTCTACTTCATTTGGGACTCTATTATACCTTCAACCATGTTTGATGAAAACTCAAATTTTTCAACAATCAACTTAGCAGATAAGAGTTCACTGTTAAGTTTGTTAATTTCTAAAGATAGTTTATTTTTACGTGTTGTCAAATCTTTTATATTACAATGTTAACATGAAGATTCAATTTTGATTGATAAATTGATTTGTTTAAGCCATCTATCTTTTCTTTAAAAAATTTCTCATTAGTTTTATATTTATGAGCTTGATATTCAAGTTTTTCAACTTCTAGAATCAAGCATTCGTTATGAACTCTATACCTGTTAACCTTTTCTATGCAATTGTTTGAACAAAGATTAGTATATACCTCTTCATTTCCTTCTTGCTTCTTTGTCTCTTCAGGTACAACCTTTACCATGAAGGCCTTTAGATCTTCTTTTCCGTCTACTACAGATGCCGGAGTAATCTCAACAGCTTTGACATTTTCAGCAAGAGCAGTTGCTGGAGTTTGCTCAACAACATTTTGTATCTTTCTTTCTTTGGCTGGAGTTAACTCAACCGCTTTTTCTACAGATTCTTCCTTTCTCTCTTCAATCTTTTGTGATTGAGCTGGAGTAGTCTCAATAGCCTTTTCAACAACCACCTGATTATTATTCTCACTGTATTCTTCAGCAAATACCCCTTTCAATATATCTTTAGACACAAACTCATTAAGTATGTTATTATTATCATTTTCTTTAGTGGTTTGAATCTCAGCTACAGGGCAGTAGGCAACTTGATATCAAGAATTTCTATCTGATCAGACCAATCATAATCTTCATTGGTTTGTGACACCAGAGCTTTGTTGTTAGATGAACTGGTTTTATCATTCTTGGTTTCTACCACCACAGTGACCATTTTTTTCCATTATCATTCTGATTTGTTCTCACCCCAGTACATTCTCTGGCAAAGTGACCAGGCTTGTCACAGTTATAACATCTTAAACTTGACTTATCAAATCCGACTTTGCTTGAGTTGTTCAACCCAAAAACCTTTCTTCGAGTTCTTCTTGAAAAGTTCATAGCACGATACACCACCATAGCCATTTGATATTTGATATCATTTTCTTCAACATCATCGAGATTAACTTGTTGTAAGTCATCGACAAGATTTTTGGTGCATTAAGTCTTCCAGCAGAAAAAGCTTCATAATTGTTCATGAAGGATTTAAACAGAGCCAGGTGTTCTTCTGCAATCTGAATGGTTCGTCTGTTGGGTTGAGAGTTTATAACAATGGCTTGTTGGGTAGGCTGAGTGACTTGAACTTGAGAGTTGATTAGCGATTGTGTTTGAACTTGAGTTTGATTGTAGGAATTCTGATGAGGAACTTGGAGTCGAGGCAAGGATAGATCTTTGACAGTTTGATAAGCCAGAGTTGCAGATTGTTGTTGTTGACATAACTGAAAGTAGCTAACATAGTAATTTGGATTACTAGCCATCTTGGCATACAATGCTAATGCTTTAGTTCCCATTATTTTGATGTAGTTAGTGGCTCTCTGCTTGTCATCCATGTCATAAGATTTGATTGTTGAGATCAGATCACTAAGTGACAGGGTAAATAGATCCTTGGTTCTCTTGATAGTAGTGTAGTTGTTGTTCTAGCTGTATGGCAAAGAATTCAGCAGCTTCTTGTTTACTAAGATATTCTCCAAAGTGATCCCAGCACTCTTCATCTTCATTATCAACTTCAAAAATCTTGACATATGAGTCTCAAGAGTTTGTCCAAGAACATGATTGAACATTTTAAACTATTGGTTTAACATATATTTGCGGCTTTCTCTCATGTCTTTGTTTCCCATAATCTGCTCCTCCATAGCATCCCACGAATCTTTTGCCTTTCTGTAATCTTTAAACTTTTAAGCAATTTCAATCATAAGTGCCATAGTGATGGCAGCATACGCCTTGTCATCAAGTTCCAATTTCCTCATATCTTACTTATCCCAGAGGTGTTCAGGTTTATGAACCAGCTCTCCCTTATCATTGTTATACACTGGAATATACAGTCCTTGCTTGATAGATCGCATCATCCGGGGTTCGGTGTGGATAAGATGATTCTCAAATCTGCATACCCAATCAGGGTAGTCTTCTTCGCTAAAATGTCTTGGAGGTTTCGTGCTTGTTTCGATCTTATTATCAAGATTAAGAATGGTAGTGATATGCTTCAGATTTGCCATTTCTCTCACTTGGAAATCAAATTTTTCAGAAATTCTTCAAACTTGTAGTTTTGGCGCGAATGACCAAGTTCTCAAGCGAGAACACACAAACTTTTTGCGCAGTAAGTTTTGAAACTAACTTTTGCGAAAACAACAACTTCTCGCACGAAAGGAATCTTTTGTAACAAACTTTTCAACAAACTCTTGCAAAAACTATATGTTAGGATCAGTGATCTAAGTTTGATCAATTAGAGTTGAATCACAGCGGAATTAGAGCAAGAATTAAGAAAATATAGCAAAAACACAATAAATATTCAATGGAACAGTACACGGTTATATAGAAATAGGGTTTTCTGCAAAGGGATAATAACATTCATGCACACATGCTTCGGTATGGCGGCTGCTAGGTTTTCCTAAGCTGCACCGATTACAATTAGGTCAGCATTCCTTATATATAGGAATGTGACGTCTGCTGATGTCACTTGATAGTGACATCTAACAGAATTATTACAAACTACTGAAAGTAAGCAAACTGCTGAGAATGTTCACAACAACTGAGAACATCTCAGATTATTCTAAGTACACGAAGAAACATAAAACTACTGAAACTACAAGTACAGAAAGGAAACTACAACTACTGAAAGGAAACCATCACAACTACTGAAGAGGTCTTCTTCAGCTGTTGTGACAATCATCTGAAACTTGGTCTTCAGTCTTTGTCTTCAGCTTTTGTCTTCAGACTTTGTCTTCAGACTTTGTCTTCAGCTTTTTCACTTCAGACTTTGTCTTCAGCTCTTTCACTTCAGACTTTGTCTTCAGCTCTTTCACTTCAGACTTTGTCTTCAGCTCTTTCACTTCAGACTTTGTCTTCAGCTCTTTCACTTCAGACTTTGTCTTCAGCTCTTTAGCTTCAGACTTTGTCTTCAGACCTTGTTATCAGCTGATGTCTTCAACTGTTGCAGACTACTTCAGTTGTTGTAATGTCCGTGGGACTTAAAGGTTTTTCTGATCAGGCTCATTGGTTCTTTTGGTCCAACAAACTCCCCCTGAACCAATGCAGCCAAAACCTTTAAGCTTATTGAGGTCCCACTTATTCTTGGCAGAAATACTCTCTTGATCAGCTTTAGAGATATCGGATAAGCACAGGCCAGGGAACAGGTTTCAGTAGATGTGAATGTCAAAGGAATGAAGGGAACTCTGTCTTGGGGAACTGGACACAGAGCCGTTATCCCAACCATGAAACCTACTTCCCATTGATGAGTCTATAAGACTCTCTGACGTAAGCCTCAAGGAGAACAACTTGTTCCTCCTTAGTGAGTTCTTCTGCTTCTCCTTCGAAGAAGAACTCTGGGCCATAGTACTCTGATAAGTACTTTATCGTCTTTCCATTTTTCAACTCAACAGTTGTTATCTCTCTGTAAGCAAATTCATCTGGGTGAGTCCCTTCTAATAACAACTGGAGTTCATTTTTCTTGATCTCTTCAAGCCTCTTGTATAACAACCCCTTCTTGACCATTTTGTTCTCCATTAGAGTTTGAGGGGTCATCTTTGACTTGTAGGCTCTCTTGAAGTCTTCAAGTATTTCCCAGGGTGAGACTACAATGGCCAACATAATAGCAGCATCTATGGTCTTTCTCACTTGGCCATTGTATCTACTTGGTATGGATTTCTTATGAATTCTAGAACTAACCCTGGGGTCTGGCCAAATCCTTACTCTCTCCTTTTGATATTGAAAGGTATACCTGAGAGCATACAGCCTTTGAGCATGTTTCTTCATGGCTTGTATAGATGATGACTGAGGAAACTCTTTGTCAATCATCTTCAAAAGTTGCTCATCGTGCTGTTTCTGCTGTTCTTCTTCTTCAATCTTAACTTTCACCATTTGCCTCTGAAAGTCTGGTGTGATCATTTGTTGACTTCTGGGCTCAGGTAATTTTAGAACAGCAGAGATTGGCAGACTATCTTCTTCATCATCTTCTTCTTCTTCTTCTACCATCCTCAACACCCTTCTCCTCCTTCTGGGTGCATCACTGGATGTGGTTTGAGGTGGTTTTTGGGGTAAGGGAGTTGGTTTTGAGGGTTGTGGGGTTGGTTGTTTTTGAGAGGGAGTTTGGGAAGGCTGATCTAGCATTTTTATGGTGAGTTTGGCTTTGGAAAGCTTGGCCATATCAGTTCTCTTCCCAGCACCTGCTTCGTCTAAGGCTTCTATAATCAACCCCTTATTGAATTCTTCAGAAGCACAGATTCTGGTGGTTATTGCCAGAATACTGTCTCTGGTCCATGATTTAATCTCAATTAATGATCTTCCCAAGTATTTTGCAATAAACTTGATCATTATCTCCAACCTCTCCATTTCCATCACACTATAACTGGCCCATCTTTCTTGTATCTCATTAATCTCCAGCCTTCTGATCTCAGTGTCTAATGTGGCTGTATCAAAGCCCTGTCTGAAGAGTTGATCTATTATTCTGTCCATTGATCTGCTGTGAGCTTCATCAGCTTCTTTAATCAGATCTTCCAATGATTTCTCTTCATCAGGTTTTTGAGTTTCAGCACTTTTCTTTCTCTTGTATGTGATCAGCTGTTTTTCCTGTTCTTTTTCTTGTTGTTTCTCCTCTTCCACTCTCTTTCTCTTTCTTTCTTTCACTGCCTTAGACTCCCCCTTTTTGGGTGCATTAGGTTCAGGGGTTTGAATGGCAGAAAGCTTCTTTTGCACAGCATCATCAACAAGTGTTTTTAGATTCGAGGAGATCCTCTCATCAATGGCTTTGTGCACAATCTCATTGATGATGGGAGTGATGAGAGGTAAGGACTTTTGAAATGTAGCAACCATCTGCTCAGAGGGGTTCTGTCCCTGAGAGGTGGTGCCAACAACAGTGGCTGGTGGCTCAGTTGAGTGAAGTGGCGGAGTGTTTGGGAAACCTTCAGATGAAGGTGCCATCTGTGGGTTTATTGGGGCAGATGGACTTTGATCCTGAGACATTTTGGCAAGCAGTTCTTTGAGTCTGCTCACCTCAGCCTCAAGGATTGTGTTATGGGCTAAGACATCATAGAAAAAGCCCAGGTCATCATCAGTTTTTGCTGAATCACCTGACCTCCTGATTGAATCAGGATGTACATGCCTTGAGTGTAGATCAGTTGTAGCATGTGCCCCTTGTTCTTGGTTCTGGGGACTTCCTGCCTCAGGACTGAGTCCTTCATCGGCAGTTGCCTCTGGTGAGGTCTTAGAGATGTTGCCAACTTCATCCTGTTCATTTGCTGAATCAGTAGAAGTGGCAGCCTCACCAGATGTTCTAACCTCCTCCTCTACACGGGGAGATTGAACATTATAACCCCTGTGCTGTGGGTTATCAGCAGCATTTTGGTCCTCTTCCTCAGCTGTTGAGGTTCTCCCCATTGTAATTGGTGTCTGGGGAGGAGGAGAGGAATGCAGCTGACTCAACACTTGTGCAACAATAAATGTTGGGCTTTGAGGGGCGGTTGCATTTGGAGATAGGGTTGAAGCAGATTGCACCCGGGGTGACTGGTGCTCTTCAATGGTAACCTTCTCAATTGAGATAGGTTCCAGTATTGTGGTATCCCCAATTATGGTTGCATCAGGATCCTGTTGAGAGGATGCCTGAGCGGCTAGGGTTGGTGGAGTCTTGGACACTACTGGGGGGTTAGAACCAGTAAGTGTTTCCTGTATTGGTGTTACAGGGGCATCCTCAGGGGACTCATCTCCCTGAGTAGCCTTTTTGGGCTTTTTGGTTTTGGGTTTGGTGGGGACTTTGGATCTGGAAGTGGAGGCTGTGGGTTCCCGCTGCTTGGGTTTGAGCAGCCGGGCAGCCCCTTTCATTGTAGGGTCAGAGTTGTGCCTGGAGTATACTTCAGGCAATACAGCCGGAGCAGGGACTCCAAGGCCAACAAGGCCGTCTGATTTAGCTGTGTTAAAATTATGGCCATGAGAAACCTGGGATATAATATCCATCTGTTTGCCACAGGTTTCAAGGCCAGATCCTTTAGTTCCATAAACACTATCTCAGAAAAATTTAAAGTTTGTCGTTAAAGATAGAGTATAATACCTGTTGCCATCGGGAAGACATTTGATCCCATGAGGAGGTTTTTGGTGCAAGGCAGACATTCACCATGTGGAATATAAGACGTTCAGCATCATGGAAGTGCTTCTTCAGAATGGTGGTAGCACTTAAGTCTCCTTCATACCCGTTGTTGATGAAAGACATATCGGTTGTGCCTTTGGGTATTCTGTGACACAGGTGGCATCATGTAGATCGAGGGTTTGTCGAATGATGTCCGTAGTGATGACCACCTGTTTCTGGTTGACCAACGACTGGAGAGTGATTTGGCTATCATTCTCACTAGTTTGCACGGAGACGTTGGTCCAGAACTGGCTTAGGGAATCGGGGTATATGGTAGGATTCAGAAGAAACGCGGTTCGGTACTGGGAATCTACCATAAGATCGATGGCGTTATCAAATTTGTTCCAGTAGGCCGATTTCGAGAGGTAGGCAACACAGTTTTGTCTGGGTTTGAGTTTCATGGTCGCCATTGGTGAGAGAGTGAAGGACGGAAAACGGCTAATGAAACGTCTAAAAGTAGGTTTAGGTATTTATAGGGTAAGAAAAAGGCTGATATAAAACGACTGAAAGTGTTGGTGTTGTCATCAGTTGTTTGAAAACAACTGAAGACCTGGTTTTAACTTTCAGAAGTTGTAACAACTGAAGACTTGGTATTAGTCATCAGTAGTTGTGAAACTACTGAAGACATGGTTTTGGCTTCAGGTGTTGTAACAACTGAAGACTTGGTGTTAGTCATCAGTAGTTGTGAAACTACTGAAGACATGGTTTTGGCTTCAGTTGTTTGAAGTGAAGCAGCTGTTGTAGAAACAACTGAAGAGAAAATTTTCTCATGAGCTGTTGTCGTCAATTCTTAGCTCATCAGCTGTTTCATTCTGACCTCAACACTTCATCAGACTTTGTCTGAGTTTCAGATGTTTCATAGGTCCTCAGTACTTATCTGTTATTCTGACATCAGCAGTTGTAACTACAGCAGTAGTTGTAACCACATCAGTTCTTTTCAACAGATGAGTACTTCAGTACTTTTAAGTAATTTAGTCTTCAGTAGTTATGAAAACTACTGAGGATAAAAGAACTACAGTACTTATTTGTGACAGTAGTATACGAATGCTCATCAGTACTTGTTGACTGAGATCATCAGTAGTTGTCACTTATTCTAGCTGCAGCATACCAAGCCTTAACACTAGGTTTTGGAAAGTTGAACTGTCCAAAGGCTTAGTAAATATGTCTGCAAGCTCATCAGCACTAGGAACAAACTTTGGATCAATCAGACCTTTTTCAAAACAATCCCTAATAAAATGGTGTCTGATCTCAATATGTTTGGTCCTAGAGTGCTGGACTGGATTCTTGACAATACAAAGAGCTGAAGCACTATCCATTAGTAATGGAGTCTTAGTCTCTGTAATGCCATAATCCAGTAATTGATTCTGAAGCCAGAGTACCTGAGATGTACAACTTGCAGCAGCAATGTACTCGGCTTCAGCAGTGGATGTAGCAACAGATGTTTGTTTCTTACTCTGCCAAGAAACCAAACAGTTGCCTAGGAATTGACATCCACCAGAAGTTGATTTTCTAGTTAATTTACACCCTGCATAGTCACTATCTGAAAAAACAACTAATTTGCAAGAGTGCCCAGTGGAATACCAAAGACCTAGAGATTGAGTACCTTGCAGATATCTAAAGATCCTCTTGACTGCAATCAAATGAGACTCTTTAGGAGCAGCCTGAAATCTAGCACAAACACAAGTTGCAAACATAATATCTGGTCTAGAAGCTGTTAAGTACATCAAGGACCCAATCATACATCTGTAAAGTGTTTCATCAACAGCTTTACCTTTCTGATCTGCATCCAGTTGTGTGGTGCTGTACATGGGAGTAGAACAGGGCTTACAGTGTTGTAAATCAAACTTTGCCAAAAGACTTTTTGTGTATTTTGACTGATGAATGAAAGTTCCATCAGCCTTTTGTTTGATTTGCAAACCTAGAAAGAACTGTAATTCTCCCATGGCACTCATTTCGAATTTTTGTTGCATCAACTTTGTAAATGCATCACACAACTGTGGATCAGAGGAAGCAAAAATAATATCATCAACATAAATTTGAACAAGGAGCTTATGCTGACCCACTTTCTTAATGAACAAAGTTTTATCTATGGAGCCTCTAGTGAAATTATTCTGAAGAAGAAAATTTGACAGTGTTTCATACCAGGCTCTAGGAGCTTGTTTCAACCCATAAAGAGCCTTATCAAGTTTATACACCCAATCAGGATGTTTATTATCCTCAAAACCTGGTGGTTGACACACATAAACCTCTTCTTTTATTTTACCATGTAAAAATGCACTTTTGACATCCATTTGAAAAACTTTAAGATTGTGGAATGCAGCATAGGCTAAGAACAATCTAATTGCCTCCAATCTGGCTACAGGGGCAAAGGTTTCATCATAATCGATACCTTCTTCTTGTGAAAACCCCTGGACAACCAGTCTGGCCTTGTTCTTGACAATTTGCCCATGTTCATCTGTTTTATTCCTAAACACCCATTTAGTTCCTATTGCACACTTACCTGGGGGTAGAGGAACCAGTTCCCACACTTGCTGCTTTTTTAACTGAAGAAGCTCAAGCTGCATGGCATCAACCCATCCATTGTCTCTTAATGCAATATGATAGTTCTTTGGCTCTTGCTGACTGATGAAGAGAGCATAGAAGCAGAAGTTGGACAATTGACTTCTAGTTGAGACACCAGCATTGATATCACCAATGATTTGAGACATTGGGTGATTCTTCAGCTCTTGGTACACTATGAGATCTGTGCAAGTGTTTGTAGCACGCTCAGCAGCAACAGATGTTGATCCAGATTCTTGAAACCAAGTATTAGATGGCAAGTCAAATGAATTAAAGGATTCAAAAATCTCATCAGCATTTGTTGTGGATGGTGCTACTGAAGCTACAGGAACATCAAGTTTAGTAGACTCAGGCAGTTGATCACAAAACTTGAATAGGTGAGTACTGGGATCATCATCAACATCAGTACCACCAGATGGATGACTAGCTGCAGAAGGTGATGAATTCACATGATCTGCAACAGCTGGAGGCTGATAAGGAACATAGTGCAGTATGTCCAGATCAAACAACTCCACAGGGTTTTGTGGGATTTTGTCCTTAGGGGATTCATTGAACTTCACATGCAAGGTTTCTTCAACCATCTTTGTTCTACAGTTGAACACTCTGTAAGCCTTGCAAGTGGATGAGTACCCAACAAAATACCCTGCATCCACCTTAGAATCAAACTTTTGGAGTTGATCCTTTGTGTTGAGAATATAACAAGGACACCCAAATGCTCTGAAGAATGAAATTAGAGGAGCCAAATGATGTAGAACTTCATAAGGAGTCTTCATCAACCTCTGATTCACTAAAGCTCTATTTTGCACATAGCATGCTGTGTTGACAGCTTCAGCCCAAAAGGTCAGTGGCAAACCAGAGTCAGCCAACATGGACCTTGCAGCTTCAATTAGGGTCCTGTTCTTTCTCTCCACTACTCCATTTTGTTCTGGAGTCCTTGGGATGCTATACTGCCTCTTGATTCCTTTTGAAAGGTAGAAATCATCAAGTGTATGGTTTCTAAATTCAGTTCCATTATCACTTCTTATACACTTGACTGATAGGGAATACTGCTTCTCAACATACAACACAAAGTTAATAATTGTCTGAGCAGCCTCATCCTTTGAATGCAAGAAGAAGGTCCATACAAATCTGGAGTAATCATCCACAATTACCAGACAGTATTTCTTCTTTGCCATGCTCATTACTCTCACAGGACCAAAGAGATCCATGTGCAGTAATTGCAAGCAGGCAGTGGACTTTGGTTCTTCTATAGGAGGGAATGAGACTTTGTGTTGTTTTCCTTTTAAACAAGCAGTGCAGGTTTCATCACAGAGGAACTCCTTTAATGGTAGACCTCTTAATAAATTATTGTGGATCAGCTGATTCATGTTTTTGAGATTAACATGACCTTTCACCTTCAGATTTTACTATTGATTTTGAAGTAAAATCAGTAGGTGGTGCAGTATGATTGTAACCTATTCCAAACTTCACATTTGAAGCTGTTTGCTTGCTGAGAAGCATTTCAAATCCCTTGCAGGTTGTTACCCATCGGTCACACCTTCAGTAGTTTCCACTTCAGCAGTTGATCAATCCAAGATGAAGAATAAGCCATGTGAAATATGTGGTAAATTCAATCATCTATCTGATGAATGCTGGTACAAAAAGGGTTCCAAACTCAACAGAGATAAGCTCATTAAAGAAGAGATAAATAAAATGAAAAATGAGTTTGAAACCAAGTTTGTACCACAATCATCTCAAACTGATAAACCCAAGGCCTCACCAAAATCCAAAAAGAAGGATGGGGTTTATCAGAAAACAGCTGATAGTGTTCCTCATGATAAACATCAGACGAAGTCTGTGAATTTCAAGGAGGAAATGGTGGGTCACAGGAACTCATCAAAAACAAGTACTGATGTGTCAAATGAGCTGAAGGCTTTAGCAACAAATCAGACACAACTTGTTATGATGGTTCAGCATTTGTTGGGGAGAGTTAACCAACTAGATGCACCTGTGATCAAACCACTGAAAAGGAAATCCAAGCCCAAATCTAAGAATTCCATTTCAGCACCATCTCCACCTTCATCAGCTGTTAATCATGAGAAACAAGTTATGGTTAAATCTGTTGATGAAAACATACCCAACACCAAAAAGGTTTGGGTCTCTAAAGCTAACTAGTTTCTTATGATAAATGCAGGGTTCTTCAGCATGCCAAAGAAGCATCTGGTATGTAGACAGTGGAGGATCTATGCATATGACTGGGAGCAGTTCTCTTCTTAATGACTACTCTCAAGGAAAGAAGGGATTTGTCTCATTTGGAAATGATGCTAAGGGTTACATCATCGGGAAAGGATTTGTGTCAAATGGAGAAATCAGATTTGATGATGTTAACCATGTGGAGAATCTCAAGTATAATCTACTGAGTGTCAGTCAGATGTGTGATAAAGGGCATGTTGCACTTTTCACAAGCCAGAACTGCCGGATTCTGTCTTCCAAAGTTCTGAGGCTGATTGACAAGGTATTGGATGAACATACTCTCCTGAAGGCCAACAGGATAGGAAGAGTATATGCCTTGGATTTGTCAAAGAAGATTGCTTTAAAAGGTCATCCTTGCCTGGTCTCCAAGGCCTCTCCTCAGGAATCTAAACTATGGTATAGAAGGCTGGGTCATGTTAATCTCAAAAACATGAATCAGCTGATCCACAATAGTTTAGTGAGAGGTCTACAAATAAAGGAGTTCCACTGTGATGAAACCTGCACTGCTTGTTTAAAAGGAAAACAACACAAAGTTTCATTCCCTCCTATAGAAGAACCAAAGTCCACTGCCTGCTTGCAATTACTGCACATGGATCTCTTTGGTCTTGTGAGAGTAATGAGCATGGCAAAGAAGAAATACTGTCTGGTAATTGTGGATGATTACTCCAGATTTGTATGGACCTTCTTCTAGCATTCAAAGGATGAGGCTGCTCAGACAATTATTAACTTTGTGTTGTATGTGGAGAAGCAGTATTCCCTATCAGTCAAGTGTATAAGAAGTGATAATGGAACTAAATTTAGAAACCATACACTTGATGATTTCTACCTTTCAAAAGGAATCAAGAGGCAGTATAGCATCCCAAGGACTCCAGAACAAAATAGAGTAGTGGAGAGAAAGAACAGGACCCTAATTGAAGCTGCAAGGTCCATGTTGGCTGACTCTGGTTTGCCACTGACCTTTTGGGCTGAAGCTGTCAACACAGCATGCTATGTGCAAAATAGAGCTTTAGTGAATCAGAGGTTGATGAAGACTCCTTATGAAGTTCTACATCATTTGGCTCCTCTAATTTCATTCTTCAGAGCATTTGGGTGTCCTTGTTACATTCTCAACACAAAGGATCAACTCCAAAAGTTTGATTCTAAGGTGGATGCAGGGTATTTTGTTGGGTATTCATCCACTTGCAAGGCTTACAGAGTGTTCAACTGCAGAACAAAGATGGTTGAAGAAACTTTGCATGTGAAGTTCAATGAATCCCCTAAGGACAAAATTCCACAAAACCCTGTGGAGTTGTTTGATCTGGACATACTGCAATATGTTCCTTATCAGCCTCCAGCTGTTGCAGATCATGTGAATTCATCACCTTCTGCAGCTAGTCATCCATCTGGTGGTACTGATGTTGATGATGATCCCAGTACTCACCTATTCAAGTTTTGTGATCAACTGCCTGAGTCTACTAAACTTGATGTTCCTGTAGCTTCAGTAGCACCATCCACAACAAATGCTGATGAGATTTTTGAATCCTCTAATTCATTTGACTTGCCATCTAATACTTGGTTTCAAGAATCTGGATCAACATCTGTTGCTGCTGAGCGTGCTACAAACACTTGCACAGATCTCATAGTGTACCAAGAGCTGAAGAATCACCCAATGTCTCAAATCATTGGTGATATCAATGCTGGTGTCTCAACTAGAAGTCAATTGTCCAACTTCTGCTTCTATGCTCTCTTCATCAGTCAGCAAGAGCCAAAGAACTATCATATTGCATTAAGAGACAATGGATGGGTTGATGCCATGCAGCTTGAGCTTCTTCAGTTAAAAAAGCAGCAAGTGTGGGAACTGGTTCCTCTACCCCCAGGTAAGTGTGCAATAGGCACTAAATGGGTGTTTAGGAATAAAACAGATGAACATGGGCAAATTGTCAAGAACAAGGCCAGACTGGTTGTCCAGGGGTTTTCACAAGAAGAAGGTATCGATTATGATGAAACCTTTGCCCCTGTAGCCAGATTGGAGGCAATTAGATTGTTCTTAGCCTATGCTGCATTCCACAATCTTAAAGTTTTTCAAATGGATGTCAAAAGTGCATTTTTATATGGTAAAATAAAAGAAGAGGTTTATGTGTGTCAACCACCAGGTTTTGAGGATAATAAACATCCTGATTGGGTGTATAAACTTGATAAGGCTCTTTATGGGTTGAAACAAGCTCCTAGAGCCTGGTATGAAACACTGTCAAATTTTCTTCTTCAGAATAATTTCACTAGAGGCTCCATAGATAAAACTTTGTTCATTAAGAAAGTGGGTCAGCATAAGCTCCTTGTTCAAATTTATGTTGATGATATTATTTTTGCATCCTCTGATCCACAGTGGTGTGATGCATTTACAAAGTTGATGCAACAAAAATTCGAAATGAGTGCCATGGGAGAATTACAGTTCTTTCTAGGTTTGCAAATCAAACAAAAGGCTGATGGAACTTTCATTCATCAGTCAAAATACACAAAGAGTCTTTTGGAAAAGTTTGATTTACAAAACTGTAAGCCTGTTCTACTCCTATGTGCAGCACCACACAACTGGATGCAGATCAGAAAGGTAAAGCTGTTGATGAAACACTTTACAGATGTATGATTGGGTCCTTGATGTACTTAACAGCTTCTAGACCAGATATTATGTTTGCAACTTGTGTTTGTGCTAGATTTCAGGCTGCTCCTAAAGAGTCTCATTTGATTGCAGTCAAGAGGATCTTTAGATATCTGCAAGGTACTCAATCTCTAGGTCTTTGGTATTCCACTGGGCACTCTTGCAAATTAGTTGCTTTTTCTGATAGTGACTATGCAGGGTGTAAAGTAACTAGAAAATCAACTTCTGGTGGATGTCAATTCCTAGGCAACTGTTTGGTTTCTTGGCAGAGTAAGAAACAAACATCTGTTGCTACATCCACTGCTGAAGCCGAGTACATTGCTGCTGCAAGTTGTACATCTCAGGTACTCTGGCTTCAGAATCAATTATTGGATTATGGCATTACAGAGACTAAGACTCCATTACTAATGGATAGTGCTTCAGCTCTTTGTATTGTCAAGAATCCAGTCCAGCACTCTAGGACCAAACATATTGAGATCAGACACCATTTTATTAGGGATTGTTTTGAAAAAGGTCTGATTGATCCAAAGTTTGTTCCTAGTGCTGATGAGCTTGCAGACATATTTACTAAGCCTTTGGACAGTTCAACTTTCCAAAACCTAGTGTTAAGGCTTGGTATGCTGCAGCTAGAATAAGTGACAACTACTGATGATCTCAGTCAACAAGTACTGATGACCATTCGTATGCTATTGTCACAAATAAATACTGATAAGTTCTTTTATCCTCAGTAGTTTTCATAACTACTAAAGACTAAATTACTAAAAAGTACTGAAGTACTCTATCTGTTGAAAAGAACTGATGTAGTTACAACTACTGATGTAAGTATAACAGATAAGTACTGATGACCAATGAAACGTCTGAAAATCAGACAAAGTCTGATAAGTTTTGAGGTCAGAATGAAACAGCTGATGAGCTAAGAATTGACGACAACAGCTGATGAGAAACTTTTCTCTTCAGTTGTTTCTACAACTGCTGTTTCACTTCATACAACTGAAGCCAAAACCATGTCTTCAGTAGTTTTACAACTACTGATGACTAACACCAAATCTTTAGTTGTTTACAACACCTGAAGCCAAAACCATGTCTTCAGTAGTTTCACAACTACTGATGACTAATACCAAGTCTTCAGTTGTTGCAACTTCTGAAAGTTAATACCAGGTCTTCAGTTGTTTTCAAACAACTGATGACAGCACCAATACTTTCAGTCGTTTTATATCAGCCTTTTCTTACCACTATAAATACCTAAACCTAATTTCAAACGTTTCATTAGCCGTTTCATGTCCTTCACTCTCTCAACAATGGCGACCATGAAACTCAAACCCAGACACAACTGTGTTGCCTACCTCTCGAAATCGGCCTTTTGGAACAAATTTGATAATGCCATCGATCTTATGGTAGATTCCCAGTACCGAACCGCTTTTCTTCTGAATCCTACCATATACCCCGATTCCCTAAGCCAATTCTGGACCAACGTCTCTGTGCAAACTGGTGAGAATGATCGCCAAATCACTCTCCAGTCATTGGTTAACAAGAAACAGGTGGTCATCACTCCAGATATCATTCGACAAACCCTAAATCTACATGATGCCACCTGCGTCACAGAATACCCGAAAGGCACAACTGATATGTCTTTCATCAATAACGGGTATGAAGGAGACTTAAGTGCTACCACCATTCTGAAGAAGCACTTCCATGATGCTGAACGTCTTATATTCCACATGTGAATGTCTGCCTTGCACCAAAAACCTCCTCATGGGATCAGATGTCCTCCCGATGGCAACAGGTATTATACTCTATCTTTGAACGACAAAATCTAAATTTTTCTGAGATAGTTTTCATGGAACTAAAGGATCTGGCTTTGAAACCTGTGGCAAACAGATGGATATTATATCCCAGGTTTCTCATGGCCATAATTTTAAATCAGCTAAAATCAGACGGCCTTGTTGGCCTTGGAGTCCCTGCTCCGGCTGTATTGCCTGAAGTATACTCCAGGCACAACTCTGACCCTACACTGAAAGGGGCTGCCCGGCTGCTAAAACCCAAGCAGCGGGAACCCACAGCCTCCACTTCCAGATCCAAAGTCCCCACCAAACCCAACACCAAAAAGCCCAAAAAGGCTACTCAGGGAGATGAGTCCCCTGAGGATGCCCCTGTACCACCAATACAGGAAACACTTACTGGTTCTAACCCCCCAGTAGTGTCAAAGACTCCACCAGCCCTAGCCGCTCAGGCATCCTCTCAACAGGATCCTGATGCAACCATAATTGGGGATACCACAATTCAGGAACCTATCTCAATTGAGAAGGTTACCATTGAAGAGCACCAGTCACCCCGGGTGCAATCTGCTTCAAACCTATCTCCACATGCAACCGCCCCTCAAAGGCCAACCATTATAGTTGCACAAGTGCTGAGTCAGCTGCATTCCTCTCCTCCTCCCCAGAAACCAATTACAATGGGGAGAACCTCAACAGCTGAGGAAGAGGACCAAAATGCT
This sequence comes from Flaveria sonorensis, assembly GCA_025506505.1. NCBI lineage: Eukaryota > Viridiplantae > Streptophyta > Magnoliopsida > Asterales > Asteraceae > Flaveria > Flaveria sonorensis. The sequence goes on along the minus strand of CM046439.1, from coordinate 24,905,204 downwards.
GCTGATAACCCACAACACAGGGGTTATAATGTTCAATCTCCCCGTGTAGAGGAGGAGGTTAGAACATCTAGTGAGGCTGCCACTTCTACTGATTCAGCAAATGAACAGGATGCAGTTGGTAACATCTTTAAGACCTCACCAGAGGCAACTGCCGATGAAGGACTCAGTCCTGAGGCAGGAAGTCCCCAGAACCAAGAACAAGGGGCACATGCTACAACTGATCTACACTCAGGGCATGTACATCCTGATTCAATCAGGAGGTCAGGTGATTCAGCAAAGACTGATGATGACCTGGGCTTTTTCTTTGATGTCTTAGCCCATAACACAATCCTTGAGGCTGAGGTGAGCAGACTCAAAGAACTGCTTGCCAAAATGTCTCAGGATCAAAGTCCATCTGCCCCAATAAACCCACAGATGGCACCTTCATCTGAAGGTTCACCAAACACTCAGCCACTACACTCAACTGAGCCACCAGCCACTGCTTTTGGCACCACCTCTCAGGGACAGAACCCCTCTGAGCAGATGGTTGCTACCTTTCAACATTCCTTACCTCTCATCACTCCCATCATCAATGAGATTGTGCATAAAGCCATTGACGAGAGGATCTCCTCAAATCTACAAACACTTGTTGATGATGCTATGCAAAAGAAGCTTTCTGCCATTCAAACCCCTGAACCCAATGCACCCAAAAAGGGGGAGTCTAATGCAGTGAAAGAAAGAAAGAGAAAGAGAGTGGAAGATGAGAAACAACAAGAGAAAGAAAAGGAGTTAGAAAAGGAAAAACAGCTGATCACATACAAGAGAAAGAAAAGTGCTGAAACTCAAAAGCCTGATGAAGAGAAATCATTGGAAGATCTGATTAAAGAAGCTGATGAAGCTCACAACAGATCAATGGACAGAATAATAGACCAACTCTTCAGACAAGGCTTTGATACAGCTACTTTAGACACTGAGATCAGAAGGCTGGAGATTAAAGAGATACAAGAGAAATGGGCCAGTTACAGTGTGATGGAAAGGGAGAGGTTGGAGATAATGATCAGGTTTATTGCAAAATACTTGGGAAGATCATTAATTGAGATTGGACCAGAGACAGTATTCTGGCAATAACCACCAGAATCTGTGCTTCTGAAGCATTCAATAAGGGGTTGATTATCGAAGCATTAGATGAAGCAGGTGCTGGGAAGAGAACTGATATGGCCAAGCTTTCCAAAGCCTAACTTACCACAAAAATGCTAGATCAGCATTCCCAAACTCCCACTCAAAAACAACCAACCCCACAACTCTCCAAACCAATCCCTAAACCTAAACTTAAACCAACTCAACCCTCAAAACCAACTCCCTTACCCCAAAAACCACCTCAAACCACATCCAATGTTGCACCCAGAAGGAGGAGAAGGGTGTTGAGGATGGAAGAAGAAGAAGAAGATGATGAAGAAGACAAACTGCCAATCTCTGCTGTTCTAAAAATACCTGAGCCCAGAAGTCAACAAATGATCACACCAGACTTTCAGAGGCAAATGGTGAAAGTTAAGATTGAAGAAGAAGAACAGCAGAAACAGTACGATGAGTAACTTTTGAAGATGGTTGATAAAGAGTTTCCTCAGTCATCATCTATACAAGCCATGAAGAAACACGCTCAAAGGCTGTATGCTCTCAGGTATACCTTTCAATATCAAAAGGAGAGAGTAAGGATTTGGCCAGACCCCAGGGTTAGTTCTAGAATTCATAAGAAATCCATACCAAGTAGATACAATGGCCAAGTGAGAAAGACTATAGATGTTGTTATTATGTTGGCCATTGTAGTCTCACCCTGGGAGATACTTGAAGACTTCAAGAGAGCCTACAAGTCAAACATGACCCCTCAAACTCTAATGGAGAACAAAATGGTCAAGAAGGGGTTGTTATACAAGAGGCTTGAAGAGATCAAGAAAAATGAACTCCAGTTGTTATTAGAAGGGACTCACCCAGATGAATTTGCTTACAGAGAGATAACAACTGTTGAGTTGAAAAATGGAAAGACGTTAAAGTACCTATCAGAGTACTATGGCCCAGAGTTCTTCTTCGAAGGAGAAGCAGAAGAACTCACTAAGGAGGAACAAGTTGTTCTCCTTGAGGCCCACGTCAGAGAGTCTTATAGACTCATCAATGGGAAGTAGCTTTCATGGTTGGGATAACAGTTTGTGTCCAGTTCCCCGAGACAGAGTTCCCTTCCATCCTTTGACATTCACATCTACTGAAACCTGTTCCCTGGCCTGTGCTTATCTGATATCTCTGAAGCTGATAAATTGAGTATTTCTGCCAAGAATAAGTGGGACCTCAATAAGCTTAAAGGTTTTGGCTGCATTGGTTCAGGGGGAGTTTGTTGGACCAAAAGAACCAATGAGCCTGATTAGAAAAACCTTTAAGTCCCACGGACATTACAACAACTGAAGTAGTCTGCAACAGCTGAAGACATCAACTGATAACAAGGTCTGAAGACAAAGTCTGAAGTGAAAGAGCTGAAGACAAAGTCTGAAGTGAAAGAGCTGAAGACAAAGACTGAAGACCAAGTTTCAGATGTTGTCACAACAGCTGAAGAAGACCTCTTCAGTAGTTGTGATGGTTTCCTTTCAGTAGTTTTATGTTTCTTGTAATCAGTACTTGTAGTTTTAGTAGTTTTAGTTTCATCTTGTACTTAGCATACTCTGAGATGTTCTTAGTTGTTGTGAACATTCTCAGTAGTTTGCTTACTTTTAGTTGTTTGTAATAATTCTGTTAGATGTCACTATCAAGTGACATCAGCAGACGTCACATTCCTCTATATAAGGAATGCTGACCAAATTGTAAGGGTGTAGCTATAGCGAAACTTAGAAAAGCTTAGCAGCCGCCATACCAAAGCATGTGTGCATGAATGATATTATCCATTTTGCAGAAAACCCTCTTTCTCTATAACTGTGTACTGTTCCATTGAATATCTATTGTGTTCTTGCAATATTTGTCTAATTCTTGTTCTAATTCCGCTGCGATTCAACTCTAATTGATCAAACTTAAGATCACTGATCCTGACAAGGATTTCCAACTACATGGCTAGTTAACAATGGAGCTGAAGTAGTTTGTACACTTGGTCATCTCAGCTCAAATCTTGGATCTGAATCTATTGTTGATAAGATACCTGTAGATCCTAAAACATTCTCAAAAGATTTGTTAAAACAATTGGTAACTAAATCAAGATCAAACAACCAATCAGGACCAAAACCTTTTACACTGGGTGTGTGCTCTTTGAATGTCACATTAACTGACTTCTCAACTACTCTAGTTCTAAGATTGTATACTCTATAAGCCTTGGCTTGGGAAGAGTATCCAATGAAGTGTCCACCATCTGATTTCTCAACAAATTTGGCTATTTGATCTTTGGTATTAAAGATGATACAGGGACATCCAAATGACATGAGCAAACCAATAAAAGGTCTCCTTTTGTGCCACAGTTCATAAGGAGTCTTACCATGAGTCTTAACTACTAAAACTATGTTTTGCACATAGCAGGCAGTGTTGACTACCTCTGTCCAGAAGGTGGTGGGTAGTTTAGAGTCAGACAACATGGTTCTTATAGCTTCAATAAGTGTCCTGTTTCTCCTCTCAGCAATGCCGTTTTGCAGAGGAGTCCTGGGAGCACTATATTGTCTTGTAATACCCTTTTCATCACAAAACGCATCAAGGAGTTGGTTTTTAAATTTGATTCCTTGATCATATCTTATGATCTAGACCTTGTGATCATGTTGATTTTTAATTTTCAGAATGAAACTCTTTAAGATCTGAGGGGTCTCGTCCTTAGTTCTAAGGAAAAAGACACAAGTATATCTTGTAAAGTCATCTGTGATCATCAAACAATAAGAGGTCCTTCCTAAACTCATTACACTGGTGGGGCCAAAGGGATGCATATGTAATAAGTGTAGGGGTGTAGTGATGGAGTTTATTTCCTTTGGCTTGTGAGATATCTTGTGTTGCTTCCCTTTCAAGCATGCAACACAATGATCATCACTTGTAAACTCTTTATGTGGCATTCTAGTTACCAAATCATTCATAATTAGTTTATTCATATTCTTAAAGTTCCCATGGCACATTCTTTTATGCCAAAGGAAAGACTCATCAATATTGGCCTTAGATAGAAAGCAAGAAACTTCTCCTGAAGGAGATGTTTCCTGCAAGTTTATCTCGTACATGTTCCCTTTTCTGGGGCTCTAAGAAGTATATTCTCTTGAGGAATGACCACCTCGGGCTTGAAAGAAATGTACTCATTCTCAGTAAAGAGCATTTTGTGTCTCTGATCACAAATTTAAGATACACTCAATAGATTGTATCCAAGCTGCTGGACAAAGTTTACTTTTCAATACTAAGCTTACCATTTATGACCCTGCCCCTTCCTGTAATGTAACCACCATATTCTCCTCCAAAAGCAACTGGCCCTCCATCATTTCTTTCAAACTTTTAAAGCAAAGAGCCGTTGCCTATCATGTGCCTGGAACAGGTACTGTCAATGATCCATACATTGCCTTTAGTCTTTAGCTGTTCATGCATAAAAAGAGATGGTTAGTTACATTTGGAAACCCAAGCCTTATTGGTCTTGGGCTTGTTAAAGTTGATAGAAGATAATGTAACAAAAATTGATCCTATATACAAATTCCGAGGATCATTTGCTGTTGTTTATGAAGAAATTTCAGTCACATAGCCTTCTTTCATCTTCCACACCATATTTGGAAGACTAGACTTGGCCTTCAATACTTTGGAAGTCTTGATAACTTTGAAAGTTTTGGAGACTAGACCTTCGGAAACTTTTGTATCCACTGCAGTAGACTTCAGTACTTTGGAAGCATTCCTTTCTTCCAAGACCAAAATTTCTTCGGAAGGTAAGTTTCCACTTATCTTCTTCTTCACTTTGGAGCTTTTGAAAGGAAAACATTTTCCTTCCAAAGCTATTTTTTTCTTCTTTTTCTCAGAAGTTTTCTTCTTGTTCATGTGGATAGTACTTTTGGGATTGTAGATGAAATCCTTGGCAAAGTGAGAAGTACTACCTCACATGATGCATTTAGTTGGCATACTTCTGAGAATCTTCTTTTGTGAGGGAGGTTGTGTAAGGATTTGATTCCAGGAAGCCTCACAGTTGATCATTAACAGCATATCAAATATTTAAAGCATTTATTTAAGTAAATATTGCAACAAAATTTACTTTCACTCAAACTTGCCATGACATAATTCAGAGATAACATTAACATTGTCTTAAATACATCGAACAAGTTTTAAAATTATGTTTAATAATCTTCTAAAATTTGGATGCCAGTCTTTGGTTGCCAAGAAGCTTTGGATCCATGCTCCCATCCTTCTAAGCCCAATAGCTCACATGTCAAACTAATAAGAATACAAAAGTCAGCTTCACTGAGTGAGTTCTAGGTTTACTTTATCGGATAATCTTTTAGTAAGACATGTTAACTTTATCATTCTAAAGTAGTCATCACAAGAACAAACATTTACTATACACAGTATGTCACTTTATCAATACTTTATCAAAAGACTTTCACTTATTTATTATTTATTACTCTTCTTTATCTGTCAATTCCTAGTTACTATGTCTCGGGAACTACCCAAGGCCAGACTCCCGCTTGTGATGAACCTAGGACTTTACTTTAGTCGTGCTTGTGATGAACACAAGACTTTACTTTACCCGTGCTTGTGATGAACACAAGACTTTACTTTATCCATTAGAGCTCAACAAATGCAACTCTCCTTTATCCTTTGCTTGCAAGACTTTACGTTTGTAATGGTACTTTGTTACGAGCTCAATAACATTTCTTTAGGTTTCACTTTCATCTTTAGTTATATATATACTTATACATGTTAAGAATCAACTCAAAGTCCATATATTCACATTTTCAACAAAAATATAAAAACAGCATAACCGACCCACTGTGGGATAGCAGGGATTCAGGGGCAGCAGCCCCTGATAGGTGGGTTCTAAAGGCAGCAACCCCCAGTGGGGTCTAAGGGGTAACGCCCCTAGTTGGGGCCGGGCTGAAAACGTGTAAATAAGGGGGATCTGGAAGTCACCTGGTCAGTAAGCAACTTCACGTCTAAGTTTTCTAAGCTAGTATCGTAGCACATGGTCTGCATATAAGTTATCTCACAAATAGGTCATTTTCTACACAGTTTCGGCAGCAGTTTCGCATGTAGTTTAGCATTGCAGTTTCTCTGCTAGTTAAGCATGGCGGTTTCGCTTGGCAGTTTCGCTTGGCAGTTTCGCTTGGCAGTTTCGCTGCCAAAATCGCCCAACTTTTGTTGGAAATACCTAGATTCGCTAAATCTACTAGTCTACCTATGCACTTCTGAAATTATCAGCGAAACAATAGTTTCGCTGTAAGGAGATTGTCTTAGTTTAGCAGGAAGAAGTCACAGTTTTGCAGGAAGAACTGGCAGTTTCGCTGGACGTATAAAAATGATGAACCAGCTTGTTTTTACCCCAAAATCTCAACTTTTATATATCCAAAACCTTAGTTTTTCATCCATAAAACTATATCTAAGATTTTTACATGATTTAGTACGTAAAAATGTGACCTTTTATGTGATTCTTTGTAACTTTTCAAAATCCAAAACCCTAGAATCCTGATCTGATATAAATAGGTGTTTAGATAATGATTCTTACCCGAATTTCTTGCACTTTCCTTGTTTTTTGATGCACCAACACTCCGATCTTCAATCATTTAATATTTCAAACCGTTGATTTTCTCCACTTTCTCTCTTTACTCTCTGTCTAAAATGTTAGTGGCTTGGGATGCAAATATGGAAGAATGGGGCTGATTAGGGTTGTTTAATTGTTGATTATGGGCCCCACCTCAATCCCTTAACCCAAAAGGTTAATTTAGCTTATAATTTATTTTTTTCCTTTTAATTGTATTAAATAACCCTTATCCAAGCCCATTATTATTAAATTGCTCGCTTCGACTTTCGGGGAGTTACAAGTCTCCCCCACTTATTTAGCTTTCATCCTTGAAACCTGTTAGTCGTTAAAAAGATCGTAGTATTGCTGTCTCATTTCTTCCTCGGATTCCTAAGTGGCATCTGACCCTTTTCGATGTTCTCATTGTATCTTAACTTGCTTGATCACTTTGTTTCTTAATTGTTTAACTTTTCTGTCTAAAATGGTAACTGACTGCTCCATATAATTCTACTTTTCATCCACTTCAATATCATCGAGAGGCACAACCATCTCATCATTGACCAAACACTTTCATAGATACGACACATGAAAGGTGGGGTGAATCCCACTTAACTCTTCTGGGAGGTCCAGCCCGTAAGCTACATCTCCAACTCTTGTGAATATCTTAAATGGTCCAATAAACCTTGGACTTAGCTTTCCCCTCTTCCTAAACTGGATAATTCATTTCCATGTTGACACCTTTAACGTTACCCTGTCACCCACCCTGAATTCTATTGGTCTCCTTCTTTTATCAGCGTGTGACTTTTGTCTATCTTTTACAGCTTTCATATATGCCTTGATTTTCTCTAACTTTTTAGTCATGGCTTCTACAACTTCTAAACTTCCATGATCTTTTTGTTTGACATCACCCTAGCAAACTGGAGTTCTGCATCATCTCCCGTACAACATTTCATTAGAGGCATCTTGATACTATCATGATAGCTATTGTTGTAATAAAATTCTACTAATCGTAGATGACTATCCCAATTACCACCAAAATTCATAGCACATGCTCGTTGCATGTCTTCCAGTGTCTGTATCATTCTCTCAGATTGCCCATCTGTCTACGGGTGGTATGCCGTACTGATATGCAACCTTGTCCCCATCTCTTCGTTAAACCTTCTCTAGAATTTAGAGGTAAATAGTGTGTCTCTATCGGACACAATCTATACAGGCATACCATACCTTGCGACTATCTGTTTGATTAACAACTCCGCGAACTTCTTTGAACTGATTGCTTCCTTGATAGGTATGAAATGAGCACTCTTGGTCAATCTATCTACTATTACCCAAATTGCATCGTTGCCCTTGGTTGTACTAGGTAACTTAGTAATAAAATCCATAGTAATATTTTCCCATTTCAATTCTCGCACTTCTAACGGTTGAACATACCCATAGGGCCTTTGGTGCTTGGCCTTCACTTGTAGGCATGTTAGGCATTTATTTACATATGCAACTACCTTTCTCTTCATCTCAGGCCACCAATAATCTTTCTTCAAATCATGGTACATCTTATTTGCTTCTGGGTGTATTGAGTAGCGATTCTTATATGATTCATCAAAAATTTTATCTCGCAAGTCAGCATACCTCGGAACCCATATCCTACCATAAATGGTCTTCACACCCAACATGTCATCAACTAGATCATCGGCTTTTCCCACCATCCTTTCTTTCTTATTTTGGGGTCTCCTCAAGGCTTCCACCTGAGCTTCGCTTATTAATCTTATAATATCTAGGGTCATTACCAGTTGACACGCCTTCATTCGAATTGGTTCATATCCTTCTTTTCGGCTCAGGGCATCAGCTACCACATTCGCCTTACCCAGGTGGTAATGGATTTGACAATCATAATCCTTTATTAGCTCCAACCATCTTTTCTGTCTCATATTCGGATCTTTTTGCTTGAAGAAATATTTTAGACGTCTTGTGATTGGTGAATATAGTGCACTTAGTGCCATACAAATAGTGTCTCTATATCTTCAATGCGAACACCACTGCTGCTAGTTCTAAATCATGAACAGGGTAACTAACCTCCATGTCCTTCAGCAGTCTTGATACATAAGCTATAACCTTTACTCTTTGAATCAACATAGCCTAACCCACAGTAAGAGGCATCTGAGTATACCGCTAGTTCTTCATCTCCTTCCAGTAAGATTAGTACTGGCGCCTTGGTTAATCTATCCTTCAATTCTTGAAATGCATCTTCTTGATCCTTTTTCCTGTCGAACACCATGTTCTTCCTTGTTAACCTTATTAATGTGGAGGCTATCTTTGAGAAATCCTAGATGAACCTTCTATAATAACCCGCCAATCCCAAGAAACTACAGATTTTGGATGGTGTCCTTGGAGATTTCCATTGTGTGACTACTTGGAATTTTGCTAGATCGACCATAATCCCTTCCGAATTTATAACGTGCCCTAAGAACTACACCTTATGTAGCCAAAATGCACATTTTGAGAACTTTGTGTACAATTTCTCCTGTCGTAATGTTTCTAAGACCTCCTTCATATGGCAAGCATGGTCACCTTCGTTCTTTGAGTAGATTAAGATATCATCGATAAAAACTATTACCGATCTGTCCAACATCGGCTAACACACGCGATTCATTAAGTCCATAAATGCTACAGGAGAATTGGTTAGCCCTAATGACATAACTAGAAACTCATAGTATCCGTAACGTGTTCGGAAAGCTGTATTTGGAATATCTTGCTCCCTTACTTTTAGCTGATGATAGCCGGATCGGAGATCTATTCTGGAAAACCAAGTTACACCTTGCAACTAGTCAAACAAGTCATCTATTCAGGGTAAAGGGTATCGATTCTTCACGATCAGCTTATTCAATTCTCTGTAATCAATACACATCCTCATGCTACCATCCTTCTTCCTTACAAAAAACACTAGAGCACCACGCGGAGATATGCTGGCCTAATGAATCCCTCGTCAAGAAGTTCTTGCAGTTGCAACATGAGCTCTTTCATTTCAGATGAGGCTAGACGGTATGGTGCTTTGGCAATGGGTTGGGCTCTTGGTAGTAGATCAATCTAAAATTCTATCTCTCTATCAGGTAGGTAGTCTTGATAGATCCTCGAGAATACATCAGGAAAGTCACGCACCACTGGTACATTTGATAACTCTTTTGCTTTATCTTTAACATCCTTGACATATGCCAGATACGCCCCATAACCTCAACTCATAAATTTCCCCGCCTTATTCATGGAAATGGCCCTTTGCACTTTGTAGATGCTATCACCGTAAATTGTAACTAGACTACCATCGGGAGCCATTATTTGGATTATCTTTTGCTGGCGTATTATGTTGGCATCATGGGCAGCTAACAAACCCATTCCCAGTATGACATTGAAACCGCCTAAAGTCATGGCAAACAATTGCGCAGGAAAATAATGACCTCTTAGTTTTATGTGGCAATCATCTAACACCCTGGCTATTCTAATGGATTTACCATCAGCTATTTCTAATTCAAAAGTATCATCTATTTTCGTAGTATGAATACCTAGGGTAGCACAGAAAGATGAAGATACAAAACTCCTACTGGCACCACTATAAAATAATACAGAAGCACAAACATCATTGACTAGAACATAGCTGACACCGCATCAGGGTCCTTTCTTGCCTCCTTCTTGTTCATGGTGAAATCCCTTTCCCTGGCCTTGGGCTTTCCATCATCCCCCTTGTCATCATTCCCACTTGTTCTAGAGCTCCCTAGCTTAGCTTTCCTGCAATCCTTGATGTAGTTCCCCGAATCATTACAGTTGAAGCACCTTTTTAATATTGGGCACTCTTCGGCTATATGACCAGCTTTCCTACACCTGTAGCATCCATAGCTACCTATTCAACATTCTCCCTAATGCCTCCTTCCATACTTCCCATAGTTCTTGATTTAATCATCCCCCTTCATAATCACCTGCTTTCCATCCACCCTTGCTTTCTTGTTCTCTGGTTGATAGTTACCATTCCCGTACCTTTTCCCATTACAATTCCAAATCTTCCTTTGTTCACCCATGGTTACAGACCTCTGATGATAATACAACCTTCCACTGAGATCCACTGCTGACCTAAATGTACCAGGTTAAGCAATAACTATGTCCCTATGGATGTCCAAAGGCAAACCTTGTATGTACCTTTTAATCCTTTTTGATTCAGGAGTCACCAAGTCAGGCACCAGATGTGCCATTTCATTGAATTTCAAGGTGTATTCCTGGTGTCATGTTGCCAGCTTCCAAGCTCACGAATTCTTGTTCAATCTTATCAAGTTCCCTTTCCAGGCAGTACTCCTCTGTCACCAATCTCCTTATTTCAGGCCATTTCATCCTCTTAACAGCCCTTTCCCTGAGAGCATCAACAATGTTATCCCGTCAACACAGTGCTCGGTCCAAAAGTTAATAGGAAGCAAAATTCACTTTCTAGTCTTCCAGGTACACACTGTCTCAACACTGCCTCCATTTCCCTAATCCAACACTGAGTAGCAGCAACATTACCGGTACCATCAAAAGTTGGGGGCTTACACATTTGAAAAGCCTTATAACTACACCAATTTGCCACTTCTTCAACCTCAGAGTCATCATCTTTATCCTCGTCACCACTTTTCTCAGTCATAACCACCTTCTTCTTATCAACCTTCTTCTGAACCGTATATTTCTTATCGTCACTGTTCTCCTATTCCACAACCTCCGCAAACAAAGTGGGCATCATATTGGTTAGTATTTGGTGCACCTCTTGGGCAATAGCTTCTTTCACTCTTTCCTTCAGCTTTGCTTGCTTAGCAGTAGGCCACTCAGCTTTAGTTTCTAACTCAATTGTTTCCTCAACTGGCTTTCTAGTTGACTTTCTTAGGGGTTTTGCTGCCTTGCTTGCTGCTTCTTTTGCTTTAGCATGGGGCCTTCCCTAGTACTTCTCCGAGTAGCCATAGCTGGAACTGCTTTCTTTGGTTCCATCTCTCTACTTCCTATAAGATTCGAAATATCAATATGGTCAGTCAAGGCAAGTTCGAATTATGACAAGTTTTGTAAATTTTTAATAACAGTGGCCAGCTGTGATTGACTACTGACAGAACTTCTCATAACTCAAACCCTCCTATCCTGAGCCACACTAACATTTAAACCTACTATCCTTATTCTAAGCACGTATAGATCTTATAAATTCAGGTAGGCACAACAGTTAATGTTATCTTACTCTATCCTCGAGTCGAACTTCAGTAACAAGGCACTACATATCTGAATGATATATACAACATACTTTATTATCTCTTGGCATGGAGCTATTTGGACTGACATCCTTTTACTTGGTCCCATTTTCTATTTAAGTTTAGGTTTATAAAATAGTTTTCCAAAATCTCTTAAACATTGGCTCTGATACCAACTTGTAAGGCCCTGTTTTCAGGAAGCCTCACAATTGATCATTCACAAGATATCAAAGATTTAAAGCATTTATTTAAGTAAACATTGCTGCCGAAATTACTTTGATTCACACTTGTAATGACATAATTCAGAGATGACATTAACATTGGCTTAAATACATCGAACAAGTTTTAAAATAATGTTTAATAATCTTCTAAAATTTGGATGCCAGTCTTTGGTTGCCAAGAAGCTTTGGATCCATGCTCCCATCCTTCTAAGCCCAATAGCTCACATGTCAAACTAATAAGAATACAAAAGTCAGCTTCGCTGAGTGAGTTCTAGGTTTACTTTATCAGATAGTCTTTTAATAAGACATGTTAACTTTATCATTCTAAAGTAGTCATCACAAGAACAAACATTTACTATACATAGTCTGTCACTTTATCAATACTTTATCATTAAGACTTTCGCTTATTTATTATTTATTACTCTTCTTTATCGGTCAATTCCTAGTTACTATGTCTCGGGAACTGCCCAAGGGCCTGACCCCGCTTGTGATGAACCTAGGACTTTACTTTAGTCGTGCTTGTGATGAACACAAGACTTTACTTTACCCGTGCTTGTGATGAACACAAGACTTTACTTTATCCATTTGAGCTCAACAAATGCAACTCTCCTTTATCCTTTGCTTGCAAGACTTTATGTTAGTAATGGTACTTTGTTACGAGCTCAATAACATTTCTTTAGGTTTCATTTTCATCTTTAGTTATATATGTACTTATACATGCTAAGAATCAACTCAAAGTCCATATATTCACATTTTCAACAAAAATATAAAAACAACATAACCGACCCTCTGTGGGACAGCAGGGATTCGGGGGCGGCAGCCTCTGATAGCGGGGTTCTAAAGGCAGCAGCCCCTAGTGGGGTCTAAAGGGCAATGCCCCTGGTTGGGTCCGGGCTGAAAACATGTAAATAAGGGGGATCTGGAACTCACCTGGTTAGTAAGCAACTTTCACATCTAAGTTTTCTAAGCTAGGATCGTGGCACATGGTCGGCATATAAGTTAAAGCACAATTAGGTCATTTTAGACATAGTTTCGGTAGCAGTTTCGCATGTAGCTTTGCTGCCTGTTTCGCATGGCAGTTTCGCTGCCAAAATCGCCCAATTTTCATTGGGAATTCTTAGATTCGCTAAATCTACTGGTCTACTGATGTGCATAAAGTAGTTCAATTAAAACGATTAAAACTGACTCTAAACAAACACTAAGTTAAACTCTAGACTCTCTAAACTAAACTACTAACAGGCAAGTGAACCTGTCGATTCTAGTAAAGCTTAAGTAAGTCCGGATATCGAACCCACAAGACTCTAAATGAATGGCGTAAACTAGACTCTAAGACTCATCTACTAAACTGATTTTTTTATTTTGTTTTTATGTTTAAGAGGAGGTTTTCGGAAGTAACAAATAAGAATAATTAATTAAAAAGGGGGTAAGACAAGGAACTAAACACGAATGAGAACTTTAACTGAAAAACAGATAATGGGAAGATACTACCTAGACGAGAATCATATACTCGGACAACTAGTCTTCTATCGGTTATGGAACTAGAGGTGGAAACTGGGATCTTAAGATACTAACCTAGGAGCAACCTAGAGAGCCATCAACCCTTCTAAACGGTGTCAACCACGAAACCCAATAGGATGTTAAATTACCAGTATATGGACTTCTCTTACGATGCATCCATCTCAATAAAGTACGCGATAGACATTTTACCTTACAGTACAAACATCTCAATACACTTAAGTGCATGGGGTAACTATGGAATTTTTTACAAGAATCGGTTAACAAGAAAGTGCAAGGGAAACTAAGCAAAGCCTTTTTAAAGAGAAACTGAGCCTAGCAATCAAACACACAACACTAACCGATAACCTCTCACCTTACAACTTTTAAGATTAGTTGAATATCTAGATTACCAGATTCATTCAAGTAACTCCTATGGATTACTACGATCGTATAGCAAACCACCTAAAAATCGAGAACACAAAGTAAACAGTCTAGCAATGCACCTATTCCGTGAAAGACATTCACCAAGAAACACAAGGAATTAACAAGTAATTATAAGGCCTAAAAGATATTCATCCACACCAAGTCAGAGAAACCAAGTTTGTTACTTTATTAATAAATCCACATGAACGAGTTCCATAACCGACAAGAAAACTAGTCAAACAAGAATAATCATCAAAGCCCAAGTAGTATTACAAGATTAGCCAACAATCATATTTAAATCACTAGCAAAAATCATGTATTGGAAGTGTTTCAACATTAACAAGAAAGTGACTAAAATCGAGAATGATAAACCAAATGATTCCGGTTGATTGTGTGATCCCTTAGCGTAAAACCTTCAATCCTTTACTCCCAAACTCCAAGATTTCACCCAAGAAGCTCTCCTTTCGTGCTCTGGCCGTCTCCTCCTTTTTTTCTTTGTCATTAGGGTTAAAAACGACTTAATTGGGCTCAATTAAGATTTTCCTCGAAATAAAGCCCGTCGCGCCATGTGGAGGAGGAACCCCTTCCCGTCGCGTGGTTCAAGGAGGTAAATTTCGAGGAACTTTTTGTTTTGATCTGTCTTTTGCCCGCGATGCGTCCGGAAGCATGCTTTTCTCCGTTCTTGATCATTTTCACTTCCTTTCGCTCCAAAGCCTGTGGAAACACAAAATACTAAGTAACTAATAAAAACGAGACAAAATCTAAACTAAACGACCCGAAAAATGTACGAAACGTATACCGGAAATCAACGTATTTTGTAATACATCAAATATCCCCACACTTACCTCTTTTTCATCCCTGAAAAAGAATTATGCTATGGAATCATAGTTAAGTTTAAATCCGGATTTCAAAGCCTAGATTACTTAATTTTCAAGCCTAATAACGTGTCAACCGTGATTGCAAGTATATGAAACCAATTAAACCCAAACCAGTTTCCAAGTCCCTCATCATGTTATTTATTTTCAAATGGGTCAATCAACCTGGGGTCTCACACTGAAGAATCTACAGTTTCACCTAATCCCGCCTCAAGTTTATGAGACTAGAAGAAAAATCATTTGATTCTTCCTAACCGCCTTATGAGAAAACCAAAAGAATTTAAAATCAAACAAATTCTCCCTTTCTTTTCATTATAATGAGCACTAGATATATTGACTTACCTAACTCAGAGGTTGTCTCAATCAAAGTCATCATCCCCAAAAGAGACCGCATAAGCTTCGGTATTTTTTTTTTTTTCAATTTTTACCAAACTTAGCCTAGAGGTAGTTTCACCCCGAGTCACCATCCCTGAAAGTAACATCATAGGCCTCGTCATCCACATCTAGCTCATATTTATTCTTTATTTTCTTTTTTTATTTGATTTGATTAAAAATTCTTAAGATTTTAACTTATAACGGGGTCTCTTATACTATTATTGGCGGTTTCAATTTCCTCGTTTCATCCCAGATGAAAACCCACAAGGTATCCTGACATAATTAAGTATATTAAGCTCAAAGGAAACTCTTCTACTGGTAGGGCCTACCCGCACATGACAAATCAAACAACGTGTTCAACTCATTTATCATTCTCGTACATATAATATTCAGAAGCCGAACACTTAACTTTATCTATCATTTTCCATATTTATTAATGCAAACTTCTAAATCAGGGACATTTTTTTTTCAATTTTCAAATTTTTTTATTATATAAAACTCAACGGATACTATAAATAGACTCAAATGACAGTTACCCATCCCCACACTTAAATTTTGCGTTGTCCCCAATGCAGGAATAGGAACCTGACTAGAACAATTAAAAACAAAAACTAAAACAAATAACTAAAAGAAAAGAAATAAAAATAAAGATAAACTGAAAAGGACGTAGCTGGTAAAATATAGCAGGACTGTCATGTGCCAGTCTCATCTAGAAACGCCCTCCAATTCGAACGTGCACAGCAAATAATTCCAAATTCTCAAACACGAACGAAAGCGGCTAAACAATCTGATCAAAACACATCGCCACATCATAGCAAACATATATATAAGAAACAAAGTACCCACCTGCTAATGCCTGTCCCAGTGTCACAAAATATAATGTATAGTACAGACCATGATCAAATAAACACATCAACAAAAAAAACATAACAAAAGATATAACCAGATGATCATGCTGCACTCGCATCCCCACATTTCTCCTAATCATCATAGGGATCCTGCTGCTCTAGGGCTCTGAAAAAATCAGGAATGCCTATATTTATTGCCCCCATCATGTATCTCAGTGCATCATCCAGTCTGCGCTGGCCTTCCGTAATCATCTCTCTCAACTCCCCAAACTGCCTATCCGTCCTCTCAGCTAGTGCCTCTAAAGTGAGTGGCACTGGGAATGGATCCCTGAGAGGATACTGGCGACCTGGCAGCTTGTGCCTCTGAAGTGGTCTCTGAAGTCTGGTAGGGATGCGAGCTTGGAGAGCCTCTGCTTTAGTTGTACCCTTTGGAGGTAATACCTATGGCCCTGGTGTGACAGCTACCCATTCATGTAGGTCAGTCTAAGTAATGATACCCGCCTTTCTCAACTCTTTCAGACAATAAAACTCGGGCTTCTCAGGCCCTTTCACCAACTTGTGCTTTGTATACGGGCCAAACTCCCTCATCACCTGCAAATTTTCAGCCAGCTGGGTTATGTACGGGCCCATATCCAACGCTACCCGTGGACCACCTCTCCTAGGTTTCGAGAATGACCAGGCCATTACACTAGCTAGATTGTCCTCCCGGCCCCTCACCATACAGTACAAACAGAATAACTCAACCCAATTCACCTACTTGTCACTTGACTTCCTTCCCACCAAAGTACAACCAAGGATTTTATGAATATACCTATAAACTGGATCCCGAATCTCTGAGCCAACCATCTGAGCTGAGAATGGACTAGTAGCAATCGTGAGCTCCTCGTACCTCATAAAATCCACCCTCTCTGTGTCTGTAACTGGAAAGGAGTTCAATGGTGAGCTCCTCGTACTGCGGCTTATCACAGGCCAAAACCCTCTTAAACCTATGACCCAACAGTTTCTCAATCCTGTCCCGCTGACTAATTGCATCTAAGAAATTCCAATCTATCAACCTCGGCACTAGCAAGTCTGTGTCAACATAAGCATCACACTTCTCCACCTCTTTTGTTCCCAAAGCGAATTGAAGTAAAGTATGTCTGCGGCTCTTAAACCTATGACCCAACAGTTTCTCAATCCTGTCCTGCTGACTAATTGCATCTAAGAAATTCCAATCTATCAACCTCGGCACTAGCAAGTCTGTGTCAACATAAGCGTCACACTTCTCCACCTCTTTTGTTCCCAAAGCGAATTGAAGTAAAGTATGTCTGCGGAGGGTTGCAGCTGTAATAATGGTGACTTTCTCCGGCTCAGAATAATTTATCTGTCTGCGGGGTTGCTCCCTCTAAGACTGCTCCTGTTGGGCGGGTTCCTTCCTCCGTCTTCTCTTTGAAGTTCCTGCTTCTAACATGCCTGGAAACATAACAAACAAAGCATAAACACAAAAACAGACTCATGGTATCCAGCTCTACCCCATTCCGGCACTTTAATTGTCCTTAATTAAATCTAAAGTGTCAAATGAATTAAACCAACGTAATCCCAGACCTGAAATTTAGAAACTGGAAGAGGTTGTAAATATCGGTTCGAGATGTTAAACTCCCCTTAAGAGAAAGGGAATTACCATTTAAAAACATGTGTGAATTTACCTCAATTTTCAGATATCAAACAAGATGCCTATCAACATTCACATAATGAACAATATTCACTAAAGCACATGTCAATCATGAGGCAAATTCAACGAGAGTGCAATGGCTACCGAGACCCAAACAGGATGTTCGTGGTACTAATCTCAAATAACAACCCATGTTTTTAGAAAACCAACCATGACTAGTAACATGTAATACTCCAACCTAAAATCACCAACTAGCAGGATACAAACATGAATTCGTTGCATAAATCATCTCTTACACCCATAATCACGAGCTATTTTCAACTAAAATCCTAAAATTCGACCAATAACGAACTCAAACATGGAACTAGATACCAAAATAAAGGTGAAAAAACAAGAATAAACAAGAAAGAAGAGATTCATACCTGTTTTGAGAATACCAATTCAAATGAAAGTAAAAAGTTGTGAAATTTTATACATACTGAACTCGGGTCAGGAGAGTTTTTGGTTTCGGACCAAGTAGATGAAATGTGGCTAGATTTCGGGTTGAAACAAGTGGTGGTGGTTGTGAAAAAGGGAGGAATGGGTGAAAAGTGGTGGTTTGTTGATGGTGGTTGAAGGTTGGTGGTCGGACGGGTTATGGGTTGTGTTGGAGGTGGGTTGTAAAAGTTAGGTTTTCAAATTCGGGATGAAGGGGACTTTAACCCGTCTGGATGAGCCTCGCGCTACGCGACCAAACGCATGCAGCACATTGCGTGGTGCGAGGGGATGTAATTTCCAGAAAGTTTTTTGATTTTCATGCTCCAACACTTAGAAAAATCTTATGGTTTTTAATCCAAACCTCCCCAAAAACCATTATTAAGCCAAAATTTACCAAATAACTTACCTGGAGCCCGGTTTTTCCATGTTTTCCACTTTCATTCAAGTACGAATCCCTGCGAAAATAACCAAAACACAAAACACATAAACCGAAAAAAAACTAACGACCTAGAAGATTATACAAACTCTACACATGGGAACTCGCCAAAGATCTCTATTCGCTCATTTTCGGGGGGGTTTCGAGAGGGATAACCTCCTCCTTACTCGAATCCAATGGCCCTACAAGGTAGTGCTTTAATCGTTGACCATTAACCTTTCAAGTACTCCTTGTTTCTTCATTCTCCAACTCAACCACACCATGAGGAAATACTTCTTTCACCGTGTAAAGTCCCGACCACTTTGATTTCAATTTCCCACCAAACAACTTCAAACGGGAATTGTAGAGCAGAACCTTATCACCTTCCTTAAACTCTTTGAACCCTTTCAGCCTTTTATCATGATAGGCTTTCGTCTTCTCCTTAATACTCAATGAACGAGCATAGGCCGCATCCCTAAGTTCCTCCAACTCGTGAATTTGGAAGAATCTTCTCTTTGCCGCTTCTGATAGGTCAAGGTTAACTGCTTTTAGGGCCCATAAAGCTTGATGTTCTAACTCTACGGGAAGATGATAGCTTTACCGTATACTATCATGAACGGTGTTGTACCCAGAGGTGTTTTGTAGGCGGTTTTAAACGCCCATAGCGCATCATCTAACTTGTCGGACCAATCCTTCCGACTACTCCCCACGGTTTTCTCAAGGATTCTCTTAACTCCTCAGTTGGCATTCTCCACTTGACCGCTAGTTTGTGGATGGTAAGCGGTGGATAAACGATGAGTGACACCATAGCGTTCTAATGTCTTTTCCAGAATAGTGTTACAGAAATGCATGCCACGGTCAGTTATAAGAGCTCTAGGAGTGCCAAACCTAGTGAACAACTTCTTCAAGAATCTCACAACCACTCGGGCATCGTTAGTAGGCAAGGCTTGAGCTTCCACCCACTTTGAGACATAGTCTATGCCCACAAGGATGTACCGATTCCCTTTTGAGAAAGGAAATAGTCCTATGAAATCGAGGCCCTACACATTAAAAACCTCAACAACCTGAATGGGATTTTAGGGCATGTCATCCCTGGATGAGATACTACCTGTCCGCTGAGAAGCATCACAAGTTTAACAAGCTCAAGGGCATCCTTCACAACAGAAGGCCAGTAAAAACCACAGTCAATGACTTTTTGTGCGGTGATATGATGACTATAATGACCTCCGGTTAGACCTGCATGATAACGTTCAAGAATTTCTCTTCCCTCTTCTCGAGGGACACATCTCCTCAACACTCTATCTCCTCCTACACGGTAGAGGAATGGGTCATCCCACACATATCTACCCGCATCTCTCAAGAACTTCTTTCTTTGCTGAGCATTTAACCCATCTACTAACACTCCATGAGCAAGGTAATTTGCCAAATCACTAAACCATGGCATACCTTGCTTCTCCGCCTCCACAAAATCAACTGATTTGTGAGGAAATCTATCTCCAATCGCCTCCTCACGAATCTCCTCTCTACTCGGGTCCTCTAACCTTGAAATATGATCGGCCATGACGTTCTCTACTCCCTTCTTGTCCTTAATTTCAATGTCAAACTCAGAAAGCAAAAGAATCCACCGAATTAAACGAGGTTTGGCATCTTTCTTGGCAAAGAAATATCACAGTGCCGAGTAATCGGTGAAAACGGTCATCTTAGAAAGCACGAGGTATGAACGGAATTTATCAAAGGCGAAAACCACCGCTGGAAGCTTTTTTTCTGTGGTAGTGTAGTTCTATCGTGCATCATTCAGAGTCTTACTAGCATAGTAAATGGGATGAAAGTGTTTATCCTGCCTTTGACCAAGGACTGCCCCGACTGCGTAATCACTTACGTCACACATGTGTTCAAAAGGCAAACTCCAGTCGGGGGAAACAAGAATATGAGTACTCACCAACTGCTCCTTTAACAACTCGAAAGCCTTAAGACATTCCTCATCAAATACAAAAGGAATGTCCTTCTCAAGAAGGTGAGTCATGGGCCGTTTGATATTTGAAAAATCCTTGATGAAACGCCTATAGAAACCCGCATGGCCTAGAAAACTTCTAATGGATTTGACACTAGTGGGTGGTGGGAGTCTACTAATGGTGTCTATCTTAGCCATATCAACCTCTATCCTATCTCTTGAAACCTTATGCCCTAGCACAATCCCCTCAGTCACCATGAAGTGGCACTTCTCCCAATTAAGCATCAACTTCGTCTCGGTGCATCTCTTCAGCATCCTCTCCAAATTAAGAAAACACTGATCAAATGAGCTACCATAAACTAAAAAGTCATCCATGAAAACATCTATGGATGATTCAATCATATCCTGAAAGATAGCTACCATGCAACGCTAAAAAGTGGACGGAGCGTTACACAACCCGAATGGCATCCGACGATACGCATAAGTGCCATAAGGGCACGTGAAAGTGGTCTTCTCCTGATCCTTAGGTGCAATGGGAATCTGGAAGTAATCTAAAAAGCTATCTAAGAAGCAGTAAAACTACTGACCTGCTAACCACTCAAGCATCTGATCAATGAAAGGAAAAGGAAAATGGCCTTTTCTGGTGGCATCATTCAGTCTCCTGTAATCTATGCACACGCACAACCAATGACCATACTAGTGGGTATGAGCTCGTTATTCTCATTTGTGATCACTGTCATCCCTCCTTTCTTGGGGACAACCTAAGTTTGGTTCACCCAAGTGGAATCAGAAATAGGATAGATTAAGCCCGCATCCATCAACTTCAACACTTCTTCCTTCACAACCTCTTGAATATTTGGATTTAAACATCTCTGAGGCTGGACCACAGGCTTATACTCATCCTCTATGAGTATCCTATGGGTGCAATAAGATGGGCTAATGCCCTGGATGTCCTGCAACCTCCAAGCAACGGCTTGTTTATGTGTCCTCAAGACCTTAAGCAGCCTGTTTTTCTCCTCCTCCATCAATTTGGATGAGATAATGACGGGCAATGTGGCATCCTCTCCAAGGTAGGCATACTCTAGATGGGAAGGTAAAACCTTAAGCTCTAATATGGGTAGTACTTATAAGGAAGATTTCTTACTCTCATCACGAATCTCACTAATCTCCATTGGCTCGGGAAAAAGTGCTGCCTCTTCTGCCTTAAAACTCGGCTCCTCCATTTGATCCTCAACAACCAGATCGGCCCCACAGATGTAGTCGAGACAGCAGTCTACACAAGAGATAAACGAATTTATGAGGTAAACAAAATTGGAGGGACCACTGAAATCGTCTTGACTATCAGGATGTCGCATGGATTTTAAAATCTCAAAGGTGATGGTTTCATCCAGGACTCTAAAAGTGATTTTACCATCAAATACATCAATGATGGCCTTTACGGTGTTAAGAAACCGACGACCATGAATAATAGGAACTTTTTCATCAACCTCCATGTCAAGAACAACAAAATCCACGGGGAACACGAATCTATCTACTTTCACCAACAAGTTCTGAATGATACCCCGTGGATATTTGACCGATCGGTCAGCAAGTGAGAGTGTCATGCGTGTAGGTGTCAGATCTCCCGGATTCAGTTTCTCATAAAGAAAGTATGGCATCAGGTTGATGCTAGCCCCGAGATCAGCCAATGCGCAGCTCTGAGTGTTACTACCAAACAAACACGGGATAGTGAAAGTACCCGGGTCCGTCAGCTTCTCTGGTAGCTTATTCCGAACTACCGCAGAACACCCTCCTATCAAAGGGATGTTAGACTGTTCACCCAACCTGTCCTTACGTTTCAGAAGGTCTTTTAGGAATTTGGCATATTTGGGCATATGCTGAAGGGCCTCAATAAAGGGAAGATTTATCTTCAGCTGCCTAAATATGTCTAGAAAGTGCCCATACTCCTTTGCATATTTCTGATTAGCAAGGCGAGCGGGGTACGGGACACGACAACAATCAATATCGGGAGAAGGCCTAAATGAAGACGGTTTTTTAGTTTCTGATTTCTCTAACTGAGGTCTACTGGTCGGTGCGGTACTTGCTGGGACTAACTTTAGGTGCACCCCTCCAGGAGCCTCCATCTCAATCTCCTCGTCAACCGGTTCCTCTTCCTCTACGACATCCGGTGCCTTAACTTCCTCTCCTCCTCTACCACTACGAGTGGTGACTGCTTTCAGTTGGGCATTTGGATTAGGTCCAGTACCACCCAAAAACTGGCCCTGGGGCCTCTTATCCAAATGCCTAGCAATATCACCAATAGAACGCTAAAGATCAAGGAAAGCTGACTGTTGATTTTTAAGTGGGATATCATGCTTAGCAAGTGTTTTCTGTGTGGTAGCATCCTTAACAACTAATTGTGATAGTAACTCCTTTATCTTATCCAACTTATCTCCACTACCCCTTATAGCACTATTCCCTGAATTCCCACTAGAAGACGATCCCTGCCCTTGGTTCTGATTATAATTTGAGTGGAAACCAGGGGGATTACTAGAAGAATGATAGTGAGAATTTGAATTATTTCGCCAACCAGAGTTGTATGGGGTATTGAATGGATTTGTGGGACCTCTGTTTTGACCTCCTATAAAATCTACCTGCTCCTGACCGATCAAAGGACACTCAGAAGTATCATGCCCCCCTCTACACAACTCACACTTGTCTACCTTCCTCTTCAACTCCTTAACCTCCTTCACTAAACACTCCAGAGCAGCAGCCACACTAGTATCCACTATGACATGGTGAACTCCTCTAGATGAGGGACTAGTGGCATGAGTAGATTTCCTGTTAGCAGACCGCTGCTCATACTCTGCATGAGCAAAACTCTCGAACATTTCATTACATTCAGTCACATCTTTCATACCCATGAGGTGGCCTCCTACAGAAGTGTCAAAACGTGTATGAGCTTCATAAGTTAGGCCATTGTAGAATTTCTCTACAAGTGCCCAGTTAGAGAGGCCATGCTGGGAGCACTGGCTGAGCAGAGTTTGGAAAAGCTTCCAAGCACGGTAATAAGGCTCGTCAAGATCCATTCAGAATGAATGGATCTCATCGCGAAGGCGGGAGGCCTTGGCTGGTGGAAAGTACTTATTCAGAAAACGGTCACGGAGATCTGGCCAAGTAGTGAAAGTGCCAGCAGGATGCGACTCAAGCCAAGTTGCGGCTCGATCCGCGAGTGAAAATGGGAATAACTGTAGAAAAATAGCATCGTCAGTGGAACCTTGAAGTTTAAAGGTGCGATAGATGCGCTCAAGGCGGCCAATTTGGGCAGGGGCGTCTTCATCTTCGCGCCCATGAAATTGTTAGTTATTAGCAATGGCAATCATCACATAATAAGGGATCTGCCAGGAGTTTTCATTTGCGATGGTTGGGATAGTGATGGGATTGTTAACACCCGTGAATCCCTGAGTGGCTTGCTGGTGAACAGTGCGACGAGCAGCCATTTGATTTTGGATGGGTGGTGACTTTATCGTGGGGTCCTCAAATCCAAGCTTTTCTGCAAGCTGGGGTTTTGGCTGCGGTCCTTGTGAACGCAGGTTGGGTTTGGGCATTCAACTGCAAGAAAGACACAAAAACACTAAGATACCAGGAAAACCAAAACGACGCAGACAGACACAAAGACAAAAAGATACGAAACACAAATATAGCAGATAAATCAATCAAAGATAATTAATGCAATTTCCAAAGAGTCCCCGGCAACGGCGCCAAAAACTTGATATGCACAAAGTAGTTCAATTAAAATGATTAAAACTGACTCTAAACAAACACTAAGTTAAACTCTAGACTCTCTAAACTAAACTACTAACAGGCAAGTGAACCTGTCGATTCTAGTAAAGCTTAAGTAAATCCGGATATCGAACCCACAAGACTCTAAATGAATGGCGTAAACTAGACTCTAAGACTCATTTACTAAACTGATTTTTTTATTTTGTTTTTATGTTTAAGAGGGGGTTTTCTGAAGTAACAAATAAGAATAATTAAATAAAAGGGGGTAAGACAATGAACTAAACATGAATGAGAACTTTAACTGAAAAACAAATAATGGGAAGATACTGCCTAGGTTGACACCGTTTAGAAGGCTTGACGGAAAGACATTCACCAAGAAACACAAGGAATTAACAAGTAATTATAAGGCCTAAAAGATATTCATCCATACCAAGTCAGAGAAACCAATTTTGTTACTATATTAATAAATCCACATGAACGAGTTCTAAAACCGACAAGAAAACTAGTCAAACAAGAATAATCATCAAAGCCCAAGTAGTATTACAATATTAGCCAACAATCATATTTAAATCACTAGCAAAAATCATGTATTGGAAGTGTTTCAACATTAACAAGAAAGTGATTAAACTTGAGAATGATAAACCAAATGATTCCGGTTGATTGTGTGATCCCTTAGCGTAAAACCTTCAATCCTTTACTCCCAAACTCCAAGATTTCACCCAAGAAGCTCTCCTTTCGTGCTCTGGCCATCTCCTCCTTTTTTTCTTTGTCATTAGGGTTAAAAATGACTTAATTGGGTTCAATTAAGAATTTCCTCGAAATAAATCCCTTCGCGCCACGTGGAGGGGGAACCCCTTCCCGTCGCGTGGTTCAACGGAGTAAATTTCGAGGAACTTTTCGTTTTGATCTGTCTTTTGCTTGCTCTGTCTTTTGCTTGCGACGCGTCCGGGAGCATGGTTTTCTCTGTTCTTGATCATTTTCACTTCCTTTAGCTTCAAAGCCTGTGGAAACACAAAATACCAAGTAACTAATAATAACGAGACAAAATCTAAACTAAACGACCCGAAAAATGTACGAAACGTATACCGGAAATCAACGTATTTTGCAATATATCATCTACCTATGCACTTATGAAATTACCAGCGAAACTATAGTTTCGCTGTAAGGAGATTGTCTTAGTTTCGCAAGAAGAACTCACAGTTTGGCACGAAGAACTGGGAGTTTCGGTGGACGTATAAAAATGACGAACTAGCTCGTTTTTACCCCAAAATCTCAACTTTTTACGTCCAAAACCTTAGTTTTTCATCTGTGAAACTATATCTAAGCTTTCTACATGATTTCATACATAAAAATGTGACCTTTATGTGATTCTTTGCAATGTTTGAAAACCCAAAACCCTATAATCCGGATCTGATCTAAGTAGGTGTTAGATATTGATTCTTACATGGATTTCTTACTCTTTCCTTGTTGTTTGATGCACCAACACTTAAATCTTCAATCCATTAACCAATGCAACTTTAAACCATTGATTTTCTCCACTTTCTCTCTCTACTCTCTCTCTCTAAAATATTGGTGGCTTGGGTTGCAAATGGGGAAGAATAGGGCTGATTAGGGTTGTTTAATGGTTGATTATGGTCTCTTAAACACCTTGTTCCCTTAACCCATAAGGTTAATTTGGCCGATAATCTATTTTTTCCTCTTATTTATATTAAATAGCCCTTAACTAAGGCTATTATTATTAAATTGCTCGCTTCGACTTTTAGGGCGTTACAGGTTGAGGCTGATCATTCTCTACTTCCTTCTTCATCTTCTCAGATGATGCAGAAGGCTTCTTGGGATGAGGCTTGCTCTTGGAAGTAGATGGTTCAAGCTGTGCAATAGTGTGCACATTTTATCAACCTTCTTCTTTGAATCAGGATGACTTGGACATGAACTAGAACTCCTGGTACTTGAGTCCATGGTTATGTCCTTAGTCTTTACCACTTCAAATCCAGTAGAGATGAAAACCTGTTTTGTATGGAGTTGAAAGTGGCCTTGATTTCTTGGGCTTTCTTTGGACTTTCTTTTGGCTGCTCTGATCAAATTCTTCCTTGCAGACATTATCATCTAGGATTCTTTCTTCTCTTCAGGAGAAAAGTGTCCCTTCTAAGGATAACCCTTGTCACTCACCTTAGGTTCCTCATTCACTACCCCCTCTTCATATTCTTCTTCTTGTTGAATGGGATCTATGGAGCGTTGTATGGCCCCGTTCCCGGGAACCCCACAGTTGGTCAATCACAACCTCATTTATATTAAAACATATTAAGATTTATTATGTAAATAAAATATTGTAGTGGAATAATTCATCAAAACCATTTCATGCTTTAATAAACACATTCGCCACGTGATAAATCATTGTTTACAAGATTACAAAATATTACTTAGTTGTATTACAAAACAACATCATTATTATTGCATGAGATGGATGACAGTCTTGCCTGCCAAGTAGCTTCACCCTTGTACCATCCTCAGCAAAAAGCTACCGGCTAACTGAAAATGTATAAAAGTCAGCGTTGCTGAGTGAGTCCAAGTTTTATAAGTAAAATATTTTACGTTTAGTAAAAACCTTTCCTTTACTTTCCTTCGTGATCACACAAAATACGTACATCTTGATAATATCATTATTATCTTTTATCATCATTCATAATCGTTCATTTCGCACTTTTTCATTATCTTTCACTTCTATCTAGATCTTGTCATAAGCTATACCCCATCATTGGTGCACAAAGCGACTACAGTCTTGGGGTTAAGCGACAAAGATCCCGTTTCGCACATTTGGATCAGTCACCAAGACTGACCCCCTGTGTGTATACCCTCATGGGTTAGCCAAGATCGCACGCTACATTGCACACATTTGAGCTAACAACTCTTCATTGAGTTGTGAACCTCATTAATTTTGCCTGCAAGACTTTCATTAATTCGTTATGTTTCACTTTTCATTTTCTTTAATCTTTCGCTTCTTTTATGAAAATACTTTACGTATAAGAGCATTAACACACCATGTAAAGTCACGTAATAATACGTAATTAGGAACAACAATAACGGGCCACAACATGCATAACATGAACAAACATAACGCCCAAAACATTCCAAAGCTTAATCATAAATTTCCATTTTTCCCAAAATTTCAGAAAAATTCTAAGGCAACTTAGGCACTTGAGCACTATGTAGGCGCATGGACACTATGCAGGCGCACGGATAGTTGGGCGCATGGGAACACTTGGGTGCATGGGGAAAAATTTAGGCGCATAGGAAAAACTTAGGTGCATGGGAAAAACTTAGGCACATGAGAAAACACTTAGGCACGGGCAAAAACTTAGGCGCATGGGAACTATGCATGCAGCCGCATGAGTACTTGGGCGTATGGGAAAACTTAGGCGCATGAGCAAAAACTTAGGCGTATGGGCAAAAACTTAGGCGCATGGGAACTATGCAGGGCATGAGTGCTATGTAGGCGCATGAGTACTTGGGGGCATCGAAAAACTTAGGCGCATGGGCACTATACCAGTTCTAACTTACACTAATTTCAGTTCCTGATCATCATCCTAACATATTCTTATCCCAAATCTAGTATACTAAGCTCATAAAACAAGCATACAACCACATAATTCAGTAGAAACATTCACAAACACACATACCCACATAAAACAGGGAGCACATACGGCTTACATACTGAAAGTTGCAAAAATAATAATATACATTCATTCCCAGCCCCAAAACAAGTTTATAAACAGAAAATTTGGGGTTCTAGAACTCACCTACAACAACCTTCGAGTAAAAGTCCTCCAAACACGAGAGCACTTGGAGTTCAAACACCTAACACACCAAAAACACCCAACCGAACACAGAAAAACACATAAGACTCAGTCCACAAGCTGAAAATTCAGCTGAAACAAAACAAAACACACAAAACCTTACCTTCTAGATGATCTTCTTCTTCTTCTCTCTAGAAAACCGATGGAAACTTTTTGCTTTTCTTCTTTCTGCAGTCGAGCAGTTGGTGAGAGCAGGAAGAGTGGGCGGCCATGCCCACTTTTTAAACATAATAAAAATAATGTTTGCCTCTTGCACAACTTTAACCCCTCAACTTGGGTTATTTCACCTTTTTTTCTTTATACTTCTCTTTTCTTTTAAAATTTCCAGGTGTTACAAGTCCACTCCCCTTATATAGGTTTCGTCCCCGAAACCTGTCACTCCTTGAATAGTTGTGGGTAATGCTGTCTCATCTCTTCCTCTATCTCCCACGTAGACTCGGATCGCTTCCTGTGCCTCCACTGTACTCGCACCAGTGGAACCACTTTATTCTGTAATCTCTTCTCTTTTTGGTCAATGATTACCACTGGTTGCTCTACGTAATTGGTTCATTCATTCACTTTAATGTCCTCTAGTGGTACAATTATATCTTCATTAGCTAGGCACTTTCTCATATGAGATACATGGAATGTTGGATGAATCCCACTTAACTCATCAGGTAGCTCCAACTTATACGCCACCTCTCCTACTCCAGCAATGATTCGGAAGGGTCCTTTATACCTCGGGCTCAGCTTACCTCGCTTTTTGAACCAAATGATCCCCTTCCAAGGTGAAACCTTCAAAATAACTTTATCACCCACCTTGAATTCAATCGGTCTACACCTCTTGTCAGCATACGACTTTTGCCTATCTTTTGCCGCTTTCATAAAGGCCTTGATCTTCTCCAACTTTTCAGTCGTAGCCTTGATTACTTAAACGCTCCTCAACTCCTTCTGTTGGATGTCACCCCAACATACGAGCGTTTTACAATTCCTACCATATAGCATCTCATATGGTGGCATACCAATGCTGGCATGATAACTGTTGTTGTATGAGAATTCAGCTAACGGTAAGTGTTCGTCCCAACTTCCTCCAAAATCAATGATGCATGCTCGGAGCATATCCTTAAGGGTCTGTATGGTTCTCTTTGACTGACCATCTGTCTGAGGATGATAAGTTATACTAATGTGCAACCTCGTCCCCATCGTGTCATGAAATCTCTTCCAAAACTTAGATGTAAACCGAGTGTCACAGTCTGACTCTATAGACACCGGTACACCATGACGAGTCACAATCTTCTTAATGAACAGATCTGCCAACCTCTCAGATGAATACGTCTCACGATTTGGCAAGAAATGAGCATTCTTCGTCAGACGGTCTACTATCACCCATATGGCATCATACCCTCTTGTCGTACGTGGTAACTTCGTAATGAAGTCCATGGTGATGTACTCCCATTTCCACGTGGGTATATCCAAAGGTTGGATCTTCCCGTATGGCTTCTGATGCCTAGCATTCACTTGCAAGCAAGTCAGGCACTTGCTCACATACTCCGCTACATCGCTTTTCATACCTGGCCACCAGTAATCTTTCTTCATATCATGATACATCTTTGTAGCACTGGGATGAATAGAGTATCGAGTCTTATGAGCTTCTTCCATGATTTTCTACCGTAGGTCTCCATAACAAGGGATCCACATCCGCCCGAAGAGGGTTCTAACTCCAAGAGTGTTCTCACCCAATTCCAAGACTAGACCTCTTATCCTTTCGGAGTTAAGGCGCTCTTCTTTCAATTCCTCATCTTGGAACCCCTTGACCTGTGTCATTACATCGGAGGTCATCACCAACCGGTAAGCTTTCACCCGGATTGGCTCGGGTCTCTCCTTTTGGCAAAGGGCATCCACCACTACGTTGGCCTTGCCCAGATGGAAGTGGATCTCACAATCATAATCCTTGATCAACTCTAACCACCTCCTTTGCCTCATATTGAGGTCCTTCTACTCAAAGAAGTATTTCATGCTCTTATGGTTAGTGAGGATAGTGCACTTCGTCCCGTACAAGTAGTGTCTCCAAATCTTCAATGCAAAGACCACAGCCGCTAGCTCCAAGTCATGAGTAGGTAATTAGCCTCATGGATTTTCAACTGTCGGGACGCATAGGCTATAACCCTTCCCCGTTGCATCAGCACGTAACCCAATCCTGAATAAGAAGCATCTGAATAGACCACTAAGTCTTCATTCCCTTCAGGTAGCATCAAGACAAAAGCATGAGTCAATCTTGTCTTCAACTCCTCAAAAGCATTCTCCTATTCCAGACCCCATACAAACTTCACCTCCTTACGGGTCAGCTTGGTCAATGGTGAGGCTATCTTAGAAAAGTCTTGAATGAATCTCCTGTAATAGCCCGCCAAACCAAAGAAACTATGGATCTCGGATGGCGTCTTTGGAGTCTTCCATTGCATCACCGTCTCCACCTTTGTCGGGTCTACCATGATCCCTTTGGAATTTACCACATGACCCAAAAACTAAA
The DNA here is from genome assembly GCA_025506505.1 of Flaveria sonorensis. Classification (NCBI taxonomy): domain Eukaryota; kingdom Viridiplantae; phylum Streptophyta; class Magnoliopsida; order Asterales; family Asteraceae; genus Flaveria; species Flaveria sonorensis. The sequence goes on along the minus strand of CM046439.1, from coordinate 24,874,424 downwards.
CCATCAGTTCCTTCATCTCAGACAGAGCCAATCGATACGGTGCCTTAGCAACAGGTTGAGCACCTGGTATTAAGTCAATCTGGAACTCGATCTCGTGGTCCGGTGGCACACCTGGTAAATCTTCTGGGAACACGTTTGGAAAGTCAAACACAACTGGCACGTCGGACAATTGTGGTACTGATGCATCCACATCCTTCACGAAAGCCAGGTAGTCACTACATCCATGTTTCATGCACTTCTCTGCCACCACCATCAAAATAACCTTCGGACCGTAGTTGTCAGGATCAACGATCTAAGTTTGATCAATTAGAATTGAATCGCAGCGGAATTAAAACAAGAATCAGACAAATATAGCAAGAACACAATAGATATTCAATGGAACAGTACACGATTATAGAGAAAGAGGGTTTTCTGCAAAAAGGATAATATCATTCACGCACAATGCTTGGGTGTGGCGGCCGCTAAGCTTCGCAGGGCTTTGCAGGCTACACCCTTACAATTAGGTCAACATTCCTTATATAAAGGAATGTGACGTCTGCTGATGTCACTTGATAGTGACATCTAACAGAATTATTACAAACAACTGAAAGTAAGCAAACTACTGAGAATGTTCACAACAACTGAGAACATCTCAGAGTATGCTAAGTATAAGATGAAACTAAAACTAACGAAACTACAAGTACTGAATACAAGAAACATAAAACTACTGAAAGGAAACCATCACAACTACTGAAGAGATCTTCTTCAGCTGTTGTGACAACATCTAAAACTTGGTCTTCAGTCTTTGTCTTTAGCTTTTGTCTTCAGACTTTGTCTTCAGCTCTTTCACTTCAGACTTTGTCTTCAGACCTTGTTATCAGTTGATGTCTTCAGCTGTTGCAGACTACTTCAGTTGTAATGTCCGTGGGACTTAAAGGTTTTTCTGATCAGGCTCATTGGTTCTTTTGGTCCAACAAACTCCCCCTGAAACAATGCAGCCAAAACCTTTAAGCTTATTGAGGTCCCACTTATTCTTGGCAGAAATACTCTCTTGATCTGCTTCAGAGATATCAGATAAGCACAGGCCAGGGAACAGGTTTCAGTAGATGTGAATGTCAAAGGATGGAAGGGAACTCTGTCTTGGGGAACTGGACACAGACCTGTTATCCCAACCATGAAACCTACTTCCCATTGATGAGTCTATAAGACTCTCTGACGTAGGCCTCAAGGAGAACAACTTGTTCCTCCTTAGTGAGTTCTTCTGCTTCTCCTTCGAAGAAGAACTCTGGGCCATAGTACTCTGATAGGTACTTTACCGTCTTTCCATTATTCAACTCAACAGTTGTTATCTCTCTGTAAGCAAATTCATCTGGGTGAGTCCCTTCTAATAACAACTGGAGTTCATTTTTCTTGATCACTTCAAGCCTCTTGTATAACAACCCCTTCTTGACCATTTTGTTCTCCATTAGAGTTTGAGGGGTCATCTTTGACTTGTAGGCTCTCTTGAAGTCTTCAAGTATCTCCCAGGGTGAGACTACAATGGCCAACATAATAACAGCATCTATGGTCTTCCTCACATGGCCATTGTATCTACTAGGTATGGAATTCTTATGAATTCTAGAACTAACCCTGGGGTCTGGCCAAATCCTTACTCTCTCCTTTTGATATTGAAAGGTATACCTGAGAGCATACAGCCTTTGAGCGTGTTTCTTCATGGCTTGTATAGATGATGACTGAGGAAACTCTTTGTCAACCATCTTCAAAAGTTGCTCATCGTGCTGTTTCTGCTGTTCTTCTTCTTACATCTTAACTTTCACCATTTGCCTCTGAAAGTCTGGTGTGATCATTTGTTGACTTCTGGGCTCAGGTATTTTTAGAACAGCAGAGATTGGCAGACTGTCTTCTTCATCATCTTCTTCTTCTTCTTCTTCCATCCTCAACACCCTTCTCCTCCTTCTGGGTGCATCCTTGGATGTGGTTTGAGGTGGTTTTTGGGGTAAGGGAGTTGGTTTTGAGGGTTGAGTTGGTTTAAGTTTAGGTTAGGGATTGGTTTGGAGAGTTGTGGGGTTAATTGTTTTTGAGTGGGAGTTTGGGAAGGCTGATCTAGCATTTTAGTGGTAAGTTTGGCTTTGGAAAGCTTGGCCATATCAGTTCTCTTCCTAGCACCTGCTTCATCTAAGGCTTCGATAATCAACCCCTTATTGAATCCTTCAGAAGCACAGATTCTGGTGGTTATTGCCAGAATACTGTCTCTGGTCCATGATTTAATCTCAATTAATGATCTTCCAAAGTATTTTGCAATAAATCTGATCATTATCTCCAACCTCTCCCTTTCCATCACACTGTAACTGGCCCATCTCTCTTGTATCTCTTTAATCTCCAGCCTTCTGATCTCAGTGTCTAATGTAGCTGTATCAAAGCCCTGTCTGAAGAGTTGGTCTATATTCTGTCCATTGATCTGCTGTGAGCTTCATCAGCTTCTTTAACCAGATCTTCAATGATTTCTCTTCATCAGGCTTTTGAGTTTCAGCACTTTTCTTTCTCTTGTATGTGATCAGCTGTTTTTCCTTTTCTAACTCCTTTTCTTTCTCTTGTTGTTTCTCATCTTCCACTCTCTTTCTCTTTCTTTCTTTCACTGCCTTAGACTCCCCCTTTTTGGTTGCATTGGGTTCAGGGGTTTGAATGGCAGAAAGCTTCTTTTGCACAGCATCATCAACAAGTGTTTGTAGATTTGAGGAGATCCTCTCATCAATGGCTTTATGCACAATCTCATTGATGATGGGAGTGATGAGAGGTAAGGAATGTTGAAAGGTAGCAACCATCTGCTCAGAGGGGTTCTGTCCCTGAGAGGTGGTGCCAAAAGCAGTGGCTGGTGGCTCAGTTGAGTGTAGTGGCTGAGTGTTTGGTGAACCTTCAGATGAAGGTGCCATCTGTGGGTTTATTGGGGCAGATGGACTTTGATCCTGAGACATTTTGGCAAGCAGTTCTTTGAGTCTGCTCACCTCAGCCTCAAGGATTGTGTTATGGGCTAAGACATCAAAGAAAAAGCCCAGGTCATCATCAGTCTTTGCTGAATCACCTGACCTCCTGATTGAATCAGGATGTACATGCCCTGAGTGTAGATCAGTTGTAGCATGTGCCCCTTGTTCTTGGTTTGGGGACTTCCTGCCTCAGGACTGAGTCCTTCATCGGCAGTTGCCTCTGGTGAGGTCTTAGAGATGTTACCAACTGCATCCTGTTCATTTGCTGAATCAGTAGAAGTGGCAGCCTCACCAGATGTTCTAACCTCCTCCTCTACACTGGGAGATTGAACATTATAACCCCTGTGCTGTGGGTTATCAGCAGCATTTTGGTCCTCTTCCTCAGCTGTTGAGGTTCTCCCCATTGTAATTGGTTTCTGGGGAGGAGGAGAGGAATGCAGCTGACTCAGCACTTGTGCAACTATAATGGTTGGGCTTTGAGGGGCGGTTGCATGTGGAGATAGGTTGAAGCAAATTGCACCCGGGGTGACTGGTGCTCTTCAATGGTAACCTTCTCAATTGAGATAGGTTCCAGCATTGTGGTATCCCCAATATGGTTGCATCAGGATCCTGTTGAGAGGATGCCTGAGCGGCTAGGGCTGGTGGAGTCTTTGACACTACTGGGGGGTTAGAACCAGTAAGTGTTTCCTGTATTGGTGGTACAGGGGCATCCTCAGGGGACTCATCTCCCTGAGTAGCCTTTTTGGGCTTTTTGGTGTTGGGTTTGGTGGGGACTTTGGATCTGGAAGTGGAGGCTGTGGGTTCCCGCTGCTTGGGTTTTAGCAGCCGGGCAGCCCCTTTCATTGTAGGGTCAGAGTTGTGCCTGGAGTATACTTCAGGCAATACAGCCGGAGCAGGGACTCCAAGGCCAACAAGGCCGTCTGATTTTAGCTGATTTAAAATTATGGCCATGAGAAACCTGGGATATAATATCCATCTGTTTGCCACAGGTTTCAAAGCCAGATCCTTTAGTTCCATGAAAACTATCTCAGAAAAATTTAGATTTTGTCGTTCAAAGATAGAGTATAATACCTGTTGCCATCGGGAGGACATCTGATCCATGAGGAGGTTTTGGTGCAAGGCAGACATTCACCATGTGGAATATAAGACGTTCAGCATCATGGAAGTGCTTCTTCAGAATGGTGGTAGCACTTAAGTCTCCTTCATACCCGTTATTGATGAAAGACATATCGGTTGTGCCTTTCGGGTATTCTGTGACACAGGTGGCATCATGTAGATTTAGGGTTTGTCGAATGATGTCGGGAGTGATGACCACTGTTTCTGGTTAACCAACGACTGGAGAGTGATTTGGCTATCATTCTCACCAGTTTGCACAGAGACGTTGGTCCAGAATTGGCTTAGGGAATCGGGGTATATGGTAGGATTCAGAAGAAAAGCGGTTCGGTACTGGGAATCTACCATAAGATCGATGGCATTATCAAATTTGTTCCAAAAGGCCGATTTCGAGAGGTAGGCAACACAGTTGTGTCTGGGTTTGAGTTTCATGGTCGCCATTGTTGAGAGAGTGAAGGACATGAAACGGCTAATGAAACGTTTGAAATTAGGTTTAGGTATTTATAGGGTTAGAAAAGGCTGATATAAAACGACTGAAAGTGTTGGTGCTGTCATCAGTTGTTTGAAAACAACTGAAGACCTGGTTTTAACTTTCAGAAGTTGTAACAACTGAAGACTTGGTATTAGTCATCAGTAGTTGTGAAACTACTGAAGACATGGTTTTGGCTTCAGTTGTATGAAGTGAAACAGCAGTTGTAGAAACAACTGAAGAGAAAAGTTTCTCATCAGCTGTTGTCGTCAATTCTTAGCTCATCAGCTGTTTCATTCTGACCTCAACACTTAGCAGACTTTTTTGTCTGATTTTCAGATGTTTCATTGGTCATCAGTACTTATCTGTTATACTGACATCAGTAGTTGTAACTACATCAGTAGTTGTAACCACATCAGTTCTTTTCAACAGATAGAGTACTTCAGTACTTTTAAGTAATTTAGTCTTCAGTAGTTATGAAAACTACTGAGGATAAAAGAACTTATCAGTACTTATTTGTGACAATAGTATACGAATGCTCATCAGTACTTGTTGACTGAGATCATCAGTAGTTGTCACTTATTCTAGCTGCAGCATACCAAGCCTTAACACTAGGTTTTGGAAAGTTGAACTGTCCAAAGGCTTAGTAAATATGTCTGCAAGCTCATCAGCACTAGGAACAAACTTTGGATCAATCAGACCTTTTTCAAAACAATCCCTAATAAAATGGTGTCTGATCTCAATATGTTTGGTCCTAGAGTGCTGGACTGGATTCTTGACAATACAAAGAGCTGAAGCACTATCCATTAGTAATGGAGTCTTAGTCTCTGTAATGCCATAATCCATAATTGATTCTGAAGCCAGAGTACCTGAGATGTACAACTTGCAGCAGCAATGTACTCGGCTTCAGCAGTGGATGTAGCAACAGATGTTTGTTTCTTACTCTGCCAAGAAACCAAACAGTTGCCTAGGAATTGACATCCACCAGAAGTTGATTTTCTAGTTAATTTACACCCTGCATAGTCACTATCAGAAAAAGCAACTAATTTGCAAGAGTGCCCAGTGGAATACCAAAGACCTAGAGATTGAGTACCTTGCAGATATCTAAAGATCCTCTTGACTGCAATCAAATGAGACTCTTTAGGAGCAGCCTGAAATCTAGCACAAACACAAGTTGCAAACATAATATCTGGTCTAGAAGCTGTTAAGTACATCAAGGACCCAATCATACATCTGTAAAGTGTTTCATCAACAGCTTTACCTTTTGATCTGCATCCAGTTGTGTGGTGCTGCACATGGGAGTAGAACAGGGCTTACAGTTTTGTAAATCAAACTTTTCCAAAAGACTCTTTGTGTATTTGACTGATGAATGAAAGTTCCATCAGCCTTTTGTTTGATTTGCAAACCTAGAAAGAACTGTAATTCTCCCATGGCACTCATTTCGAATTTTTGTTGCATCAACTTTGTAAATGCATCACACAACTGTGGATCAGAGGATGCAAAAATAATATCATCAACATAAATTTGAACAAGGAGCTTATGCTGACCCACTTTCTTAATGAACAAAGTTTTATCTATGGAGCCTCTAGTGAAATTATTCTGAAGAAGAAAATTTGACAGTGTTTCATACCAGGCTCTAGGAGCTTGTTTCAACCCATAAAGAGCCTTATCAAGTTTATACACCCAATCAGGATGTTTATTATCCTCAAAACCTGGTGGTTGACACACATAAACCTCTTCTTTTATTTTACCATATAAAAATGCACTTTTGACATCCATTTGAAAAACTTTAAGATTGTGGAATGCAGCATAGGCTAAGAACAATCTAATTGCCTCCAGTCTGGCTACAGGGGCAAAGGTTTCATCATAATCAATACCTTCTTCTTGTGAAAACCCCTGGACAACCAGTCTGGCCTTGTTCTTGACAATTTGCCCATTTCATCTGTTTTATTCCTAAACACCCATTAGTGCCTATTGCACACTTACCTGGGGGTAGAGGAACCAGTTCCCACACTTGCTGCTTTTTGAACTGAAGAAGCTCAAGCTGCATGGCATCAACCCATCCATTGTCTCTTAATGCAATATGATAGTTCTTTGGCTCTTGCTGACTGATGAAGAGAGCATAGAAGCAGAAGTTGGACAATTGACTTCTAGTTGAGACACCAGCATTGATATCACCAATGATTTGAGACATTGGGTGATTCTTCAGCTCTTGGTACACTATGAGATCTGTGCAAGTGTTTGTAGCACGCTCAGCAGCAACAGATGTTGATCCAGATTCTTGAAACCAAGTATTAGATGGCAAGTCAAATGAAGTAGAGGATTCAAAAATCTCATCAGCATTTGTTGTGGATGGTGCTACTGAAGCTACAGGAACATCAAGTTTAGTAGACTCAGGCAGTTGATCACTAAACTTGAATAGGTGAGTACTGGGATCATCATCAACATCAGTACCACCAGATGGATGACTAGCTGCAGAAGGTGATGAATTCACATGATCTGCAACAGCTGGAGGCTGATAAGGAACATATTGCAGTATGTCCAGATCAAACAACTCCACAGGGTTTTGTGGAATTTTGTCCTTAGGGGATTCATTGAACTTCACATGCAAGGTTTCTTCAACCATCTTTGTTCTGCAGTTGAACACTCTGTAAGCCTTGCAAGTGGATGAATACCCAACAAAATACCCTGCATCCACCTTAGAATCAAACTTTTGGAGTTGATCCTTTGTGTTGAGAATGTAACAAGGACACCCAAATGCTCTGAAGAATGAAATTAGAGGAGCCAAATGATGTAGAACTTCATAAGGAGTCTTCATCAACCTCTGATTCACTAAAGCTCTATTTTGCACATAGCATGCTGTGTTGACAGCTTCAGCCCAAAAGGTCAGTGGCAAACCAGAGTCAGCCAACATGGACCTTGCAGCTTCAATTAGGGTCCTGTTCTTTCTCTCCACTACTCCATTTTGTTCTGGAGTCCTTGGGATGCTATACTGCCTCTTGATTCTTTTGAAAGGTAGAAATCATCAAGTGTATGGTTTCTAAATTCAGTTCCATTATCACTTCTTATACACTTGACTGATAGGGAATACTGCTTCTCAACATACAACACAAAGTTAATAATTGTCTGAGCAGCCTCATCCTTTGAATGCAAGAAGAAGGTCCATACAAATCTGGAGTAATCATCCACAATTACCAGACAGTATTTCTTCTTTGCCATGCTCATTACTCTCACAGGACCAAAGAGATCCATGTGCAGTAATTGCAAGCAGGCAGTGGACTTTGGTTCTTCTATAGGAGGGAATGAAACTTTGTGTTGTTTTCCTTTTAAACAAGCAGTGCAGGTTTCATCACAGTGGAACTCCTTTATTGGTAGACCTCTCACTAAACTATTGTGGATCAGCTGATTCATGTTTTTGAGATTAACATGACCCAGCCTTCTATGCCACAGTTTAGATTCCTGAGGAGAGGCCTTGGAGAACAGGCAAGGATGACCTTTTAAATCAATCTTCTTTGACAAATCCAAGGCATATACTCTTCCTATCCTGTTGGCCTTCAGGAGAGTATGTTCATCCAATACCTTGTCAATCAGCCTCAGAACTTTGGAAGACAGAATCCGGCAGTTCTGGCTTGTGAAAAGTGCAACATGCCCTTTATCACACATCTGACTGACACTCAGTAGATTATACTTGAGATTCTCCACATGGTTAACATCATCAAATCTGATTTCTCCATTTGACACAAATCCTTTCCCGATGATGTAACCCTTAGCATCATTTCCAAATGAGACAAATCCCTTCTTTCCTTGAGAGTAGTCATTAAGAAGAGAACTGCTCCCAGTCATATGCATAGATCCTCCACTGTCTACATACCAGATGCTTCTTTGGCATGCTGAAGAACCCTGCATTTATCATAAGAAACTAGTTAGCTTTAGAGACCCAAACCTTTTTGGTTTTGGGTCTGTTTTCATCAACAGATTTAACCATAACTTGTTTCTCATGATTAACAGCTGATGAAGGTGGAGATGGTGCTGAAATGGATTTCTTAGATTTGGGCTTGGATTTCCTTTTCAGTGGTTTGATCACAGGTGCATCTAGTTGGTTAACTCTCCCCAACAAATGCTGAACCATCATAACAAGTTGTGTCTGATTTGTTGCTAAAGCCTTCAGCTCATTTGACACATCAGTACTTGTTTTTGATGAGTTCCTGTGACCCACCATTTCCTCCTTCTTGAAATTCACAGACTTAGTCTGATGTTTATCATGAGGAACACTATCAGCTGTTTTCTGATAAACCCCATCCTTCTTTTTGGATTTGGCGAGGCCTTGGGTTTATCAGTTTGAGATGACTGTGGTACAAACTTGGTCTCAAACTCATTTTTCATTTTATTAATCTCTTCTTTAATGAGCTTATCTCTGTTGAGTTTGGAACCCTTTTTGTACCAGCATTCATCAGATAGATGATTGAATTTACCACATATTTCACATGGCTTATTCTTCATCTTGGATTGATCAACTGCTGAAGTGGAAACTACTGAAGGTGTGATCTTCAGTACTTTCCTCCTTTCAGTACTTGTGTTAAGTACTGAAGGATCGGTAACAACTGAAGACTTGTTCTTCAGCTGTTCTCTATCCGTCCTGAAAGACCGTATGATAGATTCCTCAGCAGTTGTTAATCCTTTTATTTCAGCAGATTTGAAATGCTTTTCAGATGTTGTGACTTGCCCTTCAGTACTTGGAGTACTTTGAGGGACAACATCTGAATTGCTCAGCTTCATGTGTTTATCAGCATTTAAACCATCAGGCAATTGATTTGCTGAGATCTTAACACTGACTTCATCCTCTGATTTTGTATTATCATTTGAGGATGAATCACATGATGATGTGGTTTGGAAATTACTTTCACCTTCAGATTTTACTATTGATTTTGAAGTAAAATCAGTAGGTGGTGCAGTATGATTGTAACCTATTCCAAACTTCACATTTGAAGCTGTTTGCTTGCTGAGAAGCATTTCAAATCCCTTGCAGGATGTTATCCAGCGGTCACACTCAACTTGGGTAGCTGCAAGAGTCTCTTTGAGATTTCTGTGGTTCTCAAGTATGACCTCTACCTTAGCCTTTTTATCATTAAGTTGGCATTTAAGCTTGTAAATCTCATCATCTTTGTCATTAAGAGCAGACTCATACTCAGCTTTTCTTTTGGAAATAGTTTTCTCAAGCTCAAGATTTTGATTAATTAAAGCTATATTTGCCTCTCTAATAGAGACAAAGGCAGCTATGCATGATTCAGAACATAACTTGGCTTTAGCCTCAGAAGATACCTGGGTTACCTATGAAGATGATGCATTGGAGCAGGAACCCTCAGACTCCAGGGCCATGAGAGTAAGATTCCCAAAAGGATGTTCACCACCATGTTGACCAGCACCAGCAAATAATTACTCATTGAAACCAGAAAGATCATCTGGTGAGCTGCTCCAGTCAACAACTCCTGGTGTGAAGAAGCTGTGATGAGGTTGAGATTGTGATGGAGATGGTTGAGGCTCAGGTAGGGCTTGAGGTTGTTGTGCTATAGGAACTTGAACTGGATTTGGCTGTGGCATGTAATAGCAGGGATATGGATATGGCATTGGACCCTGAGGGACAAAATATGCAGGAGATTGAGGTTGTGAGTGATGACCAGAACTAGCAGGATGTTGCCCTTTGTTTTGTGAACTATTGCTTGGAAAGGTCACAAAGGGTGCAGAGGAGTTAGATCCAGTTGATCTACACTCTCTTGCAAAGTGCCCAAGCCTGTGGCATTTGTGACACCTCAACTTACTCTTGTCAAAACCAACTTTGGTTTTGCCAGAGAGTCCTGGAAATTTCCTACCAGTTCTTTGTAGAACTTTTGAGATCTGATATTGATCAAGGCCATTTGGCTCAAAATATCCATCTCTTCTAAATCATCATCAGCAATACCCATCAAATCATCCATGATAAAGCATAAATTATCACTATTACACCCAGAATGACTGTCAACACCAACAAATGCATGATCAGAACTGTTTGAAGAGAAATCTATATGCTCATCATAATGGCTTTCTGATCCAGCATATTCTGACTCATGACCGACCAAGGCAGTGTTCCCTGGTACAAAGTCATCAGTGAGCTTTCCTGATGATGCCAGTTTCCTTTTTTGCTCTATCTCTCTTTCAAATGTAAGCAGTTTCCCATGGAGTTGGGTGAGAGATAGGCTATCCAGATTTGCACTGGAGCGTAGGACAATGGTGTATGTGTCCCATCTCTCAGGCAGTGATCTGAGGAATCTGTTGTTCATCTGGCTGTTAGTATACTCATGCTTGACCATTTTCAGCTCAGAGATCAAGCAGGAGAAACGCTCAAACTGTTGAGTCAGTGTCTCACCCTTCCTATGAAAGAATGTCTCATATTGTTGGGCGAGGATTTCTCTGTTGTTTGCTAAGACCTCATCAGTTCCTCCGAATTGTTCCTTCAAAGCATTCCAGAGGTCATGAGCAGTTTCATGATGCATAAGCCCAGAATAGATTTCATTAGGCAGTGCCATGGCCAGAATTCCATGGGCTTTAGCATCAATCTCAAACAGTTTACGATCTTCATCTGAGTATTGCTCCTTCTTCTTCGGAACCATTTGGTTGGTCTCCAGATTGTTCACCATAGGCTTGTGTGGACCGTGAACCACAGATGTCCAACAACCTGAACTGTTAACAGACAGGTGATGGAGCATTCTTCGTTGCCATATGTTATACTCACTCCTAACCAGCATCGGAGGCTTGGTTGAGAGCCAGTATTGTGAGGGTCATTAGAAGGAGTAGTCATTCTCAGATTCAAACCAATTCAATCAAGTTTCAAAAGATTTAGCACAAAAACACAACAAACTCAATATGAACCAAGAAGAAACTCAAATTGACTAACCAGAAGCAGCAGAAGACCAATCTCTATAACCAATTCTTGCAAATATGCTAATTCGATCAAACTTTAGATATCGAAATAGCAGTTTCAATGATCAATTGTTAAACCGATCAATGATTAACCTGCTCTGATACCATTTGTCAGGATCAGCGATCTAAGTTTGATCAATTAGATTGAATCGCAGCGGAATTAAACAAGAATCAGACAAATATAGCAAGAACACAATAGATATTCAATGGAACAGTACACGGTTATAGAGAAAGAGGGTTTTCTGCAAAAGGATAATATCATTCATGCACAATGCTTGGTGTGGCGGCCGCTAAGCTTCGCAGGGCTTTGCAGGCTACACCCTTACAATTAGGTCAACATTCCTTATATAAAGGAATGTGACGTCTGCTGATGTCACTTGATAGTGACATCTAACATAATTATTACAAACAACTGAAAGTAAGCAAACTACTGAGAATGTTCACAACAACTGAGAACATCTCAGAGTATGCTAAGTACAAGATGAAACTAAAACTAATGAAACTACAAGTACTGAATACAAGAAACATAAAACTACTGAAAGGAAACCATCACAACAACTGAAGAGATCTTCTTCAGCTGTTGTGACAACATCTGAAACTTGGTCTTCAGTCTTTTTCTTCAGCTTTTGTCTTTAGACTTTGTCTTCAGCTCTTTCACTTCAGACTTTGTCTTCAGCTCTTTCACTTCAGACTTTGTCTTCAAACCTTGTTATCAGTTGATGTCTTCAGCTGTTGCAGACTACTTCAGTTGTAATGTCCGTGGGACATAAAGGTTTTTCTGATCAGGCTCATTGGTTCTTTTGGTCCAACAGTAGTAAAGCGATCATCGTAGATTGTCACTGAACTCCCATCAGGCGCCATCAATCAGATCATCCTCTTGCGATACACAATATTTGCCTCATAGGCCGCTAACCAATCCATCCCCAGAACCACATCAAATCCGCCTACGGGCATCACGAATAATTTAGCAAAGAACCTATGGCCTTCCAATTCTAAGTCATAATTCTCTATCAGATCAGAAATCCTGGTAGACTTACCAATGGTAGTTTCTACATCAAAGGGCTTATCAATCTTTCTACTCCTAACAGGAAACTTAGCACAGAAGGCAGCAAAAATAAAACTCTTACTAGCACCAGAATCAAATAATATAGAGGCACAAGTTTGGTTTACTAGGAACGTACCTGACACGATATCAGGGTCCATCCTAGCCTCCTCCCGGGTCATTGTGAATGCGCTGGCTTTAGCCTTCGGTCCCTCCTCCTCAACCCTTTTCTTCACCCTGGAGCTTTCAGCCCTTGGCTTCTTGCAATCCCTGCTCAGATGGCCCTCTTCACCATAGTTATAACACCTCATCACCCCACACTCTCTTGCCACATGACCGGGCTTCCCACACTTAAAGCAAAGATTCACTCCCTACTTACCCTCCCCTGAATGTTCCTTCCCGCACTTACCATACCGTTTATTCGCCGTACCTGCCGACCCTACCCTGCGGTCATCCATCCTTGCCTTCTTGTTGCTCGGGGTAAAACCACCACGACCAAACTTCTTCCCATTCGAGTTCCTGTAACCACCACCCTTTTTGTTCACCTTCTCCACTACCACTTCTTCTCTCTCATCATATAACCTCCCTTCCAGATCAATCACCGACCTAAACATACTCGGCCGGGCGGTGATCATGTGCCTGCAAATATCTGCCAGCAAACCCTGGATATATCTCTTGATCTTCCTTGACACCGGCGTCACCTTATCTTGCACTAGCCTTGCCATCTCATTGACCTTAGTAGTATACTGCTGGTGTGTCATGGTTCCCACCTCCAGCTGTAAGAACTCTCTCTTACTCCTATCGAGCTCCCTATGAGGACAAAATTCCTTAATCACCAGCTTCTTCAGCACACACCACCTCATCCTCCTAATCGCCCTGCTACCCTCGGCCTGGACAATGTTGTCCCACCAGCATAAGGCCGAGTCCAAAAATGAGTGGGTAGCAAACTTCACCTTTTGGTTCTCTCGGCACTCACTGATATCGAGCACCGCCTCCATCTCCCTCACCCATCGGTGAGCAGCAGCAGCATTACCATTCCCATCAAAAGTTAGGGGCTTGCATCTCTGAAATGCCCCATAACTACACCCCTTAACCGTTTCCTGCACTGCTTCCTCCTCCTCATAATCACTGGAGACAACCATCTCAGTCTCTGGTTGCTCCCCTTCACCTGAACCTCTCCAAACGGTCCTCCTCCTCTCCTCATTCTCTTTCTTTTCATCCTCCCTCATAGCACCAATAACCTCAGTCACCACAGATAGCAGGATTGTCTGCATGACCTGATGAACTTCCTCCACAACTGCCTCCTTCACAGAGGCTCTCAATTTAGCACTCTCATCACCGCCTTCCTGGTAATGAAGCTCAGGCTCTGCAGGAGCCATCTCAGCAGCCTTAGCCTTGTTCCCAGTGACACATGGTCTAGCACCACGACCACCCTGCACACCTCCTCGAGAAGCCTTCGAAGATCTACCACCCGCCATCCTGTAAACACTATAAGATTCAAACACCAACACGGTCATTCAAGGTAATAGGTCAGATTATGTCAAGTATAGTAAGTCTCTAATTACAGTGGCCAGTTGTGATTAGCCACTTACTTTACTCTTCATCCCCCAAGCATTTCCTATCCTTACTACATCAGTATCCAAATCTACTAAGAGCACATAAATCAGATAGCACAAGCACATAATACCGGTTAAACTTATGAAAGTAAATTACCTGACAGCACATAGCTACTTGGGCTCGCATCCCTCCATTCGGTCCCATTCTCAGTTTAAGTTTAGGTTTTGAAAATACTTACCCATTTCTCTTAAACTTGGCTCTGATACCAACTTGTAGGGCCCCGTTCCCAGGAACCTCACAGTTGGTCAATCACAACCTTATTTATATCAAAACATATTAAGATTTATTAAGTAAATAAAATATTGAAGTGGAATAATTCATCAAAACCATTTCGTGCTTTAATAAACACATTTGCCACGTAATACATTGTTGTTTACAAGATTACAAAATATCACTTAGTTGTATTACAAAACAACATCATTATTAATGTATAAGAAGGATGCCAGTCATGCCCGCCAATTAGCTTCACCCTCGTACCATGCTCAGCAACAAGCTACCTGCCAACTGAAAATGCATTAAAATTCAGCGTTGTTGAGTGAGTCCTTGTTTTATATGTAAAATACTTTGTTGCTGAGTGAGTCTTTGTTTTATATGTAAAATAATTTAGCTTTAGTAAAAACCTTTCCTTTACTTTCGTTTGTGATCACACAACATACATACATCTTGATAATATCATTATTATTTTTGTCATCGTTCATAATCATTCATTTCACAATTTTTCATTAAATTTGATTTCTATCTATATCCTGTCATAAGCTATACCCCATCATTGGTGCACAAAGCAACTACAGTCTTGGGGTTAAGTGGCAAGGATCCCGTATCACACGTATGGATCAGTCACCAAGACTGACCCCCCTGTGTGTACACCCTAATGGGTTAGCCAAGATCGCACGCGACATTGCACATAGTTGAGCTAACAACTCTTCATTGAGTTGTGAACCTCATTAATTTTGCTTGCAATACTTTCATTCATTCGTTATGTTCCACTTTTTATTATCTTTAATCTTTCACCTCTTTTATGATAATACTTTACGTATAAGAGCATTAACACACCACGTAAAGTCATGTAATAATACGTAACAAGGAACAACAATAACGGGCCACAACATGCATAACAGGAACAAACATAACCCCCAAAACATTCCAGAGCTAAATCATAAATTTCCATTTTTCCCAAAAATTCAGAAAAATTCTAAGGCAACTTAGGCGCATGAGCACTATGTAGGCGCATGGGCACTATGCAGGTGCATGGACAGTTGGGCACATGGAAACGCTTGGGAGCATGGGGAAAAACTTAGGCGCATGAGCAAACACTAAGGCGTATGGGCAAAAACTTAGGCGCATGGGAACTATGCAGGCGCATGAGTACTTGGGCGCATGGGAAACTTAGGCGCATGAGCAAACACTTAGGCGTATGGGCAAAAACTTAGGTGTATGGGAACTATGCAGGTGCATGAGTACTATGCAGGCGCATGAGTACTTAGGTGCATGGAAAAACTTTGGCGCATGGGTAGTTTGGGCGCATGGGCACTATACCAGTTCTAACTTACACTGATTTCAGTTCCTGATCATCATCCTAACATATTCTTATCACAAATCTAGTATACTAAGCTCATAAAACAAGCATACAACCATATAATTCAGTAAAAACATTCACAAACACACATACCCACATAAAACAGAGAAGCACATATGGTTTACTTTGCAAAAATAATAATATACATGCATTTCCAGCCCTAAAACAAGGTTAAAAACAGAAAATTCAGGGTTCTAGAACTCACCTACAGCAGCCTTCAAGTAAAACTCCTCCAAACTCGAGAGCACTTGGAGTTCAAACACCTAACACACCAAAAACACCAAACCGAACGCATAAAAACATATAACACTCGGTCCATAAGCTGGAAATTCAGCTGAAACCGAACAAACCACACAAAATCTTACCTTCTAGACGATCTTCTTCTTCGTCTCTCTAGAAAACCAATGGAAACTTTCTGTGTTTCTTCTTTCTGCAGTCGAGCAGTTAGTGAGAGCAGGAAGAGTGGGCGGCCATGCCCACTTTTTGAAAATAATAATAATAAAGTTTGCCTCTTGCACAACTTTAACCCCTCAACTTGGGTTATTTCACCTTTCTTTCTTTATACTTCTCTTTTCTTTTAAAATTTTCGGGTGTTACAAGGCAGCTCATCTTGACATGTTGCACACCTTAGAGATCTTACAGATAATAATACGTATGGAGGAGCTATCTCATTTGTACCCATTCCCTGCCTGTTCTGATAAAAAATCTTTACATGCATGGATGAAGATATTATGTTCTTGAAGGTTTCCTCTACAAGAATACATTTTTCTACCTTAGCTTTGATGACCACAAGCTCAACTTGGCATTAAATGAATTTGGTAATAAGATCCTTGATCCAATTCCTGTAATTTGTGTGGTCATGCTTAACAGTTGAAATGGTTTTCTCTAAATCTTCTATTGTAAGTTTATAATCATTTTCAGCACTTTTAAAGTCATCTTTTAAGATGTTCAAGGACTCAAGATTAGATCTCACTTCCAAATTATAGGACCTATACATGTTAACTTTTGCAATGCATTCAGGGGTATAAAGATGTTCCAATACCTTAGCTTCTTCATGATCAGCAATCAGTACTTGGTTTGGAGAAGCATCTTCCACCTAAAAGCTCTAGTCAAAGCCTCCTTCTTCAACAACAACAACAGCATATTGTTTGGGCTGGCTTGGCTTCTCAGTTCTTGGAGCTGCATCAGTGTAGTTTGGCCAAGGCTGTGCTTGGCCACTTTTTGTTCTTGGTGCCTTGTACTCTCTAGCAAAGTGGCACATCTGGTTATAGTTATAACACTTCATTTGCTTTTGTCTAGTCCAAACTTTCCACTAGCCACATTGCTAGGAAACTTTCTCCCTGTCCTCTTGTAGAACTTCTTCACCCTGTGAGTGAGAAGAGCCATCTTTTGGACTCTCTTCATGTACTCTAGATCATCTGGATGGATGCAATCCAAGTCGTCATGAGTAAAATGAAGGTTGCCATAACTTTCATCAGTAGACACAAAAGCCTTGTGCAGTGCTTGTCTGTTGGAATGGGCTTCCTTGGATGTAGCTCTCCCTTGGTGCCTTAGGGAAGGTAATGAAAGGACCCTTTTATGAGTTTTCAGGGAAGCATATGAGATGATGTTGTGATTCTATTCTATCCCTTTCTACCACATGAAGGGGTGAACTCTGCTGGTTGTTGGAAGAGCTTCTGGATGGATTTTGCAAGTTCATCTCCATCTGGTACCCACTAAGGATACCATACAGCTCTGTGAGAGTAAAAGTAGAGATGTTCTGAATTCTCTTAATGGTCACATAGTAGTGAGTCCATTGCCTGGAAGAAAGAACATGAACTTCCTCACTATGTCCCTGTTCTCAAGCTTTACACCAACATCAGTCAGAGTATCCACAATCTCAACAAATTTGAAGTATTATTGAGTCATGGTTTCACCTATCTTGTAGGTGAAATATTCAAACTACCACTTCATAATATCCTTCTTGTTCTATTTTGCTTCATCAGACCCCTCATACATCAGCTTTAGTGCATCCCAGAGCTGCTTAGCAGTCTTGCATTTCTTAAAGCCTCAATATATGTGTTGGTCCAACTGATCGTTTGAACGTGCTTTTGATGAAGATTTAACACTAAAATTCATAAGATATCACTAAGTCTAATAGCTTGTAGACCAAGTAATGATGAAATATGAACACAAATCAAACATAAAACCCATTTGTAAGAGAATTTGTGAAGAATAAGAAGAATAATGCTCAAATAAGTGAAATGTAAGCTCTTAGCAATGCACAAACAAAGGATGAACTCAAATCTATAATAATTAATAAAGTTCCAAGAGTTACAAGAACAAACCATGTGTGAAGCCTTTTCTAAGGAGATACTGTGCTAGGGTTTCATACTAGATTCTAGGAGCTTGATGTAATCCATACACGAATTTATCCAGTTTATAAAATTTTTCAGGAAAATCTGGATCTTCAAAACCCATTCATTGAAAGACATAGATCTCTTCGTCAATAGCTCCATACAGGAATGCACACTTGATGTCCATATGGATGATTTTGAAGTTTTTATGAGCAGCATGAGCTAGGAAAATCTGAATGGCTTCAATCGGGCCATGGGGGCAAACACCTCAGTATAATCACCCCTCCTCCTGAGCAAATCCTTGAACAACCAGCCTTGATTTGTTTCTAATCACAACCCCACGATCATCTGGTTTGTTCTTGAATACCTACTTTGTACCAATTGGATACTTATTTGGAGGAAGATCAACTAGTTACCACACTTTCAATTTTTTGAATTGTTGAAGCTCTAATTGCAATGACTCCACCCAGCTTGGGTCTTGAAGAGCCATGGCCATATTTTTTGGGTCAGTTTGAGATAGAAAACAAGCAAAGAGACATTCATTAATTAGCCCTGATTGGCTTTGAGTCCTAACACCGTCAGATATTGAACTAATGACATAATCATATGAGTGATCTTTTAGGGTTTTAAAGTTAGTGTTGAGGGTTGAGGAATTAGATGAAGTGGGTTGTGGGGAAGATGGTTGTGAGGTGGATGATGGTATCATGGATGGTTGATTGGAAATAGGACTTTGTGGCATTTCTGATGGTGTTGAAAGGATTTGGTTTTCAGGTTCAGGTTGATGTTGAAGTGGGAGATCTGGTTGAAGATGAGGTTGTGGTTTAGGTTGAGGTTGAGGTAGTGGTTCTAGTTGTGGTTGAGATTGTGGTTGAATAGGAATGATGGGTTGACCACTTAAAGAAGGAATGCCATCGTCAGGGAAGGATGGCATATTTAATGAATTAAAAACGGTGTTTGAATCATAGAACCAATCTAGATCAGAATCGATGTTGGAAACATTAGACTCTTGCCAATCAACATAGAAAGATTCTTGCACTATTAGTGTCTGTTTGTTGTATACTCTGTAAGCCTTTTGAGTTGAAGAGTATCCGACAAAGTAACATTCATCAGACACTACTCCAAACTTGGAATTTTGAGCTTGAGTATTCAACAACGTGCAAGAGCAACCGAAAGGACAAAAAAAGTCAATCAACGGTTTTTGCTTGTGAAGCAGTTCATGTGGAGTCTTTATCTTGTCTTTCATAATTAGAACTCTATTTAGAACATAGGAAGCATAGTTGACTGCTTTTGCTCGGAATATAATTGGAAGTTTAAATTCTATGAGCATAGTATGTGCTGCTTCAATAAGAGTTCGATTCTTTCATCCTGCAACACAATTCTGCTGAGGTGTTCGGGTAGTGCTAAATTGTCTAAGAATCCCTTTGCCTGCACAGAATGAATCAAAGATCTAATTTCTAAATTATTTTCTGTTGTCACTTTTTATCGCCAAAACTTTCTAGTTGTTGAGATTCTCAATGGTTAAAAGCAGCTTCTACAACGCCTCTGCTGTCTCCCCTTTATGTGCTAGGAACCGAACCTAAGAATATCTGGAATAATCATCTGTAACAACAAGACAATATGTTTTTTAGCAATACTCTTCATACGTATTGGACCAAATAGATCACAATGTAATAACTCAAGAGGATTAGAAATAGAATTTTCTTGTTTAGGCTTGTGTGATTTCTTGTGTTGTTTACCTTTAGCACAAGATATTCATTATTTGATTACCAAAAAATCCTTTTGTGGTAAACCTCTGAAAAGATTATTTTTTAACCAACTTGTTAATATTTTTAAAATTCACATGGCCCAAACGTCTATGCCATAGAAATGACTCAGAGGGAGAAGCTTTTGACAAGAGACAGGTCATGGTGGAGGTTGATTCTTTGGATTTCATATCAAGCAGATATGTGTCATTCTTCCTTAGAGCTCGCATGATAACCAAATCATCTGTAGGATGAGGTGTAGGCATTGGAGAATAGCAAAAGGTGCTAGGCAGTTGGTAAACATGAGTGGTTTCACCACAACCTAACCCTATCTTAATTCTAACTCCCCTTTGTTTGCTATAGAGTTCCTCTAGCTTCATTCCAGAAATAGTCCATTTATCAAGTTTTGTTTTAAGTTTAGTGGTCTCGAATTCAGCTAATGTTACCCTTTCTATCAAAGCATTTACTTCCACGTTTCTCTTAAAAAGGGTTCTTTTTAAATGATCACTTTCTTTTAAAGCTTTATTTAATTTTACAAAAAATTATGCTTTATTTATTTAAGTTCCTCATTTACCCTTTTTAGTTCCCCTTCATGTTCTTTTAATATATTGTTTACTCTATAGATCCCAAACAAATGAATTTTGCAAGCAGATGAACACATGTTTTGAACTACCTCATAATGAATCTCAATCACCTTCTTCTTTGCAGCTAGGGCCTTCTCATAATTGCAGACACTTGATTCCACTTTCAACTCCTCTTCCCTTATAGCTTTTCCATCTTCACTATTTTCTTTCTTTTTACAAGCATTCTTCAAACTATCTTTCTATTCACACCCCTTCCTTCTTCCTGCTTCATTCTTCACTACCTCTGCAATCTCAGCTACCAGGGCATGATTGATTTCTTCTTCAATCTAGGCTAACTCAGCACTCCAGTCAAAGTTAGTTAGCAGAGCTGTTTACTTCTTCTTCTTGTTCTCTTACTTATCATCAATTGGAATGACCGGGTTAACTGCCATTCAGGTTCAGTGACGATAGGAGATGGACATTCTTTTTTAAAATGCCCAAGTTATTTGTAGTTGAAGCACCTGAGCTTTGATTTGTCAAATCCAACCATTCCATTTTGGTTTCCAAAATTCTTCCTTTCTGTTCTCTCCATGAATCTTCTCACCCTTAAAGTGATCATAGCCATCTGCCACTGAAGATCGGCTTACTCCAGATCATCAGGATCCACCTGATACATATCTTCTATAGTCATTCCTCTTCCCTTTAGTTCACCAGCCACCAATGCTTCATAACTATACATGAAGAGACCAAATAGAGCCATACTCTCTGATGGAACCTGTGGAAGATTTGGCGATTTTGATGTCGATCCACTACCTGTAGTCTTGTTGGAAGTACCGGTCATACCACCATAAGATGACACATGCTTTGATGAGTCTGAACAAGTTGAAATAAGAGCAGCATTCTATGAATAAGCTTGAGATGGAAGCATTGCTTGATTGTATTCTCTTTGTTTGAGGTCTTACTCGAAGGACTTCAACTTGTTAATTATGTCCATAAGTTTGTAATCCAGAAATCTCGTTTCTTGCCTCGACATCCTCACTTGTAGAATCCATTGTGGTGGTAGAGAATCTAGCAGCTTCGTGACCTGTTCATTGTTTGACAGCTTCTCATCATACTTATTCAGTGTGCAAGTAACAGACAAAAAACAATTGGTGAGATCAGTGAGACTCTTATTTTTGTGTGCAACAAAAGAGTTGAATTCCTTTTCGGCTTGAGCAGCTTTATCCTTGACCAATTCCTCATTACAATCATAGAATTCACACAACGCCTCGACTAAAGCCTTTGCAATTTTATACTCACCAAGTATGTTGTTGATTTCTTCTGATAGGCACAAGGTCAGAGCACTTGATGTCTCTCTTAAAGTATTTTGTTGGATCTGCAATTTGAATGGTCACATTATCTCCTATTGAAACAAAAACATGAGGTCCTTTCACAATTGACTCCCATTGGTTGTGATCAGTGTACAGGAAGAAGGCTTTTAAACATCTTTTCCAATCATCAATGTTGTCACCATTGATTAGCTTAGGAGGTCTGTTTGGTGCCACACTCTCAAGATCAGCAAGAGTAAAACTTGTCTTCATTGAAATTTGATTAAGTCAAAAACTAGTAGTTTCGCATAACAGAATGTGGTTTTGCACAAGAAACAGTAGTTGCACTAGAGATAGTTTCGCACGCAGAACTTAGTTTCGTAGCTAGTTTCTGTAGTAGTTTCGGCAGCAGTTTCGACCGAAGCTATTGAAATTTTGTTCAAAGAAAAAAGGAAGATAGTTTCGCAAGGAAACTAATCATAATAAAGAACTTTCCTTCTAGATTCGCAAAGGAATCAAAACGACCAAAGATTAGTAGCTACGCACTATAATTTCGCAAGAAGAACTGCAGTTTCGAACTTTGAATCTGAAAACCCCTTTTTTGCGAAAAAGACCCAAAAATCACAAAAACTCACTTAGATCATAACCAATTTGAGATCTAATGATTTCAGAGGTTTCCCAAGTTTACACCACACTTTTCTCAATCAACTTCCATGGATAACACACGTAAAACAGCTTCGAAATGATTGAAAAGATGAATTTGTCAAACCTACCCAAAAACACAAACAATCAAGAGCACAAAGGCTCTGATACCATATTGTTGGTCCAACTGATCATTTGAACGTGATTTTGATGAAGATTTAACACTGAAATCCATAAGATATCACTAAGTCTAATAGCTTGTGGACCAAGTAATGATGAAATATGAACACAAATCAAACATAAAATCCATTTGCAAAAGAATTTGTGAAGAATAAGAAGAATAATGCTTAAATATGTGAAATGTATGCTCCTAGCTATGCACAAACAAAGGATGAACTCAAATCTGTAATAATCAATAAAGTTCAAAGAGTTACATAATAAAGAACAAAGAAACATATATATATAGGACCTAGTTTCGCGATACAGTTTAGCATACTGCGAAACTTTATGCACCATGGCATGCGAAACTACGGAGCGAAACTGCAGTATCGCAAGCAGTTTCACATGCCACAGAGTGCGAAATAAGAAAAAATTAAACTAGATCCTATTACATTAATATCTAACCTGTAATAAACTATAACTAAACAATAAAACAAATGACAAGGTGAATACCACCCTATTCTTGATCATCAATGTGTAGTTAGGAAGAGTAGTTTGAAGAGTGGTCATGGCCTTCTGATCTATATCTATTCTTTTCTAGTCTTCTTCAGAATAGTCAGCCATTTCCTTTGGTATCATGCCACCTCTAACAGTGGCTGAAGAAGTGCATGGGATGTGAGATCCTTTGACAACAGATCTCCACATCCTACTGTCTAGAGACATGATGAACCCTTCCATACGTTGGCACCAAGTATCAAAATCATCAAACGTGATCAGTGGAGATGTTGTCATAGTTTCAGTTTCCATATCAGCCTTAGCAAGAGCTTCCATTTGAGATTTAAGTGTTCGATGAAACTGAAATGATCAAAGATGGTAAGATCTTACAATCAAGAGCCTGAAATGCTAGGATACCAATTGCAGGACTGGTGAAGGGTGGTCAATTCAACAGTTTTGCAAGGTGGAGAGATTTGGAACACTTAGTAGATCAAATAGGGAACCGGTTAAATGATACAAAGAACACAAGTAAAAGAACAAGAACAAGAACACTCAAATATGGTTTTCAAGAATGATGTATATTGCTCTCAAGTTCTTATAAGTGTTACAAAGCATAAAAGAAAATATACAAGTACTTGAGACACTTTATACTACATCCTACAGCCGCCCATACTTTGAAGGCCAGCTGGAAACACTAATCTAGACAACACGATCAATGTAGAGTCAAAAGGCAGATTGCCTTTTGATTTGTGACTATGACATTGTAACGCCCGAAACTTCGGTCAAAAAATAAAAAATAAAATAAAAGTATCAAGAAGAAAGAAAAAATAAGCCAAAGATGAGGGGTGTTTTGTGTAAAAGTACACAAAAGTCAAAAGTGCACTTTATATGGACATAGTCGCCCATATCACTCCTGCTGCTACGGTGTTCAACCGAATCAGAAGAAGCAGTTGAATTCGATTTCTCTCGGTTTCAAGGAGAAGAAGAGGCTGATTCCCGCTTGTGGTTAGTGTTCTTTGTATTTTATGGTTTGGTTTGCTTGGGTTTGACCATGAAACCGATTTATATGTGTTTATGTGTTTTGTTGTCTGTTTTTGTTTGTTTTAGGCGTTTCAACTCTTATGCACACGAGTTTGGAGGAGTTTTGCTTGTTTGCTACACTAGGTGAGTTCTACGACCCCGGTTTTATGTTTTTAAACTTCTTTCGGGCTGAAAATGCATATAAAATGTTTTACAACCGTCATGAATGTTAACCGTGTGTTTATGTGTATGAATTTCTGTGTTTTATGAGGATGTAAGCTTGTTCTAAGAGTTTAGCATGATAGATCTGTGTTAAGAATGTATGAGAATGAGGTTTTAGAACTGGTTATAGCATAAGTCTCATTTACAAGTCTAATGGTTCATCCGCATTTACACTGTGATAATTGCCCAAGTGTTTTGTTCACCCGCATTTACTTTTGTTCACCCGCATTTGCAGTTGTTCACCCGCATTTGCCTTAATTCAGCCAAAGTGTTCATCAGTATTTCTTTTTGTACATGCGCATTTGCTACAGTGTCCATCAGCATTTCTTTTGTACATGCGTATTTGCTACAGTGTTCATCAGCATTTCCATTAAGATAGAATAATTACCAAGTGTTCGCCCGTATTTGGAAGTTGTTCACCCGCATTAGTTTTGTTCGCCCGCATTAGTTTTGTTCATTCGCATTTTTTCTCATTCATCCGCATTTCTTTAGGACTTGAGGAATTTTCTAGGATTTTGGAAAATCAGAAATTAGGGTTTGACCATGGTTGACTTGATGCTTTTATTTGATTATCTTATGCATGTTGTGGGCTGCCCTTATGTGCCTATTTTGACATAATGATGATGATAATGAATGTAACTGATTGTACGTATGATGTATGATCACATATGAAGGAGGAATATGGTATTTTAAAAAGGGTATTTTCCTACATAAAGCTTACATGATATTTTCCTATGATTTTAAATCTAGAACTCACTCAGCAAAGCTGACTTTTATGCATTTTCAGTTGGTAGGTAATTTTGCTGAGGATGGCACTCAGGGAGGCTACTCGTCGGGGAAAGGCTGACATCCATTCTTGAATATAATGCTGTTGTTTTGTAATGCAAACTAATGATCTTTTGTAACTGTACCAAACATGTATTACTTAGTAACAACATTTATAAATTAATGAATGGCTTTTTAATGTTTAAATTCCGCTGCATTGTGAT
Source organism: Flaveria sonorensis (assembly GCA_025506505.1). Taxonomy (NCBI): domain Eukaryota; kingdom Viridiplantae; phylum Streptophyta; class Magnoliopsida; order Asterales; family Asteraceae; genus Flaveria; species Flaveria sonorensis. Next base: position 24,849,218 of record CM046439.1, on the reverse strand, counting down.
AATGAATTATGAAATGTTTTATAAATTGTGCTGTGAATGTCCAACTGTGAGGTCTCCGGAGATGGAGCCTTACAAGTTGGCATTAGAGCCAATGTTTAAGAGAAATAGGTAAATATTTTCAAAACCTAAACTTAAACTGAGAATGGGATGAAGGGAGGGATGCCAGCCCGAGTAGCTACGTGCCATCAGGTATTTCTTTTCTTAATGATAACCAGTACTATATGTGTGTGCTATTTGATTTATGTGCTTTTAGTAGATTTGAATACTGATGTAGTCAGGATAGGAAATGCTTGGGGGATGAAGAGTAAAGTAAGTGGCTAATCACAACTGGCCACTGTAATTAGGGACTTACTATACTTGACATAAACCGAGCTATTACCTTGAATGACCGTGTTGGTGTTTGAATCTTATAGTGTTAGTGGATGGCTGGAGGTAGATCATCTAAGGCTTCTAGAGGTGGAGTACAGGGTGGTCGTGCTGGTAGACCCCGGGCCGCAAAGAACCAGATGAGAACTGTAGAGACGGCTCCTGCTGAGCCTGAGCTTCATCACCCGAAAGGAGTGGATGAGAGTGCGAATCTAAGAGCCTCGGTGAAGGAGGCAGTGGTGGAGGAGGTGCACCAAGTCATGCAGACGATCCTACAGTCTATCGTCACTGAAGTGATCCGAGCTGTTAGGGAGGACAAAAGGAAAGAAAAGGAGGAAGGGAGAAGGGCTGCTGCTGGGAGAAGGGAGAATGAGAGAGATCATGGTAGAGATGAGGAGTTGGATGCCGAGAAAGGGGCCTCTAGTGATGATGAAGAGCTGGCGGTGCGGGAAACCTCAAGGGGTGCAGTTACGGGGCATTTCAACGGTGTAAACCCCCGACTTTTGAAGGAAATGGTAATGTTGCGGCTGCTCACCACTGGGTAAGAGAAATGGAGGCAGTGCTGGAAATTAGTGAGTGCCGGGAGGACCAGAAGGTGAAGTTCGACACCCACTCCTTTGTCGACACTAGGCTTTGTTGGTGGGACAATCTTGTCCAGGCCGAGGGCAACCGTGCCATCAGAAGGATGAGGTGGGGAGAATTGAAGAAGCTGGTAATCGAGGAATTCTGTCCTCATCGGGAACTCGACAAGGTTGAGAGGGAGTTCCTATAGCTGGAAGCGGGCAGTATGACCCACCAGCATACACCGCCAAATTCAATGAGATGGCGAGGTTGGTGCCGGATCAAGTTACGCCGGCATCAAGGAATATCAAAAGGTATATTCAGGGGTTGCCAGCAAACATTCGCAGGCACTTGATCGCCGCCAGACTGAGCACTTTTAGGTCGGCGGTGGATTTAGCTGGGAGACTGTATGATGAAAGAGAAGTGGAGGTGGTGGAGGTGAAGAAGACTGGTGGTAATAACATAAGTTGGAACGGGAGGAGATTTGGGCGTGGTGGTTTCACCCCAAATAGCAAGAGGCCGAGGATGGATGACCGTCGGGTTGTTGCTGCAGGCTCGGGGTCGAAGAAGTGTGATAGATGTTGGAAGGAACATAGCGGGGAATGCCGCTTGGGATTAAATGTTTTCCTCAAGTGTGGGAAGCCCGGTCACATAGCAAATGATTGTGGGGTGCCGAGGTGCTTCAACTGTGGCGGGGTTGGCTACAGAAACTACGAGTGCAGGAAGCCGAGAGCTGAGAACTCTTGGAGTAAGAAGGTGGCTGAAGAAGGAGGGCAGAGGGCAAGTGCTATAGCCTTCACGATGACCCGAGAGGAAGCCCGGGTAGACCCCGACGTCGTGTCATGTGTGTTCCAAGTAAAACAAACTTGTGCCTCTGTATTATTTGATTCTGGTGCTAGTAGGAGTTTCATATCTGCTGCCTTTTGTGCTAAATTGCCTGTTAGTAGTAGGAGCATCGATGAACCTTTTGATGTAGAAACTGCTATTGGTAAGTCTACCAGAATCTCTGCTATTATTGAAAGCTGTGACATAGAACTAGAAGGCCATAAGTTCTCTGCTAAACTATTTGTGATGCCCCTAGGTGGATTTGATGTAGTACTAGGGATGGATTGGTTAGCTTCCTATGAGGCAAACATCGTGTGTCGGAAGAAGATGATTCGGTTAGTTGCACCCGATGGGAGTTCAGTGACAGTTTATGGTGATCGCGTCACTACGGTTCCGAAGGTGATTTCGATGCCGGTGGCAGAGAAGTGTATAAGGCGCGGATGTAATGCCTACTTGGCATACGTAAATGATGTGGATACGTCGATACCGCAATTGTCCGATGTGCCGATAGTGTGTGACATCGCAGACGTGTTCCCAGAAGATCTGCAGGTGTGCCACCAGACCGCAAGATCGAGTTTCAGATTAACTGTATTCCCGGTGCACAACCAGTTGCCAAAGCACCATATCGGTTAGCTCCATCCGAGATGAAAGAGTTGATGGATCAGCTACAGGAACTAATGGACAAGGGGTTTATTAGACCGAGTATCTCTCCTTGGGTTGCTCCGGTATTATTCGTAAAGAAGAAGGATGGTAGTATGAGGATGTGTATAGACTACCGTGAATTAAACAAGCTGACAGTAAAGAACCGATACCCCCTACCAAGGATTGATGATCTATTTGATCAGCTTCAAGGTGCCAGTTGGTTTTCCAGAATAGGCCTCCGATCGGGTTATCATTAGTTGAAGGTAAAGGAGCAAGACATTCCTAAGACAACTTTTCGCACGCGTTATGGACATTACGAGTTCCTTATTATGTCTTTCAGTTTAACCAACGTCCCAGCTGCCTTTATGGATTTGATGAATCGAGTGTGCCGACCAATGTTGGATAAATCAGTGATTGTGTTTATTGATGATATCTTGATTTATTCAAAGAGCAAAGAAGAACATGCCGGCCATATACGTAAAGTGTTAAAGACACTTAGGAGAGAAAAGTTATATGCTAAATTCTCTAAGTGTGCTTTCTGGTTATGTGAAGTTCAATTTTTAGGTCACATGGTTAATGCTAAAGGGATCATGGTGGACCCGGCGAAGGTTGAGGCGGTGATGCAATGGGAGTCTCCAAAGACGCCATCTGAGATTCGAAGTTTCTTGGGATTGGCAGGCTACTACAGGAGGTTCATTCAAGACTTTTCCAAGGTAGCCTCACCTTTGACTAAATTGACTCGCAAGGAGGTGAAGTTTATGTGGGGATAAGAATAGGAGGATGCTTTTGAGGAGTTAAAGGCAAGATTAACTCAAGCTCCTGTTTTGACATTACCTGAAGGGAGTGAAGACTTAGCGGTGTATTCGGATGCCTCCTATTCGGGACTGGGTTACGTGTTAATGCAATGTGGGAGAGTAATAGCCTACGCGTCCCGACAGTTGAAAACCCACGAGGTCAATTATCCCACGCATGATTTGGAGCTCGCGGCTGTGGTCTTTGTATTAAAGATTTGGCGGCATTACCTGTACGGGGTGAAATGCACAATCTTCATGGACCACCAGAGCCAAAAGTATTTCTTTGAGCAGAAAGATCTCAACATGAGGCAGAGGAGGTGGTTAGAGCTGATTAATGATTATGATTGTGAAATCCATTACCATCCGGGTAAAGCCAATGTAGTGGCTGATGCCCTCAGCCGAAAAGAGAGACCCGAGCCAATCCGGGTGAAGGCTTTTCAATTGGTGATGACCTCTGATGTGATGACACAGGTCAAAGAATTTTAGGATGAGGCATTGAAGGAAGATCGTCTTAACTCTGAAAGGATGAGAGGTCTAGTCACGGAGTTAGGAGAAAATACCCACGGAGGTAGAACCCGCTTCGGGCGGATGTGGATTCCCCGCGACGGTGATCTACGGGGACGAATTATGGACGAAGCTCATAAGACTCGATACTCCATTCATCCCGGTACCACTAAGATGTATCAAGATATGAAGAAAGACTATTGGTGGCTAGGTATGAAGCGCGATGTAGTGGAGTATGTGCGTAAGTGCCTTACTTGCTTACAAGTGAAGGCAGAGCATCAAAAGCCATACGGGAAGATCCAACCGTTGGATATACCCGACTGGAAGTGGGAGCACATCACCATGGGTTTCATCATGAAGTTATCCCGTACTGCGAGGGGGTACGATACCATATGGGTGATAGTTGATCGTTTGACAAAGAGTGCTCACTTCCTACCGATCCGCGAGACGTATTCATCCGAGAGGTTGGCGGATCTGTTCATCAAAGAGATTGTATCTCGTCATGGTGTGCCAGTGTCCATCGTGTCAAACCGTGACACTCGGTTCACATCGAAGTTTTGGAAGAGATTCCATGATGCGATGGGGACGAGGCTACACATAAGTACGGCTTACCATCCTCAGACAGATGGTCAGTCTGAGAGGACGATTCAAACGCTCGAGGACATGCTCCGAGCATGTGTGATAGACTTCGGAGGAAGTTGGGATGATCATCTACCATTGGCAGAGTTCTCATACACCAACAGCTATCATGCCAGCATTGGCATGCCACCTTACGAGATGCTATATGGTAGGAGATGTAGAACGCCCATGTGTTGGGGAGACATTGGGTAGAAAGAGTTGGGAAGCGTGGAGGTAATCGAGGCTACGACTGTGAAGCTAGAAAAGATCAAAGGATAGATAGAAGTCGTATGCCGATAAGAGGCGTAGATCAATCGAGTTCAACGTGGGTGATAAAGTCATGTTAAGGTCTCGCCCTGGAAGGGAATCATCTAGTTTCGAAAGAAAGGCAAGCTGAGTCCGAGATACATAGGGCCTTTCTGAATCGTTGCACGAGTAGGGGAGGTGGCCTATCAACTAAATTGCCTGATGAGCTAAGTGGAATTCACCCGACGTTCCATGTATCACATCTAAGAAAATGCTTGGCCGATGAAGATATGATTGTGCCACTGGAGGATATCGAAGTGGATGAAAGACTCAATTATATGGAACAACCGGTGGCCATCATAGACAGTAAGGAGAAGAGATTGAGAAATAAAGTGGTTCCACTCGTACGTGTGCAGCGGAAACACCGGAAGGGTTCCGAGTCTACGTGGGAGAGGAAGGATGAAATAAGACAGCATTACCCATAGTTATTCGAAGAGTGACAGGTTTCAGGGATGAAACCTCTTTAAGGGGGGTAGACTTGTAACGCCCGAAACTTCGGTCAAATAAAAAAAAAGAAAATAAAAGTATCAAGAAGGAAGCAAAAAGAAGCCAAAGATGAGGGGTGTTTTGTGTAAAAGTACACAAAAGTCAAAAGTGCACTTTATATAGGCATAGTCGCCCATATCACTCCTGCTGCTACGGTGTTCAACCGAATCAAAAGAAGAAGAAGTTGAATTCGATTTCTCTCGGTTTCAAGGAGAAAAAGAGGCTGATTCCCACTTGTGGTTAGTGTTCTTTGTATTTTATGGTTCGGTTTGTTGGATTTTGACCATGAAACCGATTTATATGTGTTTATGTGTTTTGTTGTCTGTTTTTGCTTGTTTAGGTGTTTGAACTCTTGTGCACACGAGGTTGGAGGAGTTTTGCTTGTTTGCTACACTAGGTGAGTTCTAGGACCCTGGTTTTATGTTTTTAAACTTCTTTGAGGCTGAAAATGCATATAAAATGTTTTACAACCGTCATGAATGTCAACCGTGTGTTTATACATATGAATTTCTGTGTTTTATGAGGATGTAAGCTTGTTCTAAGAGTTTAGCATGATAGATCTATGTTAAGAATGTATGAGAATGAGGTTCTAGAACTGGTTATAGCATAAGTCTCATTTACAGGTTTGATGGTTCATCCGCATTTACACTATGATAATTGCCCAAGTGTTTTGTTCACCCGCATTTACTTTTGCTCACCCGCATTTGTAGTTATTCACCCACATTTGCCTTAATTTAGCCTAAGTGTTCATCAGCATTTCTTTTTGTACATGCGCATTTGCTACAGTGTCCATCAGCATTTCTTTTCTACATGCGCATTTGCTACAGTGTTAATCAGCATTTCCTTTAAGACATAATAATTACCAAGTGTTCACCCGCATTTGCAAGTGTTCACCCGCATATGCAAGTTGTTCGCCCGCATTAGTTTTGTTCACCCGCATTTGTTCTCATTCATCCGCATTTCTTTAGGACTTGAGGAATTTTCTGGGATTTTGGAAGATCAGAAATTAGGGTTTGATCATGGTTGACTTGATGCTTTTATTTGATTATCTTATGCATGTTGTGGGCTGCCCTTATGTGCCTATTATGACATTATATGTGACTTTATGTGGTTTGCTTATGATCATAAAGTATTATTATTAATCAAGTGAATGATTAATGCTAATGAAAAGTGGAACATAAAGAATGTAAGGAAGTCTTGTAAGCAAATTCACAATGAGGTTCACAACCACTAGGTTGTTAGCTCAACTGTGTGGTTTAGCTAACCCTTTGGATACACACAGGGTCAATCTTTAAGATTGAGGGGACCACTGTTGTTGCCCCGGTACTGGAGTCAGCATTTGTGCACCATGGATGGAGTCTATTCATAGACTTCAACGCAGTACCAGGTTTATGCGCATTATATGGGGGGTATAGCACTTTGGTCCATATCGAGGTGAAAGATTAAAAAGTAAAAGGCTCAAGAGAGCGGCCATGGAAATGGTGAAGAAAATTAATGATGATGATAATGAATGTAACTGATTGTATGTATGATGTATGATCACATACGAAGGAGGAATATGGTATTTTAAAAACGGTATTTCCTATGATTTTTAATCTAGAACTCACTCAGCAAAGCTGACTTTTATGCATTTTCAATTGGCAGGTAATTTTGCTGAGGATGGCACTCGGGGAGGCTACTCGTCAAGGAAAGGCTGACATCCATTCTTGAATATAATGCTGTTGTTTTGTAATGCAAACTAATGATCTTTTGTAACTGTACCAAACATGTATTACTTAGCAGCAGTGTTTATAAATTAATGAATGGCTTTTTAATTTTTAAATTCTGCTGCATTATGATAATGAATTATGAAATGTTTTATAAATTGTGTTGTGAATGTCCAACTGTGAGGTCTCCGGAGACGGGGCCTACAGACATGTCGTAGCTCACATCCTAATATATTATAAAAAGGATAAAAGTACATAGTTGGCAAGTTGCAGACTAAAGACCTTAATCTACATTTGACAAAAGCTTGGACTTTTCACCAACTCATAGAAGATGGTGAGTCTTCAGAATGGAAGCTGAAAGCGGTTCAACTTTTGTCAAAAGGTGATTTAGATAAAGCATGTCTTCTCTTTCTTCGGAAGAAATCAGTCTTTGGCTTTGGAAGACTTTGTCCTTGAAGCTTCGGAATACTTCATCTTTGGCTTCGAAATATATGGTCTTTTGGCTTCGGAAGATTTGACACTTAGCATAATTCACTGAGTTGTATCAAATCTTTTAAAGTAACTTCCTTATAGTTCATTTCTGCATGCTGAGAGCTCTTGGTTATTCTTTGGTTGCATCAGCCTCTAGGTGTATTCCTTACAACCTCCCTAATTCCTTGCACCTTTTCTCTACACATTTCAAAAGAAAAATTACTCTTCTTCTCTCTCTATAATCATCCTCCTCAAGCATTTCAACAGGTTTTAAGATTTAAAAACCTTTAAGGTTCTTGGAAGGTAGGTTTTATGTTTTATGGTTTAATCTTATTTTCTTGTGTACCTTATTCATATATTCATTTGATCGTTATAATCGACTCTTGTTTATAACTGCATGAAATCCATACACCTTGGTGTATTTGTGGACGAGACAAAAAACACAAGTGAGATGCTCAAGTTTATAAACTCTATATGGTCACCCTTAATGTTCTTACATTTTGTTTTGTTTTAAAAGCACTAAAGTTTTCAATAAACCATTGTAAATCTTAATTTACATAACAAAATATGTAGTAATCACTCTACCACACATGACTTATATTTTCATTATATCTAAACACACACCAAAACACCAAAACATCACTTACGTGAATGTTTCTGATTTGGACTGCAAACTAAGATGAACTTTATTGAACTATAACTCTTTCATAAAAAATTAAAATAATGTAAAATCTAGTCCCACGACGTAGTTCGTTGAATTACCTTTCCAGTGGTATACCAAACGCTTTGAAATCATTTTGTTTGATCACTCAAACAGCCTAAACAAATCAGATGTGCAATTCTGGACATTCTAATTTGGATGACTATTTAGAAGCGTTTCTATGAACCAAATGAAAAACTTTTCAAAATAAAAGTATTGTGGAACACTTTAATCTATCATTCTGTAAAATTTCATAATTTTTGAATATCGTTTACTATTTTTAAAACGCATATAAAGTTCATCACATATTGCTGAAATTTCTGATTGCAGGTCAGCCTTTAAAGATTTACGATTTTGACCTATTTTCGGGTCCCAAATTGAAAACTTTCCTAAATGAAAATTGCTCACAACTTATTAATTTAATTGACTAGAAATTTTCATATTTTTTCATGAATGTTTGCTATTTTTAACACATGACCAAATTTCAACACAGATTGCTGTAAAAATCGGAGTTTTTTTTTTTAAAACTAACATTTCTTCTCTTAAGCTTTGATCATCTTGATCAACTAACAACACCATATGTTCTTATAACCTAAACTACTATTTTCTATAACCTTAGATTTTCATCCTTAACCGTCAAACATACACCAAGAACTCAAGAAACTCATCAAAATCACAAAGTGTGATTCATAGCCTCCTTTTCAACTTTTACACTTTTGGAGATGGAACATGTATATCTTTTCCATATCACATAAACTTTTTCATAAAGAAAATTCTTAAACAAGTAATATCAACTATGTGCTTAGTATTTGAACACTATATGATAGTTTTGAAATCATTAACTTGGGTTCAAGCCTAAGGAAGTACTAATATGAGCCATATGTGGGAAACCGATATAACATATAACATTGCAAAATCTTGGGGATTGTGGACACAGTTATAACGATGGCACAATCATTGATGTCACACTCTCAAAATCCATGTGTTAGGGTTGTACCGTGAAGCATGTGAACAAACCAGGATCCAAGTCTTTAGTTACTCAGAACGACTCTATATGTAACATTTAAAACAAAACCATAGTTTAAACTTTAAAACATAGCGGAAGTGTTATGTAAATATTTCAAACATAACGATCCGGAACCTGGTTTGTTCACATGCTTCATGGTACAACCAATGTACGTAAGTATGCAATAAGTCAAATGTAAGACAAAGATTGTTTGAAGCATGCTTGACACGTGAGTGCTCCTAAGGGCAGCTGCTAGTAACGACCTGAGAAAAGCATAATAAAAGTGTTAACACGATGATTGGTGAGTTCAAGAGTTTGTAAATCATCATAAGCAATAGCTTTTGTAAAACATATAAACATGTGTATTGAAATAGATAGCTAGTCTAATTTCATTAGTAATAACCAATAGTGATTTCGCGATAGAAGCTGACTATGTTCATTTGTTGCCTTCCACCACGACATACCAAGTCGTGATGCTGTTAGTAGTCAGGACAATATTGCACCCGCTTGACCACTAGTCATATGGGTGGGGCTTATCAGACCCAGTAGTACTACCCAAGATTTCTCGCTAAATTCCTTAACTAACGATCCAGAAGTGTAAGGGCTTTCAATGGTATACGCACTATGTCATACTAAACACATGTTATAATAATAAAGCATTTCAAAATAAAGTATGCTTTCTCCCCCAAAAAGAGAGTAAACAAAAGTGGGGCATTGAACTCACCTGGTGCGTAAAAGAACAGAAATAGGGAAGCTAACGATGAGTGGAAAGACAACCCGTCAAGGGTTACCTAGAACACGCAAATACATAAGTACGTGTAACCAGAAAGTTTAACAACCCTAAGTGTTCAATAAACACGTTGACCCAAGTGTTTCAGAAAACAAAGACTCATTTGACATAGTTGATCCATTTGACCTGTTGGTGACATGTTAGTTGAAACCTTGTTTGATCAAGTGTAGCAACTCATTACACATGATTATCATACAAGTTATTCATGTATGCCACATTATAAATCTTAAGTTCTATCATGATCATATACAACATAGATTATCATACAACACATGCGAATCTAAACATCATGCTCAACATACATATATTTACATCATAACTAACAAATCATACATTGAGTTTAATCAGGCACTACATGCCATGTGAAGCCAGTCAAGACTTCATACCCTAAACCCTGCCAATCTTACTAAGTAGGGGCCTCAGATTCACACGCGTGTATGACGATCGTTATCATATTACTAACCAAGATTCATACCAACTAACATACACAACAATGATCTTTTATAATCCCAAACATGATTCTATAACCTCCTAACATAACCCAATACTTTGCAATATTCCATAAAACCTAGATTTCCCAAATAATCTATCAATTATCCACATGATCCAATTAACACATTCAAACGCATTAGACATCATCAACAAGCATTCTAGCATGATCCTAACGCCATAAGCATGCCCAATTCATAATATCCAATGATTCACACCAATAAAGTTTTCCTTTCGGAAAAGTAACACCCAAAAATCAATCTATCATCCAAATCATTCATAAATTCATCAACTTTATATCTAATCTGGTTCATAGCAACCATCTAAACATGATAAACATCATCAATTCATCATAATTCTGAAATCTCATGCATAAAAGTTACTACTTATAGTAAGGTATGAACAACACATCAATTCTATGAATTTCTTGCATAATCCACGTAAACTAACATCAATGCAAAACAAATAACATCAAAACATCATCTAACAACATCAATTTCATGATATCATGCTCCAATCGAACTAGGATTTTTGAATCAAAAACTATAAAAAAAACTTCTTAAAACTCACCTTAAATCGTGTAATAGGTCAAGAATACTTGCTACGATGTTATAATGATCAAAGCCAAGCAAAATTGAATGTTCTTGATGCTAAAAGCTTAAAATCATAAGGGATGTGTGCTTTGGAGGGTTTCGGCTGAATGATAGGGGTATGGGGGCTAGGGTTGGTTTTTACTAAAATTAAGTTTAGTAGTTTTATAAATTAACCCCTCCTTGATCATCTTTTGTAAAAATTAAATCTTTTAACACTTTTAGATACTTTTAAATACAAAACTCATATATTATTAGTCAACAATAATAATCATATATTTTTAACTAGGAACAAAATACATGAATTATATATCACATGTCACGTTATCAAGTAAAATTCCCAAATAATATTTAAAATTTATGAATCGCATAACCACAATCTAATAATCAAAATTATTAATTAAATTATTATCTGTTAACCATTATTAATTGTTAGTAGGTCACCAATGTTCAATGACAACTAGTGTGTGCTCACAACACGTGTATGCAAGACATAACAAAACTAACGGAGTTTGATAACGGAATATTACCGGATGTCACATTTGAGGATTGTGGATGCAATATAACAATGACAAAATAGGGTTCATTGCATAGATCTTATGTTAATATTATTGCACATGAGATGAACTTGTATTAATTTGTAACTTTTTATGCCAACATGCTTTTATATCTTTATAAACCTATGTTTCTAACCAACAATATTGTTGACCTTTTTGCTTTACATGTTTCAGATGATGATAACTAGTAACTTGGATCTTCACTTAGGAATGCTTAAAGATCTAGAATAAAAATATAGTATTTTGCTTTGTTATGATTTGGTTGTTTGTTTCTTTTAAATAAGTGTTGGTAAAACTATGAAATCTAATAAAGTTGTGTTGCCTTTATTTTTTTATTCCATGAGCTATGTACTATATGTATGACACTTCGTGTTTTCGCCTTGGACAGGGTGTGACAATAATATTATGCCAAACTGTTATTTAAAAGTGAGTTTCATGTAGCCCCTCTTAAATTGCTTTTACTTATTTTTATGGAGAGACATGTTAAATTTTTTTTTCTAAATCATATTTCTTCAATGTATGCACACTAGTCCACCCAGTGATGTATTACTTGAGTTAATTGATTATCACACTAGAAGTCCCCGACTTAACTAAACAACCATTTAACTACTAAATGTAGTGTATGGATGTATAGTGATGGTACTATTAAGGTCTGACAACTCTCATTCTCCTAATTGATTGGAACGCTCAAATCTACAGTCAATAATGTTAAATGATAATTTCTTAACTAAGCTTATGCGTGCAAGTACCTTTGATAGATTCTTTCGTTGGGCACGGATCAACTGTCATGTAAGCTGTGGTTCGTGGGCTCAATGTAGTTACATATCAACCAAACTATATGATGCTTATAAATGATTATAACAATGATTTACCGACAATTGAAATCTCATACAAATGATGCAACTTTAGACCTACGAGCTCACCAACTTATGCAGCTCAAGACCTACGAGCTCACTAATATTATATGATGTTTATAGATGATTACAAAAATGATTCACTAACAATTGATTTGCTTACAACTTATGCAACTAAAGACCTACGCTAAAAGACCTACGAGCTCAGCAACATTATATTAATGTGTTATCTAACATGTTATTTAAGTAACTAGGCATGTATGAAACCCTCACTTTTGGAATGGCATGTCTAAGGCACATAGAGAGTTGTGCAGCATAGGATTAGAAATATTAGACCAATGCGATATATTTTTTCATAATATGTACCTTAATACAATTTGTGCCTTATAAATGTTATGAACAATTTAATACAATGTTGTTGTTCAGTATTTATACGATGTGTTCATAGTGTTCTACGCATCCATCCTCCAATTGTTTTCCCATCGACCAAAGGGTTGTGACAATTGATGAGGTTAAATGTACGGACCTAGATAAATGAATTATCTAAACAACCTTAACATGTTTGATAATTGTATTAGATATAACTGGTATATATATATTACAAAGAGTGCTCGACTGCTTATAAAATATAGTGAAACATGGATCTCAAATTCTAAAAGTATATAATGTTTAAAAGGAGGTTCATTATTTTTTATAAAATAATACATATAAAAAGTTAATATTTTTGTTTTACATCATAGATGTCTTGTGAATGCCTCTTGATTCCCAAAACTGACACTCTACACATTAAACTTGATGGAACAAACTTCCTAATTGTACTATAATGTAAAGAAAGACCTCAAGGCAAATGAGAAGTTACACATTCTAAACTCCTTGTACGCGAGTGATCACGCAATGATGCTAGTTAATTTCTCTATGAGACATGGGTCAAATACTGTGATGATGCTCAAATTATAACTCAATTGATGGTAGCATCAATTAGCCAAGATTTGAGAACTTATATGAGGGCTTCGTTGGCTTATGACATGATTGGAGAGTTAAAGGAAAGCTGTCATCAAAAAGTATGATAAGTATCCTAATGGGTTCTTCATGATCACATTTAGACTATCAATACAAAGAATTCTGATTGTGATAAAATCACGTTGTACAAAATTGATAAGCTCAAGCAAGTAGAGGTACTCTTTGACTCGCACCTAGTCCTTGACTTATCTTTTGATGTTGTTGGTGATGATTATGAAAAGGAATTTCATGCTCCAACTATTAACGAGACAGTGAGGGAATATAATTTCTATTTAGAGCATGGAGAGCTATGTTGATACTTGATAGCCTGGAGAAAGCATGTGTTTACATCAGTAGTGACATCATCAGGAGGAATAAATCAAGTAAAGAAATAGAGGCACTAAAAGAAATTAAAAAGACAAGATACGAGGGCATGCTATTGGTGAGACTAACCAATGTGTCAGGTTAGAGAAATGCTTTTGGCAGCCAAAGCATATGAATGTTTTAAACAATTCACTGAAGGTAACCTAACAATACTCTCAATAGTTTTAATCACAAGCGAAACTATTAATAATATGTGAATTTGTTTTGTAGAGATTAAGAAAAGGAGGAAAAGAAATAAAAGTAAAGAAAGACCAAAGAAACTTAAATATCACTTAGTAGTGAATGTCTTTTGAAGATTAAAGTTTTTATTATTATGTGATATAATTATGTTTTTCTTTGTATAGAACAAGGACTTCTCTACTTTTTCTTTACTTTGATTATTAAATGATTGAACAATTTTATTGGGAATAAAAATGTTGAATTTATTATGATAAGTACGTCATGTAATATATAATTGCCAAATAAAAGTAAGAATTTAAAATATCTATAATATGTATTAGATTTAGAAATAAAAGGATACACATATAAGCTTAAAACATAGCAATCTTAATTAAACGACTTGGAATTATTATATGAGACAAGGTATTTTCTCAAAATTTAATTGATTTGAGATAGCAAAATTATTTTGTCATCTAACCACTACCTTCTGAATTTTATAAGATAAGATAAGAATAGCAATGGAAAGTAGTTTCAATATTTCGATAAGATTATTTGGATCATATCAAAAGATTGTATTTTAGTAATATAATCTATATAAAGATATGGAGTAGAAAGAATTCTACAAAATAAGAAAAAATCACTTCTTAGATGAAGAGATTTAAAAGGGTTAAAATAGTTTTTCAAACTTCCTTGAATAATCAGAAACACTACACAAATACACGAAGTCATATCCGAAGGAGATAAGAATCTTGCATATACGAGATAAAAGAATAAATCCTTATGAAAACATGAATGATCAACAGTTGATCTAAAGGAATATAAATTCTAAAATATTGAGTAAGACTCAAATCACAAGTTTAGGTTTACAATTCAAAACCACTGGTAGGATGCATATTGAGAATATAGGATGTTTGAATGGACTTTTGTGTTTTTTCATAAAATAAATGTTCTGATAATATTTAAACAAGATTATGGATTAATAATATAATGTAAATGAAATGTAAATCTTATTTGATGGGATCAAATTAAGGTTGTACGTAATAGATGAATCTTATTTTAAGCTGAGGTTATGAATATGGCATACTAAACGGAAGATTAGAACTTTGATCGAAAGTGCAAGACTATGGTAGCGGTTTTTAAGCTTCTTGTAACACCCGGAAATTTATAAAAAGGAAAAGAAAAGAAGAGAAAAAGGGGAAAGATAATATTTTTTAAAAGTAAAGGGGGTTAAAGTGTGCAAGTAGCAAACTTGCCTCTAGTGGGTTCAAAAAGCAGGGGATGGCCGCCCACACCCCCATTTCTCCACATCTGCTGTCGGCTGCAAGAAGAGAAGAAGTTTCCATCGGTTTCTAGAGAGAGAAGGAGGAAGATTTGCTTGAAGGTGAGATTTTAAGGGCTGGAACTTCAAGTGGGCTCTCGGGTTTGAGGTGTTCTACTCGAAAGCTGTTCAAGGTGAGTTCTAGATCCCCTCTTTTACTGGTTTTCTATGTGTTTGGGGCTGTTATGCATACTGGACAGAAGGTTTCTAAACCAAACTATGAATTTTAACATGACGTGCGACTATGTGCTGATGATGTATGTTTTTGGATGATTTCTAAGTTGTGCATGATGTTTAGTATATTCTAAGTGTGTAGCATGTTAGATTTAAGCTAAGAATATGCTTAAAATGATGTATGGAGACTGGAAATTGAGTAAGTTGGATCGCGGGTGCAATAAGCTGTTCGTTGTGGACACTTGGACATTACTAATGTGTCTGCTGTGGACACTTAGGCATTTACCTGTCCGCTGTGGACCTTGCATGTCCGCTGTAGACTTTGCTTGTCCGTTGTGTACCCTTGAGAAAATCTTGGCTGTCTGCTGTGGACTTGGCCATGCGCCGTGGAACATTAGCCGTCCGCTATGGACACTTAGATAATTTTGCATGTTTCGCGCTTTGGACTTTGTTCATCCGCATTTGGATTTGTTCATCCGCATAGGGCACATATTCATCCGCATTTGGTTCACCCGCATATCTTTGGGCACTTAGAATATTTTCTGAGACTTTCATCCGCATTTGCTTGTCCGCATTTGCTGAACATTCAGCCGTAGCGGTTTATGTTCATCCATATTTCTTTGGGCACTTAGGATTTTCTGGAATTTTGGGAAGTAGAATGTAGTGTTAAGTTTTGAGGTGTTGTGGTGGTATATGCCTGTTGATGTTATATGCTTGTGGTTGTTGTTATTATGTGACTTAACAAGGCGTGATATGTATGAGAACATAAGTAAAGTATTATGTAACAAAAGTGAAAGATAACGAATGAAGAAAATGGAAGTAATGAACGATGAGATATTTGATGCTGACCCCGGTACTGTGTCAGCTTCGGCATGAGTGGGAGTTTATTTAGGAACCCCGTGCTGTATCAGCTTTTAGCATGAGTCAGAGGTGTAGCATATGAGTTGAGATAAGATCCTTGTCACGTACCCTGGTGCTATGTCAACTTTTTAGCATGAGTCGGGGGTTTATTTATAAACCCCAGCACAGTACCAGCTTTTAGCATGAGTCGGGGATATAGAATGAGGCAGGATCCATAAAGAATTGAGAGACGAATGATGATGAACGATGATGAAGATAATAATTATTATCTAGATGTACGTATGATGTGTGATCATGAACGAAAGTAAAGGATATGTTTTAACATAATGTAAAGTATTTTATTATGAAAACTAGAACTCACTCAGCGTCGTTGACTTTTTGTATGCATAATAGTTGGCAGGTTACCGTTTGATGTTGAGGAGATACAAGCATGGATGCATAAGCTACTGGGAATGTTTTGAGTCTGACATCCACATTTTGAGATAATATTGTATTAATACAAATTTTGTAATGTAAATTAAACATATGATGTATTGACACATTTTTAATTATCGATGAAAAGTTTTAATTCCGTTGCAAATGATGTGTTATAAATGTTTTATGCAATGATTGACCAACCGTAAGCGTCCCGGGAACGGGGCCTTACAAGTTGGTATCAGAGCCAAAGTTTACGAGAATTGGTTAAATATTTTCAAAAAAAAAGAAGCTAAACTTAAACTGAGAATGGGACAATAAAAAGGGAAGCGATGCCAGTCCTAGTAGCTACATGCCTACTGGTAAAGGTCTTATGTAAACGTTTTATGTAAGTTAATGAAAAGGAATTATGTGTGTGCTATATGGATTATGTGTTCTTTGTAGATTTGGATACTGATCTAGTCAGGATAGGAAATGCTTGGAGAATGAAAACTAAAGTAAGTGGCTAATCACAACTGCCCACTGTAATTAGGGACTTACTATACTTGACATAATCTGAGCTATTACCTTGAGTGACTGTGTTAGTGTTTAAATCTTCTATTGCTTAGAGATGGTTGGTGGTAGATCTTCAGAGGCTTCTCGAGGTGGAGGTCGTGGTGGGTGTGGTGTTGGACCGTGTGCCACAAGGAAGAGGCCTATGACTGCCTAAATGGCTCGTGAAGAGCCCGAGCTTCATCACCATGATGGTGAGGATGAGAGTGCTAATCTGAGGGCCTCAATGAAGGAGGCAGTAGCAGAGGAAGTTCATTAGGACATGCAGACGATTCTGCCATCTGTGGTGACCGAGGTTATTAGGGCTGTGAGGGAAGATGAGTAGAAGGAGAAACAGGAGAAGAGGAAAACCGCTAGGCGAGGGGGCGAAGGAGGAGGTTCAGCGGAGATGGAGCAACTGGATACTGAAATGGTTGATGCAAAGGGGTGCAACTATAGGGCATTCCAGAGATGCAAGCCCCCGACATTTGATGGGAATAGGAGTGTTGTTGTTGCTCACCGATGGGTGAGGGAGATGGAGGCGGTACTTGATATCAGCGAGTGCCGAGAGGATCAAAAGGTGAAGTTCGCTACCAACTCATTTGTGGATTCGGCCTTATGCTGGTGGGACAACATTGTCCAGGCCGAGGATAGCAGGGCACTTGGAAGGATGAGGTGGAGTGAACTGAAGGAGCTGGTGATCGAGGAGTTTTGTCCTCATAGAGAGCTCGACAAGATCGAGAGAGAGTTCCTATAGTTGGAGGCGGGAACTATGATGCACTAGTAGTACACAACTAAGTTTAATGAGATGGCGAGGCTGGTGCCAAAGCATATGAGACCCGTGTCACGGAAAATAAAGAGATACATCCGGGGTTTGCCGGCAGATATCCGTAGACATCTGATCGCCGCTTGGCCAGGTACGTTCAGGTCGGTGGTTGATCTAGCTGGGAGACTGTATGACGAGCGAGAGGTGGTAGCGGTGATGGATGAGAAGAAGAAGTGTGGCAATGAAAGGAATAGGAATGAGAAGCTGTATAACGGTGGTGGTTTTGTGGTTGGAGGTAAGAATACGAGAGTGGATGATCGGAAGGTGATAACAGAGAGGGAGAAGGCATGCAAGAAGTGTGGGAGAGACCACGTGGGGGAGTGTAAGTAGGGATCGAACGCCTGCTTTCATTGTAGGAAAGAGGGCCACAGAGCAAGGGATTGTCCTGTGGTGAAATGTTACAACTGTGGCGAGGCTGGGCACATGAGTAGCGACTGCAAGAAGTCGAGGGCTGAGAGCTCCAAGGCAAAGAAGGGGACTAAGAAGGCGGGTAGAGGGCGAAGGCCAGGGCATTCGCTATGACATTGGAGGAGGCTAGGGTGGACTCCGACGCAGTGCCAGTTACATTCCTAGTAAACTAGACTTGTGCCTCTGTACTTTTTATTCTGGTACTAGTAGGAGTTTTATTTTTGCTGCCTTTTGTGATAAGTTGCCCGCTAGGAGTAGGAAGATTGATGAGCCCTTTGATGTAGAAACTGTCATTGGTAAGTCAATCAGGATTTCTGATATGGTAGAAGACTGTGACATAGAGTTGAAAGGCCATAGGTTCTCTGCTAGGTTTTTCGTGATGCCCTTAGGCGGATTTGATGTAGTCCTAGGGATTGATTGGCTAGAAGCCATGAGGCAAACATCATGTGTCACAAGAATATGATTCGATTGACCACGCCTGATGGGAGTTCGATGACGATCTATGGCGATAGAGTTAGTACGATCTCGAAAGTAATTTGGATGGTTGTGGCAGAGAAGAGTACAGGACGTGGAAGTGGTGCCTATCTAGCCTACGTGAAGGATGTGGATGCATCGGTACCATGATTGATAGATGTACTAGTAGTGTGTGACTTCCCAGACATGTTCCTGAAGGATCTACCAGGTGTGCCACCTGACCGCGAGATCGAGTTTGTAAGGCCCCGTTCTCGGGAACCCCAAAGTTGGTCAATCACAACCTTATTTATAATAAGACACAATAAATTTCATAAAACATTGCAGCGGATTAATTTATCAAAAACCATTCATGCATTAATATTTGATGTTGACAAATAATATATCATTGTTTTAAAAGAGTTACAAAAGAATATTCAGTTGTATTACAAAACAACAACATTATCGTGCATGAAATGGATGCCAGTCTTTGTCCGCCAAGTAGCTTCACCCTCATGTCATCCTTAGCAACAAGTGTTGCTGAGTGAGTTCTAGTTTTAAATAATAAAATACATTACTTTTAGTAAAAAACTTACCTTTACTTTCATTCGTGATCACACAACATACGTACATCTTGATAATATCACTATTTTCTTTTATCATCGTTCATAATCGTTCGTTTCGCACGTTTTTATTATCTTTCACTTCTATATAGATCCTGTCACAAGCTATGCCCCATCGCTAGGCACGAAGCCACCTCAGTCTTGGGGTTAAGCGACAAGGATCCCGTTTCGCACGTATGGATCAGTCACCAAGACTGACCCCCCTGTGTGTACCCTTATGGGTTAGCCAAGATCGCACGCTACATCGCACGCAGTTGAGCTAGCAACTCTTCAATGAGTTGTGAACCCCTTTAAATTTGCTTGTAAGACTTTCATTCATTCATTATGTTCCACTTTTCATTATCTTTAATCTTTTGCTTCTTTTATGATAATACTTACGTATAAGAGCATTAACACACCATGTAAAGTCACGTAATAATACGTAATAAGGAACATCAATAACAGACCACAAATATGCGTAACATTTGGGCGCATGGGTACTATACAGGCGCACGGGCAGTTGGGCGCGGCGCACGGGTAGTTGGGCGCATGGGAATACTTAGGCGCATGGGAACACTTGGGCGCATGGGTACTATGCAGGCGCACGGGCAGTTGGGCGCATGTGAAAACTTAGGCGCATGGGAACACTTGGGCACATGGGTACTATGCAGACGCACGGGCAGTTGGGCGCATGTGAAAACTTAGGCGCATGGGAACACTTGGGCGCATGGGTACTATGTAGGCCCACGACCAGTTGGGCGCATGGGAAAACTTAGGCGCATGGGCAAAGTGTTAGGCGCATGGGTAGTTTACCAGTTCTAACATATACTAATTTCAATCCCTATTTATCATCCTAATGTATTCTTAGCCCAAATCTAGCATACTAAGCACTTAGAACAAGCATACAACCACATTACTCGGTCAAAACATTCACAAACACACGCCCCCACGTAAAACAGGGGTAAACATATGGTTCCAACACACTGAGTTGTAAAAATGATAGTTTATATGCATTTCAGCCCCAAAACAAGTTTAAAATAGAAAAAATTTGGGGACCTAGAACTCACCTACAGCAGCCTTTGAGTAAAAGTCCTCCAAACTCGAGCGCACTTGGAGTTCAAACACCTAAACACAACAAAAACACACAATCGAACACAGAAGAACACATAAGACTCGATCCAAAAGCTGAAAATCCAGCTGAAACCGAACAAAACACACGAAAAGCTTACCTTCAAGCCGATCTTCTTCTCCTTCTCTCTAAAAACCAATGGAAACTATGTTGTTCTTCTTTCTTTTTTTTGCAGTTGAAGTAGTTGGTGGAGCAGAGTAGTGGGCGGCCATGCCCACCTTTTAAACATCATAATAATAAAGTTTGCCTATTGCACAACTTTAACCCCTTAACTTGGGTTATTTCACCTTTCTTTCTTTATAATTCTCTTTTTTTTTTCTTTTTTTTTTTTGTAAATTTCTGGGTGTTACAAGTTCGCCCCCCTTATAAAGGTTTCGTCCCCTAAACCTGTTATTCCTCAAATTGTTGTGGATAATGCTGCCTCAACTCTTCCTCGGTCTCTCACGTAGACTCGGATCCCTCCCTGTGCCTCCAATGTACTCGCACCAGTGGAACCACTTTATTCCGTAATCTCTTCTCTTTTCGGTCAATGATTACCACTGGTTGCTCTACGTAATTGAGCCGTTCATCCACTTTAATATCCTCTAGTGATACAATTATATCTTCATCAGCTAGGCACTTTCCCAGATGAGATACATGGAATGTTAGATGAATCCCACTTAACTCATCAGGTAGCTCCAACCTATAGGTCACCTCCCCTACTCAAGCAATGATTTGAAAGGGTCCTATATACCTCGGGCTCAGCTTACCCCGCTTTCTGAACCTAATGATCCCCTTCCAAGGTGAAACCTTCAGCATAACTTTATCGCCCACCTTGAATTCAATCGGTCTACGCCTCTTGTCAGCATACGACTTTTGCCTATCTTTTTCCGCCTTCATAAAGGCCTTGATCTTCTCTAACTTTTCAGTCATAGCCTCGATCACTTCAATGCTCCCCAACTCCTTCTGTCAGATGTCACCCCAACATACGACGTTCAATATTTCCTACCGTATTGCATCTCATATGGTGGCATACCAATGCTGGCATGATAACTGTTGTTGTATGAGAATTCAGCTAACGGTAAGTGTTCGTCCCAACTTCCTTCGAAATTAATGACGCCTGCTCAGAGGATATCCTCAAGTGTCTGTATAGTTCTCTCTGACTGACCATCTATCCGAGGTTGATAAGTCGTAATGATGTGCATCCTCGTCCCCATCGCATCATGAAATCTCTTCCAAAACTTGGATGTAAACCGAGTATCACGGTCAGACACTATAGACATCGGTACACCATGACGAGTCACAATCTTTTTGATGCACAGGTCTGCCAACCTCTCAGATGAATACGTCTGGATCGGTAGAAAGTGAGCACTCTTCGTCAAACGGTCAACTATCATCCATATGGCATCATACACCCTTGCCGTATGTGGTAACTTCGTAATGAAGTCCATGGTGATGTGCTTCCATTTCCACTTGGGTATATCCAAAGGTTGGATCTTCCTGTATGACTACCGATGCTTCGCCTTCACTTGCAAGCAAGTAAGGCACTTGCTCACATACTACGCTACATCAAGCTTCATACCTGGCCACCGGTAATCTTTCTTCATATCATGATACATCTTCGTAGCACCGGGATGAATTGAGTATCGAGTCTTATGAGCTTCATCCATGATTCACCCCCATAGGTCTCCATAACGAGGGATCCACATCCACCCGAAGCGGGTTCTAACTCCAAGAGTGTTCTCACCCAACTCCGAGAGCTTTCATTCTTTCGAAGTTGATTTGGTCTTCCTTCAGCGCCTCATCTTGAAATTCCTTGACCTGTGCCATGACATCGGAGGTCATCACCAACTGGTAAGCTTTCACCTGGATTGGCTCGGGTCTCTTCTTTCGGCTAAGGGCATCCGCCACTATGTTGGCCTTGCCCGGATGGTAGTGGATCTCACAATCATAATCCTTGATCAACTCTAACCACCTCATTTGCCTCATATTGAGGTCCTTCTGCTCAAAGAAGTATTTCAAGCTCTTATGGTCAGTGAAGATAGTGCACTTCGTCCCGTACAAGTAGTGCCTCCAAATCTTCAATGCAAAGACCACACCCGCTAGCTCCAAGTCATGAGTAGGATAATTAGCCTTATGGATTTTCAACTGTCAAGACGCATAGGCTATAACCCTTCCCCGTTGCATCAGCACACAACCCAATCCTGAATAAGAAGCATCTAAATACACCACAAAGTCTTTATTCCCTTCGAGTAACGTCAAGACAGGAGCTTGAGTCAATCTTGTCTTTAACTCCTCAAAAGCATTCTCTTGTTCCAGACCCCATACAAACTTCACATCCTTGCGGGTCAGCTTGGTCATTGGTGAGGCTATCTTAGAAAAGTCTTTTATGAATCTCCTGTAATAGCCTGCCAAACCCAAGAAACTGCGGATATTGAATGGCGTCTTTGGAGTCTTCCATTGCATCACCGCCTCCATCTTTGCCGTGTCTACCATGATCCCTTTGGAATTTACCACATGACCCAAAAACTGAACCTCGCTCAACCAGAAAGCACACATAGAGAACTTAGCATACAGATTCTCTCTTCTAAGTGTCTCCAATACGTCACGAATATGACTAGCATGCTCTTCTTCGCTCTTCGAATAAATCAGGATATCATCGATAAACACAATCACTGATTTATCCAACATTGGCCAACACACCCGGTTCATCAAATCCATAAAGGAAGCTGGCGTGTTAGTTAGGCCAAAAGACATAACGAGAAACTCGTAGTGGCCATAACGTGTGCGAAAAGCTGTTTTAGGGATATCTTGCTCCTTCATCTTCATCTGATGGTAACCAGATCGAAGATCTATTCTCAAAAACCAACTAGCATCTTGGAGTTGGTCAAACAAGTCATCAATTCTGGGTAGTGGATATCGGTTCTTCACCGTCAACTTGTTTAACTCACGGTAGTCGATGCACATCCTGATACTACCATCCTTCTTCTTTACAAACAAGACCAAAGCACCCTAGGGAGAGATACTTGGTTGAATGAACCCTTTGTCCAACAACTCTTGCAACTGAACCATCAGTTCCTTCATCTCAGACGGAGCCAATCGAGACGGTGCCTTGGCAACAGGTTGAGCACCAGGTATCAAGTCGATTTGGAACTCGATCTCGCGATCCTGTGGCACACCTGGTAAATCATCTGGGAACATGTTTGGAAAGTGACACACAACTGGTACATCGCACAATTGTGGTTCTAGCGCATCCACATCCTTTACGTAAGCCAGGTAGGCACTACATCCACGTTTTATGCACTTCTCTGCCACCACCATCGAAATCACCATCGAACCGTAGTAACTCGATCACCTTAGATCGTCACCAAACTCCCATCAGGTGCAATCAATTGGATCATCTTCTTACGACACACAATATTTGCCTCATAGGCTGCTAGCCAATCTATCCCTAGAACCATATCGAATCCACCTAGGGGCATCACGAATAATTTAGCAGATAACATATGGCCTTCCAACTCTATGTCACAATTCTCTATCAGATCAAAAATCCTGGTAGACTTACCAATGGTAGTTTCTACATCAAAGGGCTCATCAATCTTTCTACTCCTAACAGGCAACTTAGCACAGAAGGCAGCAGAAAGAAAACTCTTACTAGCACCAGAATCAAATAGTATAGTGGCCCAAGTTTGGTTTACTAGGAACGTACCTGACACGACATCAAGGTCCACCCTAGCCTCCTCCTGAGTCATCATGAATGCTATGGCTTTTGCTCTTTGCCCATAATTCTCGTTCCCCTTCTTTGCCCCAGAACTTTCAGCCCTCGGCTTCTTGCAATCCTTACTCAGATGGCCCTCTTCACCATAGTTATAACATCTTACAACTCCACACTCTCTTACCATATGACCGGGCTTCCCACACTTTGAAGTAGAGATTCAATCCCCACTTACACTCCCCTGTATGTTCCATCCCCCTTTGATCATCCACCCTTACCCTCTTGTTATTTGGAGTGAAACCACCATGACCAAACCGCTTCCCATTCCAGTTCCTGACACCATCACCCTTCTTACACACCTCTACCACTGCCACCTCTCTCTCATCATACAACCTCCCTGCCAGATCAACCACCGACGTAAAAGTACTTGGCCGGTTGGTGAGCATGTGCCTGTGGATATCCGCAGGCAAACCCTAGATATACCTTTTGATCTTCCTTGACACCGGCTTCACCTGATCCGGCACCAGCCTTGCCATCTCATTGAACTTAGTAGTATACTGCTGGTGTGTCATGGTTCCCGCCTCCACCTATAAGAACTCTTTCTCAATCTTGTCAACCTCCCTATGGGGACAAAACTCCTTGATCACCATCTTCTTTAACTCACTCCACCTCGTTCTCCCAATCGCCCTGCTACCCTCGGCCTGGACAATATTTTCCCACCAGCACAAGGCCGAGTTCACGAATGAGTGGGTAGCAAACTTCACCTTTTGATCCTTCCTATATTCGCTGATCTCCAACACAGCCTCCATTTCTCTCACCCATCGGTGAGCAGCAGCAGCATTCCCGTTACCATCAAAAGTCGGGGGGCTTGCATCTTTGAAATGCCCCATAACTACACCCCTTGGTAGTTTCCTACACCGCTTCTTCTTCCTCTTCGTATTTGGAGACAACCATCTCAGTTTCTGGTTGCTCCCCTTCACCTAAACCTCTCTCCTCACCCCCTCTACTAACGGTCCTCCTCCTCTCCTCGTTCTCTTTCTTTTCATCCTCCTTCACTGCACGAATAACCTCAGTCACTACAGAAGCCAGGATTGTCTGCATGACCTGATGAACTTCCTCCACTATTGCCTCCTTTATAAAGGCTCTCAGATTAGCACTCTCATCACCACCTTCCTAGTGGTGAAGCTCGGGGCTCCACAGGAGCCGTCTCAGCAGCCTTAGCCTTGTTCTTGGTGACACGTGGTCCAGCACCACGACCACCCTATACACCTCCTCGAGAAGCCTTCGAAGATCTACCACCCACCATCCTCTAAACACTATAATATTCAAACACCAATATGGTCATTCAAGGTAATAGCTCAGATTATGTCAAGTTTAGTAAGTTCCTAATTACAGTGGCCAGTTATGATTAGCCACTTACTTTACTCTTCATCCCCCAAGCATTTCCTATCCTGAGTACATCAGTATCCAAATCTACTAAGAGCACATCAATCAGATAACACACGCACATAATACCAGTTAACTTTATGAAAATAAATTACTTGATGGCACGTAGCTACTTGGGCTGACATCCCTTCATTCGGTCCCATTCTCAGTTTAAGTTTAGATTTTGAAAACAATATACCCAATTCTCTTAAACTTTGGCTCTGATACCAACTTGTAAGGCCCTGTTCTCGGGAACCCACAACTGGTCAATCACAACCTTATTTATAATAAGACACATTAAATTTTATAAAACATTGCAGCGGATTAATTTATCAAAAACCATTCATGCATTAATATTTGATGTTGACAAATAATACATCATTGTTTTAAAAGAGTTACAAAAGAATATTCAGTTGTATTACAAAACAACAACATTATCGTGCATGAAATGGATGCCAGTCTTTGCCCGCCAAGTAGCTTCACCCTCATGTCATCCTCAGCAACAAGCTACCTGCCAACTGAAAATGCATTAAAAGTCAGCGTTGTTGATTGAGTTCTAGTTTTAAATAATAAAATACTTTACTTTTAGTAAAAA
Source organism: Flaveria sonorensis (assembly GCA_025506505.1). NCBI lineage: Eukaryota > Viridiplantae > Streptophyta > Magnoliopsida > Asterales > Asteraceae > Flaveria > Flaveria sonorensis. Next base: position 24,822,984 of record CM046439.1, on the reverse strand, counting down.
ACCTTTCCTTTACTTTCGTTCGTTATCACACAACATACGTACATCTTGATAATATCATTATTATCTTTTATCATCGTTCATAATCATTCGTTTCGCACTCTATCATTATTTTTCACTTCTATCTAGATCCTGTCATAAGCTATGCCCACATCGCTAGGCACGAAGCCACCTCAGTCTTTGGGTTAAGTAACTAGGATCCCTTTTTGAACATATGGATCAGTCACCAAGACTGACCCCCCTGTGTGTACCCTCATGGGTTAACCAAGATCGCATGCTACATCACACATAGTTGAGCTAACAACTCTTCAGTGAGTTGTGAACCTCTTTAAATTTGCTTGCAAGACTTTATATTCTTCTATTTCTAGAACCACAGTGATTGGTTCAGATTTGCTATTGCTTTTGTTGTTTGATGATCCCTTTGTTGCTGAACTTTTAGAATCATCAGATTTCCCTTTTGTTTTCTTGTTTGAACTGCTTTGAAAGCTAGATTTAGAAGACTTTTTTGCCTAGAAACCAGCTTCTTCTTCATCATCACTTTCAGCACAAGAGCTTCCTTCATCACCATTGGAAATAAAGGCACTTCCAACATTCTTAGCTTCTTTGATTTGATATGGTGCAATAGGAGCTTTTGCACTCTTGTTTTTGGTTTTCTCATCCAACTCCAATGCTTCTACCTTGGCTACCAAAGTATCAAGTCCAATTGCCTTTAGATCAATGGTATTTTTGAACATAGACACATTTTGTGTCCAACTTTCAGGCAAGGTATGTAGCATCTTTTTGTTCAGCTCCTCATTACTGTACTTCAACTCAAGAATATTCATCTCAGTAACAAGTTGCATAAATTTGTGGAGTTGTTGAGTGACGGATTCACCCTGAATATGATGGAATGTTTAATACTGTGAAAGCAGGGTATCCTTCCTGATTCTTCTGATTTCATCACTGCCTTCACGGAAGGTGTGAAGAATTTTCCACAGTGAGTTGGCTGTTTTGTATGCTTCACATCTAATTAGGAGGTCTTCAGGTAGGGCCATGGTAAGCATACTATATGCCTTGATGTCGAATTTGACTTTCTTGGCATCATTAGGAGACAGATCTTTCAGGCTTATGGGCTGGTTGTTATCATTATAATCAGTTCCTAAAGCAGGTGGAATGTAAGGACCTTCAGTAATGGACACCCATAAATCAGAATATGTGTAGTTGACGTGGCTCCTGAATATGATTTTCCATGTTTTGAAATCAGATTTATTCTCCAACATCGAAGGTTGATAAGCTCCAACCACTGAATTGGTCATGTTGATTGTCTATATTAATTATCAAAATTGTCAATTGATCTAGTATCCTATGAATGTGTACAAAACATTGCAAATACACTAACACAGCAATAACAAATCACTGATAATATTGATATCAAATCAACCAAGACAAAAATTCCTTGGAATTAATGACTTCTGAGGCGAACCAACTAATTAATAACACACTCTTAATTAATTAAGAAGATGGTCAAAATTAGACATATCGCTCAATAGTTTCTTAGTTAATTTGAAATTAAAATTGTTTGATGATGATGGGTTTTGTTCAAACTTGATAGAACAGGCTTGAAATATCGCACAATAACACAAATCCATGAATATCATTCTGATGCAAATCGAAATTAATCAAGCAATGGAACAGTGAATAATGATCGATATAACAAGATTGTGATGATTTGATAAAACAAACAATCAATTAAAATAATCAAACTGATAGATCAATTGATCTAGATCAATGAGCACAAGGCTCTGATACCACCTGTGAATCCAAGGATCGAATCAGGAAATATCAATTTGATTGAACAAATAAAGATCGTGGAATTATCAATATTTGATTTTTAATTTAATTGTTTGTGAAATTGAAATCGACTAACAAAGTATAAAACAATTGAAAACAGAACAATATAATGCAACAAAAGATTATTTTAATTGTTTTTCATTGATACAAAATCGATTACAATGACTAATGATATTTTGGTGATCTTATGATCTCTAATGATGTTCTTGATGTATTGTTATTGATTGAATAATTTATTGATATCGTATTCAATCACCTATTGATTGCTATCGATTGCTTGTGAATTGACTATCAATAGCGTATGTGTGTATTTTTCTAATGAGTGCATCCTTGCCTTATATTTATAGGCAGAGGGATTTACGGTTTACAATGGAAACTATAACTTTCCTATTTGTGAAGGCTACATCTGTAAATTTCCTAATATGACATCCTAAGTCCTTCGATAGAAAGCAAGTCTTCCGTAGATGTTGACTTGATGAAATCACTTCACGCTGCTACTTGTTGATCATGTGTTGGTACTTGATGAGTGCTCATGCAAGTTGTTCTTCCCTAGGAAGTTGGTCTTCTATAGGAAGTTGGTCTTCCATAGGAATTTGGTACTTTATTCTTGAACTTCATCCTCAAGATCAAACTCCCTTCTTCCACAACAGCAGCAACTTGACTTCAGAACTTGTTCTTCAGTAGATGTTAGGCTTCCACAGGAGATCTGCGGATGCACATCATGTTCAGATATGCTCCGGAGAACATCTACGAAAGGACAAGATTGTTCATCCGTAGTTGTTCTTGTACTTTGTCAATTTTTTCCAAATTGACCAACTATGATGTTTTCCTGCAATCACATAAAATCAACAAAAAAAATATTTTGGTTAACATATATTTCATGCATTGTAAAATGATAAAGAATTACAGAATCCGTTACAAGAAGTGATTCATCATCTAAACCTATACAAAAGATCTAGACCTAACAGTAATTATATTTTATTCAAGGTTAATCATACTAATTACTTGAACTAATAATTCAAACCGACAAGATTTAAATGCCTTAGTAAACAAATCAGCAAGTTGATTGTCTATGTGGACTTGAATCAACTTAATTTACCCTTTTTCAGTACAGTCTTAAAAAGTGATATCTGATCTCTATATGTTTAGTTTTAGAGTGTTGAACTGGATTATTAATGATAAACATGGTAGCTATGTTGTTAATGTGTATTGGTGTGTGCAAAAAGTTAAAACCATCATCAAGCATCTGGTTTTGAATCTATAGTACTTGTGAATAGCAAGCGGATGTTGCAATTTATTCAACCTCTGTAATGGAAAGTGACAAGTTTGTTTGCTTCTTGCACTGCCATGACATAAGTCTGGGACCAATGAATTGACAACCTCCAAAGGTTGACTTCCGCTTGAAGTTACATCCCCCATAGTCATTTTCTGTGTAGGCATACAAATTGAAATTACCTTCTTTTGGATACCATCGACAAAGTGCAGATTTGCCCATGAGATATCTGTATATTCTTTTTATAGCATTGAAATATGACTCCTTGGGATCTTTATGATATCTGGCACAAACCCATGCTCTAAAAAAGATGTCTGGTCTACTAGCTATGAGATACATAAGACAACCTATCTTAGATCGATAGTGAGTCTGATCAACAGATTTGCCATCTGGATTTGGTCCAATTTTCATCTTATTATCTACAGGAGTTCTGATAGACTAACAATCTACAATATTATTATACCCTTAAAGGATCATGTATACCAATTCAAGTAGTGATGGATTATGATCTGGTTGGAAAACACAAGTGTGGATTTATGCGGATGAAGAAAGAACAAGAATGGATGAAGAAAAAGGCTAAGTCTTTGTTTAGCGGCATTAGTTTTTGCGGGTGAATAAAGACAAATACAGATGAGCATTTGTCTACCAACAAAAACTTATCTGGGCGAAGCAAAAAAAAATACATATGCCTAACAGAAGAAATGCGGACAAGACTTGTACACCCGCAAAAACAAAGGCGGATGTACAAGATAAAAATGTGAGTAAAGAACCACGTTTGCGTGTATTGTTATTTTGTACCTTGTACTTAGTAGTATGAGATTGTATGTCAGGGTATTTAGGTCATTGTATAGGTCATCGTATCTAACCTATAAGTGGATAAGGTTTTTATCCTTTTTGTAACTCTTGGCTTACATTTGTAACTTTTTCACAAACTTTCACACAAAAGGCTTGTTCATACGGAAATCTATACAATACATTATTATGAGTATTTCTGAGTGTTTGATCTTTGATATTTGTATTTCTGCTTCAAATCATCATTGAAATCATCTGATATATTCGATACTTATTGATTCTAACCCAGTCAATTGGTATCAGAGCCTTGGCTCTCGAAATCATCAAGAACACCAACAGTTCCTCATGATTCTCGGTCGAACTATCATTTGATTTTCTTTTCATTGTGTTTCACACAACTGATTAGACATCAAAATAGATTTGCTCATCTATTGAATCAATTAACACTTCAATTTCATCATGATTTGACAAACACTAGTACATTGATCAAGTCAACATCAAAATCTATCATATTCACCAAATTTCCAAGGGATAGTGAGCTAAACTACGTGAGATTTGTTAAGAGTTCATAATCAATGGGCTTACATCAAATTTGAGTAACAAATAACAGGAAATCATCAAAACAGACAAACAGAATGATGAACTCTTTATCGCATTTGTGATTGAACACTGTTCATCGCATTTGTCACAGTGACAACTATTCACCACATTTACCGTGAAATCACTGTTCATCATAATTGCATTTACGAATTGTTCATCGCATTTCCTTGAACCATACTATTCATCGTACTTGTGATTTACATGTGCAAAGAACAAACCCTACTATTCATCATAGTAGTGTGTTTTCTTTACATCGTATTTAAATCCAAGGACTGTTGACTGCATTTGTTTGTGACACTTGACTTATTTGGACTAATTGGACATTTTGACTTGAAATCAATCTTAAAATTAACGTATTAAGTCTAAAATCAATCTAATCACCATCTAAACCAATTAAAATCAAGCAACAATCATGGATTAATTAAATTCAAGTGATAGAGATCATAATCCTAAGCAACCCATGTTGAAACACAAATCAGAATTTAAAAATGAAAAATGAGGTTTAGAAATTATTTGATTGGTGTAGATGCATACTACAAGATTTCTATCTATAGAGGTCCATTTATTCCCACTACCTTACTGGACTATTAGAATTCCAGTGGAAGACAACAACTTAGTCCTTAATCCTACAAACTAGAAGAAGATCAAAGTTGATTTGAAAGCTTACTCTTTACTTACTCAAGCTTTGAAGCTTGATGTGCTTAAAAGGTTGGAGAAGTATAACACTGTAAAACGGGTATCAGATGCTCTCTTCATCATATGTGAGGGAAGTAGTAAAGTTACTGAAATTAATAAAGATGAGCTTGTTAATCATTATGAGAAATTTCATCACATCAAAGGTGAATCTGTGTGAAAACAACTTCATACGTTTGTTCACCTGGTGAATGATTTGGAGATCATGGGAATGACCTACAAGGAGAAAGAGCTTAACAAAAAGATGCTACACTCACAACCTAAGAGCTAGAAGCAGAGTGTGACTATTCTTAAGAACACACTTGACTTGGAAAGCACTAACTTAGACATCATGGTAGCGAAAAATGAAGCATTGAAACTTGATGAAAAGTCTAGAAATCTCAGTGGAAAGCACTAGGTCATTAAGGCATACAAATTTCCTACTGAAAGACATTCAATGGAAAATGCCTTCATCACAGAAGAAGATGATTTCATATCAACACCTGAAAGCCCAAGATCAACATCATTCATGGTAGCTCGTCAAGTCAAAATTAATAAACCATCAACTTCATATGCAGCACAAAAAAATCGAACATTCTCATCATGCAACCACACTAATGATGACCGAAAGGAAAGTTATAATGCCTTTGTATAAGGCTTTGACGCTTATCTTGGTGGAAGATTAACTGCTGCTCGTATGATCCAAGATGATCTAGAAGAAATGGACCCTGATGATGTTAAAGAAATGCATCTTCAATAGCAAATGGCTATGATCACTCTAAGCGCTAAGAAATTCCTTAGGACGGGAAAGAAGTGAAGCATGAATGAAAACATTAAGCTTGGATTTGACAAAACCAAGGTGAAAGTGTTATAACTATGGTGTTAATGGGCATTTCTTCAAAGAATGCAATGCACCAAGAAGCACTCACAACAAACTTTCAAGAGCTCCTCATCCCTCCTCTCATCAAGGTTCTCAATCATATCAAGGAAATCAAGGATCACATCATCATCTTATCATCAGACATAAAACCAGATCATAAATCATTAATAACCTTCATCATCATCTCAACCAACCTCAAGTGCCCTTATCATTAGACAAGATGGAGTATGTGACTGGAGTATGTATGTAGAAGAAGTGAAGACAAACCATTAGAATCATGCTCTCACAGCTCATATCAATACACTCCAACTCCAATGCCTGAAGAGGTAAAACCCAATCTCTATAGTAAAAAACTGAATCAGTGAGGGGCAAGATTACAGAGAACATAATTTGAAATTATATGTCATGGTAAAAGAAGAAAAGTTAAATATTAGATGTTAAAACATGAAATGATATATTTTGAAACTAAAACTAAATTGCTTTTGCAGATGTTGAGAAGCTTCATGGAGAAATGTACACTCTTGAAGCTCATGTTGAAAATTTGACTTAACTTTTAACAAAGACAAAAGCTGATCACTCAGCCACACAAGTCAAACATGAGAAATTTTAATTCTCATTAACCATGCTACAAGAGTTACTATATGCACAAAAAGGTCCAAAGGATATGTCTAGCATAGGCTATAATGCCTGTCCCCCACCATATAATGAAAACTACACTGTCATGCCTAAGCCTTTGACCAAATCAGATTCAATAAACGTTAACAGTATCAAATCTAAATCTAAAACTTTTTTCCAAACAACAAACCTACAAATAAACCAAAGGTTTTTATATGGAGACTGATGTTGATATTATTAAAAATGATCACCCAATCAAAATTAAAGAATGCTCAGACAAGACAGGGTATGTAAGCAAGCCTAAAAGTTCAATCAAAGCCATTATACCCTTTATGAAATTCACTTCTTCAAGCATCTTGACTAAAAAGAATGCTAAGCCTAGGATGAAATCATGTGCTAAAAGCAGGTCTAATAATGAGGTCCATATTCATAAGAATTCAAACAAATCAGACAATGATTCATCAAAGGGAAAAGCACAAGCACCGTTGTCTAACAAAGGAAAAGTAAAAGCCGATACCTCACCAAAATCAAAACCAAATATGGCTTTTGACATTTTTTCTAAAATAATGTAAACCAATTTGAGAAAGAATGTAACAAAACAATCAGGAAGCAAAGACATCCATCTAAATCTTCAACTAGTAGAGTTGTGAAACAATCTACCAAGATTAAGAATACAAATGTTACTTCCTCATCAAACCAAAGAACAAAGTGTCACACCCTCGCTAATAGACGGGATCGTCATAACACATTGGGGGTCTAAGAGAATTTCTAAAGGAATTCTTCATCAATGGATCATGACATCGCCCGACACAAAAGAAAAAGTGTCAAGAATAATCAATACCATAACGTTATTCCATAAATACACAAATAATCCAGAAGTTCAAAACTAGAACAACTAGTACAAGAACAATCCAAAACATTTACAAGTCCAACAATAGTAACATATAGTCCAAAATTAATGTTCCAATGTCTAATGCTCTTGAAGGAGCGGTCAAGTATAAGTCCACTGTTCAAGTTCCTAGGCACCGTTACATGAGAAGACATGCTCTAAAAAGTCAACATACGTTGGTAAGTTCACAGGTTTAAAAGTATAAACAATTTGCCATGTAAAACATGTACATAAGGTTGTATGTTAGTAAAAGTACCTAGCAGTCATAGATATCAACACAAGTTTAAGATCAGTCGAAGTCCAATTACCCGGATTATATTCACCCAAGGGCACGCACAGGCCAAGTCAGTCTCAACTAGCATACCGACGATAGGGTTGGGGGAGTCAACCCGTTAGTACTAACAATACCTCTCCATGATAGTCAAGCACAAGAACAAGCACATGCACATGTACACACTCATGAATGAACATCTAGACTCAACCCATGACCCAAACCACATACAATGTTTCCAAAATATTTTTTGAGACATGGCATAGTCCAAAACATTGAGCAAGCTTTTCCCGAAAGTAAAACATATTATAAAGGGGCTATGAAACTCACCTTGAAATAGCACAGTTCAAATCCCATAATACACCAAGTAAGCACTAAAAGTGCAAATCACAAAAGGATTACTAAAGGACAAAATAACCAATATGGGTATAATTCTTGTAGCCCAGTCCTTAATGCCAATCAAGGTTTTTATTTTATGAAAATATGATTTACTAACAGAACAAGTCCAATGTTGATTTAGACTTTAAAACTCACCGTACTTAGGGTTTTTATTGCACTTTATATTAATTTAGTAACGCCCTTTAATTAACATCTATTTGTCCATATTCAATGAATTATAGACATTATTAACTTATTCTTTTAATAAAAGTCATTTAACCACTTTTAAATACAAATATTGTCTTTATTTGGTTATTTAGTTTCAAATTCTTAGTTTAAGCTTATAAAAATATTTCAGGGTGTAGAGCTGATTGCACACCAAATTTGCATAAACTGTTTGGAGGTCGAAACGGTAACAGAATGTTGCGTATTAGGTATCGATTGAAAGATAAGACTTTAAATTAAACTACAGAAAAAGACTCATCTCTATTCGATAAAATATGAGAATGATATGACTCGACGAACACAGACCAACCTGCTGCACAGATTCGTCAGTTTTGACCTTCATTTTTGTTTGCCACGTTTGGAGAACCAAACGATGTTGAAATGACGCGAGACCACTTGGGTTAGTTAGAGGACTCGCTAAAAAAATTTTTAGATAAAAAATTAGACCCATTTGGGCGTTATATGACCGAGTTATGACCTGTACCAAACGTCTCATTTTTCTGACAGCAAGCTGTCTAGTTTCTTAATCTTGATCATTTGCATCCCTAACCTCAATATTTGACCATTATTGACCCGAGACCTTGAAGAACGTTTATTCCATGAAATAATTGACAAAATATTGACTTAAACACTTAGATTATCACAATGTTCAATCCTAAAACAGTTAGTTTAGATATTAATCTTCCAGTTCACATTAGTAGTTAATCGGTACATAGTTTTGATTGTCCAACACGTCTAACCATTCAAGAAACTATATTAATGATTTCAACAATGATTTATAAGTCCAAGATGTTGATCATGAACAGGTCATCCAAGATTACAACCCAATTTTGATAGATTCAAAGAATATATACAAGGATCAAGAATTAGGGTTTTATAGGTTAGCGTGTCCAGCACTCGAAACACCTAGATCTTCACGATCCGACGTCCAACCAGAGAGTACAAGAATATTAGATGATGATTTTGTGTTTAGATGGTGAATATCATCCATAACAAGGTAGAACAATGAATAAAATAATCAAGCAACGATTTTTCTTACCGAAAGTTTAGAAGATGAAGAAGGCTTGCTTAAAATCCAATCTTGAATGTGTGTTGGACTCAACAAGTGCATTAAAAACTAATGCATAAAAGTATGATGCTTGCCAAATCAGACATATATCAAACATAATGTGTTCTAACATTCACAAAATCATTTAATAACACATTAGCATCATTATCATTCATAACAAACACTAATATGTGTTTAAATTTCTTTTTCAGAATTGTAGATAAAAGAAATTTTGACAAGTGTCTGCGGCGGATAAAGAAAGAGTCCACAGCGGATGAAGATCATCAGCAGCGGATGAAGAAATCTATCCAAGTGTGTGCAGTGGATGAACATCCATCCCACAGCGGATGAAGAACATACAGCGGACAACAGACAAGCTAACACACACAACTGTCCATAGCGGATGTTCATCCACAACGGATAAACATTCCACAGCGGACAACAGGCAAGCAAACACCTGTCCACAGCGGATGTTCATCCACAGCGGATAAATAAACACTGCAGAGTGGATGAGTTAATTCCAAAGTAGATAGCTTAGACACTTAGGATTATTTATGTAATATTTGTTTACATAAGGGTAGTTCAGTAATTGTATATAGCTTTTGTGTATAGGCTATAAATAGCACACTACCCTAATTCTTGGTAAGCTTTTGAACAATCAATCAAATAATCTGTTATTATCATTTTCGAGCATTCAAAACACACACACTAACACACAATCACACACACACACAATGAATTCTTTCACTTGAATCATGGGTTTCCGCACCATGTTTCTTGTTGGTTGAATATTGAGAGATATTGAAATAGGTCCTTGGGGAATTATAGGCCCCATTCCTGGAGACCTCACAGTTGGTCAATCATAGCATAAAACATTTCATAGTTAATAAACCAATGCAACAGAATTAATATCAAAAGCCATTCACTTCATTAATAAATACTGTTGCTAAGCAATACATTCTTATTACTTAATAGTTACTAAAGATCATGTTAATTGCATTACAAAACAACAATATTAGTATGCGTGAACGGATGCCAGTCTAGCCCCAACGAGTAGCCTCCCCGAGTGCCATCCTCAGCAAAAATTACCTGCCAACTGAAAATGCATAAAAGTCAGCGTTGCTGAGTAAGTTCTAGTTTTAAAACATTAAAATACATTAAAAGGTTTGAATATGAAAATACCCTTTAAAATAGTATACTTTTCATTCGTACGTGATCACACATCATACGTACAGTTAAGATAACATCCATTATCTTCTTTTACCATTTACATCATCGTTCATCCGAACTTTTATTTTAATCTTTCACTTAATCTGGACCAATGTGCTATGCCCCCGATATTGCACACTAAACAGGTACTGGGCCGAGGTCTACACACAGATCCCATACTGATACACGAAGCCGACTCCAGTACCGGGGCAGCAACAAGGGTCCCCTCAATCTCAAAGATTGACCCCTGTGTGCATCAAACGGGTTAGCTAAACCACACACAGTTGAGCTAACAACCTAGTGGTTATGAACCTTATGTGAATTTGCTTGTACGTCTTTCTTCCGTTCTTTATGTTCCACTTCTCATTATCATTAATCTTTCCACTTTCTCTAATGATAATACTTTTCATTATACGGATAAATCACACCACCTAAAGTCACATAATAATATAATAAATAGTTACACAAGAACAACCCAAAACATAAATAAAATAATCAAGTAATATCACCAAGTCAAACCAGGGTCAAACCCTAAAATTCTGATTCCCAAAATTCCAGAAAATTTTCTAAGTGTTTAGGCACATGGACACTATGCAGGCGCATGAGCCCTGCTTAGGCACTTTAACACTATTCAGGTGCATGAGTCCTACACTTGGGCATTTCAGCTTACATTCTGGGCTCATGAACTATTAAGGCTCATGGACTAGCACTTAGGCGCCTGAACAAAGGGTTGGGCGCACGACACTATTTAGGCGCATGAGTTTACACTTGTCAATTTCAGGCAAAACCTTGGGCGGTTGGGCACTATTGAGGCACATGAGCCCCACATAATCTTTCTAAGGCAAATATTCCAGGCGTATGGGCCCTGTTTGGGCGTATGGCCTGAACTTGGGCGATTCTAAGTTAAGATCCCAGGCGCATGAGCCTTGTTTGGGTGCATGACCATCAGTTATGTATGTTTCAGACTTACATTCAAACCCAAACTGCATACTAATATGTTCTAAGCTTACACCCAACATCCTAAGTAACCAAAACACATAAACAAGCATAGAACATAAGCACAAACATATATATAGATACGGGTAAACATAAATCAGTTGTTAAACATTTTAATCATGCTTTTTCAACCCCAAAACAGTTTAAAACACATAGAAACCGGGGTCTAGAACTCACCTATAGCAGCAAACAAGTAACACTCCTCCAAAATTTGCCTGCACTAGAGTTCAAACACCTAAAAACAAACAAAACAAACACCAAACCACATAGAACACTTAATAATTGGTTTTAAGGTTGAAAACCCCAGAAATACAGAACCAATTAACATATAAACACACTAACCTTTGAAGAATGCAGCCTTCCTTCTTCACAATCGAGGGAAACAAGGGTTTTCAGCTCTTTCTTCTTCTTTTCTTTCGGTAGCAGCAGCAGCAGAAAGAGCATGGGCGACCATGCCCCTTATACACATCTTTTTGACTTTTTGGTGTACTTTTACACTTTACACCCCTCATCTTTGCCTTCTTTTTATTTTCTTCCAAATACTTTTATTTTCTTTTTATTTTGACCGAGGTTTGGGTGTTACAAGTCTACCCCCCTTAAAGAAGTTTCATCCCCGAAACCTGTCATTCTTCGAATAACTGTGGGTAATGCTTTCTCATCTCTACTTTAGTCTCCCACGTAGACTCAGAACCCTTCCGGTGTTTCCACTGCACCCGCACAACTGGAACCACTTTATTCCTCAAGCTCTTCTCCTTTCGATCGACGATTGCCATTGGTTGCTCTACATAGTTAAGTCGTTCATCCACTTCGATATCTTCCAGTAGTACAATCATGTCTTCATCGGCTAGGCACTTTCTCAGATGAGATACATGGAATGTTGGATGAATTCCACTTAACACCTCAGGCAATTCTAATCGATAGGCTACCTCCCCTACTCGTGCAACGATTCGGAAATGCCCTATGTATCTCGGGATTAGCTTGCCTCTCTTTCTGAACCGAATAATTCCCTTCCAAGGTGAGACCTTCAACATGACTCTATGACCTACGTTGAACTCAATCGGTCTACGCCTTTTGTCGGCATACGACTTTTGTCTATCTTTCGCCACCTTCATAAAGGCTTTGACCTTTTCCAACTTTTCAGTCGTAGCCTCGATCACCTCGATACTTCCCAACTCTTTCTGCCAGATGTCTCCCCAACACACAGGCGTTCTACACCTTCTACCGTATAGTATCTCATATGGTGGCATACCAATGCTGGCATGATAACTGTTGTTGTATGAGAACTCTGCTAACGGTAGGTGATCATCCTAACTTCCTCCAAAGTCGATCACGCATGCTTGGAGCATATCTTCAAGCTTCTGAATCTCCCTCTTCGACTGACCATCTGTCTGAGGATGGTAAGCCATGCTAATGTGTAGCCTCGTCCCGATCACATCATGGAATCTTTTCCAAAACTTTGATGTGAACCGGGTGTCGCGGTCCGACACAATAGACACCGGCACACCATGTTGAGCTACAATCTCTTTAATGAACAGATCTACCAGTCTCTCAGAGGAATAAGTCTCGCGGATTGGTAGGAAGAGAGCACTCTTGGTCATACGGTCGACTATCACCCATATGGTGTCGTGCCCCCTCGCAGTACGGGGTAGCTTCGTGATGAAGTCCATGGTGATGTGCTCCCACCTCCACTCGGGTATATCCAATGGCTGGAACTTCTCGTATGGCTTCTGGTGTTCTACCTTCAATTGCAAGCAAGTAAGGCACTTACTCACATACTCCACTATATCGCGCTTCATTCTTGGCCACCAGAAATCTTTCTTCATGTCTTGATACATCTTGGTAGCACCGGGGTGAATGGAGTATCGAGTCTTATGAGCTTCGTCCATAATTCGCCCCCGTAGATCTCCATATCGGGGGATCCACATCCGCCCGAAGCGAGTTCTAACTTCATGGGTATTTTCTCCCAATTCCACGACTAGACCTCTCATCCTTTCAGCGTTAAGGCGTTCTTCCTTCAATGGCTCATTCTGAAATTCCTTGCCTAGTGTCATCACGTCAGAGGTCATCACCAACTGATACGCCTTCACCCGAATCGGATCGGGTCTCTCTTTTCGGCTAAGGGCGTCGGCCACTATGTTGGCCTTGCCCGGGTGGTAATGGATCTCGCAGTCATAGTCCTTGATTAATTCCAACCACCTCCTCTACCTCATGTTGAGATCCTTCTGCTCAAAAGAAATAGTTTAGGCTCTTGTGGTCCGTGAAGATTGTGCATTTCACCCCGTACAGGAAGTGCCTCCAAATATTTAAGGCGAAGACCACAGCTGCGAGCTCCAAATCAGGCATGGGATAATTGGCTTCGTAGGTTTTCAGTAGTCGGGACGCGTAGGCTATTACTCTCCAACATTGCATTAACACACAACCCAGTCCCGAATAGGAGGCATCCGAATACACCACTAAGTCTTCACTCCCTTCGGGTAATGTCAAAACAGGAGCTTGAGTTAATCTTGCCTTTAACTCCTCAAAAACGTCTTTCTATTCTCGACCCCACACAAACTTCACCTCCTTGCACGTCAATTTGGTCAAAGGTGAGGCTATCTTGGAAAAGTCTTGAATAAATCTTCTGTAGTAGCCCCCCAAACCCAAGAAACTATGAATCTCGGATGGCGTCTTTGGAGACTTCCATTGCATCACCGCCTCAACCTTTGCCGGGTCCATCATGATTCCTTCAGGATTCACCACGTGACCCAAAAATTGAACTTCACGTAACCAGAAAGCACACATAGGGAATTTAGCATAAAGCTTCTCTCTTCTAAATGTCTCCAATACCTCGCGTATGTGACCGGCATGTTCTTCTTCTCTCTTTGAATAAATCAGGATATCATCAATAAACACAATCACTGATTTATCTAGCATTGGCCGGCATACTCGATTCATCAAATCCATAAAGGCAGCTGGCACATTTGTTAAACCGAAAGACATAACAAGGAACTCGTAATGTCCATAACGCGTGCGAAACACTGTCTTAGGAATATCTTGTTCTTTTACCTTCAGCTGATGGTAGCCAGATCGAAGATCTATCCTGGAGAACCAACTGGCACCTTGAAGTTGGTCAAACAAGTCATCTATCCTTGGCAATGAATATATGTTCTTCACCGTCAACTTGTTCAACTCATGGTAGTCTATACACATCCTCATACTACCGTCTTTCTTTATAACAAACAAGACCGGAGCACCCCAAGGAGAGATGCTTGGTCGAATGAACCCCTTGTCCATCAACTCCTACAGCTGATCCATGAGCTCTTTCATCTCAGACAGAGCTAACTGATACAGTGCTTTGGCAACGGACTGAGCACCGGGTATCAGGTCAATCTGAAACTCGATCTCGCTGTCAGGCGACACACCTGGTAAATATTCTGGGAAAACGTCCAGGAAGTCACACAACACTGGCACCTCAGAAAATTATGGTATCGACGCGTCCACATCCTTTACATAAGCCAGGTAGGCACTACATCCTCGCTTCATGCACTTCTCTGCCACCACCATCAAAATCACCCTTGGAACCGTAGCGACACGGTCACCGTAGACCGTCACCGAACTTCCATCGGGCGCAATTAGTCGAATCATCTTCTTGCGACACATGATGTTTGCCTCATAGGTTGCTAACCAGTCCATCCCTAGTACTACATCGAATCCTCCTAGGGGCATCACATATAGTATAACAGCAAACCTATGGCCTTCTAATTCTATGCCACAATCTTCAATCATACTAGAAATTTTGGTTGACTTACCAATAGCAATTTCTATGTCAAAAGGCTCATCTATACTTCTACTACTAACAGGCAACTTAGCACAGAAAGTAGCAGATATAGAACTCCTACTAGCACTAGAATCAAATAATACAGAGGCACAAGTTTGGTTTACTAGAAACATACCTGACACGACGTCGGGGTCTACCCGGGCTTCCTCTCGGGTCATCGTGAAGGCTCTAGAACTTGCCCTCTGTCCACCTTCTTCAGTCCCCTTCTTGGCCCCAGAGCTCTCAGCTCTCAGCTTCTTGCACTCATAGTTTCTGTGGCCAGTCCCGCCACAGTTGAAGCACTTCGACGCTCCACAATCTCTTGCTAAGTGACCGGGCTTCCTACACTTGAAGCACACAGTCACTCCCCTCATACAATCACTAGTGTGCTTCCTACCACATTGGTCACAATTCCTCAATCCCGGGCCTGATGAAACAACCCGTCGATCATCCATCCTCCTCCTTTTGTTGTTTGGGGTGTAACCGCCACACCCAAACCGCTTACCTCTCCAGTTCTAATCACCGCCGTCCTCCTTCTTCACCTCAACCACCGCTACTTCCCTTTCATCATACAACATTCCCACCAAATCCACTGCCGACCTAAAAATGCTTGGTTGGGCAGCGATTAAATGTCTGCGGATGTCGGCCGGTAGTCCCTGAACGTATCGATGGATCTTCCTTGATACAGGCGTAACCTGATCCGGCACCAACCTCGCCATTTCGTTAAACTTGGTGGTATATTACGGGTGGGTCATCGTTCCCGCCTCCAGCTGTAAGAACTCCCTTTCGATCTTGTTGAGTTCTCTATGAGGACAGAATTCCTCAATCACCGACTTCTTTAGCTCTCCCCATCTCATTCTCTCGATGACCCTGTCACCCTCGGCTTGGACAAGGTTGTCCCACCAACATAGTGCAGAGTAGACAAACGAGTGAGTGGCGAACATCACTTTCTGGTCTTCCCGACACTCATTGATCTTCAATACTGTTTACACTGTTGGGCAGCTGTAGCATTACCATTACCATCACAAGTAGGGGGTTTACACTGTTGGAATGCCCCGTAGCTGCATCCCCTTGCAGTTTCCCACACCACCACCTCTTCTTCATCACTGGAGGCTCCCGTTTCAGCATTCAGCTCCTCCTCATCATTGCGACCTCTTACATTCTCCCTCCTGCCAGCAGTCGTCCTCCTTTACTCCTCCTTCTCTTTCCTTTCTTCTTCTCAAACAGTCCAGATAACTTCAGTCACTACAGACGGTAGGATCATCTACATGACTTGGTGAACCTCCTCCACCACTACCTCCTTCACCGAGGCTCTCAGCTTAGCACTCTCATCACCGCCCTCCGGGTGATGAAGATCAGGCTCAATAGGAGCCGTCTCTGCGGTCTTGGTCTTGTTCCTTGTACTACGTGGCCAACCACGAACGCCCCACGTTCCACCACGAGAAGCTTTCGATGATCTTCCCCTAACCATCCTCTAAACACTATAAGATTCAAACACCAACATGGTCATTCAAGGTAATAGCTTAGTTTATGTTAAGTATAATAAGTCCCTAATTACAGTGGCCAGTTGTGATTAGCCACTTACTTCACTCTTCATCCCCCAAGCATTTCCTATCCTGACTACATTAGTATCCAAATCTACTAAAAGCACATAAATCAAATAGCACACGCACATAATACCGGTTGATATTAAGAAAAGAAATACCTGATGGCACCTAGCTACTCGGGCTGGCATCCCTCCATTAGTCCCATTCTTAGTTTAAGTTTAGGTTTTGAAAATATTTACCTATTTCGCTTAAACTTTGGCTCTGATACCAACTTAAAAGGCCCCGTTCCCAGAGACCTCACAGTTGGTCAATCATAGCATAAAACATTTCATAGTTAATAAACCAATGCAGCGGAATTAATATCAAAAGCCATTCACTTCATTAATAAATACTGTTGCTAAGCAATACATTGTTAATTGTTAATAGTTACAAAAGATCATGTTAATTGCCTTACAAAACAACAATATTAGTATGCGTGAACGGATGCCAGTCTAGCCCCGACGAGTAGCCTCCCCGAGTGCCATCCTCAGCAAAAATTACCTGCCAACAGAAAATGCATAAAAGTCAGCGTTGCTGAGTGAGTTCTAGTTTAAAACATTAAAATACCTTAAAAGGTGTGTATACGAAAATACCCTTTAAAATAATATACTTTTCATTCGTATGTGATCACACATCATACGTACAGTTAAGATAACATCCATTATCTTCTTTTACCATTTACATCATCGTTCATCCGAACTTTTATTTTAATCTTTCACTTAATCTAGACCAATGTCCTATGCCCCCGATATTGCACACTAAACTGGTACTGGGCCGAGGTCTACACACAGATCCCATACTGATACAAGAAGCCGACTCTAGTACCGGGGCAGCAACAAGGGTCCCCTCAATCTCAAAGATTGACCCCTGTGTGCATCATACGGGTTAGCTAAACCACACACAGTTGAGCTAACAACCTAGTGGTTATGAACCTTATGTGAATTTGCTTGTACGTCTTTCTTCCGTTCTTTATGTTCCACTTCTCATTATCATTAATCTTTCCACTTTCTTTAATGATAATACTTTTCATTATACGGATAAATCACACCACCTAAAGTCACATAATAATATAATAAATAGGTACACAAGAACAACCCAAAACATAAATAAAATAATCAAGTAATATCACCAAGTCAAACAAGGGTCAAACCCTAAAATTCTGATTCCTAAATTCCAGAAAATTTTCTAAGTGTTTAGGCGCATGGACACTATGCAGGCGCATGAGCCCTGCTTAGGCACTTTAACACTATTCAGGTGCATGAGTCCTACACTTGGGCATTTCAGCTTACATTCTGGGCTCATGAACTATTAAGGCGCAGGGACTAGCACTTAGGCGCCTGAACAAAGGGTTGGGCGCATGACACTATTTAGGCGCATGAGTTTACACTTGTCAATTTCAGGCAAAACCTTGGGCGGTTGGGCACTATTGGGGCGCATGAGCCCCACATAATCTTTCTAAGGCAAATATTCCAGGCGTATGGGCCCTGTTTGGGCGTATGGCCTGAACTTGGGCGATTCTAAGTTAAGATCCCAGGCGCATGAGCCTTGTTTGGGCGCATGACCATCAGTTATGTATGTTTCAGACTTACATTCAAACCTAAACTGCATACTAATATGTTCTAAGCTTACACCCAACATCCTAAGCAACCATAACACATAAACAAGCATAGAACATAAGCACAAACATATATATAGATACGGGTAAACATAAATCAGTTGTAAAACATTTTAATCATGCATTTTCAGCCCTAAAACAGTTTAAAACACATAGAAACCGGGGTCTAGAACTCACATATAGCAGCAAACAAGTAACACTCCTCCAAACATGCCTTTACTAGAGTTCAAACACCTAAAAACCAACAAAACAAACACCAAACCACATAGAACACTTAATAATCGGTTTTAAGGTTGAAAACCCCATAAAAACCGAACCAATTAACATATAAACACACTAACCTTCGAAGAATGCAGCCTTCCTTCTTCACAACAAAGGGAAACAAGGGTTTTCAGCTCTTTCTTCTTCTTTTCTTTTGGTAGCAGCAGCAGCAGAAAGAGCATGGGCGACCATGCCCCTTATACACATCTTTTTGACTTTTTGGTGTACTTTTACACTTTACACCCCTCATCTTTGCCTTCTTTTTATTTTCTTCAAAATACTTTTCTTTTCTTTTTATTTTGACCGAGGTTTCGGGTGTCACAGGAATCAACTAGTTCATGTTAAATATTGTTCTAATATGTTCATGTTCAACATGTTGTTCTAATGTTGCTTTCATCTGGTGGTATCAGAGCTTTGGCTCAATCATTCATTGATTTTGATCCTCTCATTCAACAACATTGATTTCAATGGTTTATTAGATTCAAAAACACACATTTAAGAATCAAACTCATCTTCTTCTTCTCATAAACATTCATTAAATGCAAACATCATGATTACTGAATCATTTTGTGCATTTTGAAGAAGTGTTGTTGATTTTTGCTTGAACATCACACTACCACACAAGTTTTCAGTGGTTTTTGCAACAAACAATACATGGGTATTGTTCATACATTGTTAAACAACCTTTAAACAGAAGGTTTTTAACTTTTAACTTCATTCAAACCTTAAAACCCTAATCAGATTTTAAGGGTTTTGTTTTTAAACACTGTTTCATTGATTTTTCTTTGAAACAAATCATTTTGTGAACAATCTAAACCGGTTAGATTGTTCACTATCATCATACACTAGTGACAATCTCACTAGAAACTTATTTTTATTCATTATTCAACCATCGGGTTGAATATTTAAAAAAAAACCATCACCACAAAAACCCTAGGAAAACCCTAGTTTTTACAGAACACAATTCACGAGAATTGTTGTAGTTGTTGATAAAACCATCAAAAACAAATTGACTTGTTTGAAAAGTTTCAGAATCAACTTTTTGATCCAAAAAGTTGTTTTACATAAGACAAAATCTGTTTGTAGAGTTTTTACAAAAAGAATATTACTTTTTCATAAAAGGAAAAATATTCCCATCATCCACAATCATTCTTGTGACCATGACCTAGAAAACAACATTTCATAGGACATTAATTAATTAATTAATTAATTCCTTTATTTGGTAAAAAATTGAAACAAATTAGTTTATCAAATTAACAAACAAATCCTAAAGACAATTAGGATTAATTAAATTTTAGCACCAGACTAAAATTTTAATCAAACAAAATTTAACTTAAAAAAATTTATTATTATTAAGTTAAAATCAAATCATTCAAACATGGCTGATGATATGATGAGTTCAAACAGTGTACTAAAACCCCCAAAGTTGAAGAACAAATCAGATTTCAAGCAATGGAAAAAAATGTTCAGAAATTGGATTACATATCAAGATCCAGATTTATGGACATCAATTACTGAAGATCCTTACATCCTACTGACATTAGGACCAGATTATAACATACAAAAACCAGTTAGTCTAAAAAGTGTAGCTGGTGATGACCTTAAGCGGGTCAAAACAGACATGAAGGCATATAGTATTCTAGCTATGACTTTGCCTTTTGAAATTTTGACACGGGTCGAAAATTTCAAAACAACATTGTGTGAAGGAAGTGAGGAAATAAGAGAGATCAAAAAGGAAAAATTAAGAACTCAATATGAAACCTTCCACCACATCCATGGAGAATCAATTCCTCAATAGTTACACAGATATGTCCAATTGGTCAATGAAATGATAGTATATGGACTTAAATATGACACTGTTGAAATCAACAAGAAAATGTTGCATACATTGCCTGAGAGTTAGACTCAGTCAGTGTCTCTCACGAAAGCAACATTGGACTTGGAGGGACTATCCCTTGACTCACTTGTAGCCAAGGTCGAAGCACTATAAATGGATGAAAAATCTAGGAACAACAACCAAATCAGACATGTCGAGGCCTACAAGTTCAGCACCAGAATCATCCAACAACAAACACAAGTCAAAGAAGACTGGAGTTCATGCTTCTCATGAAGCTACACCCCAAAGTAAACATCAACCTCATAACTCCACCTCAAAAAAACAGTCAAAACCTCAAACATCAAACATACACAGGCTTGAAAAACCTATGGATGCTCTTACGATTATTCTACAAAGTGAAGAGCAAAAGGCAGCTTATGCAGCATTTTCAACAATCTTTGAAGCTTTCTTGGGAGCAAGTCTGACTCCATCTCAAATCATCCAACAAGATTTGGATGAACTTCCACCAGATATGGTAGAAGAGATGGATCTTTAATGGTCAATGGCCATGATAGCATACATGTCCAAAAGGTTTCTGCAAAGAAATAGAGGTTTAAGCATGGACAAGAAAACAAGAATTGGTTTTGATAAAACCAAAGTTAGGTGCTATAACTGTCAACTTTATGGGCACTTCTCCAGAGAATGTCAATAGCCCAGAGTTGATAAAAACACTCATCAGGCACAACACTCAAGTGAAATTAATTCAAACAGACAAGTGCCTCCACCAATCAGTATTCCAAATGCACCAACTCAACCTCAGATCACACAATTCAGTCCAACTCAACGTCCAACATCTTCTGCACTGATAATAAAAGAGGATGGAGAAAGTGACTGGAGCCTTTATGAGGCTGAAATACCATCACCTTCAGATCATGCCCTTATGGCTGATATTGACAAATTAACAGACATCCCGAAAGAGGTAAAAGAAAACCTCTGCAGTCAATCATGTATTGATGAGGTAAACAGGTATAGAGAGCATGCTGACAAGCTGTCAAAGAAAGTAATTGAAACAAACATTCTTAATGAAAGTCTAAAATCAGAACAAAAGCAGTATGCTACAAAAATACTTTCATTACAATCAGACATAGACAAACTACTTTTTGAAAAATTAACATTGACAGCTCAGGTCGAGCAGCTATCTATCTCATTAACAGAGTAAAAAACAATTCAAGCTAAAACTAAAGTTAAACTTCAGAAGTTTCAGGTGATAAATAAGAAGTTCAAAGAACTTCTTGCTCAGCAAAGGACCTTTAAGGATCCTACAGGATTTGGATATCATAAGGTAAACCCACCTTATAATGATAACTACATCCCACTTCCTGAGTCAATGACCAACATACAAGATGAGTCAACTGAATCTCAAGACAAACCAATTGAATCAAAGTCATCATCATCATCATCATCTCCAACAATGTTGAAAACACCATTGATTAAATTTGTAAAAAGTCAAGAGATTTCACAAATCAAAACTACAGATTTTTATCATGGTGAAAACAATGAATATGATAATGAAACTAGTGATGATGACATTGATATTTTGGAGGATGACTCGGATCAACCAATTACTGAAGCTCATAAGACTTTAAGTGTGGCTGACACTCCAACCAACCAATCAAAATAGATTAAAGGATTTCATATCTGTTGCAGGAAAGCTTTAACCTCAAATGTCACTTCCAAACAAACTAATAAAGGGAAAGGCAAAGCCACATTTCAACCAAAACAACCATTTGTAACTTTTGAAATTCCATCAAAATCTAATTTGAAATCAAAAGTTTTCAGCAAACAAACAAAAATAGAATTTCCATACTGTGAATGGTGTGATCAATTCACACATTCAACTGAAAAGTGCAGATATGGCAAGTACCGCAAGTACCGTAAGATGAATAATCACAGTATAGAAACATGTCATTTTCACAATTATTGCTCCATTTGTGAAAGAAAAAATCACTGCATGGCAAATTGTGTAGATGCTTCTTGGAAGATTAACATTTGTCTTTATGTGTCTTGTATAGTTTATGTCATAGTATAGGGACTTTTTATGTAAATATGTTCCTTTGTTTTCTTGATTAGTATATATAGCATAGATATGTATTGTGTAGGGGAGATGAGAGAGATTTAGACATATTGTAACTGTTTCCTACACTTTGTATTCTTCTGTATGCTAATCAACGAAAACTCTATGATTTTTTGTTGATTTGCTTGTGTTGAATTGAATACTTGTGTGTTTTAGATTGAATTGTGTTCATATATCATCACAGATCGATCCATTTTGAGCTCATCAAATGGTATCAGAGCTTTCGGTTCAATGATTGAAGTTCTTCAACTATCGAACTCTCAAAATCACTTGAATCTATGATTGATAAACAATTCAGTCGTATAATTGTTTAATTCAGTTGTGTTTCATCATGAGGAACATGATTTGATTCACAATTAGCAATACATTTCGTTCAAATTAGTGAATTTGAGCAAAAAGCTCTTCGAACCTGTTCTTCATTTTTCAAACCTGTTCTTGAATCAAAAGATCAATTTTGGTTGTTAATTGAAGAAATTGAAGTTGAAGGATTGATTATTGATCAATTTCCTACATAATTTGAGGATTTCACATCGATTAATCAAGTTTTGAAGGATTTCAGAAAATTTAAGTTCGTATGAAACTGATGAATGTGGCGCATTAGGTCAAAGCCACTGCTGAAAATTGCCTAAGTGTTAGGCGCATAACAACTGTTTAGGCGCATTTCCACTGTTTGGGCATTTTTCAGTTAGGCGTTTTCTAATGTGTAGGCGTTTGTCAATTGTGTGGACACTGAAGATTTACTGAAAGTAAGGAATTCCAGGCGTTTTACAACTATTGAGGCGCATTACAACTATTTGGGCGTTTTTCAACTTGGGCGTTTTGGAATTTTTCTAAGGCAATCCCTTAGACGTTTCAAAGTCAAAGTCAAAGGAAGTATCACAACTGTTTGGGTGCTTTACCACTATTTGGACGCATCAGCTTCAACACTTAGAATTTTTTCAGAAATTTTTTCAAAAACATACATATATATATATATATATATATATATATATATATATATATATATATATATATATATATATATATATATATATTTTCAATTCATTGTTTTAATTCAAAAACATAAAAACAACAAAAACAAATCTTTTTCTAAAATACAAAATTAAAAATGGTGAAATCAGAAGACTCAGAGAACAGAGTTCCTAAGCTGAAGAATAGAGCAGATTTCAAGAATTGGTCACTGAGATTAAAACATCACTTGAACTCTATTGATACTGATCTTCGGAAATCAATAGAAAGAGGGCCATATATTCCTATAACTTCAGATGGTCCTGACAGAGGGTTTATCTACATAAAAGACTCACCAGAACAATACCCTGAAGATGGTCTGCAAGGTGATGATCTAAAAAAAGTGAAACATGATATAAGAGCTTATTCTCTGATGTGCAAAAGACTGCCACTTGAAGTCCTTACAAGGCTTGATGGTTATCAGACGGGATACACCATGTATAAGGCCTTGAAAATAATATTTGAAGGTGGAAAGGAGATCCAGGATCTGAAAAAGCAAAAGTTAAAGAGACAATTAGAACTTTTTGAACATTTATCTGGTGAAAGAATAAATCAGATGATGAACAGATTTGTTCAACTAACTACTGAGATGTCGACTGCAGGCATCAAGAATGATTTAAAAGATCTTAACTTCAGCCTTCTTAATGCTCTTCCATCTTCATGGAAGCAAACAGCCACTCTGTTAAAGCATACTGAGAAATTCCCAATGGATCTTGATCTCTTGATTGCTAAAATAGAATCTGTCAAAATTGATGAAAGTTCTAGAAACAATGCCAGAGCAGCTTCAATGTCACAATATAAATATGTTGCTTCTCCAGCAAGTACTGTGGAGAATGCATTCATTGCTAAGAATGAAACTTCACCAGAAGATGAGGGTGATCTATTTATTGACGAAGGGTTCTTCACTGATTCTACATACACAAGTGCTCCTGCCTATACAACTCAGAATCAACCTCAATCTCCTCCTATGCCTAAAAGTTCTAAATCTCAAGCAGAGACTCCATCTGCTAACTCTGCTAAAACTAGCAAAGTTAACGATGTAATAAACATCCTATTATAGGATGAAGAGTCTAAAACTGCTTTCACTTCATTTATGGCAAGCTTTCAAGCTTATCAAGGTAGTCATCTAACTCAACTTGATCTTGTTTTGCAGGATTTGTTTGAAATGGATCCAGACGATGTAAAAGAAATGGATCTCAACTGGCAAATGGTTATGATAGCTTACAGGACTCAGAAACACTCGTATATCAACAGAAACTACAAGCCGAGTGCAAACAAGTTTGTTGGATTTAATAAGTCCAAATCTAGGTGTTTCAACTATAACAGCTATGGACACTTCTCTAGAGAGTGCAAAGCTCCAAGGAATAAAGGAGGAAATGGCCAATAGAGCTCAAGTAATCAAAGGTTTCAGCAATCTTCACAGAAGACATTTCAGAAACCTTATCAAGGCCTACCAATGCCAGAATTGAAAGATGATTCTAAATCATCAGAGGAGCCCAAGAAAGCTCTTGTTATTAATATTAAAGAAGGTTATGATTGGAGTACATACGCTGAGCAATTTACTACTGATTTAACTTCCAATTTATCTCTTGTTGCAGAAATATAAAAAGAAGATTGGTCTGAATTTAATGATCCAAAAGCTGATGGAAACTCTGAGAATGAGGAAGAGGATTATGACTAGAGTGACAAGTCTGATCCCAAGGAAGATTCAGAGGAAGTTGCATTGATGGAAAAATTTGATCAACCAAAGGTTGAAAGCTCTAACTCTGAAACTTCTCCTCCTAAATATTCTGAAATTCCATCAGAAGTCATAGAAAAATTATGCACAAAGTCTTGCTTCGAACATGTAGAATACTACAGAAATTATTCTGATAAGATTTGTGAAAAACTCAAGCAAGAAGAATTAATGCATAACAAACTCAAAAACGATCATAAAGTATCTGATGAAAAGATTATCTCTCTTCAAAAGTAATGGAACAAAACTCTTAGAGAACTTGAAATTGTATCAAAACAACTTGAAGAGATGACAAAAAATCTTGAACTGGAGAAGATAGCACATGCTGCTACACAAGTGGATCTCGCAAAAGTTAAAAGTTCTAAAAGTATTGTGGAAAAACTGGTAAACAAAAGAAAAGATAAACAAAAGGCAGGATTGGGTTTCACTCATGAACCGATGCGTGAATCAATAACAAATACTTTACTAGAAAACTTTAACACTCATGATCACTCTCCAGAAAACAAGGAAAAATTAGAAGCTTTTCAAAACAAGACCAAGATGTCTGATGTTGAAGAAGAGAAAACAAGTGTGGAAATTTTTGAAGAGAAAGATAATGAAAAGATAAAAAATGGTCATCCTATTAAAGTAAAATCTTATGAACCAAAGCCTAAAACAAAGAAAGGTTTTGTTCCTAAAGAATTAGTTTTGGAGGAAGTGAATATCATAACTGAAAACCAAACCTCAAAAAATCAAAACAAAGCTCAAAATGATTAAGAAACATCAGAAGATTCAAATTCATTTGGTCTAAATAACCCAGAATTCATTAAATGGCAAAAAGGCCAGAAAAAGAAAGAATGTGAAAAAGAATCTTCAACTGAGGATGTTCAATCTAAACCGAAAACTGGTTCTACAAAATCAAGGAACCAGAGAAGAAGAAGAAAGATAAATAAAGCTAAAAATGAACAAATAAAAATTCAGGAAAATCAGACAAAAGAAACAAATCAGGCAACAAAATTAAAGCCAATTAAATTTTTATCAACTGGTTTGTTGAATGTGAACTCCATTCAAGATGTTAAAGAAAATCCTAAGAACAAATTAACCTTTGATCTTAAAACGGGTTCAGATTCTAAGACTTCTGCTGTACCTAAAAGATTTGTATCTAAGGAAAAGAAGAATGAAATTCATGTTCAAAAACAAAAACAAATTGTGCAAAAGAAAAGTGGTTCAAATCAAAAGCACAATTCTTCAAATCAAAAACAACAAATTAACTCTTTGACACCTAAAAGTAAACAAGTTTCTAATGTTGCGTCAACGTCAAAGGTTAATAAACAATTATTCAAGACTCCACAGAGGTATTGTAACATATGTGACATGTATAATCACAAAATGTCTGAATGTTTTTTTTAACAAATACTGTCACATTTGCGATATGAGAAATCATGCAACTTCAGAGTGTTATTTTAACAAATACTGTACCTATTGTGATGAGCAAACTCATAACACTAAAGATTGTTACTTTAGAAAGAATTCATAGAGGAGAGGATTTGCCACTTCAACAGTGAGCAAATGTTATGTTAAGCCGCAATATAAAAGAAACCAAAATGTTGGTTTTCGAAGATTAACACACCAACCCTCCTTAGGTTTGAACACTTTTAAAAGAAACAATTCAGTGAGACCTAAACAATACTTCAATGATAATTTCATTCCAAGGTCAGTGAGAATTAATAACAAATTTCTTGAAAATAAAAGCTTTTCAAACAATGGTCAATCAAAAAGCATGAATTTTCCAAACAAGCATAATTTTGTTACAAATAATAGAATTGGTAAATTCATAAAGAATAAACCTGATGTCAACAAACTTCACTTTAAACAATTTACTATTGTTGACATGTTCGGAAAACCCAAGACCATTTCGGCTTGGGTAGATAATTCAACTTAAATTGTTTTGTTTTGCAGGTACACCCGAGAAGACCAATCAATACTTGGTATGTGGATAGCGGGTGTAGCCGGCATATGACAGGCAATTAGGACTTATTACAAGATTTTAAGTTAAAAGATGGAACGCATGTCGCCTTTGGTGGTGATGTGGGAGGAAAAATAACCGGATAAGGAACAGTATCCAACGGGATTATAAGCTTTGATAAAGTCAACTTCTGTTCATAGTTGAACTTTAATTTGTTAAGCG
Organism: Flaveria sonorensis; assembly: GCA_025506505.1. Taxonomy (NCBI): domain Eukaryota; kingdom Viridiplantae; phylum Streptophyta; class Magnoliopsida; order Asterales; family Asteraceae; genus Flaveria; species Flaveria sonorensis. Next base: position 24,795,191 of record CM046439.1, on the reverse strand, counting down.
TATCCTAAATTTGTGATAAATCCTACTCTGTACTTTTTGATGATTCTTTCTTTTATATCTTGAAGTCAAGATTTCAGATAAGCAAGGATTGCGTGGTTGTTAAAGCTGTCAGAGACCGTGACGTATACAAACTGGATATGTCTTAAGTGGACTCTTCTACAGAAACAACTTGTCTCTTTGCTAAAGCATCAAATGATGAAAGGAAGCCTTGGCATAGACGTCTAGGGCATTCAAATTTCAAGAATATGAACACACTTGTAGCAGGAAATCATGTTATTGGCCTTCCATCGAAGTAGTTTGCCATAACTGATTTATGCTCAGCATGTTTAAAAGGGAAATAGCACAGAGCGTCTTATTAGTCAAGCTGATAAACTCAAATTCCAAACCCTTCAGTTGTTGCATATGGACCTTTTTGGACCAACCAACGTGAAGAGTATTGGAAGAAAATCATATTGTTTAGTTATCATTGATGACTTTACAAGATTTTCATGGGTTTTCTTTCTGAATGCTAAATCTGAAACAGCTGAATTAATAAAAGAATTCATCATTAAAGTTGAATATCAACTTGATCAAAAAGTAAAAATAATTAGAAGTGATAATGGGACGGAATTCAAAAATCTAACTCTTGACATGTTTTGTGCAGAGAAAGGAATAGCACATCAGTTCAGTGCTCCCAGAACTCCTTAACAAAACTGTTGGGTTTTTACAAGTTTTAACAAAGATGTTTAACCATTTAAACAACAAAACGCAGCGGATATAAGGGGTTTAAAACTTGTTTTATATTCCGAAAATTAACATTTATATGTTCAAGAAAACAAACCCAAGAACAAGGATCATATATATGTGAAAAGAAGTGCTATCAAAACCAACCATAGGATGTACATGAATACTACCTTTCTTGAACAAGGAAGTTAGATACGGATGAGAGGAGGGAGATGATGTTTCTTGAATGTCTAGTCTTCAAAAGAGAAGACCTCAAGCTTGTATACCCACAAGCTCTTGCAAAGCACCAAACTAGTTAGGAAGTTAACACCCAAAACCTTATTTATCAAGCTCTAGATCCGTGAATGTGAGGAGAGCAAAATTGGAGAAGAAAGAGTTCTTGCATGTATGAGAGAGAGAGTGTGTGGTTGAGTGTTACTTCCAAGTGATTAAAGTCTTGTATTAAAACAAGACAAGGAATCCCAAGACACCAAAGAGGGCGGCCGAGATTTTGAAAATAGTTTCCCACCATTTTAAAACTTTCACTTTTAATTAGAAGTTACAAGTTTATAAAATTAAACCCCTTTTAATTTTATAACCTAATCACACTTTTACTTATTGTTATTTAACTAATTTAAATAACAAAATAAGTGATATCTCATGAACAAAACATCCATATAGTTTGTTCTATCTCAAATGCAATAATTTTAGAAAACCCATTTTCTAAATTGGTGTCAATATTTATTTGCTTGATCATATCAGCAAATAAATATTTATCGGTGTTTGCCTAGCTTGTTATTGGGTATGACCCGACTTGGATCATGACGTACTAACCACATCAATCTTGTATGTGTCTTGGGCATATAAGATCCAACAATCTCCCACTTGCACAAGATTCATAGAAGATTGATGCAAGCAGTAAATACCGCCTAACAACGGTTCACTACCCTTAATACGTATGACTTAGAGCCATTCAATAACATCATCCCCTTCAAGTATCTTACTCGAAAAAGTTTTAGGTGAATCAATCATCTATCCTTTTGTCACAGATGTCATGTTAACTCTTAGAGACATAGAATGATCATTCTCCATTGACTTAACTTAAACAGGCCTTAGAAATCTTACTCTCAACGAATAAGAGGGACAAATCCTATCTTGATTACATACGTCTCTTACAATCACCTCATGCTATACCTGAATTTAGTCTTATGTACTGCCGTGTTTCAGAACAGCAAAGAACTAAGTCAAAGTATAATACCCGGTGAATATCAAGACCCAATATGTATCTCAGGTCAGAGGATACCAAATGATATTCGCCTTTACTCAAATTTACTTATGATCAATCAAGAAGATTCCTTGTAGTAATATTTGAGATGCGGGTCAGTCCAATATTTGTATCCCACAAATATCTATGAACTTTGGCAATAACCCTTTGCTATATATTCATCCATATGAATATCCACCAATCCAAGTTCATAATAGTCTTACCCTCATACTTGTTCCCATAGGTATGAACGACTACGGACGTTTAGAGTAAATGATTTACTCATGGATTAAACATGTAAAATTGGAACGTTAGTTGAAGCATTATAACCAAATAATTCATTCAAATAATAAAAGGTTCCAATATCCAAATACAAAATTATAAGATCAAATCCAGTCACTAGAATATCGAAGTCCCATGGCACAAGTATGACCTTCATGCTTTGCCTTTTCAAGGAGCTTCGTGAGTGGATCCGCATTGTTTTGATCCGTGTGAACTTTGCGAATACATATCTTTCCCTTTTCAACTTCATCCCTTATGTAGTTGAATCTTCGCTCAATGTGCCTAGTCTTTTGATGTGCACGGGGTTCCTTGATTTGAGCAATCGCACCCTCATTATCACAAAGAATTTCTAGGGGGTCCTAAATGGAAGGGACAACCCCTAGATCGGCAATGAATTTCTTCAACCATGCAGCTTCTTGAGCTGCTAATGAAGCGGCGATGTATTCTGACTATGTAGTTGATAATGCCACCACATCTTGTTTAGAGCTCTTCCAAGAGACAGCTCCTCCATTTAGGATGAAAATGTATCCCGATTGTGATCGTGAGTCATCGCGATCAGTTTGGAAACTCGCATCCGTGTAACCTTTTACCACGAGTTCCTCCTCACCAGATCCATAGATTAGGAACATATATTTAGTCCTCCTTACGTACTTAAGTATGTTCTTAACATCCATCCAATGACTAGTTCCAGGATTTTGCTGGTATCGGCTTGTCATGCTCAAAGCGCATGACACGTCCGGCCTAGTGCATATCATTACATACATGATGGATCCTATAGCAGATGCATACGGGATTTCCTTCATTTTATCTTGCTCATCCTTTAAGCTTGGACATTGAGTCGTACTCAATATCGTTCCTCTTTGAATAGGTACCATACCTTTCTTAGAGTTCTCCATCTTGAACCTTTTCAAGATCTTATCAATGTATGCACTTTGATTTAAACCTATCAACCGCCTTGATCTATACCTATAGATCTTTATTCCCAAAATGTAGGTGGCTTCACCAAGATCCTTAATGGAAAAACAGCTTCCAAGCCAGGTTTTTACACCTTCCAAGGTTGAAATGTCATTTCCAAATAGTAGGATGTCATCGACATACAATACTAGGAAAGTGATGATGCTCCCACTAGCCTTTTTATACACACAAGCCTCATCAGCGTTTTTGATGAACCCAAATTTAATTACCTCTTCATCAAAACGGTGATTCCAACTTCTTGACGCTTGCTTCAATCCATAGATTGATTTCTTTAACTTGCATACTTTGTTAGGATGTTTTGGGTCGACAAAACCTTCAGGCTGAACCATATGGACATCTTCCTCAAGATATCCATTTAGAAAAGCGGTTTTGACATCCATTTGCCAATTCTCATAATCATAATGAGCAGCTATGGCAAATAATATCCTAATAGACTTTAGCATTGCAACAGGCGAAAAAGTCTAATCATAATCAACCCCTTGAGTTTGAGTGAAACCTTTTGCTACAAGTCTAGCTTTATAAGTATCCAAGTTTCCATGCATATCGGTTTTCTTCTTGAAAACCCACTTACTTCCAACTACCTTGGAGCTAAGAGGTGGTACAACCAAGTCCCACACTTGGTTGTCATATATGGATTGCATCTCAACATTCATGGCTTCAAGCCATTTGTCACAATCCAAATTTGACACTGCATCATGGTATGTGATTGGTTCATCGGAATCAACTACATAGCACCCATCCATGAAAAATCCATATCTTTCAGGTGGATTACTAGTTCTACCAGATTTGCGAACGTCTTGTGTGTATTGATCAACCATTTGATCATTCTCAACATCCTCATGTTGAGTGCTAGTGTCAACAAAACGTGTATCGGGTTATGGTTCTTGATCCTCCTCAAGATCCACTCTTCTACTGCTAGCTCCTTCCATAAGGAACTTGGCTTCCAAGAACTCACCCTTCTTGGCAACAAACTCCTTTTGTTCCAATGGATCATAGAAATAATATCCCATAGAATCTCTAGGATATCCAATAAAAATACACTTAGTGGAATGACTTTCTAACTTGTTTGAGGTGGGAGTCTTTACATAAGCCTCACATCCCTACACCTTTAAATATGATAGAGATGGAACCCTTCCATGCCATATTTCAAAAGGTGTATTTTCCACTTTCTTGGTTGGGGCCATATTCAAAATACGGGCCGTAGAGAGCAAAGCGAAACCCCAAAATGATAGAGGCAATAAGCTTCCAGCCATCATAGATCGAACCATATCTAATAGAGTTCGATTTCTCCTTTCGGACACACCATTGTGTTGTGGTGTTCCAGGTGGAGATAGTTGTGAGATAATCCCACAACTTATAAGATGATCTCGAAAAGCATCACTCAGGTATTCACCTCCTCTATCGGTGCGGAGAATTTTTATTGATTTGTTGAGTTGATTTTCTACTTCATTTTGGAAGGTTTTGAACATTTCAAAAGCTTCATCTTTGTGTCTTAACAAGTACACATACCCATACCTACTATAGTCGTCGGTGAAGGTAATGAAGTATCTTTCATTATACCTAGTCATTGGCTTAAAAGGACCACATACATCCGAATGTATGATACCTAATAAATCTTTTGCCCTTTTGGTTTTGCCACTAAAAGGTGCCTTAGTCATTTTGCCTTGTAAACAAGATTCACATACATCAAATGAATCTTATTCACTTGCTTTTAAAAGGCCATTCTTTTGAAGTGTTTGTATGCGCTTCTTGTTTATATGACCAAGACGGCAATGCCAAAGATAGGTATCACTCAAATCTAATTTGAGCTTCTTGGTGGTGGTTTGGTACAACGAGCTATCATATAATGTGTTTTCACGAACCAATTCATAAATACCATTAATAGGAGTAGCTTTAAAATAAAAGATGTTATTTAAAGAAACATGAATTTCATTTTCAATAAACGTCAAAACATAACCATATTGTCTTAATTGGGCAACTGAAATAATGTTCCTAGTCAAACTAGGAGCATACAAAACATTGTTCAAAATTGCTTCCAAACCATTTGGAAGCTTCAGGATGTAGTCCCCTCGGGCTTCAACTTGAACTTTTGCCCCATTGCCCATGTAGAGGCTAACAACCCCTTTCTTGAAGTCTTTACTTCTTTTGAACCCCTACAACAAATTGCAAATGTGAGTCCCACATCCGGTATCCAATACCCATGTGTTAGAGGATATTATATTTAGATCAATATGAATCATGAAAATTGTACCTGAGGTCTGCCTGGCATCCCTCTTAGCTTTCAACTCTTTGAGATGGACAGGACAATTTCTTGCCCAATGTCCTATCTCCCCACACTTAAAGCATGGGTCATCCGAAGCAACCTTTTGCTTCTTCTCCGTTGGTTTTGGTGGTGGCACTTTTACCACTCCCTTTCCCTTTCTCCCAACGTACCCTTTACCTTTGGCAACACTTGCCTTGGATGCGGGGTGAGGCCTCTTCTTGTTCCCACCTTCATTGATGGTGAGAACGGGTAAACTCCTTTTACCCATGGCCGCCTCGGCTGTTTTGAGCATAGAGTGAAGCTCAGTTATGTTCTTGTCCCAACCATTCATGTTATAATTCATAACAAAATTGTCAAACCTTTTTGACAAAGAGTTGAGGATCAAATCCGTAGCCAACTCTTTCGAGACGGGACAATTCAGCCTTTTGAGGCGGTCTATGTGGCTCTTCATCTTAAGTACATAAGACGAGACCGATTGGGTATCATCCATACGACATGCATGGAGTGCTCGAACCATTTCGAAGCACTCTACCCTTGCTTGTTGTTGGAACGTTTCCATTAACTGGGTTATCATGTCGTATGCTCCGTGATGTTCGTACTCCTTTTGGAGATCCGGAGTCATACTTGCCAACATGAGGCAAGACACTTGGACCGAGTCCTCAGTGTATTTCACCCAATTCATGTAGGCCTCTTCATCTTCCTCATTGGGTTCATCGGGAATCGGATCGTCTAAGATATATGACCGTTTCTCTTGCTTGAGAACGATTCTCAAGTTTCGAAACCAATCAATGAAATTGTTATGGTTTAGACGCTCCTTTTGGAGAATGGTTCTTAGTGATAGGGTATGAGCGGATGGAATATCATTATTTTCATTGTGGTTGGTGGCCATCTACAAAATTTAACAAGGTTCAATTTTAGTATTTACGATATTATCATATTTAATTATAAATACCTTTTATGTGTCATACACAAAATAAAATTCTAGAATCCAACGTTACATTTAAATAGTGGTTAGGTGATCTTTATCCCATTATTTAAATTGACAAGGTAGTCAACGTTTGACAATTGCAACCCTTTGCAACTTCTAGAGGTATGGGATCGACTTAAACATCATATGTATAGTCGGCATGTTAATCCCATCAACACCTTTTGTAAACCACATTGTAGGTGATACATTTAACATGGTTTGCAAATCAAGTTATCCTACTTACACACACATGTGAGTTTACCAATATAAGTAGTTAGGTGATCTTTATCCCACAAATATGGCATTCCCACCTCAAATCACAAGTTCCCTCAAAATGGTTAGGTGACCTTTATCCCATTAAGAGTTTTCAAGTAACTCAAGTGTTGTGTAAAGGGATGGTGATAAACTTGTTTTCAAAAGACATTTTAAGTTTTCATAATTCTAGTTTAGAAAACACTATGTACCTTGTATTTGCATGCTTTCAAATACATGGTACCCTATGGTTCTTTTAATAAAACCCCTTTTATTTAAAATCATTAATCCTTTTAATAACCTTTTATTAACCACTTAATGATTAAGAACCATTATTTTCAGCTTGTTATGTTTATAAATTTATTTGTTATGCATATCCATATATCAAACATCCAACATAAAACAAAACAACCAAACAAGCACAACCATTCAATCATAAGTGCATAACCATAGCCACTAAGGTGACCACACTTGTTTGCCATCACAAGTGTTGTCATTTGGTCTTTCCTAAGGGTTAATAATGACACATTAAAATGTGTCCAAGAACTCCCACTCGAATCCGCATCCAAATGCTTCAAGTGTCCATGTCTTTTGAGTTCTTCCTTTGTATTTTCCCTTGAGTCTCCAACTTGTGCATCTTCTTTTACAAAATCATATCCTAATAAACTTTTCTAATAAAAGAAATGCACCTAATCTATTTTTTACATAACCAATGAATAAATAAATTACAACCCAAAAGATACAAACACCAAAATTATTATTACAACCCTTTAATGAATAAAACCAAACATGACAATCACATTCATCCAAGTCCAAAACACATTAGGTCAAGGCTATGTTATGCACCAAAATATGTATCAAATACAACATCCAAGAACAACCATGAACTCCCTTTTAACCCTTAAAGTTTCAGCCAACATAAACCCAAACTTTAGGGTTTAGACCAAACAAAACAATCAACCTCTTGATGTTAATCTTTCAAGGTTTATTCTAAAGCATGTAAGATAAAACTTTGAAAGATTAGGGATTCTTTCATCCACAACAAAACAGCCCCTAATGGGTTGAAAAAGTCCAATAAAACTAACTTTTCTAGGACTTTTGAAGCAAGTTTTCCACATAACCGGCTCTAGATGCCATTGTTGGGTTTTTACAAGTTTTAAAAAAGATGTTTAACCATTTAAACAACAAAACGCAGTGGATATAAGGGGTTTAAAACTTGTTTTATATTCTGAAAATTAACATTTATATGTTCAAGAAAACAAACCCAAGAACAAGGATCATATATATGTGAAAAGAAGTGCTATCAAAACCAACCATAGGATGTACATGAATACTACCTTTCTTGAACAAGGAAGTTAGATACGGATGAGAGGAGGGAGATGATGTTTCTTGAATGTCTAGTCTTCAAAAGAGAAGACCTCAAGCTTGTATACCCACAAGCTCTTGCAAAGCACCAAACTAGTTAGGAAGTTAACACCCAAAACCTTCTTTATCAAGCTCTAGATCTGTGAATGTGAGGAGAGCAAAATTGGAGAAGAAAGAGTTCTTGCATGTATGAGAGAGAGAGAGAGTGTGGTTGAGTGTTACTTCCAAGTGATTAAAGGCTTGTATTAAAACAAGACAAGGAATCCCAAGACACCAAAGAGGGCGGCCGAGATTTTGAAAATAGTTTCCCACCATTTTAAAACTTTCACTTTTAATTAGAAGTTACAAGTTTATAAAATTAAACCCCTTTTAATTTTATAACCTAATCATACTTTTACTTATTGTTATTTAACTAATTTAAATAACAATATAAGTGATATCTCATGAACAAAACATCCATATAGTTTGTTCTATCTCAAATGCAATAATTTTAGGAAACCCATTTTCTAAATTGGTGTCAATATTTATTTGCTTGATCATATAAGCAAATAAATATTTATCGGTGTTTGCCTAGCTTGTTATTAGGTATGACCCGACTTGGATCATGACGTACTAACCACATCAATCTTGTATGTGTCTTGGGCATATAAGATCCAACAAAAACGGAGTTGTTGAAAGGAAGAACCTAACATTGATTGAAGCTGCACGATCCATGTTAGCCGATGCTAAAATTTCGATCACATTCTGGGATGAAGCAATATCAACTGCATGTTTTGTTCAGAACCATTCTTTAATTGTTAAAGACAAACTAAAAACTCCATATGAGTTAATGTTTGGAAGGAAACCAAACATAGATTTTCTTAAATCTTTTGGTTGTCCGGTTATGATTCTGAATTCACGTAATCATTTTGGAAAATTTGAATCAAAATCTGATGATGGATTTTTCGTTGGATATCCATCTGTATCAAAGGCCTATCGAGTTTATAACTCTAGGACTAATGTTAGAGTTGAAACATTAAATGTTAAATTTCTTGAAAACTCTTTTCCATCAATGTCAAATGGTCCTACATGGTTATTTGATTTAGATTCATGGTCAAACTCTTTTCAATCCAACTTGTTTAATAAATCTAACACGCTTGATTCTACAGGTGAAAAGAAAATTCAAGGAGATCTCGGTTCATTCAGTGATGATTCGGATTCTGATGATACACATGATTCAAGCCCAAACTATCCCTTCTTTTCTTTTGTAAGAGATTCCATTTTTCAGTTAAATAATGATGATCATTCACATCAAAATAATGTTCAGTCAGTTTCTGAAAACCAAGATGTGTCACAACCAATTCCTAATGATGGTACAGAAATTGTACAACCTGAGTCTGGAACGTCATCTATTTCTGGTGATGTATTTGATTCCGGTAATCTTGATTACTTTATCAACTCACCGACTCAAGTTCCTAATTTCAATCCACATTCTTCAAGCCTATTGCATCAGCTTTCCAACTTGAACCAAACCAATCTGGATGTTCATGTTCAAGGAAATAAGATTCCAACATCTTGTATCCATGGGAACCATCCCATATCTCAGATTATTGGTCCATTGAATGTGAGAACTACAAGAAGTAAAACAAAACAAGCAAATGTTTGTTTATACTCATGTTTTCTTTCTCAAATTGTTCCTAAAAACATTTCCGAAGCGTTAACAGACAATAGTTGGATTGAGGCTATGCAAGAAGAATTATTACAGTTCCGCAAACAAGAAGTGTGGAATCTGGTGGATTTACCTGAAGAAGAAAATACCATGGGCACAAGATGGTTGTTCAGAAACAAAACTGATGATAGAGGTGTAGTTATTAGAAATAAAGCGAGACTCGTTGCACAAGGATACACTCAAGAGGAAGGAATAGATTATGATGAAGTATTTGCTCCAGTTGCAAGACTTGAATCAATTCGTGTCTTCTTGGCTTATGCATCATTCATGAAATTCAAAGTGTATCAAATGGACGTAAAAGGTGCATTCTTGTATGGACCGATCACCGATGATGTGTATGTAAAGAAACCTCCGGGTTTTGAAGATTCACAATATCCACATCATGTGTACAAGCTCAGTAAAGCAATATATGGTCTAAATCAAGCCCCTAGAATCTAGTATGAAACATTATCACAGCACTTAATCCAACATGGATACACGTGAGGGAAAACCGATCAGACTCTGTTTATCAAGAAGGATGCTGATGATCTTTTATGTGTACAAGTGTATGTCGATGATATCATAGTTGGTTCTACAAGTCCAAAAATGTGCAATGAATTCGAAGAAATCATGAAATCTAGATTTCAAAGGAGTTCTATGGGAGAGATAAATTTTTTCTTAGACTACAAGTTAAGCAATCTCTAGATGGTATTTTTATCAACCAAGAGAAGTTCGTTGACAAACTCTTGAAGAAATTTAAGCTACTGGATTGTCAGTCAATTAGAACTCCAACTGATGTGAACACCAAGATTGAGCCTGATCCGAAAGGAAGATCAGTAGACCAAACATTATACAGATCGATGATTGGTTCTTTGATGTATCTCACTGCATCTAGACCAGACATTATGTATGTTGTTTGTGTCTGTGCAAAGTATCAATCAGACCCGAAAGAATCCCACTTAATTGCTGTCAAATGAATATTCAGGTATCTTAAAGGTAAACCAGCTTTAGGGCTATGGTATCCTTACGAAGGAAAATTCGAGTTACATGGGTATACAGATAGTGATTATGGCGGATGTTGTCAAGATAGAAAATCAACAACGGGTGGGTGTTAATTTTTAGGACCCAGATTAGTCTCGTGGCAATGCAAGAAACAAACAAATATCTCTGTTTCTACTGCAGAAGCTGAGTGCATTGCTGCTTCAGCATGATGTTCTCAAATCCTTTGGTTACAAAACCAACTGTTGGATTACGGGTTCAACTTTCTTAAAACACCTATTTACATTGATAACAGATCTGCTAGTTTTAATCATTATGATTCAAATTGCTACTGAAAAACAGTTGGCCGACCTTTTTACTAAAGCCTTCTTACCAGGACGGTTTGAGTATTTGGTAGAGTCAATTGGTCTTATTAACCACATGTAAAAACTAGTTTTTGAGTATTTCAGTTAATTGAGTCTAAATATGATTAGACCCTCCCTTATATGAATAAGACATAGCCAGAGAACCTGTCAAAGTTAATTGCCTGATTGTATTTTTCTGTGTGCATGTTTATTAGAAAAAGTAAAACCAAATACAAAATTAGAAAATTGAAAAAATCAAAAGATAAAAATATAAAACAAAACTACAAAAATAGAGTCTTTCTTTGTTAATTCATTATTTAGAATGAATCTATCATTGTAATATGTGAGAGATGATAGATACATTAGTTTGATCAGTTGCATACTTTGCTTTGACTAAAGTCTGACATGATCAGATATGATGTGCAAGTAAGTTCATGCAATTAGTCTGAAAAAGTAAATTCTTGTGATTAAACTAAATTACTCATGCATTCATGTATGTCTATCTTAGCACTAATGAGTAATGTTGATTTCTAAAATTGATTGCTTGTTAAGACATAATCTCACACCTGATGGTGATATGAATAACCATTGAGCTCTAATTATTTAAAGCATCTAACACTTCTCTGTTATGAGTCATCATAGACCTGAAGTGATGAGATATCCTTTGTTGTAAGTGATTACAGACCTGGATATTCTCTCTGATGCAACAAGATGCCAATGTGCACAATCACCAAATGAGATCTGGTTATAGTATATGTCAGGTTAACAAGTTGAGAATAGTGACTTCTTGCATATCTTTATGAGAATTAACCTCTTTAAGTCTAAGTGTGGCTGCATAATGTCATATCTAATTGTACATTGAAAAAGTAAGCATGCTGAATAACTTGCTAAATGCACTCATTTTTTGTCCTTAGATCTCATGTCTCCTTTACTGTAGCAATACTGACCTGGAACACACTTGATTAGGATTTATTCATTGTCTATGACTATCCATCAATTTTTTTTATTCCAATGTGCTGATCTTATCTAATATGATCTCACTACAGACATTGATTCATTTATAAATATTACATTTTTATCCTGCTTTAATTTTGATTTTTGCATGTTTTCTGTGTGCAGGCATATTAACAATGATTTGTGTGATCTTCATGTGACAAATTCAAGAAACTTCTAAGTTTTATTAAACTTAAAAGTTTAGGGGGAGTAAAAACAGTTAAAAGGAAAAGTGTCTAAGAAATTTTTTTTTCAAATTTCAAGATATGAAAAATCAAAATTTAGTGTTTTGGATGGAATGGATGAAGCTAAAATGTTTAAGCCTGTGTGTGTTTGACACAATGTAAAAATGAACCTGAAAAACATTTTAAAGTGGAAAAGCTTCTTGCAACAGTATAATATGAAACTATTTGTTAAAAACTAGAGACTAAAATGATGAGAAATTATTTTTGAAAAATAAATAAAAATAAAAAGGTCAAAATATAAAAATAAAAAATTCAAAATAAAAATAAAAATTTGAAATGCAAAAAGTTCAAAATTGAGGGTCTATTGTGTAAATTTTGGGTGAAAGTCAAAATTTGACTAATTAAACTCAAAATTTGATAAAATTTTAAAATATTAGTATGTGAACAATGCTAATATGTCTAAACAGTGTACAGGTGGAAGATCTGAAAAATTACAAATGTTAGACACATGAAAGTTATCTCATGTGCCTGAATAGTGGTCAAAAGTCAAAGAGAAACTAGTTTTCATAATCAAAGAAGAACCAGAGGATTTCTTTGGAGCAAGAAGACTGAAGATCAAGTTGGAGATTAAGAGAGGAGATTGAAGACAGAAGATCAAAGAATGAAGATAAAGATGAAGAAAAAGATTTTGGAGACCGAAGGCAATGTCAATCTTAGGGGGAGTATTGTAGATGCTTCTTGGAAGATTAACATTTGTCTTTATGTGTCTTTTATAGTTTTTGTCATAGTATAGGGATTTTTTATGTAAATATGTTCCTTTGTTTTCTTGATTAGTATATATAGCATAGATATGTATTGTGTAGGGGAGATGAGAGAGATTTAGACGTATTGTAACTGTTTCCTACACTTTGTATTATTCTATATGCTAATCAATGAAAACTCTATGAATTTTTGTTGATTTGCTTGTGTTAAATTGAATATTTGTGTGTTTTAGATTGAATTGCTTTAATATATCATCACAGATCGATCCATTTTGAGCTCATCAAATTGTTTTTTCAACAAGAAAAACAAGAAACAAAACAAACAAGCTCAGGTTAAGAAAACTACTGAAAAACAACCTGTTGCTCAAAATAAGAGCAGAGTAGGAGTTCCTAAACATACTCCTCATGAGAAAATTGTTTTAGATAATGATAAAACCTTTTATGACAATTTTCAACACACATCAAGGAGACATAAGTCTCAGAACAGACAAACCACTGACACTAGCTCACAAAAGAGAAGAGCACAAAACACTTCTCCAAATAGAGCTAAATCAAACCAAAGGAAATCTAGTGTGTTTAGAGCTCCAAAACCTTTAGTGAATGTTGTCTTGGAAGAAATTTGTGTTGTTGGAAAAGACGGAAAACCCAAGACCATCTTGGCTTGGGTTGCTACAACTAACTGATTTCTTTTGTTTTCAGGGACATCTTAGAAGGACTGACAACATCTGGTATGTTGACAGTGGATGCTCCCATCATATGACAGGAAACTGTTCCCTCCTTCAGGATTTTAAGAACAAACATGGAGGCAATGTAGCCTTTGGAGGAGATAAAACAGGTGGGAAGATAACTGGTGAAGGAATAGTAACAAACGGGTTGATTAGCTTTGAGAACGTCAACTACTGCTCCAATCTTCAGTTCAATCTTCTGAGTGTATCCCAAATCTGTGACAAGGGATATGTCACCCTATTGACTCCAACAGCTACTACATCCTTAAGACGGTTTTTCAAATTCCAGAAGATCATATCCTTTTGAAAACTCCTCGTCTAAACAACACATAAATTGTTGATATGAACAATGTTTCAGCATTAACCCCTGAAACTTGTTTATTATCAAAAGCCACAGAAGATGTATCACAATTGTTGCATAGACGATTAGGTCATTCCACTTTTAACTGAATGAACAAACTTGTTAAAAATGATCTAGTCATAGGTCTGCAACAAAAGGAATTATTCTATTCAGACCACTGCATAGCATGTTTGAAAGGCAAACAACATAGAGTTTCACATAAATGAAAATTGATAAACTCTAACAACACACCACTCAAATTGCTTCATATGGACCTTTTTGGCGCAACAAACATCCTAAGCATAGGAAAGAAGCAATACTGTCTTGTCAAAGTAGATGATTACTCCAGATTCATATGGGTTTTTTTTCTACTACACAAGACAGAAACAACACAAATCATTACATCCTTTATCACAAAGATTAAGAATCAACTTGATCTTAAATTCAAATCTTTAAGAAGTGATATTGGCACTGAATTAAGAATGACTCCATTTCTTCTTTTTATGAAGAAAAAGGAATAAGTCATCAATTCAGCGTAGCAAGAACTCCTCAACAGAATGGAGTAGCTGAACGAATGAACAGAACATTAATAGAAGCAGCTAGAACCATGCTAGCTGACTCTCTATTGCCCATATCCTTTTGGACTGAAGCCATAAACACAGCATGCTACATACAAAACAGAACATTAATCATCAAAGACCATTCCAAAACGCCTTATGAATTAGTGTTTAAAAGAAAACCATATATAGGATTTCTTAAGGCTTTTGGATGTTCTGTTTCAATATTAAACACCAGAGAACAATTATCCAAATTTTCTCCAAAAGCAGGTGATGGATTCTTTGTTTGATATTCTGGAAGCTCAAAAGCTTACAGTGTATTCAATCCAAGGCTAAATATAGTGGAAGAAACAACAGATGTTGTTTTTAATGAACATTCTTTCACTAAGAAAGTCATTGGATCTAACTGGCTGTTTGATATTGATGCATTAACCAAATCGTTTGACACAACATATTTTGATGTTTCAGGTTCAAAGGAGAACAATGAGTATCCAATGGTTCCACCATCAACCATTGATGTTCCATTAATTGCTAATCCTCTAAGGAGAACCACTAACACACCATCAAGCACAACTGTGTCAACACCTCCTGATCAACCAAACACCACAAGAGAAACATCATTAGAAACTCTAGTATCTTTATCTCCTATACCCACTCAATCACAAGATACAAACAAAACAAAACAACCTGAAGATGATGATGACTACTATTCTCTACCAGACACACATCATGAAGATGAAATCCCAGATTTCTTTCATGATTCCCCTCAAACATTCACTGACCCTCCTCAATTAGACAATCACACATCACCCAATACTCTTGCTCAACCCTCATCACATGATTAGACAATCACCAATCTTGATTCAACAATATATGTTGATCAGATCACCACAACAAGAATTCACAAAGATCTTGCCATCGAAAACATCATAGGTGATCTCAACACCAGAATGACTTGTAGTCAATCTGATACAGCAAACATTTGTTTGTATTCCTATTTATTATCCTTAACTGTACCCAAAAACATCACTGAAGCCTTAAAGGACAACAGTTGGATAGAAGCCATGCAAGAGGAACTACAACAGTTCAAGAAGCAAGAAGTTTGGAAGCTGGTAGATCTGCCTAAAGGTCAATATGCAATTGGCATAAGGTGGCTATTCAGAAACAAAGCAGATGACAGAGGGATTGTCATAAGAAACAAAGCAAGGCTTATAGCTCAAAGATATACTCAAGAGGAAGGCATTGATTATGATGATGTCTTTGCTCCTGTAGCTAGATTGGAAGCCATCCGAGTATTCCTTGCTTATGCCTCATCACAGAAGTTCACTGTCTACCAAATGGATGTCAAATGTGCATTCCTTTATGGTAAGATAGATGAAGAGGTGTATGTTGCTCAACCTCCAGGGTTTGAAGATCCAGATTTCCTGCACAGAGTATACAAGTTAGACAAAGCTCTGTATGGTCTTCACCAAGCACCCAGAAAGTGTTATGAAACTCAACAAAGTTTCTACTACAGAATGGTTACACCAGAGGTGAAATTGATCAGACATTGTTCTTAAAAAGAAAAGAACAAGACTTGTTAGTAGTGCAAGTCTATGTGGATGACATAATTTTTCGCCCCACAAACATACAGCTTTGCAAAGAGTTTGAAACTCTTATTCAATCAAAATTCCAGATGAGCTCACTCGGAGAACTCACATTCTTCCTAGGTCTACAAGTCCAACAATCAACAGATTGAATTTTCATCAATCAAAGCAAATATGTGCATCAGATCCTCAAGAAGTATAACATGACTGATTGCAATTCAAGCAAGACACCATTAGCAACTGGATTGATGTTTGGACCAGATCCAGAAGGAACATCAGTTGACTAGAAACTTTATAGATCTATGATAGGTTCTCTGATGTACCTAACAGCAAGCAGACCATATATCATGTATGCAGTATGCATGTGTGCAAGATATCAAGCAGATCCCAAGTAATCACACATAAATGTTGTAAAAAGAATCTTCCGATACTTGAAAGGCAAACCAGCTCTTGGTTTGTGGTATCCTAAAGATGGAGACTTCTCATTATGTGCATACACAGACAGTGATTATGGGCGATGCAATAACAACAGGAAATCAACCAGTGAAGGCTGCCAGTTTCTTGGATCGAGATTGATCTCTTAGCAATGCAAGAAACAGACAAATGTGTTTGTGTCCACAGCTGAAGCAGAATATATAGCTGCTTCTGCATGCTGTTCAAACCAAATGCTTGATTATGACTTTAATTTTCTTAAAACACCCATACGCATTGACAATTCTGCAGCCATGTTTATAACAGACAATCCTGTTCAACATTCAAGAACCAAACACATAGAGATTAGATATCACTTTCTGAGAGATTGCTCAGAAAAGGGTCTGATCAAGTTGATCAAGGTCCACACAGACATCCAATTGGCTGAAATTTTTACAAAACCATTTGATTCAACATGATTTGAATTTTTGGTTCTGTCTCTTGGTATGATCAACTATGAAACAACAAATTAATATTTTCAAAACATTCAAATCAGACATACTTGATTTTGTCAAAGTCCATGATTACCATTAGCTTTCCCTTTTTCAAAATCAAGATATCATGCAAATAATTCATTTTGATAATATTGAATCACACATACATTTCATGAGAAATGATAGTACACTAGCATAATTCTTAACTTGAGTCTTTTTCCACTAATAAAGACTGACAAATTCTTTGTTTGATATGTGGATAGGCTTAGCATGGGACACATAAAATCTGATATAACATTGAAGAACTAAATTCTCATGAATGTGTGGTTAACAACACATCTTGGTTTATGGTGAGTATTGATCTATCCAATATAGGTTGCTTTCAAAGTAACTACAATACACCAAGTGAAACAGATTATACATTGCTCGATCATTGAAGTGTCTCCTTTGTTATGATAATCATAGACCTGGAGTACACCTAGGCATTCTTTGTTATGCTAAGCACAGACCTGAATGACATAAATCATGATCCAAAAAGATTCCCAAAGAGGAACACATCCATCTTGGATGAATCATCAATAAAGTCTTTATGACTACATTCCTTGTGAATGAATCAAAAGAATCCCAAAGAGGATCAACTTCCAAAGTGAAGTGAAAAAGAATCCCAAAGAAGATCAACCAACATGGATCAAATTGAGCATTTATACTTCTAAGTAACTAGGTTTTAAGTATTGAAAGTACTTTCTAGCATATCTTGAGGAGGGTTGTATTAATCATACAATCAGATGTGGGGTACATACATCTCATGTCAATCAATTCAAAACATGATAATCACTCACCATTTTAAATCAATCATTAATACCATGCTTGAGTTTAAGGGGATCAATATATCTGCAATCAACATTCTACTTGTGTGTCTATTCTCCAAATCATACAAACAACTCAAAGAGAACTATAGACTAGTATGATCTCATGGTATGTGCAAAAGATTAATGTGTAAAACATGATAAACATCCATTTTTAGTAAGATTCACTCTTCTCTTGCTAAATGATTATCAAACAAACAAAATGGACTTTGATAATTTCCATACTAAATCATACAAATTTTTGACATTTTATAAAAGATTTTTATAAATATGCAAAAATTTAAGGGGAGAAATTGAACATGGAATTATCAAAGGCAGCAGAATTGTGCATTATCATACATTTTAAATTTTGATATTTTCAAATTTTGAAAAATAAACAAAGCCAAGTCAAGCGAACACTAACAAACAGCAGGTTGACACACATACATTTGTTTATTTTATTGCACAATATTGCTTTTGAGTGATATCAAAACATCCATATATTGAATATGTTAAAATTCAATATTTTAACATACATTGTAAATCAAAGATTTAAACAACATTTTGATTTAAACAAGTTTCATCAAACAAATGTTCTTTCAGAAGAAAATTTTATCAAACATATGCTTCAGAAGACATTAGTTCAAAACACAAAAATCTAAAATTTTTGAAAAAAAAAAAACCACAGTGGACACACAAACATACATCCGCTATAGCTACAGTAATCATCATAACATGTAAAATTCACCAAGTGTATATCGCGAACTAATCAAACAAACATCCGCTATGCACTTATGAACATACAAGTGTTCACAGCGCATGATGTTGGTAAGGCATCCGCTGTGAATACAGTGCCATTCCACAGCGCATGACTAACATAAGTCATCCGTTGTAGAAACAGTGCAAGTGTATACAGCGTATGCACACAGGTAATCATATGATGTAAACATTCACACATCACATCCAAGTGTACACAGCGCATGAACACATGTTCATCCGTTGTGAACAATCATCATAACATTTCATGTGTCCACAGCGCATGAACAAATGTTCATCCGCTATGAACAAAAAATAAAATGTTTCAAGGATCCACAATACATGAACAAATGTTCATCCGCTATGAACAAGCAAACCATTTCAATAACATACAATCATGCAATCAAACAGTTTAAGTGATAACACAAAATCAGTACAATCTTTCATATCAAACACACACAGACATTTTCCTAACAAACAAATCATTAACAAGCACCAACACACACACATTGTTTCTAACAGACAAAATAGTAACAAGCAATCATTAAATTGATGGCAACATCATACTTAGGGGGAGTATTGTTGGACTCAACAAGTGCATTAAGAATTAATGCATAAAAGTATGATGCATGCCAAATCAGACATATATCAAACATAATGTCTTCTAACATTCACTCAATCATTTAATAACACATTAGCATCATTATAATTCATAGCAAACACTAATATGTGTTTAAATTTCATTTTCAGAATTGTAGATAAAAGAAATTTTGACAAGTGTCTGCAGCGGATGAAGAAAGAGTCCACAGCGGATGAAGATCATCAGCAGCGGATGAAGAAATCTGTCCAAGTGTGTGCAGCGGATGAACATCCATCCCACAGTGGATGAAGAACATACAGCGGACAACAGACAAGCTAACACACATAACTGTCCACAGCGGATGTTCATCCACAGCGGATAAACATTCCACAACGGACAACAGACAAGCAAACACCTGTCCACAGCGGATAAACAAACACTGCAGAGCGGGTGACTTAATTCCACAGCAGATAGCTTAGACACTTAGGATTATTTATGTAATATTTGTTTACATAAGGGTAGTTTAGTAATTGTATATATCTTTTGTGTATAGGCTATAAATAGCACACTACCCTAATCCTTGGTAAGCTTTTGAACAATCAATCAAACAATCTGTTATTATCATTTTCGAGCATTCAAAACACACACACTAACACACAATTACACACACACACACACTGAATTCTTTCACTTGAATCATGGGTTTTCGCACCATGTTTCTTGTTGGTTGAATATTGAGAGATATTGAAAAAGGTCCTTGGGGGAATCAACTTGTTCATGTTGAATATTGTTCTAATATGTTCATGTTCAACATGTTGTTGTAATGTTGATTTAATCAGGTGGTATCAGAGCTTTGGCTCAATCATTCATTGATTTTGATCCTCTCATTTAACAACATTGATTTCAATGGTTCATTAGATTTAAAAACACACATTCAAGCATCAAACTCATCTTCTTCTTCTCATAAACATTCATTAAATGCAAACATCATGATTACTGAATCATTTTGTGCATTTTAAAGAAGTGTTGTTGATTTTTGCTTGAACATCACACTACGACACAAGTTTTCAGTGGTTTTTCCAACAAACAATACACGGGTATTGTTCATACAATGTTAAACAACCTTTAAACAGAAGGTTTTTAACTTTTAACATCATTCAAACCTTAAAACCCTAATCGGATTTTAAGGGTTTTGTTTTTAAACACTGTTTCATTGATTTTTCTTTGAAACAAATCATTTTGTGAACAATCTAAACCGGCTAGATTGTTCATTATCATCATACACTAGTGACAATCTCACTAGAAACTTATTTTTATTTATTATTCAACCATCGGGTTGAATATTTTTTTAAAAAAAATCATCACCGCAAAAACCCTAGGAAAACCTTAGTTTTTGCATAACACAATTCACGGGAATTGTTGTAGTTGTTGATAAAACCATCAAAAACAAATTGTATTGTTTGAAAAGTTTCAGAATCATTTTTTTGATCAAAAAAGTTGTTTTACATAAGACAAAATCTGTTTGTAGGGTTTTTACAAAAAGAATATTGACTTTTTCATAAAGGACAAATATTCCCATCATCCATAATCTTTCTTGTGACCGTGACCTAGAAAGCAACATTTTATAGGACATTAATTAATTAATTAATTCCTTTATTTGGTAAACAATTAAAACAAATTAGTTTATCAAATTAACAAACAAATCCTTAAGACAATTAGGGTTAATTAAATTTTAGCACTGGACTAAAATTTTAATCAAACAAAATTTACCTTAAAAAAAATTATTATTAAGTTAAAATCAAATCATTCAAACATGACTGATGATATGATGAATTCAAACAGTGGACTAAAACCCCGAAAGTTGAAGAACAAATCAGATTTCAAGCAATGGAAAATCATGTTCAGATATTGGATTACATATCAAGATCCAGAATTATGGACATCAATTACTGAAGGTCCTTACATCCCACTGACATTAGGACCAGATTATAACACACAAAAACCAGTTAGTCTGAAAAGTGTAGCTGTTGTTGACCTTAAGCGGGTCAAAACAGACATGAAGGCATATAGTATTCTAGCTTTGACTTTGCCTTTTGAAATTTTGACACGGGTCGAAAATTTCAAAACAGCCCATGAGCTGTGGAAGGTTCTTCACACCATGTGTGAAGGAAGTGAGGAAATAAAAGATATCAAAAAGGAAAAATTAAGAACTCAATATGAAACCTTCCACCACATCCATGGAGAATCAATTCCTCAACAGTTACACAGATATGTCCAATTGGTCAATGAAATAATAGTATATGGACTTAAATATGACACTGTTGAAATCAACAAGAAAAAATGTTGCATTCAATGCCTGAGAGTTGGACTCAGTTAGTGTCTCTCATGAAAGCAAGATTGGACTTGGAGGGACTATCCCTTGACTCACTTGTAGCCAAGGTTAAAGCACTGGAAATGGATGAAAAATCCAGGAACAACAACCAAATCAGACA
Organism: Flaveria sonorensis; assembly: GCA_025506505.1. Classification (NCBI taxonomy): domain Eukaryota; kingdom Viridiplantae; phylum Streptophyta; class Magnoliopsida; order Asterales; family Asteraceae; genus Flaveria; species Flaveria sonorensis. Next base: position 24,773,366 of record CM046439.1, on the reverse strand, counting down.
TGTCGAGGCCTACAAGTTAAAAGAACCACAACACACAGACAGTGCTTTCCGCACAAGCACTGGAGAAGATGAAGAAGAAGAATTTCTGGATTCTCATGATACATCATTCTTCTCAGCACCAGAATCATCCAACAACAAACACAAGTCTAAGAAGACTGGAGTTCATGCTTCTCATGAAGCTACACCCTAAAGTAAACATCAACCTCATAACTCCACCTCAAACAAACAGTCAAAACCTCAAACATCAAACATACACAGGCTTGAAAAACCTATGGATGCTCTTACTATTATTCTACAAAGTGAAGAACAAAAGGCAGCTTATGCATCCTTTTCAACAAGCTTTGAATCTTTCTTGGGAGCAAGTCTGACTCCATCTCAGATCATCTAACAGGATTTGGATGAACTTCCACCAGATATGGTAGAAGAGATGGATCTTCAATGGTTAATGGCCATGATGGCATACAGGTCCAAAAGGTTTCTGCAAAGAAATAGAGGTTTAACCATGGACAAGAAAACAACAATTGGTTTTGATAAAACCAAAGTTAGGTGCTATAACTGTCGACTTTATGGGCACTTCTTCAGAGAATGTCAACAGCCCAGAGTTGATAGAAACACTCATCAGGCACAACACTCAAGTGGAATTAATTCAAACAAACAAGTGCCTCTACCAATCAGTATTCCAAATGCACCAACTCAACCTCAGATCACACAATTCTGTCCAACTCAACATCCAACATCTTCTGCAATGATAATCTAAAAGGATGGAGAATGTGACCGGAGCCTTTATGAGGCTGAAATACCATCACCTTCAGATCATGCCCTTATGGCTGATATTGAAGACAAATTAACAGACATCCCGAAAGAGGTAAAAGAAAACCTCTGCAGTCAAGCATGTATTGATTAGGTAAACAGGTATAGAGAGCATGCTGACAAGTTGTCAAAGAAAGTAATTAAAACAAACATTCTTAATGAAAGTCTAAAATCAGAACAAAAGCAGTATGCTACAAAAATACTTTCATTACAATCAGACATAGACAAACTACTTTCTGAAAAATTAACATTGACAGCTCAGGTCGAGCAGCTCTCTATCTCATTAACTGAGTCAAAAACAATTCAAGCTAAAACTGAAGTTAAACTTCAGAAGTTTTAGGTGAGCAATAAGAAGTTCGAAGAACTTCTTGCTCAGCAAAGGACCTTTAAGGATCCTACAGGACTTGGATATCATAAGGTAAACCCACCTTATAATGATAACTACATCCAACTTCCTGAGTCAATGACCAACATACAAGATGAGTCAACTGAATCTCAAGACAAACCAATTGAATCAAAGTCATCATCATCATCATCTCCAACAATGTTGAAAACACCATTGATTAAATTTGTAAAAAGTCAAGAGATTTCACAAATAAAAACTACAGATTTTTATCAAGGTGAAAACAATGAATATGATAATGAAACTAGTGATGATGACATTGATCTTTTGGAGGATGACTCAGATCAACCAATTACTGAAGTTCATAAGACTTCAAGTATGGTTGACACTGCAACCAACCAATCAAAACATATTAAAGGATTTGATATCTGTGGAAGGAAAGCTTTAACCTCAAATGTAACTTCCACACAAACTAATAAAGGGAAAGGCAAAGCCACATTTCAACCAAAACAACCATCTGTAACTTTTGAAATTCCATTAAAATCTAATTTAAAATCAAAAGTTTTCAGCAAACAAACAAAAACAGAATTGCCATACTGTGAATGGTGTGATCAATTCACATATTCAACTGAAAAGTGCAGATATGGCAAGTACTGCAAGTACTGTAAGATGAATAATCACAGTACAGAAACATGACATTTTCACAATTATTGCTCCATTCATGAAAGAAACAATCACAGCGGATGACAAGTCTTCTCCACAGCGGATGAGATATCTTCCACAGCGGACAGCTATTCATCCACGACGGACAGCTTATAGACTTAGGATTATTTATGTAATATTTGTTTACATAAAGGTAGATCAGTAATTGTATATAGCTTTTGTGTAAAGGCTATAAATAGCACACTACCCTAATCCTTTGTAAGCTTTTGAACAATCAATCAAACAATCCGTTATTATAATTTTCGAGCATTCAAACACACACACTAACACACAATCATACACACACACACACTGAATTCTTTCACTTGAATCATGGGTTTCCGCACCATGTTTCTTGTTGGTTGAATATTAAGAGATATTGAAAAAGGTCCTTGGGGGAATCAACTTGTTCATGTTGAATATTGTTCTAATATGTTCATGTTCAACATGTTGTTGTAAAGTTGATTTCATCAATGTGTTGATTATTTCAAAAATTAATGGAATGATATGATGATGCTGATTTTCGATGAATATGATAAAGAACAAGAAGGAATTGGGTCGTGGTGGCTAGGGTTTACAACTAGAGAGTATCTTGGAGAGAAAGTTTGCAAAGTGAGGAAACAAGGGGGAAATTCCCCCTTTTCTTGGATTCAGCCATAACAAGGGGAGGGGCAAGGGCCTTCAGGCCCTTGGCCCATCTTGTCCAATCCATCTCGTCTCGAATCGCATGTCGACCAATTTTTACATTTTTAAATTCCGCGTGCTAAAATGATTCCAACGAACTATTATATGTCCTAGAAATTGGATTATTTATATTTTTCGACTAATTTAAGTTTATTTAATAGACTTTATGCAAAGTCCATGAATGACTGGTTAGTTGGGTTTTAACATAATTTTTAGCATTTAACCTTTTGGAAAATCCTTGATTAGGCTCAATGCACAGGACATTGTACGATGGCAAGCCCAATGGTCATCTTATTGGCAACGATCCAAGGCCCAATACTATAACATAGGCCTATTCAGTTAAAAGATAGATCAACATTGAAATGCGCAATCAATTAAAACCGAGCCCAAATATAACAAAAATCAAAGTCAAAAGTCAAAGTCAAGGTCATCACACCTATTTTGGTGATGGATGTCACTGTATCCCCCACTCAAGAGAATTTCGTCCCAAAATTCAGCTAGAGTTATCAACTGCATTGCCATCCGCAAATAGGTGAGGGTAATTTGTCCTCATTCCGTCTTCTCGTTCCCAGGTAAATTCAGGACCTCTCTTTGAGTTCCATTTTACCTTTACGATAAGGATTTTACTACTTTTCAAAGTCCTAGTTTCTTTATCCATAATCTCTACTACTACATAGGCAAATTAAAATTCACCGTTCACTCAAATTTCTTTGACCAGCACGTATAAGATCTCATCCATATGAAACTACTTGAGCTTCAGCATATGGAGTGAGACATGCACATTTTCCAGTTCGTGATGGAATCCCAACCAATAAATCACAGGACCAAAATTGTTCTAAAGACATAACTATACTTGCAAATCTAAGTGACAATTTGTTCATTTTCACAAGACAAGTAGTGCCTTTCCATGGCAACAGCTCATATACCGCCCATAAAAACAAAGTCTCTTGAGATGGCTTTTTAGGTTTTACAACCTATTTACTGTATCTCTAGAGTATGAATGTTGTCCATTAAGAAAAGTTAGATTGCAGTCCGGATTCCGATTTCACATTCAAGGTATCAATAGTGTTTATATATAGGGTGTACTGCAGCTAACCCACCACACTACTAACACCTTTATAGTGTACCAGTCACCAACCATATCTAATTATCAAATCAACGAACGTCTAAGAATATGTGCCTAAAGCAAGGGTTCTGTGGATTGTCAGTGTAAATTTGAAACGATCTTGAGCAGTCGTTAGTCTGTCTGCGATCCAAAACCCCTAATCATTCGTCTCTTGAATGATTTATGGTCCAGTCATCTAACTTTACATGACTTTTGTCCATTACATCAACAATCAACACTTACATCTGTTTTGTGCCTTGAACAGTGCTCCTATAAGACTCTCATTGCAGTTATTTTGTTAAGGAAATTCAACCAATGGTTGGTGAGTCTCCTAGCTACCTCCAAGTCAATGATAAAAGACATTAACATATCATTTAATATCTGAATAGGTCTCTCACTCATACCATCAGTATGATAGTGGTAAGTCTCACTCATGTCCAGATGTGTACCCAGTGCCTACTTTGAGCTATGTCGAATCGTTTCATGAAACGACTGGCACGAACAGGGATAATCGACATAGGTACTCCATGTCTATCCATAACTTCAGTAACATAAATCCTTGCCAACTTTTCCATCTTGTAGTCCTCACAAATAGTAAAGAGATGACCAGATTTGGTCATATTATCCACAATGACTCAAATTAAATCATGCTCACTACTAATTCTTAATAGCTTCGTGATGAAGTCCATAATCAAGTTTTTTCCACTTCCGATCCAGAATCTCAAATTGTTGTAATAGGCTAGGTGGCCTTCGATACCTCACATTAACATTTGAACAAGTCAAACACTTGTACATATAGTCCACTATGTCCCCTTTCATTCCAGGCCACCAATACAAGTCCTTAGGATCATGCCACCTCTTGTTAGCACCAGGATGAATAGTATACTTAAACATGTGTGCTTCGTCCAACACTAATGTCTACACATTCCCCATAAATGAAACCTAAATTCATTTAATAAAGTACAATCCTCCTTAGTCTTTTTGTACTACTATTTGTTTAGACCTCTCAAAGCCTCATTCTTAATATTTAGTCCACTCATTTTACTTGACTTGAGTGGCAATGAGGTAAGCACATGGATTTGACTGTCTCCTTGCAACTCATCACGTCCAAACCCACATTTGCCTTTCAAAGTTATACTAGATTACACAGTCGTAGTCACTGAACTTTTCAATCCAATATCTCTGTCTCATGTTTAGTTCTTTTTGGTGAAAAATATGTTAAAAACTCTTGTGGTCGGTAAAAATGACACACTTGGAGAACCTAGCTTATAGTTTCTCCTTTTCAACAATTCCAAGACTGTCCCAATATTTTCTTATGATTCTCCCTATCCTCAAATAAATCAAAATGTCCTCAATGAACAGTATGACAACTTTATTTAGATATGGCATACACATCTAATTCATCATGTCCATGAACACCACAAGTGCCTTTGTTAGCCCAAAATTCATAACTAGGAACTCTTAATGTCCATAACGAGCTCTAAATGCTTTCTTTGGTATGTCATCCTTGATAGGTTCAAATGGATCGATCTGTGATGATATCGTAATGTAATGATCAATTCAAACACTAAGTAAACAAACAAAATCAAGTACTTCAAAAATTCATAGATTTCATTGATAGCAAATGCTTAGGATACAAAGTGTAAGAGTTAGTTACAATCGTTCAGTCTGTTCTAACTATTTCGTTGTCTTTTCTACACAATACATAAACTCTCCTATTTATACTATCAAAGAAAAACAAGGAACATATATTTACAAACTAAGTCCCTATACTATGACAAAATGCAAAAGACAAATGTTAATCTTCTAAGAGCTTTAACAATCCACATGTACTCTATGTTGATGATTTCCGAATGGAGATCAATATTAAAAAAGTACGTCGATACATGAAGCTGATTGAATAGGTCATTTATACTTGGCAGACGATAATGGTTTTTGTTCGTTAGTTTATTAAACTTTTAATAGTCCATGCACGTCCTGTATGATCCATCCTTCTTCTGGACAAAAAGCACTAGCGCCCCATGGTGAGTGAATGGGTCATATAAAACCCTTACCGAACCACTCTGGAAGTTGATTAGACAGATCTTACATCTCCAATGGTGTTAAGCAATAAGAAGCCCTAGGAACACGCATCGCCTTTTGTACCAAGTCAATCCAAAGGTCCACCTGTTGTGAAGTAGGAAATCATTCCAAATCCTTCAGGAAAACTTCTTAGAAGTTTCACACAACATGTATATCATCTAACTCTTATTCTTCCACCTTCATGATCAAAATCTACTTGTTCCTCTTCTGATCTCTCGCCATACATGTCAAGTGTCTTATCATTTAACAACAGTATGCAAGCAATCTTCTCACAGCAGATGATCTCATCACTATTCCCTGTTAATCAATCCATCCCCATGACCATATAGAAACTTTCACGCCCCAAATCGTACAAGATCTATTATAAATGCATGATCCTCTAATAGCGTAGTAAAGTCCCATATTACTTCCCTAGTCTTTACATGTCTATCATTAGGCCATTTAATAACACATATCCTCATGACTAGGGTTAAACCTAACTTAGTTAAAAAAGTCAAAGTCACTAAAGTATGGGTCCTTTTGGTCATCATTATCTCCAATCCTGAATGCCTTTTTTTATGAACAGGGTTGCTATATTACCTTGCCTTGGGTTTGCACAAATTGCAGACTAGATTGTGTTTTTTTTTTTCCTCTCATTTTTGATTAACCATTTGACCTTGAGCCCTATTTAACCATGCATATGTATTTCGATAATGCTCCTGGCTTCCACACTCATAATGTCAACGTCCAACTCTTGCTAATTTAACCATATCAATCGACACAACTAGGTTCACTAGCACCTTAAAACCCTTGGCTACGCGCTCTAGTTGCTTGAAATTGAAACACACAGGACGTGGCATCATAGTCGGATGGTGTAGATTGCACGTAGAACACTAAGGTCCTTCATTGCCAATATGGCAACTACATATCATTTCACGACCTTTTCCTTCTTGTCCACTTTAACATGTACTAGATTACCTAATTCAGTAACATCCTTCTACGTCTCACTAGCTTTCTTAAGGTTTTAATACGAACCATCTCATTGGCCAAAGTACCTATCGTTAGTATGGCACTCTAAATGGTTAGGGGTGCAGCAACAACCATCATTCCATGAACTATAGAACTAGCCCCTTGATGTACTTCTCCATCCACTTTGTTTTTTGTGTCACAAATATGGCACTAGCTATGCAGCTTATAGAATTGGTAGAGATAGGTGGCATGACCTGATCCCACCATTACTTGACTCCAAAACTAATGATCTATATTTTGCATCTTGTCCATGAGGCAGTACTCTTTAGTTACTAATGCTTTAAGCCCGTCCAAAATCTTGGCCATCATAACTTTTCTACTTCGTACTTGAACTTGAACATTCCACCATGTTAGTGCATTGCCCACTAGTTGCCAAATAACACTCTTTGCCTTTGTTTATTAGCACATATCTCGATGTCCACATCCGTTTCCGTTTTCTCAATGCAACGGGTCAAGGCTATTGCTTCAACTTTCCCGTCGTACTCTTTTAGCTTGCACATCATGAACTCCATGCATGTACAACCAATCTTGCCACCAGTGTCATTACCTTTTACAGTATCAGTGTCACCATGTCCAACTCTAATCCTCTAGGATCATCATATACCCCAGTTCAGGCACATCCTTACCATACCGAAGATGTTTATGTATAGGGTTCTCCGCAGCGTTCCCACCACACCAACGATATACCAAGGACGACGTCTAAACTGGTTACATGACATCCATTTACTCCATCAAGTATAATGCGAGATTGCCTCAACAACCAATGTTTCAAGTATTGAGATCAGTTTGAACAAAGCATCATAGGTACAAGGAGTCTCACCTCTCTAGTTCAATTCTTCAAAGACCATGTATATTTTGAACATGTAGTCAATTTCCACAATCATAGAAACAAAAGAAAGAGAAACGCCTCATAGATACCGGCTAAAATGTCCCGGTATGATTCCCAAGAAGGCTCTCGATCTATTTGTACTTATGCAAGGATAAATGGGATTGGTGTTTCCACACCATTGATTATCAAAAGAACATGAACTCCAATGTCTGATGTATAAAATGGAAGATTCGTACTAACTATGACCATTATCTCACAAAAGGGTTTGCCAGATTTCGCATGCACTACAAATTGCAATTACTTGTGCACCCGTAATGGTAATTTGCATTGCATGGTCACCCCTAGCTCCTCTACCAGAGTTAACATGTCTTGTTAAGTACAGAGTGTTACCTATGATTGGCGAATTAAGGATATGATCACTAACTGAAGGTTAAGTAACCAAAGTTGTACAGAGGAATAAATTGAGAAAGCATTCACTTGGGTAAGCGACAGTCAAAAAAGTCCATTTAGTATAGTCCAAAATCCAATAAAGCAGTCATCTGACCTGAGTACGGCATGGCCCTTGTCTGTTGTTGTCATGTAAGCTAGCATGTCCATCTCCAAATATTCAACTCACAAGATATAAATAAGGACTCATACAACATAGCTAACTCCAATAGATACACATACCAAAGGTTGGCTTAACAACCTAAGTCTTATAAGAATCCTTATAGCCGCACTTATCAATCCAAATCAAATAATAATCAAGCGCATAACGAGAGGATGTCCTTACCTAATGCTTTTTCAAGGCATGCACAGATAATACAACAACCAAAGTTCTTCAAATAAGAAGATCACACATAACACATAAGGCAGGCTACACAACACAACATATACTGCACATAAAACGTTCATATGTATAGCAGTACACACAAAATCCTATGATGCATGCTATAGGTGGGTACTTAGGTTATAGTCTAGGTCGAATAATCCATCTAATTCTCTATAACCAATGGCTCTAATACCAATCTGTCACACCCCAGCTAGTAGAGGAAACACGAGGATGTGACAGAATGAATTGTCATAACATATTGGGGGTCTAAGAGAATCTCTAAAGGAATTCTCCGTCAATAGATCATGACATCACCAACACAAAAGAACAAGTGTCAAGAACAATCAATACCATAACGTTATTCCCTAAATGCACAAATAACCCAGAAGTTCAAAACTAGAACAACTAGTACAAGAACAATCCACAACATTTACAAGTCCAACAATAGTAACTTATAGTCCAAAACTAATGTTCCAATGTCTAATGCTCTTGAAGGAGCGGTCTCGTATAAGTCCACTGTCCAAGTTCCTAGGCATCGTTACCTGAAAAGACATGATCTAAAAAGTCAACATACATTGGTGAGTCCACAGGTTTAAAAGTACAAACAATTTGCCTTGTAAAACATGTATATAAGGTTGTATGTGAGTAAGAGTACATAGCAGTCATAGATATCAACACATGTTTAAGATCAGTCGAAGTCCAATTACCCGGATTATATTCACCCAACGGCACGCACAGGCCAAGTCAGTCTCAACTAGCATACCAACGATAGGGGTGGAGGTGTCAACCCGTTAGTACTAACAATACCTCTCCATGACAGTCAAGCATAAGAACAAGCACATGCACATGTACACACTCATGAATGAACATCTAGACTCAACCCAAGACCCAAACCACATACAATGTTCATAAAATATTCTTTGAGACAAGGCATAGTCCAAAACATTGAGCAAACTTTCCCTGAAGTAAAACATATTAAAAAGGTCACATGAAACTCACCTTGAAATAGCACAGTCCAACTCCCAAAATACACCAAGCAAGTACTAAAAGTACAAATCACAAAAAGATTACTAAAGGACAAAATGACCAATATGGGTGTAATTCTTGTAGCTCAGTTCTTAATGCCAATCAAGGTTTTTATTTTATGAAAACTTGATTTACTAATTGAACAGGTCCAATGTTGGATTTAAACTTTAAAACTCGCCGTACTTAGGGTTTTTATTTTCTCTTTATATTAATTTAGTAACGCCCTTCAATGAACATCTATTACTCCATATTCAATGAATTACAGACATTATTAACTTATTCTTTTAAAAAAAGTCATTTAACCACTTTGAAATACAAATCTTGTCTTTATTTGGTTATTTAGTTTCAAATCCTTAGTTTTAAGCCTATCAAAATATTTCAGGATCTAGAGCTGATTGCTCACCAGTTTTGCGTAAACTGTTTGGAGGTCGAAACGGTAACGAAGCAATGCATAATAGGTATCGATTGAAAGATAAGACTTTAAATTAAACTCCAGAAGAAGAATCATATCCATTGGATGAAATATGAGAAAGATATAACTCGAAGAACATAGACCAACCTGCTGCCCAGATTCGTCAGTTTTGACCTTCAGTTTGTTTGCCGTGTTTGGAGAACCAAACGATGTCGAAACGACACGAGACCACTTGGGTTAGTTAGAAGACTCACTAAAATTGTTATTAGATAAAAAATTAGACCCATTTTGGTGTTATATGACCTAGTTATAACCTGTATAAAATATATCATTTTTCTACAGCAAGCTGTCTAGTTTCTTAATATTGTCCCTTTGAATCCCAAACCTTAATATTTGACTATTATTGACCTGAGACCTTGAAGAGCGTATATTCCATGAACTAATTGACAAAACCTTGAATTAAACACTTAGATTATCACAAATGTTCAGTCCCAAAACAGTTACTTTAGATTTTAATCTTCCAGTTCACATTAATAGTTAATCTGTACATAGTTTTGATTGTCCAACGCGTCTAACCATTCAAGAAACAAGATTAATGATTTCAAAAAAGATTTATAAGTCCAAGATGTCTATTATGAACAGGTCATCCAAGATTACAACCCGATTTTGATAGATTCAAAGAATATATACAAGGATCAAGAATTAGGGTTTAACCGGTTAGCGTGTCCAACACTCGAAACACCTAGATCATCACGATCCAACGTCCAAACCAGAGAGTACAAGAATATTAGATGATGATTTTCTGTTAAGATGATGAATATCATGCATAACGAGGTAGAACAACGAAGAAAATAATCAAGCAATGATTTTTTTTACCGATAGTTTAAAAGATGAATGGAATGATATGATGATGCTAATTTTCGATAAATATAATAAAGAACAAAAAGGAACTGGGTGGTGGTGGCTAGGGCTTACAACTAGAGAGTCTCTTGGAGAGGAAGTTTTTAAAAGTGAGGAAACCAGGGTGGAATTCTCCCTTTTCTTGGATTCGACCGCAACAAGGGGAGGGGCAAGGGCTTTCAGGCCCTTCGCCTGTCTTGTCCAATCCGACTAATGTTGAATCGCATGTCGACCACTTTTTTCGTTTTTAAATTCCCTGCCCAAAAATGATTCCAACGAACTATTATATGCCCTAGAAATTGGATTATTTATAATTTTAGACTAATTTAAGTTTATTTAATAGACTTTAGGCAAAGTCCATGAATGACTGGTTAGTTGGGTTTTAACGTAAATTTTAGCATTTCACCTTTTGGGATTCCTTAATTAGGCTCAATGCCCATGACATTGTATGATAGCAACCTCAATGGTCATCTTATTGGCAATAATCCAAGGCCCAATACTATAACATAGGCCCATTAAGCTAAAATTTAGATCAACATTGAAATGAGCAATCAATTAAGATCAAGCCCAAATCTAACAATAATCAAAGTCAAAAGTCAAAGTGAAGCTCAACACACCTATCTTGGTGATGGATGTCACACAAAGAAACACACAGCAAGGAAAGCTTCATCACCTAATCCCAAGCAGCAACAGAAGTATTATGACAACAGTCACATGACAAACCACACTATAGTTGAATGCTACTTTACTAAGTATTGTTTAATCTGTAAAATTGAAAAGCATTCTACTAAAAAGTATGGCATTAACAAATAGTATGCATTGTGTGAGATAAATAATCATAATACTTCTGATTGCTCTTTCACCATGAAAGGGTTAAAATTCCCACATAAGAAACTAGTGTCACCTATCTCACCCAGGTTTGCACATCATGCATGTCCATCATTCAGAAATTCACGAAAGATTTCAAAAAAACAATGATAAACTTCATGATACTTGGCATCCTAGGGTTGTCAGAGTACAACAAAACTCTAAAGCTTTAAAAAAATGTGACTCCTAATCTTAGGAATCAAAACACACATGAATCATATAATCAACAAAGTGCTAGATTTTTACATAAAAATAGGGATCAACGTTATGATTAAACCTCGAAAAGTTCATCTGATGAAGTGATAGTGACCCACAAATACAGATCATCAAGAGTCATTAAACCTCATAAGGTAGAGTTCTTTTGCCGATGAGCTTCAAAACAGGTTCTCTAAAACAAAGTTTGCCGAATAAGATGAGACAACAATAAGAGGATCTTATCAAAAGGTTACAGTTGTAGATAGAAATAGAAAACCCAAGACCATCATGGCTTGGGTTTCACAATCTAATTAATTTGTTTTTGTATGAATGGTCATACTAGAAAGTCCAACAACATCTTGTATGTCGACAATGGATGTTCCAAGCATATGATAGGAGACAGTTCCCTCCTTTGTGATTTCAAGCACATATAAGGAACTATTATGGCTTTTGGAGGAGATCCATAACGAGGAAGAATTTCTAGTGAAGGGAAAGTAACAAACGCCCAGCTGAGCTTCGACAAAATGAAGTATTGTGAACAACTGAAGTTCAACCTGCTGAGCGTTTCATAAATATGTGATAAGAAATATTCTACCCATTTCAGTGACACCCATTGCTACATTCTGAAACCAGGGTTCAAAATCCTTGAAGAATGGGTTGTCTTGAAAACACCAAGGAAGAATAATACATATGTCCTTAACCTTAATTCCAGTCCATCCTACAGAAGAAACCTGTTTACTTTTAGAAGCATCCTTTGATGAGTAACTGCTTTGCCAATGACATTTTGGACACACAGATTTCAAAAACATGAACATATTGATCAAAGGAAACCATATCGTTGGTTTAAATATAAAAGAATTTCATTATATTGACCGTTGTTCAACATCTCTCAAATGAAAGCAACACAAAACTTCCCATAAACTAAGCTTGTGAACACAAACAATGCTCCATTGAATTTACTTCAAATGGATCTTTATGGACCTACTCACATCATGAGTCTAGGAAAAAATCAATATTGTTTCGTAATCAAAGATGACTTTTCTAGATTTATTTGAGTTTTCTTCCAACTTCGTAAAATGAATCATCACAAATCATCAAAGATTTTATCACTAAAATTGAAAAACAACTTGATTCCAAAGTTAAATCGATTAGGAGTGATAATGTAACAGAATTTAAAAATGAAGATTTAGGATCATTTTGTAGACAAAAAGATATTGATCATCAATAAAGTGTAGCTAGAACTCCACAACAAAACAGAGTAGCTGAAAGGAAGAACCGAACACTAATTGAAGTAGCAAGAACTATGCTTGCTGATGCTAAATTGCCAATCACCTTCTAGGCTGAAGTAGTCAACAAAATATGCTATGTACATAATAGAACATTAGTAGTCAAGAGTTCAACAGAACACCATATGAAGTGCTTTTTCATAGAAAACCATTTATTAGTTTCCTTAAATCATTTGGATGTCCTATCTCAATATTAAACACAAGAGACCATTTAAGAAAATTTGCTCCAAAGTCTAACGAAGGATTATTTGTTGGATATTCATCTACATCTAAAGCATTTAAATTGTTTATTCCTAAATTGAACATCATGGATGAATCAACAAAAGTTGAATTCAATGAACATTCATTTCCTAAATCCTCCAATGGTCCTAACTGGTACTTTGATATTGACACTTTTACACAATTACTTAATCAGATTAATTTTTCAAATATAGAATATCAACAAGGAACCACATCATTAAAAGCTATATAAGATTACTTTCTTATGATCCCTCCATCATCTACTTATGTACAAGCTCAACAAGTTCCTCTTCAAGCTGATCCCATTTGAAAACCGCAAATTGAAACTACATCAACTGAGGCTAGTCCAAGATTATTGCCCATAACTTCTATGAATACATCTCCTGAAGTGCAACAGACTGATCTATTCCAATTGATGTTGATGGATTGGTGAATCAAACAAATGAAACTTATTGAAATGCTTCAGCTTCAGACATTCAACATGAAGAAGTATATGATTACTTTCATGACTCACCAACATATTTCAATTCACATGAATATGTTGCTCACCAACTAGACATCAATGTTTCAAAATTAGATGCAACCATGCAAGTAGATGCCATTCCTACCTCACGAATTCATAGAAACCATCCAATCATAAACATTATTGGTGACCTTGAAGAAAGGGTGATAAGAAGCATGTCAAGTACACAAACATCTGTTTGTTCTTATGCTATCTTTGTCAAACCGTACCAAAGAATATCAAGGAGGCTCTTTAAGACAACTGTTGGATTGAAGCAATGTAGGAAGAATTGCTTCAATTTAGGAAACAAGAATTATTGCAACTGGTTAAACTTCTCGAAAGACGGTATCCTATCAAAACCAGATGGCTATACAAGAATAATACTAATGATAGGCATTGTTATTAGAAACAAAGCAAGACTGACAGCACAAGGTTATACCCAAGAAGAGGGTATCGGTTATAATGAAGTGTTTGCACCTTTTGCTAGGCTGGGAACAATCAGCTTTTTCTTTCCTACTCTACATCTATGAAATTCACCATGTTCTAAATGGATGTGAAGTGTGCTTTTTTGTATGGGCAAATTTCTGAAGAAGTGTACGTAAGTTAGTCACCTAGCTTTGAAGACCTGGATTTCCCTCACAGGGTGTACAAGCTTGACAAATCATTATATAGTCTACATCAAGCCCCACGAAGCGGTATGAGATATTATCATCTTTCCTTCTCGAACAAGGGTACAAAAGAGGAAAGATTATTCAAACACTATTTAGAAAGAAGAAAGGTCATAAGATGCTTCTAGTGCAAATATATTAGGATGATATCATTTTTGTCGCAACAAACAAGCAACTATGCCAAGATTTTGAAGACCTCATGAATTTTAAGTTCCAAATGACTACTATGGGTGAATTCACTTTCTTCTTAGGAATGGAATTATAATAAACAGAAGATGGTATCTTATTAACAGGTCCAAGTATATGGATATTATGTTGAAGAAGTTCCATTTCTCAGATTCTCAGTCTATACACAATACTCTAAATACAAAGATGAAGATAGGTCCTAATCCAGATGGCAATGAATCTTATGTTAATGTTGTAAAGAGGATCTTCAGATATCTCAAGGGCAAACCGGTACTTGAATTATTGTATCCAAAGAAAAGAAGCTTCAACCTATATGCATACAAAGACAGTTACTATGGGGGATGCAACTTTGTAAGGCCCCGTTCCCAGGATGCTTACAGCTGAATCGTTATCGCATAAAATATTTAAAAGCATACATTACTTTTGCAGCAGAATTTAAAACTTTTTCATTTATAATTTAAAACATATCATTACGTTACATCATTCATATGAATTTCAAAATACAACATCATATCAAAATGCGGATGCCAGCCTCAAAACGTCCCTAATAGCTTGTGCATACATGCCTGCAACTCCTCAGCATCAACAAAATACCTACCAACTATTATGCACACAAAAGTCAGCGACAATGAGTGAGTTCTAGTTTGATATTAAAATACTTTACTTCCGTTTAAAACATTTCATTTGCCTTCGTACGTGATCACACATTATACATACATCTTTGTAATAATTATTATCTTTCATCATCATTCATCATTCACACTTTCTTTCATTAATATCTTCCACCTTTATCTAGATCCTGTCATATGCTATACCCCCACCTCAAGCAAAAGCCGATACTATGCCGGGATTTATAAGTAAACCCCCACGTCAAGCATAAGCTGACACAGTACTGGGGTACGCGACGAGGATCTTCACATGACTTGTATGTTGTACCCCCACGTCAAGCAAAAGCCGATACTATACCGGGGTTCATAAGTAAACCCCCGCGTCAAGCATAAGCAGATACAGTACTAGGGTAAGCAACAAGGACCCAATCATTCATTTCTTCCATTCTCGCCATTCGTTATCTTTCACTTTCTTTACGTATTACTTTACTTATGTACATAGGTTTAACATACCACGTAAAGTCACATCATATACATAACATGGAACAACATCATCATCATAACTGCACACAAAGCATACACATCAGAAACAAGCATAAGCCACCATAAAACATCATTCCTTAACACTTAAGCTCTACAACCCAAAATTCAGAAAATCCTAAGTGTTCACAGCGCATGACAAGGCATACAACGGACAACTTAAAATTTTCTAAGTATCCACAGCGGATAGCCAAAGTCCACAGCGGACAGCCATATTCCATAGCGGATGAAACAAGCTCACAATGGATGAACAAGTTCACAGCGGACAGCCATAAAATCTTCTAAGTGTCCACAGGGGACATGCAAGGACCACAGCGGACAGTTCAATATCCACAGCGGACAACATAAAATCTCCTCAAGGGTCCACAGTGGACATGCAAAGTCTACGGCAGACAGCCAAATGCCAAAGTGTCCACAACGGACACATTAATAGTGTCCAAGCGTCCACAGCAGACAGTGGGTGTCCACAGCGGACGACCTGGACAACCTTTCCAAGTGTCCATAGCGGATATACGAGAACCACAACGGACAGATAAAATGGCCAAGTGTCAACAGCGGACACTCTAATGTCCCTAGCGGACAACAAGTTCAGCTCCTCCAATGCAAATCATGCAATTCTAGCCCCATACATCACTTCTAAACGTAACCTTAGCATAGATCTACCAGTTAACACTCTTAAACTTCACTAACAATCATACAGCAACATAGAAATCGGTTAAAAACATACATCCTCGTAACAGTCGTACATTTCATAAAAGATCATAGTTTGGTTTAGAAAATCTTCTGTCCAGTATGCATAACAGCCCCAAACACTTAGAAAGTTAGTAAAAGAGGGGATCTAGAACTCATCTCAACAGCTTTCGAGTAGAACACTTCAAACCCAAGAGCCCACTTGAAGTTCCAGCGCCTAAAACCCACGAAAACGAGCACTAAACACCAGAATCTCGGTCTAGAAACTCGAACCCAACAGAAACCGAGAAAAATACCTTGAAATCTTACCTTTTGAAGATTTTCTTCCACTTTCTCTCACTAAAACCGGTTGAGAGCTTCTCTCTCTCTTCTTGCAGCCGAAATCAGAAGTGGAAATAGGGGTGTGGGGCCATCCCCTGCTTTATGAGCCCACTAGTGGCAAGTTTGCCACTTGCACACTTTAACCCCCTTTACTTTTGAAAAATATTATCTTTCCCCTATTTATAAATTTCTAGGTGTTACAAACTTCAATCGGAAGTACACATCTGGTAGTTGTTAAATAATTGGTCCAAGACTAGTGTCATGGCAGTGCAAAAAGTAGACAAACATATCAGTTTGAACTGTAGAAGCTGAGTACATGACAACACCTGCTTGCTGTTCTCAAGTTCTCTGGATTCAAAACAAGATGCTTGACTATGGTTTAAACTTTTTGCACACACCAATCCACATTGACAACACAGCTACTAAGTTTATAGCAAACAATCTTGTTAAGCACTAAAAAACAAAACATATCTAGATAAGACATAATTTTAGGAATTATGCTGAAAAAGGTTGAATCAAGTTGATACAAGTACATACAGACATTCAACTGGCTGACTTGTTTACTAAAGCATTTGAACCTAGTCGGTTTGATTTTTTAGTTCAAGCAATATGATGTAAACAAAACAAAAAAAAACATTTGAAAACATTCGAAAGTACAAAAAGACATGATACTCTTGTGAAAAAATATCAAAAAGACAAAAACCAAGAAAAATCAAGAAAAACATGAAAAATATATTTTTACATTACAATAAAATAGAACATACCATGATAAATAATATAACTACAATCGGTATATCATTAGCAATGCATTTCAAAATATTACAATGACTGGCATACCTTATTTGATATGTGGATAGGCTTAGCTTGGAATTGAAGATATATGCTTTTGTGACAAACTAAGCTTCTCATTCCACTTTAAAGCAATCATCTTAGGGTGTGGGTAAGAGTTAATTCATTCAAGTGGTTTTTTGTGTAGCAAGCTAAACACACCAGCTAATGATACTTTATGAATTTCATTAACCCACATCAGTTTCTCCTCTCTTTTGCTATGCAAAGAACAACAGTAAACAAAGCACAAAGTGCTGATGTACATGATCTAAATATATTCCCATTTAGGAACACATTCCAAAGTGAATGAATAAGAAAGTCCATCTTGGATTACATCAAAAGAATACCAAAATGGATCACCTCCAAAATGGAGAGAAAAAGAATCCTATTGTCGGTCACCATATAAGAATCACATAAATCCCAAAGGGATGTCCCTCACCTATAATAACATGAGATTTCATAACTTAAATGACCAGTTGTAACAAAGTTCTACCATACTCTTTATATGAGTGGTTGATCTATCTTTGCTTCTGAGTGTGAGGCATATAGAGAATGATCAACAAACACAAGACATAGTAAATATCCTAAATTATAAACAATATATAAACCATTGCTTGAGTTTAAGTGGACAAATATACCTACAATCAATATGTGTGTGATTATGTATAATTTTCTAAAATATTTGCATTAGTGAAGGTAGATAGTTATGATCTCACAAAAAGTATCCTTTTATACTCATGTAAAGAAAATATTCATAAAATGCAAAAGTATTTTGATTTCATTTTATGTTTTTGATGGTGTCATTAACATTTTCTAAATTTTAAATCTTTAATGTTTTTATCCATGGGAGATATAAACTTTAGGGTGGGGGGTAATTAAAAGTTTCAGAAAAATACTCTTAAAAACATTCAAAAATACAAAATAGTTTATTTTATGTTTCCACAATTAATTAACTTTTTCAAAACAATGAAAACACAAAAATATGATAAACAGCTGTGTTGGCGTACAAAATTTATGAAATCACAAGTGTATTTCAGTCAATGCTAGTTTTCATATGCACAACATGCCATTGACAAGTTAGAATGAACATTTGTATCACATCGGTGAACAAGTCATTCCAAACAAGAATTGGCAACATCAACACTAAAATAAAAAATAATCAAAGTCAACACAATAGTAACAATATAAAAATAAAATCAGACTCCTCATTTCCAAAATATTGAATTCCAACAAGTTCAAAATTTGATACAGGTAACAATGTTGGTTTATGTTCATGAAGGTAACCCAAGCATTTAAACCAATGCGGGTAGTCATTTTATCAAGTCCTAATTAAATAAGAAAAAGACATACGGGTAACAGTGTTAACAGAATTACGAATGACCAAAATATTTATGCAGATAAGTGTTTGTTCTCTCGCATTTGTTTTTGTTGTGAACAGTGTCTTTGCGGTTAACAGCGTTCTCTTTATTCAAATAAAATTTGTTTTTCTAATGTAACGCCCCAAAATTTTCAAGGGAAGAAGGTCAGAAAAAGTTCTCGCGAGAAGAGAACTTCTCGCGCAAGAACCCCAAGCGAAAGTTAAACTGGGTATAAATAGCTGAGAACACCCGTTTGACCCCATATCACACGAAAAGTGCTGCTGTATAGAGAGAGAAAATGAAGAATCGAGGTGTTTAAGGTAAGTAACTCATGTATGTACTAAGAATGGATTATTGATGAATGTAAAGCGTGGATATGTAGTTTTCGTTCGGCAAGAGCTTTCGGGAAAGTTTTGTTGTGCTAGATCTTCAAGAGGTGAGTTTCTAGCCCCTTTTTTGCAAGTTTTTACATTTTGGGGCTATTAAGCATAGTAAATTGATTGTTTATGCTTGTGATGTTGTTGATTATGGCGTTAAGCATGTTAGAACAACCTTAGACGTGATTAGTTGTGTTTTGGCGGGATTGCATGGTTAGAACTTGAATCTGGTGAAGTTCTCGCGCGATAGGTAAGTTCTTGCGCGATAAGTATGTTCTCACGCGACCTTTAAGTTTTTGCACGACTATGTTGACCTGATGTGCAGGGTTTTACAGTAGTAAGATTCTCGCATGAA
The DNA here is from genome assembly GCA_025506505.1 of Flaveria sonorensis. Lineage (NCBI taxonomy): Eukaryota > Viridiplantae > Streptophyta > Magnoliopsida > Asterales > Asteraceae > Flaveria > Flaveria sonorensis. The sequence continues at coordinate 24,753,633 of CM046439.1, read as the reverse complement.
AGGGAAGTTCTCGTACGAGATGAAGTTTCACATGACCTGTTGTTGTATGTGTTATGTTATCTTTTCAAATTTAAACGGTTTTCAAAACGATATGTTTTACAGTATGACTTTACGTGGTATGTTATGTATATGTACGTAAAGTATTATCTAATGAAAGTGAAAGATAACGATAATGAAAAGTGGAATGTAATGAATGAATGAAAGTCTTGCAAGCAAAATGAATGAAGGTTCACAATCCATTGAGGGGTTGTTAGCTCAACTGTGTGCGGTTTAGCTAACCCATGAGGATGCACACAGGGGTCCAATCCTTGAGGTTGACCAAAATGCGATAGGATACTTGTCGCTTTACCCCTGTACTGTGTCAGCTTCGACACGACGTGGGGGTTTATTTATAAGCCTCGGAACAGTACCAGCTTCGGCATGACGTGGGGGTTTAGCATATGACAGGAACTATATGAAAGTTAAATGTGTTAATGAATGAAAGTATGAAAATGAATGATTATGAATGATGAGGAATGATAATAAATGATTATTATCAAGATGTATGTGTGATGTATGCTCACGTTCAAAAATAAAGAAAATTTTAAAGTAAATTATTTTATTATGAAAACTAGAACTCACTCAGCGTCCTTGACTTTTGTATGCATAATAGTTGGCAGGTAATTGGAGATGCTGAGGAGGTGCAGGCATGGACATGGAAGCTACTATGATGTAACGCCCGGAATAAAGTAGAAACGAGCCAGTTAATAATAATGGGCTTAGCCGGGATTATTTAAAGAAAATAAGCGGGAAATGGAGTATGGACCGAGTAGACCTCGCGGGTTATGTGCTCGGCGAGTTTAAGGTCCCGGGAACGCCCAGTATATATAAACGGATCAGCAAGAGCCACTCTCATTTGCAACTCAACACCCAACTTTCAGAGAGAGAGTGTAGAGAGAGAAAGTGGAGAGAAAGTGGTGTTCCAAGGCTCGGTTGATCAAGAGATTGAAGATCAGTGTTTGTGGGCATCCAAACAACAAGAAAAGACCAAGAATCTAGGTAAGAAACATCGTGTAATGGGTTCTTTAAGGGCAAATCCGGATTCTAGGGTTTGGGGTTTTTGAAAATGGCAAAGAATCGCCCAAAACTCACGTTTTTGTGTAAGAAAACATGTAAGAAGCTTAGATATAGCTTCTTGGGTGATAAACCAAGGTTTTGGGTGTAAAAGATTGAAGTTTTGGGTCAAAAATGGGTTGGTTTGTAATTTCAGCCCGTTCTGTGAAACTGGATGTTCATCCAGCAAAATTATGTAGTCGTCCAGCAAAACTATGGATCTTCCTGCGAAACTATAGTTTCGCAGATAGTCTCGCAGACTTGAATTTCCAATGAAAGTTGGGCGAAACTGGCAGCGAAACTGCCAGCGAAGGTAGCAGCGAAACTACTGGCGAAACTAGCAGCAAAACTTCTGATCATGCAGCAAAATTAGCAGCGAAATTAGGTAGAAATTAACCCCTTAAGTGTTAACTTATCTGCAGGCTGTGTAGTGCGACCCTTTCTTAGAAGCTTGATTGAGAAGCTACTCGCTGAGTCCAGGTGAGTTCTAGATCCCCTGTTTTAAAGGTTTTAAACTTGTTTGGGGCTGGAAATGCATACTGAATATATGTTTTAAAAGTCCAAGAATTTAAAGGTTTTAACAGGAAGATCGATTTTTCCATTAGGAAATGTGCCATATAAATGTTTAAAAAAAAAAAAATTTCGCGCTGACACCAGCCAGGGGCGTTGCCCCTTGGACCCCACTAGGGGCTGCTGCCCCTAGGACCCCGCTGTCAGGGGCTGCCGCCCCCAAAACCCCGCTGCCCCGCGGAGGGTCGGTTATGTTTTTATGTTGAACGTATGTGAATGGTTGATGCATGATGTTTATGATGATGTTTGATGGGGTATGTGATGTTTATGTGATGCTGTGTATGAATGTGTTATGTTGACTTTATGTTTCTATTATGTATTATTCCGTGACTTACGTGTTATGGGTATGAAATGAATGAAAAGTATTATGTAACGTAAAGTGGAAATTAATGATAATGATAAGTGGAACATAAAGAGAGAATGAATGCATGCATTAATGAACGAACGGAGGTAAGAAAAGTCTTGCAAGCAATGTATGGAGGTTCACACCCAATGAAGGGTGTTAGCTCAACTGTGTGCGGGTTAGCTACCCAGAAGGATGCACACTAGGGGTCTATTCTTTGTGACTGACCATACGTATGGGACCATTGTCGCTTGCCCCGGTGCTGGTGCCCGCCTAGTGCATGATGTTTGAATTCTATTTACAGTCTTTGGCCCAGTACCCGCCTTGTGCATGATGTTTGGGGTATAGCACATGGCATTGGTCCAAATGATGATATCCCGGTGCTGGTGCCCGCCTAGTGCATGATGTTTGAAGTCTATTTATAGTCTTCGGCCCAGTACCCACCCTGTGCATGATGTTTGGGGTATAGCTCGTGGCATTAGCCTGGAGCATAAAGAAGTGAAAGTAATAATGGAAGAATGAAAAGTACGATAAGAAAGAGAATGAATGAATGTAAGTTGACGATGATGGAAGATAATAATAATATTATCTACGTGTACGTATGATGTATGATCGCAAATGAACGTAAAGAACGGTTTTAAACAAAAGAAAAATATTTTATTTATAAAACTAGAACTCACTCAGCAACGCTGACTTTTATGTATTTTCCAGTTGGCAGGTAATGTTGCTGAGGATGGCACGGGGTAGCTACTTGGCGTTTTTGGAATGGCATCCATTGTTTAAATTATGACGTTTTTGCATTGCAATGCGAACAAATAATATTTTGTAACGATTATGAATGTTGTATTATTTTGCAAAAGCAATGAATGAAATGATTTTAAATTATTCCGCTGCATTGTTTTAGTACGCCTAAATATATGTTTTATGTTTTATGTGCAATGATTGACCAGCTGTAAGCGTCCCGGGAACAGGGCCTTACATATGATAGTTCAAGTCAGGCATCCATATTTTTGGGAATGATATTGTATTAATACACTTTTTGAAATGATATGATATTTTGACACGAGTTTACTTATTAATGAAAAGTTATATTTTTTGTTGCGATGTTATGTTTTAAATATTGTATGCTATGAATGTCCAGCTGTAAGTGTTCCGAGAACGGAGCATTAACTAATACAAAGGAAAGTACTCAGTACTAAGTTGTTCATAAGTATTTAACTAATGTGAACAAACAAAATTAATATGGTTCATTGTATTTGAACAAATGCAACAGAACTATTCACCACATTTTTTCTGCGACCGAAAAACATTTCATTGCATTTGTTAATGCTGACAACAGTTGAAAACTTTTTGTTCAAGCGCATCAATTATTGTGGGTAACAGTAAACTTTGCAAAACAAGCATTTGCTCAATCGCATATGTTTTTGCGATGAATAGTACACTTTGCAGATTAAGTAATTGTTCAATCGCATTTGTTTTTGCGATGAACTGTGTACTTTATGGTAAAAAAATTTAGGCTTGCATTTGTCTTTCAAACACTTATGAAATTCAAAACTTTGAAAGTCTGCCTATTCATACCACATTTAATACTTTTCGAATATGAGAGAGATAAATAGTGCGACAAGTGTTCAAAGTTTTAGACAACTAATCTCATCCATTGTTGATAGATTCTGACCAAGTTTTACCTTCTTTCATCTTCCTAATCAATCATCTACCATAGTTATATCGATTAAAAGGTGATAATCCATGTTGCTCAAATAAACCGACTCAAAATGAAACCCTAATGATGAACCCTAGGTTTAGACTTGAAAGGATGAACATCAACCTTAAATTAACAAACATTCAGATAACTACAAACATCTTTAAAGGAGCATAACCTTGATTACATCAAAGATTGAGAATTTTGAATTCCAAATGATGTTTGTAGGTCCTTGTGATCGATATAATAGTGCAATTGATGAATAAACTTAGAAATCCCACTAAATCAACACAATACTCATAATAACATAATGGATAAGTTTCGAATCTATTCAATGATCACCAAACAAAGGCTCAAAAGTAATGACAAATATGCTTTCAGCTGAAAACACAGAGTTGCAACAATAATATTTCAGTATTAGGGTTTGGCAAAAACTTTCTTACAATGATAGGACATGACAATATATAAGCAAAGTTAGTTTCACTGATAGTTTTGCTGGATAGCGAAACTGTCTTGACCATAAACTAGATTCACACGCCAGCGAAATACAGTTTCGCTGGGTGACCTAGGACAGCTGAATACGAGCAAAACTGTAGTTTCACTCGTAGTTTCACTGGGTCAGAGAAACTATACAAATACAAAATACATGAAAACAAACTAACATTCAACCTATTACATAAATGACAAAATAATCCTAAAAACTATGGTGAGTCCAACCTATACTAAATCATCAATACTCACCCTAGGTTGGATCTCACCCTTGATCTTCTCCTTCATCTTCCACTTCCTTAGTAGCTTTATCTGAAGTTCCTGATCAGCTCCAGCTATACTCTCTTCCACTCCCCTTGCACTGGCATTTTCAAAATTTCTTGTTAGCTTCTGCACATCCATTCTCAACTCATCAGCTTGAAGTACTTTCTCTGTTAGCTCCCTGACACCGCGAGCCTTGTTAGCTACCCTCTAGGCTAGCTTCATTTTTTGTTTCAGCTCCGGCTCCGGCTTTGATGTGATTTTCCCACAAAACCACCAAATCTTCATCACAGAAGGATAATACTTCCATAGGCTACAATAATTTAATTTCTTCTCCAACCTTTAGTCTGATCACTACTTCCCCCGTAAAATTATCATAGAACCACTTCTCAAATTTTTGTAATCTTGGGGGAAGTGGATTGGGCACTCTCACTCTATTAACAGTTTTGGCTGGCTTGAGCTTCAACACAATCTTGCCCTTGCCTGTAGCCCAATCCAAATCTTTCTTTGATCTTCTCCTTTCAATTTTCATATATCCAAAAGCCTCAAAGTTATCCTTAAGCCCCTTTCGTATCTCATTCTCTAGTACAATTACCTTCTCGCTTAGGCTTAAGTCTATCAAGGGAATCTCAGCTATCCTTCTCAAATCCCATCTCAGCAAGGTCTTGAATACCTTCCTTTTATGTAGATATGAGATTTCCCCTCCTCTTCTTTTAATCATAAACATTTTAAATTTATGATTATATTTCCAACTAACTATCTTCTTGTCTGATTTCTTCCTACTTGGTTCACTTATGTTTTGAAATAACAGAGTCAGTTCTAGTTCTTTCTCCTTAGCGAACCAATCCTCCTTGTTCAACTCAAACACATCTCCTTCAATAGAACTCCTTTGAGCCACATAAGTCATTGGACGCTCATTTAGTTCATAGAATTATGGCTTAGAGTCGTAATCAACCAACTATTCCTTATACTCCTCTTCTTCATCTATCAGATTCAGCTAAGCTTCTTTCTTTCCTGCTCCGTCTGCTTTTTCTCTAAATACTTCATCACCAATCAAATCAGTATTTATGTTGGACTATTTGAAGATGATACTTACCAAAGCATAAGTGCCAAATCTCATGATGATTACCAAAACTGACACGGTAAAGATATGCTAAAGATATGATCAAAACAAAGAAAATTGACCAAAGTCAAACTTGGTCAACCGTGGTCAAAGTCAACAGTCAACATCAGCGGTCGTCCCGAATTACGTCAGTACCCGGCAGTCACGCATCAGCAATAGAGAATTTATCAGACTTAGAACTATATTTGTGTAATCTTTTGTGCTTAAATATAATTTTTTCTTATTTTTGTAAAGAGTATAAATGACTAAGTGTAGTTATTTGTACTCCAACATTAGAACAATCACTAACAATCCTTAGCATTCACTAGAGAAATCAAGGATGAGTGTGTGTGAGAGAGAAACCTCTTGCAAACTCCCTTGTAATCTCCTAGCTAACATACATATGAATGAATGAAATTTTTATGAATATGTGTTCATGAATTGTTCATCATTCATTCATCATCATACATTTCATCTTGCAATAGATCTTCACTTGAAATCATCAACGGGTTTGTGAGATTCCGCATCACAAATTCGATAAACGACAACAATACGATTGCAATATTCCATCCATCCAGCAGAATCAAATTTCCACAATTGGTATCAGAGCCTAGGCTTGCTTTGAGCACTTTAATTTCTTCAAAGTAACAATGCCGGAGGCAGGACCCGGCCACTTAAGGCTAGGAGCGCATTGTCGACAGAAGGGACGAGTAAACCGGTGCACACCTGAAGACAGACCGGCAGACCCAACCCAAAGTACAACTATGAGCTTTTTAACTGCAACAACTTAAATATACGCTATTGGAGCTGGAATTACCGCAGCTGCTGGCACCAGACTTGCCCTCCAATGGATCCTCGTTAAGGGATTTAGATTGTACTCATTCCAATTACCAGACTCATTTGAGCCTGGTATTGTTAGTTATTGTCATTACCTCCCGGTGTCAGGATTGGGTAATTTCCGCGCCTGCTGCCTTCCTTGGATGTGGTAGCCGTTTCTCAGGCTCCCTCTCCAGAATCAAAATTCTCCGTCACCCGTCACCACCATAGTAGGCCACTATCCTACCATCGAAAGTTGATAGGGCAGAAATTTGAATGATGCGTCGCCGGCACGAGGGCCATACGATCCGTCGAGTTATCATGAATCATCGCAGCAATGGGCAAAGGCTGCGTCGACCTTTTATCTAATAAATGCATCCCTTCCAGAAGTCGGGGTTTGTTGCACGTGTTAGCTCTAGAATTACTATGGTTAATCAAGTAGCAAGATTCCATCGATTCTACCGGTGGATCGAATATTGCAATCGTATTGTTGCCTTTTATCGAATTTGTGATGCCGAATCTCACAAACCCGTTGATGATTTGAAGTGAAGATCTATTGCAAGATGAAATGTATGATGATGAATGAATGATGAACAATTCAAGAACACATATTCATAAAATATTTCATTCATTCATGTGTATGTTTGATAGGAGATTACAAGGGAGTTTGCAAGAGGTTTCTCTTTCACACACCCTCAACCTTGATTTCTCTAGTGAATGCTATGGATAGTTAGTGATTATTCTAATATTGGAGTATAAATGACTACACTTAGTCATTTATTCTCTTTACAAAAATAAGAAAAAATTACACAAATATAGTTCTAAGTCTGATAAATTCTCTATTGCTGATGCGTGACTGCCGGGTGGTGACATCATTCGGGACGACCGCTGATGTTGACTGTTGACTTTGACCACGGTTGACCAAATTTGACCAAGTTTGACTTTGGTCAATTTTCTTCGTTTTGATCATGTCTTTAGCATATGTTCACCGTGTCGGTTTTGGTAGTCATCATGAGATTTGGCACTTAGGTTTTGGTAAGTATCATCTTCAAATAGTCCAACATACTCCTTCTCCTTTGCATATCTTTTTCTTTTCTTTATTTCCTCATCATGCTTCTCCCTGTTCTCTTCAGCATTCTTATTTTCGTTTTCAATTAGTCTCTTGATGTAATTCCATCTCTCAGCAGAGTACATATTTTACAAAAGATATGTTACCTTATCGTTAAAGTCATTTCTCACTGCCGAGCAATGTGCAAATATTCTTGTATTCATTTGCACCAGTCTTTTAATTTCTCCATGTCTAGGCAGATCTAGCTTCCAATCATTAATCAGCATCTGTACAAAACTTGGATATAGCAACCACTTATCCTTTCTTAAAGAAATTATATTATCAGTTAGTTAATCAATGATCAACTTAGTAATATTGGCTTTCTGTCCCCTACAACATACAATCATAGCCTTCGCTCAGTGCTGATTTAGACCATCTGACCCTCTTTTCCTATGATCCAGGCACATAATAAATACGTAGGCAATGTATCTCCATTCCTTAGAAAGGAGGGACTTCTTGATTTCTTTCTTTGAGCCAAAAGAGGATCCCTCATACCCAATGCTTCTAAATGCATTTAATACTTCTGCATCAAACATTACCACCTCATCCCTACAATCTTCCTCCAGCTTCAGTACTTTTTCCACAGTCTGAACAGTAATAACAAAGTCACGCCCAAGGACTCTAGTAGTAATCCGATGCGGATTAGACCCAAGGTCATACTCTGCAGTTCTCAAAAAGTCTCTTACATGAAGATCATAGATCGTGGGCATGTGTGATATAGCATAACTGATTGGGACTGCTTCAGCCACTTAATGCAATCTCTAATGCCAATGGTCTTTGGGTTGCTATCATCCAATAATGCAACAATGTTTGTCCTCTCATCAAACATTAGTTTGCCATCTTAACTGAAAATTAAACAAAAATAGGTTAGTTAAAATATTGAAGTATGAATAAAGAAAGAAATAAACAAAATACAAGAAAATGCAGAAAGTTCAACAGTTTCGCTTAGTTTCGCTAGAGGCACAGATTAACAGTTTCGCTGTTGTTTAAACTATAGTTTCGTTAAAGCAAAAGTATAGATTCGCTGTAACACAGGCACAAACTCATGTGTCTGAGCTATTTTATAGTTTAGCTGAGGAGGAAATTATAGTTTTTACAGCGGAGAAATTGTAAGTTCGCTGAGACCCTGACACAGAATCATGTGCCTGAGCGAATCTATAGTTTCGCTGTAACTATCCGAGCGAAACTGTCAAGTACGCTTGAACAGCATGACTGGACAGTTTCACTCAGAGCACTTGAACTTTCATTCAGTTTCGCTGGTTAGTTTCGCAGTTTCGCTGAACGAATCTACGAAACTACCGACCCAGCGAATCAACCTAAAACTAAGGTCCAATGTTTAAAACCTCAATAAATGCATAAGAACATGTTCAAAACACCCACCTAAGCACTTAGAAACAATTAATCGCTACAAAAATCAATTTAGAAGAATATGGGTGTGAATGCACAGAGAAATTAGGGTTTACTTTCGCTAAAAAAGTGTGTGAAACTAATTTCATACTGTGCAATATATAGACACTAGTGTTGAACCTTGAAAGGATCATACATGCTAATTCAACAGGTGGTTGAAGGTTGTTCTGGTTAGAAATCCCACAAGTCCAAGAAGAAATACGGGTGAAGATTTCAGAAGAATAAGACTAAGTGTTAGGTGTCCGCATTAGTAAATGCGAAAGACCAAAGAACAAATATGGTCAACTATTTGTTCATCCGCATTTACTAATGTGGACAAGCAAAACAAATATGGCTAAGTATTTGTTCACCCGAATTAACTAATGCGGATAACACAGTCAATGTTGAAGCTTAATAGAAGAAATGCTGATGAAGACATCACATCCGCCATAACTAATACGGATGAACATTTACAATTGCTGGTCATATTTTGTACTTAGACTAGCATTTTGATGTATAGTTGTCAGGGTAGTTAGTCATTTTATACTGGCATTGTATCAGCCTATAAATAGAATAGTATACACTACTTTTGTAAGTTTCATAAAAGTATTCACACAAGTTACATAGAAGTACTATTTTGTGCTGCAAACCCTAGCACTCTTTGTATCTTGTTTACCAACATCAATATACAAAGCATTTATTAGTATTTTTAGCATTTAATGTTCTTTTATTTAGTATTTCTGCAACTTAATCATTGACTCAATCATCATATTCGATCTAAGTTGAGTCACATCAATTGAGATTCCCATCTCAGAACTAGTCAATTGGTATCAAAGCCATGGCTCTTGAATTCGTCTCAAAGTCAGTGCAGATCTTGAATGAAAATCGATTGAACTGGTGATTGAGTTGTTTATTAGCAAGTCTTACACTTCTAATAAGCATTCATACTGAAAATACGGGAAACTTCATCAACCATCGCTGTGCTTCTATCCGACAAACATAAGAAGACTGTTTGATTATTGATTCTCAAACAAAATCAGACAAAAACCACCCAAAATCAAGATATTAACCCTAAAATCAACTTAAAATCGACTCTTATATAAACTGTTCATAATATCAACCATTCTGACACTATTGTTCACCAAAACAATACAAGATTACTAGGACATTGGACTGTTTGAACATTCTGGACATAAATCAACTTAATCAATATTCAAACCATCTAAAATTAGTTTGTCATAATGGATTCTGCTAATTTTTCTGAACTTGGTCATGCGTCTAAACCTCCAATGCTTAAACACAAGTCTAAGTTTAAGCAGTGGAAGATAAGGTTTAGAAATTACATTATAGGTGTGGATCATGACTAGTAGATTTCCATTTACAAAGGACCCTACATTCCTGTGTCTCTCAATGCTGATCAAGTTGCTCAGTAAAAAACTACTAGAATTCCCTTTGAGGATCCTAATCTAAATCTTGATGATGATGAATACAAGAAAATCAAGATAGATCTCAAAGCCTACTCTATTCTGACTAAAGCTTTGAAAATGGATGTCCTCAAAAGACTAGAAAAGTATGGAACAGCCAAAGGCGTCTACGATGCACTGCAAATCATGTGTGAAGGAAGCAGTGAGGTGACAGAGATAAACAAAGACAAACTGGTGAATCAATATGAAACCTTCCATCATACCAACGGTGAATCAATATCCAAGAATCTACATCATTTTGTACAGTTGGTGAATGATCTTGAGATCATAGGGGTTACATACAAAGAGAAAGAAATGAACAAGAAGATGTTGCACAGTCTGCCTGAAAGCTGGAAACAGAATGTCATTATGTTGAAGAACACTCTTGACTTCAAGAGCACTAGCTTTGACATCATGATTGCTAAGATTAAAGCACTTGAGTTGGATGAGAGAAGCAGAAATCTCAGAGGACCTCAAGTCATTGAGGCATACAAGTTTCTATTTGAAACTCATTCTGTTGAAAATGTGTGTCTGGCTGAAGAAGATGATTTTCTATCTTCAAGAGATCAAGCTAGAACTACGGGATTCTGTGTTGTTTCATAACAAAACAAACCATCATGTTCAACTCCATTTACAGCAACACCTACCACCATGCCTAGTGATCAAAAATCTGAAGAGCAAAAGGAAACTTATAATGTCTTTGTTGCTAGTTTTGAGGCATATCTGGGAGGAAGACTCACTTCAGCTCATCTAATTAAGGAAGATCTGGAAGAGATAGATCCAAATAATGTTGAAGAAATGGACTTTCAATGGCAAATGGCCATGATTGCTATAAGAGCCAAGAAATTCTTCCGAAAAGGGAAGAAGCTGAGTCTGAATGAAAACACAAAACTTGGATATGACAAATCCAAATAAAGTGTTTTAACTGTGGTATGACTGGCTACTTCTCTAGGGAATGTAATGCTCCCAGAAGAAGTAAAAAAAACTATCAAAGAACATCACATGGTCAGCCATCATCACAACCCAATTCAAGCTATCAGTCAAGTAATCAACATCAGTACCAGCATCAAAGTCAGCAACAGCAAACACATCAAAGTCAGCCTCAATTGACCCATCAAGCACAAGGAAGTAACCAACCAACCTTTAATGCACTTGTCATCAGACAAGATGGAGTTTGTGACTGGAGCCTATATGCAGAGGACGTCAAACCTCAATTTCAAAATCATGCTCTCATGGCTCACATCAATGATGGTCCAGCTGTAATGCCAACTGAGGTAAAATCCAATCTATGTTCTGATAAATCTATTCAAGAAGTATAGGGATATAGAGAACATAATCACAAATTTGCTATTAAAATCAAAGAAGAGAAGGTCAAAACTAAAATGTTAAAACATGAAATGAAAAGTTTTGAAATCAAAATCAAATCACTTCTTTCAGATATTGAAAGACTTCATGGTAAAAAGTACTCTCTCACAGCTGAGAATAAGAGGTTAACTGAATTGTTAACGAAAACCAAGGATGAGCAATCGGTTGCTAAAGTGAAACTTGAAAAGTTTCAATTCTCTTCTGCTAAGATGAAAGAGTTACTTGGCTCACAGAAAGAGCCAAAGGACATGACTGCGATAGGATACAATTCTTGTCCTCCTCCATATAATGACAACTATATGGTTATTCCTGAGTAACTCACTCAATCTGATTTAACTTAAGCTAAAGTTATTGAAACTAAAACAATTGTTTCACAAATAACTAATCCTCAAAACATACCAAATGTTTACATTGAAACCAATGAGGATAAAATCAAACTTGGTCACCCAATAAAAAATCAAAGAGTGCTCATACAAACCTGTAGTTGTCAAGAAACCAAAAAGCCCAGTCAAGGCCATTGTGCCATTTGTGAGATTCACTCCCGAGAATCTCAAGGTGGAAAAGAATGCTGAATGTTTTGTGAAATCTTCTGCTGAAAGCAGATATGATAGTGAGATCAAATCTCTAAAAATTTCAATCATATCAGAAAAGGTTTCATTGAAATTCAAAGATAAAGCTACGACTTCTTCATCTTCCAAAGGGAAATTCTCCTTGATTCCAAAAGAAAAAGTAAAAACTGTTTCACAATCATCATCGAAGAACAAACAAGGGGTCGGTTTTGATATTTTCAATAAAGAGCATGTAGACCAATTTGAAAGGGAGTTAAATAAAGGCAAAAAGAAACAAAATTAGTCTCCAAAAACCAAGCAAAGCAGGATTTGTGAATCCAAGGATCGAATCAGAAATTATCAGTTTGATTGAACAAATAAAGATCATGAAATTATCAATATTTGATTTTAAATTTAATTGTTTGTGAAATTGAAATCGACTAACAAAGTATAAAACAAATTGAAAATAGAACAATATAATGCAACAAAAGATTGTTTCAATTATTTTTCATTGATACAAAATCGATTACAATGACTAATGATGCTTTGGTGATCTTGTGTTCTCCAATGATGTTCTCCAATGCTTTGGGAGCTTTTATACTTAGAATTTTCTGCTGATGCGCCTAGAATGTTATGTTGTGCCTAGTTTTAGACTTAGGGCTTTCTTAGGGGCTTTAAGAGGTGATGTTTGAGATAGGTCCCATTGGGATGTGGTGGCTTTTGCATGATGTTATGTTATGGTTTATGTTGTGTGTGTGGTGTGTTGTCTTTCTTGGTTAAACGGTTTTCAAAACGTACGTATTATGTTTTATTATACGTTGTGTATGATGTATGGCTTTACATGGTTTGATGTTTGATGATCATAAAGTATGATGTAACGAAATGAAGGACAATAATAATGAAAAGTGGAACATAATAATAGTCTTGCAAGCAAGACTGAGGTGAGTGACTGTGTTGTCACAAAAGACTCGTTAGCCAAGGTTGAGGTGAGTGATAGTGTTGTCACAATAGACTCGTAAGGGGTTTAATCCAAGAGATTGACCCGAGTGATGTCTTCATGCTCGCCCCGGTGTTGTGTCGGTCTTCGGACATGACGCGGGGGTTTGTTTACAGACCCCGGCACAGTACCCGTCTTCGGACATGAGTCGGGGGTGTTGCAAACAGAGACGGGGTCCTTGTCACGTACCCCGGTACTGTGTCTGTCTTCGGACATCACGCAGGGGTTTGTTTACAGGCCCCGGCACAGTACCGGTCTTCGGACATGAGTCGGGGGTATTGCATGAGGCAGGATCCAGATTGAAGTGGAAGATAATGATAAAAGTACGAAATGTACGAATTGAACGATGATGAAGATAATAATAATATTATCAATGTGTATGTATAATGTGTGATCACGTACGATTGTGAAGGTTTGTTTTAACAAAGTAAAGTATTTTATTTATAAAACTAGAACTCACTTAGCGTCACTGACTTTTTGTATGCATAATAGTTGGCAGGTGTTTTGTAGATGCTGAGGAGTTGCAGGCATGGATGCATAAGCTACTGGGAGTGTTTCGAAGACTGGCATCCACATTTTGACATGTTATTGTATTTTAATATGTAAACGATTTATGTAACGAGATAACATGTTTTAACTATTAATGGAAGTTTTTAAATTCCGCTGCAAAAGAAATGTTTATTTTGAATATATTATGCGATGACGGTCCAGCTGTAAGTGTCCCGGGAACGGGGCCTTACAGAGGATCAACTGATAATGACACTTCACTCATGCTTGGAGGTACATAAGGATAACATGTATCCACAGGACCTGCAACATTCAAATAACCAGAGTTAAATGAATTTGTTAATGCATCTATATCAAACAACCAAGATGATTCTTTTACAGATTTTAGAAATAAGGATTCATCAAAAGTTACATTAGGTGTTTCTTCTATAATGTTGTGATGAGGAATGTATACTCTATATGATTTAGATGTTGATGAGTAACCAACAAAGAAACCATCATAAGCTTTTTCATCAAACTTCACTAATTGATCTTTGGTGTTTAAAATAGACACATGACACCCAAAAGCTCTAAGATAACCTATAAAAAGTTTTCTTTTAAACAAAAGTTCATAAGGTGTTTTATTATGTTCTTTGACAATTAATGTCCTGTTTTGAACATTGCATGTTGTGTTCACAGCTTCTGTCCAAAATGTGATAGGCAACTATGAATCAGCTAGCATTGTTCTTGCTACTTCAATTAGAGTCATGTTTCTTCTTTCAGCAACTCCATTTTGTTGTGGAGTTCTTGGTGCACTGAATTGTCCGGCTATACCTTTGTTCCTGTAAAAGAAATCTAAAACATGATTAACAAATTCAGATCCATTATCATTTCTTAAGATTTTGACCTTTAAATCCAGTTGATTTTCTATTTTAGTGATAAACTCCATTAATGTTTTTGATGTTTCACTTTTATGTTTTAAGAAAAAGACCCATGTGAATCTAGTGAAATCATCAACAATCACCAAACAGTATTGCCTTTTACCAATGCTCAAAACATTGGTTTGACCAAAAAGATCCATGTGTAGCATTTTGAGTGGTGTTGTGTTTGTGTTAATTGTTTTGGACTTGTGTGACACCCTTTGTTGTTTTCCTTTATAACATGATGAACAATGATTTGAACAATAAAATTCTTTCATGGGAAGTCCAATGACCAAGTCATGTTTGACCAACTTATTCATGTTTGTAAGGCCCCGGATCCCAAAGACCCCATAGTTGGTCATTCATAGCATCATTCATTATTAAAACTCATTTAAAATATATAAACATAAGAAAAATATTGCAGCGGAAGAATTATCTAAACCATTTCATGCATTTATAGTTACTTTTGCCAAGTAATACATCGTTTATTAAAATCGCAGAAGAGTAGTTAGTTGCATTACAAAATAACAACATTCTTCTTGCATGAGATGGATGCCAGTCTTTGCTTTCCAAGAAGCTTCAACTTCGTGCCACCCTCAGCAACAACATTCCCTGCCAACTGGAAATGCATATAAAAAGTCAGCCTTGCTGAGTGAGTTCTAGTTTAATAATATAGAAAATATACTTTTGCAAACTTTACTTGGTGATCATTCATCATCATACATAATCAATCATTAAGAGATTCATTATCTTTCTTTTTTTCATTATCTTTCACTTTCATTGTCTAGATTTGCACAAAGCAAGAGTCTATATTGTTGGTTGGCAACAAATGCCGAAACCCCTATCGGCAAACGATTTTGGTAGCTAACCCATTCGACAGTTGACCCACACTGCTAGGCACGAAGCCTGCTCATGAATATGGGTCCTATTGGTTTGGTCAATCCCCATGATTAGACCCTAGATGGCATCCTGAATCAGTCACACATCAATTAAGCCAACGACATCAAGGTCGTGCACCTTATTCCATTGTGCTTGCAAGGCTTTTCCATTGATTATAAGGGCCCGGGGGTAACATTCATTAAGTTCCACTGTCTTCTATTAATTCTTTGTGTCCACTTAGTTATGAATAATACTTTTAAGATATTCGCTATTTTAATAATCACATACCATGAAGTATAATAATAACTATCCATAACAAGCAGCCCATAAGAAGAAAATCAAACATTAGAAACCTTAAACAATCATAATCTTTCCTTATTCATCAGTACTTAAAACTTAAATTCTATTCCCAAAATTTCAGAAAATCCCAAGTCTTTAGACAAATGCGGATGAACACAACAAATGCGGATGAACAATTGCGGATGAGCATTCTCAGGAAATATTCTAAGTGTCAGGAAGTGCGCATGAAACCAAATGCGGATGACTAAAGCAATACGCATGGACACGGTAGCAAATGCGCATGGGGAAAACAGATGCGGATGAACACTTTGGCTGTACTAGAGGCAAATGCGGATGAACATAGAAAATGCACATGAAGACTTGGCAAATGCGTATGAAGACTTAGCAAATGCGTATGAAGAATTAGCAAATGCGGATGAACACTTAGCAAATGCGTATGAAGACTTAGCAAATGAGGATGAAGACATAGAAAATGCGTATGAAGACTTAGCCAATGCTTATAAATTAGCAAATGCGGATGAAGACTTAGCAAATGCGAACAAAAGACTTAACTGTTAAATGCGGATGAACACAAAAACTAACCTGCAATGCAACTTATGCCATTACTAGTTCCCAATCATCATTCTAACATGAAC
This sequence comes from Flaveria sonorensis, assembly GCA_025506505.1. Classification (NCBI taxonomy): domain Eukaryota; kingdom Viridiplantae; phylum Streptophyta; class Magnoliopsida; order Asterales; family Asteraceae; genus Flaveria; species Flaveria sonorensis. The sequence goes on along the minus strand of CM046439.1, from coordinate 24,737,174 downwards.
ATAGCTTAGATCTATCAGTCTAACACTTAGAACATCATAAACATTAAACGATCATCAAGAGAATCACATAACATAACTATATCGTCATAATCGTCCGTACCATACATGAAAATCATAACTTGTTTCGAAAACACAGGTTAAATATGCATACCAGCCCTAAATAAGCAGAAAACATTTAAAAGAGGGGATCTAGAACTCACCTCTAACTGCTTTCAAGTAAAACTCCTCCAAACCCGAGAACAACCTGGAGTTCTAGCACCTAACACACCAAAACAAGCAGCCAACACAAGAAACACGTAAGAATCGGTCTAGCAGCTCGAACACAGCTGAAAACCGAGCAGAAAACACAAGAAAACCTCACCTATAAGCAGCTCTTCCTCCTCTCTCTCTCTCTCTAGAAACCGGTTCCAGCTTCTTTTTCCTTGAGCAGCCGAGAACAAGATCTGTAAAAGAAGAGGTGTGGGCTGCCATGCTTCTTTTAAATCCTATAATGGGCAAGTTTGCCACTTGCACAACTTTAACCCCTTGACTTGGGATATTTCACCTTTCTTTCTTTCTACTCTTCTTTTCTTTTCCTTTTAGTAAATTTCTGGGTATTACAATGTTCTTCATGTTTGAATGAACCATCCTTCTATGCCACAGTTGAGCTTCATCTTTTGATGACTTAGAAATTAGGCAGGTTTCATTGCTTGTCATAGAGGTGTTATTCATATCCAAAGCATATATGTTTCCTTTTTTTGGTGCTTTAAGAAGGATCCAATCTGCTGGAACTTGAAAGCCTGGCTTAAGAATGTAACAGAAAGTGTTATCAAATAAAGTGGTATAATTTTGATCATAAATTTGAGATACACTGAGTAAGTTGTATTGTAAATTTTCACAAAAATTAACTTTCTCAAATTTGAGTACTCCAATTGTTACCATTCCTTCACCAACAGTTTTACCTCCCTTCTTATCCCTCCCAAATGCCACATATGAAGCATTTTTATGTTTGAAATCATGGAGGAGTGAATAGTTTCCTGTCATATGCCTGGAATAACCTTTGTCAACATACCACTTGTTGTCAGTCCTCCATGGATGTTCCAACAAAAATAATGAAATCAATTAGAAAGTAGAGCCCAAGCCTTAATGGTCTTGGGCTTGCCATTGTTATCTAGAATAGTTACTCTATCATGAATGAGCCTAGATGTCTCAAGATTGTTTTTCGTCTCAGTTGATTCAGTATGTTTTGTTTGGGGTGAGGATGGTTCTATTGGAGATGGACTTGAAGCACTTTGATATTGATTCACAGTCACTTTCTCTGTCACTTCTTCTTTGACTATCTTTTTTTCAAACTTGAACATGACATTTTGTTAGAAAAAGTTTTAGCATCTTTTTTTTTGACTGTGGTACATGATTACCATTTGTAAAGTGATCAAAGAAGGCTTCATCTTCCTGTAACACTACCTTCTTGTGAGGAGTCTTGCTTTGACAGTGTTGCTTCTACTTCTTCTTCTTTGTTTGATCATCAGCAGATGTTGGCTTCTTGACCTTTGGCACCTTTTGGTTTGGTTGCTGCTTCTTTTGTTTTGAGACCTTTGATTCTTCATTCTTAGAAGATTATGAGTCTGATTCATCATTCTCAGATTGTTGCTTCTTTGGCACATTAGATTTGTTCTTCTTGTTAAAGTAGCATTCTTGAGTAAAATGGTTCTTCTTGTTGCAAATAGCACAGTGCTTATTGAAGCAGCAATCAAACGTCATATGATTGTTCATATTTCATATGGAGCAATAGCTGCTGAAATAACAATCTTCTGTGTTGTGATTATACATGTCACACCACTTGCAGTATATTTCTTCAACTTTACTATCTGACCCCACTGTCTTTTTCTGCTTCTTTTTCAATATTCTTTCAATCATTGTAGCTGAAGTATCTTCTTGTTATTGCTGAGGATTCACATCTCTTTGTTGTTTCTTTACTTTCTTGACAGTTTGTGATTCAGCCAATGTTTTCTTCTTTCGTAGATCTTCTACGGATGACTTTTTGATTCAGATGATTGCTTCTTCTTCAGATCTTCTATGAAAGTTGACTTTGAGTCTGATGAATGCTTCTTCCGTAGATCTTCTATAGAAGTTGACTTTGGAACATTTTTTCTTTGCTTTTCTACGGATGTGTGAGGACCGGTCTTCTTCTTCCGCAGGTGTTCTCCTAATGTGTTTTTCTCTTCTTCCTCTGTAGTTCTTTTAGCTGACTAACTTTTGTGCTTTTTGTTGATCTCCTGAATTCCTTCATTAAGCTGACCAAGTCTTGTGTAGATGGTCTTCAACAAATTTCTTTGTTTTGAGGGATAAGGTAGCTTGATCTCCTTAAGGACTTTGGGAATTATAGGTTCAATTACCACATTCTTTTCCTTACCCAACCCAGCACATTCTTGTTCATTAGGCTCATCAACCTCATCCAGATCATCACAGTCATGAAAGTCAAATTCTGATTCATTTTATTTTGAAAATTCTGATTCAGATGAATCAGTTTCACTGATTTCGGTATCTTCAACATTTACTACTTCATTATTTTCAACTTTTGATTCAGTTATGGTGCTTGACACAAAATGATTTGATAATCTGTTTGTCATTGACTCAGGTAGTGTGGGGTAATTATCATTCACTGGTGGTGCAACAACATTAAATCCCAACCCATACATGTTCTTTGAATCAATATGAGAAATTAACAGCTTTTCATATTGTTGTGATGATAATTGGAACTTCTAAAGTTTCACTTTAGTAGATGCATGATCAGACATGGACTTGGTTAAAGAGGTGGTCAGATGCTCAACTTGTGCTTTCTGATTATAGTTTTCAGACCCAAGTTTATGTAAATCCTTTTGCAAGGAAGTGATTTTGACTTCATACAGTTTATGTTCTCTTACATGAGATTCGTTTAAAATCATTGTTTCTTTGACTTTATCAGCCAATTATTGAGCATGGACCCTGTATCTCTCTACCTCTTCAACACATGTTGGTGAACATAACTTGTCCCTTACCTCTCTGGCCATAGGTGGAACTTTGTTCTCCAAGTTAGCCATCAGTGCTTGATTTTGCTCCTGGACTTCCTTCTCATACATGCTCCAATCACAAGTTCCATCCTACAAAATAATCAAACCAGTTTCTTTAGAGTTACCGGTACCTGTTGAAGAACCTGTGGCTGGTGGGGATGAGTTTGTTAGCTGAGGTTGATTGAAGCTTCTCTGATTTGCTTGTCTTGTGTCTGTTGTTGATTGCTGATTGTTGTTGCATTCCCTTGAGAAGTGACCATACAAATTACATTTGTAACACCTCACCTTTGATTTGTCAACAACAATCTTTGTTGTTCTTCCTGCAATAGATAGTCCTTTGTTCCTTCTCATGTACATCTTGGCCCTGTAAGCAATCATGGCCATTTGCCATTGTAGATCCATCTCTTCCACTTCATTAGGATGAAGTTATTCCAGGTATTGTTGGCATATATGAGCAGGAGTTAGAGTACTACCCAAGTAAGCTTGAAAGCTTGAACTGAAAGCTGTAAATGCTGCTTTCTGTTCTTCTGTTTCTAGAACCACAGTGATTGGTTCAGATTTGCTGTTGCTTTTGTTGTTTGATGATCCTTTTGCTGTTGAACTTTTAGAATCATGAGATTTCCCTTTTGTTTTCTTCTTTGAACCGCTTTGAAAGTTAGATTTAGAACACTTTGCTGCATAGAAACCAGCTTCTTCTTCATCATCACTTCCAGCACAAGAGCTTCCTTCATCACCATTGGAAATAAAGGCACTTCTAACATTCTTAGCTTCTTTAAATTGATATGGTGCAATAGGAGCTTTTGCACTCTTGTTTCTGGTTTTCTCATCCAACTCCAATGCTTCTACCTTGGCTACCAAAGTATCTAGTCCAATTGCCTTTAGATCAATGGTATTTTTGAACATAGACACAGTTTGTGTCCAACTTTCAGGCAAGGTAGGTAGCATCTTTTTGTTCATTTCCTTATTACTGTACTTCAACTCAAGAATATTCATCTCAGTAATAAGTTGCATAAATGTGTGAACGCATGAATATGATGGAATGCTTCATACTGTGAACGCATGGTATCCTTCCTGATGCTTCTGATTGCATCACTGCCTTCACACAATGTGTGAAGAATTTTCCACAGCGAGTTGGTTGTTTTGTATGCTTCATATCTAATTAGTAGGTCTTCAGGTAGGGCCATGGTAAGCATACTATATGCCTTGATGTCGACTTTGACTTTCTTGGCATCATCAGGAGAGAGATCTTTCAGGCTTATAAGCTAGTTGTTCTCATTATAATCGGGTCCTAAAGCAGGTGGAATGTAAGGACATTCAGTAATGGACACCCATAAATCAGAATCTGTATAGTTGACGTGGTTCTTGAATCTGATTTCCATGTTTTGAAATCAGATTTGTTCTCCAACTTTGGAGGTTGATAAGCTCTGACCACTGAATTGCTCATGTTGATTGTTTGTATTAATTATCAAAATTGTCAGTTGATCTAATATCCTATGAATGTGTAAAAAACAATCCAAATACACTAACACATCAATAACGAATCACTGATAATATTGATATCAAATCAACAAAGACAAAAATTCCTTGGAATTAATGACTTCTGAGGTGAACAAACTAATTAATAACACACTCTTAATTAAATAAGAAGATGGTCAAAATTAGATATATCGCTCAATATATTCTCAGTTAATTTGAAATTAAAAATGATAGATGATGATGGATTTTGTTCAAACTCAATAGAACAGGCTTGAAATATCGCACAATAACACAAATCCACGAATCAAAAGCGATTCTGATGCAAATCGAAATTAATCGAGCAATGGAACAGTGAATAATGATCGATATAATAAGATTTTGATGATTTGATAAAACAAACAGTCTGTTAAAATAATCAAATTGATAGATCAATTGATCTAGATCAATGAGCACGAAGCTCTGATACCACGTGTGAATCCAAGGACCGAATCAGGAATTATCAGTTTGATTGAACAAATAAAGATCGCTGAATTATAAATATTTGATTTTTAATTTAATTGTTTGTGAAATTGAAATCTTATAGTATAAAACAAATTGAAAACAGAACAATATAATTCAATAAAAGATTGTTTCAATTCTTTTTCATTGATACAAAATTGATTACAATGACTAATGATTCTTTGGTGATTTTGTGATCTCCAATGATGCTCTTGATGTATTGTTATTTTTGCTATATTGATTGAATAATTGATTGATATTGTTTCTATGAATAAGTGACTCACTATTTTAGTATCGATATCTCTCAATCACTTATTCAATCACCTATTGAATGCTATCAATTACTTATGAATCGACTATCAATAGCGTATATATTGTCTCCCTAACAAGTGCATCCTTGCCTTATATTTATAGGCAGAGGGATTCACGGTTTACAATATAAACTATAACTTTCTTATTTGTGAAGGCTACAACTGTAACATTTCTAACATGACATCCTAAGTCCTCTGACAGAAAGCAAGTCTTCCGTAGATGTTGACTTGATGACATCACTTCAGGCAGCTACTTGTTGATCATGTGTTGGTACTTGATTAGTGCTCATGCAAGTTGTTCTTCCGTAGGAAGTTGGTCTTCCGCAGGAAATTCGTCTTCCGTAGGAATTTGGTCTTCCATAGGAATTTGGTCTTTTATTCTTGAACTTCATCCTCAGGAGCAAACTCCCTTCTTCCACAGCAGCAGCAACTTGACTTCAGAACTTGTTCTTTAGTAGATGTTGAGCTTCCGCAGTAGATCTGAGGATGCATATCACTTGTTCAGATATGCTCCAGAGAATATCTACAAAAGAACAAACTTGTTCATCCGCAGTTGTTCTTGTACTTGGTTCCACAGAACATCTACGGTGGAACCACTTGTTCATCCGCACCAGTTCTTTCATTTAGTCAATTTTCCAAATTGACCAAGTATGATGTTTTCCTACAATCACATACAATCAACACAAATAATATTTAGGTTAACATATATTTCATGCATTATAAAATGATAAAGAATTAGAGAGGTTCATTAAAAGAAATGATTCATCATCTAAACCTAGACAAAAGATCTAGACCTAACAGGATTGTGAAACAATCTGCTACCACCAAGAAAACTAAAGTTGCTTCTTCATTAAAAACCAAATCTGAGGGTAATTTAAAATCTGCTTAATCAAATGAAGCCTCCACTTCAAAGTCAAAGGACAAACAAATGTACTGTGACATTTGTGAGATGTCTAATCACAATACAGATGAGTGTTATTTTAATCAATATTGCTCCATCTGTGACATGAACAATCATTCAACCAAAAACTGTTATTTCAAAAAGTATTGTTCTGTATGTGATATGACAAATCACAATACATCTGATTTTTTCTTTAAACAAAAAGGCTTAAGAATTCCATAAAACAAGCCTATTTCACCAATTTCAACTGACAAGGTGAAAAATAGAAGTCCAAAAAATACTAAACAAACATGAATTTCAAATTTTGATGAGGACTTCTAAGATCAATAGCAGTCAAAGAGCATCAAAAAGAATATTAATCATGATATAAAACAATCATTGAGTTCTCATCCAAGATTTATAACAAAAGTGATTTCTGAAAAATAAAGATTTGAATACTCTTCTGACAGCTCAATTGAAATTGATGAAATAAAAACAAAAAGAACTCCACTAAAATTCTTCAAAGCGTCTTCCTCTAAGTAACAACCGAGAGGAAAGTATAAAGAGATTACAGTACAGGATAGAACCGGCCAACCCAATACCATTATGGCTTGGGTTCCATATTCTAAGTAGTTCTTTTGTACTTGCAGGGTCGTCCATAAAGGTCCAACAGCTTATGGTATATGGACAGTGAATGCTCCCAACACATGACTGGAGACAGTTCCCTCCTTCATGACTTCAAGCACATATAAGGAACTACTATAGCATTTGGTGGAGATTCACAAGGTGGTAGAATTACTGGGGAAGGATCTGTGACGAATGGACTGCTAAGTTTTGACCAAGTCAACTATTGCGAGCAACTGAACTTCAATCTCCTCAGCGTGCCTCAGATCTGCGACAAGAAATATTCTATTCACATCACAGATACTCATTGCTAAATTCTGAAACCAGGATTTCAAATTCATGAAGAATGGGTTGTCTTGAAGACTTCGAGAAAGAATAATACATATGTCTTGAACCTTAATTCTACACTACCTTCAGAAGAAACATGTCTTTTGTCTAAAGCATCATTTGATGAGTCACAGCTTTGGCATAGACTTTTGGGACACACAAATTTCAAAAACATGAACAGATTGGTTAAAGGAAATCATGTGATAGGTTTACCTCAAAAAGAATTTCATTTTCTTGACCACTAATCTGCGTGTCTCAAATGGAAACAACATAAATCTTCCCATAAGCCAAAGCTCGTGAACACAAACAATTCTCCATTGAAGTTACTTCATATGGATCTCTTTGGACCAACTCATGTCATGAGTATTCAAAAGAAGCAGTATTGTTTGGTGATCATTGATGACTTTTCACGATTCATATGGGTCTTATTTTTACTTCATAAAAACAAAGCGTCCAAAATAATAAAAAAATTTGTCACAAAAATAGAAAATCAACTTCATCAAAAAGTAAAATCAATCAGAAGTGATAACGGGTCTAAATTCAAAAATGAAAATCTAAGTTTATTTTGCACACAGAAAGGCATTGCTCATCAATTCAGTGCAGCTAGAACTCATCAACAAAATGGAGTAGTTGAAAGAAGAAATAGAACATTGATTGAAGCAGCAAGAACAATGCTAGCCGATGCTAAACTACCAATTACCTTCTGGGTAGAAGCAGTCAACACGTCGTGCTTTGTGCAAAATCAAACTTTGATCATTAAAGAAAGCAACAGAACACCATATGAACTTCTTTTTCATAGAAAACCATTTATTGGTGTCTTCAAGTCATTTGGTTGTCCTGTCTTAATAATAAACACCCGAGACCATTTAGGAAAGTTTTCTCCTATGTCTGATGAGGGATTATTTGTAAGTTATTCCTCTGCCTCAAAGGCTTTCAGAGTGTTTAATCCTAGATTAAATATTATTGATGAATCAACCAATGTTCAATTCAATGAACACTCCTTTCCTAAGTCAACAAATGGTCCCGATTGGTTGTTTGATACTGACTCATTTACTAGATCTTTTGATCAGTTTCACTTGTCAAATGCAGGTAACCTATAATCGGCTAGATCTTCTGAAACAGTAGAAAGAAGAAATGACTTTCCAATGATTCCTCCTTCTTCTGCTAATCAATTTATTGAAGAAGTTCCATTACAAGCTAATCCTGTCAGACAAGATGTACAATATCAGAGTGTGTCAACTGAGGCTGGTCCTTGTTCAATGCCCTCTCCTTCAGCAGGACCATCTACTGAAGTTAGAAATACAAAATTAGCTTCTGTACCAGTTGAAACAGAAAGGAATGCAAATGATGAAAGTCTTCAAAGTGTTGCTGAAGCTGAAGATGTTGAAGCATTTGATTACTTTCACCATTCTCCTACATCACAACCTAAAGGTGCCTCTAGCCAAGATGATCTGAATGTCTCCAATCTTGATGTATCCATTACTGGTGACTCATTTCCAATTACCAGGATACATAAGAATCATCCAGTGTCAAGCATCATTGGTGATGTAGATGAGCAGGTGACTAGAAGCAAGTCAAGTATTGCAAACATTTGTTTGTTTTCTTGCTTTCTACGTCAAACTGTACCCACGAATATTAAAGAGGCTCTTCAAGACAACAGCTGGATCGAGGCAATGTAGGAAGAATTGCTCCAGTTCAAGAAACAAGATGTATGGCAGCTGGTAGACCTTCCTGAAGGACAATACCCTATTGGTATCAGATGGCTATAGAGGAACAAGATTAATGACAGAGGCATTGTCATCAGAAACAAGGCAAGATTAATTGCATAGGGTTACACTTAAGAAGAAGGAATAGACTATGATGAGGAGTTTGCTCCTATTGCCAGATTAAAAGCCATAAGACTCTTTATCGCTTACTCTGCATCTATGAAATGCACTGTGTATCAAATGGATGTAAAGTGTGCATTTCTCTATGGCAAAATCTCAAAAGAAGTCTATGTGAGTTAACCACCAGGTTTTGAGGACCCAGATTTCTCTCACAGGGTGTACAAACTTGACAAGGCTTTGTATGGTTTGCATCAAGCCCCTCAAAAGTGGTACGAGACTCTATCATCATTCCTTCTTGGTCACGGATACGAAAGAGGAAATATTGATCAGACTTTATTTTGAAAGAGAAAAGGACATGAACTGTTGGTTGTCCAGATCTATGTGGACGATATCATTTTTGGTTCAACAAACAAGCAACTTTATAAGGATTTTGAAAACCTTATGAACTCAAAGTTCCAGATAAGTGCTATAGCAGAGCTCACTTTCTTCTTAGGATTGCAAGTACAACAGACAACAGATGGAATCTTCATCAATCAATCAAAATATTTGGAATCAATGTTGAAAAAATTTCATTTTACAGACTGTCAGTCTATCAGAACTCTTATGGATACAAAAATGAAAATTGGTCTAGACTCAGATGGCAAATCAGTGGATCAAACTCTCTATCGATCAATGAAAGGGTCACTTATGTATCTAACAGCTAGTAGACCTGACATTATGTTTGGTGTATGTGTTTGTGCTACATATCAAGCAGATCCCAAGGAATCTCATGTGAATGCTGTGAAGAGGATATTCAGATATCTCAAAGGCAATCCCGCACTTGGATTATGGTATCCAAAGGAAGCGGATTTCAACCTCTATGCATACACAGACGGTGGCTATAGGGGATGCAACTTCAATCGAAAGTCCACTTCTGGAGGTTGTTAATTTCTTGGTCCCCGACTGGTCTCCTTGCAGTGCAGGAAGCAGACAAATGTATTTGTTTAAACAGCAACAGTTGAGTACATAGCAGCATCAGCATGTTGCTCTCAAATTCTCTAGATTCAAAACCAGATGCTTGATTATGGTTATAACTTCTTACACAGTCCAATTCACATTAACAACACAGTAGCCATTTTCATAACAAACAATCAAGTTCAGCACTCAAAACCAAACACATTGAAATTAGATATCACTCTTTGAGAGACTGTGTTGAAAAAGGGTTAATCAAGTTGATTCAGGTTCATACGGACAATCAGTTAGCTGACTTGTTCACTATGGCATTTGAACCTAGTCGGTTTGAATTCCTAGTCCAATCAATTGGCATGATTAACCTTGAGTAAAAATCAAAATTTGCAAAAACATTCAAAAACTATAAAAAATACAAAAAGAAGTTAATTTTGTTAAAGTAAATGAAATGTACTCCAAGGGAAAAGATATAATTTCAGTCGTTATATCATTCACTGTGCTTATTTAAAAATATTGAAAGACTGACATGACTTATCTGATATGCGGGTAGGCTCATCTTGGAAAAGAAGATACATTCTATGATAAACTAAAGATCATATTCAACTGTGAGGCCATCATCATAGGGTGTGTGTAAGTACTTAGCTTATCCAAGTGTGTGTGTGTAGTAATCTAAACACACCAGGTAATGATACCTTATGAATCTCATTCACCCATATCAGTTTCTCCTTTGTTTTGCTAAGCAAAGATCTGAAAAAACAGACACATAGTGCTGATGTCATGATCCAAAAAGATTCCAATGTGGAACACATCCAACCTGGATGAATTAATAAAAATTTTTACATTCCTTGTGAATGAAGAAAAAAAATCCCAAAGCGGATCACCTTCCAAAGTGAAGTGCAAAAAGAATCTCAATGTGGATGATATAAATATAAGTATCAAAGTACAAGAATCCTAATAAGGATCACCCTTATCCAAAACCAAATGAGATTTCATAATTTAAATGACCTGGTCATGTAAGTTGTGAAATAGTTCTACCATACATTTCATGCAGGTAGTTGAGCTTGCCATGCTTTTTAGTGTGATGTACATGTTGAATATTTAATTCACTCAAAAAATGATAATGATCACATGCATTAAAACATTAACCATGCATGAGTTTAAGTTGACAAACATACCTACAATCAATATGTTTATGATTATGTCTACTTTACTAACAATTGCTTCCACTTTAGAAAGGTAAGATTGATATGATCCCAAGTAAGGTATACTTCCTATTCATGTAAAGATACGGAAATCAAAAATTACAAAAATATTTTCTTTCAAAATTTTAAAATATTTAAAGTTTTTATCCCATATGGATATAAACTTTAGGGGAAGAACTTAAAATTTAAAAGAAAATATTCACAAAAACATAAAAATTTGTAACATCTTTTCTTTGATATAAAATAAAAAAAAATGACTGTGTTGGTGTGGAAGTCATACCATAGGATCTCAGTGTATGTAGATGTTTGGAAGCACAAAAGTCCAAGATCAGTCAAATCTGGGAAAATTGTATCGCACCGGATATACAATTCAATCCAAGCAAGAATTGACAATCCAAGCAATAGTCAAAACTATCCTTGGCAAAATCATTAATTTTTGACAAGTTCAAATTTTAATACGGGTAAGAGTATTGGTTAATGCGGGTGAAGTTAATCCTGGCATATAACCAATGCGGGTATTAGTTTTGTGCATGAAAAAATAAGTGTAACTAAATGCGGATAACTAATTGTTTATCCGTAGTTGTTATAGAAAATGCGGTCAAGTTCAAATGTTCTTACGCATTTGCTACAGAACAAGCAAAAGAACAACAGGTTAATATCCAGGGTGATGAACTTTTTCAGGATGAATCCATCATCCAAGATATGCCTATGATAGAAGAAGAAGAAAATGTTATTGTTGAAGGTCCAGAAGCAATGTCACCACAAAAAGATGTAGGTGGTGATCTTCACATTGCTTCTTTTGATCAATATAAGACCCCGTTCCCTGGAACCCCACAGTTGGTCATTCATAGCATCATTCATTATCAAAAACACCTTAAATCACATTATTATAAGAAAACAATCGCAGCAGAATAATTTAACCAAAAACCATTTCTTGCATTAATGATTACTTTTGCCAAATAATACATTGTTGTTTAGAGTTACAAAAGAATATTTAGTTGAATTACAAGACAAAAATTTCATAATTGCATAAATGGATGCAGTCTCTATTCACCAAGTAGCTTCAGCCCTGTGCCATCCTCAACAACCTCCTTACCTGCCAACTATTATGCATATAAAAAGTCAGCGTTGCTGAGTGAGTCCTACTTTAATAATAGAGAAAATACACTTTTGTAAACTTCATTTGGTGATCATTCATCAATATACGTAATCAATCATTACGAGATTCATTATCCTTCTTTCTTTCATTATCTTTCTCTTTCATTAACTAGGATTGCACAAAGCAAGAGCCTACATTGATGGTTGGCAACAGATGCCAAACCCCTATCGGCAAACGTTTATCATGGTAGCTAACCCATCGACAGTTGATCCACACTGCTAGGCACGAAGCCTACTCATGAACTAGGATCCCATTCATTCATTGGTCAATCCCTAGGATTAGACCCCAGATGTGCATCCTCATGGGCTATACAGCCGCACATCAGTTGAGCTAACGACAACCAGGTCGTGCACCTCCATTCATTGTGCTTGCAAGGCTTTTCATTCATCATAAGCGCCCGGGGTAACATTCATTAGGTTACATTGTCCTTATTTTATTCCTTGTGCCCACTTATTATGAATAATACTTTTATAATTTTCATTGCCTTAAATTCACATATCATGAAACAATAATAATTATTCATAGTAAGCAGCCCAAAGAAGGTAAATAAAACATTAGTAACATAGAAAAAGCATAAACTCCCATTAACATAAGTTCTTAACACTTAAACTCCAATCCTAATATTTCAGAAAAATTCTAAGTGTTCAGAGCGCATGAGTAGCATATATAGCGGATGGCTTAAAGTACTAAGTATCCACAGCGGACAGCCTAAGTCTACAGCGGACAGCCAAGGTCCACAGCTGACAGCCAAAGTCTACAGCGAACAGCCAAGGTCCACAACGGACAGCCAAAGTCTACAGCTGACAGCCAAGGTCCACAGCGGATGAGTAAAACACTAAGTGTGTTCACAGCAGATGAACATAGTCCGATATGGATGGCCATAGTCCAATGCGGATGGATAACATCCACAGCGGATAACTAAAAAGTGTATAGCGGATGAATAAAGTCCACAGCGGACGGAAAATCTTTCTAAGTGTTCATAGCAGACAGTGTCCACAGCGGATGACCAACATCCACAGCGGACAACTTATTCATGCCAAAGTGTCCACAGCAGATGACCAACATCCACAGTGGACAAATAGTTTACTTAGAGGTTAACTTACATGATTTTTAGTTGCCAAATGCCCTTGTTAATCATCTACTTAGCTTAGATCTAATAAGTTGCATCTTCAAAACATAAGAAACATCACAAATAAACATATAATACACTTACAGCAGGATTTTTTTATGAACTGTCGGTTTCTTTATGAAACAAAATAATGGTTTTGTTTATTAAAAACACATGTAATATACACATCAGCCCCAAACATATATAAAAAAAGTAAAAGAGGGGATCTAGAACTCACCTCTTAGCAGCTTTCGAGTGAAACACCACAAACCCGAGAGCTAACAAGTATAACTAGCACCTAAACGCATAAAACAAACAACCAACATAAGAAAACACATGTAAATAGGTTCATAAGCCCGAACCCAGCAGAAAATCAAGAAGAAAACCTCTAGAAATATCACCTTTTCGAAGAACTTGAGCTTTCTCTCTCTAAAACCGGATAGGGTTCTCCTTTCCCAGTCTTTAGCCAAATTTGTGCATGAGAGAGAGGGTTATGGGCGGCCTTACCACCTTTTGACACCCATTATGGGAAACTTTGGCTCTTGTACACTTTTAGTTTTCTTTTCTTTAAATTTTTTGGGTGTTACAATCAATCTTGAAGAAGGAGAGATTGAAGGTGCTTACACTCTTGAAGAAGGAATGATGGATGAACCTGAATTTCAAGAAAGCCCACCAAGAAAAGAAACAATTATTGAAGAAATGGCGGAGAAAGCCCAGACTGATGACTTGAAGGTGAAAGTCATGTTTTGGAGTCAGCAAGGATATCCGAGGCTATGTTTGAGGAAATAAAGAAGATCGAAAGACTGTTAGGTCCTTCCATTGAGTCTGAGTATGAGTTATGGAAAACTCAAGAAACAAAAAAAGGCAAAGCTAAAGAAACTTGCTCCTCTACTATAACACCTTTTCCTTAAAGACAACCATCTGTACATTATCCGTTCCCTGATCCCTATGAGATGACAAACAGGGAAATGAAGGAATTCCTTGCAAGAAATGGATTCACTAAGAAGAAGTTGGGACCAATGAAAACCAACCATCTTTGAGCTGTAGTGCTTAGAATCATTCATGACTTGAAGGAAAAGATGTGAGCTATTGAAGAACAAATCATTCCTAGTCAGCCAAGACAAGGAAGATTAGCACAACAAGTCCTAGGTCTCTAGCAAAGATCATGACTCTCTAGTGCCATTTTTGAGCAAACATTCAGAGTGGTTCAAACAAACATCCTAAATACAATTAAAAGAGGGATTAACCACTTCTAAAATGTTCCAATGTGTATTAGCTCCAGAAGGAAAAGTAGATGTTAAGATCATTTTCTGTAAGTATGATCATGATAGATGTTTATGGTGAAAAGGATCTCAGGTTTAGTTTAACTTTTCAAAGAATATACTAAACTTGTAAACTCCCTAAAGATTCATGTTTAAAGGAACTTGTTGAGTTATAACTGATAAATCATGCTGCTTTGCCAAGGGGTTTTCAATTTCAGGATATATTGAAGATGTTCAAATGAACCAACAACTTCAAAGCCTTGAAAGAGATTTATATGAAGAAATACAGAAGTTTTATAAACCCCTTTGACAAGTTAAAGAAAAAGAAGAAAGTTGAAGAGTTGGTAGTTCCCAAGGGAAGCATGAAGCCAACTGAAGAGCTTAAAAGAAAATGAGTTGCTCGTACACACAAAACAATGGCAATCTCTAATGTCAAGTATGATGAAGATACATATGAGTTGGTTATTGTTAGTGGTTGGGACAGGAAGATAGGACCTAAAATCAGACTTTTCAGTGCCTACGAAGTGCAACTGCTAGATGAATCATATATTCATTATATGTTCACTAAGCACTTTGATAGTCCCACCAAGAAGCTTGGGGAGAATGATCTTCTATTCTTCCTAAAGTGCATAAGGATCATGAAGATTGCATATGACCGGATCAATAGGAAGAGAGAGACTAAAAAGAGAAAAAGAATGCCTTTAAACTTTGCAAACATAGTAAAGTTGGAGCTAAGCTCTAAGGGTGATTTGAAAATCTATAGAGATGGAATATCTACCATTGCTGTCTTTGAATCTTAATCTCTCAAACAACTCCCCATTGAAGCTGTGGAAAGGAAGAAATAACTTAAGATATATGTGCTTGATAGAAACAGAATGAAAAAGGCAAGGGAGTTCTCCACTATAATTATTTTCATTTTGGATACTACCAACCCTGAATTTTATTATTATCTTTTAGGGAAGCACCTCCAATAGCTACAATATCAACAACAGCAACAACAACAACAACTACCATAACAACAAAACTAGTAGCTCCATCAACAACATAACCAACAACACCCTTCACTGCATCAGCTTTGATCTCCACAATAGTCCAAGCATCCACATCATAGCAACAACAAGCATCACCTGAAGATCCACCAAATTCTTCACATATTCCATCACAAAAACACACTTGAAGTACTTAGGCTACATAATCCTTAAGGGGAGTATTGTTGAACCCTAAAAGAATCATGCCTGTTAATTCAATTAGTGATGGATTATGTTCTGGTTGGAAAACACAAGTGGGGATTTATTTTGATGGACTTATGTGGATGAAGAATGAACAAGTATGGATAAAGAAAAAGGCTAAGTGTTTGTTTAGCAGCATTAGTTTTTGCGGGCGAACAAAGACAAATGCAGATGTCTACCAGTAAAAACTAATGCATGTGATACAAAACAAATACTTATGCCTAACAGAAGAAATGCTATCAAGACTTGTAAACCCATAAAAACAAATATGGATTTGCCAGATACAAATGCGGGTGAAGAATCACTTTTGCAGATTCTGTTATTTTGTATCTTGTACTTAGTATTCTTGGATTATATGTCAGTGTATTTAGGTCATTGTACAGGTCATAATATCTGACATATAAGTAGATAAGATTTTTACCCATTTTGTAACTCTTAGCCTACATTTGTAATTTATGCACAAACTTTCATATAGAAGGATTTGTCCACACTAAAATCAATACAATACAATATTATGAGTACATTGAGTGTTTGGTCTTTGATAATTGTATTTCCGCTGCAAATCCTCATTAAAATCATCTGATATATTCGATCTTTATTGATTCTAACACAGTCAAAAATGACACTTTATCAACATTATGTCCGCATCCTTTGACTGGTTTATGAAGATTCCATCTGTTGTTTGTGGTACTTGCAACCCAAGAAAGAATGTGAGTTCCCCCATAACACTCAGTTGGAACTTTAAACGTATGAGATCTCCAAACTTAAGCTGGTATACCCTTTGAAGGAAATTAGAGTTTTCAAAGCCTGGTGGGTGTCTAACATATACTTTTTCAAAATTTTCCTCATACAAGAGGACACACTTTACTTCCATTTTGGTACACAGTGAACTTCATAGATGTAGAGTAGACAAGAAATAGTCTGATGGCTTCTAGTCTTGCAACAAGTGCAAACACCTCATCAAAATCTATCTCTTCTTCCTGAGTGTAACCATAGGCTATCAATCTTGTTTTACTTTTTATGACAATACCTATATCATCAGTCTTGATTTTGTATAGCCACTTGGTTCTAATAGGATACTTTCCTTCGGGAAAGTCAACCAGTTGCCTTACTTCTTGTTTTCTTAATTGAAGTAACTTTTCCTGCATTGCTTCTATCCAGCTATTGTCTTAAAGGGCTTCCCTGATTTTCTTTGATACAGTTTGACATAAAAAGTAAGAGAATAGACAAATGTTGGTAACAGTTAACTTGCTTCTAGTCCCCATTTCATCAAGATCACCAATGATGTTTGACACGGTATAATATTCTTATGTATTCTGGAAGTATGAATTGTATCCACTTGAATTGATACATCAAGATTAGAAACATTCAAGTTAGCTTGTTGTGTAGCATCTTATAGATTGAAGTGTGTAGGAAAGTCATAAAAATAATCATAGGCTTCTCATGTTGAACATCTTAATCAAAAGCCCTTTGATAAGTTTCCTCATTTGGATTCACCATATTGTCAACAAATATTGGGATAGGTCCATGTTGTTGAACTTTAGGTGAAGTCTTAGGTGAAGTTGTAGACATTAAACTTAGACCAACCTCTGTTGATACACTCTCAATTTGTGTTGATCTAACTTGATCAACTTGCAATGAAACATTTGGATCTTGTATATGTGTAGATGATGGAGGAATCATTGGAAATTCATCTTGTACTGGTTAAGTAGCTTTAGATCTATTTCCATGCTAATAGTTCATAGTTGACATGTTTAATTGATCAAATGATTAAGTAAAAGAATCAATATCAAACAACTAATTAGGAACATTTGATGACTTTTGAAAGAAATGCTCATTAAACTTTACATTTATGGATTCATCAATTATGTTTAATCTAGCATTAAACAATCTAAATGCTTTAGAAGTTGATGGATATACCACAAAGAATCCTTCATCTGATTTGGGAACAAACTTTCTAAAATGGTCTCTGGTGTTTAATATTAAGACAAGACTACTAAATGATTTAAAGAAACCAATGAAAGGTTTTCTATGAATTAACAGTTCAAAATATGTTCTGTTGCTCTCTTTGACTATTAATGTTATTTTACACATAACAAGTTGTGTTAACTACTTTTGCCCAAAAGGTGATTGGTAGTTTAGCATCAGCTAGCATGGTTCTTCCTGTCTTAGTTAGTGTTTTATTTCTTCTCTCAGCCACACCATTTGTTGTGGAGTTCTTGCTGCACTAAATTGATAAGTAGTGCCCTTGTTAGTACAAAATGACTCTAAATCATCATTTTTAAATTTTATTCTACAATCAATTCAGATTTATTTTAATTTTAAGTCTAATTGATTTTCAATCTTAGTGATAAATTCTTTGATTATTTATAATGATTCATTTTTATGAAGGAAGAAGAAGACCCATGTAAACCTTGAAAAGTCATCAATGATCACCAAAAAATACTACTTTTTACCTATGCTCATGTGTAAGGTCTCGTTCCCGAAAACCCCACAGTTGGTTATTCACAGCTCCATTTATATCAAAACACATTAAGATTTATTAAGTAATAAAAACATTGCAGCGGAATAATTCATCAAAAACCATTTCATGATTTAATAAATACATTTGCCAAGTAATACATCATTGTTTAAAAGATTACAAAAGATTAATTAGTTGTATTACAAAACACAATCATTATTATTGCATGAGCAGTCCTTGCCCGCCAAGTAGCTTCACCCCCGTGCCAACCTCAACAACAACATTACCAGCCAAGTGATAATGCATATAAAAAGTTAGCGTTGCTGAGTGAGTTCTAGTTTTTTTTATAAGTAAAATACTTTACTTTAAATGAAAACCTTTCCTTTACATTCTTTCATGATCACACAACATACGTACATTTTGAAAATATCATTATTATCTTTTATCATCATTCATAATCGTTTGTTTTCATACTTTCTTTCATTATTATCTTCCACTTTAATCTAGATCCTATCATAAGCTATGCCTGTTGGTCCTTCTGATCGATATAACAGTGCACTTGATTGATAAGCACAAACAAATCCCACTGATAACACAAATATCAATGATATTTATGTAAAATATAGATCAAACACTATAAAATTTGGATGAACAATGATGAACACCTCAAGAACATTCAATAAAACCCTTGTTTGATCTGAATTGATTTGCATAAGATGTTAATTACATGAAAACCCTCAAATCTAGCTCAAACAATCCTTTTTTTAACCTAATTATCACTAATCTATATATAATGATAATATTCACTAATGACATATTAAGCCCCTAGACTTAGACAATTAGAGAAATTATATATAAAACATAAAAATAACTTAAACGTAAAGAAATATATTTTGTTGACACAAAATATATTTATTAACAATTATTTGCTAGTCATTTATATCTTTAACATCTTGTCTTGGTTCTTCATTTTGAACGCGTTTGTTTGCCTTTTTCGATGACTTTGACAGTGACGTTGACCTTTGTTGACATTGACTGTGTTGATAATATAGACTATCCTTATTAGACCCAACAATACTCCCCCTTAGTCTATCATTATCAACGTCTTGTATCATGATCAGCACCAATAAGTCAACCATATGATGATCTTCAATCTTCCCCTAGATTGATGATCTTGTATTGAAGATTTTTTTTATTTTTCACGCTCCCCCTTTTTGTATGCTCCCCCTCTTAGTGTGCATTCTTTGTGAACGATCAGGAACAGCTTTTCCAACTCTCTATTCTTGAGTGCTTTAGAAGATGTAAGAGGAGGAATCCTAGCTCAGTATCATCTGCAAACTTGAGGAACAGGTTCTCTGGTCAGGTACTTTGCTCAGCTGATGATCGGCCATCATTTGAAGCAAAAATCTATAACACAATCACAACCACAATCTTGCAACTTCCTATCAGATCATTTCAGTTAACAAATAAACCCGTGTTTATCTGTTTGTGCAATTTCTCGTGAAATGCATGTAAAAATAGTAACATTTTAATAGCATAATGTAGAAGACTTGAAATAATTTGAAATGAAGAACCCCCATTTTATATATATATATATATATATATATATATATATATATATATATGTATATGTATATGCTATATATATATACATATGTATATGTATATGTATATATTTTTTTAATCACCTTACACCAAGAACTAATTCGATCATGAGATCACATCCTCAAGATATACTTCAGCACAAGGATGTATTTAAACATCAACAAGTTAGTGAGATCACATTGAAGCAGAGTCTGGTCATAATTTTAAGTTTTTGAAAGCCAAAACAGTTCAAAAATAATTGTTGGTGTATTTGTCCAATTTAAACCCATGCCTTATTCTTTTCAACGAGTGACCTGCAACTGATTTTATCATGTTTTAGATTCAATTAGAGAAGCTCAGGTAACATGGTTCCCACATACATCTAGCAAAGAACTTATCTCATCATCAGGGTTTATTGAGTACTATGATTAACTCTGCTTGATTTTCTTTTGAGGTTCAACAATGATCTTAGTTTAAGAATCACTGTGCTTTTATTATAGGGAACAGATGATGAGAGCTCCAGGTCTATACTTACATATAATAGAGGAGATGATCATCTAAGCGTGCTGATGAGAGCTTCAGGTCTATACTCACGTATAACAGAGAAGATCATCGCTCCAGGTCAATGCTTCCGCATAGCAGAAGAGATAAGCACGAAATATACATCAGAAGAGATAACGAGAAGCTACATTCAGGACTTGGGGAAAGGGAGATTTTAGGAATGGAAGGGATCAAGGTAGAAGTCAGATACTCTCAACCCGTTTTTGATGAGACTTGTAACTTTATGCAGGCCGAGATGTCATGGAAATGATCCTTATCACCGAGTTCTAAAGCTTTAGTTAGGCACAAAATCACTGTTTACTTTATTTTCGGGCTGAGCCTACCATGCATATCATATAATCAAACTGTCTTTTTTAGATTTTAGAATTTTAAGTGATACAGACATCTACATCATTACTATCATTTCTCATAAAGTACAAGTCATGCAAATAAGCATTCCAAGAATACTATCATTTCTCAGTCATCCTAAATCAAGTTCTTAGTTCCCATTGCAATTATACTAGGAAAGAAAGTCTTCCCAATTATACTAGCAAAAAGATGAGAAACGAAGTACCAAGAAAAATGTTGTGATTGTGAAGTGTGAACTGTAATAGTGCAGATAAGTATCAAAAATATGGATGAGATACCATAACCATAACCTGTTTGTTCCACCTCAAATTAGAATTAGGAACAATCTTAGACAGTAAACCGGATTACTGTTAGGCCTCCTGAATTGTTCCTGCACTCATAAACAGATTAATTAGAGAGGGGGACCCAGGCCATCATGGTCCTAGGAGTTCCTTTTTCATCAGTATACATAACCTGCTTTAGCACACACCCTTTTGAAAAATCATTTATCTCTTTAGCTTTTTGTTTTACTTTCTAAATTTGTTTCTGTTCAATTACTTTTGATTTGAAAGAATTGAATTTGGAAATCATTTTCTTTTTTAGACCCGAAGGAAGAGATTTTGATTTTGAAACATTGGTCCTTTTCATCTTTGAATCATGTGAAACCGGCTTCATATGAGAAGTTTTGGATAGATTGTTCTTCATCCAACCATTCAAAGATATGTGCCTGTTACCTTTTGAACCCGAGAAGCAACCTGTGTTATCTTTACCTCCTGAAGCTTGCCTTTGAACCTGAGGGCACTTCTTTAGCACATGACCTTCCTTTCCACATCTACAGCAAACCTTGAAAGGCTTTTGGTTCTTTGTAGTCCCGTGGAGAGTAGGCGAGGGTGGAGCCTGCTTTGAGGTTGTTGCAGCTTGTTGACAACTTTGAAGCTTCTTCTTTTGAATATCTGGAAATTGAACCTTTTAAGGCTTTGTCAATGTGGATTTCGAACTGAGCCGTGATTTGATGTGTGATGTTCCGGGAGCTGAGATCTGAACATTCTTCTTAGAACCTTTTTGTATGACTGGTGACTTGTTAGATGTAGAAGCAGATTTGTTAGGGTCATCATGGATAGCAGATGAAGATGGTGAGTGCTTGTGCTAAGTTTTAGAGGAACTGCTGATTTGTTTAGTAGTTGGAGATGAGATCCGTATAGGTCTTGATTCAACTGTTGGAAGCTTTTTACACTTGATAACTTCAAGTGACTTGATGATCTCTGGTTCATCATCAGAACTTGTCCAGTCCTGTATACACAAGTCAGCTTCCAATGGATCTTGATTGATGACTCTTGTTGTGTCGGTTTGTGTTATTGAGTTGTGATTGCTTGGCGATTCCACAGCTGTTCCTTCTTTGACAAACTTGACAGGAACAAATGAAAGGATGTTACCTATCTTGAATTTGTTAAAGAAGTTACGGGAAACAACTGATAATGTTTTTGAAGCATCAGAGGTGGAATTATCATTTTGCAGATCAGATCCTTGCTTGATGAGCCCCAAATCTGCAGGAAAATCATATTCATCACAAACCTCTTTGTGATTAACGCTGCTTAAACCTACATGTAATCTGTTAGTATTTGCAGCTTCAATTAAATCATTAGATGGATGAGGTTGAGGCATAAGAGAGTAACAATGAGTGCTAGGAGGAGGATAAACATATGAAGTTTCACCACATCCCACACCCGTTTTGATTCTAGCTCCCCTTTGCTTACAGAATAATTCTTCCTATTTCATCCCAGATATCGTCCATTTGTCAAGTTTAGTTTCAAGCTTGCTAGTCTCAAATTCTGCTAAAGTGACTCGTTGCTCAAAACATTAATCTCGACATTCTTTTCTAAAAGATTTCTTTTTAAAAGATCATTTTTCTTTAAAGTTTCTCTTAGTTTAATAAAATATTTGAACTCGTTGATTTTAAGTTCATTGTTTATTCGTTTTAATTCTTTTTCATTTTCTAACAATAATCTGTTAGCTTTATAAACCCGAATAAATGAATTTTGCTGGGAGGAGAACACATGTCTTGAACAACCTCATAAGGAAGCCCCATAACTATCTTTTCAGCAGCTAGGGCTTTTTCACATTGACAGACAGGAGTGTTCTTTTTGTATTCTTCATCCTCAGCAGTTCTCTTCTTAGCTTCTGCAGCTTCAACTTCCTCTTCCTTTCCTTCATCCTGAACTTTACACCGACTTGCACAATCACCAACATCACCAACACTCTCACCTTGAGTGTCACACCTGAATTCTTTGAAAGGATCAAAATCTTCAACAAAATCCTCATCACTGTTTACTACCTTAGCCATCAATGCATGGTTGACTTTTTTTTAGTTTCTTTGATCTCAACACTTGAAGATACACCACCATACATGAATTGATTATACTATCCTCTTTTCATATCCAAATCAAATGACTTCAGCTTGTTGATAACTTCAATGAGTTTGTAGTCAGCAAAATTTCTTTCCTGCTTTAACAATATAACTTATGGACTCCACTTTGGAGGAAGAGAGTCCAAAAGTTTTATGACTTGTTCATGGTTCCCCAGCTGGTCATCATACTTCTTAAGATTGCTTGCTACCATCAGAAATCGATCAACAAAATCAGATATCTTTTCATCTTTCATGGCAGCAAAAGAATCAAACTGACTTTTTGCCGATATTAGATTATCAGATTTGAAGGAATTAGGGACTTCAGAAAGACCCATTTTTGACATGATCAGAAATAAATTTCGTTGAAATTTCACTAAATTCGCTGGCAGTTTCCCTAGTAGTTTCGCTAGTAGTTTCGCCAGTAATTTCGACAGCAGTTTCGCCCAGCAGTGGCACGCGGATGCTAGTTTCGCAGGGTAGTTTCGCTCGAAACTAGTTGAACTTTCGTTCAGAGAACAATTTCGCTGGAATTGGCACACAAACACTATGAACTTTCGTTCAACATATGTACTTTCGCTGGAACAAGGAAACCAGATCCAAAAACCAAGAACAGCTTAGTTTCGCTGAAGGAAACCTAGTTTCGCCTGGCGAAACTATGTAGTTTCGCTGAAAGATGCTGCAATTTCGCTGGACGAGCTGTAAATTTGTCCGACGTATCTGGACACCCTTTTTCAGCACGAAATCAGCTCAAACTCATCCAAATCTCAGTGGATTTGAGATCTGATGATTTCTATAGCTTCCCACACCAAAATCGAGCAATCCTCAATTAATTTCCATATCCAAAACACTCAGATCAGATCGAAAATGAATGGAACAATGACCAGAACTAGAAAACCAAACAAAACTCAAATAATCAAGAGCACAATGACTCTTGTACCATATTGTTGGTCCTTCTGATCGATATAATAGTGCACTTGATTGATAAACACAAACAAATCCCACTAATAACATAGATATCAATGATATTTATGTAAAATATAGATCAAACACTATAAAATATGGATGAACATTGATGAACACCTCAAGAACATTCAATAAAACCCTTGTTTGATCTGAATTGATTTGCATAAGATGTTAATTACATGAAAACCCTCAAATCTAGCTCATACAAGTCTTTTTTTAACCTAATTGTCACTAATCTATATATAGAGATAATATTCACTAATGACATATTAAGCCCCTAGACTTAGACAATTAGAGAAATTACATATAAAACATAAAAATGACTTAAACATAAATAAATATATTTTGTTGACACAAAATATATTTATTAACAATAAATTCCTAGTCACTTATATCTTCAACATCTTGTCCCGGTTCTTCATTTCGAACGCGTCTGTTTGCCTTTTCCGATGACTTTGACAGTGACGTTGACCTTTGTTGACTTTGACTGTGTTGATAATATAGACTATCCTTATCAGACCCAACAATGCCCCATCATTTGTGCACGAAGCAACTACCGTCTTGGAGTCAAGTGACAAGGATCCTGTTTTTGCATGTCTTGATCATTCACAAAGACTGACCCCCTGTGTGAATTCTCATAGGTTAGCTAAACCCCACACAGTTGAGCTAACAACCCTTCAATGAGTTGTGAACTCCCTTTTTAATTTTCTTGCAAGACTTTCATTCATTCATTATGTTCCACTTCATTAATGTTGTCTTTCAGTTTCATAATATAATACTTTACATTCATAAGCATAACATACCACGTAAAGTCATATCATACATAACATGGAACAACATCATCATACAATGCATACATATAAACAAGCACAAGCCACCAAAACATCACTTCTTAGCACTTAAATTCTACTTCCCAAAATCTCAGCAAATTCTAAATCCTTAAAGAAATGCGGATGAGCAAACAAATGCAGATGAACAGACAAATGTGGTTGAACACCTCAAAAAATATTCTAAGTGTCCCAAAGATATGCGCATGAATACTGTAGCAAATGCATATACACAAAGCATATGAAAGTTTTCATAAAATATTCCAAGTGTCCAAGGAAGTGCGCATGAACCAAATGCGGATGACTGAAGCAAATGCGCATGAACACTGTAGCAAATGTTCATGAACAAAAGAAATATGCATGATCACTGTAGCAAATGCGCCTGAACAAAACACTTCAAATATTAAAATCTAAATGCGGATGAACTAAACCAACCTGGAGTTGCAACTTATGCTATATTCAGTTCCAAATTCTCATTCTTATACATTCTTAGCCCAGATCTAGCATGCTAAACACTTAGAACAAGCATACAACCACACAAATCATTCAAGCATTCAAAAACACTCACCCATACGCAAAACAGGTACAAAACACAGATCAATTCATATTTTTGGTTGTAAAACAGTAGGTAATATGCATTTTATCCCCAAACAAGTTTTAAACAAGCAAAACCGGGGATCTAGAACTCACCTCTAGTAGCGTTCGAGTAAAGTCCCTCCAATCCCGAGAGCAACATGGAGTTCAAACACTTAAACACACAAAAACACACAACCAAACACACAAAAACATATAAGAATCAGTCTAGCAGCTTGAACACAGCTGAAACCGAATAGGAAACGCAAGAAAACCTTACCTACAAGCAGATCTTCCTCCTTCCCTCTCTAGAAATCGATTTGCAGCTCTTCTCTCTCTCACTAGCAGCCAAGGAATGTCTGTAAAGGGAGAAGTGTGGGCTGCCATACTTCCTTTAAATCTCATAAAGGGGTAAGTTTGCCATTTGCACAGCTTTAACCCCTTGACTTGGGACATATCACCCTTCCTTCTTCTTATTCTTTTTTTCTTTTAAATTTCTAGGTGTTACAAGTCCACCCCCTTTATATAGGTTTCGTCCCTGAAACCTGTCATTCCTCGAACAGCTGCGGGTAATGTTGTCTCATTTCCTCCTCAGTCTCCCACGTAGACTCGGACCCCTTCCTGTGTCTCCACTATAGTCGCACAATTGGAACCACTTTATTCCGTAGCCTCTTCTCTTTTCTGTCAATGATGGCCACTGGCTGCTCCACATAATTGTGTCGTTCATCCACCTAAATGTCTTCCAGTGGCACAATCATATCTTCATTGGCTAAGCACTTTCTTAGATGAGATACATGGAATGTCGGATGAATTTCGCTTAACTCATCAGGTAGCTCCAACCTGTAGGCCACCTTCTCTACTCGAGCCATGATTCGAAATGGCCCTATATACCTCGAACTCAGCTTACCCCGCTTTCTAAACCAGATGATCCCCTTCCAAGGTGAGACCTTGAACATGACTCTATCACCCACCTTGAATTCAATCTGTCTAAGCCTCTTGTCGGCATACGACTTCTGTCTATCTTTTGCCGCCTTCATAAAGGCCTTGATCTTTTCCAACTTTTCAGTCATAGCTGATGAAATCAACTTAAACACATGTTGAAAATGAACATATTAGAACAATATTCAACATGAACAGGTTGATTCCCCTAAGGATCTTTTCAAAATCTCTCAATAATCAACAAACATGAACCACGGTGCGGAAACCTATGATAGATGCTATGAAATCAGTGTGTGTGAGTGATTGTGTGTGATTGAATGCTCGAAAGTAATAATAACTACTAGTTTGATTGATTGTTCAAAAGCTTAAAAGGATTAGGGTAGAATTCTATTTATAGCCTATACACATAGCTATATACAATTACTAAACTACCCTTATGTAAATGAAAATTACATAAAAAATCCTAAGTCTACAAGCTATCCGCTGTGATGATTGGTCATCCGCTGTGGATGTTTTGGTCATCCGTTGTGGAAGAAGATTGTTTATCCGCTGTGCATTGGAAGCTATCCGTTGTGAAGTGTTGATTGTTGTCAGTTATGGAATGTTCATCCGCTAGGGATGAACATCCAATGTGGAATGTTCATCCTCTGTGGATGAACCTCAGCTGTGTAATTGTATCCGCTGTCTGTTTTTCATCCACTATGGGATGTCTTCATTCGCTACACACACTTAGACATAAATCTTCATTCGCTGCATGTTGACCTTCATCTGCTGTCGGATGTTTTCATCCGCATTGGAGCTTTGTTCATCCGAATTGTGGTACTTCATCCGCTATGGGTACTTGTCAAATTTCTTTTATCTACAATTTTGAAAAAGAAATTTAAAAAAATATTTGTGAATGTTATGATTGTTAATGATGCTAATGTGTTAGTAAATGATTGTTTGGATGTTAGAACACATTATGTTTTTTATATGTTTGATTATGGCAAGCATCATTCTTTAAAGCATTAATCCACTTATGCACTTGTTGAGTCCAACAATACCCCCCAAAGGATGATGTTGCCAACTCTTTAATGTTTGCTTGTTAATGTTTTGTTTGTTAGTAAAATGTGTGTGTGTTTGTTTTTGTTAATGATATGATTGTTAACATGTATGATTTCATGATTACTTGTATGATTGCTTGTTACAGTTACTGTATGATTAACTGTTACTGTCTGTTTTGTATGCTTGAATGTTTGTTTGTAAATTTTACACATTACACATGTGTAATCTATTAATTTTGATTTGTATGATGCAGAAAAGATTTGTTTTGATAGTTTGATATGTTAGACATGATTGTTTGTTTGTTTTGTCTATTTGTTTGTTAGAAACCTCTATGAATATGATGGACCAGCTTCTTCTGCCTGTTTCCGGACATCTTCTATACGCTTCAAAGTGTCTTCTATATCTTGTGCTATGGTTAGATCTGTTTCAGCTTCTTTACTTGGTCAGTCAAGGCTTTGATCTTCAAGGCATTTCTACAGTTGACTATGTGTTCAATAAAGTAGTCTACTTCACTTCTCTGGTCATCATATTTTCTTTCAATGGTAAGATGCACCAGCTATTCCAATGTTGACTGATCCAGGCTTTGAACATCTATGTTGCTCACTAGAGTGGTGACAACCTGTTTACCCTTTAATATCTCCAAATTGTTGTTTTCTGAGATTCTCATGCCAGTGATTCCTTCTATGTGTGTTAGGGGTTGCTGCTTGGTTTCTAATCTTTGTTTAAGAGCTGCGTTCACATAAATTGTCCCTAGAATTCTCAGCATGTGTATGAAGTAACAGTAGTCTCCTTTGCACAAAACATCTTCTATGGCTGGGAATGTTTTTGTTTTCAGAAATGATACATAAGATGGGTGTAGCAATTTAATCTCTACTGGATCAAATAATTTTATGTCTTTAGCCTCTTTTCCTTCCAACTTTCTTTCCTATACTATTTCAAAATGATTTTCATCATAATACCATTTGGTGATTGGATGGTTGTACTGATTGCCTTCAATATTTTTCATAATTAACTTTAAATCTGAAGGTCTTAGTGGAAATCCCACTCTCTTAAGCAATTCACTATCAATTTGCTCTGTCTGTTCAGCTTGAGGTTGTTTACCTTTGTTGTTGCTTTTTACACTCTTTTGAGCTTTTCAATGTGCAATTTGTCTTCTTTCTTGGCTTTTGTTCTCAGCTCATTGTGATGTTTATGCATGTATGATCTCAATATGTGATAGAAGTCTGCTCCCCTTAGGTTGTTAGTGTGGTTGACCATTCTGAGTTGCAGAAGGTCTAATCTATCTTCATAACTTAGGGATCCCAGATAGGAGATGTATGATAAGTGCTGGACAAGTCCAGAAACTCTCTTGACAAGTACAGCATCCCAAACTTCATCATATTTCCATGCCACAATCTTGATTTCATTAGCCCCAGTAGTTAGAGATATTTTGTTATACAACTTCACAAAATTTGTTTTTGCACTGATCATTTCTCTAACTTCATTGCCTTCATGCAATAGCCTATGTGGCATAAACTCTCTTGGTTCTTCAATGGGGTGTAGTTCTGGTGGTGCTTGGTGGTAAGTAGATAAAGAAGAAGCAGGATGTGGTCTAAAAATCTGTGGCTTTAGAGCATTTGAGAGCATGTTTTTGTAGATCTTTGTAGCCATGTCTTTCATCAGTGACAGAGATCTTCATGCATATGACTTGTATGGGATTCTTGTGTGACTCAACCAGCTCTTAACCTGGGAGTAGGTCATCTTCTCTATTTGAGGATCTTTAGGCAAATTCTTCTGTAGTTCTTGCTCATCGTTTATCTCTTTGTATCTTCTGTATGTTTGTTCATCTTCATTTTTCATTACCTCTTGAAAATCCTTGAGCAAGTCTTTAACCTCTGAGAGGTTAAGTTGCATGAAAGCATCATAATGGAACCCTCTTAAAACCAACTCAATTCCCATCAAAGTTTCTGGATCATCTAGGAAGAGTTCTTGAATATTTTGAATGGTATCCTCAGCTTCTTTTGCTTTTGTTTCATCATTAGAATCAGTCAATATGATGATTGCCTGCTTGTTAGCGCTTTGGTCAATCTCTCCTTCTTCAAGAGGACTTGATTGTTGAGTTGCTTCTTCAATTGGTTCTGATTTAACTTTTTAAAGCTTTAGAGGAGGGGATTCAGGTTCATCAACATCTTCAATGGCTTTCTTCCCCTTGGATGAGGATCCCAAATACATCCTCTTTCTTTTCCTTTCATATGCTTTGATCTGGGGTTCAGAAGATGAGGCTTGAAAATCTGATTGTTCAACTTGCATGGTAGCAGTCTCAGCAAACTGCTTGTGGATCAGGGGTGTGAAAGTGTTGCCTCAAGATTGGGGAATAGTGAATTTTTTCAAAAGGGTTGATTTCACTAAACAACTGATCCATTGAGCAAGACTCTTCAGGGATAATCAATGCTAGTTTTGTTTGAGTTTCTTGTTGGCCTACATCTTCTTCTTCATCCACTTTTTGATCATCACTCAGGTCTTGTTCTAGACCTTCTGAATGTTCTTCCTTATTTAGTTTAGTGTCTTTAAGCTCAAGCTCTCTATTCAACCTTTGAATTTCATCATTTTGAGCTTCAATTATTCGTTTAAGCTTATCTATCTCATCACTTCTTGCTTCTGTTTGTTTGGATAAGTAAGCAATATCAAATTTTGCACTACTGAGCTCTTTATCTTTTGATTTCAGCTCAACTTTTGTTTGATCAAGCTGTTGTTCTAGAAACTACACAATCAACTTTTAGGCTTTTTGATCACACTCAAGCTTCTCAATTTCTTTATCTTTTCCTTTAAGCTTGTCTTTTAGCTTCTTGGTCCTTGTGTTTGATCTTTTAATGAATTTATTATACTCAGTGAATAAGAAGACCTTTAAGTATTCAATATCTTCCTCTATGGGAATCTCACTGCTTAATTCTTTAACATTTTCAGCAGCAGTTGGTTGTTCCTGTTCAGGCTCATGGTGTATAGAAGTGCTCACTTCTTCTTGTTCACTAGATTGTTCTTCCAAGGCTGTATCAATATCTCTTAACAGAGATGATAATGTTTGTTGATCAGAAAGTTTTGGGCTTTGAGCTGAATGAGGGAATTGGTGTTCCAACTGAATGTTTTCTTGTTGTTGGATATTGGTTGTTCTTGAATGATTAGGGCTGGCTGTATGATTGGAGCTTGGTGTATTTCATGTTGAAAGAGCATGTGTGGTTCATCTTGGCCAGGTATTCTTAAGAATACATCAGGTACTGGGAGATTATACTCTATCATGTGTGGTGGAACAGGGATCTCATCTCCATTATACAGCTTGACCTGATCCTGTTAAACACATGTTCATTGAAATGAACAGGATGGAAGATTGCTCCTTCTATAGGGATGTTTGGTAAAAGATCATTAATGATCTTTTGAAGGAATCTTGGAAACATCTGAAATTTTTTCCTGACCTCTGTTAAGTTGTATACCATCCTATTCAATACTTGTGCAGCAAAGTTGAATGGTCTTCTGGCTATAATGCTTGCTATGGCAGATGAGCTTCTTAATGAAGTGGCATCCCAGCCTGTACGTATGCATGAGGAATCTAAATTGGGCAGACATATATGACTTCTTGATCTGTTTCTTGTCAATGGTTCCTGTATAACCAATCTGTCT
The DNA here is from genome assembly GCA_025506505.1 of Flaveria sonorensis. Classification (NCBI taxonomy): domain Eukaryota; kingdom Viridiplantae; phylum Streptophyta; class Magnoliopsida; order Asterales; family Asteraceae; genus Flaveria; species Flaveria sonorensis. The sequence continues at coordinate 24,705,961 of CM046439.1, read as the reverse complement.
GAAAACATGTAAAACATAGTTTTCATCAAACTCAACTGGACCTTGACCATCTTCTTCACCCAATTGAAGTACCCTCCTGATTACTTCTTTAGAGACAGTAATCTGATGATTATGAAGTGAGGAAACCACTACTTGTTGATCATTGACTTGTTCCAAGTGTGCATGAGTCCAAAACTCAGTCATTGCATGAACCAGCCTTGTTTGCTTTATAGCATGGATCATCTCTCTATAGGTCTCTGCCTTAGGTGAATCAGCATTGAAAAATGCACATATGTTATGATCTCTGACAAACACTAAGTTTGCCATGTCTATAATATAAAAAAGAGAATGTTAGTAACTTGTATAAGATGAATGTATGATGTTTGAATTGAAGAAATGTAGATCAAGTGTTCATTGACTTATTTTGATTGTTATAAAATGATAAATGTTGTATGTTCAACACTTGTGATTTGTTTGAAATGTATGTTAGAATGGTAATACCAAATAAGATAATTTGACTTATTCAAAGTCATCCTTTTGTTTTATTTTGGTCATGAAAAACTTGTATGATACAATTTGTTTTGATTCAACTTGATTCTTTAATTTGTTTGTTTTATTACCAAAAGTTGTTTTGTTCAATATTTACAACAATTTCACTTTATAACAGCTTGTTCATGAATATCGGTTTGACCTTTAAAAGTCAAAATGACCATTTAATGCACATGAATGAATATGCATTTAATGTCTGTGTGATGAATGCCATGCCAAATTAACTGTCTTTACTTGTTTGTTATTGTATTATGAAAATGTTTGCTAAGTTATAACATGTTTTAATTATTTTTGAACATTTTCAAATATCAGACATAGGGTTTTGTTTGATTTTGGCATGAACACCCTGACTGTTCATGAACCCAATTAATCAAATTTCATCAAATCAATAGTCTCAATACATTCAATTGAAGTCATAAAACACTCATTCAATGTTTGATTTTGTTTATAAACATCAAGAGATTCATGTGTGATTTTGGTTCAAGGTTCGACTTCGTCGAACAGTGTATGAATATGAATCACTCAATCTGATGTTTTAATGAATGATTGATGATAAGAATGTTGTTGTTATACCTATTTGATTGTGAATCAGATGATAAATCATAATGATTTTAGGTCTTTAATCGAACAGGGTTTCAAGGGTTTAAGGGTTTAAACACATTGTATAGCGTTTAAAATTTTTTGGATTTCTCTCTCTCTCTCTCTCTCGTGTTGAAAAGAAAAACTTACAAGTGTTGTGTTTATATATATAGCTAACAAAAGACTTATCCGCTATGGGTACAGTGTCTGTACGTTGTATGAACAATGACTTAAAAATTTGATTTTAAGTGGTGCGTTGTGAGTTACTCATGCGCTGTGTGAACAGCGTGTCCGCTGTACAATTTTTCATTGTATGCTGTGGACCCCTTGTATATTATATTGTGTTCACAAAGGATGAACAATTTTTCCAGCATTGTACACACAACTGATGACTAATAAGTCGTACACAGTGTATGATCATTGTTTTCACAGCGGATGAACAATTATTCATACGCTGTGTGGATCCTTGAAAATTTTGTTTTTTTGTTCATAGCGGATGAACATTTGTTCATGCGCTGTGGACCCATGAAATGTTTTGATGATTGTTCACAGCAGATGAACATTTGTTCATGCGCTGTGGACACTTTAAAAATTTGTTTGATTGTACACAGCGGATAAACATTTGTTCATGCGCTGTGGACACTTGAATGTAACGTGTGAATCATTACAACGTATGATTACCTGTGTGCATACGCTGTATACACTTGTACTATTTCTACAACGGATGACTTAAGTTAGTCATGCGCTATGGAATGGCACTGTATTCACAACGGATGTTTTGTCAACATCATGCGCTGTGAACACTTGTATGTTCACAAGTGCATAGCAGATGTTTGTTGGTTTTTTCGCTATATACACTTGGTGTATTTTGCATGTTATAATGGTTACTGTAGCTGCCGTGGATGTATGTTTGTGTGTGCTCTGTGACAACAGTTGTCAAAAATTAAAAAAAAAATTGATTTTTGTTTGTTTTGAAATGCTTTCTTCCGAATCATATGTTTGATAAATTTACTTCAGAAAGAAAATTTTTGTTTGATAAAACTTGTTTAAATCAAAATGTTTGTTTAAATCTTTGATTTAAAATATATGTTAAAATATTGAAATTTTAACATATTCAATATATGGATATTTAGATATGACTCATAAGCAATATTATGCAATATTAAAAAAAATGTATGTGTGTCAACCTGCTGTTTGTTGGTGCTGGCTTGACATGACTTTGTTTAATACACAAAATTTTGAAATGTATGAATCATGCACAATTCTACTGTCTTTGATATTTCTGTAAGGCCCCGTCTCCAGAGACCTCACAATTGGACATTCACAGTACAATTTATAAAACAGTTCATAATTCAATATCACAATGCAGCGGAATTTAAACATTAAAAAGCCATTCATTAATTTATAAACATTGTTGCTAAGTAATACATGTTTGGTACAGTTACAAAAGATCATTAGTTTGCATTACAAAACAACAGCATTATATTCAAGAATGGATGTCAGCCTTTCCCCAACGAGTAGCCTCCCCGGGTGCCATCCTCAGCAAAATTACCTGCCAACTGAAAATGCATAAAAGCCAGCTTTGTTGAGTGAGTTCTAGATTTAAAATCATTGGAAAATATCTTGTAAGCTTTATGTAGGAAAATACCCTTTTTAAAATACCATATTCCTCCTTCGTATGTGATCATACATCATACATACAATCAGTTACATTCATTATCATCATCATTAATTTTCTTCACCATTTCCATGGCCGCTCTTTTGAGCCCTTTACTTTTTAATCTTTCACCTCGATATGGACCAAAGTGCTATACCCCCCATATAATGCGCATAAACCTGGTACTAGGCCTTGAAGTCTATGAATAGACTCCATCCGTGGGGCACAAATGCTGACTCCAGTATCGGGGCAACAACAGTGGTCCCCTCAATATTAAAGATTGACCCTGTGTGTATCCAACAGGTTAGCTAAACCACACACAATTGAGCTAACAACCTAGTGGTTATGAACCTCATTGTGAATTTGCTTGCAATACTTCCTTACATTCTTTATGTTCCACTTTTCATTAGCATTAATCTTTCACTTGATTAATAATAATACTTTATGATCATAAGCAAACCACATAAAGTCATATAGTAATGTCATAATAGGCACATAAGGGCAGCCCACAACATGCATAAGATAATCAAATAAAATCATCAAGTCAACCATGGTCAAACCCTAATTTCTGATCTTCCAAAATCCCAGAAAATTCCTCAAGTCCTAAAGAAATGCGGATGAATGAGAACAAATGCGGGTGAACAAAACTAATGCGAGTGAACAACTTGCAAATGTGGGTGAACAATTGCAAATGCGGGTGAACACTTGGTAATTATTCTGTCTTAAAGGAAATGCCGATGAACACTATAGCAAAGGCGCATGTACAAAAGAAATGCTGATGGACACTGTAGCAAATGTGCATGTACAAAAAGAAATGCTGATGAACACTTAGGCTAAAATAAGGCAAATGCGGGTGAACAACTGCAAATGCGGGTGAACAAAAGTAAATGCGGGTGAACAAAACACTTGGGCAATCATCACAATGTAAATGCGGATGAACCATCAGACCTGTAAATGAGACTTATGCTATAACCAGTTCTTAAACCTCATTCTCATACATTCTTAACATATATCTATCATGCTAAAATTTTAGAACAAGCTTACATCCTCATAAAACACAGAAATTCATACACATATACACACGGTTAACATTCATGATGGTTGTAAAACATTTTATATGCATTTTCGGCCCCAAATAAGTTTAAAAACATAAAACCGGGGTCCTAGAACTCACCTAGGGCAGCAAACAAGCAAAACTCCTCCAAACACGTGTGCATAAGAGTTCAAACGCCTAAAACAAGCAAAAACAGACAACAAAACACATAAACACATATAAATTGGTTTCATGGTCAAAACCCAACAAACCGAACCATAAAATACAAAGAACACTAACCACAAGTGGGAATCAGCCTCTTTTTCTACTTGAAACAGAGAGAAATCGAATTCAGCTTCTTCTTCTTCTGATTCGGTTGAACACCATAGCAGCAGGAGTGATATGGGCGACCATGCCCATATAAAGTGCACTTTTGACTTTTGTGTACTTTTACACAAAACAGCCCTCATCTTTGGTTTCTTTTTGCTTTCTTCTTGATACTTTTATATTCTTTTGTTTTTTTTTTATTTGACCGAAGTTTTGGGCGTTACAAGTCTACCACCCTTAAAGAGGTTTCGTCCCCGAAACCTGTCACTCTTCGAATAACTGTGGGTAATGCTGTCTTATTTCATCCTCCGTCTCCCACGTAGACTCGGAACCCTTTCGGTGTTTCCACTGCACACGTACGAGTGGAACCACTTTGTTTCTCAATCTCTTCTCCTTCCTGTCTATGATGGCCACCGGTTGCTCCATATAATTGAGTCTTTCATCCACTTCGATATCCTCTAGTGGTACAATCATATCTTTATCGGCCAAGCATTTTCTCAGATGTGATACATGGAACGTCGGGTGAATTCCACTTAGCTCATCAGGAAATTCTAGTCGATTGGCCACCTCCCCTACTCGTGCAACGATTCGGAAAGGCCCTATGTATCTCGGACTCAGCTTGCCCCTCTTCCGAAACCAGATGATTCCCTTCCAGGGCGAGACCTTTAACATGACTTTATCACCCAAGTTGAACTTGATTGGTTTATGCCTCTTATCGGCATATGACTTCTGTCTATCCTTGGCTGCCTTCCTAAAGGCTTTGATCTTTTCTAGCTTCTCAGTCATAGCCTCGATTACCTCCACTCTTCCCAACTCTTTCTGCCCAATGTCTCCCCAACACACGTGCATTCTACATCTCCTACCATATAACATCTCGTAAGGTGGCATGCTAATGCTGGCATGATAGCTGTTGTTGTATGAGAATTCTACCAATGGTAGATGATCATCCCAACTTCCTCCGAAGTCGATCACACATGCTCGGAGCACGTCCTCGAGTGTTTGAATCGTCCTCTTAGACTGACCATCTGTTTGAGGATGGTAAGCCGTACTGATGTGTAGCCTCGTCCCCATCACATTGTGGAATCTCTTCCAAAACTTCGATGTGAACCGAGTGTCATGGTCTGACACGATGGACACCGGCACACCATGACGAGCTACAATCTCTTTGATGAACATATCCGCCAACCTCTCGGATGAATACGTCTCGCGGATCGGTAGGAAGTGAGCACTCTTTGTCAAACAATCAACTATCACCCATATGGTATCGTACCCCCTCGCAGTACGAGGTAACTTATTGATGAAATCCATGGTGATGTGCTCCCATATCCACTCAGGTATATCCAATGGTTGGATCTTCCCGTATGGCTTTTGATGCGCTGCCTTCACTTGTAAGCAAGTAAGGCACTTACTCACATATTCCACTACATCGCGCTTCATACCAGACCACCAATAGTCTTTCTTCATATCTTGATACATCTTAGTGGTACCGGGTTGAATGGAGTATCGAGTCTTATTAGCTTCGTCCATAATTCATTCCCGTAGATCACCGTAGCGGGGAATCCACATCCGCCCGAACCGGGTTCTAACTCCGTGGGTATTTTCTCCCAACTCCGTGACTAGACCTCTCATCCTTTCAGAGTTAAGACAATCTTCCTTCAATGCCTCATCCTGAAGTTCTTTGACCTGTGTCATCACATCAGAGGTCATCACCAATTGATAAGCCTTCACCCGGATTGGCTCGGGTCTCTCTTTTCGGCTAAGGGCATCACCCACTACATTGGCTTTACCTGAATGGTAATGGATTTCACAATCATAATCCTTAATCAGCTCTAACCACCTCCTCTGCCTTATGTTGAGATCTTTCTGCTCAAAGAAATACTTTAGGCTCTTGTGGTCCGTGAAGATTGTGCATTTCACCCCATACAGGTAATGCCGCCAAATCTTTAATGCAAAGACCACAGCCGCGAGCTCCAAATCATGCGTGGGATAATTGACCTCGTGGGTTTTCAACTGTCGAGATGCGTAGGCTATTACTCTCCCATGTTGCATTAACACGCAACCCAGTCCCGAATAGGAGGCATCCGAATACACCACTAATTCTTCACTCCCTTCAAGTAATGTCAAAACAGAAGCTTGAGTTAATCTTGCCTTTAACTCCTCAAAAGCATCCTCCTGTTCTCGTCCCCACATAATCTTCACCTCCTTACGAGTCAATTTAGTCAAAGGTGAGGCTACCTTGGAAAAGTCTTGAATGAACCTCCTGTAGTAGCACGCCAATCCCAAGAAAATTCGAATCTCAGATGGCGTCTTTGGAGACTCCCATTGCATCACCGCCTCAACCTTCACCAGGTCCACCATGATCCCTTTAGCATTAACAACGTGACCCAAAAATTGAACTTCTCTTAACCAGAAGGCACACTTAGAGAATTTAGCATATAACTTTTCTCTCCTAAGTGTCTTTAACACTTCACGTATGTGGCCGACATGTTCTTCTTTACTCTTTGAATAAATCAAGATATCCTCAATAAACACTATCATTGATTTATCCAACATTGGCTGGCATACTCGATTCATCAAATCCATAAAGGTAGCTGCCGTGTTGGTTAAACCGAAAGACATAACGAGGAACTCGCAATGTCCATAACGCGTGCGAAAAGCTGTCTTAGGAATGTCTTGCTCCTTTACCTTCAACTGATGATAACCCGATCGGAGGTCTATTCTGGAAAACCAACTGGCACCTTGAAGCTGATCAAATAGATCATCAGACCTTGGTAGGGGGTATCGGTTCTTTACTGTCAGCTTGTTTAATTCACGGTAGTCTATACACATCCTCATACTACCATCCTTCTTCTTTACGAATAATACGGAGCACCCCAAGGAGAGATACTCGGTCTAATAAACCCCTTGTCCATTAGTTCCTGTAGCTGATCCATCAACTCTTTCATCTCGGATGGAGCTAACTGATACGGTGCTTTGGCAACTGGTTGTGCATCGGGAATCAAGTCAATCTGAAACTCGATCTCGCGGTCAGGTGGCACACCTGGCAGATCTTCTGGGAACACGTCCGGGAAGTCACACACTATCGGCACATCGGACATTTGCGGTATCGACGTATCCACATCCTTTACGTATGCAAAGTAGGCATTACATCCGCGCCTCATACACTTCTCTGCCACCACCATCGAAATCACCTTCGAAACCGTAGTGACGCGATCACCATAAACTGTCACTGAACTCCCATCGGGTGCAACTAACCGAATCATCTTCTTCCGACACATGATGTTTGCCTCATAGGCTGCTAACCAATCCATCCCTAGTACTACATCAAATCTGCCTAGGGGCATAACAAATAGTTTAGTAGAGAAGTTATGGCCTTCTAGTTCTATGTCGCAGCTTTCCATAATATCAGAGATTCTGGTAGACTTACCAATAGTAGTTTCTACGTCAAAAGGTTCATCAATGCTCCTACTACTAACAGGCAATTTAGCACAGAAGGCAGCAGATATGAAACTCCTACTAGCCCCAGAATCAAATAATACAGAGGCACAAGTTTGGTTTACTAGGAACACACCTGACATGACGTCGGGGTCTACCCGGGCTTCCACTCTGGTCATCGTGAAGGCTCTAGCACTTACTCTCTGCCCTCCTTCTTTAGCCACCATCTTATACCCAGAGCTCTCAGCTCTCGGCTTCCTGCACTCGTAGTTTCTGTGGCCAACCCCACCACAGTTGAAACACCTCGGCACCCCACAATCTTTTGCTATGTGACCTGGCTTCCCACACTTGAAGCAAACATTTAATCCCAAGCGACATTCCCCGCTATGTTCCTTCCTACATCTATCACACTTCTTCAACCCCGAGCCTGCAGCAACAACCAGGTGGTCATCCATCCTCGACCTCTTGCTATTTGGGGTGAAACCACCACGCCCGAATCTCTTCCCATTCCAACTTCTGTTATTACCACCAGTCTTCTTCACCTCCACCACCTCCACTTCCCTTTCATCATACAGTCTCCCAGCTAAATCCACCGCCGACCTAAAAGTGCTCGGTCGGGCAGCGATCAAGTGCCTGTGAATGTCTGCTGGAAACCCCTGAATATACCTTTTGATCTTCCTTGATGCCGGCGTAACTTGATCCGGCACCAACCTCGCCATCTCATTGAATTTGGCGGTGTATTGCTGGTGGGTCATAGTGCCCGCTTCCAGCTGTAGGAACTCCCTCTCAACCTTGTCGAGTTCCTGATGAGGACAGAACTCCTCGATTACCAGCTTCTTCAATTCTCCCCACCTCATCCTTCTGATGGCACGGTTGCCCTCGGCCTGGACAAGATTGTCCCACCAACACAGCGTAGTGTCGACAAAGGAGTGGGTGGCGAACTTCACCTTCTGGTCCTCCCGGCACTCACTAATTTCCAACACTGCCTCCATTTCTCATACCCAGCGGTGAGCAGCCGCCACATTACCATTTCCATCAAAAGTCGGGGGTACCGTTGAAATGCCCCATAACTGCACCCCCTTGCAGTTTCCTGCACCACCACCTCTTCATCATCACTAGAGGCCCCTTTCTTAGCATCCAACTCATCGTCTCTACCATGATCTCTCTCATTCTCCCTTCTCCCAGTAGCAGCCCTTCTCTCTTCCTCCTTTTCTTTCCTTTCGTCCTCCCTAACAGCTCGGATCACTTTAGTCACGACAGACGGTAGGATCGCCTGCATGAATTGGGGCACCTCCTCCACCACTGCCTCCTTCACCGAGGCTCTCAAATTCACACTCTCATCCACTCCCTCTGGGTGATGAAGCTCAGGCTCAGTAGGAGCCATCTCTGCAGTTCTCGTCTTTTTCTTTGTGGCCCAGGGTCTACCAGCATGACCACCCCGTACTCCACCTCTAGAAGCCTTAGATGATCTACCTCCAGCCATCCACTAACACTATAAGATTCAAACACTAACACGGTCATTCAAGGTAATAACTCAGTTTATGTCAAGTATAGTAAGTCCCTAATTACAGTGGCCAGTTGTGATTAGCCACTCACTTTACTCTTCATCCCCCATGCATTTCTATCCTGACTACATCAGTATTCAAATCTACTAAAAGCACATAAATCAAATAGCACACGCACATAGTACCGGTTATCATTAAGAAAAGAAATACCTGATGGCATGTAGCTACTCGGGCTGGCAACCCTCCATTCGTCCCATTCTCAGTTTAAGTTTAGGTTTTGGAAATATTTACCTATTTCTCTTAAACTTTGGCTCTGATACCAACTTGTAAGGCCCCATCTCCAGAGACCTCACAGTTGAACATTCACAACACAATTTATAAAACATTTCATAATTCATTATCACAATGCAGCGGAATTTAAACATTAAAAAGCCATTCATTAATTTATAAACGTTGTTGCTAAGTAATACATGTTTGGTACAGTTACAAAAGATCATTAGTTTGCATTACAAAACAACAGCATTATATTCAAGAATGGATGTCAGCCTTTCCCTGACGAGTAGCCTCCCCGGGTGCCATCCTCAGCAAAATTACCTGCCAACTGAAAATGCATAAAAGTCAGCTTTGCTAAGTGAGTTCTAGATTTAAAATCATTGGAAAATATCTTGTAAGCTTTATGTAGGAAAATGCCCTTTTTAAAATACCTTATTCCTCCTTCGTATGTGATCATACATCATACATACAATCAATTACATTCATTATCATCATCATTAATTTTCTTCACCATTTCCATGGCCGCTCTTTTGAGCCTTTTACTTTTTAATCTTTCACCTCGATATGGACCAAAGTGTTACACCCCCCATATAATGCGCATAAACCTGGAACTGGGCCTTGATGTCTATGAATAGACTCCATCCGTGGCGCACAAATGCTGACTCCTGTTCCGGGGCAACAACAGTGGTCCCCTCAATCTTAAAGATTGACCCTATGTGTATCCAACGCGTTAGCTAAACCACACACAGTTGAGCTAACAACCTAGTGGCTTTCAACCTCATTGTGAATTTGCTTGCAAGACTTCCTTACATTCTTTATGTTCCACTTTTCATTAGCATTAATCTTTCACTTGTTTAATAATAATACTTTAAGATCATAAGCAAACCTTATAAAGTCACATAATAATGTCATAATAGGCACATAAGGGCAGCCCACAACATGTATAAGATAATCAAATAAAAGCATCAAGTCAACCATGGTCAAACCCTAATTTCTGATATTCCAAAATCCCAAAAAATTCCACAAGTCCTAAAGAAATGTGGATGAATGAGAAAAAATGCGGGTGAACAAAACTAATGCGGGTGAACAACTTGTAAATGTGGGTGAACACTTGCAAATACGGGTGAACACTTGGTAATTATTCTATCTTAAAGGAAATGCTGATGAACACTGTACCAAATGCGCATGTACAAAAGAAATGCTGATGGACACTGTAGCAAATGCGCATGTACAAAAAGAAATGCTGATGAACATTTAGGCTGAATTAAGGCAAATCGGGTGAACAACTGCAAATGCGGGTGAACAAAAGTAAATGCGGGTGAACAAAACACTTGGGCAATTATCACAGTGTAAATGCGGATGAACAATCAGACCTGTAAATGAGACTTATGCTATAACTAGTTTTAAAACCTCATTCTCATACATTCTTAACATAGATCTATCATGCTAAACTCTTAGAACAAGCTTACATCCTCATAAAACACAAAAATTCATACACATATACACACAGTTAACATTCATGACGGTTGTAAAACATTTTATATGCATTTTCAGCCCCAAAGAAGTTTAAAAACATAAAACCGGGGTCTTAGAACTCACCTAGTGCAACAAACAAGCAAAACTCCTCCAAACTCATGTGCACAAGAGTTCAAATGCCTAAAACAAGCAAAAACAGACAACAAAACACATAAACACATATAAATCGGTTTCATGGTCAAAACCCAACAAATCGAACCATAAAATACAAAGAACACTAACCACAAGCGGGAATCAGCCTCTTCTTCTCCTTGAAACCGAGAGAAATCGAATTCAGCTTCTTCTTCTTCTGATTCAGTTGAACACCGTAGTAGCAGGAGTGATATGGGCGACCATGCCCATATAAAGTGCACTTTTGACTTTTGTGTACTTTTACACAAAACACCCCTCATCTTTGGCTTCTTTTTGCTTTCTTCTTGATATTTCATTTTCTTTTTTTTTATTTGACCGAAGTTTCGGGCGTTACAATTTCCATGTTCAATTTCTCCCCCTAAATTTTTGAATAGTTATAAAAATATTTTACAAAAATGACAAAAATTTATATGTGTTTCAATGGAAATTATCAAAGTCCAAATGTATTTCTTGATTGTTAAACACTTAGTAAGATCACATTGAATCTTACGAACAAATGAATGTGTTGCTTGGTTGAATCATGAATCAATGTCACATACCATGAGATCATACTAGTCTAAAATTCTCACTGAGTGGTTTGAATGTTTTTTGAGAATAGACATCGACTAATACAATATTGATTGCAGATGTTAGATCCACTTAAACTCATGCATGGTATTAATGATTGATTGAAATAGTGAGTGATTATCATGTTTTGAGTTGATTGATATGAGTTGTGTGTACCCCACATCTGATTGTATGTTGGCACAACCCTCCTCAAGATATTCTAGAAAGCACTTTTAGTACTTAAGACCAAGCTACTTAGGAGTATAAATTCTTAATTTGATCCATGATGTTTGATCCTAATTGGGATTCTTTTTCACTTCACTTTGGAAGTTAATCCTCTTTGGGATTCTTTTGATTCATTCACAAGGAATGTAGTCTTAAATACTTTATTGATTGTTCATCCATGATGGATGTGTTCCTCTTTAGGAATCTTTTTGGATAATCATTTAGGTCATTCAGATCTGTGCTTAGCACAACAAAGAATGCCTTGGTGTACTCCAGGTCTATGATTATCATAACAGAGGAGACACTTATATGATTGAGCAATTTATAAACTGTTTCACTTGGTGTATTGTAGTTACTTTACAAGCAACCTATATTGAATAGATTAATAATTACTATAAACCAAGATGTGTTGTTTGACCATACAATCATGAGAATTTAGTTTTTCACTGTTGTATGTGATGTTAGGTGTCCCATGCTGAGCCTATCCACATATCAAACAAAGTATAGTCAGTCTTTATTAGTGGAAAATAACTCAAGGGAAGAATATGCTAGTGTATTATTATTTCTCATGAATGGTATGTGTGATTCAATATATTTAAAAAATAATGTGTTTGATTGATATCTTGATTTTGAAAGATACATTTTTGATGTTAAACTTGGACTTTGACAAAATCAAGCTTGTTTGATTTTAATGTTTTGAAAAACATTACTTGTTTGATTCAAAGTTGATCATTCCAAGTGACTGAACCAAAAATTCAAATCTTGTTGAATCAAATGGTTTAGTACATAGGTCAGCCAATTGATTGTCTTTATGGACTTTAAGCAACTCGATCAGACCCTTTTCTGAGCAATCTCTCAGAAAGTGATATCTGATCTCTATGTGTTTTGTTTTTGAATGTTGAACAGGATTGTTAGTGATAAACATGGCAGCAGAATTGTCAATGTGTATAGGTGTTTGAAGAAAATTAAAGCCATAGTCACGCATTTGGTTTTAAATCCACAGCACTTGAGAACAGCATGCAGAAGTTGCTATGTATTCTGCTTCAGCTATTGACACAGAGGCATTTGTTTGTTTCTTGCACTGCCAAGAGATCAAAATTGATCCAAGAAATTAACAGCCTCTGGTAGTGGATTTTCTGTTTTGATTGCATCCACTATAATCACTGTCTATATATGCATATAAAGAGAAATCTCCATCTTTAGGATACCACAAACCAAGAGCTGGTTTGCCTTTCAAGTATCTAAAGATTCTCTTTACTGTATTGATGTGTGATTCTTTGGGATCTGCTTGATATATTGCACACATACAGACTGCATACATGATGTCTGGTTTGCTTGCTGTTAGTTACATCAAGGAACCTATCATGGATCTATAAAGTTTCTAGTCCACTGATTTTCCTTCTGGATCGGGTCCAAACTTTAATCCATTTGCAAATGGTGTTCTGCTGGATGTGCAATCAGACATGTTGTATTTCTTCAATATCTGATTCATATATTTGCTTTGATTAATGGAAATTCCTTCGGTAGCTTGTTGAACTTGAAGACCAAGGAAGAATGTAAGTTCTTCCATTGAGCTCATCTGGAATTTTGATTGCATAAGAGATTCAAACTCTTTGCAAAGATGTGTGTTTGTGGATCCAAAGATTATGTCATCCATGTAGACTTACACTACTAACACGTCTTGTTCTTTTCTTTTTAAGAACAATGTTTGGTCGATTTTCCAACGGGTGTATCCATTCTGTAGTAGAAACTTTGATAACATTTCATACCACTTCCTGGGTGCTTGATGAAGACCATACATAGCTTTATCTATTGTAGACTCTGTGAGGGAATTCTGGATCTTCAAACCCCGGTGGTTGAGCAACATATACCTCTTCATCTATCTTACCATAGAGGAATGCACATTTGACATCCATTTGATAGATAGTGAAACTCTTGGATGAGGCATAAGCAAGGAGTACTCGAATGGCTTCCAGTCTTGCTACAGGAGCAAAGACATCATCATAGTCAATGCCTTCCTCTTGAGTATAACCCTAGGCTATTAGCCTTGCATTGTTTCTTATGACAATCCCTCTTTCATCTGCTTTGTTTTAAAAGAGCCACCTTATGCCAATTGCATATTGACCTTCAGGTAGATCAACCAACTTCCATACTTCTTGCTTCTTAAATTATTATAGTTCCTCTTGCATGGCTTTTATCCAACTGTTGTCTTTGAGTGCTTCAGTGATGTTTTTGGGTACAGTTAGGGATAAGAAATAGGAGTACAGACACATGTTTGCTATATCAGATTGACTTTGAGTTAGACTGGTATTGAGGTCACCTATGATATTTTCTATGGGATGGTCTTTGTGAACTCTTGTTGTTGTAATCTGATCAATAGGAATTTTTGGATCAAGATTGGTGATTGTTTGAGAAGGGGATGATGGTTGAGCAAGAGTATTAGGAATTTTTTGTTTATCTGGCTGAGGGATCTCATTGAATGTCTGAGGTGAATCAAGAAAGTAATCTAAGATTTCATCTTCATGATGTGTGTCTGGTAATGAATGGTAATCATCATCTTCTTCAGCATTGGTTGGTTGATGTGGTTTTGTTTGGTTGTGTGGTTGTGGTTGGGTGGTCATGGGAGATGTAGATGATGGCATTTTTGATGATGTTCCTTTTGATGTGTTTGTTTGTTCTGGAGGAGTTGACACTGTTGTACTTGAAGAAGTGTTGTTAGTTCTCCTTGGAGGATCAACAGTCAATGGAACATCAATGGTTGTTGGTGGAACCATTGGATACTCATGGTTATCCTTTGTATCTGAAACATCAAAATAAGATATGTTAAATGATTTAGTTAAAGCATCAATATCAAACAGCCAGCTTGATCCAATGACTCTCTTAGTGAAAGAATTTTCATTTAAAACAACATCTGTTGTTTCTTCCACTATATTTAGCCTTGGATTGTATACTCTATAAGCTTTTAAGCTTCCAGAGTATCCAACAAAGAATCCATCATCTTTTTTTAGAGCAAATTTGGATAATTGTTCTCTGGTGTTTAATATTGATACAAAACATCCAAATGCCTTAAGATATCCTATGAATGGTTTTCTTTTAAACATTAATTCATAAGGCGTTTGGAATGTTCTTTGATGATTAATGTTCTGTTTTGTATGTAGCAAGTTGTGTTGATTGCTTCAGCCCAAAAGGATATGGCCAATAGAGAGTCAGCTAGCATAGATTTGACTGCTTCTATTAATGTTTTGTTTCTCCGTTCAGCTACTCCATTTTGTTGAGGAGTTCTTGCTACGCTGAATTGATGACTAATTCCTTTTTCCGCACAAAAAGAAGATACAATTATCATTTCTTAAAGATTTAACTTTAAGATCTAATTGATTCTCAATCTTAGTGATAAAAGATTTTATTATGTCTGCAGTTTCTGACTTGTGTAGAAGAAAGAAAACCCATGTTAATCTGGTATAGTCATCTACTATAACAAGACAATATTGCTTCTTTCCTATGCTTAGGATGTTTATTTGGCCAAATAGGTCCATGTGAAGCAATTTGAGTGGTGTGTTATTAGATTTTACCGATTTTGACTCATGGGACAATTTATGTTGTTTGCCTTTCAGACATGCTATGCAGTGATCTGTATAGAAGAATTCTTTTTATGGTAAACCTATTTCTAGATCACCTTTTACAAGTTGGTTCATTCTGTTAAAGTTAGAGTGTCCTAGTCATCTGTGCCATAATTGGGAAACATCTTCTGATGCATTTGATAATAAACAAGTTTTAGGGGTTGATGCCGAAACAATATTCATATCAACAATGTATGTATTGTTATGACGGGTAGTTTTCAAAAGGATACAGTCTTCTGGAATTTGAAACCCCGTCTTGAGGATGTAGCAGTTGTTGGAGTCAAATAAGGTGGCATATCCTTTGTCGCATATTTGGGATACGCTTAGAAGATTGAACTTAAGATTGGAGCAGTAGTTGACATTCTTAATGCTAATCAACCCATTAGTTGTTGTTCCTTCACCAGTTATCTTCCCACCAGTCTTGTCTCCTCCAAAGGCTACATTACCTCCATGTTTGCTCTTAAAATCCCAAAGGAGGGAACAGTTGCCAGTCATATGTCAGGAGCATCCACTGTCAACATACCAAATGTTGTTAGGCCTTCTTTGATGTCACTACAAAAGAAAAGAAATTAGTTAGTTGGTGCAACCCAAGCCATGATGGTCTTGGGTTTTCCGTCTTTCCCTATAACACAAATTTCTTTTAATATGGCACTGTCTAATGGTTTAGGAACTCTAGGTACACTAGATTTCCTTTGGCTGTGTTTAGCTCTGTCAGGAGAAGTACTTTGAGCCCTTCTCCTTTAAAAGTTAATGTCTGGTGATTGTCTATTTTGAGACTTATGTCTCCTTGTTGGTTGTTTAAAGTTGTCATAAAATGTTTTGTCATGGTTTAAAACAACTTTTTGGTGAGGAGTTTGTCTTGGAACTCCTCCTTTGTTCTTAATTTGAAAACTTGTTTATTTCTCAATTGATTTCTCAACTTGAGCCTGTTTGTTTTGCTTTTTATTTTTTTATTTAAAAAGAAATTTGCTGTGCTGTGGTTGTTTCTTTCACAAATTGAACAATAGATGTGAAAATGGCATTTTCAGTACTATGATTATTCATATGACAGTACTTGCAGTATTTACCATACTTGCATTTTTCAGTGGAGTGTGTGTATTGATCACACCATTCATAATATGGTAACTCTGATTTTGTTTGTTTATTAGTAACTTTTGTCTTAAATTTTGATTTTGAGGGAATTTCAAAAGTTAATGTTAGTTGTTTTGGCTGAAATGTGGCTTTGCCTTTCCTTTTATTTACCTGTTTGGGAGAGACAGTGGAAGTTACAGTTTTCCTTCCACCAAAACAGATATCAAAACCTTTAATTTGTTTCGTTTGTTTGTTTGATGTATCAGCCACACTTGAAACCTTTTGAGTTTCGGTAATTGGCTGAGTTGGCTTATTATCCAATAAATCATCTTCATCGTCATCTGTTGTTTGTTCATCAAATTCATTATTCTCTCCATGATAAAAGTCAGTTGATTTAATTTGTCGTGATACTAAACTTTTAACAAATTTTTTGAAATGTGATTTTGATGTTAATGGTGATTTGCATGATGATGATGATGATTGTTTGGAATCATCAGTCTTTTCATGAGTATCAGGAGATTCATCCTGTTTGTTGGTCATTGAGGCAGGTAAAGGAATATAATTATCATTGTAAGGTGGGATGACCTTGTTATATCCTAAACCTGACGGGTCTTTGAATACCCTTTGTTGAGCAAGAAGTTCTTCAAACTTCTTATCGCTTACCTGAAACTTCTGAAGTTTTACTTCAGTTTCAGCGTGCAAAGCTTTTGATTCAGTCAATGTTGCAGATAGGTGCTCAACTTAAGCTTCTAGTGTTAATTTCTCAGACATTAGTTTATCTAATTCATTTTGTAATGAAAGTATTTTGGTTGCGTATTGTTTATGTTCTGATTTTAAACTTTCATTTAAAATGTTTGTTTCTATAACTTTCTTCGAAAGTTTGTCTGCATGCTCTCTATATCTATTGACCTCATCAATACATGCCTGTGTGCAGAGGTGCTCCATTACCTCTTTCGGGATGTCTGATATTTTATCTTCAATATCTACCATAAGGGCATGATCTGGAGATGGAATTTCAGTCTCATACAGGCTCCAGTCACATTCACTATCTTGTTTTATTATTATTGCATAAGATTTTGAATGTTGATTTGGACAGGACTGTTTGATTTGTGGTGGGGTTGGTGCAGCTGGAATGCTGATTGGAGGTGGCACCTGTCTGTTAGAATAATAACCACTGGATGTTTGTGCCTGATGTGTGTTTCTATCAACCCTTGGCTGCTGGCATTCTCTTGAGAAATGCCCATAAATTTGACAATTGTATCACCTCACTTTTGTCTTATCAAAACCAATCCTTGTTTTCTTGCCCATGTTCAATCCTCGACTTCTTTGCAGAAACCTTTTAGATATTTATGCAATCAAAGCCATGGACCATTGAAGATCCATTTCTTCTACCATGTCTGGTGGAAGTTCATCCAAATCTTGCTAAATGATCTGTGATGGTGTTAGACTTGCACCTAAAAATGCTTCAAAGCTTGTAGAAAAGGCTACATAAGCTGCCTTTTGCTCTTCCCTTTGCAGAATTATAGTAAGAGCGTCCATTGGCTTTTCAAGTCTATGTATGTTGTTGGTTTGAGGTTTTGGTTGTTTGTTTGAGCTACAAGTATGTGGATGTTGTCTACTCTGAGGTGTTGCTTCATATGAAGCATGCACACCAGTCTTTTTAGACTTATGTTTGTTGCTGGATGATTTAGGTGCTGAGAAGAATGATGTATCACTAGAGTCCAAAAATTCTTCATCTTCTTCTTCTCTAGTGCTTGTAAAAAATGCACTGTCTGTTTGTTGTGGTTCTTTGAATTTGTAAGCCTCTACATGTCTGATGTGATTGTTATTTCTGGATTTTTTATCCGTTTCCAGAGCTTCAACCTTGGCTACAAGAGAGTCATGGGACAGGGCTTCCAAATCCAATGTTGCCTTCATCAAGGATACTGACTGAGTCCAGCTTTCAGGAAGCGTGTGCAACATCTTCTTGTTCATTTCAACAACTTCATATTTCAGTCCATATACAATCATTTCATTTACTAACTAGATATATCTATGTAGCTGTTGTGAGATAGATTCTCCTTGGATGTGATGGAAAGTTTCATATAGGGTTCTCAGTTTCTCTTTCTTGATTTCCTTTCTTTCTTCACTTCCTTCACAAATTGTGTGAAGAACTTTCCACAATTCATGAGCTGTTTTGAAATTTTCAACACGAGTCAAAATTTCAAAAGGCAATGTTATTGCTAGTATACTGTATGCCTTCATGTCTGTTTTGACCCTCTTCAGGTCATCGCCATCTACGTTTTTTAAGCTAACTAGCTTCTGTATGTTGTAATCTGGTCCAAGAGTCACAGGTATGAAAGCACCCTCGGTTATAGAAGTCCATAAATTAGGGTCTTGAAAAATTATCCAGTTCCTGTACATGATCTTTCATTGTTTGTAGTTTGACTTGTTCTTTAGTTTGGGTGGTTTTAGACCACTGTTTGTACTTGAAATTACATCAGCCATGATTGTTTAATTTTAACCTAACGTTTTAAGTAAAAAAATTTTGTTTGATTTTAGTCCGGTGCTAACTTTGTTTAATCCTAAGGTCTCTAGGATTTGTTTGCTGTTGATAAACCTTTTTTTTAATTAGATTTACCAAATAAAGGAAATTAATTAGTTAATTAAAATCCAATGATATGTCACTTTTAAATCCAATGACACGAAACGAATATTCTGTGAAAGTAATGTCAACTTTTTAATTAATGTGGTCAATAGAAAGTCTAAACCTTAAAAAGACACAAAAAAATGTTTTTAACTGACTACTTTTTGGATCAAAAAGTAACTTTTTGAAAAAGTTCAAAAGAAGATTTTGGATCTTCTTTGAATTTTCTAATGAACCAACACAATCTTCGTAGATTGTGAAGGTTTTTGCAAAATCAAAACGTAGGGTTTTTTCTAGGGTTTTTTGTGGCGGCTATGCTGTTCTTCATAGAATCAACAATCGGTTTGTTGATTGAAGAACAAAAACAGATGTTAGTGAGTTTTTCACAAGAATGTGATGATTTTAAACATTTTGAGCGATTCAAACGGTTCAAAACAATGTATGTTTTGATGAAAATTGAATGAAATAGTACATGAACAAGTTTTATCAAAAACCCTTTAAAACCGATAAGGTTTTAAGGTAATGAGATGATATTTTTTTGTGTTAAAAACTATTGTTGAATGTTGAAAATAGATAGAACAATACCCGTGTATTGTTGTATCAGAGAATACCCATGTATTCTAATGGGTTTTCAGAGAATGTTTGATGATGAACATAATGAAAACTCGTGTATGAATGATGTTTAGAGCTTTAAAATCATAGAAACTTCTTAACAATGCACAAAAAAAGATTAAGAAATCATGTTTGTTAAGCATTTGATGAATGTTAAGAGTAGAAGAAGGTTGTTGTGATGTATTTTTAGCTCGTAAATGTATGGTTTGAAGCTAATGAATCACTGAAATCATCTTGTTGATTGAGAGGATCAAAAATCAATGAATGATTTGAGCCAAGGCTCTGATACCACGTGATGAAATCAACTTAAACACATGTTGAACATCAACATATTAGAACAATATTCAACATGAACAGGTTGATTCCCCTAAGGATCTTTTCAAAATCTCCCAATAATCAACAAACATGAACCATGGTGCGAAAACCCATGATAGATGCTATGAAATCAGTGTGTGTGAGTGATTGTGTGTGATTGGATGCTTGAAAATAATAATAACTGCTTGTTTGATTGATTGTTCAAAAGCTTACAAAGGATTAGGGTAGAATGATATTTATAGCCTGTACACATAGCTATATACAATTACTAAACTACCCTTATGTTAATGAAAATTACATAAATAAGCCTAAGTCTACAAGCTATCCGCTGTGATGATTGGTCATCCGCTGTGGATGTTTTGGTCATCCGCTTTGGAAGAAGATTGTTTATCCGCTATGCATTGGAAGCTGTCCGCTATGAATTGTTTATTGTTGTTAGCTATGGAATGTTCATCCGCTGTGGATGAACATCCGCTGTAGATGAACATCCGCTGTGGATGAATATCCGCTATGTAATTGTATCCGTTGTCTGTTGTTCATCCGCTGTTGGATGTCTTCATCTGCTACACACAGTTAGACTTAAATCTTCATTCACGGCATGTTGACCTTCATCCGCTATGGGATGTCTTCATCCGCATTAGAGCTTTGTTCATCCGCATTGGTGGTACTTCATCGGCTGCGGGTACTAGTCAAAATTTCTTTTATCTACAATTCTGAAAAAGAAATTTAAACAAATATTAGTTAATGTTATGATTGTTAATGATTCTAATGTGTTAGTAAATGATTGTTTGGATGTTAGAACACATTATGTTTGTTATATGTTTGATTATCGCAAGCACCATTCTTTAAAGCATTAATCCATTTATGCACTTGTTGAGTCCAACAGTAGCCTCGATCACATCAATGCTTCCCAACTCCTTCTGCCTGATGTCTCGCCAACATACAGGCGTCCTACACAACCTATCGTATAGTATATCATATGGGGGCATACCAATGCTGGTATGATAACTGTTGTTGTATGAAAATTCAGCTAACGGTAAGTGATCGTCCCAAATTCCTCCAAAATCAATAACACATGCTCGGAGCATATCCTCAAGCGTCTGTATGGTTATCTCTGACTGACCATATGTCTGAGGATGATAAGCTATACTGATGTGTAGCCTCATACCCATCACATCAGGGAATCTCTTCCAAAACATAGATGTAAACCGAGTGTCACGATCAGAAACTATAGACACCGGTACACCATGACGAGTCATAATATCTTTGATGAACAGGTCCGCCAACCTCTCAGATGAATATGTCTCATGGATCAGTAGAAAGTGAGCACTCTTCGTCAAACGGTCAACTATCATCCATATGTCATCGTACCCCCTTGCCGTACGTGGTAACTTCAAAATGAAGTCCATGGTTGTAAGGCCCCGTTTCTGGGACGCTTACAGCTGGACCGTCATCGCATAAAATATTTAAAACATACATTACTCTTGCAGTAGAATTTAAAACATTCATTAATAATTTAAAACATATCATTACGTTACATCATTCGTATGAATTTCAAAATACAACATCATCTCAAAATGTGGATGCCAGCCTCAAAACGTCCCCAGTAGCTTATGAATCCATGCCTGCAACTCCTCAGCATCAACAAAATATCTGCCAACTAACATGCATACAAAAAGTCAGCGACGCTGAGTGAGTTTTGGTTTTATAAATAAAATACTTTACTTTCATTAAAACATAACGTTTACATTCGTTGGTGATCACACATCATACGTAAACATTGACAATAATTATTATTATCTTCGTCATCGTTCATCATCAAACAATACATACTTACTATCATCCGAATCCTGCCTCATGCAATACCCCCTACTCATGTCCGAAGACTGATACTGTGCCGGGGCCTGTAAACAATCCCCTGACTCATGTTCGAAGACTGACACAGTACCGGGGTACGCGGCAATGATATTATCTCGTATGCAACACCCTCGACTCATGTCCAAAGACTGATACTGTGCCGGGGCCTGTAAACAAACCCCCGACCATGTCCGAAAACTGACACAGTACCGGGGCGAGCAACAAGACCTCATCTCCTTCACATGCCATCCTGTCTCATGCAATACCCCCGACTCATGTCCGAAGACTGATACTATGCCGGGGCCTGTAAACAAACCCCCGACTCATGTCCGAAGACTGACACAGTGTCAGGATCAGTGATTTTAAGTTTGATCAATTAGAGTTGAATCGCAGCGGAATTAGAACAAGAATTAGACAAATATTGCAAGAACATAATAGATATTCAATGGAACAGTACACGGTTATAGAGAAAGAGGGTTTTCTGCAAAATAGATAATATCATTCATGCACACATGCTTCGGTATGGCGGCTGCTAAGCTTTTTCTAAGTTTCGCTATCGCTGCACCCTTACAATTAGGTCAACATTCCTTATTTAGAGAATGTGACGTCTGCTGATGTCACTTGATAGTGACATCTAACAGAATTATTACAAACAACTGAAAGTAAGCAAACTACTGAGAATGTTCATAACAACTGAGAACATCTCAGAGTATGCTAAGTACAAGATGAAACTGAAACTACTGAAACTACAAGTACTGATTACAAGAAACATAAAACTACTGAAAGGAAACCATCACAACTACTGAAGAGGTCTTCTTCAGCTATTGTGAGAACATCTGAAACTTGGTCTTCAGTCTTTGTCTTCAGTTCTTTAGCTTCAGACTTTGTCTTCAGCTCTTTCACTTCAGACTTTGTCTTCAGCTCTTTCACTTCAGACTTTGTCTTCAGCTCTTTCACTTCAGACTTTGTCTTCAGACCTTGTTATCAGTTGATGTCTTCAGCTGTTGCAGACTACTTCAGTTGTTGTAATGTCCGTGGGACTTAAAGGTTTTTCTGATCAGGCTCATTGGTTCTTTTGGTCCAACAAACTCCCCCTGAACCAATGCAGCCAAAACCTTTAAGCTTATTGAGGTCCCACTTATTCTTGGCAGAAATACTCTCTTGATCAGCTTCAGAGATATCAGATAAGCACAGGCCAGGGAACAGGTTTCAGTAGATGTGAATGTCAAAGGATGGAAGGGAACTCTGTCTTGGGGAACTGGACACAGAGCTGTTATCCAAACCATGAAACCTACTTCCCATTGATGAGTCTATAAGACTCTCTGACGTAGGCCTCAAGGAGAACAACTTGTTCCTCCTTAGTGAGTTCTTTTGCTTCTCCTTCGAAGAAGAACTCTGGGCCATAGTACTCTGATAGGTACTTTAACGTCTTTCCATTTTTCAACTCAATAGTTGTTATCTCTCTGTAAGCAAATTCATCTGGGTGAGTCCCTTCTAATAACAACTGGAGTTCATTTTTCTTGATCTCTTCAAGCCTCTTGTATAACAACCCCTTCTTGACCATTTTGTTCTCCATTAGAGTTTGAGGGGTCATCTTTGACTTGTAGGCTCTCTTGAAGTCTTCAAGTATCTCCCAGGGTGAGACTACAATGGCCAACATAATAACAGCATCTATGGTCTTTCTCACTTGGCCATTGTATCTACTTGGTATGGATTTCTTATGAATTCTAGAACTAACCCTGGGGTCTGGCCAAATCCTTACTCTCTCCTTTTGATATTGAAAGGTATACCTGAGAGCATACAGCCTTTGAGCTTGTTTCTTCATGGCTTGTATAGATGATGACTGAGGAAACTCTTTGTCAACCATCTTCAAAAGTTGCTCATCGTGCTGTTTCTGCTGTTCTTCTTCTTCAATCTTAACTTTCACCATTTGCCTCTGAAAGTCTGGTGTGATCATTTGTTGACTTCTGGGCTCAGGTATTTTTAGAACAGCAGAGATTGGCAGACTGTCTTCTTCATCATCTTCTTCTTCTTCTTCCATCCTCAACACCCTTCTCCTCCTTTTGGGTGCATCATTGGATGTGGTTTGAGGTGGTTTTTGGGGTAAGGGAGTTGGTTTTGAGGGTTGAGTTGGTTTAAGTTTAGGTTTAGGGATTGGTTTGGAGAGTTGTGGGGTTGGTTGTTTTTGAGTGGGAGTTTGGGAAGGCTGATCTAGCATTTTTGTGGTAAGTTTGGCTTTGGAAAGCTTGGCCATATCAGTTCTCTTCCCAGCACCTGCTTCATCTAATGCTTCGATAATCAACCCCTTATTGAATGCTTCAGAAGCACAGATTCTGGTGGTTATTGCCAGAATACTGTCTCTGGTCCATGATTTAATCTCAATTAATGATCTTCCCATGTATTTTGCAATCAACCTGATCATTATCTCCAACCTCTCCCTTTCCATCACACTGTAACTGGCCCATCTCTCTTGTATCTCTTTAATCTCCAGCCTTCTGATCTCAGTGTCTAAAGTAGCTGTATCAAAGCCTTGTCTGAAGAGTTGGTCTATTATTCTGTCCATTGATCTGCTGTGAGCTTCATCAGCTTCTTTAATCAGATCTTCCAATGATTTCTCTTCATTAGGCTTTTGAGTTTCAGCACTTTTCTTTCTCTTGTATGTGATCAGCTGTTTTTCCTTTTCTAACTCCTTTTCTTTCTCTTGTTGTTTCTCATCTTCCACTCTCTTTCTCTTTCTTTCTTTCACTACCTTAGACTCCCCCTTTTTGGGTGCATTGGGTTCAGGGGTTTGAATGGCAGAAAGCTTCTTTTGCACAACATCATCAACAAGTGTTTGTAGATTTGAGGAGATCCTCTCGTCAATGGCTTTATGCACAATCTCATTGATGATGGAAGTGATGAGAGGTAAGGAATGTTGAAAGGTAGCAACCATCTGCTCAAAGGGGTTCTGTCTCTAAGAGGTGGTGCCAAAAGCAGTGGCTGGTGGCTCAGTTGAGTGTAGTGGCTGAGTGTTTGGTGAACCTTCAGATGAAGGTGCCATCTGTGGGTTTATTGGGGCAGATGGACTTTGATCCTGAGACATTTTGGCAAGCAGTTCTTTGAGTCTGCTCACCTCAGCCTCAAGGATTGTGTTATGGGCTAAGACATCAAAGAAAAAGCCCAGGTCATCATCAGTCTTTCCTGAATCACCTGACCTACTGATTGAATCAGGATGGACATGCCCTGAGTGTAGATCAGTTGTAGCATGTGCCCCTTGTTCTTGGTTCTGGGGACTTCCTGCCTCAGGACTGAGTCCTTCATCGGCAGTTGCCTCTGGTGAGGACTTAGAGATGTTACCAACTGCATCCTATTCATTTGCTGAATCAGTAGAAGTGGCAGCCTCACCAGATGTTCTAACCTCCTCCTCTACACGGGGAGATTGAACATTATAACCCCTGTGCTGTGGGTTATCAGCAGCATTTTGGTCCTCTTCCTCAGCTGTTGAGGTTCTTCCCATTGTAATTGGTTTCTGGGGAGGAGGAGAGGAATGCAGCTAACTCAGCAGTTGTGCTACTATAATGGTTGGGCTCTGAGGGGCGGTTGCATGTGGAGATAGGTTTGAAGCAGATTGCACCCGGGGTGACTGGTGCTCTTCAATGGTAACCTTCTCAATTGAGATAGGTTCTAGAATTGTGGTATCCCCAATTATGGTTGCATTAGGATCCTGTTGAGAGGATGCCTGAGCGGCTAGGGCTGGTGGAGTCTTTGACACTACTGGGGGGTTAGAACCAGTAAGTGTTTCCTGTATTGGTGGTACAGGGGCATCCTCAGGGGACTCATCTCCCTGAGTAGCCTTTTTGGGCTTTTTGGTGTTGGGTTTGGTGGGGACTTTGGATCTGGAAGTGGAGGCTGTGGGTTCCCGCTGCTTGAGTTTTAGCAGCCGGGCAGCCCCTTTCAGTGTAGGGTCAGAGTTGTGCCTGGAGTATACTTCAGGCAATACAGCCGGAGCAGGGACTCCAAGGCCAACAAGGCCGTCTGATTTTAGCTGATTTAAAATTATGGCCATAAGAAACCTGGGATATAATATCCATCTGTTTGCCACAGGTTTCAAAGCCAGATCCTTTAGTTCCATGAAAACTATCTCAGAAAAATTTAGATTTTGTCGTTCAAAGATAAAGTATAATACCTGTTGCCATCGGGAGGACATCTGATCCCATGAGGAGGTTTTTGGTGCAAGGCAGACATTCAGCATGTGGAATATAAGACGTTCAGCATCATGGAAGTGCTTCTTCAGAATGGTGGTAGCACTTAAGTCTCCTTCATACCCGTTATTAATGAAAGACATATCAGTTGTGCCTTTCGGGTATTCTGTGACGCAGGTGGCATCATGTAGATTTAGGGTTTGTCGAATGATGTCTGGAGTGATGACCACCTGTTTCTGGTTAACCAACGACTGGAGAGTGATTTGGCGATCATTCTCACCAGTTTGCACAGAGACGTTGGTCCAGAATTGGCTTAGGGAATCGGGGTATATGGTAGGATTCAGAAGAAAAGCGGTTCGGTACTGGGAATCTACCATAAGATCGATGGCATTATCAAATTTGTTCCAAAAGGCCGATTTCGAGAGGTAGGCAACACAGTTGTGTCTGGGTTTGAGTTTCATGGTCGCCATTGTTGAGAGAGTGAAGGACATGAAACGGCTAATGAAACGTTTGAAATTAGGTTTACGTATTTATAGTGTAAGAAAAGGCTGATATAAAACGACTGAAAGTATTGGTGCTGTCATCAGTTGTTTGAAAACAACTGAAGACCTGGTATTAACTTTCAGAAGTTGCAACAACTGAAGACTTGGTATTAGTCATCAGTAGTTGTGAAACTACTGAAGACATGGTTTTGGCTTCAGGTGTTGTAAACAACTGAAGATTTGGTGTTAGTCATCAGTAGTTGTAAAACTACTGAAGACATGGTTTTGGCTTCAGTTGTATGAAGTGAAACAGCAGTTGTAGAAACAACTGAAGAGAAAAGTTTCTAATCAGCTGTTGTCGTCAATTCTTAGCTCATCAGCTGTTTCATGCTGACCTCAACACTTATCAGACTTTTTCTGATTTTCAGACGTTTCATTGGTCATCAGTACTTATCTGTTATACTTACATCAGTAGTTGTAACTACATCAGTTCTTTTCAATAGATAGAGTACTTCAGTACTTTTAAGTAATTTAGTGTTCAGTAGTTATGAAAACTACTGAGGATAAAAGAACTTATCAGTACTTATTTGTGACAATAGTATACGAATGCTCATCAGTACTTGTTGACTGAGATCATCAGTAGTTGTCACTTATTCTAGCTGCAGCATACCAAGCCTTAACACTAGGTTTTGGAAAGTTGAACTGTCCAAAGGCTTAGTAAATATGTCTGCAAGCTCATCAGCACTAGGAACAAACTTTGGATCAATCAGACCTTTTTCAAAACAATCCCTAATAAAATGGTGTCTGATCTCAATATGTTTGGTCCTAGAGTGCTGGACTGGATTCTTGACAATACAAAGAGCTGAAGCACTACCCATTAGTAATGGAGTCTTTGTCTCTGTAATGCCATAATCCAATAATTGATTCTGAAGCCAGAGTACCTGAGATGTACAACTTGCAGCAGCAATGTACTCGGCTTCAGCAGTGGATGTAGCAACAGATGTTTGTTTCTTACTCTGCCAAGAAACCAAACAGTTGCCTAGGAATTGACATCCACCAGAAGTTGATTTTCTAGTTACTTTACACCCTGCATAGTCACTATCAGAAAAAGCAACTAATTTGCAAGAGTGCCCAGTGGAATACCAAAGACCTAGAGATTGAGTACCTTGCAGATATCTAAAGATCCTCTTGACTGCAATCAAATGAGACTCTTTAGGAGCAGCCTGAAATCTAGCACAAACACAAGTTGCAAACATAATATCTGGTCTAGAAGCTGTTAAGTACATCAAGGACCCAATCATACATCTGTAAAGTGTTTCATCAACAGCTTTACCTTTCTGATCTGCATCCAGTTGTGTGGTGCTGCACATAGGAGTAGAATAGGGCTTACAGTTTTGTAAATCAAAATTTTCCAAAAGACTCTTTGTGTATTTTGACTGATGAATGAAAGTTCCATTAGCCTTTTGTTTGATTTGCAAACCTAGAAAGAACTGTAATTCTCCCATGGCACTCATTTTGAATTTTTGTTGCATCAACTTTGTAAATGCATCACACAACTGTGGATCAGAGGATGCAAAAATAATATCATCAACATAAATTTGAACAAGGAGCTTATGCTGACCCACTTTCTTAATGAACAAAGTTTTATCTATGGAGCCTCTAGTGAAATTATTCTGAAGAAGAAAATTTGATAGTGTTTCATACCAGGCTCTAGGAGCTTGTTTCAACCCATAAAGAGCCTTATCAAGTTTATACACCCAATCAGGATGTTTATTATCCTCAAAACCTGGTGGTTGACACATATAAACCTCTTCTTTTATTTTACCATATAAAAATGCACTTTTGACATCCATTTGAAAAACTTTAAGATTGTGGAATGCAGCATAGGCTAAGAACAATCTAATTGCCTCCAATCTGGCTACAGGGGCAAAGGTTTCATCATAATCAATACCTTCTTCTTGTGAAAACCCCTGGACAACCAGTCTGGCCTTGTTCTTGACAATTTGCCCATGTTCATCTGTTTTATTCCTAAACACCCATTTAGTGCCTATTGCACACTTATCTGGGGGTAGAGGAACCAGTTCCCACACTTGCTGCTTTTTGAACTGAAGAAGCTCAAGCTGCATGGCATCAACCCATCCATTGTCTCTAATGCAATATGATAGTTCTTTGGCTCTTGCTGACTGATGAAGAGAGCATAGAAGCAGAAGTTGGACAATTGACTTCTAGTTGAGACACCAGCATTGATATCATCAATGATTTGAGACATTGGGTGATTCTTCAGCTCTTGGTACACTATGAGATCTGTGCAAGTGTTTGTAGCACGCTCAGCAGCAACAGATGTTGATGCAGATTCTTGAAACCAAGTATTAGATGGCAAGTCAAATGAATTAGAGGATTCAAAAATCTCATCAGCATTTGTTGTGGATGGTGCTACTGAAGCTACAGGAACATCAAGTTTAGTAGACTCAGGCAGTTGATCACAAAACTTGAATAGGTGAGTACTGGGATCATCATCAACATCAGTACCACCAGATGGATGACTAGCTGCAGAAGGTGATGAATTCACATGATCTGCAATAGCTGGAGGCTGATAAGGAACATACTGCAGTATGTCCAGATCAAACAACTCCACAGGGTTTTGTGGAATTTTGTCCTTAGGGGATTCATTGAACTTCACATGCAAAGTTTCTTCAACCATCTTTGTTCTGCAGTTGAACACTCTGTAAGCCTTGCAAGTGGATGAATACCCAACAAAATACTGTTGGACCAAAAGAACCAATGAGCCTGATCAGAAAAACCTTTAAGTCCCACGGACATTACAACAACTGAAGTAGTCTGCAACAGCTGAAGACATCAGCTGATAACAAGGTCTGAAGACAAAGTCTGAAGTGAAAGAGCTGAAGACAAAGTCTGAAGTGAAAGAGCTGAAGACAAAGTCTGAAGTGAAAGAGCTGAAGACAAAGTCTGAAGTGAAAGAGCTGAAGACAAAGTCTGAAGTGAAAGAGCTGAAGACAAAGTCTGAAGACAAAAGCTGAAGACAAAGACTGAAGACCAAGTGTCAGATGATTGTCACAACAGCTGAAGAAGACCTCTTCAGTAGTTGTGATGGTTTCCTTTCAGTAGTTGTAGTTTCCTTTCTGTACTTATAGTTTCAGTAGTTTTATGTTTCTTCGTGTACTTAGAATAATCTGAGATGTTCTCAGTTGTTGTGAACATTCTCAGTAGTTTGCTTACTTTCAGTAGTTTGTAATAATTCTGTTAGATGTCACTATCAAGTGACATCAGCAGACGTCACATTCCTATATATAAGGAATGCTGACCTAATTGTAATCGGTGCAGCTTAGGAAAACCTAGCAGCCGCCACACCGAAGCATGTGTGCATGAATGTTATTATCTCTTTGCAGAAAACCCTATATCTATATAACCGTGTACTGTTCCATTGAATATTTATTGTGTTCTTGCTATATTTGCTTAATTCTTGCTCTAATTCCGCTGTGATTCAACTCTAATTGATCAAACTTAGATCACTGATCCTAACAAATGGTATCAGAGCGGGTTAATCATTGATCGGTTTAACAATTGATCATTGAAACTGCTATTTTGATATCTATAGTTTGATCGAATTAGCATATGTGCAAGAACTGGTTATAAAGATTGATTTTCTGCTGCTTCTGGTTATTTAATTTGAGTTTCTTCTTGGTTCTTATTGAGTTTGTTGTGTTTTTGTGCAAAATCTTTTGAAACTTGATTGATTTGGTTTGAATCTGAGAATGACTACTCCATCTAATGATCCTCACAATACTGGCTCCTCAACCAAGCCTCCGATGCTGGTTAGGAGTGAGTATAACATATGGCAACGAAGAATGCTCCATCACCTGTCTGTTAACAGTTCAGGTTGTTGGACATCTGTGGTTCATGGTCCACACAAGCCTATGGTGAACAATCCGGAGACCAATCAAATGGTTCCGAAGAAGAAGGAGCAATACTCAGATGAAGATCGTAAACTGTTTGAGATTGATGCTAAAGCCCATGGAATTCTGGCCATGGCACTGCCGAATGAAATCTATTCTGGGCTTATGCATCATGAAACTGCTCATGACCTCTGGAATGCTTTGAAGGAACAATTCGGAGGAACTGATGAGGTCTTAGCAAACAACAGAGAAATCCTCGCCCAACAATATGAGACATTCTCTCATAGGAAGGGTGAGACACTGACTCAACAGTTTGAGCGTTTCTCCTGCTTGATCTCTGAACTGAAAATGGTCAAGCAAGAGTATACTAACAGCCAGATGAACAACAGATTCCTCAGATCACTGCCTGAGAGATGGGACACATACACCATTGTCCTACGCTCCAGTGCAAATCTGGATAGCCTATCTCTCACCCAACTCCATGGGAAACTGCTTACATTTGAAAGAGAGATAGAGCAGAAAAGGAAACTGGCATCATCAGGAAAGCTCTCTGATGACTTTGTACCAGGTAACACTGCCTTGGTCGGTCATGAGTCAGAATATGCTGGATCAGAAAGTCATTATGATGAGCATATAGATTTCTCTTCAAACAGTTCTGATCATGCATTTGTTGGTGTTGACAGTCATTCTGGGTGTAATAGTGATAATTTATGTTTTATCATGGATGATTTGCAAGGTATTGCTGATGATGATTTAGAAGAGATGGATATTTTGAGCCAAATGGCCCTGATCAATATCAGATCTCAAAAGTTCTACAAGAGAACTGGTAGGAAATTTCCAGGACTCTCTGGCAAAACCAAAGTTGGTTTTGACAAGAGTAAGTTGAGGTGTCACAAATGCCACAGGCTTGGGCACTTTGCAAGAGAGTGTAGATCAACTGGATCTAACTCCTCTGCACCCTTTGTGACCTTTCCAAGCAATAGTTCACAAAACAAAGGGCAACATCCTGCTAGTTCTGGTCATCACTCACAACCTCAATCTCCTGCATACTTTGTCCCTCAGGGTTCAATGCCATATCCTTATCCCTGCTATTATATGCCACAGCCAAATCCAGTTCATGTCCCTATAGCACAACAACCTCAAGCCCTACCTGAGCCTCAACCATCTCCATCACAATCTCAACCTCATCACAGCTTCTTCACACCAGGAGTTGTTGACTGGAGCAGCTTACCAGATGATCTTTCTGGTTTCAATGAGCAACTATCTGCTGGTGCTGGTCAACATGGTGGTGAACATCCTTTTGGGAATCTTGCTCTCATGGCCCTGGAGTCTACTGAGGGTTCCTGCTCAGATGCTTCATCTTCACAGGTAACCCAGATATCTTCTGAGGCTAAAGCCAAGTTATGTTCTGAATCATGCATAGCTGCCTTTGTCTCTATTAGAGAGGCAAATGTAGCTTTAATCAGTCAAAATCTTGAGCTTGAGAAAACTATTTCCAAAAGAAAAGATGAGTATGTGTCTGCACTTAATGACAAAGATGATGAGATTTACAAGCTTAAATGCCAACTTAATGATGAAAAGGCTAAGGTAGAGGTCATACTCGAGAACCACAGAAGTCTCAAAGAGACACTTGCAGCTACCCAAGTTGAGTGTGACCGATGGGTAACATCCTGCAAGGGATTTGAAATGCTTCTCAGCAAGCAAACAGCTTCAAATGTGAAGTTTGGAATAGGTTACAATCATACTGCACCACCTACTGATTTTACTTCAAAATCAATAGTAAAATCTGAAGGTGAAAGTAATTTCCAAACCACATCATCATGTGATTCATCCTCAAATGATAATACAAAATTAGAGGATGAAGTCAGTGTTAAGATCTCAGCAAATCAATTGCCTGATGGTTTAAATGCTGATAAACACATGAAGCTGAGAAATTCAGATGTTGTTCCTCAAAGTACTCCAAGTACTGAAGGGCAAGTCACAACATCTGAAAAGCATTTCAAATCTGATGAAATAAAAGGATTAACAACTGCTGAGGAATCTATCATACGGTCTTTCAGGACGGATAGAGAACAGCTGAAGAACAAGTCTTCAGTTGTTACCGATCCTTCAGTACTTAACACAAGTACTGAAAGGAGGAAAGTACTGAAGATCACACCTTCAGTAGTTTCCACTTCAGCAGTTGATCAATCCAAGATGAAGAATAAGCCATGTGAAATATGTGGTAAATTCAATCATCTATCTGATGAATGCTGGTACAAAAAGGGTTCCAAACTCAACAGAGATAAGCTCATTAAAGAAGAAATAAATAAAATGAAAAATGAGTTTGAAACCAAGTTTGTACCACAGTCATCTAAAACTGATAAACCCAAGGCCTCACCAAAATCCAAAAAGAAGGATGGGGTTTATCAGAAAACAGCTGATAGTGTTCCTCATGATAAACATCAGACGAAGTCTGTGAATTTCAAGAAGGAGGAAATGGTGGGTCACAGGAACTCATCAAAAACAAGTACTGATGTGTCAAATGAGTTGAAGGCCTTAGCAACAAATCAGACACAACTTGTTATGATGGTTCAGCATTTGTTGGGGAGAGTTAACCAACTAGATGCACCTGTGATCAAACCACTGAAAAGGAAATCCAAGCCCAAATCTAAGAATTCCATTTCAGCACCATCTCCACCTTCATCAGCTGTTAATCATGAGAAACAAGTTATGGTTAAATCTGTTGATGAAAACATACCCAAAACCAAAAAGGTTTGGGTCTCTAAAGCTAACTAGTTTCTTATGATAATGCAGGGTTCTTCAGCATGCCAAAGAAGCATCTGGTATGTAGACAGTGGAGGATCTATGCATATGACTGGGAGCAGTTCTCTTCTTAATGACTACTCTCAAGGAAAGAAGGGATTTGTCTCATTTGGAAATGATGCTAAGGGTTACATCATCGGGAAAGGATTTGTGTCAAATGGAGAAATCAGATTTGATGATGTTAACCATGTGGAGAATCTCAAGTATAATCTACTGAGTGTTAGTCAGATGTGTGATAAAGGGCATGTTGCACTTTTCACAAGCCAGAACTGCCGGATTCTGTCTTCCAAAGTTCTGAGGCTGATTGACAAGGTATTGGATGAATATACTCTCCTGAAGGCCAACAGGATAGGAAGAGTATATGCCTTGGATTTGTCAAAGAAGATTGATTTAAAAGGTCATCCTTGCCTGTTCTCCAAGGCCTCTCCTCAGGAATCTAAACTGTGGCATAGAAGGCTGGGTCATGTTAATCTCAAAAACATGAATCAGCTGATCCACAAAAGTTTAGTAAGAGGTCTACCAATAAAGGAGTTCCTCTGTGATGAAACCTGCACTGCTTGTTTAAAAGGAAAACAACACAAAGTCTCATTTCCTCCTATAGAAGAACCAAAGTCCACTGCCTGCTTGCAATTACTGCACATGGATCTCTTTGGTCCTGTGAGAGTAATGAGCATGGCAAAGAAGAAATACTGTCTGGTAATTGTGGATGATTACTCCAGATTTGTATGGACCTTCTTCTTGCATTCAAAGGATGAGGCTGCTCAGACAATTATTAACTTTGTGTTGTATGTTGAGAAGCAGTATTCCCTATCAGTCAAGTGTATAAGAAGTGATAATGGAACTGAATTTAGAAACCATACACTTGATGATTTCTACCTTTCAAAAGGAATCAAGAGGCAGTATAGCATCCCAAGGACTCCAGAACAAAATGGAGTAGTGGAGAGAAAGAACAGGACCCTAATTGAAGCTGCAAGGTCCATGTTGGCTGACTCTGGTTTGCCACTGACCTTTTGGGCTGAAGCTGTCAACACAGCATGCTATGTGCAAAATAGAGCTTTAGTGAATCAGAGGTTGATGAAGACTCCTTATGAAGTTCTACATCATTTGGCTCCTCTAATTTCATTCTTCAGAGCATTTGGGTGTCCTTGTTACATTCTCAACACAAAGGATCAACTCCAAAAGTTTGATTCTAAGGTGGATGCAGGGTATTTTGTTGGGTACTCATCCACTTGCAAGGCTTACAGAGTGTTCAACTGTAAGACAAAGATGGTTGAAGAAACCTTGCATGTGAAGTTCAATGAATCTCCTAAGGACAAAATCCCACAAAACCCTGTGGAGTTGTTTGATCTGGACATACTGCAATATGTTCCTTATCAGCCTCCAGCTGTTGCAGATCATGTGAATTCATCACCTTCTGCAGCTAGTCATCCATCTGGTGGTACTGATGTTCATGATGATCCCAGTACTCACCTATTCAAGTTTAGTGATCAACTGCCTGAGTCTACTCAACTTGATGTTCCTGTAGCTTCAGTAGCACCATCCACAACAAATGCTGATGAGATTTTGAATCCTCTACTTCATTTGATATGCCATCTAACACTTGGTTTCAAGAATCTGGATCAACATCTGTTGCTGCTGAGCGTGCTACAAACACTTGCACAGATCTCATAGTGCATCAAGAGCTGAAGAATCACCCAACGTCTCAAATCATTGGTGATATCAATGCTGGTGTCTCAACTAGAAGTCAATTGTCCAACTTCTGCTTCTATGCTCTTTTCATCAGTCAGCAAGAGCCAAAGAACTATCATATTGCATTAAGAGACAATGGATGGGTTGATGCCATGCAGCTTGAGCTTCTTCAGTTCAAAAAGCAGCAAGTGTGGGAACTGGTTCCTCTACCCCCAGGTAAGTGTGCAATAGGCACTAAATGGGTGTTTAGGAATAAAACAGATGAAAATGGGCAAATTGTCAAGAACAAGGCCAGACTGGTTGTCCAGGGGTTTTCACAAGAAGAAGGTATTGATTATGATGAAACCTTTGCCCCTGTAGCCAGACTGGAGGCAATTAGATTGTTCTTAGCCTATGCTGCATTCCACAATCTTAAAGTTTTTCAAATGGATGTCAAAAGTGCGTTTTTATATGGTAAAATAAAAGAAGAGGTTTATGTGTGTCAACCACCAGGTTTTGAGGATAATAAACATCCTGATTGGGTGTATAAACTTGATAAGGCTCTTTATGGGTTGAAACAAGCTCCTAGAGCCTGGTATGAAACACTGTCAAATTTTCTTCTTCAGAATAATTTCACTAGAGGCTCCATAGATAAAACTTTGTTCATTAAGAAAGTGGGTCACATAAGCTCCTTGTTCAAATTTATGTTGATGATATTATTTTTGCTTCCTCTGATCCACAGTTGTGTGATGCATTTACAAAGTTGATGCAACAAAAATTCGAAATGAGTGCCATGGGAGAATTACAGTTCTTTCTAGGTCTGCAAATCAAACAAAAGGCTGATGGAACTTTCATTCATCAGTCAAAATACACAAAAGTCTTTTGGCAAAGTTTGATTTACAACACTGTAAGCCCTGTTCTACTCCCATGTGCAGCACCACACAACTGGATGCAGATCAGAAAGGTAAAGCTGTTGATGAAACACTTTACAGATGTATGATTGGGTCCTTGATGTACTTAACAGCTTCTAGACCAGATATTATGTTTGCAACTTGTGTTTGTGCTAGATTTCAGGCTGCTCCTAAAGAGTCCCATTTGATTGCAGTCAAGAGGATCTTTAGATATCTGCAAGGTACTCAATCTCTAGGTCTTTGGTATTCCACTGGGCACTCTTGCAAATTAGTTGCTTTTTCTGATAGTGACTATGCAGGGTGTAAATTAACTAGAAAATCAACTTCTGGTGGATGTCAATTCCTAGGCAACTGTTTGGTTTCTTGGCAGAGTAAGAAACAAACATCTGTTGCTACATCCACTGCTGAAGCCGAGTACATTGCTGCTGCAAGTTGTACATCTCAGGTACTCTGGCTTCAGAATCAATTACTGGATTATGGCATTACAGAGACTAAGACTCCATTACTAATGGATAGTGCTTCAGCTCTTTGTATCGTCAAGAATCCAGTCCAGCACTCTAGGACCAAACATATTGAGATCAGACACCATTTTATTAGGGATTGTTTTGAAAAAGGTCTGATTGATCCAAAGTTTGTTCCTAGTGCTGATGAGCTTGCAGATATATTTACTAAGCCTTTGGACAGTTCAACTTTCCAAAACCTAGTGTTAAGGCTTGGTATGCTGCAGCTAGAATAAGTGACAACTACTGATGATCTCAGTGAACAAGTACTGATGAGCATTCGTATACTACTGTCACAAATAAGTACTGCAGTTCTTTTATCCTCAGTAGTTTTCACAACTACTGAAGACTAAATTACTTAAAAGTACTGAAGTACTCATCTGTTGAACAGAACTAATGTAGTTACAACTGCTGATGTCAGAATAACAGATAAGTACTGATGACCTATGAAACATCTGAAACTCAGACAAAGTCTGATGAAGTGTTGAGGTCAGAATGAAACAGCTGATGAGCTAAGAATTGACGACAACAGCTGATGAGAAAATTTTCTCTTCAGTTGTTTCTACAACAGCTGCTTCATTTACAACTGAAGCCAAAACCATGTCTTCAGTAGTTTCACAACTACTGATGACTAACACCAAGTCTTCAGTTGTTACAACACCTGAAGCCAACACCATGTCTTCAGTAGTTTCACAACTACTGATGACTAATACCAAGTCTTCAGTTGTTACAACTTCTGAAAGTTAAAACCAGGTCTTCAGTTGTTTTCAAACAACTGATGACAGCACCAACACTTTCAGTCGTTTTATATCAGCCTTTGTCTTACCCTATAAATACCTAACCTACTTTCAGACGTTTCATTAGCCGTTTTCCGTCCTTTCACTCTCTCACCAATGGCGACCATGAAACTCAAACCCAGACACAACTGTGTTGCCTACCTCTCAAAATCGGCCTTCTGGAACAAATTTGATAACGCCATCGATCTTATGGTAGATTCCCAGTACCGAACCGCGTTTCTTCTGAATCCTACCATATACCCCGATTCCCTAAGCCAGTTCTGGACCAACGTCTCCGTGCAAACTAGTGAGAATGATAGCCAAATCACTCTCCAGTCGTTGGTCAACCAGAAACAGGTGGTCATCACTACGGACATCATTCGACAAACCCTAGATCTACATGATGCCACCTGTGTCACAGAATACCCGAAAGGCACAACCGATATGTCTTTCATCAACAACGGGTATGAAGGAGACTTAAGTGCTACCACCATTATGAAGAAGCACTTCCATGATGCTGAACGTCTTATCTTCCACATGGTGAATGTCTGCCTTGCACCAAAAACCTCTTCATGGGATCAAATGTCTTCCCGATGGCAACAGGTATTATACTCT
This sequence comes from Flaveria sonorensis, assembly GCA_025506505.1. Lineage (NCBI taxonomy): Eukaryota > Viridiplantae > Streptophyta > Magnoliopsida > Asterales > Asteraceae > Flaveria > Flaveria sonorensis. The sequence continues at coordinate 24,668,235 of CM046439.1, read as the reverse complement.
ATCTTTGAACGCCAAACTTTAAATTTTTCTGAGATAGTGTTTATGGAACTAAAGGATCTGGCCTTGAAACCTGTGGCAAACAGATGGATATTATATCCCAGGTTTCTCATGGCCATAATTTTAACACAGCTAAAATCAGACGGCCTTGTTGGCCTTGGAGTCCCTGCTCCGGCTGTATTGCCTGAAGTATACTCCAGGCACAACTCTGACCCTACAATGAAAGGGGCTGCCCGGCTGCTCAAACCCAAGCAGCGGGAACCCACAGCCTCCACTTCCAGATCCAAAGTCCCCACCAAACCCAAAACCAAAAAGCCCAAAAAGGCTACTCAGGGAGATGAGTCCCCTGAGGATGCCCCTGTAACACCAATACAGGAAACACTTACTGGTTCTAACCCCCCAGTAGTGTCCAAGACTCCACCAACCGTAGCCGCTCAGGCATCCTCTCAACAGGATCCTGATGCAACCAAAATTGGGGATACCACAATGCTGGAACCTATCTCAATTGAGAAGGTTACCATTGAAGAGCACCAGTCACCCCGGGTGCAATCTGCTTCAACCCTATCTCCAAATGCAACCGCCCCTCAAAGCCCAACATTTATTGTTGCACAAGTGTTGAGTCAGCTGCATTCCTCTCCTCCTCCCCAGACACCAATTACAATGGGGAGAACATCTGAGGAAGAGGACCAAAATGCTGCTGATAGCCCACAGCACAGGGGTTATAATGTTCAATCTCCCCGTGTAGAGGAGGAGGTTAGAACATCTGGTGAGGCTGCCACTTCTACTGATTCAGCAAATGAACAGGATGAAGTTGGTAACATCTCTAAGACCTCACCAGAGGCAACTGCCGATGAAGGACTCAGTCCTGAGGCAGGAAGTCCCCAGAACCAAGAACAAGGGGCACATGCTACAACTGATCTACACTCAGGGCATGTACATCCTGATTCAATCAGGAGGTCAGGTGATTCAGCAAAACTGATGATGACCTGGGCTTTTTCTATGATGTCTTAGCCCATAACACAATCCTTGAGGCTGAGGTGAGTAGACTCAAAGAACTGCTTGCCAAAATGTCTCAGGATCAAAGTCCATCTGCCCCAATAAACCCACAGATGGCACCTTCATCTGAAGGTTTCCCAAACACTCCGCCACTTCACTCAACTGAGCCACCAGCCACTGTTGTTGGCACCACCTCTCAGGGACAGAACCCCTCTGAGCAGATGGTTGCTACATTTCAAACTTCCTTACCTCTCATCACTCCCATCATCAATGAGATTGTACATAAAGCCATTGATGAGAGGATCTCCTCGACTCTAAAAACACTTGTTGATGATGCTGTGCAGAAGCTTTCTGCCATTCAAACCCCTGAACCCAATGCACCCAAAAAGGGGGAGTCTAAGGTAGTGAAAGAAGGAAAGAGAAAGAGAGTGGAAGAGGATAAACAACAAGAAAAAGAACAGGAAAAACAGCTGATCACATACAAGAGAAAGAAAAGTGCTGGAACTCAAAAGCCTGATGAAGAGAAATCATTGGAAGATCTGATTAAAGAAGCTGATGAAGCTCACAGCAGATCAATGGACAAAATAATAGATCAACTCTTCAGACAGGGCTTTGATACAGCCACATTAGACACTGAGATCAGAAGGCTGGAGATTAATGAGATACAAGAAAGATGGGCCAGTTATAGTGTAATGGAAAGGGAGAGGTTGGAGATAATGATCAGGTTTATTGCAAAATACTTGGGAAGATCATTAATTGAGATTAAATCATGGACCAGAGACAGTATTCTGGCAATAACCACCAGAATCTGTGCTTCTGAAGAATTCAACAAGGGGTTGATTATAGAAGCCTTAGACGAAGCAGGTGCTGGGAAGAGAACTGATATGGCCAAGCTTTCCAAAGCCAAACTCACCATAAAAATGCTAGATCAGCCTTCCCAAACTCCCTCTCAAAAACAACCAACCCCACAACTCTCCAAATCAACTCAACCCTCAAAACCAACTCCCTTACCCCAAAAACCACCTCAAACCACATCCAGTGATGCACCCAGAAGGAGGAGAAGGGTGTTGAGGATGGTAGAAGAAGAAGAAGAAGAAGATGATGAAGAAGATAGTCTGCCAATCTCTGCTGTTCTAAAATTACCTGAGCCCAGAAGTCAACAAATGATAACACCAGACTTTCAGAGGCAAATGGTGAAAGTTAAGATTGAAGAAGAAGAACAACAGAAACAGCACGATGAGCAACTTTTGAAGATGATTGACAAAGAGTTTCCTCAGTCATCATCTATACAAGCCATGAAGAAACATGCTCAAAGGCTGTATGCTCTCAGGTATACCTTTCAATATCAAAAGGAGAGAGTAAGGATTTGGCCAGACCCCAGGGTTAGTTCTAGAATTCATAAGAAATCCATACCAAGTAGATACAATGGCCAAGTGAGAAAGACCATAGATGCTGCTATTATGTTGGCCATTGTAGTCTCACCCTGGGAAATACTTGAAGACTTCAAGAGAGCCTACAAGTCAAAGATGACCCCTCAAACTCTAATGGAGAACAAAATGGTCAAGAAGGGGTTGTTATACAAGAGGCTTGAAGAGATCAAGAAAATGAACTCCAGTTGTTATTAGAAGGGACTCACCCAGATGAGTTTGCTTACAGAGAGATAACAACTGTTGAGTTGAAAAATGGAAAGACGATAAAGTACTTATCAGAGTACTATGGCCCAGAGTTCTTCTTCGAAGGAGAAGCAGAAGAACTCACTAAGGAGGAACAAGTTGTTCTCCTTGAGGCCTACGTCAGAGAGTCTTATAGACTCATCAATGGGAAGTAGGTTTCATGGTTGGGATAACGGCTCTGTGTCCAGTTCCCCAAGACAGAGTTCCCTTCCATCCTTTGACATTCACATCTACTGAAACCTGTTCCCTGGCCTGTGCTTATCCGATATCTCTAAAGCTGATCAAGAGAGTATTTCTGCCAAGAATAAGTGGGACCTCAATAAGCTTAAAGGTTTTGGCTGCATTGGTTCAGGGGGAGTTTGTTGGACCAAAAGAACCAATGAGCCTGATCAGAAAAACCTTTAAGTCCCACGGACATTACAACAACTGAAGTAGTCTGCAACAGCTGAAGACATCAGCTGATAACAAGGTCTGAAGACAAAGTCTGAAGTGAAAGAGCTGAAGACAAAGTCTGAAGTGAAAGAGCTGAAGACAAAGTCTGAAGTGAAAGAGCTGAAGACAAAGTCTGAAGTGAAAGAGCTGAAGACAAAGTCTGAAGTGAAAGAGCTGAAGACAAAGTCTGAAGTGAAAGAGCTGAAGACAAAGTCTGAAGACAAAAGCTGAAGACAAAGACTGAAGACCAAGTGTCAGATGATTGTCACAACAGCTGAAGAAGACCTCTTCAGTAGTTGTGATGGTTTCCTTTCAGTAGTTGTAGTTTCCTTTCTGTACTTATAGTTTCAGTAGTTTTATGTTTCTTCGTGTACTTAGAATAATCTGAGATGTTCTCAGTTGTTGTGAACATTCTCAGTAGTTTGCTTACTTTCAGTAGTTTGTAATAATTCTGTTAGATGTCACTATCAAATGACATCAGCAGACGTCACATTCCTATATATAAGGAATGCTGACCTAATTGTAATCGGTGCAGCTTAGGAAAACCTAGCAGCCGCCACACCGAAGCATGTGTGCATGAATGTTATTATCTCTTTGCAGAAAACCCTATATCTATATAACCGTGTACTGTTCCATTGAATATTTATGTGTTCTTGCTATATTTGCTTAATTCTTGCTCTAATTCCGCTGTGATTCAACTCTAATTGATCAAACTTAGATCACTGATCCTAACAAATACCCTGCATCCACCTTAGAATCAAACTTTTGGAGTTGATCCTTTGTGTTAAGAATGTAACAAGGACACCCAAATGCTCTGAAGAATGAAATTAGAGGAGCCAAATGATGTAGAACTTCATAAGGAGTCTTCATCAACCTCTGATTCACTAAAGCTCTATTTTGCACATAGCATGCTGTGTTGACTGCTTCAGCCCAAAAGGTCAGTGGCAAACCAGAGTCAGCCAACATGGACCTTGCAGCTTCAATTAGGGTCATGTTCTTTCTCTCCACTACTCCATTTTGTTCTGGAGTCTTTGGGATGCTATACTGCCTCTTGATTCCTTTTGAAAGGTAGAAATCATCAAATGTATGGTTTCTAAATTCAGTTCCATTATCACTTCTTATACACTTGACTGATAGGGAATACTGCTTCTCAACATACAACACAAAGTTAATAATTGTCTGAGCAGCCTCATCCTTTGAATGCAAGAAGAAGGTCCATACAAATCTGGAGTAATCATCCACAATTACCAGACAGTATTTCTTCTTTGCCATGCTCATTACTCTCACAGGACCAAAGAGATCCATGTGCAGTAATTGCAAGCAGACAGTGGACTTTGGTTCTTCTATAGGAGGGAATGAAACTTTGTGTTGTTTTCCTTTTAAACAAGCAGTGCAGGTTTCATCACAGTGGAACTCCTTTATTGGTAGACCTCTCACTAAACTATTGTGGATCAGCTGATTCATGTTTTTGAGATTAACATGACCCAGCCTTCTATGCCACAGTTTAGATTCCTGAGGAGAGGCCTTGGAGAACAGGCAAGGATGACCTTTTAAAGCAATCTTCTTTGACAAATCCAAGGCATATACTCTTCCTATCCTGTTGGCCTTCAGGAGAGTATGTTCATCCAATACCTTGTCAATCAGCCTCAGAACTTTGGAAGACAGAATCCGGCAGTTCTGGCTTGTGAAAAGTGCAACATGCCCTTTATCACACATCTGACTGACACTCAGTAGATTATACTTGAGATTCTCCACATGGTTAACATCATCAAATCTGATTTCTCCATTTGACACAAATCCTTTCCCGATGATGTAACCCTTAGCATCATTTCCAAATGAGACAAATCCCTTCTTTCCTTGAGAGTAGTCATTAAGAAGAGAACTGCTCCCAGTCATATGCATAGATCCTCCACTGTCAACATTCCAGATGCTTCTTTGGCATGCTGAAGAACCCTGCATTTATCATAAGAAACTAGTTAGCTTTAGAGACCCAAACCTTTCTGGTTTTGGGTCTGTTTTCATCAACAGATTTAACCATAACTTGTTTCTCATGATTAACAGCTGATGAAGGTGGAGATGGTGCTGAAATGGATTTCTTAGATTTGGGCTTGGATTTCCTTTTCAGTGGTTTGATCACAGGTGCATCTAGTTGGTTAACTCTCCCCAACAAATGCTGAACCATCATAACAAGTTGTGTCTGATTTGTTGCTAAAGCCTTCAGCTCATTTGACACATCAGTACTTGTTTTTGATGAGTTCCTGTGACCCACCATTTCCTCCTTCTTGAAATTCACAGACAGTCTGATGTTTATCATGAGGAACACTATCAGCTGTTTTCTGATAAACCCCATCCTTCTTTTTGGATTTTGGCGAGGCCTTGGGTTTATCAGTTTGAGATGACTATGGTACAAACTTGGTCTCAAACTCATTTTTCATTTTATTAATATCTTCTTTAATGAGCTTATCTCTGTTGAGTTTGGAACCCTTTTTGTACCAGCATTCATCAGATAGATGATTGAATTTACCACATATTTCACATGGCTTATTCTTCATCTTGGATTGATCAACTGCTGAAGTGGAAACTACTGAAGGTGTGATCTTTAGTACTTTCCTCCTTTCAGTACTTGTGTTAAGTACTGAAGGATCGGTAACAACTGAAGACTTGTTCTTCAGCTGTTCTCTATCCGTCCTGAAAGACCGTATGATAGATTCCTCAGCAGTTGTTAATCCTTTTATTTCAGCAGATTTGAAATGCTTTTCAGATGTTGTGACTTGCTCTTCAGTACTTGGAGTACTTTGAGGGACAACATCTGAATTGCTCAGCTTCATGTGTTTATCAGCATTTAAACCATCAGGCAATTGATTTGCTGAGATCTTAACACTGACTTCATCCTCTGATTTTGTATTATCATTTGAGGATGAATCACATGATGATGTGGTTTGGAAATTACTTTCACCTTCAGATTTTACTATTGATTTTGAAGTAAAATCAGTAGGTGGTGCAGTATGATTGTAACCTATTCCAAACATCACATTTGAAGCTGTTTGCTTGCTGAGAAGCATTTCAAATCCCTTGCAGGATGTTACCCAGCGGTCACACTCAACTTGGGTAGCTGCAAGTGTCTCTTTGAGACTTCTGTGGTTCTCAAGTATGACCTCTACCTTAGCCTTTTCATCATTAAGTTGGCATTTAAGCTTGTAAATCTCATCATCTTTGTCATTAAGAGCAGACTCATACTCAGCTTTTCTTTTGGAAATAGTTTTCTCAAGCTCAAGATTTTGATTGATTAAATCTACATTTGCCTCTCTAATAGAGACAAAGGCAGCTATGCATGATGCAGAACATAACTTGGCTTTAGCCTCAGAAGATACCTGGGTTACCTGTGAAGATGATGCATTGTAGCGGGAACCCTCAGTAGACTCCAGGGCCATGAGAGCAAGATTCCCAAAAGGATGTTCACCACCATGTTGACCAGCACCAGCAAATAATTGCTCATTGAAACCAGAAAGATCATCTGGTGAGCTGCTCTAGTCAACAACTCCTGGTGTGAAGAAGCTGTGATGAGGTTGAGATTGTGATGTAGATGGTTGAGGCTCAGGTAGGGCTTGAGGTTGTTGTGCTATAGGAACTTGAACTGGATTTGGCTGTGGCATGTAATAGCAGGGATATGGATATGGCATTGGACCCTGAGAGACAAAATATGCAGGAGATTGAGGTTGTGAGTGATGACCAGAACTAGCAGGATGTTGCCCTTTGTGTTTGTGAACTATTGCTTGGAAAGGTCACAAAGGGTGCAGAGGAGTTAGATCCAGTTGGTCTACACTCTCTTGCAAAGTTCCCAAGCCTGTGGCATTTGTGACACCTCAACTTACTCTTGTCAAAACCAACTTTGGTTTTGCCAGAGAGTCCTGGAAATTTCCTACCAGTTCTCTTGTAGAACTTTTGAGATCTGATATTGATCAAGGCCATTTGGCTCAAAATATCCATCTCTTCTAAATCATCATCAGCAATACCCATCAAATCATCCATGATAAAGCATAAATTATCACTATTACACCCAGAATGACTGTCAACACCAACAAATGCATGATCAGAACTGTTTGAAGAGAAATCTATATGCTCATCATAATGGCTTTCTGATCCAGCATATTCTGACTCATGACCGACCAAGGCAGTGTTCCCTGGTACAAAGTCATCAGTGAGCTTTCCTGATGATGCCAGTTTCCTTTTCTGCTCTATCTCTCTTTCAAATGTAAGCAGTTTCCCATGGAGTTGGGTGAGAGATAGGCTATCCAGATTTGCACTGGAGCGTAGGACAATGGTGTATGTGTCCCATCTCTCAGGCAGTGATCTGAGGAATCTGTTGTTCATCTGGCTGTTAGTATACTCATGCTTGACCATTTTCAGCTTAGAGATCAAGCAGGAGAAACGCTCAAACTGTTGAGTCAGTGTCTCACCCTTCCTATGAGAGAATGTCTCATATTGTTGGGCGAGGATTTCTCTGTTGTTTGCTAAGACCTCATCAGTTCCTCTGAATTGTTCCTTCAAAGCATTCCAGAGGTCATGAGCAGTTTCATGATGCATAAGCCCAGAATAGATTTCATTAGGCAGTGCCATGGCCAGAATTCCATGGGCTTTAGCATCAATCTCAAACAGTTTACGATCTTCATCTGAGTATTGCTCCTTCTTCTTCGGAACCATTTGGTTGGTCTCCGGATTGTTCACCATAGGCTTGTGTGGACCGTGAACCACAGATGTCCAACAACCTGAACTGTTAACAGACAGGTGATGGAGCATTCTTCGTTGCCATATGTTATACTCACTCCTAACCAGCATCAGAGGCTTGGTTGAGGAGCCAGTATTGTGAGGGTCATTAGAAGGAGTAGTCATTCTCAGATTCAAACCAATTCAATCAAGTTTCAAAAGATTTAGCACAAAGACACAACAAACTCAATATGAACCAAGAAGAAACTAAAATTGACTAACCAGAAGCAGCAGAAGACCAATCTCTATAACCAATTCTTACAAATATGCTAATTCGATCAAACTTTAGATATCGAAATAGCAGTTTCAATGATCAATTGTTAAACCGATCAATGATTAACCGGCTCTGATACCATTTGTCAGGATCAGTGATTTTAAGTTTGATCAATTAGAGTTGAATCGCAGCGGAATTAGAACAAGAATTAGACAAATATTGCAAGAACACAATAGATATTCAATGGAATAGTACACGGTTATAGAGAAAGAGGGTTTTCTGCAAAATGGATAATATCATTCATGCATACATGCTTCGGTATGGCGGCTGCTAAGCTTTTTCTAAGTTTCGCTATAGCTGCACCCTTACAATTAGGTCAACATTCCTTATATAGAGGAATGTGACGTCTGCTGATGTCACTTGATAATGACATCTAACAGAATTATTACAAACAACTGAAAGTAAGCAAACTACTGAGAATGTTCACAACAACTGAGAACATCTCAGAGTATGCTAAGTACAAGATGAAACTAAAACTACTGAAACTACAAGTACTGATTACAAGAAACATAAAACTACTGAAAGGAAACCATCACAACTACTGAAGAGGTCTTCTTCAGCTGTTGTGACAACATCTGAAACTTGGTCTTCAGTCTTTGTCTTCAGTTCTTTAGCTTCAGACTTTGTCTTCAGCTCTTTCACTTCAGACTTTGTCTTCAGCTCTTTCACTTCAGACTTTGTCTTCAGCTCTTTAACTTCAGACTTTGTCTTCAGACCTTGTTATCAGTTGATGTCTTCAGCTGTTGCAGACTACTTCAGTTGTTGTAATGTCCGTGGGACTTAAAGGTTTTTCTAATCAGGCTCATTGGTTCTTTTGGTCCAACACACAGTATCGGGGTAGGCGACAAGGATCTCCTCGTACCTTACATCCATTCTCATCATTCGTTATCTTCCAGTTTCATTACATAATATTTTACGTACATTCATACATCATACCACGTAAAGTCATAACATAAAACATAACGTATTTCATAACATAATACATACATTTTGAAAACCATTACAAATGGAAAGATAACCCATCACACACCTCATAATTATCACATCAACATAGCACAACAAGCATAAGCAATCACATCACAACAGGACCTATCTCAACCAATTACCTCATAAGCATAAAAATTGGACATTTTAGGCGCATGAGCATAAAAATTCTAAGCAAAATAGACTAGGCGCATTACCACTATGCATGCGCATCAGCCCTGCTTAGGCGCATTAACACTGCTGGGGCGCATGGCCAACACTTAGGCGCATGGGCCACTGTTCAGGCGCATGGGTAAACTCTGGGCGTATGGGCCACTATTCAGGAGCATGGCCTACACTTAGGCGCATGGGCATCAGGCTGGGCGCATGACTACTATTTGGGCGCATGATCTTGGGCGCATGAGGTGAGTTAGGCGTATGACAACAATTCAGGCGCATGGGAATGTTCTGGGCGCATGACCAACAATAAAAATTATAACCGATGCTACAAACAACACCCAAACATCGACCTAGCACATCCTAACATAGATCTAACATGCTACCAACACTAAACCATGCTAAACATCAAATATAACCTCAAAAACAACCTCTAAACATACAACAACAGAGCACCATCAAACCACATGCTGAAAACTCACGGTTACTTAAAAATATTTCTCAGTATGCATAATAGCTCCAAAAACTCCGAAAACCAGTAAAAAGAGGGGTTCGAGAACACACCTAAAGCAACCATCGAGCAACAAACCTCCACCTGCAAATTCTGCTCCTAAAACCCATGAAAACAGGAACTTAGCACCACAGACCTCGGCCTAGATGCTGAAATTCGGTTGAAACCAAACATTAACCCAAGAAAACTCACCTTCAAGAAGATTTCAGCTTCTTCTCTCTCTAAAATCGGGAGCTCTTCTTCTTTCTTACTTTTTAAACCGAGAACAATGGTGGGTAGTGGGGGCATGGGCGGCCATGCCCTTCTTTTTTTAAACATAATTATATTCAAGTTTGCATCTTGCACAACTTTAGTTCCTCAACTTGGGTTATTTATCTTTTCTTTCTTTGTACTTTTATTTTCTCTTCTTTCTAATAAAATTCGAGGTGTTACAACGGTGATGTGCTCCTATTTCCACTCGGGTATATCCAAAGGTTAGATCTTCCCGTATGGCTTCTGATGCTCCGCCTTCACTTGCAAGCAAGTAAGGCACTTGCTCACATACTCCGCTACATCGCGCTTCGTACCCGCCCACCAGTAATCTTTCTTCATATCATGATACATCTTCGTAGCACCGGGATGAATTAAGTATCGAGTCTTATGTGTTTCATCCATGATTTGCCCTCGTAGGTCTCCATAACAAGGGTTCCACATCCGCCCGAAGCGGGTTCTATTTCCGAGAGTGTTCTCACGCAACTCTGAGACTAGACCTTTCATTCTTTCGGAGTTGATTCGATCTTCCTTCAGCGCCTTATCTTGAAATTCCTTGACTTGTGTCATCACATTAGAGGTTATAACCAACTGGTAAGCTTTCACCCGGATTGGTGAGGTCTCTCCTTTCGGCTGAGGGCATCCGCCACCACGCTGGCCTTGCCCGGATGGTAGTGGATCTAGCAATCTTAATCTTTGATCAACTCTAACCATCTCTTTTGCCTCATATTGAGATCCTTTTGCTCGAAGAAGTACTTCAAGCTCTTATGGTCAGTGAAGATAGTGCACTTCATCCCGTATAAGTAGTGCCCCTAAATCTTCAATGTAAAGACCATAGCCGTAAGCTCCAGGACATGAATAGGGTAATTAGCCTCATGGATTTTTAATTGTCGGGACGCATAGGCTATTACCTTCCCCCGCTGTATCAGCACGCAACCCAACCCCGAATAAGAAGCATCATAGTAGACCACTAAGTCATCGCTCCCTTTAGGCAATGTCAAGACAGGAGCTTGAGTCAGTCTTGTTTTTAACTCCTTAAAAGAAATCTCCTGTTCCAGACCCCATACAAACTCCACCTCCTTGCGGGTCAACTTGCTCAATGGTGAGGCTATCTTGGAAAAGTCTTGGATAAATCTTCTATAATAGCCCGCCAAACCCAAGAAACTATGGATCTCGGATGGTGTCTTTGCAGTCTTCTATTGCATCACTACCTCCACCTTTGCCAGATCCACAATAATCCCTGCGGAATTAACCACATGCCCCAAAAACTGAACCTCGCACAACTAGACTGCGCACTTGGAGAACTTAGCATACAGCTTCTCTCTTCAAAGCGTCTCCAGCACCTAGCGGATGTGACCGGTATAACTTTCTTTGCTTTTTGAATAAATCAGGATATCATCAATAAACACAATCATTGATTTATCCAACATCGGCCGACACACCCGATTCATCAAATCCATGAAAGCAGCTGGCGTGTTGGTTAAACCAAAAGACATGACGAGGAATTCAAAATGTCCGTATCGCATCCGAAACGCGGTCTTCAGGATATCCTGCTCCTTAACTTTTAGCTGATGATAACCAGATCGGAGATCTATTCTTGAAAACCAACTAGCAACTTGGAGCTGATCAAACAGGTCATCAATCCTCGGTAGCGGATACCGGTTCTTCACCTTCAACTTATTCAACTCACGGTAGTCAATGCACATCCTCATGCTACCGTCTTTCTTTTTTACAAACAAGACCGAAGCACCCAGGGAGAGATACTCGGTAAGATAAACCCCTTATCCAACAACTCTTGTAACTGGACCATCAGCTCCTTCATCTCTGAGGGAGCTAGTCGATACAATGTCTTGGCAACAGGTTGGGCACCAGGTATCAAATCAATCTGGAACTCGATCTTGTGGTCCGGTGGCACACCTGGTAAATCTTCTGGGAACAAGTTTGGGAATTCACACACAACCGATACATCGAACAATTGTGGTACTCACACATCCACATCCTTCACATAAGCCAGGTAGGCACTACATCCACTCCTCATACACTTCTCAGCCACAACCATAGAAATCACCTTCGGAACCGCAGTAACTTGATCACCATAAATCGTCACCGAACTCCCATATGACGCAATCAACCGAATCATCTTCTTGCGACACATAATATTTGCCTCATAGGCTACTAGCCAATCCATCCCTAGAACCACATCGAATCCGCCTAGGGGCATCACAAATAATTTAGCAGAGAACCTATGGCCTTCCAACTCTATCTCATAATTCTCTATCAGATCAGAAATCCTAGTAGACTTACCAATGGCAATTTCTATGTCGAAGGGCTCATCAATCTTTCTACTCCTAACAGGAAACTTAGCACAGAAGGCAGCAGAAATAAAACTCTTACTAGCACCAGAATCAAATAGTACAAAGGCACAAGTTTATTTTACTAGGAAGGTACCTGACACAACATCGGGGTCCACCCTAGCCTCCTCCCGGGTCATAGTAAATGCTCTGGCTTTTGCCTTCGGCCCCTCCTTCTCAACCCCCTTCTTCAGCCCGGAGCTCTCGGCCTTTAGCCTTGTTTCTTGTGACACGTGGTCCAGCACCACGACCACCCTATACACCTCCTCTAGAAGCCTTCAAAGATCTACCACCTGCCATCCTCTAAATAGTATAAGATTCAAACACCAACATGATCATTCAAGGTGATAGCTCAGATTATGTCAAGTATAGTAAGTCCCTAATTACAGTGGCCAGTTGTGATTAGCCACATACTTTACTCTTCATCCCCCAAGCATTTCCTATCCTGACTACATCAGTATCCAAATCTACTAAGAGCCCATATATCAGCACGTGCACATAATACAAGTTAATTTAGGAAAATATATTACCTGATGGCACGTAGCTACTTGGGCTGGCATCCTTCAATTTAGTCCCATTCTCAGTTTAAGTTTAGGTTTTGAAAATATTTACCCATTTCTCTTAAACTTTGGCTCTGATACCAACTTGTAAGGCCCCGTTCCCACAAACCCCACAGTTGGTCATCCACAGCTCCATTAATATCAAAACACATTAAGATTTATTAAGTAATAAAAACATTGTTGCGGAATAATTCATCAAAAACCATTTCATGCTTTAATAAATACATTTGCCAAGTAATACATCGTTGTTTAAAAGATTACAAAAGATCAATTAGTTGTATTACATAATAACATCATTATTATTGCATGAGATGGATGCCAGTCCTTGCCCGCCAAGTAGCTTCACCCCCTTGCCATCCTCAGCAACAACATTACCTGCCAACTGATAATGCATATAAAAAGTCAGCATTGCTGAGTGAGTTCTAGTTTTTTTTTATAAGTAAAATACTTTACTTTGAATGAAAACCTTTCCTTTACTTTCGTTCGTGATCACACAATACATCTTGATAATATCATTATTATCTTTTATCATCGTTCATAATCGTCTGTTTTCATACTTTCTTTCATTATTGTCTTCCACTTTAATCAAGATCTTGTCATAAACTATGCGCCATCATTTGTTCACGAAACAACTACTGTCTTGGGGTCAAGTGACAAGGATCCTATTTTCACACGTCTTGATCAGTCATAAAGACTGACCCCCTGTGTATTCTCTCATGGGTTAGCTAAACCCCACACAGTTGAGTTAACAACCCTTCAATGAGTTGTGAACTCCCTTTTTAATTTGCTTGTAAGACTTTCATTCATTCATTATGTTCCACTTTATTGACGTTGTCTTTCACATTCATTATATAATACTTTACATTCATAAGCATAACACACCACGTAAAGTCACATCATACATAACATGGAACAACATCATCATACAATGCATACATATAAACAAGCACAAGCCACCAAAACATCACTTCATAGCACTTAAATTCTACTTTGCAAAATCTCAGCAAATTCCAAGTCCTTAAAGAAATACGGATGAGCAAACAAATACGGATGAACAGACAAATGCGGATGAACACCTCAGAAAATATTCCAAGTGTCCCAAAGAAATGCGCATGAATACTGTAGCAAATGCGCATGCACAAAGCATATGAAAGTTTTCAGAAAATATTCCAAGTGTCCAAGGAAGGGCGTATGAACCAAATGCGGATGACTGAAGCAAATGCGCCTGAACACTGTATCTGAATTTGTTCTAAGTGTCTGAGTTGCAAATGCGCATGAACAAAAGAAATGCGCATGATCACTGTAGCAAATGCGCCTAAACAAAACACTTCAAATATTCAAATCTAAATGCGGATGAACTAAACCAACCTACAGTTGCAACTTATGCTATATTCAGTTCCAAATTCTCATTCTTATACATTCTTAGCCCAGATCTAGCATGCTAAACACTTAGAACAAGCATACAACCACACAAATATTTCAAGCATTCAAAAACATACACGCATACGCAAAACAGGTGCAAAACACAGATCAATTCATATTTTTGGTTGTAAAGAAGTAGGTAATATGCCTTTCAGCCCCAAACAAGTTTAAAACAAGCAAAATCGGGGATCTAGAACTCACCTCTAGTAGCTTTCGAGTAATGTCCCTTCAAACCCGAGAGCAACCCGGAGTTCAAACACCTAAACACCTAAAAAACACACAACCGAACACACGAAAACACCCAAGAATCAGTCCAGCAGCTCGAACATAGCTGAAACTGAACAGCAAACGCAAGAAAACCTTACCTACAAGCAGATCTTCCTCCTTCCCTGTCTAGAAATCGATTTGCAGCTCCTCTCTCTGTCTAGCAGCCGAGGAATGTCTGTAAAAGGAGAAGTGTGGGCTGCCATACTTCCTTTAAATCTCATAAAGGGGCATGTTTGCCACTTGTATAACTTTAACCCCTTGACTTGGGACATATCACCCTTTCTTCTTTTTATTCTTCTTTTCTTTTAAATTTACGGGTATTACATCATGATGTGAGTTGGCCTTAAGAGATTCATATGAAGTAACTATAATGAAGTATTGTTTGTGTTCATAATCTTAGGCTTGTGAAAAGTTTTGTGTTGCTTCCGTTCGAGACATGTTGAACAATGGTCAACAAAGTGAAATATTTTTAAGGTAAACCAATTACATGATTTCCTTTGACCAATCTATTCATGTTTATGAAATTTGTATGTCCCAAATGCTTATGCCATAATTATGACTAGTCAATGGATGCTTTTGAAAGTAAACATGTTTCTTTTTAGGTTGGATAGAATTTAGGTTAAGGATATAAGAATTGTTCTTCCTTGGGGTTTTCAAGACAACCTATTCTTTAGGGATTTGAAACCTAGGTTTCAGAATATAGAAATGAGTGTCTGAGAAGTGAGTAGAACATTTCTTATCACAGATCTATGACATGCTCAACAAGTTGAAGTTTAATTGCTTATAATATTTAACCTTATTAAAGCTAAGCTGGTTGTTTGTCACTGTCCCGACACCACTTATTCTTCCACCTTGTGAATCTCCACTGAATGCCACTGTTGTTCCTTGTATGCGCTTGAAATCATGGAGAAGAGAACTGTCTCTTGTCATGTGTCAGGAGCATACACTATCCGTATACTATATGTTATAAGACCATCTAGAATACAGTACATGCACAAACAAATTAGTTTGAGTGTGGAACCAATGCAATGATGGTTTTGGGTTTCCTATTTCAATCAACAACTGTGGCATTCTATTATGTTCCTATGAATCTTGACTCTTCAGATTGAACGACCTTAGGTTTTGAAAACTTAGCTGGATGTTCATTAGTAAAGGACTTCATCTTATGTTGTTTGATAAATCTAGATGATGCTGTTTTGCGTTACATTATCTCATCCTCTAAAGAACTGTCAGTTATATAATCAAAAGGTTGATCTTTATTACAATGACAAAACCCAGCATGTTGTCGATTATATGATTCTTGTTTTGCTTGCGTCATCACATTAGGAGTCAAACTTCTTTTAAACTTTCTATTTTTCTCATGATTGATCCTAATTGATATTTGATGCCAAGTATCATTAAAATCATCATCATGTTTAGAAACCTTTCCTGGATTTCTAAATGATGGACTTGTATGTTAGTATATTTAGGTGAGATTAGTGAAACTGGCTTTTCTTGTGGGGGTCTCAACCCTTTCATCTTGAAGAAACAATCAGATGTATTATGATTGGCCAATTCACCTAATACATAATATTTATTAAAATAACAATTTTCAATAGAATAATTTTGCATGTTACACACTAAACAATATTGATTAAAGTAGCATTCTGTTGTGGTGTGATTTGACATGTGACAGTTATTTAAATATTATTTATTAATATTTTATTTGGTTGTTGAAGCTTTCATTGATTATTGATTATTTGAATCTTGCTTGGAGGAGGATGCAATCTCAGTTCTTTTCACCTCAGTAGGTTGTTTCACAACTCTACTTGTTGGAGGTTTAGGTGATTGTTTTTGCTTCTTCACAGTTCTTTTTCATTCTTTTTCAAGTTGATTTATATCTTTCTTGAGAAAATGTTAAACACCACTTGGAAATATATGGCTTTGATTTTGGAGATGTGACAACTTGTGCATTGACTTTGGATGATGAGGATACTTGTGCTTTGCCTTTGGATGAAACATGATACGACTTGATTGAATTTTAATGAGTTTTGACCTTATTATAATATTTGCTTTTTGTAGATTATTTTATTTTAGGGTTAATTCTTATTATTAATAATGCTAGTTACAGTGAATTTCACGAAGGTTATGATACCCTTGAAAAGACTCTTAGGCTTTTGAACATACACTGTCTTATATGAGAACTCCATGGTTTTAATGGGGTGTCCATTTTTAATCTTTGCAACATTAGTTTCTACATAAACATGAGGTTTGTATTGTGGATTAGTTGTTTGACAAAAAGTGGTAGATTTTTAGTTTCAATAACTTTAATGTCAGTTAAATAAGTTTTTGTCAGTGACTCAGGCATGATAGTGTAGTTGTCATTATAAGGTGGAGGATCTTGGTCCTAATGATCGATTCAACAGTGCACTTGATGCTTGACAATGATTTTAGATTGAATCAACACTTACAAACACAATAACATAATAAAATTCAATGAATATAAACCATAAATTGCAATAACAAAGGCTCAATGATATACATAATGAACTTCCAGTCACACACACACAATTGCAACACAAATAATATGTACTAGGGTTTTGCCAAAAGTTGCTTACAAGATATAAAGATAACAATATATAAGAAACCTAGTTTCGCTGACTACCGAAACTGCCTGTCTAACTACTAGTTTCACCCGGCAGCGAACTATAGATTTGCCGGGTGAACTGAATCAGCTGACAGTTTCGCCCGTAGATTCGCAGGAATACAAAATTACAAAGAAATACTAAATACAAGATAAAACTAACAATTAACCTATTACATAATCAAAATAAACCTATCAACTATAGTGAGTCCAACCTATGTAGATCATCAATTCTCCCCTAGGTTGGACCTCACTTTCAATCTTGTTGCTCTTCTCTTGCACCTTCTTCAGCTTTATCTGATGCTTCTGGTTCTGCTCCTGCTGCACTCTCCTCTTTAGCTCTTGCACTTGCTCTAGCAAATTGTCTGGTAAGATCCTACATGTCCATCCTTAACTCGTCAGCCTTGGATACTTTCTCAGCAAGTTCCCTGACCTCTGCCCTTACTCCTCGAGCTTTGTTTGCTACATTCATAAACAAACTAGCTTCTCTTCTCGTTGCAGCTCCAGCTCCAGCCTTAATGTGTTTTTCACATAGAATCACAAGATCTTCATCACAAAAGGAAAATACTTCCATTGGGTCAAACAGCTTGAACTTAGCAGCACCTTTCAACCTAATGACTGCTTCCCCAGTATTGTTATCATAAAACCATTTTTCAAAATTCTGTAGCCTAGGGGGAAGTGGATTGGGCACCCTTATTCTGTTAACTAGTTTAGCTGGCTGCAGCTTTAACACAATCTTTCCCTTTCCAGTTGCCCAATCCAGGTCTTTCTTCGATCTCCTTCTTTCTTTCTTCATATACCCAAAAGCTTCAAAATTGTCATTCATTCCCGCCTTAATATCCTTTTCCAACAACGTAGCACGTTCACTCAGGTGGGCATCCAAAAGTGGAATTTCAGCTAACCTCCTCAAATCCTATCTAGGCAAGGTCTTGAACGCCTTCCTTTTATGCATATATGAAATTTCACCACCCCTCCTTTTGATCATAAATATTTTCAATTCAGAATTGTATTTCCAGCTCACTATTTTCCTATCACTTTTCTTCTTGCTTGGTTTACTAATGTTTTGAATTAGAGGTATTAGCTCTTCTGGTTCCTTTTCTTTCACAAACCAGTCTTCTTTGTTTAGCTCAAACACATCACCTTCTTCTGAACCCCTTTGTGCCACATAAGTCATTGGGCGCTCCTCCACTTCATAGAATTCAGGCTCTGAATCATAATCAATCAGTTATTCCTCATATTCTTCCTCTTTCATCAATCAGTCTCTTCCCTGTATCCTCTTTATTTCCTTCATTAGTTTCTTCTCTAAACACCTCAGCTCCAGTCAAGTCTGTGTCTACGTCCAATCCCGAATCAACAAATTCAGCCTCAACAATCACAGGCTCCTCTCTCACATCTCCTCCTTCATCTACTCTTTTTTCTGCTTCTGTCTCAATAACCTTTTCACCTCCTACACCACTTCCACTTGCACCACCACCAGCCGTACTTGCTTCTCCTCCCATACCAGATGACCTCCCCACTTTCAGGAATGAATACTTTAATGCGTCAGTAAGATCATCTAGCTCCTCTTGTGATAGTTGGTTTGTGTCACCAACTTTACCTTTGAGCTCATTCACTTCCTTCAATAGCCTTTTGATAAGTTCCGGCTGGTCCATCATCATAACCTTCATAATTTCTATCTGCTCATCTTTCTCCTTCTCTCTAAACTCCTGATTAACTAACTTAGTTTTAATCATGCTCAGTTCATTAGACAATGAAGTATTTACATTTCTGATCACATCTTGATCCAGTTCAGATCGGGGATCCCTCCTTTCTTCGAACACCGGCTGCTTATGCTTAGATTTCCTTTCAGTTTCGTGAGCCGGTTCCCCTTGATCAGCCTTCTTTTTAGTCCTTCTCTCTCTTTGAGTTCGTAGCTCCTCTTCAACTTCATTAATCTCAGCATCTAGATCATATTCTTTCTCCTTTGCATACCTCTTCCTTTTCTTTATGGCTTCAACTTGTTTATCCTGATTTTCTTCAGCATTTTTGTTTTCATTTTCAATCAACCTTCTTATGTAGTTCCATCTCTCGGCAGGATACATGTTTTCCAGTAAAAATGTTATTTTACCGCTGAAGTCATGTCTAATAGCAGAGCAGTCTGCAAATATTCTTGTATTCATTTGCATCAGCCTCTTAACGTCCCCATGTCTTGGCAAATTTGGCTTCTTAGCATTAATGATCATTTGGATAAACCTTGGATATAATAGCCATTTGTCTTTCTTTAAGGCCATGACATTTTCAGTCATACAGTCAAATATTAGTCTTGCAATATTGGCCTTTTGTCCTCTACATAATACAATCATGGCCTTTGCCCACTGTGCATTTAAACCATCTGATCCACCCTTTCTATGATCCAAGCACATAATAAACACGTGGGTAATGTATCTCCATTCCTTGGACAAAAATGACTTCTTAATTTCCTTCTTTGATCCAAAAGATGGTCCTTCATACCCAATGCTTCGATAAGCATTAAGGACTTCAGCATGAGACATACTAACCTTATCTCCACGATCATCTTCCAACCTTAATACCCTCGCAACCGTTTCAGCACTAATAACCATGTCTTCCCCAAGAACTCTTGAAGTAATCCTATATGGAGTATATCCCAAGTCACATTCTGCATTAACCCAGTCAAAGCCTACACTTAACATTTTCCCCAAAATTTCAGAAAAATATTCTAAGGCATAGGCGTATGAGCACTATGCAGGCGCATGACCTTTTAGGCACATGGGAACACTTAGGCGCATGGGGAACATTCAGGCGCATGGGCATTATTTGGGCGCATGACCCAACACTTAGTCTCCTGGGCAAATTTCTAGGCGCATGGGCACTATGCAGGTGCATGAGTGCCTAGGCGCATGGGCAGTTTTGGGCGCATGGAACACTTAGTCAAATTCAGCCTATTCTAGGCGCATGGATACTATTCGGGCACATGGGTTTTGGGCGCATGGGGGACACTTAGGCAAATTCAACCGTTGGGCGCATGGGCCAAATCCTGGCGCATGTGCAACCACCACATACTAATAACATCATAATCAGTCCCAAATCATTAATTCATCATGTTCTAACTTAGTTCTAGCATTCTAAGCATCATAATATGAACATGGCATCATCATAACATCATAAATCACCCAAATCATAACCCACCCACATTCACACATACACATTCATACGGGTATAAAACCCACATTCATAAAAACACATATACATGTATTTCCAGGCCCAAAATTAGTTAAAACATGTAAAAAGAGGGTTCTAGAACTCACCTTTGACAACCTTTGAGAATGACTTCTTCAACCTGTTTGCAAATGAGTTCAAACACCTAGAAACCCACCAAAAACACACACCCGAACACAACATACACACATAAGCATACAACCGAGGCATAGGCCGGCCAAGAACAACTTAAAAAAACCAAGAATTCTTACCTTGAATTCGGTTTCTTGTTCTTCCTTCTTCAACGTCCGAAAATTCAGCTCTTCTCCTTTCTCTCTCTAGAAAATCCGGTGAAAAGAAGTATGCAAGGGAGTGTGGGCGGCCATGCCCACTTTATGCACCAACTTTTTATACTTTTTGTCCTTTTGACAAATTTAGCCCCTCAACTTGGGTTAAATTGTGTTTTCTTTCTTTTATACACATTTATTCCTTATTTCTCATCTTTTAAAATTTTCCGGGTGTTACAATTTAATCATTCAACTATTGTTTCAACAGCTTATCCACCTTTGAATTCACCAATTGAAGATATTTTCGCTGATGATGTTGGACCTATTTCATCTTCAGCAATAGGAAAATCTTCAGACATACTTTCTTCTTCAAATGTTACAATTGTTCCGCACACTGTTTCTGAATTTGATCCATCTCATTCTGATCCAGTAGTTTAACAACCTACACAGGTTTCAGATCAAAGTTCTTCTTCTACACAAATCAATCCAATTGATACTATTTAAGTTCCATTTGAAGATTTATCTGTTGATAATGACATTCTTCAAGAGGAAGATATTGTGTATCAACCTGAAGGAGGGTACAATGTTGAAGAACCAATTGTTCATATGTCTAATTTAGATGAAGTTATTTCTGAACATATCATTCCGCAGCTAAGAATTCATAAAAATCATCCAACAGAGGCAATTATTGGTCCATTATCACAAGGTGTCCGAACTCAAAGTCAATCGGGCATAATAAATACATGTTTGTATTCATGTTTTATACCTAGAATTGTGCAAAAGAACTTTGAAATGGCATTAAAAGAAAACAGTTGGGTTGAGGTTATGCAAGAGGAACTGACGCAATTCAAGAAGCTAAATGTATGGCATCTGTGTGAACTACCAAAGGATAAGTTCCCGATTGGTTCGAAATGGATTTTTAAAAACAAAATGGATGAAAAGGATGTAATTGTTCACAATATGGCCAGACTTCTAGTTCAAGGATTCTATCAAATTGAAGGTCTTGGTTATAAAGAAGTATACGCTCCTGTTGCAAGACTAGAAGCTATACGCATTTTTCTGGCTTATGCTTCATACAAGAACTTCAAGGTGTATCAGATGGATGTTAAAACTGCTTTCTTATATGGCAAAATGAAGGAAGAAACTTATGTTTGTCAACTAACTGGTTTTGAAGATCCAGATCATCCAGAATATGTGTATAAGTTAGACAAAGCACTCTATGGCTTACATCAAGCATCATGAGCTTGGTATGCCACTCTTACTGAACATTTGCTTGTGAATGGTTATACAAGGGGTGTGATTGATCAAACTTTATTCTTACGAAAGACTGGTAATGATCTTATTCTTGTTCAAGTATATGTCGATGACATTATTTTTAGATCTACCAATGATGAACTGTGCCAGAATTTGAAGCTGTGATGAGGAAGAAATTTGAGATGAGTTCTCTTGGAGAAATGACATTTTTCTTAGTTATCCAAGTTAAACAAGCTGATAATGGAATACTGATTCATCAAGAAAAATATGTTCAAGGTATCCTTGAAAAATACAAATTTCAAGACTCCAAGATTTCTTCCACTCCAATGACTTCTCGTCCGACTTTAACTCCAAATCTTCTGGGTGAAGATGTTGATCAACATTTGTATAGGTCAATGATTGGATCTCTGATGTATTTCACTGCTAGCAGACCAGACATCATGTTTCCTGTCTGTTAGCGTGCACGTTATCAAAGTAATCCGAAGGAATCTCACATGAAAGCTGTCAAGCGGATTTTCAAATATCTCAAGGGTCACCCAACACTCAGCCTTTGGTACCCTAAAATTTCGATTTCAATTTATATGATTATACTAACAGTGATTATGCAGGTTGTAACTTGGATAGGAAATCAACCACCAGTGGATATCAATTTTTTCAAAACAGGTTGATTTCATGGTAATGCAAGAAGCAACAGACAGTATCCACATCCACTACAGAAGCTGAATATGTGGCTGCATCAAGTTGTTGTTCTTTGATTGTTTGGATTCAGCAACAACTTCTTGATTATGGTCTTAATCTTTATGACACCAACATTTAGTGTGATAACACTATAGTGTAAATATTGTGAAGAATCCAATCCAACACTCAAAGACAAAACACATCGACATCCGCATGCACGTTGTCCGTGACTATTTTGATCGAAAACTTATCCATTTAGAATCAGGTCTATCGGAAAACAACATTGCTGATTTGTTTACCAAGGCATTTGATCATTCAAGATTTGACTTTTTAGTCCAATCTCTGGGAATGATTAACTTTAGTTTATATTTATCCAAACACCCTTTTTCAACATTTGTTTTCATTCTTAGGTAAAATTGTTATTTTCTTACAGTTAATCACAATTTTAGGGGGAGAAAAATTGAAAATGTCTCGAAAAAGATTTTTCTTCTTAGGGGGAGTAAAAGAAAATTTACAAAAATATTTTGTTTTACACATTAAGAAAATTAAAATTTTCAAGGATATATAGGAAATGACAGTAAATTTCTTAATTTTTTTTCATTACATCTTAAGGCATAATATAAACTGACTTGGATTATGTTTGATATGTTGATAAGCTTGACTTCCAAGACTGACAAGCACTATGATATGTGATACACTTAAAGTAAACTCAAAATGATTGAAGTGGGTTACTCATCAAGGTTTGTTAGGACTAGATCTTTTGTATAGGTTTAGATGATTTGAAATCTCTTGTAATGATCATTTGTGAATCTCTTTTCTTATGTAATGCAAGATATATATGTTAACCAAAATATTATTTCTGCTGATTTTATGTAATTACAGGAAAAACATCATACTTGGTCAATTTGGAAAATTGACAGAAGTGCATGAACTATCTGCGGATAAACTATTTTTTCTTCCATAGATGTTCAACGGAGCATAAATGAACAAGTCAATATTCATCGGTGGATCTTTTGCGGAAGCGCAATCACATCTACTGAAGAACAAGTTCAGAGAACAAGTTGCTGCTGCTACGAAACAAGGAAGTTTGCTCCTGAGGATGATGTTCAAGAACAAAGAATCAACTCCTACGAATGTTCAACTCCTACAGAAGAACAAAATAATTGTATGATTTCATATCATCAAGTACTCAACACAAAGTCAACAAATCAATATGTCAGAAGCGAATATTCCATGTCACATCAAGAATATCATTGTAATTTTTAAAGTGAATCCCTCTGTCTATAAATATAAGGCATGGGTGCACTCATTTAAAAAGAGATTGAGAGATATCGATACACAAATAGAGATTCATATATTCATAGAAACGATATCGATCGATCAATCGATCAATATAGCAACACAGCAATCACAAGAACACGAAGAACATCATAGGAGATGATCATATCATTCAAGCATCAATATCAAGTGTAATCGATTCATTATCAATGAAAATCAAGTGAAACAATCTTTTTATTGCATTATTTTATTCTGTTCTCAATTTGTTTCATCTGTTCTTCGTCGATTTCAATTTCATAAACAATTAATAAAACAACAAGTATTGATAATTCCGCGATCTTTATTTGCTAAATCAAACTGATAATTCCTGTTTTGATCCTTGGATTCACAAGGTTTTGTGGTAACACTAATTCCAAGCTAAAATAGACTGAGAGCTACAGTCTAGTCATACTCTAGCCAGTTACTATCTGATTCAGCGTTCTTTTCAGAAGAAACATGAAATAAGTACAAACTAAGAAAAAGATATGAAAAGTAAAGACAAAAAGAGAAAATGAATATTACCAAAAAGAGCAAAAAGGCCATATAGGAATAAAAGATGCCAATGAGCACAATAATAAAAGATATGTCATAGACATACATACTATATGATAAATATTTTCTTTTTGAGAATATGTTCTGAAACAGAAGGCAAAATCAAAAGATGGGGCATATAAGTCCGATTTGAGATATAAGTCCTAAACGTCTTGCGAGGGCAAAACATAAGCTCGACCGGCGGTTAATAAGTCTTAAAACATGTTAATATTCCATGTTCAGAAATGTTTCTTAGGCTAGTTATACTCTAAATAGATATTAAAATAGAGAAAAATAATTCTGAAAAGGCTGATCAGAGGTAAAAGGTTTAAGTCAAATTAGGGTGACATGCATTCTCAAAAGTGTCATGAAAATGGATAAGAGTTCTACAGGATTCTTAAGACTCACAGATTTCATATAACTCAATCTAAAAATGATAAAATCATAGAACATGTGTCCAAGTAAAATATTGATGTCTAACTTTAAAATGGACAAAATAAATTGACAATCAGCATAACCAGTCTTATTTGAATAAAGTTGGATGATGTTTATGATCGATTTCATAAGAAATATGATCCTATACTTGAAAATTTACCAAAAACATTTAAGTTATAAGTATGAAGAAAAATATGAGTTTGGTTTTTGATTAAATTTGCTTTTACACTTGTTTTGATTTTACAAAAAAATCATAAAAATTTGCAGAAATTAAGGGTTCTTGGATAATTGTAAACACTTAGTTAAATATAATCTTTCTCATAACAAATCAAATGGCTTAGTAAGATAAATAAATTTGAAAAGTTAAAAATTTTTAAAGTTCAAAGAAAATTGAACTTCTCGCATGCGAAAACTTCTAGATGCGAAAAGTTCAAGATGTGGAAAGTCTTGTGTGCGAGAACTCTGACTTCTCACGCGAGAAGTCAAAAGGCTATAAGAGGAACAGTTGAGCGAAAAGTACACTATTCGCATGAAAACTTCCTGAAAAAAATTCTCTCAAAATTCTAAGTGTTAGAACCTCATTTGCTTTAATATTAGTGCTCATTATGGTCGCATTTGGATACTAAAGTGATTATTAAGGTATTTTGATGATAATAGATTAGATTTAAGTGTGTTCGATTCATGACCAAACTTTAAAGGACTAATACACGTTAAATTGAACAAAATTAAACATCTTAAACCTTAATAATGACTTAATCGAAACCTAATGAACATGTTTTATCGGTTAAAATACTCTGAAAATGGTTAATTGAAAATCTAAAAAAAAATCACATACTTATCGTATGTGAAAAGTAAGTTGAAAATGAATAGACACGAGAACTTTCAAATTCACATAGAACAAGCAGACTTGTCGTGTGAGAAGTTGACTCCTGGTCAAATTCAATTTCATGTGAAAACCCTTCCTGTCGTACAAAAAGTAAAATCTGAAAACATAATGTTTTCGCGTGAATAGTTGATGTTTTCACGCGAGAAGTTTAATTTTTTCCAAAATTTTTCTAAGTGTGAAAATTTTCTTGTGTGTTTTTACAAGTTTGTTTAATTTTTAAGAAAGCGAGATCTATGGTCTTTAATAAGAACCATAATGTTGTGGTTTATCTTGCAGAAGTTCCAGATGACAAAACCTTATTTAGATCACTAATTGATGGATTGAAGACCTCACAGATTCATCATGCTATTTCTACTAATCCGACTATTTATACAGACATGATTGATCAATTTTGGCAGTCTGCTATAAATGAAAGGGATGAACAAGGTGAACCATGTATATCGGCTTAAGGAAAGAGAGTTGTTATTACTGCTAAAGTAATAAACTATGTACTGTTATTGAAAGATCAACCAAATGCACCCGTCAAGATTGATCATGACGTGGTTAGAGATTGTCCGAAAAGGATGGGATATGATCAAAGATATCCATCTCTTGAGAAGAAGTACCTTCCACCATTTTGGAAGTACTTGTTTCATGTTGTTATACATGGCCTAAGCAATCTTAAACCTGGAATGGATAGTCTAAGTGCTATATTCGGATCCCTGCTGATATCCTTAGTTGATGATTTATCATACAACATATCAAAGGCAATTTTTGCGGAGATGTAGAAGAATGTTATAGCTACAGTTGGCAAGAAATTCATTATGTACCCTCGATTTATACAGCTGATAGTTAATGCTACTCGTCTTGAATTAGCAATATCTGATTCATCTACTTATGCTATGATGATGATGAAGAAGGTTATATTCATTTATCTTACGGGAGCCATAGGTAATGCCTG
Organism: Flaveria sonorensis; assembly: GCA_025506505.1. Taxonomy (NCBI): domain Eukaryota; kingdom Viridiplantae; phylum Streptophyta; class Magnoliopsida; order Asterales; family Asteraceae; genus Flaveria; species Flaveria sonorensis. The sequence continues at coordinate 24,641,453 of CM046439.1, read as the reverse complement.
GGATGGAGCTCATTTTTCTAAACTTGGAAGATTTGTTGAAGGTTATCAGGAAGAGGCTCAATCGACTGATGAAGTGGTCACATAAGCTGGCCCTTCAACTACTATTCATGAAGATGCTCCTGAAAGTTCACAACCAGCTGGAACTTCGATAGATGATGAGATAGATTCATGGTTTAGTTCTGGAAGTGAAACTGATAGTAATCAAATTGGAAATAAGCCATATGTCCTTCAGGAACATCCCAGAGTGCAAGAAACGCCAGCCAAACGCACTACTGAGGAACATGATACAGATTTTGTTCCTGAAGATGTACCAACTACTAGGGGTAGAAGGAAGAAAATGGCAAGAAGAGCTGGTGAAAGTCCACATGATAGGGGTAGAGGACGAGGTGTTTGGAATCTAGTGACCACTGTGTGGACTGAAGAAGAAGTACCTGTCTCTGAGACTGCCGCCACAGTTAGCGAGGCTGCTACATTAGAGACATCATCTACTATGCCTGCTACTGAGGATGTGTTAAGTACTCCACCGAGAAATCAAGGATTTGAGGAGACAGTAGGCATGGAAGATTTTCTTAACACCCCTCCTGCGCAAACACAAGGTGCTAGTGCTTCTACTAGTTTACCTACATCAGTTACACTGGAGTAGAGAATTAGTACATTAGAGAGGGAGATGTTAGAGAAGACATAAACCATTGATGATATGTAGAGGAAATTATTTGAAAAGGATGAAAGGATAAAGAATCTTGAACATCAACAAAATTTCATATTTAGTTATATTCAGTTTCTGGAGCAGAACTTAAGAGATCTCACTTCTCGTGTGCCTTTCTCGTTTACACAACAAAGAACCACGGAAGTTGGAGAATTAAGTGGACAGCAATCCGCTGATCTCGAAACTACGCAAGATCCTGCTGACACTACAGATCATGATGTTGATCAAGTTGTTACAAAAAGGAGAACAGTGACTAATGATGTTGATCAAGAGCCACTTATCACTGATCATACTATGGCTACTGAGGATCAACCAATTGTTTTTACTAGAGAGGCATTTGTGGAGCCTTAGCATGATTTACCAATTCTTGAGCCTGGTAATGATGTTGATGATTTGGATTTGGTAGATTATGACTTTAGTGATGAAGAAGAGGTTGATGATGATGAAGAAGATGATGGTGATGATGACAAGAAAGATGATAAGAAAGATGATGATGATGATCAAGGAGGAGATGTAGGCTCTGCAGCTGGTGCATCTTGATCATCGGGTACTAACAATGTCTCCGGACCAAGTCCCGATGATACCACTCTGTATACATCATTAGGCCCAGCTATAGAAGAAGCTTATGATAGAGAGTTCTATACATTCCAGCAAAAGATCATTGCTTAGGAGACAGATGAAGATTTTAATGTTTTTGATGATTTGGATGAAGGAGTAGATTACACAGACATATTTGGGAGTAGTCTTAAGGATTTATTCTCAGATATCTTGGTTAAAGAAGGAGAGATCGTTGGAGAGATGAGCACCAAGAAACTACTGACGAGACTGCTAATGTAACAAGACAAAGTGCAGTGCGTCAGGTCAGTAATATTACTATTGCTGCTCCTCCTCCACCAGCTTACATTCACACACTAAGACATTCCAAACCTTTTACAAGGTACGAAAACTCAGAACCAATATTTAGCTGGGCTTACAATGTAGAGAAGAAGATGTATTTGATTAAGAGAAAGGGTGGAGCTATCAAGTACTATCAGGACGAACACGATTTCCATACACTCAGAGAGTCGGATTTATATGCAATGGGTCGTGTTCCGTTCATTAACCCTAGTAACTATAGCAAGGAAAAGTGGATTAGGAATATGATTTGGAAGCAAAGCAAGACCAACTTCAAAGACTTTAAAACTGCCAAATCCAAAGTCATTGAAGATGAGTCACGAATAGATCCTAGTATAAACAAACCGATGAAGATACGAGTATTCAAGCATCAGAGATATGCAAGGAAGATCCCTATACATGCTCCTGAGCTAGTTAACAGCGTGTCCAAGCTAATGTGGTAGAGTTATGAGAAGGAGACGGGACACGAGTTAATTCATTGTGTGGATAAAGATTACCGTGTCATCGACCCTGTGGATTTGCTCAAATTTGGAAAAGAATATTTGATAAGGTTGCAGGCTTGTCCTATTGCAGCTGATAAATCTATACAATTTATAGCAGCATAGTTTGGTTGGATGATCATAAAGGCCCTGGACAACAAGATGTATGCATATGGAGGCAGGTACAAAGTGGATGAAGTGGACTTCTAACTCATTGATTTACTGAGCCTAGGGGGAGATTGTAGGGGTTGAACCTAGAGGCTTGAGAAACCAAATCATGATGAAGAAGATCAAGTCGTGCGAAAAGGTTATACGTTGCCGCACGATACCTTGCTTCTCGCGCGAAAACTTGGAAGTCGCATGAGAACCAGTTAGTCGCACGGGAACTTTAGAGTTTAGTATAAATATATCATTTGTAATGTAATCAAGAGAGCTTTTTGCATTTTTTCTGATTTCATTTGTATTATAACACTTTACAAGTCAGAGAGCAATATCATCAAGAAGTTATTTACATTTGTGTTCCTCATCTTACTTTTAATCTTGTTCCGTGAAGTTAACATTCCGCATTTTCTTCACGAGATCGATCTTATTTGTAATGAACCGATCCTTACATGATTCTTCTCTTCATCCATTTCCATCCGATAAGCACTCAGTATGCCATATAACTCTTCAAGAGTCATTGTCTTTAGATTCTCAGTTCTTCAGATTGACATAGTGTAAACTATCCATGTATTAGGTAGGGACCTCAAGAACTTTCTAAGAACATCACTATTCTCCATCTTCATTTGAGCTTCATTTACAGAGTCTAGCAGTTTGACATATCTAATATACGTGGAATTCGTGGTTTCTCCCCTAGTGAAACCAAAGTTTTCAAAATTCTTCTTTAAGACATCTCTTTTGTTCTCCTTCATGTCCTCATTTCCTTCAAATCTGGCATTCAATGCTTCCAAAAAAATTTTTATAGTTGTGAATCCACATATATCTTCTTCAGATCTTCATCTGGTACTTTGTAGGATCTTTGGGAATCATGACTCCACCTTCACCAGCAGCTTGAACCATAGGGACATATGGTCCATTAAGAATAGAGAGCCACAGTCTCAGTTCTTGATTCCTTACAAAATCTTCCATTCGGATTTTCCAAATATCATAGTCATGTGGTGTGAACATGGGGGTTTGGTTTGAGTTCCATTCTTCAAGTAATGCCTACTTGAGATGGATACAGTAGTCATTTTGAACGGATAAAAGGGTATAAATGAGTGTGGTGTTTGATAGTGTTATCAAAAGAAATACAAGTGATTGTTGAAAGTTGACTTCAAGTAAATCAAGAGCCCATATTAACAAGACTTTTCAATTTAGAAGTTAACAAATTTGGAATCTAAGTTAACAACTTACTAATAAACATAAATACTTTGAGTATAGATAAGTACACGAGTTGTTCTTTCAAAGTAATCACTTGATTAATCAAAACTGAGTAGAAACTGTAATATTCAATAGATACATAAGTGGCTTAAACAAGCTTTCCTCTACTATACAAGTATGAGGGTTTATACTTTGAAATCTAAACAATAAGAATAAACTATTCCATGTTCAAAATATACAACAAGGCATACAATCGGCATGTCAGAGTTAAGTAGCTACAGTACTATGTTGTCTCCAGAAGGTAGAACACAACAACCATTGACAAAAACAGTCTTGTCTTGTGTAACACTTGATCAGCAGCTCATGAAGTTCAATGTTGATCAGCAGCTCATCTGTTAAGTGCTGATTGGCAGTGGTTCAGCATTTGTTAATAGATAGTCATTTAGCACATGATGTTTGGCAGTTGATATTCAGCACTTGGCAGGAATCATCAGTTGGTTGTCAGTGCTGAAATCTTGAGGTTTTAGTAGCTTTATCCTCTTCTTAGATCAACAAAATGTTGATGATACTATCAAAAACATAAAATGTAATCAAATAATTTTTTTTTTTGTAATTTGGATATTTTCTATAAGTGGGTATAGAATAATAACTTTTATGAGATTATAACAGTGTATCCTTCACAATGCAAATATTGTTAGAAATCTAGAAAAAATCACACAAATTGATTGCAAGTATATTTGTCTTTTGAAACTCAAGCAATGGGTTATATATTGTTTATACTTTGTGATATTTATTATGTTTTGTGTTTACAGATTATTCTCTTTATACCTCACACTCAGAAGCATAGACAGATCATGCATTCGCATGAGATCCATGGTAGAACTTTGACACAACTTATATAACCAGGTCATTTAAGACATGAAATCTTAGTTTATTTGAGGTAGGGGATACCTTTGGGATTTATATGTGATCCTTATATCAAACTCCATTTTTGAAATGATCCTCTTTGTTATTCCTTTGATTCATTCACATTAATGTAGTCCAAGATGGACTTTATCGTTCATCCATTTTGGGATGTATTCCCCATTGGGAATCTTTTTGGATCATGAACATCAACACTATGTGCCTTGTTTACTCTAGTTCTTTGCTTAGCAAAACAGAGAAGAAACTGTTGTGGGATAATGAGATTCATAAAATATCATTACCTGGTGTGTTTAGGTTAGTACATACACCCACTTGAATGTGTTAATTCTTACTCATACCTTAAGATGATAGCTTCACAGTGGAATGAGGATCTTTAATTTGTCATAAAGATATATTCTTCGTTTCCAAATTGAGTGTACCCACATACCAAATAAGGTGTGTAAGTCTTTGATGATTTATGAAATGCGTCGCTAATGATATACCGATTGTAGTTATATCATTTCTCATATGAAATTGACATATTCTATGTTATAAAATAAAAAGACATATTTTTGTATTTTTTTTTCTTGATTTTTCTTTGTTTTTGTCTTTTTAATATTTCAAATGACAAGCATATTTTTGAACATTTTGAAATATTTTTTTCTTTTTGACATGGTGAAAATTAATATTTGTCATTAACAAAAAGAATGTAATAAAATATATTTACATTTTATCAAAGGTTAATCATGCATATTACTTGAACTAAAAACTCAAACCTGCTAGGTTCAAATTACTTAGTAAACAATCAGCAAGTTGATTGTCTATGTGGACTTGAATCAACCTAATTAACTTTTTGTAGCATAGTCTCTAAAAAATGATATCTGATCTCTATATGTTTAGTTTTTTAGTGATAAACTGGATTGTTTGTTATGAACATAGCAGTTGTGTTGTCAATGTGTATTGGTGTGTGCAAAAACTTGAAACCACAGTCAAGCATCTGATTTGATTCTAGAGTACTTGAGAACAACAAGTTGATGCTGCTATGTATTCAGCCTCTATTGTAGAAACTAGCATGTTTGTCTACTTCTTGCACTATCATAAGACTAGTAGTGGACCAATGAATTGAGAATCACCAGATGTGAACATCTGGTTGAAGTTGAATCCCCTATAATCATTGTCTGTGTAGGCATATAGGTTGAAGTTTCCTTCTTTTGTATACCATATTTCAAGTGCAGTGTTGCCCTTAAGATATTTGAATATTCTTTTGACAGCATTAACATGTGACTTCTTAGGATCTACCTAATATCAGGCACACAGACATACTCCAAACATGATGTCTAGTCTATTAGACATGAGATATATAGAAGATCCAATCATTGATCGATAGTGAGTTTGATCAACAGGTTTGCCATCTAGATCTGGACCAATCTTCATCTTAGTATCCACAGGAGTTCTGATAGACTAACAATCTAAAAATTGAAACTTCTTCAACAATAAGTCCACATACTTTGACCAGTTAATAAAGATTCCATCTGTTGTTTATTGTACTTGCAATCATAGGAAGAATGTGAGTTCTCCCATAACACTCATTTAGAATTTGGAATGTATGACGTCTTTAAATTCTTTATAGAGTTACTTGTTTGTTAAGCCAAATATGGTATTATCCATATAGATTTATACTAGTAGCATCTGATGTCCTTTCTTCTTTCTAAATAGTGTTTGATCTATCTTTCTTCTCTTGTACCTGTGTTCAATGAGAAAAGATGATAATGTCTCATACCACTTTAGTGGAACTTGATATAGACCATACAAAGCTTTATCAAGCTTGTATACCTTATAAGGGAAACCGGAGTCTTTAAAGCCTAGTATCTGACTGACATATACTTCTTTAAAAATCTTCCCATAAAGGAAGGCACACTTTACATCCATTTGAAACTTAGTGAACTTCATAGATGCCGAGTAGGCAAGAAATAGTTTGATTTCTTCTAGTCAAGCAATAGGTGCAAACACTTCTTCATAATCTAATCCTTCTTCTTGAATGCAAACCCGGCCTATCAACCTTGCTTTATTTTTTAAAACAATGCCTCTATCATCAGTCATGTTTCTGCATAGCCACCTAGTTTTGATAGGATACTGTCCTTTGGAAAGTCAACCAGTTGTCATACTTCTTGCTTTTTGAATTGGAACAACTCTATATGCATTGCCTCAATCCAGCTGTTATCTTGAAGAGCTTCCTTGATATTGTTTAGCAAAGTTTGACACAAAAAATAGGAGAATAGATAAATGTTGGCAGCACTTAACATGCTTCTAGTCACTCGTTTATCAAAATCACCAATGATGTTTGACAATGGATGATTTACATGGATCCTTGAGGTAGGAATTACATCTACTTGGATTGAAACATCAAGATTAGAAACTTTTAGGTCAGATTGGTATGTAGCATCCTCTTGATTGAAATGTGTGGGATGGTCATGAAATTAATCATATGCTTCTTCAGGTTGAACATCTGAATCAAAAGCAATTTTATATGTTTCCTCATTTGGATTACCCACACCATCAACATGTGTTGGGACAGGTCCATGTTGTTGAACTTCTGGTGAAGTTTCAGGTGATGTTGTAAGCATTGAACTTGGACCAGCCTCTATTAATATAATATCAATCTGTGGTTGTCTAACTTGATCAGTTTTAATTGAATAAATTAAGCTTGCACATGAGTAGATGGTGGATGAATCATTTGGAAATCATATTGTGAAGCTTTAGTTACTTCAGATCACTTTCTTGTTGATTATCTGTAGTTGACCTATTAAATTGATTAACTAATTTAGTAGGAGAATCAATATCAAATCAGGACCATTTGATGACTTTAGAAATGAATGCCTATTGAAATCAACATTCATTGATTCTTCAATTATATTTAATCTTGGATTCAACACTCTAAATACTTTAGAAGTTGATGAAATCCAATAAAGAATCCTTCATCTGGTTCGGGACCAAACTTTCCTAAATGGTCTGTGGTGATTAATATTTAGACAAGACTACCAAATGATTTAAAGAAACCAATGAAAGGTTTTCAATGAGATAATAGTTCATAAGGTGTCCTATTACTCTATTTGACTATCAAACTTCAATTTTGTACATAACAGGGCATGTTTACTACAGCCATGTTAATTGCTTCTATCCAAAAGGTGATTGGTAGTTTAGCAATAGCTAGCATGGTTCTTGTAACCTTAATTAGTGTTATGTTTCTTCTCTCAGCTACTACATTTGTTATGATGTTCTAGCTACACTAAATTAATGAGCTATACCTTTGTTAGTACAAAATGAACTTAAAAAAACATTTTTGAATTTTGTGCCATTATCAGTTATGATTGATTTCACGATTTTCACTCTTTGTGATAACGTCATTTGATTATTTGTGATGATTCATTCTTATGAAGTAAAAAAGAAGACCCATATGAATCTAGAAAAGTCATCAATGATCACCAAACAATACTGATTTTTGGCAATACTCATTATGTATGTTAGCCCAAAGAGATCCATACGAAGTAACATCAAGGGAGTATTGTTTGTGTTCACAAGCTTAGGCTTATGAGAAATTTCATGTTGCTTCCTTTTGAGGCATGTTGAATAATGGTCAACTGATTGAAATTCTTTCAAAGCTAAACCAATAACATAGTTTCCTTTGACCAAACTGTTCATGTTTATAAAATCTATATGTCCTAAACGCCTATATCGTAGTTGCAACTCATCAAAAGATGCTTTTAAAAGTAAACAAGTTTCTTCTGTAGGTTGGATAGAATTTAGGCTAACAACATAACTATTATTCTTCCTTGGGTTTTTCAAGATAACCCATTCTTCAAGGGTTTAGAAATCTAGTTTCAGAATGTAACAATAAGTGTTTATGAAGTGGGTAGAATATTAATTATCAAAATTTGTGACACGCTTAGCAGGTTGAACTTTAGTTGTTCATAATAGTTGACTTTGTCAAAGCTAAGTTGGTCATTTATCACTATCCCTTCACTACTTATTCTTCCACCTTAACAATCTCCACTGAATGCTAATATTGCACCTTCAATGTGCTTGAGATTATATAGAAGGGAATTGTCTATTGTCATGTGTCAGGAGCATCCACTATCCATATACAAATGTTATTGGACCTTCTGGGATGACCCTGCATGCATAAACAAACTAGTTAGAATGTGGAACCTAAGCCATGATAGTCTTAGGTTTTCTATTTCTATCAACAATATAACTTTCTGATATGTTTCTTTGATCCTTGACTTATCAGATTCATCAAACTTAGGTTTTGAAACATAGCTTGAAGTTCATCGGCAAAGGACTTCACCATGTGTTGTATAATGAATGAAGACGAAGTTGGTCTGAGTTTCATAATCTCATCATCTAAAGAACTATCAGTTATGTAATCAAAATGCTAATCTCTATTATGATGAAGAAATCTAGCAAGCTGTTGATTATATGATTCTTGTTCTGGATGAGTCCTAATATTAGGATTCATGTTTCTTTTGAAAGTTTTTGTTTTTTCAAGATTTATCCTTATAGATTTTGGATGCAATGTATCCTAAAATCCATCATCATGTTTAAAAATCCTTCCTGGATTTTTACATGTGGACATGAAAGATATGCAAACCTGGGTGAGATTGGTGAAACTGGCTTTTTCAATGGTGATCCTAACCCTTTTATTTTGAAAAAGCAATCATATGATTTGTGATTGGTCAATTCACACAAAGCAAAATATTTGTTGAAATAGCAGTTTCTGTAGAATGACTGTGCATGTTACACATTAAAGAATACTAATAAAGGAAAATTTAGTTTTTGTGTGATTTGACATGTGGCAGTTGTCATAATATCTCTGATTGATCTTTGATTGAGATGTTAAACCTTTCATTGCTTGTTGCTTCTTTGAATTTGACTTAGAGGAGGAGGTAATCTCAATTCTTTTCACCTCAGTAGATTGTTTCACAACTCTACTTGTTGAAGATTTAAATGACTGTTTTTGCTTCCTCTTATTTCTCTTGCATTCTTTCTCAAGTTTTTTTTACACATGTTTTTTAGAAAACATTAAAAGCCACTTGTTGTTTTCCTTTTGAAATGTGTGGCTTTGGTTTTGGAGATGTTACAACTTATGCTTTTCCTTTGAGTGATGAGGATGCTTGTACTTTTCCTTTGGATGAATTATAATGTGATTTGTTTAAATTTTTATGAGTTTTGACCTTACTTTCAAATTTGCTTTCAGCAGATGGTTTCATCTTAGGCTTAGCATCCTTATCAGTCATGATGCTTGCTGGAGTGAATTTCACAAAGGGGATGATAGCTTTGATAGGACTTTTAGTCTTTGAGAAATACAATATCTTATCTAAGCACTCTTTGATTTTAATAGGGTGACCATTTTTAATCTTTTGAATATCATTTTCCACATAAAAATGAGGTTTGTTTTTTGGATTGGTTGTTTGACAACACGTTGCAAATTTAGATTCAATAATCTTTATGTCTACTAAATCTAATTTTGTCAGTGAATAAGATTGATAGTGTAGTTGTCATTATAAGGAGAGGGACATGCATTATAGTCTATGCCTATCATATCCATTGGGTCCTTCTGAGCATCAAGTAACTCTTGAAGCTTGGTTGATGAAAATTAAAACTTTTCAAGTTTCACTTCTGTTGCTGAGTGATTAGTTTTTGACTTGGTTAACAAGCCAGTCAAGTTTTCAACCCCAGATTCAAGTATGTACGTTTATCCATGAAGCTTTTCTATATCTGCAAGAAAAAAATTTATTTTTGTTTCAAAACCTATCATCTCATGTTTTAACATCTCATATTTAACCTTTTCATCTTTTACCATTATGACCAGTTTATGATTTTTCTATATCTGCAAGAAAAATATTATTTTGGTTTCTAAACCTCTCATCTCATGTTTTAACATTTAAGATTTAGCCTTTTCATCTTTTACTATTGTAGCCAATTTATGATTATGTTCTCTGTAGCCTTGCACCTTATTGATACATTTTTAACTACAAAGATTGGTCTTTACCTCTATTGGCATTGATGTTGGAGTTTTATTGATGTGAGCCATAAGTTTATGATTTTGGTAATTTGGCTTTACTTCCTCTACATACATACTATCACTTATACCATCTTGTCCGATGATTAGAGCATTTGAGGAATGTTGAGAAAATGAATGAGCTTGTTGAGCAATCTAAGGATTAGACTGGTGATGGGATGGTTGATGAGAATGTGTGCTTTGATTACTTTGATGTGAGTTGGATCACTGATTAGATGCTTGACAATAAGAGGCCCTTGAGAATTTGTTATTACTATTTCTGGGTTCATTGCATTCTTTAGAGAAATAACCATTTACTCCATAGTTTTAGCATTTCATTTTTGTCTTATCAAAACCCAGTTTTGTGTTCTCGTTCATGGTGAGCTTCTTTCCATTTCTAAAAACTTTTCAGCACTCAATGCAATCATGTGTAAGGCCCCGTTCCCAGAGACCTCACAGTTGGTCAATCATAGCACAATATATATAAAACATTTCATAGTTCATAAACCAGTGCAGCGGAATTAATAACAAAACCATTCACTTCGTTAATAAATATTGTTACTAAACAATACATTGTTAATTGTTAATAGTTACAAAAAGATCATATTAATTGCATTACGAAACAACAATATCATTAAAGATGAATGGATGCCAATCTTGCCCTGCCGAGTAGCTTCCCCCGCGTGCCACCCTCAGCAACAATTACCTGCTTACTGAAAATGCATAAAAGTCAACGTCGTTGAGTGAGTTCTAGTTTTAAAACGTTTAAAATACCTTGTAGGATTTATATATGAAAATATCATTTTCAATAAAATACTTCCTTTACTTTCACACGTGAGCATTCATCATACATACATCAAGGTTCAGACTTATTTATCTTTCATTAACACACGTATTCATTCATTTCATACGTTTTCATCATTATCTTTCACTATAATCTAGATCCTGTCTCATGCAATACCCGACTCATGTCCGAAGACCGACAGTACCGGGGTACCCGACAAGGACCCCGTCTCTTTTTGCAACACCCTCGCCTCATGTCCGAAGACCGTCACAGTACCAGAGTGAGCAACACGACATGTTTCGGGTCAGTCTCATGGACTAAAACCCTTACGAGTCTATTGCGACACACAGTCACTCACCTCAACCTTGGCTTACAAGTTTGTTGTGAAAACATAGTCACTCGCCTCAACTTTGCTTGCAAGACTTTCATTTATTCATTACTTTCCACTTTTCGTTAATATTAATCTTTCTCTTGATTAATAGTAATACTTTACGAGCATAAGAAACCCACTTAAAGTCACATAATATAATAGTATAAAGCATCAACAATAGCCCACAACATGCATCACCACAACAGACATGAACCAGCAAAACATTCCAGAACTTACCCGTTACATTTAACTTCCCAAGATTCAGAAAAATCCTAAGTCCTTAGACAAATGCAGATGAACAGTAACTAATGCGGATGAACAACTAATGCGGATAAACAACTAATGCGGATGAAAGTCTTCAGATTATTCCAATTGTTCAACTAAATGCTGGTAGAACAAATGCGAATGACTGAAACAAATGCGCATGAACACTGTAGCAAATGCGCATGAACAAAAGAAATGCGGAAGAACATTTGGACGCAAAAGCAACTACAAATGCGGATGAACAACTATGCGCATGAACAAATTACTTAAATGCGCATGAACAAAGTACTTAAATGCAGATGAACAAACAAAAAAGCGCATGAACAAAGTACTTAAATGCGGATGAACTTACCAACCTGCAAATGCACTTATGCAATTATTCAGTCCCCAATCCTCGATCTAATACATCCTTATCATGGATCTAACATGCTTAACATCTAGAGCAGGCATACAACCACGAAAACACCAGCAATTCCTAACCAAACATGCTTATCCATCTGTTCAAAGCTTATACTCAACACCACAAGCATCAATAGCACATAAACCACCATATACATACGGTAAAGCATAAAACAGCTGCAAAACCTTTTAAACATGCATTTTCAGCCCCAAAGAAGTTTAAAACACATTAAAACCAGGGTCTAGAACTCACCTATTGTAGCAAACATGCAAAACTCCTCCAAACCTGCTTGTACAAGAGTTCAAACACCTAGAAACAAACAAAACAAACACCAAACCACATAGACCACTTAATAATCGGTTTTAAGGTTGAAAACCCCATAAAAACCGAACCAATTAACACCAAATCACACTAACCTTCAAAGGTTCTGCCCTACTCTTCTTCACAACCGAGAGAAACAAGATTTTCAGCCTCTTTCTTCTTCTTTTCTTTCGGTAGTAGTAGTAGCAGAAAGTGCATGGGCGGCCATGCCCCTTATACACATCTTTTGACTTTTTGATGTACTTTTACACTTTACACCCCTCATCTTGCCCCTTCTTTTATTTCTTCTAGATACTTTTCTTTTCTTTTTTTTTATTTTATTTTACCCCAAAGTTTTGGGTGTACAAGTCTACCCCCCTTAAAGAGGTTTCGTCCCCGAAACTTGTCACTCTTCGAAAAACTATGGGTAATGCTGTCTCATTTCATCTTCAGTCTCCCAAGTAGACTCCGAACCCTTTCGATGTTTCCACTGCACACGTACGAGTGGAACCATTTTATTTCTCAATTTCTTCTTCTTCCTGTCTATGATGGCTACTGGTTGCTCCACATAATTGAGCCTTTCATCCTCTTCGATATCCTCCAATGGCACAATCATATCTTTATCGGCTAAGCATTTTCTCAGATGAGATACATGGAACGTCGGATGTATTCCACTCAACTCATGAGGCAATTCTAGTCGAAAGGCCACCTCCCCTACTCGTGCAACGATTCGGAAAGGCCATATGTATCTCGGACTCAGCTTGCCCCTCTTCCGGAACCAGATGATCCCCCTCCAGGGCGAGACATTTAACATGAATTTATCACCCACGTTGAACTCGATCGGTCTACGTCTCTTATCGGCATACGACTTCTGTCTATCCTTGGCTGCCTTCATAAAGGCTTTGATCTTTTCTAGCTTCTCAGTCATAGTCTTGATTACCTCCACGCTTCCTAATTCTTTCTGCCCAATGTCTCCCCAACACACGGGCGTTCTACATCTCCTACCATATAGCATCTCGTACGGTGGCATGCCAATGTTGGCATGATAGCTGTTTTTGTATGAGAACTCTTCCAATGGTAGATGATCATCCAAACTTCCTTCGAAGTTGATCACACATGCTCGGAGCATGTCTTCTAGCATTTCAATTGTCCTCTCAGACTGACCATCTGTTTGAGGATGGTAAGCCGTACTGATGTGTAGCCTCATCCCCATCGGATTGTGGAATCTCTTCCAAAACTTTGATGTGAACCGAGTGTCAAGGTCTGACATGATAGACACCGGCACACCATGACGAGCTACAATCTCTTTAATGAATAGATCCGCCAACCTCTCGGATGAATACGTCTTGCGGATCGGTAGGAAGTGAGCACTCTTTGTCAAACAATCAACTATTACCCAAATTGCATCATACCCCCTTGCCGTACGTGGTAACTTCGTGATGAAATCCATGGTGATGTGCTCCTACTTCCACTTGTGTACATCCAACGGTTGGATCTTCCCGTATGGCTTTTGATGCTCTGCCCTCACTTGTAAGCAAGTAAGGCACTTACTCACATACTCCGCCACGTCACGTTTCGTACCCGGCCACCAATAGTCTTTCTTCATATCTTGATACATCTTAGTGGCATCAGGATGAATGGAGTATCGACTCTTATGAGCTTCATCCATAATTCGTCCCCGTAGATCACCGTAGCCATCCCCCGAAGCGGGTTCTAACTCCGTGGGTATTTTCTCCCAACTCCGTGACTAGACCTCTCATACTTTTAGGGTTAAGGCAATCTTCCTTCAATGCCTCGTCCTGAAATTCTTTGACCTATGTTATCACGTCAGAGGTCATCACTTTGATAAGCCTTCACCCGGATTGGCTCGGGTCTCTCTTTTCTGCTGGGGGCATCAGCCACTACATTGGCTTTACCCGAATGGTAATGGATTTCATAATCATAATCCTTAATCAGCTCTAACCACCTCCTGTGCCTCATGTTGAGATCTTTCTGCTCAAAGAAATACTTTAGGCTCTTGTGGTCCGTGAAGATTATGCATTTCACCTCGTACAGGTAATGCCGCAAAATCATTAATGCAAAGACCACAGCCGCGAGCTCCAAATCATGTGTGGGATAATTGACCTTGTGGGTTTTCAACTGTCGGGACGTGTAGGCTATTACTCTCCCACGTTGCATTAACACACAACCCAGTCCTGAATAGGAGGCATACAAATACACCACTAAGTCTTCACTCCCTTCGGGTAATGTGAAAACAGGAGCTTGAGTTAATCTTTCTTTAACTCCTCAAAAGCATCCTCCTGTTCTCGTCTCCACACACACTTCACCTCCTTGCGAGTCAATTTAGTCAAAGGTGAGGCTATCTTGGAAAAGTCTTGAATGAACCTCCTGTAGTAGCCCGCCAATCCCAAGAAACTTCAAATCTCATATGGCGTCTTAGAGACTTCCATTGCATCACCGCCTCAACCTTTGCCAGGTCCACCATAATTCCTTCAGAATTCACCACGTGACCCAAAAATTTAACCTCACGTAACCAAAAGCACACTTAGAGAATTTTGCATAAAGCTTCTCCCTGCAAATCATCTCCATTACTTCACGTATGTGGCCGGCATGTTCTTCCTTGCTCTTTGAATAAATCAATATCATTAATAAACACAATTACTGATTTATCTAACATCGGCCGACACACTCGATTCATCAAATCCATAAAGGCAGTTGGCGCGTTAGTCAGACCGAAAGACATAATGAGGAACTCATACTGTCCATAACGCTTGCGAAAAGCTGTCTTAGAAATGTCTTGCTCCTTAACCTTCAACTGGTGGTAACCAGATCGGAGATCTATTCGTGAGAACCAACTGGCACCTTGGAGCTGGTCAAACAAGTCATCTATTTTTGGTAAGGGATATCGATTCTTCACTGTTAACTTGTTTAGCTCCCGATAGTTTATGCACATCCTCATACTACCATGTTTTTTCTTAACAAACAAGACCGGAGCACCCCAAGGAGAGATACTCGGTCGAATGAAACCCTTGTCCAATAACTCCTGCAGTTGAACCATCAGCTCCTTCATCTTGGTTGGAGCTAATCGATACGGTGCCTTGGCAACGGGTTGAGCACCGGGTATTAAATCGATCTGAAACTCGATCTCACGGTCTGGTGGCACGCCTGGTAAATCTTCTGGGAACACGTTTGGAAAATCACACACAACTGGTATGTCGGAAAATTGTGGTACTAACGCGTCCACATCCTTCACATAAGCCAGGTAGGCACTATATCTGCGTTTCATGCACTTCTTGGCCACCACCATCAAAATTACCTTCGGAACTGTAGTAACTCGGTCACCGTAAACCGTTACCGAACTTCCATCGGGCGCTATCAGTCGGATCATCTTTTTGCGACACACGACGTTTGCCTCATAGGCTGCCAACCAATCCATCCCCAGAACTACATCAAATCCACTTAGGGCCATCAGAAATAGTTTAGAAGAGTACCTATGGCCTTCTAACTCTATGCCACGGTCCTCAATCATATCAGAAGTTTTGGTAGACTTACCAATAGAAATTTCTACATCAAATGACTCATCAATTCTTCTACTACTAACAGGCAGCTTAGCACAGAAAGCAACAGAAATGAAACTCCTACTAGCACCAGAATCAAACAATACAGAGGCATAAGTTTGGTTTACTAGAAACATACCAGACACGACATCGGGATCCACCATGGCCTCCTCTCGGGTCATTGTAAATGCTCTAGCGCTTGCCCTCTGCCTTTCACTCTCTGTCCTCTTCTTCGCCCCAGAACTCTCTGCCTTTTGCTTCTTGCAATCCCTGCTCATGAGTCCCTCTTGCCCACAGATATGACACCTCAACACTTTACAATCCTTAGCAATATGACCAGGCTTCCTGCATCTGAAGCAAACATTCAGTCCCAACCGGTATTCCCCGCTATGCTCCCTTCCACACTTACCACACCTCTTCGCTCCGGAGCTTGATGACCCCACTCTTCGGTCATCCATTTTCATCCTCTTGTTGTTTGGGGTGAAACCACCACGGCCAAACCTCTTCCCACTCAGTTCTTGTCACCACCACCTGTCTTCTTCACCTCAACCACGGACACCTCTCTCTCATCATAAAGCCTCCCAGCCAGATCCACTGCTGACCCAAAAGTGCTTGGTCGAGCAACAATCAAGTGCCTGCGGATATCAGCCGGCAATCCCTGCACATACCTCTTAACCTTCCTTGACACTAGCG
This sequence comes from Flaveria sonorensis, assembly GCA_025506505.1. Taxonomy (NCBI): domain Eukaryota; kingdom Viridiplantae; phylum Streptophyta; class Magnoliopsida; order Asterales; family Asteraceae; genus Flaveria; species Flaveria sonorensis. The sequence goes on along the minus strand of CM046439.1, from coordinate 24,624,686 downwards.
TCACCTAATCCGGCACCAGCCTCGCCATTTCGTTAAACTTGGTGGTGTATTGCTGGTGGGTCATGGTTCCCGCCTCAAGCTGTAGGAATTCTCTTTCTACATTGTCTAGTTCCCTATGAGGATAGAATTCCTCAACAACCAACTTCTTCAAATCTCCCCATCTCATCCTCTCGATGGCCTGCTGCCCTCGGCTTGGACAATATTGTCCCACCAACACAAAGTCGAGTCAACAAATGAGTGAGTGGCAAATTTCACTTTTTGGTCCTCCCTGCACTCACTAATATCCAACACTGCCTCCATCTCTCTGACCCAGGGGTGGGCAGCTGCAGCGTTACCATTGCCGTCAAAAGTAGGGGGTTTACACCATTGGAATGCCCCGTAGGTGCATCCCCTCGTGGTTTCCCGCACCTCTACATCTTCTTCATCACTGGAGGCTCCCCTTTCAGCATTCATCTCCTCCTCATCATCATGATCTCTCTCATTCTCCCTTCTCCCAGCAGCAGCCCTTCTCTCTTCCTCCTTTTCTTTCCTTTCATCCTCCCTTACGGCCTGGATCACCTTAGTCACGACAGACGGTAGGATAGTCTGCATGACTTGGTGAACCTCCTCCACCACTGCCTCTTTCACTGAGGCCCTTAGGTTGGCACTCTCATCTCTGCCTTCTGGGTGATGAAGCCCAGGCTCACCTAGAGCCGTCTCTACAGTTCTCATCTTGTTCTTTGTGGCCCATGGTCTACCAGCATGACCACCCCGTACTCTACCTCTAGAAGCCTTAGATGATCTACCTCCAGCCATCCTCTAAACACTATAAGATTCAAACACCAACACAGTCATTCAAGGTAATAGCTCAGTTTATGTCAAGTATAGTAAGTCCCTAATTACAGTGGCCAGTTGTGATTAGGCACTTACTTTACTCTTCATCCCCCAAGCATTTCCTATCCTGACTACATCTGTATTCAAATCTACTAAAGGCACATAAATCAAATAGCACACGCACATAGTACCGATTAACATTAAGAAAAGAATTACCTGATGGCACGTAGCTACTCGAGCTGGCGTCCCTCCATTCGTCCCATTCTTAGTTTAAGTTTAGGTTTTGAAAATATTTACCTATTTCTCTTAAACTTTGGCTCTGATACCAACTTGTAAGGCCCCGTTCCCAAAGACATCACAGTTGGTCAATCATAACATAATATATATAAAACATTTCATAATTCATAAACCAGTGCAACAGAATTAATAACAAAAGCCATTCACTTCACTAATAAACACTGTTGCTAAACAATAAATCGTTAATTGTTAATAGTTACAAAAAGATCATATTTATTGCATTACGAAACAACAATATCATTAAAGATGAATGGATGACAATCTTGCCCTGCCGAGTAGCTTCCCCCACGTGCTACCCTCAGCAACAATTACCTGCCAACTGAAATGCATAAAAGTCAGCGTCGCTGAGTGAGTTCTAGTTTTAAAACATTTAAAATACCTTGTAGGATTTATATATGAAAATATCCTTTTCAATAAAATACTTCCTTTACTTTCACACTATAATCTGGATCTTGTCTCATGCAATACCCGACTCATGTTCGAAGACCGACAGTACCATGGTACGCGACAAGGACCCCGTCTCTTTTTGCAACACCCCAGCCTCATGTTCGAAGACCGTCACAGTACCGGAGTGAGCATCACGACATGTTTCTGGTCAATCTCATGGATTAAACCCCTTACGAGTCTGTTGTGACACACAGTCACTCACCTCAACCTTGGCTTACAAGTCTATTGTGATGACATAGTCACTCACCTCAACTTTGCTTGCAAGACTTTCATTTATTCATTACTTTCCACTTTTCATTGATATTAATCTTTCTCTTGATTAATAGTAATACTTTACGAGCATAAGCAACCCATGTAAAGTCACATAATATAATAGTATAAAGCATCAACAACAGCCCACAACATGCATCACGACAACAGACATGAACCAGCAAAACATTCCAAAACTTACCCGTTACATTTTACTTCCCAAGATTCAGAAAAATCCTAAGTCCTTAGACAAATGCGGATGAATAGCAACTAATACGGATGAATAACTAATGCGGATGAAAGTCTTCAGATTATTCCAAGTGTTCAACTAAATGCTGGTAGAACAAATGCGAATGACTGAAACAAATACGCATGAACACTGTAGCAAATGCGCATGAACAAAAGAAATGCAGAAGAACACTTGGGCGTATAAGCAACTACAAATGCGAATGAACAACTATGCGCATGAACAAAGTACTTAAATGCGGATGAATAAACAACAATGCGCATGAACAAAGTACTTAAATGCTGATGAACAAACAACAAAGCGCATGAACATAGTACTTAAATGCGGATGAACTAACCAACCTGCAAATGCACTTATGCAATTATTTAGTCCCCAATCCTTGATCTAACACATCCTTATCATGCATCTAACATGCTTAACATCTAGAGCAGGCATACAACCACGAAAACACCAACAATTCCTAACCAAACATGCTTATCCATCTGTTCGAAGCTTATACTCAACACCACAAGCACCAACAGCACATAAACCACCATATACATATGGTCAAGCATAAAATAGCTGCAAAACCTTCTAAACATGCATTTTCAGCCCCAAAGAAGTTTAAAACACATAAAAACTGGGGTCTAGAACTCACCTATTGTAGCAAACAAGCAAAACTCCTCCAAACCTGCTTGTACAAGAGTTCAAACACTTAGAAACAAACAAAACAAACACCAAACCACATAGAACACTTAATAATCGGTTTTAAGGTTGAAAACCCCATAAAAACCGAACCAATTAATACCAAAACACACTAACCTTCAAAGTTTCTGCCCTACTCTTCTTAACAACTGAGAGAAACAAGATTTTTAGCCTTTTTCTTCTTCTTTTCTTTTGGTAGCAGCAGCAGTAGAAAAATCATGGGCGACCATGCCCCTTATACATATCTTTTGATTTTTTGGTGTACTTTTTCACTTTACACCCCTCATCTTGCCCCTTTTTTTATTTCTTCTAGATACTTTTCTTTTCTTTTTTTTTTAATTTTATTTTACCCCAAAGTTTCGGGTGTTACATCATGTCCATATGCCATTGAAGGTCCATTACCTATACATCATCTTGATCTATTACTTTAAGATCTTCTTGGATCACATGAGTTGAAGTATGTCTTCCATCAAGATAAGCTTCAAACAAAAGTATTATTGGTTGCTTTTTGTTCATTATTGGTGTGATCACATGGAACATGCGTTTGACTTGTAGATTAAGGAGAAAAAGATGATGGTTTGTTCATCTTAACTTACTGAGTAGAAAAAAATGTTGTTGATCTCCGACTTTCTTGTGTTGACATGAAATCATCCTCTTTAGTAACAAAGGCATTTTCCATAGTATGTTCGTCACTTTGAAATTTGTATGCGTCTATCACTTATGGACCACTAAGGTTTGACTTTTCATCAAGCTCTAAGGCTTCTATCTTTGTAACCATGGTATCCAAGCTGGTTCTTTCCAAATCAAGTGTGTTCTTCAGCATGGTCACACTTTGCTTACAACTTTCAGGGAGAGAATGAAGCATCTTCTTATTAAAGTCTTTCTTTGAGTAGGTGACACCCATGTTCTCTAGATCATTCACAAGTTGCATAAATCTATGTAGCTGATTGGAGATAGATTCACCCTTGATTGGAGATAGATTCACCCTTGATAGATTCACCCTTGATGTGATATCCCTTCACACATAATATTAAAGGCATGCCATGCTCCTTTGGCTGTGTTATACTTCTCAAGTCTTTTCAGCACATCAATCTTAAAGGCTTGTGTGAGTAGTTAGTAGGCCTTCATGTCAATCTTGATCTTCTTGTAATCTTCACGATCAAGATTCAGGCTAGGATCTTCAACTGTGATTCTGACAATTTTGTATTGATCAGTATTCAGAGCAATTAGAATATGAGGACCTCTGCAGATTGAAATCTACTAATCTGCATCAACACCTATTAGATTATTTCTAAATCTTATTTCCATAGCTTAAATTCAGATTTGTGTTTTAACATTAGTGGCTTAGGATTATGACCAAGTTCAACTAAACTTAGAGTATCCATGATGTTTTTTTTTTATTTTAATTTGGTTTTGATATGATTAGATTGAGTTTAGACTTTAATGAATTGATTTTAAAATGAATTTTAAGTCCAAACTATTCAATCTGTCCAACTTCCAAATTCAGTCTAAGTTCTGAATCAAATGCGGGCAATAGTAGTCTACTTTAGTATCAAATGTGATTAATAGTGAATGAAACAAATATGGTTAACAATTTTAGACAAATGAGTTGAATAGTGGTTGTTCAAACACTTGAATGAATCATAAATATGATGAACAGTATGTTCAAGCAAATATGAAGAATAGTTCATCAACAAATGCGATGAATAATAGATTTCAAGGCAAATTACGATGATTAGTTAACAACTATAGCAAATGCGATGAACATTGTTCACTTGAAAGGTGATGAGCAGTGTTTCATTTTGTTCTTAGAATTTTGATGATTTTAATTGATGTTTTCACTTGAATTGAATATGTAAACCTTTAATTTGGAACTCTTGCCAATCCCTAGCCATTTTGCTCACAAACACTCTTTAATTGAATGGCTTTTGTTTGATTTTGTTGAATGTTTAATCAATCAAATAGTAACTTCAATTCATGATGAATTTAAGTTTAATTTGATTGAATCAATGATGATTTCAGGTTAGATTACAAACTGATTATGTAAAACACAATGAAATGCAAAACAATAAATAGATCGATTGTAAATCAATCAGAAATAGTGAGTTTCTAATTGAATCTTAGAGTCAAGGCTCTGATACCAATTGACTGGGTTAGAATCAATAGGATTGAATATTTTGAATGATTTCAATGATTAATTGCAGCGGAATTACAACAATCAATGATCAAAAGCAGTAGAAATACTCTAAAATGCTTAAATATTGATGATATGATTCAATAATACAAAGAGGGTTTTCTGTTGTTAGGGTTTTTCAAAGTTACAAAAAATGCAAAAACTTTATCTATTTATAGGTCTTACATAATGACCTGTACGTTTACTTAACTACCCTGACATACAATCTAGGACTAACTAAGTATAAAGTACAAATTAACCATATAAGCATTTGTTGTTTTCTTCAAATGCATCTTGTAATAACACATCTGTATTAGTCTAATGCTGGTGTGTAATACTTGGCTGCATTTAAGTATTTGCTTTTGTGTCACCCGCATTAGTTTATGTGGGTAGAAAAATGTTCATCTGCATTCGTCTAAGTTACCCATGTTAGACTAATGCGGCTGACCAAATACTTTGCATGTTTCTTCATCCGCATTTTTCTTTACTTGTTAGCATTTCTTTTCAACACTTAGCAAAATTTCCAACCAGAGCAACTTTCCATTCACCACTTGAATTGACATGCATGATTTTTTCAGCCAGCAGGTTGTAACGCCCGGAATAAAGTCGAAACAAGCCAGTTAATAATAATGGGCTTAGCCGGGATTATTTAAAGAAAATAAGCGGGAAATGGAGTATGGACCAGTAGACCTCGCGGGTTATGTGTTCGGCGAGTTTAAGGTCCCGGGAACGCTCGGTATATATAAACGGGTCAGCTTGAGCAGCTCTCATTTGCAACTCAACACCCAACTTCTAGAGAGAGAGTGTAGAGAGAGAAAGTGGAGAGAAAGTGGTGATTCAAGGCTCGGTGGATCAAGAGATTGAAGATCGGTGTTTGTGGGCATCCAAACAACAAGAAAAGACCAAGATTCCAGGTAAGAAACATCGTTTAATCGGTTCTTTAAGGGTAAACCCGGATTCTAGGGTTTGGGGTTTTTGAAAGTGGCAAAGAATCGCCCAAAACTCACGTTTTTTTGTAAGAAAACATGTAAGAAGCTTAGATATAGCTTCTTGGGTGATAAACCAAGGTTTTGGGTGTAAAAGATTGATGTTTTGGGTCAAAAATGGGTTGGTTTGTAATTTCAGCCCGTTCTGCGAAACTGGGTGTTCATCTAGTGAAATTATGTAGTCGTCCAGCGAAACTGTGAATCTTCCTGTGAAACTATAGTTTCGCAGGTAGTCTCGCAGACTTGAATTTCCAATGAAAGTTGGGCGAAACTGGCAGCGAAGACCTGAAGGGAGTCTTTGTGGCTCGAAGGGAGTCTTTGTGGCTCGAAGGGAGTCTTTGTGGCTCGAAGGGAGTCTTTGTGACTCGAAGGGAGTCTTTGTGGCTTAAAGGGAGTCTTTGTGGCTCGAAGGGAGTCTTTGTGGCTTGAAGGGAGTCTTTGTGGCTCGAAGGGAGTCTTTGTGGCTCGAAGGGAGTCGTTGTGGCTCGAAGGGAGTCTTTGTGACTCGAAGGGAGTCCTTGTGGATCGAAGGGAGTCTTTGTGGCTCGAAGGGAGTCTTTGTGGCTCGAAGGGAGTCTTTGTGGCTCGAAGGGAGTCTTTGTGACTCGAAGGGAGTCCTTATGGGTCGAAGGGAGTTTTGTGACTCGAAAGGAGTCTTTGTGACTCGAAGGGAGTCCTTGTGGCTCGAAGGGAGTCTTTGTGACTCGCAGGGAGTCTTTGTGACTCGAAGGGGATCCTTGTCGCGTACCCCGGTACTGTCGGTCTTCGGACATGAGTCGGGTATTGCATGAGACAGGATCCATTTTGAAGTGAAAGATAATGATGAATGTACGAATTGAACAATGATGAAGATAATAATAATATTATCTATGTGTACGTATGATGTATGATCGCAAATGAACGTAAAGAACGGTTTTAAACGAAAGAAAATTATTTTATTTATAAAACTAGAACTCACACAGCAACACTGACTTTTTATGTATTTTCCAGTTGACAGGTGATAGTTGCTGAGGATGGCACGGGGTAGCTACTTAGCAAGTTTTTGGGATGGCATCCATTTTATGTCAAATGACATTTTTGTGATGTAATACAAACAATGAGATTTTTTTTTGTAATGGTTAACAATGATTGTATTGTCTTGCAAAAGTGGTCATTAATATATGAAATGGTTTGTTAAGTATTCCGCTACGTTGTTTTAGTACGCCAAAATATATGTTTTATGTTTTATGTGCAATGATTGACCAGTTGTAAGCGTCCCGGGAACGGGGCCTTACACAGGTTGTCCATCTATGAACTCATAAATTTTTTTACCCAAAGAACTGCTTGCCAAAAAAAATGCATATTAGTAGAGAAGGTTTTAACCCCATTACAGGGAAGTTTCATTCTGCCCCCATAACTAATGTTGGACTTACATTTTCCATCGCTAAGAATATTTCCGCCACCACAAACTGCCATTTTCCCATGGCCATACGATCACATAATCACTCTTTGTTCTCTGGGTTTCGTATCATAACACCAATGGAACCACCATTTTTGGTTGTTACTTTCCATCACAACTAGCCATTCATTCGGTTTTGTTTGATAACTATAGGCACCGTCACTCATCATAGAATACCACCATGAGCACCTCACCAGCATTTGAGCGTTGTTACACCTCCACACGACTACTTCAACCCACCACATACACAATCTACAAATCATTCTCTCTATATTTTATCGCCTCTCTATTCTCTACTTATGTTGGGTAAGGAAATGAATGAGGAGGAAGAGGAGAGATATTTAGGTTCTTGTGGGGATTTACTAAAAAAAAATTTTGAATTCAAACTCATCTCCACTTTTAATTATCCACACATCACACACTTTTAAGTAATTTAAAATTAATTTAAAAAACAGATAGTTAGTAAATTATTAAACAAATTAACTACATGTATAACACACAAAAATAAGTACAAACATACTAACTCACATTTACACATGTTTTAATTTTTACTTAATAAAAATTTAACGACTCCTAGAATAAGGTGTTACAACTTTTCTCTATTAAAAAGAAATTTCATCCCCGAATTCTACATCATGCACACATGCACTAATCCTAATACCTACTTATTATTACACTACCATGTGTATCAATTGATCATACTTATACCTACATTTTAAATGTTATGACGTCTCAACACACCAACTCAGATACCATCTATTTTGACTATATCCAGATACTATCTAATGACACCTCAATTGGATAACACCTAATCAACACGTCGAACATCTAATTAACCACAATCAGATAACAATTGCTCATGTTAGACAACACACTTATTAAATATGCCATTAAGTTAAATCAATAATCCATATCTTATTAAAACAAAGTCTAATACTAAATTGTCTCAAACACCAAATGAAAGTCTAGTTATCAATATGTAAGAGTTCTTACTAAATTGAAAATATACATAAGATGAAATTCACCACACTACTGATAATAGCCTTACTGCTCACTTGCTCTTACTAAGAAGCCATCAATTGATTTGTTGGACTCCTGCTAGTGACCTGCTTACATATGCATTCACTCCCCTCAGCTCTCTGGATATCTTCACATATCCACATTTAGCATTTGTATATGCCTCCTTTATATGCCTTGTATCTCTCTTAGGCTAAGTCTGACGCTATCATTTCTTAGTTAACATACTCCCAAGTGAAGAACCTGAAGCATTTTCTAGCTTGTCCTTCCACTCTTTGACATGTAACTATCATTATCTAGCTTATGTCGGTTCACCTTTACCCTCCCCTTTATCTTCTAGTTCTCAAGAACTAGCTCGCCTAGGTCGTCCTTCTCTATTATCTTAGATAGAACAAAATCCATTGACTCTTCACTAATCTCGCTATCACCACCACATATCTGATCATGCATTAAAGGTATGCTCACCTTATGAATATCTTAGGAAAGATTGCTAGTTTGATTGGTTTTTCTTTTGTTCGTTCAATTTAATCATTTTTCTAGGCATACTTTGTTGTTTAGTTTGTTTATTGATGAACTACTTAGCCTTTTGATGTGAAATATTTTGCGTTGCTTAGGTTTTCCCACCCCCCAACCACTAAAGTTGAAGCTATGCTTCTCATTAAAATATATAACTTTTGGTTAAAATTGATTTACTTGGTGGAAATTATGCAATTTTCAAGCTTGATGAACTTGTCCTTCTTAATGAAGGTTTCACTAGAGACATCGACATCTCCCATTGTAACTTATTCCATTTCAGGACCGGTCAAGATTAAGTTAGTATAACCAACATATGATCAATTGGAATTTCAAGGTTTGATTTTGCCTTGAATTTATGTATTTAGAAGTCTTTGAAATGTCTTTAAAGCACCTTGGTATTTAACTACATAGACCTTATTCTATAAGATTTTTCCTTACAATAGTTAGTTTAACAAACATATCATCAATCAGAATTTCAAGGATTGATTATTCATGTTTAATGTTTGAAATTACTTTGGCCATACCTTCAATATTTTCTTCATAATACTTTTCAACCTTTTTAAACTCATATTTAATAACATGAAAGTTTTCCATTTAACAAATCCAACTTTGATTGTGATTTCTATAGATGGTTACTTTTTTGATACATTGGGGGAAGCACAAATGTTTTGACACTAAGGTGGCACCTTAGATGTCTGTCATGAGGGCATGATTTGTTGGAGTGATTTCTCTATCTGAAAAAACTCTAATTATAATATTTATGGTTGTCCCAGTTGAGATGCAAAAAATCAAATATGTTAGAAATAAGTTGGTATTGTCAAACAATGTTTTATCTAGGTCCACAGTTGGATGTTGGAGCTTTGGGTCTCCTAGCAAAATATCCCAACTAGTTAAAAATATAACACCTTATTTAACTTTTATCTAATCCAATCTTAGATCTTGGATCATTCCTTTGATGTTTTGCCATACTATTCTTGCAAAGAACCTTCAAGCTCTTAACATATCATGGATAGCTGGTAGTGTATATTCATTTTTTAAGGTCATCTAGATAGAAACATTTCAAATCCTCTTGTATGAGTTGTGACAATATAAGAGTGTTAGTCATGAATGTTGTATGACTAAAATTTGCTTCTTTTTGTCCGTTTAAAGTTGGTAAATCAAAGGAATTTATGCAACACATGAAAGCTTACGTCGATCGCTTGAAAGAAGTAAGTTATATATTTAGAAATTGAGATAACATTGGTAGAATACCCAACATTGGTAGAATACTTAATACTAGCTATATATCTAAGAGCAGTAGTTAGTTGATCAAAGATAGGGGAAGAAAAAGCTATAATCCTAGAACATAATCAAAATTGGTTCTAGCATGCTTCTCTTGTGAAATTTAAAGTTCAAACGTCTTCAATATCCCTAACAACAAGGTCTTTAAAATATATGTTCTTCAAATTACGCATTCTCAAGCTTCACATTAGCACCTTAAAATTAACCGATCAGATGAGTATATTGGTTGAATTGTTTTGTCATCCTCTTCAACTAATGTGATTAAATGAGTTGAAATAAAAAGTTCTAAAACTAGATGCTAAATTGTCGGTTTTCCCGAAATCAGTAACTAAAAATTGATGTTTTAAATCCCTCAAGCTAAATTCTTGATATGTGAAGTTTTAACAGGCCTAAAAGTAATATAAAAACCCCTAGGAACTAATAAGGGCCAAGAAAAAATGAAAGCAAACTTTTGGGTCAAAATTATAAATTTTGGAACTTGAGGGACCAAAGTGTAAACTTAGTAAATATCGCCGAATTTAAATCATTTATGACCAGAAGCTTTTAGTAAACTTAATGTTATATTAACAAGTTGTTAATAATCATAAAAACTTGTCATTCATATGCTAAAACCCTAACTTTCCTAAAAAGGAAACTTTTTGACGCAAACTCCTAAGAAACAAAGCCACAAGAACTTAAGACCATTAAATGCACCAAGTTACACCTAAAATAGTCTAAGAGCATAGCTTACTACTTGTATCTTGATGATAGGGTGCTAGGACTCTGACTCGTTGGTACTTGAAGGACTTTTATTTGACCCTGAGGTGAGTTTTAGTGTTCCCTTTTTACTACTATTTTGGGATGAAGCATGCTATGTTTGAACTAAAATCACTTATGTGCTATTATGTGATATGCTAAATCAATATTTTAGATTCGTTGAGCCTGGATCTTAGGATTCATCAGTTTCAGATCCGAAAATTTCAAAATTAAAGACGGGTGAAAGTGTGTGAATCGAAGAATAAGGACGTGTGTGTAACGTATAATGATATGATTTCATTGATGTTGAATAAAAAATTACAATGAAGAAACACATACAAAGATGGATGAACATCAAACCCACCCAAAGGAGAGAATTTCTCCTTGTGTGGTGATTTACACCATGAAATACACACACTTAAGAACTACAAGCCACTCACACACTTTGCAATAACCACACATTACAAGTGGCACTAGTTGTTCTATTTATAATGTTATTACATCATGACCTAATTTTGACTATTCTTGTGGTCTTGATGTTGACTTTGTCTTGTTGACTTTGTCTTGTGTTTGTTTTGTACTGTTTATCAACTTGGTCTCTGAACTTGTACAATGAGATCTTTAGTTGGCTTTGATTGTGGTTTGGAAAGCTTCAGTTTATCAATTGTTGAACCCAACAATACTCCCCCTAAACTAATGCTTGCCAAACTTTTACTTGAAGATCTTCTCTGTCACATGTCTTCTTGATCAACTAATGTTTTGACACAGTTCACTGTAGTTCTCCCCCTTAGATTAAGCTTCTCCTAATGTGTTTCTGATAAAGGATAGAATCTCTTTGAGAATTCTTAACGTATTGGATATGAGGTGTATCACATTTGGATTACTGTTTGTTCATATCACACTCAAAGGATTAGAATGTATTAGGCATATGATGAGGATTTTAACTTCAATACACGGCATCAGGAACATAAGTCAGTCTTGAAGACACTTCAACTCTTTGAATCTCTGAATTAACTTGATAATGGATGGTTCCAAGTACTTCAAAAAGAGTTTCTAATAGTTGTACAAATCCTTGATTTGATCAGTGATTATGTGACCAAGGTTGATTTCTTCATTTCTGTTGAATGTGAAAATGGATGTGCCTGTTGGTTGCAATCATCCGTATTCATCATGTTTCTTGTTTTCTTGTTTGTTGTAGCCATCTGTTCATCGATATTGTTGTTGTTGATGATGTTGTTGTTGATGTTGATGTTGTTGATGAAGTTGTTGTTGATGTTGATGTTGTTGATGTTGTTGTTGTTGATGTTGTTGATGTTGTTGATGTTGTTGTTGTTGATATTGTTGATGTTGTTGTTGTTGATGTTGATGTTGTGCACGGAATGAAATCAAAGCTCAAAAACACAAAAGTGGCCCAAAAACCCATTTAAAGGCCTTATTAAAAATAACGGAATAACCCGCCTATGGCGGGTTACCATGACGTAGCCCTCATTTCCACGGTCGTTTTGACTGGTAGCACGTCGGAAACGGAGGCTAGTAGCCTAGGTTTTGCCCATTTTGTTGATCAAGCAGTCGTATTTGGGTGATTAACATCCGCATTTGTTGAGATAAGTATCCGCATTTGTATGTTAAAACAGCTGCATTTTGCATGTTCAACAGCCACATTTGTTTAATCAACATCAGCATTTGTGAGCTAACTCATCCGCATTTGATGTAACATCCGCATTTGTGGACCACTGGAACTTAGCCGCATTTGCACAAGCCAGCCGCATTTGTTGTTCCAATCATCTGCATTAGTTGTTCAACAACAGCATTTGTTCATCCGCATTAACTCTGTAACATCCGCATTGGATGAATCAACATCCGCATTGGTTGTCTTAATGCTGCAGAACATCCGCATTTCTATTGTCACATCCGCATTTCATTAAAACAAATGCGGATGTGTTAAAAGTTGTCGCATTTCTTTTGTTCATCATCAGCATTAGATTTGAACTTTCATCCGCATTTGTGTAGTTAACACATCCGCATTGAAGATTCTCATCCGTATTACATTTCAACACATCCGCATTCATTTAGTTCTCACAGCCGCATTTGTATGCCCTTTATCAGCATTAGTTATGTTTGAACATCCACATTTGATTGCCTTAGTGACAAATGCAGATGGCTTCAGTAGGAAATGCGGATGCAAGAGAGAAATGCGGATGGATTATGTTTCATCCGCATTTGTCTTTCCTGTTCATCATCAATCTGAGAATATTGAATTCAGGTTCAATCCGAATCATTTCTGTTCGAGATCTTTGTAGTTAGCCTCGAAATCTTATTAATTGTACACTGGTCGTCTCTGATTTGTGGTTGGATTTGATTCAACAACCCATTGATTAACCACCAGTTCGAGATCTGAATGTTCTTCTCAAGTAAATGTTCGAACCGAATGTCTTCTGTTGAGTGCTTTATCAACTTCAATTCAAACCCGTTTTGAACAGATTTGTAGATGTTCTATGTATTTTGTTGAAGAACAGATGATGATGAAGATGAACAGAGACATGTTCTTTATTTTTCTGATTTTCTTCTTTGTTGTAAACATCTTTAAAGATGAAAACAGATCTGAAACATACATGAACCCAGCAACCAACAGCTCTGATACCATTTTGCTGAATTAATATTTCAGATTCATTGAGCTTGGATCTTAGGATTCATCTGTTTCAGATCCAAAAATTCAAAATTAAAGACGGGTGGAAGTGTGTGAATCAAAGAACAAGGATGTGTGTGTAACGTATAATGTTATGATTTCATTGATATTGAATAACAAATTACATTGAAGAAACATATACAAAGATGGATGAACATCAAACCCACCCAAAGGAGAGAATTTCTCCTTGGGTGGTGATTTACACCATGAAAAACACACACTTAAGAACTACAAGCCACTCATACACTTTGCAACACTAGCTGTTCTATTTATAATGTTATTACATCATGACCTAATTTTGACTATTCTTGTGGTCTTGATGTTGACTTTGCCTTGTGTTTGTTTTGTTCTGTTTATCAACTTGGTCTCTGAACTTGTACAATGAGATCTTCAGTTTGCTTTGATTGTTGTTTGGAAAGCTTCAGTTTATCAATTGTTGAACCCTACATGATACTTATATGTTGTGGTTAATTTTAGAACCTGCACTTACTTGCATCACAATCATTAATTCTTGGTGAACTGCTTGTTTATATAAGTAGATCTACTTGGGGAATCCCCCACACACAGGGCCTTCCATCATAACTCAATGACTTAATAGGAAGGGTACCACACTGAGATCCTGTTAGGTCTAGATCTTTTGTATAGGTTTAGATGATGAATCATTTCTTGTAATGAACTTCTGTAATTCTTTGTGTTGATTTTATATGATTGCAGGAAAACATCATACTTGGTCAATTTGGAAAAATTGACAAAGTACAAGAACAACTGCGGATGAACAATTTTGTTCTTCCGTAGATGTTCTCCAGAGCATATCTGAACAAGTGATGTGCATCCGCATATCTCCTGCGGAAGCTCAACATCTACTGAAGAACAAGTTGTGAAGTCTAGTTGCTGCTGCTGCGGAAGAAGGGAGTTTGCTCCTGAGGATGAAGTTCCAAGAATAAAGGACCACATTCCTACGGAAGACCAAACTCCTACGGAAGACCAAACTCCTACAGAAGACCAATTTCTTGTTGAAGAACAACTTGCATGAGCACTCATCAAGTACCAACACATGATCAACAAGTAGCTGCCTGAAGTGATGTCATCAAGTCAACATCTATAGAAGATTTGCTTTCTGTCAGAGGATTTAGGATGTCATATTTGGAATGTTACAGCTGTAGCCTTCTCAAATAGGAAAGTTTAGTTTCCATTGTAAACCATGAATCCCTTTTCCTATAAATATAAGGCAAGGATGCACTCGTTATAATATACACATATACGCTATTGATAGTTGATCATAAGCAATCGATAGCAATCTATAGGTGATTGAATATGTGATTGAGAGATATTGATACTAAAATAGTGAGTCACTTATTCATAGAAACGATATCAATCAATTATTCAATCAATATAGAAAAACATAACAATACATCAAGTACATCATTGGAGATCACAAGATCACCAAAGCATTATTAGTCAGTGTAATCGATTTTGTATCAATGAAAAACAATTGAAACAATCTTTTGTTGCATTATATTGTTCTATTTTCAATTTGTTTTATACTTTGTTAGTCTATTTCAATTTCACAAACAATTAAATTAAAAAATCAAATATTGATAATTCCGCTATCTTTATTTGTTCAATCAAACTGATAATTCCTGATTCGATCCTTGGATTCACAGGTGGTATCAGAGCCTCGTGCTCATTGATCTAGATCAATTGATCTATTAGTTTGATTATTTTAATTGATTGTTTGTTTTATCAAATAATCAAAATCTTGTTATATCAATCATCTTTCACTGTTCCATTGCTCGATTAATTTTGATCTGCATCAGAATCACTTTTGATTCATGGATTTGTGTTATTGTGCGATATTTCAAGCCTATTCTATCAAGTTTGAACAAAACCCATCATCATCTAACATTTTTAATTTCAAATTAACTGAGAATATATTGAGCGATATGTCTAATTTTGACCATCTTCTTATTTAATTAAGAGTGTGTTATTAATTAGTTCGTTCACCACAGAAGTCATTAATTCCAAGGAATTTTTGTCTTAGTTGATTTGATATCAATATTATCAGTGATTTGTTATTGCTGTATTAGTGTATTTGCATTGTGTTTTTACATATTCATAGGTTATTAGATCAACTGATAATTTTGATAATTACCACAGACGATCAACATGAGCAACTCAGTGGTTGGAGCGTATCAACCTCCAAAGTTGGAGAACAAATCTGATTTCAAAACATGGAAAATCAAATTCAGGAACCACGTTACACAGATTCAGATTTATGGCTGTCTATTACTGAAGATCCATACATTCCACCTTCTTTAGGACCTGATTATAATGACAACAACCAGCCCATAAGCCTGAAAGATCTGTTTCCTGATGATGCAAAGAAAGTCAAAGTCGACATCAAGGCATATAGTATGCTTACCATGGCCCTACCTGAAGATCTCTTAATTATATGTTAAGCATACAAAACAGCCAACTCACTGTAGAAAATTCTTCACACCTTGTGTGAAGGTAGTGATGAAATCAGAAGCATCAAGAAGGATACCATGCGTTCATATGAAACATTCCATCATATTCAGGGTGAATCTGTCCCTCAACAACTCCACAGATTTATGCAACTTATTACTGAGATGAATATTCTTGAGTTGAAGTATAGTAATGAGGAGCTGAACAAAAAGATGCTACATACCTTGCCTGAAAGTTGGACACAAACTGTGTCTATGTTCAAAAATAGCATTGATCTAAAGGCAATTGGACTAGATACTTTGGTAGCCAAGGTAGAAGCATTGGAGTTGGATGAGAAAACCAGAAACAAGATTGCAAATGCTCCTATTGCACCATAACAATTCAAAGAAGATAAGAATATTGGAAGTGCCATTATTTCCAATGGTGATGAAGGAAGCTCTTGTGTTGAAAATGATGATGAAGAAGAAGCTGGTTTCTATGCAGCAAAGTCTTCTAAATCTAGCTTTCAAAGCAGTTCAAACAAGAAAACAAAAGGGAAATCTGATGATTCTAAAAGCTCAACAGCAAAGGGATCATCAAACAAAAAAAATAATAGCAAATCTGAACCAATCACTGTGGTTCTGGAAACAAAAGAATGGAAAGCAGCATTTGCAGCATTCAGTTCAAGCTTACTTGGGTAGTACTCTGACTCCTGCTCACATCTACCAACAAGACCTTCAAGAACTTCATCCTGATGAAGTGGAAGAGATGGATCTACAATGGCAAATAGCCATGATTGCTTACAGGGCCAAGATGTACATGAGAAGGAACACAGGACTATCTGTTGCTGGAAGAACAACAAAGATTAGTGTTGACAAATCAATGGTGAGGTGTTACAAATGTAATTTCTATGGTCATTTTTCAAGGGAAAACAACAACAATCAGCAATCAACAACAGACACAAGACAAGCAAATCAAAGAAGCTTCAAGAAACCTCAACGAACAAACTCATCCCCACCAGCCACAGGTTCTTCAACAGGCACCAGTAACTCTAAAGAAACTGGTTTGATTATTTTACAGGATGGAACTTGTGATTGCAACATGTACGAGAAGGAAGTCCAGGAGGAAAATCAAGCACTGATGGCAAACTTGGAGAACAAAGTTCCACCTATGGCTAGGGAGGTAAGGGACAGGTTATGTTCACCAACATGTGTTGAAGAGGTAGAGAGATACAGGGTCCATGCTCAACAATTGGCATATAAAGTCAAAGAAACAACAATTTTAAATGAATCTTATGTAAGAGAACATAAACTGTATCAGGTCAAAATCACTTCCTTGTAAAAGGATTTAGATAAACATGTGTCTGAAAACTATAATCTGAAAGCACAAGTTGAGCATTTGACCAGCTCTTTAACCAAATCCATGTCTGATCATGCATCTATTGAAGTGAAACTTTAGAAGTTCTAATTATTATCACAGTAATATGAGAAATCATTAAATTATCATATTGAATCAAAGAACATGTATGGGTTGGGATTTAATGCTTTTGCACCACCAGTGAATGATAATTACGCCACACTACCTGAGTCAATGACAAATAGTTTATCAAATCATTTTGTGTCAAGCACCAAAACTGAATCAAAAGTTGAAAATAATGAAGTAGTAAATGGTGAAGATACTGAAATCAGTGAAACTAATTCATCTGAATCAGAAATTGACTTTGATGACTGTGATGATCTGGATGAGGTTGATGAGCCTAATGAACAAGAATGTGCTGGGTTGGGTAAGGAAAAGAATGTTGTAATTGAACCTATAATTCCCAAAGTCCTTAAGGAGATCAAGCTGCCTTATCCCCCAAAACAAATAAATTTGTTGAAGAACATCTACACAAGAATTGGTCAGCTTAATGAAGGAATTCAGGAGCTCAACAAAAAGCACAAAAGTCAGTCAGCAAAAAGAACTACAGAGGAAGAAGAGAAAAACACTTCAGCAGAACACCTGTGGAAGAAGAAGACTGGTCCTCACACGTCCGTAGAAAAGCAAAGGAAAAATGTTCCAAAGTCAACTTCCGTAGAAGATCTGTGGAAGAAGCATTCATCTAACTCAAAGTCAACTTCCATAGAAGATCTGCGGAAAAAGCAATCATCTAAATCAAAACAATCATCCGTAGAAGATCTACGGAAGTAGAAAACATTTGTTGAATCACAAACTGTCAAGAAAGTAAAGAAACAACAAAGAGATGTGAATCTTCTACAACAACAAGAAAAATACTGCAAGTGGTGTGACATGTATAATCATAACACAGAAAATTGTTATTTCAACAGCTATTGTTCCATATGTAATATGAACAATCATATGACCTCTGATTCCTATTTCAATAAGCACTATGCTATTTGCAATAAGAAGAACCATTCTACTCAAGAATGCTATTTCAACAAGAAGAACAAATCTAAAGTGCCAAAGAAGCAACAATCTGAGAATGATGAATTAGACTCATAATCTTCTGAGAATGAATAATCAAAGGTCTCAAAACAAAAGAAGCAGCAACCAAAACCAAAGGTGCCAAAGGTCAAGAAGCCAATGTCTGCTGATGATCAAACAAAGAAATAAAAGGAGAAGCAACACTATCAAAGCAAGACTCCTTATAAGAAGTTAGTGTTACAGGAAGATGAAGCCTTCTTTGATCACTTTCAAAAGGGAAATCATGTACCACAGTCAAAAACAAAAGATGCCAAAACTTTTTCTAGCAAAATGTCATCTTCAAGTTCGAAGAAGAAGATACTCAAGGAAGAAGTGACAGAGAAAGTGACTATGAATCAAGATGAAAGTGCTTCAAGTCCATCTCCAACAGAACCATCCTCACCCCAAACAGAAAATAATGAATCAATTGAGACTAAAAACAATCTTGAGACATCTAGGCTCATTCATGATAGAGTAACTATTCTAGAAAACAATGGCAAGCCCAAGACCACTAAGGATTGGGCTCCACTTTCTAATTGATTTCATTATTTTTGAAGGAACATCCATGGAGGACTGACAACAAGTGGTATGTTGACAGTGGTTGTTCCAGGCATATGACAGGAAACTGTTCACTCCTCCATGATTTCAAACATAAAAATGTTTCATATGTAGCATTTTGTGGGGATAATAAGTCAGGTATAATTGTTGGTGAAGGAATGGTAACAAATAGAGTACTCAAATTTGAGAAAGTTAATTTTTATGAAAATTTACAATACAACTTACACAGTGTATCCCATATTTGTGATCAAAATTATACCACTTTATTTGATAACTCTTTCTTTTACATTCTTAAGCCAGGTTTTCAAGTCCCAACAGATTGGATCCTTCTTAAAGCACCAAGAAAATGAAACACTTATGTTTTGGATATGAACAACACCTCTATGACAAGCAATGAAACTTGCCTGATTTCTAAGTCATCAGAAGATGAAGCTCAATTGTGGCATAGAAGGATGGTTCATTCAAACATGAAGAACATGAATAAGTTGGTCAAACATGACTTAGTCATTGGCCTTCCCAAGAAAGAATTTTATTGTTCAAATCATTATTCATCATGTTATAAAGGAAAATAACATAGGGTATCACACAAGTCAAAAACAATCAGCACAAACACAACACCACTCAATGCTACACATGGATCTTTTTGGTCCAACCAATGTTTTGAGCATTGGTAAAAGGCAATACTGTTTGGTGATTATTGATGATTTCACTAGATTCACATGGGTCTTTTTCTTAAAACATAAAAGTGAAACATCAAAAAAATTAATGGATATTATCACTAAGATAGAAAATCAACTAGATTTAAAGGTCAAAATCTTAAGAAGTGATAATGGATCTGAATTTGATAATCATGTTTTAGATTTCTTTTGCAGGAACAAAGGCATAGCCAGACAATTAAGTGCACCAAGAACTCCACAACAAAATGGAGTTGCTAAAAGAAGAAACATGACTCTAATTGAAGCAGCAAGAACAATGCTAGCTGATTCACAGTTGCCTATCACATTTTGGGCAGAAGTAGTGAACACAGCATGCAATGTTCAAAACAGGACATTAATTGTCAAAGAACATAATAAAACACCTTATGAACTTTTGTTTAAAAGAAAACCTTTTATAGGTTATCTTTGAGCTTTTGGGTGTCATGTGTCTATTTTAAACACAAAAGATCAATTAGGAAAGTTTGATGAAAAAGCTTATGATGGTTTCTTTGTTGGTTACTCATCAACATCTAAATCATATAGAGTATAGATTACTCATCAAAACATTGTAGAGGAAACACCTAATGTATCTTTTGATGAATCCTTATTTCCAAAATCTGTAAAAAGTTCATCTTGGTTGTTTGATATAGATGCATTAACAAATTCATTTAAGTCTGGTTATTTGAATGTTGCAGGTCCTGCGGATACATGTTATCCTTATGTACCTCCAAGCATGAGTGAAGTGTCATTGTCAGTTGATCCTCCAAGACTACCCAAGACACATACTTCAAATGTTGCTGATCCAGGACCTTCATCTCAAACAAGCAATGACAATTCTGATGGAAATGGAAATTCAACTTCAGTAGAAGTTCCTTCTACATCAGCAAAAGTTCCTTCTACATCTTTAGATGTTCCATCTACTTCCAGAGATGATCCATTTCCTACATCTAAAATTCCTAATCCATCAGAAAACATTCCAACAACATTCACATCTGCAAACCCACAAACTACAACATCCGTAGTTGTTCCTGTAACTACTGCGGAAGTTTTACCAACATCTGCGGAAACACAAAATCATGAAGATGGGTTTCATTCAGTATCAGAACACCAAAATAATAAGCATCTTAATTACTTTGTTGATTCCCCATCTCAACTGGATCCATCTCCATCAACTAACATCACCAACTTGGAATCATCTATTCCAGTTGAATCAATACCAACAACAATAATTCATAAGTATCATCCAATAGAAAACATTATTGGTGATCTTAATGAAAGAACCACAAGAAGTCAAGGAGGAGCCGCCAATATTTGTCTGTTCTCATATTTTCTTTCACAAGTGGTTCCACCCAACATAACTGCAGCATTGAAAGACAACAGCTGGATTGAAGCAATGCAAGAAGAGCTTCAGCAATTCAGAAAGCAAAAAGTTTAGAATCTATTTGATCTTCCTGAAGGCCAATATCCAATTAGTAGAAGGTGGCTCTTCAAGAACAAACTAGATGATAGAGGTATCATCATCAGAAATAAAGCAAGGGTGATAGCACAAGGCTATACTCAAAAAGAAGGGATAGACTATGATGAAGTCTTTGCCCCAGTTGCAAGGATTGAAGCCATTAGAGTCTTTCTAGCCTATGAATCACATAAGAAGTTCATTGTTTATCAAATGGATGTAAAATATGCCTTCTTATATGGTAAAATTGATGAAGAAGTCTATGTTGCCCAACCACTAGGCTTTGAAGATCCTGATTACCCACATAGGGTATACAAGCTTGACAAAGCTTTGTATGGTCTTTATCAGGCCCCAAGAAAACGGTATGAAACATTTTCATATTTCTTGCTCAAACATGATCATCAAGATCTCTTAGTTGTCCAAGTCTATGTGGATGAGATCATCTTTGGGTCAACAAACAAAAGATTATATCAAGACTTTGAATCTTTGATGAAATCTGAGTTTCAAATGAGTTCCATGAGAGAATTAACATTCTTCCTTGGTTTGCAAGTTCACCAGAAACTAGATGGCATTTTCATCAATCAGGAAAAGTATGTGAATCAAATCTTGAAGAAGTACAACCTTGCTGAGTCTTCTTCATGCAAAACTCCAGCATCAATAATAGATAAGATTGTACCTGATCCTAAAAGGAAGTCATTTGATCAAAGATTATATAGATCTATGATAGGATCTTTAATTTACTAACTACCAGCAGACCTGACATAATGTTCGTTGTGTGTGTTTGTGCTAGGTACCAATCAGACCCCAAGGAGTCATATATGAATGCAGTGAAGAGGATATTTAGATACCTAAAAGGGAAGCCAGCTCTAGGACTTTGGTATCCTAAATAAGGAGACTTCAACCTCTACTCTTATTCTGATAGTGACTTTGGAGGGTGTAACAACAATAGAAAATCCATAACTGGTGGATGTTAATTCATAGGACCAAGACTGGTTTCTTAACAGTGCAAAAAGCAAACAAATGTATCAGTATCCATAGTTGAGGCTGAGTACATAGCTGCTTCAGCTGGTTGCTCTCAAGTATTATGGTTGCAAAACCATTTACTTGATTATGGTTACAATTTTCTTCAAACACCAATACATATTGATAACTCAACTGCTATGTTCATCATTGCTAATCCAGTGCAACATAGTAAAACAAAACATATAGAAATCAGATATCATTTTTTGAGAGATTGTTTAGAAAAAGGTTTAATCAAATTGATTATAGTGGATACAACAAATCAGCTTGCTAATTTATTCACTAAAGCCTTTGACTCAGTGAGATTTAATTTCTTAATTGAGTCCTTAGGCATGATCAACTTAGATTAAATAATCAACACAAAGAAAAGCATGTTCTGTCCTTAAATTTCTTAATATGAAAAAGCCAAAAACATTCATAAAAACATATAAAATTCCAAAAATATTGTCTTAGTTTCATGTTTTCTTGAATAAGCAGTTCATATCATGGGAAATGATAGTACACTATACCTTTGCTTAATTTCCTGAATTTTATCACACAATAAAGACTGATCAGATATGATTTGATATGTGAGTAGGTTCAGCTTGAGTGGAAACTATACAAATTCATGCATAACATAATGCCAAGGTGACTAATTATGGACAATTCCATTTTGAGGAACAAGCAAGTAAGTCCTATCCTGTTGTGATCAACTTATTCGCCTGCACACTATGTTGTGACACTTTTTAACCTCTATCTTTACATATTATGGACCCTTTGTTTTGTCTAAACAAAGACCTGGGTTCACAGGTATCATTGTTTTACGTAAGTAAAGACCTGGTGTCCTGTTGATGATGATCAAAACGATTCCAAAAAGGAACAGCTCTAAAAGAATCCAATGTTATCAACTGTATATTAATTCAGAGCTTAGAAATCATATCTGCATTAATGAGATTTCAAAGAAATCTTAAGATAGAACTTATAACTTAAAGAACATAGTTTTAAGTGTGAAAAAGTTATGAATTGATTCATAAATGGTGGACAAACTCTAATGTGAATTGAATGTGGAGTCCATATTTGTCTATCTTTAATTTGTCCTAAAACATGATAAACAACATGACAAGTTGAAACTACACTCTTGATTGAATTTATGTGGATCATAATACTTGCAATCAGCACTAGATCTATGTCTACGATCATAAAACAAAACTGTTTCAGGAAGATGCTTAGTGTCATAGTATGATCCCATTGTATGATGTAAATGCTTGTAAATAAGTTTAAGTTTCTGCTTATAAACAAAAATACAAAAAGATTTTGTTTTTGTTCTTTTATTTGCAAATAACATTGACAGATAATTGCTTTTCATGCTATTCTCTTAATAAATTTTTGATAAATGTATAAGTTCATCCTTAATCATAAATTTAGGGGGAGTAGTAATCAGCATGAAAATCTGAGTTTAATGTGTTTTATTTTTAAATGAAGAAAGTTGGATCTTGAGCACTAACTTGGCTGCAGGATATCTAATGTTTTTAACTAAATATCTATTTTGCACATTTGCCATGAAACAGAGACAACAAGGTCCAACAGCAAACAACAAATGATCTAACAATATGTTAGGATCAAACAGCAAAAACATTTGCTTCGGAAGAAAATTTTATCAAAATTAACTTCAGAAGAAAAACAAACATTTGCTTCGGAAGAAAATTTTATCAAAATTAAGTTGGCTGCAGGATATCTGAAGGTTTTAACAAAATATCTATTTTGCACATTTGCCATGAAGTAGAGTCAACAAGGTCCATCAACAAACAACAAATGATCTAACAATATGTTAGGATCATACAGTAAAAACATTTGCTTCGGAAGAAAATTTTATCAAAATTAACTTCGGAAGAAAAACAAACATTTGCTTCGGAAGAAAATTTTATCAAAATTAACTTCGGAAGAAAAAACAAACATTTGCTTCGGAAGAAAATTTTATCAAAATTAACTTCGGAAGAAAAACAAACGTTTGCTTCGGAAGGAAATTTTATCAAAATTAACTTCGGAAGAAAAACAAACATTTGATTCGGAAGAAAATTTTATCAAAATTAACTTCAGAAGAAAAACAAACATTTGCTTCGGAAGAAAATTTTATCAAAATTACCTTCGGAAGGAAAGCATAAGTTTTGCCTTCCGTAGATGTTCTGCGGAAGAATTAACTTGAAACAAGGAAAGTTTTGCATTCCGTAGATGTTCTGCGGAAGAATTAACTATCCAAATAACCACGGAAGGGTAAAGAGGGATACGAGACCCACAACATTAAATAAGTGGTTTTTAAATTGTCTGAGAGAGTATAAATGATACCTTGACCGTTGGCATTTCTATTCACTGTTTCAGAACTTTTTTTCAGACCTAGAAAAACGCTCACAACATAAACCCCTTCTCCGCCAACAATCAAATTTACTTTCCACACATCAATCCTCACCTAAATCACCTCTTAAACAACATCAAAATGGCCAATCGATTCACAAAAGATCATAATGTCTATGCTTTTTTTAATCCAGAGGATACAGCAGCCGATGGATGCAGGGATATTATCATATACTTGAGAAGATCAAGATTAGTCTATGCTTTATCTACGGATCCTGTCATCTATCAATCGCATATTATGGATTTCTGGAACTCTGCAGGGATTGAGGAAGAAAATGATGAACAGGTGATCTTTGCTTCAATAAGAAATGAAGAGTTGAGGGTAGATGAACGAACACTCAGGAGGGTGTTGGAGTTCGGAGATCAAGAAGAGGGTCACCTTGATGTATTCGAACATGAATACATTCAAAAAATATTTCACTTAATGGGTTATGATGGTGACTACCAGAATGGTGAAATCAAGAAAGGGAGGTTGTGCAAGCCATACATATTCCCGTGTCACACGTACTTGAAATGCATGTCAAACAGGATGTTTGGATTGGATAGATTTTCAAGGCATATATCATCGGGAATCATTGGTGTGTTTTAAGGGAGAATGTATAATTATGCTAAATACATTCTGGGATGTTTGTGTGACCACATAAGGGTGCACAAGGAAAACGAGATGTATATGTTTCCAAGGTTTCTTCGGCTAATCATTAATGAAGCAATGCCCAATATTGAATGAGAAGGTGAAGTGTTTATTCAAGCTCACCTTGGAAGATCTGTGCTCAACAAGATCAGTGGGCAATATCAAGGAGAAGAAATGGAGATGTTTGCTCATGTAGTTGATAAGAATGCTGACATTCCTCAAGAACTTCCATACATTGATGATCAGCAACAACAAACATCATTAGCTGAATCTTCTCATCAACAACAACAACAAACTCCACCAGCTGAATCCCCTAAACCACAACATCAAGAATCCAATCCTCCTTCACTACCATCCTTTACAAACATACCGTTATCACCACTCATCCATATCATCTCACCACCAAGTGAACACACACAACCACTCTCTCCTTCATTTTCCCAAACATTAATGAACTCTGCTAAAATAGAAGTGTTCTCATTTGATGACCTTCAACAATCTCCATCACACCCAACAACACAACCAACTTCCTCACCCACACCTACTGAACCAATCTCACCTAATGAAAGCCCAACTCACACTGAACTAGTCAATCTTAATGAGGATGATGAGCATGATTCTATGAATGATGGTGCTACAGAAGATTTTTGTTTAGATGTAGAAGGGGAGAATGATGAACCAGTTGAACAACTAGATAAGAGTAACTACATTGACATAGTTGCTTATGATGAAAATGATCTGAGAGATAAAGAGATAGATGGGAGCAAAAGTTTTCTTGTGGCCAAATACAACAATCACATTATCAAAGGCAATAAAAGGTTGGAAAAGTTGAGAAAAATAAAAAGGGAGATAATTGAGAAAGATGAGACATTCTCAAAGCTAGAAGCTACAATCAAGCAGCTACAGGAGGAGATTGAATCTAACAATGAAGTGATTGACTGGATGGATCAGTTTGCAACTGAGTCCTATGAATCTATTAAGAAAGAAAAACAAGAAAAGGAGAAAGCAATGGCTGAGCTCAACAATGCACTACAAACTATCTTTGAGCAGTTGGATCTGCTGAAATCCAAAGATGAGAACATAGAAGGATTAAAGAAGAAAGTGGCTGAACAAGAAGGAGTTAGGCTACAAAAGCCAATCAAAGAAACTATTGTCTTTTCCATGATCAAATCAAAGGAACCAACAATCAAATATCATAGGAAAAGAAAGTATTTGGGAAAAACTGTAGAAGAAGTTACTCAACTTGAAGATACCCCAAAGAAAGCAACAACCATCTCTACTAAGCACACTCCATCAGTGGATCTTTCTACTCTCAAGCCAACTAAACCTGATAAAGAAGAAGTGATGCTGAATGGATAGATTTAACAAAGGATGAGACTCAAAAGGATGATGGAAAAGCAAGATCTAATGGAGAGCTATTATCCACTGAAGATATTTTTGAGTAAAGAACCCAATCCTTAATGTTCATGGATCTGATAAACAATGGGTTCCCATATGACATGGTTGAGAAGATGAACATGGCTGAAATGATTCAAGTACTAAAAGAATTTGATGCTGCTAGATTGATACTGCCAGTATGCAACTATGAAACATTCTCAAAGTTCAAAGCCATTGAAAAGATAAGAAAAGATTTAGGTCACTGTGACCCCAAGAAGCTGACAAAATATAACATGACTTGTTGGTTGCAAAGTCACAACTATGGGTCTCATGAGCTTAAGGGAAGATCAGTAGGAGAATTGAGAGCCATGATGGAATATGTAATGAAGGTTGAGGTAGACACTGGTGTGAGCTTTAGAACTAGAGCTCCCAATCCTGCTTACAAACAACAATAAAAAAAACTCATGCTGAGCCAATAGTTGTAGAAAGCAAGGATATGCATAGAGGAAAATAAAAACTTATCAAGGAGCCAAGGGATGTAATCCCCAACAAAATCTAGCCTCTGGGAACCGCTATGAGAAAAATAATTGAACAAATATCTTCTCTGATCCAACTTTTTAAGCACATGACCACCCCAAGATCAGTAGAAGAAAACAAAATTGTAGCATGGAAGTTTGATTCTGAATGGGATTGTGATGTGATAAAGAAAGCATGTGGGATGGTGCAATATTTTCATTGGATGGAGACAATCCTATCACTCCCAGATGCAGACCTGTATTCTTTGTAAAACATCCCTATCATCAATTACCCAATCAGTCCAAGAGGAAGAGATTTTTCTGTGCTGATTGTAACACTCAAAAACAAGTTTAAAGGTGATGTGTTAAAGGAAGCAAAGAGAGAAGATGCTGAACACAATCAAAGAAGACAGAGGCATAAAAGGTCTCATTCCAGCTCATCTCACTTAGTTTATGATGAATTTTTAAGAAGAGTTGGATATGAAGACAAAATTTCAACATATGTAAAGAGCATTGAAGAAAATCAATACTTATTTCCTATCACAGGATTGGGATATGTGGAGAGAACAAAAGAGCATATGCTACAAAGGAATGATCCTCAAAAGAAATCTTCTAGCATAAGACTATTTGACCCACTGGAGATCAAACTCCTTCATCCTAGCTACACATCCTATCTCCATGATAAGTATTTTCCAAAATTGAATGACAAAGTAGCTCAAGATGACTTATTCTTATATGTCCATATCATCCAAGTGATTGACAAGCTGCATGCTAAAGCTAACAAAAGAAGAAGATTTGAAACAGGTCAACTTATGGATCTGACATTCCATAATCATTGAGCTTAGAATGTCAGAACAAGAAGAATTGGAAGTGCTTTCTCACAACAGTGTAGTGGGAACACTGACCACTGAAGAGGACATCCTTGGACTTAATTACAAAACATTAATGAAAATGAAGAGAATGAAAATAAAGTATTTATATGATGATCAAAAGAATGCAATTGAATATTTCAACATAAGAATTTTGAGAAGAGTTCAAGAATTGAGATCTCTGAACCGATGATTACATGAATCTAAACCTAAGGGGGAGAATTGTTAGGTCTAGATCTTTTTTATAGGTTTAGATGATGAATCATTTCTTGTAATGAACCTCTGTAATTCTTTATCATTTTGTAATGCATGAAATCTATGTTAACCCAAATATTATTTGTGTTGATTTTATGTGATTGCAGGAAAACATCATACTTGGTCAATTTGAAAAAATTGACAAAGTAAAAGAACAACTGTGGATGAACAATTTTGTTCTTCCGTATATGTTCTCCGAAGCATATCTGAACAAGTGATGTGCATCCGCAGATCTCCTACGGAAGCTCAACATCTACTGAAGAACAAGTTGTGAAGTCAAGTTGCTGGTGCTACTGAAGAAGGGAGTTTGCTCCTGAGGATGAAGTTCCAAGAATAAAGGACCACATTCCTACGGAAGACCAAACTCCTACGAAAGACCAAACTCCTACCAAAGACCAACTTCCTACGGAAGACCAATTTCCTGTGGAAGAACAACTTGCATGAGCACTCATCAAGTACCAACACATGATCAACAAGTAGCTGCCTGAAGTGATGTCATCAAGTCAACATCTACGGAAGATTTGCATTCTCTCAGAGGACTTAGGATGTCATATTTGGAATGTTACAGCTCTATCCTTCTCAAATAGGAAAGTTACAGTTTCCATTGTAAACCGTGAATCCCTTTGCCTATAAGTATAAGGCAAGGATGCACTCATTATAATATACACATATAAGCTATTGATAGTTGATCATAAGCAATCGATAGCAATCAATAGGTGATTGAATACATGATTGAAAGATATCGATACTAAAATAGTGAGTCACTTATTCATAGAAACGATATCAATCAATTATTCAATCAAGATAGAAAAACATAACAATACATCAAGAACATCATTGGAGATCACAAGATCACCAAAGCATTATTAGTCATTGTAATTGATTTTGTATCAATGAAAAACAATTGAAACAATCTTTTGTTGCATTATATTGTTCTGTTTCAATTTATTTTATACTTTGTTAGTCGATTTCAATTTCACAAACAATTAAATTAAAAATCAAATATTGATAATTTCACGATCTTTATTTGTTCAATCAAATTGATAATTTTTGATTTGATCCTTGGATTCACAGATCCTGCAGGGTTGTTTGTGTACCACTCGGCAGGTATGGTACACTGTTTGAGGCTCAGTTCTCCCTATGGGTTAACCGGTAATAACACAAGTTTAGAAGAGGCTAGCCAGGACTGAGTGCAGGGTTGATTGTGACCCCACAACAGTGATACTTATTTTTTAAAATTAACTTATGGATTCTAAAGAGCCTTTTTGTTTTTAAACATTAAGCACTTGAACTCACCAACTTTTTAGTTGACACAAAATCTTTTTGAGCATGTTTCAAGTAACCCTTGATGGAAGCTTGGATTACATTGGAAACCTCTTAAGGATGGCCTAGCACCGTGACTACCAATGGCATTACTTGACTTTGAAATATTTTAGACAATTTAATTCGATGTCTACTAAACATTTTAATTTTCTGTGATGGATTCATACTTTTGAATTGGGGCTAGACTATTATGGCCTGGTGATGTTATTTAAATGTAATTCCATGTGATTTCTCTCCTTGTGTGCCATTATGATGGTCAGTTTCGACAGCCACGTATATTGCCAGTCTATGACGTTCCAACCACCTTGGGCACGGGGTGTGATAGATTGGTATCAGAGCCAAACGTTGTAGAGAAGTCGGGAATACCTTAGTAGACCCTAGGCTACAACCCTGATACCTTAGGACTATCCTTGTTTTGGGATGTGTTGTAGTGAACGGGTTGGGTAAATTGATGATTACACCTGATCAATATAATCATGAATTTACCGGACGCTTAAATTCCAGCATACCTCCCTAAATGGTGATAACCTGTTTCTCTTAAGGGGTAAATGATTTGGGAAATGTTTTTGTGTAGTCTAAACTTTATAAACTAACTTTCATGCCTATTGTAACCTGTATTGTTACTGATTAAAGATACTACTGCCATCACTACCACTATTATTACTATTATCAAATGCTATCATTATTATTTTCATGAGCTATGACAAACCAAATTACTCATGATAATTTTACAGGATTTCAAGATTATGGTGAACAATGGAAAAGCGTCTGCATACCCAGCCGACAAGACTGCCCCAGTTGGAAGGCTTAGCAGGGCAACGCCTCCGTCATAGTACGAGGAGTACTTGCGGAGATGTAATCATCCTGGACGGATTTCGGTGACATCTGATGACACAGAACCCTCGGAAGACTCTCCACCATCATCCCAAGAGAAAAGCAGAACCCGCTCCCACTCACTGCACGTCACTACACCTACTTACTCACCTATCCCGTCTATCAGGAATAGGGGCGCGCGTGTCATTACACGACCGCGTAAGAGTACTAGTCCAGGAGCCTCTATTTCCTTTAGGATGCCGCCCCCTCAACCTCCTCCTGTGATGGCTCCCGCACCAGTACCTCCGATGATTGACCCGCCCAGACGTCAACTACGCGACGAGTATTGGATGCCGCCCAGGCATAGCATGTATGATAGCCCGAGTGTTCTTGTTGGAGACCCCTACTCCCATTCCAGCCTTTGGGCTAGTGATTTTGGTCCGTCAGACCCCACTCTGGGTGATATACTTAGGACTATTCAGCATCATGAGGTGACTCTTCAACACGCCACGTGGACTTCACAGTCCGCCCAGACCCCACTCTGGGTGATATACTTAGGACTATTCAGCATCTCGAGGTGACTCTTCAGCACCCCACTCTGGTTTGGGTGGCTAAAGAAGAAGTGGCAGTGATGATGGGGGTGATATCCAATTTTTTGGCTTTGGCTTCAGAACTATTTGAAGAAACTATTTTATTTATCTTAGACACTATTATTATTTTATAGGGGTGATGGCACCTTCCAATTTGTGATATTATGACACTACTACTGTTTTGCTAGATTGATGCTATATTTAACTATTTATGAATTTTCTCTTATGATACTAACCTTTGCAAGGTGCCTAAAATGGGAATATGCAATAGTATATTTCCAAGAAATTAATCTTGTTGCCTTATGAAATTTGTTAACTCCATGTTACTCGAATGAAACAACTATACATGTCTTGTAGTGTGTTATAGGAATTCATGTGTTTGGTGATGTGACTAATAGGAGTAAAAAATCAATGTAACGAGATACTTGAAACCAACTTATGAGATACTAAATAAGTTTACCTATGATGACACCAGAATGCCACCTAGACGAGGAATTCATGGGGGAAGAAATGAGGAAGCTGTACGAACTAGGAACCAGGGTGGAAATCGACCACCTACTCCACCAGAAACCCCACGTGGAGAAAATTTCAACCACGAGAATGAAGAGAGAATCGCTAACCTAGTGGCTCAGCAAATGGCTAATGCTATTCCAACCATTATCGCCCAGATCAATGCAGACCGGGGAACCGCAACCGGAAGCGGAGGACCTAGAAATGATGAAGGCAACATGGATGAGGCTGGGGAGATAAGGAATGGTTGTTCCTACAAAACCTTCATGACTTTCAAACCAAAGGATTTCTATGGCACTGAGGGTGCAATTGAGACTTACCAATTGTTAGATGAGATTAAAGCCGAATTGGACATCGGTGAGTGCAAGACCAAGCACATGGTAAGGTTGCCTCTTAATCTCTTAAGGGACCAACACTGGAGTGGTGGAAGACTATCATTTAGCCTCGAGGTAGGAATGCTGCAGGTCGAATGAAATGGTCTGAATTCAGAGAGCTGATGACCAGCAAGTACTGTCCAATCAATCAACTGGAGAAACTGGAGGCCAAATTTCTGAATTTGGAAACGAAAGGCTCAAATTACACCGAGTACATCAATCGGTTCTTGGCTTTTTCTCAACTGGTGCCCCACCTGGTGACACCAGAAACTAAAGGTGTAGCCCGTTTCATCTATGAATTACATCCTAGAGTTAGAGGCATGGCCTGGTCTTCCGGACCTATAACACTGCAACCAGCAGTCGATCTCACTTGCAGTTTGACTGGTGACCTGGTTAGAGCTGGGAGGACAGAACATGTGAAAACTAAGGACAAGAAGAAGGCGATGGGTGAGAAAAGGAAGTGGTTTGATGCTAACAAGACGATCAGCAACAGTGGTAGCTCAAACAAGAGAACTAGCGAAGGTGTAAGGCGTGATGATCATGGTGGAAGGGCTCAGAAGCTTTACTTAGGTACAAGCCCCTTTTGCAACAAGTGTAAACTTCATCACCAAAGCGAGTGCAACCCGATGCCTTGTTTCAGGTGTAAACGAACTGGTCATTTGATTAAGGACTGTTCGTATGAACCGGGTAAGCAATGTTATGAGTGTGGAGATCCATGACACATGAGGAACAAATGTCCTAAGCTAGCAAGGGATAAAGACGCCAGATCTAACAAACCCAAGGGAAGAGTGTTCGTGATGGATCCAAATGGTGCTCGTAAGGAACCTGATGTGGTTAACGGTACGTTTCTCATAAACAACCATCCTGCTACCATTCTATTTGATACTGGAGCAACATGTAGTTTTGTTTCCACTACCTTTAGATCTTTGATTGATTTAGAAGCTCATACCCTAACCGATGCATATACCGTAGAATTAGCCGACGGTAACAAAATAGAAACTAATGAAATCATCAAGGACTGCACCCTAGAATTAAAGCGTAATCCATTTAAGATAGACTTGATGCCTATAATGTTAGGAGGATTTGATGTGGTCATGGGAATGGATTGGTTAGCTAAAAATAAGGCTAAAATCATGTGTGATGAGCATTTGCTTAAAATACCTTTAATTGATGGAAAGACACTGATGATTTACTGTGATAGAAGCAACACGCTATACCCCATGATATCCCACCTAAAGGCTACCAAGAGTCTCCACAAGGGATGCTCAGCTTTCATAGTCAACGTGATGAAAACGAGGGAAGAAAAGAAAATTGCAAATAGACCGGTGGTATCTTACTACCCGAAAGCATTTCCCGAGGATCTGCTGGGACTCCCTCCAACTAGACAGGTCGAATTCCAAATAGATCTAGTGCCTGGTGCCGCACCAGTGGCCAAGGCACCTTACCGACTCGCTCCACCTGAGATGAAGGAGCTAATGCTACAAATCCAAGAGTTGCTGGACAAAGGATTTATACAACCAAGCATTTTTCCACGGGGTGCACCAGTACTATTTGTTAAAAAGAAGGAGGGAACCCTATGAATGTGCATTGATTATCGGTATTTGAACAAGCTTACAATAAATAACCATTATCCTCTTTCGAGAATCGATGACTTACTCGATCAACTACAAGGAGCCAGCTATTTTTTCAAGATAGAAATAAGATCAGGATACCATCAACTAAAGATAAGGGAAGAGGACATACCCAAGATAGCCTTTAGAACTAGATATGGACACTATGATTACTTAGTCATGCCCTTTGGACTAACTAATGCACAAGCGGCATTTATGGACCTCATGAACGGGGTATGCCGCCCATATCTAGACAAGTTTGTGATTGTGTTTATTGATGATATTATGATCTACTCCTGTAATAAGGAAGAGCATGAGAAGCATCTTAGACAGATTCTTGAATTGCTCAAGAATAAGCAATTATATGCAAAGTTCTCTAAATGTGAGTTTTGGATGCACGAAATCTAGTTTCTAGGGCATGTAGTGAATAAAGAAAGGATTCAAGTAGATCCATCAAAAATAGAAGCCATTAAAAACTTGAAAATTCCTGAAACTCCTACTGAGATATGGCAATTTATTGGTTTGGCTGGATACTATCGGAGGTTTATCCAGGACTTTTCGCGAATTGTGCAGCCACTAACCGCTCTAACCAAAAAGGATACAACCTTCGCATGGGGACAGGAATAGAACAAAGCATTTGAATTACTAAAGAGGAAGTTGTGCAGTGCCTATCCTTGCCCTACCGGAAGGCGTTGAGGATTTCATAGTCTATTATGACGCCTCGCGTCAGGGGCTGGGATGTGTGTTAATGCAACGAGACAAGGTGATTGCTTACGCGTCTAGATTGTTAAATGCGCATGAGAGAAACTACACTACTCACGATCTAGAATTGGGTGCCGTGGTATTTACACTCAAGATGTGGAGACACTATCTCTATGGTACCAAGTGTGTTATCTATACCGATCACAAAAGTTTGTAACACATTCTTGATCAGAAGATGTTAAACATGCGCCAGAGAAGATGGGTAGAATTATTGAGCGATTACGAATGTGAGATCCGGTACCATCCCGATAAGGCAAATGTGGTGGCTGATGCCTTGAGTAGGAAGGTGAAGGATCGGTTTTGATTCTAAACATAGAAGTCACTAAGTCTCACTTGATCGATGAAACACTGAATCTCAAACTAAAGTTGATAATAATATACGAAGTTAATGAACAAGAGAATGGTTTTCAAGATACTTGTATATATTACTTCTCAACTTAGTATTACAAGACTCTTATGCTCATGCTAGATAAGTTACAATGAGAAACTATATATACTACTATCTACAACCGGTTATACTTGGAAAACCAGCAAGAATCTACTACTAGACAAATACTACATTGCTAGAAGTAAAGTATCTAAGATAAAACATTATACTAGATAAGGTAGTCATGATAGGTCCATGACTTACCTTTTGGAACCAACTAAGAATGGTATATGTACTAAGTTGAAAAGGTGAACAGTGGATTAAAGTATGGTCAACTACATGGGTTAGGAAAAGCACCATGCAGTGTATCAAAATCTGTCAGACAGACCATACTTTTGTCCACTGGTTCATAGTTGATTCTTCCGAAGCTAAATGGCTTTGGAAGAATAAGTTCTTCCGAGGCCATTTATACTTCGGAAGGAACAACCTCTTCCGAATCTTCTATAGGTCTTTATGACTTTATTCTTTGGAAGACTTTAACTTGGTTCTTCTAAGTGTGAATACTTCGGAAGGAGAACTGCTTGGTCTTCAGAAGACTTTGTTCTATCCTTCGAAAGTTCTACATAAACTTCGGAAGGAAAACTACTTAGTCTCAGAAGACTTAGTTTTCCTCCGGAAGCTCTTCAGACATAATGCTTCGGAAGATCTTTGACATAGCTATGGAAGAGTAGTTTTGTCTTCGGAAGACTTCTTCAACTTGTACACAAAATTGTTCTAAGTATTGTTTTGGTTGCACCAGCCTCATATGATCCAACAAACTCCCCTAGGATGATGCTACCAAAACTTCACTTCCTCTTGCTCTTTAAGGCCTTCAACACCAAGGAAAGCAGATATCTATCTGTCTCTTTGTTTTTCCCTGATGTGGTGGTGAGGAGTTTGTACAGGTCATTTGTAGATAATAAATCCAGTCGATTGCTCTGAATGACATGTAGTCTTTGCTGCATTCCTCTGAAGAGAGTTAGTTGATGGGAAAGGTAGTCATATTCCCATCTAACTATAGGATCTGAAGTGAAGCCCTCAACCATCTGTAGAAAGGTCTTCCCTTTTGTGGTTGTGCCTTCTTCAGCAACCTGTGCTCTCCTTTTCAACTCTTCTTCAATCTTGGCCTTCTTTGTGAGCTCGGCTAGATGAAGGCTGCTTAAATGATTTCTGATATAAGCAGCTATCTCAGAGTTGGAGGGATTGGAGAATGGCTTCTCTGCTAACTCAACAATGTCAAATCTGCTGAAATGTAGCAGAGATGAAGTGTCAGCCCTGGTAACTTCACCATTCTCCCTTTCCATTGCAAAGTTGTGGGAATCTTCATTGAACCTCCACTGGACAATTCACTTTCTAGGATAGAGGAGTTTTATTGGCAGTTTGTCCCCTTTTCTAGTGTCAAGTAGAGTCACCAGCATTCTTCTTAACTTCTTCTCTACTTCATTAAGAGTATCTGAATTTGTTACAAGAAGTTAAAGAGATTGGTCCAATGTTCCTCTAGGAAGATCAAGGAATGCATCTCTTATGAGGGAACTAGAAGAGCCATCAATGAAAGTTAGTTGGATGGGCTCTTCCTCATAAGAGATGTCACTCAGTGTTATGAAATTTGTGAGCTTCTTCTTTATCTCCTTGAATTCTTCCAAGGTCAGGGGTTTTGATGGATCAGAGGATGGTTTGGTTTTTGAGTGGGTTCTTTTTCATGTTTTGGGTCGTAGGATAGGTGGTGGTGGTGGTTGGTGGGATGTAGTGGGTGATGGTATAGGTAAGGTTGATGGAGAAGGTTCAGGGGTGAAAGGTTCTGTTTTGATGGGGAAGGGAGATGGTGTAGGTTTTGTTTTGGGTAGTGGTTTGGGTGTTGGTTTGGGTGCCATCCTCTGAACACTAGGAGTTTGAGCAACCTCCTGCCTTCTTCCTAAGCGAATGTCAGTTTTGATGTCGCTGACATGTCCCTGTAGGGTCTCGATTGACATGGGACCCACTTGCCGATCGGAGAAGCCGTGAGCTCGGAGATAGGATTTTATCCAATCCTTGTCTCCTTCCTTTTTGGCAGCCGCAAGTTCTCCCTCTATATCTTTCTTTCTCTTTTCTCTCAACTTCTCCCTAGCAGCCTTCTTCCTTTCCTTGTTGATTAGATCTTGTTCTTTGTGAAAAAGAAACAAGATCATGTCATTTTGGTGAGGTGCCAGCTCCTCTTGAGAATAGCCTCTATTGCAGAGAAAGGCTATTCTCTCCATCCTCTCCCTTTCCATGGCTTCTTCCTTTTTCTTCCTTCTTTCCTCCTCTTTGGCCAACCTTGCTGCTTCTTCCTTTTCTTTGTTCAGCAAGGTTGCCTTTTCTAGTTTCACAACCTCATCAGTTGGGAGTAGAAGAGTTTCTTCATTGGCTACTCCCAGGCTGATGAGCCTGTCAATGATTTCCACCCTCCTTTTATTGTTGAGACTTGCTTGGGCGGTTGTTGCTGCTTTGCTACTTGCAGCCAACAACTTTCCAGTATCAAGTCTGCCTTTCTTCTTTAGCTTCTCCAATCTTTCCTCTTCTAGTAGCTCCTCAGCAGTAAGCTTTCTCTTCCCTTTAGGATCAGAAGAAGGTTCAGCCTTTGGGAACTCAGGTTCAGAAGATTCAGGTTGGAGTGAGGGTGTTTGAAGTGGTGGTTCTTGTAAGAGAGGGGTTGTAAGGAAGTCCTCACTGTTAATCTCAGAGGCTAGTTCAAGGATTGCCTCTATGATGAACAGATCATGGATAATAAAGACAGTCCAATTATTCCTTTAGAAGCTTGGATTTCTGCATCGGAAGTAACAGGAACTGCATCACTTGTCCCACCCAAATCAGTTACTGGGCCATCAGTCTGTACATCCCCTTCGAAGTTAATCTTGGGTTCAGTAGAGACCAGAGGTTGACCAACTTCCTCTTTAGAGGTGGGCGGTGCATTCAGCCTTTGAATCTCTTCAGCTCTAAAGTAGGCAATAGCTAGATCAGGGGAGGGCTGTTCAATGGAGGAGTTTAATAGAAATTTGGTTAGAAACCTATTGAGATCTATGAGCATCCTTTGGTCCACTTGAAAGGTAATAGGAGTTGGTTGAGGGAAGACTATTGTAGGGTGATGCTGTTGGGGGTAAAAGATAGATAAGGCATCAGGAGAGGTTGTTGCTATGGGGTAAGTGGGTTCCTCATGATGTTGTTTCTGTACATTCTCCCCCTTTTTGGTAGCATCAACTTGAGAAGTAGATGAGCTGGAGGAAGAACTTAAAGAAACTTGAATAGGTACGAACTTGACAGACTTCTCAATATGTGTCTCAGCTAGTTTAGCCTTGAGATATTCAATCTCAAGTTGCTGAGTGGCAACCTGTCCTCTAAAGTCTTAACCTTTGATTCAAGGTTTGAGACTTTAGAAATCAGGTCTTAGATAATGAATTGCATTCTACCCTCATCTTCTTTTGAAGAATCATAGGGAGATGAGATAACATGCCTAGCATGTTCATCATCACAACCAATTATGGTTTCTCGGCACCCCGGATACCCTTCCCTACTTATGTCCTTTTCAGAAACATCAATTGGCAAGGTTGCAGTAGACTCAGTCTCACTGATGTCACCACTTTCCTGAGAGGCCAGTGAGACACTCTTAGTAGTGATGGTTGAGCCTACATGAGTCACCTCCAAACCAATTGGACTCACCTCAGTTTGGCTGAACTGATGTTGACTAGATATTAGAGGTTCCTTAAGGCTCAGTTGATCTTGAGAGAGGTATTGTAGATCAACATCATGGCCATGATGGAACATAATATCCTCATCAGGTTGGATTAAAAGGTCAGTGAAGGATAGAGAGTTTAATTCTAATGACCCAGGACCTTGGTCAGCTCCTAATGGCTCTTCTGCAATAGCAGATGTGACAATGATATGGCTGTCCTTTTTTGGTTGCTCAGGGGAGTGTTGGGACTCCCCCTGAGAGCTAATGGCTTGGGTTTTGGGCTCATTAGGTTGAGACTGAGGAGACTCAACACTAATATTGAGGTAGATGGTGGAGGAAGGCGTGACCTCTGGCTGAGTGGGAGCCCTGAGTTCCCCTCGAGCCTTTTTGGTGTGAATAGTAAGGACCTGATCAATCAGAGTAGATTGATCAGGGGTTCGCTTGGGGCGTCCGGTGTATGTAAATTTAATTAGGTGGGAAGAAGTAGTTGCCATTTGAGTGGGGAGGTCTGGTGTCGGTTCATCGCCTGCTGTGCTTGCAGGGATGTCACCAGGAGCCGTTGGCTCAAGCATACCTGGGAGAAGATCAGTAAATCTCCCTGTGAAATTGGTGGACACCTTCTTCAAGGTCTTGAAGATGTCTGGCCTCATGTGTGGGACCATGAGAGTGTCTTCACGTTGTAGTCTACTCTAGTCCAGCTCACAGTTTGTGATATGCTGAATGAACCAGGGATACATGAAAAATGAATCCCGAATAATATTTTCTCGCAAATTTTTCAGCACAAACCTTGAATAGTTGAAGTAGAGGCCTTTTACCATTCCATGGACTAGGCATCCCAGATCATATGGGATTTGATCCCAACCCCCTGATTTGTAAGATAGGCAGTGTAGAACGATGTACAAAAAGAATTTCCAGTTGTAAGAGAAATTAAACTTGTAGACAGTGGACTTGTGCACATCACCACCATATCCCATCTGAGTATATGTGTTTGCTAGCTCAAATTTGAGGAATTTAGTCAGGGCGCCTTTGTCATGAAGCTCTAGATGCTCCCTGATAGTAGATTCAGAAATGATGATCTCTTGTCCGATGATTCTCGACCTGATGACCCTCTCATCGTTTAGAGTTTCACAATGACCGATTGCCCAAAATTCGGTCATGTGATTAGAGTATATGGTGGGGTTTACGGTGAGGGCGGTAAAGTATGTGGAGTGTGGGGCAAAGTCAGCATCCTTAGAAGAGTCAAGGATGGCCACTTAGTTATGTTGAGGATTGAGAGCCATTGTTAGAAAGTATGGTTGGATTGAAGGAATTTGAGAGAGAGTGAAGATGATAATGGGAGTATTAGGTTTCAATGGTGGTAAAATGGGTAAAGAAAGAGAGTCGGAAGCTTTAAATAACGGGTAAAAGACCATGCCGATATGGTGAAAAGACAGTTTGGGAGTGTACTTGAGTACGGCGGCAAGGTAGATAATTTAAAATATTCCGAAAAGATTTTAATCTTTACACAGTGGGGCCTAAAGATTTCCGTTACACAGTATAGTTTTCTTCCGCAGGAAAAGTTGCTTCCAAGATAAAAGACTTCTTCCGAGAGTAAGTTAATAGCCTTTGGAAGTATGATCAAATTTGCTTCCGAGGGTAAAAATTCTTCGGAAGAGAATACTAAAGTGAAGTAATTTACCTTCGAAAGATATAAAGATCTCTTTCGAGAGTAAATTTCTTTTCGGAAGAATTTCTACTTAGAAGAAAAACTTTAATAACAGGGCTTAGATTGTAATTAGACAACATAAACAAGACACATTTTAAAAGGTTTTCAAAAAATTAAACTAGTCAAGTTGAATCATCCCAATAGCTGTGATTAAGTATTAAATCTTTGTTCATCAAAGGCTTTAGTGAACAAGTCAGCAGATTGTTCATTTGAATTAACTTTTACTAGTTTAATCAAGTGTTTCTTATGAATATCTTGAATGAAATGATACCTGATGTCAATGTGCTTTGTCTTGGAGTGCTTGACTAGATTTTTTGTAATGGAAATAGCACTAGTGTTGTCTATGTGGATAGGAGTATTCATGAAGTTGAATCCATAGTCTAACATCTGATTTTGAATCCATAGCAGTTGAGCACAGCAGCTCGTAGCAGCAATGTATTCAGCTTCAGCAGTTGATGTAAAGACACATGATTGCTTCTTGCATTGCTAGGAAATAATCCTTCCACCAAGAAATTGACATTCTCCTGATGTGGATTTCTTGTTAATGTTACAGCTACCATAATCACTGTCAGAGTACCCGTAGAGATTGAAATCCTTATTCTTAGGATACCAGAGACCCAGTTTGGGAGCTCCTTTGAGGTATCTAAGAATCCTTTTGATAGAAATTAGGTGAGACACCTTGGGAGCAGCCTGATATCTTGCATAGATTCAAGTTACAAACATGATAACAGGTCTACTAGCTATGAGATACATCAGAGATCCAATAATTGCCCTCTACTGATGCTGATCAGTATCCTCCCCCTCAGAATAAGACATAAATTGTGATTTCTGGGTATAGTTGTCTTGGCTGTCTTACAATCTTTCATCTGAAATCTTTCTAAGATGTCCTTGACATACTTAGACTGATTGTTAAAGAATCCTTCTTCCATCTGCTTCACTTGAATCCCAAGAAAGAAATCCATCTTTCCCGTGGAGCTCATCTCAAATTTTTTTCTCATGATGCTTTCAAAGTCTTTGCACATTGGGTCATTTGAGAAACCAAATATGATGTCATCGACATAGACTTGAACAAGCAGCATGTCCTTCCTAGATTTCTTTATGAACAATGTTTTGTCTATGGTGCCTCTGGTGTAGCCGTTTTTGAGGAGAAACTGAGACAAAGTCTCATACGACAGCCTAGGTGCTTGATGCAGCCCATAAAGATCTTTATCCAATTTGCACACATAGTTGGGATGCTTTGAGTCTTCAAATCTAGGTGGCTGCCACACATAGACTTCTCTGTCTATATTCCTATACAAAAATGCACATTTGACATCAAGTTCTTGGAGGCCACAAAAGCAAGGAAGATTCGCACAGCTTCAAGTCTTGTAACAGGTGCAAATACATTAGTGTAATCTATGCCTTCTTCATGTGTGTATCCTTGAACTACAAGTCTTGTTTTGTTCTTGATGATCAAACCTCTATCATCTCTTTTATTTCTGAACACCCACTTGGTGCTAATAGGGACTTGACTAGGTGGCAAAGGACATAGATTCCATAGCTTTTGCCTCTTGAATTGAAGCAATTTCTCTTGCACAGCTTCAATCCAATTATTGTCCTTGAGGGCTTCTTCCACCTTCTTTTATACCATTTGAGAGAGAAAGCATGAGTAAAACATACATTCCCATTATAGGTCTGACTTCTTTTTCTCACACCTTCTGATACATTCCCAATGATGTTTTTAGCTGGATGAGTGTTGTGTATCCTGAGCCTAGGAATCACATCTAATTGCATAGATAGGTCTAGGTTTGAGAAGTTTTGCTCAGAACTTTGAACACCTTCTCCAGCTGATGTCTCACATTCACTCAATGAGGACTGATTGAATGAATGAGTGACATCATCAATGTTAGTATGTTGTGAAGCAGCATCAACAGTTGCTTGTTCCTCCATGTCACTATCTTCATTAGCTTGGTGTTGAGTGCTTGAATTATCAACTTCTGGGTTATGAGGCTCAGTAAGTTGACAATTTGTTGAAGCTCCTTTGTTTCCTGAGATACTCATGCTTTGATGACTTTTAGCAGTAGGAGCTTGTTCTTATTTCTTCTTGGAGAACTAGAAATAGGTCTGGGTAGCTCAAACAGTTGATCTTCGTATGGGTCACTTTGAGTTCATGTTCCAACTGAAACATTCTCACAAGATGGCTTAGAATAGTTTGGAAACAATTCTAAATAAAAAATGTACTCAGGTCCACTCCCTCTAACACAAGGAGTGTGCTCATTAATAACAATGTTGGATGATTCCTCAAACTGTTGAGTTTTGATATTATACACTCTATAAGCAATAGAGGTGGAGGAGTATCCAACAAAGATAGCATCATCTGACTTTTCAGCAAATTTTGTAAAATTGTCCTTTATGTTGAGTATGGTACACCTGCTACCAAAAGACCTAAGAAAGCCAATGAACGGTGGCCTCTTGTTCCATAGGTCATAAGGGGTCTTCCCATGAGGCTTAACAATGCGAACTCTATTTTGCACATAACATGTAGTGCTGACTGCCTCTACCCAGAAAGTTAGAGGCAGCTTTGAATCAGCTAACATTGTTCTTGTAGACTCAGTAAGTGTCCTGTTCCTCCTCTCAACAACACCATTCTGTTGAGGAGTTCTAGGAGCACTATATCGTCTGACAATCCCTTTTGAGTTACAGAATGAGTCAAGAACTTGATTCTTAAACTCAGTCCCTTAATCACTTCTAATGATTTTCACCTTGTGATCCTTTTGATTTTCAATTTTAAGAATAAAAGATTTTAAAGTTTCGGTTGTTTCATCTTTAGTTCTTAAAAAGAATACCCAAGTGAATCTTGTAAAATCATCAACAATCACAAGGTAGTATCATTTCCTTCCAATGCTCATTATACTTGTGGGACCAAAAAGATCCATGTGCAATAAGTGTAAAGGAGTGGTGATAGAGTTAACTTCTTTGGATTTGTGAGTGACCTTGTGTTGTTTTCCTTTTAGGAAAGCAATACAGTTGTCTTTACAGAAAAACTCCTTTTTAGGCACACCATGTACCAAATTATTTTTAACTAAATTGTTCGTGGTTTTAAAATTAACATGGCATATTCTTTTATGCCAAAGAGTTGACTCATCACCATTGGCTTTGGAAAGAAAGCATGATACTTCACCCAATGGGGTAGCAATGTTCATGTCTAGCTTGTACATATCCCCTCTCCTGGGAGATCTAAGAAGCACCAATTCCTGAAGAATTGTCATCCCGGGTTTGATGATAACGCATTCATGTTTTGTGAAAAGCATTTGGTGCTTTTGGTCACAAAATTGAGAAACACCTAACATATTGTGTTCAAGCTGTCTAACAAAGTTTACTTTGTCAACTTTTAACTTACCATTGGATACACTACCTCTACCAGAAATGTTCCTCCGACTTCATCTCCAAACTGAATAGGACCTCCATCAAAATGTTCAAATTGTTGAAGAAGAGATCTATTCCCTGTTATGTGCCTGGAGCATCTGCTGTCCACAATCCATATATTTCCACTCTTGTCATGTGGATGTCCCTGCACATAAAGTAAGATGATTAGTTACTATTGGAAACCCAAGCCTTGTTGTTCTTGGGTTCTTCCAATGTAGATGATTTAATTGAACCAAAGTATAGGCAAGTGGGTTCAATTTGTGTTTGTGAGGAACAGGTACTGGCTGCAGCATCTGTTTTGTTCTTCTATACCATCCTATTGTTAACCAGTGTAGATGATCCTGAAGAGGATTGAGCAGCATGACCTTCTTCTAAGACTACTTTCTTTTCGGAAGATTTCAAAGGATTCCTTTTGTTTCTTTGTTTGTTCTTTGGCTTGTCTTCCAAAGCTATTTTTTCTTCGGAAGAATGATTTTTTTCAGACACCAACTTAGCTTCAGAAACAAGCTTTCATTTCCTTTTCACTTGGACCATGTGATAAGGTCCAAATGTGAAACCTTCCTTGACTCCTTATCTTTTAACATTGGTTACATAATGTCTGATTGCAGGATTGTAGTAACAATCTTTAGCCATGTGGTTATGAAGACCATAGATTATGCACTCAATGTTACTCTTGATGGTGCGTGATGGCTGTTGGTTCTTGCACTCCTTTTCTTCAACAGCTTTCCCTTTTAACTTCTGATCCTTCAGTTTGACAGGAATGTTGGTACTACATTCCTTTCCCCGGTCAGAGTTTCCAACCACTTGGAATCCGGCTGAAATGAATACACCCCTTTTTCTGGGATCTATCTTCATCCTAGACTCAGTCACCTTGTTGACAGTTTTCTTTGCTGCCTTGATTTTGTTCTTTCTCTCTTTGGTGGTAAGGGGTAGGACATCAGTGGTGGGAATGAGGTTTTCTACCTTGTTCTTCCCTTTGGTGGTCACCATAGTTGCATCATTCTTTTGCTCATTGGGTAGTGGGTTAGTAGTTGGAACCTCTTGCTCATGAGTGCCACATCTTGGTTGTCTAACAGACATATAAGAGTATGGTGGAGCAATTTCATTGGTTCCCAACCCGCTTTTGTTTTGATAACGCACCTTTGAGTGGGAGGATGATGCAATGATGGTGTTGAAGTTATGCTCTTCAATAGCATACTTCTTTGCTTTAGCCTCAGCTATTACTAGCTGGGCTTGAGCCTCAGTTAACTTAGAAATTATATCCTTTATTTGAGTCCTGTAGTTTGTATGTTCATGTTTTAAAGGGGAAACAGTTTTCTATAACTCTTCAATTTTGAGTTTATAGTCAGATTCTGCTTTCTTGAAGTAAGTTTTAGTAAGTTCAGGACTCAATATCAGATTTAATTTCCTTGTT
The DNA here is from genome assembly GCA_025506505.1 of Flaveria sonorensis. Taxonomy (NCBI): domain Eukaryota; kingdom Viridiplantae; phylum Streptophyta; class Magnoliopsida; order Asterales; family Asteraceae; genus Flaveria; species Flaveria sonorensis. The sequence goes on along the minus strand of CM046439.1, from coordinate 24,579,854 downwards.
GTAATGCTGATAAAGTTTAACCTTAGCAATACAAGCTGGAGTACAGAGGTTTTCATATACCTTGTTGTATTCAGTTCCAACCATGAGTGCTTGAGCAGGAGTGACATCTTGCACCATGAAGCTCCAGTCAACTTCTTGAGCAACAGCCGCAGTTTGCTGCTCAGTAGGTTTTGGTGCAGCCCTTGAGGTGGTAGGATGTTAGGAGGCTTGAGTTTCTCCAGGATTAGATCTTGGAGCTTTGCATTCCCTAGCAAAGTGACCAAGCTGGTTACAGTTGTAACACTTGGCTTTACTTTTATCAAATCCAAATTTGCTGCTGGTTGGATTCTAAAGGAATTGCCTTACTGTTCTTTTGAAGAACTTCTTTGCTTTATAGGTCAGGAGAGCCATCTGTTGGACAATGTCCATGTACTCAATGTCATCTGGGCTAAAGCACTCTAGATCATCAAAGCAGAATTGAAAATCTCCAGAGTGTTCACTTCCTGAGACAAAGGCACAATTATCCTGAAAAGGAGTGTGTTGAGCTTGTTGAGACTTGAGTGTCTCAGGGAAAGTGATGTATGGCCCAGAGGAAGATGATGGTTGTTGGGAATAGTTCATGTACAACTGAGGTTGTCATGATCCTTCAGCAACGTGTAGAGCATTGCTGACAGCAAGATTTGAGGGTCGGTTCATCTGTTGGCTTTTCTGAGTCTCCATTTCCATACGGTATCCATCAAGGACTCCGTACAATTCAGTCATTGTGAGAGTGTTAAGATTCTCAGTTCTCTTAATAGAAACATAATAGAAAGTCCATTCATGAGGAAGTGCACTCATGAATTTCCTTACAATGTCTCTCTTCTGAAGATCGACTCCCATAGACTGAAGAGAGGGATCAAGTTCATGTACCTGAAGTATTATTGGCTCAAGGTCTCACCAACGATATATGTGAAGTTTTCAAACTTCTGCTTCAGTACATCCTTCTTGGACTCCTTGGCTGCAATATGACTTTCAAGTCTACATCTGGGGGATGTCAGTTCTTTGGTGAAAGGATAGTCTCATGGTAATAGAAGAAGCAATCTTTTGTATCTGCATTAACTGCTGAAGCTAAATACATTGTTGTAGCAAGCTGCTTTGCTCAAGTGCTTAAGATTCAGAATCAGATGCTAGATTATGGATTCAACTTCAAGAAGACTCCTATCCATATAGACAACAATAGTGTTATCTCCATCACGGATAATCTAGTGTAGCACTCAAAGACAAAGCATATCAATATCAGGTATCATTTGATCAGAGATAATTTTAAAAAAGGATTGATTAAACTAGTCAAAGTTAACACAAATGAATAATATGCTAATCTGTACACAAAAGCATTTGATGAACAGATATTTAAATATCTTGTATCAGCTATTGTGATAATTAACTTTGAGTAGATTTCCTTAAATTAATTTTAAAATTGTTTTTCAAATAATGTGTATCTTTAATGTTGTCTAAATTATCACTCATATAAGCCTAGTTAATCTCAGAAGAAATTTTTCATAATATATATTCCTTAGAATTTTAAGAAGTATAGACAGATTTTCTATAGGAAGACATTGATTTGACTTCGGAAAATTTTGTCTTCAAAACTAATAACTACTTACTAAGGAATTTACCTTTGGAAGAAATTTTGATATATCTTTCAAAGCTTAAATATGCTTCTAAGTACTTATATGTTTTGAAGGACAATTTTCTTCCAAAAGCAATTTAGTCTCAAAAGTTTTATTTACTCCTTAAATAAAACTTCTAAAGCTTAATATCTTCCGAAACCAATTCTGCTCAGAAGCTAAATTTCTCTAATCACATTTTCTTCTGAAGCACCTCTTCTAAGACCAAGGAATACCTTCTGAAGTCAATTTACCTTTGAAAGCTTTCTTTAAAGTTCCAAAGGCAAATTACCTTAGGAAGATTTTCAACTTTTATGATAACTACCTTTTTGGGCACTTTTTCAGAGGTGGGACCGACATCCGGATTTCAAAGTTTATTATTTGTAATAACTTTGTCTCACATCCAAGTATATAAATAGCCTTTCCAACGGGTCTCTCCCTCTCTCTTCTTCCTCTTCATCTGAATTCTCAAGCCTAAAATTCTCCACTAACCCTTGTTTTTCTTTCAATCTTTTTCACAAAAGCTTCATAAAATGGCCAACCCTGAACCCCAAAACTAGCCAACACAACCAAGTTGCTATGTTATCCGCTGAAAAAGACCGTAGTTTGTCAAGGATCTACAACTTTCTTTCCCGCTCTTCCTACCTCACCGCCCTCACCATTGACCCTTCACTATATGAAGATAAACTCTTAGAGTTCTGGAGGACCTACCAAGAGGTCATAATGGACGGTGAGAAGGCACTCTTTGCCTCAGTGTAGGGGAGAACGGTTTTCATCACACCAGCCACCATCAACCAATATCTGAGGCTGTATGATGAAGATGGTGAACTGCCCTTCACCAAGGAGGCAGTAAATGGCTCATTCCAGCTGATGGGCTATGAAGGTGACTTCTCAATCAAGACCTTCAGGAAAGGAAAGGTCTCCTCTCACTGGAAATACCTCCTCCATATTGTCATCCACTTACTATCCAAAAAGCATGGAGGATGGACCAAGTTCCTTAAGACCTTTCGTACATAGTCCATGGAATGGTTCACGTGATCAAGTTTAGGTATTCCCAATTTGTATATACAAATTTAATTGCTAACTTAGATTCCGTTGAATATTATATGTTCCCAAGATATGTCCACCACATTCTCAACTGTGAACTAGGCTCACAGTTTAGGGGAACAGATAATGTTCTAAAGTTGGGACAGATGAATCTCGGTATCTTTAAGATAATGAGGAAAACCACTGTTGGTTTTTCCAGGGTAGAAATAGGCCTTGTCCCAAAAATGTTAGAGCAACATGCTCAAGGTGACAACTTGGCAATCCTAGCCAATGTTGAACCCACACATTCTTTATCTTCAACACCCCCACAGCCTCAAATCACCATCACCTATAAAAGAAAATCCAACGAACCCTTGCTCGGTCTATTCAGCTTGAGCAGACCCCCATATACTCACACATGCAGGAGCATATGGAACCAAGAGCTCTAACTTCTCCTAAGGAGCAAACCACTCCTATTCTTTCTATAATCAGTGCTGAGGTTCCTCATACTGAGCCTGATGAGCTCACAACCCCAGCTTTACGCCATCATTCTGAGTCTCAACACTTAGATGATCAACCTTCAGGGGAATGTTACCATCCCCAGGTGTTAGACCTTAACCAACCAATCCCCAACCTAGAATTCTATGATGATGAAGACATAGAATTCAGTGAGTATCATGAGTCTCTCTTCTCCTCCCTAACCCAAGGAGAGATGGGTGCTCCTGACTCTCCCATGTCTAGCCGACATCATCCATCTACTACTGAGGTGGACCTCTCTAAACAAGTTCAAGAGGTCCATGTGGAAGAGGCTCTCACTACTGAAAGTGATTACATCCTTATGACCTTAACCACGACAACCCAGCTCCTTAACACTTCTCATGAAGCTGTCATGGAGTAAGGGAAATCTAGAGACTAGGAACAAATATTTGATAGTAAGAGGGATGAATTTGGTTATGTCCTCTCATCCCCCCATGATTCTTCAGATGAAGATGAGGGGAGTATGCAACAAAAGGTACAACAATTGACAAAAACTTGCACATACCTGGTCTCTAAGGTTAGTCACCTGGATTCTTAGCTGGCTACCTTACAAAGGCGGATGCTTAATCAGTAACTTGAGTTCACCGATCTCAAAGGTAAGCTAGCTGAAAGGCCTGCCAGGCATGGTCAACCATGTCCACAAGAACCTATGGATATGGTGGACCTAACCTCAAGCTCACTTGTACAAATAAGTGATGCTACCAAAAAGGGGGAGAAAGTCACCACAATCATAAAACATGGGAGCATTGCCCAGAGAATGGACATTGAGGATTCTCCACCCTCACTTGTAATTGTCCAAACTCAACAACATCCTCAGGCCCACATCAATGTGGATGCCATATTTTAATGTTTATTTGAGGAGGGTGTTGTACCAAGGGCCATGTCTCCTCCATCCAACCTTGCTAATAATCTAATAATAGGATAGAGGTATGACACTGATAGAAGAGCCCTAGTGCTTTCTAGATTCCTTGGTCAATAAGAGATCTTCAACATCTATAACTTATGTTTCTATGAAAGCTTCCCTCTTGTTAACCTGCATCTTGTCAATCCAAGCCAAAATAGACAAGCTGACAAGTTAGCAGAGAGGAACCAAACAAGGGTGTTTAGGGAGTTTAAAAGAAAAACAAGCTTATATATACAGAGTCTAACAGTTGGTCAATTGAATACTGAGTTGGACCCTAAGATTAGCTTCAAAGGGGAAACCTCAATTGAAGGCCAGCTATGGACCCTATGAACCTTAAGATTCATACTCCTTCAGCACCAATTACCCTCATTGAGACACCAGTTGGTGAAGGTGTCTCACAACCACTCCTTGGCTAGAGTTCAAGTGCAGAATAAGTATAAGAAGGCCAAAGCTCTCTCCTCCCTGAGTCACACAAGCTAATGATTAACAAAGGAAGAAAGTTTTAACTTCTTAGGAGAGTAAGGAGGAGAAAAGTGAGAGGAAAAGGAAGGTAAGGGAAGAAAGACTAAGAGAGACTCCTAGTTTCATGCAGGTTGTAATTAGGGCTACCCATAGGCCAAACACTTAGGAAGATGAGTTAAGTGCAGCCAAATTGAACTACTTAGGAACTAGGAACTACAATGTAGATGATCTAATTTCTCTTCCCTTAGAGGAAGTAAATGAACTGGCAGGCACAGAGGTGTCAAGAAAGAGAAAGGAGGCTGAGGATGCTGCTTTGATCCTCAAAATCAATGAAAAAAGAAAGAAAAGGAAACTATATCAAGCCCCTATCCTCTGTCCAATTCAAGAAAGGCCAAAGGTAGAATCTGTGGTTGTAGAAGAAGAATCTCAAGTAGATAGAGAAAAATGCAGACAAATGATGATCAACTACTTGAGTGCCACATGTCACTACCAGGTAGAAGCTTTACTCCCTCTATCATTTGAGTATATAGAGTTTGAATATCTTAAGTAGCCGAAACAAGAAGCTATTAAAGAAAGAAAATCTGCTAAGAGAAAGATAAGGGAGGAAGCTACAAAATCAAGGGCCACCATCAAAGCCAAAAAGAAAAAAATCTGAAGATAGACTAAGGATGGTGAACTTCTTAAAGCTGTATGGGTTCTCCGAAAGGAGGCTTAGTCCCATGTCTCTATCCATAGTAAATAAGCACATCAGGGAGATCAAGCAGAAGATCAAGAGGGGTGAGCTTAAATACTTGCATTCTTCACCAAGTCAAGCTGCACCTAAATCTGAGGTCAAGTTTGAACCCCAAAAGACAACACAACCAAGACCTAGTGCTGATCCATAACTTGCTTCATCTTTTGACCCACAGCAGGGTCCTAAACCTTCTTTTGAACCTATGAAGGGGAAGGACCAAACCAAGAAGGATAAAGAAGGAAGAGGTAATCAAGACCAACCTTCTTAGTTGAAGTATAGAAAGAGAAAAAGGATGGCCATCAAAAGAGATTTCAAGAAGAAGAAGAAGTCTAAGGAATCCACCTCTGCACCTTAGGATGAGTCAGAACATCCTGAGGGTGAACCAAAAGAGGCTGCTCAACCAACTCCCTTAGTTGTGGAGCCGCTTCTACTAATAGACCCATCCTATCTTAGGTGTACTCTCCAAACCCAGACAGATGGTATGTCATAAGAGATCAAGGAGGTCCACAAGTATACTTTTGGCAGAATATACTTGACCTTCTTGAGCATGATCTCTTTGACATAAGGAGATACTATGAGAACTTAAAGAATCCAGACCAACTGATGAAGAGGGGAATGGCTCTGATTCTGATGATGGCTGTACACAAGTGAAAGATCAAGACTCAAAGTAATCTTCAAGTTTTGGAAGCATCAGCCTAGGGGGAGTTTGTAAGAGTTTATCTTAGCATGCACTGAAGTACAAGAAAGTTATGTCAGAAGATTTGAGCATGCACAAAGAAAAATAACTAAGTGTAAAATCTTCTGAAGCCAAAGATAGAAATCTTCTGAAGCCAAAAGTGAAGTGTTCCGAAGCTTGAAGACAAAGTCTTTCGAAGCCTGAAGACTGGACTTTTTCAAAGACTAAGAAGCCATGTGTCTACTTACACACTTTTGACAAAAGCTGACCACTTTTTCGCTGCCAGCTCTGAAGACTCGCCAACTTATATAAGTTGGTAATTATCTTCGTACTTTTGTCAACTATGCATAATGGTGTCTTTGTCTATAACTTTCTACTTTAGTACTTTTATCCTTGTTGTAATAAAATAGAATGTGAGCAATGGCATGTAATAGTCACATGTCTAAAGGCAATCTTCCTTTTGACATTACATTGATCTTGCTGTCTAGATTAGTGTCTAGCTGACCTTCAAAGTATGGTCGGCTGTAGGATGTAGTATTAAGTATCTCATTTAACCAGTCTTAGTACTAAGCCTTGTAACAAATGTAAAACATTTGAGAGCAATATTATCATCCTTTAAAAACCAATATTTGTGTTATGAGTGTTCTTATCTTTTGTTCATTATTTCTTTGTCTGGTTCTCTATTTGATCTACTAAGCGTGTTATCTCCACTTGTGGGACTGTTGTTTAACAACCATTAACCGGTCTTGTAAACAACAAGTTTATATAATCTATAGAAACAATGGCAAAAATAACATATAGTGTAATCTTTAACACTATGAGTTTTAAAAAAATAAATTAATGAAAAATGTTCATTTTGTACTTCTAATTGTAAAACATAATGATTGATAACAAGTTTATATAATCTATAGAAACAATGACAAAAATAATACAAAATGATCTAAAACGTAAACCAATATGATTAATAGCAAATGACATAAAATATATGATACAATAAACAAAAAAATATAATGAGCTAGCATATATGACACAATTACCAAAATGCTCTCTTTTTGTAAACAATAGAAAGACATGTGTCAAGCACACAATCCTTTTTAGCCTTTTTATATTAATACTTTTTATACGATAACACTACGCTAATTTTATAGGGAAAGGTTCAAATACAAAGGCTTTAAAACTAAAATATGTAATAAGTAATCTCAACCATTCATCTCTTTAATTAATGATTGAGATCAATTTTTAGTAAAAAGTTTGTTAGATGAGTATTTTAGAAATAACCACTTTTGTTAACTTTTTGCAAATTCCCCTATTTTTTTAAATGTTCTTAACTTTTATATATTGTGTTATTTTTTTATTAAAATTACAAAATAAAAACTAGCATTTTTTAATTTTTAAAACGAGTACAGTATTGTTATATAAAATTTTAATAAATTTTTTACAATTTTAAGCTTATATCTTGTTATTGTGTCTTGTAGTACAGTATTGTGTCTTTTTGTTAGTTATTATGTTTTTAAATACTATTGTGTTTTCCTAAAATGATGAATTTTAGAAAATTATAATGATGGAATAACATTGTTATGCATCCCTATTATGTAAAAAAAAATAATAAATAAACAACTAATTAATTTAATATATTAAAAATAATAATAAAATAACATAATGTCTCATTTTGTTTTTTGATAATTATTGTGTAATTTTGAACACTATAAGTTTTGAAAAATACAATGGTGAAATAAAATCATTGTGTACTTCTAATTGTAAAACAAAATCATAAATAACAAGATTATATGATGTAGAAAAAATAGTGATAAAAATAACACATTGTGTTATTTTCAACAACATGAGTTTTAATAAATAAATTAGTCAATGTATTATGCACTTATAATTATAAAACACAATAAATAATAACAAGTTTATATAATTTATATAAACAATGACAATAGTAACACAAAATGATTTAAGACATAAAATACAATAATGAATACATAAAACAAATTATGTAAAATATATGACACAATTAACGTATATGATACCATTAGTTGATGTATTTAACACAATAACCAAAATGTCATACTCTTTAAAATAATAGAAGGACACGTGTTAACCATTAAGTACACAATTCTTCTTAAACTTTTTAAATTAAATGCATTTTTTACTATAATCCTACCCAATTTATAACCTAATTCTATACAACACATCTTCCAAACTTAACGGCAATGGCGAGCTCGATAAAGATGGTGTTACCAAGTTCGATAATAATGATTTATTTTGACTTCCAGTTATATGATTTTTTTTTTGACAATAAGTGATTGATGTCAATTGAAGGTTTTAATTTATCATTGATTTATCTTGAGTTTTTGTTTGAACTCGCTACTGTTATTTATTTGTATTGTTTAGTTCATGGTCATTTGAATCTTAACAACAAATTGATTTCCAATTTCATTTTGGTGAATTGAGTTTGTTCATTTATTTCTTGAGGTCACGTTAATTTGTGTATTTGATATATAGATTTTAGTAACATAAGTATTATATGATGATTGATTGAATATTAACATCGAAAAATACACGAAGATGATCTGGATATTAATAAAAATATATCTTTAACTCCAACATGTGAGTTTATGGTTCAATTACCATTACTCGAGTACGTAATGAGGTCTTCATTGTCAAAGGTCATCTATTGTTAAAACTATAACTCAAGTTTGAATGAATCACCTACACTCGAGTAGGTAAGCAGTTAAATTTTATAACTTGAGAGGCTATTGTTTCTGGGAAAATATATAATTTTTGAAATTAAAAATACGTAAATACTGTTATAAATACTCATTATTACAGACATTATTACTGATATTATGTACCATTGTTCCTCCTATTCATTATAGTGTCGGTTTGTATGGTGTAGGGGTTGAACCTAGATGCTCGGGAAATCAAATCAAGATGAAGAATATCAAGTCGCGCGAAAAGTTATAGTTGCCGCTCGATAACTTGCTTCTCGCGCGAAAACATGAAAGTCGTGTGAGAACCAGTTAGTCGCGCGAGAACTTTAGAGTTTAGTATAAATAGATCTTTTGTAATGTAACTTAAAAAGCTTTTGTCATTTTCTTGATTTCGCACATATTGTAACAGTTTCAAATCAGAGAGCAATACACTGAATTATATTTATGTAACACCCGAAAATTTGCTAAAAAGAAAAGAAAAGAAAAGTATAAAGAAAGAAAGGAGAATTTGCATAAGTGGAGGGGCTAAAGTTGTATAAAGGACAAAACCTTATTATTTTATGTTTAAAAGAAGCATGGCCGCCCACTACATCTACATTTCACCTCCTCTCGGTTGCACAGAAGAGAAAAAGAAGAAGAACAGGGTTTTCATCTGTTTCTATTAAGAGAAACCTTTGAAGGTGAGTGTTTTCTTGCGTTTTTGTTCGGTTTCAGCTGAGTTTTCAGCTTCGGGACCGATTCTTATGTGTTCTTTGTGTTCGGTTCCGCGTTTTTGGTGTGTTTAGGTGTTTGAATTCTAAGTGCTTCTGAGTTTGGAGGAGTTTTGCTTGAAAGCTGTTGTAAGTGAGTTCTAGATTCCCGGTTTCTGTTTCTAAACTTGTTTTCGAGGCTGAAATGCATATAAAAATGTTTTACAAATTTTGTGTATGCAACCGTATGTTTATACTCTGTTTATACGGGTGAATGTATGTTTGTGTATGATTTATTGTGTTTCGTGTTTATATGCTTGATTTAGGTGTCTGGCATGTTTGATTTGGGTTAGGAACATGTTAAAACGATGATTGGGTCTGAAAAATAGAGTAAGTTCGAGTTATCAACTGCCCATGCGCCTAACATAGTGTTCATGCGCCTAAAATTTTGCCTATAGAACTTAAGTATTGATCATGCGCCCAAATAGTACCCCATGCTCCCATTGCTCAGGCGCCTAAGTGCTCATGCGCCTAAGTAAGGCTCATGCACCCAAGAAGTGCTCATGCGCCTATGTTTCCTCATGCGCCTAAGTGTCCTCATGTGCCTAAAGTGCCCGTTCGCCTACATAGTACTCGTGCGCCTGCATAGTGCTCATGCGCCTAAATGCCTTAGATCTGAAATTTTGGGAAATAGAAATTAATGATTAAGCCCTGGGATGTTTTGATGGTTATGTTTGTTGGTGTTTTTCATGTTTGTGGCCTGTTTTTATGATCCATATTACGTATTATTACGTGACTTTGCGTGGTGTGTTTATGCCTATATGCGTAAAGTGTTATCATAAACGAAGCGAAAGATTAATGATAATGAAAAATGGAACATAAGAAATGAATGAAAGTCTTGCAAGCAAAATGTTTAAGGAGGTTCACAACTCATTGAGAGTTGTTAGCTCAACTGTGTGTTATATAACGTGTGTTTTGGCTAACCCATGAGGGTTTACACACAGGAGGGTCAGTCTTTGTGACTGATCGAGACGTGCGAAAACGGGTTCCTTGTCTCTTGACCCAAGAGGTAGATGCTTCGTGCACAATGATGGGGCATAGCATATGACAGGTCTAGATAAAGTGAAAGATAAGGATGAAAGAAAGTGCGAAAATGAACGATAATGAAAGATAATAAAGAATTATTATCTAGTTGTATGTATGATGTGTGATCACATACGAAAGTAAAGAAAGTGTTTTTTTTAGTAAAAGTAAAGTATTTTATTTATAAAACTAGAACTCACTCAGCAACGCTGACTTTTATGCATTTTAAGTGAGCAGGTAACTTGTTGCTGGGGATGGCACGTGGATTAGGCTACTTGGCGGGCAAAGACTAGCATCCATTCGTGCATGATGATATTGTTGTTTTATAATACAACTGAATGATTCTTTTTGTAGCTATTAAAATACAATGATGTATTATTTAGCAATATCAAATATTAATGCATGAATGGTTTTTGATAACTTAATCTGCTGTGATGTTTTTATGAAATGTATTTATTTTATTTGAAAAATGTTGTGATTGACCAACTGTGAGGTTTCCTGGAATGGGGCTTTACAAGTTGGTATCAGAGCCAAAGTTTAAGAGAAATGGGTAAATATTTTCAAAACATAAATTTAAACTGAGAATGGGACCGAATGGAGGGATGCCACCCCAAGTAGCTACGTGCCATCAGGTAATTCGTTTTCTTAAATGTTAACCGGTATTATGTGTGTGTGCTATCTAATTTATGTGCCCTTAGTAGATTTGGATATAGATGTAGTCAGGATAGAAAATGCTTGGGGGAAGAAGAGTAAAGTAAGTGGCTAATCACAACTGGTCACTATAATTAGGGTCTTACTATACTTGACATAATCTGAGCTATTACCTTGAATGACCGTGTTGGTGTTTGAATCTTATAGAGTGTAGAAGACGGCTGGTGGTAGATCATCAAAGGCTTCCAGAGGTGGAGTACGGGGTGGTCGTGGTGCTGGACCACGTGTCACGATGACAAAGACTAAGACCGCTGAGACGGATCTTGCAGGGCCCAAGCTTCATCACCCGGAAGGCGGTGATGAGAGTGCTAACTTGAGAGCCCCAGTAAAGGAGGCGGTTGTGTAGGAAGTTCATCAGGTCATGCAGACTATTCTGTCGTCTGTAGTGACCGAGGTTATTAGACCCGTCAGGGAGGATGAGAAGAAGAAGAAAGAGGAGAGAAGGAGAACCACCAGGCAAAGGGGCGAAGGAGTAGGTCCAAGGGAGATGGAGCAACCAGATACTGAGATGGTTGTCTCCAGCGATGAGGAGGATGAGGTTGTGCGGGAAATCACAAAGGGGTGCAACTATGGAGCATTTCAAAGATGTAGACCCCCAACTTTTGATGGTAATGGTAACACTGCTGCTGCTCATCGATGGATGAGAGAGATGGACGTTGTGTGGGAGATCAGCGAATGTAGGGAGGACCAAAAGGTGAAGTTTGCCACTCACTCATTCGTGGACTCGGCTTTATGCTGGTAGGACAATATTGTCCAGGCCGAGGGCAGTAGGGTTATTGGGAAGATAAAGTAGGATGATTTGAAGAAAATAGTGATCGAGGAGTTTTGTCCTCACCGAGAACTTGACAAGATAGAGCGGGAGTTCTTGCAGTTAGAGGCGGGAACCATGACACACCAGCAGTACACTACTAAATTCAATGAGACGGAGAGGCTGGTGCCGGATCAGGTGACGCCGATGTCGAAGAAGATCAAGAGGTATATCCAGGGTTTGCCAGCGGATATCCACAGGCACATGATTGTTGCTCGGCCGAGTACCTTTAGGTCGGTGGTGGATTTGGCAGGGAGATTGTATGATGAAAGAGAGGTGGTTGTGGTTGAGGTGAGTAAGAAGGATGGTGGCAATAGGAACTGGAGTGGGAAGCGATTTGGACGTGGTGGTTTCACCCTAAATAACAAGAAGTCTAGAACGAATGACCAGCAGGTAGTGTCGGCGAGTACCGGGGCAAAGAGATGTGGTAAGTGTGGGAGAGACCACGTGGGGGAGTGTAAGTAGGGGTTGAAGATCTACTTCAAGTGTGGGAGGCCCGGTCATATGGCAAAAGATTATGGGGTGATGAGGTGCTATAATTGTGGTGAAGAGGGCCATCTGAGCAAAGACTGCAAGAAGCCGAGGCTGAGAGCTCTGAGGCAAAGAAGAGGCCCGAGAACGAAGGGTAGAGGGAAAGCGCCAAAGTATTTACGATGACTAGGGAAGAGGCCAGGGTGGACCTCGATGTCGTGTCAGGTACGTTTCTTGTAAACCAAACTTGTGCCTCTGTGTTATTTGATTCTGGTGCTAGTAGGAGTTTCATTTCTAATGCTTTCTGCGCTAAGTTGCCCATTAGTAGTAGAAGCATTGATGAGCCCTTCGATGTAGAAACTGCCATTGGTAAGTCTACCAGGATTTCTGACTTGATAGAGTATTGCGACATAGAACTGGAAGGCCATAGGTTCCTTGCTAAACTATTTGTGATGCCCCTAAGCGTATTTGATGTAGTTCTAGGGATGAATTGGCTAGCAGCCTATGAGGCAAATATTATTTGTTGCAAGAAGATGATCCAACTGACAGCGCCTGATGGGAGTTCGGTAACGATCTACGGTGATCGAGTTACTACGGTTCCAAAGGTGATTTCAATGGTGGTGGCAGAGAAGTGCTTGAAACATGGATGCAGCGGCTACCTGGCTTACGTGAAGGATGTGGATGCGTCAGTACCATAATTGTCCAACGTACCAGTTGTGTGTGACTTTCCAGACGTATTCCTAGAAGATTTACCAGGGGTGCCACCTGACCGCAAGATCGAGTTACAGATTGATTTGATACCTGGTGCTCAGCCCGTTGCCAAGACACCGTACTGATTGGCTCCATCTGAAATGAAGGAACTGATGGTTCAGTTGCAAGAGTTGCTGGACAAAGGGTTCATTCGACCGAGTATCTCTCCTTAGGGTGCCCCAGTCTTATTTGTAAAGAAGAAGGATAGTAGTATGAGAATGTGCATTGACTACCCTGAGTTGAACAAGTTGACGGTGAAGAACCGATATCCGCTACCGAGAATAGATGACTTGTTTGATCAGCTCCAAGGTGCCAGTTGGTTCTCGAGAATAGATCTCCGATCTGGCTACCATCAATTGAAGGTGAAGGAGCAGGATATCCCCAAAACAGCTTTTTGCACATGTTATGGATGCTACGAGTTTCTCGTTATGTCCTTTCATCTAACTAACGCGCCAGCTGCTTTCATGGATTTTATGAATCGAGTGTGTCGGTCGATGTTGAATAAACCAGTAATTGTGTTCATAGATGATATTCTGATTTATTCGAAGAGTTAAAAGAACATGCCGGTCACATTCGTGAAGTATTGGAGACACTCAGAAGAGAGAAATTGTATGCTAAGTTCTCCAAGTGCGCTTTCTGGTTGCGTGAAGTTTAGTTTTTGGGTCATGTGGTAAATTCCGAAGGGATCATGATAGACACGACAAAGGTTGAGGTGGTGATTCAATGGAAGTCTCCAAAGACGCCATCCGAGATCCGCAGTTTCTTGGATTTGGCGGGCTACTACAGGAGGTTCGTCCAAGACTTTTCCAAGATAGCCTCATTATTGACCAAGTTGACCCGCAAGGATATGAAGTTTGTATGGGGTCTGGAACAGGAGAATGCTTTTGAGGAGTTAAAGACGAGATTGACTCAAACTCCTGTCTTGACGTTGCCCGAAGGGAGCGAAGACTTAGTGGTCTATTTGGATGCTTCTTATTCGGGATTGGGTTGCGTGCTAATGCAGAGGGGAAGAGTAATAGCCTATGCATCCCAACAGTTGAAAATCCATGAGGCTAATTACCCTACTCATGACTTGGAGCTAGAGGCCATGGTCTTTGCATTGAAGATTTGGAGGCACTACTTGTACGGGATGAAGTGCACTATCTTCACTGACCATAAGAGCTTGAAATACTTCTTTGAGCAGAAGGACCTTAATATAAGGCAAAGGGACTGGTTAGAGTTAATAAAGGATTTTGATTGTGAGATCCATTATCATCCGGGCAAGGCCAACGTAGTAGCGGATGCGCTTAGCCGAAAGGAGTGACCCGAGCCAATCCGGGTGTAAGCTTACCAGTTAGTGATGACCTCCGATGTGATGACGCAGGTCAAGGGGTTCCAAGATGTGGCATTGAAAGAAGAGCGCTTTAACTCTAAAACGATGAGAAGTGTAGTCTCGGAGTTGGATGAGAACACTCTTAGAGTTAGAACCCACTTTGGGCGGATGTGGATCCCTCATTATGGAGACCTAGGGGGGGAAATCATGGATGAAGCTCATAAGACTTGGTACTCCATTCATCCCGGTGCTACCAAGATGTATCATGATATGAAGAAAGGAAGCGTGATATGGTGGAGTACGTGAGTAAATGCCTTACTTGCTTACAAGTAAAGGCAGAGCATTAGAAGCCATATGAGAAGATTCAACCTTTGGATATACCCAAGTGGAAATGGGAGCACATCACCATGGACTTCATTATGAAGTTACCATGTACGGCAAGGGGGTATGATACTATATGGGTGATAGTTGATCGCTTAACGAAGAGTGCTCACTTTCTACCAATTCGCGAGACATATTCATCTGAGAGGTTGGCAGATCTATTCATCAAGGAAATTATGTCCCGTCATGGTGTACCAGTGTCTATCGTGTCGGACCGTGACACTCGGTTTACATCTATGTTTTGGAAGAGATTCCATGATGCAATAGGTACGAGGTTACATATCAATACGGCTTACCATCCTTAGACAGATGGTCAGTCGGAGAGAACTATACAGACGCTTAAGGATATGCTCTGAGCATGCTTCATTGATTTTTGAGGAAGTTGGGATGAACACTTGCTGTTAGTTGAATTCTCATACCACAATAGTTACCATGCTAGCATTGGTATGCCACCATATGAGATGCTATACGGTAGGAGGTGTATAACGCCCGTATGTTCGGGTGACATTAGACAGAAGGAGTTGGGGAGCGTGGAAGTGATCGAGGCTACGACTAAGAAGCTAGAAAAGATCAAGGCCTTTATGAAGGAGGCAAAAGATAGGCAAAAGTTGTTTGCTGATAAGAGGAGTAGTGCGATTGAATTCAAGGTGGGAGATAAAGATATACTGAAGGTTTCACCTTGGAAGGGGATCATTCGGTTCAGAAAGCAAGGTAAGCTGAGCCCGAGGTATATAGGACCTTTCCGAATAATTGCTCGAGTAGGAGAGGTGGCCTATAGGTTGGAGCTGCCCGATGAGTTAAGTGGGATTTATCCAACATTCCATGTATCTCATCTGAGAAAATGCCTAGCCGATGAAGTGGTTCCACCAGAAGGAGAGGAGATTACGGAATAAAGTGGTTCCACTGGTGCGAGTACAGTGGAGGCACAGGAAGGGATCCGAGTCTACATGGGAGATTGAGGAAGAGATGAGACAACATTACTCACAACTGTTCGAGAAGTGACAGGTTTCGGGGACGAAACCTCTATAAGGGGGGTGGACTTGTAACACCCGAAAATTTGCTAAAAAGAAAAGAAAAGAAAGTATAAAGAAAGAAAGGAGAATTTGCATAAGTGGAGGGGCTAAAGTTGTATAAAGAATAAAACCTTATTATTTTATGTTTAAAAGAAGCATGACCGCCCACTACTTCTGTATTTCGCCTCCTCTCGGTTGCAAAGAAGAGAAAAAGAAGAAGAACAGGGTTTTCATTGGTTTCTAGTGAGAGAAACCTTCGAAGGTGAGTGTTTTCTTGCATTTTTGTTCGGATTCAGCTAAGTTTTTAGCTTCGGGACCGATTCTTATGTGTTCTTTGTGTTCATTTCTGTGTTTTTGGTGTGTTTAGGTGTTTGAACTCCAAGTGCTTTCGAGTTTGGAGGAGTTTTGCTCGAAAGCTACTACAGGTGAGTTCTAGATCCCCGGTTTTCTGTTTCTAAACTTGTTTTTAGGGCTGAAATGCATATAAAAATGTTTTACAAACTATGTGTATGAAACCGTATGTTTATACTCTGTTTATACGGGTGAATGTATGTTTGTGTATGATTTGTTGTGTTACGTGTTTATATGCTTGATTTAGGTATTTGGCATGTTAGATTTGGGTTAGGAACATGTTAAAACAATGATTGGGTTTGAAAAATAGTGTAAGTTCGAGTTATCAACTGCCCATGCACCTAACATAGTGTTCATGCGCCTAAAATTGTGCCTATAGAACTTAAGTGTTGATCATGCACCCAAACAGTACCCCATGCACCCACTACCCAGGCGCTTAAGTGCTCATGCGCCTAAGTAAGGCTCATGCGCCTAAGTAAGGCTCATGCGCCTAAGTAAGGCTCATGCGCCTAAGTAAGGCTCATGCGCCCAAGCAGTGCTCATGCGCCCAGGTTTCCTCATGCGCCTAAGTGTCCTCATGCGCCGAAAGTGCCCGTGCGCCTACATAGTACTCGTGCGCCTACATAGTGCTCAGGCGCCTAAATGCCTTAGAAAATTTTCTGAAATTTTGGGAAATAGAAATTAATGATTAAGCCCTGGGATGTTTTGATGGTTATGTTTGTTGGTGATTTTCATGTTTATGGTCTGTTGTTATGTTCCATATTACGTATTATTATGTGACTTTTTGTGGTGTGTTTATGCCTACATGCGTAAAATATTATCATAAACGAAACAAAAGATTATAGATAATGAAAAGTGGAACATAAGGAATGAATGAAAGTCTTGCAAGCAAAATGTTTAAGGAGGTTCACAATTCATTGAGAGTTGTTGGCTCAACTATGTGTTATATAACGTGCGTTTTGGCTAACCCATGAGGGTTCACACATAGGAGGGTCAGTCATTGTGACTGATTAAGACGTGCGAAAACGAGATTCTTGTCGCTTGACCCCAAGAGGAAGATGCTTCGTGCACAATGATGGGGCATAGCATATGACAGGTCCAGGTAAAGTGAAAGATAAGGATGAAAGAAAGTGCGAAAACAAACGATAATGAAAGATAATAAAGAATTATTATCTAGTTGTATGTATGATGTGTGATCACGTATGAAAGTAAAGAAAGTGTTTTTTTAGTAAAAGTAAAGTATTTTATTTATAAAGATAGAACTCACTCAGCAACGCTGACTTTTATGCATTTTCAGTTGGTAGGTAACTTATTGCTGGGGATGGCACGCGGATGAGGCTACTTGGCGGGCACAGACTGGCATCCATTCATGCATGATGATATTGTTGTTTTGTAATACAACTAAATGATTCTTTTTGTAACTGTTAAAATACAATGATGTATTATTTAGCAACATCAAATATTAATGCATGAATGATTTTTGATAACTTAATCAGCTACGATATTTTTGTGAAATGTATTTATTTTATATGAAAAATGTTGTGATTGACCAACTGTGAGGTTTCCGGGAATGGGGCCTTACAACTTGCGTTTGTGTTCATGTTCATTCAATCATGTCTTTTACTTATTCAATCTTATATCCGTGAGCGATTACATTTTGCATTCTCGTCATGAGATCGATCTTTTTAGATGGTTGATCCTTACAATTGGTATCAGAGCTTGGTATGCTCTAGATCGATTGAATCAAAGAATGATAAGTGTTTGTTGAAGTGTTCTTGAGATCCGATTTGAAGTTCCTTGAAGATTTACTGGAATTATGCTATATGAAGATTTGACATGTTTATCTGCTTAATTGAGCTTAATTAAATCAATTAGAGACAATTAGGATCATAGCTGAACCTAAAATCACAAATTAAAAGATTATTTAGTTAATTTTGATCAAATTGGTGGTTGATTGGAGGTTGGAATCATCTAAGTTGATTGAAATTGATCAGGCGAAAACTTAATTTTCGCACGCGAGAAGTTACTGTTCGTGTGAAAAGTGTGTTCTTCGCAAAAGTTTGTTGAAAATCTGTTACAGAAAGATTCCTTTCGTGTGAAAAGTTGAACATTTCACAAAAATCAGTTACAAGAATTTTCAAGCGAAAAGATTATGCGAGAACTTGTGCGAATTTGTTTTGCTTAAGACTATTCACGCGTGAACTTTAGCTTTTGCGCGAGAACTTCAACTTTGAAGATTTTTGAAGAAGTTTAAATCAAGATTTCTTAATGGCAAATTTGAAGCACATCACTGCAACTCTTAATCTTGATAATGAGATTGGCACAAGCATAAAGCCTCCTCGACTTCTCAACAAAGAAGACTATACCGATTGGGTATATCGCTTTGAGAACATTGTTATATACACAAAACCCAGGATGATAAGATCTATCAAACAGGGCCCATATATTCTAATATATACTAATGAGAATGGAGACTTGGTGCCTAAGCCTGAACACCTCTGGGATGATGAGGATATGAAGAAAATGGAGCTCGATGATAAGGTATATGCTACCATCACTATGGCACAACTGAAATTGCCCAGAAGTTCAAGGATTACTGGAAAGCTAAAGATTTATGGGATGCAATGGAGGAGCAGATTACGGGAAACAAGGATATGAGAGAAAGCCAGAAAGACATGTTGAACCAAGAGTTAAATATGTTTAATCATATACTTGGTGAAACCTTGGAGGCTCAAATGTCAAGGTTCGTGAAGCTGATACTCAAGATGAAAAGTGCATGAATCACACTGGAGAACATCTCAGTGAACAAGAATCTGTTAAACTCACTACCTAACAGCTGCAACAACAATTGCACTACTCTCAAGAGAACCAAGGATTTGTTCACCTTATCCCTTAGTGATCTTTTCTCCACCATCAAATCTTATAATATGGATGACAAGTAGAGAGCTGCTAACTACATCAACACGGCGGGAGCTGAAGCATCAGCATTATATGCTAAGATGTCTAGTAATCCAAATTATTATGTCAGCTACTCCCAGTTATGTCAACAACATCAATCAGCAACTCCTATTCATAAAAATGTCAAAGATCCATCCTTGCCTCAATTCCAAGCTTCTCATCAGAATCCTTATAGTCAAGATCAACCTCAACCCCCGATCTACCCATAAAAACAATCCACTCAACCTTCACAACAAGCATTTGTTCTAAACTCTCAACCTAACAGGCAAACCATTCAGATAGCTAAAGAGCATCGGGCTCTATTCACCTCATTTATGAATAGTTATGAAGCTTTCTCTGCCAGAAGACTTAGTGCACCTAACGTCTTGGTTGATGACTTGCAACAAGTCAATCCTGATGATGTAGAAGAGAATGATATTAAGTCTCAGATGGCTATGGTAGTATATCATGCTAAGAACTTTACAAGAAGAACTGGGAGAAAAGTGTTTGGCCTGAATAACTCAAGCAAGATTGGGTTTGACAAATCAAGTTTGAGATGTTATAACTATGACAAACCTAGTTTCCTTGCAAGAGAATATACAGAAGGAAGGTCTAATCAGCCAGATAATGGAAAGAAGATGATGACTGTGGAAGTAAAATTAAAAGGAGACAAAGCTAGTTCATCAAACAACAAAGCCCTAGTTTCTCAAACTGATGGAGAGTACGATTGGTCTGATCAGATGGACATTCTAGAAATCAAGCTTTCTACTACTTTGTTGGCAGAAATTCAAACCGTTGAAGAAAATGTTGATGATAATTAACTAGCTGAGTTCGTATCTGATGATCTGATAAATGGTGAGTTTGACAAACAGAAGAAGGTTGAAATTGAGCAAGTTGAGAAGAAAAGGGTTGAAGAGGTGTGTGACATCCGTCACCAAAATAGGTGCGTTGACTTTGACTTTGATTTTGTCATATTTGGGCTTGGTCTTAATTGATTGTTCATTTCAATGTTGATCCAAATTTTAGCTTAATGAGCCTATGTCATAGTGTTGGGCCTAGGGTTTTTATCAATAAGTTAACCATTGGGCTTGTCATCGTATGAAGTCCTGTGCATTGAGCCTAATCAAGGATTTTCTAAAAGGTGAAACGCTAAAATTTATGTTAAAACTCAACTAATCATACATTCATGGGCTTTGCCTAAAGTCTAGTAAATAAACTTGAATTAGTTCAAAAATATAACTTATCCGATTTCAAGGGCATATAATAGCTCGTTGCAACCGTTTTAGCGCGTGGAATTTAAAAATGTAAGAATTGGTTGACACGCGATTCGAGACGAGGTGGATTAGATGAGACGGGCCAAGGGCCCGAAGGACCTTGCCCCTCCCCTTTATCGGTCGAGAATCAACAAGGGGGCCTTTCCCCCTTGTTTTCCTTATTCTTGCAATCCTAATTCACCAAAATGCTCTCTCCTTGGAAACCCTAGCCACCACTACCAATTCTCCTTGTTCTTCACCTTGATCCATCGAAAATCATCACCCATAATCAACAACCATCAATTTTTGGTGTATTGTTTCATTCAAGATCAAATTTTGATTCGAATCGTTCATCCCTTCATTCTCCGCTAAGAAAAATCGATATTATCTTGATTTTATCATTGTATTTGATGACATTCATCATCCTATACTAAGATTCTTCACTTGTTCTTCTTCTTTTTCATTGTTGGGGTGATAACTCTTGTAAGATCTGGGTGTTCAAGTGTCGGATTTACAAATCGGCAAAACCCTAGTGCATATATTCTTGATTATTCATTGATCTTTTGATTTGGGATTGTAACCTCTTGAAATCTGGACTTAATGGACGGTTTTGGATCCTAATTATTTATTAAAAGTCATTAATTTATTGTTATGGGATCGATTGGGGCGATAGAATAGTTGATCTAATTGATAATCGCATAAAAATTGGAACCGGGAGAGTACAAGTGGAAGAATCTGAGTTGGGACAGTAATATGGTGTTAATCGATGATCTAGTTCTTTGTTTTGGTCATTGGGATCTTATATTAAATGTTCTTACAGGATTCGGGTCAATAAAGGTCGAAAACCAAGTTTTTGAATCCAATAGACAATGCTGAGAATTTGGACAGTTTAGTGTCAGAAAATGGGACATATTGTGCAGGTCGTATTGTGGTCATAAAAATTTCAACTTAGTCAAACTTTTAAATTAAAGTTAAGTTCAATAAGTCCAACATCTAATCCAAGTGGTCTTGAACCTTTTCGATATCGTTTGGTCCCTCAAAGTCCGTATCCAAGTTCAAGGGTTAAATCTGTCAAATCCGAGCAGAATGTTAGGCTGTGTTCATCGCATCGTATCTTTTTCACTCGTGACCCGTTTGAGTTAATTATTCTTCTGAAAGTTATTTTGGTATCTTATCTTTCATTTGACATCTATTATGTGATGTTTTATTACTGTTTCGGCCTTTAAATAGTCTACGCAAGACTAGTGCGGGATCAGCTATTCAAGCTGAGTTTATTTTACAAGTTTAAGTGATAAGAATTTGCGGGTATAATATTAAATAAAAACAATGAGTGGGTTAAACAAGTAAATGTAAGGTATATAAATTTTTAAAAAATAAAATTTTACAACTTATTAATAATGGTTTGGTAAAGGTTCATCGAGGGACGTTAACGATCTAATACATAATTATTGGACTAAAATATGAGGCGGGAATTGGGACGCTTATATTAGCAATGGACATAAAAATGGAGTTTTACTAAAAATAATAATCGGACTAAACATTAAGGACTGGACTTCGAGGATTATACCCAACTAGGTCAACTTGGCCTTTAGTAATCTGTTTGGTGTTTTGTGTTCTATAGTTATTTGACATTCTTACCATGGACTTTGAGACTTTGATATTTCGAGGTGAGTTTCACGACCTCCTTTTAATATATTTTACTTGGGGGAAAAGCATACTCATGGTTTTGGACTATATCGTCTCTTAAAAATTATTTTAGAACATTGTATGTGGTTTGGGTCATGGTTTGAGTCTAGATATTCATTCATGAGTGTGTGCTTGTGCTTATGCTTGTTCTTGGGCTTGTTCTTGTACTTGACTATCATGGAGAGGTATTGTTAGTACTAACGTGTTGAACCCCCCCCCCCCCCCCCCCCGTCGTCGGTATGCTAGTTGAGACTGACTTGGCTTGTGCGTGCCATTGGGTGCATATAATCCGGGTAATTGGACTTGGACTGATCTTAAACTTGTGTTGATATCTGGACTGCTATGTACACTTACTCTCATTCTGTACATGTTATACATGGCTAATTATTTGTACTTTTAAACCTGTGAACTCACCAACGTATGGTGACTCTTTCAAGCATGTCTTTTCAGGTAATGAGGCTTTGGTGCTTGGCTGTGAACTTTAGACAAGATCGCTCCTTTGGGAGCAATAGAGAATTCGTGGGACTTTTGGACTTGTTTTGGACTTTTTTTTTGTTGAATTGTAATTATTGGATTTGTACTTGGGATTGTTTTGGTACTTGTGTTTCTTTGTTCCTGAATGGAACTTTCGATTATTTATGCATTTATGGTATGATGTTTTGAAATTCACTGTACTTGACACGTGTTCCTATATCTTAGGCGATGTCATGACCCATTTACAGAGAATACCTTTAGTGATTCTCTTAGCCCCCAATGTGTTATGACGATCCCATCCGTCGCATCCTCGTGTTTCCGCTTCTAGCGAGGGTGTGACAGATTGGTATCAGAGCCATTGGTTATAGAGAATTAGGTGGATTCTTTGACCTAGACTATAACCTAAGTACCCAGATGTAGTATGCATAATAGGATTATGTATGCATTATGCATGTGTATGTCTGGTACTAATTGTTTTGATTTTTGGTTTTGTTTTATTGCTTTTCTCTTTTTGCCTGTTCTTCTATGAGAAAAAGTACTTATACTTTTTCTTTTGGGCTATGACTTCCGGTGCTCATTTTGTTCCCCCTTCTATCATTATGATTTCTTCTGACTCGAAGAGTGAGGAGGTGTCACCTGGCCCGTCAAAGAAGGTGAAACTAGCATTGGCGTAGACCAATAACGAGGTCTATGACGAGGTGCTTTAGACCCTATGGAACCGGAGCACCCAGAAGAGCATGTGTTGTGAAGAACATGTTCCCTCACCCGAGGACGTTGACGCGCCCTAAGGAGTTATCAGAGACATTCCTAGGTCACCACCAGATTCTCTTAGATCTGTTAGCAGTTGTGAGAGTGGTGTAAGACCTATACGGGAGGTGGCTACGCACCCACCGATTATTCATGATGATGGTGGCAATTTGCCCGCCCCTCCAGCCCTTAAGGGCAAGAGAGCGTTTGTGCGTCGCACGACAAGAGGACTTATCATTTCTTGCTCATGGAGTGAAAAGAAGGATTGAACTAGGAACGCTTCATGCTACTACTGACTATCTCTTATTATTATATTCCTTTTAAGTACTTTTGACTTGAGATTATCGAGATTAGTGCATCTGACTTTGGTTTTTGGTATTTGGAATGTTATGGATATTATGGATTGATATTATTAAAGTTATTCTATTATGAATTTTGAATGCGTGAGTTGGACAACTATGTGCTACAACATCATTGCTTATTTCTTGAAATAATTCGCAGTCTAAATACTAACGTGACTAATGGTTATAATTATTTACGGACTATCTTATATTTAGAACATGCTGCCAAGAAGGGTTACTCGCAGCTCCACCTATGGAGGTGAAGGTGGTAGAGGTTCTGGTGGTCGTGGTGGAGCCACAGGTGGAAGAGGTCAAGGTGGACATAACAATGGGAACAATGAGGCTGGAACCCGAATATCGCCGCTATTATTGGTCAACAGCTAGTTGGGCTAATCCCTACTATTGTTACGCAAGTGAGTAACAATATTTTGAACAATGGAGGCGGTGTGGGTGGAGGAAAGGGGAATGAAAAGGACAATGGTAACCATGGAGGTGAAGAAGGAGTGAATGGCGGCAAGGTGTTGCTGGGAACTGGAGAGGGTGGAAATGAACATGATGTGGGAATGGTACTGGGGTAGGATTGGTTGTACTTACAAGGAGTTCATGACTTGTATACCGAAGGAGTTTGACGGAAAGGTTGGAGCCATCGCTTTGACCCGTTGGATTGAGAAGATGGAAACTGTGATGGATATCAGCAACTGTGCTGAGAATCAGAAGGATTTGATGTGTACTGTGGCGCATCGCATCAAGGTTTAGGTTGTGTACTTATGCAAAAAGATAAAGTGATTGCGTATGCATCACGAAAAATTAAGAATCACGAGAATAATTACACCACCCATGACCTAGAGTTAGGGCGGTCGTCTTCGCTCTTAAGATTTGGAGGCATTATTTGTATGGTGCAAAGTGTGTCATTTATACTGACCACAAGATCCTTCAGCACATTTTCAACCAAAAGGAATTGAACATGAGACACCAACGTTGGATTGAATTGCTCAGTGATTATGACTGTGAAATCCGGTACCACCCAGGTAAAGCAAATGTAGTGGCAGATGCGTTGAGTCGAAAGGAAAGTGTTAAACTTGTACGCATCCGAGCTCTATGAATGATCGTTCATTCAGATATTAAGACTCATATTATTGCTGCTCAAGTTGAAGCAATAAAGGAAACAAATGTACAGGGAGAGGCGCTGAGCGGCCTGGACAGACAGTTTGAGCGAAAAGACGATGGAGGATTGTACTTTGTGGAAAGAATTTGGGTCCCTGTCGTGGGGAATGTGCAAGAGATGGTACTGAACGAAGCACACAAGTTAAAGTATTTGGTACACCCTAGTACGGATAAAATGTACCATGACCTTTGGGATTTATAGTGGTGGCCTGTAATGAAAAGGGATATAGCAGTCTATGTTAGTAAGTGCTTAACTTGTGCGAAGGTTAAGGTAGACCATCATAGGCCGTCGGGTTTATTACAGTAACCTAAAATCCCTAAATGGAAGTGGGAAAACATTACCATGGACTTCATTACGGAGCTACCAAGGACCAGTAGTGGGCATGGCTCGATTTGGGTCATTGTGGACCGGATGACCAAATCTGCTCACTTTCTGGCTATTCGTGAAGACTTTAAAATAGAAAGCTTGGTGAGGATCTATATTTGCGAGATTGTGGCTAGACATGGGTACCTGTGTCGATCATCTCCGATCGTGACATACGTTTCACATCTCGATTTTGGCAATGCTTGCAGAAGTTGTTGGGGACACACCTTGACATGAGTACGGCCTATCACCCTCTAACCGATAGTTAGAGTGAGTGTATGATTTAGACTTTGGAGGACATGTTGAGGGCTTGTGCAATTAACTTTGGTGGTAACTGGGACACGCACCTTCCATTGGTGGAGTTCTCATATAATAATTATTACCATACTAGTATTGGGTGTGCACCATTCGAGGCATTATATAGGCGTAAGTGTAGGTCATGGGTGTGTTGGGCAGAGGTTGGGGAAAGCCAAATGACTGGACCCGAGAACATAGAGGAGACTACTGACAAGGTATTTCAGATTAGGGACAGGTTGAAGGCGGCTCAAGATTGTCAGTAAAGCTATACTGACAATCGAAGGAAGCCATTAGAGTTCACGGTCGGGGATAACGTTATGTTGAAAGTGTCGCCTTGGAAAGACATTGTTCGTTTCGGCAAAAGAAGCAAATTGGCACTAAAGTATGTTGGTCCGTTCAAGATCATTAAACGGATTGATCCTGTTGCATATCGGCTGGAATTACCGCTTGAATTAAATGGTATACATGACACATTCCATGTGTCAAACCTCAAGATGTGTCTTGCTGATGAGACGTTGCATGTGCCACTCAAGGAAATTCAAGTGGATGACAAGTGTTTGTTGAAGTGTTCTTGAGATCCGATTTGAAGTTCCTTGAAGATTTATTGGAATTATGCTATATGAAGATTTGACATGTTTATCTGCTTAATTGAGCTTAATTAAATCAATTAGTGACAATTAGGATCATAGCTGAACCTAAAATCACTAATTAAAAGATTATTTAGTTAATTTTGATCAAATTGGTGGTTGATTAGAGGATGGAATCATCTAAGTTGATTGAAATTGATCAGGCGAAAACTTAATTTTCGCACGCGAGAAGTTACTGTTCGTGTGAAAAGTGTGTTCTTCGCAAAAGTTTGTTGAAAATCTGTTACAGAAAGATTCCTTTCGTGTGAAAAGTTGAACATTTCACAAAAATCAGTTACAAGAATTTTCAAGTGAAAAGATTATGCGAGAACTTGTGCGAATTTGTTTTGCTTAAGACTATTCACGCGTGAACTTTAGCTTTTGCGCGAGAACTATAACTTTGAAGATTTTTGAAGAAGTTTAAATCAAGATTTCTTAATGGAAAATTTGAAGCACATCACTGCAACTCTTAATCTTGATAATGAGATTGGCACAAGCATAAAGCCTCCTCGACTTCTCAACAAAGAAGACTATACCGATTGGGTATATCGCTTTGAGAACTATGTTATATACACAAAACCCAGGATGATAAGATCTATCAAACAGGGCCCATATATTCTAATATATACTAATGAGAATGGAGACTTGGTGCCTAAGCCTGAACACCTCTGGGATGATGAGGATATGAAGAAAATGGAGCTCGATGATAAGGCATATGCTACCATCACTATGGCACAACTGAAATTGCCCAGAAGTTCAAGGATTACTGGAAAGCTAAAGATTTATGGGATGCAATGGAGGAGCAGATTACGGGAAACAAGGATATGAGAGAAAGCCAGAAAGACATGTTGAACCAAGAGTTAAATATGTTTAATCATATACTTGGTGAAACCTTGGAGGCTCAAATGTCAAGGTTCGTGAAGCTGATACTCAAGATGAAAAGTGCATGAATCACACTGGAGAACATCTCAGTGAATAAGAATCTGTTAAACTCACTACCTAACAGCTGCAACAACAATTGCACTACTCTCAAGAGAACCAAGGATTTGTTCACCTTATCCCTTAGTGATCTTTTCTCCACCATCAAATCTTATAATATGGATGACAAGTAGAGAGCTGCTAACTACATCAACACGGCGGGAGCTGAAGCATCAGCATTATATGCTAAGATGGCTAGTAATCCAAATTATTATGTCAGCTACTCCCAGTTATGTCAACAACATCAATCAGCAACTCCTATTCATAAAAATGTCAAAGATCCATCCTTGCCTCAATTCCAAGCTTCTCATCAGAATCCTTATAGTCAAGATCAACCTCAACCCCCGATCTACCCATAAAAACAATCCACTCAACCTTCACAACAAGCATTTGTTCTAAACTCTCAACCTAACAGGCAAACCATTCAGATAGCTAAAGAGCATCGGGCTCTATTCACCTCATTTATGAATAGTTATGAAGCTTTCTCTGCCAGAAGACTTAGTGCACCTAACGTCTTGGTTGATGACTTGCAACAAGTCAATCCTGATGATGTAGAAGAGAATGATATTAAGTCTCAGATGGCTATGGTAGTATATCATGCTAAGAACTTTACAAGAAGAACTGGGAGAAAAGTGTTTGGCCTGAATAACTCAAGCAAGATTGGGTTTGACAAATCAAGTTTGAGATGTTATAACTATGACAAACCTAGTTTCCTTGCAAGAGAATATACAGAAGGAAGGTCTAATCAGCCAGATAATGGAAAGAAGATGATGACTGTGGAAGTAAAATTAAAAGGAGACAAAGCTAGTTCATCAAACAACAAAGCCCTAGTTTCTCAAACTGATGGAGAGTACAATTGGTCTGATCAGATGGACATTCTAGAAATCAAGCTTTCTACTACTTTGTTGGCAGAAATTCAAACCGTTGAAGAAAATGTTGATGATAATTAACTAGCTGAGTTCGTATCTGATGATCTGATAAATGGTGAGTTTGACAAACAGAAGAAGGTTGAAATTGAGCAAGTTGAGAAGAAAAGGGTTGAAGAGGTGTGTGACATCCGTCACCAAAATAGGTGCGTTGACTTTGACTTTGATTTTGTCATATTTGGGCTTGGTCTTAATTGATTGTTCATTTCAATGTTGATCCAAATTTTAGCTTAATGAGCCTATGTCATAGTGTTGGGCCTAGGGTTTTTATCAATAAGTTAACCATTGGGCTTGTCATCATATGAAGTCCTGTGCATTGAGCCTAATCAAGGATTTTCTAAAAGGTGAAACGCTAAAATTTATGTTAAAACTCAACTAATCATACATTCATGGGCTTTGCCTAAAGTCTAGTAAATAAACTTGAATTAGTTCAAAAATATAACTTATCCGATTTCAAGGGCATATAATAGCTCGTTGCAACCGTTTTAGCGCGTGGAATTTAAAAATGTAAGAATTGGTTGACACGCGATTCGAGACGAGGTGGATTAGATGAAACGGGCCAAGGGCCCGAAGGACCTTGCCCCTCCCCTTTATCGGTCGAGAATCAACAAGGGGGCCTTTCCCCTTGTTTTCCTTATTCTTGCAATCCTAATTCACCAAAATGCTCTCTCCTTGGAAACCCTAGCCACCACTACCAATTCTCCTTGTTCTTCACCTTGATCCATCGAAAATCATCACCCATAATCAACAACCATCAATTTTTGGTGTATTGTTTCATTCAAGATCAAATTTTGATTCGAATCGTTCATCCCTTCATTCTCCGCTAAGAAAAATCGATATTATCTTGATTTTATCATTGTATTTGATGACATTCATCATCCTATACTAAGGTTCTTCACTTGTTCTTCTTCTTTTTCATTGTTGGGGTGATAACTCTTGTAAGATCTGGGTGTTCAAGTGTCGGATTTACAAATCGGCAAAACCCTAGTGCATATATTCTTGATTATTCATTTATCTTTTGATTTGGGATTGTAACCTCTTGAAATCTGGACTTAATGGACGGTTTTGGATCCTAATTATTTATTAAAAGTCATTAATTTATTGTTATGGGATCGATTGGGGCGATAGAATAGTTGATCTAATTGATAATCGCATAAAAATTGGAACCGGGAGAGTACAAGTGGAAGAATCTGAGTTGGGACAGTAATATGGTGTTAATCGATGATCTAGTTCTTTGTTTTGGTCATTGGGATCTTATATTAAATGTTCTTACAGGATTCGGGTCAATAAAGGTCGAAAACCAAGTTTTTGAATCCAATAGACAATGCTGAGAATTTGGACAGTTTAGTGTCAGAAAATGGGACATATTGTGCAGGTCGTATTGTGGTCATAAAAATTTCAACTTAGTCAAACTTTTAAATTAAAGTTAAGTTCAATAAGTCCAACATCTAATCCAAGTGGTCTTGAACCTTTTCGATATCGTTTGGTCCCTCAAAGTCCGTATCCAAGTTCAAGGGTTAAATCTGTCAAATCCGAGCAGAATGTTAGGCTGTGTTCATCGCATCGTATCTTTTTCACTCGTGAATTATTCTTCTGAAAGTTATTTTGGTATCTTATCTTTCATTTGACATCTATTATGTGATGTTTTATTACTGTTTCGGCCTTTAAATAGTCTACGCAAGACTAGTGCGGGATCAGCTATTCAAGCTGAGTTTATTTTACAAGTTTAAGTGATAAGAATTTGCGGGTATAATATTAAATAAAAACAATGAGTGGGTTAAACAAGTAAATGTAAGGTATATAAATTTTTAAAAAATAAAATTTTACAACTTATTAATAATGGTTTGGTAAAGGTTCATCGAGGGACGTTAACGATCTAATACATAATTATTAGACTAAAATATGAGGCGGGAATTGGGACGCTTATATTAATAATGGACATAAAAATGGATTTTTACTAAAAATAATAATCGGACTAAACATTAAGGACTGGACTTCGAGGATTATACCCAACTAGGTCAACTTGGCCTTTAGTAATCTGTTTGGTGTTTTGTGTTCTATAGTTATTTGACATTCTTACCATGGACTTTGAGACTTTGATATTTCGAGGTGAGTTTCACGACCTCCTTTTAATATATTTTACTTGGGGGAAAAGCATACTCATGGTTTTGGACTATATCGTCTCTTAAAAATTATTTTAGAACATTGTATGTGGTTTGGGTCATGGTTTGAGTCTAGATATTCATTCATGAGTGTGTGCTTGTGCTTATGCTTGTTCTTGGGCTTGTTCTTGTACTTGACTATCATTGAGAGGTATTGTTAGTACTAACGTGTTGAACCCCCCCCACCCCCCCCCCCCCCCCGTCGTCGGTATGCTAGTTGAGACTGACTTGGCCTGTGCGTGCCATTGGGTGCATATAATCCGGGTAATTGGACTTGGACTGATCTTAAACTTGTGTTGATATCTGGACTGCTATGTACACTTACTCTCATTCTGTACATGTTATACATGGCTAATTATTTGTACTTTTAAACCTGTGAACTCACCAACGTATGGTGACTCTTTCAAGCATGTCTTTTCAGGTAATGAGGCTTAGGTGCTTGGCTGTGAACTTTAGACAAGATCGCTCCTTTGGGAGCAATAGAGAATTCATGGGACTTTTGGACTTGTTTTGGACTTTTTTTTTTGTTGAATTGTAATTATTGGATTTGTACTTGGGATTGTTTTGGTACTTGTGTTTCTTTGTTCCTGAATGGAACTTTCGATTATTTATGCATTTATGGTATGATGTTTTGAAATTCACTGTACTTGACACGTGTTCCTATATCTCAGGCGATGTCATGACCCATTTACAGAGAATACCTTTAGTGATTCTCTTAGCCCCCAATGTGTTATGACGATCCCATCCGTCGCATCCTCGTGTTTTCGCTTCTAGCGAGGGTGTGACAGATTGGTATCAGAGCCATTGGTTATAGAGAATTAGGTGGATTATTTGACCTAGACTATAACCTAAGTACCCAGATGTAGTATGCATAATAGGATTATGTATGCATTATGCATGTGTATGTCTGGTACTAATTGTTTTGATTTTTGGTTTTGTTTTATTGCTTTTCTCTTTTTGCATGTTCTTCTATGAGAAAAAGTACTTATACTTTTTCTTTTGGGCTATGACTTCCGGTGCTCATTTTGTTCCCCCTTCTATCATTATGATTTCTTCTGACTCGAAGAGTGAGGAGGTGTCACCTGGCCCGTCAAAGAAGGTGAAACTAGCATTGGCGTAGACCAATAACGAGGTCTATGACGAGGTGCTTTAGACCCTATGGACCCGGAGCACCCAGAAGAGCATGTGTTATGAAGAACATGTTCCCTCACCCGAAGACGTTGACGCGCCCTAAGGAGTTATCAGAGACATTCCTAGGTCACCACCAGATTCTCTTAGATCTGTTAGCAGTTGTGAGAGTGGTGTAGGACCTATACGGGAGGTGGCTACGCACCCACCGATTATTCATGATGATGGTGGCAATTTGCCCGCCCCTCCAGCCCTTAAGGGCAAGAGAGCGTTTGTGCGTCGCACGACAAGAGGACTTATCATTTCTTGCTCATGGAGTGAAAAGAAGGATTGAACTAGGAACGCTTCATGCTACTACTGACTATCTCTTATTATTATATTCCTTTTAAGTACTTTTGACTTGAGATTATCGAGATTAGTGCATCTGACTTTGGTTTTTGGTATTTGGAATGTTATGGATATTATGGATTGATATTATTAAAGTTATTCTATTATGAATTTTGAATGCGTGAGTTGGACAACTATTTGCTACAACATCATTGCTTATTTCTTGAAATAATTCGCAGTCTAAATACTAACGTGACTAATGGTTATAATTATTTACGGACTATCTTATATTTAGAACATGCTGCCAAGAAGGGTTACTCGCAGCTCCACCTATGGAGGTGAAGGTGGTAGAGGTTCTGGTGGTCGTGGTGGAGCCACAGGTGGAAGAGGTCAAGGTGGACATAACAATGGGAACAATGAGGCTGGAACCCGAATATCGCCGCTATTATTGGTCAACAGCTAGTTGGGCTAATCCCTACTATTGTTACGCAAGTGAGTAACAATATTTTGAACAATGGAGGCGGTGTGGGTGGAGGAAAGGGGAATGAAAAGGACAATGGTAACCATGGAGGTGAAGAAGGAGTGTATGGCGGCAAGGTGTTGCTGGGAACTGGAGATGGTGGAAATGAACATGATGTGGGAATGGTACTGGGGTAGGATTGGTTGTACTTACTAGGAGTTCATGACTTGTATACCGAAGGAGTTTGACGGAAAGGGTGGAGCCATCGCTTTGACCCGTTGGATTGAGAAGATGGAAACTGTGATGGATATCAGCAACTGTGCTGAGAATCAGAAGGATTTGATGTGTACTGTGGCGCATCGCATCAAGGTTTAGGTTGTGTACTTATGCAAAAAGATAAAGTGATTGCGTATGCATCACGAAAAATTAAGAATCACGAGAATAATTACACCACCCATGACCTAGAGTTAGGGCGGTCGTCTTCGCTCTTAAGATTTGGAGGCATTATTTGTATGGTGCAAAGTGTGTCATTTATACTGACCACAAGATCCTTTAGCACATTTTCAACCAAAAGGAATTGAACATGAGACACCAACGTTGGATTGAATTGCTCAGTGATTATGACTGTGAAATCCGGTACCACCCAGGTAAAGCAAATGTAGTGGCAGATGCGTTGAGTCGAAAGGAAAGTGTTAAACTTGTACGCATCCGAGCTCTATGAATGATCGTTCATTCAGATATTAAGACTCATATTATTGCTGCTCAAGTTGAAGCAATAAAGGAAACAAATGTACAGGGAGAGGCGCTGAGCGGCCTGGACAGACAGTTTGAGCGAAAAGACGATGGAGGATTGTACTTTGTGGAAAGAATTTGGGTCCCTGTCGTGGGGAATGTGCAAGAGATGGTACTGAACGAAGCACACAAGTTAAAGTATTTGGTACACCCTAGTACGGATAAAATGTACCATGACCTTTGGGATTTATAGTGGTGGCCTGTAATGAAAAGGGATATAGCAGTCTATGTTAGTAAGTGCTTAACTTGTGCGAAGGTTAAGGTAGACCATCATAGGCCATCGGGTTTATTACAGTAACCTAAAATCCCTAAATGGAAGTGGGAAAACATTACCATGGACTTCATTACGGAGCTACCAAGGACCAGTAGTGGGCATGACTCGATTTGGGTCATTGTGGACCGGATGACCAAATCAGCTCACTTTCTGGCTATTCGTGAAGACTTTAAAATAGAAAGCCTGGTGAGGATCTATATTTGCGAGATTGTGGCTAGACATGGGTACCTGTGTCGATCATCTCCGATCGTGACATACGTTTCACATCTCGATTTTGGCAATGCTTGCAGAAGTTGTTGGGGACACACCTTGACATGAGTACGGCCTATCACCCTCTAACCGATAGTTAGAGTGAGTGTATGATTTAGACTTTGGAGGACATGTTGAGGGCTTGTGCAATTAACTTTGGTGGTAACTGGGACACGCACCTTCCATTGGTGGAGTTCTCATATAATAATGATTACCATACTAGTATTGGGTGTGCACCATTCGAGGCATTATATAGGCGTAAGTGTAGGTCATGGGTGTGTTGGGCAGAGGTTGGGGAAAGCCAAATGACTGGACCCGAGAACATAGAGGAGACTACTGACAAGGTATTTCAGATTAGGGACAGGTTGAAGGCGGCTCAAGATTGTCAGTAAAGCTATACTGACAATCGAAGGAAGCCATTAGAGTTCACGGTCGGGGATAACGTTATGTTGAAAGTGTCGCCTAGGAAAGACATTGTTCGTTTCGGCAAAAGAAGCAAATTGGCACTAAAGTATGTTGGTCCGTTCAAGATCATTAAACGGATTGATCCTGTTGCATATCGGCTGGAATTACCGCTTGAATTAAATGGTATACATGACACATTCCATGTGTCAAACCTCAAGATGTGTCTTGCTGATGAGACGTTGCATGTGCCACTCAAGGAAATTCAAGTGGATGACGAACTTCGATTCGTCGAAGAACCTGTGGAGATCATGGACAGGGAGATAAAGATGCTGAAGCGTAGTAAGATCTCGATTGTAAAGGTAAGATGGAACTCAAATAGAGGTCCCGAATTTACCTAGGAACAAGAAGACAGAATGAGGACTAAGTACCCTCACCTGTTTGTGGATGGCAATGCAGTTGATAACTCCAGCTGAATTTCGGGACGAAATTCTCTCAACTGGGGGATACTGAGACATCCGTCACCAAAATAGGTGCATTGACTTTGACTTTGACTTTTGACTTTGATTTTGTCATATTTGGGCTTGGTCTTAAGTGGTTGTTCATTTCAATGTTGATCCAAAGTTTAGCTTAATGGGCCTATGTCATAGTGTGGGGCCTAGGGTTTTTATCAATAAGATGACCATTGGGCTTGTCATCATACGAATTCCTATGCATTGAGTCTAATCAAGGATTTTCTAAAAAGTGAAACGCTAAAATTTATGTTAAAACTCAACTAATCATACATTCATGGGCTTTGCCTAAAGTCTAGTAAATAAACACGAATTAGTTCCAAAAAAATTTTTATCTGATTTCTAGGGCATATAATAGCTCGTTCGAACCGTTTTAGCGCGTGGAATTTAAAAACGTAAGAATTGGTAGACGTGCGATTCGAGACGAGGCGAATTAGACGAGATGGGTGTGAATCCAAGGATCGAAGCAGGAATCATCAATTTGATTTTAACAAGTAATGATCACGGAACTATCAATACTTGCTGTTTAATGGATTGCTTATAAATTGAAATTGATGTTGATGCTCTTGATGCTATATTGTTGTTTTTCTTTGTTCTTGTTGTATTGCTATTTTTCTTGAGTTATGCTTGATTGATATCGTTTCTATCAATATATACACCTATTTGAGTATCAATAACTCTCAATCTCTCTCTATTCTGTTCCTATTTTCTTGTAATATCTTGCTATTTTGTTCGCTATTCTGTTTCTATATGTGTGCATCCTTGCCTTGTTTATCGGCATAGGAGTTCACAATTTACATTGGAAATTGTAAATTACAAAAAGAATGTTATTGATGTGACATGAAATATTCGCTTGACTTCAATATCTTCTGCCGTCATTGATTTGATGATGTTGCTTTGACATGTTCACTTGTTGACTTTTTGATCTTCAGTAGGAATTTGTCTTCCGTAGGAAGTTCTTCTTCCACAGCAATTGGTCTTCTGCAGCAACACTTAGTCTTCAACACTTGTTCTTCAGTGGTTGTGCTTCCGTAAGAGTTCTTGTACTTCTTCTTCAGCAGCAAGTTCTCCTTCAGTAGCTCCACTTGATCTTTGGACTTGTTCAGCAGTTGTTATTCTTCCGTATGAGATCTACGGAAGCACAGACTTTAGTTATACGCCTGAGAACATCTATGGAAGAACTAAATTGTTCATCCGTAGTTGTTTTAACACTTGGTAAATTTTCCAAATTTACCAAGTCTGATGTTTCCTGCAATGACACATAAACCAACACATATAATAATATGGGTTACATATAATTCATGCAGTACATTATGTTATCAAAAGATAATTACAATGAGTTATTACAAGAGTTGATTTATCATCTAAACCTATACAAAGGATCTAGACCTAACAATGCTCCCCCTATAGGTTTAGACTCTTGTAATCATTGGTTTAATGCTCTTAATTATTGAATTCTTCCCAAAATTCTTGTTGTGAAGCATTAAACTGCATTTTTCTGATCATCATACAAGTACTTAATCTTTATCCTCTTCATTTTCTTCAATGTCTTGTATTTCAGACCCAGGATGTCCTCTTTAGTGGTAAGTGTTGCAACAACACTATTATTTGAAACCACTTCAAGTTCATCTTGTTCTGATATTCTCAGCTCAGTGATTGATTGAATTTCTGTTCCCATCAGCTGGCCCGCTTCAAATTTTCTTCTCTTATGAGCTTTAGCATGCAGCTTGTCAATAACTTGAATGATATGAACATACAAGCGTAGGTCATTTTGACCATTTTGGTCATTTAGCTTGGGAAAGTACTTGTCATGTAGATATGAAGTGTAGCTTGGGTGAAGCAATTTGACTTCCATTGGGTCAAACAGTCTAATGCTTGAACCTTTCTTATGTGGATCATTCCTTAGCAACACTAGCTCTTTGGTTCTTTCTACATAACCCCACTCTGTGATAGGGATTGAATATTGATTTCCTTCTATAGTTTTAACTGAAGCTTCTGCCATGTTTTCATAGCCAATTCTTGTTAAGAATTCATCATCTATGGATTGAGAAGAACCGGTATGCGGCCTCTTCTATCTTTGTCTTCTTCTCTTCTGCTCTTCATCTTCTCTTCTTGCTTCTTTCAGGACATCCCTTTTGAACTTATGTCTGAGCTTTGCAACTATTCTAGAGAAATCCCTTCCTCTTGGATTGATGGGATAATTGGTGATACGAATGGCTTGAAGGCATTACAGATCAGTATCAGGTAGAGAGAGGAGAGACTCCATCCAAGGATAGTATTGAACCATCCCTAATGCTCTTTATATAATGGCATAATTCCACTCTGCATCAAATCTCCATGCTAGTATTCTATTTTCTTTAGGTGATCTAAGAGTTGTCATCAGATCAAAGAGTTGAATCAATGTAGTCTTTTCCTTATTTATCTCCCTCACAGTAGTGCCCAATGGCTATATTTTTTGGGTATCACATCTCTTGGCTCTTATCAACTTTTCTTTTCCCTTGTGTATGTCTCTGCATTCTACAACTGTTGGCTCAGCATGAGTTTGTTTTGCTTGATGTTTGTAAGCAGGATTAGGAGCCCTAGTCCTGAATCTTACACCTGTGTCTAGCTCAACCTTCATTACATGCTCCATCATGGCTCTTAGCTCACTTATTGTTCTTCTTTTAAGCTCATGATGCTCATGGTTATGACTTTGTAACCAACAAGTCATGTTGTACCTGGTCAGCTTCTTTGTGTCAAAATGGCCTAGTTCATTCCTTATCTTTTCCATTTCTTTGTATTTTGAGAATGTTTCATAGTTGCACACCGGCAGTATTAGCCTTGCAACATCAAACACTTTCAAAACATTAATCATTTCAGACATGTTCATTCTTTCAACCATATCATAAGGAAAGTCATTGTTTATCATGTCCATAAACATGACAGATTGTGCTCTTTCTTCAAGGATGTCTTTTGTTGATAGCAAGTCATCAGACTTTGCTTCTTTAGTAGCTTCAGCAGGCTCTTCTTTTGTTAATTCTTCCCACTTATCATCACTATCTACTTGGTGGTGTGTGCTCTAGAGATATTGTTTTTGTTCTTTTTAGGGTGTCTCCAAGTTCAATCACATCTTCTTGAACTTTTCCCAAGTACTTTCTCTTCCTGCTATACATGATTGTTGATTCCTTTGGTTTTAACAATGGAATATCAGCTTCCTTGAGGTGTTCTTTTTGACTGCCCATCTCTTGATCAGACAATTTCTTCTTCAAAGTCTCTATCTCATCTTCTTTAGCTTTCAACAACATTGATTGATTAGGGATAGTTTTCAATGACTTGTTCAGCTCAGACATGACCTTTTCTTTTTCTTTTTTCTCTTTCTCAAGAGATTCACATGACTCAGTTACAACCTCATCCATCTAGTCAATCACATCATTGTTTGTTTCTATCTCTTCTTTCAACTTCTTGATTGTTGCATCTTTAGCTGCTATTGCCTTGTCTTTCTCAATCATCTCCCCTTTTATTTTTCTTAACTTCTCTAACTTTTTATTACTTTTAATGATAAGATTGTTGTATTTTTCCACCAGGAAACTCTTGCTTACATCTATCTCTTCATCTCTTAAATCAATCTCATTGTAAGCAGTGATATCAACAAAATGACTATCAGTATCTGCTTGTTGTTCAACTTCTTCATCATTCTCCCCCTCTACATCTAAACAAATCTCCTCTGTAGTGCCTTCATTCACAGCATCATGCTCATCCTCATGAATGTTTAGTAGTTCAGTGTAAGTTAGGCTTTCAACAAGTTTAGTAGGTATGGGTGAGAAAGTTGGTACTGTTAGTAGAAATAGTGAGATAGGTTCTGTTGCACCAGAGTGCAGTGATGATTAAGATGATGGTTGATCATGAGAGACTACTTCAGTTGAAGCAAAATTCATTGATGTTTGGGACAATGAAGGAGATAGTGGTTGGGTGTGTTCACTTGAGGGTGAGATGGGATGTACAGGTGGTGATAAAGGTATGATGGTAAAGGATGGTGGTGAAGGAGGATTGGGTTCATGATGTGGTGGTTTAGGGGAGTCATCTTGTGTAGTTTGTTGTTGTGGTTGATCAGAAGACTCAGATGATGTTGTTTGTTGCTGTGGTTGTATAAGGAATAGGAATTCCCGAGGTATATCAGCATTTTCATCAATCACATATGGGAACATCTCCATATCTTCTCCTTGATATTGCCCACTCAACTTGTTGAGTACAGATCTTCCTAGGTGAGTTTGGACAAAGACATCACCTTCTCGTTCAATATTGGGCAGTGCTTCATTAATGATCAGCTGAAGGAACCTTGGGATAATATACATATTGTTTTCCTTTTCCACCCTTATGTGGTCATATAAACATCCCAGAATGTACTTAGAATAGTTATATGTCCTTCCTTCAAATATACCAATGATTCCGGAGGAGATATGCCTTGAAAATCTATCCAACCCTGACTTCCTGTTGGACATACACTTTAGATAAGTGTGGCATAGAAATCTATACGGCTTACATAACCTTCCCTTCTTGATTTCACCATTTCTATAATCACCATCATATCCCATCAGTTGAAATACTTTTTGAATATATTCTTGGTCGAATACATCAGGGTGTCCTTTTTCACCTTCTCCTAACTCCAGCACCCTCCTTATTGTTCATTCATCTATCCTTAGCTGTTCGTTTCTGACTGTAGCATAGATTACCTTTTCATCCTGCTCCTCCTCAATTCGTGTTGAGTTCTAGAAATCAATTATGTGATCTTGATAGATAACAGGGTCTACAGATAAAGCATAGAACAATCTTGATCATCTCAAATATCTAATAATATCCTGGCACCCATCGGCTACTGAATCCTCTGGATTAAGAAACGCACATACATTATGATCTTTAGCAAAACGATTAGCCATATTGATGTTGTTTGAGTGGTAATTTAGCTGAGGATTGTTATGTGGAATGAAAATTTTGAATGTTGGTGGAGAAAGGGGTTTTTGGTTTGAGTGAGTTTTTCTAGGTCTGAAAAGAGGTTTTGAAAAAGTGAATAAAAATGACAACGGTCGGATTATCATTTATACTCCCTCGAACACTATTAAAACCTTTTATTTAATGTTGTGGGACCCTTAATCCTAATTACCCTTCCGTGGTTATCCACAAGTTTACTCTTCTTTAGATCATCTACGGAAGGCAAAACCTTTTTGATTTGTTTTAATTTTATTCTTTCGCAGAACATCTACGGAAGACAATTTTTATTTTTTGATGATTAGTTAATTCTTCCGCAGAACATCTACGAAAGTCAAACTTAGTTGTTAGTTTTATCCTTAAATTAATTCTTCCACAGGAACATCTACGGAAGGCAAAATTTGTTGTAAATTTGCTGTTTTATCCGTAGGTTACCAATCTACGAAAGTCAATTGTTGTTCTTTTTGATATATGATCTTAACATAATGTTAGATCATTTGTTGTTTGCTATTGGACCTTATTGACTCTGCTTCATGGAAAATGTGCAAGAAATGATTTGTTAAAAACTTCAGATATCCGGCAGCCAAGTTAGTGCTCAGGTTCCAACTTTCTTCATTTAAAAATAAAACACATTAAACTCAGATTTTCATGCTGATTACTACTCCCCATAAATTTGTGATTAATCATGAAATTATGCATTTATTAGAAATTTATTAAGAGAATAGCATGAAAAGCAATTATCTATCCAACTTATTGGCAAAGAAAAGAACAAAAACTATTTACAAGCATTTGCATCATACAATAGGATCATACTATGACACTAAGCAATTTCCTGAACCAGTTTTGTTTGATGATAGAATACATAGATCTAGTACTGATTGCAAGTATTACGATCCACATAAATTCAAGCAAGAGTGTAGTGTTAACTTGTCATGCTGTTTATCATGTTTTGGTACTGATTAAGGATAGACAAATATGGACTCCACATTCAATTCACATTAGAGTTTGTCCTCCGTTTGTGTGTCAATTTATCACTTTTTCACACTTAACACTATGTTCTTTAAGTTGTAAGCTCTGAATTAATATACAGTTGATCATATTGGATTCTTTTAGAGCTGTTCCTTTTTGGAATCTCTTTGATCATCATCAACAGGACACGAGGTCTTTACTTATGTAAAACAAAGGTGCCTATGAACCCATGTCTTTGTTTACACAAAACAAAAGGTCCATGATCTGCAAAGATAGAGGTTATAAAGTGTCACAACATAGTGTGCTTAGGTGAGTAAGTTGATCACAGTAGGATAAGACTTACTTGGTTGTTCCTCAAAATGGAATTGTCCACAATTAGTCACCTTGGCATTATGTTATGCATGAACTTGTATAGTTTCCACTCAAGTTGAACCTATTACTCACATATCAAATCACATCTGGTCGGTCTTTATTGTGTGATAAAATTCAGGAAATTAAGCCAAGGTATAGTGTACTATCATTTTCCATGATATGAACTGCTTATTCAAGAAAACATGAAACTAAGATAATATTTTTAGAATTTTATATGTTTTATGAATGTTTTTGGCTTTTTCATATTAAGAATTTTTAAGGACAGATCATGCTTTTCTTTGTGTTGATTATTTAATCTAATTTGATCATGCCTAAGGACTTAATTAAGAAATTAAATCTCACTGAGTCAAAGGCTTTAGTGAATAAATCAGCAAGTTGATTTGTATCCACTTAATCAACTTGATTAAAACTTTTTCTGAACAATCTCGCAAAAAATGACATCTGATTTCTATGTGCTTTGTTTTACTATGTTGCACTGGATTAGCAGTGATGAGCGTAGCAGCTGAGTTATCAATATGTATTGGTGTTTGAAGAAAGTTGTAACCATAATCAAGTAATTGGTTTTACAACCATAAAACTTGAGAGCAACCGGCTGAAGTAGCTATGTACTCAGCCTCAGCTATGGATACTAATACATTTGTTTGCTTTTTGCACTACCAAGAAACATGTCTTGGTCCTATGAATTAGCATCCACCAGTTGTGGATTTTCTGTTGTTGTTACACCCTCCAAAGTCAATATCAGAATATGAGTAGAGGTTGAATTCTCCTTCTTTGGGATACCAAAGTCCTAGAGCAGGCTTCCCTTTAAGGTATCTGAATATCCTCTTGATTACATTAAGATATGACTCCTTGGGGTCTGATTGGTACATAGCACAAACACACACAACAAACATTATGTCAGGTCTGTTAGCAATTAAGTACATTAAAGATCCTATCATTGATCTATATAAATTTTGATCAACTGACTTCCTTTTAGGATCAGGTACAATCTTATCTATTGTTGATGCTGGTGTTTTGCATGAAGATGAATCAGCAAGGTTGTACTTCTTCAAGATTTGATTCACATACTTTTCCTGATTGATGAAAATGCCATCTGGTTTTCGATGAACTTGCAAACCATGGAAAAATGTTAATTTTCCCATGGAACTCATTTGAAACTCAGATTTCATCAAGCATTCAAACTCTTCACACAATCTCTTGTTTGTTGACTGAAAGATGATATCATCCACATAGACTTGGACAACTAAGAGATCTTGATGATCATGTTTCAGGAAGAGAGTCTGATCAATTGTGCCCCTTTTGTAACCATGCTTGAGTAAGAAGGATGACAATGTTTCATACCATTTTCTTGGGGCCTGATGAAGACCATACAAAGCTTTATCAAGCTTGTATACCCTATGTGGATAATCAGGATCTTCAAAGCCTGGTGGCTGGGCAACATAGACTTCTTCATCAATTTTACCATATAAAAAGGCACATTTTACATCCATCTGGTAAATTGTAAACTTCTTATGTGATGCATAGGCTATAAAGACTCTAATGGCTTCAATCCTTGCAACAGGGCCAAACACTTCATCATAGTTTATCCCTTCTTCTTAAGTATAACCTTGTGCTATCAACCTTGCTTTATTTCTAACAATAATACCTCTGCCATCTAGTTTGTTCTTGAAAAGCCACCTTGTGCCAATTCAATAATGGCCTTCAGGAAGATCAACTAGATTCCAGAGTTTTCTGAATTGCTGAAGTTCTTCTTGCATTGCTTTAATCCAGCTGTTGTCATTCAATGCTGCAATGATGTTGGCTGGAACCACTTGTGAAAGAAAACAAGAGAACAAACAGATATTGGCAGCTCCCCCTTGACTTCTTGTGGTTCTTGTAGTAAGATCACCAACAATATTTTCAATAGGATGATACTTATGAGTTCTTGTTGCTGGAACTGATTCAACTGGAATGGATGAGTCCAAGTTGGTAATGTTGGTTGATGGAGATGGACCCAGCTGAGATGGGGAATTGAAAAAGTGATCATAATTCTTATTATTTTGGCCTTCTGATGCTGAATGAACTCCATCTTCATGATTTTGTGTTTCCGCAAATATGGGTACAGCTTCTGCAGCAGCTACAGGACCAACTACGGATGTTGTAGTTTGTTTATCTGTAGACTTGAATGTTGTTGGAATGTTTCCTGATGAGTTTGGAACTTCAGTTGAAGGCAATATATCATGTCCGGAAGAAGATGGAACATCTACGGTTGTAGAAAGATCTTCTACGGATGCATTGTTAACTTCTGCTGAAGTTGAATTTCCATGTCCATCAGTGTATTCATTGCTTGTTTGAGATGAAGGGCCTGGATTAGCAACACTTGAAGTATGTGTCTGGGGTGATCTTGGAGGATCAGCTGACAATGACACTTCACCCAAACTTGGAGGTACATAAGGATAACATGTATCCACAGGACCTGTAACATTCAAATAACCAGAGTTAAATGAATTTGTTAATGCATCTATAACAAACAACCAAGATGAACCTTTTACAGATTTTGGAAATAAGGATTCATAAAAAGATATATTAGATGTTTCCTATACAATATTGTGATAAGGAATGTATACTCTATATATTTAGATGTTGATGAGTAACCAACAAAGAAACCATCATAAGCTTTTTCATCAAACTTTCCTAATTGATCTTTGGTGTTTAAAACTGACACATGACACCCAAAAGCTCTAAGATAGCCTATAAAAGGTTTTCTTTCAAACAAAAGTTCATAAGATGTTTTATTATGTTCTTTGACAATTAAAGTTCTGTTTTGAACATTGCATGTTGTGTTCACTTCTTCTGCCCAAAATGTGATAGGCAGCTGTGAATCAGCTAGCATTGTTCTTGCCGCTTCAATTAGAGTCTTGTTTCTTCTTTTAGCAACTCCATTTTGTTGTGGAGTTATTGGTGCACTGAATTGTCTTGCTATGCCTTTGTTCCTGCAAAAGGAATCTAAAACATGATTAACAAATTCAGATCCATTATCACTTCTTAAGATTTTGATCTTTAAATCAAGTTGGTTTTCAATCTTAGTGATAAACTCTGTTAATGTTTCTGATGTTTCACTTTTATGTTTTAAGAAAAAGACCCATGTGAATCTAGTGAAATCATCAACAATCACCAAACAGTATTGCCTTTTACCAATGCTCAAAACATTGGTTGGACCAAAACGATCCATGTGTAGCATTTTGAGAGGTGTTATGTTTGTGTTGATTGTTTTGAACTTATGTGACACCCTATGTTGTTTCCTTTTATAACATGATGAACAGTGATTAGAATAATAAAATTCTTTCTTGGGAAAGCCAATGACTAAGTCATGTTTGACCAACTTATTCATGTTCTTCATGTTGGAATGAACCATCCTTCTATGCCACAGTTGTGATTCATCTTCTGATGACTTAGAGATCAGGCAGGTTTCATTGCTTATCATAGATGTGTTATTCATATCCAAAACATAAGTGTTTCCTTTTCTTGGTACTTTAAGAAGGATCCAAGCTGCTAGAACTTGAAAACCTGGCTTAAGAATGTAACAGAAAGAGTTATCAAATAAGGTGGTATAATTTTGATCACAAATTTGAGATACACTGAGTAAATTGTATTGTAAATTTTCACAAAAATTAACTTTCTCAAACTTAAGTACTCCATTTGTTACCGTTCCTTCAACAACAATTTTACCTCCCTTTTTATCCCCACCAAATGCTACATACAAAGTGTTTTTATGTTTGAAGTCATGGGACAACACTGTCAACATACCACTTGTTGTCAGTCCTCTATGGATGTTCCTACAAAAATAATGAAATCAATTAGAAAGTGGAGCCCAAGCCTTAATGGTCTTGGGCTTGCCATTGTTATCTAGAATAGTTACTCTATCATGAATGAGCCTAGATGTCTTAAGATTGTTTTTATCCCCAATTGATTCATTTTGTTCTGTTTGGGTTGAGGATGATTCTGTTGAAGATGAACTTGATGCACTTTGATCTTGATTCACAGTTACTTCTTCTGTCACTTCTTCTTTGAGTACCTTTTTCTTCAAACTTGAAGATGATGCTTTGTTAGAAAAAGTTTTAGCATCTTTTTTTTTTTGATTGAGGTACATGATTACCCTTTTCAAAGTGATCAAAGAAGGCTTCATCTTCCTGCAACACTACCTTCTTGTGAGGAGTCTTGCTTTGATATTGTTGCTTCTCCTTCTTCTTCTTTGTTTAATCATCAGCACATGTTGGCTTTGTCTTTGAGATCTTCTGCTTTGGTTGCTGCTTCTTTTGCTTTTGGACTTTTTATTCATC
Organism: Flaveria sonorensis; assembly: GCA_025506505.1. Taxonomy (NCBI): domain Eukaryota; kingdom Viridiplantae; phylum Streptophyta; class Magnoliopsida; order Asterales; family Asteraceae; genus Flaveria; species Flaveria sonorensis. Next base: position 24,534,884 of record CM046439.1, on the reverse strand, counting down.
ATTCTCAGAAGATTATGAATCTGATTCAGCAATCTCAACTTTTTGCTTCTTGGGAATCTTTGTTTTGTTCTTTTTGTTGAAGAAGCATTCTTGAGTAGAATGATTGTTCTTGTTGCATATGGCACAATACTTGTTGAAGTAACAATCAGAAGTCATATGATTGTTCATGTTTCTTATGGAGCAATAGCTACTGAAGTAGCATTCTTCTGTGCTGTGGTTGTGCATATCACACCATTTGCAGTACATCTCTTCAGCTTCACTGTCAGAGTTAGCTTCTATCTTTGTTTGTTTCTTCATCAGTGTATTCTTTTGCTGCTTCAATTCTTTTGCAGACTTAGCAGCTGAAAGTTCTTCTTTTTATTGTTTATCTTTCTGGTTAGCAGTTGAATCAGCAGGTGTTTTCTTCTTTTGTAGATCTTCTACGGATGACTATTTTGGTTCTGATGATTTCTTCTTCCCCTGTTTTTCTACGAAAGACTGTTTTGTCTTCATCCGTAGATCTTTTACGGATGTTGACTTTGGAACATTTTTCTTTTGCTTTTCTACGGATGTGTGAGGACCTATCTTCTTCTTCCGCAGGTGTTCTACTGAAGTGTTTTTCTTTTCTTCCTCCGTAGTTCTTCAACAAATTTCTTTGTTTTGGGGGATAAGGTAGCTTGATTTCATCAAGTTCTTTGGGAATTATTGGTTCAAATATTACATTTTTACCCTTACCCAAACCAGCACTTTCTTGTTCATTAGGCTCATCAACTTCATCCAGATCATCACAGTCATCAAAGTCAAATTCTGATTCATTTTGTTTTGAAAATTCTGATTTAGATGAATCAGTTTCACTAATTTCTGTATCTTTACCACTTACCTCTTTATTATTTTCATCTTTTGATTCACTTTTGGTACTAGATACAAAATGATTTGATAAACTGTTTGTCATTGAATCAGGTAGGGTGGTGTAGTTATCATTAACTGGTGGTGTAACAGCAGGAAAACCCAACCCAGACCTGTTTTTTGATTCAATATGAGAGTTTAACAGTTTCTCATACTGCTATGATGATAGTTGAAATTCTGAAGTTTCACTTTAATGGATGCATGATCTGACATGGACTTTGTTAAGGAGGTGGTCAAATGCTCAACTTGTGCTTTCAGATTATAATTTTTAGACACAAGTTTATCTAAATCCTTTTGTAATGAATTGATTTTGACCTGATAAAGTTTATGTTCTCTTACATGAGATTCATTTAAAAGCATAGTTTCTTTGACATTATCAGCCAATTGTTGAGCATGAACCCTATATCTCTCAAACTCATCAACACATAAGCAAGAACATAACCTTTCTCTTACCTCTCTAGCCATTGGAGGAACTTTGTTTTCCACCTGTGAATCCAAGTTTTGCCATCAGTGCTTGATTTTCCTCTTGCACTTCCTTCTCATACATGCTCCAATCATAAGTTTCATCCTGCAAAATAATCAAACCTGTTTCTTTAGAGTTACTAGTACCTGTTGAAGAACCTGTGGCTGGTGGGGATGAGTTTGTTAGCTGAGGTTGCTTGAAGCTTCTCTGATTTGCTTGTCTTGTGCCTGTTGTTGATTACTGATTGATGTTGCATTCCCTTGAGAAGTGTCCATACAGATTGCATTTGTAACACCTCACTTTTGATTTGTAAACACCAATCTTTGTTGTTCTTCCTGCAACAGATAGTCCTTTGTTCCTTCTCATGTACATCTTGGCCTTGTAAGCTATCATGGCCATTTGCCATTGTAGATCCATCTCTTCCACTTCATCAGGATAAAGTTCTTCAAGGTCTTGCTGATAGAAGTGGGCAGGAGTCAAGGTACTTCCCAAGTAAGCTTGAAAGCTTAAGCTGAAGGCTGCAAATGCTACTTCTAGTCTTTTGATTCCAGAACCATAGTGATTGGTTCTGTTTGATTGCTAGTTTTATTTGTTTTGGAGTCATCAGCCTTTCCTTTTGCTTTTCTATTTTGATTGTTTTGAGAGTTCAATTTAGAGGGCTTGGCAGCATAAAAGCCAGTTTCCTCTTCATTGTCACTCTCAACACAAGAGTTACCTTCATCATCAATAAAGATAAAGGCACTTCTAACACACTTAGATTCTTTGAATTGGTATGGTGCTATAGGTGCTTTAACAATCTTGTTTCTGGTTTTCTTGTCCAACTCCAAAGGTTCTACCTTTGCAACCAAAGTGTCTAACCCAATTGACTTTAGATCAAGAGTATTCTTGAACATAGACACAGTGTGGGTCCAGCTTTCTAGTAATGAATGAAGCATCTTTTTATTAAACTCCTCATTGTTGTACTTCAGCTCAAAGATATTCATCTCTGTAACAAGTTGCATAAACCTGTGGAGTTGTTGAGGGATGGATTCATCCTGAATGTGATGGAATGTTTAATATTGTGAATGCACGGTATCCTTCCTGATACTTCAAATCTCATCACTTCCCTCACACAAATGTGAAGAATTTTCGATAATGAGTTAGCAGTTTTGTAGAAGCCTCTAGAAGATTAACATTTAGTCTTTATTGTCTTTATTAATAGTTTTGTCATAGTTTAGGGACTTATTAGTAAATATATGTTCCTTTTTGTTTTCTTTGATAGTATAAATAGCACAGATTATGTATTGTGTAAAAAAGCACAAAGACTAGACTAGTGCACCTTAGAATCAGTTGAACGAATTGTAACTGTTCTCTACACTTGTATTTCTATGCTTTCTATCAATGAAAAACTATGAATTTTTCTGATATGTTTGCATTGATTTGATTACTTTTGTTTGCTTTGATTCAATTGCATCACAATATCATCACAGATCGATCCATTTTGATCCTATCAAATGGTATCAGAGCTGTTGGTTCAGTGATTTGAGCATATCAACATTTTGAGTTCTCTGAATCACTTGAATATATGATTGATAAGCAATTTAATCAAATAATTGTTGAATTCAGTTGTGTTTCATCAATAGAAACATGATTTGAATCACAATTTCATGTTCAATTCATTCAAATCTGTGAATTTGACCTAAATTCTATTCAAACCAGTTCTTCATATTTGGACTGTATTTCAATCAGAATATTGAATTATTGTTGTTGTTTGTTGAAATTGAAGATGAAGGATTGATTATCAACCTATAAACTCCCTAATTGGAAGTTTATAGATCAATTCAACAAAGATTTTCAGAAGATTTGAGTTCTATCGAATTAGGCGCATTAGGTTAAAACACTGCTGAAAATTGCCTAAGTGTATAGGCGCTTGACAACTGTTTAGGCATTTGAACACTATTCAAGCGTTTTTGGTCTAGGCGTTTGACCACTGTTGAGGCGCATTACAACTGTTTGGACACTAAGTAATTCTAGGCGCATAACCACTGTTTAGGCGTATTAGAACTGTTTTGGCGTTCTACAACCCAGGCGCTTGACAACTGTTCAGGTGCATTACAACTGTTCAAGCGCATTATCAGTTGGGCATTTCAAAATTCTACTAAGGCAGTCCCTTAGGCGTTTCTACATCAAAGATGGGTGTTTGACAACTGTGTGAGCGCTTCATCACTGTTTAGGCGCATTGACTCAACACTTAGAAATTTTTTCAAAATTTAAAAATCCAAAAATATTTTCAATTTATTGTTTTAATTCAAAAACTTAAAAAAAACAACAAAAACAAATCTTTTTCTTAAAAATAAAAATTTAAAATGGTCAAATCTGAAGATTCTGAGAACAGAGTTCCTAAGTTAAAGAACAGAGCTGATTTGAAGAACTGGTCTCTTAGATTGAAACATCATCTTAATTCTATTAACACTAAGTTGTGGAAGTCAATAGAAAAAGGACCTCATATCCCAATTACATCAGATGGTCCTGATAGAGGTTTTGTCTACACAAAAGACTCTCCAGAACCTTATCCTGAAGATGGGTTACAAGGTGATTATCTAAGAAAAGTAAAGAATGACATTAAAGCATATTCATTGATGTGTAAAGGATTACCACTAGAAGTCTTAACTAGACTTGATGGATATCAAACTGGATATACTATGTATAAAGCTTTAAAGATAATATGTGGTGGTAAGGTGATTCAAGATCTCAAGAAGCAGAAACTGAAGAGGCAGTTAGAGCTGTTTGAGCATTTATCTGGTGAAACTATAAACCAAATGATGAATAGATTTGTGAAACTTACAACTAAGATTTCAACTGCCGGCATCAAAAATGATCTCAAAGATCTAAATTTCAGACTTCTCAATGCTCTTCCATCCTCATGGAAACAAACAGTGACATTGTTGAAGCACACTGAAAAATTCCCTATGGATCTTGATCTATTGATTGCCAAAATTGAGTCAGTTGAGATTGATGAAAGCTCAAGAAATAATGATAGAGCAGCATCAATGTCTCGGTACAAATATGTTGCATCTCCAGCTAGTACAGTGAAGAATGCCTTTATTGCAAAGAATGAGAATTCACCAGAAGAAGAGGGTGATTTGTTTGTTGGAGCAGGGTTCTTTACAGATTCTTCATATACAAGTGCTCCTGCTTATGCAACTCAACCACAACCTCAGTCTCCTCCTAAACCTCAAAACTCTAAACCTCAAACTGAGACTCCATCTTCTAACTCTGCTAAAACTAGCAAAGATAAAGATGTTATTAACATCCTATTACAGGATGAGGAGTCCAAAACTGCTTTTACTGCTTTTATGGCTAGTTTTCAAGCTTATCAAGGTAGTCATTTAACACAATTAGATCTTGTTTTGCAAGACTTATTGGAGTTGGATCCAGACGATGTAAAAGAGATGGATTTAAACTAGAAAATGGTGATGATTGCATATAGAACCCAGAAACATTCTTATGTCAATAGGAACTACAAGCCAAGTGCTAACAAGACTGTTGGATTTGACAAATCTATGTCATGGTGTTTCAATTGCAATAGCTATGGCCACTTCTCACGGGAATGCAAAGCTCCCAGAAACAAAGGAGGGAATGGTCAAGCTAGTTCAAGCAATCAAAGATATCCACAACAGTCTCAGAAGACATTCCAAAAGCCGTATCAAAGTCTACCAATGCCTGAACTTAAAGATGAATCTATGTCTTCTGAAGAGCCTAAGAAAGCTCTTATCGTGAGCATCAAGGATGGATATGACTGGAGTGCGTATATAGAGCAGTTTACAGCTGACTTAACCTCTAGTTTATCTCTTATTGCAGAGGTTCAAGGTGAAGACTGATCAGAAGACAGTGATCCAAAGGTTGAAGATGACTCTGAAAATGAAGAAGAAAAGTATGACTAGAGTGATAAATCTGATCCTAAAGAGGATTCAGAAGAAGTTGCATTAATAGCACAGTCAGATCAACCAAAGGTTGAAAATTTATCTTCTAACTCTGAGACTACTTCACCTAAATATCCTGAAATAACAGCTGAAGTAAGAGAAAAACTATGCACCAAATCTTGCTTTGAACATGTAGAATATTACCGAACTTACTCATACAAAATTAGTGAAAAGCTCAAGCAAGAGGAATTAATGCATAATAAACTTAAAAATGACTACAAAATATCAGATGAAAAGATCATTTATCTACAAACTTCATGGAACAAAACTTTGAAAGAACTAGAAATTGTTTCCAAACAACTTGAAGAAATGACTAAGAACTTGGAAGAGGAGAAAATAGCCCATGCTGCTACACAAGTTGATCTTGCAAAAGACAAAAGTTCCAAAACAATTATGGAACAACTGGTAAGTGAACGAAAGGACAAACAAAAAGCAGGCTTAGGTTTTACACATGAACCAATGCCTGAATCTATAACAAACACTTTACCAGAGAACTTCAACACGCATGATCATTCTCCTGAAAGTAAAGCTAAACTTAAAGCTTTCAAAAACAAAAACAACAAGATTTCTAATAGTGAAGAAGAGAAAACCAATGTTGAAAACTTTGAAGATAAAGATACTGAAAAGATCAAAAACGGTCATCCGGTAAAAGTAAAATCATATGAACCACGACCTAAAAGTAAGAAAATATTTGTTCCCAAAGAATCTGTTTTGGAAAAAGTGATCATTAAAAATAATAAACAAAACTCCAAAAACAAAGATAAAGCAAAACAAGAAGAAGGAACATCAGAAGATTCAAACTCTTATGCTCTAAATAATCCAGAGTTTATTAAATGGCAAAAAGATCAGAAAGAGAAAGAAACTGAAAAAGAATCTTCACCTGAAGATGTTCAATATCAAATAAAATCAAGTTCTACAAAATCAAGGAACCAAAGAAGAAGAAGAAAATTGACTAAAGCAAAAACTGATCAAAATAAGAGTCAAGAAAATCAGACAAAGACAACAAATCAACCAACTAAATTTAAACCAATAAAATTTGTGTCTGCTGGTACTTTGAACATGAACTTAATTCAAGAAGTTTAACAAACTTCTAAGAACAAATCAAACTCTGATCTGAAAACAGGTTCAGATTCGAAGTCTTCCGCTGTCGTTAAACGATTTGTTTCTAATGATTCTAAGAATGCAGTTCATGTACAAAAGTCAAAACCAAATATACAAAAAAACAAATTGTCAAATCAAAAACAAAATGTGTCAAATAAAAAAAAAAGATTAACTTTTCGACGCCTAAATCTAAACAAGGATCAAACGTTGCGTCAACATCAAAAGTTAATAAATAGTTGTTTTAAACACCACAAAGGTACTGTGAAATTTGTGAAATGTATAATCATAAGACTGTTGAATGTTTTTTCAACAAATACTGTCACATATGTGATATGAGAAATCACTCAACAATAGTTTTTTACTTTAATAAGTACTGTACCTTCTGTGATGAAAGGACTCATAATACAGAAAATTGTAACTTTAGAAAGAGTTCGCCAAGAAAAGGATTTGCCAATACACAATTGAGCAAAGGCTATGTTAATCCTCAGTTTAAAAGAAATCAAACCATTGGTTTTCAAAGATTAACTAACCAACCTTCCTTAGGCTTGAGATCTTTCAAAAGAAATGACTCTATGAGACCAAAACAATACATTCAAGATCAATTCATTCCAAGGTCTGTGAGAATGAATGGTAAAAATTTTGGAAATAAAAACTTTTAAAAAATTGGTCATTTAAATGGTATGAATTGTCTTAATAATTATCAAAAATTAGTGAATAATAGAATTGGTAAATTCATTAAAAACAAGCCTGATGTGAATAAACTCCATTTTAAACAATTTACCATTGTTGATAAGTTTGGAAAACCAAGACCATCTCGGCTTGGGTCGATAACTCAACTTAATTTTCTTTGTCTTGCAGGTATGCCCGAGAAGACCTATCAACACATGGAATGTGGATAGTGGGTGTAGCCGGCACATGACATCCAATCATGATTTACTTCAAGAATTTAAGTTAAAAGATGGTACACACGTCGCCTTCAGTGGTGATGCAGGAGGAAAAATCACAGGTGAGGGAATAGTATCCAATGGGATTATAAGCTTTGATAAAGTCAACTATTGCTCACAGTTGAACTTTAATCTTTTAAGCGTTTCCCTAATTTTTGACAAATCTTATTCTGTTTTATTTGATGATTCATTTTGTTATATTTTGAAGCCAGGTTTTCGGATTAGCAAAGAATGGGTAGTTGTTAAAGCTGTTCGAGATCGAGATGTATACAAATTAGATATGTCTCAAGTTGATCCTTCTACAGAAACAACATGCCTAATTGCTCAAGCATCAAAAAATGAAAGTCAGTTATGGCATAGACGTCACGGGCATTCCAACTTTAAGAACATGAACAAGCTTGTATTAGGAAATCATGTTGTCGGTCTTCCAACAAAGAAGTTTGCCACAATGGATCTCTGCTTAGCATGTTTAAAAGGAAAGCAACACAGAGCTTCTTATAAGACCAAGATGATAAACTCAAATTCCAAACCTCTCCAGATGTTGCACATTGACCTATTCAGACCAACAAATGTTCAGAGTATTGGAAAGAAATCTTACTGTTTAGTTATCATTGATGACTTTACAAGATTTTCTTGGGTTTTTTTTTTGTATGCTAAATCTGAAACAGCTGAATTATTAAAAGAATTCATCATTAAAGTAGAAAATCAATTAGAACAAAAAGTGAAAATAATTAGAAGTGATAATGGAACAGAATTTAAAAATGCCAATATTGATAAATTTTGTGCAAAAAAAGGTATTGCTCGTCAGTTCAGTGCTCCTAGAACTCCATAACAAAATGGAGTTGCTGAAAGGAAAAACAAAACTTTGATTGAAGCAGCACGGTCTATGTTAGCAGATGCCAAAATTCCAATCACTTTCTGGGATGAAGCCATATCCACAGCATGTTTTATGCAGAATTGTTCGTTGATTGTGAAAGATAAACAGAAAGCTCCTTATGAGTTGATGTTTGGTAGGAAACCTAATATAGATTTTCTTAAATCTTTTGGTTGTCCAGTTTTGATTTTAAATTCAAGTGATCAGCTAGGAAAATTTAATGCAAAATCTGATGAAGGATTTTTCATTGGATATTCATCGGTTTCAAAAGCTTTTAGAGTTTACAACTCTAGGACAAATGTTATCCTTGAAACTTTCAACGTTGAAATTCTTGAAAACTTTTTTCCATCAGTTGCAAATGGTCTAGCTTGGTTATTTGATTTAGATTCCTTGCCAAACTCTTTCAATTTTAACTTGTTTAAATCTACAGGTCAGAAGAAGAAACAAGAAGGAGATCTCGGATCATTCAGCGATGATTCTGATTTTGATGATATGGATGACTCAAGCCCAGATTATCCATTTTTCTCTTTTGTGAAAGATCCTATATTTCAGTCTGAAAATCATGATCAATCTCAACATGCTCAAGAACATTCCTTGTCTGAAAATACCAATGTTTCACAACCTATTCCTAATGATGGTCCTGAAATTATACAACCTAAGTCTGGAATGCATCGATCTCTGATGATGTAGTTGTTACAGATAATCTTGATTAGTTTATCAACTCACCGACTCAAGTTCCTAATTTCAATCCACATTCTTCAAACTTATTGCATCAGCTTTCTGACTTGATCCAATCTAATATAGATGTTCATGTTCAAGTGAATGAGATTCCAACATCTCGTGTTCACAAGAACCATCCTACATCTCAGATTATCGGTCCATTAAATGAGAGAACAACGAGAAGTCATTCAGAACAAGCAAATCTCTGCTTATACTCGTGTTTTCTATCTTAAATTGTTCCTAAAAACATCTCTGAAGCGTTAAAGAACAATAGTTGGATTAAAGCAATGCAAGAAGAGTTATTGCAATTTTGTAAAAAAGAAGTGTGGAAGCTTGTGGATTTACCTGAAGGAGAAAATGCCTTAGGCACAAAATGGTTGTTTAGAAACAAAACAGACGATCGAGGAATTGTTGTTCGCAAAAAAGCGAGACTCGTTGCACATGGTTACACCCAAGAAGAAGGAATAGATTATGATGAAGTATTTGCTCCAGTTGCAAGACTTGAATCAATTCGTGTCTTCCTAGCTTATGCATCATTCATGAAATTCAAGGTGTATCAAATGGACGTGAAAGGTGCTTTCTTATATGGACCAATCACCGATGATGTGTATGTCAAGCAACCTCCAGGTTTTGAAGATTCAGAATATCCTCATCGTGTGTACAAGCTTAGCAAACCATTATATGGTCTACATCAAGCTCCTAGAATCTGGTATGAAACATTATCACAACACTTAATCCAACATGGATACAAGCGAGGGAAAATCGATCCTACTTTGTTTATAAAGAAGGATGCTGATGATCTCTTATGTGTTCAAGTGTATGTTGATGATATCATATTTGGTTCTACAAGTCCAAAGTTGTGCAATGAATTTGAAGAAATAATGATGTCTCGTTTCCAAATGAGTTATATGGGGGAAATTAATTTTTTCCTTGGACTTCAAGTGAAGCAGTCTGCAGATGGAATTTTTAACAACCAAGAGAAATTCATTGATAAACTCTTGAAGAAATTTAAACTACAAGATTGTCAATCCATAAGAACTCCAGCTGACGTAAATTCCAAGATTGAACCTGATTCTAAAGGAAAATTAGTTGATCAAACTTTATACAGATCTATGATCGGATCTTTGATGTATCATACTGCATCTAGACCTGATATAATGTATGTTGTTTGTGTTTGTGCCAGGTATCAATCTGACCCGAAGGAATCTCACTTAATTGCTGTTAAACGAATATTCAGGTATCTCAAAGGAAAACCAGCTTTAGGGCTATGGTATCCTTATGAAGGAAACTTCGAGTTACATGGATATAAAGATAGTGATTATGGGGGATATTGCCAAGATTGTAAATCTACTACGGGTGGTTGTCAGTTTTTAGGTCCCAGATTAGTCTCATGGCAATGCAAGAAAAAAACAAATGTCTCTGTTTCAACTGCAGAAGCTGAGTACATTGCTGCATTAGCAGGATGTTCTCAAATCCTTTGGTTACAAAACCAACTGCTGGATTACGGGTTCAATTTTCTTAAAACCCCTATTTACATTGATAACACTGCTGCTATGTTTATTACAGCTAATTATGTCCAGCACTCAAAAACAAAACATATCGAAATTCGATATCATTTTCTCAGAGATAACTCTAAAAAAGGTTTAATCATTTTGATTCAAATCGCAACTGAAAAACAGTTGGCTGACCTATTTACAAAAGCCTTTTTACCAGGTCGATTTGAATATTTGGTCGAGTCAATTGGACTTATTAATCATGTTTAAAAACTAGTTTTGAGTTTAACTCAGTTGTTTGATTCATTAAAAATGATAAGAACCCTCCCTTAGCTTAATCTTGAACAAAGAGAAACTGTCAAAGTTAACTGCCTGATTGTATATATTGTGTGTGTATGTTCAATAGAAAATGAAAAAGCAAATACAAAAATAGAAAATTGCAAAATCAAATAGAAAAATATAAAACAAAAACACAAAAATAGAGTTTTTCTTGTTAGTTAAGTGTTTAGGACTGAATCTGTCTTTGCAATTTGTGAGAAATGATAGATACATTAGTTATAATCAGTTGGATACTTCACTCGCTTCTAAAGTCTGACGTGATCAGATATGATGTGCAGGTAAACTCATGCAATTATATTGAAAAAGTAAATTCTTGTGATCAAACTAAATCAATCATGCATTCATGTTTGTCCATTTTAGTACCAAGAGTAGTGTTGACTTCTCAAATTGATAGCTTGTTATGTCATAATCTCACACCTGGTGGCGATATGAATAACCATTGAGCTCTAATTGATTTAAAGCATCGATTCACTTCTCTGTTATGAGTCATCATAGACCTGAAGTGACGAGATATCCTTTGTTGTAAGTAATTACAAACCTGGATATTCTCACTTGATGCAAAAGATGCCAATGTGCACAATCTACACATGAGATCTGGTTATAAGTATAAGTCAGGTTAACAAGTTGAGAAAGGTGATTTCTTACAGATCTTTACGAGGGTTGAACTCTCTAAGTCTAAGTGTGACTTACATAATATCATATCTAATCGTACCTTAATCAATCTAAGAATTGAAAAAGTAAGTGTCCTGAGTATCTTGCCAAAAGCAATCATTTTCTGTCCTTAGATCTCGTGTCTCCTTTGCTGCAGAAATACTGACCTGGAACACACTTGATCAGGATTTAATCACTGTCTATGACTATCCATCATTTTATTTTATTTTAATGTGCTGATCTAAACTAATATGATCTCACTGCAGGCATGTGATTCAATTGTATATAGTAGATTTTTATTCTGCTTTAATTTTGATTTTTTGCATGATTTTATGTGTGCACGCATGTTGATAATGATTAGTTTTCTCATCTTACAAAATCAAAGAAACTTCTAAGTTTGTAAAACTTAAAAGTTTAGGGGGAGTAAAATTAAAAAGGGAAAATAATTGATTTTCAAAAGGGAAAAATCAAAAATAAAGTGTTTGAATGAAAGGATGAAGCTGCAATTTCAAGCATATGTGTGTTTGATATGATGTAAAAATAAACCTGAAAAAAAATTCAAATTCAGTTGAAAAGCTTCTTGCAAACAAAATGAGATTATTTGTTTCTATAAAAATTAAATAGAGTCTAAAATGACGGAAAATTAATGAAAATTTGAAATAAAAATAATGGTCAAAAACAAAAAATAAAAAATTTTAAATGTCAAAAATGTTAAAATTGAGGGTCATTAATGAAAATTTGAGTGTTAGTCAAACAATTTTGACTAAGTGTTGAAAATTGAGTGTGAACAGTGCTAATGTGTTTAAATAGTGTTCAGATGGATGATGAGAAAAATTACAAGTGTCAAGACTTATGGAAGTATCCTTATGCGCCTAAACAGTTCTCTTAAGTCCAATTCAGGAGTATGGTGATTTTTCAGAAATTTGCACAAGTGTTGGGCATTTCATTCAAGCTCATACGCCTAAACAGTTGTCATGTGTCTAGAAAATTGGTCCATCTTATGCTCCTGCGCCTGAACAGTACCAGGCTTCCAAGGAGTCAGACGTTTGAAGTGAAAAATTTCCAAGTGTTAGGCGTTTCATCTAGTCACATGCGCCTGAACAGTGCCAAAGCGCCTAAACAGTGCTTATGCGCCTGAACAGTGCCCATGCGTCTAAACCTCATGCGCATAAATAGTGCTCATGCGCCTACATTTTCACTTGTATATATACACAACACTTGTGACTTTTTCATTTATTCACTGATATCCCCTAAACCACTCTCGACACTCATAAACTCATATCATCCAGTTCATCATTATCGATTGTTTGGTGTTAATTCTTCTGATTCATAGGTAGATCCACTAAATCTAAACTTCATTTCGAGATCATATTCATCAGATTTCAAGTTTTCATTTCGAATTTAACTGGCCGTTTTAGTTCTGTGTAGGCGTATGAACCCTAGTCGAATGAAAAATTGAATTTTGTGAATATAATACGAACAATCAACTGAAATTGGACATTGAATGATGATATTGGTGTGATTAAATCAGTATTTCATCAACTTGTGTTCTTGATGATTATGTTCATCAGTCGAGTTTTGAATATGAACAGTCAACTTCATGAATATGTTAATAAAATGTCAAATTAATCACAAATTTCATTCATTAATCTGATTTTGAGGAAAATTTCAATAATTTGGTGTAACACCCGGAAAATTTTAAAAGACGAGAAAGAAAGAATAAATGTGTAGAAAAAGGAAGAAACACTATTTAACCCAAGTTGAGGGGCTAAATGTGTCAAAAGGACAAAACGTATAAAAAGTTGGTACAAAAGTGGGCATGGCCTCCCACACTATCTGCACACCACTTTTCATTCGGATTTTCTAGAGAGAGAAAGAGCAGAATTCGGACTTTGAAGAAAGAAGAAGGAGAATTCGAATTCAAGGTAAGAATTCATCATTTTAAGTTGTTCTTGGCTGGCCTATGCCTCGGTTGTATGCTTATGTGTGTATGTTGTGTTCGTTGTGTGTTTTTGGTGGGTTTCTAGGTGTTTGAAGTCATTTGCAAACTGGTTGAAGAAGTCATACTCGAAGGTTGTCAAAGGTGAGTTCTAGAACCCTCTTTTTACTTGTTTTAACTGATTTTGGGGCTGGAAATGCATGTATGTATGTTTTTACGAAAATGGGTTTTGAACCCGTAAGTATGTGTATGTGTGAATGTGGGTGGGTTATGATTTGGGTGATTTATGATGTTATGATTGAGTTATGTTCATGTTATGATGCTTAGAATGCTAGAACTAAGTTAGAACATGATGAATTGATGAATTAGGACTGATTATGATGTTATTTGTATGTGTTGGTTTCCCATGCGCCTGGATTTGGCCCATGCACCCAACGGTTGAATTTGACTAAGTGTTCCATGTGCCTAAAACTGCCCATGCGCTTAGGCACTCATGCGCATGCATAGTGCCCATGCGCCTAGAAATTTTCCCAGGAGACTAAGTGGTGGGTCGTGCGCCCAAATAGTGCCCATGCGCCTGAAAGTTCCCCATGCGCCTTAGTGTTCCCATGCGCCTGAAAGGCCATGCGCCTACATAGTGCTCATGCGCCTATGCCTTAGAATATTTTCTGAAATTTTGGGGAAAATGTAAAGTGTAGGCTTTGACTTGGGATGTTCCCAGGGGTAATGTAAGTTGACTTTATGATGTCATATGCGATGTGATGATGATGCTATGTATGGTATGGTTATGTTTATGTTATGTTCCTTATTATGTATATTATTTCCGTGGCTTTACGTGGCATGATTATGAAAGTAAATGGAAAGTATTATGTAACGTAAAGTAGAAGATAAAGAAAAAGCGAACATAAAGAATGAATGAATGCATGCATTAATGAATGAATGAAGTAATGAAAAGTCTTGCAAGCAATGTATGGAGGTTCACACCCAATGAAGGGTGTTAGCTCAACTGTGTGCGGGTTAGCTACCCCGAAAGGATGCACACTGGGGTCTAATCTTTGTGATTGACCATATGTATGGGACCCTTATCGCTTGCCCTAGGTACTAGAGTCAGCTTCGTGCACAATGTTCGAGGTCTATGATAGACCTCAGGCCCAGTAACCAGCTTCGTGCACAATGTTCGGGGTATAGCACATGGCATTGGTCTGGAATGAAAGATGAATGATAATGATGAGTGTACTTGCCCCAGGCCCAAGGGTCAGCTTCGTGCACAATGTTCGGGGTACAGTACATGTCATCGGAAGTTAATGAATGTACGTAAGGTACGGTAAGAAAGTTAACGAATGATGATGAAAGATAATAATAAATTATTATCTATGTGTACGTATGATGCATGATCACATGTGAAAGTAAAGAAAGAATGGTTTTAAAGGAAAGAAAAGTATTTTATTTTTATAAAACTAGAACTCACTCAGCAACCCTGACTTTTATGTGTTTCCAGTTGGCAGGTAATGTTGCTAAGGATGGCACGGGGCAGCTACTTGGCATTTTTGGATGGCATCCGTTGTTTAAATTATAATGTTTTTGTGATGTAATGCAACGAGTAATATTTTGTAGTCTGTCAACGATGTATTATTTTGCAAAAGAAATTATATATATATGAAATGGTTTTTTAAAAGAATTCCGCTGCAATATTTAGTAAAGTTAATGTATGTTTTATGCTTTGTGTGCAATGATTGACCAGCTGTAAGCGTTCTGGGAACGGGGCCTTACAAGTTGGTATCAGAGCCAATGTTTAAGTGAATTGGGTAAATATTTTCAAAAGAAACCTAAACTTAAACTGAGAATGGGACAAGGGGAAGGGATGCCAGTCCGAGTAGCTGCGTGCCATCAGGTATTTTCTTAATGTTAACCGGTATTATGTGCGCATGTTATGTGGTTTATGTGCTTCTTAGTAGATTTAGATACTAATGAAGTCAGGATAGGAAATGCTTGGGGTATGAAATGTAAATTATGTGGCTAATCATAACTGGCCATTGTAATTAGGAACTTACTATACTTGACATAAACTAAGCTTTTACCTTGAATGATCGTGTTAGTGTTTGAATCTTATAGCGTGTTATAGGATAGCCAGTGGTAGATCTTCGAAAGCTTCTCGAGGTGGAGGTCATGGTGGACGTGGTGCTGGACCACGAGTCATAAGAGGAAGGCCTCGAGCTGAAGAGGTGGCTCATAAAGAGCCCGAGACCCCTCATCCGGAGGGCGGTGACGAGAGTGCTAACTTAAGGGCCTCGGTGAAGGAGGTTGTTGTAGAGGAGGTTCATCAGGTCATGTAGACGATCTTACCATCTATGGTGACCGAAGTAATAAAGGCCGTAAAAGAAGGGGAAAGGAAGGAGAAGAACCGGTCCTCAGGAGAAAGGGAGCAACCGGGGACTGAGACGGTTGTCTCTACTGATGAGGAAGAAGAAGAAGAGCCTGTGCCGGAGGCAGCACGAGGCTGTAACTATGGGGCATTTCAAAGATGCAAGCCCCCAACTTTCGATGACAATGGCACTGCTGCTGCTGCTCACCGGTGGGTGAGAGAGATGGAAGCTATACTTGATATCAGCGAGTGCCGGGAGGATCAGAAGGTGAAGTTTGCCACTCATCATTTGTGGACTCGGCTCTATGCTGGTGGGACAATATCATCCAAGCCGAGGGTAGTAGGGCAATTGGAAGAATGAGGTGGCCTGAGTTGAAGAAGCTTGTGATCGAGGAGTTCTGTCCTCATAGGGAGCTCGACAAGGTTGAGAGGGAGTTCCTGCAGTTGGAGGTGGGAACCATGACACATCAGCAGTACACCACCAAATTCAACGAGATGGCATGGTTGGTGCCGGATCAGGTGACACCTCTGTCGCGAAAGATCAAGAGGTATATTCAGGGCTTGCCGGCGAATATTCGCAGGCATATGATATCTGCTCGGCCAAGTACGTTTAGGTCGGTCGTCGATCTGGCGGGAAGGCTGTACGACGAGAAGGAAGTGGTGGTGGCTGAGGTGAGCAAGAAAGGCGGTGGTGACCAAAACTGGAATGGGAAGAGGTTTGGTCGGGGTGGTGCCCCGGCAAACAACAAGAATGCACGGGTGGATGACCGGCATGTGGTCACACCCGGTGCGGGGTCGAAGAGGTGTGGCAAATGTAGGAAAGAGCACACCGGAGAGTGTAGGTTGGGATCCAATGTCTGTTTCTGGTGTGGAAGGACAGGACATGTGGCGAAGGACTGCAGGGTAAGGAGGTGTTATAACTTTGGCGAGGAGGGCCACATGATTAGGGAATGCAAGAAGCCGAGGGCTGAGAGTTCCGGGGTAAAGAAAACAGCCGGGACTGAAGGTCAGAAAGCTAGCGCCAGGGCTTTCACGATGACCAGGGAGGAGGCTAGGATGGACCCAGATGTTGTGTCAGGTACGTTTCAAGTAAACCAAACTCTTGCTTCTGTGTTATTTGATTCAGGTGCTAGTAGGAGTTTTATTTATGCTGCCTTCTGTGCTATGTTGCCTGTTAGTAGTAGGAGTATTGATGAGCCCTTCGATGTAGAAACTGCCATAGGTAAGTCCACCAGGATTGTTGACCTGATTGAAGGCTGCGATATAGAATTAGAGGGTCATAAATTTCCTGCTAGATTGTTTGTGATGACCTTAGGCGGGTTTGATGTAGTCCTAGGAATGGATTGGTTGGCGGACCATGAGGCGAGCATTGTGTGTCGTAAGAAGATGATTCGACTGAGAGCGCCCGACGGGAGTTCGGTGACGATCTACGGTGATCGAGTTACGACTATTTCGAAGGTGATTTTGATGGTGGTGGCGGGAAAATGCATGAGACGTGGATGTAGTGCCTACTTGGCCTATGTGAAGGATGTGGATACGTCAACACCACAACTGTCAGATGTACCGGTTGTGTGTGACTTCACAGACGTGTTCCCAGAAGATTTACCAGGTGTGTCACCGGACCGTGAGATCGAGTTTCAGATCGACTTGAGACCCGGTGCCCAGCCTGTTGCTAAGGCACCGTATTGGTTGGCTGCGACCGAGATGAAGGAGTTGATGGAGCAACTGCAGGAGTTGCTTGATAAAGGGTTCATTAGACCGAGTATCTCTCCATGGGGTGCTCCGGTCTTGTTCGTGAAGAAGAAGGATGGTAGTATGAGGATGTGTATTGACTACCGTGAGTTGAATAAGTTGACGGTGAAGAATCGGTACCCGCTACCAAGGATTGATTATTTGTTTGATCAGCTCCAAGGTTCCAGTTGGTTCTCGAGGATAGACCTTTGATCTGGCTACCATCAGTTGAAAGTAAAGGAACAAGATATTCCTAAAACAGCTTTTTGCACGCGTTATGAACACTACGAGTTTCTCATTATGTCTTTTGGTTTAACAAACGTGCCAGCTGCTTTTATGGACTTGATGAATAGAGTGTGTCGGCTAATGTTGGATAAATCAGTGATTGTGTTTATCGATGATATCCTGATTTATTCGAGGAGCGAGGAAAGGTTATAGCTTATGCATCATGATAGTTGAAAGCTCATCAGGTGAATTACCCTGCTCATGACTTGGAGTTAGCAGCTGTGGTCTTTGCACTAAAGATTTGGAGGCACTACTTATATAGGACAAAGTGCACGATCTTCACTGACCACAAGAGCTTGAAGTACTTCTTCTAATGGAAGGATCTAAACATAAGGCAGAGGCGATGGTTGGAGCTCATAAAGGATTATGATTGCGAGATCCATTACCATCCGGGCAAGGCCAACGTAGTGGCGGATGCCCTCAGCCGAAAAAAGAGACCCGAGCCGATTCGGGTGAAGGCTTATCAGTTGATTATGACCTCTGATGTGATGAAGCAGGTCAAGGAGTTTCAAGACGAGGCATTGAAAGAAGATCGTCTTAACTCCCAAAGGATGAGAGGTATGGTCACGGAGTTGGGTGAAAACACACTCGGTCTTAGAAGCTGATTCGGATGGATGTAGATCCCTCGTTACAGGGATTTACGTGGGAGGATTATGGATGAAGCTCATAAGACTCGATACTCCATTCATCCCGGTGCTACAAAGATGTATCAAGATATGAAGAAAGATTATTGGTGGCCAGGTATGAAGCACGATATAGCGGAGTATGTGAGTAAGTGTCTTACTTGCTTGTAAGTGAAGGCCGAGCATCAGAAGCTGTATGGGAAGATCCAACCGTTGGATATACCGGAGTGGAAGTGGGAGCATATCACCATGGACTTTATCACGAAGCTACCGCGTACCGCGAAAGGGTATGATGCCATATGGGTGATAGTTGATCGTTTAACGAAGAGTGCTCACTTCCTACCGATCCGCGAGACATATCCATCCGAGAGGTTGGCAGATTTGTTCATTAAAGAGATTGTGACTCGTCATGGTGTGCCGGTGTCTATTGTTTCCGATCGTGACACCTGGTTTACATCTAAATTTTGGAAGAAATTCCATGATGCTATGGGGACGAGGTTACACATTAGCATGGCTTATCATCCACAGACGGATGGTCAGTCAGAGAGAACCATTCAGACGCCAGAAGATATGCTTCAGACATGCGTCATTGACTTTGGGGGAAGTTGGGATGACCACTTAACGTTAGCTGAGTTCTCGTATAATAATAGTTATCATGCCAGTATTGGTATGCCCCCTTATGAGATGCTATACGATAGAAGATATAGAACACCCGTTTGTTGGGGTGATATTGGTCACAAGGAGTTGGGAAGTATTGAGGTGATTGAGGCTATGACTAAGAAGCTCGAAAAGATCAAAGCCTTTATGAAGGCAGCCAAAGATAGGCAGAAGTCATATGCCGATAAGAGACATAGACCGATTGAATTCCAGGTGGGCGATAGAGTTATGTTGAAAGTCTCACCTTGGAAAGGTATCATTCGGTTCAGGAAGCGGGGCAAGTTGAGCCCGAGATACATAGGGCCTTTCTGAATTATTGCTCAAGTAGGAGAGGTGGCCTATAGGTTAGAGTTACCAGATGAGTTAAGTGGAATTCACCCGACATTCCATGTATCTCATCTGAGGAAGTGTTTAGCCGATGAAGATATGGTTGTACCACTGGAAGATATTGAAGTTGATGAAAGGCTTAATTATGTGGAGCAACCAGTGGCAATCATTGACCGTAAGGAGAAACGGTTAAGGAATAAAGTGGTTCCTCTTGTGCGTGTACAGTTGAAGCATAGGAAGGGATCTGAGACTACGTGGGAGACTGAAGAAGAGATGAGGCAGCATTACCCACATTTGTTTGAGGAATAATAGGTTTCGGGGACGAAACCTTTATAAGGGGGTGGGCTTGTAACACCCGGAAAATTTTAAAAGACGAGAAAGAAAGAATAAATGTGCAGAAAAAGGAAGAAACACAATTTAACCCAAGTTGAGGGGCTAAATGTGTCAAAAGGACAAAAAGTACAAAACGTTGGTACAAAAGTGAGCATGGACGCCCACACTATCTGCACACCACTTTTCATTCGGATTTTCTAGAGAGAGAAAGAGTAGAATTCAGACTTTGAAGAAAGAAGAAGGAGAATTCGAATTCAAGGTAAGAATTCATCATTTTAAGTTGTTCTTGGCTGGCCTATGCCTCGGTTGTATGCTTATGTGTGTATGTTATGTTCGGGTGTGTGTTTTTGGTGGGTTTCTAGGTGTTTGAACTCATTTGCAAACGGGTTGAAGAAGTCATACTCGAAGGTTGTCAAAGGTGAGTTCTAGAACTCCCTTTTTACTTGTTTTAACTGATTTTGGGGCTGGAAATGCATGTATGTATGTTTTTATGAAAATGGGTTTTGTACCCGTAAGTATGTGTATGTGTGAATGTGGGTGGGTTATGATTTGGGTGATTTATGATGTTATGATTGAGTTATGTTCATGTTATGATGCTTAGAATGCTAGAACTAAGTTAGAACAGGATGAATTGATGAATTGGGACTGATTATGATGTTATTAGTATGTGTTGGTTGCCCATGCACCTGGATTTGGCCCATGCGCCCAACGGTTGAATTTGACTAAGTGTTCCATGCACCCAAAACTGCCCATGCGCCTAGGCACTCATGCGAATGCATAGTGCCCATGCGCCTAGAAATTTTCCCAGGAGACTAAGTGTTGGGTCATGCACCCAAATAGTGCCCATGCGCCTGAAAGTTCCCCATGCGCCTAAGTGTTACCATGCGCCTGAAAGGCCATGTGCCTGCATAGTGCTCATGCGCCTATACCTTAGAATATTTTCTGAAATTTTGGGGAAAATGTAAAGTGTAGGCTTTGACTTGGGATGTTCCGGGGGTAATGTAAGTTGACTTTATGATGTCATATGTGATGTGATGATGATGCTATGTATGGTATGGTTATGTTTATGTTATGTTCCTTATTATGTATATTATTTCTGTGGCTTTACGTGGTATGATTATGAAAGTAAATGGAAAGTATTATGTAACATAAAACGGAAGATAATGAAAAAGGAAACGTAAAGAATGAATGAATGCATGCATTAATGAATGAATGAAGTAATGAAAAGTCTTGCAAGCAATGTATGGAGGTTCACACCCAATGAAGGGTGTTAGCTCAACTGTGTGCGGGTTAGCTACCCTGGAAGGATGCACACTGGGGTCTAATCTTTGTGATTGACCATTTCTATGGGACCCTTGTCTCTTGCCCTAGGTACTGGAGTCAGCTTCGTGCACAATGTTTGAGGTCTATGATAGACCTCAGGCCCAGTAACCAGCTTCATGCACAATGTTCGGGGTATAGCACATGGCATTGGTCCGAAATGAAAGATGAATGATAATGATGAGTGTACTTGCCCCAGTCCCAAGGGTCAGCTTTGTGCATAATGTTCGGGGTACAGTACATGTCATCGGAAGTTAATGTATGCACGTAAGGTATGGTAAGAAAGTTAACGAATGATGATGAAAGATAATAATAAATTATTATCTATGTGTACGTATGATGCATGATCACATGTGAAAGTAAAGAAAGAATGGTTTTAAACGAAAGAAAAGTATTTTATTTTTATAAAACTAGAACTCACTCAGCAATGCTGACTTTTATGTGTTTCCAGTTGGCAGGTAATGTTGCTGAGGATGGCACGGGGCAGCTACTTGGCATTTTTGGATGGCATCCGTTGTTTAAATTATAATGTTTTTATGATGTAATGCAATGAGTAATATTTTGTAATCTGTCAACGATGTATTATTTTGCAAAAGCAATTATATATATATGAAATGGTTTGTTTAAAAAAATTCCGCTGCAATATTTTAGTAAA
This sequence comes from Flaveria sonorensis, assembly GCA_025506505.1. NCBI lineage: Eukaryota > Viridiplantae > Streptophyta > Magnoliopsida > Asterales > Asteraceae > Flaveria > Flaveria sonorensis. The sequence continues at coordinate 24,513,220 of CM046439.1, read as the reverse complement.
GTTAATGTATGTTTTATGCTTTGTGTGCAATGATTGACTAGCTGTAAGCGTTCCGGGAACGGGGCCTTACAATAAGGAACAAACATAGCAATTACACGACAACCATTTGAAGGAGAACAAACAATTCCAAGTGGGGGAGCATGTCTTCCTTTACAATTCAAGGCTTTGGTTGTTTCTTGGAAAATTAAAATCAAGATGGATAGGTCCTTACCTCGTGAAACAAGTATTTGCATATGGCACCATTGAAATCGAACATCCAGACGGAAGAGTTTTCAAAGTGAATGGCTATTGATTGAAACATTACATCGAAGGCCCGGTGGATGAGGAGTTGGAGGTTGTGAATCTTCACCCCAGGAACAACTAATGCGGGGTCGAGTCAAGCTAAGGACTCGTTAATAAACTAAGCACTTTCGTGAGGCAACCCGAGGGTTTGAACGCATTATGGTATTTTATTCTCTCTTTTTATGAGTTCTCAATTAATTTAATGTTTAGAAATTTGTTGGTTTTTCTTGTACCATGATCAAACTCGAGATTTGATTATCCACGTCACTCGGTAAGTATTTCTTTGGTAATTATGCTAAGCATTAGGAATGCCGATACCTAAATATCAAAACTAATATCTTTTGGTCAACCCGTTTAAATTTAAAAAAAAAAATCTTTTTGTTATTTATATAAAAAACAAACAATATATATATATATATATATATATATATATATATATATATATATATATATATATTATTAGGTAATTATAATGAGACCAATAAAAATTTTAATTATAAGATAATTTTTCTTATTAATTAAGAATTTTTGAAAAAACATTTGTTATAATCATGACTTAGTGGGTCATGACCTTGACTTTTGCATTGTAGAAGTCTTCAAACCCATTGTTATGATTCTGACCATTTTTGTTATGGCCATACCATATTTGTTGGTCAAACATTCAGGTCAAACAAAAAAATTAATTTAAATCAAAAAACCCAAAATGAAACCGTAGATCTACTTCATCTTCTCCATCTTCTTCTTCATCATCCCATCTCCACCTTCACAACCATCTCCACCACAACCACCCTCCCCATCCCGTCAACCTACCCCCATACCACCAGCCTACCCACTCGTAGCCTTCACCCACAACCGCAACTCCTCCCTTGAACCCAACCCCTCCCGTCGCACCACCTACCCACAGCCGTCGCCACTCACCACCCGTCGCACCACCTACCTGCCGTCATACAACCACCACCCCCCCCCACCCAAAGCAACCACAACTGCCACAGCTATCTCCACCTCCACAACCATCATGACCCCCCCCCCCCCCCCTTAAGCATCACCTTCACACCTCCATTACCAGTCGCCACACCAACCACTAACCCCCTCCCCCTCTTCGATTTCAGCCCACTCCTCTTCATTTTTTGATCTTTCTTCTACAAAGCTATCCAACTAGCAATTTGTTTTCTTTTCTTTTCTTTTATTAATGTTTTTCTTTGTTGTTCTTGGAAGATTAAAAGAGTTGATTCAAAGCACTTTCATGATAGGTTGTGATGAAAATTATGTTATATTGGGTTTATCTTCATATAATTGACCCATAGTATGATATTTCCCATGTCTTTTGGGTTGAATAGGTTATGGATATATATTTTTTTTGTTGCAATTGTTGAGATGAAGCTCGTGTTGTTTTGATTTAGCTTGGTGGATGTGTGGTTAATGATTCTTGTTTGAATGCATCAAATTAGCTCATGAGACAACTTAAATTTCATTTTGTTCCACTTTTGGTGTAGGGTTAGAATCATCATGACAAGCTCATTTCTAGTTGTTGGATGATTAATTAGAGTTGTTATTTAATTTACATTTTGGATAAAATCATGGGGTATTGTTTAAAGCATGTTTTCAACTTCATTTTTATGTCTTGAAGGTTGTAATTTAGTATAATGTGCCTCATGAGTTTCGTAGTTATTGTTTGAATCTCTTGTGATGTCAGTTCATCAATTTTGGGTTTGGAATATTTTGATGTGTGACTGTTGATTTATGTATGTGTGTATGTGTGTATGTATATATATAAATATATATCTGTATACATGTACACACATGTATTGTTTAAATAATTATCTCACATTTTCATTTTTGCAGGTGATGGGGAATGACAACCTTCATAGGTTTCTTAAATTCGAGCAAGGCAGCGAGAGGGCTAAGCGATATGAAGCCATTCGCTTAAGGAACTTTGAGCCATCATGCACGATTTGCATGTCCACCTTGGGGAGAAGGCTCATGTTGACGCTATGCTCACGAAACCATGGAAACGTTTCTTCTCGATTCGTCAGCCTCAATATAAAGAGCTAGTGTTGGAATTTTGTGCTACTTATCGATTTGCTCACCCAGTCACTGACTTACATGATAAGAATGCCATTTCTTTCAGATTGGGTGGTGAGGAGCACAAACTATCTGTTGCTCAGCTTGGGGGCATGCTTGGCATCTATATAAAATCTGAGTTGAAAAGAGCGCCATTTCTTCAAAGTCTAAAGAAGGTTGATCAAGGAACTCTCGCTGTATTTTGGCGTGAAATTGGCACGGGAAATCATTGCCCAATAAATCGATACTCAGCTACGAGAACCCTTTCATCGTTAATTTAACCGTGCAATTACACATTTGATCTGTGGTAGGAAAAACAAAAGGGGTGTGGTGTCCCATAAGGATTTATACTTTTTATATGCCTTAATCAAGCAAGTGCCATGTAATTTGGCTTATGCTATGGCACAGTTCTTCTCCTCATGAATCGGGACAAAGCCTGCCTATAAATACTGTGGTGGTTCTTTCATTACACAGTTGGCTTTATCTTTTAATTTTATGACTGATGATGTTGTTTCAGGCTTGACACCTCTATTCCTTACGTTACTCATTAGCACCTCCATGTTAGAGAATATGAGTTTGGAAATCCATGGCAGCCTACATAGTTAGGTGGCAGGGAAGCATCTATGATAGCCATTAAAGAAGAGGTACCAGCCCCTCCACCACCTGTCGACTTGTCCGTGCGCATCGATCAGCTTGCTCAAACCCAAGAGATGCTTGTCCAGTCCGTTCTCAGATTTCAGCTTCTATTCAGTGGATTGTCGAGGCGCTACAACAATCTACTCGTTATGCAAGTCGAGAGCCACGACCCTTCCCACCACAACCTTCTGGGGTTGATCTCATAAAGGGATAGTCTGATGCTTTCCATTTATGTTTATGTGCTTTTGATTTGAGTTGTACTCTTTTGTGTATTTGTTTGTACAAACTCATAAAAACTATGTGTTATAGTCGTTTCTAGTAGTTGTTCTTATTAATATCTTTTATGCTTTGTTTCCATTTTGTTGATTCTTATTTTTGCTTCTGGTTATGCTTGTTAGATCATCTTGGACTCTTGGTTACGTGATTCGTGAGGTTGCTTTGGGCTTATTTAGAATTTGATCGCGCGCGTCAGGAATTTTTTATTAGGGGAGCTTTTGTTCTCTCTTTCATTTTCGCTTGCATGCTCATTGCATCTAATTGCATTGTTTTTACATATTTTGGCACATTGAGGACAATGTGTTATTCAAGTGTGGGGATGTTAGGGATTTTTGTATGATTTCATCAATACCATCATTTCTATATGTTTTTGCGTCTAATAACTAATCCTTTTTGGGTAAATTTTTTTTATGGTGTCTTGCTTAAATCTTAGATCCTTAGGCATAAGTTACTTTTGAAATTACAAACTTAATAGAATCCAACGAAAACGTAATAAATATGTGAAAATATCGTAATAATTTGACGTGTTGAGTGGAATATGTTTATGCCTACGGTTGCACCTACTTCCCATCACCTTCGTTTTCGTGAGTCAATTTTTGTGCCTTTTGAGCATTCTCTCTTCATTACATATTATATGCTCACATTTTTGTTAATTATAGAGTGACCCGAATGTTGAATTCATTTTAGAACTTGGTAAAATGATTCATTTCAAAATCATGAACTAAGATGTTGCATGAAAATGATTGAAGCATTAGCAAAACCCATCTTGTGTATGATGTTTTCATTTCTCTTCCCTTACGATCATCACCCTTAGTTACCCTTGTTGAGCCTAACACTTGCTTTTATTGTTTTACCATCAGTCATAACCTAATTAGCAAAAAGGAACATCAGTAGATCAGAAGATGTATAGATCATTGATAGGCTCACTGATGTACCTTATGCTAGTCGACCAAACATCATGTATGCAGTTTGCATGTGTGCAAGATATCAGGCAGATCCAAAAGAATCACACATCAATGTTGTGAAGAGAATTTTCAGATACTTGAAAGACAAACCAGCACTTGGCCTTTGGTATCCTAAAGATGGAGATTTTTCTTTATTTGCATACACTGACAGTGATTATAGTGGATGCAACATTAGGAGAAAATCCACAACAGGAGGATGTCAGTTTTTGGATCAAGATTGATCTCCTGGCAGTGCCAGAAACAAACAAACGTGTCTATATCAACAGCCGAGCCAGAATACATAGCTGCTTCTGCATGCTGTTCTCAAGTGCTTTGGACTCAAAACCGAATGCTTGACTATGCCTTTAATTTTCACAAAACACCCATACACATAGACAATTTTGCTGCCATGTTCAAAACTAATAATCCTGTTCAACATTCCAAAACAAAAAATATAGACATCAGATATCACTTTCAGAGAGATTGCTCTGAAAAGAGTCTGAATAAATTGATCAAAGTTCGTACTGGCAATCAATTGGCTGACCGCTTTACCAAACCATTTGATTCAACAAGATTTGAATTTTTGGTTTAGTCACTTGGTATGATCAACTATGAACCAAACAAGTAATGTTTTTCAAAACATTAACATCATACAAGCTTGATTTTGTTAAAGTACAACCATCAAACACTCATTTTCTTAAAATCAAGTTATCAGACAAACATTCATGTTTTCAGAATAACAAACAATTTTGAATCACACGTGGCTACTCATGAGAAATGTTAGTACACTAAATTACTTTTTCACTTGAGTCATTTTCCACCAATAAAGATTGACATACTTTGTATGATGTATGGATAGGCTCAGCATGGGACACCTAACATCACATTCAATAATGAAGAACTAAATTATCATGATTGTGTGGTAAGAAGCACCCATCTTAGTTTATGGTAAGTTTTGATCTATTCAATATGGATTGCTTCTAAAGTAACTCATATACACCAAGTGAAACAGTTTGTAAACTGCTCAATCATACAAGTGTGTCCTTTGTTATGATTATCATAGACCTAGAATACACTAAGGCATCCTTTGTTATGCTAAGCACAAACCTGGATGACCTACATCATGATCCAAAAAGATTCCCAATGAGAAACACATCCATCTTGGATAAATCATCAATAAAGTCTTTCATAGACTACATTCCTTGTGAATGAATCAAAAAAGTGCAAAAGAATCCCAATATGGATAAATCAATAAGGATCAAATTAAGCATTTATACTCCTAAGTAGCTCGGTTATAAGTATTGAAAGTGCTTTCTCCCATATCTTGAGGAGTGTTGATCTTAATAGACAATTAGGTGTGGTGTACATACAAATCATCTAAATATACCCAAAACATGATAATCACTCACTATTTAAATCAATCATTAATACCATGCATGAGTTTAAATGGACAACAATATCTACAATCAACATTATATTAGTCTGTGTCTATTCTCAACTATCATTCAATCAACTCAATGAGGATTTAAGACTAGTATGATCTCATATCATGTAAAAAGGATTCATGTCAAGCATGACAACCATACATTTTTAGTTAGATGAAGTGTCATCTCTCTAAATGTTAATCATTTATCATGCAAACAAACAAATTGGACTTTGATAATTTCCATCAAGCAATTTCAAATTTTTGTCATTTTATAAAGGTTTTTTTTATAAATATGCAAAACAATTTAGGGGGAAAAATGAAAATGGAAATATCAAATGCAGCACGTTAGATCTTGGAATAATAGGTCTAGATCATTTTGTATAGGCTTAGAACTTTAATCAATACATGTAATGAATATTTGTAATTCATTGTGTATATATATAGGTTAACCCATATGTGCGTTGATTTATGTGTATGATTACAGGTACAAACATTATACTTGGTCAATTTTTGAAATTGACTAAGTGTAAGAAACATCTACGGATGAACATTTTTGTTCTTTCGTAGATATCTTTCTTACAAGACTTTCATCAGAAGATCTTCTACGGATGAATATGGGTATTCACTGATGAACAAACACCATACATGAAGAAAAAAAGTAGCTGCGGAAGAACAAAGTAGCTGTGGAAGAACAAAGTAGCTGCGGAAGAACCAGACACGTATATCATACAAGTGTTTCAAGTCAACAAGTCAATCACAGTCTCCAAGAGATTCCCTGTTTCCTTAACAGAAACACGTGTGTCTAAAAATATGAGTCCTAGGTTTCACATCAAGAAGCAGGAAGCAACGGCGACAAAAATACCATCACATCGTTTCGCACGATCAACACAAACCCTAGCAGCCGTCACATCAGCACACCAAAAATCATAAACACAATCATAGCATAGAATTTTGTTAGCAATTATTATTTGATTCTTTGTAATCATTAATCAGTTTTAATGAATTACGTTTGATTCAAAACATTATTCTTTGCATATTGTTGATATCGTTTGATCATTTATTGTTTATTTTCTCTGGCATCGATATTTATTTGTTAATCAATTAAACAACGATTAATGGTAATTCCGCAATCATTAATTCGAAACCAATCTAACACTGATAATTCCTGATTACGATCCTTGGATTCACAGGTGGTATCAGAGCTAAGTGCTCATTGATCTAGATCGATTGATCTATTGGTGTTAGAATTGTTTAATTGAATAGATCTATCAGTTTTTGACTAGATCTATAGTTTTTTTCTAAACAAAAGTAATTTGGTGTGAAGATTTAAAACTCAATAAATCAGTGATTTGTCTTTCAGCGAGTATTGTTACATTGCTCGGTTAACATTGATCTATATTCAAATTAATTGAAACATAGATCTGTGTTATTGGCTGACATTCATTAACTGTTCATAAGAAACTTTGTTTTAGTTAAAACTTCAATAATTGACTAAAATGAGTAGCTTTGTCGGTGGATCATCGTACCAGCCTCCAAAGTTGGAAACGAAAGCAGACTTTAAGTCCTTGAAGATCAAGTTCAGAAATCATGTGAACTACACTGATTCTGACTTATGGGTATTAATAACTGAAGGTCCTTATATTTCACCCACCCTTGGGCTGGATTATAATGACAAAAATCAACCCATAAGTACAAAAGATCTGTCACCTGATGATGTTAAAAAGGTTAAAGTTGATATTAGAGCATACAGTTTGCTCAGTATGGCTTTGCCTGAAGAAATACTAATCAGGTGTGAGAATTATAAAACAACAAATTCCTTGTGGAAGATACTTCATACTCTTTGTGAAGGGAGTGATGAAATCAGAAGCATTAGGAAGGACACACTTCGCTCATAATATGAAACATTTCATCATATTGAGGGTGAATCAATTCCTCAACAACTTCATAGGTTTATGCAATTGGTAACCGAGATGAACATCATGGAGTTGAAGTATACAAATGAGGAATTGAACAGAAAGATGCTCCATACATTGCCTGAAAGTTGGAAGCAAACTGTGTCCATGTTCAAGAACACCATTGATCTCAAAGCAACTGGCTTAGATACTTTGGTAGCTAAAGTTGAGGCTCTTGAAATGGATGAAAAATCAAGAAACAAGAGTGTGAGAACACATGTCACACCTTATCATTAAAAAGAAAATAAAAGTGCTGGAAGTGCTTTTATTTCTAACAATGATAGTGACAACTCTTGTACTTTGAGTGAAGATGAAGAAGAAGTAAGTTTTTATGCATCAAAGCCTTCAAAGAAATCTTCCCAAAGTAAATCTGGAAAAGGAAAAGGAAGACCTGATGATAGAAAAGATGCATCTACATCAGCAGCAAAGTCTTCAACAAACAACAACCAAGCAGAGCCCATTACTGTGATTCTGGATACTGAAGAACAAAAAGCAGCATTTGCAGCCTTTTGTTCAAGTTTTCAAGCCTACTTAGGAAGCACCTTAACACCTACAAATATCTGCCAACAAGACTTGGAAGAACTACATCCAGATGTAGTAGAGGTGATGGATCTTTAATGGCAAATGGCAATGATTGCTTATAGAGCCAAACAATACTTGAGAAGAAACAAAAATTTGGCTGCAGCAAGCTAAACATCAAAGATTGGTGTTGATAAGTCAAAGGTAAGATGTTTCAAATGCAATCTCTATGGGCACTTCTCAAGAGAATGTAATCAACAATCAAATCCTGACATGAGACAACAGCAGCAACATCAGTCTCATCAACATCAAACTCATCAAACAACAACATCTCAGAGATCTTATAGACAACCACAGCTAACCAACTCATCCCTACCAGCCACAAATGCATCAGCAGGACCTAGTAATTCTAAAGAAACTGGACTGATCATTCTCTAAGATGGAACCTGTGACTGGAGCATGTATGAGAAGGAAGTTTTGGAAGAAAATCAAGCTTTAATGGCCCACATGGAGAACAAAGTTCCACTTATGGCTAGAGAGGTAAGAGATAGATTGTGTTCATCAGTGTGTGTTGAGGAAGTTGAAAGATATAGAGTCCATGCTCAACAACTGGCTTATAAAGTAAAAGAAATAATGATTTTGAATGAATCTCATGTAAGAGAACATAAATTATATTAATTCAAAATTAACTCTTTACAACAAGATTTAGATAAATTTGTTTCAGAAAATTATAGCTTAAAAGCACAAGTTGAGCATCTGACCACTTCCTTAACTAAATCCATGGCTGATCATGCATCTACTGAAGTGAAACTTCAGAAGTTTCAACTTTCATCTCAGCAATATGAGAAATTATTGAATTCTCATATTGAATCAAAGAACAGGTATGGGTTGGGATATAATGCTGTTGCACCTCCTCTGAATGATAACTATACAACTTTACCTGAATCAATGACAAATAGCTTGACAAATCATTTTGTGCCATGCACCAAGTTTGAAACAAAATGTACTGAACAAGTTAATAACAATGAATCTGAGGTGAGTGAAACTGAGTCTTCTGAATCAGATAAAATCAAACAAAATGAATCAGCATTTGACTTTGATGGATGTGATGACTTGGATGATTCTGATGAACATGATGATAACTCTGCGGATCAACTGAACATTGGCAAGAATGTTTTAGTTGAAACAATCATTCCCAAAGTACTTGAGCAAACAAAGTTACCATATCCTCCAAAGCAAAGAAACATGTTGAAGACTATTTGCAAGAGATTGCTCAGCTAAATGAAGGTCTTCAAGTACTTTATCAGTAACAAAAACCTTCAACTGAAGTGATTGAGAAGTGTACATCTACTGAAGTACACAAATCTTCCTTAGAAACTAAAAAGAAGCAAGTATCAGCAGAACTTCTCCGGAAGAAGAAACATCCTTCAGTAGCAGATATGCGAAAAAAAAATCTACTGAATCAGTAGATGATCTACGGAAGGCAAAAGAAATGACCAAAAAGAAAACAACTCAAAAAGGTGTGAGCTCAAAGCAACAAACTTCAGCTGATAAACATGAACCTTTTGACATCATGTCAGGAAAAGGAAAGGAGTCAGTTTCAGTAAAGTTTGAGAAGGAATTGAAGACTCTAAGACAGCAAAAGAAGAAGAAATTGATTGAGTCTGATAATGAGTCAGAAGAAAAGTATTGCAAATGGTGTGACATGAAAAATCACAACACTGAAGACTGCTACTTCAGCAACTATTGCTCCCTCTGCAATATGAACAATCACATGACTTCAGACTGTTACTTCAACAAACATTGTGCTATTTGTAACAAAAATAACCATTCCACTCAGGAATGTTATTTTAACAAAAAGAACAAGACAAAGAGCACAAAGAAGAAACAACCTGAGAAGGATGAATTAGAATCTCAATCAAGAAGATCAAAAAGATTCAAGAATAAAGAAACAACAAAAACAAAAACAAAAGGTGACAAAACCATAAGAGAAATCATTAGTTGATAGTGAACCTTTGAAGAAAAGACAACCTGAACAGAAATCAAAGACTCCTCAACAATCAAAGACACCTCACAAAAAGGTGGAATTGAACAATAAGAAGTCAAATGCTAATGATACTTGCTTTGATAATTTTGAAAAAGGAACTCATGTTTCACATTCAAAATCAAAGGATGATGAAACTTTCAACAATCAAGGATCATCATCAAAGTCAAAACAGCAAACAAAGAAAGAGAAGATGCTTGAGGAAGAGTTTGAAAAATCAGAACAAAATTCCACAAGTTCATCATCAACAGAATCATCCTCATCATAAACAACACACAATGAATCAATTGAATCTAAAATTAATACTAAATCTTCAAGACTCATTCATGAGGAAATTAAAATTTTAGACTCCACAGGATCACCCAAGATCATTAAGACTTGGGTTTCCAAATCTAATTGATTTCTTTAATTGTGCAGGAACAATCTTGGAGAGCTGACAACAAGTGGTATGTTGACAGTGGTTGTTCCAGACATATGACAGGAAACTATTCTCTTCTCCATGACTTCAAACATAAAATGCTTCTTATGTGGAATTTGGTGGGGATAAGAAGGGAGGTAAAATAGTTGGTGAAGGAATCGTAACTAATGGTGTGCTCAAATTTGAGAAAGTAAATTATTGTGAAAATTTGCAATATAATTCATTGAGTGTGTCTCAAATTTGTGATCAAAATTATACCACATATTTTGATAACACTAATTGTTACATTCTTAAGCCAGGTTTTGCAGTTTCAGAAGATTGGATCCTTCTTAAAGCATCAAGAAAAGGAAACACATATGTTTTGGATATAGCACTCATAAACAATGAAACATGCCTGCTATCTAAGTCATCAGAAGATGAATCTCAGTTGTGGCGTAGAAGGCTTGTTCATTCCAACTTGAAGAACATGAATAAATTGGTGAAAAATGACTTAGTCATTGGATTACCAAAGAAAGAATTTCTTGTTCAAACCATTGTCCTTCATGTTATAAAGGAAAACAATGTAGAGTGTCACATAAATCCAAAATAATAAATACAAACTCTCCACCACTCAAATTGCTTCACATGGATCTTTTTGGTCCAACTAATGTTATGAGCATTGGAAAAAGGCAATATTGTTTAGTGGTTGTGGATGATTTCACTAGATTCACATGGGTCTTTTTCTTAAAACAAAAGAGTGAAACATCAGAAACCTTAATGGAGTTTGTCACAAAGATTGAAAATCAACTTGATTTAAAAGTTAAAATTTTTAGGAATGACAATGGGACTGAATTTGTTAATACTGTCTTAGATTCATTTTGCAGGAATAAAGGCATATCAAGGCAATTCAGTGCACCAAGAACTCCACAACAAAATGGATTTACTGAAAGAAGAAACAAAACTCTCATTGAAGCAGCAAGAACAATGCTAGCTGATTCACAATTGCCAATCACCTTTTGGGCTGAAGCAGTGAACACAGCATGCAATGTTCAAAACAGGACATTAATTGTCAAAGAACACAATAAAACACCTTATGATCTTTTATTTAAAAGAAAACCTTACATAGGATATCTTAGAGCTTTTGGGTGTCATGTATCTGTTTTAAACACAAAAGAACAATTGGGAAAATTTTCAGAGAAAGCCTATGATGGTTTCTTTGTTGGATATTCTTCAACATCTAAATCATATAGAATTTACATTCCACAACAAAACATTGTGGAAGAAACTCCTAATGTGTCTTTTGATGAATCCTTATTTCCTAAATCTGTAAAAGGATCATCATGGTTGTTTGATATAGATGCACTCACAAACTCATTTAACTATGGTTATTTGAATGCTGCAGGTACTGAGGATACATGCTATCCATTTGTTCCTCCAAACATGAATGAAGTGTCATTATCTGCTGATCCTCCAAGAATACAAACTTCAAGTATCCTTGTACAAGGAACACCAAATAATGCCAATAATGCAGCACAAGACCAAGCAAAGGGATCTACATCCTCAGATACTAACACCTCATCAGAAGCTGCTGACTCTGCATCCGCAGATGAGTGTCCTACATCCGGAGATGAGAATATTGGATCAGCTGATGTTCCATTCACATTAGTAGATGTTCCACATATTGGAGATGGTCCATTGAATTCGAAAGTCATTGTCAGCAAGTCAACAAAATACATCCGTAGATGTTCCTGTAACTCCTACGGAAGCACAAAACACATCCGTAGATGTTTCTGTAACTCCTGCGGATGGCACTCACAATGCAGCTGATGTACAAAATGAAAATCATTCAGCTTCCAATGACGATCAATTTGATTACTTCATAAATTCATCATCTCTGCTGGATATATATGCATCAATGCATATGACTAACTTGGAATCATCTATTCCAGTTAGGTCCATTCCAATAACAAGAATTCATAAGACTCATCCAATAAACAACATCATTGGAGATCTCAATGAAAGAACCACAAGAAGCCAAGGGGGAGCTGCAAACATCTGTCTTTTTACTTGTTTTCTTTCACAAGTGGTTCCTCCAAACATTACAGCTACACTAAAAGATAATAGCTGGATTGAAGCCATGCAAGAAGAACTTCAACAATTCAGAAAGCAAAAGGTCTGGAATCTAGTTGATCTTCCTGAAGGACAATATCCAATTGGCACAAGGTGGTTATTCAAAAATAAACTAGATGACAGAGGTATTGTTGTGAGAAACAAAGCTATGTTGATTGCTCAAGGATATACTCAAGAAAAAGGGATAGACTATGATGAAGTTTTTGCACCAGTTGCAAGAATTGAAGCCATTAGAGTATTCCTAGCCTATGCATCATACAAGAAGTTCACTGTTTATTAAATGGATGTGAGGTGTGCCTTTTTATATGGGAAAATTGATGAAGAAGTCTATGTAGCTCAACCTCCAGGTTTTGAAGATCCTGATTACCCACATAGAGTATACAAGCTTGACAAAGCTTTGTATGGTCTTCATCAGGCACCAAGAAAGTGGTATGAAACATTATCATCTTTCTTGTTCAAGCATGGATACAAAAGGGGAACTATTGATCAGACTCTCTTTCTCAAACATGAACATCAAGACCTCTTAGTTGTTCAAATATATGTAGATGACATTATATTTGGATCAACAAACAAGAGACTGTGTGAAAGCTTTGAAGAGTTGATGAAATCTTAGTTTCAAATGAGCTCAATGGGAGAATTAACTTTCTTTCTTGGACTACAAGTTCATCAGAAAATAGATGGCATATTCATCAATCAAGAAAAGTATATTCATCAAATATTGAAGAAGTACAATCTTGCTAATACATCTTCATGCAAAACACCTGCTTCAACAATTGACAAAGTTGTACCTGATCCTACAGGAAAATCTATTGATCAAAGATTGTATAGATCAATGATAGGATCTCTTATGTAATTAACTGCCAGCAGACCTAACATAATGTTTGTTGTATGTGTTTGTTCTAGGTACCAATCAGATCCAAAAGAGTCCCATCTGAATGCTATGAAGAGGATTTTTCAGATATCTCAAAGGGAAACCAGCCCTTGGTCTATGGTATCCAAAAGATGGAGACTTCTCTCTCTACTCTTATTCAGATAGTGACTATGGGGGATGCAACAACAATTGAAAATCCACAATTGGTGGATGTCAATTTTTAGGACCAAGACTTGTTTTATGGCAGTGCCAAAAGCAAACAAATGTATCTGTATCCACAGCTGAGGCTGAGTTCATAGCTACTTCAGCTGGTTGCTCTCAAGTCCTTTGGTTGCAAAACCAATTACTTGATTATGGTTACAATTTCCTTCAAACTCCAATTTATATTGACAATTCAGCTGCTATGTTTATCACTGCTAATCCAGTTCAACATAGTAAAACAAAGCGTATTGAAATCAGATATCATTTTCTGATAGATTGCTCAGAAAAAGGTTTAATCAAGTTAGTCAAAATGGATACAACAAATCAGCTTGCTGATCTATTCACTAAGGCCTTTGATTCAGTTAGATTTAATTTTCTAATTGAGTTTTTAGGCATGACTAACTTAGATTAATCATCATTAACAAAGAAAAGCATGTGTCTGTCCTTGTCTTTATTTATTGTGTCTTCTATTTCTACATGACATATGTTTGGGATATGATAGTACACTGTGCCTTTGCTTGCTTCCTGAGTTCTTAAATTTCTTTAAAAAACTGATCAAAAGTTCTTTGATATGTAAGTAGATTCAACTTGAGTGAAGATTATACTAAGAGCATGCTTAACATAATGAAAAGGTGACTGTTAATGAGAAACTTCATTTTGAGGATCAAGAAAGTAAGTCTTATCCTGATGCGATCAATTCATTCACCTAAGCATACTATGTAAAACACTTTATAACTTCTATCTTTTCATATCATATTCCCTCTGTTTTGTATGAACAAAGACCTGGGTTTATGAACACCATGAGATACATATGTTTTTAACTGGTGAAAAGATCATGATCCTCATCATCCCTCTGTTTTGTGTAAACAAAGATCTGGGTTAAAGGAACCTCTGTTTTACGTAAGTAAAGACCTGGTGACCTGATGATGATCATATCTAAGCTCTCAAAAGAATCCATAGTGATCAACTGTATATTTACATAAGAGCTTTTGTAGCAAAGCATTTATGAGACAACTCATAGGTCTCAAGATAGAATTTATAACTTAATATACATAGTTTCTAAGTGTGAAAAAGTGATGAATTGACTCACAAACGGAGGACAAACTCTAATGTGAATTGAATTTGGAGCCCATAACAGTTTATCTCTAATAAACATGAAAACATGATAAACAGCATGTCTAGTTGATTCCGTACTCTTGTTTGGATTTAAGTGGACAAACATACTTGCAATCAGGACTAGAATTATATGCATGTACATATATTTAATTCAATTTTGTTACTTTTAGTTTATTTATTATGTGTAATCTTTGGACTGTCATGTTCCTTTCATGCTATTTACTTCATAAATTTATGATGAATGCAACACTTTATCATTAATCACAAATTTAGGCGGAGTAGTTATTACATGAAACATAAAAGCTGAATTCAATGATCCAAATTCAAATGAAGGAATTGGAACTTGAGCACTAACTTAGCTGAAGGATACATGAAGTTTTCAAATTATATTTCTTGTGCACAAATTGTTATGAAAACAAAGTCAACAATGTCCAATAGCAATAAATGGTTTTATCAGTTGATTAGGACCATACAATCAAATAAGTTTCAACTTTGCATTTTCAGCATCAGCAGAAGCTACAGTATATTTTCTTGTTCAGTAGATGCTACAGTGTGAAAAAGGAATATGACCATCTGTAGATTGGTAACCTACGGATGTGGTAGTATTTAAAAGTATAATAGTTCCATAGACTGGTAATCTATGAAAATTCAAATTATACTTCATCAAAAATCAGTTTTTAATTCTAAGTCATTCGTAGATGATCTACGGAAGAACTAAAATCTGCGGAAACAATAAAATTGGTAATAAGGATAGGGGGTCCCAGCTCATTTAATAAATGAAATTAATATATCCGAGGGAGTATAAATGATGTTTTTGACTTGCATTTCCATTCACTTTTTCAGAACATCTTTTTCAACCTAGAAAAAAGTTCAGATAAACCCCAGTCCGATAATATTCAAAATTACCAATAACCTTTAAACCTTGCTTGATTCTTGATCTCTGTTCATTACAAGTTCAATAATATCAAGGTAAAATATATCATAATCTGAAATTATGAACTGATTGATTCATCATTTCTGTGTCTAAACTCTTCGTATTCTTAAGTGTGATGATTTTGCTCTAACATAATTTTCTTCATTCTTATGAACAGATGGCTAATCATTTTGCAAGAGAGCACAATGTATGTGCATTCTTAAATCCTGACGACCCTGTAGCAGAAGGATGTCAAGATATCATCAGATACCTATGATGATCCAGGCTTTTCTATGCTTTATCAGCAGAGCCTGTGATTCATCAAGCACACATCATTGATTTCTGGAATTCAGCTCGAATAGAGCAAGTTGGAGAATCTGAGGTGATAGTTGTTGAAATCAAGAATGAAAGGATGAGAGTTGATGAACAAACTATCAGAAGGGCACTCAAGCTGGGAGAACAAGAAGTTGGTCACCCGGATGTATTTGAGAATGAGTACATAGAGAAAGTGTTCTATTTGATGGGATATGATGGTGACTTTGACAAGGGTGAGATAAAGAAAGGGAGATTGTGCAAGCCATATAGATTCTTATGTCACACATATCTAAAGTGCATCTCCAACAGGAAGTCTGGGCTTGATAGATTCTCAAGGCACATTTCTTCTGGCATTATTGGCATTTTTGAGGGAAGGACATACAACTACTCAAAGTACATTTTCAGTTGTCTGTGTGACCACATCAAAGTGCAAAAGGCTGATAAGATGTATATGTTTTCAAGGTTTATGCAACTGATCATCAATGGTGAATTGCCTGGGATAGCAAAAGAAGGTGATGTGTTTGTTCAAGCACATCTGGGGAGATCTATACTGAATAAGATAAGTGGAAAGTATGAAGGAGGAGATATGCCAATGTTTGCAAATGTGACGGATGCTAATGCCAATATTCCACCAGAACTGATGTGGGAAGATCAGCAAGATAGTCAATCTACTGATGTTGGGCAAGACTTACCTTCACATTCCCCTCTTCAATCTCCTATACACCACCATCATCAATCTCCACAAATCCAATCACCAGCCAGTCAACACACCCAACCAATCTCTCCAATTCACCCTCAATCACCCATTCATCAACAACCTCTAACTCCACAAAATCTATCTCCTGAGAGTATTCATACAGAACCCATCTCAGTTACTCAATCTCAAAACTCAGTATACACTAGTGAGACTGAGTTAGTATCTCAAGCAAGTACCATTCCACTCATAATCACCAGCTCAGAAACCCCAGTCATGTCTAACCAAACTGAACCAACATCTCCAATCATTGATCCTCAACAACAACAACAACCTCATCAAGAGAAAATAGATCAAGTAGTTGAGTCTATTTCAAGCTCAGCAAGAATAGCTCCTGCCATAGGCAATGAGGATGAGATTGCTGGTCAACATCAAGAAGGTGAAGAAGAAGCTAACTATGTTGATGTTATAGCCTATTATGAAGATGACCTGAAAGATAATGATATAGATGTGAGCAAAAGTTATCTGGTTGCTGAGTATAACAAACTTATCATCAAATCAAACAAAAGGTTGGAAAGAATTAGAGAGCTCAAAGGAATGTTAAAAGAAAAGGAGGAGCTGATGAACAAACAAGAATCCAGACTGATCAGATTAAGAGAAGATGCTCAAACCAATAATGAAGTAATTGATGCATTGCATGAGCTGGTTGAATAACTTAAAGACTCTGTGAAGCATGAAAAGACTAAAAAAGAGAATCTCATATTAGAAGTTGAACAAGTAAATAACTCTCTCACTGCTTAGTCTATTTTGTTGAAAAGGAAAGATGAACAAATTGATGAGCTCAAGATGAAAATTTGTGCACTTGAATCGAATGTTGTTCCATTAACAAAAATAAAAGAATCCGCTGAAGCATCAAAGCAAATCATTCAGTACTCAAGAAAGAGGAAGTATTTGGGGTACGTAGAGAAAGAGGTGATTAATGTCGAAGATTTGCTAAAAATATCAAGGCCTACATCTCCAGAGCTCACTCCTTCAGTGGATGTTTCCAAAGCAAGGAGTATAAGATTGTTTGATCCAATTGAAATTAAACTTCTGCATCCAAGCTACACTTCATACCTACATGATAAGTTCTTTCTAAAACTCAAAGATGATCAAGCTCAAAATGACCTATGCCTGTATTTGCATATCATACAAGTCATTGACAAACTGCATGCAAAAGTATACAAAAGAAGAAGATATGAGGCTGGACTGTTAAGAGAAGCTAAAATCAAGGAAGTATCTGAACTGAGGATGTCAGAACAAGATGAGCTGGAAATAGTCAATAATCAGAGTGTTATGGAAACTCTCACAATAGAAGAAGACATTTTGGGATTGAGCTTTGAGACACTTCAAATGATATGCAGAATGGAGATCAAGTACAGGTACGATGATCAAAAGGATGCAGTGTCATATTTCAACAAGAAAATGGTGTTAAGAGTCAAAGAGCTTTCAGTTTTAAAGACCTGATTATAAGTGTCTAAGCCTAAGGGGGAGTATTGTTAGATCTTGGAATAATAGGTCTAGATCATTTTGTATAGGCTTAGAACTTTAATCAATACATGTAATGAATATTTGTAATTCATTATGTATATATATATAGGTTAACCCATATGTGCGTTGATTTTTGTGTATGATTACAGGTACAAACTTGGTCAATTTCTGAAATTGACTAAGTGTAAGAAACATCTACGGATGAACATTTTTGTTCTTTCGTAGATATCTTTCTTACAAGACTTTCATCATAAGATCTTCTACGGATGAATATGGGTATTCACTGATGAACAAACACCACACATGAAGAAACAAAGTAGCTGCGGAAGAACAAAGTAGCTGCGGAAGAACAAAGTAGCTGCGGAAGAACCAGACACGTATATCATACAAGTGTTTCAAGTCAACAAGTCAATCACAGATTCTAAGAGATTCGTTGTTTCCTTAACAGAAACACGCGTGTCTATAAATATGAGTCCTAGGTTTCACATCAAGAAGCAGGAAGCAACGACGACAAAAATACCATCACATCGTTTCGCACGATCAACACAAACCCTAGCAGCCGTCACATCAACACACCAAAAATCATAAACACAATCATAGCATAGAATTTTGTTAGCAATTATTATTTGATTCTTCATAATCATTAATCAGTTTTAATGAATTACGTTTGATTCAAAACATTATTCTTTGCATATTGTTGATATCGTTTGATTATTTATTGTTTATTTTCTCTGGCATCGATATTTATTTGTTGATCAATTAAACAACGATTAATGGTAATTCCGCAATCACTAATTCGAAACCAATCTAACACTGATAATTCCTGATTGCGATCCTTGGATTCACACAGCAGAATATGAGCATCATCGTACATTTTAAAATTTGAAATATTAAAACCTGAGGATTTTAAAATTTTGAGTTTTTAAACAAAGAAAAACAGCCAAGCCAAGCAATCACTCAAAAATAGCAGGTTGACACATATACATGCACATATAATTGCTTGTGAGTGATATCTTAACATCTATATATCAATCATGTTAAAATTATAAAATTTTAACAAACAAACAAATTTTTGAAAATATTTCACAATTTACAAACAAAAACAAAAAACCAAGTGTTCACAGCGTATGTATTAAATTACATAGCTGATGAGTAAAATTTTCAAAACAAACAAAAATATTTAAATTTTGTCAACTGTAGACATTGTGGACACACAAACATACATTCGCTATAGCTACAGTTAACCATTAAACATGCAAAATTCACCAAGTGTATATAGTGGACAAACAAACATGCATCCTCTATGCATCTATGAACATACAAGTGTTTACAATGCATGATGTTAGGTAAAACATCTGTTGCGAATACAGTGGTTTTCCACAACGCATTATTAAAATCAGTCAATCGTTGTAGAAATAGTGCAAGTGTACACATCGTATGTACATAGGTAAGAATACGTTGTACACAATCATACAAGTGTTCACAGCGCATGAGAGTAAGTTATCCAGTGTGAATAGTCTTAAAAAAATCAAAGTGTACATAGCGCGTGACCACTCAGTTATTCGCTGTGAACATCCAAAACAATCATTTAAGTATGCATAGCGCATGAATAAATGTTCATCCTCTTTGTGCACAGTGTACAAGTACACAGCGTATGACTATTAGTCATAAGTTGTGAACATTCATTAAACAAACAATATACACAGCGCATGACCAAAGAGTCATCCACTGTGAACATAGTTAAAATCATCCAAGTGTCCACAACGTACAAATTAAAAATTATATAGCGGACACACTGTTCACACAACGTATGTGATATTCAGCATACGAACACACTGTATACACAGCGGACACATGATTTGTCCGTTGTATATATAGTTCAACACTTGTCAGATTTTCATTTTTCATGAGTGTGCGAAGCAAAACTTAAACTTTCTAAAAGTTGCTACAGTACGAACATCCATTGATCATTCATACCAATATCTATTTGATTTCATCACTAATTTTCGATCGAATAAGTATAATAACAAGTTTATGATCATCAAACAATCATTAAAAAAACTGTTGATCGATTTTGAGTCGAGCATTGTTAAACCCTAGTTAAACAATGAACCAAAACCAAAAATGAAATCATTCAGTGTTATAAATGAAATCAAACATTGAATACATGTTAAAAATCATTCAAAATCAACTGTTTAATCTTGGAAAATTTTGAAAATGACTTAAATATGATATAACTTAATAAACATGTTCAAAATTTATTAACAAACATATTTTGACAGTTGATTTGGCATTAAACAAAACAACATTCAATGCAGACATTCAATGTGCATTAAATAAGCTAGTTTGACTTTAAAAGTCAACTAAAAATCATTGATTAATTTCTTATAAGATGTAATCATTGAATATTTTGAAAACTCTTTGTTTTGAATCAAGCATGATCAAAATGAAGTTTGATCAAAACAACATCAAATCAATGAGATTTGCAAGTTCAAAATTTTGTCAAACTTGACTTTTAATCAATTTCTTGAAAGTCAAACTGTTCAATATGTCAAATGTGAACAAACAAACATTTTGGCATAAGAAATATGCCTAACAAACATGATTTATCATCTTATAATATTTCAAATGACCAATGAACACATAATCAAAGTTTCATCTGATTAACATCATTCATTTCAATCACTCAAGTACTAACACATTCTTCTTATTTGCAGATATGGCAAACCTTGTGTTTGTTGAGATCATAATCTGTGTGCATATCTCAACCCTGACTCTCCTAAGGCTGAGAATTACAGAGATACGATCCAAGCCATAAGACAAACAAGGCTGGTGCATGCAATGACTGGCAGGCCAGAGATCACAGAAATCATATTGTCCAGTTTTGGACCAATGCTCATCTGGAGCAAATGCAAGACCAACAAATGGTGATTTCCACCATCTATGATCAGCAAATCACCATTTCAGAAGAGGTGATCAGAAGAGTACTTCAGTTGGGAGATGAAAATGTTGAAAGACCTATTGAGTTTGATGAGAACTATGTTCTCCATGTATTTAGGCAGATTGGTTACACTGGTAATATTAACAGGAAGCAAATAAAGAAATCATACATGTGTGCCCAATTTAGATTCCTCATGCACACTTATAAGAAGACTATGACTAATAGAAAGATTGGATAGGATGCTACTTCATTAAGGAGCTCTTCTACTATTGCAAGTATTATAGCTAGAAGACCATTCAATTTTGCAGCACAAGTTCTCAATGGAATGATCTACAACTTAATTGAAGTTAGGAACAAATTCCAGATGTATCTAAGATTTATTCATATGATTATTGATGATCTTTTGCCTAACATTCCAAGAGAGGGAGCTGCTTTTGAGCCAGTTCATTTCAATGAACATGTTTTTCACAGAATCAAGTCAAGTCTCTATCATGGTGAGGAAGTGGTTGTTCCTCCTCATATGATCAATCATGATCTTCTTGTTCTAGAGGTTTTTCCAAGGATTCTAGGTCAAGGTGAACCTCATATGGTGTTTTAAAATGTGATTCATCAAGATCCCATCATCCAACCAGTTCCTATCATACAGTAAAAAGTGCCTATCATCCTAGAACCAGAACCAAATCAAGAATAAGCTCAAAAAGAAAAGAGGTTCCTTTTTTATTAGCATATTCCATCTCCACCTCACAGCCCTTATTTATCTGACCAACAGACATTCTCATCTTTGTTAAGAGATATAGATGCTACTATGGGTGAACATGCATCTCAACAAGAGGAAGTAAGAACATCCTCTATGTATGAAATAGTACAAGAAGAATAGAGTGTTCTTGTTGGGCAAACAAAAACTGATGAACAAGCAAGTGAAATGCCTACTAAAGAAGAGACTGATTACTCTAAAGTATTTCTATTCACTGAGTATAATAAGCTCATTGAAAAATCAAACAATAGGACAAAGAAGCTGAAAGATAAGCTTAAAGGCAAAGATAAAGAAATAGAAAAGCTAGTGGCTGATCAGAAAGCCCAAAAGTTGATTGTTCAATTTCTTGAACAACAACTTGAACAAACAAAAGCTGAAGTTAAAGTAAGAGATCAAGACTTGAGCAGTGCAAGGCTGGATATAGCATATTTGATTGAACAATCTGATGCCAAGGATAATGAGATTGATGATTTGAAAAGAATAATCTCTGAGCAAACTGAAGAAATTAAGAGATTAAACAGAGAGTTAGAAGATGTAGATCAACAGAAACTGAATAAGGAAAAGCATTCAGATGATCAGGAACAATAGTTGAATGAAGAGTTCTTTGATCAACCATTATCACCTATAAAAGAAACAAGCACTCAAGAACAAGAGCAATCAATCATTATTCCTGAAGAAACATAATCAATGGATCATTTGTTTGGTGAAACCAATCCATTTAAGAACATTCACTACTCTCTCATCTTGAGGCAACATTTCCATACTCCTAATACACACCAATCACAATCAAGCTTAATTGTTGTGAACCCTCTGTCTAAGCAACAAAAAGAGCTTATCAGACAAATTGCTAAATCACTGAAAGAGCATACTAAACCATCTAAGCCTCAAGCATCATCATCATCTCAATAGCCTCTAAAAACATATGAAAGGAAAAGAAAAAGGTTATATCTTGCTGCTCTAAAGAAAGGAAAAGAAAAGGTAACAGAACAAAATGAACCAGACTCACCACCATTGAAGCTGTTGAAAGTAAAAGCAGGACCTATAGATGAAGATGAGTTCAAGAGAAAGGAAGCAGAGTTTGTGAACTTAGAAGAAGGAGAAATTGATCAAACACTTGATCAACCACAAGAACCAATCATCATTCTCACTGATTCTGAAGAAGAAGAAGATAAAGCTCAAAAAAAACTGTGAACATTCATGACTTATTGCCTGATGATCCAGAAACCCTCATGGGAATTGAGCTTGCAACCAGAGGTTTCCCCTATGATTCATTCATTCATCTTAACCTATCTGAGGTTAAAGACTTGCTCAAAGACTTTCAAGAAGTCATGAAGAAAGAAAATAAGCAAACATACAAGAGATATAAAGAGATCAAAGACCAATAGGAATTCTAGAAGAACTTGCCAAAGGATTCTCAAATTAACAAGATGACATACTCCCAGGTGAAAAGCTGGTTGAGTCACACAAGGATGCCATATAGGTCTTATGCTGGTAGATCATTATCTCAAATGAAAGAGATTGCTAAAGCTATCTATAAGAACATGCTCATGAATGCCTTAAAGCCTCAGATCATTAGACCTCACCCAGCAACTTCTTTATCTACCTATCATCAAGCTCCTCCAGAGCTTCACCCTATAGAAGAGCCCAGACGATTTATGCCACATAGGCTATGGCCTGAAGGGAATGAAGTGAGAAAATGATCAATGAAAACACCAATTTTGTAAAGCTCTATGACAAAATAACACTAATAGTCTCAGCTGATGAAAGAAAGATTATTGCATGGAAGTATGACGAAGTATGGGATGCAGTGTTGATTAAAAGAGTATCTGTCCTTGTCCAGTACTTATCATTCATATCCTAAATGGGATCACTTTCTTATGAAGATAGATTAGATTTGATGCAGTTGAGGATGGTTAACCACACTAACAATCCAAGGGGTACTGATTTCTATCACATCATGAGATGATACATGAACAAACAGCACCATGAGCTCAAGTTAAAAGTAGACAGATAAAACAAACTTCATAGAGCCAAGCTAAGAAGAGAACAGAAGTGGCTAGTAAACAGAAACAATAAGGTGAAGATAAGGGAGAACACCTTTATACTGAGCTTCTGAATAGAGTGGGATATCCTCTCAGACCAACAGACCTCAATCTTATCATAAAAAAGATTGATGGAAATCAATATAACCATCCAATCACCACATGGTTTTATGATGAAAATCACTTTGAAGTGGTGTTGGAAAGGAAGTTAGAAGGGAAAGAAGCAACAGACATAAGATTATTTGAACCAGTGGAGATTAAGCTTTTGTATCCATGTGTTATTTACCTTAGGAGTTTTTCTGAAATTTTGAGAATAGAGTTGAAGTGTTAAGAACTTATGTTTAATGGGTGTTTATGTTTGTCCTATGTTTCTAATGTGTTA
Source organism: Flaveria sonorensis (assembly GCA_025506505.1). Classification (NCBI taxonomy): domain Eukaryota; kingdom Viridiplantae; phylum Streptophyta; class Magnoliopsida; order Asterales; family Asteraceae; genus Flaveria; species Flaveria sonorensis. Next base: position 24,488,794 of record CM046439.1, on the reverse strand, counting down.
TTTACCTTCTTATGGGCCGCTTGCTATGAATAATTATTACTGTTTCATGATATGTGATTTTAAGGTAATAATATTATAAAAGTATTATTCATAATAAGTGGACACAAAGGAATAAAAGAAGGATAGTGAATTTTAAGGTAATAATATTATAAAAGTATTATTCATAATAAGTGGACACAAAGGAATAAAAGAAGGATAGTGAAACTTAATAAATGTTACCCCAGGGCCCTAACAAAAGGTGAAAAGCCTTGCAAGCTTTTCCAACGGAGGTTCACGACCATGTTGTCGTTAGGTCAATTGATGTGTGGCTGTTTCAGCCCAAGAAAGGCACATCCAGGGTCTAATCCTTGTGATTGACCAATAAACCAATGGGATCCAAGTTCATGAGCAGGCTTCATGCCTAGCAGTGTGGATCAACTGTCGGGGGTTAGCTACCACTTATAAATGTGTACCGACAGGGGTTCGGCATTTGTTGCCAACCAACAATATAGGCTCCTTGCTTTGTGCAAACCTAGACAATGAAAGTGAAAGATAATGAAAGAAAGAAAGATAAAGAATCCCTTAATGATTGATTATGTATGATGATGAATGATCACCATGTGAAGTTTACCAAAGTATATTTTCGATATTAATTAAACTAGGACTCACTCAGCAACGCTGACTTTTTATATGTATATCAGTTGGCAAGTAAGGATGTTGCTGAGGATGGCATGGCCGAAGCTACTTGGTGAATGGAGACTGGCATCCATTTATGCAATTATGATATTTTTGTCTTGTAATGCAACTAAATATTCTTTTGTAACTCTAACAACGATGTATTATTTGGCAAAAGTAATCATTAGTGCAAGAAATAGTTTTTGGTTAAATTATTCCGCTGTGATTATTTTCTTATAATAATGTGATTTAAGGCATTTTTAATCATGAATGATGCTATGACTGTCCAACTGTGGGGTCTCCGGGAACGGGGCCTTACAAGTTGGTATCAGAGCCAAAGTTTAAGAGAATTGGGTAAATTGTTTTCAAAACCTAAACTTAAACTGAGAATGGGACAGAATGGAAGGATGCCAGCCCAAGTAGCAACATGCCATCAGGTAGATTTTTCATAAAGTTAACTGGTATTACGTCCGTGTGCTATTTGAATTATATGCTCTTAGTAGTTTTGAATACTGAAGTAGTCAGGACAGGAAATGCTTGGGGGATAAAGAGTAAAGTAAGTGGCTAATAGTAACTGGCCACTTTAATTAGAGACTTACTATACTTGACATAATCTAAGCTATTACCTTGAATGACCTTGTTAGTGTTTGAATCTTATAGGAGGTAGATCTTATGACGGGTAGGAAATCTGGGAAGGTGACCCGAGGCGGTGCTCATGGCGGGCGTACTACTGGGCCACGTGTCACCCAGAGCAAAGCTAAGGCTCCTGAGACAACTCATGAGGACATGGATATTCATAGCCACCAAGAGGGTGAAGGATCGGCCACCCTCAAGTCTACGGTAAACGAAGTTATTGCTGACGAAGGCTACAACATCATGCAAAATGTGTTACCTTCAGTGGTGACCGAGGTGTTGAGGGCTGTAAAGGATGGTGAAAATACCAAGGAAGCGGGGGAGAAGGAGAAAGATGATAAAGAGCCATCTAGTCCAGGGTGTAATTCATGATGACGATAGTGAGGAGGAGAGGGAGGCCGCTAAGGGGTGCACCTATGGGGCATTTTAGAGGGGAAAACCCCCAACCTTTTATGGCAATGGCAATGCCACGGTTGCTCACCGTTGGGTTCGAGAGATGGAGGTAGTCCTGGACATCAGTGAGTGCTGGGAGTATCAAAAGGTAAAGTTTGCCTCCCATTCTTTCGTTGATTTGGCATTATGCTGGTGGGACAACATTGTCCAAGCCGAGGGGAAATGGTTTGTTGCAAGGATGAGGTGGTCGGATTTGAAGGAACTGGTATTGGAGGAGTATTGTCCACATCAGGAGTTGGACAAAATTGAGAAGGAGTTCTTACATTTGGAGGCTGGAAACATGACTCATCAAGAGTATACCTCCAAGTTCAATGAGCTCGCAAGACTTGTGCCGGATCTAGTAACTCCAGAGTCCAAGAAGATTAAGAGGTACATGCAGGGTTTGCCCGTGGATATCAGGAGGAACATGATAGCTGCTAGACTGAGCACTTTTAGGTCTGCAGTAGATTTGGCCGGAAGGTTGTATGATGAGAGGGATCTGGTGCCAATTCAGAGGAAGGTTGAGAGGAGTTGGAACAAGAATGGTAATGGGAAAAGGTTCAGAGACAACAACTTCGGGGTTGGGGAGAAGAAGATGAAGGTTGATAATCGTCGCCCAGAACAGAGGAAGGGGAATGATCGGAAGGAATGTAGGAAGTGTGGGAAGAGTCACCTGGGTGAGTGTAGAGTGGGGACAAACTGGTGTTTCAAGTGTGGAGGCGAAGGGCACTATGCTAAGGACTGCCAAGTACCGAGATGCTACCAGTACGGAGAGGTGGGTCATTCAGGCCGGGATTACAAGAAGGGTGGAGCAGGGGGCTCAGGGACCCAGACTATGGGAGGAATAGGGAGAAGTGAGAGCACCAAAGCCAAGGCAAGGGCATTCAACATGACCCGGGAAGAAGCCAGAATGGACCCGGAAGTAGTTTCAGGTATGTTCTTGGTAAACCAAGTGTATGCTTCTGTGCTCTTCGATTCGGGTGCTAGTAGAAGTTTTGTATCTGCTACCTTTTGTCGTGAAATGCATGGTAAGAATAAGAAGATAGATGTGCCTTTTCATGTAGAGACAGTGATAGGAAAGTCTACCAAGGTGACTAATATGATAGATGATTGCCTCATAGAATTGGACGGTCGCAAGTTCCCTGCTAGATTGTACGTGATGACCCTAGGAGGTTTTGATGTGGTGTTAGGAATGTATTGATTGGTGACCTACAAAGCGAATAATGTATGTCAAAAGAAGATGATTCGTTAGACTACGCCTGATGGTAGTGTGGTTACGGTTCATGGAGACAAGGAATACACCGCTCCGTGAGTGATATCGATGATCAAGGCAGAGAAGTTTATGAGGCGAGGGTGCGGTGCTTACCTGGATTATGTGAAGGATGTGGATGCCACTGTGACCCGGTTGTCTGACGTGCCGATGGTATACGATTTCCCCGATGTGTTTCCCGAAGACCTACCAGGGGTTCCACCCGACAGAGAGATCAAGTTTTGAATTGACTTGATACCGGGAGCGCAACCCGTAGCCAAGGCACCATACCGATTGGCTCCATCCGACCTCATGGAGCTGATGACGCAACTACAATACCTCTTGGATAAAGGCTTCATTCAGCCGAGTATCTCACCATGGGGTGCTCCGGTCCTATTCGTGAAAAAGAAGGATGGTAGTATGAGGATGTGTATCGACTACCGTGAGTTGAACAAGTTGACCGTGAAGAACCGGTACCTGTTACCGAGAAATGATGACTTGTTTGATCAGCTCCAGGGTGCTAGTTGGTTCTTCAGGATAGACCTGCAATTAGCGTATCATCAACTGAAAGTGAAGGAGTAGGATATCCCTAAGACAGCCTTTCGCACGCGTTATGGACACTACAAGTTTCTCGTGATGTCCTTCGGTTTGACCAACACGCCAGCTGCCTTTATGGACCTTATGAATCGGGTATGCCGACTGATGCTAGACAGATCAGTGATTGTATTAATTAATGATATTCTGATCTATTCGAAGAGCGAAGATGAGCACGCCTGTCATATCAAGGAGGTACTAGAGACACTTAGAAAGAAGTTGTATGCAAAGTTCTCTAAGTGCGTGTTTTGGCTGCGTGAGGTTCAATTTCTTGGCCACGTGGTTAACCCCAAAGGGATAATGGTGGATCCAGCAAAGGTTGAAGCTGTAATGCAATGGGAACCACCGATGACGCCGTCCGAAATCCGTAGTTTCTTGGGTTTAGCAGGCTACTATAGAAGATTTATTCAAGAATTCTCAAAGGTGGCGGCCCCGTTAACTAAGCTGACTCGCAAGGACGTAAAGTTTGAATGCGGTTCTGAGCAGGAGAGTGCGTTTCAGGAGTTGAAGATGAGGTTAACCCAAGCCCCCGTCTTGACATTTCCTGAAGGGAATGAAGACTTGGTGGTATACTCAGATGCTTCGTATTTGGGTTTAGGTTGTGTGCTGATGCAACGAGGAAAGGTTATAGCCTATGCGTCCCGACAATTGAAGATCCATGAGGCTAACTATCCTACTCATGATTTGGAGTTGGCGGCTGTGGTCTTCGCATTGAAGATTTGAAGGCATTACCTGTACGGGATGAAGTGCACCATTTTCACCAACCACAAGAGCTTGAAGTACTTCTTCGAGCAAAAGGATCTTAACATGAGACAAAGAAGATGGTTAGAGTTGATCAAGGATTACGACTGCGAAATTCACTATCATCCAGGTAAGACGAATGTCGTAGCCGATGCCCTCAGTCGAAAGGAGAGGCCGGAACCGATTCGGGTGAAGGCTTGCCAGCTGGTTGTGATGCCGGATGTTATGGGTCAAATCAGGGAATTACAAGATAAGGCATTAAAGGATGATACGATCAACTCTGAACGAACGAAGGGGCAGGCGACAAATTTTAGGGAGAACACCCATGGCGTTAAAACCCGTTTCGGGCGGATGTGGATTCCTCGTTATGGGGAGTTGAGGGGAAGGATCATGGATGAGGCTCACAAAACATGGTATTCCATCCATCCTGGTGCTACAAAAATGTATCATGATCTGAAGAAGGATTATTGGTGGCCAGGGATGAAGCGTGATGTGGTGGAGTACGTGAGTAAGTGCCTGACCTGTTTACAAGTGAAGGCGGAACATCAGAAACCATATGGGAAGATCCAACCTTTGGATATAATCGAATGGAAGTGGGAACACATCACCATGGACTTTATCACAAAGTTACCTCGCACTGCGAGAGGATGTGATACCATTTGGGTGATCGTAGACCACCTGACGAAGAGTGCACACTTTTTGCCAATTAGAGAGACTTACTCGTCGGAAAGGTTAGCGGAGCTGTTCATCAAGGAGATCGTAACTCGTCATGGCGTGCCAGTGTCTATTGTTTCTGATAGGGACACCCGGTTCACGTCCAAGTTCTGGAAGAAATTTCATGATGCGATGGGGACGAGGTTACACATTAGAGGATATGCTCCAGGCATGTATTATTGACTTTGGTGGAAGTTGGGATGAACACCTACCATTGGCAGAGTTCTCCTACAACAATAGTTATCATGCCAGTATAGGCATGCCACCATTCGAAATGCTTTACGGGCGAAGATGCAAAACCCCGGTGTGTTGGGGTGACATCGGGCAGAAAGAGTTGGGAAGTATTGAGGTCATTGAAGCCACATCGAAGAAGTTGGAAAAGATCAAGGCCTTCATGAAGGCAGCAAGGGACCGGCAAAAGTCCTACGCTGATAAAAGGAGAAGGCCAATTGAATACCAAGTGGGAGATAAGGTGATGTTAAAGGTATCTCCTTGGAAAGGAATTATCAGGTTTCGCAAGCGAGGAAAGTTGAGCCCTAGGTATATTGGGCCATTCAAAATCATTGCCAGAGTTGGTGAAGTGGCATACAGGCTGGAACTTCCCGATGAACTGCATGGAATTCATCCTACACTCCATGTATCTCACTTACGAAAGTGCTTGGCAGAAAGCGATGTTGTTGTTCCTCTTACGGACATTGAGGCTGATGAAAGGTTGAATTATGTGGAACAACCAGTGGCTAAATTGGATCGGAAGGAGAAACGGTTAAGGAATAAAGTGATTGGCCAAGTAAAAGTGCAATGGAAACATCGTAAGGGATCAGAAGCCACTTGGGAGTCGGAGGAAGAAATAAGACGGCTCAACCCAGGCCTCTTTAAGGAACGACAGGTTTCAGGGACAAAACCTATATAGGGGGGTAGACTTGTAACACCCAAAAAATTCAAAGAAAAGAAAAGTAAAAAAGAAAAGATATATATCCAAAAGGTTAAGGGGTGAAGGTGTACAAAAGGTAAACTTACCCATAATGGGTTTCAAAAAGGTGATAAGGCCGCCCATGACTCTCTCTCTCTCTCATGCAAAATTCGGCTAAAAGCTTGGAAAAGAAAACCCTATCCGGTTTTAGAGAGAGAAAGCTCAAATTCTTCGAAAGGTGAGATTTCCAGAAGATTTCTTCTCAATTTTCCTGCTGGGTTCGGGCTTATGAACCTATTTTTATGTGTTTTCTTGTGTTGGTTGTTTGTTTTATGTGTTTAGGTGTTAGATATTCTTGTTTGCTCTCGGGTTGTGGTGTTTCACTTGAAAGCTGCTGAGAGGTGAGTTCTAGATCCCCTCTTTTACATGTTTTTTATTTGTTTTGGGGCTGATATGCATTATAACTGCTGTTTTTCCTAACTAACTATGAGTTTTACATGGTGTACAATTGTGTTTGATATATGTTAGTTTTAAGTGATTTCTACGATGTTGTGGTGATGTTTGTTATGCTTTAAGCTTGTAACATGTTAGATCTATGCTAAGTTCAGGCTAGAATGATGTTTGAGATTGGAAAACTTCATAAGTTGCATCGCAGGTACTGAAAAAGTGTCCGCTGTGGATGATGGTCATCCGCTGTGGACATTGTGTGTCCGCTGTGGACACTTAGAAAGGTAGGACGTCTGCTGTGGACTTACATGTCCGCTGTGGACACTTAAGGAGTTTTAAGTTGTCCGCTGTGGATGTTGGTTATCCGCTGTGGACATTGTCCACTGTGAACCCTTAGAAACTTTGTACGTCCGCTGTAGATATTGGTTATCCGAAGTGTACTTACTTCATCCGCTGTACACTTTTAGTTATTCACTGTGGATGTTATTCATCCGCATTGGACTATGGCTATCCGCATTGGACTATGTACATCTGCTGTGAATACTTAGTGTTTTACTCATCCGCTGTGGACCTTGGCTTTCCGCTATAGACTTAGGTTGTCCACTGTGGATACTTAGTACTTTAAGCCATCCGCTTTATAAGTTACACATGCGCTGTGAACACTAAGGAGTTTTTCTAAAATTTTGGGAATAGAGTTTAAGTGTTAAGAACTTATGTTTAATGGGTGTTTATGTTTGTCCTATGTTTCTAATGTTTTATTTACCTTCTTATGGGCTGTTTGCTATGAATAATTATTACTGTTTCATGATATGTGATTTTAAGGTAATAATATTATAAAAGTATTATTCATAATAAGTGGACACAAAGGAATAAAAGAAGGACAGTGAAACTTAATAAATGTTACCCCAGGGCCCTAACAAAAGGTGAAAAGCCTTGCAAGCTTTTCCAACGGAGGTTCACGACCATGTTGTCGTTAGCTCAACTGATGTGTGGCTGTTTCAGCCCAAGAAAGGCACATCCAGGGTCTAATCCTTGTGATTGACCAATAAACCAATGGGATCCAAGTTCATGAGTAGGCTTCATGCCTAGCAGTGTGGATCAACTGTCGGGGGTTAGCTACCACTTATAAATGTGTACCGATAGGGGTTCGGCATTTGTTGCCAACCAACAATATAGGCTCTTGCTTTGTGCAAACCTAGACAATGAAAGTGAAAAATAATGAAAGAAAGAAAGATAAAGAATCCTTTAATGATTGATTATGTATGATGATGAATGATCACCATATGAAGTTTACCAAAGTATATTTTCTATATTAATTAAACTAGGACTCACTCAGCAACGCTGACTTTTTATATGTATATTAGTTGGCAGGTAAGGATGTTGCTGAGGATGGCATGGCCGAAGCTATTTGGTGAATGGAGACTGGCATCCATTTATGCAATTATGATATTTTTGTCTTGTAATGCAACTTAATATTCTTTTGTAACTCTAACAACGATGTATTATTTGGCAAAAGTAATCATTAGTGCAAGAAATATTTATTGGTTAAATTATTCCACTGCGATTGTTTTCTTATAATAATGTGATTTAAGGCGTTTTTAATCATGAATGATGCTATGACTGTCCAACTGTGGGGTCTCCGGGAATGGGGCCTTACAGTTCAGCTTCTAATCACTTACAAGTATGATGATCAGAACAGTGCAGTTCAATACTTCACAGAACACATTATGAACTGCCTGAATGCCATAAAAGTTGTACCTTTACCTAATCAAGTGAAAGAGGCTGAAAAAGATCAAATCATTGAGAAGGATGTGGTAGAATCAATCAAAGCTACATCTAAAGTGCAAAAGAGTGCAGATGAAGCTGGCCCTTCTCATTCTTAAGGGTTCACTAACATTCAAATAAACAAAACAAATACCAAACATACATTTCTAACCATACATAACATTTAGAACATCAATCATTTATCAACAACATACATTTTAATCAAACAGAACAACTTTCTTACAAGAGACAAATCAATACAAGCAAACATATGAATCATAACAAACAAAGCAATCTGTTTACACATGTGTACTTAGAAGATCATGTAATCAATCAATCATACATAACCAATATAACATGCAATCAATCAATCATTCATTATAAGTAAAAATAAGCAATCATTCAAAGTCAAACATAAACAAACACATCATTACAAACAAAATCATTAACAATCAAACATAAAGATTGGCATCATCATCCTTAAGGGGAGTATTGTTGGACTCAACAAGTGTATTAAAGGATAATTCCTGACATAATCAATCAAATATGTTCTAACATTCAAACAATCATTTACTAACAAACAAATAATATTAACATTCATATCAACACTAATTATCGTTTAAATTTCTTTTTCAGATTTTGTAGATAAAGAAATTTTGCTAAGTGTCCACAGCGGATGAAGGATTGCCCATAGTGGATGCAGTAGCAGTCACATCAGATGAAGAATGAAGTCTTAAGTGTAGACAGCGGATGATCAATTTACACAGTGGATGACCAAGTCCACTGTTGATGAACATGTGAGTGTTATTTTTTAGCTATATCGTAGTGTAGTGTTTGCCCAACAGTCCGAAATGTTGTTCTTTGATATGGTTTAAATATAGTTGTTTGACCAAGCTATTATAAGGATCATTTTTGGGCTCAACATGAAGTACAGGGAGAACCATATATAGTCGAGATGAGATATGTTTGTGTAGATAAATATTAAAAGTCGTTCTTAATAAGATGTGAATTACCATCTCCAACATACATCAGGGCACGCTAATATATATTATATGTATCACTAATCAAATAAAAACCAACTGTTGACAAAAAAAATACTCCCTACTACAACTATGTCACACCCTCAATTTGCACAAACGGGGTTTTACTGTTAGGAGCGTGACATACCAGTATCTCAGCCGATAGTTACACCAAACGACACAATAATTTCAAAACATAGCCTTTATTATTATCAAATAATCCCAAAACATAATTTAATAATAATAAATTTGAGAAATCATTTACGAAAGCGTAAACAGTAAATCATTCATAATTTAAATGGCGTAAAACATGCGCAACCCAAATAAATGTAAACTTTCAAGGACAAACGTTGAAACTATCTTAGAAAGCAATCAGAAATATGATAGAAATGATGCAATGCTCCTACTCGTGCACACTTTATGAACCTGGTAGAAACATGCTAAGTGTCAACATAGGGTTGGTGAGTTCACAGGTTTAGGTAAATAGTAATAAGTCAGAAATAGTAGATCCAGTAAACAAAGTAATATCAGTAAATTAGCAAGTCTACATAACAAGTTACATAATGTATAAAGTTCGCAACCAAAGCTGACAAATGTAAGTATGCCTCGGCTGTGATTACTAGACCATAGCAACAGAAATTAGGTCAATTAAACATCTGTTTGACATGCAATCGTGCTAGCGCGACTAGACCAGGTGTCTACTCAGAATTACCTCGCTAAAGTAGATATATTAACGGTTCTAAAGTGAGGACTTAAATTGGTACAACACTAGTAAACAGGTGATAATACAGTAATACTGATCTAATAAAAGAATGTTTAAAAGAACATGTTTCTCTTCCCCAAAAATACTATTAGTAAAGTAGGGCTATAAACTCACCTCGAATGTACGAAAATAGATAAATGCAAATACTAGTGACTAAGTTTCCCCGAATAACCTGAATATACATTTAACGTCTAATTAATATAAAATATTAATAATTTGACCGTACGGTTTCGCGATCACGACTCGAATACAACACGGGTCCTAGGTTTCCCATTCACATGCAATCACACTCAAACCCCATTTTACCATTAATGCAGAAAACCCAATTATTCTCGCTTATACTAAATCATGTAGAATGGCATTCTTTACACATTTTAATTTATACGACTTTTATGATAGAACCCATACGTTTCATAATACGTAATTCACTCATCACAAACACGTAACGACTCAAAGGAAAAGAACTCTATCACTACTCCCCTACACTTATTACACATAGATCTCTTTGGCCCCACCAGTGTAATGAGTTTAAGAAGGACCTCAAATTGTTTAGTAATCACAGATGATTTCACAAGATTCACTTTGGTCTTTTTCTTTAGAACTAAGGATGAGACTCCTGAGATCTTAAAGAACTTCATTCTGAAAATTGAGAATCAATCTGATCACAAGGTCAAAATCAAAAGATGTGATCAAGGAACAGAATTTAAGAACCAAATCCTTGATACATTTTGTGATGAAAAGGGTACTACAAGACAATATAGTGCTCCCAGGACTCCTCAGCAAAATGGTGTTGTTGAAAGGAGAAACAGGACACTTATTGAAGCTGCAAGAACCATGTTGTCTGACTCTAAACTATCCATCACCTTCTTTGCAGAGGTAGTTAACATAGCCTGCTATGTGCAAAATAGAGTTTTAGTAATTAAGACTCATGGTAAAACTCCTTATAAGTTGTGGCACAAAAGAAGACCATTCATTGGTTTCCTCAGGTCATTTGGATGTCCCTGCACCATCTTGAATACCAAAGATCAGGTAGCCAAGTTTGCTGAGAAATCAGATGATGGACATTTTATTGGATACTCTTCTTAAGCTAAGGCTTATAGAGTATACAATCTCAGAACTAGAGTAGTTGATGAGTCAGCCAATGTGACCTTCAATGAGCACACTCCCAGTGCGAAAGGTTCTAGTCCTGATTGGCTATTTGATCTTGATCTAGTTACCAACTGTTTTAACAAGTCTTGTGAAGATGTTTCAGGATCTACAGGTAACATATCAACAGGAGATCCTGACCTAAGATTTGAGCTAAGAAGACCAAGCAAGATTACTACTTCAGCTCCTTTGGTGACTAACCCTGCAAATGAAGATCCTATCAGCACAAACATGACAAATTCAGTTGATACATCTAAGATGCCTTTAAATTCCAGCTCAGAGGTTCAAAACTCATGTGAAGGAGCTTTAAATGTAGGAGGAAATGGAGATGGTGATAGTGATCAAGAGTTTTTTGATGCTGATAACCGAGTATAGAAGACAACATAAATGATGTCACACACTCATTGGATCAAGTCTCACTTGATAAGTGTGCTGATGTGGTGGGTAACACTCCATTGCCAGATCTGAATTTTTCTAATCTAGATCTTTCAAATCAACTTGCTGTGATCCCTCAACTTAGGATCCACAAGTCACATCTCACCATAAACATCATTAGAAATGTTGATACAGGGGTGAGAACAAGAGGACAAACCCATGACAAAAATGTTTGTCTATATTCTTGCTTCTTGTCCCAAGTAGAGCCAATGAAAGTTGATGAGGCTTTAAAAGATGGAAGCTGGGTTGAAGCAATGCAAGAGGAGCTGCTTCAATTCAAAAGACAAAAGGTTTGGAACCTATGTCCTCTTCCTCATGGGAAGACTGTCATAGGAACCAAGTGGGATTTTAGGAACAAGAAGGATGATAAAGGACTTGTCATCAAGAACAAGGCAAGACTAGTTGTTCAAGGGTACACACAAGAAGAGGGAATTGATTAAACAGATGTGTTTGCTCCTGTGGCAAGACTCGAAGCTATAAGAATATTCCTGGCTTTTGCTGCATCCAAGGATTTCAAGGTCTACCAACTTGATGTCAAGTGTGTTTTTTTGTATGGGGTGATTGATGAAGAGGTGTATGTCAAACAACCACCTGGCTTTGCAGACCCAGATCATCTTGATAAAGCTCTTTATGGGCTGCACCAAGCTCCAAGGAAGTGGTATGAAACACTATCTCAGTATCTCTATCAACATGGTTACAAGAGGGGTACTATAGATGGAACTCTCTTCATCAAAGGGACAGTGAATGACTTAATGCTGGTTCAAGTATATGTGGATGCATTATCTTCGGGTCAACTAATCCAAAGCTCTATAAAGACTTTGAGAGGCTGATGAAGAATAGATTTGAAATGAGTGCCATGGGGGAACTAAATTTCTTTTTGGGAATTCAAGTGAAGCAAGTTGACAATGGCATCTTCATAAGTCAGTCGAAGTATGTACAAGACATACTTACAAGATTCAACATGACTGAATGTAAGGTTGCTAAAACACCAAAAGCCAGAAATAACTCCCTAGGACCTGATCTTAAGGGGGAGTGTATGGATGAACATCTTTACAGGGCTATGATTGGGTCTCTTATGTACCTAACAGCCAGCAGGTCTGATATCATGTTTGCCACATGCATCTGTGCAAAATATCAAGCCAACCCTAAAATGTCACACCTGGTTGCTGTCAAGAGGATTCTTAGATATCTCAAAGGTGCTCCCAAGCTTGGCCTTTGGTATCCAAAGAGTTCTGACTTCAATCTCAGATAGTGACTATAGTGGTTGCAACATGACTGCAAAGTCCACATCTGGGGGATGTTAATTCTTTGGGGGAAAAATTATCTCATGGCAATACAAGAAACAATCTTGTGTCTGTGTAACAACTGCTGAAGCTGAATACATTGCTGCTGCAAGCTGCTGTGCTCAAGTGCTTTGGATTCAGAATCAGACGCTGGACTATGGATTCAACTTCAAAGAGACTCCCATCCACATAGACAACAACAGTGCTATCTCCATTACAGAGAATCCTGTGCAGCACTCAAGGACCAAACACATCAACATCAGGTATCATTAGATTAGAGATAATTTTAAGAAGGGATTAATCAAATTAGTCAAAGTTAACACAAATGAACAATATGTTGATCTGTTCACTAAAGCTTTTGATGAACAGAGATTCAAATATCTTGTATCAGCTATTAGGATGATTAAATTTGAGTAGATATTCTTAAAAACTTAAATCAATTTTATTTCTAAAACCTATGTATCCTAAGTTGTCTATTTTATCACCTTCATAAGCCCAGTTTATTTTGAAAGAAATTTTTTTATGATATTCCTTAGATTTTTGAAAATTTTTCAAACATATTTTCCTTCGGAAGATTTCAAGTTGACTTCAGAATAAATTTATGTCTTCAAATCAACTAACTACTTATAAGAAATTTACCTTTGGAAGAAATTCTGAGAATATCTTCTGAAACTTAAATATGCTTTTAAGTACTTACATGTATTTGAAGGACAAATATCTTCCGAAAGCAATTAAGTCTGGGAAGATTTATTCTCTTTAGAATAAAACTCCCAAGTCTTAATATCTTCTGAAATCAAATATGTGTAGGAAGAAAAAATCTAAGTATTTTTTCTTCCGAAGCCAAATTTTCACAACTCTTAAGAATATCTTCCGAAGCCAAATTGCCTTCGGAAGCTTTTTCTTAAAAACTTCCGAAGCTAAATTACCTTCGAAAGATTTTCAACTTCCAAAATAACTACCTTTTTGGGCACTTTTTCAAAGGTGGGACCTACTTTCGGATTTCAAAGTTTATCCTTTTGCATTAACTTTGTTTCAAATCTATTTCATATATATTCTCAAACGGTTCCCCCTCTTCTCACTCTCCTCTTCATCTATATTGTTCTCTAACCTAATTTCACCTACAAACCGCCTTTGTTCTTATCTTTCTTCACCAAAAAGCTACTTCAAATGGCCAACCTTGACCGCAGAAATTAACACGATTTTTCCATGGATCTTCACAGGCAACATAATCAAGTTGTTCTGTTAGACTCCAAGAAAGATTCAGGTTTCTCAGAGGTTTGTCGTTATCTTTCTTTGACCAACTACTTCACCTCCCTCACCATTGATCCTCCTCTCTATGAGGATCATTTGTTGGAGTTCTGGCGGACCTGCGAAGAGGTCACCATGGACGGAGAGAAGGCACTGTCTGCCACAGTGTAGGGGAGGACAATCTTCATCACTCCGGCCATCATAAACACACATCTTCAGCTGGATGGTGTAGAAGGTGACTTGTCCTTCCCCAAAACTGCAGTCAACCACTCCTTTGCGCAGATGGGCTATGAGAGTGACTTCTCAGTGTAAACCTTCAGGAAGGGGAAGGTCTCATCCCAATGGAAGTACCTCCTTCATGTTGTCATACACAACTTGTCAAACAAGCATAGAGGATGGGATCAGATTCCAGAAGACCTCTCCTTCATAGTCCATGGAATGGTTCAGGGGGTCAAGTTCAGGTATTGTCAATTTGTATATAACAATTTGCTTGCTAACTTAGACTCCCTAGAGTATTATATGTTCCCTAGATATGTCCAGCACATTCTCAACTGTGAACTGGGTACACAGTTGAGGGGAACAGGTAATATTCTTAAATTGGGATAAATGAAGCCCGGTATCTTCAAAATAATAAGGAAGCCAACTGTTGGCTTCTCTGGGGTAGAAACAGCCCTTGCCCTAAAAATGTTTGAGCTCATTGCTCAAGGTGGCAACCTAGCAGCACCAGCTAGTGTTGAACCCACACCTTCTATCTCTCAACCACACATACAGCCCACAATAACCATCACCTACCAGAGAAAAACCAAACGAACCCTTGCACATGCTATTCAGCTTGTACAGGCCCCCATATCACCAACCTTACAGGAGGAAGTGGACACTCGAGCTCCCACTTCTCCTGAGGAGCAAACCACTCCCATCTTTCATATGATCAGTGCTGAGGTTCCTCATGCTCAGCCTGATGAGCTCACACCCCAAACAGCCTTAAGCCTTCACTCAGAGTCTCCACACTCTAGTGAACAACCTTTCGGGGAAAGTTACCATCCCCAGCCGCTGGATCTAAACCAACCAATTCCCAGCCTTGACTTCTATGATGATGAAGACATGGCATTCAGCGAGTACCATGAGTCTCTCTTCTCCACACCTACTCAAGGAGAGATGAGTACTCCTGTCTCATCCAGGTCTAACCCACATCATTCACCTATCACTGAGGTGGATCTCCCTGAACCTGTTCAGGAGATCCATATGGAAGAGGCTCTCACTTCAATAAGTGATTACATCTTTAAGACCTCAAACATGGCAATCAGGCCTTTTGACACTTCTCTTGAAGCTATCATAAGGTAGGGGAAATCCAGCAGCCAAGAACAATATGCTGGTGATGAGGAGGAGGATCTTGTCCAATTCTCTCATCCCCTTATGATTCTTCTTATGAAGATGAGGGGAGTCTAAAACTAAAGGTGCAAAAACTAACTCAAATATGAACCTATTTAGTCTCAAAGATAAGTCACCTGGAATCTCAGGTGACTGTCTTAGAAAGAAGGGTCAATGACTAGCAACTTGAGATCACAGATCTCAAGGGTCAGCTAGCTGAGAGACCACCAAGACGAACTCAACCAGGTCCACAAGAACCTATGAATGTGATAGACTCAACCCCCAGCTCACTTATGCAAGAAGGTGATGCTACCAAAAAGGGGGAGAAAGTCCAAACAATCACAGAACCTGGGAGTTTCTCTCAGAGTATGGACATAGAGGATTCACCACCCTCTCGTGCAATAGTCCATACTCAGCAACCTCCTCAAGTCTACATGGATGTAGACTCTCTCATTCAAAGTCTATTTGAGGAGGGTATACCCAGAGCCATATCTACCCCATCTCCCCACTCTGAGAACCCAATCATAGGATGGAGGTATGACACAGAAAAAAGAGCTCTCATCACCTCTAGAACTCAGTGTCAACAAGAAACTTTCAACTTTTTAAACCTGAGTTTCTATGAGTGCATAAATCTGGTTGATCTTCCACTTGTCAACCCAAGCCAAAACAGACAAGCTGGAAGACTAGCAGACTGGATACAAGAAAGGGTGCTAGAAGAGTTCAAGATGAGAACAAAATTATATAGACAGAAGATAGCAGGTGAGATCTTTGGTCAACTGGATGTTAAGGTGGACCCCAAGATTAGCTTCAAAGGGAAAACCTTAACTGAAGGCCCAGAGGTTGAGCCTGTGAATCTTGAGATAGGATCTCCTTCTGCACCCAGTACCCTCAGTGAAGCACCAGCTGGTGATGGTGCCTCACAACCTCTCTTTGGCCAGAGCTTGACTGCTGAACCAAGCAATGAAGGCCAAATCTCTCTCCACCCTGAGTCACCAATGCCTCTGCGTGATAAAGGGAAGAGGAAAATGACCTCCGAGGAGTTAGAGGAGGAGAAGAGAGAGAGGAAGAGGAAGCTAAGGGAAGAGAGTTCAGGAGGGTCCTCAGGCTTCATGCAAGCTGCTATCCAAGCTGCCCCCAGAACAAACACTCAAGATGATGAGTTGAGGGCAGCTAGGCTAAACTACCTGGAGACCAGGAACTATAATCTTGATGAACTCATATCTCTCCCTTTAGAAGAGTTGAATGAGTTGGCTGACACTGAGCTGTCAAAGGAGAGGAGGGAGGCAGAGGATGCAGCATTGCTCCTCAAGATTAAGGAAGAAAGGAAACTAAAAAGGCTCTACAAACATGCTCTTGTCCTCTCCCCAGTTCAAGAAAGTCCTGAGACAAAGACTGTGGCACATGCACAACCTCAGGTAGATAGGGAAGCTGAAAGAATGAATATGATCAACTACCTGAGTGCCATAGGACTCTATCAGGCAGCTGCACTTCTTCTCTTATCCTTTGAGTACATAGAGTTTGAATATCTCAAGCAGCTGGAGGAACAAGTCACAAAAGAAAGAAAAGCTGCTAAGAGAAAGTTAAGGGAAGAAGCTGCAAGGTCAAGGGCCATCATCCACAAAAGCCAAAAAAAGTCTGAAGATAGACAAAGGATGATAAGCTTCTTGAAGCTGTACGGATTCTCCAGAAGGAGGCTTGGTCCTATGTCTCTATCCACCATGGATGAGCATATAAGAGTGATCAAGCAGAATATTATAAGGGGAGAGGTTGTAGATTTGCATTCTCCACCAAGTCCAGCTCAACTTGAAGTTAAGGTGAAGGTTGAACCCCCTGAGACAACACAACCTGATCCTAGAGCTGCATCTCAGCCAACTTCATCTTTTGATCCATAGCAAGGTTCTCCTCTCTCTCCATCTGAACCTGTGAGAGAAGAGATCCCAACTGAGAGGGACATAACAGAACAATCTGGTGTTGAAGACCAGTCATCTCAGTTGAAAACTTCAAAGAGAAGGAAAATGATGGCCAGGAAAAGTGTTTCAAAGAAGAAGAAAACCAAGGCGTCCACCTCCACACCTCAGGATGAGTTAGAGCATTCTGAGGAAGTGCATGAAGAGGCTGCTCAACCAGCTCCTATTCAAGTAGAGCCTCTTGCCATTGGAAGACCCATCTTGTCCTGGAGTTTTGCTGCCAATCCGGACAGATGGTATGTCATCAGAGATCAAGGAGGTCAAGATGTCTACTTCTGGCAAGACATGCCTGATCTTCCTCTACATGATCTCTATGACATGAGAAGATACTATGAAAGTCTGAAGGATCCTGACCAGATGATGAAGAAAGGCTTGGTCTTGATCCTAATGAGAACTATGAACATCTGAAGTACTTCTCTGTTTTGGTAGCATCAGCTTAGGGGGAGTTTGTAAGGTAATATCAGAAGATTATAAGGCTGATGCAACCAAAGAAGCCAAAACAACCAAAGGTCTTCCTGCATGCATGCACTGGACGTACAAAGGTAGAAGTGCTTCGGAAGTTTTACACACTACATCAGAAAATACTCTAAGTGTAAAATCTTCCGAAGCCGAAGTCCAAATCTTCTGAAGCCAAAGATGAAGTCTTCCGAAGCTTCAGAGATAAAGTCTTCGGAAGCACTTTTGCTGTGAAGACTAATTTATTCCGAAGATAGAGAAAGACATGCTTTCTCGGATCTACTTTACATAAAGCTGACACACTTTCCGCTGCAACTCTGAAGACTCACCAACTTGTATGAGTTGGTGAAAAGTCCATGCTTTTGTAAACTGTAGATTAAGGTCTTTGTCTGTAACTTCCTACTTTTGTACCTGTAAACCTTTTTGTAATAGAAAAGGATGTGAATTATACATGTCATAGTCACTAGTGAAAAGGCAATCTATGTTTTGACTTTAGATTGATCTTGTTGTCTAGATTAGTCAATTCCAACTTTCCTTCTAAGTATTGACGGTTGTAGGATGTAGTATAAAGAGTCTCAGGTTCTTGTAATTTAGATATGCTTTGTAACACTTGTAATAGAACTTGAGAGCAATATACAACACTCCTTGAAAACCATATTTGTATGTTATTGTTGCTTGTTCTGTCTCATTACTTACTTGTGTTCATAGTATCCTCATAATCAAATCGGGTTCCCTATTTGAACTGTTAAGTGTTCCAAGTCTCTCCTTATTGTGAAACTAATTGTGTTAGGCACCCTTACCCGGTCCTGCAAAATGCATCATCAATATCAAATTAGATCCCGAAAGAGATCAATATATATCTAAAGTCACATATGCCATACAGTCTGTAAAGAGTAACAAATGAGTTAGTAGTTGCATTTATAAACACAGAGTAACAAAGTCACATATACCAACATTGAGTTCACATACTCGAAGTGAAATAATCATATAAAGAAAACATGGAAAATAAATTGGTTCCAAAGACAAACATCTATGAAAATAAAAAAAGGATATTTATGTAGTTGGTGTAACACCATAAGCGGTTATATACAAAACCTAAAAGGTGTAAATGTCCTAGAAGAGACAAATATGATAATGCTTCAAAAGAGGAAGAGAAAGCTAAAGAAGAAACACAAGGAATAATGAAATCTCGATAAACCATGTACATAATAGTACAATATATGGAACCAAAACAAAACACGTGTTAATTTAATATTTGATATGCTATAGCAACATTTGTAATCTAGAAAAAGATTACATACATAAAACTCTTTAAGAGTACATATACAGAGATGACTTGGCAAGATTTGCCAAAATGCCATAAAGGCAAGATTTGCTTGACAAGCGCTTCATTTTCAGACCTGTAGCTCGAACACCCATAGTCGTCAAACCAGTAGATTATAAATGGGTGTTTTTAAAAAAAGAAACGAAAAATGATGAGAGTATGCGATGTAAGGTACAAGTTGTAACACATGGGTTTCTTTCCCAAATCCCAGTAGTTGATTATGAGGAAACGTATTCCCCTGTAGTAGAGCGATAACCCTTAGATGTTTAATGTGCCTCACAATCTCAAAAAGACTTTAGATAAAACTTATAGATATCACTTATATCGGACACTTGAAACTGGCATCTATATAAAAATCCCTAAAAGGTTAAAAATGTCCAAAGCATTAAAATTAATACCTCGAGATATGGACGCAAGATCTTTATATGGTCTCAAACAATCTTGTCGAATATGGTATCATCGATTCGATAAATAATATGAGGTATAAGTTGAAAAAAATCAACCACGTGTCTATCATAAATTTCTATTTAGGGTTCATATAATAGAAGTTTACAGTGATGATTTAAACATTATCGAGAGACTCTGTCGAACTCCTAGAGAAAGATTAATTGAAGGATTGGACAAAACTTAATAATCTCTCGGCCTCGTATTATTGATTTGTCTTAATCTGGATGCAATACATGTTAACGCATTTCATCTGCTAAGCACGCATCCGGTTGTCTGATCACTATACATACACAAGGATCCTTACTGCCCCTAGGTAGAGGGTGATAAAGTACTTGCTCCAAAATTGTCATACTTAAGCTCAATTGTTGCACCACTGAATCTTGTAAATATCATGAGACATGGTATTATATTCCTTAATACATATGTTAGCAGAATGTAACTCAAATCAAACACATCACACTCTTCCTCCTTTATTATGTTTTTCCTTTTGGGTTTCCTTATGGGTTTCCTTAGTAAGGTTTATGAAGAGTTAACATAATTGAACCAAGAGCATCAACTTATATTAGAAACCTCCCGAGCATGTATGGATTCAACATCACCTAAAGTGTATTGTTAAAAAAATGTAAAATAATCGGTAAAATATTTCAGGGTTTCGACGAGACAACATCATCAAGTATATTAAATGATATGTTGGTATCCTTAAGTGACTTAAGAAATAAGGTTATCCCAAATACTTATCAGACGTAAGGCATTGTCCAAATCAGCAGACGTTTTATTAATGAAGGTCAAAGATTCAACATGTTTAGAAAGAAACAGAAGCCTAACGTAAAGCTACAAAGACAATGCAGCATGCGTCATTCAAACTGAATGAAGACTACATCAAAAATCAAGTCGAGTAGTTATCTTAAAAGTTTGTACTTTACTGATTATTAAATAATATATTTGTTAAACTAAGAGGGTGCATTACACACGGTGCACTCTTTTTTCTTTAACTAAGTTTTTTTCCCCACTTGGTTTTCATAGAAAGATTTTTAATGAGGCAACATAACTGGTCTAGTAGAATCAGTTTTATTTTCTAGGTCCAGAAGTACCAATCTAATATCATACTGAAGTATGTTGTTAATAGTGTATAATTAGTAAAATGTGTGAGAACGAGTGTTATAAATACTCATTATTATAGACATTATTACTGATATTATGTAGCATTATTCCTTCTATTTATTATAGTGTTGGTTTCAAATTATAATGAGTATACATATATGATGTATATGTTGGTTGAGAAAGACATGAAATGAATTCGTTTTCCCTCTATTTTATCTTGTTTTATATTTTTTGTATGTGATTTTAATGTTTATAGACAAATAAGGGTAAAATAATCATATTTACATTTTTTTTAATAAAGTGGATAAATAAGATATTTTAACTAGTTTTGAATGACATGTATGATATTTTCAGTTTTGATTGGGTATATATAACATTTGAGCCAATTTTTAATTATACTATTGGTCTCAACTTTTCACCCTCAAAAGTTTCCTCTAGTTATATCAATTTTGAGTCAAAATTTTATTTTTAATGACAAAGGCAGTTTGGTCATTTCAAAAAGATTAACTCAAAAAACTAACAGCCATACCTCCAGGGATCAAGCATGTTACAGTTTGGCAAACAGTTGGGACCAATAATGTAATTTTTCAAAAGTTAGGACCTATCCTGAGCATACGACAGGAACCAATCATGTAATTAACTCAATTTCACCCTCAAAAGTTTCCCCTAGTATATATATGTATTTTAAGTTCGGGAACTTCAATTGGAAAGTTGTCGACTTCCGATTTGGTCCTCGTTAGACTTGAATCGGAGGCTAAAGTCTCCGGCTACCATGCCGACAACATCGCTCCGGCGATCATGTGGTTTGTGCTCATCCGGAGCTACGATCCCTTAGAATTGATCCAATTGAAGTTACCGAATAATAAGAATTTATGTTTTGTGCTTGTGAATCCGGAATTCGAAGCGCCCACGAAGAAGATGAGGGTTGCATTGTCTGCAGAGATTACGATGTCGAATCATATATGGGACAGTAGTCAAGCTAGTGCATTGGTGGTTGTAGTGTTGCAGGGGGATATGGTGGGTTAGGGAAGGTGTTGTCGTCAGATAGGATCGTGGAGCCGAAGAGGCGCCTTTGATTCTTCGGATATAAGTTGTGAAGAGGGTGGCGTTGGAGACGGGGGCGGTTGGGTGCATGATTAGCGGTGCGGGGCCGACTGTGGTGTCGGTTGTGGATGATGAGGGTAGGGGAGAGTGATTGGGGAGAAGATGGTGGCGGCTTTTATGGGTGAAGGGAAGTTGAAAGCTGTGGCTATGGTGAAGAAGTTGGATAGAGTTGGTGCTAGGGTTTTTAGTAGTAGTTCTTGATGATCATCATTGAGATTTTGTGTTGATCTTTGATGATCAAGAATAGGTTGGACTCACCAATATAGTTTATGTTTTGGTTATTATTGTAATAGGACAAATGTTAGTTTATCTCATATGTAATCTTGGTAGTTTCTGTTTTAGCGAAACTACGAGCGTAACTGAGTTTCGCTCGTAGTTCATCATGTTTGTGTTACCCGGCGAAACTGCATTTCGTCACCGGGTGAACTAGGTTATGGGTCAAGACGCTTTCGCAGTGCCAGTGAAACTAGTGTTTGTATATATATTCTATATTTTTCTCATTGTAGGGAACTTTTTGGCAAAACCTAATGCAAATATCTTTATTATTGTGAGTGTGTTCCTGTTGAGTAGTGGCTAGGAGCATATTGGTATCATCGTTGAGCTTTATATCATCTAGATTGTTATTGTTTGGAGATTAAGGACAAATATATGAAACTCGTTATTGCTTAGATTGATAGATTGTTGCTATTCAGTGGGTTTATTTGAGTTTTTTAAATCATTTGCACTAATTATCGATCATATGAACCAACAATATGGTATCAGAGCCTTAGTGCTTTTGATTTGTTGAGTTTTGGTTTGCAGATTCGAGCTGCGAAACTAGATCTCCTGTCAACAAAACTACATCTTGTTCCAGCGAATCTACATAATCTGTGGCTTTAGGGTTTGATCATCTACACTCAACGAAAGTACCTGATTTTGAACAAAAGTTCATGATTTTTGCTTGGCAAAACAAGCAAAAGTGCTGCCAAATTGTCCTCAGAATCTATTGGTTTCGAGCGAATCTATTGCCAAAACTAGTGTTTCCAAGCATCTGTTCGAGCGAAAAAATGTTGGTTCCAAATTCCAAACCATGAATTAACCGTCAAAAGTCAAAACTCAGTATTTAAATTTTAAACCATGAATCGTACCATATACATAACAGAAACCCAGCCTATTTGCTTCAATGAACGGTTCGCTCGGTTCAAACACTTTATAAGCACCCCCTAATTCAAAGCGTATTTGCATATAACACTTTAATATTTTATTTTAAACAGACATTGTAATCAATAATATTTAATGAATTAATTATTTACATGTTTTTATAAAAGGATAATGTTTTGGGTGTCATACCTCTAATTCAATAAGGGATCCAAACCACAATTTTACTGAAAAAAAGTCCCGCTTGCACAAAGTAGCCAAAAGATTAACCTTGATCTTCAAAATGCTACAATCTACAAGACAGAGCCCACTATCATTCATCACCAATCGTATCACGTTTTAGTTATCAAATGAAAGCTAAAAATACCCCAAAAAAAGGTTAGTAGAACATGAGCTGACGAATCGAAGGTGAAAAGTAATTCAACGCCACTGAGTTAGCCGATATGACTTAGTTACGAGGGAAAGGTGAGCCTGAAGGAGCCACTAAACCAAGACTTTGCATCACCTTCACTCGACGGCCGCTAAGTTCTTGAGGTCTTTTAGCTGACTGCGTACAGTTCATAAGAACACAAGTTTAGAGCCATTATATATAATTTAGCATCATACATAGATACACATGCAAAGCACACTCAAAACGCAACCGGTTTTAAGTGAGAACCGCATGACCACTTGTACATGTTGATAGCCGGATATAGTGGGAGGGAGAAAGTGTTATCCGATTCTTGTATATCAGGTTCTTTGTTTCAATTTCTGGAGTCAGGGGGTGAGGAACTCTCACAAACAGTTTATACAATTTACATAACCCTCTTAAACACCTCATAGATATACAAAGTTACAAACATATATGCATACATGAAAAAGATGTGACTCACCGTACATGGATTAGATGGCTCAGTGTCATGGTGTAACTGATCCAAAGCAGGTTTTGGGTTCTTGGTTTTGATTTCTGGAGTTTGAGAATGAGACTTAGCAATTGGTTTTTCTTGCCTTCTCTTTTTGCTTGAAACCTGTTTCAAAAAATATGGTCAAAAAGCAATGCAAGGATGAGAACAAGTATAGCAAAAAAATAAAGCAAAAATTCTGTAATTTGATTACCAATAACCATATGGTTATGAGTTCTTTAGTCGATGAATTAATTAATTACCTGCGATTTGTCTGATGATCCGTTTTGAGAAGCCTCGGTCACATCTTTTCCTATGAGATTAATAGAACAATCGTTATATGAAGAAACGAAAAACCATAGATTTAATATTCTAAATATACCCCGATTCTACTTATGTTATGCAATAATGTTTTGTTTGTGCTGTAATAACTCCAAAGGTTCCATTTGTAGCAATTAGAGACAAAGATTTACAATTTAACAACCAAGTCATACTTTAGGCACCAACCAGTGTTGTAAAAATCGCTAGGCGCTAGTCGGGCGGTGGGGTACCGACTAGCGATTAATCGGGAGTAATCAGGATTAATCAGGATTAATTGTTTTGGATTTTTATATATAATTTTCATTTTTATATATATACACACATTTTATATGTAATTTTTATAAATATGTTTTGTTTAATATATATATAAACAAATCTGGCCGGAATTTTAAACTTTTCGCCGGATTTTTGAAGTTCGCCGGAATTCCGCTGGAAATTCGCCGGATACTGCAAAAATGCAGATTAGGGGCCGATTAACAGCGACTAAGTCCGATTCGGGCCGATTTTTTCCTATTTTGCCAATTTGACCGACTAGCGATTTCTTGCTCCGATTAGGGAAAATCGAATTGGTGAGGCGCCAATTCCCGACTAGTCTCCGATTAATCGGCGGACTAATCCGATTTTTACAACATTTGGCACCAACAATATTAGTCTGTTAAGTGCCATCACGTCGAATGGTTCGTGATCAGCATTTTGTCTTTTCAACCTCCATGTTTGGTAACTCCACAGGTTTCAGTTTTTGCATGCTTCATTTTCAACCTCCATTTTGTTCTTGACTTCACAAATTTTTTAAACAAAACACATAAAAAATCAAGAACACCAAAAAGTAAAATCAAAACATATATCCAAATTCATACACATCAAACCCATCATCCAAGACGTTTCAAAAGTCAATCAAAATCATAAATTGATATTCATGATACTTAAAGAACTATTTAGAAGGTATCTAAACTAGGACTAGATAGTAGAATTAAAACTATTTTTAATTTGGCCCAATACCCCACAGACCCAACCCATGTGGGAGTCTTGTGCAGGTTTATCTTCAATTAAGATAACTGAATCGAACCTCCTAATTCAGCAATGCTATACGGACAAAAGTTGTAATTTACCAGAAAGTTGGTTGATCCATTTGTAAATGGTTTACCACCTAACATTTCTTTAGTGCATTATAACACTTTATGGACAATTAATTTAATGAGGATCATACGAATATATCTATTTGGTTACCATTTATGTGAACTTCATTTGTGTGCATTATGGATACCCATTGTTCAGGTAGATACGCTAATTGTATAATCATAGGGCCTGTGCCAATGATGATACAAGCAGAGGATCTATATAGAGCCGTGCAGGGTCAGTCCAACATTCTGAAATTATTTTCTTCTAAACTTTAGTATAACTTCAATGAAATCTTAGTTATGAGCACGCTCATTTAATATACAAACATTACAAATGTTAGTTTTGAACCAGCTCAGAAAAATATCCCGGATTCATCACTGTATGCATTTAATTATGGTGGTTTGCTTATTAACAATACAAGATCACAAGATAGCTAGAGTACAAGCACAGATAGAACAAACGACATAAAATCGTCACATAATTTTATGTATGGATGGAGAATGTTTGCAAGGAGTTATAATCAACAAATAAGTTCTATTCCCCAAAAGATTCATAAGTATTTCTAACCATTAAGATATAGAAATAGGTTTCAACCAAATTAAAGACTAAAAGCTACGCCTTTATTATAAGAAGAAATTAGTTTATATCACCTATTCCTCATCAAAATTTGAGCTTCTTTGACTCGTATTCTTATATACTACATAATATATACGTGAATGTTATGCAATCAGAGACTAGTTATATGTTATCTGTACACAAAACTATAAATGGAAAGCACATCTAACCTTTGGGTTTTGACTGCTGTCGTTTCCTTGATTTGCTGGAACTTAAGCTAGCAAGATCCTATAGCACGTCCATTATAAACATAATACCCAAGAACACAAAGTTTTTAATACCAAAATTACTAGAATAAATGATTACCTGCTCCAGAGACTTCTTTAAAATATTATGGTAACTGAAGTTGTTCTTTATTAAGATCTGTAAGGACAATGACATTAAATGAGCCACCACAAACCACAACTGAACTAGAAGTCAAAAGACCACAGGATGTTGACTTACACTCTTAAACTCAGCACTAGCAGTAGGAATGTCTACATACTTGCTGTAGATACAACAAAACGTGTCATGCCACATAGAAACACAAAGATATGTGAAAATAAAGTGGAAAGATATGTAGCATGATCACTCACTATATGTAAGATCCATATAACCGGGCAAGAACATCACTGCTTGAACCTTTACTACTAGGTTTATTGGCTGAACTTACCAAATTCTCATCAACAACCTGCAAAAAAATTAATAAATTGAATTAGCAACAAATAACTTTGACTTTTGAGGTCAAACAGACTGTGCTCAACTTCAATCTTGTTCTTTGTGCTTTGGAGGAAAAAAGAAAAGTTGACAAACATTCTATGTGAAAAAGCTTTGATGTTAATTTGGTACAAATCCTGTTTAATTTTGGATTTGGGGTGTGATAAGTTTCACCATTGAAGTCAAACTGTGTCCCCTTTTCACAAACCTGGGCAGGCCACCATGAATCTTCACGGAGCTTAACCCATAGTAGTTCTCCAAAGTTAACGTCGTTGCTTGGTTGAACATTCACAGTTTCTTTCCCAGCTCTGTTCTCAACCAGACTTCCATTGGTTTCTCCTGCTAAACCTCCCATCACTTATCACTAGACTAAGAATGATATCAATTGTCAATGAGACAAGTTAGAATATGAGGTAAAATTCATGTAAAATGAACCAGCAAAACATTTACACAATTGAAATCAGTTCAATGTTAATACTTATAAGAGTGAAATGAACTGCGTTTCACACTATGTTATAAACAAAAAATTGCTGCACATAACTATACAAATCTCATTCGCTAGTCAGAATCACCATGGATCAGCATCATATTGCCAAATAAAAACTTAATGTAAGAAGCGCGCCAAACAAACGACATGGCTCCACATCCAAAGAAACATGTATGGATTTAGTAGTTTTTTTTTTTTTCTGAGAGTTCCTCTCCACCTCTGCTTTTAAACCTTCCACAGCAAGTCCTTAATTCGTTCCAAATTGCAGACTCTGGCGGTTGGACAAGCTTTCCTTTTTAGCCGGCTTTATGTCTAGAGCTGCTTGCCTCTTTTGGGTTACAAGCAGCTCCTGACCATCCAGCTTAACATATTTCGCACCGAATGACTTGACAAAAAAGATCATGCTCTTATATAATCACTAAATGTTTACCTTCTATGTTATATATTCAATAAGATTCACATTTTCATAAGGATTTAAAGATGAATTTACAATTTGATAACAAAGCCACAAAAGGGAAACTAAAGAGGAAAAAATTAACCCTCATTTTAACCCAATAATACATTTCTTAAATTACTTGATAATGTTCGTGAAATCACTAGTCTATGAATCAGCTGCAATAATATCATGTCCAATTTTACAAAACACTCCCAATGGTACCGAGATTATTAGCTTTAAGCTCACCCCTTCCGATGGTAACAATAACACACCCAAATAACAGGCTAAATACGCATGAGAAATCGCAGAATCGCAGAATCGCGATAGGGCTCCCGATTAAACATTTCCATGAATAAATTCCTCAAACACGAAAAATGTGCCCTAAATTACGAAAAGTTACAGGAAACCATCGAAAATAGTCAAAGAACAAGGTAATTGAAGAACTTAGAAATGTAAAAAATTGAAATCTACTTACAGACGACGACAAGAAAGGAGAAAGGAGACACTGGAGTCGAGAAGAGAACTAACTTTAGGGAGAGTGCTCATGTTTTACCTTTTTTATTCTACGCCGAGGGGAGTTTTTGTCCTCTTAACTTTTAATTAGCATCAACAAATATGACTGGTGTAAAACCTTAAAAGAATTCAAGTTGAAACGTAATCACGAACTCAAACATTAAAGGTACGTTAATAACATATGTAACTTTATATAAAGAAGCGGTTCTTGTATTTTGTCATTAACATTTAAAATCTTATATAAAAAGAGAAACACTGCATTGGTCATGAGCGTAAAACCTTAAAACACTAACATAGATAAAAATAAAAATGTCGTAACATTATAATTTTTTATAGAATATTAAATTTTAAAATTTACAAGAGAAAAACAATCTAAGAGGGTTAGAAATAGATAAGTATAGAGCATATAAATTAGTATAGAGTATAAGGTGTAAGATTCAAGGTTATGTTTGGTTTACGTAGTTCAAAGGAAATGAAATTGGAATTTGAAAATTTTCCATCCAAAATTATGATTGGTTGGGATTGGAATCGGAAATTCCATCAAATTCCATCAACCAAAGGAATTTAATGTTCCTTCCCTTATGTGATAAAATTCTAAAATTTCCTATGGAACGTGTAAAGATTACAAACATACCCTCATCCTCAACCTTCCTAACCAGATCTGAACTCTAAAAGCTACTTGCCAGCCACCTCCGCCCAACCACTACAAACCACCAACAGTCGTTGTTCCGAAACCCGACTACAACAACTGACTTCCCACGACCACAAACACCACCGGACATCACTACTTCACAACTACAGCCACAGGCCATCTCCCAACAACCAACAATCTGACCAACACCCGAACACCACCACAACCACCCCAATCAACACAACCAAAATCAAACAATGACTGTTTCCATCAACCTAAAACCACCATATCTACAATCTATATCTACCACCACCAGCCTTCCTCGCCATAATTTCTAAGCCACCCGAAATCTCCACGTGTTTTAGAGAGAGAAGGAGTGGAGGAGAGACAAAACACACACACATACTCAGCTCCACCATCACCATCACCATCAAACTTCAATCAGATGTTAACGGGAACCGAAGATCGTATCTATTATGGATCTTCATCATGTTCTTGTTTCAAAAAAAAAAGAAGAAGATAAATGGAGGTTCGGGTTGGATTGGGGAAGAAGAAAAGAAAGGGTATAGTTTTCTATTTATTTTTTAAAAATAAAGCTACCAACCAAACAAGTCATTAAATTTGGAAAGGATTCTCTCAAATTTCAATTCTAATCAAGATTCCAATTCCATTCAAAAAATTTCTGCGAACCAAACGGACCCTAAGGTTTTAGTCTGAAACTTTTAAATCTCATGCATTATACACTTGTACCATGTGCACTAGAACTTTTAATTTAATATGCATAAAAAAGTCATGAAGCATAACGTACAACAATATATGCATAAAAAGTTGATAAATAGAAGTATTTAAAAATTACCATTATTCTTATTTAAGTATAGCTAAAATTACGAATTGTGTCATTACACTTTGATAATTACAATGAGTTAACTTTTTCAGTAAATTTTCAGCAAATGACAATTTATTTTTACCATTTAAGGACTAAATATGTAATTTTTATCAATCTTATGTTTCTTTCTTTTTTTTTTTCTTTTTTTTTTACATTTATTTCACCACTTTTGTTCTACAAAATTATCTTAAATATTATTAATTTATTTATTTCAACCTTTCTTATAAAATATAATTTTATTCATATATGTTCCTATTAATTTGTATAGCTTATAACATAAATTTAAGCTATATTACATCAAATATGTTAGTAAATAAAGTGCTTTGTTTCTTATCACAATACATAGATCATCTGTTTTATTTCTGAACAATCATCTTGTGCCAATAGGATATCATCCTGTAAGAAGATCTACTAGCTATCATACTTATTGTTTTTGAATTGTAGCAGCTCTTCATGCATGGCTTCAATCCAGTTGTTATTTTAAAGAGTCTCTTTGATATTTTTCTTCGGGAAGATCTACTAGTTGTAACTTGATGGTCTTAAGACCTATGACATGGTCATTTAGGACAACCTTCATTTTATGTTTTTAGTCATGTAACTTTGCATTCTCTTCTCATAGTAATAAAGCTTGTAACTCGTAAAAATATCAAAGTCCACTAAGTTACCTTTTTAACACATTTATCTCGTAGCAACAAACCCATATATGTTATACATTGTGACATTTGGGACTGTCTCCTGATAGTTCGTGTTCAACTTATCGATACTTTATTATTTTTATCGATAATTTTAGTCTCTTTACATGAATGTATCTTTTAACTCATTATTCCCAACCTATTGATTCTTTTTGATATTTTGAAAATAGAGTTGGCAACCTCTGTTCATCCATTATAAAAACATCTAAAGTGTGACTAGGCTCCATAATAACTCAAGGTATCATGACCTAATATTTATCTGAGTCTGGAATAACTTATTGCATTACCTGGAAAGTATTGGTATTATACATATGCTACTACATCTTTCTCATTAATAGATTATCATCTGCAAATCTTGATCACTTGTCTCTTTTTAAAATTTTCTTCAAATCTAAACCAAATTAAACTCGCCTATGTACTTTCACATGCATATGTTACCCACATTTAAGGGACATTCAAAATGACAATTGTCTCCTAAATCCATGTTATGTCTCTTTTCTGGATATGATCCTAACAATCACGGGTACTTGGGTTATGACCCTAGCATCGGTCACACATACAACTCTCGCCAAGTCAAGTTTCATGAAACCATTTTTTTCATTCCTTAATCTCGTATTAAGTCATTTATAATAGTATTTCCTAATATTTATGACCTTCCTTAGTTTATACCTACTACATCGTCTACTCCTATGACTACCCCAATAACTCAACAAACATCATAATCTTTTATATGTACCTAACAACTCAATCAACATCACTGTAGGACCGGTTAAAGGGTGGTCAATACAATCAGTCTCATAATGAGGAGAGTGTTAGAACACTTAACAGATCAAATGGGAACCGGGTTTATGTAAATTATACTAAGAACATAAGTAAATGAGATAGAACTAAGAACAATAACAGACTAATATGGTTTTCAAGAATGTTGTATATTGCACTCAAGTTCTTTTACAAATGTTACAAAGCATAAAAAGAAATACAAAGACCTGAGATACTTTATACTACATCTTACAGCCGGCCATACTTTGAAGGCCAACTGGAAACATTAATCTAGACAACAAGATCAATGTAAAGTCAAAAGGCGGATTGTCTTTTGACTAGTGACTATGACATGCCATAGCTCACATCCTAATATATTATAAAAAGGATAAAAGGTACAAAGTATGAAGTTATAGACTCAAGATCATAATCTACAGTTTACAAAAGCATGGACCTTTTCACCAACTTGTATAAGTTGGTGAGTCTTCAGAGTTGCAGCGGAAAGTAAGTAGCTTTATGGAAAAGTAGATCAGAGAAAGCATGTCCTCTCTGTCTTTGGAAGAAATCAATCTTCTAAAATGTTTAAAGACTCAAGATCAGTTCTCATCTCTAAGTTATAGGACCTATATCTATTAACTTTAGCAATACATTCAGGTGTACAAAGATGTTCCAATACCTTGGCTTCTTCATGATCTGCCATCAGTGCTTGGTTTGGAGATGCATCCTCAACCTGAAAGCTCCAGTCAAAGTCTCCTTCTTCAACAGCAACTACAGCTTGCTGCTTGGCCTTCTTATTCTAGGGAGCTCCATCAGTGTAGTTTGGTATGGTTTGTGCTTGGCCACCACTTGTTCTTGGTGCCTTGTACTCTCTAGCAAAGTGTCCTATTTGGTTACAGTTGTAACACTTCACTTTGCTTTTGTCCAGCCCAAACTTTCTACTGGTTGCATTGCTAGGAAACTTCCTCCCTATCCTCTTGTAAAACTTCTTGGCTCTGTGACTGAGAAGAGCCATTTACTAGAATATTTCCATGTACTCCAGATCATCTAAATGGATACAGTTCAGGTCTTCAAGAGTAAAGAGAAAGTTGTTTGTGCTTTCATCAGTAAACACAAAGGCTTATGAAGAGCTTGTCTTTTGGAATGGGCTTCCTTGGATGTAACTCTCTCTTGGTGTCTCTGGGAAGGTGATGAAAGAACCCTTTTATGAATTGTCAGGGTAGCAGATGAGATGATGTTGTGCTTCTCTGCAATCCCTTTCAACCACATGAAGGGCTAAACTTTACTGATTGTTAGAGCTACCAGATGGATTTTGCATGGTCATCTCCCTCCATCTGGTAGCCACTGAGGATACCATACAACTCAACGAGAGTAAGGGACTTGAGGTTCTCAGTCCTCTTAATGACCACACAATAGTATGTCCATTATCTAGGAAGAGAGGACATGAACTTCTTCACAATATCCCTATTCTCAAGGGTTACTCTAACATCCATTAGAATATCCATAATCTTAACATACCTGAAATATTGTTGAGTCATGGTTTCACCTGTCTTGAAAGTAAAGTTCTCAAACTGCTGCTTCAAGAGGTCCTTCTTGTTCTCTTTTGCTTCATTTGACCCCTCATACATCAGCTTCAGTGCATCCCATAGTTGCTTGGCAGTCTTGCACTTCTTGAAGCCTCTGTAGATAGAGTTTGGAAGAGCAGTTTGGAGGGCGGTCATGGCCTTCTAATCTATGTCTATCTTCTTCCGGTCTTTTTCAGAATAGTCAGCCACTTCCTTTGGTATCATACCACCACCACCACCAGCTGAAGAGGTGGATGGTACATGAGGTCCATAGACAATAAATCCCCACATCCTGAAGTCTTGAGACTTGATGAAGCCTTCCATTCTTTGGCACCAAGTATCAAAGTCATCAGGAGTGATTAGTGGAGACTTTGTCATAGTACCGGTTTCCATATCAGCCTTTATGATAGCTGCCATTTGAGTTGTTAAGTGTTTTGTGAAACTGAAGGGATTTAAGATGGTGACATCTTACAATCAAGAGCCTGGAAATGCTCTGATACCAATTGTTGGACCGGTTAAGGGATGGTCAATACAATCAGTCTCATAATGAGAAGATTGTTTAAACACTTAACAAGTCAAATGGGGAACCGAGTTTATGTAAATAATACTAAGAACACAAGTAAATGGGACAGAACTAAAAACAAGAACAGACTAATATGGTTTTCAAGAATGTTGTATATTGCACTCAAGTTCTTTTACAAATGTTACAAAACATAAAAAAAATACAAGGACCTGGGATACTTTATACTACATCCTACAGCCGGCCATACTTTGAAGGCCAGTTGGAAACATTAATCTAGACAACAAGATCAATGTAAAGTCAAAAGGCAAATTGCCTTTTGACTAGACTATGACCTGCCATAGCTCACATCCTAATATATTATAAAAGGATAAAAGGTACAAAATAGGAAGTTACAGACTCAAGACCATAATCTACAGTTTACTAAAGCATGTACCTTTTCACCAACTTGTATAAGTTGGTGAGTCATCAGAGTTGCAGCAAAATATAAGTCAGCTTTATGGAAAAGTAGATCAGAGAAAGGATGTCCTCTCTGTCTTCGAAAGAAATCAGTCTTCACTTCATTGGCTTCGGAAGACTTTGTCTTTGAAGCTTCGGAAGACTTCATCTTTGGCTTCGAAAAATTTGATCTTTGGCTTCGGAATATTTGGTCTTTGGCTTCGAAAGATTTTACACTTAGAATAATTTCTGTGATGAGTGTAAAACTTCCGAAGTAACTTCTACCTTGTATATCAATACAAGCATACAGGAAGCTCCTTGGTTGTTTTGGCTTCTTTGGTTGCATCAGCCTTCTAATATAACCTTACAATAACCCTAACAACTCAATCAACCTTCACCTCCATTGCCTCGTCCTATGATAACATGCACTCATGATCATACATGTATGCTTAAACAATTTCTTGGTCACATATTGTTTCATACTTCCTTACCACCAGCTACCGAACCACACACTTTTACACAAACATAGATGTTCAAAGAATGATGTTTTACCACCAGCTACCAAACCACACACTTTTACACAAACACAAATGTTCAAAGAATGATATGATGTTATGCACTCAAAGATTGCTATTCTTTAATATGCTCATAATAGGTGTTATTTCATCCTCCTCCTAAGGCTAATGTTGTGGGCTGCATGTGGGTTTACCACATTAAAGACATCATAATGGTTCCATCTCATGTTATAAAGCATAAAACATAGATGTTCAAAGAATGACATGATGTTAACTTTAAGATTGCTCCTCAATCT
Organism: Flaveria sonorensis; assembly: GCA_025506505.1. Lineage (NCBI taxonomy): Eukaryota > Viridiplantae > Streptophyta > Magnoliopsida > Asterales > Asteraceae > Flaveria > Flaveria sonorensis. The sequence continues at coordinate 24,454,491 of CM046439.1, read as the reverse complement.
ACTCGTAATAGGTGTTATTTCCTCCTCCTCCAAAAACTAATGTTGTGGGCCGCAAATGGGTTTACCACATTAAAGAAACACTAATGGTTTCATCACTTGTTATAAAGAACAAACTAGTTGCCAAGGGCTTTCGCCAAATTAAGGGTATTGACTACACCAAAACCTTTAGTCTTGTTGTCAAACCCACAACAATCCAAATTATTCTCTTGATTGCCTTCTCTCGAGGCTAGGACATTCGTCATGTCAATGTTAACAATGCATATATCAGTGATGATCTTTTAGAAATGGTTTATTGCCACACCCCCAACCACGACGATTTCCTGCGAAGCATGAACGTCTTGGAATCAAAATCGTTGGTCGATCACTACATGATTTAGTAAATCATACATTGCAAATAAGTTTAAAAGTACATAATTGTTTTCGTAGTTAAATAGTGGAAGTAGTAGAACTAATGTAATTTATTTTCAAAACATAACAAATATGAAAATAAATGTCCCAATAGCATGAATAACCCTAAATGTGATGAGATCCATGCTAGCTTAACCTGAGCTAGACTATAACTGTAATAGATTGTCCCTACCCATGCCTACCATAGGCACATGGGTGAATAGGCTAATAATGCACCTGTTTAGATCTCTAGTTAAAGTTAGAATAATTAACTCGGGCGAGGGTAGTCAAACCTAATAGTACTATCAATGATTACCTCGCTTTAGGAAATAAATTAATGTTATGATAAAAGGGGACTTCATATGGTAGGTAAATAACTTATATAACATGTGAAATCATTGACAAGTAATTGTGTCCACGAAAATCGTAATTTACATGTGATCTCAACCAAAAGGAAAACAAGTAAAAATGGGGCAGTGAAACTCACCTATTGGGTGAGTGATTAGGCTCATAAATGCAAGTATCTAAAGTACTTGGAAAAATCCAACCTAAGTTCGTCCTAGAATAATTAAGGCAACTTATGTCTAAGTAATTGCTCCTAAGTGAAATGTGAGCATGTAACTGTTTCATTCACGTAACTAGGTAATAAAGTGTTTGACTCAACAACCCGTTTGTTATATATGATTAATAATTATGAAATATATATTACTTCGAATATATTAATAAATTATATTTCATTTGAGAGTGTACGAAAGCCCTTCTATTTTAAGGTTGACATATTATTTGGGTATTTAAATATCATTTTGATTCGATCCGAGACATGACTCGAGTGTTTAGTATTCCACATATGAATTTATGGAAAATTAGGGTTTTGAAATAATTAAATGTTTTACGTATAAATAATACTTGTGATGTCTCTCATGAAGACCTTTTTTAAATTACTAACATACAAGGAAATATTAGTTTTTATATTTTTATAACTCATACCTAAAAACTACATATAAATATGTATATGAAAATACTCTTTATAATAGGTTATTAATTAGACTTATTATGCTATTTCTTACTTTTCTTTTTATGTTATCTTCCAATAATAAGTTTTTCAACTCTTGCAATATTGTTATTGTATAATTATGTTTATAAGATATACTTTTATAGTCTAAGTCCCATAAATACATATTTAGTCATACTAGTCATCTACTAACTATTTTAACACATCTTTTAAACTAACATAGTATTTAAAGTTATAAACTCCATACTTTTATATTTAGTCACTTCGTCTATCCCCTTCCATCAACAGAAGTCTCGGCTATAGCTATAAGAAAGTGTGGATATTTATTATCCCGCACTAACCTATATTTCCAAGTCCTATGTTTATATTTTCAACCACATTTGTAAACTTGATCAACTTATCATCTAGTTATAACCCAACTTTTGTAAACTTGAGCAACAAGCCTCCCAATTGCATCATCATTTATGCTCTTTTTCCTTTTATTTCTATTAAAACCATGATTGATTTCATGAACTATTATATATAGATATCTCAACCTTATCTAATACATATAACAAAGTTAAACAGATGATGAGAAGATTGATTACCATCAATTTGATAAAGGACAAACAAATTAGAACACAACCTTTTATGGTTCAAATTTTGACTGGAACACATCCTTGGTCAACAGCTGACAAGGATTAAAAAGATCAAGCGTGAGGTACTTTTGAAGCCTGATTTTGGACATAAAAACACATTGAAAAGCCATTGTTATGCAGGTCAAAAACAGATCAGGTTAGAGGCTATTTTGCAGCCCAATTCTAGATATGCAGGTAGAACAGTTTGTGATACATGTGGAAAAGAAAAGTAGGAGGCAGTAGAGGCCCTTTTGACTGCAGAAGAGTTGTGATCTTTGTGATAGTATTTTTGAGGGCATCATTTTCTAATTTATTTTGAGTGCACTATTTGAAAAAATGAACATGTATAAGCTCATCATACAATATGTAACCCAAGCTTGATTTTCTTTTTTGTACAATTAAAACAACTTAGAACTCCCCAAAGCAAGACAATATGATAAAAAACCATCACCCATTGATGTTGATGTAGATTACAAATTGCAGAATGATCTAATTAGGTTGGATAATTACCTCTTTCAAGACGAACCTGAAACACTTTCATTTGCGGGACAACATGCAACCTGACCACCAAGTAGTTTCATGACCGACTTGAGCACCTCTTGTAAATTGATTTGAATAGCCTACTATGCGAAATCATATGCAACTAAAAACACATTGTTGTACATGTATGAATATCTTTAATTAATATATATGTTTGTAACATAAATTACATATCTTCATCATATAAATGTTGCTTATGGCTTAACAAAAATTCAATTATGGCATACAATTCAAACAAAAAACTGAGACCAATTTAGATAATCTATTGCCACATGTAATTAAGCTTGTGAACATGAGACATATTCTAGATTCTAGGGTGTAGATTGGAAATCCCCTTAAGATTCTTCATCAGGGACATTCTGAATAACAACAAAAATCTGAAACTAAAAATGGAAATTTTGAACTCGAATATTTGGTAATGGTAACCCAAGCATGATTTAGGACTTCATGTGGGCTTCTTTTCTTGTCTCTAACTGTTTGTTTTATAAATAGTTATTTTAACAATTATTTGGTTGCAATGCTATCAGATAGAAGTAACAAAAGACTAAACTAAAGATTCAGACATAAGATCCAGCGAAATTAAACAAACCTTAAGAGCTCGATTAAGGTTTTCAAGTTTCAGCCCCAGCAAAATCGAACGAAGTTCAAACCTAGCAAAATAGAACAAAGATTATAAACTCTTAAAATTGTATGCTACTTTCGATTTTGGTAGAATCTCCTGCGAGCAGTACATCTTCTGAGGAGAGATTTGGAGCTTAACAAAGTGGAGAATTTGCGACGATGGAAAAAGAGCGATGATCTGAAAGTGGATGGCAAAAGAGGCGGAGATTTTAAATTTTGAATGTTGATGAAGATTTCAGACACGTGATTTAGGCTTTAAGATGCTTTTTAAGAAGGCTGAAATTTTTTTGTGCTTTGAAGGCTTGTACAACAAGCTTTAAACACTTGTACCTCTTAAAAGTTGTGTAAGATTACTATATTGTCCTTCTAATATACATATTAATATAATATAGATAATTTTTCTTGAAAAATAGAAAATAAAAAAACCATATCCATCTATATTAATAAAAAAAGATTTTTGTATGTCACTTGTCACAATTTTAAAGCTCTTAAATTTTATTTTTTCGTTTCTCTCTTCTAATAAATATCAAATTAACTACAAATGATATTATTTAATTTTTTTCATATTAAAAATATTTTTTATTAAATTAAAAAAGATCTTTCTAAAAATGCAATTTGTAAAGAAATAATTTTTTTATAAAATAAGAAACTTTTTAAAAAAAATATCAAACTTTTCAAAAACACAATATATTTAAAAACCTGTGGCTTTTAAAAAATAAAATTCTTATGAAACAAAATTAATTAAATTTCACAAGTTATAATAAGAAAATTATTAAAATGACACTTTTTTAAAAACAATTTGTTTTGAAATAATTTGTTTAAAAACCAACTTTTTTTGAGAAAAACAAAAAGATAAACAAAAGTTTAAAAATGATATCATTCTTTTATCACTCATACGTAATGTCAAACATATCTTATATCAAAAGATCGTTTAACAATTCATTAATTTTTATTAGTAACTATTTAATATTTTATTTATTTAACATGTGTAATGCACGGGGTACTAACCTAGTCATAGAATGAATACAATGACATGCCTATAAAGTCTCTTTCTTTGTGCGTAGAGGATTCATAAATTGTACAATCAAAAAACAAACATAGATGTAGCTTTAACCATTATATGTTGATTAGTTAGCATTCCTGAAAAAAACTACCAAAGTTAAGTAATTAATCAATATGAACATGATTAAGGTTCATTCAACAAGTAGAAAATGATAATGCACCAGTATCAACTTCTATAAGTAACATAATGGTTGCTCTATAATATTATGAATCAGCTGAACTTATCTGCAGGACCGGGTTAGGGTGTTAACTACAATTAGTTTCACAAGAGAAGTGATCTTAGATCACTTAACATTTCAAATAGCGAACATGAAACTTTGAAGATACAAAGAACACAAGTAACAATAAGACAAAACTTAGAATAATAACACAAGTATTAGTTTTCAAGGATGTTGTATATTGATCTCAAGTTCTATTACAAGTGTTCAAAGCATGATCTAAACTACAAGGACCTGAGACTCTTTTATACTACAACCTACAACCTTCAATACTTGGAAGGACAGTTGGAATTGACTGATCTAGACAACAAGATCAATCTGGAGTCAAAAGGCAGATTGCCTTTTGACTAGCGACTATGACATGTCATAGCTCACTGACTTTTCCTAGTACAAAAAAGTCTAAAGGAACAAAAGAAGAAAATTACAGACAAAGACTTTATCTACTATTCACTAAAGCATGGAAGTTTCACCAACTCATACAAGTTGGTGAGTTATCAAAGTTGCAGCAGAAAGTTGGTCAGCTTTATCAAAAGTAGATCAGAGAAAGCATTTTTTATCTGTCTTCCGAAGAAATCAGTCTTCACAACAAAATGGCTTCGGAAGATTTTGTCTTTGAAGCTTTGGAAGACTTCATCTTTGGCTTCGGAAGAACTTGGCCTCTGGCTTCGGAAGTTTTTACACTTGGAATATTTTCTGTTAAGTGTAAAGCTTCCGAAGTTATTTCTTCTGAACTTTTGGCTTCGGAAGACTTTACACTTAGAGTTTTAGAGAGTGTAAAGCTTCCGCAGTAAGTTCATCCTTGTTCCTTAGTGCATGTTGGAAGATCTTTGGTTGCATCAGCCTCATAATCTTCAGATAGATCCTTACAAACTCCCCCTAGGCTGATGCTACCAAAATAGAGAGATTCTTCAGATGTTGATAGTCCTCATTAGGATCAGCAGCAAACCTCTCTTCATCATATGGTTAGAATCCTTCAAACTCTCATAGAATCTTCTCATGTCATAGAGATCATGCAAAGGAAGGGCAAGCATGTCTTGCTGAAAGTAGACATCTTGACCTCCTTGATCTCTAGTGACATACCATCTATCTGGATTGTCAGCGAAACTCTAGGACATGATGGGTCTTCCAACTGCAAGAGGCTCTACTCTGATGGGAGTTGGTTGAGCAGCCTCTTCATGCACTTCCTCAAGATGTTCTGACTCATCTTGAGGTGTAGAGGTGGATGTCTTAGTTTTCTTTTTCTTTGTAGGGGTTCTTCTGTCCATCCTTTTTCTCCTCTTTGATGATTTCAACTGAGAAGACTGGTCTTCAGCACCAGATTGTTCAGTGGTGTCCCTCTCAGTTGGATTCTCTTCTCTCACTGGTTCAGAAGGAGAGAGAAAAGGACCCTGCTGTAGATCAGAAGATGAAGTTGGCTGAGATACAGCTCTAGGTTCAGGTTGTGTTGTCACACCCCAACCTTAACGGCGGAAAACGTCGAGATGTGAGGGTTAAGATTGTTCATGCCACACAACGCTAATTCAAAAGTGTAAATATAATTATTTTCCAAGGTTCATAACATACAGGAAAGAGATATCATAAGCTTCAAGCAAACAAAATTACAAAAGTTTCCATAGCATCATGTGACAGTATAAGTCATTTTATTTTAATCTAGGTCCAAATCCTAGATGTGTTCAAGTCTTCAAGAGCAACTTAAGCTGTATCATTTCCTGAAACATATTAAAAAATAAAGTCAACATAATGTTGGTGAGTTTCCATAGATTAATCATACATAGATATATATATCAAAGATGGCAATTCACGTCATAGGTTAGTGAATAAAGTAAATAAAGATGGATGAACAAATGTAACAATCAAACCTTGACAAATATGGCCATTACAAGATTAAACGATTAGCTAAGTGTACTTGGTTCCAATAGTGCTCAAGAATACGACACTAGGAGCCGGTAATAACCTCGGCTTTAGCACCAAATAGGCTTGTCAGGCCCATAGATCTATGACGTCGCTAGGTTAGCAATATTTAATGATTGTATCTTACAAGAGTCATCACATGATAGTTATAAGAGTTCAAATAACCATGACGAAATAAGATGAATTACTTAAGTATTACAAGAGTAAAAACGTGTTTACAAGTGTGTTTATAATAAAGTTAACATGTTTCACCCCAAAAGTGTGAAATAATATAAAATGGGGTATGAAAGCTCACATGGATAATAAGATTGTCAAATAAGAAGGTCTTGTATATAATGCCGAGGATTCGTTAACGTTCAACCTAAATGGACAACGTGTTAAGTTAATCATGGTGATTATAGTGTTATATTTATAAACCATTTAACCCATGATTTTTAAATTATTAAATAGAGGTATTTAAATTATTAAATAAGAATTTTGTGATAAAATCAATAATAAAAGTTAAACTTTTATAATCAAGAATTTATTATTTACTATTTGATACAATAGTAAATTTTTAATTGATTAAATTAATTCTATTTATCACAATAAATGTACATTTTAGATATGTACATATATTTATTCTCAAAATATAAAATTAAGGTTGTGAATATATTTCATAAAAATGAAGAATTTATTAAATTTAAATTCTTGGAAATTAAAGGAGATTTATTTCAATTTAATAATTAATAAAAAAGTTGTATTTTATAATAATTTTTATAATGTTTAAAAATAAGCGAATAATGATTTATTAATTTAATTTCTAAGAATTTTTAAAAGAAAATAATTTTATTTGATTTCTGATTAAAAATGACTTTTATATAATTAATCAAAATATTAAAATATTTTTCTAAATTTTTAAAACTAAAAAAAAAACACTTTTGAAAAATAAATGCAGGTGCCCGGGTTCGAACCCGGGACCTCCTGCCCATCACCCCCGCGCCTTAACCGGTGGGCCAAGCCCAAATTCCTGTTTTAAAACGCGAAATAATTTATAAAAGATATATTTGAAAGAATCCCCAATTCCACCATAAACCCTAGAATCAAATCGATCCAATTGAGACCTCTTTCGATCCTATCACTGAGTGAAATCATGGGGCTTTTGTTCCCCATGTAAAACCGAGTATTACCCCCCTTTAATTACCTAAATTGATGTTGTACGAATAAATTCGAATGTGAACCGAGGTCGCGACCGTTCTTGATTCAATTGTTATGCGTGTGTGTGTTTTCTTTGAGAGATTGATGTTACAGAGAGTTAAAAGGGGCTATTAGGATCATTTGCCCTTTTATTTATAGCTCCAATTTGGTTGATTAAATGTCCAACGGCTATAGAATTAACCTCGGCCGTTATCATCGATTGGGGGGTGTAATTTGGTCGTTTCAGGTGAAATTAACCGTACTAATGATGTCTAATTGGTGATAACAACGTGTATACACAATTAATTGAATTAATAATGAGACTTAAGTGTGGAAATGTATTCGATTTTTAATGAGTTCGGTTACTTCGTGTTTAACACTATTAAGATCGATTTCAACACTCCCCTGTGTTCGAAACCTGTTCGCGACCGGTTTAGGGTTGATTTGAGGGTTTAAAAATGTTTAATTTTGGCGTTTGAGGCTCGTCGGAGTTACCCGGAGGTGTGGCCGGAGGGTGGCCAGAAATACGGGAGGGGTTTTGGGTTTGATTTGAGTTGTTACATTTTGGTCCATGCGGTTATAATTTTGACACTTTTAACCCAAAGTTTAATTTAAGAGATATTTACAGTTTAGGCCCTGGAGTTTTATTTATTTTTATTTTATGCCCATTTTTATAATTTACAAGTTTTAAAGTAATTAGCTTATTTGATTTTTATTTATTTTCAGATTTAATAATTATTATGCTTGTTATATTTTTTTTATTATTGTTATTATTATTATTATTATTAATTACTTAGTTATTTAATTACATCATGAAATTACAAATAAATCCTCGTACTTGCATTAATAACAAAATAAACCCTTACAAGAGATAACTAAGTTTAACAAACATTTAACGAAAATTACGAGATGTCACAGTCTCTCCAACTTTAAGGAATTTCGTCTCGAAATTAAAGACAAGACTAAACGAACAGATAGGGATATTTCTTCTTCATGTGATCCTAGCGTTCCCAGGTGAACTCAGCTCCACGTTTGTTTTCCCAACGAACTTTGACGATCGGCATGGTAGATGTTCGGGTCTTCTTCAGCGCCCTGTCCATAATCTCGACAGGTTTCTCAGCGAAATACAATGACTCATCAATTTGAATTTCCTCCAAAGGAATATGCAAGTTTTCATCGGCTAGGCATTTCCTCAAGTTTGAGACATGGAAAACAGGATGAACCCCGCTAAGTTCAGAAGGTAGTTCCAGTTTGTAAGCCACTTTCCCAACTCTTTTCAGAATCTTGAAAGGTCCTACAAAACATGGAGCTAACTTGCCCTTCTTTCCAAAGCGAACAACACCCTTCCATGGAGAGACTTTAAGAAGAACCATGTTGTTGACTTGAAACTCCAATGGTTTGCGTCTTTTATCCGCATAACTCTTTTGACGACTTCTAGCCACCTCAAGGTTTTTACGAATTTTGGAGAGTTTGTCGGTCGTTTCTTGAATGAGTTCCGGACCGGTAATGAAATTCTCACCGATATCAGTCCAGCAGATCGGAGAACGACATTTACGACCATATAAAGCATCGAACAGTGCCATCTTGATACTTGAGTGGTAGCTGTCGTTATACGAGAATTCTGCTAACGGTAAATGCGTATCCCAATCACCACCAAAGTCTAGGACACAAAGACGTAGCAAATCCTCAAGAGTTTGAATTGTTCGCTTGGTTTGACCATCCGTTTGAGGATGGTAAGCCGTGCTTAAATCCAGTTGAGTACCCAAGAGTTCTTTCATAGAAGACCAGAAGTGTGAAGTAAAACGAGCATCACGATCAGAAATAATATGCAACGACACTCCATGACGACTCACAATTTCATCAATATAGATGCGAGCCAACTTTGAAACCTTGTAAGTTTCTCGTATTGGTATGAAATGTGCCGTTTTGGTCAAACGGTCAACAATCACCCATATACTATCATGGCCACGAGGGGTACGTGGTAACTTGGTTATAAAATCCATGGATATATGTTCCTATTTCCACATAGGGATTTTGGGTTGTTCAAGTAAACCACTAGGCCGTTGATGTTCAGCTTTGACCCTTGCACATGTGAGGCATTTGGAAACATAAGATGCGATATCCTTCTTCATTCCTGGCCACCAATATTGGCCACACTGGTCCATATACATCTTATCGGACCCAGGATGAATGGAATATCGTGTTTGATGAGCTTTGTTCATGATGAAGTGACGGAGTTTGTCGTGATTAGGAATCCAAAGCCGGTTCAAAAAATACCACATGCCATTCGGTTTTGTCTCCAATTGTGACCGAATGTTAAATGTTAGTTCTTCGTCCTTCCCTTCCTCGGTTAACGCTGCTTGTAGAGCCTCGCGGATGCAAAACTCGAGATCACTATCAATCCTTATATTTTGAAGCATGATAGTAGCCTCGTTAACATCCACGTGAATCTCGGTATCAAATTCTCCCAACGTGTCAAACCATTGCCTTCGATCTCGAATTTCTTGAAGTGAGACAGTCTTATTGTGGATCTTGCGACTCAGCGCGTCGGCTACAACATTAGCCTTTCCAGGATGGTAACTAATGTCACAATCGTAGTCGCTAATCAACTCAACCCAACGTCTTTGTCTCATGATGAGATCCTTTTGATTGAACACGTGTTGAAGACTCTAGTGGTCGGTGTAGACTATGCATTGCGTCCCATAAAGGTAATGCCGCCAAATCTTCAAAGCAAATACTACAGCACCAAGTTTGAGATCGTGAGTGGTGTAGTTCACTTCATGAACCTTCAATTGCCTTGACACGTATGCTATGACCTTTCCTCGTTGCATGAGAACACAACCAAGTCCTTGACTCGACGCATCACAATACATAGTGAAATCATCGTTTCCATTGGGGAGGGTTAAGATAGGAGCATTACACAGTTTGCGTTTCAGTGTCTCGAAAGCCTCTTCTTGTTGGGGTCCCCACTCAAAAAGTCTATTCTTTTGAGTTAGCGTCGTAAGCGGTTTAGCAATCTTCAAAAAGTTTGCAATGAACCTAAGGTAGTAACCCGCTAAACCAAGAAAAGAACGAACTTTGGTTGAGGTCGTGGGAACACACCAATTTTTCACGGCTTCTATTTTTGCAGGGTTGACGTGAATTCCTTGGCTACTCACCACATGACCTAGGAATTGAACCTCTTCAAGCCAGAATTCGCACTTGGAGAACTTGGCGTACAGTTGCTCCTTCTTCAAAAGTTCGAGAACTTGACGCAGATACGACTCGTGATCGGTTTTTGTCTTGGAATAGATGAGAATATCATCTATAAACACGATCATGAATTTTTCCAAGTACGGTTTACATACTCGATTCATGAGATCCATGAAGACAGCAGGTGCATTAGTCAAGCCAAAAGGCATAACCATGAACTCATAATGTCCATATCGAGTACGGAACGAGGTTTTTGGAATATCGTTGTTGTGAACTCGTAGTTGATGATATCCAGAATGTAGATCGATCTTCGAGAATTGCGTAGCTCCTTGGAGTTGATTGAAGAGATCATCGATTTGAGGAAGAGTGTATCGGTTCTTGATGGTGAGTTTGTTGAGTTCTCGATAGTTGATGCACATACGAAACATCCCATCTTTCTTATTCACAAATAGTACGGGTGCACCCCATGGTGAAGAACTAGGGCGAATAAAACCCTTATCGGTTAGTTCTTGCAATTGACTGGCTAGTTCTTGCATTTCTGAAGGTGCAACGCGATAAGGTGACTTAGCCACAGGGTTTGCACCAGGTATCAAGTCAATCTTGAACTCAACTTCCTGAACGGGAGGTAACCCACTAAGATCCTCGAGAAACACCTCGGTGAAATCTCGTACAACAGGAATATCCTTCAATTCCTTTCCCTTGGCTTTCATGTTAACTATGTAAGCCATGAAAGCTACGTAATTTTTACTCAAGCACTTTCGGGCTTTGATACAAGACATAAGTTTGAGCCTTTGAGATGATCTCTCCCCAAAGACTTTTAAGGTATCTCCCAATGGTAACGGGATTCGAATGCACTTCTCGAAGCATATAATTTCTGTGTGCTGTTTGGCTGACCAATCCATGCCAATAATGATGTCGAAGCTCCCTAGTTTCATAGGAATAAGATCAATAATGAAATCATGCTCGTTAAGACTCAGGATGCAATCACGTATTACGATGTCAACTACAATCGATTTTCTATCGGCGACCTCAACCGTAAAGGATCTTTCTAAATTAGAACGTTCTAAATTAGAACGCGGCTTAGCAAGAATAGTCTCAAATTCTAGGGACACAAAACTCTTATCCGCACCCGAATTGAAAAGTACAGATGCATAACTATTATTTACAAGGTACATACCTGCTCAGATATAAGACTATCATTGGCACATGGAAAACAGATAGGAATTTTACAAAATAAAAAGAACGATTAAGGAGGGATAATGACGTACCATTCACCATGTCGTTGTTGGCTTGGGCTTGATTTGCGTTGATGTTGAAAGCCCTTCCTCGAGCCGGTGGAACATTTCCAGCAAGGCGAGCACATTGAGGACGGAAATGCCCAGTTTCGCCATAGTTGTAGCAGGCTCGGTTGGCAATCATAGCAGCATTATTCAGGGAACGATGACAAGTAGCCACCAAATGTCCATACTTCCCGCACAACGAACATATTCGGCAAGAAGTGTTCCCCGCATGATGGTACTTGCAGGTGTTGCACATCGGGTACGGTCCAGTATAAACCCTTGCCACGGGTGCTTGATTTGCAGCGACAGCTTGCCATTGAGGGGCATTTGGTGCTGTCACCTCATAGTTATGGGCCGGTGTGAACTTGCGCTTCTTGCCCTTGAACGATGTTTCAGCTTTCACCTTATTTGTTGCTTCAGGTGTCACCTTTGCAGTTGACTTGGCACCCTTCACCTTCAAAGTGCCAGCCTTTATATGATTCTCGGTGAGCTGGGCAGTGATATTGATCGCTTCCTCCAAAGTTGTGGGCCTACTTCCCACCACCGCATCTTGGATTTGAGGCGTTACTCCCTTGATAAATTTCTCAATACTACAGGGTACAATATCCACCATGTGTGGTAGAAGCATGCTCAATTCGTGGTGGCGGGTGGAGTGTGCCAAATGATCCCCGTTGTCCTGTTTGAGGTTCCAGAACTCCTCCAGTTTCTGTAACTCACTTCTCGGGCAGAATTTTTAGACCATTAAGTCCTTAAACTCCTCCCAAGACAGTGCCAAAGCAACTTCAGCACCTCAGTTTCTTTTCTCACTATTCCACCAAGTAAGTGCCCGTTGTTGAAGGACACTCGCAGCATAGCGAACTTTGAGCTCCTCGGGACACTCGCTATTGATGAACGTGTTTTCCATGCTCTCGAACCACTCGAGAAGTCCAGTAGCTCCCTCCTTTCCACTAAAGCTAGTAGGTTTACATGAGTTGAAATGCTTAAAGGTGCAGGTACGATTGTTTCCACCTTGGTTATTGCTATTTTCCCCATGGCCGTTGTTGCCATCCCCACCATTATTTCCATTAGCGTTGTTGCTATTGTTGGCCATTAGGGTGCTACTAAGTTCAGCAACCATGGTCGGAAGTACAGCAGCCATTTGACGGGCGATCATCGCGGCAAGTTTGCGGTCGGAGGTAGCATGCTTTCCTTGGTGACGGGACATTCTATAAGATATAAATAAATAAAATATTAGAATTCGGTAATAAACCAGTTCAAGAAATCAAGAATTTTGATATTCACACCCCAACCTTAACGGCAGAAAACGTCGAGATGTGAGGGTTAAGATTGTTCATGCCACACAACGCTAATTCAAAAGTGTAAATATAATTATTTTCCAAGGTTCATAACATACAGGAAAGAGATATCATAAGTTTCAAGCAAACAAAAATAAAAAAGTTTCCATAGCATCATGTGACAGTATAAGTCATTTTATTTTAATCTAGGTCCAAATCCTAGATGTGTTCAAGTCTTTAAGAGCAACTTAAGCTGTATTATTTTTTGAAACATGTTAAAAAATAAAGTCAACATAATGTTGGTGAGTTTCCATAGATTAATCATACATAGATATATATCAAAGATGGCAATTCACTTCATAGGTTATTGAATAAAGTAAATAAAGATGGATGAACAAATGTAACAATCAAACCTTGACAAATATGGTCATTATAAGATTAAACGATTAGCTAAGTGTACTTGGTTCCCATAGTGCTCAAGCATACGACACTAGGAGCCGGCAATGACCTCAGCTTTAGCACCAAATAGGCTTGTCAGGCCCATAGATCTATGACGTTGCTAGGCTAGCAATAGTTAATGATTGTATCTTACAAGAGTCATCACATGATAGTTACAAGAGTTCAAATAACCATGACAAAATAAGATGAATTACTTAAGTATTACAAGAGTAAAAATGTGTTTACAAGTGTGTTTATAATAAGGTTAACATGTTTCACCCCAAAAGTGTGAAATAATATAAATTGGGGTATGAAAACTCACATGGATAATAAGATTGTCAAATAAGAAGGTCTTGTATATAATGCCGAGGATACGTTAACGTTCAACCTAAATGGACAACGTGTTAAGTTAATCATGGTGATTATAGTGTTATATTTATAAACCATTTAACCCATGATTTTAAAGTTATTAAATAGATACAATTTGTTATTATTTTGGTATTTAAATGATTAAATAAGATTTTTGTGATAAATCAAGGATTTATTATTTACTATTTGATACAATAGAAAATTTTCAGTTGATTAAATTAATTCTATTTATCATAATAAATGTACATTTTAGATATGTACATATATTTATTCTCAAAATATAAAATTAAGGTTGTGAATATATTTCATAAAAATGAAGAATTTATTAAATTTAAATTCTTGAAAATTAAAGGAGATTTTTTTTAATTTAATAATTAATAAAAAAGTTGTATTTTATAACAATTTTTATAATGTTTAAAAATAAGAGAATAATGATTTATTAATTTAATTTCTAAGAAATTTTAAAAGAAAATAATTTTATTTGATTTCTGATTAAAAATAATTTTTATATAATTAATCAAAATATTAAAATGTTTTTCTGAATTTTTAAAACTAAAAAAAACACTTTTGAAAAATAAATGCAGGTGCCCAGGTTCGAACCCGGGACCCCCTGCCCATCACCCCCGCGCCTTAACCGGTGGGCCAAGCCCAAATTCCTATTTTAAAATGTGAAATAATTTATAAATGATATATTTGAAAGAATCCCCAATTCCACCATAAACCCTAGAATCAAATCGATCCAATTGAGGCCTCTTTCGATCCTGTCACTGAGTGAAATCATGGGGCTTTTGTTCCCCATGTAAAACCGAGTATAAAACCCCATTTAATTACCTGAATTGATGTTGTACGAATAAATTCGAGTGTGAACCGAGGTCGCGACCCTTCTTGATTCAATTGTTATGCGTGTGTGTGTTTTTTTTGAGAGATTGATGTTACAGAGAGTTAAAAGGGGCTATTAGGATCATTTGCCCTCTTATTTATAGCTCCAATTTGGTTGATTAAATGTCCAACGACTATAGAATTAACCTCGACCGTTATCATCGATTGGGCGGGTGTAATTTGGTCGTTTCACGTAAAATTAACCGTACTAATGATGTCTAATTGGTGATAACAACGTGTATACACAATTAATTGAATTAATAATGAGACTTAAGTGTGGAAACGTATTCGGTTTTTAATGAGTTCGGTTACTTCGTGTTTAACACTATCAAGATCGATTTCAACACTCCCCTGTGTTCGAAACCTGTTCGCGACCGGTTTAGGGTTGATTTGAGGGTTTAAAAATGTTTAATTTTTGGCGTTTGAGGCTCGCCGGAGTTACCCGGAGGTGTGGCCAGAGGGTGCCCGGAAATACGGGAGGGGGTTTGGGTTTGATTTGAGTTGTTACATTTTTGTCCCTGCGGTTATAATTTTGACACTTTTAACCCAAAGTTTAATTTAAGAGATATTTACAGTTTAGACCCTGGAGTTTTATTTCTTTTTATTTTATGCCCATTTTTATAATTTACTAGTTTTAAAGTAATTAGTTTATTTGATTTTTATTTATTTTCAAGATTTAATAATTATTATGCTTGTTATATTTTTTTTATTATAGTTATTATTATTATTATTAATTACTTAGTTATTTAATTACATCAAGAAATTACAAATAAATCATCGTACTTGCATTAATAACAAAATAAACCCTTACAAGAGATAACTAAGTTTAACAAACATTTAACAAAAATTACGAGAGGTCACATGTGTTGTCTCTGTGGGTTCAACCTTTACCTCAACTTCAGATTGAGCTAGACTTGGTAAAGAATGTAAGTCCACAAGCTCTCCCCTTTTGATCTTCTGCTTGATCACCCTTATATGCTCATCCATTGTGGATAGAGACATAGGACCAAGCCTTCTTCTGGAGAATCCATACAGCTTCAAGAAGCTCATCATCCTTTGTCTATCTTCAGACCTCTTTTGGCTTTTATGGATGATGGCCCTTGACCTTGCAGCTTCTTCTCTTAGCTTTCTCTTAGCAACTTTTCTTTCTTTTGTAGCTTTTTCCTCCAGCTGCTTGAGATATTCAAACTCTATGTACTCAAAGGATAAGGGAAGAAGTGCAGCTACCTGATAAAGTCCTGTGGCACTCAGGTAGTTGATCATATTCATTCTTTCAGCTTCCCTATCTACCTGAGGTTGTGCCTGTGCCACAGCCTCTGTCGACTTTCTTGAACTGGGGAGAGGACAGGAGCATGTTTGTAGAGCCTTTTCAGTCTCCTTTCTTCCTTAATCTTGTGGAGCAATGCTGTATCCTCTACCTCCCTCCTCTCCTTTGACAGCTTAGTGTCAGCCAGCTCATTCAACTCTTCTAAGGGGAGAGAGATGAGTTCATCTATGTTGTAGTTACTGGTCCCCAGGTAGTTTAGCCTGGCTGCCCTTAACTCATCTTCTTGAGTATTTGGCCTATGGGCAGCCCGGATTACAGCTTCCATGAAGCCTGGGAACCTACTTGAACTTTCTCCCCTCAGCTTCCTATTCCTCTCTCTCTTCTCCTCCTCCAACTCCTCATGAGTTAATTTCCTTTTCCCTTTGTTAATCATAGGCCTTGGTGACTCAGGGTGGAGAGAACTTTGGCCTTCATTGCTTGGTTCAGCAGTCAAGCTCTGGCCAGAGAGAGGTTGTGAGACACCTTCACCAGCTGGTGCCTCACTGAGGGTACTGGGTGTAGAGGGAGATCCAGTCTCAAGGTTCACAGGCTCAACCTCTGGGCCTTCAGTCAAGGTTTTCCCTTAGAAGCTAATCTCAGAGTCCACCTCAACATCCAGTTGACCAAAGATCTCACCTGCTAGCCTCTGTCTATATAATTTTGCTCTCAATTTGAATTCCTCTAGCACCCTATTTTGAATCCGGTCTGCTAATCTCTCAGCTTGTCTGTTGTGGCTTGGGTTGACAAGTGAAAGATTCACCAGATTGATGCACTCATAGAAACTCAGGTGTGAGAAGTTGAAGATTTCCAGTTGACCCTGAGCTCTAGAGATCACAAGAGCTCTTCTGTTTATGTCATACCCCCATCCCATAATTGGAATTCCCTCCCAAACAAGTGTTGAATGAGTAAGTCTATGTTTATGACTTGAGGAGGTTGCTGAGTCTGGATAATTGCAAGAGAGGTTGGTGACTCCTTTATGTCCATACTCTGGGAGGAACTCCTAGGTTCTGTGGTTTTGAGGACTTTCTCCCCCTTTTTGGTAGCATCACCTTCTTGCATAGGTGAGCTGGGGGTGTCATCCATCGCTTCCACCGATTCTTGTGGACCTGGTTGAGTCCTTCTTAAGGGTCTCTCAGCTAACTGGCCCTTGAGATTGGTGATCTCAAGTTGCTGGTCATTGACCCTTTGCTGCAAGATAGTCACATAAGATTCCAGGTGAACTATCTTTGAAACTAGATAGGTGCATGTGTTTGTCAGTTTGTGCACCCTATGTTTCAGACTCCCCTCATCTTCAGTTGAAGAATCACTGGGGGATGAGAGAATTGGACCAAAGTCTTCTTCCTCATCACCAGCATAGTGTTCTTGGCTGCTGGATTTCCCATGCATCATGACAACTTTCAAAGAAGTGTCAAGAGGCTGGGTTGCCATGGTTGAGGTCTTACTGATGTAATCACTTTCTAAAGTGAGAGCCTCTTCCATATGGATCTCCTGAACATGTTCAGGAAGACCTACCTTAGTTGTGGGTAGATGATGTGGGCTAGACCTGGGTGAGTCAGGAGTACTCATTTCTCTTTAAGTGTGGGAAGAAAGGAGAGACTCATTGTACTCACTGAAACCCAAGTCCTCATCATTATAGAAATCAAGGCTGGGAATTGGGTGGTTTAAATCCAGCGGCTGAGGGTGGTAACTATCCCCTGAAGGTTGATCACTTGAGTGTTGAGACTTAGAGTGATGGCTTAAGGTTGTTGGGGATGTGAGCTCATCAGGCTGAGCAGGAGGAACCTCGGCACTGATCATTTGAGAGATGGGAGTTTTCTGCTCCTTAGGGGAAGTGGGAGCTCGAGATTCCACTTCCTCCTGTATGGATTGTGATATGGGGACCTGCACATGCTCAGTAGTAGGTGCAGGGGTTCGTTTGGTTTTTCTTTTGTAGGTGATGGTAATTTGAGGCTGTAGGGGTGGAGTTGAGGTAGAGGGTGTGGGTTTAACACTAGCTGGTGCTGCTAGGTTGCCACCTTGAGCAATGAGCTCAAACATTTTTGGAACCAGGGCTGTTTCTACCCCGGAGAAGCCAACAGTAGGCTTTCTCAGTATTTTAAAGATGATGGGCTTCGTCTGTCCCAATTTAAGAATATTACATGTTCCCCTCAACTATGAGCCCAGTTCACAGTTGAGAATGTGCTGGACATATCGCGGGAACATGTAGTATTCTAAGGAGTTTAAATTAGCAAGTAAATTTGTATAGACAAATTGAGAGTACCTGTATTTGACCCCCTGAAACATTCCATGGACTATGAAGGAGAGGTCCTCTGAAACTTGATCCCATCCTCTATGCTTATTGGAGAGACTGTGTATGATGACATGGATGAGGTATTTCCATTTGGATGAGACCTTCCCCTTCCTAAAGGTTTTGACTGAGAAGTCACCCTCATAGCCCGTCTACTAAACAGAATGGTTGACAACAGCTTTCGAAAAGGACAACTCACCTTCTTCATCATCCAGCTGAAGGTGTGAGCTTATGATGGCCAGAGTGATGAAGATTGTCCTCCCCTGCACTATAGCATATAGTGCCTTCTCCCCATCCATGGTTACCTCTTGGCAGGTCCTCCAGAATGCAAGTAACTGATCCTCATAAAGAGGAGGATCAGTGGTAAAGAAGGTGAAGTAGTGAGACGCAGAAAGGTATCGACAGACCTTTGAGAAATGAGGATCTTTCTCAGAGTCTAATAGAGCAACCTGATTGTGTTGTCTGTGAAGGTGCATGGTAAAACCCGGTTGGTTTCGTCGATCAATGTTTGCAATGAAGGAAGTTTGTTGGTGAAGAAGAAGATTAATTTTGGGAGAATTTTAGGTCAAGAATTTGTGGAAGAAGAAAAGAGTGAGAAGAAGGGGAACCGTTGAGACTATATATGAAATGGATTTAAGACAAAGTTAATGCAAAAGGATAAACTTTGAAATCCGAAAGTAGATCCCAATTCTGAAAAAAACGCCCAAAAAGGTAGTTTTCTTGGAAGTTGAAAATCTTCCGAAGCTAATTTTTTCTTCGGAAGTTTTGAGAAAAAGCTTCCGAAGCCAATTTGGCTTCGGAAGATATTCTTAAGAAATGTGAAAATTTGGCTTCAGAAGAAAAATACTTAGAGAGTTTTTCTTCCGACACATATTTGATTTCGGAAGATATTAAGTCTTGGGAGTTTTATTCTAAAGAGAATAAATCTTCTGAGACTTAATTGCTTTCGGAAGATATTTGTCCTTCAAATACATGCAAGTACTTAAAAGCATATTTAAGCTTCAGAAGATATTCTCAGAATTTCTTCCGAAGGTAAATTTCTTAAAAGTTTCTTCCGAAGGCAACTTGAAATCTTTCGAAGGAAAATATATTTTAAAATTTTTTCAAAAATCTTCAAAAATCTAAGGAATATGATTAAAATTTTTCTTCCAAAATAAACTGAGCTTATAAAGGTGATAAAATAGACAACTTAGGACACACAGGTTTTAGAAATAAAGTTAATTTAAGTTTTTAAGAAAAAATTACTCAAAGTTAATCATCCCAATAGCTGATACAAGATATTTGAATCTCTGTTCATCAAAAGCTTTAGTGAACAGATTAGCATATTGTTTATTTGTGTTAACTTTGACTAATTTGATTAATCCCTTCTCAAAATTATCTCTAATCAAATGATACCTGATGTTGATGTGTTTGGTCCTTGAGTGCGGCACAGGATTCTCTGTAATGGAGATAGCACTGTTGTTGTCTATGTGGATGGGAGTCTCTTTGAAGTTGAATCCATAGTCCAGCATCTGATTCTGAATCCAAAGCACTTGAGCATAGCAACTTGCAGCAACAATGTATTTAGCCTCAGCAGTTGATGCAGAGACATAGGATTGTTTCTTGCATTGCCATGAGACAATCCTTCCACCAAGGAATTAACATCCCCCAGATGTAGACTTTACAGTCATGTTGCAACCACCATAGTCACTATCTGTATAAGCAAACAGATTGGAGTCAGAACTCTTTGGATACCAAAGTCCAAGCTTGGGAGCACCTTTGAAATATCTAAGAATCCTTTTGACAGCAACCAGGTGTGACATCTTGGGGTTGGCTTGATATCTTGCACAAATGCTTGTGGCAAACATGATATCAGGGCTGCTGGCTGTTAGGTAGATAAGAGACCCAATCATAGCTCTATAAAGATGTTCATCCATACACTCCCCCTCAAGATCAGGTCCTAGGGAGTGGTTTCTGGCTATGGGTGTCTTAGCAACCTTACATTCAGTCATGTTGAATCTTGTAAGTATGTCTTGCACATACTTTGACTGACTTATGAAGATGCCATTGTCAACTTGCTTATGTCTTGCACATACTTTGACTGACTTATGAAGATGCCATTGTCAACTTGCTTCACTTGAATTCCCAGAAAGAAATTTAGTTCCCCCATGGCACTCATTTCCAATCTGTTCTTCATCAGCCTCTTAAAGTCTTTGCAGAGCTTTGGATTAGTTGACCCAAAGATAATGTCATCCATATATACTTGAACCAGCATTAAGTCATTCCATGTCCCTTTGATGAAGAGATTTCCATCTATAGTACCCCTCTTGTAACCATGTTGGCAGAGATACTGAGATAGTGTTTCATACCACTTCCTTGGAGCTTGGTGCAGCCCATAAAGCTTGCAGACATAATATTCTTACAACTTCAAGTCTTGTATCAAGCTTGCAGACATAATTAGGATGATCTGGGTCTGTAAAGCCAGGTGGTTGTTTGACAAACACCTCTTCATCAATCACCCCATACAGAAAAGCACACTTGACATCAAGTTGGTAGACCTTGAAATCCTTGGATGCAGCAAAAGCCAGGAATATTCTTACAGCTTTAAGTCTTGCCATAGGAGCAAAAACATCTGTGTAATCAATTCCCTATTCGTGTGTGTACCCTTGAATTAGTAGTCTTGCCTTGTTCTTGATGACAAGTCCTCTATCATTCTTCTTGTTCCTAAAAACCCATTTGGTTCCTATGACAGACTTCCCTTGAGGAAGAGGACATAGGTTCCAAACCTTCTGTCTTCTGATTTGAAGTAGCTCTTCTTGCATAGCTTCAACCCAGCTTCCATCCTTCAGAGCCTTATCAACTTTCTTTGGCTCAATCTGGGACAAGAAACAAGAGTGCAGACAAACATTTTGGTCACGGGTTTGTCCTCTTGTTCTTACCCTAGTCTCAACATTTCCAATGATGTTTATAGTGGGGTATGACTTGTGGATCCTTAGTTGAGGGATCATAGCAAGTTGATTGGACAGATCCAAATTAGAGAAATTTAGATCTGGCAATGGAGTGTCACCCACCACATCAGCACACTTATCAAGTGAGACTTGATCCAATGAATGTGTGACATCATTTATGTTGTCCTCTATGGAGTGGTTATCAGCATCAAGAAATTCTTGATCACTATCACCACCTCCATTTCCTTCTACATTTAAAGCTCCTTTACCTGAGTATTGAACCTCTGAGCTGGAATTTGAAGGCACCTCAGATGTATCAGCTGAATTTGTCATGTTTGTGCTGATAGGATCTTCATTTGCAGGGTTAGTCACCAAAGGAGCTGAAGTAGTAATCTTGCTTGGTCTTCTCAGCACAAATCTTAGGTCAGGATCTCCTGTTGATATATTATTTGTAGATCCTAAAACATTCTCACAAGACTTGTTAAAACAGTTGGTAACTAAGTCAAGATCAAATAGCCAATCCAGACCAGAACCTTTCACACTAGGAGTGTGCTCATTGAAGGTCACATTGGCTGACTCCTCAAGTACTCTAGTTCTGAGATTGTATACTTTATAAGCCTTAGCTTGGGAAGAATATCCAATAAAGTGTCCATCATCTGACTTCTCATCAAATTTGGCTACTTGATCTTTGGTATTCAAGATGATGCAAGGACATCCAAATGACCTGAGGAAACCAATAAATGGTCTTCTTTTATGCCATAGCTCATAAGGAGTCTTACCATAAGTCTTAACCACTAAAACTCTATTTTGCACATAACAGGCTGCGTTAACTGCCTCTGCCTAGAAGGTGATGGGCAGTTTAGAGTCAGACAACATGGTTCTTACAGCTTCAATAAGTGTCTTGTTTCTCCTCTCAGCAACACCATTTCGTTGAGGAGTCCTAGGAGCACTATATTGTCTTGTAATACCCTTTTCATCACAAAATGTATCAAGGATTTGGTTCTTAAATTCTGTTCCTTGATCACATCTTATGGTCTTGACCTTGTGATCAGATTGATTCTCAATTTTTAGAATGAAATTCTTCAAAATCTTAGGGGTCTCATCTTTAGTTTTAAGAAAAAAGACCCAAGTGAATCTTGTGAAATCATCTGTGATCATTCCTAAACTCATTACACTGGTGGGGCCAAACAAATCCATATGTAATAGGTATAGGGGAGTAGTGATGGAGTTCATTTTCTTTGGTTTGTGAGACACTTTGTGTTGCTTCCCTTTCAGGCATGCAACACAGTGGTCATCACTTGTAAACTCTTTCTTTAGTATTCCAGTTACCAAATCATTCTTAATCAATTTATTCATGTTCTTAAAGTTTACTTGGCACATTCTTTTATGCCAAAGAAAAGACTCATCACTATTTGCTTTAGACAGAAAGCAAGAAACTTCTCCTGAGGGAGATGTTTCATGTAAATCCATCTTGTACATATTCCCTCTCCTGGGGGCTCTGAGTAGGATATGCTCTTGAGGAATGGCCACCCCGGGCTTGAGAACAATGCACTCATGCTCAGTGAAGAGCATATGGTGTTTCTGATCACAAAATTGGGATACACTCAGAAGATTGTATCCATGCTCCTTGACAAAGTTTACCTTCTCAATGCTGAGCTTACCATTTGTTACTCTACCCCTTCCAAAAATGTAACCACCAGAATCCCCTCCAAAAGCAACTGGTCCTCCATTAATTTTCTCAAAATTTTGAAGCATAGAACCATTGCCAGTCATGTGCCTGGAACAGACACTATCAATAATCCAAACATTCTTCTTGGTCTTTAGATGTTCCTGCATAAAAAGAGATGATTAGTTACACTTAGGAACCCAATCCTCATTGGTCTTGGGCTTATTAAAATGAGTTGAAGACAATGTAATAGTAAGTGATCCTATATTCAAGCTTTGAGGATCATTTGCTATTGTTGATGAAGAACTTTCAGTCACATGGTCTTCCTTCATCTTCCACACCACCTTTGGAAGATTAGGCCTGACCTTCAAAGCTTCAGAAGTTTTGGAGATCGGACCTTCGGAAGATCTTGCTTTCACTATAGCAAGCTTTAGTACTTCGGAAGCATTCCTTTCTTCCGAGACCAACTTTTCTTTCGAAGGCAATTTTTCACTTGTCTTCTTCTTCATTTTGGAGCTTTCGAAGGAAACAAATTTTCCTTCCGAAGCTATTTGTTCCTTCTTTTTCTCAAAAGTGTTCTTCTTGGTCATGTGGATGGTACTTTTAGGATTGTACTTGCAATCCTTAGCCAGATGAGAAGTACTACGACACATGACATAGTTGAGTTCCTTCCTTCTGAGAGTCTTCTTTTTAGAGCAAGACTGAGTTTGATCACTTTCCTTCTCCATCTTCATCTTTACAGATGATGCAACAAGCTTCTTAGAAAGAGGCTTGCTCTTAGAGCTGGATGGTTCAGGCTGTGTAGCAATGGTACACAGCTGGTCAGTCTTCTTCTTCTTACTGGAATGATTTAGAACTAAACTAGAACTCCTGGTATTAGAGTTCATAGTTGAGTCTTCAGTCTTTACCACTTCAAACCTATAGAAATAAACACTTATTTATGCTTTGAGTCAAAAGTGGCCTTGATTTCTTGAGCCTTCTTTGATCTTCTCTTAGCTCTTCTAATCAAGTTCTTTCTCTTTGACTTGGTCATTCCAGACTCTTTCCTCTCCTCAGGAGAATAGTGACCCTTCTTAGGATGATCTTCTTCACTCTTCTCAGAGTCATCCTTAACTATCTCCTTTTCATCCTCTTCAACAATGGGGTCCATAAGGGGAAGCTCATCTTCACAAGTTCCACACCTTGGAGATCTTACAGACAATAGAGGGTGTAGAGGAGCTATCTCAGTAGATCCTAGTCCCTGCTTATTCTGATAACAAACTTTTACATGTAGGGATGAGGATATTATGTTCTTGAAGGTCTCTTCTTCAAGAACACATTTTTCTACCCTGGCTTTGCTGATCATAAGCTCAGCTGACATTCAGTTAATTTTGAGATGAGATCTTTGATTTGAGTCCTGTAGTTAGTGTGCTCATGCTTAAGAGTTGAAATGGTTTTCTCTAGATCTTCTTTCTTAAGTTTATAATCATTTTCAGCTTTTTTAAAGTCAGCTTTTAAGATATTTAAGGACTCAAGATCAGATCTCATCTCTAAGTTATAGGACCTATATCTATTAACTTTAGCAATGCATTCAAGAGTATAAAGATGTTCCAATACCTTGGCTTCATCATGGTCTGCCATTAGTGCTTGGTTTGGAGAAGCATCCTCAACCTGAAAGCTCCAGTCAAAGCCTTCTTCTTCAACAGCAACTGTAGCTTGCTATCTTGGCTTCTCATTCTAGTGAGCTCCCTCAGTGTAGTTTGGCTTGGATTGTGCTTGGCCACCATTTGACTTTGGTGCCTTGCACTCCCTGGCAAAGTGTCCCATTTGGTTACAGTTGTAACACTTCACCTTGCTTTTGTCCAGCCCAAACTTTCCACTGGCTGCATTGCTGGGAAACCTTCTCCCAGTCCTCTTGTAGAATTTCTGGGCTCTATGAGTGAGTAGAGCCATCTACTGGATTATTTCCATATATTCCAGATCATCTGAATGGATACAGTCCAGGTCTTCAAAAGTGAAGAGAAAGTTGCCTGAACTTTCATCAGAAGACGCAAAAGCTTGTGAAGAACTTGTCTCCTGGAATGGGCTTCCAGGGATGTAGCCTTCCCTTGGTGTCTCCGGAAAGGTGATGAAAGGACCCTTTTGTGATTTGTCCAGGTAGTAGATGAGATGGTGCTGTGGTTCTCTGCAATCCCTTTCAACCACATAAAGGGCTGAACTATTATGAGTGTTGGAGTTACCAGATGAGTTTTTCATGTTCATCTCCATCTGGTATCCACTAAGTATTCCATATAACTCAGTGAGAGTAAGAGTCTTGAGGTTTTCAGTCCTCTTAATGACCACACAGTAGTGTGTTCATTGTCTAGGAAGAGAGGACATGAACTTCCTAACAATATCTCTATTCTTAATGGTTACCCCAACATCAGCTAGAGTATCCACAATCTCAACGTACCTGAAGTACTGTTGAGTCATGGTTTCACCTATCTTGAAGGTGAAATTTTCAAACTGCTGCTTCAAGAGGTCCTTCTTGTTCTCTTTGGCTTCATTGGACCCCTCATACACAGCTTTAGTGCATCCCATAGCTGTTTGGCGATCTTGCACTTCTTGAAACCTCTATAGATGGAGTTAGGAAGAGCCGTTTGAAGGGCTGTCATAGGTTTCTGATCAACATCAATTTTCTTCCAATCTTCTTTAGAAAAATCATCCCTTTCCTTTGGTATCATACCACCACCAGCAGCAGCTGAAGTGGTGTATGGTACATAAGGTCCATTGATAACAGACTCCCACATCCTGGAATCTTGAGACTTGATGAAGCCTTCCATTCTTTGGCACCAAGTATCAAAATCCTCAGAAGTGATCAGTAGGGACTTTGTCATAGTTCCAGTTTCCTTATCAGCCTTTGAGATAACTGCCATTTGAAAAGTTAAGTGAAGTGTGAAACTAAGAGGATTTAAGATGGTGAGATCTTACAATCAAGAGCCTGGAATGCTCTGATACCATTTGCAGGACCGGGTTAGGGTGTTCACTATAATTAGTTTCACACGAGGAGTGATCTTAGATCACTTAACAGTTCAAATAGGGAACAAGAAACTTTAAAGATACAAGGAACACAAGTAACAATAAGACAGAACTTAGAACAATAACACAAGTATTAGTTTTCAAGGATGTTGTATATTGATCTCAAGTTCTATTACAAGTGTTCAAAGCATGATCTAAAATACAAGGACCTGAGACTCTTTTATACTACAACCTACAACCTTGAATACTTGGAAGGACAGTTGGAATTGACTGATCTAGACAACAAGATCAATCTGAAGTCAAAAGGCAGATTGCCTTTTGACTAGTGACTATGACATGCCATAGCTCACTGACTTTTCCTAGTACAAAAAGTCTAAAGGAACAAAAGAAGAAAATTACACACAAAGACTTTATCTACTATTCACTAAAGCATGGAAGTTTCATCAACTCATACAAGTTGGTGAGTTATCAAAGTTGCAGCAAAAAGTTGGTCAGCTTTATCAAAAGTAGATTAGAGAAAGCATCTTTTCTCTGTCTTCCGAAGAAATCAGTCTTCACAGCAAAATGGCTTCGGAAGACTTTGTCTTTGAAGCTTTGAAAGACTTCATCTTTGGTTTCGGAAGAACTTGGCCTCTGGCTTCCGAAGTTTTTACACTTGGAATATTTTCTGTTAAGTGTAAAGCTTTCGAAGTAATTTCTTCTGAACTTTTGGCTTCGGAAGACTTTACACTTAGAGTTTTAGAGAGTGTAAAGCTTCCGCAGCAAGTTCATCCTTGTTTCTTAGTGCATGTTGGAAGATCTTTGGTTGCATCAGCCTCATAATCTTCAGATAGATCCTTACATTATCTACGTCGCAATACTGGTTCTATTGCAAAATAAGAAAAAGTACAAAAATATTTTAGTCAATTTGTATATATTTAATTGTATTTGCTAAAACCATTTATATTAATGTATTTGCCATCTTAGCTAAAACTGTTTCACACTCTAAAATAGTTGAACCCAACAATATTTAAGCAACATAAAAGGCAATAGAATTAAAACTCATTGTAAGGAATACACTTAGAGGCTGATGCAACCACTGAACAACCAAAGAGCTCTCAGCATGCACAAGTAAAGTACAAGAAAGTTACTTAGGAAGATTTGATATAACTCAGTGAACTATGCTAAGTA
Organism: Flaveria sonorensis; assembly: GCA_025506505.1. Taxonomy (NCBI): domain Eukaryota; kingdom Viridiplantae; phylum Streptophyta; class Magnoliopsida; order Asterales; family Asteraceae; genus Flaveria; species Flaveria sonorensis. The sequence continues at coordinate 24,427,162 of CM046439.1, read as the reverse complement.
TCAAATCTTCCGAATCCAAAATACCATGTCTTCCGAAGCCAAAGATGAAGTCCTCCAAAGCTTCAAGGACAAAGTCTTCCGAAGCCAAAGACTAATTTCTTCCGAAGACAGAAAACACATGCTTTCTCTGAATCACCTTTTGATAAAAGCTAAACCAATTTCCACTGCCACTTCTGAAGACTCAACAACTTATATGAGTTGGTGAAAAGTCCATGCTTTTATCAACTGTAGATTAAGGTCTTTTGTTTGTAACTTTCTAACTATGTACTTTTTATCCTTTTTGTAATATATTAGGATGTGAGTTATGGCATGTCATAGTCACTCATCAAAAGACATCTGCCTATTGACTCTACATTGATCTTGTTGTCTAGATTAGTGTTTCTAGTTGGCCTTCAAAGTATGGCCGGCTGTAGGATGCAGTATAAAGTATTTCAAGTACTTGTATCTTTTAATGTATGTTTCGTAACACTTGTAAGAACTTGAGAGCAATATAAATCATTCTTGAAAACCATATTTGTGTATTCTTATTCTTGTTCTTTTACTTGTGTTTAATGTTTAGTCATTAACCGACTCCCCATTGATATGCTATGTGTTTCAACTCTCTCCACCTTGTGAAACTGTTGCATTGACCACACTTCACCGGTCCTGCAATTGGTATCAGAGCATTTTAGGCTCTTGATTGTAAGATCTTACCATCTTAGATCACTTCAGTTTCACAAAACACTTATCAACTCAAATGTCAGCTCTTTCTAAGGTTGATATGGAAACTGGTACTATGACAAAGTCTCCACCGATCACTCCTGATGACTTTGATACTTGGTGCCAACGTATGCAAGGGTTCATCAAGTCTCAAGACAGCAGGATGTGGAGATCTGTTATTGAAGGACCTCACGTCCCAAACACCTCTTCAGCCACTGCTGGAGGTGGGATGATACCAAAGGAAATGGCTGACTACTCTGAAGAAGACTGGAAAAAGATAGATGTATATCAGAAAGCCATGACTGCTCTTCAAACTGCTCTTCCTAACTCCATATACAGAGGCTTCAAGAAGCATAAAACTGCTAACCAGCTATGGGATGCACTAAAGCTCATGTATGAGGGGTCTAAGGAGCTAAGGAGAACAAGAAAGACATTATGAAGTAGCAGTTTGAAAACTTCACCTACAAGACAGGTGAAACCATGACTCAACAATACTTCAGGTATGTTGAGATTGTGGATACTCTAATGGATGTTGGAGTAAAACTTGAGAATAGGGGCATAGTGAGGACGTTCATTGGTTTTCTCAGATCATTTGGATGTCCTTGCACCATCTTGAATACCAAAGATCAAATAGCCAAATTTGCTGAGAAATCAGGTGATGAACATTTCATTGGATACTCTTCCTAAGATAAGGCTTATAGAGTATACAATATCGACACCAGAGTAGTTGAGGAGTCAGCTAATGTGACCTTCAATGAGCACACACCTAGTGTGAAAGGTTCTGGTCCTAATTGACTGTTTGATCTTGATTTAGTTATCAACTGTTTTAACAAATCTTATGAAGATATTTCAGGATCTACAGTTACCTTATTAATAGGAGATTCTGATCCAAGGTTTGAGCTGAGAATACCATGTGTTCAAACTACCTCAGCTCCAGTGGTAACTAGCCCTGCAGTTGATACTTCTGATGTACCTATAAATTCCAGCACAGAGGCGCAAAACTCAGATGAAGGAATTTCTAGTATAGGAGGAGATGGAGGTGGTGATACTGATCAAGAATTCCATGCTAATAACCACTCCATAGAAGACATTATCAATGATGTAACACAATCATTAGATTAAGTCTCTCTTGATAAGTGTGTTGATGTGGTGGATGACTCTTAAGCACTAGATCTGAATTTCACAAATTTAGATCTATCCAACTAACTTACTGTGATTCCTCAACTGAGAATCCACAAGTCCCATCCCACCACAAACATCATTGGAAATGTTGATATAGGGGTGAGAACAAGAGGACAAACCCATGAAAAAAATGTTTGTCTTCACTCTTGTTTCTTGTTCCAGATAGAGCCTAAGAAGATTGATACGGCTTTGAAGGATGGAAGTTGGGTTGAAGCAATGTAGGTGGAGTTGCTTCAATTCAAAAGACAGAATGTTTGAAATCTATGTTCTCTTCTTTAAGGGAAGACTACTATAGGTACCAAGTAGGTATTTAGGAACAAAAAGGATGACAGAGAACTTGTCATCAAGAACAAGGCAAGACTAGTTGTTCAAGGGTACACACAAGAAGAAGGGATTGACTACATAGATGTTTTTGCTCTTGTAGCAAGACTTGAAGCTGTTAGGATATTCCTGGCTTTTGCTGCATCCAAGGATTTCAAGGTCCACCAACTTGATGTCAAGTGTGCCTTTTTATATGGGGTGATTGATGAGGAGGTGTATGTCAAACAACCACCTGGCTTTGAAGACCCAAATCATCCTGATTATTTCTACAAGCTTGACAAAGCTCTTTATGGGTTGCATCAGGCTCCAAGGAAGTGATATGAGACACTATCACAGTATCTCTATCAGCATGGATACAAGAGAGGTACTATTGATGGAACACTCTTCATCAAAGGAACAGGAAATGACTTGATGCTAGTTCAAGTTTATGTAGATGATATTATCTTTGGGTCAACTAATCCAAAGCTCTGCAAACACTTTGAGAAGCTAGTGAAGAATAGATTTGAAATGAGTGCCATGGGAGAACTCAATTTCTTTCTAGGAATTTAAGTGAAGGATGTTGACAATGGCATCTTCATAAACCCGTAAAAGTATATGCAAGACATACTTAATAGATTTCATATGACTGAGTGCAAGGTTGCTAAGACACCCATAGCCAGAAACCACTCTCTAGGACCAGATCTTAAGGGGGAGTGTGTTGATGAACATCTATACAGGGCTATGATTGGGTCTCTTATGTATCTCACAGCCAGCAGGTCTGATATCATGTTTGCTACATGTATTTGTGCAAGATATCAAGCCAACCCCAAGATGTCACACCTGGTTGCTGTTAAAAGAATTCTCAGATATCTCAAAAGTTCTCCCAAACTGGGCCTTTGGTATCCAAATAATTCTGACTTCAATCTGTATGCCAATACAGATAGTGACTACGGTGGTTGCAATATGACTGTAAAGTTTACATCTGGGGGATGTCAATTTCTTGGTGGAAGGATAGTCTTATGGTAATGCAAGAAACAATCCTGCGTGTCTGCATCAACTGCTGAAGTTGAATTACATTGCTACTGCAAGCTGCTATGCTCAAGTGCTTTGGATTCAGAATCAGATGCTAGACTATGGATTCAACTTCAAGGAGACTCCCATCCATATAGACAACAACAGTGCTATCTCTATTACAGAAAATCCTGTCCAGCACTCAAAGACAAAGCACATCAACATCAGGTATCATTTGATTAGAGATAATTTTGAAAAAGGATTGATAAAACTAGTCAAAGTTAACACAAATGAACAATATGTTGATTTGTTCATAAAAGCTTTTGATGAACAAAGATTTAAGTATTGTGTATCAGCTATTGGGATGATTAACTTTGAGTAGAATTTTCATAAACTAAACTCAAGATTAATTTTAATAATATGTGTGTCTTAAGTTGTCTATATCATCATCATATAAGCCCAATTTACTTTGAAAGAAACTTTTTAAAATGATATCCCTTAGAATTTTGAGAATTTTAGATATATTTTCCTTCGGAAGACATCAAGTTGTCTTTGGAAGAAAATTATGTCTTCAAAACAAATAACTACTTCTGAGAAATTAACCTTTGGAAGAAATTTGGATATATCTTCCGAAGTTTATATTTGTCATTTAGGTACATATATGTATTGAAGGACTATTTTCTTCCGAAAGCAATTAATTCTCGGAAGCCTTATTCTCTCATTGAATAAGATTTCTGATATTTGATATCTTCTGAAGCAAAATCTATCTAGGAAGTAAAAATACTCTAAGTAATTTTTCTTCCAAAGCAAAATTCTTGAAAAGCTAAGGAATATCTTTCGAAGCCAAATTGGCTTTGGAAGTTTTCTCAAAACTTCTGAAGACAAATTATCATCGGAAGATTTTCGACTTCCAAGAAAACTACCTTTTTGGGTACTTTTTAAGAGGTGGGACTGACATTCGGATTTCAAAGTTTTTTCATTTGCATTAACTTTGTCTCAAATCCATATATTTGTACAACGGTTCCCCCTCTTTCACTTTCTCCTTCATCTGTAAGATTCAAACCCAAAATTCACCCACAAACCGACCTTGTTCTCACATTTCTTCGCCTCAAAGCTACTCAAAATAGCCGACCCTGATCCCTGAAACCAACCAGATTTTTCCATGCGCTTACACAGGCAACAAAATCAAGTTGCTCTGTTATCATCTAAGAAAGATCCTGGTTTCTCAAACGTTTGCTGCTTCTTATCTCTAACCAACTACCTCACCACCCTTACAATCGACCCGCCATTATATGAAGATCAACATTTGGAGTTCTAGAGGACCTGCCAAGAGGTCATCTTGGATGGTGGGTAGACACCGTGTTCCACAGTGCAAGGGAGGATAGTATTCATCACCCCAGCCACTATAAACTCTTATCTAAGGCTGGATGATTAAGAAGGTGACTTGTCCTTCCCTAAGTATGTGGTGAACAACTCATTCCGGCAGATGGGCTATGAAGGGGACTACTCCGTAAGAACCTTCAGAAAAGGTGAGGTCTCATCCAAGTAGAAGTACCTCCTCCATGTGGTCATCCACTCCCTATCAAACAAACATGGAGGTTGGGACCAAATTCCCAAGTACCTTTCCTACATAGTCCATGGAATGGTTCAAGGAGTCAAGTTCAGGTATTCTCAATTTGTATATACAAATCTACTTACAAACTTGGACTCTTTAGAATATTATATATTCCCTAGATATGTTTAATACATTCTTAATTGTGAACTGGCTCACAGTTAAGGGGAACAGATAATATTCTTAAATTGGGATAGATGAAGTCCAACATCTTCAAGATAATAAGAAAGCCCACTATTAGCTTTTCAGGGGTAGAAACAGCTCTGGTCCCAAAAATTTTAGAGCTCATTGCTCAAGGTGACAACTTGGCAGCACCAACCAATGTTGAACCCATACCTTCTACATCTGCAACCCCCACACAGCCTCAAATCACCTTCACCTACCAAAATAAATCCAAATAAACCCCTGCTCTGTCTACTCAGGTTGAGCAGGCCCCAAATCACCAACCATGCAGGAAGAAGTGGACACTAGAGCTCCCACTTCTCCTGAGGAGCAAACCACTCCCTTTATTTCTATGATAAGTGCTGAGGTTCCTCATGCTCAACCTAATGAGTTTACAACCCCAGCCTTAAGCCTTTACTCAGAGTCTCAAAACTCTAGTGATCAACCTTCAGGGGAAAGTTACCATCCCTAGCCGCATGACATCAACCAACAAATCCCAAACCTTGAATTCTATGATGATGAAGATATAGGTTTCAGTGAGTACCATGAGTCTCTCTTCTCCACCCCCACTCAATGAGAGATGAGTGCTTTTGAATCCCCTATATCTAGCCCACATCATCCACCCACAATTAAGGTGGACCTCCTTGGACTTGTTCAGGAGGCCCATATGGAAGAGGCTCTCACTTTTGCAAGTGATTACATCATTAAGACCTCAACCATAGCAACCCAGCCCATTGACACTTCCTTTGAAGCTGTCAGTGTATAGGGGAAATCCAGCAGCCAAGAAACACAAGCTGGTGATGAGGAAAAAGATCTTGGTCCTATTCTCTCATCCCCCCATGATTCTTCTGATGAAGATGAGGGGAGTCTGCAACTAAAGGTGCATAAACTGTCTAAACTTTACACTTATTTAGTTTTCAAGGTTAGTTACCTAGAATCTTAGGTGACTACCTTACAAAGAAGGGTCAATGACCAGCAACTTGAGATCACCAATCTCAAGGGCAAGTTAGCTGAGAGACCCATCCAGAGGACTCAACCAGGCCCATAAAAACCTATGGATGTGGTGGACCTAACTCCTAGCTCCCCTATGCAAGAGGGTGATGCTACCAAAAAGGGGGAGAAAGTCTTACTTACAATCACAGAACTTGGGAGTTCCTCTTAGAGTATGGACATGGAGGACTCACCACCCTCACTTGTAGTTGTCCACACTCAACAACCTCCTCAAGTCCACATTGATATGGACTTACTCATTCAAAGCCTGTTTGAGGAGGGCATACCAAGGGCTATGCCTACTCCATCTCACCCTGCTAAAAATCCAATAGTGGGATAGAGGTATGATGAAGAAAGGAGATCCCTGGTAATCTCTAGGTCTCATGATCAACAAGAGATCTTCAACCTCTATAAACTGAGATACTATGAGAGAACCTATCTAGTTGACCTTCCACTTGCCAACCCAAGTCAAAACAGGTAAGCTACAAGGTTAGCTGATAGGATTCAAAAAAGGGTGCTTAAAGAGTTCAAGCTGAGAACCAGATTATATAGACAGAGGCTAGCGGGCAAGACTGTTAGTCAAATAGATGTTGAGATGGACCCTAAGATTAGCATCGAAAGGGAAACCTTGGTTGATGGCCCAGCAGTTGAGACTGTGAACCTTGAGACAAGAGATGCTTCCGCACCCTCAACACCTATTATCCTCAGTGAAGCACCAGCTGGTGAAGGTGTCTTACAGCCTCTCTTTGGCCAGAGCTCAGGTGCAGTAACAAGAAATGAAGGCCAAAGCTCTCTCCACCCTAAGTCACATAGGCCTGTAAGTGACAAAGGGAAAAGGAAGATGACACCTGAGGAGATTAAGGAGGAGAAGAGAGAAAGATTGAGGAAGGCAAGGGGAGAGAGTTCAAGTAGAACCCCTGGCTTTATGGAAGCTGTAATCAGGGTTGCCCCCAGGCCAAGCACACAAGATAATGAGTTAAGGGCAACCAGATTGAATTATTTAGGGTCTAAAAACTACAAAATTGATTAACTCATCTCTCCCCCCTTGGAGGAATTAAATGAACTAGCTGACATGAAAGTGTCAAAGGAGAGGAAGGAAGTTGAGACAGCAGAACTGCTTCTCAAGATCAAAGAAGAAAGAAGAAGAAAGAGAATCTATAAAGCTTCTACCCTCTCCCCAGTTCAGGAAAGTCCTAAGACAGAGACTATGGCTACTGAGCAACAAACTCAGGCAGGTAGGGAACAAGAAATGCAAAACATGATCACCTACCTGAGTGCCATAGGTCTCTATCAAGCGGCAGACCTTCTTCCCTTACCTTATGACTATATGAATTTGAATACCTCAAGCAGCTTGAGCAACAAATGCAAAAAGAGCAAAATGCTACAAAGAGGAAGATAAGGGAAGAAGCTACAAAGTCAATAGCCACCATCAGAGCAAACTTGAAGAAATCTGCTGATAGATAGAAGATGGTGAGCTTCTTAAAGTTGTATGGATTCTCCAAAAGGATACTTGATCCAATGTATCTATCCACCATGTATGAGCACATTAGAGTGATCAAGCAGAAAATTAAAAAAGGTGAGCTGGTTGACTTGCATTCTCCATCAAGTTAGGCTGAATTTGAAGCTGAGGTCAAGGTTGAACCCCAGGAGACACATAACCTGGACCTAGTGCTGCATCACAACCAGCTTCATCATCTGACCCACAACAGGGTCCTGATCCTTCTCCTTTTGAACCTATGAAGGACAAGGACCCAACTGAGGAAGACAAACAAGAACAATCTGGTGCTGCAGGTCAGAACCTCCTGAGGGTGCTCAAGAAGAGGATTCTCATCCTACTCCTATTCAAGTGGAGCCTCTTGCTGCTGAGAGACCCATCATGTTTTGGATGTTTGCCACCAATCCAGATAGATGGTATGTTACTAGAGATCAAGGGGGTCAAGACCTGTACTTCTGGCAAAACATATTTGACTTCCCTCTGCATGATCTCTATGACATGAGGAGATACTTTGAGAGTCTGAGGAATCCTGACTAACTGATGATTAAAGGAATGGTCTTGATTCTAATGAGGAGTATCAACAAATGAAGATCAAGAATCAAAAGTCTCTTCAGTTTTGGTAGCATTAGCCTAGGGGGAGTTTGTAAGGAATACACTTAGAGGCTAATGCAACCAAAGAACAACCAAAGAGTTCTCAGCATGCACAAGTGAAGTATAAGAAAGTTATTTTGGAAGATTTTATATAACTCAGTGAATTATACTAAGTATTAAATATTCCAAAGCTAAAAGACCATATCTTTTGAAGCCAAAGATGAAGTCTTCCGAAGCTTCAAGGACAAAGTCTTCCGAAGCCAAAGACTAATTTCTTCCGAAAGACAGAAAAGACATGCTTTCTTTGAATCACCTTTTGACAAAAGCTGAACCACTTTTTGCTACCACTTCTGAAGACTCACCAACTTATATGAGTTGGTGAAAAGTCCATGCTTTTGTTAACTGTAGATTAAGGTCTTTTGTCTGTAACTTTCCAACTATGTACTTTTTATCCTTTTTGTAATATAGTAGGATGTGAGCTATGGCATGTCTTAGTAACTAGTCAAAAGGCAATCTGCCTTTTGACTTTACATTGATCTTGTTTTCTAGATTAGTGTTTCCAGCTGGACTTCAAATTATGGCCGGTTATAGGATATAGTATAAAGTATCTCAAGTACTTTTATCTTTTGATGAATGCTTTGTAACACTTGTAAGAACTTGAGAGCAATATACATCATTCTTGAAAACCATATTTGTGTGTTCTTGTTCTTGTTCTTTCACTTGTGTTCATTGTTTCATCACTAACCGATTCCCTATAAACAACAAAGAAAGCTACCATATGATTTATCTATTTTATTTATTTATTTAGTGAAAGACATTTTTGTGATATGATATTGTGGAAATATCGATACTGATGGATCGAATATTGCAATTGTATTGTTATCGTTTATCAGATCTGTGATGCAGAATTTCATAGACCTGTTGATGATTTCAAGTGAAGATCTGTTGCAAGATTTAATGTATGATGATGAATGATTGATGAACAATCAAGAACACATATTCATAAAAATTTCATTTATTCATATGGATGATCATCGATGCTAGGAGATTACAAAGGGAGTTTGTAAGAAAATTTTCTCTCACATATACTCAACCTTATTGTTTCTCTCTTGTTTGTTATTGTTAGTGCTTATTCCATTCAGTATAAATGACTATACTTAGTCTATTTATACTCTACATAAATAAACAAAATAACATTTAAGCCCTAATGATTACATAAATATTCTTATAAGTCTGATAAATTCTCTGTTGTTGATGCGTGACTGCCGGGTACTGACGTCATTCGGGATGACCGCTGATGTTGACTGTTGACTTTGACCACGGTTGACCAAGTTTGACCAAGTTTGACTTCGGTCAATTTTCTTCGTTTTGATCATATTTTCAGCATAGCTTCACCATGGCAGTTTTCATAATCATCATGAGATTCGGCACTTAGGTTTTGGTAAGTATCATCTTCAAATAGTCCAACAATACTCCCCTAAGATGATGCTGCCAAAACCTCATGATTATTAAAACTTTGGATGTTGATTGATGTGCAGTCTTCTCCCCCTTTTTGGTAGCATCTTCTTAGAAGCTTCAAAAAAGAGGCATTGAGAAAAAGGCTTTGTTTTGGCACATACAGACTTTGTTTCGGCACTTGATGGATGTTTTATCAGTTTGATCTTCTAGTCTTATTTTGAAAACTTGAAAATACATCCATTTGCATACACTGTGGATTGCACAGGTAGCAATATAAGCAGCTTTATCTCAACTTCAAAATTGAAGGAGAAGCATCAGACATTCTTCAGACTTGACATATGCTCTCCCTCACAAAAGCTTTAGAGGGTGAGGAACTTTTGTGTATGAAACACCAAGAGAAGGATTCTTCGTTCTCAGCAACTAGCAGTAGATCTTTGAAGGAAACAGGAGTATTCACTTGACATATGAATGAGAAACTTAGGCATGTTGTGCAATTCATCACCTACAAAAGTCTAAATCCTCTCGGTAGAGGTATTGCATGGAAGTTTCACTCCTAAATCAATAACACATGTAAATCTGCCAAAACTAAGAAAAATACTAAAAATGACAAATCTTTTTGGAATTTTAGATTTTTCAAAATTATGATATTTACAAGCATGAATCCTTCAACTGCAATGAGATCATACTAATCCAAAATCCTCTACATCTAAGAATGTTTAAAGTTTGAAGATACATAGACAAAGAACAAAGTTGATTGTAAGTATGTTTGTCTACTTAAACTCTTGCAAGGATCTATTTTCAACACTTTGTGATATTTATCATGTTTTGGTTTGATTAGATATGCTAATTGAGTACCCCACACTCAAAAGTATGGAAGAATAACCCTCCTCATGAAATGCAAGGTGGCACTTTATTGCAACTTGAACCAGCCTACTTAGAGTATAAATTCTCATGATATGATCCACTTTGGGATTCTTTTACACTTAACTTTAGAAGTTGATCCTCATTGGGATTCTTTTAGCTTTAATCCATATTAGGATTGTTTTCTTTGCCTTTTTGGCATGCATCAGCATTTTTAGTGCAAGGTCAACTAGGTCTGTGCTCAGTACAATAGAAATTATCCTTATGTTAACTCCAGGTCTGTATTTACATACAACAAAAGAGAAACAGATGCTTTTATCGATGAGAAATTTATAAACCATTTTCACATGGTGTATTTAGGTAACCACGCAAGCAAACACTTGGAAAAGTCATTAATTACCAATACCCTAAGATGGTTTTGGTCCACAATGCATATTGATTTAGTTCATCAAAAATATGCTTATCTTGAATCCAAGCTGAGCCTACTGACATATCAAACAGAGTCTTGTCAGTCTTTATTGATCTAAAAAATAGATGTAGAAGATAGTAGATGAGTGTACTATCATTTCTCATGTAAATGCAGGAAGATTCAAAAATAATTACATAATAGTAATATTTTGGACTTTTCTTGATTTTCTAATTTCTTTTTAGGATTTTTGATTTTGAGAAAATAAAGAAATGACATATGTGTTATCAAATCAATAGAGATAATCAACAATTAGTCCATGTAGCAATGTAATTAGACTAAGCAGATGGAATGTAACATGGGTTGTTTCTTGCATTGCCATCATAGTTTCTGTGAATGATTGATGTCTTGTATTGAATCATGGTTAATTTTTGCTCCATTTAGCTCCGTTGCATCACAAACATCATGATCAGGAATAACATTCCTGTCATGGGAAGGGATCAGCCACTGCTAACTTTTCTTGTGTTGGCGGGCCTCCATAACTGTCCCTAATACACTAGCAAATCAGTTAGATATTTTAACCTAAGCCACTACTGTCTTGAGCTGTCCATTAGCATCTTTATATGTGACTTGCTGGTATGTGTATGATTTTGCCTTATCTGATGATGTATAAGATTCACCTCCTGAAATTGTTTTCTTACTCCAACATTGTTTTGATTTTGAACCAACTGACTCAACTTTAGTTTGTTTAACAAAAGGAGTTTGTTTGGCTTTTGAAGATCTTTTGGTTGGTTTAGAAAATCTATTTTTCTTTTGAAAGTTTTATGGAGGTGTAGCAAAGGATGTTTGTACTTGATCATGTTTGTTTCTTCTGGGCATGTGATCATATTCATCATAAGAATTATAATCATGATTATAATAATTTTATGGATGTGATCTTCTATGATAGCCATTATGCTAAGTATTATTCCTATATCTGTCATACTTATGTTGTGTGTATGACCTAGGATAATGTCTTGGTGCCCAATAATCATGAATATCATAATGTTTAAAATCATACCCATGTCGATGTGATTGAGGAAAAGAGTAGCTATGACGTCTGTTATAGTACTCATGCCCCGATCTCGGTGAGAACGACTCTGATGGATGATAAGATCTTTGACCTCTTCTGTGTTGTGATGTTGGAGAGTTGTTGTATGAACACTCTGAAGTGGTATGATTCTCCATATCATAATTTAAGCAGTAAGGAGTAGGTATGGATCTTCTTCCCTTAGGCTTGAATGGTGAAGTTAGATTTGATTGGAACTTCACAGCCTTTTTTCTTGGTTGTTTATGTTGCTTTATCTTATGAGGACATATATATGCATCACTCTCAGTGTTTTTACATTGAGACATGTTGTGTGAATCTGAATTGCATGTCTCGTAGAGAATTAGTTGTTGTTTTGGAGTTTTTATGTAGCTTTTGAGGTTGATGGTTGGTTTGGATCAGGCGTAGAAGACTTGGTCTAATTTTTTTTCTTTCTTTTAGATCTGGTTTTCTTCCTCTTGACCTGTTCTTTGATTTCTTGTACCTCAGGCTTCTGCTTGTTCTTTAACTCCATCTTAATCTTTGCCTTTAGTTCGGCCTTTGTTAATTCTGGTTCAAGAAATCGAGCTGGTTTGAATCTCTCATAAAGAACCATAGCCTTTTGTTTGTTGTCAGGCTATGCTGCTTTGGACTTTTGTGGCTGTGTTTGTTTTGGATTGATTTCTTTAATGACATGGTTAGTACATGTTAATGTTGCTTTGTTTGGTTGGTTGGTTTCTTCATCACTTTCAGTACTTGCAGGATCTCCATCTTGACCATCATAGGAATGAAAGGTTTCATTCTGTGGTGATTCTGGTTTGTGGTACAGCTTTGATGATGTTTCAGGAGAAGTGATTTGAGTGATAGTGGATAGTGGATGAACATGCATATTTGAATCTTCTTTGGCTGGACTTGTCATTGAAGTTGGTATTTCTATGTAGTTATCATTATAAGGAGGAGGAACAACATGGTATGTAGTTCCAGCACTCTTCTTCTAATCTCTTTGTGCATCAAGTAGTTCTTCCAACTTGCTAGCAATCAACTTTAAATTCTAAGTTCTACTTTTGTTGATGCATGATCTGCTTTTGTCTTTGTTAGAGACTCAGTGAGGCTTGTAACTTGAGCTTGAAGGCTAAATCTTTCTCCAAGGAGTTTGTCTACATCCTTTAGCAGAGAATTGATTTTATCTTCAAAGGCTTTATGTTGTATCTTCAATTCTGAATTTGTAGCCTTTTCTGTATTGATTTCTTGATTTAGATGCTAAATGTAATGTTGCAAGTTATTGATTGTTTCGGTTGTACTTGCTTCTAATATTTTGGCTTCAACTTCAGCCTTTGTTTTTGTTAACTTCACAAGTTGCGTGAGCATTCAGCTTGTGTTTTTCTTTAAGCAAGTTATCAACTTCTTTCTCTAGTGAACTGATTTGATTAGAAAAAGTTTGTAGTTCCTCTACATGTGAAGCTCTTTCTTCCTTTATCATGTATGCTAGGTTGTTGCAATATTTTTGATATGCTTGTACTTCATCTATGCATGCTAATGAGCATAGATTGATCTTTCTGTCTTCAGAAATTTTAGGCAATGGAGGAATGTTTGTGTTGTTGTTCTTTGTGGCTTTTGCAAGCTTGACAGTTAACTCTTCTAGTTTGATTTGTTGTTGAACCATTTTGTCTTGCAACTGGTTCATCTCTTGAGCTAAACTGATGCTTTGTTGATTCAACTTCTTGATTTGTGCTTGATCATTTCTTTGAGATTGTTCCGTCTCTGACCTGCATTTGATCAAATCATTAGAAAATGTGTTGTTTGAGTTTGCAAGATCACACAAATGTAAATGCATTAGTTCTTTCTCAATATGACTGATGTACAACTGAATATTTATCTTGTCAAACAATGAATTGTTGTTATTATTTGATATGTTGCTATTGTTTGGTTGGTTGCAGCTTTTATTTGATTTGCTGTTGTTGTTTGATTGGTTGCAGCTTGGTTTCCTTTGTTTGAATTCTTGAAACCTCTTTCTACCTACAGCAAGAAAGATAGCTCAGTTTCTTGAAACACGAATATTAGTGAATGATGTTAAATTTTCCATTTTGATTAAAAAAATGATTTAACAATTGTTTTTGTGTTTCAAACAAAATCAAATTTTAAAATTTTAATTAAATCCAAAGAACATCAAAACTCAATTTAATTAGATCGGCCTAATTAAAGAGTTAACTCGGTTCAATTTCAATTTAGTTAAGCTAGACTAAGATTAATATAGCTTAATTTAAAAAGTAACAATATTTGGATCACCCCAATTAAAATTAAATGATGTTACAAGTCCGCTGTGTACACATGGTACCCAAGTTGTATGTTTAACGTCTGCTGTGGACCGATATGTATGTTTCTTCTAACTCATCCGCTGTAAAATGAATGTAACATCCGCTGTGTGTTTTTTGAAGATGTTTGTTAGATGTCTGCTGTGGACTTTGTGATTAATATCCGCTGTGGGTGTTGTGAATCAGCTATGTATCGAGTTGTGTGTTTGCTGTGAAGCTAAGAAAGCCTTTGGGACGTCTGGTGTGAATTTTGTCCGTTGTGGACTTTATCACATCAGTTGTGGAAATAGTGCATCTTGCTATGGAAATAATGCATAAGCTATGGAAATTGTGCATCAGCTGTGGAAATAGTGCATCAGCTATGGGAATAGTGCATCAGCTGTGGGTATAGTGCATCAGCTGTGGGTATAGTGCATCAGCTGTGGGAATAGTGCATTCGTTGTATACTTTGATTATGAATAAAATTTCAGTTTTAAATACACAAATTGTTGTATGAGTGATTCTTGAATGATTCTTGAATGATTGAATGATGAAAAAATGAATCAAAATCCAGATTGAATCATGAATTTTGGCTGAATTTTGAGATTTCAAAACAATTTGACTTTGAAAAAGTCAAACTTCATGTTCTTGAATGAACAAACTTTTGATTCTTGGATTTCTGATTGAATTTGATAAAACCAAATGTTATAATAGCTATAGATAAGTGATTCTAAGCTAAAACAACAATCAGTTTTATATAATCATCATCTAAACTAGGATTTTGATGATGAACACATAAAGAACACTAAGAAGAATAAAAACCCAGATCTAAGAATCAATGTTAAAAAATGGATGATTTGGATGTTAAAAATGACAAACAAACCTTAGATTTGATTTTTCTAAGCTAAAACCACTATCAATTTCAGCTAAACAACATCAGATTCGTGATTTTGATGATTTTTCCTCAAGAACAGTGAACTTTTCTCAAGAACACAAAATTTTCAAAAATCTTCAAACTCAAGAGTTGTGGTTGTTCAATTGATATGAAACTTTGCAGATATGTTAGTTATCACAAACTAAAGCAATTAGAAGCTTAAATTCAATCAAATAACAACAAAATCAAAATTTCATGTTCATGAGCATTTGAAGACTTGAAGAACAAGTTTGCTTAAATGTTCAAATTATTGGATGAAATGAACTTCAATTGATGAACTTGCAGATCTTGAAATAACAAATCTAAGCTAATGGTAGCTTGATTTCATCAAAAACAACAACAATTTGTAGTTCAAACTTGTGGTTCAAAATTTTTTTAGATAAATTTGAAGAACAAGGAGCCAAGGCTCTGATACCAACTGTGGAAATATCAATACTGATGGATCGAATATTGCAATCGTATTGTTGCCATTTATCAGATCTATAAAGTGGAATCTCACAGACCTGTTGATGATTTCAAGTAAAGATCTGTTGCAAGATTTAATGTATGATATGAATGAATGACGAATAATCAAAAACACATAGTCATAAAAAATTTATTCATTCATATGGATGATCATCGATGCTAGGAGATTACAAAGAGAGTTTGTTAGAAAATTCTCTCTCACACACACTCAACCTCATTATTTTTCTCTTGTTTGTTATTGTTAGTGCTTATTGCATTCAGTATAAATGACTACACTTAGTCTATTTATACTCTTTACATAAATGAACAAAATAACATTTAAGCCCTAATGATTACACAAATATTCTTCTAAGTTTGATAAATTCTCTGTTGCTAATGTGTGATAGCCGGGTACTAACATCATTTGGGATGACCGCTGATGTTGACTTTTGACTTTGACCACGGTTGACCAAGTTTGACTTTGGTCAATTTTCTTCGTTTTGATCATATTTTCAGCATAGCTTCACCATGTCGGTTTTGGTAATCATCATGAGATTCGGCACTTAGGTTTTGGTAAGCATCATATTCAAATAGTCCAACAGATATAATTTATGTATTATATGTCTAGTAGACATAAAAACATACAGTTCCCATGATTCTAAGGTTGCCTTGATTTCCCTCAAACGTATATGTATCAGCCTTGATTTCAATAATAACTCGTTATTGGTTCACATAAGAAATCAGAACATGTCCCTAATTCTGAATAAATTCAAAAGTGCCCATGATTTCTAACGAACCCAAATCAACACCTATTAAGTTTGGATTCAAAAACCATTTTTTTTACTTTAGAAAGGAAAACACATCCCTAATCTTGAATTTACAACAGTTAATTTTGGATAAGCTCATGCTTTAAGGACAGGTTATGCAAAAAAATAGAAGTTGATAAGCAAAGAAAGCCACCCAGATGAACATCACTTACATTATCAACTAATTTTCCAACATATGAGCCACCACAAATCCTTATACCACTACTATAAGCATAAATAAATACCTAGGGGTGAACAACACAATAGGCAACTATCTAAATTATAAGCAAACCCAAATCCAAAAGCACAATCTGCCAAAGATGCACCAAAAATCAGAGAAACAATTGACTAAATCGTTAACCAAAAACCTTAATCAAGCAACAAAACTAAGTAGAATCGAATCCTAGATGTGTTATTTCATAGGAGAGAATTGAATTTAAATCACCCGCTCATTTCACATTGACTGCGCACAGAACCCTTTAGGAAGAAGCCAAAACATACTTTTATTCATGCTATGTTAGGTGCTGAGGAAGAAAAGAAGTAGTAATGGCCTTCTTCTTTTAGAAGGAAGAAGATCGATGGTTTGTGATGCTTGTTCTTCATGAAAGCCTTATCTAGGGTTGTTGGGTGATTGATGTTTCACTGACTTGTAATAAATGCAACAAATAATGTTGTACATTGCAGGACCGTGTGAAGGGTGGTCAATACAATTAGTCTCACAATAGAGAGTGGTTAATAATGTTTAACAGTTCAAATGGGGAACTGAGTTTGAGTATGATGATACTAAGAACACAAGTAAGTAGTGAGACAGAACTAAGAACAAAAACAAACAAGTATGGTTTTCAAGGATGTTGTATATTGCTCTCAAGTTCTATTACAAGTGTTACAAAGAATATTCTAATTACAAGGACCTGAGACACTTTATACTACATCCTACAACCGTCAATACTTAGAAAGACAGTTGGAAACACTAATCTAGACAACAAGATCAATGTAGAGTCAAAAGGCAGATTGCCTTTTGACTAGTGACTATGACATGCCATAGCTCATATCCTTTTCTAATATAAAAAGGTTTACATGTACAAAAGTAGGAAGTTACAGACAAAGATCTTATTCTACTATTTACAAAAGCATGGGCTTTTCACCAGCTCATACAAGTTGGTGAGTCTTCAGAGTTGCAGCAGAAAGTGTGTCAGCTTTATGTAAAGTAGATCAGAGAAAGCATGTCTTCTCTGTCTTCGAAAGAAATCAGTCGTCACAACAAAATGGCTTCGGAAGACTTTGTCTCTGAAGCTTCGGAAGACTTCATCTTTGGCTTCGGAAGATTTGGACTTTCGCTTTGGAAGATTTTACACTTAGAGTATTTTCTGAAGTAGTGTGTAAAACTTCCGAAGCACTTTCTACCTTGTACGTCCAGTGCATGCATGCAGGAAGACCCTTGGTTGTTTTGGCTTCTTTGGTTGCATCAGCCTTGTAATCTTCTGATATTATCTTACAAACTCCCCGTAGGCGGATGCTACCAAAACAGAGAAGTTCTTCAGATTTTGATAACCCTTATTAGGATCAAGACCAAGCCTCTCTTCATCATCTGGTCAGGATACCTCAGACTCTCATGGTATCTTCTCATATCATAAAGATCATGTAGAGGAAGATCAAGCATGTCTTGCCAGAAGTAGGCATCTTGACCTCCTTGATCTCTGATGACATATCATCTGTTCGGATTAGCAGCAAAACTCCAGGACAAGATGGGTCTTCTAATGGTAAGAGGCTCTACTTGAATAGGAGTTGGTTGTGCAACCTCTTCATGCACTACCTCAGGATGCTCTGACTTATCCTGAGGTGTGGATGGATACCTTGGTCTTCTTCTTCTTCTTTGAAACACTTTTCTTGGCCATCATTTTCCTCCACTTTGAAGTTTTTAACTAAGAGGACTGGTCTTCAGCACCAGATTTTTTCTGTTGTGTCTCTCTCAATTGGGATCTCTTCTCTCACAGGTTTAGAAGGAGAGAGAAGAGAACCCTGCTATGGATCAGAAGACAAAGTTGGCTGAGATGCAGCTCTAGGTTCAGGTTGTGTTGTCTCAAGGGGTTCAACCTTCACCTCAACTTCAGGTTGAGCTGGACTAGGTGGAGAATGCAAGTCTACAAGCTCTCCCTTTTTGATCTTCTGCTTGATCACTCTTATATGCTCATCCACAGTGGATAGAGACATAGGACCAAGCCTCCTTCTGGAGAATCCATACAGCTTCAAGAAGCTCATCATCCTTTGTCTGTCTTCAGACTTCTTTTAGCTTTTGTGGATGATGGCCCTTGACTTTGCAGCTTCTTCCCTTAACTTTCTCTTAGCAGTTTTTCTTTCTTTTGTAGCTTGTTCCTCCAACTGCTTTAGATATTCAAATTCAATATACTCAAAGGAAAGGAAAGAAGTGCAGCTGCCTGATAGAGTGTTGTGGCACTCAGGTAGTTGATCATATTCATTCTTTTAGCTTCCTTGTCTACTTGAGGTTGTGCAGCTGTCACAGTCTCTATCTCAGGACTTTCTTGAACTGGGGAGAGGACAGGAGCATGTTTGTAGAGCCTTTTCAGTCTCTTTTCTTCCTTGATCTTCAGGAGCAATACTGCATCCTCTGCCTTCTTCCTCTCCTTTAACAACTCATTGTCAGCCAGCTCATTCAACTCTTCTAAGGGGAGAGATATGAGTTCATCAATGTTATAGTTCTTGGTCTCCAGGTAGTTTAGCCTGGCTACCTTAAACTCATCATCTTGAGTGTTTGGCTTGAGGGCAGCGCGGATAGCAGCTTGCATGATGCTTGAGGACCCTCCTGAACTCTCTCCCCTTAGCTTCCTCTTCCTCTCTCTTTTCTCATTCTCTAACTCCTTAGAGGTCATTTTCCTCTTCCCTTTGTCACACACAGGCCTTGGTGACTCAGGGTGGAGAGAGCTTTGGCCTTCATTGCTTGGTTCAGTAGTCAAGTTCTGGCCAGAGAGAGGATGTGAAGCACCTTTACCAGCTGGTGCCTTACTGAGGGTAATGGGTGTCGAAGGAGATCATGTCTCAAGGTTCACAGGCTCAACTTCTGGGCCTTCAGTCAAGGCTTTCCCTTCAAAACTAATCTTAGGGTCCACCTCAACATCCAGTTGACCAAAAATCTCACCTGCTAGCTTCTGTCTATATAATTTTGATCTTATCTTGAACTCTTTTAGCACCCTTCCTTGAATCCAATCTGCTAATCTCTCAGCTTATCTGTTTTGGCTTGGGTTGACAAGTGGAAGATCAACCAGATGGATGCACTCATAGAAACTTAGGTTTGTAAAATTGAAGATCTCTTGTTGACCCTGAGCTCTAGAGATGACAAGAGCCCTTCTTTTTGTGTCATACCTCCATCCTAAGATTGGGTTCTCAGAGTGAAGAGATGGGGTAGACATGGCTCTGGGTATACCCTTCTCAAATAGGCTGTATATGAGTGAGTCCACATCAATGTGGACTTGAGGAGGCTGCTGAGTATGGACTATTGCAAGTGAGGGTGGTGAATCCTCTAAGTCCATACTCTGAGAAGAACTCCCAGGTTCTATGACTGTTCTGACTTTCTCCCCCTTTTTGGTAGCATCACTTTCTTGCATAAGTGAGCTGGGGGTTGAGTCTATCACATTCACATGTTCTTGTGGACCTGGTTGAGTTGTTCTTAGTGGTCTCTCAGCTAGCTTGCCCTTGAGATCGCTGATCTCAAGTTGCTGGTCATTGACCCTCTTTTGTAAGATAGTCTCCTGAGATTCCAGGTGACTAATCTTAGAGACTAAATAGGTGCAAGTTTTAGTCAATATGTGCACCTTTAGTTTCAGACTCCCCTCATCTTTATCAGAAGAATCACGGGGGGATGAGAGAATGGGACTAATGTATTCTTCCTCATCACCAGCATAGTGTTCTTGGTGGCTGGATTTCCACTGCATCATGACAACTTCAAGAGAAGTGTCAAGAGGCTGGGTTGCCATGGTCAAGGTCTGATTGATGTAATCACTTTCTAAAGTAAGAGCCTCTTCCATATGGATCTCCTGAACTGGTTTAGGAAGATCCACCTCAGTAGGGGTTGGATGATGTGGGCTAGACATGGGTGAGACAGGGGTACTCATCTTTTCTTGAGTAGGGGTGGAGAAGAGAGACTCATGGTACTCACTGAAGCCCATGTCTTCATCATCATAAAAGTCAAGGCTGGGAATTGGTTGGTTGAGATCCAGTGGCTGGGGATGGTAACTGTCCCCGGAAGGTTGTTCACTAGAGTGTTGAGACTCTGAGTGAAGGCTTAAGGTTGTTAGAGTTGTGAGCGCATCAGGCTGAGCAAGAGGAACCTCAGCATTGATCATTTAAGAGATGGGAGTGGTTTGCTCATCAGGGGAAGTGGGAGCTCAAGTGTC
This sequence comes from Flaveria sonorensis, assembly GCA_025506505.1. NCBI lineage: Eukaryota > Viridiplantae > Streptophyta > Magnoliopsida > Asterales > Asteraceae > Flaveria > Flaveria sonorensis. The sequence continues at coordinate 24,406,445 of CM046439.1, read as the reverse complement.
TACTTCCTCCTGCATGGTTGGTGATATGGGGTCCTGCACAAGCTGAATAACATATGCAGGGGTTCGTTTGGTTTTTCTCTGGTAGGTGATGGTTATTGTAGGCTGTATTTATGGTTGAGAGGTGGAAGGTGTGGGTTCAACACTAGCTGGTGCTGCTAGGTTGCCACCTTGAGCAATAAGCTCAAACATTTTTAGGACTAGGGCTGTTTCTACCCCGGAGAAGCCAACAGTTGGCTTCCTCATGATTTGATGCTGGGCTTCATCTGTCCCAGTTTTAGAATATTACCTATTCCCCTCAACTGTGTGCCCAGTTCATAGTTGAGAATGTGCTGGACATATCTAGGAAACATGTAATACTCTAGGGAATCTAAGTTAGCAAACAAATTGGTATATACAAATTGTGAATACCTAAACTTGACCCCCTGAACCATCCCATGGACTATAAAGGAGAGGTCGTTTGGAATCTGGTCCCATCCTCCATGCTTGTTGGATAAGTTGTGTATGACAACATGGAGAAGGTACTTCTATTGAGAGGAGACCTTCCCATTCCTGAAAATCTTGACTGAGAAGTCACCCTCATAGCCCATCTGCTCAAAGGAGTGGTTGACTGTAGCTTTGGGAAAGGACAAGTCACCTTCTACATCATCCAGCTGAATCTATGTGTTCATGGTGGCCAGAGTGATCAAGATTGTCCTCCCCTACACTGTGGCAGACAGTGCCTTCTCCCCATCCATGGTGACCTCTTCGCAGGTCCGGCAGAACACCAACAAGTGATCCTTATAGAGAGGAGGATCAATGGTGAGGGAGGTGAAGTAGTTGGTCAAAGAGAGGTAACGACAAACCTCTGAGAAACCTGGATCTTTCTCAGAGTCTAACAGAGCAACCTGATTATGTTGCCTGTGAAGATGCATGGAAAAATTGGGTTGGTTTTTGCGGTCAAGGTTGGCCATTTGAAGTAGCTTTATGATGAACGAAGATAAGAACGTAGGCGGTTTGTGGGTGAAATTAGGTTAGAGAAATGCAGATGACGTGGAGAGTGAGAAGAGGGGTAACCATTGTGAGAATATATATGAAATGGATTTGAGACAAAGTTAAAACAAAATGATAAACTTTGAAATCTGGATGTCGGTCCCACATCTGAAAAAGTGCCCAAAAAGGTAGTTTTCTTGGAAGTTTAAAATCTTCCAAAGGTAATTTTGCTTCGGAAGTTTTGAGAAAAAGCTTCCGAAGCCAATTTGGCTTCAGAAGATATTCTTAAGAATTGTGAAAATTTGATTCAGAAGAAAAATACTTAGAGAATTTTTCTTCCGACACATATTTGGTTTCGGGAGATATTAAGACTTGGGAGTTTTATTCTAAAGAGAATAAATCTTTCCAGACTTAATTTCTTTTGGAAGATATTTTTCCTTCAAATACATGCAAGTACTTAGAAGCATATTTAAGCTTCGGAAGATATCCTCAGAATTTCTTCCGAAGGTAAATTTCTTATAAGTAGTTATTTGATTTGAAGACATAAATTCCTTCCTAAGATAACTTGAAATCTTCCCAAAGAAAATATGTTTTGAAAAATTTTCAAAAATCTAAGGAATATCATTAAAAATTTTCTTCCAAATAAACTAGGCTTATGAAGGTGATAAAATAGACAACTTAGGACACACAGGTTTTAGAAATAAAGTTGATTTAAGTTTTAAGAAAATCTACTCAAAGTTAATCATCCCAATAACTGATACAAGATATTTGAATCTCTGTTCATCAAAAGCTTTAGTGAATAGATCAGCATATTGTTCATTTGTGCTAACTTTGACTAGTTTGATTAATCCCTTCTCAAAGTTATCTCTAATCAAATGATACCTGATGTTGATATGTTTGGTCCTGGAGTGTTGCACAGGATTCTCTGTAATAGAGATAGCACTGTTGTTGTCTATGTGGATGGGAGTCTCTTTGAAGTTGAATCCATAGTCCAGCATCTGATTCTGAATCCAAAGCACTTGAGCACAGCAGCTTGCAGCAGCAATATATTCACCTTCAGCAGTTGATGCAGAGACACAGGATTGTTTCTTGCATTGCCATGAGACAATCCTTCCACCAAGGAATTGACATACCCTTGATGTAGACTTTTTAGTCATGTTGCAGCCACCATAGTCACTATCTGTATAAGCATATAGATTGAAGTCAGATCTCTTTGGATACCAAAGGCCAAGCTTGGGAGAACCTTTGAGATATCTAAGAATCCTCTTGATAGCAACCAGGTGTGACATCTTGGGGTTTGTTTGTTGCACAGATGCATATGGCAAACATGATATCAGGCCTGCTGGCTGTAAGGTACATAAAAGACCCAATCATAGCCCTGTAAAGATGTTCATCCACACACTCCCCCTCAAGATCAGGCCCAAGGGAGTGGTTTCTGGCTATAGGTGTCTTAGCAACCTTACAATCAATCATGTTGAATCTTGTAAGTATGTCTTGTACATACTTTGACTGACTTATGAAGATTCTATTGTCAACTTGCTTCACTTGAATTCCCAGAAAGAAATTGAGTTCCCCCATGGCACTCATTTTAAATCTATCTTCATCAGCCTCTCAAAGTCTTTACAGAGCTTTGGATTAGTTGACCCGAAGATAATGTCATCCACATATACTTGAACCAACATTAAGTCATTCCCTGTTCCTTTGATAAAGAGAGTTCCATCTATAGTACCCCTCTTGTAACCTTATTGAAAGAGATACTGAGATAGTGTTTCATACCACTTTCTTGGAGCTTGGTGCAGCCCATAAAGGGCTTTATCAAGCTTGCAGACATAATCAGGATGATCTGGGTCTGTAAAGCCAAGTGGTTGTTTGACATACACCTCTTCATCAATCACCCCCATACTGAAAAGCACACTTGACATCAAGTTGGTAGACCTTGAAATCCTTGGATGCAGCAAAAGCCAGGAATATTCTTACAGCTTCAAGTCTTGCCACAGGAGCAAAACATTTGTGTAATCAATTCCCTCTTCTTGTGTGTACCCTTGAACAACTAGTCTTGCCTTGTTCTTGTTGACAAGTCCTCTATCATCTTTCTTGTTCCTAAAAACCACTTGGTTCCTATGGTAGTCTTCCCATGAGGAAGAGGACATAGGTTTCTATATGGCCCCGTTCCCGGAGACCTCACAGTTGGATATTCATAGCACTATTCATAAAACATTTCATAATTTATTATCACAATGCAGTGGAATTTAAATATTTAGAAGTCATTCATTAATTTATAAATGCTATTGCTAAGTAATACATGTTTGGTACAGTTACAAAAGATCATTAGTTTGCATTACAAAACAACAATGTTATATTCATGAATGGATGTCAGCCTTGTCCCGACGAGTAGCCTCCCCGAGTGCCATCCTCAGCAATATTACCTGCCAACTGAAAACGCATAAAAGTCAGCTTTGCTGAGTGAGTCCTAGCTTTAAAATCATAAAAATATCTTTATAGATTTGTATACAAAATACTTCTTAAAGAAAATATCTTATCTTTCTTTCGGATGTGATCACACATCCTACATACAAATCATATCCATTACATCATCACTATTCTCTTTCTTGCTTGTTTATTATTATCTTTCACTGTCGATGTGGACCAAAGTGCTATACCCCCCATATAATGCGCATAAACCTGGTACTGGGCCTTGAAGTCTATAAATAGACTCCATCCGTTGTGCACATATGCTGGCACTAGTACCGGGGCAGCAACAGTGGTCCCCTTAATCTTAAAGATTGACCATGTGTACATCCTTTGGGTTAGCTAAACCGTTCACAGTTGATCTAACGACAACATGGTCGTGCACCTCCTGTAAATTTTTACATGCAAGTCTTTTCATTCTTTATGTTCCACTTTTCGTTAATATTAATCTTTCACTTGATTAATAATAATACTTTATGATCATAGGCAAACCATATAAAGCCACATGTTAATATCATAATAGGCACATAAGGACAACCCACAACATGCATAAGATAATCAGATACAAGCATCAAGTCAACCATGGTCAAACCCTAATTTGATCTTCCAAAATTCTAGAAAATTCCTTAAGTCTTAAAGAAATGCGGGTGAACAAAACCAATGCAGGTGAACAAAAACTAATGCGGGTGAACACTTGCAAATGCGGATGAACAAAAGTGAATGCGGGTGAACACTTGCAAATGTGGATGAACAAAAGTGAATGCGGGTGAACACTTGCAAATGCGGATGAACAAAAGCGAATGTGGGTGAACACTTGCAAATGCGGATGAACAAAAGCGAATACGGGTGAACACTTGCAAATGCGGATGAACACTTGGTAATTATTCTGTCTTATAAGAAATGCAGATGGACACTGTAGCAAATGCGCATGTATAAAAAAAAATGCTGATGGACACTTAGGCTGAATTTAGGCTAATGCGGGTGAACAACTGTAAATGCGGGGAACAAAACACTTAGGCAATTATCACAGTGTAAATGCGGATGAATCATCAGACCTGTAAATGAGACTTATGCTATAACCAGTTCTAAAACCTCATTTTCATACATTCTTAACATCGATCTATCATGCTAAACTCTTAGAACAAGCTTACAACCTCATAGAACATAGAAGTTCATACACATACATACACAATTATCATATACAATGGTTGTAAAACATTTTAAATGCATTTCAGCCCCAAAGAAGTTTAAAAACATAGAATCGGGGTCCTAAAACTCACCTATTGCAGCAAACCAGTGAATCTCCTCCCAACTTGCGTGCACAAGAGTTCAAACACCTAGAACAAGCCAAAACAAACACCCAAACACCAAAAACACATAGAAATCAGTTTCTAAGGTTGAAACCTCAAAGAAACGAACCAATTAATCACAAAAACCTACTAACCTTGAAGATTCTTCTTCACCTTCACAATTCGACCGAGAGAAAACACAAAACTCAGCTTTCTTTCTTTCTTTTCTTCTTCGGAAAGCAGCAGCAGAAAGAGCATGGGCGACCATGCTCTTTATACACCCACTTTTGACTTTTGTACTATTTTTACACTTTTCACCCTTCAACTTTGGCCTTTATAAAAATTCGGGTGTTACAAGTCTACCCCCCTTAAAGAGGTTTCGTCCCCAAGGAGAGATACTTGGTCTAATAAACCCCTTATCCATCAGTTCCTATAGCTGATCCATCAGTTCTTTCATCTCGGTCGGAGCTAACCGATACAGTTCCTTGGCAACGGGTTGCGCACCGGGTATCAGATCGATCTGAAATTCTATCTCACAGTCTGGTGGCACACCTGGTTGATCTTCGGGAAACACATCCGGGAAATCACGTACCACTAGCACTTCTGATAATTGTGGTATTGACATGTCCACATCTTTCATGTATGCCAAGTTGTTAGGATCAGTGATCTAAGTTTGATCAATTAGAGTTTAATCACAGTGGAATTAGAGCAAGAATTAAGCAAATATAGCAAGAACACAATAAATATTCAATGGAACAGTACACGGTTATATAGAAATAGGGTTTTCTGCATTGGGATAATAACATTCATGCACACATGCTTCGGTATGGCGGCTGCTAGGTTTTCCTAAGCTGCACCGATTACAATTAGGTCAGCATTCCTTATATAAAGGAATGTGACGTCTTCTGATGTCACTTGATAGTGACATCTAACAGAATTATTACAAACTACTGAAAGTAAGCAAACTACTGAGAATGTTCACAACAACTGAGAACATCTCTAGTATTCTAAGTACACGAAGAAACATAAAACTACTGAAACTACAAGTACAGAAAAGGAAATACAACTACTGAAAGGAAACCATCACAACTACTGAAGAGGTCTTCTTCAGCTGTTGTGACAATCATCTGAAACTTGGTCTTCAGTCTTTGTCTTCAGCTCTTTCACTTCAGACTTTGTCTTCAGCTCTTGTCTTCAGACTTTGACTTAAGCTCTTTCACTTCAGACTTTGTCTTTAGCTCTTGTCTTCAGACTTTGTCTTCAGCTCTTTCACTTCAGACTTTGTCTTCAGCTCTTTCACTTCAGACTTTGTCTTCAGACCTTGTTATCAGCTGATGTCTTCAGCTGTTGCAGACTACTTCAGTTGTTGTAATGTCCGTGGGACTTAAAGGTTTTTCTGATCAGGCTCATTGGTTCTTTTGGTCCAACAAACTCCCCCTGAACCAATGCAGCCAAAACCTTTAAGCTTATTGAGGTCCCACTTATTCTTGGCAGAAATACTCTCTTGATCAGCTTAAGAGATATAGGATAAGCACAGGCCAGGGAACAGGTTTCAGTAGATGTGAATGTCAAAGGATGGAAGGGAACTCTGTCTTGGGGAACTGGACACAGAGCCGTTATCCCAACCATGAAACCTACTTCCCATTGATGAGTCTATAAGACTCTCTGACGTAGGCCTCAAGGAGAACAACTTGTTCCTCCTTAGTGAGTTCTTCTGCTTCTCCTTCGAAGAAGAACTCTGGGCCATAGTACTCTGATAAGTACTTTATCGTCTTTCCATTTTTCAACTCAACAGTTGTTATCTCTCTGTAAGCAAATTCATCTGGGTGAGTCCCTTCTAATAACAACTGGAGTTCATTTTTCTTGATCTCTTCAAGCCTCTTGTATAACAACCCCTTCTTGACCATTTTGTTCTCCATTAGAGTTTGAGGGGTCATCTTTGACTTGTAGGCTCTCTTGAAGTCTTCAAGTATTTCCCAGGGTGAGACTACAATGGCCAACATAATAGCAGCATCTATGGTCTTTCTCACTTGGCCATTGTATCTACTTGGTATGGATTTCTTATGAATTCTAGAACTAACCCTGGGGTCTGGCCAAATCCTTACTCTCTCCTTTTGATATTGAAAGGTATACCTGAGAGCATACAGCCTTTGAGCATGTTTCTTCATGGCTTGTATAGATGATGACTGAGGAAACTCTTTGTCAATCATCTTCAAAAGTTGCTCATCGTGCTGTTTCTGCTGTTCTTCTTCTTCAATCTTAACTTTCACCATTTGCCTCTGAAAGTCTGGTGTGATCATTTGTTGACTTCTGGGCTCAGGTAATTTCAGAACAGCAGAGATTGGCAGACTATCTTCTTCATCATCTTCTTCTTCTTCTTCTACCATCCTCAACACCCTTCTCCTCCTTCTGGGTGCATCACTGGATGTGGTTTGAGGTGGTTTTTGGGGTAAGGGAGTTGGTTTTGAGGGTTGAGTTGATTTGGAGAGTTGTGGGGTTGGTTGTTTTTGAGAGGGAGTTTGGGAAGGCTGATCTAGCATTTTTATGGTGAGTTTGGCTTTGGAAAGCTTGGCCATATCAGTTCTCTTCCCAGCACCTGCTTCATCTAGTGCTTCAATAATTAACCCCTTGTTGAATGCTTCAGAAGTACAGATTCTGGTGGTTATTGCCAGAATACTGTCTCTGGTCCATGATTTAATCTCAATTAATGATCTTCCCAAGTATTTTGCAGTAAACCTGATCATTATTTCCAACCTCTCCCTTTCCATCACACTATAACTGGCCCATCTTTCTTGTATCTCTTCAATCTCCAGCTTTCTGATCTCAGTGTCTAATGTGGCTGTATCAAAGCCCTGTCTGAAGAGTTGATCTATTATTCTGTCCATTGATCTGCTGTGAGCTTCATCAGCTTCTTTAATCAGATCTTCCAATGATTTCTCTTCATCAGGCTTTTGAGTTTCAGCACTTTTCTTTCTTTTGTATGTGATCAGCTGTTTTTCCTTTTCTTTCTCTTGTTTCTCATTTTCCACACTCTTTCTTTTTCGTTCTTTCACTGCCTTAGACTCCCCCTTTTTGGGTGCATTGGGTTCAGGGGTTGTGAATGGCAGAAAGCTTCCTTTGCACAGCATCATCAACAAGTGTTTGTAGATTTGAGGAAATCCTCTCATCAATGGCTTTATGCACAATCTCATTGATGATGGGAGTGATGAGAGGTAAGGAATTTTGAAAGGTAGCAACCATCTGCTCAGAGGGGTTCTGTCCCTGAGAGGTGGTGCCAAAAACAGTGGCTCAGTTGAGTGTAGTGGCTGAGTGTTTGGTAAACCTTCAGATGAAGGTGCCATCTGTGGGTTTATTGGGGCAGATGGACTTTGATCCTGAGACATTTTGGCAAGCAGTTCTTTGAGTCTGCTCACCTCAGCCTCAAGGATTGTGTTATGGGCTAAAACATCAAAGAAAAAGCCCAGGTCATCATCAGTCTTTGCTGAATCATCTGACCTCCTGATTGAATCAGGATGTACATGCCCTGAGTGTAGATCAGTTGTAGCATGTGCCCCTTGTTCTTGGTTCTGGGGACTTCCTGCCTCAGGACTGAGTCCTTCATCGGCAGTTGCCTCTGGTGAGGTCTTAGAGATGTTACCAACTTCATCCTGTTCATTTGCTGAATCAGTAGAAGTGGCAGCCTCACCAGATGTTCTAACCTCCTCCTCTACACGGGGAGATTGAACATTATAACCCCTGTGCTGTGGGTTATCAGCAGCATTTTGGTCCTCTTCCTCAGCTGTTGAGGTTCTCCCCATTGTAATTGGTGTCTGGGGAGGAGGAGAGGAATGCAGCTGACTCAACACTTGTGCAACAATAAATGTTGGGCTTTGAGGGGCGGTTGCATTTGGAGATAGGTTTGAAGCAGATTGCACCCGGGGTGACTGGTGCTCTTCAATGGTAACCTTCTCAATTGAGATAGGTTCCAGCATTGTGGTATCCCCAATTATGGTTGCATCAGGATCCTGTTGAGAGGATGCCTGAGCGGCTAGGGCTGGTGGAGTCTTTGACACTACTGGGGGGTTAGAACCAGTAAGTGTTCCTGTATTGGTGTTACAGGGGCATCCTCAGGGGACTCATCTCCCTGAGTAGCCTTTTTGGGCTTTTTGGTTTTGGGTTTGGTGGGGACTTTGGATCTGGAAGTGGAGGCTGTGGGTTCCCGCTGCTTGGGTTTGAGCAGCCGGGCAGCCCCTTTCATTGTAGGGTCAGAGTTGTGCCTGGAGTATACTTCAGGCAATACAGCCGGAGCAGGGACTCCAAGGCCAACAAGGCCGTCTGATTTTAGCTGTGTTAAAATTATGGCCATGAGAAACCTGGGATATAATATCCATCTGTTTGCCACAGGTTTCAAGGCCAGATCCTTTAGTTCCATAAACACTATCTCAGAAAAATTTAAAGTTTGTCGTTCAAAGATAGAGTATAATACCTGTTGCCATCGGGAAGACATTTGATCCCATGAGGAGGTTTTTGGTGCAAGGCAGACATTCACCATGTGGAATATAAGACGTTCAGCATCATGGAAGTGCTTCTTCAGAATGGTGGTAGCACTTAAGTCTCCTTCATACCCGTTGTTGATGAAAGACATATCGGTTGTGCCTTTCGGGTATTCTGTGACACAGGTGGCATCATGTAGATCTAGGGTTTGTCGAATGATGTCCGGAGTGATGACCACCTGTTTCTGGTTGACCAACGACTGGAGAGTGATTTGGCTATCATTCTCACTAGTTTGCACAGAGACGTTGGTCCAGAACTGGCTTAGGGAATCGGGGTATATGGTAGGATTCAGAAGAAACGCGGTTCGGTACTGGGAATCTACCATAAGATCGATGGCGTTATCAAATTTGTTCCAGAAGGCCGATTTCGAGAGGTAGGCAACACAGTTGTGTCTGGGTTTGAGTTTCATGGTCGCCATTGTTGAGAGAGTGAAGGACGGAAAACGGCTAATGAAACGTCTGAAAGTAGGTTTAGGTATTTATAGGGTAAAAAAACTGATATAAAACGACTGAAAGTGTTGGTGCTGTCATCAGTTGTTTGAAAACAACTGAAGACCTGGTTTTAACTTTCAGAAGTTGTAACAACTGAAGACTTGGTATTAGTCATCAGTAGTTGTGAAACTACTGAAGACATGGTTTTGGCTTCAGGTGTTGTAACAACTGAAGACTTGGTGTTAGTCATCAGTAGTTGTGAAACTACTGAAGACATGGTTTTGGCTTCAGTTGTTTGAAGTGAAGCAGCAGTTGTAGAAACAACTGAAGAGAAAAATTTCTCATCAGCTGTTGTCGTCAATTCTTAGCTCATCAGCTGTTTCATTCTGACCTCAACACTTCATCAGACTTTGTCTGAGTTTCAGATGTTTCATAGGTCATCAGTACTTATCTGTTATTCTGACATCAGCAGTTGTAACTACAGCAGTAGTTGTAACCACATCAGTTCTTTTCAACAGATGAGTACTTCAGTACTTTTAAGTAATTTAGTCTTCAGTAGTTATGAAAACTACTGAGGATAAAAGAACTTCAGTACTTATTTGTGACAGTAGTATACGAATGCTCATCAGTACTTGTTGACTGAGATCATCAGTAGTTGTCACTTATTCTAGCTGCAGCATACCAAGCCTTAACACTAGGTTTTGGAAAGTTGAACTGTCCAAAGGCTTAGTAAATATGTCTGCAAGCTCATCAGCACTAGGAACAAACTTTGGATCAATCAGACCTTTTTCAAAACAATCCCTAATAAAATGGTGTCTGATCTCAATATGTTTGGTCCTAGAGTGCTGGACTGGATTCTTGACAATACAAAGAGCTGAAGCACTATCCATTAGTAATGGAGTCTTAGTCTCTGTAATGCCATAATCCAGTAATTGATTCTGAAGCCAGAGTACCTGAGATGTACAACTTGCAGCAGCAATGTACTCGGCTTCAGCAGTGGATGTAGCAACAGATGTTTGTTTCTTACTCTGCCAAGAAACCAAACAGTTGCCTAGGAATTGACATCCACCAGAAGTTGATTTTCTAGTTAATTTACACCCTGCATAGTCACTATCAGAAAAAGCAACTAATTTGCAAGAGTGCCCAGTGGAATACCAAAGACCTAGAGATTGAGTACCTTGCAGATATCTAAAGATCCTCTTGACTGCAATCAAATGAGACTCTTTAGGAGCAGCCTGAAATCTAGCACAAACACAAGTTGCAAACATAATATCTGGTCTAGAAGCTGTTAAGTACATCAAGGACCCAATCATACATCTGTAAAGTGTTTCATCAACAGCTTTACCTTTCTGATCTGCATCCAGTTGTGTGGTGCTGCACATGGGAGTAGAACAGGGCTTACAGTGTTGTAAATCAAACTTTGCCAAAAGACTTTTTGTGTATTTTGACTGATGAATGAAAGTTCCATCAGCCTTTTGTTTGATTTGCAAACCTAGAAAGAACTGTAATTCTCCCATGGCACTCATTTCGAATTTTTGTTGCATCAACTTTGTAAATGCATCACACAACTGTGGATCAGAGGAAGCAAAAATAATATCATCAACATAAATTTGAACAAGGAGCTTATGCTGACCCACTTTCTTAATGAACAAAGTTTTATCTATGGAGCCTCTAGTGAAATTATTCTGAAGAAGAAATTTGACAGTGTTTCATACCAGGCTCTAGGAGCTTGTTTCAACCCATAAAGAGCCTTATCAAGTTTATACACCCAATCAGGATGTTTATTATCCTCAAAACCTGGTGGTTGACACACATAAACCTCTTCTTTTATTTTACCATATAAAAATGCACTTTTGACATCCATTTGAAAAACTTTAAGATTGTGGAATGCAGCATAGGCTAAGAACAATCTAATTGCCTCCAGTCTGGCTACAGGGGCAAAGGTTTCATCATAATCAATACCTTCTTCTTGTGAAAACCCCTGGACAACCAGTCTGGCCTTGTTCTTGACAATTTGCCCATTTTCATCTGTTTTATTCCTAAACACCCATTTAGTGCCTATTGCACACTTACCTGGGGGTAGAGGAACCAGTTCCCACACTTGCTGCTTTTTGAACTGAAGAAGCTCAAGCTGCATGGCATCAACCCATCCATTGTCTCTTAATGCAATATGATAGTTCTTTGGCTCTTGCTGACTGATGAAAAGAGCATAGAAGCAGAAGTTGGACAATTGACTTCTAGTTGAGACACCAGCATTGATATCACCAATGATTTGAGACGTTGGGTGATTCTTCAGCTCTTGATACACTATGAGATCTGTGCAAGTGTTTGTAGCACGCTCAGCAGCAACAGATGTTGATCCAGATTCTTGAAACCAAGTGTTAGATGGCAGGTCAAATGAAGTAGAGGATTCAGAAATCTCATCAGCATTTGTTGTGGATGGTGCTACTGAAGCTACAGGAACATCAAGTTGAGTAGACTCAGGCAGTTGATCACTAAACTTGAATAGGTGAGTACTGGGATCATCATGAACATCAGTACCACCAGATGGATGACTAGCTGCAGAAGGTGATGAATTCACATGATCTGCAACAGCTGGAGGCTGATAAGGAACATATTGCAGTATGTCCAGATCAAACAACTCCACAGGGTTTTGTGGGATTTTGTCCTTAGGAGATTCATTGAACTTCACATGCAAGGTTTCTTCAACCATCTTTGTTCTACAGTTGAACACTCTGTAAGCCTTGCAAGTGGATGAGTACCCAACAAAATACCCTGCATCCACCTTAGAATCAAACTTTTGGAGTTGATCCTTTGTGTTGAGAATGTAACAAGGACACCCAAATGCTCTGAAGAATGAAATTAGAGGAGCCAAATGATGTAGAACTTCATAAGGAGTCTTCATCAACCTCTGATTCACTAAAGCTCTATTTTGCACATAGCATGCTGTGTTGACAGCTTCAGCCCAAAAGGTCAGTGGCAAACCAGAGTCAGCCAACATGGACCTTGCAGCTTCAATTAGGGTCCTGTTCTTTCTCTCCACTACTCCATTTTGTTCTGGAGTCCTTGGGATGCTATACTGCCTCTTGATTCCTTTTGAAAGGTAGAAATCATCAAGTGTATGGTTTCTAAATTCAGTTCCATTATCACTTCTTATACACTTGACTGATAGGGAATACTGCTTCTCAACATACAACACAAAGTTAATAATTGTCTGAGCAGCCTCATCCTTTGAATGCAAGAAGAAGGTCCATACAAATCTGGAGTAATCATCCACAATTACCAGACAGTATTTCTTCTTTGCCATGCTCATTACTCTCACAGGACCAAAGAGATCCATGTGCAGTAATTGCAAGCAGGCAGTGGACTTTGGTTCTTCTATAGGAGGGAATGAGACTTTGTGTTGTTTTCCTTTTAAACAAGCAGTGCAGGTTTCATCACAGAGGAACTCCTTTATTGGTAGACCTCTTACTAAACTATTGTGGATCAGCTGATTCATGTTTTTGAGATTAACATGACCCAGCCTTCTATGCCACAGTTTAGATTCCTGAGGAGAGGCCTTGGAGAACAGGCAAGGATGACCTTTTAACGCAATCTTCTTTGACAAATCCAAGGCATATACTCTTCCTATCCTGTTGGCCTTCAGGAGAGTATGTTCATCCAATACCTTGTCAATCAGCCTCAGAACTTTGGAAGACAGAATCCGGCAGTTCTGGCTTGTGAAAAGTGCAACATGCCCTTTATCACACATCTGACTGACACTCAGTAGATTATACTTGAGATTCTCCACATGGTTAACATCATCAAATCTGATTTCTCCATTTGACACAAATCCTTTCCCGATGATGTAACCCTTAGCATCATTTCCAAATGAGACAAATCCCTTCTTTCCTTGAGAGTAGTCATTAAGAAGAGAACTGCTCCCAGTCATATGCATAGATCCTCCACTGTCTACATACCAGATGCTTCTTTGGCATGCTGAAGAACCCTGCATTTATCATAAGAAACTAGTTAGCTTTAGAGACCCAAACCTTTTTGGTTTTGGGTCTGTTTTCATCAACAGATTTAACCATAACTTGTTTCTCATGATTAACAGCTGATGAAGGTGGAGATGGTGCTGAAATGGAATTCTTAGATTTGGGCTTGGATTTCCTTTTCAGTGGTTTGATCACAGGTGCATCTAGTTGGTTAACTCTCCCCAACAAATGCTGAACCATCATAACAAGTTGTGTCTGATTTGTTGCTAAAGCCTTCAGCTCATTTGACACATCAGTACTTGTTTTTGATGAGTTCCTGTGACCCACCATTTCCTCCTTGAAATTCACAGACTTCGTCTGATGTTTATCATGAGAACACTATCAGCTGTTTTCTGATAAACCCCATCCTTCTTTTTGGATTTTGGTGAGGCCTTGGGTTTATCAGTTTGAGATGACTGTGGTACAAACTTGGTTTCAAACTCATTTTTCATTTTATTTATCTCTTCTTTAATGAGCTTATCTCTGTTGAGTTTGGAACCCTTTTTGTACCAGCATTCATCAGATAGATGATTGAATTTACCACATATTTCACATGGCTTATTCTTCATCTTGGATTGATCAACTGCTGAAGTGGAAACTACTGAAGGTGTGATCTTCAGTACTTTCCTCCTTTCAGTACTTGTGTTAAGTACTGAAGGATCGGTAACAACTGAAGACTTGTTCTTCAGCTGTTCTCTATCCGTCCTGAAAGACCGTATGATAGATTCCTCAGCAGTTGTTAATCCTTTTATTTCATCAGATTTGAAATGCTTTTCAGATGTTGTGACTTGCCCTTCAGTACTTGGAGTACTTTGAGGAACAACATCTGAATTTCTCAGCTTCATGTGTTTATCAGCATTTAAACCATCAGGCAATTGATTTGCTGAGATCTTAACACTGACTTCATCCTCTAATTTTGTATTATCATTTGAGGATGAATCACATGATGATGTGGTTTGGAAATTACTTTCACCTTCAGATTTTACTATTATTTTGAAGTAAAATCAGTAGGTGGTGCAGTATGATTGTAACCTATTCCAAACTTCACATTTGAAGCTGTTTGCTTGCTGAGAAGCATTTCAAATCCCTTGCAGGATGTTACCCAGCGGTCACACTCAACTTGGGTAGCTGCAAGTGTCTCTTTGAGACTTCTGTGGTTCTCGAGTATGACCTCTACCTTAGCCTTTTCATCATTAAGTTGGCATTTAAGCTTGTAAATCTCATCATCTTTGTCATTAAGTGCAGACACATACTCATCTTTTCTTTTGGAAATAGTTTTCTCAAGCTCAAGATTTTGATTGATTAAAGCTACATTTGCCTCTCTAATAGAGACAAAGGCAGCTATGCATGATTCAGAACATAACTTGGCTTTAGCCTCAGAAGATACCTGGGTTACCTGTGAAGATGAAGCATCGGAGCAGGAACCCTCAGTAGACTCCAGGGCCATGAGAGCAAGATTCCCAAAAGGATGTTCACCACCATGTTGACCAGCACCAGCAGATAATTGCTCATTGAAACCAGAAAGATCATCTGGTAAGCTGCTCCAGTCAACAACTCCTGGTGTGAAGAAGCTGTGATGAGGTTGAGATTGTGATGGAGATGGTTGAGGCTCAGGTAGGGCTTGAGGTTGTTGTGCTATAGGGACATGAACTGGATTTGGCTGTGGCATGTAATAGCAGGGATAAGGATATGGCATTGGACCCTGAGGGACAAAGTATGCAGGAGATTGAGGTTGTGAGTGATGACCAGAACTAGCAGGATGTTGCCCTTTGTTTTGTGAACTATTGCTTGGAAAGGTCACAAAGGGTGCAGAGGAGTTAGATCCAGTTGATCTACACTCTCTTGCAAAGTGCCCAAGCCTGTGGCATTTGTGACACCTCAACTTACTCTTGTCAAAACCAACTTTGGTTTTGCCAGAGAGTCCTGGAAATTTCCTACCAGTTCTCTTGTAGAACTTTTGAGATCTGATATTGATCAGGGCCATTTGGCTCAAAATATCCATCTCTTCTAAATCATCATCAGCAATACCTTGCAAATCATCCATGATAAAGCATAAATTATCACTATTACACCCAGAATGACTGTCAACACCAACAAATGCATGATCAGAACTGTTTGAAGAGAAATCTATATGCTCATCATAATGACTTTCTGATCCAGCATATTCTGACTCATGACCGACCAAGGCAGTGTTACCTGGTACAAAGTCATCAGAGAGCTTTCCTGATGATGCCAGTTTCCTTTTCTGCTCTATCTCTCTTTCAAATGTAAGCAGTTTCCCATGGAGTTGGGTGAGAGATAGGCTATCCAGATTTGCACTGGAGCGTAGGACAATGGTGTATGTGTCCCATCTCTCAGGCAGTGATCTGAGGAATCTGTTGTTCATCTGGCTGTTAGTATACTCATGCTTGACCATTTTCAGCTCAGAGATCAAGCAGGAGAAACGCTCAAACTGTTGAGTCAGTGTCTCACCCTTCCTATGAGAGAATGTCTCATATTGTTGGGCGAGGATTTCTCTGTTGTTTGCTAAGACCTCATCAGTTCCTCCGAATTGTTCCTTCAAAGCATTCCAGAGGTCATGAGCAGTTTCATGATGCATAAGCCCAGAATAGATTTCATTCGGCAGTGCCATGGCCAGAATTCCATGGGCTTTAGCATCAATCTCAAACAGTTTACGATCTTCATCTGAGTATTGCTCCTTCTTCTTCGGAACCATTTGATTGGTCTCCGGATTGTTCACCATAGGCTTGTGTGGACCGTGAACCACAGATGTCCAACAACCTGAACTGTTAACAGACAGGTGATGGAGCATTCTTCGTTGCCATATGTTATACTCACTCCTAACCAGCATCGGAGGCTTGGTTGAGGAGCCAGTATTGTGAGGATCATTAGATGGAGTAGTCATTCTCAGATTCAAACCAAATCAATCAAGTTTCAAAAGATTTAGCACAAAAACACAACAAACTCAATAAGAACCAAGAAGAAACTCAATTTAAATAACCAGAAGCAGCAGAAAATCAATCTTTATAACCAATTCTTGCACATATGCTAATTCGATCAAACTATAGATATCAAAATAGCAGTTTCAATGATCAATTGTTAAACCGATCAATGATTAACCTGCTCTGATACCATTTGTTAGGATCAGTGATCTAAGTTTGATCAATTAGAGTTAATCACAGCGGAATTAGAGCAAGAATTAAGCAAATATAGCAAGAACACAATAAATATTCAATGGAACAGTACACGGTTATATAGAAATAGGGTTTTCTGCATTGGGATAATAACATTCATGCACACATGCTTCGGTATGGCGGCTGCTAGGTTTTCCTAAGCTGCACCGATTACAATTAGGTCAGCATTCCTTATATAAAGGAATGTGACGTCTGCTGATGTCACTTGATAGTGACATCTAACAGAATTATTACAAACTACTGAAAGTAAGCAAACTACTGAGAATGTTCACAACAACTGAGAACATCTCTAGTATTCTAAGTACACGAAGAAACATAAAACTACTGAAACTACAAGTACAGAAAAGGAAATACAACTACTGAAAGGAAACCATCATAACTACTGAAGAGGTCTTCTTCAGCTGTTGTGACAATCATCTGAAACTTGGTCTTCAGTCTTTGTCTTCAGCTCTTTCACTTCAGAATTTGTCTTCAGCTCTTGTCTTCAGACTTTGTCTTCAGCTCTTTCACTTCAGACTTTGTCTTCAGCTCTTGTCTTCAGACTTTGTCTTCAGCTCTTTCACTTCAGACTTTGTCTTCAGCTCTTTCACTTCAGAATTTGTCTTCAAACCTTGTTATCAGCTGATGTCTTCAGCTGTTGCAGACTACTTCAGTTGTTGTAATGTCCGTGGGACTTAAAGGTTTTTCTGATCAGGCTCATTGGTTCTTTTGGTCCAACACAAGTAGGCACAACATCCTTGCCTCATACACTTCTCTGCCACTCGCGATCACCATAAACTATCACTGGACTCCCATCGGGTGCAACTAACCGAATCATCTTCTTCCGACACACGATGTTTACCTCATAGGCTGCCAACCAATCCATCCCCAGAACTACATCAAACCCACCTAGGGGCATCACAAATAGTTTAGCAGAGAACCTATGGCCTTCTAACTCTATGCCATAATCCTTAATCATATCAGAAATTCTGGTAGACTTACCAATAGCAGATTCTACATCAAAAGATTCATTGATGCTCCTACTACTAACAGGAAATTTAGCACAGAAGGTAGCAGATATGAAACTCCTACTAGCACCGATAATCAAATAATACAGAGGCACAAGTTTGGTTTACTAGAAACACAGCTGACACGACGTCGGGGTCTACCCAGGCTTCCTCTCGGGTCATCGTGAAGGCTCTTTCACTTGCTCTCTGCCCTCCTTCTTCCCGCCTCTTCTTCAACCCCGAACTTTCAGCCCTTGGCTTCTTGCAATCCTTGTTCATATGGCTGATCTCACCATAGTTAAAGCACCGTGGGGCTCCACACATCTTTGAAATATGACCGGGCTTGCCACATTTGTAGCAAACATTCCTTCCTAAGCGGCATTCCCAGCTATGTTCCTTCCCACACTTATCACACCGCTTCAACCCCGAGCTTGCAGTAACCACTCGGCGATCATCCGCCCTCTGCCTCTTACTGTTCGGGGTGAAACCACCACGCCCGAATCTCATCCCGTTCCAGTTTCTGTCACCCCCACCAGTCCTTTTCACCTCAACCACAGTTACCTCTCGTTCATCATACAGCCTTCCCGCCAAATCCACTGCCGACCTAAAAGTGAATGCGGGTGAACAAAACCAATGCTGGTGAACAAAAACTAATACGGGTGAACACTTGCAAATGCGGATGAACAAAAGTGAATACGGGTGAACACTTGCAAATGCGGATGAACAAAAGTGAATGCGGGTGAACACTTGCAAATGCGGATGAACAAAAGTGAATGCGGGTGAACACTTGCAAATGCGGATGAACAAAAGTGAATGCGGGTGAACACTTGCAAATGCAGAGGAACACTTGGTAATTATTCTGTCTTAAAAGAAATGCTGATGGACACTGTAGCAAATGCGCATGTATAAAAAGAAATGCTGATGGACACTTAGGCTGAATTTAGGCTAATGTGGGTGAACAACTGTAAATGCGGGCGAACAAAACACTTAGGCAATTATCACTGTGTAAATGCGGATGAACCATCAGACCTGTAAATGAGACTTATGCTATAACCAGTTCTAAAACCTCATTTTCATATATTCTTAACATCGATCTATCATGCTAAACTCTTAAAACAAGCTTACAACCTCATAGAACATAGAAGTTCATACACATACATACACAGTTATCATATACAACGGTTGTAAAACATTTTAAATGCATTTTCAGCCCCAAAGAAGTTTAAAAACATAGAATCGGGGTCCTAGAACTCACCTATTGCAGTAAACCAGTGAATCTCCTCCCAACTTGCATGCACAAGAGTTCAAACACCTAGAACAAGCCAAAACAAACACCCAAACACCAAGAACACATAGAAATCAGTTTCTAAGGTTGAAACCCCAAAGAAACGAACCAATTAATCACAAAAACCTACTAACCTTGAAGATTCTTCTTCACCTTCACAATTCGACCGAGAGAAAAGACAAAACTCAGCTTTCTTTCTTTCTTTTCTTCTTCGAAAAGCAGCAGCAGAAAGAGCATGGGTGACCATGCTCTTTATACACCCACTTTTGACTTTTGTGCTATTTTACACTTTTCACCCTTCAACTTTGGCCTTTATAAAAATTCAGGTGTTACAGTTCCAAACCTTCTGTCCTTTGAATTGAAGCAACTCCTCTTGCATTGCTTCAACCCAGCTTCCATCTTTCAAAGCCTCATCAACTTTCTTTGGCTCTACTTGGGACAAGAAGCAAGAGTGTAGACAAACATTTTTGTCATAGGTTTGTCCTCTTGTTCTCACCTGTGTATTAACATTTCCAATGATGTTTATGGTGGGGTGTGACTTGTGGATCCTAAGTTAAGGGATCATACCAAGTTGATAGGAAAGATCCAAATTATGGAAATTTAGATCTGGCAATGGAGTATCACCGACCACATCAGCACACTTATCAAGTGAGACTTGATCCAATAAGTATGTGACATCATTTATGTTGTCTTCTATTAAGTGGTTATCAGCATCAAGAAATTCTTGATCATTGTCACCACCTTTATTTCCTCCTACATTTGAAGATCCTTCACTTGAGTTTTGAATCTCTAAGCTAGAATTTGAAGGCATCTCAGATGTATCAGCTGAATTTGTCATGTTTGTGCTAATATGATCTTCATTTGCAGGGTTAGTTACCACTGGAGCTAAAGTAGTATTCTTGCTTAGTCTTCTCAGCTCAAATCTTAGGTCAGGATCTCCTGTTGATATGTTACCTGTAGATCCTGAAACATCCTCACAAGACTTGTTAAAACAGTTGGTAACTAAATCAAGATCAAATAGCCAATCTGGACCAGAACCTTTCACACTGGGAGTGTGCTCATTGAAGGTCACATTGGCTTACTCCTCAACTGCTCTAGTTCTGAGATTGTATACTCTATAAGCTTTAGCTTGAGAAGAGTATCCAATAAAATGTCCATCATCCGATATCTTAGAAAACTTGGCTACCTGATCTTTGGTATTCAAGATGGTGCATGGACATCCAAATGACCTGAGGAAACCAATGAATGGTCTCCTTTTGTGCCACAGCTCATAAGGAGTTTTGCCATGAGTCTTAAATACTAAAACTCTATTCTGCACATAGCAGGTTGTGTTAACAGCCTCTGCCAAGAAGGTGATGGGTAGTTTAGAGTCAGACAGCATGGTTCTTACAGCCTCAATAAGTGTCCTGTTTCTCCTCTCAACAACACCGTTTTGCTGAGGAGTCTTGGGAGCACTATATTGTCTTGTAATACCCTTTTCATCACAAAATTTATCAAGGATTTAGTTCTTAAATTTTGTTCCTTGATCACATCATATGGTCTTGACCTCGTGATTAGATTGATTCTCAATTTTCAAAATGAAGTTCTTCAAGATCTCAGAAGTCTTATCCTTAGTTCTAAGGAAAAAGACCCAAGTTAATCTTGTGAAATCATCTGTGATCACTAAACAATATGAGGTCCTTCCTAAACTCATTACACTGGTGGGGCCAAAGAGATCCAAGTGTAATAAGTGTAGGGGAGTAGTGATAGAGCTCCTTTCCTTTGGCTTGTGAGACACTTTGTGTTGCTTTCCTTTCAGGCATGTAACACAATGATTATCATTTGTAAACTCTTTCTTTGGTATTCCAGTTACCAAATCATTCTTAATTAATTTATTTATGTTCTTAAAGTTTACATGGCATATTCTTTTATGCCAGAGGAAAGACTCATCACTATTTGCTTTAGATAGAAAGCAAGAAACCACTCCTAAGGGAGATATTTCCTGCAAGTCCATCTTATACATGTTCCTTTTCTTGGGGGCTCTGAGCAGGATGTACTCTTGAGGAATAATCACCCCGGGCTTGAGAACAATACACTCATGCTCAGTAAAGAGCATGTTGTGTATTTGATCATAAAATTAGGATACACTCAGTAGATTGTATCCAAGCTCCTTAACAAAATTTACCTTCTCAATAGTGAGCTTACCATTTGTGACCATGCCCCTTCCAGTGATGTAACCACCAGCATCTCCTCCAAAAGCAACTGGTCCTCCATCAATTTTCTCAAAATTGTGAAGCAAAGAACCATTGCTAGTCATGTGCCTGGAACAGCCACTATCAATGATCCACATATTTCCCTTGGTCTTTAGTTGTTCCTGCACAAAAAGAAGTGGTTAGTTACACTTGGAAACCCAAGTCTCATTGGTCTTGGGCTTTTCAAAGTGATCTGAAGGCAATGTAACAATAACTGATCCTATATTCAAGCTTTAAGGATCATTAGTTATTGTTGATGAAGAACTTTCAGTCACCAGGTCTTTCTTCATCTTCCACACCATCTTCGAAAGATTGGACTTGACCTTCAACACCTCGAAAGTTTCAACAACTTCTGATGTTTTGGAGACTGGACCTCCGGAAGACCTTGCTTTCATTGCAGCATGCTTCAGTACTTCGGAAGCATTCCTTTCTTCTGAGACCAAATTTTCTTCCGAAGGCAAGTTTTCACTTGTCTTCTTCTTCACTTTGGAGCTTCCGAAGGAAACAAATTTTCGTTCTGAAGCTAGCTTCTCTTTCTTCTTCTCAGAAGTTTTCTCTTTGATCATGTAGATGGTACTTTTAGGATTGTAAATGCAATCCTTAGCCAAATGAGAAGTACTACCACATATGATGTAGTCCATTTGCTTCCTTCTGAGAGTCTTCTTCTGAGAGGAAGACTAAACTTGATCACTTTACTTCTCTATTTTCACCTTCACAGATGATGCAGCAAGCTTCTTAGGGAGAGGCTTGTTCTTAGAGCTGGATGATTCAGGCTGTGTAGCAGTGGTACACAGCTGATCAGTCTTATTTTCCTTGCTGAGATGATTTGGACCTAAACTATAACTCCTTGTACTAGAGTTCATGGTTGGGTCTTCAGCCTTCACCACTTCAAACCCTGCAGAGATAAACACTTGTTTCTGCTTAGAGTTAAAAGTTGCATTGATTTCTTAAGCCTTCTTTGCCTTTATATTGGCTCTCCTGATCAAGTTCTTTCTTTGAGACTTGGTCATCCTAGCTTCTTCATCTCTCTCCTTAGGAAAATAGTGTCCTTTCTTAGGATGGTCCTCTTCACTCTTTTCAGACACATCCTTCACTATCTCCTTCTGATCCTCTTCAGCAATGGGGTCTATGACGGGAAGCTCATCTTCATAAGTTTCACACCTTGGAGATCTTACAGATAAAAGAGTGTATGGAGGAGCTATCTCAGTAGATCCTAGTCCCTGCTTATTTTGATAACAAACTTATGCATGCAGAGATGATGATATCATGTTCTTGAAGGTCTCTTCTTCAAGAACAAGCTTTTCTGCCCGGGCTTTGCTGATCACAAGCTCAGCCTGGCATTCAGTTAACTTAGTGATGAGATCTTTAATCTGAGTCCTGTAGTTGGTGTGTTCATGCTTTAGAGTTGAAATGGTTTTCTCTAGATCTTCTATTTTCAGTTTATAATCATTTTCAGCTCTTTTGAAATCAGCTTTTAAGATATTTAAGGACTCAAGATCTGATCTCATCTCTAAGTTATAGGACCTATACTTATTGACTTTAGTAATACATTCAGGTGGATGTTCCAATACCTTGGCTTCATCATGGTCTGCCATAAGTGCTTGGTTTGGAGCAGCATCCTCCACCTGAAAGTTCCAGTCAAAGCCTCCTTCTTCAGCAACTGCAGCATATTGCCTGGGCTTCTCATTCTTGTGTGCTCCCTTAGTGTAGTTTGGCCTGGCTTGTGCTTGGCCACCATTTGACTTAGGTGCCTTGCACTCTCTGGCAAAGTGTCCCATTTGGTTACAATTGTAACACTTTACCTTGCCTTTGTCCAGCCCAAACTTTCCACTGGACATATTGCTGGGAAACTTCCTCCCAGTCCTCTTGTAGAACTTCTTGGCCCTGTGAGTGAGAAGAGCCATCTGCTGGACTATTTCCATATACTCCAGATCATCTGAATGGATACAGTCTAGGTCTTCAAGAGTGAAGAGAAAGTTTCCTGTACTTTCATCTAAAGACACAAAAGCTTGAGAAGAACTTGTCTCCTGGAATGGGCTTCCAGGGACGTAGCTCTCCCTTGGTGTCTCTGGGAAGGTGATGAAAGGCCCCTTCTATAAGGTTTCAGGGTAGTAGATAAGGTGGTGTTGTGGTTCTCTGCAGTCCCTTTCAACAACATGAAGGGCTGAACTTTATTTGATGCTGGAGTTACCAGATGAATTTTGCATATTCATCTCCATCTGGTAGCCACTGAGTATGCCATACAACTCAGTGAGAGTAAGGGTCTTGAGGTTTTCAGTCCTTTTAATGACCACACAATAGTGTATCCATTGTCTGGGAAGAGAGGACATGAACTTCCTTACAATATCCTTGTTCTCCAAAGTTACTCCAACATCAACAAGAGTATCCATAATCTCAATATACCTGAAGTACTGTTGAGTCATGGTTTCACCTGCTTTGAAGGTGAAGTTCTCAAACTGCTGCTTCAAGAGGTCCTTCTTGTTCTCTTTAGCTTCATTGGACCCCTCATACATTAGCTTCAATGCATCTCACAGTTGCTTTGCAGTCTTGTACTTCTTGAAACCTCTGTAGATAGAGTTTGGAAGAGTAGTTTGGAGGGCGGTCATGGCCTTTTGATCAATATCAATTTTCTTCTGGTCTTAATCAGAATAATCAGCCACTTCCTTGGGTATCATACCACCACCAGCAGCAGCTGAAGGGGTGGATGGTACATGAGGTCTAAAGACTACTGACCCTATATTCTGGAGTCCTGGGACTTGATGAAACCTTCCATTCTTTGACACCAAATGTCAAAGTCTTCAGGAGTAATCATTGGGGACTTAGTCATAGTACTAGTTTCCATGTCAACCTTGGTGATAGCTGCCATTTGATATGTTAAGTATTTTATGAGAGTGAAAGGATTAAAGATCATGAGATCTTACAATCAAGAGCCTAAAATGCTCTGATACCAATTGCAGGACCGTGTGAAGGACGGTCAATACAATCAGTCTCACAATGAGGAGAGGTTTAGAACACTTAACAGTTCAAATAGGGAACTGGGTTTGAGTATGATGATACTAAGAACACAAGTAAGTAGTGAGACAGAACGAAGAACAAGAACAAACAAGTATGGTTTTCAAGGATGCTGTATATTGCTCTCAAGTTCTATTACAAGTGTTACAAAGCATATTCTAATTACAAGGACCTGAGACTCTTTCTACTACATCCTATAACCATCAATACTTAGAAAGACAGTTGGAAACACTAATCTAGACAACAAGATCAATGTAGAGTCAAAACGCAGATTGCCTTTTGACTAGTGACTATGACATGCCATAGCTCATATCCTTTTATAATATAAAAAGGTTTACAAGTATAAAAGTAGGAAGTTACAGACAAAGACCTTATTCTACTATTTACAAAAGCATGGACTTTTCACCAACTCATATAAGTTGGTGAGTCTTCAGAGTTGCAGCGGAAAGTGTGTCAGCTTTATTTAAAGTAGATCAGAGAAAGCATGCTTCTCTGTCTTCGGAAGAAATCAGTCTTGACAGTAAAATGGCTTCGGAAGACTTTGTCTCTGAAGCTTCGGAAGACTTCCTCTTTGGCTTCGGAAGATTTGGACTTTGGCTTCAGAAGATTTTACACTTAGAGTATTTTCTGATGTAGAGTGTAAAACTTTCAAAGCACTTTCTACCTTGTACGTCCAGTGCATGCATGCAGGAAGACCCTTGGTTGTTTTGGTTTCTTTGGTTGCATCAGCCTTATAATCTTCTGATATTATCTTACATACATCTCTTAATTTTAAGAGTTTTTGGTAAAAAGACATTATTGGCCTTTCAATATGCATATTAATATAGTATAGATATATAAATGTTTATTATAATACTTGTAAAACATATAAAATTTCATAAACATAATTTAACCCATTTGGAGTTTTTCTTGAGTTTTAACACACCTTTGTGACTTTTTATAAAATCATCAACTAGTAATTTAATCAAACATGGATCTATGAATATTTACATTTTAAGAACAATAATCATTATCTAGTTCATGTTAGTATGTAGTGTGTGAAACATTATCCTTGAAACCTTTTGTTGGTAAAAACATCATTTTTAACATGAATAACTTTTGTGAATGAAAGTTATTACATATGAACTAGTAGATAGATAAACATGGTAAAGTAAAATATATGTATACTAGAAGAGGTTGTTCTCACTATAAACAAGCAAGGAAAGATGGATGTAAAGGTTTAGAAAGCTTGAAATCTCCAAAAATTGTTTGATCTTCTCCCAAAGGCACTTAAGCTGACAAGATTTGTAGAAAACAAGTGGAAAATAAGAAGAGATGGTGGGGATGGAGTTTTGACCAAAAATTTAAAGGAAGGAGGAGGAAGAGGAGTGTGGTGAATGGTGTTGGTAAAATGTGGATGACTTCTTGCTTTAAACACTCTTTCACTGTTGTCATATTTTCTCCTTGGTTAAATCACATTATGCATGATTTTTGAAGGAGAAAACAATGTCCATTTATGTTAAACCAACATAGTGCTTTTATCAACTCAAAAGTATCTTCATGAAAACCTCAGTATTATATGTCAACTTTAAAAACCAAGATATAAAACATATGATTTTACTTTTTACTTTTTAAAATATATTCAAATATTATAAAAGCTTATATAATATCATATATTTTAATATTGATGGTATGTTAATGATACATCGTGTATCTAGTAGTCGCATTAAAAGTTTTCATTCCAGGTAAAATATCAATTTACGCGTTCAGGTTTATTTATAAATTTAAGCTTTTTCAATATATGTAATTTGGATCCAAAAATAATTTGTAATACTTTAAGGTATTAATTAATATATATATATTAATTATCACCAACGTTCATATGTGGCGGTTGTACCCCGTGTAAACTGGTAATTATGTCGAATCACCAATGCATGTAATGTTATGCATGAAATGACTTCAAATATTTAAAATTCAATTGAAATTCATATATGATATGTGTAATTATGACTAAGTCGAGGCCGGGTATTGACCTGAAATTATCGGTTGTCACATTTATATGACTCAAAATCCATGTTTCGTCAATCATGCTTATCCGAACTATGTTTTTCTACTTAAGAAAGCCATCTATGGTCATAAACAAACCCCATGTGCATGGTTCTCTACATTATCTTCAGCTCTTCATGAAATGTGGCTTCTCTCAGTGCATATTTGACACGTCTTCATATGTTCACCGTCAAGAATATGTGACATATTATATTCTTGTGTATGTTGATGATATTATTTTAATTTCCAACTTTTTTGCGGGTGTGACTAGTCGTCTTGACTCATGATCTGATTTCAAAGACTTGGGTATTTGAAGTTCTTTTGGGGGAATAGAGGCCAACTTCAAGAATGATACACTTCACCTTTCTCAACACATGCATCTTTTTGACCTTTTACATTGCATTTGTTTTAGTCAATGTAAACTATAATCCACCTCAGTTACTCCAGTCCGCCAGCTCTCACGATACTTTAGAAGTCCTCTTCATGATCCCTTGAAATATAACAACATCTTGTCTTGATACGTCCTGAAATTGCCAACGTCATGAGTACAAATTTTAAGATTTCTACACACTTCTATAGATCCTTACTAGATTGTAGTCAGACACATACTTCGTTATCTTAAATGTACTATCACTTATGGATTACACATTTATCTGTTACCTAAATTTACCGTTCATACCTATGCTGATGCGGACCAGGCAGGATGCCTTGAAGATCATCGATATACCTCAAGCTATTATGCATACCTCAAACCAAAACTCATTAGCTGGATTTCCAAGAAGCAACATACTGTTTACAGAGGAGGAATGTCATGCTCTTCCTCACATTTTTGCTAGGCTGTGGTGGATCATGTCTTTTTTTTTTTTTTTATCTAAGCTGCATTTTTTAACTTCCACGTCGTCAACTATATAGTGTGATAACTTAGGTGCTATGTATTTGGCAACTAACCTATTGTTTCAACAACACACCATGCATCAAGAAATCGACCTACACGCTGTCTGTGATATGGTTCTCTCTTGCGCTATTCATATCAAGTATGTTTCTACTCAGGATCAGCTCACTGATCCCATGAGTAAAGGCTTGACATCCACAATCTTCAACAACCTCCTGTCAAAACTTATTTTTCAACCAACCGTTTTGTTTGTGAGGGCACGTTAATGAAAACACTAATTACTTCATAGCTTTTCAGATTCTTAAACCACCTATCTATACCTTACTTGACCTGAACCCTATCATCAGAAAACAAGTTACTAGTAAATAAGCATAGTTAAACATGAAACATAACCTCAAAAGGGTGGGCCGGTGGAGGGTTGGGTATAGTAGTAATTAATATCTTCATTCCAACAAAAAGTTATGGGTTCGAGTCTTAAAATGACAATTTGGATCATGTATTAGTTCTCCATAGATTTATTTTGGAAGTAGGAATATATAAGTTGAAATATATTTGCGTGAACTGTTGTTAAAAATTTAATTTCAAAATTAATTATGTGTTATTTAAATACCAAACAAAATAAGAATCGAATAAAATGGCTACAATTCTTACGAAGTAAGTGATTATTTAATGCAGAAAGATGACAAAACAAAATGTAAAACAAAAGAAAAAAAAAAGCAAAAATAATACGCACAAGCTCATCTCCACCATCCATCATCAGAACAAAATTCGAAAACCCTCATTTCATCTCCGCAGCAGATCCCGGAGATGCAATCGACGAGCAGAGCGGAGGCGGAGCGCTTGCTCGGAATCGCAGAGAAGCTCCTACAAGGCAAAGATCTCAACGGCTGCCGAGATTTCGCCCTTCTAGCTCAAGAAACCGAGCCCCTACTCGACGGTTCCGATCAGATCTTGGCTGTCGTCGACGTACTCATCGCCGCCGACAAGAAGATCGACAATCAACCTGACTGGTACGCTATACTCCAGCTCGATGGTCGCCGCAACGACGACGACCTTATCAAACGCCAGTACCGCCGTCTTGCCCTACTTCTTCATCCCGACAAGAACAAATTCCCCTTCGCCGATTCCGCATTCAAACTTGTGGCCGATGCCTGGGCTTTGTTATCGGATCCTTCGAGAAAATCGGCCTATGATAACAAATTCTTTGCGTTCACGAAAGTGGATCTTCAGAAAGAGAAAGAGAACCAAAACCCCACGATGCAGCGGGAGAAGATCCCGGTGAGACGTAACCCTGCTGACGCCGGAACGACGCCGGTGACGAATCAATCGGAGAAGAATATATGGACGGCGTGTCCTTACTGTTATAATCTGTATGAATACCCTAAGTTGTACGAGGGGTGCTGCTTGCGGTGTGCGAATTGTAAGCGGGCGTTTCAGGCGGTGGCGATACCTCCGGCGTCGCTGCCGCCGACGATCCCTGGGAAAGAAGCTTATTACTGCTGTTGGAGCTATTTTCCGATGGGGTTCGCGATGGAGAACTCCGACACGGCGAAATCCCTCACGATCCCCAATTGGATGCCGCCGATTGTTCCGACGAATGCGAAGGCCTGGCCGGTGCCGGATTCATTGCCCAACGGCAGCAGCGTGCCCTTGGCGGAAGCCGGTGAGGCAACGCCACCGGTGGCACCTCCGAAACCCACTGTACAGAAGTCACCAACGCCCAAGCCAACGGCAACTCCGACGCTTCCGACTGCCGGAGCTACGGTTCCGAGGAAGAGAGGTAGGCCGAGGAAGAATCCACTGCCTTAGAAGCTTTTAGGGTTTCTGTCGAATCCTATGAAATCGATGAAGACCCACTCCAGATCTTTGGTTTTTCGTCGAATTTTATTGGGGTTCTTCAAATTTCATGGTTTGTCTTGAAATTGATACGCAAGTTGAAGAAGTACTGCGACTGAATCGGAGAAATTAGGGTTTTATGTAGTGTTATGTTGTTATCTTTCCTGTTTGTTGATGCTTCTGTAGATTTTTTCATAGAACCCTAACATGTCTTCGTAAATTGATCATGTCTTCGTCGAATTACATGTCTTCGTAGATTTTAAGATGTTAAATTTTCATCTAAATTGCAGTAAATTGATCGTTTCTGTTTGGGCGTTTGCTGTTATCTGTTCTTAGGGTTTTGGTAAATGCAGGGAAGGCTCAAGGGTAATTTGGTCTATTTTAACTTGTCTGATTCTCTGATGATAGTTGAACAGTTGTGGGCTTAGGGTTTGTGGGAGTGATATGGAACCCAAGAAGGTCATTGTCACCGGTGGCAGCCTTTTATGGGTCTCTCGCTGTCTTGTGTCGTGCTCCTCCCTCTCACGTATGTCGGTTTCTTTTTTGATTATCGTGCTTTGCTCGATGACGATGCATGTAGGCGCATCCAAGGGCTGATGGGTGCAAAATGCAAACATTTGATTTTTTGGTTATCATTGTTCTTGCCTCTGTGATGGCGAGGTAGGCTTCACCTGAGAGCTCGCTGAAATTGTGGTCTACATAACGTTCATATTGATTGAGTGGATGGTAGGTGGTGATGTAAAAGAAACACAAACCATTGTTGTTCAGGCACCAACTTTTCTTGCAGCTGTAATAGGGTTGAACCTCTAAGGAGATGTTGGCAGCTTGGGTTGGTCCTCTCTTTTGGTGCGGTGGTAACAACACCTTTGTCGAATTGTCCATAATTTGTTTCTACGCTACAATGGTTAACGGTTTTGCTTTGTGCTATCTCTGTTGTTTGATGTTGGGTTACTAAACAGGCTCGGCGTGGCAATTGTTTTTGCAGCCACGTTGAATAATGATTTCTAAGCCTTTTCGATGCTAGCTTTGCATGCTTAGAAAAACGCTCACGAAACAAGGATCGGAATTTTCGCGGCAAAGCACGATAGGAAAAAAAAACTAGTTTTTTAAAAAGAACATTTTTTTTAAAGAACGAAAATAGTTACAAATTATGGGATAGAGCCCCTTCTCGTATTATCCTCTAATATTTTTTTACGTGACGCTTACTGGATACCGGATAGAGCTCTTGATTAATTAGCATGACCTTGTTATGGTTCTAGTAATCAGGGCTCTAACAAATTAATTAATTAATTTATTTTTTTTATAATGTAAAGCAATAATATAAAACTAAACATTATCATTTAATAAAATTCATTAAAAATGTATTTAATAAAAAAACATAATAAATAAACAAAATAAATTAAAAACTAATCTAGCTTGGTCCTTTCGAATATAGTAATTTTCTTTTTTCATTAAAGCTTGTTCCGATATCGGGAGAAAACTAAAATCCCGGGTAAGAAAAGCCAATTTCTTCAATTTAGTTTTAGACGTTTTCGTCTTTGGCGTTGTCTTGATACTTGTTGTTATTCTGTCGATCTTTTATGCAAATTTTGAATTGACACTTTGAGTCAGTTTTTCTCCGATCCTTTTCAATTGACCGACTTGGTCCTTGTGTTGAGGCGTTTGAATCACCTAAGTTTAGATCGATGCCAATGCGACCATTTGAACTTATTAAAGTCTCATACGTGGCGAACGAACTAGTATTCGTTCGTGGTTGTGCTTCCTTCGCATATCAACCAACTAATTGGAGCCATTTCGAGCAGCTCTTAAGTATTTTCCACAAATAATCTTCTTCAAAAACCTTATTCACGTCATATTTCTTAAAACTTCTTGTTTTCACTCTTCACAAGTGAATTAGTAAACTTGTTGGTTATCACAACCACTTGCCTGCATTCGGCGACTATTTTGATAATGTAAATTTGTAAATAATCCGACATATTTACGAATTTCGGTCCAACCACCCAAAATTATATCGGCGGTGCGTTTCCTACTACCAACTTGCTCGTAAAAAGACTCCTTAATTTTGGCTCAAAACACCTTCAATATTTTATTGTCGGCTACAACAAATATTGAATAAAAATGTTAAAAATAAATAAAATTAAACTAAATTTTTAGTAAACAAAAAAATAATTAACAAAATACCGGATTTGCGATCTCCAGATACATGAATCCAAGCATGACACAAAGCAATTTTCTCCTCTTTTGACGAATGAGTATTTTTTTTCGTTTATGAGGCCCCGACTCTACCGATTGAGTTGAACCTCCCGCTCCTATCGTAATCTTATGATGAGAGCGTCTCTTTACTTGAACAATTGAAACATCTTCAACCATCGGTTCGTTTTGAGTCGGTTGTGTCTCCAGGACGACATTGTCAGGAGAACCAATTTGACTAAACACAAAGTTTGTAAACGCCTCACCGTCCATGAGATCCAAACTTTGTTCGAACGAACCATCCCAATGACCCAACATTTTTTAGTGGAAAGGGCATTTAAAAAATTCAAGAGAGAAAGAAGAGAAAATACATATGAATGTGGTGATTTTTTTTATAAAGTGTGGGGTAATATTTATATGGTAAAATGCAAACCTTTGAAAAAAAATACTTTTTTTAATTAATAGAGCCTAATGGCTCTTTTCACACACCCCAACATCCAACGGCTCCACCCAACCCCCCGCTACCACGCTCGCGCTTGTCCCAATCATGCCCCAGTCGTGCCTACATGCTATGGTGTGCACGACCACCTAGCAAAGCCAGACGGCTCGCGCCCCTAGTCGCTACTCGACAACATATGGTCTAATAAAAGAGTAACTTGAAGCACCATGTGTCTAATTGATTTACTAGTTAAATCAAGTCACAAATAATAAAATCGTTCACAAATTTTCACTATATAACATCGATCAAGACTTTTCGCATGGTAGCACTATGCAACTTTATAGTTTATTTTAATGTTTTATAACAATTGGTTTAAGAATTTTAATCTTCATATTTTTTTAACAAGCAAATTTATAGTATGTTATTTTTAGCTTTTATTTAATGAATTCTATAATGAGATTTTCTTTGATAAAACTGATTGTTTATAACATCATTTTCTTGAAATATATTATTTTATGAAATAACCAAATGTTGTAATTTTTTTTATTATACACAAGTTTATTGTGCTACCATCCAATTATTTTTAACAAGCAAAATATCACATTATTCTTATAATAGTAGATCTATGAAAAGTAGCACGACGTAAGTAGCAATACTATATGTACCACGCTATTACACAATATAAATATATAAAGTAGTCCCGTGTAAAGTAGCATTATATAAAGTATATGAAGTTGCATCACTTTAAATACACTTTGTAATCTAGCATTGTGTAAAATAACACTGTACATAAGTAGTACGGGGTGCAAAGTATGTAAATAACACTCTCTAATGTATGCAAGTGACACTATGTAAATAAATAAATAGCACCACATATGATAGTAACACTATGTACATATAATAATAGCATTATTACAATGCATACTTTTGTAAACTTTTTAAATAAATTCTACTTTTTATTAAAGACATATAACAATATTATACGCATATTAAAGATTACAACATGCTTAATTTTATGGTATCATTATGTTAAGAAAAATAATAAAATATATAAAAAGTATTTTAGTTTTAAAAAGTTGATGGAAGTAGTTTTAATTTTTTAAAAATAGTCAACACATTGAAGATTTTAATTTTTCTGGACGTTATACTAATTTGCTTTTATTCTTATTAACTATTAAATTGATTGAAGATTAATGAATTCTTATGAATCTTATCCATCAGCTTATTTAATCAGCACATCAAATCTGTTCTCACAAAAAAAGTTCACATTATAACCCTCTCATATATATATATATATGAAAACCATAATATTATATGAAAACTAGAGAAAATTAGTGAAATCGGTCACATAACTTATAAATTTTTTATCACTACCCTTTATATTTGTGTGTGTGTATATATTAATAAGGGTATTGATCAAATGAAAAACCGTAGCATGGTTTTACATATATGTCACATATAGGTTACGTATACATAATCGTTTTTCATTCGACATAGTGTTACGTATACGCAAGACTCTTCATTCTCGTATCTATGTTCAACATATATGTAACAAAAACTTAAATAACCTTTTAACAATTAAAATAACAAAACAATTATGAATTATATTATTGGTTTCCGTGGTTTTGATGGGTTTTCACATAACTATTGGTTTTATCAGAAACCATGTTTATAATTAAAAACCGTACAAACCGTCACTACCCAATCACATAATTTATAATTAATTTAACTTTTTAATTATTTAAAGTATATTTGAGTAAACTTCAACATTATTTTTTGAGATCATTATAATTTTTAATATAAACTCCAAGGAACGTCGACGATGACGAAATGACTTACATACATATATAAATATATATATATATGAGGTACATGTACGTAACTCTTAGTTGTACACTTGATAACACGTACTTACATATACATAACCTCTACATATACGTAAATCTTAGTTGTATACTTTGTATTACATACTTACCTATATGTAACCCCTGATTTTTATGGTTTTTAATTATAACATGGTTTTCTAAAGATCCCTCCTCTATATATAAGGGTAGGGTTATACTATAAAGGATGTTTAATCTAAAAACTGTAAGAAGGATTGTGGGCTTGACACGTGTCCTTTTATTGTTTTAAAAAGAAGGGCATTTTGGTTATTGTGTCAAATACGTCAGCTCATTGTATCTTATACGTTTATTGTGTCAAATATCAGTTTATTGTGTCATATATTTTACATCATTTGTTATGTCTATTAATCATTGTATTTTAAGTTTTAGATCATTTTGTGTTGTTTTTGTCATTGTTTTTATAAATTATAAACTTGCTATCTATCATTGTGTTTTACAATTAGAAGACATAATAATGTATTTTCACCAATCTAGTTTTCAAAACTTATAGTGTTGAAGATAACATAATGTGTTAATTTTATTATTGTTTTTAATAGATTATATAAACTTGTTATTATTCATTGTGTTTTACCATTAGAAATACACAATGATGTTATTTCAACAATGTATTTTTCAAAACTCATATTATTCAAGATAACACAATGACGATCAAAATACACAATTTTTATCATTGCTTTTAATGTATTAGATTAATTAGTTGTTAATTTATTATTATATTTTACATATTAAATATACACAATAATGTTATTCCATCATTATATTTTTTAAAATTCATCATTTTAGAAAAGCACAATAGTATTCAAAATTAACACAATAACCAACAAAAAGACACAATAAACTGCACTAAAGACACAAAGACGAGATATGAGCTTAAAAACATCAATTTTTTTTTATCTTTTTATATAATAATATTGTACTCGTTTTAAAGATAAAAAATGCTCGTTTTTATGGTGTGATTTTTATAAAAAATAATTTCATATATAAAAGTTATGAACTTTTAAAAAAACAGGAGAACTTGCAAAAAGTCAACAAAAGTGACTATTCATAAAATATCCCTGTAACAAATTTTTTCCTACAATTTGATTTTAATAATTGATTAAGAATATGAATGGTTGAGATTACTTCTTAGAATTTTGAGTTTTAGAAGAATTTTTATTTGAACCTTCTCCTATATATAAATAAATCTAGTGGTCTATAATTAGGCATATATTTAGACTTTATTTTAATTATGTAAGGCCCCAATCCCGGGAAACCCCACAGTTGGTCATTTATAGCGCAAAACATAATTAAATACATAGAAATATGAAAACATTGCAGCGGAATAATTTAACATATCCATTCCATGCATTAATAATAATTTTCGCCAAAGAATACATCGCTATCATTAAGTTCAAAAAGACATTTCTGTTGTATTACAAGACAAAAACATTGTTTCAGCAAAAACATGGATGCCGGTCTTTATTCGCCAAGTAGCTCCTTCCTCGTGCCATCCCCAGCAACCTTATTACTTGCCAACTGATATGCATATAAAGTCAGTATTGCTGAGTGAGTTCTAGTTTTATTAATATAAAAATATACATTTTTGAAAGCTTCCTTTTATGATCACCCATCCATAATACATAACAGTCGAATCGACTGATATTATTCATTAAGGCTTTCATTATCTTTCTTTCTTTCATTATCTTTCTCTTTCATTAACTAGGAATGCACAAAGCAAGAGCCTACATCATATGGTTGGCAACAAATGTCGAACCCCTGCCAGTACACATTTATAAGTGGTAGCTAACCCTTGACAGTTGACCCACAGTGCTAGGCACGAAGCCTGCTCATGAATACAGGTCCCATTCATTCATTCATTGGTCAATCATAAGGATTAGACCCCAGATGTGCATCCTCATGGGCTGAAACAGCCGCACATTAGTTGAGCTAACAACAACATGGTCGTGCATCTCCATTCGCTTTGCTTGCAAGGTTTTTCATTCATCATAAGGGCCCGGGGGTAACATTCATTTGGTTCCACTGTCTCTCTTTTATTCCTTTATGTCCACTTGATTATGAATAATACTTTTAAGATATCTATTGTCGTTATAATCACATAACATGAAATATTAATTATTCATAACAGCAGCTAATAAAAAGATAAAACATAACAAGAAAACATTTAACAATCATAAACCACCATTAAAACATAAGCACTAATCACTTAAACTCCTTCTTTAAATTTCAGGATAAAACCTAAGTGTTCACAGTGCATGAATAAGTCCCACAGCAGATGACTTAAACACTAAGTGTCCACAGCGAACAGCCAAAGTACACAACGGACGACCAAAGTCCATAATGGATGACTTAAGGTTCACAGCGGACGACCAAGGTCCACAGCGGATGTACTAAACACTAAGTGTCCACAGCGGACAGTCAATATCTGCAGCGGATGACTAAGGCATACAACGGATGACTTAATGTTCATGGCAGACGACTAAGGCATGCAGTGGATGACTTAATGTTCAAGGCAGATGACTTAAACACTTAAGTATCCATAGCGGACAACACTAAATCATTCCAAGTGTACACAGCGGACAATCAATGCCCGCAACGGATAGCTGTTTAATACTTACGGTCCAACTTATGCAAGTTCTAGTTCCATACAACTCCTTAAAACGTCTACTTAGCATAACTCTACCAGATTCACACTTAGAACATAACAACAACAATTATCATCACTGAATTCTTTTAAAAACATACATTTTTTGTAAACATCATCTTTAACAATGGAAAAACATAGTTTTGTCAAGAAACATCATTTTAATACACATACCAGCCCCAAACAAGTAAAAAACATGTAAAAGAGGGGATCTAGAACTCACCTTAATCAGCCTTCGAGCAAACCACTAAAAAGCCGAGAGCAAACCTGGAGTTCTAACACCTATACACACGTAAAGATTCAAACTAAACACATAGAAATTTACCTAGAAGCTTAAACCCGACTTAGATCTAAGAAGAATCACCTTAAAATCTCACCTTCTTGAAGAATTCTTCCACTTTCTCACTCTAGAACCGGTGGGAGCTTCTTTTCTCTCTCTCAAGCCGTATAATTTGAGTGCATGGGGAGAGAATATGGGCGGCCATCTCCTTTTTAAACCCCATTATGTGCCGGTTTGGCCCTTGCACACATTTACCCCTTGCTTTTAAATTAAATATTCCATTTGCTCCTTTACTTTCCTCTTTTGAAGTTTTCGGGTGTTACAAATTATAAAGGGTAAAATTGTCTTTTGACTTATTTTATTATTTTCTATATTTAAAACAACTTCCCCACTTGTTCTTTAAACCACCGTAACTTTTTTATACATTGTAACACCCCGAATTTTTATTTAAATGAAGAATAAAGAAAAGTATGTAGAGGGAAAAGTAAATGGTTACAAGTTGAAAGGGGCAAAGTGCAAAAGTGCACAAACTTCAATATTTTAATAATAAAAGAGGCATGGCCGCCCCATAAAAACAAATCCGCTTTTTGGCTCTCGGGCAAAGCAGAAAGAGGAAGAAAGACTCGGGTTTTTGAGAAGAAGAAGGGAAAAAGAAGCTGCAAAAGGTTAGTTCTCGGGTTTATGTTCGGTTTTAGCT
The DNA here is from genome assembly GCA_025506505.1 of Flaveria sonorensis. NCBI lineage: Eukaryota > Viridiplantae > Streptophyta > Magnoliopsida > Asterales > Asteraceae > Flaveria > Flaveria sonorensis. Next base: position 24,369,126 of record CM046439.1, on the reverse strand, counting down.
TAGTTTACAGCTTGTGACCGAATTCTTGATATTTTAGAAGGTTGTTCTCGGGATTTTGAAGCTGAAATCACAGGTGAAAGTGTTTGGGTTGAAGAGCTGCTTCAAGGTGAGTTTCTAGACCCCTCTTTTATTGATTTTCATATGTTTTGGGGCCATTATGCATACCGGGTAAAAGGTCTTCAAAGATAACCATATGTTTCAGCTTTTTGTTCGATGTATGTGCTGTGGTTGTATGTTCTAGGCTTGTTATGGGTTAGTATTGTGCTTGGCAGGTTTTAGATGCCCTTAGTATGTTAGATCTGTGTTTGGATGGTGTTAGAATGGTGTTCGGGTGAATTTGGCAGTGTTAGACACATTTCAGAATGTTCTCATGCGCCCAAGTGTTATGTGCCTAAGTGTTCTCATGCGTCCAAGGGTGGTGCGCCCAAATAGGGCTGATGCGCCCAGGTCATGCGCCTGAATAGTGGCCGTGCGCCCAGAAAGGGTGAAAATTGGCTAAGTGTTGGCCATGCGCCTGCATAGTGCCATGCGCCCAGAAGTGTTCTTGCGACTAAGCGTAGAGGCGCCCGAACAAGGCTCATGCGCCCGAATAGTGCCGATGCGCCCAAGAGCTTTTATACTTAGAATTTTTTGCTGATGCGCCTAGAATGACTTGTTGTGCCTAGTTTTGGACTTAGGGCTTTCTTAAGGGATTTAAGAGGTGATGTTTGAGATAGGCGTTGGGATGTGTTGGCTTATATTTGATGTGTGCATGATGGTGTGATGATGTTTATGATGTATGGGTGTATGAGTTATCTTTCTTCGTTTAACGGTTTTCAAAACGTATGTATTATGTTTTCTAATACTATGTGTATGATGTTGTGACTTTACGTGGTGTGATGTATGAATGTGCATACATAAAGTATTATGTAACGAAAGTGAAAGATAACGAATGATAAGTATGGAAGTAACAGATGATGAAATCCTTGTCGCGTACTCCGGTACTGTGTCAGTCTTTGGACACGAGTCGGGGGTTTGTTTACAGGCCCCGGCACAGTATCAGCTTTTGAGTATGAGTCGGGGGTATTGCATGAGACATGAAGGCATGTGATTGAGATGAGATCTTGTTGCTCGCCCCGGTACTGTGTTAGTCTTCGAACACGAGTCAGGGGTTTGTTTATAGGCCCCGGCACAGTATCAGTTTCGAGCACCAATCGGGGGTGTTGCATACGAGAGGGGATCCTTGTCGCGTACTCCGGTACTGTGTCAGTCTTCGGACAGGAGTCGGGGGTTTGTTTACAGGCCCCGGCATAGTATCAACTTGCGAGCACGAGTCGGGGGTATTGCATGAGGCAGGATTCATATGATAATAAGTATTGTATTGACTGATGAACGATGATGAAGATAATAATAAATATTATCAATGTGTACGTATGATGTGTGATCACGTACGATTACGAAGGTTATGTTTTAACGGAAGTTAAGTATTTTATTTATCAATGTGTACGTATGACTTTTTGTATGCATGATAGTTGGCAGGTATTTTGTTGATGCCGAGGAGTTGCAGGCATGGATGCATACGCTACTGGGAGTGTTTCGAAGACTGGCATCCATATTTTGCCATGTTATTGTATTTTGATATGTAAATGATTTATGTAATGAGATAACATGTTTTAATTATTATGAAAGCTTTTGAATTCTGCTGCAAAAGTAATGTTTGTTTTAAATAAATTATGCGATGACGGTCTAACTGTAAGCGTCCCGGGAACGGGGCCTTACAAGTTGGTATCAGAGCTAAAGTTTAAGAGAATTGGGTAAATATTTTCAAAAAAAACCTAATCTTAAACTGAGAATGGGACGGAAAGGAAAGGGATGCCAGTCCTAGTAGCTACATGCCTGCAGGTAAAAGTTTTATGTAAAGGTTTTATATAAGTAAAATGTTAACAGGTATTATGTGTGCATGTTATGTGGCTTGTGTGCTTTTGTGTAGATTTAGATACTGATGTAGTCAGGATAGGAATTGCTTGGGAAATGAAGAGTAAAGTAAGTGGCTAAACACAACTGGCCACTGTGATTAGGGACTTACTATACTTGACATATCTTGAGCTATTACCTTGATTGACCGTGTTGGTGTTTGAATCTTGTAGTGTTTTTAGATGGCTGGTGGTAGGTCTTTTTAGGCTTCGCGTGATGGAGGTCATGGTGGACGTGGTGTTAGACCGCGTGTCACGAGGAGCAGGGCTAAGACTGCTGAGACGGCTCCTGAGGAGCCAGCGCTTCGTCACCAAGAGGGTGAGGATGGGAGTGCTAATCTGAGAGCCTCAATGAAGGAGGCAGTGGCAGAGGAAGTCCAATAGGTCATGCAGACGATTCTACCGACTGTAGTGACCGATGTCATTAGAGCTATGAAGGAGGATGAGAAGAAGGAGAGTGAGAAGAGGAGAACCGCGCAACGAGGAGGTGAAGCTGGAGGTTCTAGGGGTATGGAGCAACCCGATGCTGACATGGTTGTCTCCAGTGATGATGAGGAGGATGAGGAAGCTGTGCAGGAGATTACGAAGGGATGAAGCTATGGAGCATTCCAAAGGTGTAAGCCCCTTACGTTTGATGGAAATTGGAGTACAGCGGCTGCATAACGTTGGGTGAGAGAAATGCAAGCGGTACTTGAGATTAGCGAGTGCCGCGAGGATCAAAAGGTGAAGTTTGCTACCCACTCATTTGTGGATTCAGCTTTGTGCTGGTGGGACAACGTTGTCCAGGCTGAGGGCACCAGAGAAATCGGGAGGATGAGATGGAAAGAGCTGAAGAGGTTGGTAATCGAGGAGTTCTGCCCTCATAGAGAGCTTGATAAAGTCGAGAGGGAGTTCCTGCAGCTAGAGGCGGGGACGATGACTCATCCACAGTACACCACGAAGTTCAATGAGATGGCAAGGTTGGTGCCAGATCAGGTGACGCCTGTGTCACGAAAGATTAAAAGGTATATTCAAGGTCTGCCGGTAGATATCCGCAGACATCTAGTCGTTGCCCGGCCAAGCACGTTTAGGTCAGCGGTCTATTTGGCGGGGAGGTTGTATGACGAGTGAGAGTCGGTGGCGATGACAAATGAAGAGGAGAAGCAGAGCTATGATAGGGATGAGAGTGGAAGGCGGGATGATGATGATGATGGTGAATTTAAGGCTGGTGGTAAGAAGGTAATGATGGATGATCCAAGGATGTTCACAAAGGAAGCGAGGGCATGCAAGAAATGTGGGAAGGAGCATGCAGGTGTATGTAAGCGGGGATCGAATCTCTGTTTTCAGTATGGAAAGGAGGGCCACTTGGCGAGGGATTGTCGTGCAATAAGATGTTACAGGTGTGGTGAGAGTGGACACAGGAGCAGAGACTGCACGAAGTCAAGGGATGGAAGCTCCGGTGTAAGGAAGGAGAGCGGAAGATGAAGGTTAGAGCATTTGCCCTGACCGGGAGGAGGCTAGAGCGGACTTCGACGCGACGTCAGGTACGTTTCTGGTAAGTTAAATTTATGCCTCTATGCTTTAAATTATGTTGATAGTAGTAGTTTCATTCTTGCTGCCTTTGTGTTAAGTTGCACATTAGGAGTAGGAAGATCGATGCATCCTTCGATGTAGAAATTGCTATTGGTAAGTCCACTAGGTTACCGGATGTCCTAGGAGATTGCGTGATAGAATTGAGAGAGCGCATGTTTCCTGCTAGACTATTCAGGACAGACATGGATGGATAGACATACACCTTCGGGTGAATTGGCTAGAACCTATGAGGCAAACACCGTGTGTTGCAAGAAGGTGGTTTGAGGAATTGCGCCCGAAAGGAGTTCGGTGCCGCTCTACGGCGGTGGAGTATTGATGAAGGCTTCGTTTTGGGAAAAGAGAATCATCCGAATTAAAAGATGAGTAAAGTTAACACTGAGGTGTAAAGAACTAATCTGAATTGTTGCTCAGGTAAGAGAAGTGGCACGTCAACTGGAGCTACTCGACGTGTTAAGTGAAGTTATCCGACATTTCATGTATCTCGTCTAAGAAAGTGCTCAATCGATGAGGATGTGATCGTGCCACTTGAGAATACCGAGATGGATGAAGGATTCAACTATGTGGAGCAACTGATGGTCATTTTTTTATAGCAGGGAAAGAAGGGATAAGTCGAAAGATGGTTCCACCTGTGCGAGTACAGTGGAGCCCAGAAGGGGACTAAGCCTACGTGTAAGATCAAGGAAGAGGTGAGACAGCGTTACCCGTAATTGTTCGAGAAGCGACAGGTTTCGGGGACGAAACCTATATAAGGGGGTGGACTTGTAACACCCCGAATTTTTATTTAAATGAAGAATAAAGAAAAGTATGTAGAGGGAAAAGTAAATGGGTACAAGTTGAAGGGGGCAAAGTACAAAAGTGCACAAACTTTAATATTTTAATAATAAAAGAGGCATGGCCGCCCCATAAAAACAAATCCGCTTTTTGGCTCTCGGCCAAGCAGAAAGAGGAAGAAAGACTCGGGTTTTTGAGAAGAAGAAGGGAAAAAGAAGCTACAAAAGGTTAGTTCTCGGGTTTATGTTCGGTTTTAGCTTAGTTTACAGCTTGTGACCAAATTCTTGATGTTTTAGAAGGTTGTTCTCGGGATTTTGAAGCTGAAATCACAAGTGAAAGTGTTTGGGTTGAAGAGCTGCTTCAAGATGAGTTTCTAGACCCCTCTTTTACTTATTTTCATATGTTTTGGGGCTATTACGCATACCGGGTAAAAGGACTTCAAAGATAACCATATGTTTCAGCTTTTTGTTCAATGTATATGCTGTGGTTTAATGTTCTGGGCTTGTTATGGGTTAGTATTGTGCTTGGCAGGTTTTAGATGCCCTTAGTATGTTAGATCTGTGTTTGGATGATGTTAGAATGGTGTTCGGGTGAATTTGGCAGTGTTAGACACATTTCAGAATGTTCTCATGCGCCCAAGTGTTATGTGCCTAAGTGTTATCATGCGCCCAAGGGTGGTGCGCCCAGGTCATGCTCCTGAATAGTGGCCGTGCACCCAGAAAGGGTGAAAATTGGCTAAGTGTTGGCCATGCGCCTGCATAGTGCCATGCGCCCAGAAGTGTTCTTGCGACTAAGGGTAGAGGCGCCCGAACAGGGCTCATGCGCCCGAATAGTGCCGATGCGCCCAAGAGCTTTTATACTTAGAATTTTCTGCTGATGCGCCTAGAATGACTTGTTGTGCCTAGTTTTGGACTTAGGGCTTTCTTAAGGGCTTTAAGAGGTGATGTTTGAGATAGGTCCCGTTGGGATGTGTTGGCTTATGTTTGATGTGTGCATGATGGTGTGATGATATTTATGATGTATGGGTGTATGAGTTATCTTTCTTCGTTTAACGGTTTTCAAAACGTATGTATTATGTTTTCTAATACTATGTGTATGATGTTGTGACTTTACGTGGTGTGATGAATGAATGTGCATACGTAAAGTATTATGTAACGAAAGTGAAAGATAACGAATGATAAGTATGGAAGTAACGGATGATGAGATCCTTGTCGTGTACTCCGGTACTGTGTCAGTATTCGGACACGAGTCGGGGGTTTGTTACAGGCCCCGACACAGTATCAGCTTTTGAGTATGAGTCGGGGGTATTGCATGAGACATGAAGGCATGTGATTGAGATGAGATCTTGTTGCTCGCCCCGGTACTGTGTTAGTCTTCGAACACGAGTCGGGGGTTTGTTTATAGGCCCCGGCACAGTATCAGTTTCGAGCACCAATCGGGGGTGTTGCATACGAGAGGGGATCCTTGTCGCGTACTCCGGTACTGTGTCAGTCTTCGGACACGAGTCAGGGGTTTGTTTACAGGCCCCGGCACAGTATCAGCTTGCGAGCACGAGTCGGGGGTATTGCATGAGGCAGGATTCGTATGATAATAAGTATTGTATTGACTGATGAACGATGATGAAGATAATAATAAATATTATCAATGTGTACGTATGATGTGTGATAGCGTACGATTACGAATGTTATGTTTTGACGAAAGTAAAGTATTTTATTTATAAAACTAGAACTCACTCAGCGTCGCTGACTTTTTGTATGCATGATAGTTGGCAGGTATTTTGTTGATGCCGAGGAGTTGCAGGCATGGATGCATACGCTACTGGGAGTGTTTCGAAGACTGGTATCTACATTTTGACATGTTATTGTATTTTGATATCTAAATGATTTATGTAATGAGATAACATGTTTTAATTATTATGAAAGCTTTTGAATTCCGCTGCAAAAGTAATGTTTGTTTTAAATAAATTATGCGATGACGGTCCAGCTGTAAGCGTCCCGGGAACGGGGCCTTACGTACATGCTCATTTTTTATAAAAATTATACCCTAAAACAAGCTTTTTGTTATCTTTAATTAGAGTATAGTCTTACATCTAAAAAAATGTTACAACTGTTTTAAAATAAATTTTTAAAAAAAATGTTATAGCTGTTCTTTTACACATGTGTAAATCTATCACAACTATTTTGTACAAATGTGTAAACTAGACTTGTGCACACCAATCTTTTCTTCGTCTATTAAATTCAAACTATATTCAAACATTATATACATCGAAGGTTAATAAACATTCAAATTTTTATATAACCAAATGTTATATATATATTTAGAAACAAATCAAACATATTAATCCACATACAAAATAAATTAGTTCACATGTGAAATACAATCAAATGACTATATTACAATAACTACTTTGATGTAGGTGTAAACTAGTGTTACCTAAAATACAATAAAAACTATATCACAAAAACTAGAAGAGCATTTAAAATATATCACAAAAATAAAAGGGGCATTTAAGATAAATCACAAAACCACAAAGATCATTAAAAATATAACACAAAGAATAAAAATAACATTTAAAATCGGTGTTAAAATATGTGAAAATATACATATAAAAACCAGTTTTTTAGTACATGTGTAAGTCAATTTTCACATATGTAAAGTTATCACTTATGGATATGTAAAACCTACCATTATACTTAAAAATAATATTATAGTGTAATTTTTTTGTAACTTAACACATAAGTCACTTTTACATATGTGTAAATTCCCTTTTACACATATTTACATATGTGTAAATTCCCTTTTACACATATGTAAAAGTTAGTAAAAGAGATGTTTACACATATGTAAAGTCATTTTTATATTTCAAATAGTCTATCCATTCAATTATAACAAAATTTTAAAAATCATTAAATAATTAAACATATATGTACGTTCATAAACAATCAAAAATATTTTTTACGCAGAACCTTATTACACATATGAAATAAAAATAATGACCATATTATACATATGTTCAAAATAGCCTGTATTATACTTTAATAATAATTTTACATGTGTAATTCTATTTTTACACTTATGTAGAGCCACTGTTACACATGTGTAAAAGCACGTTTCATGAACCAAGATACATTTAATACAATCTTTGAGATATAAAAGACTATGATAAAAAACTACTTTTCATTATAATTACAATAGTTATGATTGGGTTATCAGAAAATCAATGATTTGATCAAAGACACACATAAGTTTATGTTGAAGTCAATTTTCAATATACTTGTTTAATCTGATTTGAGAGCCATTTATGAACTTGGCGAAGGGGAAAGCGATAGGGTTGTGGCTGGGATTAGGAAAATGTGATGATAGGGTGTTTATGATAATGATGGTGTGGTATAATACATACATACATGCATGCATGAAGGCATACATACATACATACATACATACATACATACATACATACATACATATATATATATATATATATATATATATATATATATATATATATATTAGTATATAGTTAACTAATTACAAAGAAAATGGGTTCCACATGTCTTTTATTTTATTATAGGGAAATTTACGAGATTAGCCATTTGACTAAAGGTGTTTTCATTAATAGCCATTGACTTTGTAATTTACCAAATTATTTGACGAACCAGATGGTGCCATTTGTCTCAATATCTCCAAGCGGCGATACCAATGCATGTGGTATCGCCAGGATTTACTCATCGATGATACAAATGCATGTGGTATCGCCCGAATATCGCTAAAAAATGCATATCGCATATGGTTGATGTAACATGGTTCTAAATCGCTAAAAATTTTAATATCTCTTTTGTATCACCAATCGGCGATCCGTATCGCTATAGGAATTAGGGTTTTCATATTGTCGGCGAGCGATACATATCTGCCAAAATATTTTCAAATAATTAAATAATAAAAAATGTATTTGATTTATAGTAAATTAATAATATATGTAATTTATAGAAAATACATACGGAAAATTAATAATATATATAATTTATAGAAAATTAATAATGTATGTGATTTATAGAAAATTAATAATATATGTAATTTAGTTATTAAACTAGTTCTTATAATTTGTAAAAATGGGTTGAGATGTAAGTTTCCAATTTTAATCAATTAGATTTTATAATTAATGAATGAGTAACTACCCTAATTAATGAATAGTTTTTGTGTATAAATTTCAAGGAAATTATTGTTTCTCTCAATTCACAAACTTTTCAACAATCTTATTTTTTCAATCCCAAACCTTCAACTATGTCTGTGAATATTGTGATATGTAACAAGTGAAGATGAAAGTTTAATAATGAAGTCGAAGAGTATGTACTTCTAAATGTTCAATGTAATAGACAGTCTGTGTCTTTACCGGTGGACATTACATTTCAAGAATTAAAAAGTCTTATCTTCAATATATTTGGTTTTCAAAAACGTATACGTTTATGTTACAAAATGTCTACTTATACTCATTCAATTGACATATTGAATGATAATGATTGTTCATTTTTTATAAACCTTGTTGTTAATGATCCAAATCATATTTTTACATTATATGTTAGCAAGTAGGATGATGTTGATAGTAGCTCAAAAATTAAAGAAAATCATGTTTTTGAAAACAAATACTTGGATTTAATTGACGATTTTGAAAAGGTTGAATTTTCAACTTTTATTGATCAAGGTTATGAGTATAAAGTTCCAGTTGGAAATTTTCGTTCATTACCCGAGTCTTTGACAGATCCTACCGATAATGAACTTAAAAGTTACACGTTAACATCTTCAAATGTGAAAGAATGTCAATGTTTTAATAATAAAGGTGATCTTCAATTGGAACTAGATAAAATGTGTGTTAGTAAGTGTTTTGAACTAAAAGTCGAGTGATCATCAAAGAAAAGATTTAAAGTATCATGTCTTAACAAAGATTGCAATTGGCATATCAGAGCATATGCGTTCGAAAGTTCAAACATTTTTCAAGTTAGATATTTCAACGATAATTATACTTTTTCGAGAACAGAAACTTATCCCAATATTTGTCAGGCCAACCAGAAAGTTGTTGGTCATATTACTAAAGATCAACTTAAAGACAGTGGACGAATATACCAGGGCAAAGAAATTATTAATGATTTTAGGCTACATTATAAAATTGATTTATCGTATCAACAAGCTTGGAGGGGAAAGAATTTTGGTTTTGAACTTTTAAATGGTTCCCCCGAGAAGTCATTTGAAGAACTTCCTGTTTATTGTTATAATCTAAAAAAGAAGAACCCCGATACGGTGACTCACATTGCAACAAATCAAATTGGGCGGTTTGAAATGTTTTTTTATGACTATCGGTGCTGCGGTTAGTAATTTGTTATATTTTTGTAAAATTATAATTCATTATTTAATAGTAGTATTTATATAATTTTATGTAATTTTATTTAGATTCGGAGTTTTGTGAGACATTTACGGCTGTTGAAAGTCATAGACGGGGCACATTTAAAAGGTAAGTATCTGGGTACTATGTTTTTGGCAGTAGGAATGGATGACAAAAATCAAAGTCTACCAATAACATATGGTGTTGGGAAAACTGAGAGGGGTGAAGCTTGGACCTGGTTTCTCATGAAACTTAAAGAGTGTATTGGCAATAATCCGCATTTACCAATTATATCTGATAGGGCTGCATCAATTGTTATAGCAATAAGAAAAGTGTTTCCCGAGGCATTTCACGGCCTATTTGTCATCATTTGATGATGAACCTACAACTTAAGTCAATGAAAGGAAAGAATTTTGAGTCGTTATGGTGGTAGACTTGTAAAACTTACTGAATTTTTGACTTTGAAGAGGGAATGTTTAGACTAACTTCCACCCTTCCTTATGTGCAAAACACTTTATTTAATATTGGTTTAGAAAAGTGGTCAAGAGCACATTGCTCTGGTAAGCGATACAATATCATAACGTCTAACAGAGCTAAGTCTATCATTGCTTTATCTCGATATGCAAGAAAACTCCCAATCACCAATCTTATTGAATTTTTCCATAAGGATTTACTGAAGTGGTATTTTAACCATAGATAGCTGTAAGAAATACACTTAAAGGTTGATGCAACCAAGATTAACAAAATAGCTCTCAGCATGCACATGTGAAGTACAAGGAAGTTACTTTGTAAGATTTGATATAACTCAGTGAATTATGCTAAGTATCAAATCTTCCGAAGCCAAAAGACCATATCTTTCAAAGCCAAGTCTTCCGAAGCTTTAAGGACAAAGTCTTACGAAGCCAAAGACTGATTTCTTCCAAAGACAGAGAAGACATGCTTTCTTTGAATCACTTTTTGACAAAAGCTGAACCACTTTCCGCTGCCACTTCTGAAGACTCACCAAGTTATATGAGTTGGTGAAAAGTCCATGCTTTTTTCAATTATAGATTAAGGTCTTTTTTCTATAACTTTCCAACTATGTACTTTTATCCTTTTTGTAATATATTAGGATGTGAGCTATGGCATGTCATAGTCACTAGTCAAAAGTAGTCACTAGTCAAAAGGCAACCTGCCTTTTGACTCAACATTGATCTTGTTGTCTAGATTAGTGTTTCCAGCTAGCCTTCAAAGTATGAACGGCTGTAGGATGTAGTATAAAGTATCTCAAGTACTTGTATCTTCAAATTAAGCTTTGTAACACTTGTAAGAACTTGAGAGCAATATACATCATTCTTGAAAACCATATTTGAGTGTTCGTGTTATTTTTTATTTTACTTGTGTTCATTGTTTCATCTCTAACCGGTTCCCTATTTGATATTCTAAGTGTTCTAAACCTCTTCACCTTGTGAAACTGTTGTATTGACCACACTTCAAAGGTACTGCAATTAGTATCAAAGCGTTTCAGGCTCTTGATTATAAGATCTCACCATCTTAGATCACTTCAGTTTCACAAAACACTTATCAACTCAAATGGCAGCTCTTTCTAAGGCTAATATGGAAACCAGTACTATGACAAAGTCTCCACTGATCACTTCTGATGACTTTGATACTTGGTGCCAACGTATAGAAGGGTTCATCAAGTCTTAAGACAACAGGATGTGGAGATCTATTGTTGAAGGACCTCATATCCTAAGCACCTCTTCAGCCACTACTGGAGGTGGGATGATACCACAGGAAATGGATGACTACTCTGCAGAAGACTGGAAGAAAATAGATGTAGATCAAAAAGCCATGACCGCTCTTCAAACTGATCTTCCTAACTCCATATACAGAGGCTTTAAGAAGTGCAAAACTGCTAAGCAGCTATAGGATGCACTAAAGCTCATATGTGAGGGGTCTGAGGAAGCTAAGGAGAACAAGAAAGACATAATGAAGTAGCAGTTTGAAAACTTCACCTACAAGATAGGTGAAACCATGACTCAACAATACTTCAGGTATGTTGAGATTGTGAATACTCTAATGGATGTTGTAGTAAAACTTGAGAATAGAGACATAGTGAGGAAGTTCATGTTCTCTCTTCCCAAACAATGGACCCATTATTGTGTGGCCATCAAGAGAACTAAGAACCTCTTTACTTTTACTCTCACAGAACTATATGGTATCCTTAGTGGTTACCAGCTGGAGATGAACTTGCAAAATCCATCAAGCAGCTCTTCCAACAATCAGTAGAGTTCAGCCCTATAGGTGGTTGAAAGGGAAAGCATAAAACCATAGCATCGTCTCATATGCTTTCCTAAAAACTTATAAAAGGGTCCTTTCATCACTTCCCCGAGACACCAAGGGAAAGCTGCATCCAAGGAAGCCCATTCCACGAGACAAGCTTTGCTCAAGCCTTTGTGTCTGCTGATGAAAGTTGTGGCAACTTTCTTTTCACTCTTGAAGATGTGGACTGCATCCATCCAGATGATTTGGAGTACATGGAGATAGTTCAATAGATGGCTCTTCTTACTCACAGAGCCAAGAAGTTCTACAAGAGGACAGGAAGAAAGTTTCCTAGCAATATGGCTAGTGGAAAGTTTGGCTTGGATAAAAGCAAGGTGAAGTGTTATAACTATAACCAAATGGGACACTTTGCTAGAGATTGCAAGGAACCAAGGACAAATGGTGGCTAAGTACAATCCAGACCAAACTACACTAATGCAGCTCCAAGAACTAAGAAGCCAAGCCAACCAAAACAACATGCTGCTGTTGCTGTTGAAGAAGGAGGCTTTGACTGGAGCTTTCACGTAAAAGATGCTTCTCCAAACCAAGAACTGATGGCTGATCATGAAGAAGCCAAGGTATTAGAACATCTTTGTACTCCTGAATGCATTGCTAAAGTTAACATGTACAGGTCCTATAACTTGAAAGTGAGATTTAACCTTGAGTCCTTAAACATCTTAAAAGATTATTTTAAAAGAGCTGAAAATAATTATAAACTTATAATAGAAGATTTAAAGAAAACGATTTCAACTCTTAAGCACGAGCACACAAACTACATGACTCAAATAAATGATCTCATTACCAAGTTAACTGAATGCCAAGCTGAGCTTGTGATCAATAGGCAAGGATTGGGTTCAAAGATTTTTTCATCCATGCATGCAAAGATAATATTTTCATCCATACATGCAAAGATTTTTTATTAGAACAGGCAAGGATTGGGTTCAAGTAAGATAGCTCCTTCATACACATTGTTATCTGTAAGACCTCCTAGGTGTGGAACTTGTCAAGATGAGCTGCCCTCCATAGATCCCACTCAAGAAGAGGATGAAGATGAAAAGGCGATAGTGAAGGATGAACCTGAGGTGAGTGATAAGGGTTATCCTAAGAAGGGACACTATTCCCCTAGAGAGAATAAAGAACCAAGGATGACCAAGTCTATAAGGAAGAACTTAATCAGGGCAGCCAAAAGAAAGTCCAAGAAAGCCCAAGAGATCAAGGCCATCTTCAACTCCAAGCAAAAGCAGGTTTTATTTCTACTGGATTTGAAGTGGTAAAGACTGAAGACACAACAATGGACTCTATTACCAGGAGTCCGAGTTCATGTCCAAATCATCTTGGTCCAAAGAACAAGGCTGATAAAATGTGCACCACTACTGCACAGCTTGAACCATCTAGTTCCAAAAGCAAGGCTCATCCCAAGAAGCCTGCTGCATCATCTGAGAAGATGAAGAATGAAGTGGAAAGTGATCAAGCTTAACCTCCCACTCAAAAGAAGATCCTCAGAAGCATGCCAACTGAATGCATCATATGTGGTAGTATTTCTCATTTTGCTAAGGATTGCATCTATAATCCCAAAAGTACTATCCACATGAACAAGAAGAGAACTTCTGAGAAGAAGAAGAAAACAGCCTTGAAAGGAAAATCTCTTCCTTTCGGAAGCTCCAAAGTGAAGAAGAAGATAAGCGAAAACTTACCTTCGGATGAAAATTTGGTCTCGGAAGAAAAGAATGCTTCCGAAGTACTGAAGTCTGCTGCAGTGGATGCAAAAGCTTTCGAAGGTCCAGTATCCAAAACTTCCTAAGTCATCAAAGCTTCCGAAGTGTTAAAGGCCAAGTCTAATCTTCCAAAGAAGGTGTGGAAGATAAACGAAGGCCATGTGACTGAAAGTTCTTCATCAACAACAGCAACTGATCCTCATAACTTGCATATAGGATCAACTACTATTGCATTATCTTCTATTCACTTTGAAAAGCCCAAGACCAATTAGGCTTAGGTTTCCAAATGTAACTAACTATCTCTTTATGTGCAAGAACAGCTAAAGACCAAAGGGAATGTATGGATCATTAATAGTGGCTGTTCCAGGCACATGACAGGCAATGGCTCTTTGCTTCAAAACTTTGAGATAACTGATGGAGGGCCAGTTGCTTTTGGAGAAGAATCAGGTGGTTATATTACAGGAAGGGGCAGGGTCACAAATGGTAAGCTTATCATTTAGAAGATAAACTTTGTTAAGGAGCTTGGGTACAATCTTTTAAGTGTATCCCAATTTTATGATCAGAGACATAATATACTCTTCACTGAGCATGAGTGCATTGTTCTCAAGCCCAGGGTGGTTATTCCTTAAGAGCATATCTTGCTCAAAGCCCCCAGGAAAGGGAACATGTACAAGATGGATTTGCAGGAAACATCTCCTTCAGGAGAAGTTTCTTGCTTTATATCTAAAGAAAATAGTGATGAGTCTTTCCTCTGGCATAAAAAAATGTGCCATGTAAACTTTAAAAACATGAATAAATTAATTAAGAATGATTTGGTAATTGAAATGCCAAAGACAAAGTTTAGAAGTGATGACCATTGTGTTGCATGCCTGAAAAGGAAGCAACACAAGGTGTCTAGCAAGCCAAAGGAAATGAACTCCATCATTACTCCCTAACACTTATTACATATGGATCTCTTTGGCCCCACCAGTGTAATGAGTCTAGGAAGGACCTCTTATTGTTTGGTGTTCACAGATGACTTCACAAGATATACTTGGGTCTTCTTCCTTAGAACTAAGGATGAGACTCCTAAAATCTTGAAGAGCTTCATTCTGAAAATTGAAAATCAATGTGATCACAAGGTCAAGATCATAAGATGTGATCATAGAACTGAATTCAAGAACTAAATCCTTGATGCATTTTGTGATGAGAAGGGTACTACAAGACAATATAGTGCTCCTAAGACTCAGCAAAATGGTGTTGCTAAGAGGAGAAACAAGACACTTATTGAAGCTGCAAGAACCATGTTATCTTACTCTAAACTGCCCATCACCTTCTAGGCAAAGGCAGTCAACACTACCTACTATATGCATAATAGAGTTTTAGTAGTCAAGACTCATGGTAAGACTCCTTATGAACTATGGCATAAAAAAGACCTTTCATTAGTTTCCTCATATCATTTGGATGTCCTTGCACCATCTTGAATACCAAGGATCAAATAGCCAAATTTGCTGAGAAATCAGATGATGGACATATCATTGGATACTCTTCCCAAGCTAAGGCTTATAGAGTATACAATCTCAGAACCAGAGTAGTTGAAAGTTAGCCAATGTGACCTTCAATAAGCACACACCTAGAGTGAAAGGTTCTGGTCCTGATTGGCTATTTGATCTTGATTTAGTTACCAACTATTTTAACAAATCTTGTGAAGATGTTTTAGGATTTACAAGTGTCTTATAAACAGGAGATTCTGATCCAAGATTTGAGCTAAGAAGACCAAGTGTTCAAACTGCTTCTACTCCAGTGGTAACTAGCCCTGTAGTTGGAAATCTTGTCAGCACAACCATGACAAATTCTTCAGCTGATACATCTGAGGTGCCTATAAGTTCTAGCACAGAGGCACATAACTCATATGAAGGAATTTCTAACGTAGGAGGAGATGGAGGTGGTGATAGTGATCAAGAATTCCTTGATACTGATAACCACTACATAGAAGACAACATCAATGATGTAACACTATCTTTGGATCAAGTTACTTTTGATAAATGTGTTGATGTGGTGGATGATTCTAAAGCACCAGATCTGAATTTCACAAATTTTGATTTGTCCAAACAACTTGCTGTGATTCCTCAACTAATAATCCATAAGTCCCATCCCACCACAAACATCATTAGAGATATTAAGACTGGGGTGAGAACAAGAGGACAAACCCATGACAAAAATGTTTGTGTTCACTCTTGTTTCTTGTCCCAGATAGAGCTAAAGAAGATTGATGAGGCTCTGAAGGATGGAAATTAGGTTAATGCAATGCAGGAGGAGCTGCTTCAATTCAAGAGACAGAAGGTTTGGAATATATGTCCTCTTCCTCAAGGGACGACTACTATAGGTACCAAGAGGGTATTTAGGAACAAGAAGGATGATAGAGGACTTGTCATCAAGAACAAGGCAAGACTAGTTGTTTAAGGGTACACACAAGAAGAAGGGATTGATTACACAGATGTTTTTGCTCCTGTAGCAAGACTTGAAGCTGTTAGGATATTCCTAGCTTTTGCTGCATCCAAGGATTTCAAGGTCTACCAACTTGATGTCAAGTGTGCATTCTTATATGGGGTGATTGATGAGGAGTGTATGTCAAACAAACACTTGGCTTTACAGACCCAGATCATCCTGATTATGGCTTGATAAAGCTTTTTATGGGCTGTATTAGGCTCCAAGGAAGTGGTATGAGACACTATCACAGTATCTCTGTCAGCATGGATACAAGAGAGGTAATATTGATGGAACACTCTTCATCAAAGGAATGGGAAATGACTTGATGTTGGTTCAAGTTTATGTAGATGACATTATTTTTGGGTCAACTAATCCGAAGCTTTACAAATACTTTGAGAAGCTGATGAAGAATTGATTTGAAATGAGTTCCATTGGGGAACTTAATTTCTTTCTAGGAATTCAAGTGAAGCAGGTTGACAATGGCATCTTTATAAATCAGTCAAAGTATGTGCAAGACATACTTACCAGATTTCATATGACTGAATGCAAGGTTGCTAAGACACCCATAGTCAAAAACCACTCTCTAGGACCAGATCTCGATGGGGAGTGTGTTGATGAACATCTATATTAGGCTATGATTGGTTCTCTTATGTAGCTCACAGCCAGCAGGCCTAATATCATATTTGCTACATGTATTAATGCAATATATCAACCCAACCCCAAAATGTCACACCTGGTTGCTGTCAAGAGAATTCTTAGATATCTCAAAGGTGCTCCCAAACTAGGCCTTTGGTATCTAAAGAATTCTGACTTCAATCTATATGCATATACAGATAGTGACTATGGTGGCTACAATATGACTGCAAAATCTACATCTGGGGGATGTCAATTTTTTGGTGGAAGGATAGTCTTATGTCATAGTAAGAAACAATCCTGTGTATCTGCATCAACTGTTGAAGCTCGATACATTGCTGCTGCAAGCTGCTGTGCTCAAGTGCTTTGAATTCAGAATCAGATGCTAGACTATACATTCAACTTCAAGGAGACTCCCATCCATATAGACAACAACAGTGCTATCTCAATTACAGAGAATCCTATACAGCACTCAAAGACAAAGCACATCAACATCAGGTATCATTTGATTAAAGATAATTTCGAAAAAGGATTGATAAAAGTAGTCAAAGTTAACATAAATGAACAATATGCTGATCTGTTCGCAAAAGCTTTTGATGAACAGAGATTTAAGTATCTAGCATCAGCTATTGGGATGATTAACTTTGAATAGATTTTCTTAAAACTAAACTCAAGATTATTTTTAATAATATGTGCGTCTTAAGTTGTCTATATTATCACCATATAAACCCAGTTTACTTTGGAAGAAACCTTTTAAAATGATATCCCTTAGAATTCTTAAGAATTTCATATATGTTTTCCTTCAAAAGACATCAAGTTGTCTTCGGAAGAAAATTATGTCTTCAAAACAAATAACTACTTCTAAGAAATTAACCTTTAGAAGAAATTTGGATATATCTTCCGAAGCTTTTATTTGTCACTAAGTAATTATATGAATTGAAGGAGTATTTTCTTCCGAAAGTAATTAAGTCTCAGAAGCTTTATTCTCTCATTGAATAAAATTTATGATACTTTATATCTTCCGAAGCAAAATTTATCTAGGAAGTAAAAATACTCTAAGTATTCTTCTTCCGAAGCAAAATTCTTGAAAAACTAAGGAATATCTTCAGAAGTCAAATTTGGCTTTAGAAGTTTTCTCAAAAACTTCCGAAGACAAATTACCTTCGGAAGATTTTTGACTTCAAAAAAACTACCTTTTTGGGCACTTTTTCAGAGGTGGGAATGACATCCAGATTTCAAAATTTATCCATTTGCATTAACTTTGTCTCAAATCCATATCATATATATATTCGTACAACGGTTCCCCCTCTTTCACTTTCTCCTTCATCCACAAAGATTTAAGCCCTAAATTCACCCACAAACCGACCTCGTTCTTACCTTTCTTCGCCTCAAAGCTACTCAAAATGGCCAACTCTGATCCCCAAAACCAACCAGATTTCTCCATGCAATTACACATGCAACATAATCAAGTTGCTCTGTTATCATCTGAGAAAGATCCTGGTTTCTCAGATGTTTGCCGCTTCTTGTCTCTAACCAACTACTTCACCGCCCTCATAATAGACCCTCCATTATATGAAGATCAACTTTTAAAGTTCTGGAGTACATGCCAAGAGGTCATCTTGGATGGTGGGAAGGCACGGTCTACCATAGTGCAGGGGAGGACAATATTCATCACTCCAGCCACCATCAACTCTTATCTAAGGTTGGATGATGAAGAAGGTGACTTGTCCTTCACCAAGTCTGCTATGAACAACTCATTCCGGCAGATGGGCTATGAAGGGGACTACTCCGTAAGAACCTTCAGAAAGGGTAAAGTCTCATCCAAATTGAAGTACCTCCTCCATATGGTCATCCACTTCCTATCAAACAAACATGGAGGTTGGGACCAAATTCCTGAAGACCTTTCCTACATAGTCCATGGAATGATACAAGGGGTCAAGTTCAAGTATCTCAATTTGTATATACAAATATGCTTGCAAACTTGGACTCCTTAGAATATTATATGTTCCTTAGATATGTTCAATACATTCTTAACTGAACTGACGTCACAATTAAGGGGAACAGGTAATATTCTTAAATTGGGACAGATGAAGCCTGACATCTTTAAGATAATGAGAAAGCCCACTGTTGGCTTCTCAGGGGTAAAAATAGCCTTGGTTCTAAAAATGTTAGAGCTCATTGCTCAAGGTGACAACTTGGTAGCACCAGCCAATGTTAAACCCACACCTTCTACATCTGCAACCCCCACACAGCCTTAAATCACCTTCACCTACCAAAATAAATCCAAACGAACCCCTGCTCTGTCTACTTAGGTTAAGCAAGCCCCCAAATCACCAACCATGCAGGAAGAAGTGGACACTAGAGCTCCCACTTCTCCTGAGGAGCAAACCACTCCTATTATTTCTATGATTAGTGCTAAGGCTCCTTATGCTCAACCTGATGAGCTCACAACCCCAGCCTTAAGCCTTCACTCAGAGTCTCAAAACTCTAGTGATTAACCTTCAGGGGAAAGTTACCATCCCCAGCCACTTGACATCAACCAACCAATCCCAAACCTTGAATTCTATGATGATAAAGATATAGGTTTCAGTGAGTACCACGAGTCTCTCTTCTCCACCCCTACTCAAGGAGAGATGAGTGCTTTTAAATCCCCTATATCTAGCCCACATTATCCACCCACAACTGAGGTGGACCTCCTTGAACTTGTTTAGGAGACCCATATGGAAGAGGCTCTCACTTTTGTAAGTGATTACATTATTAAGATCTCAACCATGGCAACCCAGCCCATTGACACTTCCTTTGAAGCTGTCAGTGTGCAGGGGAAATCTAGCAGCCAAGAAACACAAGCTGGTGATGAGGAAGAAGACCTTGCTCCTATTCTCTTATCCCCCCATGATTCTTCTGATGAAGATGAGGGAGTATGCAACTAAAGGTGCACAAACTTTACAAACCTTGCACCTATTTAGTTTCAAAGGTTAGGCACCTAGAATATCAGGGGACTACCTTACAAAGAAGGGTTAATGACCAGCAACTTGAGATCACCAATCTTAAGGGCAAGTTAGCTAAGAGACCCATCAAGAGGACTCAACCAGGCCCATAAGAACTTGTGGATGTGGTAGACCTAGCTCTTAGCTCCCCTATGTAAGAGGGTGATGCTACCAAAAAAAGGGAGGAAGTCTTACTTACAATCACAGAACCTGTGAGTTCTTCTTAGAGTATGGATATGGAGGACTCACCACCCTCACTTGCAGTTGTCCATACTCAAAAACCTCCTCAGGTCCACATTGATGTGGACTCATTCATTAAAAGCTTGTTTGAGGAGGGTATGCCAAAGGCTATGCCTACTCCATCTCACCCTGTTGAGAATCCAATAGTGGGATGGAGGTATGGTACTGAAAGGAGAGCCTTGTTAATCTCTAGATCTTAGGGGCAACAAGAAATCTTCAACTTCTACAACCTGAGATACTACGAGAGCACCTATCTAGTTGACCTCCCACTTGCCAACCCAAGTCAAAACAGGCAAGCTACAAGGTTAGCTGATATGATTCAACAAAAGGTGCTTGAAGAGTTCAAGCTGAGAACCAGAATATTTAGATAGAGGCTAGTAGGAAAGACTGTTGTTCAACTGGATGCTGAGGTGGACCCTAAGATTAGCTTTGAAGGGGAAACCTTAGCTGAAGGCCCAGTAGTTGATCCTGTGAACCTTAAGACAGGAGCTATTTCAGCACCCATTTCACTTAGTGAGGCACCAACTGGTGAAGGTGTCTCACAGCCTCTCTCTAGCCAGAGCTCAAGTGCAACACCAAGAAATAAAGGCCAAAGCTCTCTCCACTCTGAGTCACACAGGCCTGTGAGTGACAAAGGGAAAAGGAAAGACTCCTAAGGAGATTAAGGAGGAGAAGAGAGAAAGGAAGAGGAAGGAAAGGGAAGAGAGTTCAAGTAGGACCCCTGGCTTTATGGAAGCTGTAATCAGGGCTGCCCCCAGGCCAAGCACTCAAGATGATGAGTTAAGGGCAGCCAAATTAAACTATTTGGGGTCCAGGAACTATAACATTAATGAACTCATCTCTCTCCCCTTGGAGAAATTAAATGAACTGGCTGACATAGAAGTGTCAAAGGAGAGGAAGGAAGCTGAGACAGAAGAACTACTTCTCAAGATCAAAGAAGAAAGAAAGAGAAAAAGAATCTACAAAGCTCCTACCCTCTCCAAAGTTCAGGAAAGTCCTAAGATAGAGACTGTGGCTACTGAGCAACAAACTCAAGTAGGTAAGGAACAAGACAGACAAAACATGATCACCTACCTGAGTGCCATAGGTCTGTATCAGGTAGCAGACCTTCTTCCCTTGCCATATGACTGCATTGAGTTTGCTACCTCAAGCAGCTTGAGCAACAAGTGCAAAAAGAGCAAAAAGCTACAAAGAGGAAGATAAGGGAAAATGCCGTAAAGTCAAGAATCATCATCAAAGCAAACTTGAAGAAATCTACTGATAGATAGAAGATGGTAAGCTTCTTAAAGTTGTATGGATTCTCCAAAAGGATACTTGGTCCAATGTCTCTATCCACCATGGATGAGCACATTAGAGTGATCAAGCAGAAGATCAAAAGGGGTGAGCTAGTTGACTTGCATTCTCTACCAAGTCAGGCTGCACCTGAAGCTGAGGTCAAGGTTGAACCACAAGAGACAACTAGCTTCATCTTCTGATCCACAGCAAGGTCCTGATCCTTCTCATTCTGAACCTATGAAGGACAAGGACCCAAATAAGGAAGACAAACAAGAACAATCTGGTGCTGCAGGCCAGTCTCCTCAGTTAAAGTATAGAAAGAGGAAAAGGATGGCCATAAGAAGGGACACAAATAAGAAGAAGAAGAAGTCCAATGCATCCACCTTTGCACCTCAGGATGGGTCAGAACATCTTGAGGGTGTTTAAGAAGAGTCTGCTCATCCAACTCCTATTCAAGTAGAGCCTCTTGCTGTTAAGAGACCCATCGTGTCTTGGATGTTTGCCATCAATCTAGACAAATGGTATGTCACTAGAGATCAAAAGGGTCAAGACCTGTACTTCTGGCAAAACATACTTGACCTCCCTCTACATGATCTCTATAACATAAGGAGATACTTTGAGAGTCTGAGGAATTCTGACCAAATGATGATAAAGGGAATGGTCTTGATTCTGATGAGGACTGTCAACAGAAGAAGATCAAGACTCAAAGGTCTCTTCAGTTTTGGTAGCATCTGCCTAGGAGGAGTTTGTAAGGAATACACTTAAAGACTGATGCAACCAAGATCAACAAAAGAGCTCTCAGCATGCATATGTGATGTATAAGGAAGTTACTTCAGAAGATTTGATATAACTTAGTGAATTATGCTAAGTATCAAATCTTTCGAAGCCAAAAGACCATATCTTCTGAAGCCAAAGATGAAGTCTTCCGAAGCTTTAAGGACAAAGTCTTCTGAAGCCAAAGACCAATTTCTTTCGAATATAAAGAAGGCATGCTTTCTCTGAATCACCTTTTGACAAAAGCTGAACCACTTTTCGGTGCCACTTCTGAAGACTCACCAACTTATATGAGTTGGTGAAAAGTCCATTCTTTTGTTAACAGTAGATTAAGGTCTTTTGTCAGTAACTTTCCAACTATGTACTTTCTATCCTTTTTGTAATATATTAGGATGTGAGCTATGGCATGTCATAGTCACTAGTCAAAAGGCAATCTACCTTTTGACTCTACATTGATCTTGTTATCTAGATTAGTGTTTCTAGATGCTCTTCAAAGTATGGCCGACTGTACGATGTAGTATAACGTATCTCAAGTATTTGTAGCTTCAGATTAAGCTTTGTAACACTTGTAAGAACTTGAGAGCAATATACATCATTCTTGAAAACCATATTTGAGTGTTCTTGTTATTGTTCTTTTACTTGTGTTTATTGTTTCATCTCTAACCGGTTCCCTATTTGATCTGCTAAGTGTTCTAAACCTCTCCATCTTGTGAAACTATTGTATTGACCACCCTTCAACGGTCCTGCAACAGCAAATTTGCAGCACACACTAATTGTGTGAAGAATAAGATTACAAGAAGAATTAAAAAAAGTGTGACATGGCCGGTAACAGGCATCAACGATTATTCATTTGAGGTTGTTGACGGTGGTAATAAGGTTTGGTTAATTTTCATAATCAAACACGTAGTTGTCGTAAATGGGAATTATCTGGTTTACCATGTGGTCATGCAATTGTTGTTTCAAAATTTTTAAATATAACTGAATGCAATAATATGACTCAGCTTTGGTTTTCCAAAGATGTATATAAGGCGACTTATGAATAAACTATATATCCTTTACTATATCGATCAGAATGGGAGATTCCTACAAATATTGTACCTCTTTAGCCACCATTAATGAATAAAAGACAAGCAGGGAGGCCACGTGAAAGCAAACATATACCGTCTCGTAGTGAGCAAGTCACACCTACTTTTTGCAGTCTTTGTAAAACAGCAGGACACCATCGTGACCGGTGTAAAAGCATAGCCCCATCTCAAGTATCAAGAAAATCAACTGGACCAGAAAGGATGAATCTTAATCAACCCAACGCTCATGTTGATCCTCAAAATTTCTATGATTATGTACATGATGCAACCGGTGAATCCTCACAAAAATGGGAGTTTGACTTGACCAACCTTAAGAAAACATGTAACTATTTTAATTTATGTGTTGTATTAGTAAAGTTTAATATAATATATTAGTGTTTGAGAAAAAAATATTGATTTAATTCTGCACATAATCAAAAATACAAGAAAGTTAATAATTAATATTTTTTATTATACAAACAAGAATTTACAATTACAAACAAGATATTACAATCAAATAATGATAAAATCTACATTACAAAGTTCTTTAGAACCTATGAAATTTCAACAGTTATCTTCACACAAGAATGTTATACATTTCATGCTTGTATGAATCATAAAATGAAATATATTACTTTAACGACAATCATTTTCTTGTAAGATAAAAGAAATGATTTTATAGGCTATGGCCATTGAGAATGACATAATTATTTGATTAGTATTATGTAGATAAACTATGGAAATCAAAGTGTTTATGGGATGTTTAAAAATAGGGCGTTTTATAAATAACAACTCTATAGAAGAGTTTGTTTGGTGTTGAAAAAAACGAATTAAATGCGTATTTATAGCATTTATAACTTTTTTTAAGAAAATTTTTAAATTTTTTTAAAACTTATAAAGGAGCAATATTCTAAAGATATGTCAGCAATACGTCAGAGATACGTCAGAGATATGAGTAGACAATAATATCCCCGAGGTGGCATGATCTGGTTGGTTCACGTTTTACTAAAACAATTAGCTAAAGATTTCCTGCTGCGATACAATGGCGATACGATCAGACAGCCGTATCGCTGGACACGTGTTATGTAATCTATGGAGCACATGCTTATCTAGGCGATGCCATTTAGATACGAAAAGACAGACATACTGCCCCACCTAACCCCATTACATGTTATTGCCAATTGTCTGAATCTTATGCGTAACACGTTAATCTAGGCGATAACCGGGCGATACGAAGTGACCGTTGTATCGCTAAGTACAAAATTCAGAGAATCCTTCAATTTTCTAGGCTGATTACACGTATAACGAGGCGATACGTTAGAGATATGATTTGATCGATGTATCATTTAAGTTAATTTCGTGTGTATATATATATATATATATAGCGATACGTGTTCATTCTTAAGATATATTGGAGCGATACGAAGGATTAAAGCGTTAATATTAAAGATTGTCAAGAAATACAAGAAGATTTTAAAACTGTGGATACACAAGTAAGTGGCATTACACTTTTTTATACATTTTTAAAATATTTTTATGATATGTAACGGTAAAATAATGTAATGTAAATTACTATTTGCATCTCTGACTTTTCTCAAAACTAACTAGTTGCATCTCTAAAGTTTAAAAACATCACTATGTACCCTGACTTTTTAATTTTTCATCCATTTGAATCTTGAACACTAACACCATTAGTTTTTTTATTACATATTTTATGAAATGACCAAACTACCTTTCAAATTAAATAATAAAAAAATTGTGGGACCCATCCATAACTTTTACCATAAACACACTTGATTTTCACCAAACACACACTATCACTCTCATCTCTTCTCCATCACCATCACTACCACAATCAACCATCACCACCACTACCACAATCAACCATCACCACCACTACCATAATCAACCATCACCACCACCAGAACCGCCCATCACCGCCACCGAAACCGCCTTTCATCGCCATCGAAACCGCCCACACCACCATCGCATGAATCAAAAACAACAACATATCACCACACCTAGCCACCACCATCTTCCACCCAAACACCGCCACCACCACCACCACCACCCGAACCATGCCTGAACCAAAATGCTTTCTCTCTCTAGAAATCTAACTAGGTGGTCATTTTTTTGCAGGTACTTTTTTCTACTTTCGTCTTGTGGTTATGGTGGTGTTGATAGGGGTGGTTATGGTGGTGTTGATGGGGGTGGAGACAGGGGTTGTGGTGGTGATGTAGAAAAACAAGAGAGTGTGAGAAAGAGAGAAAAAAAGTTGTGAGAGTGTTTGGTGGTGGTGGTGGGCTGCTGTAGTGATGGTGGTGGTGTGCTACAATAGTGATGGTGCTGGCGGGCTATGGCGGTGGAGATGGGGCTGTGGTGATGGGACTATGGTGGTGGTGATGTAAAACAGAGAGAGAAAGAAAGTGTGTGTGTGTGTGATAGAGAGAGTAAGAGGATTATGTTGGCGAAGAGTCTTTCAAAATAAAGTTAACAGGTGAAGATGATGTGGTTGGGTCCACAACTTTTGTATTTTTTTAATTA
This sequence comes from Flaveria sonorensis, assembly GCA_025506505.1. Classification (NCBI taxonomy): domain Eukaryota; kingdom Viridiplantae; phylum Streptophyta; class Magnoliopsida; order Asterales; family Asteraceae; genus Flaveria; species Flaveria sonorensis. The sequence goes on along the minus strand of CM046439.1, from coordinate 24,343,452 downwards.
TTAAGGGTATTATAGTCTTTTAACATAAATTTTAACAGAAAAACTAACGATGTTAATTATTTGGATTCAAATAGAGCAAAAAGGAAAAGTTAGGGGGCAAAATGCAAATATAAAACTTTAGGGATTTAAGTAGTTAATATCTGTAAACGTCAGGAATGCAAATAGTAATTTACTCAATAATGTATTTGCGTAGGTATATTTCAAAGGTGACGTTTGCATTAGAATGAATCTTAGCGTGATTAAAAATATTTCGTTACACTTACAAAATCAACCAAATCAGTTGGAATATTTAATTCAACATGTTTTAAATACCGGTTATTATGCGAGTGCGTTAATAACGATTTGGAAGTGGTACACATAATGTTACAAAATCAATTCTTTGTGAAAACCAAGAAATGGGTTTAAAGTTTTTAGTAAAGGTAGCGTGTTAACATTTAGGCCAAAAGAAATCTATCAAATAAGAGCATTCACAGCCCATTCCCTAAATTTATGTGAGTGTATTCTCTATATTATATGATATGGTTATAAGTGGTTGTGACCGAAGGATATGAGAAATTTACTGTTCAATCTGTAGTTTTAGGAAACACTGTTCAAAACCATATAATGCTTTTAATATATTATAAGTGGTTGTAAGTGGAGGAGAGAGAAAAAGTAACGATAAAGATATAAAAAGTATTATTTAATTAAAAATGAGAGATAAAAGTAATGATTTCTAGTATAATTATATGGATAAGAATAATGAATGGGTTGTGAATGCTCTAAGTGGGTTTAAGTTTAGAGACCCTACAAAAAAATTAGTTTTTCTGATCCACCTTATTTCGTAGATAGAGTATTTGATAAATATGGTGTTATTAAACCGACATTGAATAATTTAAAAACTGTTTTTGAAACAAAAAATGAGTATTTAGATGACATGGATGTCATTCATGTTTGCTTGTTATTACTACTTGAGCAAAGATTTTTGGGGTTAGAAGGAAAGAACTTTTTAAATAACAATTTTTTAGATTTAGTTAACGATTTTCAAGCTTGGAATGATTACCCATTAGATTTTGTTATATGTCGACGCACATATCCAGATATTCAAGATGCATTGGTAAAAAATTAAAGAGCTCAACACAAGGGTGATTCGAAGTTAAACTATTCGTTGAAAGGATATATATGGGCGTTTAAGGTAACTTTTTATTTATTAAAAATATTATTTTAAATTAATTTATTTTGTATTTTAATTTACTGTTTAATTTATCTTGTAGATGTGGATCTTTGAAATATTTCTTGAATTTCGTATAAATAAAAGTTTACGTGGATATATAGCAAGAGGCGTTGCATGGCCTCGCTCTGAAAATGTAACATGGGAACGAATGTTAGCTATTGTTAGTCGTTGTGGATCGGTAACTATGTTATTATTGACTATTTTTAAATACAAGTTATTTGAATTAGTTATTTTTTAATTTTCAAACTACAATATATCTGATGAATATAATTCCAACTAAACTGGAATTACACGAGCCTTTTTATAAGAGTTGTTACTTTTTTGGGGAGAAAATCCGATAAACAGACAATTTCCTTCGGCTACCGATAACTTGGCTCGCAGTCTGCTTGAGTCTCCTTACTAGTACATTAAAAATTCAAATATGGTATCTAAGGATTTTTTAAAACAACAACATGACCGTATAATGGTAATATTTGAATTTATTTATTTCATTTTAATATTAATATTTATTTTAAATATATTTACTAGTTATATTAATTTGTTAGGCTTTGGGAAAAAAATATAATCGTGCGGACATGGAGAATTTAGAAGAAATTATCTCTCGAGTTGTTGTAAGTAATCTAATTTTTCATAATTAAACTTGAGTTGTATGCAAGTATCTTATATTAATTGTAGGAAAATATTTTAAAACACAAAGGTCCAGAAGCTTCAAACGCATATGATTATATGGAAACCCCTTGTCAATGATTTTCAAATGATGATCCGCTAACACCATGTGTTAATCTTTTTACTCTTTTGAAGGTGATAATGTTATAAAATAGAGATTTAGTAATTTTATTTTATTCTAAAAAATATTAATTAATGTTTAATAAATTTTAAAATATTAAATACTCTTCTCTGGCACAAAGAACGGAGAAACGTGTTCCTAAGCCAGGGCCAGCCTTTTGTTCACCGTATCAAATTTTGACATCGACTCCTTTTGTTAAGAAATACAATAAGGCAAGAACGACAAATGCTATAGAGTTATTTACTAGTGGTGATAATTTCAGAAAATCACTTACATTTGATTATGAACTTTCAAAGGAATATTTAGTGAGGTTAATGGGGATGACCGATTATCTTGATTGGCTAGAGTGGGACGTAAGTAAATTAATCAAGTCATATTTTTTTATGTTTTATGTTACTTTAATTATTTTCTACGATTGTAGCATTTTTCAGCTTGGCAAACATATCTCTATAGATCATGTCCTGTGAATGCAAAAATGGTCGTTTTTACCTCCTTGGTTTGCACATTGTTTACTTAAGGATGACAAGTGTAACTCCTATAGTGACGGAACAAAATCTCCATATCCTACTATATGGTTAGTTGAAGAGGTAAAAATAATATTAATTATTTAATATCTATATAAACATTTTCAACAAACATTAATATATGTTTAAACACTTGCAGATGTATATTCCAGTTAACATTGAAAATTTACGTTGGTTACTAATAAAGGTGGATATTATTAACTGGATTATTATTATATATAACAGGTATACAAATTTATCTTGTTTTTCTCTTAATTTTATAACTTACAATTATAAAATTTTTATTTATTTTCTTAATAGTCTTCCAGCATTCAAGATCAAAGAAACTAATCAACAAATTGTCATGTTATGGAAACCAATCCGTAATTGGTTATTTAATTATCAATTTTATGATCATCACGAAGTTGTAGTTCCACGTCAAACGTACAAGATAATTATTCCGCCGAACGTGCCCAAACAAGCAAACCAGTCGGGAGATTGTGGGGTGTGGGTATGTATTTTTCCTGGAACGTATTATTTCTGGTGAATATGTTATGTCACCACTCAATACCAGTGAAACCCCTCACAACTTTTGTGACAGACTAGCAGGATTAATAGCAGATAATGTAGTGAGTAGAAGTAAACAAAATGTTAGTAAAAAATAGATTATGTATGTTATAATTTTACTTTTAATTAAATGATGTTGGTAGTTTTTATATTACCTTTTTAACCTATTGTACCACTATATATACACATGCAACAACAACTATCCATACATCATTTCTTCTTCAAAACTAATCCTTTCTCCTTAAAATAGAAGTTTTTTTTAACTTCTTCAAATCTATCCATTCTCCTTAAAATGTTATTCATCTTCTACATAAGTCCTCCAAAACCTTACTACAAAATGCGGCTACAATATAATTTTATCTACATAATACTGATAAAAAAGGTTCTATTGTCTTGTTCTTATTTTTTATCTATATAATACTGATCACGAGATGAAAGAAAATTAGAACGGACAGTAAGAACTCCCACACTAAAGTGGCTAAGCTGATTACTACAACTTGCATCTTGCTTGGCCAAAAGAAGTGTTCAACTCTGATTATGGGTTGAATGCTCAACCTTCATAGAAGACATATTATATGTTCACATAAAAAAATGAAGAAGTACTATGTGTTCACAAAAAAACAAAGACATAGTATGTGTTAACGGGAAAAAAATGAAGAAATACTATGTGTTGAGAAAAAAACGAAGACATACTATCTCTTGATAGGAATAAGTGAAGAATTTTATGTGTTGAGAGGAAAACGAAGACATACAATGTGTTGACAGGGAAATATGAAGAATTATTATGTGTTGAAAGGAAAAACAAAGACATACTATATGTTGACAAGAAAAAATAAAATAATAATATGTGTTGATTCTTTGTATTTATTTTTGTATTTCAAAAAAGTATTTATATAAATTAGAATTAATTTTTATTAGTTGTACACAACTCCTAAAGATATGACCAACTTCTATCATTCAAATTCATGCAATGGCCAAATTTTCTTTATAATACAATGACAAACACATGAAATAAGAAAATCATTAAAAACCTTCAACAAACAATTGATCAGCTTCAAACATCGATTCGTGAGTTGGAAGATGATGATAATGATTATCAATCTGAATCGATTGTTCGCTCTTCTACTAAGACTAACGTTTGAAGAAGACGCCATTATAGAGATGAAAAGAAATCAATGCATCATCATCGTACGTTGCTGAAACACCAAAAGAAGAACTCAAAAAAACCACCTCTATTTGGGCAATGCGAAGTGAAAAGTCAAAATGCTGGTCAAAAAATGTAGATATATTTTACAAGAATGGAGATGATTCATTTTGTTATTTTGTTTTCCTTGGTGGTTCATGGTTAGATAAAGGATTTTTGGGTACCCTACTTGGCTATTTGTATTACGGTTATTTATCTCTATACGTAAGTATTTATACTTTCTATTTTTTAATATTATATTAAATAAGACAATTATAATGTTTTAATATTTTACAGAATATACGAGGGTGGGTTAACAAAGTGCTGCGATATAGGTGGTCACAAATTAATGAACATTGCATGTCGATTGGGAAAGTTTTGATGGGCGATTTATCCACTCACATATTTTGGTCTCGTATCTAACACTAAGGACGAAATAGAGACAACGATGATGAACGGGAGCAAAGATTATTTTCCTCCATTATGGGATGTAGATCTGGTATAAATATTTTAAATTATTTAATTTTATAACTATAAATACTTAATTTTTTTTTAAAAATTTTTTTACAAGTTTATTTTCCTTTTTGTATTGAAGATAGAATTTGAATACTTACCGGCGTCGATATGAGATCTATGAAAGTACATATGTGCTTAACTAAAACATGTGGTTAGTCAATATGCGATACATACAAATGCATTTATCGCCTTGTTTATCCGGTGTTACTTATATTTGAGTCGATATATTTAACTTATTAGATAAAATTGCTTATTGGGAAAAGTTAGGAAAAAATAAGGTAAATCAACTAATAATGGAGGAAACTGAAGTATGCGCTGCAAACGTCGGTGTAGCTAAATGTGACGCATGGGTTAGTGTTTGCTTGCTAATGGAAAAAATTGTCTATAACGAGATGCTTCAAGTTGAAGACAACATTAAAAACATCTGTGTCAACTACCAACGCTACATGGCGAATGAGTTTTACAATTGACGTCACATACCACAAAACCCAGACTTTTAAATTTTGAACTTGTATTTTTGTTTGTTAATTAACGTAATCTATCAACGTATGTATGGTTTAAGGTTAATTTAATAAATGTTTGCTTTTTAAATTTAATCTAGAAATTAAACTTACTTTTACAAACATCACTTAATGTTTACTTATAAATTTTAGAAATAAGAGTTTATAATTTAATCTTAAAAATATCATTTAAATTTAATAACTAAAATAATAATATAAAAAACATCATAGAAAAATATTATAATAAAATCATATAAACTATACAACAAAATTCTAACAGGGATGGGGTAAGCTGTGCAAGAAGTAGAATTGATCAGCCATAAAACACCTATACAACTTACATGTCTCTTTAAAATTTCCACCACAATCTACCGGTTTGCTAATAACCAAATGTTCCATCAACATGCAAACATAAACTCCTTCATGTCTACTTAAGTCTTAGGGTGATGTATGATAATCTTCTCTTATTTTAACCCTAAATGGTTTTTCTGGTTGTCCAGTCTTTTTCCAAAAACGAAGGTTTACTAAAAAAGCAACGAAATACATAAAGAGTTTCATCAAGGTCGGGTGAACCAACCAACCAAATTTATCACCACCTATTTCTTCACCGAAAAAAAATCTCCAATTTTATTGTCCTCAAATTAACACGAACAAGTACTCATTCTTGACTCCAAATACAGAAAGGGAAATATACATAATCAACATCTAAAAATGAAGGATACGGGTTAAACTTTCCATCAGCGAATGAAAATTGATGCTTGCAACATGAATCGGTTAAGAAGTCAAAAAAGTTATGGAGGTAGTATACTCCAACGCATATTTGATAGTACGTCATTGAATAGCTCTCTATGTCTCCAATTCATTATTCTTAACACCCAACCTTCAACGTGTTGTATAAAAATATGTTTATTAATTAATACAATACAAGTATAAATAACTCTAATTAATAATGTGTACAAAAGTTTACCACTGAGGTTAAATAACCATTACGTCGGTAACCTAGTGAATACCCCAAAAATTCTTGCCAAGCTTTATTGTTGTCAAAAAGATAGCAGAATAACAAAAAGGTGTGTCTCCCTTATCATAAAATTCTATAACATCTGTTGACCATTTTTCCGCTTCATCATCTGGAATAGCCCATCTATGTAAAGTAGCTCGATTGGTTTGGACGTTTTCTTTCGGGTTTTGAACATCCGAAGTTGAAGATTTAGATTGATTCTTTGGGAGGCGCCTCAACTTATTCATAATCCAAGATGATGGTTTTGAAGCAGGTTGAGAACAGTATTGATGTTTATCTATGGATGTAAGAAATGAGAAATGAAGAGTTGGGTGTTGGATAATAAATGAAGTATAAGTGAAGTTATGTCTATTTATACATATCATAACTTACTAGCCTATAAACCCATGTGATACACGGGTAGGAATGAAAAAAGCAAGAGTTAAGAATTTTATTTAAAAAACACAAGTTGATTTGAAGCTGTAATGAGAACATCAGGGAAATTATTGTTATTAAACTAACATAAAGAAAATAATTTTAATAAAATGCTTACATAAAAAAAGAAGTTACAAAAAATCTACAAATTAACAAAGATCTCTTTATATTATATGTAAAATGGATTTAAATTACGACTTCGATGGTTTGGATGGTACCTTTTCGTCAACAACAATCATTTTAATGGAGAATGCGTCATTCGGGTTTTGTTTACTATGTTGTCTCTAGAGCTTGATAACTCGAACCTGGATGGTAAATTCACAAACATTCATATCCAGATCTTTCAACAAAGTTATTTGATAGGAATCCATTAAACTGTAAAAAATAGAACGAATTATGCAGATCAATTTCTATATACGCATAAGTAATGAACATAATTATGGGAGTACATGCTCATTGAATAAGATGGATGGCAGAAAACATGAGCTGAGATAGGAATAAACAAATGAAAAACTTTTCAGTATATAGATAGAGGTATGAGATTTAATTAGAAAAATTAAGAAAAATTATTTAAGAATATTAATATTGGCTAAATAACTGGTTATTTTATAACTTTTACTACAAATAGTAAAGAAATAAAAAAAATTTAGAAGATTTCTCTTAATGATAACTGTAAATTAAGTCATTTTAGTTATATCGAATTTTGTTACTAATATATGTAATTTTTAAGCGTAACTTTCAAAATCAAGATTAAGATTCTCGAAATATCAACTAGAGATTTCTCTCAGTGATAATCATAAATAAAATCAACACTAATTTTTTTCAAAATCTGTTACTAATGTAGTAATATATGTAAGGAAAACAATAAAAGATTTACAATATAAGATTTCAAAATTTGTAATAAGTAAATCATAATGTAAGGCCCCGTTCCCGGAGACCTCACAGTTGGACAATCATAACATTATTATATTAAACAATACACATTTCATAAAATATTGCAGTGGAATTAAGTTAACAAAAACCATTCATGCATATAATTAATGTTGCAAAATAATAAATCATTGTAAGTTAGGGTTACAAAATAATCAATTAGTTGCATTAAAATACAACAAAATCATTAAGCATGAACGGATGCCAGTCTTTCCCCGACAAGTAGCTTTCCCCGAGTGCCATCCTCAGCAATATTTACCTGCGAACTAAAACTGCATAAAAGTCAGCATTGCTGAGTGAGTCCTAGTTTTAAAACGTTTAAAAGTACCTTGTATGATAAAATTCCCCTTTTTGAATAAAACACATTACTTTCGAATACGAGCACACATCATACTTACATTCAGATAATCTTCATAATTATCATCATTATCTTTCCCTTCATTCATTATTATCTTTCACTTACCTTTCGGACCAATGTGCAATACCCCGAACATTGTACACTAAGCTGATGCTGGGCTTGAGGTCTATAAATAGACCCCGAACATTGTGCACTAAGCTGACCCAGTCACCTGGGGCAAGTAGCAAGGGTCATGTCAATCTCAAGGATTGACCCTGTGTACATCCTTCGGGTTAGCTAAACCGTACACAGTTGAGCTAACGACAACATGGTCGTGCACCTCCATTCAATTTGCTTGCAAGACTTTCATTCATTCATTATGTTCCACTTTTCATTAGTTTTCATCTTTTTCTTGATTAAAGATAATACTTTATGAGCATAATCACACCATGTAAAACCACATAATAATACATAATAAGGAACATAAGAACAGCCCAAAAACATGCATAAAATAACAAATATAAACACCAAGTCAAACCAGGGTCAAACCCTAAAATTCTAATTTCCCAAAATTTCAGAAAGATTTTCTAAGTGTTCTAGGCGCATGAGCACTATACAGGCGCATGAGTCCTGCTTGGGTGTATTATCACTATGTGGGCGCATGAGCCAACACTTAGGCGTCTGAGAATCAATCCTGGGCACATGTGGTACTGTTTGGGCGCATGGGTTAACACTTAGTATTTTCAGACAAATTTCTAGGCGCATGGGAACTATTGGGGCGCATGAAACTCACTTAAGTTTTTCTAAGGCAAATTCCAGGGGCATGGGCCCTGTTTGGGTGCATGACCAACTGTTATTCATTTTTCAGAATCAAATTCAAACCCAATCTGCATTCTAACATGTTCTAAGCTTATAACTAGCATTCTAAACATCCCCAACACATATACATCCATAAAACACAATCATACATGTACATATACGTACGGATACATAATAAACAGTTGTAAAACATTTTAAATCATACATTTTTAGCCCAAAAAGTTTAAAACACATAAAGTCCAAGGTCTAGAACTCACCAATTGTAACCAAAAAGTAAAACTCCTCCAACTTGTGTGCACGAGAGTTCAAACATCTAAAACAAGCCAAGACAAATGACCAAACACATAAAACACTTAAAAATTGGTTTCAAGGTTAAAAACCCTACAAAACCGAATCAATTATGCAAAGAAACGCTTACCAAGATCGAAAACAGCTTCTTCTTCTTCACAAACCGAGAGAAAAGTTCCTGCTTCTTTTCTTTCTTCTTTGTTTGTCGAAAGCAGAATATGGTATGTGAAGTGGGCGGCCATACCTTCAATATATATTAAAATATTGAATGTTGTACTCTTTTACACTTAGCCCCCTTCCACTTTTGTTCCTTTTTCCCTTTTGCAAGATACTTTCATTTTCTTTTATTTTGACAAAATTTTCTGGTGTTACAAGTCTACCCCTCTTAAAGAGGTTTCGTCCCCGAAACCTGTCATTCTTCAAATAACTGTGGGTAATGTTGTCTCATTTCCTCTTCTGTCTCCCGTATAGACTTTGAACCCTTCCGGTGTTTCCAATGCACCGGCACAAGTGGAACCACTTTATTTCTCAGTCTCTTCTCTTTCCGGTCGATGATTGCCATTGGTTGCTCTACATAATTAAGCCGTTCATCCACCTCGATGTCCTCCAGTGGTACAATCATATCTTCATCGGCTAAGCATTTTCTCAAATGAGATACATGGAATGTCGGATGAATTCCACTTAACTCATCAGGCTGTTCTAACCGATAGGCCACCTCCCCTACTCGTGCTATGATTCGGAAATGCCCTATGTACCTTGGGCTCATCTTACCCCTTTTCCTGAACCGGATGATCCCTTTCCAAGGTGAGACCTTCAACATGACTCTATCACCCACGTTGAATTCAATCAGTCTTCGCCTTTTGTCGGCATACGACTTCTGTCTATCCTTCACCGCCTTCATAAAGGCTTTGATCTTTTCCAATTTCTCCGTCATAGCCTCGATCACCTCAAGACTTCCCAACTCTTTCTGCCTGATGTCCCCTCAACACACGGGCGTTCTACACCTTCTACCGTATAGCATCTCATATGGTGGCATGCCAATGCTGGCATGATAACTGTTATTGTATGAGAATTCCGCTAACGGTAGGTGATCATCCCAACTTCCTCCAAAGTCGATCACGCATGCTCGGAGCATATCCTTGAGTGTCTGAATCGTCCTCTCAGACTGACCATCTGTCTGAGGATGGTAAGCCGTACTAATGTGTAGCCTCGTCCCCATTGCATCATGAAATCTTTTCCAAAACTTCGATGTGAACCGGGTGTCACGGTCCGACACAATAGACACCTGCACACCATGCCGAGCTACAATCTTTTGATGAGCAGATCCGCCAGTCTCTCAGATGAGTATGTCTCGAGGATCGGTAAGAAGTGAGCGCTCTTCGTTAAACGATCAACTATCACCCATATGGTATCGTACCCCCTTTCCGTACGAGGTAACTTTGTGATGAAGTCCATGGTGATGTACTCCCACTTCAATTTCGGGTATATCCAATGGTTGGATCTTCCCGTATGGCTTCTGATGCTCTGCCTTCACTTGCAAGCAAGTAAGGCACTTACTCACATACTCCACTACATCGCTCTTCATTCTCGGCCACCAGTAATCTTTCTTCATGTCTTGATACATCTTGGTAGCACCAGGATGAATGAAGTATCGAGTCTTGTAAGCTTCATCCATGATTCGTCCCCGTAGGTCTCCGTAATAAGGGATCCACATCCGCCCAAAGTGGGTTCTAACTCCGTGGGTATTTTCTCCCAACTCCGTGACCAGACCTCCCATCCTTTTAGATTTAAGGCGATCTTCTTTCAACGCCTCATATTGAAATTCTTTAACTTGGGTCATCACGTCAGAGGTCATTACCAACTGATAAGCTTTCACCCGGATTGGCTCAGGTCTCTCCTTTCGGCTGAGGGCATCAGCCACTACATTGGCCTTACCCGGATGGTAGTGGATCTCACAATCATAGTCCTTGATCAACTCTAACCACCTTCTCTGCCTCATGTTGAGATCCTTTTGCTCGAAGAAATACTTTAAGCTTTTGTGGTCCGTGAAGATTGTGCACTTTGCCCCGTACAGGTAGTGCCTCCAAATCTTTAGTGCGAAAACCACAGCTGCTAGCTCCAAATCATGGGTGGGATAATTGACCTCGTGAGTTTTCAACTGTTGGGATGCGTAGGCTATTACTCTCCCACGTTGCATTAATACACAACCCAGTCCCGATTAAGAAGCATTCGAATAAACCACTAAGTCATCACTCCCCTCAGGTAATGTCAAAACACGAGCTTGAGTTAATCTTGCCTTTAACTCCTCAAAAGCATCCTCCTGTTCTCGACCCCGCACAAACTTCACATCCTTGCACGTCAATTTAGTCAAAGGTGAGGCTACCTTGGAAAAGTCTTGGATAAACCTTCTGTAGTAGTCCGCCAATCCCAAGAAACTTCGAATCTCAGATGGCGTCTTTGGAGACTTCCATTGCACTACCGCCTCAACCTTTGCTAGGTCCACCATAATTCCTTCAGAATTCACCACGTGACCCAAAAATTAAACTTCGCGCAACCAAAAAGCACACTTAGAGAATTTAGCATACAACTTCTCCCTTCTAAGTGTCTCCAATACCTCGCGTATATGGCCAGCATGTTCTTCCTCATTCTTCGAATAAATCAGGATATCATCAATAAACACAATCACTGATTTATCTAACATTGGCCGACATACTCGGTTCATCAAATCCATAAAGGCAATTGGTGCGTTAGTTAGACTGAAAGACATAACGAGAAACTCGTAGTATCCATAACGCGTGCGAAAAGCTGTCTTAGGGATATCCTGCTCCTTCACCTTCAATTGATGGTAGCCAGACCGAAGATCTATCCTTGAGAACCAACTAGCACCTTGGAGCTGGTCGAACAAGTCATCTATCCTGGGCAGGGGATATCGGTTCTTCACCGTTAACTTGTACAACTCTCTGTAGTCAATACACATTCTCATGCTACCATCCTTCTTTTTGACAAACAAGACCGGAGCACCCCAAGGAGAGACGCCAGGTCGGATGAACCCTTTGTCCATCAACTCCTACAATTGAACCATTAGTTCCTTCATCTCAGTTAGAGCTAACCGGTATAGTGCTTTGGCAACAGGTTGAGCACCGGGTATCAGATCAATCTGAAACTCGATCTCACGATCTGGTGGCACACCTGGTAAGTCTTCTGGGAACACGTCTGGAAAGTCACACACAACTGGTACATCAGACAATTGTGTTACTGACGTGTCCACATCCTTTATTTAAGCCAGGTAGGCTCTACATCCTCGCTTCATGTACTTCTCTGCCACCACCATTGAAATCACCTTCGGAACAGTAGTAACGCGATCACCGTAGACCGTCACCAAACTTCCATCGGGCGCAATTAATCAAATCATCTTCTTGCAACACACGATATTTGCCTCATAGGCTGCTAACCAATCCATCCCTAGTACTACATCAAATCCGCCTACGGGCATCACAAATAGTTTAGCAGAGAACCTATGGCTTTCTAGTTCTATGTCGCAGTCTTCTATCATATCAGAAATTCTGGTAGACTTACCAATAGCAGTTTCTATATCAAATGGCTCATCAATACTTCTACTACTAATAGGCATTTTAGCACAGAAAGCAGCAGAAATGAAACTCCTACTAGCACCAGAATCAAACAACACAGAGGCACAAGTTTGGTTTACTAGAAACATACCTGACACGACATCACGGTCTACCCGGGCCTCCTCCCGCGTCATTGTGAAGGCTCTAGCACTTGCCCTCTGTCCTCCTTCTTCCATCCTCTTCCTCACCCCGGAACTCTCTGCCCTTTGCTTCTTGCAATCCCTGCTCACGTGTCCCTCTTCCCCACAGATATAACACCTCAACACCCTACAATCTTTGGCGATGTGACCAGGCTTCCTGCACTTGAAGCATACGTTTAACCCCAACTTGTATTCCCTGACATGCTCCTTCCCACACTTACTACACCTTTTCATCCCTAAGCTTGATGACACCACCCTACGGTCATCCACCCTCATCCTCTTGTTATTTGGGGTGAAAGCGCCACACCCAAACCGTTTCCTGCTCCAGTTCCTGTCACCACCACCTGTCTTCTTCACCTCAACCACCGCCACCTCTCTCTCATAGTAAAGCCTCCTAGCCAAATCCACTGCCAACCTAAAAGTGCTTGGTCGGGCAACAATCAAATGCCTATGGATATCAGCTGGAAATCCCTGTACATACCTCTTAATCTTCCTCGATAGCGGCATCACTTGATCCGGCACCAACCTCGCCATCTCATTAAACTTGGTAGTGTACTGTTGGTGTGTCATGGTACCCGCCTCTAGCTGTAAGAACTCCTTCTCAATCTTATCGAGTTCTCGATAAGAATAGAATTCCTCAATCACCATTTTCTTCAACTCTCCCCACTTTATTCTCCTGATGGCCCTGCTACCCTCGGCTTAGACAATATTGTCCCACCAACACAGAGCTGAGTCAACAAACGAGTGAGTGGTGAACTTCACCTTCTGGTCCTCCCTGTACTCACTAATCTCTAAAACCGCCTCCATTTCTCTTACCCAGCGGTGGGCAGCGGCAGCATTATCGTTGCCATCAAAAGTAGGGGGTTTGCATCGTTGGAATGCCCCATAACTACATCATTTCGTGGTTTCCCGCACTTCCACCTCCTCTTCATCACTGGAGGCCACCATTCCAGCGTTCAGTTCCTCCTCTTCATCATGACTCCTCTCATTCCCCCTTCTCCCAGCCGTAGTCCTTCTCTCCTCCTCCTTCTCCTTCCTCTCATCCTCCCGCACAGCACGGATGACTTCAGTCACTACAGATGGTAGAATCGTCTGTATGACCTTATGCACTTCCTCCACAACTGCCTCCTTTACTGAGGCTCTTAAGTTAGCACTCTCATCCACACCCTCCGGATGATGAAGCCCAGGCTCAGCAGGAGCCGTCTCGGCAGTCCTTGTCTTGTTCCTTGCGGCCCGTGGTCTACCACTACGACCACCTCGTGTTCCACCTCGAGAAGCCTTCGATGATCTTCCACCAGCCATCCTCTAAACACTATAAGATTCAAACACCAACACGGTCATTCAAGGTAATAGCTCAGTTTATGTCAAGTATAGTAAGTCCCTAATTACAGCGGCCAGTTGTGATTTGCCACTTACTTTACTCTTCATCCCCCGAGCATTTCCTATCCTGACTACATTAGTATTCAAATCTACTAAAAACACATAAATCAAATAGCACATGCACATAATACGGTTAACATTAAGAAAAGAAATACCTGATGGCACGTAGCTACTCGGGCTGGCATCTTTCCATTCGGTCCCATTCTCAGTTTAAGTTTAGGTTTTTGAAAACTTTTACCCATTTCTCTTAAACTTTGGCTCTGATACCAACTTGTAAGGCCCCGTTCCTGGAGACCTCACAGTTGGACAATCATAGCATTATTATATTAAACAATACACATTTCTTAAAATATTGCAGCGGAACTAAGTTAACAAAAACCATTCATGCATATAATTAATGTTGCAAAATAATACATCGTTGTAAGTTAGGGTTACAAAATAATCAATTAGTTGCATTATAATACAACAAAATCATGTTGCAAAATAAACCATTCATGCATATAAGTAGCTTTCCCCGAGTGCCATCCTCAGCAATATTTACCTGCCAACTGAAAATGCATAAAAGTCAGCGTTGCTGAGTGAGTCCTAGTTTTAAAACGTTTAAAAGTATCTTGTATGATTTGTATACGAAAATACCCCTTTTTGAATAAAACACATTACTTTCGAATGTGAGCACACATCATACGTACATTCAGATAATCTTCATAATTATCATCATTATCTTTCCCTTCATTCATTATTATCTTTCACTTTCCTTTCGGACCAATGTGCAATACCCCGAACATTATGCACTAAGCTGATGCTGGGCCTGAGGTCTATAAATAGACCCCTAACATTGTGCACTAAGCTGACCCAGTCACTTGGGGCAAGCAGTAAGGGTCATGTCAATCTCAAGGATTGACCCTGTGTACATCCTTCGGGTTAACTAAACCGTACACAGTTGAGCTAACGACAACATGGTCATGCACCTCCATTCAATTTTCTTGCAAGACTTTCATTCATTCATTATGTTCCACTTTTCATTAATTTTCATCTTTCTCTTGATTAAAGATAATACTTTATGAGCATAATCATACCACGTAAAACCACATAATAATACATAATAAGGAACATAAGAACAACCCAAAAACATGCATAAAATAACAAATATAAACACCAAGTCAAACCAGGGTCAAACCCTAAAATTCTAATTTCCCAAAATTTCAGAAAGGTTTTCTAAGTGTTCTAGGCGTATGAGCGCTATGCAGGCGCATGAGTCCTGCTTGGGCGCATTATCACTATGTGGGCATATGAGCCAACACTAGGCGTCTGAGAATCAATCCTGGGCGTATGTGGTACTGTTTGGGTGCATGGGTTAACACTTAGTATTTTTAGACAAATTCCTAGGAGCATGGGAACTATTGGGGCGCATGAACCTCACTTAAGTTTTTCTAAGGCAAATTCCAGGGGCATGGGCCCTGTTTGGGCGCATGACCAACTGTTGTTCATTTTTCAGAATCAAATTCAAACCCAATCTACATTCTAACATGTTCTAAGCTTATAACTAGCATTCTAAACATCCCCAACACATATACATCCATAAAACACAATCATACATGCACATATACGTACGGATACATAATAAACAGTTGTAAAACATTTTAAATCATGCATTTTCAGCCCCAAAAAGTTTAAAACACATGAAGTCTGGGGTCTAGAACTCGCCAATTGCAACCAACAAGTAAAACTCCTCCAACTTGTGTGCACGAGAGTTCATACACCTAAAACAAGCCAAGACAAACGGCCAAACACATAAAACACTTAAAAATCGGTTTCAAGGTTAAAAACCCGACAAAACCGAATCAATTATGCAAAGAAACGCTTACCAAGATCGAAAACAGCTTCTTCTTCTTCCCAAACCGAGAGAAAAGCTCCAGCTTCTTTTCTTTCTTCTTTGTTTGTCGAAAGCAGAATATGGTATGTGAAGTGGGTGGCCATACCTTTAATATATATTAAAATATTGAATGTTGTACTCTTTTACACTTAGCCCCCTTCCACTTTTGTTCCTTTTTCCCTTTTGCAAGATACTTTCATTTTCTTTTATTTTGACAAAATTTTCGGGTGTTACACATAACAATCCAAAATAATCAAATAAACACAATTTCAGTTTTTATAATAGTAAAATGTTATATATAAGGTATTTTTTAAAATTTGAAATTCTTAATTTAAAGTTTTTATCAATGCAAATGGTTAAAGGGTAATATTTATAACTTTTTTTTGGTGAATTTAATTAAAAAGCAAAATTATTTAAATTTGTTGCGGGCAATACAGGGCTACCAGGTGTATCGCCGGCACATCGCCGGTACCAGGCGATACACACTCCCGGGTGTATCGCCGGTGCATCGTTAGTTCCAATTTTTTTTTATTTCCACGTGGGCGATACCACATGGTTTGGTATCGCCACATGGCGATACCACATGGTTTGGTATCGCCACATGGCGATACAGGGTCAAAATGATAATTTAGCTGGTCAATGGCTATTAGTGTAAATTTGATTGGTCAAATGGCTAATTTGAAAATTTTTCCTTTATTTTAAGTGGTTTGTATTTTAGTTCACGGATAAAAAAGTCATTTCACACCCATTTATATTATACTAATTATTTACTTTGTTTATCCATTGGAGTTATACATTCTACTTCAACAGTTGTACTCATAAACCTAGCTAAAGTATCCGTTTCTGGATGGTGAGGAGAGAAAAGTGTTGTCAGAGATCAAAACCACAACACCGCCACCCGACACCCACCGACGATTTCAAAGAGAGCCCAACGCTTGTGATTCTCGTCTCTATGCCACCGTAGCCATCTAATATCAACCCGATTTAGACAAAGATGCCACCTGAGAAAAAGGTTGTTCGTAGATCTACAACCCAGTCACCCTCACCAGCGGCTACCATCATATAGGTAAGCGGATACAGAGATGAAAAGAAGAAGAAGAGTGTAGGGGCGGCGGTGGTGGGCAGTGATGGTGGCTAAAATCCTACGATCCACTAGAAACGAGGCATGCAGTCTCCGTCTCCGATCTGAACATGCAAGCGATTGTCATCGCTACTACACCTTCGTACTACCATTAGAACCAGTCCCATCACTGGATGTCGCCACCTTCCTCTTTCTCGGAGAGTGGCTGTAGCCGCAGCAAAACCTCCGACGGTCGTGGTGAGCAATAATGGTGCTAGCCTGCTATAGATATGAAAAGAAGAAGAGTGTAAGGCTACGGCGGTGAGCGCTGGTGGACTGGTGGTGATTGAATTTTTAAAGATAGAGAGAACAAAAGTGATCGGTTCAAAAGGATCGAATTTGTGATGATATTGTGATGCAATGATCAATTCAAACACAAAGTAATCAACACATGCAAATACATCAAAAAATTTATAGATTTCATTGATAGCAAATGCACAAGATACAAAGTGTAAGGATTAATTCATTCAACTGATTCTCTCTATCTTCCTACCTACACTACATAAAATATCCTATATATACTATCAAGAAACAAAGGAACATATATTTACAAAATAAGTCCTTATACTATGACAAAAACACATAAAGACAAAATGTTAATCTTTTAAGAGCTTTAACAATACTCCCCCTAAGATTTACATTGTCTTCAGTCCACGTTGAACTCTTTTGTCTCATCTTTGATCTTGAACACGGGCTTCTATTTCTAGAGTTCCAACTCTCACAAAGCCTTCTTGAATGCAGACTTGAACTTCTTTCAAAGATTCTATGATCTGCTCAGCATTTAAGATCTCAGAAAGGACTGTAGCATTTTTGTTGATCTTCCACCTTCATCTGACACATGAATAGGTGAATCAGCAACAACTTTGATAACTTCAAGTGAAGATTCCTCGGCAATCAAATTCTTTTGTGAGACCTATATATCACTAAGATTAACTATTAACAATCGAATGTTAAGTGAATGAGTATATCGGGTGTTCGAGTGAGTGAATCAGAGTGTTTGAGTTTGTGAATGAGTGAATGAAAACTGCACAAGTGTTGTATATATACAAGTGAAAATTTTAGGCGTATGAGCACTATGAATACGCATGAGGTTTAGAACCATGAGCACTGTTCAGTTGCATAAGCACTATTTAGGAGCTTGGGCACTGTTCAGGCACATGAGACTAGATGAAACGCCTAACACTTGGTATTTATCCCTTCAAATGTCCAACCCTTGGAAGTTTTGGTACTGTTTAGTCGCATGAAAATTCTGAAAATTCACCATACTCCTGATCTGAACTTTTGAGTACTGTTCAGGTGCATGGGATCCTTTCCATGAGTATTAACACTTGAACTTTTCTCATCATCCATCTGAACACTATTTAAACACATTAGTACTGTTCACACTCAATTTTTCAACACTTAGTCAAAATTGTTTGACTATCACTTAAAACTTTCATTAATTTCCTTCAATTTTAACATTTTTGAAATTCAAACTTTTAATTTTTTTTTATTTTTTACCATTTTATTTTTATTTTAAATTTTCAAAAATAATTTCCCGTCATTTTAGTCTCTATATTTACAAATAGTCTCATATTTGTTTTATTTTTTTGCAAGAAGCTTTTCCACTTCTGAATTCTTTTCAGATTTATTTTTACATTATATCAAACACACACATGCTTGAAATTTCAGCTTCATCCTTTCTTGAAATTTCAGCTTCATCCTTTTCAACCAAAACACTTTATTTTTTGATTTTTCACTTTTTGAAATTCAATTATTTTCTCTATTTCATTTTTTACTCCCCCTAAACTTTTAAGTTTTACAAACTTAGAAGTTTCTTTTATTTTGCAATTAGAGCAAACCGATCATTATCAACATGCGTGCACACAGAAAATCATGCAAAAAAAAAAATAAAGCAGAATAAAAATCTACTATATACAATTGAATCACATGCCTGCAGTGAGATCATATCAGTTAAGATTAGCACATTAAAAGAAAATAAATGATGGATAGTCATAGACAGTGATTAAATCCTGATCAAGTGTGTTCCAGGTCAGCATTTTTGCAGCAAAGGAGACACGAGAACTAAGGACAGAAAATGAGTGCTTTTGACAAGATACTCAGCATACTTACTTTTTCAATTCTTGGATTGATTAAGATACGATTAGCTATGACATTATGTAAGTCACACTTAGACTTAAAGAGTTCAACTCTCATCAAGATATGCAAGAAATCACTTTTCTCAACTTGTTAACCTGACATATACTTATAACCAGATCTCATGTTTAGATTATGCACATTGGCATCTTTTCCATCAAGAGAGTATCCAGGTCTGTAATGACTTACAACAAAGGATATCTCATCACCTCAGGTCTATGATGACTCATAACAGAGAAGTGAATAGATGCTTTAAATAATTAGAGCTCAATGGTTATTCATATCACCACCAGGTGTGAGTTTATGACTTTACAAGCAATCAATTTGAGAAGTCAACACTGCTCATTGGTACTAAAATGGACAAACATGAATGGATGATTGATTTAGTTTGATCACAAGAATTTACTTTTTTAGTATAATTGCATGAGCTTACCTGCACATCATATCTGATCACGTCAGACTTTAGTAGCGAGTGAAGTATGCAACTGATCAAAACTAATGTATCTATCATTTCTCACAAATTGCAAAGACAGATTCAGTCCTAAACAATTAACTAACAAGAAAAACTATATTTTTTTGTGTTTTTGTTTTATATTTTTCTATTTTGATTTTGCAATTTTCTATTTTTGTATTTTCTTTTTCATTTTCTATTGAGCATGCACACATAATATTTACAATCAGGAAATTAACTTTGACAGTTTCTCTATATTCATGATTAAGCTAAGGGAGTGTTCTTATCATTTTTATGAATCAAACAACTGATTAAACTTAAAATCAATTTTTAAACATGATTAATAAGTCCAATTGACTCGACCAAATATTCAAATCGACCCGGTAAAAAGGATTTTGTAAATAGGTCAGCCAACTATTTTTCAGTTGAGATTTGAATCAAAATGATTAAACCTTTTTCAGAGTTATCTTTGAGAAAATGATATCGAATCTCAATATGTTTTGTTTTTGAGTGTTGGACAGGATTAGCTGTAATAAACGTAGCAATAGTGTTATCAATGTAAATAGGAATTTTAAGAAATTTGAACCCGTAATCCAGCATTTGGATTTGTAACCAAAGGATTTGATAACATCCTGCTGAAGCAGCTATGTACTCAGCTTCTGTGGTTGAAACAGAGACAGTTGTTTGTTTCTGACATTGCCATGAGACTAATCTGGGACCTAAAAACTGACAACCACCCATTGTAGAATTATGATCTTTACAACATCCACCATAATCACTATCTGTATATCCATGTATCTCAAACAACATACATTATATCAGGTCTAGATGCAGTAAGATACATCAAAGATCCAATCATAGATCTGTATAAAGTTTGGTCAACAGATTTTCCTTTCGGATCAGGTTCAAACTTGGTATTTACGTCAGCTGGAGTTCTTATGGATTGAAAATCTTGCAATTTAAATTTCTTCAAGAGTTTTTCAACGAATTTCTCTTGATTTTATTTCTCCCATAGAACTCATTTGAAAACGAGACTTCATGATTTCTTCAAATTCATTGCACAACTTTGGACTTGTAGAACCAAATATGATATCATCAACATACACTTGAACACATAAGAGATCATCAGCATCCTTCTAAATAAACAAAGTAGGATCAATTTTCCCTCACATGTATCCATGTTGGATCAAATGTTATGACAATGTTTCGTACCAGATTATAGGAGCTTGATGCAGACCATACAATGCTTTGCTAAGCTTGTACACACGATGAGGATATTTTGAATCTTCAAAACCTGGAGGTTGCTTGACATACACATCATCGGTAATTGGTCCATATAAGAAAGCACCTTTAACGTCCATCTGATACACCTTGAATTTCATGAATGATGCATAAGCCAGGAAGACATGAATTGATTCAAGTCTTGCAACTGGAGCAAATACTTCATCATAATCTATTCCTTCTTCTTGGGTGTAACCTTATGCAACGAGTCTCACTTTGTAATGAACAACAATTCCCCGATCGTCTAATTTGTTTCGGAACAACCATTTTATGCCTATGGCATTTTCTCCTTCAGGTAAATCCACAAGCTTCCACACTTCCTGTTTACGTAATTGCAATAATTCTTCTTGCATTGCTTCTATCCAACTATTGTCCTTTAACGCTTCGGTGACGTTTTTTGGAACTATTTGAGATAGAAAACATGAGTGTAAGCAAAGATTTGCTTATTCTGATTGACTTCTCATATTTCTCTCATTCAATGGACCTATAATCTGAGATGTTGGATGGTTCTTGTGAACACGAGATGTTAGAATCTCATTCACTTGAACATTAACATCTAGATTAGATTGGTTCAAGTCAGAAAGCTGATGCAATAAGTTCGAAGAATGTGGATTGAAATTAGGAACTTGAGTCGGTGAGTTGATAAAATAATCAAGATTATTAGTACCAACTACATCACCAGAAACCGATGACGTTCCGGACTCAGGTTGTATAATTTCAGGACCATCATTAGGAATAGGTTGTGAAACATTTGGATTTTCTGAAACAGGATGCTCTTGAGCTTGTTGAGATTGATCAAAGGTTTCAGACTGAAATCTAGGATCTTTCACAAAAGAGAAAAATAGATAATCTGGGCTTGAGTTTGTTGAGATTGATCAAAGGTTTCAGACTGAAATCTAGGATCTTTCACAAAAGAGAAAAATAGATAATCTGGGCTTGAGTCATCCATATCATCAGAATCAGAATCATTACTGAAAGAACCGAGATCTCCTTCTTGATTTTTCTTCTCACCTGAAAATTCAAACAAGTTAGAATGAAAAGAGTTTGACAAAAAATTTAAATCAAATAACCAAGCTGGACCATTTGTAACCGATGGAAAAGAATTTTCAAGAAATTTAACATTGAATGTTTCAAGGATAACATTCGTCCTAGAGTTATAAACTCTAAAAGCTTTTGAAACCGATGAATATCCAACGAAAAATCCATCATCAGATTTTGCATCAAATTTTCCTAGCTAGTCACTTGAGTTTAGAATCAAAACTAGACAACCAAAAGATTTTAGAAAATCTATATTAGGTTTCCTGCCAAACATCAACTCATAAGGAGTTTTCTGTTTATCTTTCACGATCAATGTACAATTTTGCATGAAACATGCAGTGGATATGGCTTTATCCCAGAAAAATATTGGAATTTTGGCATCTGCTAACATAGATCGTGCTGCTTCAATCAAAGTTCTATTTTTCCTTTCAGCAACTCCATTTTGTTGTGGAGTTCTAGGAGCACTAAACTGACGAGCAATACCTTTTTCTACACAAAACATGTCAATATTAGCATTTTTAAATTCCATTCCATTATCACTTATAATTATTTTCACCTTTTGTTCTAATTGATTTTCTACTTTAATGATGAATTCCTTTAATAATTCAGCCGTTTCAGATTTAGCATGCAAAAAGAAAACCCATGAAAATCTTGTAAAGTCATCAATGATAACTAAACAATAAGATTTCTTTCCAATACTCCGAACATTTGTTGGTCCAAATAGGTCCATATGCAACATCTGGAGAGGTTTGGAATTTGAATTTATCTGTTTGGTCTTATAAGACGCTCTGTGCTGTTTTCCTTATAAACATGCTGAGCAGAGATCTGTTGTAGCAAACTTCTTTGTTGGAAGACCTACTACATGACTTCCTGCTACAAGCTTGTTCATATTTTTGAAGTTGGAATACCCGAGACGTCTATGCCAAAGCTGACTTTCGACATATGATGCTTGAGCAATTAGGCATGTTGTTTCTGTAGAAGGATCAACTTGAGACATATCTAACTTGTATACATCTCGATCTCGAATAGCTTTAACAACTACCCATTCTTTGCTAATCTAAAAACGTTATCAAAGCTGATAATTCCATTAGACACCGTTCCTTCGCCTGTAATCTTACCACCTGTATCACCTCCAAATGCAGCATGAGTACAATCTTTTAACTTAAATTCTTGAAGCAAGGCATGGTTGCCTATCATATGCTGGCTACACCCACTATCAACATACCACGTGTTAATTGGTCTTCTCAGGCATACCTGCATTTCAAAAAGAATTAAGTTGAGTTATCGACCCAAGCCGAGATGGTCTTGGGCTTGCCAAATTTATCAACAATGGTAAACTGTTTAAAGTGAAGCTTTTTCAAATCAGCCTTATTATTGACAAATTTACCAATTCTGTTTCTTACAATTTTTTTATTATCTTTGATTTGTTATGTCCTTAAAACATTGTAACGTTTTTTAAGATCATCATCAAGATATTTCAAACCATCAAACAAAAAATTTTGTTTACCAAACTTCCCACCATTCATTCTCACGGATCGTGGAACAAATTTTCCTTGATTATACTGCCTTGGTTTTACAGCATAAGAATCATCATAATCAGAATCATTTCTTTGAAAAGATCTCAAGCCTAAGGAAGGTTGTTTTGTCAATCTTTGAAAACCAACACTTTGATTTCTTTGAAATTATGGATTGACATATTCATTCCTTAACTGTGGATTAACATATCCATTCCTCGATGAGTTCTTTTTGAAGTAGCAATCCTCAGTTTTGTGAGTTATTTCATCACAATAGGTACAATATTTGTTGAAATAACAATCAGCTGTTGAATGGTTTCTCATATCACATATATGACAGTACGTGTTAAAGAAACATTCTTCAGTCTTATGATTGTACATATCACATATTTCATAGTATTTTTGTTGTGATTTAAACAACTGTTGATTAACTTTTGATGTGGAGACCACATTTGATCCTTATTTTGATTTA
This sequence comes from Flaveria sonorensis, assembly GCA_025506505.1. Classification (NCBI taxonomy): domain Eukaryota; kingdom Viridiplantae; phylum Streptophyta; class Magnoliopsida; order Asterales; family Asteraceae; genus Flaveria; species Flaveria sonorensis. The sequence goes on along the minus strand of CM046439.1, from coordinate 24,319,346 downwards.
GGAGTTGACAAGTTAATCGTTTTTTTTTTATTTGAAAGTTTGTTCTTTTGAAATTTGGGTTTTGACTTTTGCTTATAATCACTATTTCTTGACTCTTTAGATACAAATCCTTTTTTGACAGTGGAAGACTTTGGAACTGAACCTGTTTTCATATCAGAGTTAGATTTGTTCTTTGAGTTAGATTTGATTTCAGGAATTTTGTTCATGTCAAAAGTACCCGTAGATACAAACTTAATTGGTTTAAATTGATTAGTTTGATTTGTTCTTTGATTTTGATTGTTTTGATTTTTCTTCTGAGAGGAGTTAGATTTAGCATTTTTTCTTCTCCTTCTTTGATTTCTTGATCTTGATGATCTTTGTTTGCTTTGGGATTGAACATCTTCAGTAGAAGACTCTTTTGCATTTTCTTTATCTTTTGTTCTTTCTGCCATTTAATAAAGTTTGGATTGTTTAAACCATAAGAAATTGAATCTTCAGATGTTACCTCATCTAGTTTTGCTTTCTCTTTATTCTTTGAGTTTTTTTTATCATTCTTAACAATGATTTCTTCAACAACATGCTCTTTGGGAACAAACATTTTCTTATTCTTTGGTCGTGGTTCGTAAGATTTAACTTTCACTGGATGACCATTTTTAATCTTTTCAGAATCTTGTTCCTCAAATATCTCAACATTTGTTTTCTCTTCATCACTTTTAGAATTCTTTTTCTTGTTTTGAAAGGCTTTTAGCTTAGCTTTGTTTTTAGGTGAGTGATCATGTGTGTTAAAGTTTTTTGGCAGAGTGTTTGTGATAGATTCAGGCATTGGTTCATGTGTAAAACCTAGACCTGTTTTGTTTTTATCTTTCCTCTCACTTACCAGCTATTCTACAATAGTTTTAAAACTTTTAACTTTAGCTAGATCCACCTGAGTTGCAGCATGAGCTATTATTTCTACTTCTAAATTTTTAATCATCTCCTCAAGTTGTTTTTTAACAATTTCAAGTTCTTTCAGAGTTTTGTTCCATGAGGTTTGTAGAGATAGGATCTTTTCATCAGAGATTTTGTGATCGTTTTTTAGTTTGTTATGCATTACTTCTTCTTGTTTAAGTTTATCACAGATCTTATATGAATATGTTCTGTAGTGCTCAACTTGATCAAAACATGCTTTTGTGCATATTTTCTCTCTGACTTCAACAGGAAATTCAGGATAACTTGAAGATGAAGTCTCAGAGTCAGCGGTGGATTCTCAACCTTTGGTTGGTCAAACTGAGCCATAAGTGCAATTTCTTCTGAATCCTCTTTTAGGTTAGATTTGTCACTCCAATCATAATCTTCATCATCATTTTTTGAATCATTATCAGCCTTAGGATCATTATCTTCAGACCAGTCTTCATTTTGAATATCTGCAACAAGAGATAAACTAGAGGTTAGATCAGCTGTAAATTGTTCAGCATAAGCACTCCAGTCATATCCATCTTTGAAGCTAACAATGAGAGCTTTCTTTGGCTCTTCAGATGCTTTTGATTCATCTTTAAGTTCAGGCATAGGAAGACTCTGATAAGGCTTTTGGAAGGTTTTCTGAGACTGCTGATGATATCTTTGACTGCTAGAACCTGCTTGACCATTTCCTCCTTGGTTTCTGGGAGCTTTACATTCTCTCGAGAAATGACCATAGTTGTTGCAGTTGAAACACCTTGACTTTGATTTGTCAAAACCTATAGTTTTGTTGGCACTTGGCTTGTAGTTCCTGTTAACATAAGAGTGTTTCTGGGTTCTATAAGCAATCATCACCATCTGCCAGTTCAAGTCCATCTCTTCCACATCATCAGGATCCATCTCGAACAAATCCTGCAAAACAAGATCTAATTGAGTTAAATGACTACCTTAATAAGCTTGAAAACTTGCCATAAAAGCAGTAAAAGCATATTTAGACTCATCATCCTATAAAAGGATATTAATAACATCTTTAACTTTGCTAGTTTTATCAGAGTTAGAAGATGAAGTCTCAGTTTGAGGTTTAGGAGTTTGAGTTTTAGGAGGAGACTGAGATTGAGGTTAAGTTGAGTAAACAGGAGCACTAGTGTAAGAAGAATCTGCAAAAGAAACCAGCTCCCACAAAAAAATCACCCTCTTCTTCTAGAATATTATTGGCTTTGACCAGAAAAGCATTCTCCACTATGTTAGCTGGAATGCAACATACTTATACTGAGACATTGAAGCAGCTCTATCATTGTTTTTTGGAGTTCTTATCAATCTTAACTGATTCAATCTTAGCAATCAAAAGATCTAGATTCATAGGAAACTTTTCAGTATGCTTTAACAATGTAAGTGTCTGTTTCCATGAAGATGGAAGAGCATTGAGAAGTCTGTAGTTTAGATATTTGAGATCATTTTTATACCAGCAGTTGACATCTCAGTAATTAGTTGCATAAATCTGTTCATCATTTGATTAATTGTTTCCCTAGAAAGATGCTCAAATTACTCCAATTGCCTCTTGAGTTTCTGCCTTTTGAGATCGTGTATCTCTTTACCACCTTCACAAATGATTTTCAAAGCCTTGTACATAGTGTACCCAGTTTGATAACCATCAAGTCTAGTCAAGACTTCTATTGGTAATCCCTTACACACCAGTGAATAAGCTTTGATATCATTCTTCACTTTCCTTAAGTCATCACCTTGCAGACCATCCTCAGGATAAGATTCTTGAGAGTCTTTTATGTAAACAAATTCTCTATCAGGACCATCAGATGTAATCAGGATATGAGGTCCTTTCTTTATTAACTTCCATAAGTCAGTGTCAATAGAATTTAGATGATGCTTTAGTCTTAAAGACCAGTTCTTGAAATTAGCTCTGTTTTTAGCTTTGGAACCCTGTTCTCAGAATATTCAGACTTAACTATTTTGTATTTTTGAATTTAAGAAAAAGACTTGTTTTTTGTTGTTTTTAAGTTTTGAATTAAAAACTATGAAATGAAAATATTTTTGGATTTTAGTTTTCGAAAAAATTTCTAAGTGTAAACTGATAAGTCTGAAAGCTGATGCTCCTAAATAGTTGACAAGTGCCTACACAGTAGTGAAACGCCTACACAGTTCTCAAACACCTGACTTTGAAGTAGAAACACCCAAGGGAATGCCTTAGTAGAATTCTAAAAACGTCCAACTGAAATGCGCCTGAATAGAAATGCGCCTGAACAGTTGTTAAACGCCTGGGTGTAAAACGTCCAAACAGTTCAAATATGCCTAAACAGTTTATATGCGCCTAGAATTACTTTGTTTCTGCAAAGTCAATAAGTGTCCAAACAGTCTCAAAACGTCTCAACAGTGGTCAAACGCCTGAACTGAAACGTCTGAACAGTACTAAAATGCTCAAATAGTGGTGATGCGCCTAGATACTTGGACAATTTTCAGCAGTTTTCAACCATAATGCTCCTAATTCATCAGATCTGATGAAAATCTTCAAAACTTGATTAATTGATCTAAAAACTTCCAATTTGGTAGTAATTAGGTCGATTAACAATCCTTAATCCTCAAAATGGATCGAATCTATGATGATATTATGATGCAATGATAAATTCAAACACAAAGTAATCAACACATGCAAATACATCAAAAAAATTCTTAGATTTCATTGATAGCAAATGCACAGGATACAAAGTGTAAGGATTCAGTTTATTCAACTAATTCTCTCTATCTTCCTACCTACACTACATTAAATATCCTATTTATACTATCAAGAAACAAAGGAACATATATTTACAAAATAAGTCCCTATACTACGACAAAAACACATAAAGACAAAATGTTAATCTTTTAAGAGCTTTAACAAAAAGAGAGAAACAGGAAGAGAGATGGAGAGAGTAATTATGGGTTTGAAAAAGTAAGGGGGAAAGTACTATTTGAAAGGTTTAAAGAGTGTACCTTAATTGGATTTGGTAATTTTACTATTATTTTATATATTTGTTTTTTATTTTAGTTTTCATTATACATAAGTTTTGTATTTCCTTTCATAATATTAGTCATGGTTTATACAAAACATTATTAACAAAGAATTATATATTAAGTATAAGCTTTTGATATGTATACTATTTTATCGTATGAATTATTATCGTTTATGTAAGTTTTCTTTTAACACTTTATTTTTTTGGGTAGGTTTTTAAAGGGCTTGAAACAATTTATTTTTTGAGTGAATATTATTGAATGCAATAGTAGATTCCTACAGTAAAGCACATGTACACTTTCTATATATAATAATTATCAAGTTTTATATGCATTGTAAGTTGTACTATATGCTTTATGGGTTGTACCCATTTTTTTTTCTTTTTTTTTTCTTTAACTTTTTTATTCTAGCCCAATACTTTTACATCTTTTTCAATTTAGATTTAATAAATTTTTACTTTTTTCTAACCCAAAAAAAGAAGAAGACTTTTAAGAAATTTTCACGATCTCCAAAAGCTTCAAAGGGTCACAATAAGAAGGATGATAGATATCAAAGCATCAGGCAAAGTCAAAACAAAAGCCTGGAAACCAAAGGCATTTGCTGAATCCTTAGATGACCCAAAACCAACACAAACACTAACCCCCTCAGCATTTACCATTGACATAAAACTGCTGAAAACTGGAAGACCCAAGACTAAACTGGCTTGGGTTCCCATTGATCACTAACCAACTTGTTTATGTGCAGGATCATCCGCAGGCCAAAACAAACTTGTGGATTGTAGATAGTGGATGCTCCCGGCACATGAAAGGTGACAGATCTTGCCTACTGAATCTAGAACCATTTGATGGTGGATTTATTGCCTTTGGAAATGATACAAAAGGAGGATACATTACTGGCAGGGGGACAGTCAGCAATGGCAAGGTAAGTTTTGACTAGGTAAACTATGTGAAAGAGTTAAACTATAATCTACAGATTATGTCTCAGTTGTCTAATAAAAAACATAAAACTCTTTTGACAAAGCATGATTGTATTGTCTTATCCCCTGGGTTTGAAATTCTAAATGACAAAATACATTTAAGAGCTCTCAGGAAAGACAGTATGTACATGCTCAACATGCAGAATGCATAACCTTGAGGAAGTGTGTCTTATTTCATTTCCAAAGCTTCCCTAAATGAATCCTCCCTTTGGCATAGAAGATTGGCACATGTAAACCTCAAAAACATGAATAAACTAGTTCAGAATGGGTTAGTCACAGGATTGCCAAACAAAGAGTTTGCACGTGCTGACCATTGTGTTGCTTTTCAAAAAGGAAAGCAACACAGATCTTTTCATAAGTCTAAAAAAATGAATTCAATCACAACTCCTTTACACTTGTTACACATGGACTTGTTTGGACTAACTGATGTAAAGAGTTTGGGTAGAAAATAATATTGCTTTGTAATAATAGATGATTTTACAAGATTCACTTGGGTTTTATTTTTAGAAACTAAAGATGAAACTGTTGAGATTTTAAAATCATTTATTATCATTGAGAACCAAATTGATCAAAAGGTTAAAATAATTATATGCGATCAGGGAACTGAATTCAAAAACCACACCCTTGATTCTTTTTGTGAATTCAAAGGTACTTGTAAGGCCCCGTTCCCGGGACGCTTACAGCTGGACCGTCATCGCATAATATATTTACATTACTTTTGCAGCGGAATTTAAAACTTTTTCTTCATTTATAATTTAAAACACATCATTACGTTACATCATTCATATTAATTTCAAAATACAACATCATATCAAGATGCGGATGCCAGACTCAAAACGTCCCCAGTAGCTTATGCATCCATGCCTGCAACTCCTCAGCATCAACAAAATACCTGCCAACTATTATGCATACAAAAAGTCAGCGACGCTGAGTGAGTTCTAGTTTTATATTAAAATACTTTACTTCCGTTTAAAACATTTCATTTACCTTCGTACGTGATCACACATTATACATACATCTTGGTAATAATTATTATCTTTCATCATCGTTCATCATTCACACTTTCTTTCATTAATATCTTCCACCTTTATCTAGATCCTATCATATGCTATACCCCCACGTCAAGCAAAAGCCGATACTGTGTCGGGGTTTATAAGTAAACCCCCACGTCATGCAAAAGCCGACACAGTACCGGGGTACGCGACAAGGATCTTCTCACAACTTGTATGCTATACCCCACGTCATGCAAAAGCAGATACTATGCCGGGGTTTATAAGTAAACCCCCACATCATGCAAAAGACGACATAGTACCGGGGTACGCAACATGGACCCCATCATTCATTTTTCCATTCTCATCATTCATTATCTTTCACTTTCATTACGTAGTTCTTTACTTACGTACATAGGCATAACATACCACGTAAAGTCACATCATATACATAACATGAAACAACATCATCATCATAACAACACACAAAGCATTCACATCACAAACAAGCATAAGCCACCATAAAACATCATTCCTTAACACCTAAGCTCTACAACCCAAAATTCAGAAAATCCTAAGTGTTCACAGCGCATGACAAGGCATACAGTGGACAACTTAAAATATTCCAAGTATCCACAACGGACAGCCAAAGTCCACAGCAAATAGCCATAGTTCACAGTGGATGAACAAGTTCATAGCGGACAGTCATAAAATCTTCTAAGTGTCCACAGCGGACAAGAAAGGTCCACAGCGGACAGTTCAATATACAGCGGACGACATAAAATCTCCTCAAGGGTCCACAGCGGGCATGCAAAGTCTACAGCTGACAACCAAATGCCAAAGTGTCCACAACGGACACATTAATAATGTCCAAGTGTCCACAGCGGACAGTGGGTGTCCACAGCGGATGACTTGTACAACCTTCCCAAGTGCCCACAGCGGACATACGAGATCCACAGAGGACAGCAAAAAAGGCCAAGTGTCAACAGCGGACACTCTAATGTCTATAGCGGACAACAAGTTCAGCTCCTACAATGCAAATCATGCAATTCTAGCCCCAAACATCACTTCTAAATGTACCTTTAGCATAGATCTACCAGTTAACACCCTTAAACCTCACTAACAATCATACAACAACATAGAAATCAGTTAAAAACATACATCCTCGTAAACAGTCATACATTTCATAGAACATCACAGCTTGGTTTAAAAATCTTCTTTTTAGTACGCATAATAGCCCCAAGCAAGTAGAAAACCAGTAAAAGAGGGGATCTAGAACTCACCTCAACAGCTTTCGAGTAGAACACTTCAAACCCGAGAGCCCACTTGAAGTTCCAGCAGCTAAAACCCACGAAAGCTAGCACTAAACACCAGAATCTTGGTCCAGAAGCTCGAACCCAGCAGAAACCGAGAAGAACACCTTGAAATCTTACCTTTTGAAGATTTTCTTCCACTTTCTCTCACTAAAACCAATTAAGAGCTTCTCTCTCTCTCTTCTTGCAGCTGAAATCAGATGTGTGGAAATAGGGGTGTGGGCAGCCATCCCCTGCTTTTTGAGCCCACTAGTGGCAAGTTTGCCACTTACACACTTTAACCCCCTTTACTTTTGAAAAATGTTATCTTTCCCCTTTTTATAAATTTTCGGGTGTTACAAGTCCACCCCCCTTAAATGGGTTTCGTCCCCGAAACCTGTCACTCCTTAAAGAGTTTTGGGTAGTGCCATCTCGTTTCTTCCTCTGATTCCCAAGTGGCCTCCATCCCTTCAATGCAGAGACCGTAGCCGCCACTTTAGAGAAGTTTGGATAATTACCCTGTATTACTCACCCAAACCCAAGAAACTACGAATCTCAGATGGCGTCCTTGGAGACTTCCATTGCATCACTACCTCAAACTTTGTCAGGTCTACCATAATCCCTTCAGGATTAACCACATGAACCAAAAGCTGAACCTCGCATAGCTAGAATGCACACTTGGAGAACTTGGCATACAGCTTCTCCCTTTGAAGCGTATCCAACACTTCCCGGACGTGACCGACGTGTTCCTCTTCGCTCTACGAAATAATCAGAACATCATCAATGAACATAGTCACTGACTTATCAAACTTAGGTTGGCACACCTGATTTGGCGCGTTGGTTAAACCAAAGGAAATCACTAGGAACTCGTAGTGTCCATAGCGCGTATGAAATGCTATTTTAGGGATATCCTGCTCTTCCACCTCAATTGATGGTAACCAGATTGGAGATATATCCTCAAGAACCAACTGGCACCTTGGAGCTAATCAAACAAGTCATCAATCCTCGATAACGAATACCGATTCTTCACAGTCAGCTTGTCCAACTCATGGTAGTCGATGCACATCCTCATGCTACCATCCTTCTTCTTCATAAACAAGACAAGAGCACCCCAGGGAGAGATACTTGATCGGATGACCCCCTTATCCAGCAACTCTTGCAGCCGAGTTATTAATTCATTCATCTCAGAGGGAGCTAATCGATATGGTGCCTTGGCAACAAGTTGCACCAGGTATCAATTCGATCTGGAACTCGATCTCGTGGTTCGGTGGCACACCTGATAGATCCTCCGGGAACAAGTCTGGAAAGTCACACACGACCGGTATGTCGGGCCATCGTGGTACTGACGCATCCACATCTTTCACGTAGGCTAGATAGGCACCACTACAACGTCTCTGCCACAACCATCCAAATTACTTTCGAGATCGTACTAACTCTATCATCGTAAATCATCACCGAACTCCATCAGGCGCGGTCACTCGAATCATCTTCTTGCGACACCCAATGTTTGCCTCATTGGCTGCTAGCCAATCCATTCCTAGAACTACATCAATTCCGCCTAGGGGCACCATATAATTTAGCAGAGAATCTATGGCCTTTCGATTCTTTCATAGAATCCTCTAGGGCATCATGTATCCTAATGGACTTATCGATAGCAGTTTCTACATCGAAGGGCTCATCAATCTTTCTACTCCTATGGGCAACTTATTACAGAAGGCATTAGAAATAAAACTCCTACTAGCACTAGAATCAAAAAGTAAAGAGGCATCAGTTCGGGTTACTAGAAGTGTACCTGACACAACATCGGGATCCACCCTAGCCTCCTCCCGCGTCATCATGCATGCTCTGACCTTCATCCTTTACTCTCCTTCTCAGCCCCTTTCTTTGCCCCGGAGCTCTCAGCCCTCCACTTCTTGCAGTTTCTGCTCATGTGCCCAGTCTCGCCACAGTTGTAACATTTCACCACACGACAATCCCTTGCCATGTGTCCCTTCCACACTGGAAGCAGATGTTCGATCCCCACTTACACTCCCCCGCATGCTCCTTCCCGTACTTGTTACACCTCTTTATCCCCGTTCCTGTCGTCACTACTCTCCGGTCATCCACCCCCTTTTTGTTCCTTGGAGTGAAACCACCACAACCAACTCATTCCCCATTCCCGTTTCTGCCACCATCACCTTTCTTACTCACCTTCGCTGTAGTCACTTCCTCCCTCTCGTCATACAATCTCCTTGCCAGATCCACCACCGACCTAAACATGCCTGGACGGGCGGAAATTAGATGTCTACGGATATCCGTCGGCAACCCCTGAATGTATCTCTTTATTCTCCGTGACACGGGTGTCACCTGCTCAGGCACCAGCCTCGCCATCTCATTAAACTTAGTTGTGTACTGCTGGTGCGTCATAGTTCCACCCTCCAACTGCAGGAACTCTCTCTCGATCTTGTCGAGTTCCCTATGAGGACAAAACTCCTCGATCACCATCTTCTTTAGTTCGCCCCATCTCATCTTCCTGATCACCCTGCTAACCTCGACCTGGACAATGTTGTCCCACCAGCACAAGGCCGAATCCACAAACGAGTGGGTAGAAAACTTCACCTTCTGATCCTCCCTACACTCGCTGATATTTAACACAGCCTCCATCTCTCTCACCCATTGGTGAGCAGCAGCAGCACTCCCATTCCTATCAAATGAATGCCCCATAGTTGCACCCCTTTGCAGTTTCCTGCACTGCTTCCTCCTCCTCATCGTCACTGGAAACAACCATCTCAGTCTCTGGTTGCTCCCTTTCTTTTGAACCTCCTTCTCCGTCCTCTCTTCTATTGGCATTCTCCTTCTCCTGTTTCTCTTTCTCCTCATTTTCCCTCACAGCTTTAATAACCTTGGTCACCACCGACGGCAGAATTTTCTGCATGACCTGATGAACTTCCTCCGCTATTGCCTTCTTCCTTGAGGCCCTCAAATTAGCACTCTCATCCTCACCACCATGGTGATAAGGCTCGGGATCTTTAGGCGCCATTTCGGCAGTCTTAGCCATGTTCTTTGTGACACGCGGTCCAACACCACATCCACCACAACCTCCACCTCGAGAAGCCTCCAAAGACCTACAGCCAGCCATCTAAACACTACAAGATTCAAACACCAACACGGTCATTCAAGGTAATAGCTCAGTTTATGTCAAGTATAGTAAGTCCCTAATTACAATGGCCAGTTATGATTAGCCACTTACTTTACTCTTCATCCCCCAAGCTTTTCCTATCCTGACTACATCGATATCTAAATCTACACAAAAGCACATAAACCACATAACACGCGCACATAATTCCCATTTTCATTACCTTTCATAAAACGCTTACATAAAACCTTTACCTGCAGACATGTAGCTACTAGGACTAGCATCCCTTTCCTTTTCGTTCCATTCTCAGTTTAAGTTTAGGTTCTTTGAAAATATTTTACCCAATACTCTTAAACTTTGGCTCTGATACCAACTTGTAAGGCCCCGTTCCCGAGACGCTTACAGCTGGACCGTCATCGCATAAAATATTTAAAAGCATACATTACTTTTGCAGCGGAATTTAAAACTTTTTCTTCATTTATAATTTAAAACACATCATTACGTTACATCATTCATATTAAATTCGAAATACAACATCATATCAAGATGCGGATGCTAGCCTCAAAACATCCCCAGTAGCTTATGCATCCATGCCTGCAATCCTCAGCATCAACAAAATACCTGCCAACTATTATGCATACAAAAAGTCAGCGACGCTGAGTGAGTTCTAGTTTTATATTAAAATACTTTACTTCCGTTTAAAACATTTCATTTACCTTCGTACGTGATCACACATTATACATACATCTTGGTAATAATTACTATCTTTCATCATCATTCATCATTCACACTTTATTTCATTAATATCTTCCACATTTATCTAGATCTTGTCATATGCTATACCCCCACATCAAGCAAAAGCCGATACTGTGTTGGGGTTTATAAGTAAACCCCCATGTCATGCAAAAGCCGACACAGTACCGGGGTACGCGACAAGGATCTTCGCATAACTTGTATGCTATACCCCCATGTCATGCAAAAGCTGATACTGTGCCGGGGTTTATAAGTAAACCCCCACATCATGCAAAAGCCAACATAGTACCGGGGTACGTAACATAGACCCCATCATTCATTTCTTCCATTCTCGCCATTCGTTATCTTTCACTTTCATTATGTAATACTTTACTTACGTACATAGGTATAACATACCACGTAAAGTCACATCATATACATAACATGGAACAACATCATCATCATAACAGCACACAAAGCATACACATCACAAACAAGCATAAGCCACCATAAACATCATTCCTTAACACTTAATCTCTACAACCCAAAATTCAAAAAGTCCTAAGTGTTCACAGCGCATGACAAGGCAAACATGGGACAACATAAAATATTCCAAGTATCCACAGCGGACAGCCAAAGTCCACAGCGGACAGCCATAGTTCACAGTGGATGAACAAGTTCACAGCGGATGAACAAGTTCACAACGGACAGTCATAAAATCTTATAAGTGTCCACAGTGGACAAGCAAGGTCCACAGCGGACAGTTCAATATACAGCGAACGACATAAAATCTCCTCAAGGGTCCACAGCGGGCATGCAAAGTCTACAGCGGATAACCAAATGCCAAAGGGTCCATAGCGAACACATTAATAATGTCCAAGTGTCCACAGCGGATGACCAGGACAACCTTCCCAAGTGCCCACAGCTGACATACGATATCCACAGCGGACAGACGATATCCACAGCGGACAGCTAAAATGGCCAAGTGTTAACAGCGGACACTCTAATGTCCATAGTGGAAACAAGTTCAGCTCCTGCAATGCAAATCATGCAATTCTAGCCCCAAACATCACTTCTGAACGTACCCTTAGCATAGATCTACCAGTTAACACCCTTAAACCTCACTAACAATCATACAACAACATAGAAATCAGTTAAAAACATACATCCACGTAAACAGTCGTACATTTCATAGAACATCGCAGCTTGGTTTAAAAATCTTCTTTTTAGCACGCATAATAGCCCCAAGCAAGTAGAAAACCAGTAAAAGAGGGGATCTAAAACTTACCTCAATAGCTTTCGATTAAACCCGAGAGCCCACTTGAAGTTCCAGCATCTAAAACCGATGAAAGTGAGCACTAAACACCAGAATCTCGGTCCAGAAGCTCGAACAGCAGAAACCGATAAGAACATCTTGAAATCTTACCTTTTGAAGATTTTCTTCCACTTTCTCTCACTAAAACCGGTTGAAAGCTTCTCTCTCTCTTCTTGCAGCCAAAATCAGATGTGTGGAAATAGGGGTGTGGGCAGCCATCCCCTGCTTTTTGAGCCGACTAGTGGCAAGTTTGCCACTTGCACACTTTAACCCCCTTTACTTTTGAAAAATGTTATCTTTCCCCTTTTTATAAATTTCTGGGTGTTACAGTATTTCAAGGAAATATAGTGCTCCTAGAATTTCTCAGCAAAACAGAGTTGTTGAGAGGAGAAACGAGACACTTATTGAGGCTGCAAGGACCATGATATTTGACTCCAAACTTCCGATAACATTCTGGGCTAAAGTAATCAGCATTGCGTTCCATGTTAAGAACAGAGTGTTGATTGTCAAGAAACATGGAAAACCCTTTTATGAATTTTGGCATAAGAGAAGACCATTCATAGGGTTCCTCAGACCTTTTGGATGTCCATGCACCCTTCTTAATACCAACGATCACCTATCCAAGTTTGCTGAGGAATCAGTAGATAGGTTCTTTATGGGATACTCATCACAGGCTAAGGCTTACAAAGTATAAAACAAAGTTAACCATACTATTGAGGAATCCAAAAATGTCATATTTAATGAAAATTCCTCAAATAGTGTTGGAAACACTCCAAGTTGGATGTTTGATCTAAATGGATTCACAAATGCATTTAACCATTTGATTGAGAATACCTCACGAGACTCTCTTAACAGGTCAGCAGACATACAAGTCCTAAGTGCTAAAGCTCACAGGGTATATCTTCCACAAAGGACCAGTCACAACAGATCATCTGCTGATTTCATTCAGCCATCTTCAGAAGAAGTAAATGGTAGGACCACAAACAATATAGGTCAACCATGACTTGCTCATTATAACTCATCAGATGAGAAGTCTAATGATCATTATGGTACTAGACAACCTCTTGACAATGAACCAAGTATGACAAATGCTGAAGATAGAGAAAATTTGGCAGTTGAACCAGTCAATCCATCTGCCGAAATTTGTAAAACAAACTTCTCCAATTTGGATCTATCTCAACAACTCCAAGTAATCCCAAGACTAAGAATTCATGTAACACCCCGAATTTTATTTAAAAGAAAAGAAAAGTATCTAGAAAGAAAGGAATATGGACACAAAGTTAAGGGCTAAAGTTTTAAAAAGGGCAAAACATTAATATTATTATGTTTAAAAGAGGGCATGGCCACCCATGCCCCCGCCATCCTCTTGTTCTCAGTCGAAAAGAGGAAAGAAGAAAGAAGGGAAGAAGTTCTCAGTTCCTAGAGAGAGAAAAAGATCAAGAAGCTGTGGATCGGTTAAAACCGAACATATACTCAAGAAAACTTACCTTGAAGAAGATTTCAGCTTCTTCTTCGAAGTTCTTGGTGTTCAGTGGTTGTTTTCGGGATTTTTAGTGCTGAAATCGTGGGGGAGCTTCAGACCTGAAGTGTTTTGCTTGAAGGTTGCTTCAGGTGAGTTTCTAGAACCCCTCTTACTAATTTTCAACTTCTTGGGTCTATTATGCATATCGAATAAACGTTTTAAAGAGTTAACCGTAAGTTTTGCCTATTGTTCGAATGATGTTCTGTGATTTAAGTTTTGATGTTGTTTTGGTGGTTAGAATTGTTGTTAGTATGTTTTAAGGGCCTTATCTATGTTTGGGTGGTGTTAGAAAGGTTTTTAGTGTTTATTGGCAGTTTAGAATTTTTCTGGAAGTCCTCATGCGCCCAACTTATCTCATGCGCCTAACTGTCCTCATGCGCCCAAGGCCATGCGCCTAAATAGTAGCCATGTGCCCAGAAGGTTGTCCAGGCGCCTAAGTGTTGGTCATGCGCCCAAATAGTGCCCATGCGCCTAGAGTTGCTCATGCGCCTAAGTGTTGATGCGCCTAAGCAGGGCTCATGCGCCTGCATAGTGGTAATGCGCCTAAGCAGGGCTCCTGCGCCTGCATAGTGCTAATGCGCCCAGACTATTTTATACTTAAAATTTTTGTGCTTATGTTCCTGAAATGTTCCATGTGCTTCATTTTGGACTTAGGATTTTCTAAGGGGTTTTAAGAGGGAGACGTTTGAGATAGGTCCCGTTATGGTGTGATGGCTTATGCTTGATGTATGCATGGTGATGTGTTGAGGTTTATGATGTGTATGTGTGTGTGTGATGTGTTATCTTTCTTCATTAAACGGTTTTCAAAATGTATGTATTATGTTATGTAATACGTTATGTATTATGATGTGACTTTACGTGGTATGATGTATGAATGTGCATATGTAAAGTATTATGTAACGAAGTGAAAGATAATGATAATGAAAAGTGGAACGTAATGAATGAATGAAAGTCTTGCAAGTGATGAATGGAGGTGGACGACCATGTTGTCGTCAGCTCAACTGTGTGCGGTTTAGCTAACCCGAATGATGCACACGGGGAGTCTATCCTTGAGATAAACTCGATGGGGGTCTAATCCTTGAGGTTGACCCGAATGATGTCGTGATGCTCACCCCGGTACTATGTCGGTCTTCGGACATGAGTCGGGGATTTGTTTACAGGCCCCGGCACAGTATCGGTCTACGGACATGAGTCGGGGGTTTGTTTACAGGCCCCAGCACAGTATCGGTCTTCGGACATGAGTCGGGGGTATTGCATGAGACAGGATCTGATTAATGGTAAAAGATGTAATGAATGAACGAATGAACGATGATGAAGATAATAATAAATATTATCAATGTGTACGTATTATGTGTGATCGTGTACGATTGTGAAGGTTATGATTTAACGAAAGTAAAGTATTTTATTTATAAAACTAGAACTCACTCAGCGTCGCTGACTTTTTGTATGCATAATAGTTGGCAGGTATATTGTTGATGCTGAGGAGTTGCAGGCATGGATGCATAAGCTACTGGGAGCGTTTTGAGGCTGGCATCCACATATTGACATGTTATTGTCTTTTGATATGTAAAAGAATGATGTAATGTATTGAAATGACATGTTTTAATTATAAATGAAAGTTTTTAAATTCCGCTGCAAAAGTAATGTATGCTTTAAATATTTTATGCAATGACGGTCCAGCTGTAAGCATCCCGAGAACGGGGCCTTACAAGTTGGTATTAGAGCTAAAGTTTAAGAGAATTGGGTAAATATTTTCCAAAAAACCTAATCTTAAACTGAGAATGGGACGAAAGGAAAGGAATGCCAGTCCTAGTAGCTACGTGCCTGCAGGTAAAAGTTTTATGTAAGAGTTTTATGTAAGTTAATGTTAACCGGTATTATGTGTGCATGTTATGTGGCTTGTGTGCTTTTGTGTAGATTTAGATACTGATGTAGTCAGGATAGGAAATGCTTGGGGAATGAAGGGTAAAGTAAGTAGCTAATCACAACTGGCCACTATGATTAGGGACTTGCTATACTTGACATAACTTGAGCTATTACCTTGATTGACCGTGTTGGTGTTTGAATCTTGTAGTGTTCTAGATGGCTGGCGGTAGGTCTTCTGAGGCTTCATGAGGTGGTGGTCGTGGTGGACGTGGTGTTAGGCCGCGTGCACGAGGAGCAGGGCTAAGACCCTTGAGACGACTCCTGAAGAGCCAGAGTTTCATCACCAGGATGGTGAAGACGAGAGTGCCAATCTAAGAGCCTCAATGAAGGAGGCAGTAGCAGAGGAAGTCCATCAGGTCATGCAAATGATTCTGCCGACTGTAATGACCGAGGTTTTTAGAGCAGTGAAGGAGGATGAGAAGAAAGAGGCTGAGAAGAGGAGGACCGCTAGACGAGGAGGCGAGGAAGGAGGTTCAAAGGGAAGGGAGCAGCCAGAGGCTGGTATGGTTGTTTCCAGTGATGATGAGGAGGATGAGGAAGCTACGTGAGAGACTGCGAAGGGATGCGGCTATGGAGCATTCCAAAGGTGTAGGCCCCCTATGTTTGATGGAAATGGGAGTGCTGCTGATGCACAACGTTGGGTGAGAGAGAAGGAAGCGAGGATCAGAAGGTGAAGTTTGCTACCCACTCATTCATGGACTCGGGCTTGTGCTGGTGGGATAACATTGTCCAAGCCGAGGGTACCAGAGCAATCGGGAGGATAAGGTGGAAGGAGCTGAAGAGGTTGGTAATTGAGGAGTTTTGCCCTCATAGGGAGCTTGACAAAGTTTAGAGAGAGTTCCTGCAGTTCGAGGCGGGAACGATGACGCACCAAAAGTATACGATAAAGTTCAACGAGATGGCAAGGCTGGTGCCAGATCAGGTGACGCATGTGTCACGAAAGATCAAAAGGTATATTCAAGGTCTGCCAGCAGATATCCGCAGACATCTGATCACTGCCAGGCCAGGTACGTTTAGGTCAGTGGTCGACCTAGCAGGGAGGCTGTATGACGAGCGAGAGGTGGTGGCTATAATGGATGAAGAGGAGGAGCGAGGTTATGATATGAGTGGGAACGGAAGGCGGGATAATGATAATAGTGAATTTGTGGCTGGAGGTAAGACGATGAGGTTTGATGATTGGAAAAGGATAACTAAGAGGGAAGAGGTATGCAAGAAGTGTGGTAGATGCCACATGGGGGAGTACAGGTGAGGATCGAACGTCTGCTTCCATTGTGGAAGAAAGGGCTTCAGGGCGAGGGATTGTCACATGGCTAAATGTTACGACTGTGGCGAGACTAGACACAGGAGCAGAGACTGCAAGAAGTCGAGGGCAGGAAGCTCCGGTGTGAGGAAGGAGAGCAGAAGATGAAGGTCAGAGCATTCGCTATGACCGGGAGGAGGCTAGAGTGGACTCCGACGTGACGTCAGGTATATTTCTGGTAATTTAAATTTGTGCATCTATGCTTTGATGGTGGTTCTAGTAGTAGTTTCATTCCTGCTGCCTTTTGTGGTAAGTTGCACGCTAGGAGTAGAATGATCGATGAGCCCTTCGATGTAGAAATTGCTACTGGTAAGTCAACTAGGATACATGATGCCCTAGAGGATTATGCGATAAAATTGAGAGAGCACTTGTTTCCTGCTTGACTGTTCAGGACGAACTTAGGCGGATAGGCGTACACCTTCGGATGAATTAGCTAGTAGCCTATGAGACAAAACTCCGAGTGTCGCAAGAAGATGGTTTAATCTACCGCGCCCGACAAGAGTTTGGTGCCGACCTACGGCGATGGAGTAATGATGAAGGCCAGGTCGTGGAAAGGGGAATCATCCGATTCAGAGAAACAAGGAAAGCTAATACTGAGGTATAAAGGACCAATCTGAATTGTTGCTCAGGTAGGAGAAGTGGCCTATCGACTGGAGCTACCCCACGTGTTACGTGGAAGTTATCTGACGTTCCATGTATCTCGTCTAAGAAGGTGCTTAATCGATGAGGATCTGATCGTGCCACTAGAGAATACTGAGATGGACAAAGGATTCTACTACGAGAAGCAACTGGTGGCCGTTTATGATAGAAAGAAGAGAAGGGCTAAGGAGAATGGTGGTTCCACTTATGCAAGTACAGTGGAGCCCAGAAAGGGGACTAAGCCTACGTATAAGATCAAGGAAGAGGTGATACAGCATCACCCATAACTGTTTGAGAAGTGACAGGTTTCGGGGATGAAACCTATTTAAGGGGGGTGGACTTGTAACACCCCGAATTTTATTTAAAAGAAAAGAAAAGTATCTAGAAAGAAAGGAATATGGACACAAAGTGGAAGGGCTAAAGTTCTAAAAAGGACAAAACATTAATATTATTATGTTTAAAAGAGGGCATGGCTGCCCATGCCCCTACCATCCTCCTGTTCTCGGTCGAAAAGGGAAAGAAGAAAGAAGGGAAGAAGTTCTCGGTTCCTAGAGAGAGAAAGAGGAAGAAGAAGCTGAAATATTCTTCAAGGTGAGTTTTCTTGAGTATATGTTCGGTTTTAACCGAATCCACAACTTCTTGACCAAAGTTCTTGGTGTTCAGTGGTTGTTTTCGGGATTTTTAGTGCTGAAATCGTGGGGGAGCTTCAGACCTGAAGTGTTTTGCTTAAAGGTTGCTTCAGGTGAGTTTCTAGAACCCCTTTTTTACTGATTTTCAACTTCTTGGGGCTATTATGCATACCGAATAAACGTTTTAAAGAGTTAACCGTGAGTTTGCCTGTTGTTCGAATGATGTTCTATGATTTAAGGTTTTGATGTTGTTTTGGTGGTTAGAATTGTTGTTAGTATCTTTTAAGGGCCTTAGTATGTTAGATCTGTGTTTGGGTGGTGTTAGAAAGGTTTCGAGTGTTTATTGGCAGTTTAGAAATTTTCAGGAAGTTCTTATGTGCCCAACTTATCTCATGCACCTAACTGTCCTAATTCTCCCAAGGCCATGCGCCTAAATAGTAGCCATGCGCCCAGAAGGTTGTCTAGGTGCCTAAGTGTTGGTCATGTGCCCAAATAGTGGCCATGCGCCCAGAGTTGCTCATGCGCCTAAGTGTTGATGGGCCCAAGCAGGGCTCATGCGCCTGTATAGTGGTATTGCGCCTAAGCAGGGCTCATGTGCCTACATAGTGCTAATGCGCCCAGACTGTTTTATACTTAGAATTTTTGTGCTCATGCACCTGAAATGTTCCATGTGCTTCATTTTGGACTTAGGATTTTCTAAGGGGTTTTAAGAGGGAGATGTTTGAGATAGGTCCCGTTGTGGTGTGATGGCTTATGCTTGATGTATGCATGGTGATGTGTTGAGGTTTTTGATGTGTATGTGTGTGTGTGTGATGTGTTATCTTTCTTCGTTAAACGGTTTTCAAAATGTATGTATTATGTTATGTAATACGTTATGTATTATGATGTGACTTTACATGGTATGATGTATGAATGTGCATACGTAAAGTATTATGTAACGAAGTGAAAGATAATGATAAAGAAAAGTGGAACGTAATGAATGAATGAAAGTCTTGCAAGCGATGAATGGAGGTGCACGACCATGTTGTCGTCAGCTCAACTGTGTGCGGTTTAGCTAACCCGAAGGATGCACACGGGGAGTCTACCCTTGAGATAAACTCGATGGGGGTCTAATCCTTGAGGTTGACCCGAATGATGTCGTGATGCTCACCCCGGTACTGTGTCGGTCTTTGGACATGAGTCGGGGGTTTGTTTACAGGCCCTGGCACAGTATTCTTCTACGGACATGAGTCGAGGGTGTTGCAAATAGATATGGGGTCCTTGTCGCGTACCCCGATACTGTGTCGGTCTTCGGACATGAGTCGGGGGTTTGTTTACAGGCCCCGGCACAGTATTGGTCTTCGAACATGAGTCGGGGGTATTGCATGAGACAGGATCTGATTAATGGTAAAAGATGTAATGAATGAATGATGATGAAGATAATAATAAATATTATCAATGTGTACGTATTATGTGTGATCGCGTACGATTGTGAAGGTTATAACTTAACGAAAGTAAAGTATTTTATTATAAAACTAGAACTCACTCAGTGTCGCTGACTTTTTGTATGCATAATAGTTGGCAGGTATATTGTTGATGCTGAGGAGTTGTAGGCATGGATGCATAAGCTACTGGGAGCGTTTTGAGGCTGACATCCATATTTTGATATGTTATTGTCTTTTGATATGTAAAAGAATGATGTAATGTAATGAAATGACATGACATGTTTTAATTATAAATGAAAGTTTTTAAATTCCGCTGCAAAAGTAATGTATGCTTTAAATATTTTATGCAATGACGGTCCAGCTATAAGTGTCCCGGGAACGGGGTCTTACAATTCATAAAGAGCATCTACTTGAGAATGTCATTGGCAATGTAGATGTTGGTGTCAAGACAAAAAGCAGTGTGAATGAAGCAAACATGTGTTTGTTTTCATGTTTTTTCCTCAACTGGAACCAAAGAAAGTTGATAAGGCCTTAAGAGATAATATCTGGGTAGAAGCCATGCAAGAAGAGCTTCTTCAATTCGTTCGGCAAAAGGTTTGGAAACTATATGTACTTCCAAGGGGGAAGACTGCAATAGGGACCAAATGGGCTTTTAGAAATAAGAAAGATGACATGGGCATTGTTATCAAGAACAATGCAAGACTTGTGGTACAAGGGTACATATAAGAAGAGGGGATTGATTATGATGAATTCTTTGCCTCCAAAGACTCCAAGGTGTTTCAGATGGATGTCAAGAGTGCATTCCTCTATGGTGAGATTGATGAAGAGGTTTATGTCTGCCAACCTCCAGGCTTTAAAGATCCCAAGTATCCAAATCATGTATGCAAACTTGATAAAGCCCTTTATGGTTTTCATCAAGCATTAAGAAAATGGTATAAGACACTCTCTACCTTTCTCTGAAGAATGGATACACCAGGGGATCCATAGATAAAACTCTCTACAACAAAAAGGTTGAGGTGGATATCATTTTGGTACAAATATATGTTGATGATATTATCTTTGGGTCTACAAATGAGAGCTTGTGCAAATCCTTTGAAAGTCTCATGAAGTCAAAATTTGAGATGAGTTCAATGGGAGATCTCACTTTCTTTCTAGGATTGCAAGTAAAACAAACCTCTGATGGTATCTTTATAAATCAATCTAAGTATGTTCAGGACATCTTAGTAAGATTTCAAGCTATTGATGCTAAGACTACTAAAACTCCAATGTCAAAGACATGTTCATTAACTCCTGATCTTGAGAGGAAGCAGTTGACCAGCAACAGTATAGAGCCATCATTGGATCTCTTATGTATCTTACAGCTAGCAGACATGATATCATGTTTGCCACATGTCTGTGTTCAAGATTTCAAGCTGATCCAAAAGTGTCACATCTAATGGCTTCCAAGAGAATTTTGAAGTATCTCAAAGGAGAACCTAAGTTGGGATTATGGTATCCTAAGAGTGCTGACTTCAATCTCTATGGATATACAGATATTGATTATGGAGGATTCAACATCAACAAGAAGTCCACCTTAGGAGGATGTCAATTTCTAGGAGAGAGATTGGTTTTATGATAACGCAAAAAATAAAACTTTGTCTTCAAATCAACTGCTGAAGCAGAGTACATTGCTGCATAAAGTTGTTGTACTCAGGTGCCGTGGATCCAAACTCAACTTTCATATTATGGAGTAACCTTCATGAATACTCCAATTCACATTGACGACAACAGTGCCATCTCAATCAATAACAATCCTGTTCAGAATTCAAAGACAAAGCACATTGACATCATGTATCATTTAGAGATTGTGCAGATAAAAAATCATTAAATTAATTAAAGTCCATACAAATTAATAGTATTCAGATCTATTTACAAAGGCTTTTGATAAATCAAGATTTAAATATCTTGTATATGCTATTGTGATGATAAACTTTAAATAACTAAATGATTTAAATTAATGATATCTAAAAACTTTGTATAGAAATGCTTTTTTTGATAAAATGGGTAAAACTGTGTATCTGCTGAAAATTGCAAATCAACAAATAAATACGTATCTACTAAATATCAGCAGATATCGGTGTCAGCAAATAACTGGGCAAAGCGGGTATCTATCGAATGGGAAGATTCAGCATATAGGATGAATTCAGCACATGTTTTTGAAAAAGATCCAGTAGGTCCCACTTTCATCTTCCGATATGTAGTGGTGCCAGAGAAGTTACCTGAAAAGACTGGTTCATCATCTTACACCGTCGATTTTACAGTTATGATGGTAAAACATTTTGAAATTCACATTTTTATATATTATCCATAACTGTTAAAATCAAAGATCTTCCCACCATTATCATTTTCAATCTTTCTCACAAAGCAAACCGTTAAACCTTCAATCTCTCAAAGTCCTACCAAAATCAATAAACTTTCAATGGCCGCTCAAACTCAAACCCTAGAATTCCGTCCAAACCACAACATCAACACATCACTTCAACCCATAGGTGATGAGGTCTATGAACCTGTTCTTCAATTTCTAAGGAATAACAACTATGCTTTTGCCATCACAATAGACCCGATGATCTGTGAGTCTCACATCAGGGAATTCTGGACCACATGCTCTATACAAAGGGAACATGAAGTGAAGGTCCTCATGCGATAGTGCAAGGGAAGAAGGTCACCATATCATGCGCCAAAATTCGTCAACATCTGAAGTTGAAAGAATCATCCTTCCAACATCCAAAGAAGTGGTCAGAGCAACCTTCAAGGAGATGGGATATTAAAGACCTCTCCCGATGTCAACCTTTTCCAAATCACTGGTATATCATAATTGGAAAATCATCCTTCATATCTTCCTAGACTGTCTGTCCAACAAGTGGAGAGGATAGGACCAAAACAACACTTAGAATATTTTGAAGTACATTTGAAGAAGTCTTCCAAAGACCTTAAGGAGCAGAAGGAAGTGAAGTTTTGGTAGCATCAGCCTAGGGGGAGTTTGTTAGATCATATGAGGCTGGTGCAACCAAAACAACACTTAGAATATTTTGAAGTACAGTTGAAGAAGTCTTTCGAAGCTAAAGCTGCTCTTCCAAAAACAAGTTGAAGATCTTCAAAAGCTTAAGTATGAAGAACTTCCGAAGGAAAACTAAGTCTTCCGAAATTAAGTAGTTTTCCTTCCGAAGTACATGAAGAACTTCTGAAGGTAGAACCAAGTCTTCTAAAGTATATGAAGACCAAGTAATTCTTCTTCCAAAGCATTCACACTTAGAAGATCCAAGACAAAGTCTTCCGAAGAATGAAGTCACGAAGACTTGCAGAAGACTTGGAATAAGTTGATTCTTCCAAAGTATAAATGGCCTCGGAAGAACTTATTCTTTCAAAGCCATTTTGCCTTCGAAAGAATCAACTATGAACCAGTGGACATAAGTATGGGCTATCTGACATCCGCTGACAACTTTGATACACTGCATGGCACTTTCCCACTCCCATGTAGTTGACCATACTTTAATCCACTATTCACCTTTATCAGTTAGTACAGTTACCATACTTAGTTGGTGACAAAAGGTAAGTCGTGGACCTGTCATGACTACCTAATCTAGGATATTATATTACCTTATATACTTTACTTCTAGCAATGTAGTATTTGCTTAGCGGTAAATTCTAGCTGGTTTTCCAAGTATAACCGGCTGTAGATAGTAGTATATATAGTTTCTCATTGTAACTTAAGTAACCATGCTTCTAAGAGTCTTGTAATACTAAGTTGAGAAGTAATATATACAAGTATCTTGAAAATCATTCTTGTGTTCATTAACTTATTATATTATTGTCAACTTAGTTAGAGATTTCGCTTCATTAACCTAGTGAGACTTAGTGAGTTTGTGAGATACAAAACTTGTGTTGAGAGACCAACACTGATCCTGTAATTGGTATCAGAGCTTTTTAGGCTCTTGATTGTGAGATCTAACCATCCCAAATCACCCTCGTTTCTTCACACTTACTTACTTCACTCAAATGGGTCTTAACCAAAAGTTTTCTGAGTCTGAGATGGGAACCATGACCAAGGCTCCTATCATCACCCCTGATGATTTTGGAACTTGGTTCAAACGTATTGAAGGTTTTATCAAGTATCAAGACAGCCGCATGTGGAGATCTGTCACTCATGGTCCTTACAAGCCAAAGGTGGCAGATCCGGCTGGTAATGGTGCCATGAGAAAGCTGTTGAAGACTACTCCGATAGAGACTTCAAGAAGATGGACATCAACTACAAAGCGATGACCTTGTTGCTTACTACTATACCAAACTCCATAATGGCAGGCTTTAAGCAATGGAAAACAAAGGAAAACAAGAAGGATATGCTGAAGCAGAAGTTTGAGAACTTCACTTATGTTGTTGGTGAGACCTTGAGCCAACAATACTTTAGGTATATGGACTTGATCACCTCTCTTCAGACTATGGGAGTTGTTCTTGAGAAAAGAGACATAGTCAGAAAGTTCATGAGTGGACTTTTTATTATGTCTCAATCAAGAGAACTGAAAATCTCAACACCCTCACTATGACTGAACTGTATGGAATCCTTGATGGATACTGTATGGAGATAGAGAAATCTCAACACTCTCACTATGACTGAACTGTATGGAATCCTTGATGGATACCGTATGGAGATAGAGACTCAAAAGAGACACCAGATGAACAGACCCTCAAATCCTGCAGTCAACAATGCTCTACATGTTGCTAAAGGATCAAGAACTCCCCAGCCTCAGTTGTACCTGAACTACCCCCAACAGCCATCATCCTCTTCCGGGCCATACATCACTTTCCCTAAGACACCCATGTCTTAACAGGCTCAACACACTCCCTTCCAGGATAGTTGTGCTTTTGTTTCAAGGAGTGAGCACTCTGGAGATATTCAATACTGTTTTGATGATCTAGAGTGTTTCAGCCCAGATGATGTTAAATATATGGACATTGTCTAGCAAATGGCTCTTTAACCTACAGAGCAAAGAAATTCTTTAAAAGAACCGGAAGGCAGTTTCCTCAGAACCCAACTAATAGCAAATTCAGGTTTGATAAGAGCAAGGCCAAATGCTACAACTGTAACTAGCTTGGTCACTTTGCTAAGGAATGTAAAGCTCTAAGATATAATCCTAGAGCAGCTCAAGCCTCCCAACATTCTGCTACCTCAAAGGCTGCAACCAAACCCACTAAGCCACAAAGTACTGCTATTGCTCAAGAGGTTGACTGGAGCTTTATGGTGCAAGATGTCACTTCTGCTCAAGCTCTCGTGGCTGGAACTGAAGACAGTAAGGTATATGAACATCTCTGTACTCCAGCCTGTATTGCTAAGGTTAAATTGTATCAGGACTACAACTTGGAAATTAGATCTGATATTGAGTCCTTAAATATCCTAAAATCTGATTTTAAGAGAGCAAAATCTGACTATAAGCTCAAAATAGAAGAGTTAGAGAAAAATGTGTCCTCTTTAAATCATGAACATACCAACTATAGGACTCAAATAAAAGATCTAATATCCAAGTTGACTGAAGCTCAAGCCCAGCTAGTCATAGCTAAAGCTAAAGCAGAGAAGTATGCTATTCAAGAGCATAACTTCAACACCATTATAGCATCATCCTCCCACTCGAAGGTATGCTATCAAAACAAAAGTGTATTAGGATCCAATGAAATTGCTCCACCATACTCTCTTGTGTCTATTAGACAGCCAAGATGTGATACAGATGAGCAAGAGGTTCCAACTGCTGACCCACTACCTAGTGAGCAGAAGAATGATTCAATAATGGAAACCACCACAGGGAAGGATAAGGTAGAAAACCTCATCCCCACAGTTGATAAATCCTTTACCACCAAAGCCAGAAAGAATCAAATCAGGGCAGCAAGAAAAACTACCAAAAAGGTGGCTGAGACTAAGATGAAGACAGACACAAGGCAAAAGGGTGTTTTCATCTCAGCCGGAGTCCAAGTGGTTGAAAGTTCTAATTCAGGAAAGAAGAGTAGTACCAGCACTCCTATCTAGCTGAAGGATCAGAAATTAAAAGGAAAGGCTGTTGAAGAAGAGAAGAAGTGCAAGAAACAACAGCCCACATGTCCCACCAAGAATAATATTGAGTGCATAATCTGTGGCCTGCATAACCACACGGTTACTACAATCTAGCAAGCATACATTATGCAACCAATGTTAAGAAAGAAGGAGTCAAGGATGGTTTCATATTTGGACCTTACCATATGGTCCAAGTGTTAAGGAAAGGAAAGCTTGTTTCAGAAGCCAAGTTTCTTTCGAAAGAAACTCATTCTTCCGAAAGGAAAATAGCTTTGGAAGACAAGCCAAAGAACAAACAAACAAAACAAAAACATTTCCTTGAAACTTTCCAAGAAGAAGACTGCTTTGGAAGAAAAGGTGGTGAAAACTTCTTCCGAAAAGAAAGAAGCCTCGGAAGCAAGTCATGCGGCACAAGCCTCCTCAGGCTCGTCAACACAAGTCAACCATAGGATGGAATGGAAGACCAGAAAAGATTCTGTAGCCCAAACCTCTTCTTCACAAACTATAATTGAGCCCCCATGCATATAATTTGGTTTAGTTATATCATCTGCATTGGAAGAACCCAAGACCAACAAGGCTTGGGTTTCCAACAATAACTAATCATTTCACCTTATGTGCAGGGACATCCTCATGACAAGAATAAAAATGTCTGGATTATGGACAGTGGTTGCTCCAGGCAAGTGACAGGGAACAGATCTCTCCTACAATAATTTGAACATTTTGATAGAGGTCCTGTTCAGTTTGAAGGTGAAGCCGAAGGATACATTTCTGGTAGAGGTAGTGTATCCAATGGTAAGTTAAACATTAACAAGGTAAACTTTGTCAAACAGCTTGAACACAATCTCTTGAGTGTTTCTTAATTCTATGATCAAAAGCACCAAATGCTTTTCATGGAACATGAGTGCATTATCCTCAAACCCGAGATGACAATTCCTCAGGAATTGATGCTTCTTAGATCTCCCAGGAGAGGGGATATGTACAAGCTTGATATGAACAATGCTTCTCCACTGGTTGAAATATCATGCTTTCTTACCAAAGCTAATGGTGATGAGTCAACTCTTTGGCATAAAAGAATGTGCCATGTTAATTTTAAAACCATGAATAAGCTGGTTAAAAATAATTTAGTACATGGTGTGCCTAAAAAGGAATTTTTCTATAAAGATAACTGTGTTGCTTACCTGAAAGGAAAGCAACACAAGGTTTCTCACAAATCCAAAGAGGTTATCTCCATCACCACTCCATTACACTTATTGCACGTGGATCTTTTTGGTCCCATAAGTATAATGAGCATTGGAAGGAAATCATATTGTCTTGTGATTGTTGAGGATTTTAAAAGATTTACATGGGTATTATTTTTAAGAACTAAAGATAAAACGGCTGAAACTTTAAAATGATTTATTCTTAAAATTGAAAATCAAAAGGATCACAAGGTAAAAATCATTAGAAGTGATCAAGGGACTGAGTTTAAGAATCAAGTTCTTGACTCATTCTGCAACTCAAAAAGGATCGCCAGACAAGATAGTGCTCCTAGAACTCCTCAACAAAATGGTGTTGCTGAGAGGAGGAACAGGACACTTATTGAGGCTGCAAGAACTATGATAGCTGATTCAAAGCTGCCTCTAACTTTCTGGGCAGAGGCAGTCAGCACTGCATGCTATGTGCAGAACAGGGTTCTCATTACTAAGCCCCATGGAAAGACCCCATATGAGTTATGGAACAAGAGGCCACCGTTCATTGGCTTTCTTAGGTCCTTTGGCAGCAGGTGTACCATACTCAACACAAAAGACAATTTAGCAAATTTGCTGAAAAGACGGATGACGCTATCTTTATTGGATATTCCTCAACCTCTATTGCTTATAGAGTGTATAATATTAAAAAATCAACAACTTGAGGAATCATCCAACATTGTTGTAAATGAGGACACTCCTTGTGTTAGAGGGAATGGCCCTGATCATATCTTCAATTTAGAATTGTTTCCGAACTATTCTAAACCATCTTGTGAGAATGTTTCAGCTGGAACAGGAACTCAAAGTGACATCTATGAAGATCAAATGTTTGAGTTACCCAGACCTATTCCCAGTTCTCTAAGAGGAATTGAAGAACAAGCTCCTACTACTAGAAGTCTTGAAAGCTTGAACATCTCAGGAAATCATGGAGCTTCAACAAGTTGTCAGCCAACTGAGCCTCAAAACTCATCAGCTGAGAACTCCAGCATTCAACACCAAGCTGATTAAGACAAGAATATGGAGGAACAGGCAACTGTAGATATTACTTCTCAGCAAAATATTATTGATGCTGTCACACATTCATTCAATCAGTCCTCATTGAATGAGTGTGAGACATCAGCTGGTCATGGTGTTCAAAACCCTAAGCAAAACATCTCAAACTTGGATCTATATATGCAACTAGATGTGATTCCCAGGCTCAGGATACACAACACTCACCCAGCTAAGAACATCATTAGGGATGTCTCAAAAGGTGTGAGAACAAGAAGTCAAACCTATAATGGGAATGTCTGCTTGTACTCATGCTTTCTCTCTCAAATGGAACCAAAGAAGGTAGAAGAAGCCCTCAAGGACAACAATTGGATTAAAGCTATGCAAGAGAAGTTGCTTCAGTTCAAGAGGCAAAAGGTATGGAACTTGTGTCCATTGCCACCTGGCCAAGTCCCCATTGGCACCAAGTGGGTGTTCAAAAATAAGAGGGATGATAGAGGTTTGATCATCAAGAACAAGGTAAGACTTGTTGTTCAAGGATACACACAGGAAGAAGGAATAGATTACACTGATGCCTTTGCACCTGTTGTAAGACTTGAGGCTGTAAGAATCTTCCTTGCTTTTGCAATATCCAAGAACTTCACTGTCTATCAACTTGATGTCAAATGTGCATTTTTATATGGGGATATTGATAGAAAAGTCTATGTGTGTCGGCCACCTGGATTTGAAGACCCACAGCACCCCAACTATGTGTGCAAACAAGATAAAGCTCTCTATGGGTTGCATCAAGCACCTAGGCTATGGTATGAGACCCTATCTCAGTTTCTTCTTAGGAATGGCTACACCAAAGGCACCATAGACAAGACATTGTTCATAAAGAATTCCAGGAAGCACATGCTGCTTGTTCAAGTCTATGTTGATGACATCATATTTGGTTCCTCAAATGACCAAATGTGCAAAGACTTTGAAAGCATCATGAGGAAGAAGGTTGAGATGATTTCAATAGGAAAGATGGATTTCTTCCTTGGAATTCAAGTGAAGCAGATGGAAGAAGGGTTCTTCATCAATCAATCTAAGTATGTCAAGGACATCTTAGAGAGATTTGAAATGAAAGATTGTAAGCCAGCCAAGACACCCATACCCAGAAATCACAATCTTTGTCCTGATTTCGAGGGGGAGGATACTGATCAGCATCAGTACAGGGTGATTATTGGATCTCTGATGTATCTCACTGCAAGTAGACCTGATGTCATGTTTGCAACCAGTATCTGTGCAAGATATCAGGCTGCTACCAAGAGAATTCTTATTTACCTTAAAGGAGCTCCCAAACCGGGTCTCTGGTATCCTAAGAATAAGGACTTTAATCTCTATAGGCACACTGACAGTGATTATGGTGGCTGTAACATCAACAAGAAATCCATATCCGGAGGATGTCAATTTCTTGGTGGAAGGATTATCTCCTGGCAATGCAACAAGCAATCATGTGTCTCAACATCAACTGCTGAAGTTGAATACATTGCTGCTGCGAGCTGTTGTGCTCAATTGCTATGGATTCAGAATCAGATGCTGGACTATGGTTTCAACTTCATGCAGACTCCTATCCCCATAGACAACAAGAGTGTCATTTCTATCACAGAAAATCCAGTCAAGCACTCCAAGACAAAGTATATCGACATCAGGTATCATTTTACTAGAGATATTCATGAGAAAAATCTAATAAAGCTAGTCAAAGTGAATTCAAATGAACAATATGCTGACTTGTTCACCAAAGCCTTTTATGAACAAAGATTTAAATATTTAATTACAACTATTGGGATTATTAATATTGACTAGATCTTCTTTTTTGAATTTTTTTTTAAAATATGTATTGTCTATGTTATCTAACTACAATCTAAGCCTTGTTACGAAAAGGCTTTCTTTAAAAAAAATCTAAGTGTAAATACTTCCGAAGAGAAATTTTGTTGGGTTCCTTACAAGTTTATCAAAGTAGTTGAACCATTTTAAACATCAAAACGCAGCGGATATAATGGATTTAAAAACTTGTTTTAGATGCTGAAAATAAACCATTTTATTTTCAAGAAAACAAACCCAAGAACAAGGATCATATATATGTGAAAAGAAGTGCTATCAAAAACCAACCATAGGATGTTCTTGAATACTACCTTTCAAGAACAAGGAAGTTAGATACGGATGAGAGGAGGGAGATGATGCTTCTTAAACGTCTAGTCTTCAAAAGAGAAGACCTCAAGCTTGTATACCCACATGCTCTTGCAAAACACCAAACTAGTTAGGAAGTTAACACCCAAAACCTTCTTCAAAGGACTCTAGATCCGTAAATAGGAGAAGAGCAAAATTGGAGAAGAAGGAGTTCTTGCATGTGTGAGAGAGAAAGTCTGGTTGAGTGTATCTTCAAAGTCATTAAAGTCTTGTATTAAAACAAGACAAGGAATCCCAAGACACCCACATGGGGCGGCCGAGATTTTTAAAATGGTTTCCCACCATTTTAAAATTTTCACTTTTAATTAAAAGTTACAAGTTTATAAAATTAAACCCCCTTTTAATTTTATAACTTAACACACTTTTATTTATTGTTATTTAACTAATTTAAATAACAATACAAATGATATCTCATGAACAAAACACCCATATAGTTTGTTCTATCTCAAATGCAATAATTTAGAAAATCCATTTTCTAAATTGGTGTCAATATTTATTTGCTTGATCATATCAACAAATAAATATTTATCGGTGTTTGCCTAGCTTGTTATTGGGTATGACCCGATTTGGATCATAACGTACCAACCACATCAATCTTGTATGAGTCTTGGGCATATAAGATCCAACAATCTCCCACTTGCACAAGATTCATAAAAGATTGATGCAAGCAGTAAATACCGCCTAACAACGGTTCACTACCCTTAATACGTATGACTAAGAGCCATTCAATAACATCATCCCCTTCAAGTATCTTACTCGAAAATGTTTTAGGTGAATCAATCATCTATCCTTTTGTCACAGATGTCATGTTAAATCTTAGAGACATAGAATGATCATTCTCCATTGACTTAACTTAAGCAGGCCTTAGACATCTTACTCTCAACGAATAAGAGGGACAAATCCCATCTTGATTACATACATCTCTCACAATCACCTCGTGCTATACCTGAATTTAGTCTTATGTACTGTCGTGTTTCAGAACATCGAAGAACTAAGTCAAAGTATAATACCCGGTGAATATCAAGACCCAATATGTATCTCAGGTCAGAGGATACCAAATGATATTCGTCTTTACTCAAATTTACTTATGACCAATCAAGAAGATTCCATGTAGTAATATTTGAGACGCGGGTCAGTCCAATATTTGTATCCCACAAATATCTATGAACTTTGGTAGCAACCCTTTGCTCTATATTCATCCATATGAATATCAACCAATCCAAGTTCATAATAGTCTTACCCTCATACTTGTTCCCACGAGTATGAACGACTACGAACGTTTAGAGTAAATAATTTACTCATGGATTAAACATGCAAAATTGGAACATTAGTTGAAGCATTATAACCAAATAATTCATTCAAATAATCAAAGGTTCCAATATCCAAATATAAAATTACAAGATCAAATCCAGTCACTAGAGTATCGAAGTCCCATGGCACAAATATGACCTTCATGCTTTGCCTTTTCAAGGAGCTTCGTGAGTGGATCCGCAATGTTCTGATTCGTGTGAACTTTACGAATACATATCTTTCCCTTTTCAACTTCATCCCTTATGTAGTTGAATCTCCGCTCAATGTGCCTAGTCTTTTGATGTGCATGGGGTTCCTTGATTTGAGCAATCGCACCCTCATTATCACAAAGAATTTCTAGGGTGTGCATGGGGTTCCTTGATTTAAGCAATCGCACCCTCATTATCACAAAGAATTTCAAGGGGGTCCTGAATAGAAGGGACAACCCCTAGATCGGCAATGAATTTCTTCAACCATGCAGCTTCTTGAGCTGCTAATGAAGCAGCGATGTATTCTGACTCTGTAGTTGATAATGCCACCACATCTTGTTTAGAGCTCTTCCAAGAGACTTCTCCTCCATTTAGGATGAAAATGTATCCCGATTGTGATCGTGAGTCATCCCGATCAGTTTGGAAACTCGCATCCGTGTAACCTTTTACCACGAGTTCCTCCTTACCAGATCCATAGATTAGGAACATATCTTTAGTCCTCCTTAGGTACTTAAGTATGTTCTTAATAGCCATCCAATGACTATTTCCAGGATTTTGCTGGTATCGACTTGTCATGCTAAAAGCGCATGACACGTCCGGCCTAGTGCATATCATTGCGTACATGATGAATCCTATAGCAGATGCATACGGGATTCCCTTCATTTTATCTTGCTCATCCTTTGAGCTTGGACATTGAGTCGTACTCAATATCGTTCCTCTTTGAATAGGTACCGTACCTTTCTTAGAGTTCTCCATCTTGAACCTTTTCAAGATCTTATCAATGTATGCACTTTGATTTAAACCTATCAACCGCCTTGATCTATCCCTATAGATCTTTATTCCCAAAATATAGGCAGCTTCACCAAGATCCTTAATGGAAAAACAGCTTCCAAGCCAGTTTTTTATACCTTCCAAGGTTGGAATGTCATTTCCAAATAGTAGGATGTCATCGACATACAATACTAGGAAAGTGATGATGCTCCTACTAGCCTTTTTATACACACAAGCCTCATCAGCATTTCTGATGAACCCAAATTTAATTACCTCTTCATCAAAACGATGATTCCAACTTCTTGACGCTTGCTTCAATCCATAGATTGATTTCTTTAACTTGCATACTTTGTTAGGATGTTTTGGGTCGATAAAACCTTCAGGCTGAACCATATAGACATCTTCCTCAAGATATCCATTTAGAAAAGCGGTTTTGACATCCATTTGCCAAATCTCATAATCATAATGAGCAGCAATGGCAAATAATATCCTAATAGACTTTAGCATTGCAACTGGAGAGAAGGTCTCATCATAATCAACCCCTTGAGTTTGAGTGAAACCTTTTGCTACAAGTCTAGCTTTATAAGTATCCAAGTTTCCATGCATATCGGTTTTCTTCTTGAAAACCCACTTACTTCCAACTACCTTGGAGTTAAGCGGTGGTATAACCAAGTCCCATACTTGGTTGTCATACATGGATTGCATCTCAATGTTCATGGCTTCAAGCCATTTGTCACAATCCAAATTGGACACTGCATCATGGTATGTGATTGGTTCATCGGAATCAACCACATAGCACCCATCCATGAAAAATCCATATCTTTCAGGTGGATTACTAGTTCTTCCAGATTTGCGAACGTTTTGTGTGTATTGATCAACCATTTGATCATTCTCAATATCCTCATGTTGAGAGCTAGTGTCAACCAAACGTGTATCGGGTTGTGGTTCTTGATCCTCCTCAAGATCCATTGTTCTACTGCTAGCTCCTTCCATAAGGAACGTGGCTTCCAAGAACTCACCCTTCTTGGCAACAAACTCCTTTTGTTCCAATGGATCATAGAAATAGTATCTAATAGAATCTCTAGGATATCCAATAAAGATACACTTAGTGGAACGACTTTCTAACTTGTTTGAGGTGTGAGTCTTTACATAAGCCTCACATCCCCACACCTTTAAATATGATAGAGATGGAACCCTTCCATGCCATATTTCAAAAGGTGTCTTTTCCACTTTCTTGGTTGGGGCCATATTCAAAATACGGGCTGCAGAGAGCAAAGCGAAACCCCAAAATGATAGAGGCAATGAGCTTCTAGCCATCATAGATCGAACCATATCCAATAGAGTTCGATTTCTCCTTTCGGACACACCATTGTGTTGTCGTGTTCCAGGTGGAGATAGTTGTGAGATAATCCCACAACTTCTAAGATGATCTCTAAAAGCATCATTTAGGTATTCACCTCCTCTATCGGTGCAGAGAATTTTTATTGATTTGTTGAGTTGATTTTCTACTTCATTTTGGAAGGTTTTGAACATTTCAAAAGCTTCATCTTTGCATCTTAACAAGTACACATACCCATACCTACTATAGTCGTCGGTGAAGGTAATGAAGTATCTTTCATTATACCTAGTTATTGGCTTAAAAGGACCACATACATCCGAATGTATGATACCTAATAAATCTTTTGCCCTTTCGGTTTTGCCACTAAAAGGTGCCTTAGTCATTTTGCCTTGTAAACAAGATTCACATACATCAAATGAATCATATTCATTTGCTTTTAAAAGACCATTCTTTTGAAGTGTTTGTATGTGCTTCTTGTTTATATGACCAAGATGGCAATGCCAAAGATAGGTGTCACTCAAATCTAATTTGAGCTTCTTGGTGGTGGTTTGGTACAACGAGCTATCATATAATGTGTTTTCACGAACCAATTCATAAATACCATTAATAGGAGTAGCTTTAAAATAAAAGATGTCATTTAAAGAAACATGAATTTCATTTTCAATAAACGTCAAAACATAACCATATTGTCTTAATTGGGCAACTGAAATAATGTTCCTAGTCAAACTAGGAGCGTACAAAACATTGTTCAAAATTGCTTCCAAACCATTTGGAAGCTTTAGGATGTAGTCCCCTCGGGCTTCAACTTGAACTTTTGCCCCATTGCCCATGTAGAGGCTAACATCCCCTTTATTGAAGTCTTTACTTCTTTTGAACCCTTACAACAAATTGCAAATATGAGTCCCACATCCGGTATCCAATACCCATGTGTTAGAGGATATTATATTGAGATCAATATGAATCATGAAAATTGTATCTGAGGTCTGCCCGGCATCCCTCTTAGCTTTCAACTCTTTGAGATGGACAGGACAATTTCTTGCCCAATGTCCAATCTCCCCACACTTGAAGCATGGGTCATCAGAAGCAACCTTTTGCTTCTTCTCTGCTGGTTTTGGTGGTGGCCCTTTTACCATTCCCTTTCCTTTTCTCCCAACATACCCTTTAACTTTAGCAACACTTGCCTTGGATGCGGGGTGAGGCCTCTTCTTGTTTCCACCTTCATTGATGGTGAGAACGGGTAAACTCCTTTTACCCATGGCTGCCTCGGCTGTTTTGAGCATAGAGTGAAGCTTAGTTATGTTCTTGTCCCAACCATTCATGTTATAATTCATAACAAAATTGTCAAACCTTTTTGACAAAGAGTTGAGGATCAAATCCGTAGCCAACTCTTTCGAAACGGGACAATTCAACCTTTCGAGGCGGTCTATGTGGCTCTTCATCTTAAGTACATAAGACGAGACCGATTGGGTATCATCCATACAACATGAATGGAGTGCTCGAACCGTTTCGAAGTGCTCTACCCTTGCTTGTTGTTGGAACGTTTCCTTCAACTGGGTTATCATGTCGTATGCTCCGTGATGTTCGTACTCCTTTTGGAGATCCGAAGTCATGCTTGCCAACATGAGACAAGACACTTGGACCAAGTCCTCAGTGTATTTCACCCAATTCATATAGGCCTCTTCATCTTCCTCATTCGGTTCATCGGGAATCGGATCGTCTAAGATATATGACCGTTTCTCTTGCTTGAGAACAATTCTCAAGTTTCGAAACCAATCAATGAAATTGTTATGGTTTAGATCCTTTTTGAGAATGCTTCTTAGTGATAGGGTATGAGCGGACGGAATATCATTATTTTCATTATTAATGATGGCCATCTACAAAATTTAACAAAGTTCAATTTTAGTATTTATGATATTATCATATTTAATTATTAATACTCTATTATGTGTCAAACACAAATTAAATTTCTAGAATCCAACGTTACATTTAAATAGTGGTTAGGTGACCTTTATCCCATTATTTAAATTAACAAGGTAGTCAACGTTTGACAATTGCAACCCTTTGCAACTTCTAGAGGTATGGGATCGACTTAAACATCATATGTATAGTCGGCATGTTTATCCCATCAACACCTTTTGTAAACCACAATGTAGGTGATCCATTTAACATGGTTTGCAAATCAAGTTACCCTACTTACACACACATGTGAGTTTACCAATATAAGTGGTTAGGTGATCTTTATCCCACAAATATGGCATTCCCACTTCAAATCACTAGTTCCCTCAAAATGGTTAGGTGACCTTTATCCCATTAAGAGTTTTCAAGTGACTCAAGTGTTGTGTAAGAGGACGGTGTTAAACTTGTTAGCAAAAGACATTTTAAGATTTCATAATTCTAGTTTAGAAAACTCAATGTACCTTGTATTTGCATGCTTTCAAATACATGGTACCCTATGGTTCTTTTAATAAAACCCTTTTTATTAAAATCAATAATCCTTTTAATAACCTTTTATTAACCACTTAATGATAAGAACCATTTAATTTCAGCTTGTTATGTTTATAAATTTGTTTGTTATGCATATCCATATATCAAACATCCAACATAAAACAAACAACCAAACAAGCACAACCATTCAATCATAAGTGCATAACCATAGCCACTAAGGTGACCACACTTGTTTGGCATCACAAGTGTTGTCATTTGGTCTCTCCTAAGGGTTAATAACAACACATCAAAGAGTCCATGAACTCCCACTTGAAACCACATCCAAAAGGCTTCAAGTGTCCATGTCTTTGTGCCCTTCCTTTGTGCCTTCCTTTGAGTCTCTAACTTGTGCATCTTCTTTTACAAAAAACATGTCCTAATACAATTTTTCTAATAAAAGAAATGCACCTAATCTATTTATTACATAACCAATGAATAAATAAATTACAACCCAAAAGATACAAACACCAAAATTATTATTACAACCCTTTAATGAATAAAACCAAACATGACAAAACACATTCATCCAAATCCAAAACACAAGAGGTCAAGGCTATGTTATGCACCAAAATATGTAACAAATACAACATCCAAGAACAACTATGAACTCCCTTTTTAACCCTTAAAGTTTCGGCCAACATAAACCAAAACTTTAGGGTTTTGTCCAAACAAAACAATCACCGACTTGATGTTAATCTTTCAAGGTTTATACTAAAGAATGTGATATAAAACTTTGAAAGATAAGGGATTCATACATCCACAACAAAACAGCCCCTAATGGGTTGAAAAAGTCCAACAAAACTAACTTTTCTTGGACTTTAGAAGCAAGTTTTCCATATAACCGGCTCTAGATGCCATTGTTGGGTTCCTTACAAGTTTATCAAAGTAGTTGAACCATTTTAAACATCAAAACGCAGAGGATACAATGGATTTAAAAACTTGTTTTAGATGCTGAAAATAAACCATTTTATTTTCAAGAAAACAAACCCAAGAACAAGGATCATATATATGTTAAAAGAAGTGCTATCAAAAACCAACCATAGGATGTTCTTGAATACTACCTTTCAAGAACAAGGAAGTTAGATACGGATGAGAGGAGGGAGATGATGCTTCTTGAACGTCTAGTCTTCAAAAAAGAAGACCTCAAGCTTGTATACCCACAAGCTCTTGCAAAACACCAAACTAGTTAGGAAGTTAACACCCAAAACCTTCTTCAAAGGACTCTAGATCCGTAAATAGGAGAAGAGCAAAATTGGAGAAGAAGGAGTTCTTGCATGTGTGAGAGAGAAAGTCTGGTTGAGTGTATCTTCAAAGTCATTAAAGTCTTGTATTAAAACAAGACAAGGAATCCCAAGACACCCACACGGGGCGGCCGAGATTTTTAAAATGGTTTCCCACCATTTTAAAATTTTCACTTTTAATTAGAAGTTACAAGTTTATAAAATTAAACCCCCTTTTAATTTTATAACTTAAACACACTTTTATTTATTGTTATTTAACTAATTTAAATAATAATACAAATGATATCTCATGAACAAAACATCCATATAGTTTGTTCTATCTCAAATGCAATAATTTAGAAAACCCATTTTCTAAATTGGTGTCAATATTTATTTGCTTGATCATATCAACAAATAAATATTTAGCGGTGTTTGCCTAGCTTATTATTGGGTATGACCAGACTTGGATCATAACGTACTAACCACATCAATCTTGTATGTGTCTTGGGCATATAAGATCCAACAAATTTACCCTCGGAAGAAATCTTTAACCATCTTCCGAAGGCAAATTCCTTTGCATAACTATTATCTTCCGAAGAGTTTTTAGCCTCAGAAGAAAAATTGATCATAGATCAAGTTTACTTCCAAAGCTTACTAACTCCTATTCTCGAAAGAAGATTTTACTCTCGAAAGCAAACTTGTCATTGAGACATGGTTTGCTTTCGGAAGCAAAAATGGCTTCGGAAGACAATATTGAGAAACACAAGTGTTTTTCTCTTGGAAGCAAGTTTACCTTCGAAAGAACATCTTTACTATGTAATAGAAATCTTTAGGCCCCACTCTGTAAAAAGTAAGATTTTATTGATGATTGTTGGAATATTTTAAATGTTTTATCTTACCGCCTCTGTCAAATCGAAACCTAAACTGTCCTTTCACCTTATCGGTTTGCTTTCTAACCTCCATTTAAAATTTCCGACTCTCTTTCTTTACTTTCTTTACCACAGAAAAAGCCCCAAATTACCACCATCTTCTTCATTCACTCTCAAATTCCTTCAATCCTATCGTACCTCTTAATAATGGCCCTAAATCCCCAACATAATCAGGTCGCTATCCTTGATTCTTCAAAGAATGTCGACTTTGCCCCTATCATCGAATTTCTGTCTCAATCAGCATACTTCATTGCCCTCACCGTTAACCCCACCATCTACTCTAACCACATGGCTGAATTCTGGGCCAATGGTCAAGATGAAACACTAAATGGTGAAAAGGTCATCAGATCGAGGATCTGTGGACAGGAGATCACCATTGCTGAATCAACCATCAGGGAGCATCTGGAGCTTCATGATGAGGGAGCCCCTACTGAATTCCCCAAATCTGAGTTGGAAGACACTTACACTCAAACGGGATATGGCGGCGATGTGCACAAGTCTACAGTCTACAAGTTTAACTTCTCCTATAATTGGAAGTTCTTGCTACATATCGTCCTGCACTACCTATCCAACAAATCCGGGGGATGGGATTAAATCCCATATGATTTGGGTTGCCTAGTCCATGGGTTGGTAAAGGGCCTGTGCTTCAACTACTCAAGATATGTGTTGAATAACTTAAGAGGCAACCTCACCCGGGATCCATTCTACATGTATCCCCAGTTCATTCAGCACATAATCAACTGTGAGCTAGACCAAGACAGATTACAATGTGCAGATGTTCTACTGGTCCATCACATGCGGCCTGGTATCTTCAAAACTTTGAAGATGGTGTCCACCAACTTCTCTGGAAGATTCACTGATCTTCTTCCAGGTATGCGCGAGCCAATGGCTCCTGGTGACATCCCTGGAAGCCCAGCAGGTGATGAACCCACACCAGACACCACCACTCAAATGCCAATCACTCCTTCTCACCCAATCAAGATTACATACACTAGACGCCCCAAACGAACCCCTGATCAATCTACTCTGAATGATCAGGTCCCCTCTGTTCTAACCAAAAAGGCTCGAGTGGAACTCAGGGCTCCCATTCAGCCAGAGGTTGAACGATACTCCACCATTGACCTCAATGTCAGCATTGAGTCTCCTCAGTCTCAAGCTGGAGAGCCCATAACACAAGCCTTTAACCCTCATGGTGAGTCTCAACACTCCCCTGAGCAGCCAAAAAGGGACACCAAAATCATCGGGTCATCTGCTCTCGCAGAAGAACCCCTAGGTGCTGACCAAGGTCCCGGGTCATTAGATTTAACCTCCCTATCCCTCATTGACCTATCAACCCTACCTAATGAGGACATTATGTTTCATCCGGGCCATGATGTTGATTTACCATACCACTCTCTAGATCAACTGAGCCCCAGGGAACCTCTAATGTCTAGCCCATATCAGCTATACCTAACTGAGGTGAGTCAAATTGGTGTGGAGGTAACTCATGTAGGCTCAGCTGCTACTACTAAGAGTGTTTCACTAACCTCTCAGGACAGTTGTAACATAAGTGGAACTGAGTCTACGGCAACCTTGCCCCTTGATGACTCTAAAAGAGACATCAGCACGCAAGGGATCCAGGGTGCCGAGAAACCACTACTGGTGGTGATGATGAACATACTAGGTATGTTATCTCATATCCCAATGATTCTTCAAAAGAAGATGAGGGTAGCCTGAAACTCATTATCAGAGACCTGATTTTTAAAGTCTCAAACCTTCAATCAAAGGTTAAGACTTTAAAGGACAGGTCTGCCACTCAGCAACTTGAGATTGAAAATCTCAAGGCACAACTAGTTGAGACACAGATTGAGAAGTTTGTTAGGTATGTACATACTTAGGTTTCTTTAAGTTCTTCCCCTAGCTCATCTACTTCTCAAGATGATGCTACTAAAAAGGGGGAGAATGTACAAAAACAAAGACATGAGGAGCCCTGCCTTGCCATCACAACAACTTCCTTTGATGCCATATCTTCTTTGTAACACACACAACAACACCCGGAAACCATCTTCCCTCAACCACCTCCTATTACTATTTAAGTGGATCCAAAAATGCTTATAGACCTCAACAGGTTTTTAACCATATTTTTTAGAAGCTCATCCATTGAACAACCTTCCCCTGATGTAGCCATTGCCTACTTTGGAGCTGAGGAGCTTCAAAGGCTGAGTGCACCACCTACCTTTGAGAAGGAAGTTGGTCAACCTAAGGTCTCTGTTGAACCCGAGATTGACTTCGAAGGGGATATCTAGACTCATGGCCCAGCAACCAATTTGGAAGGGACAGGTAGTGCAGTTCCATTTACTTCTTAAGCAGAAATCCAAGCTGCGGAAGGAATAATTGAACTGTCTTCCTCATCTAATGAGCTATTCATCACAGAGGCCATTCTTGACCTAGCCTCTGAGGTAAACAGTGAGGACTTTTTTACAAACCCTCTCTCCTAAACACCACAAGTCCAACCCTACTCTCCCCAACCTAAATCTTCTAAACCTAAGTCTCCAAAGGCTGAATCTTCCTCTAATACTAAGGGAAAGAAGATGCTCACTGCTGAGGAGCTTCTAGAGGAGGAAAGGTTGGAAAAGCTTAAGAAGAAGGGAATAATTGATACTGGGAAGCTGTTGGCTATAAGCAGCAAAGCAGCAGCAGCCGCTCAAGAAAGTATCAACAATAAGAGGAGAGTGGAGGTTATCGATAGGCTCATCAGCCTGGGATTAGTCAATGAAGATATCCTTCTACTCCACTTGATGAGTCTATAAAGCTGGAGAAGGCAACCTTGCTACAAAAAGAAAAGGAGGAAGCAGCAAGGTTGGTCGAAGAGGAGGAGAAAAGGAAAAGGAAGGAGGAGGCTATGGAAAGGGAGAGGAAGGAGAAAATAGCCTTTCTCTGCTCTAGAGGCTATTTTCAAGAGAAGCTGGCACCTCATGATTATGATACGATCTTGTTTCTTTTTCACAAATAGCAAGATCAAATCAACAAAGAAAGGAAGAGGACTGCCAGGGAAAAGCTGAGGGAGAAGAAGAAGAAGGAGGAAGAGGCACAACTTGCTGCTGCTAAGAAGGTGGGAGATAAGGAATGGATGAAAGCCTATCTCAAAGCCCATGGCTTCACCGACAGGCAAGTGGGTCCTATGTTAGAAAAGACCCTACAGTGACATGTCAGTGACATCAAGGCTGATATTCGCTTAGTAAGAAGGCAGGAGGTAAGTCAAATATCAAGTGTTCAGAAGAAGGAACCCAAACCAACACCAATACCCAAACCAGCACAACCTACACCCACACCTCTTCCCTTCCCCATCAAAACTAAACCAACCACAGAGCCTTACACCCTTGAACCCACACCATCAGCCTTACCTACACCCTCACCCACTACTTCCCAACAACCACCACCACCACCTATCCTTAAACCCAAAACACAACCTAGAACCCAATCTATACCAGACCATCTTCTGAACCTTCTAAGCCCCTAACCTTAGAAGAATTCAAGGAGATCAAGAGGAAGCTCATTAACTGCACAACATTGAGCGACATCTCTTGTGAGGAAGAGTCAATTAAGCTGAAATACACTGATGGCTCTTCCAGTTCCCTCACAAGAGATGTATTCCTTGGTCTACCTAGGGGAGTACTGGACCAAGCTCTCCAACTTCTTGCAACCAACTCAGATGTTCTTACAGAAGAAGGGAAGAAGTTAAGAAGGAGACTGGTGACTCTACTGGATACTAGGAAGGGGGACAAGCTTTCATCCATTCCCATCAATCCTAGAAAACAAATAGTCCAGTGGAGGTTCAATGAACCTTCACACAGCTTTGTTGTGGAAAGAGAGAATTATGAAGTAAACAGGGTTGATACTTTATCTCTGTTACACTCCAGCAGATTTGACCTTGCTGAGTTAGCAGAGAAACCATTCTCTAATCCCTCCAACTCTCAGGTTGCTGCTCATATCAGAAATCATCTGAGCAGTCTTCATCTGGCTGAGCTTACAAAGAAAGCCAAGACTGAAGAAGAGTTGAAAAGGAGAGCAAAGGATGAGGAAGAAGGCATAACTACAAAAGAAAAACCATTCCTTCAGATGGTTGAAGGCTCAACTTCTGATCCTATAGTTAGATGGGAATATGACTACAATTCCCATCAACTAACTCTCTTCGGAGGGACGCAGCAAAGGGTGCATGTCATTCAGAACAACAGACTTGATCTATTATCTACGAATGACTTGTACCAGCTCCTCACCACCACATAAGGGAAGAACAAGGAGACAGATATATATCTTCTGTCCTTGGTGTTGAAGACCTTAAGGAGCAGAAGGAAGTGAAGTTTTGGTAGCATCAGCCTAGGGGGAGTTTGTTGGATCATATGAGGCTGGTGCAACCAAAACAACACTTAGAATATTTTGAAGTACAATTGAAGAAGTCTTCCGAAGCTAAAGCTGCTCTTTCGAAGACAAGTTGAAGATCTTCTGTAGCTTAAGTATGAAAAACTTCCAAAGGAAAACTAAGTCTTCCGAAATTAAGTATTAACATATAAAATTTAATTTAACTCAAAAATATAAATTAAATTATTTATATAGCATATAATAGTTCGTTGGAATCGTATTAACACGTAAAATTTAAAAACGCAAAAATTGGATGACATGCGTAATGGGATGAGACGGAATAGGACGAGATAGGAAAAGGCCCCGAGAACCCATCTAAGGCCCCTCTTGGCCGAATTCTACCTAAAAGGGGGGGTTTCCCTTGCTTTCCTTTATTTGTTGAAACTTTCTTAACAAGTTTCTCTCACGTTGCAAACCCTAGCCACCACAACCCAACCCTCTATTGTTAATCACCATCTTCATCAAAAATCATCATCTTTCTACCAATCCATCGATTTTAGAAGTAGCCAAGGCATCCAAGATCATGTTCTAAGCAAGCATTG
The DNA here is from genome assembly GCA_025506505.1 of Flaveria sonorensis. Classification (NCBI taxonomy): domain Eukaryota; kingdom Viridiplantae; phylum Streptophyta; class Magnoliopsida; order Asterales; family Asteraceae; genus Flaveria; species Flaveria sonorensis. Next base: position 24,275,880 of record CM046439.1, on the reverse strand, counting down.
TTCATCTTCTAATCTTCCAGTAAGAAAAATCATTGTTCTATGATTTTATTCATTGTTCTATCTTGATATTGATGATATTCATCATCTAAACATAAAATCAACATCTAATATTCTTTTATTCTTTATTTTGGATGTTGTACCATGAAGATCTAGGTGTTTTGGATGTTGGACTCTCCAACCGGTAAAACCCTAATTCTTAATCTTTGTATATTCTTGAATCTATTAAAATTGAGTTGTAATCTTGAGTGACCAGTTTATAATGGACATCCTGGGCTCATTAATCATTGTTGAAATCATTAATTATGTTTCTTGAATGGATAGACGTGTTGGACAATCAAAACTATGTATCAATTAATTAATATTGTGAATCGGAAGACTAAAACCTAACTAATTATTTTAGGACTAAAAATCGGGACAATCCAAGTGTTTGATTCAAGGTTTGCTCAATTACATCATGGAATAAACATTTTTTAAATGCACGGGTCAATAAGGGTCAATATGGAGGCTTGGGATGCAAAGGAACAATACTAATGAACTGGACAGTTTACTGTTAGAAAAATAGGACGATTTGTACAGGTCATAACTTGTTCATTATATGTCCAAATGGGTCAAACTTTTCATCTAAAAATAAGTTCAGTGAGTCCTCTAACTAACCAAACTAGTCTTGTGTTGATTTGATATCGCTTGGTCCTCCAAACGTTGTAAACAAAACTAAAGGTCAAAACTAACGAATTCGGGTAGAAGTTTGGTCTGTGTTCGTCGAGTCATATCTTTCTTATATTTTATCCATTTGAGATGATTATTTAAATGAAGTTTAATTTAAAGTCTTGTCTTTCAAATGATACCTATTGTGTGATGTTTCGTTACCATTTCGACCTCTAAACAGTTTATGCAAATCTGGTGTGCAATCAACTCTACAACCTGAAATAGTTTGATAATCTTAAAAACTAAGTATTGGAACTAAATAATCAAGTAAAGACAAGATTTGTATTCAAAAGTGGTTAAATAGCTTTTAAAAAGTTGAGCTCATAATACCTATAATTCATTAAATGTGGTCTAATAGATGTACATCGAATGGCGTTAATAAATTAATATAAAATAACAACTAAAACCCTAAATATGACGAGATTTAAAGTAAATCAAAAACTAGACTTGTTATATTAGTAAATCATGTTTTCGTATTATACATTCTTGATGGGCATTAGGGACCGGGCTACAAGGATAACATCCATATTGGTCATCTTGGTTTTTCGTATTCCTTAAGTGATTTGCACTTTTAGTTGCTTGCTTTGCGTATTATGGACTTTGGATCGTATTACTTCAAGGTGAGTTTCATGACCCCCTTTTTAACATGCTTTACTTGGGGGAAAAGCTTGCTTATTGTCTTGGTCTATGTTGTGTCTTAAAGGTTATTATAAAACATTGTATGTGGCTTGGGTCATGGGTTGAGTCTAGATGTTCGTTCATGAGTATTTACTTGTACTTGGGTTAGACTGTCATGGAGAGGTATTGTTAGTACTAATAGGTTGACACCCCCACCCCTGTCATCGGTATGCTAGTTGAGACTCACTTGGCCTATGCGTGCCCTTGGGTGAATATAATCCGGTTAATTGGACTTGGACTGATCGTAAACTTGTGTTACTATCTATGGTTGCTATGTACTCTTACCAATATACAACTTTTTGTACATGTTATACATGGAAAATTATTTGTAATTATAAATCTATGAACTCACCAACGTATGTTTACTTTTTAGAGAATGTCTTCAGGTAATGGTGCTAAGGTACTTGGACAGTGGACTTTAAAAGAGACCGCTCCTTCAAGAGCATTAGAAATTAGAACATTAGTTTTGGACAATATGATACTGTTGGATTTGTAATTGGTTTGGATTGATCTTGTATTAGTTGTTCTGGTTTGGAACTCCTGGATTATTTGTGCATTTACGGAATAACGTTATGGTATTGATTGTTCTTGACACTTGTTCTTTGTGTCGGGTGACGTCATGATCCATTGACAGAGAATTCCTTTAGAGATTCTCTTAGGCCCCAATGTGTTATGACGTTCCCGTCCATCAAATGCTCATGTTTCAGCTACTAGCTGGGGTGTGACATTAATCCTAGGGAGGAAAGGAACAATATGGAAGAGGCTATCTGGTGCTGATCCATCAATTGATCAGTAGGATAAAGATAACATCACTAAGACCTCAACCACGACAACTCACCTTGAGAATGTCTCACTTGAGTCATTCCTTGAGGAGAGGCATCCAGGGCACCAAGAAACCACATCTGGTAGTGAGGGTGTAGAGGCTCGGCCTAATACCTCATCTCTCAAGGATTCCACATCTATGGATGAGGAAAGTATGAAACAAATAGGTGAATTGATGGCCCATAACCTTGAGCTTGTTCAATAACTTAATGCCTTAAAAGTTGAAAATGCAAGGCTTCAAGGTTACGCAGAAAAAGCCACAGTTCTCGAATTTGAGAACTGTCTGCTGAAATCTTTGGTAGATAGAGTGTCTGAGGTTTAAGCCCAACTTAGAACTCTCCAACAGCAAGCTGCAAGAGTCAAAACCCTTGAAGAAGAACAACTTATAACTCTTTAGCAAGCTACTACAAAGGCAAAGGATCTTGAACATAAAGTGGAGCAAGTTCAAGAGACTATTGACCTTTAACAATCAAACATTCTCAGCCTTCAACTCTCAGCACCACAAGAACCTTTGGATGTGCCTTCCTCTCTATTTTTAGTGTCATCTGGAATCTCAGATGATGCTACTAAAAAGGGGAAAATGAGCCCAAAGAAGCTGATGACATCCTCCAGAGATTGGCTACTTAAGTTGTACAAGCTGCACAACCAATCTCTTTCTCCTCCAAATGGATTGATCAATATGAGCCTCTATCGGAAGCTGAAGCCAAAATGAATGAGCTTCTTGATAGATAATGTTATGATAGCTCGAAGGAGTAGGAGATGAAAGCTAGAAGAGTGATGAAGAGGATGAACCAAAAGGTTCAACTTGGGAAGAAGAAATTGGCCATGCTAAATAGATCCGATATTTCTTCTGTGCTCTCTCTTAAAAGAAAGTGATTTGATAAGAGATCATTAAAGAGAGAGCTCGTTCTTGGTCTTGAACCTTTTCCCAAGGCATCTACTGAAAAAGAAGCACCACTACTGAAAGTGCTCTTAGAAGCTTCTAAAGTACTGAACAAATTAGGTACTAATGCAACTGCTGAAAGTACCAAACAAGAGACTCCTTTGGCAAATGAATCCTCAGACAAAATGGTGATTTACACAAGAGGCACACATACCATGGATGATGACATGGAAAGGCATGGGGTAAATCTTAAGGCTGAACCAACCCAACTTCATAAACAACAAAAAGACACACCTAAGTCAGAACTCAAAAAATCAGTTGAGGTGATATTTGGTCAATCAGAGGTTGAAACTGAAACCCTAGTTAACTCTGAGGTGAATGTGGAAACTAAGGGCCTAGAAGTCACTAATGATTCTGAGAGAGCTAAGAAAACTGCTGATGATCCCAACTTAGCTGGTAAGGCATCATGTGTAACTATTAGAACTTCGGTAGTCAGATATACTATAGTCTTTACTTCTGACAAAGGTAAGAGACCTATGAATGCTGAAGTGGAAGTGGGAATTGAGGAGGCTAGATTTCTGATGACCAAAAAGGTGGAGCTGTTCCCACAAGATGTTGAAAAAGAAGTTGAGGCAGGTTGCTCTCAAGAATCCTCTATCAAGAAGAATATCATTGCACTCATCAAAAATACAAAGGATTCAAAAGTTATAAGAACTACAACAAAAGAATTCAACCATGGTGTCAAAAGCTCCACCAATACCAAAAGCAAAAGCTATTAAGAAGGTGCTATCTATGTCATCCAGGCCATCTGCCAAAAGCACCCAGAGAACAGCAACTCAGCAAGCTTCAACAACTACATTTTCTGAATCCAAACCTATGATCTCTTCTATAACGAAAGAAAAGAAGGATGAAGAAAAGTGGCTCCTAGCATCTCAACTTGAGTTGAAAGGATTCAATTTTGATAAGATCATGCATTGGAGTACTACTGAGATCAAATCAAAACTAATAGCTACAACTCATGCTGAGATGGAGAAAGCAGCTGAGTTGGCTAAAAGAAAGAGGGCTGAATCAAAGAAGAGGAAAGTAGAAAGATTTCAGTAAGAGTTCAGGGACAAGCAACAAAAGAAGCAATTTCTAAAATACTATGGTTTTATGGTAGACAAGTAGGACCAATGAGCATGTCAACTCTTGATCTGAATATTAGAGGAATCAAATAGAAGATTGCTGCTGGAGAGCTCCTAAAGTTTGAACAAGACAGGAAGAAATGGGAAAGACAACAAGCTAAATCAAAGAAAGTTACTCAGAAGTCCTCCCAACTACCAAATGAGCCTCCAGCATCCCATAAATCTATATCAACAACCTCTAATGATAAACAACCCATCTCTACAATCCCTGCAAAGAAGAAAAGAGCATCAAAGAAAGTTATAAAAGCAAGAATTGTTGATCCAGAGAATGAGGTACTATAAAAGCAAGAATTGTTGATCCAAAGAAGAAAAGAGCATCAAAGAAAGTTATACAATCGTTGGAGAAATCATGTACTATGATCATGAGAATGAGGTACTTGATTTGCCCCGTTGACATTCTCGATCAAATAGCTGAGTACTTTAGCATTTTTGGATGTAAAAATGATGAATCCAAAGTGTTGATACACAAAGTACTAACCTTAGTCAAAGCTGATGCTGGTGAAGAGATTCCTAAAACTCCACTATCAGTACACAATCCAATAGTGGAGTGGGAATATGATCAGAAAAAAATACATACTCATAGCCAAATCAGTAGCTGGAAGAGTGGCTTACATAAGAAACCAACTTATGTGCTTCAACCGGTTTGAGATAGCTAACTTGACTAGGCTGAGACTAAGGAATTCGAGCAATGATTCTGAGGCAAGGTAAGTGGGGAAAGTACTAATTAGAATCTACAACTCTTATCTAGAAAGGTCAAGACAAGCTTCAGAACAAAGAAAGAAGAAACCAGAGTCTGAAACTTCCGAAACTACTCCATCTGCCGAACCCAACCACCTACCACAATCAGCTCCTACTACTTCTCCACCTACTCAAACCACTGAGCATAGTTCCCCACAAGCCCAACAAGCTCCTGAGACAGATAAGTCCCCTTCTCATAGCCAATATGATGATTTAGCAAATGAAGTAGTCATCACAAATATGGCTGGCAGAATGAGACATAGATTGGAACATCCTGAAGAAAAAGAAGAAGACTCAGAAGATGATGAAGAAGAAGACTCAGATAATGATGAGACAATAATCATAAAATAGGGTTATGATTTGAAAGCTAAAAACTTCTTTATAAAAAGAATAAACAAGTCCAAATCTTTCTTTTTATTTAAGCTGGAGAGTCTGAAGCTCAGCCTTGAAAACTTAAAGAGGATGCATAAACTAGCTTTGAAATATGAAGGCATTCCAGACAAGTACAAATCTATGGCTGCCATTCTGAAGAAAAAATTTGGAAACAAGGCTGAGCAAAAGGAAGAAGAAGAAGTTATGCATGTGACTCCACTAAGCGTTCATGACCCAATCATCCATTGGAGTTACAATTCCTCATCCAATACCTTCAGTCTGACATATGCTGGTGCCGGCAAAGTTGAAGTTAAAGAGTATGATCCTTTTAGACGCTCTCGGCACAACATGAAGGATTTGGTGAATCTACCTCTTGACAACCCCTTAAGAGATATAAGAGGATGTATGTATGAACTTCTATTCATCAAAATGCTTGAATGATAAAGTTTTGGTAGCATCATTCTAGGGGGAATTTGTTGAATCATAAAGCATGAAACTACCAGAAACTTAGGATTTCAGCACTAGCTGCCAACTGCAGAATCAGGTCAAGTGTTGAATCCACTACCGAACTACATATGTTGAATGTTTGCCGATCAACATGTGCCGAGCAACTGCTAAACTGCATATTCTAAATGTCTGCTGATCAGCATATGCAGATCAACTTATAATCAGTAGAGGACTCCATGAGTTGTTGATAGACTGCTACTCAGAATAAGATTGTCTATACCGACGACTGCTGTGTTTCACCTTTTGGAGACAATATAATACTGAAGCTACCAACTCCGATAAACAGATTATCTGTTAGATCTAGACTCTAAACATATAATAGTTTATTCTTATTATGTAGATTTCTTAGTATAAAAGTCTTCACACTTGTATAGTAGAGGCAAGCTTTTTAAACCATTTAATTGTATCTGCCAAATTGTATTATTTGTACAAAACATATTAATCAAGTGAATACTTTGAAAGAACAACTTGTGCATTACATATCCTAAAGTATTTGTGTTGTGATATTAAGTATCTAACTTAGATTTCGTATTTTTTAGTTACCGATCTAAGAAGAAGTTCTTGTTAGTCTAAACCTACCCGATCCAACAATGGGTTTCAAAAGTTGTGATGAAGAACTTGCAAGATTAACTATGATATCATGTGTTAACTTGATGCTTGCTTGATGAAAGCTTTTTAAAGTTCCTATGGATCTATCAAATACAGGAGAAATTGTAGAGATTTTGTGTTTTGTATGATAGTGAATGACAATTAATGGAAGAATAAGATCAATATGAGATTTTATGGAGATATTGAGAAGTCATTGCATGCGGCTCCATTGGAGGTTCAAGATATTTGGATTCTCCGTATCTTAATTCTTGGATTACATAGAGATCATGTGCAAATTTGGAAGAAAGAAAGTGTCAAGAGATTTGATTTTCATAAAGATTAACTTTAGTGCATTAGTTCCTTTAATAAAAAATGGATGAAACTATTTGGAGTGTATGGTGGTCGATCATCAAAAAAGTAAATGTAGGATGTAGGAGTGAGTATAATACAGGCCGACCCGAAAAACCGAACCAAAAAACCAAAGACCGGACCGGCCCAAACCATTATACATACACATGGTCCGGTCCGCGGTCCTAAATTTTTAGTTATTTCGGTCCTTGGTCCGGGCCGGTTCGGGCCCGATAAAAGCTCGTATTACCCAAAAAGACCGATTTAATAAATATAATAAAACGCGATTGAGACTATATAATCCTAATTATTATATCATGCATGCATAATTATAACCTAGAAAAACTAGAAACCCTTTGACCTTCCATGACGGCAGATGCAAATCCAAGTTTATAATCCAACTATATAATCCTAACTATTATATCATGCATGCATAATTAATAAATCAAATCAAGAAGCAAGTGGTGTCATTCAAGAATTAAGATAATTTTACTCTTGGTGATCTATTAGTGTGATTCAATCAAAGGTTAGCCTACACAATTTTTTTCATGTTAACATTTATACATTCATGTCGTTCGATCTATTATTTGTTAACTTGATGCAACACACCTCTCTATTGTTAGTATTGTTAGTTAATATTAATTGTTTATGTAAACTGTTAATTTTTTTATTATTACTTGTTCTTTGTATGTTATTCTATTACTTATGTTAATAGTTGGTTTATGTTTGTATGTGTTCGTCTATGTTTGTTTAATAATGCTCGAGAATATTTCGTGCATGATACTATTTTCTTACATATGTTTATTGTAGATGGATTCACAAAAACATGATGAGATTCTATCAAGTGACAAAGAACAAACCATTAATGAAAAAGAAGCCCGTAATCAACAAGTGAATAAAAAGAAAAGAAAGTCGACTACTCGTTCTCATGTTTGGGACCATTCCGAGAAGATCTATGTGGAGGGTAAAAGAAAAGGACGATGCAAATATTGTAATTTAAATATTTGTGCAAGTGATGAAACATCTACAATGAGTCGACATATAAAGAGATGTAATTCAAATCCTGCTAATCTTGTAAATCAAAATATATTATTTATGAAAAAAAAAGATGATGGTGAGGGTGGTAGTAGTGGTACTTTGAAAACATGGAAGTTTGATCCGTTTAAAGGTCAAAAAGCTTTAGTTAAGATGATAATTGAGGATGAACTTCCATTTTCTTTTGTTGAACATGAGGGATTTAGGGAATTAATGGAGGCTGTTTGTCCGAATTTTAATATTCCCTCACGTTGGACGATTGCTCGAGACATTAGTGAGTATTACTTGACGGAAAAGAAGAAACTAAAAGACTTTTTCACTAAAACTAAAGTAAGAGTTTGTCTTACCACTGATACATGGACTTCAAACCAAACCATCAATTACATGGTATTAACTTCACATTTTATCGATGATAATTGGAAATTTCACAAAAGAATCATCAATTTTAAGCCAATTTCAAGTCATACGGGTGATGCTATTGCAAGGGCTATAGAGGAATGCTTGGATGAGTGGGGTATAGAACATGTAATGACTATTTCCATGGATAATGCATCAGCAAACGATGTTGCAATTAGGCTATTAAAGGGTAGGTTACCTAATCTGTTACGTAACGGTATTTATCTTCATGTTAGGTGCTTAGCCCATATTATCAATTTAATTGTTAAGGATGGTTTGAAATCACACAATAAAACTATTGAGCGTATTCGAAACGCAGTTAAATACATAAAACATTCAGCCGGTAGGCTCGACAAGTTCAAAACATGCGCTAGTGATAAAAAGATAGATTCACTAGCCTTGTTTTCTCTTGATGTCTCCACTAGATGGAATAGCACACATGACATGCTAGAAAGTGCCGTTAAGTTTGAAAATGCTTTTGAACTATATGACCGGAAACATACCAATTTTCGGAATGATTTAGGTGAGATCCCTGACCGAGCCGACTGGCTATATGCAACGAAAATGGTTGAGTTTTTGGGAATCTTTAAACGAAAAACTGTAAAGATTTCAGGCTCAACCTATGTTATAGCACATCAGTTTTTTTATGAAATTATGGATATTGGTGATAACTTGGATAGATTGTTAAACCAAACGGGTCAATTTTATGATTTTATGGAGATGATAGCACTTATGAAAAATAAGTTTGATAAATACTTTGGAGATGAAGATCGAAAAAATATGTTGTTTGAATTTGCTGTTATATTAGATCCTCGCATGAAGCTTCAGATTATTCAATTTTCTTGTGAGAAATATTGTATGCTAATTAGGGAAGAAAGAGACAAATATAAAGATGAAAAAGGGAAAATGACAGACGAAGATTTTAAGAAGATGGTAGATATGTTGGTTGATGATGTAAAAAGAGAAATGGAATTATTGGTTAAAGAGTATCAGGTTTTGTATGAAACGGGTTCAACTAATCCGCCTAAAACGGAAAATAAACGTGAACAATTTCAAATTGGTGATAACTCTTTTCTTGATGCATTTCAACGATATCGAGGTGGTGGAGTTCGTTCCTATAGTAATAAAACAGAACTAGAAAAGTATCTAAAGGATGACCTTGAAGATAATACTGACGATTTTGATATATTAACATGGTGGAAGGTAAATTCGTCTCGATATCCGACTCTTTCGAAGATGGCAAAAGGTATTATTTTTTTATTATTATAGCATATTTAACAAATTTTAGTATATGTTATTTTTTTTTACTTAGTTCTATTTTAGATATTTTAGCTATTCCAGTTTCAACCGTAGCTTCGGAGTCGGCTTTTAGTACCGGCGGACGGGTAGTGGAATCGTCTAGAACTTCACTATCCCCTTCTATTGTTGAGGCTTTGATTTGTACGCAAGATTGGGTTCGAATGGCAAGAAAAGAAATCAACGAGAGTGAGAAATTAGAAAAACTTGACAATCTTGCAAAAGGTCGGTTTAAATTCAAAATTCTATGATATGCTATAAAATTGATTAAATCTTTTGAGTTTCTAATAATTAACTTTTTTTTTTCAGAAATTTATGATAACATCGGTTTTTTGCGTGACTGAAGAGTAAATGAAGATCGAATGAAAAAGCTTGGTATTTCTATTTTATTATTTGGTTTCATTATAAAGACTTTATTTGTAATTAAAGATGTTTAAAATTACATATTTTCTTATTTGCAAGTTTGTTTTACATATTATTGTTTTAGTGTGTTCAAGTATCATGTTATTTTATTTTAGTGTGTTTAGTTCTAGCCCACTAAAGCAGCATAATTCTTTTTTTCGGACCGGCCCGACCCAATTAGTAAAACCGACCCGTTAGGCCCGGAACCGGACCGGACCGACCCATCTTTATAAGGTCCGGTCTTTGATCCTTAAATCTCATACATTTTGGTTCTCAGTTCGGGCTGGTTCTAGCTGGTCCGGTCCGAGTTTGACCCATTGCACACCTCTAGTAGGATGTGGTTGAGATTTTATAGATGTAGGTGTTTAATTTATAGTTGTTATCATTATTTTTTTGTATGTAAGTAGTTAAATCAAATAATTCAATTTTATAGATCTCTGCTTATAATACAAAAGCCATGAGTGAAATTCAAATACTTTTGTAAGATGTTCCCTTTGACATCCATCCCGCCTTCACAAAGAGCTCTCCTTCCGGCGTTACAGTCACCAAGGCACCGCCACTAAAGCCAGCGGCCGTTATGACTCCCTGACGCACCAGCGTGAATAATTGATGCCATTAAACCCCCGACGCTCCTCTTCTCCTCCGTTCAGTTACTAGGTTCGTAGTCACCCTCCTCCATTACCTTCCTTACACTCCCATTGCGAATTGAAGGGTTGTGGAACTGATCTATTGCGAATTGAAGGCGTGTGTAACTAAAGCAGTGAATTGAAGGCTCCCCTGTGCAACTACATCAACGAATTGAAGACACCATTTAGTGGCTGACTCTTTATAGATCTCCATCTTTATTTATGATCATGGATGCGACTCAAGACTACCCAAATACGAGTGAGTCTCAATTTTCTCAGGTAGGAATACTCCTCTCATCTGTCATTCCTCCCTATCGTTTGGGTTTTAGTCTTTCTGAAATTCATCATTTCTGGTGTGGATCAGAGCTGCACACTTTGGGTTGATTTAATACATAGTTACCATTAGATTTCTCCTTTCTTGGGTACCATTTTTGTAGTCCTCTGTTCTTTCATGGCAAGATTTAATTTATAATTTTATGTTTTGTTCTCAGTTGGGTTGTCTCTGGGATTAATTTTTGTGTGTTTATGCTTGTAGGCTCCATTAGTTTTTACATAATGCTCATATCCCATCTCTATTAGTTTTGTGTGTTATGGGAAAATTTTAATCAGGTTACTCAAACTTGGTGACCTATAGACAAACTTGAAGAGATATGATGACACCTATCATAAAAGAAGAAATTTAACCTTCTTACCATCACTGCTGTAAATTTTAAAAGAGGTCAAAACCAAATACATCAAGCAATGCTCATAGTAACAGTATAAATAGTTTCCATTGCTCTAAAACCACATATTTCACATTGTTGCAACTTTGGCCTTCATATAATATAAATTATAACAATCAATGGATGTTGCAAAAGATGAGGGTGATCAAATCAAATTTATACGGATCACTCTATGCGCATATCTTCCTTCTTTTACGTTTAGTATTTATTTTTCTATCAAATAAAGAGCCTTCATTCACAAATTAGAAACAGATAAATGCTTTTGGTGGAAAGCAGATCGTCTTGTTACAAACCATTACGCTCTTAATCATAAGACTACCTCGAGATTCTTTATGGAACTATGGGTGAAAATGGTTTATTCATTAGTTTACATACCAATTGCAGATATCTAATGGACGACTACATCACCTCGAGATTCTTAATCATAATATTGTTTATTAATAGCTCCATTGTCAAATTTAGTTAGAGCTATTGTAATTGTCTTGTTGAAACTAACACAGTCAAAGCTCACACCCACTCCACCTCCCATGGCATTCTGTATTAATTCCACTTCCTTATTAACGTCATAAGTTCAAAATTTATATAAAAGCATATATATTCGTATAGAGACCAGCCAAGCTGCCATGTTTTGTTCTTACCCACCATAATGATTGATTTGTTCTTCAAGTTTTGTGGTATTCTTTTTATTCTATAATTCTATAATTTGTGATGACAAATATAGAATAGGATAAGAAAGACGGATTGTGATTTAAAGATAAAAACTAAAATAAAATAAATTTTCCATGAGTGATCTTTCAACAGGGTAATGGTGATGACCTGATGTGATTAAGACATGCATAATATATATCTAGAGATTGTTTATGTTAAAATCTATGAGAACTACATGATGCAATTGTACAAGAGTGTCCTCAGTGTATATATTAGGTTTTACTATGTTGGGCTTGATGCACACTGCCCCAGCCCCTCGGGCTGGTGGTAACGTATGTCTTGTGGATTAAATCATGAATCATATAGCCATCCCTTTTGCTACTATAGCTGTGAGTTTTTTTCCACACAAGAAGAGTAGTTGTTATATCTATATGTTATATGTGCACTGTCTTGACAATTAGGATGTTAATGACTTGATGTTAATGAGATATTCAGATGTAAAAACCTATGCCACCTCTGCTTTGAGCTTTTGTTATTCAGTTATATGGTTGCATATACCTCCAGCCAATTGTGATGTTGTTATCCGTATGTCTCACATACACTGTATCTATATGTTTCTACACATTTCACGTGCCTCAATTAGGGTTTCATTGTTCTTGAATATGACGCAGTGAAGCTGAAGCAAATGAATTGATATAAAAACCATTATGTTTTGTTTCTTTTGACTAGAAGATACGATATGCAGCTTGGATCAACTAGAGCACTTATGAGAACAAAGGATTGCAGGTTATACTAATACAATCAAATTAATTAAAGTGTGTCTTAAGTTATTGTGGTTACTTAAACAAGGTTTGGTATATTATAAGATGTCGAAAGCCATTGTTTAGTCAATATATGATTGGTCTTCCAGTGTCATTATGAAGATTGTTAATATGTATACGGATTACGCAGATAAAGATTGTTGCATATTACATATCATTAATGTTATCAGTATAAAAGAAGTAAATTTGATTGCTCTATTGTACGATGTATTTATGTATCCAACTTCTTATTAAACTGGGAGATTTGTTTTAAATAAACAGATTCATTGCATAACTAAGTGCAGAAATTTAACTATAAATGTCTAAACTTTCGTCAATTTTTTTTGCAGGATATTCATGTTTTCATAATAAACACATTTTTAACCCTTGAAGGTCATGATTGACATTGTGTTTTGAAATTGATTGGATGAAATTGATTGGATGAAATTGAATAATGAAAATTAGATGCTCAAGTGTAATAAAAAAGGTTGCCGGAGATGGTGTAGATATATTTCTATTGTTTGAAGTAGTTTTAGTTGTTTAGCAATTTATGATTATTTAAGGATTTATATCTAAATAGCCCCTAAATGATCAAATAATCCATATCACACTACAACAACCCTTAAACCGATTATTTGAACCCTGAATATTTAGATATTCAGAAACAGCTTCTGATACAACCTGGACTAATTTGGAGTAAATAAAGTGCAGATTTCAATTAAAAAGACCCAATTCGAGAGGGGCAACTCTCCGATTACAGATACTAGCAACGTTTATTTGGAAATAAAACTGGAATGATAACAAATGAAAAGAAAACATAGATAAATACTGCAGATGTCTTCATAACTGCCCACTATTCGACTTCCGTCAACTTTTCCATTTCTGTGAACCTTTCCACTGCCAAAGGATTAAGGCAAGAATTAAATACTAGTTGGATCTGCTCCATAGATGCCCCATGATCCCCTGGACCCCCCAACCCGTTTGTTCTTCCGGGTATAAACTTTAAGTGGCAATGTATCATTACTACCGACCCGGAAAGACGACTTGTCCTCAAGGCGAAAGGAAGGAAATTGGTATTTCAACAAGTCATAATTTTCCCACATAGCCTCTTCAATGGGACGAGAATGCCAGGTAACCAACAGCTCCAAAACCAACTGCCCCGCTTCCCGAACCCAACGATGTTGAATCACAGATTCGGGTTGAAAGTCAATTTCCCAATCCGGGGTGATTGGTAACGGAGTTAAAGGAGTGGAAGGGAGTTGTCCATGTGCAGGCTTGAGCATTGAAACATGGAAGACGGGATGAACACGAGCTGTCAACTCGTAAGCGACTGGCCCGACCCGCTTCTTAACCAAGTAAGGCCCAAAAAACCGTGGAGAAAGCTTTTCAAACCGACGTTTAGCAAGGCTTTGCTGTCAATATGGCTGGACTTTAAGAAACACACTATCACCTTCCTTAAATGACAACTCACGCCTCTTAGAATCTGCTTGGTTTTTCATACGATCTTGTGCTTTTTGCAAGTTGATGCGGAGTAGCTTCAACATATCATCACGGTCCAACAATTGTCGTTCCAATTCTGCATTCATGGTCTCACCAGGGACATAAAGGAAAAGGGTAGGTGGTTCACGTCCATAAACCACATGAAAAGGGGTTGTACCAGCAGAAGTATGATAACCTGTATTGTAGGAGTATTCTGCCCAAGCGAGGAACGAACTCCACTTCGTTGGCTGCTCATGTGCGAAGCAGCGTAAATAGGCTTCAAGACAACGATTTACTACTTCAGTTTGCCCATCACTTTGTGGGTGATAACTAGTACTCATGTTCAGTTTGGTTTTGCTCAAACGGAACAACTCCTGCCAAAAGTGACTAAGAAAAATGACATCCCTGTCGGAGACAATGGACCGCGGTATTCCATGTAGACGAACAACTTCTTAACAAAAAACCACAGCCACTCCTTTAGCCGTGAAGGGGTGAGACATTGCGATAAAGTGGGCATATTTACTTAACCGATCGACCACCACAAGAATAGTATCCGCCTTATTGGATTTTGGGAGCCCGGTGATGAAATCAAGGGAAATGTCTTCCCAAACCCGGTCGGGAATAGACAAGGGCTGCAGTAGCCCCGCTGGAGAAAGCGTCTCATATTTGTTTTGTTGACAGATTAAACAATGTTGTACAAATAAACGTACATCTTGTTTCTGTCGTGGCCAAAAGTATTGAGCTGTTAACCTTTTTAATGTCTTTAAAAACCCGCCATGACCACCGATCGGTGAGGAGTGAGCTTAGTGTAAAAGCTTGTCGCGTATAGCTGGAATATCCGGAATAACCAAACGACCCTTAAAAAGAAGATTTTCCCCCACTAGAGTAAAGCCGGGACAGGAAATGGAGTCCAAGGTTAACTGCTGGAGGATCCGGTTAGTGAATGGATCTGTAGACAGCCCGCGTTGAATGTCTCGCAGGTCCATACATTGCGAAACAACAATGTTGAACAATTCTCCCGAAGAAGGTTTCCGGGATAGTGCATCAGCTCTTTTGTTCTCTCTTCCAGCCTTGTAAATGATGGAAAAATCATAAGGCATGAGTTTCAAAAGCAACCGTTGTTGTTCATTGGTGATGATTCGTTGTTCCAGCAAATACTTGAGGGTGTAGTGATCGGTTTTGACAAAAAAATGTCTGCCCAACAAGTAATGGCTCCATTTCTGCACCGCAAGAACTAAAGCCAAAAGCTCTCTGTCATAAGCAGACTTAAACTTGTTAGAAAGTGAAAAGCCTTTGCTAAAATAAGCTATCGGGTGATCATCTTGTCCCAAGATAGCACCAACCCCCTCCGAGGAAGCGTCACATTCCACAACAAAAGGTTTTGAAAAGTCGGGGAGTTTTAAAACCGGAGCAGAAGTGAGGACTGTTTTCAAGTGTTCAAAGGCTGCCAGGGCTTCTGGTGACCACTTAAACCCATCTTTTTTTGTCAGAAAGGTAAGAGGCCGAGCAATCACGCCATAGGCACGTACAAAGCGCCTATAATAACCTGTAAGCCCCAAAAATCCTCTCACATCACGGGCTATAGTAGGGATAGGCCATGATTGCACGGCTGCCACCTTCTCTTGCTCTACATGAACCCCCTCGGCAGTGATCATATGACCCAGGAACAAAACTTGAGGCTGGCCAAAGCAGCACTTTGATAACTTTGCAAAGAATTGATGATTATATAGTAACTCGAGGGCCTGTTTGAGGTGCTGAACATGCTGCTCCATGGTGTTACTGTAAACCAATATATCGTCAAAAAAGACCAAAATAAATCGACGTAGGAACGGGCGAAATAGATCATTCATGATAGCCTGAAAAGTAGAAGGAGCATTAGTTAAGCCGAATGGCATGACATTGAACTCATAATGGCCCGAATGGGTTTGAAACGCTGTTTTGGAGACATCTTTCGGGTCAACCCGAATCTGGTAATAACCAGAACGTAGATCCAGTTTCGAGAACATCGTCGCACCATACAACTCATCAAGTAACTCATCGATGTTCGGTATAGGGTACTTATCGGCGATCGTGATCTTATTAAGTGCCCGGTAATCCACACACATGCGCCACGTGTTATCCTTCTTCTTAACCAACAATACAGGGCTTGAGAATGGACTGTTACTAGGCTGAATGAACCCTGCTGCTAATAGCTCCTCAACCTGCTTTTCGATTTAAGCCTTTTGTGAATGCGGATAGTGGTAAGGTCGGATATTTGGTGGTGTAGAATTTGGGTGTAGGGGTATTGTACGAGTTTGGGAGCGAAAGGGTGGTAGTGAATGGGCCTCCTGGAAAACACGGTTGTAGTTGGCAATGAGGGGTTGGAGCTCGACTGGAATCATGGGGGAATCAATATCAGCAGCTAAATGTTGGAAGGCTGCTGACTTTTGAGGCCCCGAAGATACTCCTTGTAACTTATATTTCTGCCCGTTCAAACTGAAAACCAAAAACATATCCTTCCAATTAGCTTGAATCGTATTGAGTGATGCAAGCCATTGAATACCAAGAACAAGGTCAGCCCCACCAATAGAAAACGGGTAAAAATCTTGAACAATCTTAAGTTCATTCAGTGTAATTGTAAGATCCCTGCAAACACGGTTACACCGAATAATATCTCCATTCCCGATTTGGACACCGAAAGGTGTAACAAATTGGGTTATCAATTTCAATTCATGAACAAGAGTATCAGAGATGAAATTATGAGTTGAACCACTATCTACCAAAATCAATACCTCTGTCGAATCAAGGACCCCGTTTAGTTTCATTGTTATTGCATGGGACTTCCCTAAAATTGCATGTAGGCTGATTTCGGCAAGGTCATCGGTCTTTTCTGGTGGGTTCTCGGCCTCAGTAACCTGCTGGTCTTCTTCGTCACGAGCCTCCTCCAATAATTTGAAAGTCCCGGCTTTACAGCGGTGGCCTGGTCCATACTTATCGCCACATTTAAAACATTCCCCGCGTAGAAAGCGGGCCTGCTTCTCGGTTTCCGTTATTCGAGGGGCTGTTTTTAGGGAGCTAATTGAAGTGGGAGACGATGATACCACAGGCTTGGGCTCGTTAGTTGATGTTTTTGGTGTCGAATTCCACGAGTTTCCCTTGCCCGAACGTACGTTGTTCAATTTAGACTCAAACTCCACCGCCAAACTCATGGCGTTGTACATTGTTCTGGGTTTGTGAATCCTCACATCAGCCTTCAATTCATCTTTCAAACCATTCAGAAAAACACCCAACAGACAGTGATCGGGCCAATTAGATACCCGTGCTGAACGTTTGGCTAATTCTTGACGATATTCTTGCACCGTTCCTATCTGTTTAATGCTGCAGAGGTGCTCATTCGGGTTCTGGAATTCAGCCGGCCCAAAATTTTTATGCAACGCGTGTACAAGTTCCTCCCAATAAGTCACGGTTTGATCAACCGACAACCAAGAATACAGGTCAAGGGCATCCTCTTCGAGATGCATGGCTGCAACATCCACTTTATCTTCGTCTGCTACCTGGTAATACTTGAAAAATTTCTCTGCCTTCAAGATCCAACCTCTCGGGTCTCCACTGTTGAAAGATGGGAGGGTGATTTTAGTAGATGGCCGGTGATGATTTTGTCGTCCTGACGTTTCCCCCTCTTCATACCGGCCGGAATAACCACTTGATTTGTCCCTGGAAGACTCACGTGACTTGAGGGCAGCCACATCGGCTTTAAGTGATTCAAACGATTCCAAGCGAGCAGCGATAGCCGCTAACTGCGTAGCGATAGGATCCTGTGGACCACCGCTGCCTTCGGGATTGTTCCGGGTGTTGGGCGCCATATCGAATTCCCGGCAATGGAACCAATGATACAACCTGGACTAATTTGGAGTAAATAAAGTGCAGATTTCAATTAAAAAGACCCAATTCGAGAGGGGCAACTCTCCGATTACAGATACTAGCAACGTTTATTTGGAAATAAAACTGGAAGGATAACAAATGAAAAGAAAACATAGATAAATACTGCAGATGTCTTCATAACTGCCCACTATTCGACTTTCGTCAACTTTTCCACTTCTGTGAACCTTTCCACTGCCAAAGGATTAAGGCAAGAATTAAATACTAGTTGGATCTGCTCCATAGATGCCCCATGATCCCCTGGACCCCCGACCCGTTTGTTCTTCCGGGTATAAACTTTAAGTGGCAACGTATCAGCTTCACTATATCCAAACACCAAAAACTATTTGAGACCTGAAAACACAATAATCAGATATCCACTTTTAAAACTCAATTCCGATGCCCCACCCCGTCCTAGAGGTTTTTAGTTAGGCTGATGTTGGATGTCTTTACATAAAATCTTTATGATATTGTTTGCTAGCAGTTTTGTATGATATCTTGAATCACAGGTTTCAAAACTCAATCATCAATGGCATTGATTGAATTCGATTTCACTCCAATCCCCCCTATAACGTGTGAAGAACTCAATTCCATTGCAATTACATTCTCAACATTGACGGAAACAATCAGGTATGATTCTTTTTATGGGTCTCTTCCACCAGCAATATGATGATCCTTCGTGACTTTTACTGTAGTTGAGTCTTTAAAAGATGCTGTTAAACAATTGTTTCTGATTGATGCTATAGATGAAAATGAGACAATCACGAGTACGGGAAAGCTATGATAGGTAAATGCACTTGTTCTCCTAACTGAAGCTCATTATATTATCATGCTAAATTTAAGGGATAAAGTATGTGCAGGCCAACATATTTTTTTTAAATAATTTAAGGCCATGTATATATTAAAATGATATTATAGGTTAAAACCATTGCCGAAAACCAAATTTTATGTTCTTGTGGTAGAGCTTTCCTTGGAACCTTCACTAGCAAGGACCTTAGTTGAGGCAAATGAGTATAATTATTTGACCCAAGCTTTGTCTATAGCTGTTATGCTATCGGTTGAAGGTACATTGCTTCATGGACGAACTGAAGAAGGTATACTTCCAAGCATGTTACTTAGATGTGTTATTATAGATGTTAAATTTTAAAAAGTAGAAGTTGCACACTAGTATGAGTAACCTTCTTATAGAAGTTTGATAAATGCCATGAAATTGAATCAAAGTGAGGTCATATATATTGAATGAAGGATTCCTTACTTGTTGGTAATGTGAAACATAAGTGAAATGAACACGGGTATATGCCCGCTAGACACTTTGGTATTGTTTGCAAATTCGTAATTATGTCCTTTTCATCATTGATGATACATGTTAAGATGCATATAGGGGTGCAAAGTAGTCGAGCCAATTCGAGTCATTTAAATTAAAAGAGCTCAATTATATACATGTTTATAGGTATTATTATATAAAAATATAATCTATATAATCAAGTATGTTTAGGTTCGCGTGTGTAATCAAACTCAATGTTTGAAGCTCGAGCTCGAACTCAAGTTTGGGCTCATTTATTAAACTAGCCCTAAGTTAAGCTCAAGCTTGGCTTGTGGCTTGTTTAGCTTGTGCTCAATTCGAGCATTTAACAAGCAAAGCACTAGCAACTCATCTTGCTTACATTTTTAGATATATAGCATCATTAGGTTGCATATAAAAGGTTAGTTTACAGGTTGGGTTTAATTGTTAACAAGTTAGATCACAAATTGCCTGATTGCAGACGATAGTGTAACATGCAAATTTCCGTGCTCAAATTGCAGATTGTAGATCACAACTTTGATTTCGTTATAACAGGTTAAATTTGTCGATAAAAGGCCAGATAGCACCCTTCATTGTAGCATGTTTAATTTGTCAGCAAGAGGATACACTGCAGCTTGCATTATTTTGCAATGGGGTCCAATAGTTTCTTTCTATTTCTATTATAAAAAGAGAAAAGTAATTGAACGTGTGTCTTTCCACAAACGCATTGCATAATTACGTTAGAATCACCTAAGGGCATTATTTGGTTCAAAGGTTGAGTTACCTGTAAACAACACATATTAATTTTGTTCTTTTGGTGCCTTTTGACCCGTTAACCCAACTCACATGTTTCTTTCATTGCATGTTTGAAAATTAATTCATTTTACATGTTAAAATAAAACACCGGTTCATTTATGAGTAGATGCGTCTAGATTAGTACGTCATTGTTAAGAGTGGTCAACTATGCAATAATCTATATGTAGCTAATAATACATTCTTTTGTTACATGTATATTGCAATTGTGGCTCTTCTATTTTTGCATAGCTTTAGCCTTTAGGCTTTTACCTTGGGCTTCCTGTAAGCTTCAGTGGATATTAGTTGATTGTGAACAAAGTAGTGTTTACACCGATATTGATTTAGAATTGTAGTTTGAATTAGTTGAAAACAATATAAATATGTATTTTCATACACTTAAAATTGTTTTTATGTAATTCTCTTATCTACACTTCTCCGTTTACGTACTTATCTTTTATAAATAGTTTGGAATAAAATAAATTCTTATCAGAAAACACTCTTTTGCCTCATGTCATCATGTGGTATTGTGTCTATATTTGATTGCTTTTATAACTAGATTCTGGTGTTTAAATTTGATAGATCAAACTCATTCCCCACAATGTTCTAGACAATTACAGGCACTTTGTTGCGACGCTTGCGCATTTCCTTGTAACCTTATGAGATTTAAGATATAATGTACTCTTACATATGCTTATTTTTATTTGTATGAAATAGATGTTTGTGCTTCTATTTTTAAATTTGTTTCGTGTTACTTAATGTTTATTTTCATAAAAAAGACAATGTTTTATTATATCAAATAATTCTATTGTCGGTATTCAATTAACACTTAGACTAAAATAACAACTAATGGAATAACAAGTCTTGTTTGAGGAAGAAGAAACTTGCAATTTGAAAATGTCTTACAAGTTGACTTAACATGAAGAGCGCTGCACCCTGCAGCAACGCGCGAGTATTCCTGCTAGTTTGTGTGTGTGTGTGTATATATATATATATATATATATATATATATATATATATATGTGTGTGTGTGTGTGTGATTATCCAATAAAAAAAAAAGAAAACAAAGTCTGCATATATGGATTGTGTGCGCGTGGGATATGGGTGGGAGGTTTGGGTTACAAAATTTTAGTTTTCTCTATATTTAAGTATCTATGTTTAGTATTTAGGATTTATATTAATTATACATATACATATAAATATTAGTTTAAATTTTTTTCATAACTAATCAGTTTAGGAGTGAGTTTTATGAATGAATATTTAATAAATTATTTTATGTTATGTATAGGTGTATGTATAGATGATTAATTATTGGTGACCCGCTTGCTAGATGTAGTCATTTTACGCGAGTACGTACAGTTACATGTGTACAAAATTTGTTTAAAAATAATAAGTATATGTTCTTTTGTTTTTTCCAATATAAATATTGATAATAGTTATATGTTATCCAAATTGGTAACATATATATATATATATATATATATATATATATATATATATATATATATATGCCTTCAAATTGGGGTTGTTACAATCTCCCCTAGTTACATAAATTTCGTCCTCAAAGTTTGCTTGAGACATTTTTGATCGTGACATGCATTTTGATAGTATACAATAGTTAGAATAGTACATTGACACATAGTATATGTTGGTAAAACATCTCATTTATCGGAGGTGAACATGTCAGTCATTGTCTTATAGTAGTCTGTGATTCAAACTATGTTTGATCCCCTATGGTTCCATTGCATCGGTCAGTTGGTCAAACAAGTGCAGATATTTTCTTTTCGTCTCGCTTTCTCGTTCCCAAGTGAATTCAGGTCTGCGCTTTAAGCTCTACTTAATCTTAACAATTTGGTATACAGTTTCTCCTTAGCCTCTTTTCTTTACAGTTCCATAACATCCAGTGGTTCTTAAATGAATTGAAGCTTCTCGTCAACACGCACTTCACCATTTGGTATAATTAACGATACATCGGTTAAGCATTTCTTTAGGTTGGACACATTGAATGTGTTATGGATACCACCAAGCTCTTAGGGTAACTTAAGTTGATAAGCTACTGGGCCAATTCTTTCCACGATTTTGTATGATCCAATGAATCTGGGACTTAACTTACCCCTTTTCCCAAAACGTAAAAAACCCTTCCATGGTGAGACTTTTAGTAAGACCATATCGCTAACATTGAATTCCAACGGCCTCCGTCTTCTGTCGGCATAGCTCTTCTATCGTGATCTTGCCGTTATGAGTTGGTCTTTTATCTGCATGATCTTATTGGTTGTTTCCTTTACAATTTCTGGCCTTGTTATTTGGCTATCTTCAGTTGCCGCCCAACACACTAGTGATCTATGTTTCCACCCATATAGAGCCCAAACGGGGCAACTTTAATACTTGCGTGATAACTATTATTGTAGGAGAATTCAACTAGAGGTAGGTGTGTATCCCAACTTCCACCAAAGTCTAGTACGCATGCCCGCGACATGTCTTCTAATGTTTAAATCATTCGCTCACTTTGGCCGTCGGTCTGAGGGTGGCATGCGGTACTCAAATCTAGTCGGGTTCCTAATGCCTGTAAAATGTTTGCTAAAATTGTGAAGTGAAACGACTGTCTCGGTCAGATATGATCGACATAGTCACTCCATTTCGGGTTATGATTTCATCCACGTAGATCTTAGGTAATAATTCCATCTTATAATCTTCTCGGATTGGTAAGAAGTGAGCAGTCTTGGTTAGATGGTCAACTATCACCCATATAACATCATATCCCCCGGGAGTTTTTGTCAATTTGGTAACGAAGTCCATAGTTATTCTTATCCATTTCCACTTGGGAATTTCAGGTTGTTGCAATAGCCCAGATGGTTTTTGGTATTCCGCCTTGACTCTTAAGCAAGTGAGACATTTGCTTACGTAGGTAGCAATGTCTTTTTCATTCTTGGCCACCAATACCTTTCCTTTAAATCCATATACATCTTATCATTCCCCAAATGTATTGAGTACTTACACTTATGAGCCTTATTTATAATTACATCTCTTAGGTCACCATAGAAAGTAATCCATAACCTATTATTGATCCTCATTATGTTATCACTTTCTAACACAAACTTTTTCTCCAACCCAGTGAACCCTTCATTTTTAATATTTACCTCTTTTAATGCTTCCTTTTAAGCTTCTTTAATTTAAGGAATCATATTTGATTGCACAGTCATTCTTAAGGATCAAACTCTATGTGGTTTGACTCGTTCTTTCCTACTCAAGGCATCAGTAACAATGTTTGCCTACCTTGGATGGCATTGAATTTCACAATCATAGTCATTTAATAGTTCTACCTATCTCCTTTGCCTCATGTTTAGCATCTTTTGGTTAAAAATATGTTGTAGACTCTTATGGTCAGTGTAGATGATGCACTTGGTTTCGTATAGATAGTGTCTCTAAATCTTGAGTGCAAACATAATAGCACCTAATTCAAGATCATGGGTTGTATAATTATTCTTATGAATCTTTAGTTGGCATGATGCATAAGCAATTACTTTGTTTCTCTGCATCAATACACACCTAAGTCCTTGTCACAATGCATCACAATAAATCATGAAATCATCGATTCCCTAAGGCAAGGATAAGATCGATTCACTGCACAACTTTGCTTTGAGGGTTTTAAAGGCCACTTGCTATTTAGTCCCCTAGTCAAACTTAACATTCTTCTACATCAGTGTCATTAAAGGTTGGGCAATCCTAGAAAAATTTTCAATGAAGCGTCGATAGTATCCGACTAACCCCAAAAATTGTCTATTTTTAGCAGGGTTCTTCTGAACTTCCCACTGTTTAATTACTTCTATCTTTGTGGGATCCACTTGTATCCTTTTTTCACTAATGATGTGCCTAAGGAACTGCACCTAACGCATCAAGAATTCGCATTTTGAGAACTTAGCATAGAGTTGTTCGTTCCTGAGTAACTCTAGAATCGTGTTGCTCATGTTCCTCCTTGGTTTTTGAGTAGATAAATATGTCATCTATGAACACAATCACAAACTTATCTAGGTACGATTTGCACACTCTGTTCATGAGGTCCATAAAAACAGCAAGTGCGTTTGTCAAACCAAATGGCATTACCAAAAACTCGTAGTGCCCATACTAAGTTCAGAAGGCGATTTTGGGAACATCCTCTTCTTTGATTCTTAACTGATGATATCCGGATCTCATATCGATTTTTGAAAAATAACTTGACCCTTGTAGTTGATCAAATAGATCATCAATCCTAGGTAGCGGGTATCGTTCTTCATTATAACTTTGTTCAAATCCTGGTAATTAATGCACATTCTTAATATGCAATCCTTCTTCTTGACGAATAATACCGGTACTCCCCAAGGTGAGAAACTCAACCGAATAAAACCCTTATCCATATACCTATAAGTTCAAACTTATTACGTACATGCGAAGATTGTTTGATGCGTACTGCAACTTGCAACCTGTTTATGTACCAGCAAGCATTATACATCAATTTAGATCTTTAGTTACTTTGTTGTTTAATTGAATTAATACATTAAATCCATCTGCTAATAATGTTTTCACAAAAGTCTATATACAAAGTATTATCAACAACATTATAACTTACGAACCTTTTTAAACAACAATAATATTTTTGGATTGAATCATATATATATATATATATATATATATATATATATATATATATATATATATGTGGGTTGGTTAAAATAAAAAGTTTATTTTGACTAAAAAGTCTAAGAAACAATCTAGACCACTAAAAAGTATTATCAACAACATTATAACTTACGAACATTTTTAAACAACAATAATATTTTTGGATTGAACCATATATATATATATATATATATATATATATATATATATATATATATATATATATATATATATATATATATATATATGTGGGTTGGTTAAAATAAAAGTTTATTTTGACTAAAAAGTCTAAGAAACAATCTAGACCACTAATTTTTTTAATCTAACACTAATGAAAGGCTAAAATTCAAGTGGAGAAGAAAAAAAGTGGAGGGGCATATTTGCAATATACATATTTGTTGATTTTTTTTAAATTCCTTCACTTTTTTAAACATTGATAACTTTTTCATACAATATTATTTTTTTGAAAAAAATAAACCATAAAATCATGTATTTTTTTCTCTTATATTTGAGTATAGTATTGCTATATTTTTTCGAGAAAAAAAAACTGAACTGTATAAAATTATGCTGTTTTATACGAAATTGTGTTGTTCTCCATAAAACAACACATTTTAAGAATAAAATAATACATAATATACAAAAAAATGCACCACATTTATATGGTGAAATACTACAATATTATAAAAACACTACTAAAAATACATATTTTACTATTATATAATATAAAACAACACAAAAATCACGTAACAACATAAAAGTAACATAACAGCACAAAAACGTAAAACGTCATAATATATTTTAAATAGTATAAACAAAACAACAAACAAGCTCAACAAAACAATACAACAAACAAGCACATCAAATAGCATGGCAAACCAACACATCTAAACAAAATAGCAATGTAAAATGTAGTGAAAAATTTAGTTGTTTGATATTAGTAATTAATATTTTTAATCATCTTATTGGGTGTAAATATGACAATAAGTTGTTACATAAGCTAGTGAAAATATCTAAGTTAGTTGGGTATATCAATATTAGTTTGTTCAATGACATGTGTGAAGAATTAGTAGGAAATAGTTTTTAACCATCGTACCCTTATTTTAGACATTTTAGGCAAAGTGATTTTTTATCTGAACCAACCCATATATATATATATATATATATATATATATATATATATATATATATATATATTTGTGATTATCCATAAAAAGAAAAATAAAACAAAGTGTGCATATATGGATTGTGTGCGCGTGGGATATGGGTGGGAGGTTTGGGTTGCAAAATTTTAGTTTTCTCTATATTTAAGTATCTATGTTTAGTATTTAGGATTTATATTAATTATACATATACATATAAATATTATTTTAAATCTTTTTCACAACTAATTAGTTTAGGGGTGAGTTTTATGAATGAATATTTAATAAATTCTTTTATGTTATGTATAGGTGTACGTATAGATGATTAATTATTGGCGACCCGCTTGTTAGATGTAGTCATTTTACGCAAGTACGTACAGTTACATTTGTACAAAATTTGTTTAAAAAATAATAAAGTTCATGTTCTTTTTGTTCCAATATAAATATTGATTATAGTTATATGTTATCCAAATTCGTAACATTTTATATATATATATATATATATATATGTGTGTGTGTACTACTATATAATACATATATAACTAAATACTATTTAAATTAAGTATTATTTTATTTAAATACTTATATCTATACTACTATATAATACATCTCTTTGGATAGAGATGTAATTTTGCCAAGCATATAAGTTTTGAAGGAACATGTACAAATGATTGCAAGACATTTAAGAGGGGTAGAATAGAGAATTAATTAAAATTTTAAGACAATTTAGAGGTAATATGGTAAGTTTATCCATTAAATTTTATATACCTTGATATTTTTGTCATTTTCTCTTTTATGTATTTAATAAAACATTATTAATACATTATTTAATAATATAATATTATTTAATTCACTTTATTAAATTTTATTATATTTATGATACTATAAATTGACATTTAAATTTATATTTACTAATTATATTTTTATAACTAAATACTATTTAAATTAAGTATTATTTTATTTCAATATTTAAGTATATAACTTATATATATATATATATATATATATATATATATATATATATATATATATATATTTATAATAACTATAATACTAATATTTTTCTAGTGGCATATTGTGAATTTAATAATTTTAATATTTATCCATATCTTTTATAATAAAAGTAAAATAAGGATAGAATGATAATTTTACATTTGAATTAAGACGATAATTTTACATGTGAATTAAGACAACTATATGAAAAGTTATGCTTAAATTAAAAAAAAATTATTTTTTTTCATTTATGCTCTTACAATAAAGTATAACATATGATGCTTATAATACAAATGCTAAAGCATATACACGTGGCAAAACAAAACCGTCATTTACTTTCAATGCCGCCCATTCATTGCGATTAAACACTAATCCCGTTTTCCCTTTCCTTTGTCGGTTGTTAACAGCTCAATAACAATTAATATGGTAATTTGTGATGATAATCTATCTATTAACTTTCTCCGGTCTATGCAAATCACCATCAAAATCTGCCTCCGATGATCATAAAACTCTTACCTATATTTATAAAATGAAACCCCCCTTAAAATCTTGATAATAAGTGATTTCCAACCACAAATATCACCCATTCTTTTACTAATCTTGTTGAGATAATATAGTTGTCTTAAGAACTTTTGTAATATACCTAATTGTTTTCTTTCATTCAATTTTTCAATAAATATATTTTGATTTTTTAATTTTCGTCATAACGTACCAAGCCGATATTGACTAAAATCGAATTCCTAAAAAATTGCAACAGCCGTACCATCGCAACGCGGAGGCATTTCCACTATTATATATATATATATATATGTGTGTGTGTGTGTGTGTGTGCCTTCAAATTGGGATTATTACATAGATCGTCAGAAGCAAAATCATGCACCTCAATATATACAATGAGCAGACGACGACCATAAGCAAACATTCAATATATCGTGCGTGAACAATATACATTAGGTGACAAGAAACATATAGCGAACAGTTACATACGTGAAATCATATGCCATCCATACACAAATACACATAAACTAGTACATATCACGTATTTCATCAGTTACCGATATACCATATATAATAATCAAGGAGCAACACATAGTGATAGTAAGCAGTCAAATGATATCAAACAGAGTGATAACATGCAAGTGTTACTAGAAAGGTGATAAAACCACATTAATCCCTTAAAAGCATACCATGCGACATGTATAACAGGAATGTCCTTATAAATGCTTTTAACCTTAATCGTACATCATACTCTTATAAATCATGTCCAATTTAAATTGGATCAATGTTAAACGGATATCTTATTTTCTTATCTCTTTCATAATAAACCTCATGAAGTAAGCCCTTGTTTATTTCTTGCCCACTAACAGCACGAACACCACAATCCTACGCGCAGGACTTTGCTTCTCTCTGTTATTTTTCTCCGATCGTCCTCTTCATCTTTTCGAATTTTGAATTCCATAAATCTTCAGGAAGCTATCAAGATCACTATCTTCTTGCACCCCATTTTCATCTGTACCGATCATCATGTTTCTTAGATAAAAACCCTAATTTTGGTTGCTCATCTTAAAGTCCTTCGTCATTACGAGTTCTTCGAATACTGTGGTATATGTATAAATGCATACATACACACGAAAGATCAAGACTGCTTGTAATAAAAAATTCGATGTTTTTGATTTCAAACCAGAAACTGAAGTTTCTGAATTTGCTATCAGAGCTAAAAGCAAGCCAGAAAACCCTAGGAGTGCAATTGAGAAGTACACGTTCCTCGAAACCGGTAAGTATGTTGTTTCTGAAAGTTTTATTGCTAAATTCCTGCTATTTTTAGCTTTCTCTTTTAGGAACTTTGTTTTTTTTTAACATGATTTTCCAAGAATTTGATGCGACGTAGGTTGCCCTTTTGAGAACAGATGTAAACTCTGTATTTTGAGATCATGTTGATCAATATATAATATGTCATCTTTATAATACTTGCTTCGTGTAGTCGAATGCCACTATAAGATATGGACCTAAGGATCAAATTTTGTTGAATTTTCTTTTACATGAAGATTACCCTGTTAGCTTCTCATATTGATACAGGTAGTTCTTTTTTATTTTATCTGGCTATCAAGTATATCTGGTAAATACAGTCCACGAAGTCGATTATAGGAAGATACCGGGGTTGTACTAGAATAAATGCAGAAGTTAATTATAGTAACTTGAATGGTTAAAAACAATAGATGTTGTGGAAGACCCTTCTTCTCTTTTAAGGGAAGCTGCTGGACCAAGCAACCATCTACTACAGCACGACCCACCAGTGAAAAGTTTCTGCACAGGTGTTATTATCCCAATACTGCGTGATAAAACTTATGAAATTTTGAAATTATAAGTGAAATGTTTGGGTAAAAACCATGATCTGAGTAATTGGTTACCCCAATCTATTTGCAGTTTTAAAAGCAAAATTGACAACATGAATACCAATTACTTGGAAAATATATGTTAACTTACAGTAATATGTGCTTGGCAATTGATCTGGATGTTTGTTGTTATTTACATAAAGATTTCCAACGAACAAAGAAACGTTTATATTAGGCAATGAAGTGGACTATGGGAAGTGCGACATGTTATAAACCTGAAAGATTTTGACATTTCGTGGTCTATGATGGTTGGACATTAGTCTCTCATTAGTTTTTGGTATTACATGTGTGTGACTGACCCAAGGATCTTGTTAGGGTTACAACAATAATACGATACTACGCCTCATGCCTAAAGAACTTGACAGTATTTCCAATCGATTTCTAAAACGAGTGATGAAAATATAATGGTAATGATAATAGCAATAACTAAAAACTATGTATCGGAAACAATTAATCAATCAAACTGACTAATACACAAAACAAAACCTGTTTTGAGGGCTGTTCTTGATAAAAAACGGCAGTGAAATGGCAACAACTAAAAAAGCACTAAAATTCATGATCCACGACTCGGTAGTGTTTTCAACGCTACAAATACAAGTCTCATCATTTGTATTCTGTAGAAGCGTAGACGTCTTTCTTCTTTTAGATGTTGATGGCTAGAACACTAACTTCTATTATATCATTTCTTGGCTTAGACATGCTTCTTCCCCTTGATTTTGATCTGCCTTTGTTACCTTCTCTGTTCTCTTTCATCCTTCCTTCCTTTACTTTTAGTGCTCTACAAGGAATTGGAAGACTCACATGTGCTCCTAATATCCTCACCTTGAAGTAGGTCACGAACTCTATCAAAAGTTAGCTTAGTAGTTTCAGACAAACTACTAACTGCTGTGTCAGTTCCTGACCAACTTTCAGGTAACGAGGATAACAACAATAAGGTTTGGTCTTCATCATCGAATTTAATATCAACCGACACTAACGAGAAAGAATAGTGTTGAAGTTGTTTATATAAGTAGTAACAGATCCTTCTTTTAACCTGGTGTAAACACCAACTCCCTTATGTTTACTAGCTCCTTGATAAGAAAGACCTTGTTTGCAGTACGCCTTCTTGGACATATCTGATAGCGCATCTGTGATGCCTTTTGCTGTTGTTTCCTTTAGAATGTTTGAAGCAATGTTCTTTGATAACGAGAGTCTGATCACAACAATAATTTCCTATCTAGCACAGGCCAATCAGCAGCTGATAGAGCCGTAAACAAACCGAACGAACACGAACATAGCCTTGTTCGTGTTCGTTCATTAAGGAAATGAAGTTGTTCATGTACAGTTCACGAAGACTTACTGAATGAGATTTCTTGTTCGTGTTCGTTCATTAAGGAAATGAACCATTCATGAACACTAAACGAACATAAATGAACACAACAAACAATGACAAACAAATGTTCATGAACATAAACGAACACGAACGAAAGTTTGTCAAGCTATTACACGAACTTAACATAATTATCCGAATGTCATTATCTTAAATATAATTAACATAAAAATTAAGAAATTTGTCAAATTTGAGCATAAACTAAAGTTGAAAATAGTCAAACGAAGTATGTTGGTGGAGACATATAACATAACTAGTGTTTTATATTTTAAAATTATAACCAATTAAATAAAAATATAAAATCTTTAAATTAACCAATACAAACAACCACATTATTGAAAGTTTATGAACATAAATGAACGAACGCGACCTTTGTTCATGTTCTTTTGTTTAACTTATCAAACACAATTTTCTTGTTCAGTTTTGTTCATTTATTAAATGAACGAACATAAACAAACTTCTCGCCGAATAGTTCATGGACTGTTCGCTGACGTTTCAGGTTATCACTGGTCATCGTTTCAAGTTTCTCACCGGTCATCGTCGCATCCAAATATTTCTGAACAAGCAAATTCTCAATTTGCATCTTCCACCACCCAGAATCAGCTCCATATTAGCCATAATATCACATATCAGAGGATGAGAGCCGACACTAGCTCTAATACCACTTGTTAGGTATTACGTGTACGCGACCGACTTGGGGTCTGGGGATGCGGTTAGGGTTACAAAAATCATTACAATACTTGACTCGGGCCTTAAGAACTTGACAATATTTCTAATCGATTAGTAAAAGGAGTGACGGGAATATCATGGTAGTGATAATAGCAATAACTTAAACTATGAAGTGGAAACAATTAACCAATCAAATTGAACTAATACACGACACATTACTTGTTATAAGGGCTGTTTTTTGATCGGAAATAGAAGTGAAACTATAGTAGTGGCAACAACTAGAACCATCGGTAGACGACGTTAGTTTGGTTTTGGAGTGGAAGAATAGCAGTGAATATATAAGATGAAAACACATATTCATAGGCAAGGATTGAAAAACCTACCTAAGATGAAAACACATTTTCATAGTGATTCACTTAATCACTTTACTAACCAAATGCCACCCAATTTTGCCCATCTAGTTGCTATGGGCTCATATGTTTAGACTTTAGACTATTATTCTAGATTACCCTTGGATTTCTTGAGGTGGGCCCTTTTTTCTGCCTCAGAATGAGGTTGTTGGAGGAAGGGGCTTACTGAAGAATGGTTTTATAATTGGTATTAAATATTGTTGATTTGTTGTTATCTGCAAAGTATATCTACAAACATTTTAGTTATGACTAAAATTCATTTGAAGTGCAATATAAATTTCAATGAATTTGTACAAAGTTTGACTGGTCACAAACACAGATAAACAATTTCATCAACATTCTAAAGGGTACCTCTGGATAAGGAAATATATGAGATATTTCCGGATAAACATGTTAGTGATTCAAATAGACATCTCTTTATTTCTGAGTACTGCTCTTTAATGATTCAAGTTGCATCTTGTATTTAAACTCAACACATGGCCTAGAACGCTACTGTAGGAATAATTAATCAACACGAGTCTAAATTAAGGCGAGTTAATCCCAATGTAATTCTGATTGACGTTGTTCACATCATCTTCATGTAGTCCTGGAAGTAATCATTTTGTGTTCAATTTGTATTTTATTAAGTTTTTTCATGACAAAATGCATATTTGGAATTGCTTATGCTAGCTCTCTTGTGTTTGTTACTATTCCTTGTAGCTGCTTCTGGAAAAAGTATATCAGCAGAAGAGGTTAACTATGTTCCGTATCTAGACATTGGCGCCAGCAACATGAACCACATGGCTACCACACAGGTAGAAAATCCATCTGCTGGAATGTTGGCTGATCCAAATGATGCTTTTACCGTCGTTAAACAGCGCCATCAATCAAGTCCAGAACTCAAAACTGATTTATCAGAATCAGAAGTTAATGTAACTGTCATATCAGCTTCACCTATCAATGGCAAATTAAAATCAACGATACTAGATTTGTCGCCTGCTCTCCATGAATTTGTATGTTCTGATTATCTGTGTTTAAGGTCCAAATTTCATTCAAAGTGCTCACAAAAGCTGAACTGGCTGCAGGATGAGGCAGTTGGAATGGACAAAAATGATAATGGGCGCATGTCTGAGAAATCTTTATCCTCTTCTGGTGTTGCAGAAGATGATGGTAAGTGATGATTAAATATCCTTCTTTTTGTATATGACTATATAGTTTCTTTTAATTCCAAGAACTTCATACTCTAGAGTCTAGAACTACAATGCTCCAACCTAGTCAATTTTCTGTTATATCTGTCTTATTCAACTCCAATTTAATGGTTATATTTTGACTAATTTCTTCAATTATGCATTTATGCCTGGTGCTGTAGCTGGACCATCTTCAGATCACTGCATAGACGGGTGGGAATTGGTAGGCACTTCTACTGTACCACAATTCTTTGTTTAGGTATCTGTTATAGTTTGTAATTTTTCTATGGATATTATCTAATCCTTTTTGTATAATTGACAGGACAGTGAAGATATAACAATTGTCTTATACCCTGATCACGTGTTGTATCGTGGTAATTATTATACAGATTCTTTGATATCTTTTACTAGCAATTTCATTGAACTAGAGGGTTCAGAAGTCGATGGAGATGGCAGAACCTTTAAATGCAAGTGGGGAATTGAAGATATACTTCATATCACATCTCACTGGTATGAGCGGGTAAGTACATCTTATCGAGCCTTAAATATAACTCTTCTCTAGTGCTTATATAATTGTTGTTGAAAGTTTGGAACAACAGAGCTAACAAATTTTGTGGCTCTCAATCAAGGGTGATAGATAGGAAATGTCAAACCAAAAATAGGGGATTTTGCTTTATTTAATATTATTTGATTTAAATTTGTTGCTATAATCTTGAGTTTGAGTATTGTATTCCTAGTATGTGAATTATTTGATGGAATTGATATGCTTTGAGCTCATTTTTAGTATTAGAGCTTTAAAACCTAAGATAGTTTCTTGCTCTATCTTTTCAATTCGTAAAGTTCCTTTTAACTATATTTCTTTTATTTATAAAATAACTTTTCTTTATTGATTGATCAATTTTTATTACAATGATGAACTCTTGAGAAAGAGACTTTTGATTTCTAGGACCAACCAAATGCCACAATTAAAGTGGCAACACTTCATTGATGAGGTTACGATCATAAATTCGATGGGAAGAATTCTTTCAGTGGTCTCAAACAATTCTCATGGTCGTTTGTGGTTGGGCTAAGTTGGTTATTTAACCGATGACATCCCATACCATTCTTCTTTCTTTCTCCTCATGGCAACTCAATAACTTTACTGTGATTGGTTGGCATATCAAATCCATGAAAAGTAACATGAACCATACCTACCTTTTCGAAACTAACAACTCGTATCTAGGTAATGCTTTTTAGCTCATATACTCATATAAGATGAAAAGAAAAGGTATCCGTCAAGGTTCTTTAGAGGTAACTTGCCATAACATTTTAAAGTCTCGTGACAACAACTAGATATCCACTATAAGGTAAGAAAGTGAAGAACACACCAAGCTCAAGACACACTTAGAGAAAGAAAAGTGACAACAACTAGATATCCACTATAAGGTAAGAAAGTGAAGAACACACCAAGCTCAAGACACACTTAGAGAAAGAAAAGTTGTTATTTATCAGTCACCCTATGACTTAGATAAGGTTCATGGTGGAATTTTAGCATCTTTACGAAAGTTTAAAAGTACGGAATTGAGCCTCGAGGCTATGCACGGCAAAAGCTTTCACCATTGGAGCGGGAAGGCGCTCAAGGTGCACAAAAAAAGGGCTTGAAGCTTCAGGATGCTATAGACATACCTTTTTCAGGTTGTACACATAGGTTATTCATATATCAAGTCATTTAGACAACTTATTTATCTCTAAGTTTTGGGTTTGTGATGATAGAAACGTTTGAGAAATATAAAAAGTATTTATATCGGTTGCGCCTCGCGTACAAAAAGCGGTGCGCTTTAGCGCCTCGTCTCAGAACCCGTCGCCTCGGTCCGTCTCATTCTTTTTAAAACCAAGCCAATAATTTGTGCGTTATATTCGTCATGAAACTGAGTGCCACATGCTCTTAAAAGTTCTTAACATTAAACACCAATCTCAATTTACAAAAAGTCTTTCTGTTATTTCATGTCTCATTGCTTCCGTTAAACACTAATCTTAACCTTATAAAAAGTTCTTGGGTGGCAAAGCCTTTGTCAAATCCTTGCATCAAAGTCCATTTAACCCACTGTTAGGATTCAAGCGGCGTAGCGGAACCAACACACGAGCACAAACGTACAAACGATTATCACGCAGAAAGAAAATAAAGACACAAGGATTAACGTGGTTCGGTCGGTGTGACCTACGTCCACGGGCTGCAACTAGGGTTTTCTTTATTTGCTCAGTGCAAAAGATTACAATACATGACATGTATATATATAGAGAGACTAATTAGGGTTAACAACTTAATGAACAAGAAAACTAAACATGGGCCCAAGCCCAAAGCCTTCACAAACCCAACAATCTCCCACTTGAAGGCTTTGTGATAAATTCTAGCCTGCCATTCAAGTACACGAAATAAAAAAAAATATAAAAAAATGAATCGTCTAGTAACTTCAGTAATCTTTAAGCAAGTCTTTCAAGTCTCCAGTTCCCAAAGAACAAGCTAAGACTTTATCAGATATCCTAGTTGCAGTGACCCCTCATCATCAAGTACCAGAAGGGCCAGTTGAAGCTCCCCTGATCTCCAACTCAGTCGTGGCTAGTCCTGCCAACGACTCATCCTCTATCTTAACCGGTTTGGACATTCCACCTCATTCAAAGATACACCAAGGATTACCATCACTCTCTAAATTCAGCAAACAATCACCAGGAGAGAAATTTTCAGTCATAGTCTTTAAAACCCAACGGTTTTTTGTAACTGTACCCGGAACACGTCCCGTGCTCCCACTGTCACCGAATCCCCTGAATGGTTTAGACATTCGAACTCGTTCACCTAACATCCCTGCTCCAGACTTCACGTTTGCAAAATGAACTCTCTTAGCACCAGATTTAGCGAACCGGATATTGTCGTGCTTAACCGAGACGGTCATACATCTCGCAGCAGGTACCTCAACCATATACAATGACCCACGCTTGATACCACGAGCAATAAAGATTACCATTGATCACCCTCCATTTACCACTACCAAACCTCACTTCGAGTCCTTGTTCATCCAACTGACCAACTGAAATCAGTTTATTTTTTAGCCCCGGAATCTCCCTGACATTCTTTAGGTTCCATGTAGTACCCAATGAAGTAACCAGATTAATATCACCCATGCCCGTTACCTCAAGTATCTCGTCATTGGCTAATCTTACCTTTCCTAAATCACCATGTTTCAGATTCACCATCGTTTCCCCGTTGTCCATGGTGTGAAACGAAGCCCCTGAATCCATGACCCAAGAGTCCACACTGTTTTCTATTAGGTATTATGTGTACGCGGCTGACCCGAGGATTCGGATAGGGCACGGAAATCAATACAATGCTACGGCTCGGGCCTTAAGAACTTGTCGGTATTTCTAATTGATTTCTAAAACGAGTGACGAGATAACGATAGCAATAAAGGCAATAACGTAAAATTACTACGCAGCGGAATAAGATCACCAAACAACCAATAACTTGAACTAATCAAACTGAACAGAATAAACACAAAACAGAACCTGTTTTGAAGGCTGTTCTTTGATCAAAACAAGACAGAAAACTGCAGCACAAACGGAACAGAACAGCAGCCTGTTCACGGCAGCAAACACAGCCCCTTTGTGGCGGCTGTGATGGCTGCTGCTGGTGGTTTATCGGCTGCAAACAGCAGCCCTTCAGAAAGGCTGTTGGCGACGGCAGCAGTAATGCTGCTGTTCTCGGCAGAAACACACACACAATCATACGAGCAGTAATAATAATCAAAGCAGTAAAGAACACAGCGATTTAACATGGTTCGGTCAAGAATTGACCTACGTCCACGGGCTATGAACCAGGGTTTCTTTTATTACTTTCAAGACTCAAAGATTACAAGTACATATGTGGGTATTTATAATAAAAGACAATAAAAAACTTAACAAAAATAAATTGTGGCAGATTAGGGTTAGGGCCGGCTGCCCTCAACCCTATTTTGCAGCATGTCTGCGGGCTGTTTCAGGGCCCGACCCAAGATAGATCGGAGCCCACAACACAACAATCTCCCACTTGGGCTTCGAAACATCTTCACTAGCCCTCCACATCAATGCGTCAAACACTTCAACCTGCTTCCACCTGAATGCGTGAAACATTTGCACCTGCACTTGTCTCGTACTTTTGTAATCTTGAACCGTTATGAAAAGAACCTTTCATACCACCTGATTCGTAGCCGCCTTCATCTACAATTAACCCTGAAGGCCAACTGAAGCTACACAGAGCTTCAGTTTATCCAACATGACAACTTTAGTGAACATCTCAGCTGGATTCCTGTCCCCTTTGTTATTATTCAACTGGATAGTACCTATCACTGATTAGCCCCCTTATGAAATGATACCTCATATGAATGTGCTTAGTCTTCCCATGATAAACTGGATTCTTTGCAAGTTTCACAGCACTTTCATTATCACAGTACAACGGATACTCTGCATGTTTTCTGTCTAATTCACCCAGAAAAGTTTTCAACCAAACAAGCTCTTTGCTATCCTCAGCGGCTGGCATACACTCAGCCTCTGTAGTTGAAAGTGCCACGCTCTTTTGGAGGCTAGACATCCAACATATTGCAGTATCCCCATAGTAAACACATACCCTGTTGTACTCTTGTAGGTCTCTTTACATCCACCCAAATCTGCATCAGAATAACCCTTGAGAATTGCATCTCTACCCCTAAAACATAAAGCCATCTTTGAAGTACCCTTCAAATATCTAAGCAGCCATTTAACTGCTTCCCAGTGTTCTCTCCCCGGATTGGACATAAACCTGCTAATAACTCCCACTGCATGAGCAATATCAGGCCTTGTGCATACCATTGCATACGTAAGACTGCCCACAGCTGTTGCATAAGGAACCTTTGCCATGTCGGCCTTGTCTTCATCTGTCTTTAGGGACTGATCTTTAGAAAGCTTAATATGACTACCCAGTGGTGTATTTCGAGTATTTGTCTTCTCATGATTCATCTTAAACTTCTCTAATATTTTCTTAATATACTTCTCTTTAGACAATATTAAAGAACCGTTTTTCTGATTTCTGGTGATGCTCATGCCGAGTATCTGCTTAGCTGGACCTAGATCTTTCATTTCAAACTCTTCAGACATCAGTCGTTTTAATTTCTTGATCTCTGACATGTCGGAACTGGCTATCAGCATATCATTTACATAAAGGAGAAGAATGATATAAGAATTTTTGAATTTCTTGAGATAGCAGCAGTGATCCATCTCACATCTCCTATACCCATTTCTGCCCATAAAATCATCAAACTTGATATACCACTGCCTGGGCGCCTGCTTCAAACCATAAAGACTCTTCTTTAGTTTGCACACCATGTTTTCCTTACCAGCTGTCTGAAAACCCTCTGGTTGTGCCATGTAGATATCCTCCTCAAGGTCGCCATGCAGAAAAGCTGTCTTTACATCTAGCTGTTCTAGATGTAAGTTTTCTGCAGCCACGATACTAAGCACCATTGTAGTCATTTTAACCACAGGGGAAAATATTTCATTGTAATCAACCCCGTTCTTTTGTTGGAACCCCTTAACTACCAATCGTGCTTTGTATCTCTTAGTTCCATCACTTGCATCCTTGATTCTATATACCCATCTGTTTTGAAGCGCCTTCTTCCCTACTGGAAGTTTAGTAAGAACCCAAGTTTGGTTCTTTTCAAGTGAACCCATTTCTTCTTTCATTGCCCGCTCCTACTGAGACGAATCTTTCACACTAATAGCCTCTGAGTAGCATTGTGGTTCACCATTTTCAGTGAGAAGAAGATAGTTCACTGATGGAGAATATCGTTGAGGAGGTACAAACGTTCGAGTAGACCTCCTAACCCAATGTGAAGTATTTGAATTTCCTGAATCATTTGCTGGTGGGGACTGTTCATCCACAGGATCTGAACTCCCACTATCAAAGAGATCTTGTTCACCAAATTCTTCCTGATCATTATCTTCAGTTTCTGAACTTTCTTCTTCTGTATTTTGACTTTCTGTCTCTGACCCATAGCTTTCTGAACTCTGGTTATCATCTTCAAACACCACCTGATCTTTATGAGTTTCTGGTATGGTTGAATCCTTGTCTTTGTAGAGTTTAGCTTCATTAAAGACCGGATCTCGACTCCTGATAGTTTTCCTGGCTTTAAAATCCCAAAGCCTATATCCCATCGATTCAGATCCATAGCCAATGAAGGTGCATTTCTTTGCCTTGGGATCAAGCTTATCCCTCTCAAAGTCTTTCACACCAGTGTAGGCATCACAACCAAATACCTTCGGATGTTTGTAGCTAACCTCTCTTCCAAGCCATTCCTCTTCTGGTATTTTGAAACCAAGAGGAACCGAAGGTCCTCTATTTATCAGATATGCAGCAGTGTTAACTGCATCAGCCCAAAAGGTTTTGGGAAGCCCTGCATTCAGTCTCATGCTCCTGGCTCGTTCATTCAACGTCCTGTTCATTCTCTCAGCTACTCCGTTTGTTGGGGAGTCCCGGGAACCGTCTTGATCATCTTGATTCCTCTTTCAGCATAGTAATTCACAAATCCATTGCTGATATATTCCCCTCCATTATCTGATTTTATGCACTTCACCTTCAGATTGGTTTCCATCTCAACAGCTGCTTTCCATTTCTTGAAAAACATCAAACACATCATACTTGTTCTTGAGAAAATAAACCCATACCTTGCGCGTCGCATCATCAATGAAGGTAACATAATAGCTGGAGCCTCCTAATGATGTCACAGGAGTTGGTCCAAACATATCAGTGTGGACAAGTTCAAGTTTTTCAGCCTTAGGTGTCATTCCCGTCTTCACAAAAGTAACACGTTTCTTCTTACCAAGCACACATGGTTCGCAGAATCCGGTTTCAAGTTCTACTTTCTTCAAGTCTAGGAGTTTACCTTTCTCTGCTAGCATCTTCATGCCTTTCTCACTCATATGACCAAGTCGTTGATGCCACAGACTGGATTGACGTGGTACCTCAACCATGTATAAAGTACCTTTCTTTTTCCCACGAGCAACTACCAAGTTTCCTTTGATGACTTTCCATTGTCCACCCCCGAACAACACATCATAACCTTGGTCATCTAGCTGCCCAATAGAGATTAGCATCTTCCTCAACTTAGGAATTACCCTAACATCTTTTAGTGTCCATGTATTTCCTAGAGGAGTCTTCAGATCAATGTCTCCCATCCCAGTAATATCCAGAGTCTAATCATTAGCCAAACGAACCTTGCCAAAGTTTCCTGTTCTCAAATTCTTCATCTTCTTTAAGCTAAAGGTAGCGTGAAAAGAAGCGCCAGAATCCATGATCCATGACTCAGTGGTATTCTCAACGCAACAAATAAGAGTATCATCATCTGTATCATCTGTAGCAGTGTTAACCTCTTTCTTTTCTTTAGATGTTGATGGTTTAGGACATTGACTTCTGAAGTGCCCAGTCTCCTTACAATTCCAGCAAGTAATATCTTTTCTTGGTCTTGTTTTACTTCTTCTCTTTGATTTGATCGGCTCCTATTACCACCTCGTTCATTCTTCCTTCCTCTGCCTTCAGTACTCAACAAGGAACTGAAGACTCACAAGTGCCCCTCCTTCTAATGTCCTCACTCATAATCAAGTCGCGAACTCCATCAAGTTTAAGCTTAGTGTTCCCAGACGAACTACTAACTGCTGTAACGGTTCCTGACCAGCTTTCAGGTAACGAGGATAACAATAGTAGGGCTAGGACTTCATCATCGAATTTGATATCGACACACACTAGGCGAGAGATAATAGAGTTAAAGTTGTTAATGTGAGTGTTAAGAGAACCACCTTCCTTCTCGTGTTTACAAGTTCCCGAATCAGAAAGACCTTGTTGGCTGCGGACGGCTTCTCGTACATGTTAGACAGTGCATCCATGACGCCTTTGGCTGTCGTTTCCTTCAGAATGCTAAAGGCAACATTCTTTGTCAGCGAGAGTCTAATCACAGCAACAACTTTCCTATCTAGTGCAGCCCAATCAGCATCTTTCATGCTTTCAGGTTTATCACCAAGCAGTGTTGCACTCAAATCTTTCTGAACAAGTAAGTCCTCGATCTGCATCTTCCACCATCCAAAATCGACGCCATCAAACTTCTCGATTCTCGTTTTACCCTCATCAGCCATAATACCGGAGATCAAAGGATGAGAGCAACCAAGGCTCTGATACCACTTGTTAGGTATTAAGTGTACGTGGCTGACCCGAGGATTCGGATAGGGCACGAAAATCAATACAATACTACGGCTCGGGCCTTAAGAACTTGTCGGTATTTCTAATTGATTTCTAAAACGAGTGACGAGATAACGATAGCAATAAAGGCAATAACATAAAA
This sequence comes from Flaveria sonorensis, assembly GCA_025506505.1. Lineage (NCBI taxonomy): Eukaryota > Viridiplantae > Streptophyta > Magnoliopsida > Asterales > Asteraceae > Flaveria > Flaveria sonorensis. The sequence continues at coordinate 24,234,516 of CM046439.1, read as the reverse complement.
TTACTACGCAACGGAATAAGATCACCAAACAATCAATAACTTGAACTAATCAAATTGTACAGAATAAACACAAAACAGAACCTGTTTTGAAGGCTGTTCTTTGATCAAAACAAGACAGAAAACTGCAGCACAAACGGAACAGAACAGCAGCCTGTTCACGGCAGCAAACACAGCCCCTTTGTGGCGGCTGTGATGGCTGCTGCTGGTGGTTTATCGGCTGCAAACAGCAGCCCTTCAGAAAGGCTGTTGGCGACGGCAGAAGATAGCAGCAGTAATGCTGCTGTTCTCGGCAGAAACACACACACAATCACACGAGCAGTAATAATAATCAAAGCAGTAAAGAACACAGCGATTTAACGTGGTTCGGTCAAGAATTGACCTACGTCCACGGGCTACGAACCAGGGTTTCTTTTATTACTTTCAAGACTCAAAGATTACAAGTACATATGTGGGTAATCATAATAAAAGACAATAAAAAACTTAACAAAAATAAATTGTGGCAGATTAGGGTTAGGGCCGGCTGCCCTCAACCCTATTTTGCAGCATGTCTGCGGGCTGTTTCAGGGCCCGACCCAAGATAGATCGGAGCCCACAACACAACATTTTCCACACCGAGTATCAATGCATTATCATCAGAAACATCCTCAGCAGCAGTGTTCAATTCTTTCTCTTAACATGTCCTACCTCATTGTAGCTCTAGCACTTCATATTCTTCCTAAGTTTAGATGAACTCCTTCCCTGACTCCCACTGTTCCTGTTATTACTCCGAACCTTGCCAACATTTAACGGTTCACTATTTGATGATTCACCCGAGTTTCTTCTTCTGACATCTTCACCTATAATTAGATACCGAATACCATTAAGTGTGAAACCCTTAGTCCCCATAGAACTTGAAATTGCAGTGACAGTTCCAGACCAATTATCAGGCAGAGACGACAACAACAGTAGAGCCTGAACTTCATCATCAAACTTAATTCCAACAGATACAAGTCTTGTTAAGATTGAATTTAGATTGTTGATGTGAGTAGTCATTGAGCTTTCTTCTTTCATCCTTGTGTTCACCAACTCCCAAATCAAAAACACCCTATTCGCCGCCGACGGTTTCTCATACATATTTGACAAAGCAGACATCATACCACGAGCCGTGGTTTCTTTAATGATGTTAAAAGCAACATTTTTCGTCAAAGACAATGTAAAAACTGCACGAGCCTTTTTGTCCTTTGATTCCTAATCAGCTTGTTCTATTTTCTCAGATTTTTCTCCTAGTACCATATCCAAGTCCTTTTGACATAACATGCTTCTATTTGCATTTTCCACCAACTAAAATCAGAACCGTTAAATTTCTCGATCACAACCTTCCCATCTTCAGTCATCTCAAATAGCAAACAAGAAGCAAATCAAATTCAAAACAGTGAATAGACATAGCAATGGCACTCAATTGACCAATTTGCTCCTACAAAAAACCTTTGTAGAAAAATCTAAACCCGAAAATACTTTTATTTCACAAAACACGGTTCTCCAAAACAGTTGATTATAACCCGTCAAAGAAATAGAAACTTGAAAACACAACCCTAACCTTTACCCGACGAATCCAAGAGTTCTTTACCAAACCCTAATTGACGGCTCAAAAGGTTTCAACCTGGTACTCAATCTCGATCAAACCTCCTTCGCCAAAACAAAGAAAAAACACCTACTAGTTCTTTTTTTTTTTGGTTGTGTGTGCGGTCTTCACCAACAACAATAAAAAACAAAAAAAATTAATTGTTTTTCTTCGCAGACCCCAAGCCGAAAAATTTGATGCCCTCTCTTTTATTGTTCTTGCGCAGACTCTAATGATACCAAAAAAGTCCTCTTTTAATCTTGTTCAACACAAAAGAAAAAAAATAGCGATGAGTGGTGCGACGATTCCAAGGGCTCCAATACGAACCATAATCGTAAACCTTCTGCGATGCTTCTCAGTGCCATTGTATGTTCAACGAGCCAAGGCTCTGATACCACTTGTTAGGACTCAAGCGGCGCAGCGGAACCAACACACGAGCACAAATGCACAAACGATTATCAAGCAGAAAGAAAATAAAGACACAAGGATTTAACGTGGTTCGGTCGGTGTGACCTACGTCCACGGGCTGCAACTAGGGTTTTCTTTATTTGCTCAGTACAAAAGTTTACAATACATGACATGGATATATATAAAGACTAATTAGAGTTAACAACTTAATGAACAAGAAAACTAAACATGGGCCCAAGCCCAAAGCCTTCACAAACCCAACACCCACGAGCCAATATGTGTCTTTATTAGTTACTAACACACTCAAAAATGATACATGTAAATCAAGGCGGCCAAGAATTTGTTTGAGGCGTGCCCAGGAGCGAGGCGAAAGCTTCTCACTACTGGAGCGGGAAGGCGCTCAAGGTGCACAAAAAAAGGGCTCGATGCTTCAGGCATTGTATGAGTGACATACTTGGCCTCAAAAACATTATTGAACAAAGCATTATTGTGACTTTACATGTGGAAGTAGATCGATATTTTCATGAAGCGGAAGATGGATAAAGACATTGTATGAGTGACATACTTGCCCTCAAAACAGCAACTAGGGATAATAATAATGGAACAAAGAAGTTGAACAGATTATGGTGCTCTCAACTAGGGATGGAAAAATAGCAAAGTTATGTCAAATCTAAAAAATAGGGGATTTGACTTCATTTTGATTTAAATTTTTGTTAGAATCATTGGAGTGATTATTATATTCCTAGTTTAGCTTCATTATGGTCATGTGTGTGTGGGTAGGCGCTCAGGCAAGGCGAGGCCTAGACACCTCAGATAGACGCAAGGAGATCTTTGTGATTAGGCGAGGTGAACGCCTTGGTCCAAGTGCAGACGAGGCGAGGCCAGTAGCTTGGTTCGAGCTCAGTAGTTTCTGATCAATCTTTCTTCTTTCTGCTTTCTTCTGTCTTCTTTCTTTCTTAGCAGTTTTTGCTTTCAAGTTTCATTGATGCCTGTAAAGCAGCTTTGTTTTTTCTTTGAGTGCGCATTGCGCCTTTGACCACCTAGATATATGTGTGTTTGTAAAATGTTCAATGGAAAAGATATACTTGATAATAGCTGCAATTATTCTTTATTTTGTAGGTTGAGATGGCCATGGTGAAGATTCATGTACTTGCAAAGGATTCAAAACATGCTCATATTGTTGAATGTGCTTCAGGTTATAGCTGAGAAATTTTTAATGCTTTATGTATACTGTCTTCTTTGCTTCTGTTGTCAATCTTTCTTTTCTCAGGTTAATTAGTCAGATTTAGCATTTAGTTGGTTAGGTAAATATATATGCAGGTAGACTGCCTATGGTCAAAATTTTAAAGCAAACTTGTTCAGAAAGTATTCACAGTTATAAACGATTGTGGCATAGCTTGGCTGCTATTAGATAATATTACCATCATCTACTTCCCAGGACTCTAAAGTTATGTCTTGTCTCGTATGATTTTTTTGTTCTTTTTTGTTATGAGTAGGCCTTAGTATTACTTGTTCGATGTGCATATCGTATAAATATTCGATATGCATATCGTATAAATATTATGAAATAGCTGTTAATTTGGTTGAATGAATTAGAGTGTGGTGACTAATGATCTTATATTTGAAACTGGCCCTGTCTATATATACATTGTTCAGGCACTGAGTTGAAATTTTCAGTTATCGACTCTAGCTGGTACGAGAAACTTGAAGCAATTGTGTCTTTAAATATCATATACAAAGCTTTATGGACCAGTATGCTTGAGTCAGAGTGAGTTTTTTCTAGAAGCTCTAGTATTAGCCTTGTATTCCCTTTGGTTATATAACTGTTATGTAACTTCATTGTGGGTTTACAGGGATGCTGTGGTTGGACACCGAGGAGGATCTTTTGCAAAATATCTGCCCAAGTAAGTATTCAAATGTGGTTTTATAAAAATCTTTAAATTCTTATGGATGATGATATGCTGATTTGTTCTTGTATAAAGTTATTTTCCTTTCATATTGCGTTGCATGCTTCCAGCTTTGATCGGCCATTTGAAGAGGTTGTGTATCCAAAAGGGGATGCTGATGCTGTTTCTATTAGTAAGAGAGACTTTGATCTACTGCAACCAGACACATTTGTCAATGACACCATAATTGACTTTTATATCAAGTATGTTTATTCTCTCTTTTTGTATCTCTGTATGTACTTTTGCTGATGCTATTGGTTTGACCGCTTTTTTTTCTCTTGTTGGCACTAAATTTTTTATTTATGACAGATATTTAAAGAACAAAATCGAGCCTGATGAGAAGCGCAGGCTCCACTTTTTCAATAGTTTCTTTTTCCGGAAGCTGGCTGATCCAGATAAAGATCCGCTTGATGCTTCTAGAGGAGCGATCGCTTATCAACGCGTGAAGAAATGGACAAGAAAAGTCAACCTTTTTGAGAAAGATTATATTTTCATTCCTGTAAACTATAAGTGAGTAAATGAAGTATATAATTCTCTGGATTTACTAATTGTTTCTACTGATTGAGATCTTTAATTTTGTTTTGTCAGTTATCACTGGAGTCTGATTGTCATGTGTCATCTCGGGGAAGTGGCCACATATGAAGGTTATTCTTTTAATGAATATAAGGCGATATTGATCTCGTTCCTCTGATGTTAATTTTTGTTGGTTCAGATGAAGATGTAAAGGAGTCTGAGAAAGTCCCATGTGTTCTGCATTTGGATTCTTTCAGAGGCAGTCATACTGGTCTACAAGGTCTTGTTAAAAGGTATCGAATATCTCTTTTTTAATGATTTAAGTATAATAATACAATTAAAACATGCATTTTGGATGTTACGATGCAGTTATCTGAAGGAAGAGTGGAAAGCGAGGCAAGATGTAGCTTCTGAAGATGTTGCCTCGAGATTTGATGACTTGAGATTCATTTCTCTAGAGGTTTATGACTCTTAGTTTGCGTCTTCATTTGATAATTCGTTTGTTACAGGTATTGAAGTCTGTTGTTTTATGTGTATGCAGTTACCGCAGCAACAAAATGCGTTTGACTGTGGCCTGTTCTTGCTCCACTATGTAGAACTCTTCTTGGAGCAAGCTCCTTTAGATTTTAATCCTTTTAAAATCTCTCTGAGCTTCAGCTTTGTAAGTTGTCATCTCATCCTCGTGTTTCTAGCATATCCCAATAGTATATGTTCTGTTTCTAATAAGAGATTGTAAAGAGTTTTTTTTTTTTAATTATTTTTTTCCCAATTACCTTTTTGGTCTTTTCATTGCTAAACCCATTTTTTCAGTATGTATAATCATGTATTTCATATCTTATAGTTTTGTTAGAGTTTTTTTTTTTCCTTTTTCAGTTGCACCTTACTATAGGGTCTTCATCATATGGTACCTCTGGTTTTGATGAAGTTCGTGACCGAACCACTAACTATGATTTTTGAAAACAACAAACCAAAATGCCTGATTTAAATGGTTTGAACCGATTTTTAATTTCGTTTTGAAAGTCGCTTTAAAAAGATCAAAACTTCATGGATTCTATACATATAAATAACTGCATATTCCAAAATGAAAAAAATTAAATAGAAAAGGTTAAACGGGCAGTTAAGTTTACACGCCGGTTCCAAGTTCCATACTATCAAAACCGTGAAACCGTCAAAACCGAATCATGATAAATTTTTATCTGCCGAACTGGCTGACTTGCTTCGGTTTGGTAGGTTCCTTTGGGTTCTGACAGTTCTTGATATAGAGGCATTTAATATGTACATTGAACATATGAATAAAATGGGCTTATAGAAGGATGGCATGAGGGTTAAATGGCTGCAAAATAGTTTTTCAGCAATTATGATCATTGTGTGATTTCTAACATCATCATTACACACTATAGTTGTTTGTAATTATTATTATGAATTTCTGAATTGCATATTCTTAGCTAAATGTGGACTGGTTTCCACCCGCTGAGGCATCTCTCAAAAGAGTGGTTATCCAGAAATTAATCTGTGATCTCCTGGAGAACCCTCATCAGAAACCTTGTTCTACTGCTGGCAATGACCAACAGTGCCACCTCAGCTCTCTGACCACAAATCCTCACAAGGGTACTGTTGCAAATTTATCCCTGGAGAATTGCAATCCTTTAATGCATCATCAAAGTTCTCATGATCATCAAGAAATTGAGATGCCATCATCATCATCAATACAATGTGCTGCTGATCCTACCATAATTTTGAAGCCATCTTTTCAGTCAGAATTCAACTGTGCAATCGAGGTACTTGCAATCTCATTTAATACTTATAGCTTTTTTTTTTGGGGAAACTCTATACATTGTAATCCTCCACTATCGTTACCTAAAATTTTCTTATTTTAAAGGAGGAAGATGTACAACAAGACAATGGAATCTTGCCCGATGACTCTGCCCTCCCTTGTTTATCTCAAGACTGCAGAACTCGGGAACCTTGTCAAGCTCCTGTAACCTCTGATCACAAGACAGTGAACAACAATCATGAAAGATTACCAGAAATATTGATTTACGGGTGTGACAATTCCATAGAAATAGTCAATGAAAGCAGTCAACTCGATTCAGAAATTGATCATCCAAGATCACCAGTACCACTAGACACATTGTCTGGGTATGTTCATCAGATGGTTGATGGCAATGTGGATTATGATCCTACATGTGGGGATATAATAATACCCAGGTCTTCTGTTGGATTTTCTGATATGCAAGTCACGGGTTCAGAAAACTTGTCAAGTTTGGAATCAGATGTGCAACACCCCACCAAAAAGATGCGAATGACACAACAAAAGGTATCATCGTTGTTATAGGTGCTGAGAAGCTCTGTGAATAGTGTTGATTACTGCAGTAACCAGGATTAGGAGTGAATACTAATATTTGAGGGGATCATTAGGGTTTTGTGTTTGATTTTTGATAGTATCAAATTGACGAGAAGATCCCATTAAAAATCCAGATTTGTATTGTATTTTGTTCTGGAATTACGGTCTGGTCTAGAAAGAAATTTCGAGTTGACCCCTGGGCTTGTATGCAATGTTTTGCAGCATTCTTCTTGCTTTGGTAGTGGAAAAAACCCTTGAGACATGATTTTCGATTGATATCTGAAGTGTTTGAGCTCTTTAAGATTTTTGTTTTGTTTGTATTTTCGTAGCTCATGTGATAGAATCAGTTCCGGATGCCTTGGAAGAATCTACCTAGAGAACAATTATTTTTGAGGCAGATTTCCTGTCCAACTAGGCACTTCCTTTTAGGGGTGTCTTTTTATTTATTTATCCGAATCCAAATACCAAACCCGAAACAAATCAACCTGAACTTGTTTAAAGACTAAACTGAGCAACCCAGCCTGATTAATATACTATATTGAACTCAATTTTTATAAATGGTTCGGCATTTGGGTTGCATTTGTTAGAATCGAGAATCTTATTATTCAAAATAATATTGAGAATTTTAGGTTGGTTGATATTGAGTACTTGATACAATAGCTGTTAAGTATTCGACTAATAAACAATATTCATTGCTTCATCTTCATTCTTTATTGATCAATCGTGTATTCATGATTAAAAAGACATTCAATTCGTATTTAGGAGATTCAACCTATAAACTTTGAGGTTCGGTTCCAAATATCAACCTATATTTAGTTATTTCATAGTTTCGTCATCTTTACACGATTCTATGGTTTCGTCATCTTCGTCCCTACTATAATTCGATAAGGTTAGAAGCCATGATCATTAGTTCATATATTATGATTATATATGTATATATTTGTATGTGTGTTTACGGATGAAGTTTTTTATATATGTGTGAATTTATGTATGTGCTATGCAACCGTTTACAAGATTTAAAAGTCATGGATTATTTTTAAACAATCATGGCTTTCTAAACTTTTTATTTCATTGTTGGTGATTTAGTTTTATATTGTGAACTTTAAAGATAATCAAAATATGATACACTTGAATATTTGAGTATGCATAATAAAGTAAACATAAGTGCGGAGAAGGTTTCAGACCTTTAGATAATAAACAAATTATTCTTATCAAATTTGTTAAACATGTTTAGTAACGTCACCTATTCCTAGGTAAATTAATTAGTCTTACTATATAATTTTATAGGTTGAATAAATCTATCTAAAGACCAATGTTGCATAACAAAAAGCTAATTTTGATACTTCTAAATGAGACACATAATGTTCATTGACTTGATGATCTCAAATGATGGGCCGGATCAACTGAGAAGAAACAAGAGGAGCTTGAATTTCATAACATGGCTTTGGTAATAAGACCTTAGTTTGGTATGTATGTTAACAAGGAACAATGGAGGTTGGCAACAGGCACAAAAAAAAATAATAATAAAAACAAATAAAAAATAAAATGACACAATAGGTGCTATTGCATAGTTAGTCTCACGCCAGTACCTCTTTTATGCATTTGATAATTAACTTTATTAGTTTCAGATTATTAAATGCTAATAGCATTATATTTATTAACATGAACCAAAATCTACCTGTACTTTACTAGGCATAACTTGTGTTGGTTTTAATGCGAACAACTACAAGCAGGTCTTTGTAATTCACAAACACATATCAAACAAACAGAACACGAAACAAAATCGGACCCGTTTATGAATCTTTAGCTAACAACATTCAAGAATTAAAAATAATTAATTAGCATACTTTTTGGTCATGTATCTTTTCATGAATATTAAGATTAACTTTGTGTTGTGTGGATCAAAAAGTAAGTTTTTGCACCTTTGACACCACCAGTAAAGAAAAGAATGGAAGCAACATTGTTGTGAAAATAAATAAGAAAACAAACAGCAATATGAACTATAGATGCACAAATCGTGTTGAAATTATGAAAGGAAAATTAACATCAAATTCATCAAACCCTAATTTGATAAATAACTTGTAATTGAAATTAAATCACTAGGATGTTTTTGAAATTGATTACTCTTTCATATTAAACCATTTGTGCATTTAAAATTGATTTAATCGAATAAGATCAAGAAGTAGAAACAAGAACCTGAATTGAATTGATGAAGTTTTTGTGCTTTCAGAGTACTCTCTGTTTTTCTTGTAGATTGTTTGTAAACAATTGAATTCTCATTAATCCCACAAAACCGTGGATCAAAAGATTTAAACAAATATACATATTCACTTTATACCCCTTGAGTTTACTTTATGTTTAATAATTAGCCTAAAGTTTAACTAATAGGTTTAATTTATAAATAGTATAATATGAATATGTATATATATATATAAACTAATATTACTAAAATTCCAACATTCCTCTCCCATTTCAGTATTATTCATGATCAACACAAGTAAACTTCACATAATCAAACTTATGCATAAATGAAATGTCCTATGAATGGAATTTCACATTCGTATATTACACGATTCAAATATTCGAATATCAAGGTGTCGCAATGATCGAACCTGTTCTATTCATCTGAATACTTGAAGGTAATACACACATAAATTCACAATTCTATAGTTCTAACTTGACATAATGTTTTACTAGCCTATGTCCCATCCTTCAAAGAGTATATCAAAGCCAAGTCCAAGCTTCTTGAAGCAGCTAAACTTCATACCCTTATAGGTAGTTCTCATCTTGCACCTACAAATGCAATTTACCAAAGAACTATAAGCAATTGAGTTTCAACCTTCTTTATCTTGCAGTCTAAACACATACCTTGGGATGCTATGTTGTGTTCCATTATATCATGACAAGCCTTTCATATTGAATTCAGCATTAATGTTGTATTAAATGGGAATTGGGTATCTTAACATGAAATAGTAAGAAATGGACTTCAGATCCATCCCTATGGCTGATTTATTCACGAGACTCTTCCTAACCCTTTGGTTAAATGATCAGCCATGTTGTGTTGAGATCTTATAAACTCAACACCTAACTGTCTAGACTTTCCAATATACACTTGACTATATGCCTTAGCTAGTGTAGCAGCACTATTACACCTTATTGAAATAGGTGATATAGGTTTAGACTATAATGGAATTTCATACAACAAATTTCTTAAACATTCAGCTTCTTTTCCGACTGAAGGATTACAAAAACAACTAAAATTAGAATTTCACATTTTGTTGTTTTTTATTAAATACTTAAACTTTTAAACATGTAAATGAAATATATAAAAAAAATATACAAAATTTTAATTATATTAAATACTTGAACTTTTAAACGTTTAAATAAAATACATAAAAATGCATAAAAAAGATTACGAAACAACTAAGATTCTATGCCGCTTGAGTCTTGAGATGTTTTTATTCTTCGCCCCCCGAACACTAGCTATTTCAAAGATAATCATCATATGTCGCTTCATCATTGATCATTCAGGGTGTCATACGCCGACCCTGGGCGTATCATACGCCGGTTGCTGAACAACTTTCTGGATTTTGTGGATCTTCAAGTTATTTAAACACAATCCAACCCTAATTCGAAGAACAACTTTCCAAGCTCAATTCTTGACGATTCTAAGCTGATTTGCGGTGATTCCAAGCCTTCACATTCATCTCAAAGCATCTATCGTCAAAACACGATTGAAGATTCAATGAAGACCATGAGTGGCTAGTTCGTTTGTGATTGCTTTCGGGTGGATAGTTCTTGCCAAGTGAGATGGTTAGTCATGTTTAGGGTTTTTTATGTTGAACACTTTGTGATTAAATGCAATTGAAGGTTTTGATTGAGTTAAACAATTTGTTTATAAAGAAAATTATTTGCTTTATCATCAGTTTTTGGTTTCCTTGCATCGTTAGCTCATTGAGACAAGTAGATAACTTGGTATAGATGAATTGGTAACTTTATGAATGAACGTGTCTTAAAAGATTGTTCCTTGGTTATCACTTCAATCAAAAGCTAAAATCTTGAGTTGTGTTATGCAACCCTAAAGTACACTTGATAACCCTTTGATCTTGTAGAACTTGAAACCCGGAAGTGATTGTTTCGTATTATTTAGTTAAATTAGTTTTAAAGATTCTTGCTTTATGCAATTGTGCTCAGTAATTCATTCAAAGTTTTAATCTTTAATTATAATGTTAGTGTCTTTAAGTTAATTGAGTCATATTGTAAAACACTTTCCACATATTCCCTGTGGAGACGACCTTACTTACCCTTACATAATAAAGGTAGCTAAGACCGATATAATAACTTGTTTTTGATCGAGTCTTGACAACAAGATCAATAATTCATTGAGTTATATCAAATCTTCTGAAGTAACTTCCTTGTACTTCACATGTGCATGCTGATAGCTCTTTGGTTACATCAGCCTCTAAGTGTGATCCTTACAAACTCTCCCTAGATTGATCCTTCCAAAATTGAAGGAGAGCTTTGAAGCTTGATCTTCATTTGTTGACAGTCCTCATCAAAATCAAGACCATTCCCTTCATCATCAGCTGGTAAGGATTCGTCAAACTTTTAGAGTATCTCCTCATGTCATAGAGATCATTTAGAGGGAGGTCAAGTATGTTTTCCTAGAAATACATGTCTTGACCCCTTTGATCTCTAGTGACATACCATTTGTCTGGTTTGGTGGCAAACATCCAAGACATGATGGGTGTCTCAGCAGAAAGAGGCTCTACTTGAATGAGAGTTGGATGAGCATCCTCTTCTTATCACCCTCAGGATGTTCTGAGCCATCCTGAGGTGCAGAAGTGGATGACTTGGACTTCTTCTTCTTCTTCTTCTTGTCCATTCTAATGGCCATCGTCTTCCTCTTTTTGTACTTTAACTGAGAAGGCTAGCCTGCAGTACCAGATGGTTCTTGTTTGTCCTTCTCAGTTGGGTCCTTTTCCTTTATAGGTTTAGAAGGAGAGGGATCAGAACCCTATTATGGATCAGAAGATGAAGCTAGCTGTGATGCAGCACTAGGTCCAGGTTGTGTTGTCTCTTGGGGTTCAACCTTGACCTCAACTTCAATGCAGCCTGACTTGGTGGAGAATGCAAGTCAACAGCTCACCCCTTTTGATCTTCTGCTTGATCACTCCAATATGCTCATCCATGGTGGATAAAGATATTGGACCAAGTCTCCTTTTGGAGAATCCATACAGCTTGAAGAAGCTCACCATCTTTTGTCTGTCAGCAAGCTTCTTTTGCTCAAGCTGCTTGAGGTATTCAAATTCAATGTATTCATAGGAGAAGGGAAGCAGGTCTGCTTCCTGATAGAGGGCTGTGACACTCAGGTAGGTAATCATATTTTTCCTGTCTTGTTCCCTACCTACCTGAGTTTGTTGTTTAGTTGCGACAACCTCTGCCTTAGGGCTTTCCTAAACTGGGGAGAGGGTAGGAGCTTTGTATTGTCTTTTTCTTCTCTATTCTTCTTTGATTTTGAGTAGCAATTCTACATCCTCAGCTTCCCTCCTCTCCTTTGACACTTCCATCTCAGCCGGTTCATTCAGTTCATCCAAGGGGAGAAAGATGAGTTAATCAATATTGAAGTTCCTGGACCCTAGATAGTTCAGCCTGGCTGCCCTAAACTTATCTTCTTGATTGATTGGCCTAGGGGCAACCCTGATAACAACTTTCATAAAGGCAGGGGTCCCACTTGAACTCTCTCCCCTTTCCTTCCTCTTCCTCTCTCTCTTCTCCTCCTTAATATCCTTAAAGGTCATCTTCCTCTTCCTTTTGTTAGTCATTGGCCTGTGTGACTCAGGGTGGAGAGAGCTTTGACCTTCATTTCTTGGTGTTGCACTTGAGCTCTGGCTAGAGAGAGGCTGTGAGACACCTTCACCAGCTAGTGCCTCACTAAGGGTAATGGGTGTTGAAGCAATTCCTGTCTCAAGGTTCACAGGATTAACTACTGGGCCTTCAACCAAGGTTTCCCCTTCAAAGCTAATCTTAGGGTCCACCTCAGCATCCAATTGACTAACAGTCTTACCTGTTAGCCTCTGTTTATATAGTTTGGATCTATGCTTAAACTCTTTAAGCACCTTTTCTTGAATTCTCTCAGCTAACTTTGTAGCTTGCCTAGATTTACTTAGGTTGGCAAGTGGCAAGTCAACTAGAGAGAAGCTCTTATAGTATCTTAGGTTGTGAAAGTTAAATACTTCTTGTTGTCCCTGATCTAGAGGATACCAGGGCTCTTCTATCAGTATCATACCTCGATCTCACTATTGGATTTTCAGCAGAGTAGGATGGGGTAGACATTACCCTTGGTATACCCTTCCCAAACAGGCTTTGAATTAGTGAATCCACATCAATGTTGTTAGGAACGGTCTGCCCAAGACACATATTGAATTGATATGGCTAGTACGTTATGATCCAAGTCGGGTCATACCCAATAACAAGCTAGACAAACACCTGTAATATTTATTTTATGATATGATCATGTAAATAAATATTAGCACTTGCAGTATTTAGAATTTGGGTTTCTAAATATTTGCACTAGTATTGTGAATAAATTATATAGATAATTTATTCTAGAGAGAGAGTATTCTGTATTGTTATTCAAATGGTTGAACAACAATACAAGTCTTTTGTCCGTATTTCTTAATTACTCATCCGCATTTACTAATGTGGATGTGCTTTTGAGGAAATGCGGATGAATGTTCCTCATCCGTATTTACTAATGCGGATGTGCATTTGTTGAAATGCTTAAGGAATTTCTTCATCCGCATTTACTAATGCGGATGAGCATTTAAGGAAATGCTAATGAAACTGATCGTCCGCATTTACTAATGCGGATGTGCATTTGGGGAAATACTGATGAAACTATTCGTCCGCATTGACTAATACGGATGTGCATTTAAGGAAATGCTGATGGAACTACTCATCCGTATTTACAAATGCGGATGAATATTTGGGAAATGCGGTAGGAGGTTGTTCATCCGCATTTACTAATGCGGATGAATGTTAGAGAAATCCGGATGGGTTAAGGGGCTGGGCCCCGCCCACTTTTCTCTCTCTCCTCGTCTGAAATTCAGTTTCACAGGACATGCAATATATGATTGCAATCAACCATTCTCTCTGATAACTTACAACACAAAAAGTGCACGTTGTTTTTCTGTGTGTTTCTCTCGATCGGTCGAAAGAAAGAGGTAGAACAAAAATCCATTCAAGTGAAGAAAAATCCTAGCAACTGGGTGTTTGTTGGAAGCTTGGGGTAGACAAGCTTGAGGCCTCCTTCTTTGGAAGCTGCTGTTCAAAGATTATCTTCCTCTAACCCATTCGAGAGGTAGTTTTCTAAACACCCTATAGTTGTTTGTAAGCATGTTTTTCATATAACGATCCATTACGGGTTTTTAACAGATATATAAAATGGTTTATATATATTAACTGTAACAAGTTTTCATTCTAATTCCGCTGCGTTATTCATTTTATATGGATAAAATGACTCTGATAAACTTGTTCAAACTCCAACAATGGCATCAAGAGCCGGTTATATGGATACATGCTTCATCTGGACTGAAATCTCGGTTTCTTGCTGTTAATTCACCAACAGACCAAGAATTCTGGTCAATGTTTCCCTTGAATTTTTCAAGATTCTAATTTACATGCATATTGTAATCTTGAAAAATCTAATCATTTGGATGATTTAGTTGTTTGGACAAGAATCATGATATTCGGTTTGTTTATACATTAACCAAAAATCAGTGGTTCAAGGGGAAGCTCTCGGGTTTTTTCTTACATATTTGGATATGTATCTTGATGTTCATAACCTAGCCGAGACCTTGTGTTTGGGTGTGTTGTGATTTGTATTTGATTATTCAAAGGGTTGTAATAATTAAATGTATTTGTTATTCCTCTTGGCTATGTAATTTATTTATTTTTCATTCGGTATGTAAAATAAATAGATTAGTTGTATTTTACTTTTACTAGAAAATATATATAGGATATATTTTGTAAAAGAAGATGCAACAAGGATGTTTTTCAGTTTGGGCCAATTTTATGCCCAAAGGGCTTTATAGCACTTAATGGGATTTAAGCCCAATAACCAAAAACATATTTTGAAGGTCCAAAGGAGTTTGGTGCAGACATTTAAGCCCATTTGGAAGCCCAAATCGAATGGGAGAATCACAACACAAAGTGGACGCTTGAAGCATTTGGATGCATGATCAAGTGGGAGTTCACCAACAAAAGTGTTGTGTCATTTTACCCTTAGCAAGGACCTAACTAACTCACTTGTTTCGGTCAACAAGTGATGTTAAATTAGTTGGCTATGGTTATGAACTTGTTGTTGTATGTGTTGCTTGTATGGTTGATTTAATTGTATTATTTATATGATATTTGGATATGCACTGTTAAACAATTTCAAATCAACAACAAGCTTCAAACGGTTCTTTTGGAAACATTAACATGGTTAATAAAATGGTTTTATTAAAGGTTAATATTTTCGCAATAAAATTGTGTTTTATTAAAAGAGCCTTGAAAATTGGTTTCACTAATGTGCCACGCATTTGAATGCATGCAAATGTAAGGTACAAAATGTTTTCATAACTAGAATTAATGGAAACAAAATCCCTTTTAAACAAGTTTAACACCATCCTTTTATACAACACTCAAATCACTTGGAAACTCTTTGTGGGATAAAGGTCACCTAACTACATTTAGGGAACTTATGTGTTTGAGGTGGGCTTAACATATTTGTGGGATAAAGGTCACCTAACCACCTGTATGTGTAAACTCACACGTGTGTGTAAGTATGACGACTTGAGTTGGAAACCATGTGAATAGGGTCACTGAAACATGGCATACAATGGTGTTGATGGGATTAAACATGCCGACTAAACATAAAGATGTTTAACCTATCCCATAAAACTAGAAGTTGCGAAGGGTTGCAATTGTCAAACGTTGACTACCTTGTTAATTTAAATAATGGGATAAAGTTCACCTAACCATTATTTAAATATAACGTTGGATTCTAGATTTTAATTATTAATTGTCTATGAGACATGAAAGGGTATTAATAATTAAAATTTCTTTTTTTTGTAAATAATAAAATTGAACTTTGTTAATATTGTAGAAATGGCGGCAAACAACAATGCTACCTCCCCGACCGTCCATAACCTGTCACTAAGAACTATCCTAAAAAAGGATCGTCTCAACCACAATAATTTCATGGATTGGTTTCGAAACTTGAGAATTGTTCTCAAGCAAGAAAAGAAATCATATGTGTTGGACGGTCCTATTCCCAATGAACCCAACATTGATGATGTTGATGCCTATGACGATTGGGTTAAGCACATTGAGGATTCTGTGCAAGTTTCCTATCTCATGTTGGGAACCGTGATTTTCGAGCTTCAAAAGGATTTTGAACATCATGGGGCATACGACATGATTACCTAGTTGAAGGAAATGTTCCTTCAACAAGCGAGGGTAGAGCGCTTCGAAATGGTTCGAGCGTTTCATGCATATCGAATGAAAGAAACCCAATCAGTGTCATCTTATGTGATGAAGATGAAAAGCTACATTAATCGCCTTGAAAGGCTGAATTGTTCCATCTCAAAAGAGTTGGCCACGGATTTGATCCTCAATGGTCTAACCTAGAAGTTTGAGACGTTTATCATGAGTTATAACATGAATGGATGGGACAAAAGCATTGGGGAACTTCATGCAATGCTCAAAACAACCGAAGCGGGGATGGGTAAAAGGGTTTAACTGGTTCTCATGATCAATGAGGGTGACAACAAGAAAAGGCATCACCCTGAATCCAAGGCAAATGTTGCCAAAGGCAAGGGATTCGTCAAAGGAAAGGGTAAGGGAAAGACTAAAGCGGGACTCCCAAAACCAAGGCTTAAGAAGCCAAAAGTTATGGAGAATGATCCATGCTTTGAGTGTGGTGAGCTAGGACATTGGAAGAGGAATTGTCCAATCTATCTCAAAGAGTTGAGAAACAAGAGGGATGCTGGGAAGACCTCAGGTACAACTTTCATGATCCATATTAAACTTAATGTTATTTCTTCAAACACATGGGTATTGGATACCGGATGTGGAACTTATATTTGCAATTTGTTGCAGGGGTTCAAAAGAAATAAGCATTTTAAGAAATGGGATACTAGTCTCTACATGGGCAACTATAACACCTGGAAATTTAAAAGAAAAAGAAAGAAAGGTGAAATATCCCAAGTCAAGGGGTTAAAGTTGTACAAGTGGTAAACTTGCCCATTTTGGGATTTAAAAGAAGCATGGCAGCCCACACCCTTTCTTTTACAAATCTTGCTTTCGGCTGCAAGAAGAGGGAAGAAGCTGCAATCTGTTCTAGAGAGGGAGAAGGAGAAAGAGCTACTTGTAAGTGAGGTTTTCTTGTGTTTTCTACTCGGTTTTCAGCTGTGTTCGAGCTGCTGGACCGATTCTTACATGTTTCTTGTGTTGGCTGCTTGTTTCGGTGTGTTTAGGTGCTAGAACTCCCATTTGCTCTCAGTTTGAAGAAGTCTTACTCGAAAGCTATTAGAGGTGAGTTCTAGATTCCCCTATTTTACTTGTTTTAAACTAGTTTGGGGCTAAAATGCATATTAACTGAATTTTTACAACTGAAGCATGAGTTTTCTACGTTTTGCCTCTGATGTGAATGCGATATGCGTGTTTTGAATGCCTTCTTTGATGTTGTGTAGTCGTAAGCTCTGTTCTAAGTGTTTAGCCTATTAGATCTGTGCTAAGATATGTTAGAACAAGGATTTGGAACTGGTGGAATAGCCTAAATAATTTTATTTGTCCGCATTTGTTAAGCGTTAATCCGCATTTGTTGGTGTTCATTCGCATTTGTTGGAGTTCATCCGCATTTGCTGAACTTCAACCGCATTGGTTAAGTTCATTCACCTAAGACTTATTCATCCGCATTTGGACTTGTTCATCCGCATTTGGTTCACCCGCATACCTTTAGACAGAATATTTTCTAAAGACTTTCATCCGCATTTGTTCATCCGCATTGGTTTACACTCATCCGCATTTCTTTGGGGACTCAGGATTTTTCTGAAGGATTTTTTTGAATTTATGGGAATAGAGTTTAAATGTTAGGAACTTATGTTTAATGGAAGTTTATACCTATTCTATGTTTCTATTGTCTCATTTATCTTTTTATGGGCTGCTTGTTATGGTTAGTTATTATTATACTTCACGATATGTGATTATTAAAACATTGGATTTTTTAAAAGTATTATTCGTAACCAAGTGGACACAAAAAAATAAAAGAAGACAGTGAAACTTAATGAATGTTACCCCCGGGCCCTTATAATTAATGGAAAGCCTTGCAAGCACAATGGAATGAGGAGCACGACCTTGTTGTCGTTAGCTCAACTGATGTGTGGCTGATTCAGGATGCATATCGTCTAATCCTGGGGATTGACCAACAAATCAATGGGACCCGTATTCATGAGCAGGCTTCGTGCCTAGCAGTGTAGGTCAACTGTCGAATGGGTTAGCTACCAAAATAAATGTTTGTCGACAGGGGTTCGGCATTTGTTGCCAACCAACAATATAGGCTCTTGCTTTGTGCAAACCTAAACAATGAAAGTGAAATATAATGGAAGAAAGAAAGATAATGAATTTATCTTTTAATGATTGATTATGTATAATGATGAATGATCACCAAGTGAAGTTTATAAAAAGTATATTTTCTATATTACCAAACTAGAACTCACTCAGCAATGCTGATTTTTTATATGCATTTTCAGTTGGCAGGTAATGTTGTTGCTGAGGATGACACGAGGTTGAAGCTACTTGGCAAGCAAAGACTGGCATCCATATCATACAAAAATAACGCTGTTGCTTTGTAAAACAACTAAGTATTCTTTTGTAACTTCAAATCAACGATGTATTACTTGACAAAAGTAATTACTAATGTATGAAATGGTTCTTTTGATAATTCTTCCGCTGCAATATTTTTTTATGTTCATGTATTTTAAATGAGTTTTAATAATGAATGATGCTATGAATGACCAACTGTGGGGTCTCCGGGATCGGGGCCTCACAGCAACGGAGCAAAGGTTGTTGTCGAAGCCCAAGGAGACTATGTCTTGAAGCTTCCAAGTGGTTTGGAAGTCATTTTGAAGAACATTTTGTATGCTCCTAGTTTGACTAGGAATATAATTTCTATTTCCCTTCTAAAACAATATGGTTATGTATTAAAGTTTGTAAACAATGGTATTTGTGTTTTTATGGATGATATACTTTATCTTAAGGCTATGCCTTTTAATGGTATTTATGAATTGGTTCATGATGACTCATCCTTTAATAACTCGTTATACCAATCAAGCACCAAGAAACTTAAAATGGGTTTAAGTGAATTATATCTTTGGCATTGTCGTCTTGGTCACATAAACAAGAATCACGTTCATACACTTCAAAAGAATGGTCTTTTGGAAGCAAATGAAGAGGGTTCATTTGATAAGTGTGAATCTTGTTTACAAGTAAAGATGACCAAGGAACCCTTTAGTGCTACTAAACAAAGGACAAAAGATTTATTAGGAATCATACATTCAGATGTATGTGGTCCTTTTAAAGCAATGACAAGGAATGGTGAAAGATACTTCATTACCTTTATCGATGATTATAGTCGTTATGGTTATATGTACTTGTTAAGACACAAAGATGAAGCTTTTGAAACGTTCAAAATCTTCAATAATAAAGTAGAGAATCAACTCAACAAAACAATCAAAGTTCTTCATTCGGATAGAGGAGGTGAATACCTAAGTGATGCCTTTCAAGATCATCTCAGGAGTTGTGGGATTGTCTCACAACTTGCTCCACCCGGAACACCACAACATAATGGTGTGTCTGAAAGGAAAAACTGAATCCTATTGGATATGGTTCGATCAATGATGGCTAGAAGCACACTACCTCTATCATTTTGGGGTTTTGCATTGCTCTCCGCGGCCCATATTCTGAATATGACCCCAACCAAGAAAGTGGATAAGACACCTTTTGAAATATGACATGGAAGAGTTCCATCATTATCATATTTAAAAGTGTGGGGTTGTGAGGCTTATGTTAAGCAGGACACCCTAAACAAGTTAAAAGCCGATCCACTAAGTGTATCTTTGTAGGATATCCCAAAGACTCGATGGGATATTACTTCTACAATCCAACAGAGCAAAAGGTTTTTATTGTTTGAAAGGCTGAGTTCTTGGAAACTAAGTTTCTTATGGAAGGAACTACCGATAGAATAGTGGAACTTGATGAGGATCGAGAAACACAAGCCGATACACATTTGGTTGATACTAGCAATCAACAAGAGGATGTTGATAATGATCAAGTGGTTGATCAAGACACATAAAACGTTCGTAGATTTGGTAGAACTAGCTATCCACCCAAAAGATATGGATTTTTCATGAATGGATGCTATGTAGTTGACTTGGATGAACCAACTACGTACCATGATGCAATGTCCAAT
Organism: Flaveria sonorensis; assembly: GCA_025506505.1. Classification (NCBI taxonomy): domain Eukaryota; kingdom Viridiplantae; phylum Streptophyta; class Magnoliopsida; order Asterales; family Asteraceae; genus Flaveria; species Flaveria sonorensis. The sequence continues at coordinate 24,214,189 of CM046439.1, read as the reverse complement.
TCGGATTGTGACAAGTGGCTTGACGCCATGAACGTAGAGATGCAATCCATGTATGACAACCAAGTGTGGGAATTGGTTGTGCCACCGCTTAACTCCAAACCAATTGGATGTAAGTGGGTTTTCAAGAAGAAAATCGATATGCATGGAAACTTGGATACTGTAACAGCCCAGCGTAACCGCACCATGATATTGTCCACTTTGGCTGGGACGAACCACCATCGCTTCACGGTTTTGTCTTCACCTGGATAAAGAAGCCTTCGTTCACCTTCCCAACCAATGTGGGATGTTACAATCCACCCCCCTTAGGGAGCCCAGCGTCCTCGCTGGCACACCAGCCCGGCCCTGGCTCTGATACCAACTTGTAAGGCCCCGTTCCTGGGATGCTTACAGCTGGTCAATCATTGCACATAAAACATAAAACATATATTTAGGTGTACTAAAACAACGCAACGGAATAATTTAAAATCATTTCATTCATTGCTTTTGCAAAATAATACAACATTCATAATCGTTACAAAATATTGTTTGTTCGCATTACAATGCAAAAACGTCATAATTTAAACAATGGATGCCATCCCAAAAACACCAAGTAGCTGCCCCGTACCATCCTCAGCAACATTACCTGCCAACTGGAAATTACATAAAAGTCAGCGTTGCTGCGTGAGTTCTAGTTTTATAAATAAAATACTTTTCTTTCGATTAACACCGTACTTTACTTTCATAAGTGATCATAAATCATACGTACAAATAGATAATCTCATTATTATCTTTCATCATCGTCAACTTACATTCATTCATTTTCTTTCTTATCGTACATTTCATTCGATCATTATTACTTTCACTTCTCTATGCTCCAGGCTAATGCCTCGAGCTATACCCCAAACATCATGCACAAGGCGGGTACTGGACCGAAGACTATAAATAGACTTCAAACATCATGCCCGAGGCGGGCCCAGAGTATCATCATTTGGACCAATTCCATGTGCTATACCCCAAACATCATGCACAAGGCGGGTACTGGGCCGAAGACTATAAATAGACTTCAAACATCATGCACAAGGCGGGCCCAGCACCGGGGTAAGCGACAATGGTCCCGTACGTATGGTCAGTCACAAAGACTAGACCCCAGTGTGCATCCTTCTGGGGTAGCTAACCCGCACACCATTGAGCTAACACCCTTCATTGGGTGTGAACCTCCTTACAGTGCTTGCAAGACTTTCTTACTTCTGATTGTTCATTAACGCATGCATTCATTCTTACTTCTCTTTAGTTATCTTCCACTTTCGTTAAGTACTACTTTACATAAGCATATTCATATGTCACACCACGTAAGGTCATGACATAAACATAACATGGAACAACATCATCACAACAGCATACAAAGCATGCAAATCGCAAACAAGCACAGTCCCCCATAAAACCTCCTTTCTTAACACTTAAGCTCTACATCCCAAAATCTCAGAAAACTCTCTCTCCTTAAATAAATGCGAATGAGCAAACAAATGCGGATGAGCAGACAATGTGGATGAATAAACAAATGCGGATGAGTAACCAAATGTGGATGAATACCTCAAAAAATATTCTAAGTGTCCCAAAGAAATGCGCATGAACCAAATGCGGATGACTGAAGCAAATGCGTATGGACAAGACAAATTCGGATAAACATACAACAAATGCGGATGAACACTTAACAAATGCGGGTGAACAAAATAGTCGATGTGTTCATCAAATGCGGATGAAGACATAACTAATACGGATGAACAACACTTATGCAAATATTCAAACTTAATGCGGATGATCAACTACCTGAAACCGCATCTTACACTATAATCATTTCCCAATCCACATCCTTATACATACATCACACCGATCTAACATGCTAATCTCTTAGAACAAGCATACAACCACATAAACCGAGCAAAACATGCAGGCCCTAACACACCCACTAAAAGAACAGGGCCAAACTTACGGTACAAAATACTGGACATATTTAAAAGTTAGTTGCATGCAATTCCAGCCCCAAAACAGGTTTAAAACATAGAAACCGGGGATCTAGAACTCATCTTAGCGGCCTTTGAGTATGATTTCTTTCAAACCCGTTTTCAAATGAGTTCAAACACCTAAAACCCACCAAATCACACCACCCGAACACACAAACAAACACACACAAGCATACAACCGAGGCATTGGCCGGCCAAGAACATCTTAAAACGGTGAATTCTTACCTTGAATTCGGTTTTCCTCTTCTTCCTTCTCTCTAAAACCGAAGCTCTTCTCTGCTTTCTCTCTCTACAATCCGATGAAAAGAAAATATGCAGAAAGGTGTGGGCGGCCATCACCTTTTGCACCCACTTTTTATACTTTTTGTCCTTTTGACACATTTAGCCCCTCAACTTAGGTTAAATTGTGTTTTCTTTCTTTTTCTACACGTTTATACTTTCTTTCTCGTCTTTTAAAAATTTTCCGGGTGTTACAAGTCCACCCCCCTTATATAGGTTTCGTCCCCGAAACCTGTTATTCCTCGAATAGATGTGGGTAATGCTGCCTCATCTCTTCTTCAGTCTCCCACGTAGACTCAGATCCCTTCCTGTGCTTCCATTGTACACGCACCAGGGGAACCACTTTATTCCTTAACCTCTTCTCCTTGCGATCAATGATTGCCACTGGTTGCTCCACATAATTAAGCCTTTCATCAACTTCAATGTCTTCCAGTGGTACAACCATATCTTCGTTAGCTAAACACTTCCGCAGATGAGATACATGGAATGTAGGGAGAATTCCACTTAACTCATCGGGTAACTCCAACCTGTAGGCCACCTCTCCTACTCGAGCAATGATTCGGAAAGGCCCTATGTATCTCGGGCTCAACTTGCCCCGTTTTCTAAACCGAATGATACCCTTCCAAGGTGAGACTTTCAACATAACTCTATCGCCCACCTGGAATTCAATCGGTCTACATCTCTTATCGGCATACGACTTTTGCCTATCTTTGGCTGCCTTCATAAAGGCTTTGATCCTTTCAAGCTTCTCAGTCGTAGCCTCGATCACCTCAATACTTCCTAACTCCTTCTGACCAATATCACCCCAACAAACGGGTGTTCTACATCTCCTACCGTATAGCATCTCATAAGGGGACATACCAATGCTGGCATGATAACTGTTATTGTATGAGAACTCCGCTAACAGTAAGTGGTCATCCCAACTACCTCCAAAATCAATGACGCATGCCCGAAACATATCCTCAAGCGTTTGAATGGTTCTCTCCGACTGACCATCCGTCTGTGGATGATAAGCCGTGCTGATGTGTAAACTCGTCCCCATTGCATCATGAAATCTCTTCCAGAACTTAGATGTAAACCGAGTGTCACGATCAGAAACAATAGACACCGGCACACCGTGACGAGTTACAATCTCCCTGATGAATAGATCCGCTAACTTCTCAGATGAATACGTCTCTCAGATCGGTAGGAAGTGAGCGCTCTTCGTCAGATGGTCGACTATCACCCATATGGCATCGTACCCCTTCACAGTACGCGGTAGCTTCATGATAAAGTCCATGGTGATATGCTCCCACTTCCACTCGGGTATATCCAAAGGTTGGATCTTACCGTATGGCTTCTGATGCTCTGCCTTCACTTGCAAGAAAGTAAGGCACTTACTCACGTACTCCACTACGTCACGCTTCATACCCGGCCACCAATAATCTTTCTTCATATCTTGATACATTTTCATGGCACCAGGATGAATGGAGTATCGAGTCTTATGAGCTTCATCCATGAACTTCCCACATAGATCCCCATAACGAGGAATCCATAGTCGTCCGAATCGGGTTCTAACACCGAGAGTGTTTTCACCCAATTCCGCGACTAGACCTCTCATCCTTTCAGAGTTAAGATGATCTTCCTTCTACGCCTCATCTTGAAACTCCTTGACCTTCTTCATCACATCGGAGGTCAAAATCAATTGGTAAGCCTTCACCCGGATTGGTTAAGGCCTCTCCATTCGGCTAAGGGCATCCGCCACTACGTTGGCTTTGCCCGGATGGTAATGGATTTCACAATCATAATCCTTTATCAGTTCTAACCATCTCCTTTGCCTCATGTTCAAATCCTTCTGCTCGAAGAAGTACTTCAAGCTCTTGTGGTCAGTGAAGATGGTGCACCTCGTCCCGTACAGGTAGTGCCTCCAAATTTTTAATGCAAAGACCGCAGCTGCTAGCTCCAAATCATGTGTAGGGTAATTAACCTCATGAACCTTCAACTGTTGGGATGCATAAGCTATAACCTTCCCTCGCTGCATCAACACACAACCCAACCCCGAGTAAGAAGCATCTGAATAAACCACCAAATCCTCGCTCCCTTCGGGTAATGATAAGACATGAGCTTGAGTCAACCTCGTCTTCAACTCTTTGAAAGCCTTCTCTTGCTCTTGACCCCAAACAAACATCACATCCTTACGGGTCAACTTGGTCAGTGGAGAAGCTATCTTAGAGAAGTCTTGGATGAATCTCCTATAATAGCCCACCAACCCCAAGAAACTACGGATCTCAGATGGCGTCCTTGGAGACTTCCATTGCATCACAGCTTCCACTTTTGCCGGGTCCACCATAATCCCCTCGGGATTCACCACGTGACCCAAAAACTAAACCTCGCGCAACCAGAACGCGCACTTGGAGAACTTAGCATACAACTTCTCCCTTCTCAACGTCTCTAATACCTCTCGAATGTGACCGGCATGTTCCACCTCGCTCTTCGAATAAATCAAGATATCATCGATGAACACAATCACTGATTTATCCAACATCGGCCGACACACTCGATTCATCAGATCCATAAAAGCAGCTGGCGCATTGGTTAAACCGAAAGACATAACGAGGAACTCGTAGTGTCCATAACGCATACAAAAAGCTGTTTTAGGAACATCCTGCTCCTTCACCTTCAACTGATGGTAACCAGATCGGAGATTTATTCTTGAAAAACAACTGGCACCTTGGAGCTGATCAAATAGGTCATCAATCCTAGGCAATGGATACCGATTCTTCACCGTCAACTTGTTCAGCTCGCGGTAGTCAATACACATCCTCATACTACCATCCTTCTTTACAAACAAAACCGGGGCACCCCATGGAGAGATACTCGGTCTAATGAGCCCCTTATCAAGCAACTCTTGCAGTTGCTCCATCAATTCCTTCAGCTCAGAGGGGGCTAACCGATATGGTGCCTTAGCAACAGGTTGGGAACCGGGTATCAAGTCGATCTGAAACTCAATCTCACGGTCCAACGGTACACCTGGTAAATCTTCTGGGAACACGTCTGGGAAGTCACACACAACCGGTACATCAGACAATTGTGGTGTTGGCGTATCAACATCTTTTACGTAGGCCAAGTAGGCACTACATCCACGCCTCATACACTTTCCCACCACCGCCATTGAAATCACCTTCGGAATCGTAGTAACTCAATCACCGTAAATCGTCACCGAACTCCCGTCAGGCGCTATCAGTCCAATCATCTTCTTGCGACATACGATATTCGCCTCGTATGCCGCTAACCAATCCATTCCCAGGACTACATCGAAATCGCCTAAGGTCATCACGAATGGTCTAACAAGAAATTTATGACCTTCTACTTCTATGACACAGCCTTCTATCATCTCAGAAATCCTGGTAGACTTACCTATGGCAGTTTCTACATCAAAGGGCTCGTCGATACGCCTAATCCTTAAAGGCAACTTAGCACAAAAGGCAGCTGAAATGAAGCTCTTACTGGCACCGGAATCAAATAACACGGAGGCAAGAGTTTGGTTTACTAGGAACGTACCTGACACAACATCGGGGTCCGTCCTAGCCTCCACCTGGGTCATCGTGAATGCTCTGGCGCTTACTTTCTGCCCTTCGTTTCCGGTTGTCTTCTTCGCTCCGGAACTCTCAGCCCTTGGCTTCTTGCATTCCCTGCTCATGTGACCCTCTCCACCATAGTTAAAACATCTGGCCATATGACAATCCTTTGCTATATGCCCTGTCCTCCCACACAGGAAGCACACATTCAATCCCCGCCTACATTCTCCGAAATGCTCCTTTCCACATTTGCCACACCTCTTCGACCCTACACCAGATGTGACCACACAACGGTCATCCACCCGTGCACGCTTGTTGTTTGTCGGGGCACCACCCCTACCAAACCTCTTCCCGTTCTAGTTCCGGTCACCACCACCTTTCTTACTCACTTCGGCCACCACCACTTCTCGTTCATCATATAGCCTCCCTGCCAGATCAACCACTGACCTAAACGTGCTCGGTCGGGCGGCGATCATGTGCCTGCCGATGTCCGCCGGCAAGCCCTGAATGTATCTCTTAATATTTCATGACAAGGGTGTCACCTGATCCGGCACCAGCCGTGCCATCTCATTGAATGTGGTGGTATATTGCTGATGTGTCATGGTTCCCGTATCCAGCTGTAGGAACTCCCTCTCAACCTTGTCGAGCTCTCGGTGAGGACAAAACTTCTCGATTACCAGTTTCTTCAACTCATTCCACCTCATCCTGCCAATCGCTCTACTACCTTCGGCCTGGACAATATTGTCCCACCAACATAGGGCCGAGTCCATAAAAGTCGGGGGCTTGCATCTTTGAAATGCCCCATAGTTATAGCCTCATGCTATCTCCCGCACAGGCTCTTCTCCTAAGCAAGACTTGTAGCAGAAGGTTTCACTCAGACTCAAGGGGTTGATTATGATGAGACCTTCTCGCCTGTGGCAATGCTAAAGTCAATTAGGATATTATTTTCCATAGCTGCATATTATGACTATGAGATTTGGCAAATGGATGTCAAAACTTCTTTCCTTAATGGACATCTCGAAGGGAATGTCTATATGGTTTAGCCCGATGGTTTTGTCGATCCACAACATCCTAATAAAGTATGCAAGTTAAAGAAATCAATCTATGGATTGAAACAAGCATCAAGAAGTTGGAATCAATGTTTTGATGAAGAGATCAAGAAATTTGGATTCATCAAGAACGCTGATGATGCTTGTGTGTATAAGAAAGCTAGTGGGAGCATCATCACATTCTTAGTATTGTATGTTGATGATATACTACTGTTTGGAAATGACATTCCAACCATGGAAGGTGTTAAAACCTGGCTTGGAAGTTGTTTTTCCATCAAAGATCTTGGTGAAGCCACCTATATTTTGGGAATAAAGATCTATAGGGATAGATCAAGGAGGTTGATAGGTTTAAACCAAAGTGCATACATTGATAAAATCTTGAAAAGGTTCAAGTTGGAGAACTCTAAGGAAGGTTTGGTACCTATTCAAAGAGGGACAATATTGAGTGCATCTCAATGTCCAAGCTCAAAGGATGAGCAAGAAAGGATGAAGGAAATCCCATATGCATTTGCTATAGGATCCATCATGTATGCAATGATATGAACTAGACCAGTCGTGTCATGTGCTTTATGCATGACAAGTAGATATCAGCAGAATCCAGGAAATAGTCATTGGATGGCTGTTAAGAGTATATTGAAATTCTTTAGGAGGACTAAGGATATGTTTCTAATATATGGATCTGGTGAAGAGGAACTAGTTGTAAAGGGTTACACGAATTCGAGTTTCCAAACTGATCGAGATGATTCTCGATCACAATTGGGCAATGTCTTCATTATGAATGGAGGGGTAGTGTCCTGGAAGAGTTCAAAGTAGGATGTAGTAGCATTGTCCACTATAGAATCAGAATACATCACCGCTTCATTGGCAGTACAAGAAGCTACATGGTTAAAGAAATTCATTGTTGATCTAGGGGTAGTCTCTACCATTCAAGATCCCCTAGAGATCTTTTATGACAATGAGGGTGCGATTGCTCAAATCAAGGAACCCCGTGCACATCAAAAGACAAGGCACATTGAGCGGAGATTCAACTACATAAGGGATGAAGTTGAAAAATGAAAGATATGTATTCGCAAAGTTCACACCGATCAAAATATTGCGGATCCACTCACGAAGCTCCTTGAAAGGCCAAAGCATGAGAGTCATACTTGTGCCTTAGGACTTCGATATTCTAGTGATTGGATTTGATCTATTTAGTATTTAAACATCATAACAATTGTTATTTTGACTCATATATATATATAATTATAACACTATGAGTTATGTTCCATTTTAGCATGTTTAGATCCATGAATATGTTTATTATTCTAAATGTCCGTAGTCGGTCATATTTGTGGGAACAAATATGAAGTAAGACTATTATGAACTTGGATTGGTGGATATTCATAAGGTATGAATATAGAGCAAAAGGTTGCTACCAAAGTTTATAGATATTTGTGGGATACAAATAGTGGATTGACCCGCTCTCAAATATTACTGCATGGAATTATGTAATTGATCATAAGTAAATTTGAGTAAAGGCGAATATCATAGTATCCTCCGACCTGAGATTCATATTGGGTTTTGATATTCACCAAATATTATACTTTGATCTAGTTCTTTGCTGTTCTGAAATATGGACAGTACACAAGGCTAGTTTCAGGTGTGATACAAGGTGATTGTGAGAAACGTATGTAGTCAAGATGGGATTTGTTCCTCTTATTCATTGAGAGTAAGATGTCTAAGGCCTGATAAAGTTAAATCAATTGAGAATGATCATTCTATGTCTCTGGATTTAACATGACATTTGTAACAAAAGGATAAATGATAGATTCACCTAAATCATTTTCAAGTATGGGACTTGAAGAAGATGATTTTATTGAATGGCACTTCGTCATGCATATTAGGGGTAGTAAACCGTTGTTAGGCGGTATTTGCTACTTTCATCAATCCTCTATGTATCTTGTGCAAGTGGGAGACTGTTAGGAACGGTCTGCCTAAGACACATATTGAATTGATGTGGCTAGTACGTTATGATCCAAGTCGGGTCATACCCAATAACAATCTAGACAAACACCTACAATATTTATTTTATGATATGATCATGTAAATAAACATTGACACTTAAAGCATTTAGAAATTGAGTTTCTAAATATTTGCACTAGTGTTGTGAATAAATTATATGGATAATTTATTCTAGAGAGAGAGTATTCGGTATTGTTATTCAAATGGTTGAATAACAATACAAGTCTTTTATCTGCATTTCTTAATTACTCATTCGCATTTACTAATACGGATGTGCTTTTGAGGAAATGCAGATGAATGTTCCTCATCCGCATTTACTAATGCGGATGTGCATTTGTGGAAATACTGAAGGAATTTCTTCATCCACATTCACTAATGCGGATGAGCATTTAAGGAAATGCTGAGGAAATTGATCGTCCGCATTTACTAATACGGATGTGCATTTGGGGAAATGCTGATGAAACTGTTCGTCCGCATTGACTAATATGGATATGCATTTGAGAAAATGTTGATGGAACTACGCGGATGAACATTTGGGAAATGCGGATGAAATTTCTTCATCCACATTTACAAATGCGGTAGGAGGTTGTTCATCCGGATTTACTAATGCGGATGAATGTTAGAGAAATGCGGATGGGTTAAGGGGTAGGCCCCCGCCCACTTTTCTCTTTCTCATGGTTTGAAATTTAGTTTCACAGGACATGCAATATATGATTACAATCAACCACTCTCTCTGATAACTTACAACACACTCAAAAAGTGCATGTCGTTTTTTTGTGTGTTTCTCTCGATCGATCGAAAGAAAGAGGTAGAATAGAAATCCGTTCAAGTGAAAAAAAATCCTAGCAACCGGGTGTTTTTTGGAAGCTTGGGGTAGACAAGCTTGAGGCCTCCTTCTTTGTAAGCTGCCGTTCAAAGATTATCTTCCTCTGACCCATTTCAGAGGTAGTTTTCTAAACACCCTATGGTTGTTTGTAAGCATGTTTTTCATATAAAGATCTATTACGGGTTTTTAACAAATATATAAAATAGTTTATATATATTAACTGTAACAAGTTTTTCATCCTAATTCCGCTGCGTTTTTCATTTTATATGGATAAAATGACTCTGATAAACTTGTTCAAACCCTAATAAATGTGACCCTGAGGAGGTTGTTGAGTATGGACAACTGCAAGTGAGGGTGGTGAATCCTCCATGTCCATACTTTAGGCGGAACTCCCAGGTTCTATGATTGTAGGTAGGACTTTCTCCCCCTTTATGGTAGCATCACCCTCTTGCACAGGGGAGCTAAGGGTTAGGTCCACCACATCCACAGGTTCTTGTGGACCTGGTTGAGTTTGCCTGACAAGTCTTACAGCTAACTAGCCCTTAAGATCGATGATCTAGAGTTACTGGTCACTGACCTATCTTTGTAAGGTAGTCACCTGAAATTCCAAGTAACTTACCTTGGAAACTAAATTGGTGCAGAGTTTTAACAGGTTTTGCACCTTTAGTTGCATACTCCCCTAATCTTTATCAGAAGAATCATGGGGGAATGAGAGAATAGGACCAAAGTCTTCTTCCTCACCACCAACTTGGGTTTCTTGCACAAATGAGAGCCTCTTCCATATAAGCCTCCTGAATAGGTTTAGGAAGGTCCACCTCAGTCGTGGGTAGATGATTGGGCTAGATATAGGTGATTCAGGAGCACTTATCTCTCCTTGATCAGGGGTGGAGAAGAGAGACTCATAGTACTCATTGAAACCTATATCTTCATTATTATAAAATTCAAGGTTTGGGATTGGTTGATGGAGGTCAAGCGGCTGGGATGGTAACTTTTCCCTAAAGGTTGATTACTAGAGTTTTGAGACTCTGAGTGAAGGCTTAAGGTTGGTGTTATGAGCTCATCAGGCTGAGTATGAGGAACCTTAGTACTAATAAAAGAAATGATGGGAGTGGTCTGCTCCTCAGGAGAAGTGGGAGCTCTAGTGTTCACTGCCTCTTGCATGGTTGGTGATTTGGGGGCCTGCTCAACCTGAGTAGACTGAGCAGTGTTTCATTTGGATTTTCTTTGGTAGGTGATGGTGATTTGTGCTGTGTGGATGGTGCAGATGTAGAAGGTATGGGTTCAACATTGGCTGCTGCTGCCAAGTTGTCACCTTAAGTAATGAGCTCTAACATTTTTAAGACCAGGGCAATTTTAACCCCTGAGAAGTCAACAGTGGGCTTTCTTATTGTCTTGAAGATACCGGGCTTTATCTGTCCCATTTTAAGAATATTATTGTTTCCCTTAACTGTGAGCCCAGTTCACAGTTAAGAATGTATTGAACATATCTAGGGAACATATAATATTCTAAGGAGTGTAAGTTAGCAAGTAGATTTGTATAAACAAATTAAGAGTACCTGAACTTGACCCCTTGTACTATTCCATGGACTATATAGGAAAGGTCATCCAGAATTTGGTCCCAACCTCCATGTTTGTTGACAACAGATTTTGGGAAGGACAAGTAATATTATTCATTATCCAACCTTAGATGAGAGTTAATGGTGGCTGGAGTGATGAATACTATCCTCCCCTGCACTATAGCAGACAGTGCCTTCCCACCATCCAAGATGACCTCTTGGCAGGTCCTCTAGAACTCTAAGAGTTGATCTTCGTACAATGGAGGGCCTATTGTGAGGGCAGTGAGGTAGTTGGATAGAGTTAAGAAGCGAAAAACATCTGAGAAACCAGGATCTTTCTCAGATGATAACAGAACAACTTGATTGTGTTGCCTGTGTAACTGAATGGAAAAATTGGGTTGGTTTTGGGGATCAGGGATGAAACCCTAAATTCACCACAAACCGACTCTATTCTTACCTTTCTTCCAAATACAACCTAATGTCTTTCGAAGGAAAATGTATCTGAAATTCTCAAAAGTCTATGAGATATCATTTTAAGAAATTTCTTCTAAAGTAAACTAGGCTTATATGGTGATGATATAGACGACTTAAGACACACATATTATTAAAAAAATAATCTTGAGTTTAGTTTAAGAAAATCTTCTCAAAGTTATTCATCCTAATAGCTGACACAAGATATTTAAATCTCAGTTCATCAAAAGCTTTTGTAAATAGATCAGCATATTGTTTATTTGTGTTAACTTTGACTAGTTTTATCAATCAGTTTTCAAAATTATCTCTAATCAGATGTTACCTAATGTTGATGTGCTTTGTCTTTAAGTGTTGTACATGATTCTCTATAATAAAGGTAGCACTATTGTTGTCTATATGGATAGGAGTCTCCTTGAAGTTGAATCCATAATCTTGCATCTGATTCTAAATCCAAAGCACTTGAGCACAGCAGCTTGCAACAGCAATGTATTCAGTTTCAGCAGTTGATGCAGATACATAGGATTGTTTCTTGCATTGCCATGTGACTATCCTTCCTCCAAGAAATTGACATCTCCCAGATGTAGACTTTGCAGTCATATTGCAGTGACCATAGTCACTATATGTATATGCATACAAATTGAGGTAATAATTCTTTGGATACCAAAGGCCCAATTTGGGAGCACCTTTGAGATATCTAAGAATTCTCTTGACAACAACCAGGTGTGACATTTTGGGGTTGGTTTGATATCTTGCACAAATACATGTATCAAACATGATATTAGGCCTGTTGGCTGTGAGGTACATAAGAGATCCAATCAAAGCCCTGTATACATGTTCATCAACACACTCCCACTCAAGATCTGGTCCTAGAGAGTGGTTTCTGGCTATGGGTGTCTTAGCAACCTTGCACTCAGTCATATGAAATCTGGTAAGTATGTCTTGTACATACTTTGACTGGTTTATGAAGATGCCATTGTCAACCTGCTTCACTTGAATTCTTAGAAAGAAATTATGTTCCCCCATGGCACTCATTTCAAATCTATTCTTCATCAGCTTCTCAAAGTCTTTGCAGAGCTTCGGATTAGTTGACCCAAAGATAATGTCATCTACATAAACTTGAATTGAAATCAAGTCATTTCTTGTTCCTTTGAAGAAGAGTGTTCCATCAATAGTACCTCTCTTGTATCCATGCTGACAGAGATACTATGATAGTGTCTCATACCACTTTCTTGGAGCTTGATGCAGCCCATAGAGAGCTATGCCAAGCTTGCAGACATAGTCAGGATGATCTGGGTCTACAAAGCTAGGTAGTTTTGATATACACCTCCTCATCAATCACCCTATATGTAACACCTGAAAACTTCGAAAGGAAAAGAAAAGAAAAGTAAAGGAGCAAATAGGATATTATTTATAAATATAAGGGGTAAAAGTGTACCAAGGGCCAAACCGGCCCATAATAGGGTTTAAAAAGAAGAAATGGCCACCCATACTCTCTCCCATGCACCCAAACTTACGGCTAGAGAGAGAGAGAAAGCTCCCCACTGGTTCTAGAGTGAGAAAGTAGAAGATTTCTTCAAAAGGTAAGATTTTTATGGTGTTTCTTCTCAGATTCAGTTGGGTTTAAGCCTCCACACAGCCTTCTATGTGTTTAGTTGCTTCTTTACGTGAGCTTAGGTGTTAGAACTCCATGTTCGCTCTCGGGTTTGTTGTGGGTTGCTCCAAAGCTGGTTAAGGTGAGTTCTAGATCCCCTCTTTTACTTGTTTTCTACTTTTTGGGGCTGATATGTGTATTGAAAAATGATGTTACTGGACAAACTATGTTTTCCACTGTTAAAAATGACTTTTTACGAAAATGTATGTGTTTTTAAAAATATTTCTATGATGTTAATGGTTGTTTGTGATGTTCTAAGTGTGAATTTGATAGATCTATGCTAAGAGTATGTTTGAAATGTTGTATGGGACTAGAATATACATAAGCAGGTTATAAGTGTTAAAGTGACTGTCCGCTGTGGGCCTTTTATATCCACTGTGGACACTTAGAATGGTTATATGCTGTCCGCTATGGACATTAACTATCCGTTGTGGACCCTTTAAGTATTTTAGACTATCCGTTATGGGCCTTTTATGTCTGCTGTGGACACTTAGAATGGTTATATGCTGTCCGCTGTGGACAGCAACTGTCCTTTGTGGACCCTTAAAGTATTTTGGACTATCTGCTGTGGACTATGGCTGTCTACTGTGGACAGTTAAAATGTTTAAGTCATCCGCTATTAACACATTTAGTGTCTACTTCGTCCGCAATGGACTTTGGCTGTCCGCTGTGGACACTTACAGGGTGTTTGATTTTTCTAAGAAGCACTTCCCGACCTCTTTTGTCTGTGCCGCGCAGACCACGCGTAGATGTTAAGGTCTGCAGATTGTTTGTTTTTTGGAAGACTTTTTATTAAAAAGACATGAGGTCTACATGAAAAAGACATTATCTAATCACTTCTAACCTCTTCTACCCTTCTCCTTCTACCCTTCTCCTTCCCCCTCACCATATTCCATCAGCCACCACCGACCCATCCGCCACCGCCACCACCGGCCCACTCGTCACTGCCACCACCGGCCCACCCGCCACCACCACCGCCGATCCACCCACCGCCACCCAGCAGCAATCATTTCTCGACACCTGCAACTCCTCAACCTCCACAATCAACCATCAATGGCGGACACCACCGCCACCACCTCTGTCGTCCTCCGCCAGTGGTGAAGAACGATGAGATCAAAGTTGAAAATCTAGTTGAAAATGTTATGAATGGAAGCATATGAGGAGGTTAGTGGTGATCGGTTATGGAGAAATCACCGGCGAGTGATTTCTGGTGGTGTTTGGGAGATTTGCCGACAAGGGGAGGATGGGATTAGATAAGGTCAATGGTCTTAATTCGCTTTTGAATTTTTGAGATTTGCCGACAAGGTTTCGATGTATATTGGTTTGGCAAAAACTTTTAGTTTATGACAATAATAGTCCTTTTAATTTGCTTTTGAATTTTTAGAGTAACATAATTACATATTTTTTTTGCAGTTTGTAGATGTTAAGAAACAAATAGTCTTTTTCTTGCAGACTGTAGATGTTTGGTCCACCTCTTCTCCTGCAGATGTCTGCAGATGTGGTCCACAGACTGTAGACATATTGCTGCAGAAAAAACAAATAACACCTTAGTATTTAAGTCATCCGCTGTATACCTTTTTCATGCGATGTAAACACTTAGGTTTATCCTGAAATTTTGGAGTTTTTATTGTTGTATTCTTTTCTTATGGGCTGCTGTTATGAATAATATTACGTACATTTCATGTTACATGATTATTAAGACGATAAGTATCCTATAACTATTATTCATAATCAAGTGGACATAATGGAATAAATGAAGACAGTGGAACCTAATGAATGTTACCCCCGGGCCTTTATGATGAATGACCAGCCTTGAAAGCAAAATAAATGGAGGTGCAAAACCTTGTTGTCGTTAGCTCAACTGATGTGTGGCTGTTTCAGCCCATGAGGATGCACATCTGGTGTCTAATCCTTGTGATTGACTAATAAATAAATGAATGGGACCTATATTCATGAGCAGGCTTCGTGCCTAGTAGTGTCGGTCAACTATCAGTGGTTAGCTACCATGATAAATGTGTACTGGCAAAGGTTCGGTATTTGTTGCCAACTAACAATGTAGGCTCTTGCTTTGTGCAAGCCTAGTTAATGAAAGAAAGATAATGAATGCATTATTGAATGATGATATATAATGATGGATGATCACCAAAGGAAGTTTACAAAATGTATATTTTTATATATTAAGAAAACTAGAACTCACTCAGTAACGCTGACTTTGTATGCATATTAGTTGGCAGGTAATGAAGTTGATGGGGATGGCATAAGACTGGAGCTACAAGGCTAATAAAGACTGGCACCCATACTTATGCAATGATGTTTTTGTCTTGTAGTACAACACAAATGTTAAATTTTGAACCTTGTATTTATTGGCAAAAATTATCATAATTGTATAAAATGGTTTTTGCTAAATTGTTCTGCTACGATGTTTTCTTATTTTAATATATTTTAATGAGTCATAATATGGATGGCGCTATGAATGACCAACTGTGGGGTTTCCCGGGATTGGGGCCTTACAAGTTGGTATTAGAGCCAAAGTTTAAGAGAATTAGGTAAATTATTTTCAAAACCTAAACTTAAACTGAAAATAGGACCAAATGAAGGGATGCCAACCCAAGTAGCTATGTGCCATCAGGTAAAATTTTCTTAAAGTTGACCGATAGTGTATGCGTATGCTATCTGATTTATATGCTTAGTAGATTTGGACGCTGATGTAGTCAGAATAGAGAATGCTTAGGGAATGAAGAGTAAACTAAGTGGCTAATCATAACTAGCCACTGTAATTAGGGACTTACTATACTTGACATAATCTAAGCTATTACCTTGAATGACCTCGTTGGTTTTTGAATCTTATAGGAGGTAGTATTTATGGCGGATAGGAAATCTGGGAAGGCAACCCGAGGAGGTGCTCATGGCGGGTGTACTACTGGGCCACGTGTCACCAGGAGCAAAGCTAAGGCTCTCGGGACGGTTCACGAGGAGACGGATCTTCATAGCCACCAAGAGGGTGAAGGATCAACTACCCTCAAGTCTACTAAGAAGGAGGCTATTGCTGATGAGGTCTACAATGTTATGCAGAATGTATTACCTTCAGTGGTGACTGAAGTATTGAGAGCTGTGAAGGATGGGGAAAGAGCCGAGGACACGTGGAAAAAGGAGAAGAAGAAATCAGGAAGGTCCACTGAAAGGACTGAGGAAGTTGAAGAAGAGCCATCTAGCCCAAAGGTGGTAATTCATAACAATGATAGTGAGGAGGAGGTGGAGAAGGAAACTGCTAAGGGGTGCAGCTATGGGGCGTTTCAGAGGTGCAAACCCCCGACCTTTGATGGTAACAGGAATGCTACTGCCGCTCATCATTGGGTTCGAGAGATGGAAGCAGTCCTGGACATCAGCGAGTGTCAGGAGGATCAAAAGGTGGAGTTTGCCTTCCATTCTTTCATTGACTCGGCTCTATGCTGGTGGGACAACAATGTCCAAGCTGAGGGAAAATAATCAATAGCAAAGATGAAGTGGTCGGATTTGAAGGAGTTGGTACTGGAGGAGTATTTTCCACATCGAGAGTTGGCCAAAATTGAGAAGAGGTTCTTGTATTTGGAGGCTGGGAACATGACTCATTAAGAGTACACCTCCAAGTTCAATGAACTTACTAGACTTGTGCTCGATCTGCTAACGCTTGTATCCAAGAAGATCAAGAGATACATGCAAGGGTTGCTAGTGGATATTAGGAGGAAAATGATAGCCGCTAGACCAAGCATGTTTAGGTCGGTGGTGGATTTAGCGGGAAGGTTGTATGATGAGAGAGAACCGGCACCAGTACAGAAGAAGGCTGAGAAGGGGAGTTAGAATAGGAACAAGAACGGGAAGAGGTTTAGGAATGACAACTACGAAATCAGGGAGAAGAGGATGAGAGTAGACAACCAACGCCCCGAACAGAGGAAGGAGATTGACCAAAGGGGGTGTAAGAAGTATGGGAAGAGTCATATGGGAGAATGCAGAATGGGGACAGATAGGTGCTTCAAATATGGGGGAGAGGGCCATTATGCTAAGGAGTGCAGGATACTAAGATGTTACCAAGAAGGGTGGAGTAAGAAGCTCGGGAATCAAGGTGATGGGGGAAAGGGAAGGAGTGACGGCACCAAGGCGAAAGCAAGGGCATTCTTGGTAAACCAATTGTATGCTTATGTACTCTTCGATTCGGGTGCTAGTAGGAGCTTTGTATCTGCTACCTTTTGTCATGTGATGCATGGTATGAGTAGGAAGATAGATGAGCCCTTCCATGTAGAGACCGCGATAGGAAAATCTACCAAAGTGACTAATATGATTGATGATCGGCTTATAGAATTGGATGTTCATAGGTTTCTTGCTAAATTGTATGTGATGACCCTAGGAGGTTTTGATGTGGTGTTAGGAATGGATTGGTTGGCGACTTACAAGGCGAATATTGTGTGTCGGAAGAAAATGAATCGTCTGATTGCGCTTGACGGCAGTTTGGTTACGGTTCATGGAGACAGGGAATGCATTATCTTGCGAGTGATATATATGATCACGGCTGAAAAGTTTATGAGGTGTGGGTGTGGTTCTTACCTAACTTATGTGAAGGATGTGGATGCAACAGTACCACAACTGTCGGACATGTCGGTGGTATGCGATTTCCCTGATATGTTTCCTGAGGATCCGCCGAGGTTCCCACCCGATAGAGAAATCGAATTTCAGATCGACTTAATGCCAGGAGCATACCCGTCACCAAGGCACCATATTGTTTGGATCCGTGCAAGATTTAAGTGCTGATGACGCAGCTGTAAGATCTTTTAGATAAGGGCTTCATTCGACCGAGTATCTCTCTATGGGGTGCTTCCGTTTTATTTGTGAAGAAGAAGCACGGTAGTATGAGGATGTGCATCGACTACCGTGAGCTAAACAAGTTGACTGTGAAGAACCGGTATCTGTTACCGAGGATTGACGACTTATTCGATCAGCTCTAGGGTGCCAGTTGGTTCTCAAGGATAGACCTTCGATCGGGTTACCATCAACTGAAGGTGAAGGAGCAGGAAATCCCTAAGATAGCCTTTCGCATGGGTTATGGATGCTACGAGTTTCTCATGATGTCTTTTGGTTTAACCAACACGCTGACTGCCTTTATGGACCTTATGGATCGGGTATGCTGACCGATGCTAGATAGATCAGTGATTGTATTCGTCGATGATATTCTGATATACTCCAAGAGCAAAGAGGAGCATGCCTGTTATCTCAAGGAGGTATTGGAGTCGCTTAGAAATGGGAAGTTGTATGTGAAGTTCTCTAAGTGTGCATTTTGGTTTCGAGAGGTTCAATTTCTTGGCCATGTGATTAATCCCGAGGGAATAATGGTGGACCCTGCAAAAGTTGAAGCGGTAATGCGATGGGAATCCCCAAGAATGCCATCCAAAATCTGTAGTTTCCTGGGTTTGGCAGGTTACTACAGAAGCTTTATTCAAGACTTCTCTAAGGTGGCGTCCCCATTGACTAAGCTGACTCGCAAAGATGTGAAGTTCGAATGGGGTTCAGAACACGAGGGTGACTTTCAAGAATTAAAGAAGAGGTTAACCCAAACCCCAGTCTTGTCATTGCCTGAAGGGAGTGATGACTTGGTGGTATATTCGGATGCTTCATATTCAGGCTTAGGTTGCGTGTTGATGCAACGAGGGAGGGTTATAGCCTATGCATCTTGGCAGTTGAAGATACATGAGGTTAACTATCCTACTCATGATTTGGAGTTGGCGGTTGTGGTCTTTACATTAAAGATTTGGAGGCACTATTTGTACGGGACGAAGCGCACCATCTTCACTAATCACAAGAGTCTAAAGTATTTCTTTGAACAGAAGGATCTCAACATAAGGCAGAGGAGGAGGTTAGAGCTGATCAAGGACTACAATTACGAGATTCACTATCATCCGGGCAAGGAGAACTTGGTTGTGGATGCCCTCAGTCGAAAGGAATGACCTGAACTGATTCGGGTGAAGGCTTGTCTGCTGGTTGTGACGCCGATGTCAGGGGTCAGATCAGGAAGTTCCAAGATGAGGCACTGAAGAATGATAGGATCAACTCTTAGTGGATGAAAGGGCAGATATCGGAGTTAGGGGAGAACAACCTTGGTGTTAAAACCCGATCTGGAAGGATATGGATTCCTTGCTACGAGGATCTAAGGGGAAGGATTATGGATGAGGCTCATAAAACTCAGTATTCCATCCATCCTGGTGCCACAAAGATGTATCATGATATGAAGAAGAATTACTGATGGCCGGGGATGAAGCGTGACATGGTGGAGTATGTGAGTAAGTGCCTGCCATGTTTACAAGTGAAGGCAGAACATCAAAAACCGTATGGGAAGATCTAACCCTTGGATATACCCAAATGGAAGTGGCAACACATCACAATGGATTTCATCATGATGTTGCCCCACACGATGAGAGGATGTGACACCATTTGGGTGATTGTAGACCGCTTGACGAAAATTGCCTACATCTTGCCAATCCGGGAGACGTACTCGTCAGAAAGGTTGGCAGATCTGTTCATCAAGGAGATTGTAGCTCGTCATGGCGTAATGGTATCCATTGTTTCTAATAGGGACACTCGGTTCACATCCAAGTTTTGGAAGAAATTCCACGTCACGATGGGACGAAGTTACACATTAGCACGGCTTACCACCCGAAGACAGACGGTCAATCAGAATGAACCATTAAGACTTTGGAGGACATGCTCTAGGCATGCATTAATGATTTTGGTGGAAGCTGGGATGAACACCTACCATTGGTAGAGGTCTCTTACAACAACAGTTATCATGCAAGTATAGGCATGCCACCATTTGAAATGTTGTACGGGAGATGATGTAGAACCCTGGTGTGTTGGGGTGATCTTGGGCAAAAGAAGTTGGGAAGTATCGAGATCATCGAGGCCACAATAGAGAAGTTGGAAAAGATCAAGGCCTTTATAAAGTAGCTAAGGAACGGCAGAAGTCCTACGCTGATAAGAGAAGGAGGCCATTTGAGTTCCAAGTAGGAGATAGAGTAATGTTGAAAGTATCTCCTTAGAAAGGAATCATCCTATTTCGAAAAAGATGGAAATTGAGCCCAAGATATATCAGGCCATTCAAAATCATTACCAGAGTTAGTGAGGTGGCTTATAAGTTAGAGCTACCCGATTAGCTAGGTGGAATATATCCAAAAATCCATGTGTCTCATTTGAGAAAGTGTTAGGCCAATGATGACGTAATCATGCCACTTGAAGATATGGAGGTGGATGAACGACTGAATTACATTGAATAGATGGTGAGTATCCTCGTTAGAAAAGAGAAGCGCCTAAGAAATAAGGTGGTTACATTGGTACGAGTACAGTGGAAGCACAGGAAGGGGTCAGAGTCTACATGGGAAACTGAGGAGGATATGAGGCAACATTATCCACAACTATTTAAGGACTGATAGGTTTCAAGGATGAAACCTAAACAAGGGGTTGGACTTGTAACACCCGAAAACATCAAAAGGAAAATAAAAGAAAACTAAAGGAGCAAATGGGATATTATTTTAAAATGCAAGGGGTAAAAGTGTACCAAGGGCCAAACCAGCCCATAATGGGGCTTAAAAAGAAGAAATGGCCACCTATACTCTTTCCCATGCACCCAAACTTACAGCTAGAGAGAGAGAAAGCTTCCCACCTATTCTAGAGTGAGAAAGTAGAAGATTTCTTCAAAAGGTAAGATTTTTATGGTGTTTCTTCTTAGATTCAGTCAGTTTCAAGCCTCCAGATAGCCTTCTATGTGTTTAGTGGCTTCTTTACATGTGTTTAGGTGTTAGAACTCTAGGTTTGCTCTCGAGTTTGTTATGGGTTGCTCGAAAGCTGGTTAAGGTGAGTTCTAGATCCACTCTTTTACTTGTTTTCTACTTGTTGGGGCTGATATGTGTACTGAAAAATGATGTTACTAGACAAACTATGTTTTCCACTGTTAAAAATGACTTTTTACGAATATGTATGTGTTTTTAAAAAGATTTCTATGATGTTAATGGTTGTTTGTGATGTTCTAAGTGTGAATCTGATAGATCTATACTAAGAGTACGTTTGAAATGTTGTATGGGACTAGAATTTACATAAACAGGTTATAAGTGTTTAAGTGACTGTTCGCTGTGGGCCTTTTATGTCCGTTGTGGACACTTAGAATGGTTTTATGCTGTCCGCTGTGCACATTAACTATCTGTTGTGGGCCCTTTAAGTATTTTAGACTGTCTACTGTGGACTATGGCTATCCGCTATGGACACTTAAAATGTTTAAGTCATCCGTTGTGAACACATTTAGTGTCTACTTCTTCCGCTGTGGACTTTGGCTGTCCGTTGTGGAGTTTGGCTGTCCGTTGTGGACACTTAGTATTTAAGTCATCTGCTGTATACCTTTTTCATGTGCTGTAAATATTTTGGTTTATCTTGAAATTTTGGAGATAGAGTCTAAAGTGATTGTACTTAAGTTTTAGTGGATGATATGTTTGTTTAACCGTTTTCAATGTTGTATTCTTTTCTTATGGTCTGCTGTTATGAATAATATTACGTATATTTCATGTTACGTGATTATTAAGACAATGAGTATCCTATAAGTATTATTCTTAATCGAGTGCACATAATGGAATAAAAGAAGATAGTCGAACCTAATGAAGTTACCCCCAGGCCCTTATGATGAATGAAAAGCCTTGCAAGCAAAATGAATGGTGGTGCACGACCTTGTTGTCGTTAGCTCAACTGATGTGCGGCTGTTTCAGCCTATCAGGATGCACATCTGGGGTCTAATCCTTGTGATTGACTAATGAATAAATAAATGGGACCTGTATTCATGAGCAGGCTTCGTGCCTAGCAGTGTCGGTTAACTGTCAGTGGTTAGCTACCATGAGAAACGTGTACTGGTAGGGGTTTGACATTTATTACCAACCAACAATGTAGCTCTTGCTTTGTGTAATCCTAGTTAATGAAAGAGAAAGATAATGAAAGAAAGAAAGATAATGAATGCATTAATGAATGATGATGTATAATGATGGATGATCACCAAAGGTAGTTTACAAAATGTATATTTTTATATATTAACAAAACTAGAACTCACTCAACAACGCTGACTTTGTATGCATATCAGTTGGTAGGTAATGAAGTTGTTGGGGATGGCACAAGATTGGAGCTACTTGGATGATAAAGACTGGCACCCATACTTATGAAATGATGTTTTTGTCTTGTAATACAACATAAATGTTAAATTTTGGTGTAACAACGATGTATTTCTTGGCAAAAATTATCATAATTGCATGAAATGGTTTTTGTTAAATTATTCCGCTATGATGTTTTCTTATTTTAATATATTTTAATGTGTATTTATATGGATGGCCCTATGAATGACCAACTGTGGGGTTTCCCGGGATTGGGGCCTTACAACATATAAGTAGGCATACTTGACATCAAGTTGGTAGACCTTGAAATCCATGGATGCAGGAAAAGCCAAGAATATTCTAACAGCTTCAAGTCTTGCTAAAGGAGCAAAAACATCTGTGTAGTCAATCCCTTCTTCTTGTGTTTACCCGTAAACAACTAGTCTTGCCTAGTTCTTGATGACAAGTTCTCTATCATCATTCTTGTTTCAAAATACCCACTTGGTACCTATGGTAATCTTCCCTTAAGGAAGAGAACATAGATTCCAAACCTTCTGTCTCTTGAATTGAAGCAGCTCCTCTTGCATTGCTTCAACCCAACTTCCACCCTTCAGAGCCTCATCAATCTTCTTAGGCTCTATCCGAGACAAGAAACAAGAGTGTAGACAAATATTTCTGCCATGGGTTTATCCTCTTGTTCTCACCCCAGTCTCAACATCTCCAATAATGTTTATGGTGGGATGTGACTTGTTGTAACACCCGAAAATTTACAAAAAAGAAAAGAAAAGGAAAGAGAAGTATAAAGAAAGAAAGGTGAAATAACCCAAGTTAAGAGGTTAAAGTTAAGCAAAAGGCAAACTTTATTATTATGATGTTTAAAAGGTGGGCATGGCCGCCCACTACCCTGCTCCACCAACTGATTTTGGCTGCAAAAAGAAGAACAACAGAGTTTCCATCAGTTTTATAGAGAAGAAGAAGATCGGCTTGTAGGTGAGCTTTTCGTGTGTTTTGTTCAGTTTCAGCTGGATTTTCAGCTTTTGGACCGAGTCTTATGTGTTCCTTTGTGTTTGGTTGTGTGTTTTTGGTGTGTTCAGGTGTTTGAACTCCAAGTGCTCTCAAGTTTGGAGGAGTTTTACTCGAAGGCTACTGTAGGTGAGTTCTAGGTCCCCGATTTTTTTGTTTTAAACTTGTTTTGGGGTGGAAATGCATATAAACTATCATTTTACAACTCACAGTGTGTTGGAACCATATGTTTACCCCTACTTTATGTGGGGGTGTGTGTGTGTGAATGTTTTGACCGAGTCACGTGGTTGTATGCTTGTTCTAAGTGCTTAGTATGCTAGATTTGGGCTAAGAATACGTTAGGATGATGAATGGGGAGTGAAATTAGTATAAGTTAGAACTGGTAAATTGCCCATGTGCCCAACTGCCCATACGCCTAACACTTTGCCCATGCGCCTAAGTTTTCCCATGCGCCCAACTGCCCGTGCGCCTACATAGTACCCATGCGCTTACATAGTGCCCATGCTTCTAAGTTGACTTAGGATTTTTTCTGAAATCTTGGGAAATAGAAATTAATGATTAAGCTCTGGAATGTTTTGGTGGTTTATGTTTGTTCATGTTATGCATGTTTGTGGTCTGTTATTGATGTTCCTTATTATGTGACTTTACTTGGTGTGTTAATGCTCTTATACGTAAAGTATTATCATAAAAGAAGTGAAAGATTAAAGATAATGAAAAGTGGAACATAACGAATGAATGAAAGTCTTGCAAGCAAATTTAAAGAGGTTCACAACTCATTGAAGAGTTGTTAGCTCAACTGTGTGCGATATAGTGTGCGATCTTGGCTAACCCATAAGGGTACACATAGGGGGGTGAGTCTTGGTGACGGATCCATATGTGCAAAACCGTATCCTTGTCACTTAACCCCAAGACTGAGGTTGCTTCGTGCCTAATGATAGGGCATAGCTTATGACAGGATCTAGATAGAAGTGAAAGATAATGAAAAAGTGTGAAACGAACTGTTGTGCACGATGATAAAAGATAATAATGATATTATCAAGATGTATGTATGTTGTGTGATCATGAAAGGATGTAAAGGAAAGGTTTTTACTACAAGAAAAGTATTTTATTATTTAAAACTAGAACCCACCCAGCAACGCTGACTTTTTATGCATTTTCAGTTGGCAAGTAGCTTGTTGCTGAGGATGGCACGAGGTTGAAGCTACTTGGTGGGCAAATACTGGCATCCATTTCATGCATGATAATATTGTTGTTTTGTAATGCAACTGGATATTCTTTTGTAACTCTTTTAAAACAATGATGTATTAATTGTCAACATCAAATATTAATGCATGAATGGTTTTTGATAAATTAATCCACTGCAATGTTTTTATGAAATTTATTGTATCTTATTATAAATAAGGTTGTGACTGAACAACTGTGGGGTTCCTAGGAACGGGGCCTTACAAGTTGGTATCAGAGCCAAAGTTTAAGAGAATTAGGTAAATTATTTTTGAAACCTAAACTTAAACTGAGAATGAGACCTAATGGAGGGATGCCAGCCCAAGTAGCTACGTGCCATCAGGTAATTTATTTTTTTCTTAAATAACCGGTATTATGTGCACGTGATATCTGATTTATATGCCCTTAGTAGATTTGGATACTGATGTAGTTAGGATAGGGGATGATTGGGGGATGAAGAGTAAAGTGAGTGGCTAATCACAACTACCCACTGTAATTAGGGACTTACTATACTCGACATAAACTGAGCTATTACCTTGAATGATTTTGTTGGTGTTTGAATCTTATAGCACTTAGGATGGCTGGTGGTAGATCTCTAAAGGCTTCTCGAGGTGGTGTACAAGGTGGTCGTGGTGCTAGATCACGTGTCACCAGGAACAAGGCTAAGACTTCTGAGACGGCTCCTGTAGAGCCCGAGCTTCATCACCAGGAAGGCGGTGATGAGAGTGCTAATCTGAGAGCCTCTACAAAAAGGCAGTTGTGGAGGAAGTTTATCAGGTCATGCAGACTATCCTGCCGTCTGTGGTGACTGAGGTTATTCGTGTTGTGAGGGAGGACGAAATGAAAGAGAAGGAGGAGAGGAGGAGGACCGTTGGGAGAGGGGGTGAGGAGAGAGGTTCAGGTGAAGGGGAGCAACTAGAAATCAAGATGGTCATCTCCAATGATGAAGAGGAAGAGGTACAGGAAACTGCCAAGGGGTGTAGTTATGGGGCTTTTCAAAGATGCAATCCCCTGACTTTTGATGGTAATGGGGATGCTACTACTGCTCACTGAGGGGTGAGGGAAATGGAGGTTGTGTTGGAGATTAGCGAATATAGGGAGGATTAAAAGCTGAAGTTTGCTACCCACTCATTTGTGGACTCGGCTTTATGTTGGTGGGACAATATTGTCCAGGCCGAGGGCAGCAGGGCTGTTGGGAGGATGAGGTGAAATGAATTGAAAAAGATGGTGATTGAGGAGTTTTGTACTCACAAGGAACTTGACAAGATTGAGAGAGAGTTTTTATAGCTGGAGGCAGGAACCATGACACACCAGCAGTATACTACTAAGTTCAATGAGATGGCAAGGCTGGTGCCGGATCAGGTGATGCCGGTGTCAAGGAAGATCAAGAGGTATATCCAGGGTTTGCCGGTGGATATCCGCAGGCACATGATTGCCACTCGGCCGAGTACTTTTAGGTCGGTGGTTGATCTGGCAGGGAGGTTGTATGACGAGAGAGAGGTGGCAATGGTAGAGGTGAGTAAGAAGGGTGATGGTGACAGGAACTGGAATGGGAAGCTGTTTGGTCATGGTGGTTTCACTCCAAATAATAACAGGGAAAGGGTGGATGATCAAAGGGTAGTAACATCAAGTACGGGAATGAAGAGGTGCGGTAAGTGCGGGAAGGAACATACAGGGGAGTGTAAGTAGGGACTGAATCTCTGCTTCAAGTGTGGGAAGCCCGGTCATATGGCAAGAGAGTGCGGGGTTGTAAGATGTTATAACTATGGTGAAGAGGCCCATCTAAGTAGGGATTGCAAGAAGCCGAGGGCTGAAAGCTTTGGGGCAAAGAAGGGGACCGAGAATGATAGGCAGAGAGCAAAAGCCAGAGCATTCACGATGACCCGAGAGGAGGCTAGGGTGGACCCCGATGTCGTGTCAGGTACGTTCCTAGTAAACCAAACTTGTGCCTCTGTACTATTTGATTCTGGTGCCAGTAAGAGTTTTATTTCTGCTGCTTTCTGTACTAAGTTGCCTATTAGAAGTAGAAGTATTGATGAGCCCTTCGATGTAGAAACTGCTATTGGTAAGTCTACCACGATTTCTAATCTGATAAAGGGTTGTGACATAGAATTAGAAGGCTATAGGTTCTCTGCTAAATTATTCGTGATGCCCCTAGGCGGGTTTGACGTAGTTCTGGGGATGGATTGGTTAGCAGCCTATGAGGCAAATATTGTGTGTCGCAAGAAGTTGATCCAATTGACTGCGCCTGATGGGAGTTCGGTGACGATCTATGGTGATCGAGTTACTACGGTTCCGAAGGTGATTTTGATGGTGGTGGCAGAGAAGTGTATGAAACATGGATGTAGTGCCTACCTGGCTTACGTGAAGGATGTAGATGCGTCAGTACCACAATTGTCCGACGTACCAGTTGTGTGTGACTTTTCAGACGTGTTCCTAGAAGATTTATCAGGTGTGCCACTGGACCGCGAGATTGAGTTCTAGATCGACTTGATACCTGGTGCTCAACCTGTTGCCAAGGCATCGTATCGATTGGCTCCGTCTGAGATGAAGGAACTGATGGTTCAGTTGCAAGAGTTGTTGGACAAAGGGTTCATTCGACCGAGTATCTCTCCCTGTGGTGCTTCGGTCTTGTTTGTAAAGAAGAAGGATGGTAGTATGAGGATGTGCATCGACTACCGTGAGTTAAACAAGTTGACGGTGAAGAACCGACATCCACTACCCAGAATTGATGACTTGTTTGACAAGCTCCAAGGTGCCAGCTGGTTTTCGAGAATAGATCTCTGATCTGGTTACCATCAGATGAAGGTGAAGGAGCAAGATATACCCAAAATAGCTTTTTACACGTGTTATGGACACTACGAGTTTCTCGTTATGTCTTTTGGTCTAACTAATGCACCAGCTGCCTTTATGGATTTGATAAACTGGGTGTGTCGGCCGATGTTGGATAAATCAATGATTGTGTTTATCGATGATATCCTGATTTATTTGAAGAGTGAACAAGAGCATGCCGGTCACACTCATGAGGTATTGGAGACACTTAGAAGAGAGAAGCTGTATGCTAAGTTCTCCAAGTGCGCTTTCTGGTTGCGCGAGGTTCAGTTTTTGGGTCATGTGGTAAATTCCGAAGGGATCATGGTAGACCCGGAAAAGGTGGAGGCGGTGATGCAATGGAAGACTCCAAAGACGACATCCGAGATTCATAGTTTCTTGGGTTTGGCGGGCTACTACAGGAGATTCATTCAAGACTTTTCTAAGATAGCCTCACTATTGACGAAGCTGACGCGTAAGGATGTGAAGTTTGTATGGGGTCTGGAACAGGAGAATGCTTTTGAGGAGGTAAAGACAAGATTGAGTCAAGCTCCTGTCTTGACGTTACCCGAAGGGAATGAAGACTTGGTGGTCTATTCAGATGCTTCTTATTCAGGATTGGGTTGCATGCTGATGCAACGGGGAAGGGTTATAGCCTATGTGTCCTGATAGTTGAAAATCCATGAGGCTAATTACCCTACTCATGACTTGGAGCTAGCGGCTGTGGTCTTTGCATTGAGGATTTGGAGGCACTTCTTGTAAGGGATGAAGTGCACTATCTTCACTAACCATAAGAGATTGAAATACTTCTTTGAGCAGAAGGACCTCAATATGAGGAAAAGGAGGTGGTTAGAGTTGATCAAGGATTATGATTGTTAGATCCACTACCATCTGGGCAAGGCCAACATAGTGGCGGATGCCCTTAGCCGAAAGGAGAGACCCAAGCCAATCCGGGTGAAAGCTTATCAGTTGGTGATGACCTCCGATGTGATGGCACAGGTCAAGGAATTTCAAGATGAGACGCTGAAGGAAGACCGAATCAACTCTGAAAGAATGAAAGGTCTATTCTTGGAGATGGGTGAGAACACTCTCGGAGTAAGAACCCGCTTCTGGCGGATGTGGATCCCTCGTTATGGAGACCTACGGGGGCAAATTATGGATGAAGCTCATAAGACTCGATACTCAACTCATCCCGGTGCTACGAAGTTGTATCATGATATGAAGAAAGATTACTGGTGGCCGGGTATGAAACGTGAAGTAGCGGAGTATGTGAGCAAGTGCCTTACTTGCTTGCAAGTGAAGGCGAAGCATCAGAAGCCATACGTGAAGATCCAATCTTTGGATATACCCGAGTGGAAATGGAAGCACATCACCATGGACTTCATTACGAAGTTACCACGTACGGCAAGGGGGTACGATGCTATATGGGTGATAATTGACCGTTTGACGAAGATTGCTAACTTTGTACCGATCCGCGAGACATATTCATCTGAGAGGTTTGCGAACCTATTCATCAAAGAGATTGTGACGCGTCATGGTGTACCAGTGTCTATTGTGTCTGACCGTGACACTCGGTTTACATCCAAGTTTTGGAAGAGATTTCATGACGTGATGGTGATGAGGTTGCACATCAGTACAGCTTATCATCCTTAGACGGATGGTCAGTCAGAGAGAACTATACAGACACTTGAGGATATGCTCTGAGCATTCGTCATTGATTTCGGAGGAAGTTGGGACGAACACTTACCATTAGCTGAATTCTCATACAACAACAGTTATCATGCCAACATTAGTATGCCACCATATGAGATGCTATATGGTAGGAAGTGTAGAACGCTCGTATGTTGGGGTGACATCAGACAGAAGGAGTTGGGGAGCATTGAAGTGATCGAGGCTACGACTGAAATGTTAGAGAAGATCAAGGACTTTATAAAGGCGGTAAAAGATAGACAAAAGTCGTATGCTGACAAGAGGCATAGACCGATAGAATTCAAGGTGGGTGATAAAGTTATACTAAAGGTTTCACCTTGGAAGGGGATCATTCGGTTCAGAAAGCGGGGTAAGCTGAGCCCGAGGTATATAGGACCTTTTCGAATCATTGCTCGAGTAGGAGAGGTGGCCTATAGGCTGGAGCTACCCGATGAGTTAAGTGGGATTCATCCAACATTCCATGTATCTCATTTGAGAAAGTGCCTAAAGATATAATTGTACCACTGGAGGATATTAAAGTGGATGAACGACTCAATTACATAGAACAACCAGTGGCAATCATTAACCGAAAATAGAAGAGATTACAAAATAAAGTGGTTCCACTGGTGCGAGTACAGTGGAGGCACAGGAAAGGATCTGAGTCTACGTGGGAGACTGAGGAAGAGATGAGACGACATTATCCACAACTGTTTGAGGAGTGATAGGTTTCGGGGACGAAACCTATATAAGAGGGGTGGACTTGTAACACCAGGAAATTTACAAAAAAAAAAAAGAAAAGAAAAGAGAAGTATAAAGAAAGAAAGGTGAAATAACCCAAGTTAAGGGGTTAAAGTTATGCAAGAGGCAAACTTTATTATTATGATGTTTAAAAGGTGGGCATGGCCGCCCACTACCCTGCTCCACCAACTAATTTCGGCTGCAAAAAGAAGAACAACAGAGTTTCCATCGGTTTTTAGAGAGAAGAAGAAGATCGGCTTGTAGGTGAGCTTTTCATGTGCGTTGTTCAGTTTCAGCTGGATTTTCAGCTTTTGGGCCTAGTCTTATGTGTTCCTTTGTGTTCGGTTGTGCGTTTTTGGTGTGTTTAGGTGTTTGAACTCCAAGTGCTCTCAAGTTTGGAGGAGTTTTACTCGAAGGCTGCTGTAGGTGAGTTCTAGGTCCCTGATTTTTTCTATTTTAAACTTGTTTTGGGACTGAAATACATATAAACTATCATTTTACAACTCACAGTGTGTTGGAACCGTATGTTTACTCCTGTTTTACATAGGGTGTGTGTGTTTGAATGTTTTGACCGAGTCATGTGGTTGTATGCTTGTTCTAAGTGCTTAGTATGCTGGATTTGGGCTAAGAATATGTTAGGATGATGAATGAGGACTGAAATTAGTATAAGTTAGAACTGGTAAACTGCCCATGCGCCCTACTGCCCATGCGCCTAACACTTTGCCCATGCGCCTATGTTTTCCCATTCGCCCAACTGCCCGTGCGCCTAGATAGTACCCGTGCGCCCAAATGTTCCCATGCGCCTAAGTTTTCCCATGCACCCAACTGCCCGTGCGCCTACATAGTACCCATGTGCCCAAGTGTTCCCATGCGCCTATGTTTTCCCATGCGCCCAACTGCCCGTGCGCCTACATAGTACCCATGCGCCTACATAGTGCCCATGCACCTAAGTTGACTTAGGATATTTTTTTGAAATCTTGGGAAATATAAATTAATGATTAAGCTCTTTAATATTTTGGTGCTTTATGTTTGTTCATGTTACGCATGTTTGTGGTTTGTTATTGATGTTCCTTATTACGTATTATTAAGTGACTTTACATGGTGTGTTAATGCTCTTAAACGTAAAGTTTTATCATAAAAGAAGCAAAAGATTAAAGATAATGAAAAGTGGAACATAACGAATGAATGAAAGTCTTGCAAGCAAATTTAAAGAGGTTCACAACTCATTGAAGAGTTGTTAGCTCAACTGTTTACGATGTAGCGTGCGATATTGGCTAACCCATGAGGGTACACACAGGGGGGTCAGTCTTGGTGACTGATCCATACATGCAAAACGGGATCCTTGTCGCTTAACCCCAAGACTAAGGTGGCTTCGTGCCTAATGATGGGGCATAGCTTATGAAAGGATATAGATAGAAGTGAAAGATAATGAAAAAATGCGAAACGAACGATTATGCACGATGATAAAAGATAATAATGATATTATCAAGATGTATGTATGTTGTGTGATCACGAACGGATGTAAAGAAAAGGTTTTTACTAAAAGAAAAGTAGTTTATTATTTAAAACTAGAACTCACTCAGCAACGCTAACCTTTTATGCATTTTTAGTTGGCAGGTAGCTTGTTGCTGAGGATGGCACGAGGGTGAAGCTACTTGGCGGGCAAAGACTGGCATCCATTTCATGCACGATAATGTTGTTGTTTTGTAATACAACTAAATATTTTTTTGTAACTCTTTTAAAAGAATGATGTATTATTTGTCAACATCAAATATTAATGCATGAATGGTTTTTGATAAATTAATCCGCTGCAATGTTTTTATTAAATTTATTGTATCTTATTATAAATAAGGTTATGATTGACCAACTATGGGGTTCCCGGGAACGGGGCCTTACACTTGTGGATTATCAATTGAGGAATCACAGCAAGTTGATTGGACAGATCTAAATTGGTGAAATTCAAATCTGGTGCTTGAGTATCATCTATCACATCAACACACTTATAGAGAGAAACTTGATTCAATGAGTTTGTATCATTGATGTTGTCTTCTATGGAGTGGTTATCAGTATCAAGAAGTTCTTGATATCTATCACCACCTCCATCTCCTCCTAAATTAGAAATTCCTTCATTTGAGTTTTGTGCCTTAGTGCTGGAAGTTATAGGCTCCTCAGATGTATCAGCTGAAGAATTTGTCATGGTTGTGTTGACATGATTTCCAACTGCAGGGATAGTTACCACTAGAGCTGAAGTAGTTTGAACACTTAGTCTTCTTAGCTCAATTCTTGGATCAGAATCACCTGTTGATAAGGTACCTTTAGATTCTGAAGCATCTTCATAAGATTTGTTAAAACAGTTGGTAACTAAATCAAGATCAAACAGCCAATCAGGACCAGAACCTTTCACACTAGGAGTGTGCTCATTAAAGGTCACATTATATACTTTGGTTCTGAGATTGTATACTCTGTAAGCCTTAGCTTGGGAAGAGTATCCAATAAAGTGTCCATCATTTTATCTCTCAACAAATTTGGCTATTTGATCATTGGTATTCAAGATGGTGCAAGGACATCCAAATGATCTGAGAAAACCAATGAAAGGTCTCCTTTTGTGCCACAATTCATAAGGAGTTTTACCATGAGTCTTGACTACTAAAACTCTATTCTGCATAAAGCAGGCAGTGTTGACTGCCTCTGCCCAGAAGGTGTTGGGCAGTATAGAATCAGATAACATGGTTCTAGCATGTGATAACTGGCAAATTTCAGGTCAATACCCGACACTGACCTAGTCATAATTACACATATCATACTTGATTTTCATTTTTGTTCCAATTATTGAAATCATTTCACGCATTGCAAAATTTCACGCATAACATTTCATGCATAGGTAATTCGGCGTAATTACCATCTTTACACGCGATACAACCGGCACACACGAACGTTGGTGATAATTAGTATATACATACTCATAAATACTTTAAATTGCTTCTAAGTATTTTAGATTCCAAATTTAATACATTGGAAAAGCTTAAAATTTATAAATAAACTTAAACGTGTAAATTGATATTTTACCCGGAACAAATATTTTAACACAACTACTAGACACACGAGGTATCACTAGCATATCATCAATATTAAAATATATGATATTATATAAGTTCTTATAATATTTTTTTATGTATTTTAAAAAGTAAAAAGCAAAAATATAAAAATATGTAAATTTACCTATAGTGTAACAAATACCACCCAAATACCCAATACTATATAAAAATTAAAAACCAAACCCCCATTTCCTCCCTTGAAACCATCCACCCTACCCATCACACCATCTTTTCTTCTTTTCTCATTTTCAAGAAGAGATTCTTGCTTAAGTTGCAAATCCAAGAGTTTCCATTTTGATGTAACTACTTTCCAAGTAATTAAAGAAACATGCCTTCATTCTACTTATGGACACTCTTTTCCCTCCTCAAATTTGACCAGCAAGAAAGATTTGTCAAATCCCAAAGTAGTCTTACAAGTGTATGACATTATAAAGCAAGACTCACACTTCATTTCACCTACACATTTCACCAACATCCCTCTCTTCTCTCCTCCCTTCAAAAATTCGGCCAAAGCATTTTCACCACCATTCCATTTGATTTCCAACTCATTTCCTACAAATCTTGGGTGATTCAAGTGCCATTGTTGAAGACCAAGTGATTTTTGAAGCTTCCAAGCATCCTACATCAACCCTTCCATCTTTTATTGCTTGTTCTTAGTGAGAACACTCTCTTTTTGTTTATATATATTTCATTTCATTATATTATTCATTTACTAGATCATATGTGACAACATTCATCCACAAAAGTCTTTCATGTTAAAAATTGTGTTTTTGCCAACAAGGAGTTCTAAGAATAATATTTAATACAAGACATTTTAACATGAACTAAATAATGATTCTTGTTCTTAAAAAGTAAATATTCATAGGTCCATGTTTGACTAAGTTACTAGTTGGTGATTTTATAAAAAGGTCATAATGGTTTGTTAAAACCCAAGAAAGTCACAAAAGGGTTATATTATGGTTATAAAATTTTAGATGTTTTGCAAGTATTATTATGGACATTTATATATATATATTCTTCAAGTTATACTTAGTTAGTGAGTGGTAAAACATTACTACAAAAGTTGGGTTATGACTAGATGACAATTTGACCAAGTTTACAAGAATGGTTAAGTATATATACATGGAACTTTAAATGAAAAATATGAACTTCATAACTAAATATTATGTTAGTCTAATGAGTGTGTTAAAATGCTTAGTAGATAACTATTTGACAAATATAACACATGACTTAGCTATTTGGAAATGAGACTTAAAATATGAATTTATGGATTTTATTATATTAGTTACTAAGTCACCTAAAAGGTTGGGTAAAGATATGTTGGTAAAATGACTAAATTAGTTAAGTACTTCATTCAAGGGAGCTTAAATTTATAATATAATAAAATCACTTAAATGGAGGAAATCCTAACTTAATATATGCTAAGTTTCATAATAGCTAAATAAAATAAAGGAATAATCCTACTAAAAAAGTAACTAAATAATTATTTTATGAGATAATATATAGATTTATTCATGGATTGTAAAAATATAAAAGCTAGTGATTTTATATGTCAATAATTCAAATTTTATTTCAATTAATATAATACAAATATTATTTTACCTAAGAAAATAAGATTATTTCAAAACCCTAGCTTCTATATTTTCGTATGTAAATTACATAACTAATTACTAAACACTCGAGTCACGTCTCGGGTCGAGTCAAAATAATATTTAATTACCCAAATAATATGTCAAATTCAAGATACAAAGGTTTTTGAACACTTACAAGTGAAGTTTAATTTATTAATATTTTCTAAGTAATATATATTTCACAAATATCCATTTTGTGTCACCAACGGGTCGTCGAGTCAAACACTTTGTTACCAAGTGTGTGGATGAAATAGTTACATGCTTACATTACAAGTAGGAGCAATTTCTTAGATATAAGTTTCTTTGTTTGTTCTAGGGTGAACTTAGTTTGGATTTTCCCGAGCACTTGCGATACTTACAGATTTCACACCCGACTCACTTCACAGGTGAGTTTCACGGCCCCATTTTTATTTATTTTCATCTTGGGGGATATTACATGCAAATTACTATTTTCATGGACACAATTACCTGTCAATGATTTCTACATGGCCTTCCTTCATCTTCCACACCATCTTTGAAAGATTATACTTGGCCTCAACACTTCGGAAGTTTTGATAACTTCGGAAGTTTTGGAGACTAGACCTTTAGATGCTTTTGCATCCACTGAAGCAGACTTCAGTACTTCGGAAGCATTCCTTTCTTCCGAGACCAAAATTTCTTCCGAAGGTAAGTTTTCACTTATATTCTTATTCACTTTGGAGCTTCCGAGAGGAAGATATTTTCCTTTCGAAGCTATTTTCTTCTTCTTCTTCTCAGAAGTTTTCTTCTTGGTCATATGGATAGTACTTTTAGGATTGTAGATGCAATCCTTGGCAAAGTGAGAAGTACTACCACACATGATGCATTCAGTTGGTATGCTTCTGAGAGTCTTATTTTGAGTAGGAGGCTGAGATTGATCACTTTCCATTTCCTTCTTCATCTTCTCAGATAATGCAAAAGACTTCTTAGGATGAGGCTTGCTCTTGGAACTGGATGGTTCAGGCTGTGCAGTAGTGGTGCATATTTTATCATCCTTCATCTCTTGACGAGGATTATTTGGACATGAACTAGAAATCCTGGTACTAGAGTCCAAAGTTGAGTCTTCAGTCTTTACCACTTAAAATCTAGCAGAAATGAAAACTTGCTTTTGATTGGAGTTGAAGGTGGTCTTGATCTCTTAGGCTTTCTTTGACTTTCTTTTAGTTGCCCTAATCAAGTTCTTCCTTGCAGACTTGGTCATCCTTGGTTCTTTCTTCTCTCCGGGAGAATAGTATCCATTCAGGAGTACAAAGATGTTCTAATACCTTGGCTTTATCATGATCAGCCATCAGTGCTTCGTTTGGAGAAGCATCTTCTACCTGAAAGCTCCAGTCAAAGCCTTATTCTTCAACAGCAACAACAGTATGTTGTTTTGGTTGGCTTGGCTTCTTAGTTCTTGGAGCTGCATCAGTGTAGTTTGGTCTGGATTATGCTTGGCCACCATTTGTTCTTGGTGGCTTGCACTCTCTAGCAAAGTTCCCTATTTGGTTACAATTGTAACACTTCACTTTCCTTTTGTCCAGCATGAACTTTCCACTTGCCATATTGCTGGGAAACTTTCTTCCTGTCCTCTTGTAGAACTTCTTGGCTTTGTGAGTGAGAAGAGCCATCTGTTGGATTAACTCCATGTACTCTAGATCATCTGGATGGATGCAGTCCAAGTCTTCAACGGTGAAGAGAAAGTTGCCATAACTTTCATCAGCAGACATAATGGCTTGAGCAGAGCATCTCTCTTGGAATGGGCTTCCTTGGATGTAGCACTCACTTGGTGTCTCAGGCTAGTTGATGAAAGGACTCTTTTGTGAGTTTCAAGGCAAGCAGATGAGATGATACTGTGGTTCTATGTTGTACCTTTCAACCATATGATGGACTAAACTCTGCTGATTTTTGAAAGAGCTGCTTGATGGATTTTACAAGTTCATCTCCATCTGGTAACCACTAAGGATACCATACAGCTCTGTGAGAGTACGAGTAGAGAGGTTCTCAGTTCTCTTGATGGCCACATAGTAGTGAGTCCATTGTCTGGGAAGAGAGAACATAAAGTTCCTCACTATGTCCTTATTGTCAAGTTTTACTCCAACATCCATTAGAGTATCCACAATCTCAACATACCTGAAGTATTGTTGAGTCATGGTTTCACCTATCTTGTAGGTGAAGTTTTCAAACTACTGCTTCATAATGTCTTTCTTGTTCTCCTTGGCTTCCTCAGACCCCTCATACAAGAGCTTCAGTGAATCCCAGAGCTGCTTAGCAGTTTTGCACTTCTTGAAGTCTCTGTATATGGAGTTAGGAAGAGCAGTTTAAAGAGCGGTCATGGCTTTCTGATTTACATCTATTTTCTTCTAGTCTTTTTCAGAGTAGTCAGCCATTTCCTTTGGTATCATCCCACCTCCAGTAGTGGCTGAAGAGGTGTTTGGGATGTGAGGTCCTTCAAAAACAAATCTCCACCTCCTCTGTCTTAAGACTTGATGAACCCTTCCATACGTTGGCACCAAGTATCAAAGTAAACATGAGTGATTAGTGGAGACTTTGTCATAGTACTGGTTTCCATATTAGCCTTAGAGATAGTTGCCATTTGAGTTGATAAATTTTTTGTGAAACTGAAGGGATTTAAGATGGTGAGATCTTACAATCAAGAGCATGAAA
Source organism: Flaveria sonorensis (assembly GCA_025506505.1). Taxonomy (NCBI): domain Eukaryota; kingdom Viridiplantae; phylum Streptophyta; class Magnoliopsida; order Asterales; family Asteraceae; genus Flaveria; species Flaveria sonorensis. The sequence continues at coordinate 24,176,784 of CM046439.1, read as the reverse complement.
TGCTTTGATACCAATTGCAGGATGATGAAGGGTGGTCAATACAATAGTTTCACAAGATGGAGAGATTTAGATTACTTAGTAGATCAAATAGGGAACCGGTTCGAATGAAACAATGAACACAAGTAACAAGAACAATAAACCAAGAACACTAAAATATGGTTTTCAAGAATGATGTATATTGCTCTTAAGTTCTTACAAGTGTTACAAAGCTTATCCTAGAATACAAGTACTTGAGACATTTTATACAACATCCTACAGCCGACACTTTGAAGGCCAGCAGGAAACACTAATCTAGACAACAAGATCAATGTAGAGTCAAAAGGCAGATTGCCTTTTGACTAGTGACTATGACATGCCATAGCTCACATCCTAATATATTACAAAAAGTATAGAAGTACATAGTTGGAAAGTTACAAACAAAAGACCTTAATCTATGGTTGACAAAAGCATGGACTTTTCACCAACTCATATAAGTTGGTGAGTCTTCAAAAGTGGTAGCAGAAAGTGGTTCAGTTTTTGTCAAAAGGTGATTCAGAGAAAGCATGTCTTCTCTGTCTTTGGAAGAAATCAGTCTTTGGCTTCGGAAGACTTTGTCCTTGAAGCTTCGAAAGACTTCATCTTTGGCTTCGGAAGATATGGTCTTTTGGCTTCGGAAGATTTGATACTTAGCATAATTCACTTAGTTATATCAAATCTTCCCAAGTAAGTTCCTTGTACTTCACATGTGCATGCTGAGAGCTCTCTGGTTGATCTTGGTTGCATTAGCCTTTAAGTGTATTCCTTACACATGGTAATCTATTCCAGCTACCCATGCCAAAAACACTTAATGAGCTTTCTATATAACTTAATTTCTTGTCATCACTAAAATAACTTAATCTAAAATGTCTACTGATCAAGTTTCTATCAAAGATCTTCTTAAAATGCAACGATCTAAAGAACTTGATTCTAACATAGCAACCTCTTTTAGCTTGCTTGTGATTCAGGGCCATCTGTTAGAGCAATAGGCAAAAAATCTAGAGCTTTATCAAGAGATCCTTAAGGAGCCTGATTCAAATTTCAAAGCCAAGTCCATTGCCCACATGGAGGTTCAAGTACAGTCTGATAAGCTTCTTTGTCAGATTGTTAATGATGCATGTAAAACCCTTCTGTCCAACATGGACAACAAGAAAAAAAGGGTTGATGGCATCTTGGAGGAGTACGTGATGGGGGTGATAGTGATAGTAGTGGTGATGGTGATGGTGATGGTAATGGTAATGGTGATGGTTGTATTTAAAGGTAAACTTTCTTTTTCATTATTACTAATGAAATTTTGTTGTTGTCATTTTTCACATTGTCTAAAGCGCACACTGGTAATAACACAAGAGAGTTAATAATCAGTTAAATATACTAACGCAAGGTTAAAGTGTAAAAATTATAAAATTTTGAAGTATAATAACGATATATTGTAAACGTATTAACGCAAAGCGTAGATGATAATAACAGTAATGCTATAAGTAACGACGCAAGAGTTTTCTATAATAACGCAAGATTCGCTTTAATGCGTTCCACTCCCTTCTATTGTACCTGATCCACCGGTGCACATTCTCCTATCATGACCACTTCCCCCATAAATATGACACGACCTGTGTCTCTTACCAGAATGACGAATTGCTTTTTCTTTCATTGATTTTATCCTTTTGTGAGATCCGCGACCTTTATTTCGAATTTCACCAAGAACACGTACAGTAGCATCTGTTGGTTGATTAAAACCAACAACAGACCCATACCTGTCTTTCCTATTTTAAGGAGGTAATTTACGAAAATCTTCTTCTGCCTTTAACATCATTCACTTCAGCTCATCATTTACAAGACTCAAAGCATCAAGATCAGGGGCTAGTCGATTTATAATATATTCTATAGCATGTTGTATCTCACGAGCGACTTTATCAACATCATGAGAGTGCTCGTTGTCAATATCTTCCATTACACGTGAATACTTTATGGTGTTGCTAACCGTATTCCTTGTCCAACGTTTACTAACATATTTTTCAAGAAACTCATGAACTTGGAACATCTTAAACACATAAAAAATATGGCAACACAACAATCCATAACACTCAAACCTTTTACAACTGCATGATACACTTAATTCATCTATTCTGAACAAAAACTATTTAACAACAAACTGACCTACAAATAAGATATTACGCAAAGCATAATCAAAATAACGTAACGGTTAACTATGAACATTTTAAAATAACGCAAGGGTTAATTATAAACTTACCTCCAATAATCCATCACCGTAGGCCTCAACGTCTTTAACCATAATCTTAGAATACTCTCATTCAGTCGACACATTAAAAGACATACACTTCTCAGAAGCAGCATAAATTTCTTCTTGAACATTATTAAATATGACCCTTGTAAAAATTCTTGCTGCCTTTCCTCAAGAGTAAACTCTGACCATAGATCCGAAAAGGTGTATCGGGATTCATGGTGTTTTTTTTGTTGATTATGCCCCTAAATTTCTATTGCAGTGTCACAGTGATTAAAAAACTCAACAAGAGGCAATTGGGAGTTTGAAACACGACAAAAGAAGTGATTCTTCCTTTCAGACCTAGAGGTTGTTCGCATGAGACCAGACATAGACTTATCACGATAGAATGCAGGAATCCATATTGATCTCATATAAAAAACATCTGACAGCCAATTATTGCATATTAGCTCAAATTCGTGGATTAAATCTAACCACTCCCTATAAAAAACATTGGGACTGTTATAATGTGTCCATACTATACTGCATATCTTCCTTTTGAAATCTTCATTATTGCACAATGCAGCACCAACCTACAAAAACAAAAAAGATACTCTTTTAAGCAAGCATAATAATTTCTGAGCATGAAGCACAACATTAATCATGCAAAGGGGTTCAATAATAACACAATAATTGGATTCATCATGCATAAAAAGAATATCTATAATCACGCATACATAGACAACATAATAACTCATGAACAAAATGGTAGGATAAAATCACGCATAGTATCCACTAATTCACGCATACATATACAAATAATAACGCAAAAGCAAACAGAATAATAATGCATCAATCTATACCTAGTCAGCAACCTTTTTCATAATATGCCACATCATAACCTATGTCGTTATCATTTAAGATGATTTCAATAGCTATCTTCATAACCGGATCCTGACTAGTGATAACAACTTTAGGCTGACGACCATGTGATTTTAGAAAAATAGTGAGCACCCATTTATACGATTAAGATGATTCAGATGACAGCAGTTCAACACCAAATGTAACATTACGAAAGTGATTATCAATGCCAGTAAATGGGACAAAAACCATTTTGTATCTACAAAAAAAATAAAATTACAAACAATAACATCAAATACTCAATACATTAAGAAAGCACAATGATAAATTTCAACATACATACTTGTTGGTATTGAAAGTTGCATAAAATGAAATGACATCTCCAAATGCAACATAATTCCTCTTGCATTCTTCATCAGCCCAAAACAACTCGGCCAATGTACCCTTTTCATCAATTGTGTATTCAAATGAATAGTCAGGGAGATACTCTTTCTTGCTAAGAAACCTTTGAATAATCATTTCATTATCATATTCTTCAATGTAGCAGTTTAACTTACTTTTAAAATTCTTACACTCAGTTACCATCACACCAACATGCTCAAAGGTACCATATTTAGTCTTCATCACATTGAATGTCTTCACTGGACCTAAATTAAGGGTTGCCAAATCATAAATCATCTTTTCTTGTACGTAAGACAACTTACGGTTAGAACGTACAAGGTGCATATCCTTCTTTGCCACCAACTCGTGATTATGCACTTCACAAAACTTATAAATTTGGAATGTCTTACCATCATAGCAGTTCAAAGCAATTAGAGCCTTACACCCAGTTCTAATGGAATACCTTTCTCTTGTTCTTCTTTTTTGCTTTCTTACTACTAGAATCAATTGAATCGTATCCTTTAAAGCGTTTGCTCCCCTCCTTAGAACATGTAAACTATTTCAACTTTAAAATCTCATTGCTCGAGTGTTTAGCACCTTTTCGAACACAAAATCCACCTTGTTTTGCATATCACATGTAAAACTCATAAGCATAATTTATGGATGAAAATGTCATTCCCACAACCGGTTTATATGACATTGGAACTTCCGGATAAACCATTGGTCACATTTTTTGGAAACATCTAAAGGACCTGCTAAAACAAAAATATAAAAAAACATAAATCATGCAACCATTATATTCTAATTACGCAAAACTAAAAATCCATAAGTCACGCAACCATAATATTCTAATTACGTAATAACGAAATCACTTTACCTCATCAAAAAAGCATAAAAATCACGCAACCATTAGATTCTAATTACATAGTAACTAAAACACATTACCTATACTACGTAAGTGACGTAAACAATTACGCTACAAATAATCATATGATCTGTTACTTATCACGCAAGTCTTACACGTTTACATTGAAACATCCAAACCCTTCATCACAAACTTACGTAGAAAAAATTACATCACCTCACTCACATATGATATCATGAATCGAACAATAAAACTTGTATCAGTGAAATAGTAAAAACGTTAATAGTGATATTCAACAATAAGAATAATTACCCGAATCAATACGAATGAAACATATTCAAAACCAATCACATTGCAAAATGATCATTAAAGACATCCATGATCAACCAAATCGATTAATATGTACCTGAGCTATGGTTGATCATATCTACAATTATAAAAAAATCAAAACATTGGATCGCTATTCGAAATAATCAATTGAAAGACGATATTATGCTCAAAAACGTTCTCAATACAAGCAACTATCAAAACCTAAAAAACCCCTATATATGATAATTAATATAGCGGATCACGTCTCCATAAATATCGCATATCAAAAATTACGCAAGAGTGAAATTAGTTACGCCCTGTAATGGATATATTTACAATCCTACCCTCCCGTTCAAATTTTTACTTTGCCATGTGACATCATGTAGTGGCTTCGTACGCTTCGCACGAAATCTTCACTTTGTACAGTAAAGTTTCCATACTTATATATATATATATATATATATATATATATATATATATATATATATATATATATATATATGTATATATATATATATATATATATGTATATATATGTATATATATATATATGTATGTATGTATATGTATATTGTACCGGTTAGGGTGTTAATAACAATTAGTTTCATAAGAGGAGTGATCTTAGATCACTTAACAGTTCAAATAGGGAACATGAAACTTTGAAGATACAAAGAACACAAGTAAGAATGAGACAGAACTTAGAACAATAGCACAAGTATTAGTTTTCAAGGATGTTGTATATTGATCTCAGGTTCTATTACTAGTGTTTGAAGCATAAATAAAATACAAGGACCTGAGACTCTTTTATACTACAACCTACAACCGTCAATACTTGAAAGGACAGTTGGAATTGACTAATCTAGACAACAAGATCAATCTAGAGTCAAAAGGCAGATTTCCTTTTGACTAGTGACTATAACATGCCATAGCTCACTGACTTTTCCTAGTACAAAAAGTCTAAAGGAACAAAAGAAAAAAATTACAGACAAATACTTTATCTACTATTCACTAAAGCATGGAAGTTTCACCAACTCATACAAGTTGGTGAGTTATCAGAGTTGCAATAGAAATTTGGTCAGCTTTATCAAAAGTAGATCAGAGAAAGCATCTTTTCTCTGTCTTTCAAAGAAATCAGTCTTCACAACAAAGTTGCTTCGGAAGACTTTGTCTTTGAAGCTTCGGAAGACTTCATCTTTGGCTTTGGAAGAACTTGGTCTTTGGCTTTAGAAGTTTTTTACACTTGGAATATTTTTCTTGTTAAGTGTAAAGCTTCTGAAGTAATTTCTTCCGAACTTTTGGCTTTGGAAGACTTTACACTTAGAATTTTCTTTAGAGAGTGTAAACCTTCCAAAGCAAGTTCATCCTTGTTCCTTAGTGCATGTTGGAAGAACCTTGGTTGCATCAGCCTCATAATCTTCAGATAGATCCTTACAAACTCTCCCTAGGCTGATACCACCAAAATAGACAGATTCTTCAAATGTTGATAGTCCTCATTAGGATCAGCAGCAAACCTTTCTTTATCATATGATTAGGATCCTTCAGACTTTCATAGAATCTTCTCATGTCATAGAGATCATGTAAAGGAAGGGCAAGTATGTCTTGCTGAAAGTAGACATCCTGACCTCCTTGATCTCTTATGACATACCATCCGTCTAGATTATCAGCAAAACTCTAGGACACGATGGGTCTTCCAACTGCAAGAGGCTCTACTATGATGGGAGTTGGTTGAGCAGCCTCTTCATGCACTTCCTCAGGATGTTCTGACTCATCCTGAGGTGTAAAGATGGATGCCTTAGTTTTCTTTTTCTTTGTAGGGGTTCTTCTAGCCATCCTTTTTCTCGTCTTTGATGTTTTCAACTGAGAGGACTGGTCTTCAGCACCAGATGGTTCAATAGTGTCCCTCTCAGTTGGGTTCTATTCTCTTATAGGTTCTGAGATGCAACTATAGGTTCAAGTTGTGTTGTCTCAGTGGGTTCAACCTTTACCTCAATTTCAGGTTGAGCTAGACTTGGTGGAGAATGTAAGTCCACAAGCTCTCCCTTTTTGATCTTCTGCTTGATCACCCTTCAAGAAGCTCATCATCCTTTGTCTATCTTCAGACTTCTTTTGGCTTTTGTGGATGATGGCCCTTGACCTTGCAGCTTCTTCCCTTAGTTTTCTCTTAGCAGCTTTTCTTTCTTTTATGGCTTTTTCCTCCAGCTGCTTGAGATATTCAAACTCTATATACTCAAAGGATAAGGGAAGAAGTGCAGCTACCTGATAAAGTCCTGTGGCGCTCAGGTAGTTGATCATATTTATTCTTTCAGCTTCCCTATTTACCTGAGGTTGTGCCTGCGCCACAGTCTCTGTCTCAGGACTTTCTTGAGCTGGGGAGAGGATAGGAGCATGTTTGTAGAGTCTTTTCAGTCTCCTTTCTTCTTTAATTTTAAGGAGCAATACTGCAACCTCTGCCTCTCTCCTCTCCTTTGACAGCTCAGTGTCAGCCAGCTCATTTAACTCTTCTAAAGGGAGAGAGATGAGTTCATCTATATTGTAGTTCTTGGTCCCCAAGTAGTTTAGCCTGGCTGCCCTTAACTTATCTTCTTGAGTAATTGGCCTATGGGCAGGCCGGATTGCAGCTTCCATGAAGCCTGGGGACCTACTTGAACTCTCTCCCCTCAGCTTCCTCTTCCTCTCTCTCTTCTCCTCCTCCAACTCCTCAGGAGTTAATTTCCTTTTCCCTTTGTCAACCACAGGCTTTGGTGACTCATGGTGGAGAGGACTTTGGCCTTCATTGCTTGGTTCAGCATTCAAGCTCTGGCCAGAGAGAGGTTGTGAGACAACTTCACCAGCTGGTGCTGCACTGAGGGTACTGGATGCAGAGGGAGATCCTGTCTCAAGGTTCACAGGCTTAACCTCTGGGCCTTCAGTCAAGGTTTTCCCTTCAAAGCAAATCTCAGGGTCCACCTTAACGTCTAGTTGACCAAAGATCTCACTTGCTAGCCTCTGTCTATATAATTTTGATCTCAATTTGAATTCCTCTAGCACTCTGTCTTGAATCCGGTCTGCTAATCTCTCAGCTTGTCTGTTGTGGCTTGGGTTGACAAGTGGAAGATTTACCAGATTGATGCTCTCATAGAAACTCAGGCGTGAGAAGTTGAAGATTTCTAGTTGACCCTGAGCTTTAGAGATCACAAGAGCTATTCTGTTTGTGTCATACCCTCATCCCATAATTGGATTCTTAGAGGGAGCAGACATTGCTCTTGGAATTCCCTCCTCAAGTAAGTGTTGAATGAGTAAGTCTATGTTCATGACTTAAGGAGGTTGCTGAGTCTGGACAATTGCAAGAGAGGCTGGTGACTCCTCTATGTCCATACTCTGGGAGGAACTCCCAGGTTCTATGGTTGTGAGGATTTTCTCCCCCTTTTTGGTAGCATCACCTTCTTTAATAGGTGAGCTGGGGGTGTCATCCATCACTTCCATAGGTTCTTGTAGACCTGGTTGAGTCCTACTTAAGGATCTCTCAGCTAACTGGCCCTTGAGATCGGTGATCTCAAGTTGCTGGTCATTGACCCTTTGTTGCAAGGTAGTCACCTGAGATTCCAGGTGAACTATCTTTGAAACTAGATAGGTGCATGTGTTTGTCAGTTTTTGCACCCTATGTTTCAGACTCCCCTCATCTTCAGTTGATAAATCACTGGGGGATGAGAGAATTGGACCTAAGTCTTCTTCCTCATCACCAGCATAGTGTCTTTGGCTGCTGGATTTCCCATGCATCATGACAGCTTCCAGAGAAGTGTCAAGAGGCTGTGTTGCCATGGTTGAGGTCTTACTGATGTAATCACTTTCTAAAGTGAGAGCCTCTTCCATATGGATCTCCTAAACATGTTCAGGAAGACCCACCTCAGTTGTGGGTATATGATTTGGGCTAGACCTGGGTAAGTCAGGGGTACTCATTTCTCCTTGAGTGTGGAAAGAAAGGAGAGACTCATTGTACCCACTGAAACCCAAGTCCTCATCATTATAGAAATCAAGGCTGGGAATAGGGCAATTTAAGTCCAGCGGCTGGGGGTGGTAACTATCCCCTGAAGGTTGATCACTTGAGTGTTGAGACTCAGAGTGATGTCTTAAGGCTGTTGGGGATGTGAGCTCATCAGGCTGAGCATGAGGAACCTCAGCCCTGGTCATTTGAAAGATGGGAGTGGTCTGCTCCTCAGGGTAAGTAGGAGCTCGAGATTCCACTTCCTCCTGTGTGGGTTGTGATATGGGGACCTGAACATGCTCTCTTTTATAGGTGATGGTAATTTGAGGCTGTGGGGGTGGAGTTGAGGTAGAGGGTGTGGGTTCAACACTAGCTGGTGCTGCTAGGTTGCCACCCTAAGCAATGAGCTCAAACATTTTTGGAACCAGGGCTGTTTCTACCCTGGAGAAGCCAACAGTAGGCTTTCTCAGTATTTTAAAGATGCTGGGCTTTATCTATCTCAATTTAAGAATATTACCTGTTCCCCTCAACTGTGAGCCCAGTTCATAGTTGAGAATGTGCTGGACATATCGCTTGAACATGTAGTATTCTAAGGAGTCTAAATTAGCAAGTAAATTTGTATAGACAAATTGAGAGTACCTGTATTTGACCCCTTGAACCATTCTATGGACTATGAAGGAGAGGTCCTCTGGAACTTGATCCCATCCTCCATGCTTGTTAGAGAGACTGTGTATGATGACATGGAGGAGGTATTTTCATTTGGATGAGACCCTGCCCTTGCTGAAGGTTTTGATTGAGAAGTCACCCTCATAGCCCATCTGCTGAAAAGAATGGTTGACAACAGCTTTCGGAAAGAACAGCTCACCTTCTTCATCATCTGGCTGAAGGTGTGAGTTTATGATGGCCGGAGAGATGAAGATTGTCCTCCCCTGCACTATAGCAGATAGTGCCTTCTCCCCATCTATGGTGACCTCTTGGTAGGTCCTCCAGAATGCAAGTAACTGATCCTTATAAAGAGGAGGATCAATAGTAAGGGAGGTGAAGTAGTGAGACGCTGAAAGGTATCGACAAACCTCTGAGAAATGAGGATCTTTCTCAGAGTCCAATAGAGTAACCTGATTGTGTTGTCTATGAAGGTGCATGGTAAATCCCGGTTGGTTTCGTCGATCAATGTTGGCCATGAATGAAGTTTGTTGGTGAAGAAGAAGGTTAATATTGGGAGAATTCTAGGTCAAGAATTTGTGGAATAAGGAAAGAGTGAGAAGAAGAGGAACCGTTGAGAATATATATAAAATGAATTTAAGACAAAGTTAATGCAAAAGGATAAACTTTGAAATTCGAAAGTAGGTCCCACTTCTGAAAAAGCGCCCAAAAAGATAGTTTTCTTGGAAGTTGAAAATCTTCCGAAGGTAGTTTTTGCTTCGGAAGTTTTAAGAAAAAAAGCTTCCGAAGCCAATTTGGCTTCAGAAGATATTCTAAAGAAATTTGAAAATTTGGCTTCGGAAGGAAAATTCTTAGAGACTTTTTCTTCCAACACATATTTGATTTCGGGAGATAGAAAAATTGCTTTCTGAATATATTTGTCCTTCAAATACATGCAAATACTTAGAAGTATAGTTAAGCTTCAAAAGATATTCTCAGAATTTCTTCCGAAGGTAAATTTCTTATAAGTAGTTCTTGATTTAAAGACATAAGTTTCTTCCAAAGGAAACTTGAAATCTTCAGAAGGAAAATATGTTTTTTTTTAAAAAAAAATTCAAAAATCAAAGTAATATCATTAATTTTTCTTTTTAAAATAAACTGGGCTTATGAAGGTGATAAAATAGACAACTTGGGACACACAGTTTTTAGAAATAAAGTTGATTTAAGTTTTTAAGAAAAAGTTACTCAAAGTTAATCATCCCAATAGCTGATACAAGATATTTGAATCTCTGTTCATCAAAGGCTTTAGTGAACAGATCAACATATTGTTCATTTGTTTTAACTTTGACTAATTTAATTAATCCCTTCTCAAAATTATCTCTAATCAAATGATACCTGATATTGATGTGTTTGGTCCTTGAGTGCTGCACAGGATTCTCTGTAATGGAGATAGCATTGTTATTGTCTATGTGGATAGGAGTCTCTTTGAAATTGAATCCATAGTCCAGCATCTGATTCTGAATCCAAAGCACTTGAGCATAGCAACTTGCAGCAGCAATGTATTCAGCCTCAGCAGTTGATGCAGAGACATAGGATTGTTTCTTGCATTGCCATGAGACAATCCTTCCACCAAGGAATTGACATCCCCCAGATGTAGACTTTGCAGTCATGTTGCAACCACCATAGTCACTATCTGTATAAGCATACAGATTGAAGTCAGAACTCTTTGGATACCAAAGGCCAAGCTTGGTAGCACCTTTGAGATATCTAAGAATCCTCTTGATAGCAACCAGGTGTGACATCTTGGGGTTGGCTTGATACCTTGCACAAATGCATGTGGCAAACATGATATCAGGCTTGCTGGCTGTTAGGTACATAAGAGACCCAATCATAGCCCTGTAAAGATGTTCTTCCACACACTCCCCCTCAAGATCAGGTCCTAGGGAGTGGTTTGTGGCTATCGGTGTCTTAGCAACCTTACATTCAGTCATGTTGAATCTTGTAAGTATGTCTTGCACATAATTTGACTGACTTATGAAGATGCCATTATCAACTTGCTTCACTTGAATTCCCAGAAAGAAATTTAGTTTCCCCATGGAACTCATTTCAAATTTTTTCTTCATCAGCCTCTCAAAGTCTTTACAGAGCTTTGGATTAGTTGACCCGAAGATAATGTCATCCACATATACTTGAACCAGCATTAAGTCATTCCCTGTCCCTTTTATGAAGAGAGTTCCATCTATATTACCCCACTTGTAACCATGTTGGCAGAGACACTGAGATAGTGTTTCATACCACTTCCTTGGAGCTTGGTGCAGCCCATAAAGAGCTTTATCAAGCTTGCAAACATAATCAGGATGATTTGGGTCTGCAAAGCTACGTGGTAGTTTAACATACACCTCTTCATCAATCACCACATACAGAAAAGCACACTTGACATCAAGTTGGTAGACCTTGAAATCCTTGGATGCAGTAAAAGCCAAGAATATTCTTACAGCTTCAAGTCTTACCACAGGAGCAAAAACATCTGTGTAATCAATTCCCTCTTCTTGTGTGTACCCTTGAACAACTATTCTTGCCTTATTCGTGATGACAAGTCCTCTATCATCCTTCTTGTTCCTAAAAACCCATTTGGTTCCTATGACAGTCTTCCCTTAAGGAAGAGGACATAGGTTCCAAACCTTCTATCTTCTGATTTGAAGTAGCTCTTCTTGCATAGCTTCAACCCAGCTTCCATCCTTCAGAGCCTCATCAACTTTCTTTAGCTCAATCTGGGACAAGAAACAAGAGTGCAGACAAACATTTTGATGATGGGTTTGTCCTCTTGTTCTGACCCCAGTCTCAACATTTCCAATGATGTTTGTGGTGGGGTGTCACTTGTGGATCCTTAGTTGAGGGATCACAGAAAGTTGGTTGGACAGACCCAGATTGGAGAAATTTAGATCTGGCAATGGAGTGTCACCCACCATATCAGCACATTTATCAAGTGAGACTTGATCCAATGAATATGTGACATCATTTATGTTGTCCTTTATGGAGTGGTTATCAGCATCAAGAAATTCTTGATCACTATCACCACCTCTATTTCCTCCTGCATTTGAAGCTCATTCTATTAAGTTTTGAACCTCTAAGCTGGAATTTGAAGGCACCTCAGATGTATCAGCAGAATTTGTCATGTTTATGCTGATAGTATCTACCTTTGCAGGGTTAGTCACCAGAGGAGCTAAAGTCATAATCTTGCTTGGTATTCTCAGCTCAAATCTTGGGTCAGGATCTCCTATTGATATATTATTTGTAGATCCTGAAACATTCTCACAAGACTTTTTAAAACAGTTGGTAACTAAGTCAAGATCAAATAGCCAATCCAGACCAGAACCTTTCACACTTGGAGTGTGCTCATTGAAGGTCATATTGGCCGACTCCTCAACTACTTTAGTTCTGAGATTGTATACTCTATAAGCCTTAGCTTGGGAAGAGTATCCAATAAAGTGTCCATCATCTGACTTCTCATCAATTTTGGCCACTTTATCTTTGGTATTCAAGATTGTGCAAGGACATCCAAATGACCTGAGGAAACCAATAAATGGTCTCCTTTTGTGCCACAACTCATAAGGAGTCTTACCATGAGTCTTAACCACTAAAACTCTATTCTGCACATAGCAGGCCGTGTTTACTGCCTCTACCCATAAGGTGATAGGCAGTTTAGAGTCAGACAGCATGGTTCTTGCAACTTCAATAAGTGTCCTGTTTCTCCTCTCAGCAAAACCATTTTACTGAGGAGTCCTGGGAGCATTATATTGTCCTGTAATACCCTTTTCATCACAAAATATATCAAGGATTTGGTTCTTAAATTATGTTTCTTGATCATATCTTATGGTCTTGACCTTGTGATCAGATTAATTCTCAATTTTCAGAATGAAATTCTTCAAGATCTCATGGGTCTCATCCTTAGTTCTAAGGAAAAAGACCCAAGTGAATCTTGTGAAATCATCTGTGATCACTAAGCAGTAAGAGGTCCTTCCAAAACTCATTACACTGGTGAGGCCAAACAAATCCATATGTAATAGGTGTAGGGGAGTAGTGATGGAGTTCATTTCATTTGGTTTGTGAGACATTTTATGTTGCTTCCCTTTCAGGCATGCAACACAGTGGTCATCACTTGTAAACTCTTTCTTCAGCATTCCAGTTACCAAATCATTCTTAATCAATTTATTCATATTCTTAAAGTTTACATGGCACATTCATTTATGGTAAAGGAATGACTCATCGCTATTTGCTTTAGACAGAAAGCAAGAAACTTCTCCTGAGGGAGATGTTTCATGTAGATCCATCTTGTACATGTTCCCTCTCCTGGGGGCTCTGAGCAAGATATGCTCTTGAGGAATGGCCACCCCAGGCTTGAGAACGATGCACTCATGCTCAGTGAAGAGCATATGGTGTTTCTGATCACAAAATTAGGATACACTCAGAAGATTGTAACCAAGCTCTTTGAAAAAGTTTACCTTTTCAATGCTGAGCTTACCATTTATGACTCTGCTCCTTCCAGAAATGTAACCACAAGAATCCCCTCCAAAAGCAATGGTCCTCCATCAATTTTCTAAAAATTTTGAAGCAGAGAACCATTACCAGTCGTATGCCTGGAACAGCCACTATCAATAATCCAAACATTCTTCTTGGTCTTTAGTTGTTCCTACACAAAAAGAGGTGATTAGTTACACTTAGAAGCCCAATCCTCATTGGTCTTGGGCTTATTAAAATGAGTTGAAGACAATGTAACAGTAAGTGATCCTATATTCAAGCTTTAAGGATCATTTGCTGTTGTTGATGAACAGCTTTTAGTCACATGGTCTTCCTTCATCTTCCACACCACCTTTAGAAGATTGGGCCTGACCTTTAAAGCTTCAGAAGTTTTGACAACTTCGGAAGTCTTGGAGACTAGACCTTCGGAAGATCTTGCTTTCACTGCTACAAGCTTCAGTACTTCGAAAGCATTCCTTTCTTCCAAGACCAACTTTTCTTCCGAAGGCAATTTTTCACTTGTCTTCTTCTTCATTTTGGAGCTTCTGAAGGAAACAGATTTTCCTTCCGAAGCTGTTTGTTCCTTCTTCTTCTTAGAAATGTTCTTCTTGGTCATGTGGATGGTACTTTTGGGATTGTACTTGCAATCCTTAGCCAGATGAGAAGGGCTACCACACATGACAGAGTTGAGTTCCTTCCTTTTGAAAGTCTTCTTTTGAGAGCAAGACTGAGTTTGATCACTTTCCTTCTCCATCTTCATCTTTGCAGATGATGCAACAAGCTTCTTAGGGAGAGACTTGCTCTTGGAGCTGGATGGTTCAGGCTGTGTAGCAGTGGTACACAGCTAGTCAGTCTTCTTCTTTTTGCTGGAATGATTTGGAACTAAACTAGAACTCCTGGTACTAGAGTTCATGGTTGAGTCTTTAGTCTTTACCACTTCAAAACATGTAGAAATAAACATTTGTTTCTACTTTGAGTCAAAAGTGGCCTTGATTTCTTGAGCCTTCTTTGATCTTCTCTTAGCTCTTCTAATCAAGTTCTTTCTCTTTGACTTGGCCATTCCAGACTCTTTCTTTTCCTCAGGAGAATAGTGACCCTTCTTAGGATGACCTTTTTCACTCTTCTCTAAGTCATCCTTCACTATCTCCTTTTCATCCTTTTCAACAACGCGGTCTATGAGGGGAAGCTCATCTTCACAAGTTCCACACCTTGGAGATCTTACAGACAATAGAGTGTGTGGAGGAGCTATCTCAGTAGATCCCAGTCCCTGCTTATTCTGATAACAACTTTTGCATGTAAGGATGAGGATATTATGTTCTTGAAGGTCTCTTCTTCAAGAGCACATTTTTCTACCCTGGCTTTGCTAATCACAAGCTCAGACTGGCATTCAGTTAACTTTGAGATGAGATCTTTGATTTGAGTCCTGTAGTTTGCATGCTCATGCTTAAAATTTGAAATGGTTTTCTCTAGATATTCTATCTTAAGTTTATAATCATTTTCGGCTCTTTTAAAGTTAGCTTTTAAGATATTTAAGGACTCAAGATCAGATCTCATCTCTAAGTTATAGGACCTGTATCTATTAACTTTAGCAATGCATTCAGGAGTACAAAGATGTTCCAATACCTTGGCTTCATCATGATCTGCCATTAGTGCTTGGTTTGGAGAAGCATCCACAACCTGAAAGCTCCAGTCAAAGCTTCCTTCTTTAATAGCACATGCAGCTTGCTGTCTTGGCTTCTCATTCTGGTGAGCTCCTTCAGTGTAGTTTGGGCTGGATTGTGCTTGGCCACCATTTGACTTTGGTGCCTTGCACTCCCTGGCAAAGTGTCCCATTTGGTTACAGTTGTAACACTTCACCTTGCTTTTGTCCAGCCCAAACTTTCCACTGGCTGCATTGCTGGGAAACCTTCTCCTAGTCCTCTTTTAGAACTTCTAGGCTCTATGAGTGAGTAGAGCCATCTGCTGGACTATTTCCATATATTCCAGATCATCTGGATGGATACATTCCAGGTCTTAAAAAGTGAAGAGAAAGTTGCCTGAACTTTCATCAGAAGACACAAAAGCTTGTGAGGAACTTGTCTCCTGGAATGGGCTTCCAGGGATGTAGCCTTCCCTTGGTGTCTCTGGAAAGGTGATGAAAGGACCCTTTTGTAATTTGTCTGGGTAGCAGATGAGTTGGTGCTATGGTTCTCTACAATCCCTTTAAACCACATGGAGGGCTGAACTCTGATGATTGTTGGAGTTACCAGATGAGTTTTGCATGTTCATCTCCATCTGGTATCCACTGAGTATTCCATATAACTCAATGAGAGTAAGAGTCTTGAGGTTTTCAGTCCTCTTAATGACCACACAGTAGTATGTCCATTGTCTGGGAATAGAGGACATGAACTTCCTAACAATATCTCTATTCTCAATGGTTACTCCAACATCAGCTAGAGTATCCATAATATCAACGTACCTGAAGTATTGTTGAGTCATGGTTTCACCTGTTTTGAAGGTGAAATTTTCAAACTGCTGCTTCAAGAGGTCCTTCTTGTTTTCTTTGGCTTCATTGGACCCCTCATACATCAGCTTCAGTGCATCCCATAGCTATTTGGTGGCCTTGCACTTCTTGAAACCTCTGTAGATGGAGTTAGGAAAAGCAGTTTGAAGGGCTGTTGTAACACTCGAAAAATTCAAAGAAAAGAAAAGTAAAGAAGAAAAGATAAATATCCAAAAGGTTAAGGGGTGAAGGTGTACAAAAGGTAAACTTACCCATAATGGGTTTCAAAAAGGTGGTAAGGCCGCCCATGGCCTTCTCTCTCATGCACAATTCAGCTGAAGGCTTGGAAAAGAAAACCCCATCCGGTTTTAGAGAGAGAAAGCTTAAGTTCTTCGAAAGTTGAGATTTCCAGAAGATTTCTTCTTGATTTTCTGCTGGGTTCGAGCTTATGAACCTATTTTTATGTGTTTTCTTGTGTTGTTTTTTTTTTTTTGAGTTGTTAGATATTCTTGTTAGCTCTTGGGTTGTGGTGTTTCACTCGAAAGCTGCTGAGAGGTGAGTTCTAGATCCCCTCTTTTACATGTTTTCTACTTGTTTTAGGGCTGATATGCATTTAAACTACTGTTTTTCCTAACTAAACTATGAGTTTTACATGGTGTACGGTTGTGTTTGAAGTATGTTGGTTTTAAGTGATTTCTATGATGCTGTAATGATGTTTGTTATGTTTTAAGCTTGTAACATGTTAGATATATGTTAAGTTCAGGCTAGAATGATGTTTGAGATTGGAAAACTTCATAAGTTGCATCACAGGTACTGAACAAGTGTCCACTGTGGATGATGGTCATCCGCTGTGGACATTGTGTGTCCGCTGTGGACACTTAGAAATGTAGGACGTCCTCTATGGACTTACATGTCCGCTGTGGACATTTAAGGAGTTTTAAGTTGATGTTGGTTATCCGCTGTGGACACTATCCACTGTGAACCCTTAGAAACTTTGTACGTCCGCTGTGGATGTTGGTTATCCGCTGTGTACTTATTTCATCCGCTGTACACTTTTAGTTATCCGTTGTGGATGTTATTCATCCGCATTGGACTATGGCTATCCGCATTTGACTATGTTCATCCGCTGTGAACACTTAGTGTTTTACTCATCCGCTGTGGACCTTGGTTGTCCGCTGTAGACTTAGGTTGTCCGCTATGGATACTTAGTACTTTAAGCCATCCGTTGTATAAGTTACTCATGCACTGTGAACACTTGGGAGTTTTTCTAAAATTTTGGGAATAGAGTTCAAGTGTTAAGAACTTATGTTTAATGGGTGTTTATGCTTGTTCTATGTTTCAAATGTTTTATTTACCTTCTTATGGGCTGCTTGCTATGAATAACTATTACTGTTTCATGATATGTGATTTTAAGGTAATAATATTATAAAAGTATTATTCATAATAAGTGGACATAAAGGAATAAAAGAAGGACAGTGAAACTTAATAAATATTACCCCAGGGCCCTAACAAAAGGTGAAAAGCCTTGCAAGCTTTTCCAACGGAGGTTCATGACCATGTTGTCGTTAGCTCAACTGATGTGTGGCTGTTTTAGCCCAAGAAAGGCACATCCGGGGTCTAATCCTTGTGATTGACCAATAAACTAATGGGATCCAAGTTCATGAGCAGGCTTCGTGCCTAGCAGTGTGGATCAACTGTCGGGGGTTAACTACCACTTATAAATGTGTACCGACAGGGGTTTGGCATCTGTTGCCAACCAACAATGTAGGTTCTTGTTTTGTGCGATCCTAGTTAATGAAAGTGAAAGATAATGAAAGAAAGAAAGATAAAGAATCTCTTAATGATGGATTATTTATGATGATGAATGATCACCATGTGATGTTTACAAAAGTATATTTTCTATATTATTAAACTAGGACTCACTCAGCAACGCTGATTTTTTTTATATGTATATCAGTTGGCAAGTAAGGATGCTACTGAGGATGGCACGGCTGAAGCTACTTGGTGAATGGAGACTGGCATCCATTTATGCAATTATGATATTTTTGTCTTGTAATGAAACTAAATATTCTTTTGTAACTCTAACAACGATGTATTATTTGGCAAAAGTAATCATTAAAGGAAGAAATGGTTTTTGGTTAAATTATTCTGCTATGATTGTTTTCTTATAATAATGTGATTTAAGGTGTTTTTAATAATGAATGATGCTATGAATGACCAACTTTGGGGTCTCCGGGGACGGGGCCTTACAGCTGTCATAGCTTTCTGATCAATATCAATTTTCTTCCAATCTTCTTCAAAAAAATCATCCCTTTCCTTTGGTATCATACCACCACCAGCAGCTGAAGTGGTGCATGGTACATAAGGTCCATTGACAATAGACTCCCACATCCTGGAATCTTGAGACTTGATAAAGCCTTCCATTCTTTTACACCAAGTATCAAAATCCTCCGGAGTGATCAGTGGAGACTTTGTCATAGTTCCAGTTTTCATATCAGCCTTTGAGATAGCTGTCATTTGAAAAGTTAAGTGAAGTGTGAAACTAAGAGGATTTAAGATGGTGAGATCTTACAATCAAAAGCCTGGAATGCTTTGATACCAATTGCAGGACCGGTTAGGGTGTTAACAACAATTAGTTTCACAAGAGGAGTGATCTTAGATCACTTAACAGTTCAAATAGAAAACAGGAATCTTTAAAGATACAAGAAACACAAGTAACAATGAGACAGAACTTAGAACAATAGCACAAGTATTAGTTTTCAAGGATGTTATATATTGATCTCAGGTTCTATTACAAATGTTCAAAGCATAAATAAAATACAAGGACCTGAGACTCTTTTATACTACAACCTATAACCGTCAATACTTGGAAGGACAGTTGGAATTGAATGATCTAGTGTAACACCTAAAATTTTGTCAAAAATAAAAGGAAAGAAAAGCAATAAGAAAAGAAAGTAAAAGTATCTTGAAGAAAACAAAAAGGAGCCAATGTAGAGGGGGCCAAAGTGTAAAGAGTACAAATTCAAATATTTTAATGTATTTGAGAGTATGGCCGCCCACTCTTACCCCCGCAACCTGCTGCTTTTTCGACAAAGAAGAAAGAAAAGAAGCTGAAACTTTTCCCTCTCGGTTTCAAGAAGAAGAAGAAACTGATTCTTGCTCTTTGTAAGCAATTCTTTGCATAATTGGTTCGGTTTTGTCGGGTTTTCAACCATAAAACTGATTTTTATGTGCTTTTTGTGTTTGGGTGTTTGTTTTGGCTTGTTTTAGGTGTTTGAACTCTCGTGCACACAAGTTTGGAGGAGTTTTACTTGTTGGTTGCAATTGGTGAGTTCTAGACCCCGGTTTTCTATGTGTTTTTTAACATTTTGGGGACGAAAATGCATGTTAAAATGATTTATTACCGTTATATGTATAACCGTATGTGTTTATGCTTATGTCCTTGTGTTACATGGTTGTTTATGTGATGTTGTTGCTTAGAATGATAGGAATAAGCTTAGAACAGGTTCATATGCTGATTGGGTTTGAATTTGATTCTGAAAAATGAACAACTGTTAGCCATGCGCCCAAACAGGGCCCATACGCCTAGAAATTTGACTTAGAAAAAGCCTAAGTGCTGACCATGCGCCCAAACAGTACCCCATGCGCCCAACCAGTTTATTCAGGTGCCTAAGTGTAGGTCATGCGCCTAAACAGTACCCCATGCGCCCAGGATTGGTTCTCAGGCGCCTAAGTAAAGTTCATGCGCCCAAAGTTAGTGCCCAGACGCCTAAGTGTTGGCTCATGCTCCCACGTAGTGTTAAAGCGCCCAAGCAAGATTCATGCGCCTGCATAGTGCTCATGCGCCTAGAACAGTTAGAAAATTTTCTGAAATTTTAGGAATTAGAAATTTTAAGACTTAACCCTGGGATGTTTTGGTGGTTATGTTTATTGATATTATGCATGTTTGTGGCCTATTGTTATGTTCCATATTATGTATTTATTATGTGACTTTACGTGGTGTGTTTATGCTCGTAAACGTAAAGTATTATTATAATGGAAATGAAAGATTAATGATAATGAAAAGTGAAACATAATGAATGAATGAAAGTCTTGCTAGCAAAATGAAAGGAGGTTCACAGCCCCGGGTTGTCAGCTCAACTGTGTGCGGGTTAGCTACCCCATGAGGATGCACGCAGGGTCAATCTTTGAGATTGACGGGACCTTTGTTGCTTGCCTCAGGTGACTGGGTCAGCTTCGTGCATAATGTTCGGGGTCTATTTATAGACCTCAGCCCAGCACCAGCTTCGTGCATAATGTCGGGGCATTGCACATTGGTCTGGTAGAAAGTGAAAGATAATAATGAAAGAAAGTACGAAATGAATGATGAAAGGCAATAATGAATATTATCTTGTTGTACGTATGATGTGTGCTCGCATACGAAAGTAATGTATTTTTTTCAAAAAGGGATATTTTCGTATACAAATCATGCAAGGTATTTTTAATGTTTTAAAACTAGGACTCACTCAGCAACGCTGACTTTTATGCATTTTCAGTTGGCAGGTAATTATTGCTGGGGATGGCACTCGGGGAAAGCTACTCGTCGGGGCAAGACTGGCATCCGTTCAAGCTTAATGATTTTGTTGTATTGTAATGTAACTAATTGATTATTTGTAACCCTAACTTACAACGATGTATTATTTTGCAACATTAATTATAAGCATGAAAGGTTTTTGTTAACTTAATTCTGCTGCAATGTTTTTTGAAATGTGTATTGTTTAATATAATAATGCTATGATTCTCCAACTATGTGGTCTCAGGAACGGGGCCTTACATCTAGACAACACGATCAATCTAGAGTCAAAAGATAGATTGCCTTTTGACTAGTGACTATGACATGTCATAGCTCACTGACTTTCCTAGTACAAAAAGTCTAAAGAAACAAAAGAAGAAAATTACAGACAAAGACTTTATCTACTATTCACTAAAGCATGGAAGTTTCACCAACTCATACAAGTTGGTGAGTTATCAGAGTTGCGGCAGAAAGTTGGTCAGCTTTATCAAAAGTATATCAGAGAAAGCATCTTTTCTCTGTCTTCCGAAGAAATCAGTCTTCACAGCAAAGTTGCTTCGGAAGACTTTGTCTTTGAAGCTTCGGAAGACTTCATCTTTGGCTTTGGAAGAACTTGGTCTTTGGCTTCAGAAGTTTTTTACACTTGGAATATTTTTTTTGTTAAGTGTAAAGCTTCCGAAGTAATTTCTTCTAAACTTTTGGCTTCGGAAGACTTTACACTTAGAATTTTCTTTAGAGAGTGTAAAGCTTCCGAAGCAAGTTCATCCTTGTTCCTTAGTGCATGTTGTAAGATCTTTGGTTGCATCAGCCTCATAATCTTCAGATAGATCCTTACATATATATATATATGTATATGTATATATATTTATGTATATATATATACATATATGTGTGTGTGTGTGTGTGTGTGTGCATGTGTGTGTGTGTATGTGAAAATTCTAGGAACCAATGTGAGCCATTAGTTTTTAATGGCAAAATGGTAATTAACAAAAACATTAAAAAAAATTATAAAATTAAAAATAACATAAAAATAAAAAAATAAAAACACAAAAATGTTTCCCTGGATTCTCTCTTTCATAAAAAAATTAAAATTTTTTTATAAAAAATAAAATAAATTCTCTTTTTTTACAAAATTTATTTTACACATGTGTAATATTGGATTTTCACATGTGTAAATTCGGTATTACACATGTGTATAACAAAATATACACATATGTAAATAACGGGTGGATGATTTTCTTACAAAAAATATATCAATATGGTAGGCGTTGGAAAGATAAAAAATACAAAGATTAATGGTGAATTTTGTTTTGAAAAAAATGATGTCATGAAAAAAATTTATGAACGTTTTAAAAAAAATGGGGAAATGGCATGTGACTTGTATGTGATAATAAATGTATGGCTCATATTGGTTACTAGAGTTCTTACAAAAAAAGAGTCGTTGTCAAGATAACCCTACATATATATACATATGTCTATATATATATATATATATATATATATATATATATATATATATATATATATATGTGTGTGTGTGTGTGTGTGTGTGTGTGTGTGTGTGTGTGTGTGTGTATATGTATACATGTGTGTATATATATATGTATATGTGTATATATATATGTATATATATATATATGTATGTATATGTATAATATATATGTATGTATATGTATATATATATATATATATATATGTATATGTATATGTATATATATGTATTATATATATATGTATATATATATGTATATGTATATGTATATATATATATATATGTATATGTATATATATATATATACATATACATATATATATGTATATGTATATATATATATATATATATATACATATATATATATATGTATATGTATATGTATATATATATGTATATGTATATGTATATATATATGTATATTTATATATATATATATATATATATATATATATATATATATATATATATATATATATATATCTATATGTATATTTATATATATATATATATATCTATATGTATATGTATATATATGTATATATCTATATGTATATGTATATTTATGTATATATATATATATATATATATATATATATATAACTTTGATTCAATTAATACCCCACTAGCAACTTTCAATGCTTTATCACAACATTGTTTTGATATTTCACAAAATTCAATCAGTGGTAAAACGGAATCGAAGTTCGTAATAATTGAATATCGAGCAAATCGAAATCAA
Organism: Flaveria sonorensis; assembly: GCA_025506505.1. Classification (NCBI taxonomy): domain Eukaryota; kingdom Viridiplantae; phylum Streptophyta; class Magnoliopsida; order Asterales; family Asteraceae; genus Flaveria; species Flaveria sonorensis. Next base: position 24,153,749 of record CM046439.1, on the reverse strand, counting down.
TAATGATTGTCCAGAAAATCGAAGTCGATAACAAATATTCACAATAATTAATACCAAAACAATGGTTTAATCTTTGTTAAAATTATGAAAGGAAAATTAACATCAAATTCATCAAACCCTAATTTGATAAATAACTTGAAATTGAAATTAAATCACTAGGATGTTCTTGAAATCGATTACTTTTTCAGATTAAACCATTTGTGCACTTACAATTGATTTAATCGAATAAGATGAAGCAGTAGAAACAAAAACCTGAATTGAATTGATGAAGTTTTTGTGCCTTCGGAGTGCTTTCTGTTTTTCCTCTGTAGATTGTTTGTGAACAATTGAATTCTCATTAATCCCACAAAACTGTCGAATCAAAAGATTTAAACAAATATACGTATCCATTTTATACCCCTTGAGTCTATTCCATGTTTCATAATTAGCCTAAAGTTTAACTAATAGGTTTAATTTATAAATAGTATAATATGAATATGTATATTTATATATATAAATCAATATTACTAAAATTCCAAGAAATTGGTTATTGGGCCATCCCCAAAACAATGCCCAACGGTTTTTTTTTAGACACGGGTTAGGAACCAGGTAGGAAACAAAACTGAGTATGGGTACCCCTATATCCTACTTGTGCACTCTATTAGGGTAGGGTCTCCGAGCAGTTCTGGAACCGGGTGCAATCAGGTATTTTGTAATTTTTTTGAATATTTTCGAACATTTGGCAGCAATTATAAATTAAACTGTTGGCAACGGCTATAATTTAGATTGCTTTGGGTTTCTTCACTATAAATACCACTTAATAACTTTCAAATTTTACATTCTAACTCATTCTTTCTCTTTCTACAACAAATCCATAATCAAAACACAACTGAAAACCTAAAAAAATCAAGATTTTGATCTAATGAGGAGGAGTACAGCTTGGCCATTGCTGTGGTTAAAATTCTTAACCAACCGGTTAATTCGGATTTCTGGAAACTCCTTAAGAAGAAATTCTACGAAGAAATTGATTATTCAAGCGAGGAGCGTGGAAGTGATGAAATTAAAAAGAAAAAAAATTATAGGAGTTGTTGAAGAATTTAATGCAGTCTTTCCAAGACGGATGTATGATTTCGTTGAGTGTGATATTCAGAGAATAAATGAAGAATCTTTAGTCGAATATTTACGACTTCACAGAAGGCCGTTTGCGAATTTAGAAATTTTCAAGCTTCTTCAAGAGATATGATTTGTAATGTTTAAGTTTAGTTTCATTTTAAGTTATGCATTATAATTTTTTTTTTTGTTCTAATTAGTAATTGTGATTTTAATTTGTTTTTTATGCTAGGAATTGTATTTCGAATTTTTATTTTATGTTAGGAATTGTAATTTTAATATTTAGTTTATGTTAGGAAATAGAAATTGTAATTTTAATTTGAAGTCGAGAATTATAATATTATTTTCAATTTGAATAAACATAATTTAAGAAATAAACGTGAAATTCATTGTTTTTATTAATTTTAAAAATTTCAAATCATAAATTTAAGTAATACAATTTTATTCATAACATAATACAATTTTATTCTATCTTCGTCGTCTTTCTTTTTCATCGTGTGCGAGTTTTTCATTGAATATGCCTGACGAAATTCCATCTTTGGCCTCTTCTTCATGTACTTTTGGTTAAATTATCTCTTCATCTTAGAGGTTTGATGTATCTTGTATACGATCTATCGCGTCCAAGTGATCCATTAGAAACATCTTCACTGACTCCGGGGAAAGTCTTGTTTTTTTTTAACGATAAAACCCTACCACTAAGAGAAAAAACAAAATTTGAAGCTCCTGTAAAAACTTGGACAGTTTGTAAATCCCAAGTCATGGCGTTCTCTTACCTTCTACCAAGCTAAAATATCAAAACTATCATAGTTTTTGGTATTCATAGTAGATATAAAATTAGTTCCACATAGTCTTAACCGAGTCTCGAGACGAGCCACAACTACTTGAGCCTTCATCCTATGACGGGTAGTTGGTGTTGTGTCTACATTTTATTAATTCAAAATTCAAAATTGTTTTCAAATGATGCTTGAAAGCATCTTTTGTGTCGGTTTAAAATTTTGAGTCATCGTTGTACATATCCAAATTGTCATATATTTATCAGCAGCATAAGTAAAAACTGGTGAAAGTTCTAGAAAATATTTTTTAATTTTTGTTTTTATAGTGGGTATCATTTCTTTAAACATCTTGTTTTTGTTTTCAAATCTTTTAAATTTAAAGTCATAAAATATAATTCTTGAAGAACACAACTACAAGTGAGATATTAAACACATGATAATTTTGTATTCGAGTTTTTAAAAACGCCAAAAAATTCGATGAGATGTTGAATACCATTCTAACTGGCATCCTCAAACGGCATGGCTTGACCAATTTCCGAAAGACTATTGTGAAATGCTCTTAAACTATCTCTTTGTTTTAAAACACATTCAATTATATGACAAGTTAAGTTTCATCGGGTAGGTATATCCCAATTAGTAACTAAATATGGAGAATTTGTATCATTACATAACTGTCTGTAGGCTTGATTTAGTTTTCTACTTTTTTCAAAATCATCTTGTAACATGAATTTAGAAGTAGTTCTGAATTACTCAACGACATTCACGCATAGCCCGTCTTGCACCACTAAATTAATAATATGTGCAACACAACAATTATGAAAAAAATCACCATTACAAATTGGTTTATATTTTATTTTTTAGTTTTTCAACGGCGATTGTATACGCTACAAGAAAACGTAGCTATCGCGATGACAAAAGTCGTCGCCATGGGGTCCAGTTGTCGTCGCCATAGGCTATCGCGACGACATAGGATCAGTAGTCATAGCCATGTCGCCATAGCTCAAAAATTGGTCGTCGCAATAGACGTAGTCGTCATAGACCCCTGTGACGACGACATGTCGTCGCCAAAACCTCGTCGCAATAGATATTTTTTAATTTATATCTAATAAATAAGTGCACCCTATGGCGACGACATGTCGTCGACATAGGGTTAGTAAATATTTTTTTATTTTATAATAATTAATAAAAAAATAAAAAATAATTAATTAATTTAACCTATGGCTACGACATGTCGTCGCCATAGGGTATCTGGTTTTTAAGAAATTGAATTTTTAAAATTCTGTTTTTTTTCCAGTTTTTTTACCTAAAAACCAACCAAAATCTCAAATCAAATTCACAGAAATTCAAACTAATATATCAAATATCCAAATAAAAATCAACCAATTTTAGTTAATTACATACCAAACTAATATATTTTAAGTTTTTACAACCCAAACAAACAAACTATTTAATTGTTGTCGTTTTTATCATCTTCATCGTTATCGGAATTATGCTTTTGTCTTTCAAATTGATTCATTCTTTCTTGCATTTCTTGCATTTGTCGCTTTAGTGCTCTATTTCTTCATCCCGATGTGATAATGACCCGCTTGATGGCTCATAACGAGAGATATTTTTACTTTTCGTCCAACACCTCTCGTATGACCACGTCTTTGTCCTAATGCCAACTTTAAACATTCCATCTCATTAACGGCGACTCACCCGCCTCCATTTGCATTTGGACATATTGATATTCAATTTTTGCCTGCAATTATAAAGAATTAAAATGAAATGGTATTAAGATTCTTATGAAATTTTGACAGCATAACTATTATAAAATGAAAAAAACCATGTTGTTTAATCATAAGCACAATACCATAAAATTCCCAAGTTTCTACATATAAACTAACAACTTCTCAAAACCAACGAATCTCAAATATTGATAGCATATAGACCATGTTTTTTAAATTTATAAGCACAACTAACATAAAATTCCTAAGTTTCAATATATAAACTAACAACTCATCAAAACCAACATTTCTCAAATATGGATAGCATATAGATCATATTGGGTCAAAATCACCAAACACGATATATTATAAACATATGAACACATAATAATAGCATACTTAACATATTAAACTTATCCGGTCTTCTTCTGCCCTCTGGTTGACCCATCCTGAACCTTCACTGTAATGCGCCCTCCTCCACATTTCGATGTGACTTGGGGTCCCAGGTTGTTGCTCCTAAAAACATTAAAAACAATATTCATAATATTTGAAAAGAATTAATAATACATAGGATGTATAATATATGTTTTCTCACCTGAAGATATCGCCTTTGAGCATATGATTGACTACCATGCAGACTTAGATAGAGTTGTTTAGCTCTATTCGTTACGCCTTTTTGAGAAAGACATTTATGCTGTTCACTTGAGAACAACTCAACCACCTGCTCCCATGACTCTTGACTTTGACCTTCAGGTGGATTATTAAGAGCCTTCTTAATATTATCATAGCCTCCTTGATTTAAGAAATGTTGTTTCATGTTATATCTTCGGTCTTTGAAAGCTCGTTGGCAATCCATATGTATTCCAAGTTGTATACCTTGCCAGTGGTCTGAGAAACGATGAGCTTCTAGATCAAAATATTCCTGCAAAATAAAATAATTAGAAACATATAAAAGTTATGATTATCAAATTACAAATAAAACACTACATAAATACTCGCCTCGAGAAAATTGAACAAGGATATCTTGAACGTATCAGGAACTTTATCCCAAGTGGGATAATGAAAAGGAGCAGTGGAAATATGATTGGATAAAGCTCGGACAAATAATTGACTATTTTCTCCAACATCTTTTTACTGTTTTCCTGTATGATCAAATTGCACAGGAAGTGGTTGGCTATTGTTGGCAGCCCATTTCTCATATAAATTTAGATTTCTTCCTTTTGATCGTTTTTTTAGCTGATGCTATATTGATATAAAAAATTAAAAAGTTAGAAACATTTAAAATATATTCAATTAAAAGATATATATTTAAAACATTAACTTACATGACTGGCAACTAGAAGGAAGAGTATATCCATGTCCGTGGGGGTCCCGAGCCCCACCGTCACCACCGTGTGATCCTGCTACATGCGAAGACATAACCTGCAATAATCAATTTGTTTTATCACTATAAAGATATTCATGTGACATTTTAATAAGAAATAGAATAAAGTGTTCTTAATACATACAATCAATCTGAATTATAACTATAAAGATATTCATCTTCATCTACAAGATCATCATTGCTATCATCCTTACTATCATTAATATCTAACGGATCTTCATCTTCTTCATTGTCATTAATAAATTCTTCTTCATCTGAGAGATATGCACCTTCATCATCTTCATTATCATTAATAAAATCTTCATCTTAAACAAGTGGAGCAACAGGCAACCAACTTAAGTCTATGACTAATTTACAATTATCATACGTATCTCTCTCATCATTTATAACTCGTGCACTTGATTCACCAACTTCAAAATTGCTACCGACAACCAAGTTATAATCAGATGATTGACTGTCGTGCAATACATCTATCTCATTAGCAACACTAATACTTGGATGATCCCAAAGCTTTCGATGGTGAACATCTTCCACAACCCTCCAATTGCCAGTGGATTTAAAAGGATCTTCAAGATAAAACACTTTGTTGAGCTTGTGTTGCTAAAATGAACTGACAAAATTAGATCGATCACTAGGTTTGAAAGAGTAAGAAGCTTGTGGCTGTATGACCTTGTTGTTTTTCACACTTAGCCATAAATCTGATCGTATTCCCAAATTTTTTAAGTCTTCTCTTGCTTTGTGTGTGTCTTTTGATTTTTCATTCAATAACAAGGTACCTAACAAGCTCTCATACATATTTTTCTCGATGTGTATAACATCAAGATTGTGTTTTAAATCAAGAGATGACCAATAATCCAGCTCAAAGAATATACTCTTTTTGTCCAATTCAACTCTGACTCATCATGTTTTCTTTTCACGCCACCGTGGTTGGGATGTTTACCCGAAACACGATCGGGAATGCGGTTAAGTTGTTCTAATATTTTTGAATTAGTTAATGCTTTCGGATGCTTTCTTAACTCCATCTGACCGTTAAACAATAAGATTTCTCTCCATTTATTACTTCTAGGTAAGAATCTTCTGTGACCGGTAAATGATATCTTATTAGTTACACGACACGAAGGTGTGTCCATGTTACACGTCGCACATGCAAGATAACGTTGGCCACTCCATCCAGACAAGCTGCTACAAGCAGGATAATTATTAATGGTCCATAATAATGCCGCACGCATCGTGAATATAGTTTCTGTCGAGGCATCTCTTATTTGTACTCCATCATTCCACAACTACTTCAACTCATCTACCAAAGGCCTTAAAAAACATCTATGTCTTTTCCAGGTGATTTAGGACCGGGAATTAGCAGAGTTAACATGAAAGAAGACTCTTTCATACATAGCCACAGTGGTGTGTTATACGTTGTCAACACCACTGGCCACATACTGTTACCAAATGGATTAAAGCCATCTGCAGCCAGACCCAAGCGAACATTCCTAGGCTCTTTGGCAAATTCAAAATGTCTCTTATCATATTCTTGCCATGCCTTCCCATCCACCGGATGATGCATAATACCATCTATTAAGCGTCCAGTGTGATGCCAAATCATATCTTTTGCTATGAACCTGGAACTATACCTTCGTTTAAGCTGTGGAGTTAATGGAAAGTACCGCAATACTTTTTGTTGTATTTTTTTTCCTTTTGTGTTTTTATCAACCCATCTGCTCTCCTTACAAACTGGACAATTTTGCAATTCTTCATTCTTTTTCCAAAACAAAGCACAATCATATATGCAAGCATGGATGAATTCATATCCTAACCCAATCTTTTTAAGCTTCTTCTTCGCTTCATAGTGTGAGGATGGAATGTGATTTTCTCTTCGGAATTCAACCTCTAAAAACTCTAAAAGTTTATCAAACGAACTATTTGTTCACTTGTTGATTACTTTAATATGCATCAGTTTGGCTAGAAAGTTTAAAGAAGACATCCAATTACAACCAGGGTATAACTCAGTGTTAAGCTCATTATAGAGTTCATCAAATTCCGAGTCCAAACTATTTCCATCCTCATCTATTTTTTCTTCATTCTCTATGATAACATCTTTGATTGCATCAAACATCTCATTATTTGATGTATTACTTGCTGGGGGAGCACGTGTTATTATAGCAAATTGGTTTGCTGCATCAGAAGAACTAGAGACCCTACCATGATAAACCTATTTTGTATAATGTTGAGCAAAGCCACGATCATGTATGTGACCATTAATAGTTTTTAAATCCTGCCGAAAAGCATTGACACAATCTCTACACGGGCACTTTGTTTTGCCATCACTGTTGACAAATTTCTTAACATACTCCATAAAGTTCTTAAGACCTTCTAAGAAAACCGGAGACGTCTGATTTTTTATTTTAATCCAACTTTTATCAATTGTCATAACTGTTTCATACTCATTGAGAGAATCCAAGGATCGATACAGGAATTCTCAGATTTGATTTTAACAAGTATTGATCATGGAATTACCAATACTTGTTGTTTAATTAATTAATGAACTTGAAATCGATCAAATAGTATAATGAACAATCAAAATATAATAATGAACAAACCATGATTGCTCAGTAATTACAATCAATAGATTGTAATGCTTCTTCTACTATTGATTCTATTGTTATGATTGTTATATGATCTGATGTTGCTTGATCGTATGTTGATCATTCTTTGTTACATGTTCTTGATCTCTTGTTATATAGAGATCTTATTCTATTCCTAAAACATTGCTAATCTTTCACTATCCTGGTGCTATAATTAAGCTAACTTTTTATAGCTATCCGAATCCTTACCATATTTATCGGTATAGGAGTTCGTGATTTACAATAAATACAAATAATATTATTGATGTGACGTGGTATCTTCGCTTGAATTATATGTCTTCCACCACCATTAATGTTGTTGTTCTGCCACGTTGACTTGTTGACTTTCTATTGACTACTTGATGATGTGAAATCAATACAAGCTTGTTAATCTTCTGTAGGAATTGGTCTTCCGTAGGAACTTCTTCTTCCGCAGGACCTTTGTCTTTTGCAGGAACACTTCAGCATTTGTTCTTCAGTGGTTGTGCTTTTGCAGGAGTTCTTGTACTTGTTCTTCAGCAGCAAGCTCTCTTTCAGCAGTTCCACTTGATCTTTGGTCTTGTTCCGCAGTTGTTGTTCTTCCGTAAGAGATCTACGGAAGCACAAACTTTATTTAGGCTCCTGAGAACATCCATGGAAGAATACTTATTCATCCGTAGTTTGTTCTAACACTTAGTCAATTTTCCTAATTGACCAAGTTTGATGTTTACTGCAATCATTTACATATCAACACATATTATGAGATACATTATAAATTAATGCAGTATAGTATATCATGTAATTCATAAACTTAAAATGTAATCAATGCATTATATTATATCATCAAAATTATAATTACAAAGAGTGATTACAAGAGTTTGATCAATCATCTAAACCTATACGTCAGATCTATACCTAACAATACTCCCCCTTAGGTTTAGACTCTAGTAATCATGGGTTTAGGTCTTTTAATGCACTCTTGCCAAAATCTTTATGTTGAAGTAACTCACGGCATTCTTTTGATCTTCATATTTGTACTTGATCTCCCGTCTTCCTATTCTCTTTAAAGTTTTGTATTTCAAGCCCAGTATATCCTCTTTAGTGGTGAGTGTTGCAACAACACTATTGTTAGACAACACCTCCAATTCATCCTGATCTGAAATCCTTAGTTCCGTTATGTGCTTGATCTCTGTTCCCATTAACTGCCCATCCTCAAACTTTCTTCTTTTATGCGCCTTTGCATGTAGTTTGTCTATGACTTGAATTAGATGAAGATATAGGCACAGGTCATTCTGAGTAGTTTGATCATTCAACTTTGGGAAGAATTTGTCATGTAAGTATGATATGTAGCTTGGGTGCAGGAGTTTGATCTCCACAGGGTCAAATAGCCTTATGCTTGAGGCTTTCTTCTAGGGATCATTCCTCTGCAGTACCAACTCTTTAGTCTTTTCAACATAACCCCATTCAGTGATAGGGAAAGAGAACTGATTTCCCTTAATCACTTTTATAGCTGCATTGGCCATGTCATCATATATAGTTCTTTGTTTAAATTCAGCATCAACAAGTTGAGAACTAGAATGAAACCTTCTCTTACTTCTTCTTTTATTCTCAGCATCTACTCTTTTTGCTTCTTTGAGCACATCCCCTTTGAACTTATGACTCAGCTTGGCCACAAGTCTAGAGAAGTCTCTACCTCTTGGATTGATTGGGTAGTTACTAATAGGAGTACTTTGCAGAGCAATTAGATCAGCATCTAGTAGTGTGAGAATGGTTTCCACCAAGGGAAATTATTGGACCATACCAGATGCTCTCTTAATCATAGCACAATCCCAGTCTGAGTCAAATTTCCATGCTATTATCTTGTTTTCTTCTGCTGCACTTGGAGTTGTCATCAGATCAAAAAGTTGAATTAACATAGTCTTCTGTTCAGTGATCTCTCTAACAGCAGTCCCCAGAGCCCAGATCTTGTTAGGAATCACATCCCTTGGCTCTCTTATCATTTGTTCAGTTCCTCTATGCATGTCTTTGACTTCAACTACAGTTGACTCGGCAGGAGTTTGATCAGATTGATGTTGATGAGTAGGATTGGGAGCCCCAGTTCTGAACTTCACTCCTGTGTTTAGCTTAGTATTCATCACATATTCCATCATTCTTCTCAGCTCACGAACTGTTCTTCCCTTGAGTTCATGCTGCTCATAATTATGACTTTGTAGCCAGCAGATCATGTTGTATCTTGTCAGTTTGGCTGTGTCACAATGTCCTAACTCCTTTCTGATCTTCTCCATTACCTTGAACTTGGAGAAGATTTCATAGTTGCATTCAGGGAGCATCATTTTGACAGCATCAAACTCTTTTAGTGTTTGAATCAACTCAGACATGTTCATCATCTCCACCATGTCATAGGGAAAGCCATTATTAATTAGGTCCATGAACATGGCAGAGTGAGGTCTTTCTTCTAGAATGTCTTTTGTTGTTAACAATTCATCATCTTTAACTTCTTCATCCACTTCAGCAGGCTCTTCTTTTGTCAGTTCTTCCCACTCCGCATCACTGTCTTCTTTACTTTGTTCCACTGGGGCTAAATGCTCAGGTGAATCTAGTTTTATTCTTTTTGGTGATTCACCAGCAACATCAGTTGTTTTCCCCAGGTATTTCCTTTTTCTGCTGTAAGTGATCATGGTTGACTCACTTTTGATCAATTCAGCTTTAGATAACTTCTTCTTTAATCTCTCAATCTCATGATCTTTGGCTTTCAACTGATCTGATTGTTCATTAACTAAGTCATTCAAAGCATCTATTACTTCATTATCTATCTCCACATCTTCTCTTAGCCTTTTCAGCCTTCCTTCCAAACTAGTGATTGTAGCATCTTTCTCAGCTATCAATCTGTCTTTCTCTATCAGCTCTTTCTTCATTTTCCTCAACTTTTCTAACTTCCTGTTTCTTTAAATGATCAAATTATTATATTTTGCTACCAAGTAGGTCTTACTCACATCAATATCTTCTTCATTCAAGTCATCTTCATTATAGGCATTGATGTCAACATATCTCCTCTCCTATTGTTCAACATTCTCATCTTTCTCCCCTTTATCTTCTATACAGATCTCCTCTATATCATCATCATTAACAACATCATAAACATCCTCATCTAGGTTGAGTTCCTCGGTTGGTGTTGGGCTATCAATAGGTTCAGTGGGTGTAGGTGAGGTGGTTGGTTCTATAGGTGTTGGTGAAGTGATTGGTTCAGTAAGTGTTGGAGAGGCAATTAGTTCAGTTGGTGTAGGTAAGGGTGTTGGTTCAGTTTGACTTGGATGTGTAGGTGTTTGAGTGAGTGAAGGTGAGATGGGCTCTATAGCACCAATGTGTATTGATGACTGAGATTGAGCTGGAGTACAGGGTTGAGTATGTTCACTGGAAGGTGAATCCAGTTAAGCGGGTGGTGATTGTGTCAAATCGATGATAGGTGTTGGTGGTTGAGACTGTGGTTATTCAGGGGATTATGTTGGTAGGGTGTGATGTTATGGTTCCTCAGCCTATAGAAGTTCCTGAGGTATGTCCTCTGCCTCATCTAGGACATAAGAGAACATATCTACATCTCCTCCTTGGTATTGTCCTGAAAGCTTGTTTAGGAGTGATCTTCCCAGGTGAGCTTGTACGCAGACATCACCATCTCTTGCAATGTTTGGCAGTTGATCATTGATGATGAGTTGAAGGAATCTTGGGAACATGTACATCTTATTCTCTTTATGCACATGTATGTGATCACATAGGCAGTTGAGGATGTACTTGGATTAGTTGTATTTTCTCCCCTCAAATATCCTAATAATTCCTGATGAAATATGCCTAGAAAACCTATCCAATCCTGACTTTCGATTGGAGATACACTTTAGCTAAGTGTGGCACAAGAATCTGTACGGTTTGCTCAGCCTCCCCTTCTTAATCTCACCTTTGTGGTAGTCACTGTCGTAGCCCATCAGACCAAAAACTCTCTGAATGTATTCATGATCAAATATATCAGGATGGCCTTCTTCTGAGTCTCCGAGCTCAAGAACTCTCCTGAAGGTTTGCTCATCAATCCTCAGTTGATGAACGCTATTGGATGCATGAATTACTTTTTCGTCCTCTTCTTCCTCTATCCATGCAGACTCCCAGAAGTCCATCATATGTGACAGATAGATAATGGGGTCCGCCGTCAGTGCATACACGAGTCTTGATCTTCTCAGGTATCTTATAACGTCTCTGCATTTGTCCTGCACATCTGGATTTAGAAAAGCACAGAGATTGTGGTCTTTTACGAACCGATTAGCCATAATGGTAGCGATGGAAGGTGAAGAAAAAGGTTTCCGAAGAAAGTATTTCTAGGTCAGAAAGTGTTTTTGGAAGTGAATAGAGAGTCCAACGGTCAAGATGCCCTTTTATACTATCCCAGGCTGTTTAACTCTTATTTTAATGATGTGGGACCCATTTACCCTTTTTACCCTTCCAAGGTTATCTGGATAATTAATATCTACGTAAGTAATTAACACTTATGCTAGCCAGACATTTGGTTTTAGATCTTCCGTAGAATATCTACGAAAGTCAAAGATTGTTTAATCCTGTCTTCCGCAGAGCATCTACGGAAGACACAAATTGTGATCCGAAGGTTAATTTGCTTTCGAAGATAATTTTGATTATCTTCCGAAGGAAATTTTCTTCGGCAGATAACATTATGATAAAGTTTCTATGTATGAGTTAACATATAGTTAATTCGTTTGTTGTTTGCTGTTTGACCTTATGACTTGGCTTCATGGTAATAGTGCAAAAATAATTGCACACTTCAGATATCCTGCAGCCAAGTTAGTGCTCAAGTTTCAATTTTCTTCATATCATTATGTTAGATCAGTTAAAATCACTTTCATGCTTTGACTACTCCCCCTAAATTTATGATTAATCATAAACTTATGAACAACAGTTAATCTGTCCGGTTGATAATCATAGAGAAAGGAAGTGTTGGTTAAAGTTTGTCACAGGCAAATATATGATATACTAGGGATTATACTATAAGCCAGGTAATATCCTGCATATTATTATCGAGGTTATGGTCTACTTGATCTAGTGCAGATTGCAAATATTGTGATCTGCAGAAATTCAAAGAGGAGTGTAAATTCAACTATTCATGTTGTTTATCATGTTTTGGTGAGAATTAAAGAGAAACAAAGGTGAACGCATCATTGAGGTTGCATGAAAGTTAGTCCCCCTGAACGTAATCAAGTTATCACTTTATCACACTTAAACCATGTTCCGTAGAGTATAAGCTCTATCTAAAGATTTTCTTTGAAATCTTATTAATGCTAAGATGGTTTGGTTGCTCCTTGAATTTAATATACAGTTGATCACTTTGGATTATTTTAGAGCAGTTCCTTTTTAGAACATTTGATTATCAGCATCAGTTCACCAGGTCTTTACTCACGTAAAACAGTGGTGCCCTTTACCCCAGGTCTTTACTCACGTAAAACAGTGGTGCCCTTTACCCCAGGTCTTTGCTCACGCAAAACAGAGGGTCATGATGCACAAAGATAGAGGTTATACGGTATTGCAACATAGTAAGTGTGCGTGGGTGATGAACATGATCACATCCTGAGAAGACTTACTTGTGTGCTCCTGACAATGACTTGTTCACACTAAGTCATCTTAGCGTTATGTTGTGCATGACATTTGTTAGTTTCCACTCAACCTGAACCTATTTACACATCCAACACATCTAATCAGTAGTTAGTTGTTGAGTTGAAAGCAGGGATATATGTCAAGTTATAGTGTACTATCATATCCTTAGTATATCAACTGCCTTATATAGTTGTTTGTTTTGATAATGTGTGTGCCTTTCTCATATGATTACAAGTAATGGACAAATATTTCTGTTGTTGTTGTGATCTAATCTAAGTTGAGCATGCCTAAGGACTCAATTAAGAAATTAAATCTAACTTAATCAAAGGCTTTAGTGAACAAATCAGCAAGTTGATTTGTTGTGTCCGCTTTGATTAACTTGATTAGACTCTTTTCTGAACAATCTCTTAGAAAATGGTATCTGACTTCAATGTGCTTAGTTTTACTATGTTGTAGTGGATTAGCAGTGATGAACATAGCAGTTGAGTTATCTATGTAAATTGGAGTTTGAAGAAAATTGTAACCATAGTCAAGTAATTGGTTTTGCAACCATAGAACCTGAGAGCAAACAACTGAAGCAGCTATGTACTCAGCTTCAGTTGTGGATACTGAAACATTAGTCTGCTTTTTGCACTGCCAAAAACATGTCTTGGTCCAATGAATTGACAACCTCCAGTTGTTGATTTTCTGTTATTATTGCATCCTCCAAAGTCACTATCTGAGTAAGAGTACAATTTGAAGTCTCCTTCTTTGGGATACCACAGTCCAAGTGTTGGTTTCCCTTTGAGATATCTAAAAATTCTTTTCACAACATTCAAGTGTGACTCCTTTGGGTCGGCTTGATACCTAGCACAAACACACACATCAAATATTATGTCAGGTCTACTGGCAGTTAAGTACATTAATGATCCTATCATAGATCTATATAATCTTTGGTCAATAGACTTTCCTGTTGGATCTGGTACTATTTTCTCTATTGTTGATGCTGGTGTTTTGCTTGATGAAGACTCAGCAAGGTTGAATTTCTTCAGGATTTCAAGCACATATTTCTCTTGATTGATGAAGATGCCATCTTGTTTCTGATGTACTTGTAGACCCAGGAAGAAAGTTAATTCTCCTATGGAACTCATTTGAAATTCAGATTGCATCAAAGCTTCAAAATCTTCACATAATCTCTTGTTGGTTGATCCAAATATGATATCATCAACATATATTTAGACAACTAAGAGATCTTGATGTTCATGTTTGAGGAAGAGTGTCTGGTCAATTGTACCTCTTTTGTATCCATGCTTCAGTAAGAATGAAGACAATGTTTTATACCATTTCCTTGGTGCTTGATGAAGACCATACAATGCTTTGTCAAGCTTGTACACTCTGTGAGGGTAGTCAGGGTCTTCAAATCCTGGTGGTTGAGAAACATAGACCTCTTCATTGATTTTGCCATATAAGAATACACACTTTACATCCATTTGGTCAACTGTGAATCTCTTATAGGATGCATAGGCTAGAATTACTCTTATTGCCTCAATCCTTGCAACTGGTGCAAAGACTTCATCATAGTCTATTCCTTCTTCTTGTGTATATCCTTGTGCTATTAGCCTTACTTTGTTTCTGACAATTATTCCTCTGTCATCTAGTTTGTTTTTGAACAACCATCTAGTGTGTGACAACTCACCCGAAACTCACTCGATTACTTTGTGCCAATGCAGTAGACCAGTGATGGAACACATTATGTAACGCAATTTTCGTGACAAAAATTCTTTCAACATGGGGATAATGTGACATCCAGTAATTTTCCGTTACCAAACTCTGTTAGTTCCGTTAGGTCTTGCATACACGTGTCGTGAGCACACACTAGTTGTCGTTGAACGTTGGTGACTTAATAATAATAAACAATGATAAACAGATAATAATTTACTAACTAATAATGTTGGTTGTTAGTTTATGGTTACGCGATTTATGAATTTTACATATTATTTGTGAATTTCACCTTGTAATGTGTCAATGTGTTATATTTATTTTGTGTACCTTGTGGCTAGTGAAAATTATGCATGATCATTATTGTTAGTTTATAATGTTTGTATTTTGTAGTTTAAACCTTTTACAAAGTGTTAAAAGATTAGTTTTTACAAAAGGTAATTAAAAGGGGTTTAAAAGGTAAATTTTAATTAAGTTAAGTGATCAAAAACTCCAACCCTAGCCCCCTCGCCACCTTTGGCCGCGATCTTCATCCATACACACACACTTTGCAAATTTGAACCAAGAACAAGCAATTGATCATCGATTTTGGTTAGTTCCAAAGATTACAACACGTTAACAACATCAATTCTTAGCCACTACGCGGTTAAAGGTTAGATTTTTATGGTTTTTCATAGTTTTTGGGTGTTGGCTGAAACCCTAGTTCGAATGGGTGCTAGATGTCGAATTTTGTGTTGTTTGATGATTGTATGATGTTAGTTAGTATTGTGATAGTTTATGTGGATTGTACAAGAAATTCGTGATTTTGATGCGTGGATCATACCTTACTAATAATAGTAACTTTTGTGCATGAACTTGATGATTTGATGATAGATTGATGATGTTATGATGCTGATAATGTTGTATGAATGTTAGGCTATGATTATTATGCAAGAAATCCATGAATTGATCATGTAGTTCATACCTTGCTAAAAGTAGAAACTTTTGGATATGATATTTGTGAATTATGATGATTTGATTATGTTGAACGTGTCTAGATGATAGTTATGAGCTTGAACAGGTATTGTGTTGATGAATTCATGATTGAATTGAGCGTTAGATTGATTTTGGGATGTTACTTTCCCAAAAGGGAAACTTTATTTGTGTGGAACATTGGATAAGGTGAATTAGGCATGTTTATGATGTTAGGATCATGTTAGAATGTTCATTGGTGGTGTCTAATGTGGTGGAATGTGTTAATTTGGTTGTATGGATACTTGATTGGTCAATTGGGAAATTTGGACTTTTATGGATTATACATGATGATGGATTATGCTAGGAGATTATGGAATCATGCTTGGGATTGTAATAGATCATTTTTGGGTATGTTGGTTGGCATGAATCTTGTTGAATAATGGGATGATGATCGTCAAACACGCGTGCGAATCTGAGGCCCCTACTTGGTAGGATTGGCAGGGTTTAGGGTGTAAAGTCGTGAGTGGCTTCACATGGCATGTTATGCATGATTAGACTTCATGTATGATGTACTAGTTATGATGTAATTATAATCATGTTGAGCATGTTGACTACTTGAGATTCGCATGAGTTGTATGATAATCTAAGTTGTATGATAATCTAAGTTGTATGATGATCTTGGTAGAAAAAGTGGTTGATGAAGTGACATACGTGAACAACTTGTATAGTATTCTGGAACAGCATGTTTAATTATTAGTTGTTATATTTGATCAAACAAGGACTTAATTTAATATGTCACCAATGGGTCAAACGGGTCAACTAGGTCAAATAGGTCTTGTTTTCTAAAACCTTTGGTCAATGTGTTTATTGAGCACTTAGAGTTGTTGATGATTCTGTGTACACGTACTTATGCACTTGCGTGTTATAGGTAACCTCTGAAGGTTTTCTTTCCTCTCTCTCAAGTTAGCCTTAATATCATTCGTGTGCACACCAGGTGAGTTCATGCCCCACTTTATTTACATTCTCTTTTGGGGGAGATAGCATACTCGTTCTGAAACGCTTTATTGATTATAAGTTGTGTATAGTGTAATGTAGTGCGATATACTATGAAAGTCCTCACACTTTCAGATCGTTAATATTGGAACTAGCGCGAAATCTTGGGTAGTACTATTGGGTTTGACAAGCCCCACCTGTGCGACTAGAGGTCAAACGGATGCAATATTGTCCAACACATGGTGTCACGACCTAGTAAGTCGTGACAGGAGGCAATCAAAAGAAACGCTGTCAGCTTCGATCGCGAAATCACTACGATTATTACTTGTGAATTTAGACTAGCTATCTAATTCAACGCACTCTTATGTTTTATAACTGTTACTGTTATGTTTTACGCAAACTCTTGAACTCACCAACCATTGTGTTGACTCTTTTAGTATGCTATTCTCAGGTCGTGGTTAATGAAAAGCCTAGGAGCACTCACGGGTTAGCATTTGTGGGTCAACATTGTTGGGAACCTTTGTTGGTTTTGCTATTGGAATTATTGTGTATTTTGTTTTAAACAACGGTTGGCGCGTGTTTGCGCATTTTACATTACATTACATTACTTTGGTTTGTCTTGTTTACTGAACGCTTCCACACTATTTTACAGTTTTAAACTCTAATTTTGCTTGAATGTTTCATATAGAGTCATTCCAAGTAACTAATGACTGAGATCCTGGTTTGTCACATGCCTCGCAGTAAAACCCCGCACGTGGATTTTGAGGGTGTGACATAGTGACAATTGGATATTGGCCTTCAGGTAGATCAACTAGATTCCAGACTTTCTGCTTCCTGAATTACTGAAGTTCTTCTCGCATTGCTTCAATCCAGCTGTTGTCTTTTAGGGCTTCAGTTATGTTAGAAGGAACTACCTGTGATAGAAAGCAGGAGAACAGACAAATGTTGGCAGCCCCCCCTTGTCTTCTTGTAGTTCTGCTATTGAGTTCTCCAATCATGTTGTCAATTGGATGATCCTTATGAATCCTAACTGTTGGAACATTTTGAACTTGGATAGATGAATCCAGGTTCGTGATGTTAGTTGGTGGAGATGGATTTAGCTGTGATGGTGAGTCAACAAAGTAATCTAACTCCTCAGTATGGTGATCTTGTATGGGTGAATGATGTTCTGCATGGACATGTGTTTCCGCTGATGTGGATATACCTTCCGTAGCAGTTAAAGGATCAGCTGCAGAGTCTGTAATTGTTGTATCTGCATGTGGCTGTGGTGTTGGGATGTTTTCTGAGGTGTGAGGAACTTTAGGGAGTTTCAGTGCATCATCTGCAGAAGTGGGAACCTCTACGGAAGTGGAAGGAAACTCTGTGAAGGGAGGTACTTCTTCTGAAGTAGATGGCATTTCTACTAATTTAGAAGTTCCAAGGACATCAGACATATCTTTGCTTGTTTAAGCTGAAGCACCAGGATCATTGTGTCTTTGAATATCTGTATGAACTTGTCTTGGTGGATCAGGTGTCAATGGTACACCCATGTTTGGAGGAACATAAGGATAACATGTTTTTGTAGCACCTGTCACATTGAGATAGCCAGTGTTAAATGAGTTAGTTAATGAATCTATATCAAACAACCAAGATGATCCTTTCACAGACTGTGTAAACAAGGACTCATCAAATGACACGTTAGGAGTTTCTTCCACAATGTTATCATGTGGGACATATACTCTGTATGACTTAGATATTGATGAATACCCAACAAAGAAACCATCATATGCCTTTGCAGCAAACTTTCCTAATTGTTCTTTAGTGTTTAAGACAGACATATGACACCCAAAAGCTCTAAGATATCCTATGAAAGGTTTTCTTTTAAACAAAAGTTCATAGGGTATTTTGTTGTGTTATTTGACTATTAAAGTCCTGTTTTGAACAGTGCATGTTGTATTCACTGCTTCAGCCCAAAATGTTATTGGTAGCTTTGAATCAGCCAACATTGTTCTTGCTGCTTCAATTAGAGTTCTGTTTCTTCTTTCTACAACTCTATTCTGTTGTGGAGTTCTTGGATTACTAAATTGCCTAGCTATGCCTTTGTCCCTACAAAATGAGTCTAAGACATGATTAACAAATTCAGTTCCATTATCACTTCTTAAAATTTTCACTTTTAGATCAAGTTAATTTTCTATCTTGGTGATAAACTCCATTAATATTTCTGATGTTTCACTTTTGTGTTTTAAGAAAAATACCCAAGTGAGTCTAGTGAAATTATCAACAATTACCAAGCAGTATTGCCTTTTTCCAATGCTTAATACATTGGTTGTACCAAACAGATCCATGTGCAATAACTTTAGTGGTGTTGTGTTAGAGTTGACTGTTTTGGATTTATGTGATATTTTGTGTTTTTTTCCTTTAGAACATGATAAACAGTGATTAGAACTGAAAAAATCTTTCTTTGGAACACCAATGACTAAGTCATTTTTCACCAGTTTATTCATGTTTTTCATGTTGGAGTGAGCCATCCTTCTATGCCACAGTTGAGATTCATCTTCTGATGATTTAGAAATCAGGCATGTTTCTTTACTTGTTATTGTTATGTTGTTCATGTCCAACACATAGGTGTTGCCTTTTCTTGGTGCTTTGAGAAGGATCTAGTATTCTGGAATTTTGTAACCTGACTTGAGAATGTAACAATTAGAGTTATCAAAGAAAGTAGTATAGTTTTGATCATAAATTTGAGATACACTTAGAAAATTAAATTGTAAATTTTCACCAAAATTGAGTTTCTCAAATTTGAGAACTCCATTGGTTACCATTCCTTCACCATTGATTTTACCTCCCTTCTTATCCCCACCAAATGCTACATTTGAAGCATTTTTATGTTTGAAATCATGGAAAAGAGAACAGTTTCCTGTCATGTGTCTGGAACATCCACTGTCAACATACCACTTGTTGTCAGCCCTCCTTGGATGTTCCTGCAAAACATAATGAACTTACTTAGACCGAGTAGCCCAAGCCTTGATGGTCTTGGGCTTACCATTGTTATCTAATATAGTAACTTCCTTATGAATGAGCCTTGATGTTTCTAAATTAATTTTAATATCAGTTGATTCATTATGTTTTGTTTTGGGTGAGGATGATTTTAGTGATGATGTTGAGGTGTTTTTATCTTGATTCATACTGACTTGGTTGGTCATCCATTCCTTCAGTGACCTTTTCTTTGATCCTGATGTTGAGGATTGCTCAGAAAATGTTTCTACATCCTTTGATTTAGACTGAGGTACATGATTGCCTTTGTCAAAGTGGTCAAAGAAGTCATCATCTTCTTCAAGTGCTACCTTTTTGTGAGGTGTTTTGCTTTAAAATTGTTGTTTGCCCTTCTTTTTCTTTGTTTGCACCTCAACAGCTGTTATCCTTATCTTGGAAGCTTTCTGCTTTTATTACTGCTTCTTTTGTTTTGAGACTTTTGAATCATTATCCTCAGAAGATTGTGTGTCTGATTCAGTGGTCTCTACTATCTTCTTCTTGAGGATCTTTGTTTTGTTCTTTTTGTTGAAGAAGCATTCATGAGTGGAGTGATTATGTTTGTTGCATATTGCATAATATTTGTTGAAGTAACAATCAGATGTCATGTGATTGTTCATATTACATATTGAGCAACAGCTGCTGAAGTAGCACTCTTCTGTGCTGTGATTGTGCATATCACACCATTTACAGTACTTCTCTTCAGCTTCACTATCAGAAGCAGCCTTTACCTTTGCCTTTTTCTTAATCAGTGCCTTCTTTTGCTTCTTCAACTCCTTTTCAAATTTAGCAGATGATGATTCTTTACCTCTGCCTGACATGATGTCAAAAGGTTCTTGTTTAGCATCCATTTTTTGTAGTTTCTGAACATTGTTGTTACTAGATGATGCTTCAGCAAATTCTTTCTTATTCCGTATTTCTTCTACGGATGGCTGTTTAGGAATAGTTTTCTTGGATTTTATAGATTGCTCAGACTGCTTCCGGAGGTGATCTGCTAAACTGAATTTGTTGTCTTTCGAAGCTCTTTTTACTAATTTTCTTTTGTTTTGATTGTTGAGAGATTGAATGCCTTCATTCAGTTGACCAATCCTTATGTAAATGGTCTTCAGCAGATTTCTTTGTTTTGGTGGATAAGGGAGCTTGTTTTCATCCAACACTTTGGGAATTAAATATCATTTAAAACAGTTTTACCCTTACCCAAACTAGTATTATGAGGCTCATCATCATCCTCATCCAGATCATCACAGTTATCATAATCAAATTCTGGTTGACTTTATTTTGAAAGTTCTAATTTTGATGTATCAGTTTCATATGATTCAGTGTCATCAGTTACATCATCATTATTTTTATCTATTGACTCAGATTTGGTACTAGACACAAAGTGATTAGATAAGCTGTTAGTCATGGACTCAGGTAGAGAAGTGTAATTATCATTTACTGGTGGTGCAACAGCATGAAATTCCAAACCTGATCTGTTCTTTGACTTAATATGAGAGTTTAATAGTTTCTCATACTGTTGTGATGACAGTTGGAATTTTTGAAGTTTCACTTCAGTAGATGCATGATCTGACATAGACTTAGTTAAAGAAGTAGTAAAATGCTCAACTTGTGCTTTCAAATTGTAATTTTCAGATAAAAGTTTATCTAAATCCTTTTGTAAAGAATTGATTTTGACTTGATAAAGTTTATGTTCTCTTACATGTGATTCATTTAAAAGTAGAGTTTCTTTTACTTTATCAGCCAACTGTTGAGCATGTGTTCTATATCTTTCAATTTCATCAACACAAGTGGAAGAACATAACCTTTCTCTTACCTCTGTAGCCATTGGTGGAACTTTTTTTTCCATGTTTGCCATCAAGGCTTGATTTTCTAAAAGTTTATCTAAATCCTTTTGTAAAGAATTGATTTTGACTTGATAAAGTTTATGTTCTCTTACATGTGATTCATTTAAAAGTAGAGTTTCTTTTACTTTATCAGCCAACTGTTGAGCATGTGTTCTATATCTTTCAACTTCATCAACACAAGCGGAAGAACATGACCTTTCTCTTACCTCTGTAGCCATTGGTGGAACTTTTTTTCCCATGTTAGCCATCAAAGCTTGATTTTCTAAAAGTTTATCTAAATCCTTTTGTAAAGAATTGATTTTGACTTGATAAAGTTTATGTTCTCTTACATGTGATTCATTTAAAAGTAGAGTTTCTTTTACTTTATCAGCCAACTGTTGAGCATGTGTTCTATATCTTTCAACTTCATCAACACAAGTGGAAGAACATAACCTTTCTCTTACCTCTGTGGCCATTGGTGGAACTTTGTTTTCCATGTTAGCCATCAAAGCTTGATTTTCCGCTAGTACTTCCTTTTCATACATGCTCCAATCACAAGTACCATCCTATAAAATAATTAAACCAGATTCTCTAGCATTGTTAGTACCTGTTGTGTTGCTTGTTGATGGTGGGGATGAATTGGTTAGTTGAGCTTGTGTGAAACTTCTTTGACTAGGCTGTCTTGAGTCATTTGATTGTTGTTGATTGCTGTTGCACTCTCTTGAGAAGTGTCCATATAAATTACACTTAAAGCATCTTACTTTTGGACTTGTCAACACCAATTTTAGTTGATCTTCCTCTTATAGACAGTCCTTTGTTCCTCTTCATGTACATCTTGGCTCTGTAGGTGAACATTGCCATTTGCCATTGTAGATCCATCTCATCTCTTCTACCTCATCAGGATGAAGTTCTTCTAGATCTTGTTGACAGAAGAGAGCAGGAGTCAAAGTGCTTCCTAGATAAGCCTAAAAGCTTGAACTAAAGGCTGCAAAAGCAGCTTTCTGTTCTTCTGATTCTAGAACCACAGTAATTGGTTCTGTTTGATTGCCATTCTTTTTATTCTTGGATTCATCAGCTTTTCCTTTGGACTTTCTATGCTGATTGTTTTGAGTACTTGATTTGGAAGACTTGGCAGCATAAAAACTTGTTTCTTCTTTATGTTCACTCTCATCACAAGAGTTATCTTCATCTTCATTGGAGATGCACTTCCAGCACTCTTTAACTCTTTGAATTGATAAGGTGCTATAGCTGCTTTCACACTCTTGTTTCTGGTCTTTTCATCTAGCTCCAAAGCTTCGACCTTTGCCACCAGTGTGTCTAGTCCTATTGCCTTCAAATCAATAATTCTTGAACATAGACATAGTCTTTTTCCAACTTTCTGGTAAGGCATGAAGCATCTTTTTGTTCAGCTCTTCATTGTTGTACTTAAGTTCAAAGATGTTCATCTCTGTAACAAGTTGCATAAATGTATGCAATTGTTGAGAAATTGACTCACCCTTAATATGATGAAAGGTTTCATATTGTGAGCGAAGAGTATCCTTCTTTATGCTCCTAATCTTGTCACTTCCTGTACACAGGGTGTGCAGTATTTTCCATAACTAGTGAGTTGTTTTGTATGATTCACACCTGATCAAGAGATCTTCAGGCAAAGCCATAGTAAGCATACTATAGGCTTTGATGTCAATCTTGACTTTCTTAACATCATCAGGTGACAGATTTTTCAGACTTATGGGTTGATTATTATCCTTATAATCCGCTCCTAACGCAGGTAGAATATAAGGTCCTTTAGTATTCGAAACCTGTAAATCCGAATCTGTATAATTAACATGATTCCTGAACCTGATTTTCCAAGTTTTGAAATCAGATTTGTTTTCCAGTTTAGGAGGTTGATAAGCACCAACAACTGAATTACTCATGTTAATTAATTTTGATAAAGCAACAACTCTGTTTTAGTAAAAATCGATTAAACAAATCAAACCGATAGATCAAATGATCTGGATCAATGAGCACCAGGCTCTGATATCTCCTGAGAGAATCCAAGGATCGATACAGGAATTATCAGATTTGATTTTAACAAGTATTGATCGCGGAATTACCAATACTTGATGTTTAATTGATTAATGAACTTAAAATCGATCAAACAGTATAATGAACAATCAAAATATAATAATGAACAAACCACGATTGCTCAGTAATTACAATCAATCGATTGTAATGCTTCTTCTGCTATTGATTTTATTGTTATGATTATTATATGATCTGATGTTGCTTGATCGTATGTTGATCATTATTTGTTACATGTTCTTGATCTCTTGTTATATAGAGATCTTATTATGTTCCTGTTGGTCCTCTCGATCGATATAACTGTGCAATTGATTAATAAACACAAACAAATCCCACTGAAAACACAAATATCAATGATATTTGTGTAAAATATAGATCAAACACAATAAAATATTGATGAACAATGATGAACACCTTAAGAACACTCAATAAACCCTTGTTTGATCTGAATTGATTGCTAAAGATATTACAAATGTGAAAAGACCCTCAATCAATGGCTCTTCCAAGCTTCACAACACTCTAATAACTCTAGCTATATATAGTCTAATGACAATTAGACTTAATGACAATTAGACCCCTAGACTATCATTAAAACATGATAATTATGAAATTACGATTAAGACACAAACTAGACAAATAAAGATTAAATATATATTTTGTTGACAACAAAATATATATTAACTCTAAAACCCGTGTTCTTTGTATCTTCAACGACTCACAACTAATCTTAGTTCCGAACGTGTCGTCTTGACTTTGCGTTGACTTTGACTTTAATGTTGACTTTTGTTGACTTTGTCTGCGTTGATAATATTAGACTATTTTTCAGAACCAATAATACTCCCCCTTAGTCTATTATTATCAACATCTTTCATCGTGATCAGCACCGATAAGACAACTATATAATGATCTTAAATCTCCCCTAGATTGATGATCTGGTACCAACAATCTTTCATCTTATAGGCTCCCCCTTATTGAATACTCCCTCCTTTTGTGTGCATCATGAGAATAATCAGGAACAACATCTCCAACTCTTTTTTCTTGAGTGCTTCAGAAGATGTAGGAGAAGGAATCCTAGCTTGGTATCCTTTGCAAACTTGAGGAACAGGTTCTCTGGTATGGTACTTTGCTCAGTTGATGATCAGCCATCAATTGCAGCAAGAATCTGTAACACAATTACAAACACATTCTACACAATTCTCGTTAGATCATTTCAACAATACAAATAAAACCGTATTTATCTGAATGTGCAATTTCCCTTGAAATGCATGTGAAAATGATAACATTTTAATAGCATAATATGGAAGACTTGAAAAATGATTTGAAATGAATATTTTATTTTTTTTGTTTTATCATATTACACCAAGAACTAATTTGATCATGAGATCACATCCTCAAGATATACGAAAGCACAAAGATGTATTTGAACATCGACAAGTTAGTGAGATCACACTGATACAAAGTCTGGTCACAATTTTAACTTTTTGAAAGCCAAAACAGTTCAAAAATGATTGTTGGTATATTTGTCTAATTTAAACCCATGCCTTATCCTTTTCAACAAGTGATCTACAACTGATTTTATCATGTTTTAGATTCAATTAGAGAAGCTCAGGTGATTTGGTTCCCATAGACATCCGGCAAAGAAATTATCCCATCATCAGGGCTTAGGGAATAATATGATTAACTCTGCTTGATTTTCTTTTGAATTTTCAACAATGATCTTAATTTAAGAATCACTGTGCCTTTATTTGGGGAACAGATGATAAGAACTTGTGGGGCTCGCCAGGCCCAGTAGTACTACCCAAGATTTCCCGCTAATCATCATTATTAACAATCCGAAAGTGTGAGGACTTTCATGGTATTCAGCACTATATCATACTATACACAACTCATATAAAGTAAGCGTTTGTAAAACCAGTATGCTATCTCCCCCAAAAGAGAGTACGTAAAAGAGTGGGGCATGAACTCACCTGATGAGAGCAAAAAATAACTTAAGGCTTAACTTGACAAGGAAGGAAAGACAACCTTCAGAGGTCACCTAGAACACGCAAGCACATAAGTACGTGTACACAGAAATCATAATGAAACCCTAAGTGCTCTATAACCCAAACAACTCAAAGTTTTGGAAAAACAAGACACATTGACCCAGTTGACCCGTTTGACCCGTTGGTGACATTATTGGTGAAACTTCATTCAATCAAACATAACAGTTCATCACACATGATTATCATACAAGTTGTTCACGTATGCCACTTCATTAACCACATGTACTATCTAGATCATCATACAACCAGATTTTCATACAAGTCATGCGAATCTCAAGTAGTCATCATGCTCAACATAGCTATACCATAACTAATACATCATACATAGAATCAAATCATGCACAACATGCCATGTGAAGCCACTCACGACTTCACACCCTAAACCCTGCCAATCCTAATAAGTAGGGGCCTCAGATTCGCACGCGTGTATGACGATCATCATCATATTATTCAACAGAATCCATGCCAACCAAAATATTCAACAGTGACATAATACAACCCCAAACAATTCATTCTACCACCTTAGAAATCATCCATGAACATGCTAACATGATCCTAATATCACAAATATATCCAAATCACCATATCCAAGCTTTTGTACAAATAAAGTTTCCCTTTTGGGAAAGTGCATCCCAAAATCTATTCTTTCATGAATTACAACTCATACAGATTAATAACATACCCTATCTAGTCCATAGAGATCATAACCATTCATCAAGCACATGTAATTCATCGAACACAAATCTTCATAAATTAAAGTTTCCACTTTTAGCATTGTATGAACTAAACTACCTAAATCATGGATTTCTTGCATCAAAATCATAACCCAATGTTCATATATCATCATCAATCACATTACATCACCAATCCATCATAATTCATCAATATTCAAAATCAAAAGTTTCTACTTTCGGTAATACATGAACTACACCATCCATTCCTAGATTTCTAGCATCATCATCATCAATCTAGCATCCATATAACATCATAAACACTCTAACAACATCAATTCATCATCAAATCGCCATATTCATGCAACTAAAGTTACTATTATTAGTAACCTATGAACAACGCAATAAAATCGAAGCTTTCTTGCATAATCAACGTAAACTAGCATCAATATAACCTAACTAACATCATAACATCAACAAACAACCAAGAATCGACCTTCAACTGCAGATTTCGAACACCAACCTTCGGCCATAACCAAAATACATGAAAAAAAACACCAAAAGCTAACCTTTAAACGTGTAATGGCTTGTATTTGATGTTTCCAACGTGTTCTATAACTTGGAATCAATCAAATCCGTGGGTTACTTGCTCGTTCAAGGCTGGAATCGAAGTGTGGGTGTGTGTGGAGGTCGATCGCGGCCAAATGGGTGCATAAGGGTTTGAGTTTTGTATTTTGTAACTTAATTTAGTGTATTTACCATTTAAACCTTGTAATTTGTATTTTATAAAAAGACAACTCTTTTAAACACTTTTTAAATGGTTTTTTAATTAAAGTAATAAAAATAATAACAATTATATGCATAATCTTTACAAAATACAGAATATACGAATTAAATACACACGTTGCCACGCTACGCGATAA
The DNA here is from genome assembly GCA_025506505.1 of Flaveria sonorensis. Taxonomy (NCBI): domain Eukaryota; kingdom Viridiplantae; phylum Streptophyta; class Magnoliopsida; order Asterales; family Asteraceae; genus Flaveria; species Flaveria sonorensis. Next base: position 24,126,380 of record CM046439.1, on the reverse strand, counting down.
AATTCACAATTAATATTTAAATCACGTAAGCACGTAAGAACAACTTAATAATCACATCATGAGCTAAATTATTATCTGTTTATCATTATTAATTATCATTGGGTCACTAATGTTCAACGACAACTAGTTTGTGCTCACAACACCTGTATGCAAGACCTAACGGAGTTTGGTAATGGAAAATTACCGGATGTCACAGAACTCCGGGTCTATACTTACGTATAACAAAGGAGATGATCATCTGAGCATGCTGATGAGAGCTTCAGGTCTATACTCACGTATAACAGAGAAGATCATCACTCCAAGTCAATGCTTCCGCATAGCAGAGGAGATAAGCACGAAAAGGATTCTGAAGAGCCTATAAGAAGCATCAATTCAGAAGTAAAGGTGAGGGAATTTGAGAATAGAAGTAATCAAGGCAGAAGTTAGATACTCTCAACCCATTTTTGACGAGACTTAGAACTTTGTGCAAGCTGAAATGTCAGGAGAATAATCCTTATCACCGAGTTCTAAAGCTTTATTTAGGCTACAGAATCACTGTTTACTTTGTTTTCAGGCTGAGCCTACCAAGCATATCATATAATGAAACTGTCTTTTTTAGATTTTAGAATTTTAAATAATACAGACATCTATATCAGTTACTATCATTTCTCACAAAGTACAAGTCATGCAAACAAGCAAACCAAGAAGACATACTATCATATCTCAGTCAACCCAAATCAAGTTCTAAGTTCCCGTGAAATTTTTTATTCTCCCCCGAAATTTCTTTTTAACTACCATGAAACAAAATAAAAAGAAATTTCCCCCTTTTTTTAATTATATAATAAACGGAATTGAAAAAGGAATTTTACTAAAGAAAGTCTTCCAAATTATACTAGAAAAAACATGAGAAATGAAGTAACAAGAAAAATGCAGTGATTGTGAATGGTAGATAAGAATCCAAAATATGGATGAGATACCATAACCTGTTTGTTCTACCTTAAATTTGAATTAGGAACAATCCCAGTCAGTAAACCGAATTACTGATAGGCCTCCTGAATTGTTCCTGCACTCATAAACAGATTAGTTAGAGAGGGGGACCCAGGCCATCGTGGTCCCGGGAGTTCCTTTTTCATCAGTGTATGTAACCTGTTTAAGCATATATTCTTTTGAAAAATCATTTATTTCTTTATCCTTTTCATTTTGTTTTACTTTCCAAATTTGTTTTTGTTCAATTACTTTTGATTTGAAAGAATTGAATTTGGAAATCATTTTCTGTTTAAGACCCGAAGTAAGAGATTTTAATTTTGAAACATTGGTCTTTTTCATCTTTGAATCATGTGAAACCGGCTTCATATGAGAAGGTTTGGATAGATTGTTCTTTATCCAACCATTCAAAGATATGTGCTTTTTACCTTTTGAACCCGAGAAGCAACCTGTGTTATCTTTACCTCCCGAACCTTGCCTTTGAACCTGAGGGCACTTCTTTAGCACATGACCTTCTTTTCCACATCTAAAGCAAGCCTTGAAAGGCTTTTGGTTCTTTGTAGTCCCGTGGTTAATAGGAGAGGGTGGAGCCTGCTTTGAGGTTGTTGCAGCTTGTTGACAACCTTGAAGCTTCTTCTGTTGGATATCAGGAAATTGAATCTTTTGAGGCTTTGTCAATGTGGATTTCGAATTGGGCTGTGATTTGATTTGTGATGTTCCGGGAGCTGAGATCTGAACATTCTTCTAAGTACACTTTTGTATGACTGGTGATCTGGTAGACTTGGAGGCAGATTTGTGGTGAGCTTGATGGATAGCAGATGAAGATGGTGAGTGCTTCTGCTGAGCTTTGGAAGAACTACTGATTTGCTTAGCAGTTGGAGATGAGATCCGTATAGGTCTTGATTCAACTGTTGGAAGCTTTTGATACTTGATAACTTCAGGTGACTTGATGATCTCTGGTTCATCATCAGAACTTGTCCAGTCCTGTATACACAAGTCAGCTTCCAATGGATCTTGATTGATGACTCTTGTAGTGTCGGTTTGTGTTGTTGAGTTCTGATTGCTTGACGATTCCATAGCTGTTCCTTCTTTGACAAACTTTACAGGAACAAATGAAGGGATGTTACCTGTCTTGAATTTGTTAAAGAAGTTACTGGAAACAACTGATACTGGTTTTGAAGCATCAGAGGTGGAATTATCATTTTGCAGATCAGATCCTTTCTTGATGAGCCCCAAACCTGCAGGAAAATCATATTCATCTCGAACCTCTTTGTGATTAACACTGCTTAAACCTGCATGTAAACTATTAGTATCTGCAGCTTCAATTAAATCATTAGATGGATGAGATTGAGGCATAGGAGAGTAACAGTAAGTGCTATGAGGAGGATAAACATATGAAGTTTCACCACATCCCACACCCGTTTTGATTCTAGCTCCCCTTTGCTTAGAGAATAGTTCTTCTTGTTTCATCCCTGATATCGTCCATTTATCAAGTTTAGTTTTAAGCTTGCTAGTCTCAAATTCTGCTAATGTGACTCGTTCGCTCAAAACATTAATCTCGACATTCTTTTCTAAAAGATTTCTTTTTAAAAGATCAATTTCTTTTAAAGCTTCTCTTAGTTTAATGAAATATTTGGACTCATTGATTTTAAGTTCTTTGTTTATTTGTTTTAATTATTTTTCATTTTCTAACAATAATCTGTTAGCTTTATAAACCCCGAATAAACGAATTTTACAGGGAGGAGAACACATGTCTTGAACAACCTCATAAGGAAGCCCCATAACTATCTTTTTAGCAGCTAGGGCTTTTTCATATTGACAAACAGGAGTGTTCTTTTTGTATTCTTCCTCCTCAGCAGCTCTCTTCTTAGCTTCTGCAGCTTCAACTTCCTCTTGCTTTCCTTCATCCGGAACTTTACACCAACTTGCACGATCACCAACATCACTAACACTCTCACCCTGAGTGTCATAGCTGAATTCTTTGAAAGGATCAAAATCTTCAATAGAATCCTCATCACTGTTTATTACCTCAGCCATCAATGCATGGTTCACTTCTTCTTCAAACTCTATATTGATCTTAGTACTTGAAGATACACCTCCATACATGCATTGATTATACTCTCCTTTTTTTATATCCAAATCAAATGAATTCAACTTGTTGATAACTTCCATGAGTTTGTAGTCAGCAAAATTTCTTTCGTGTTTTAACAACCTAACTTGTGGACTCCATTGTGGAGGAAGAGAGTCCAAAAGTTTTGTGACTTGTTCATGGTTTCCCAGCTGGTCATCATACTTCTTAAGGTTGTTTGTCACCATTAGAAATCGATTAACAACATTAGATATCTTTTCATCTTTCATGGCTGCGAAAGAATCAAACCGACTTTGTGCCATTTTGGCGTTGTCTGATTCGAAATCGGCAGAAAACGACATTTTCTTTTAAAATATTAAAATTCACTTTAACACCAAAGACTAAAATTATTATTATTATTTATTTTTTATTTTTTTGAAATGATCAGAGGCTAATTTCGCTGAAATTTCACTAAATTCGCTGACAAATTCGCTGAAATTTCACTAAATTCGCTGACAAGTTCGCTTGTAATTTCTCTCCCAATTTCGCTGGTAATTTCAGCAGCAGTTTCGCCGAGCAATGGCACACATATGCTAGTTTCGCTGGATAGTTTCGCCCGAAACTAGTTGAACTTTCGTTCAGAGAACAATTTGGCAGCAATTTCGCTGGGTTTGGCACACAAACACAATGAACTTTCGTTCAACACATGTACATTCGCTAGGACAAAGAAATCAGATCCAGAACCAAGAACTGTGTAATTTCGCTGAATGATCCCTAGTTTCGCCCAGTGAAACTGTGTAGTTTCGTTGAATGATGCTGTAATTTCGCTGGACGATCTGTAAATTCGTCCGACGTATCTGGACAGCCTTTTTCAGCACGAAATCAGCTCTAACTCATCCAAATCTCAATGGATTTGAGATCTGATGATTCCTATAGCTTCCCACACCAAAATCGAGCAATCCTCAATCAATTTCCATATCCAAAACACTCAGATCAGATGGAAAATGAATGGAACAGTGACTTAGAACTTGAAAACCAAACAAAACTCAAATAATCAAGAGCATAATGGCTCTGATACCATATTGTTGGTCCTCTCGATCGATATAACAGTGCAATTGATTAATAAACACAAACAAATCCCACTAAAAACACAAATATCAATGATATTTGTGTAAAATATAGATCAAACACAATAAAATATTGATGAACAATGATGAACACCTTAAGAACACTCAATAAACCCTTGTTCGATCTGAATTGATTGCTAAAGATATTACAAATGTGAAAATACCCTCAATCAATGGCTCTTCCAAGCTTCACAACACTCTAATAACTCTAGCTATATATAGTCTAATGACAATTAGACTTAATGACAATTAGCCCCCTAGACTATCATTAAAACATGATAATTATGATATTATAATTAAGACACAAACTAGACAAATAAAGATTAAATATATATTTTGTTGACAAAAAATATATATTAACTCTAAAACCCGTGTTCTTTGTATCTTCAACGACTCACTACTAATCTTCATTCTGAACGTGTCGTCTTGACTTTGTGTTGACTTTTGTTGACTTTGTCTGCGTTAATAATATTAGACTATTTTTCAGACCCAACAGTTCCTAAAACATTGCTAATCTTTCGCTATCCTCGTGCTATAATTAAGCTAACTTCTTATAGCTATCCGAATCCTTACCATATTTATCGGTATAGGAGTTCGTGATTTACAATAAATACAAATAATATTTTTGATGTGACGTGGTATCTACGCTTGAATTATATGTCTTCCACCGCTATTAATGTTGTTGTTTTGCCACGTTGACTTGTTGACTTTCTGTTGACTACTTGATGATGTGAAATCAATACAAGTTTGTTAATCTTCCGCAGGAAGTTCTTCTTCCGCAGGACCTTTGTCTTCCTCAAGAACACTTCAGCATTTGTTCTTCAGTGGTTGTGCTTCCGCAGGAGTTCTTGTACTTGTTCTTCAGTAGCAAGCTCTCCTTCAGCAGCTCCACTTGATCTTTGGTCTTGTTCAGCAGTTGTTGTTCTTCCGTAGGAGATCTACGAAAGCACAAACTTCAGTTAGGCTCCTGAGAACATCCACGGAAGAATACTTATTCATCCGCAGTTTGTTCTAACACTTAGTCAATTCTCCTAATTGACCAAGTTTGATGTTTACTGCAATCATTCACATATCAACACATATTATGAGATACATTATAAATTAACGCAGTACAGTATATCATGCAATTCATAAACTCAAAATGTAATCAATGCATTGTATTATATCATCAAATTATAATTACAAAGAGTATTACAATAGTTTGATCTATCATCTAAACCTATACATGAGATCTATACCTAACACACGTACATAAACATGAACATATTATCATTCAACCAAAACAATCCAATAACTGTTTCATACACATACATAAACATGAACATCTTATAAATCTAACAACCAACAACATCATTCAACCAAACATTATCATTCAACCAAAACAATCCAATTATACTTTATCATATAAATTTAACAACCTACAACTACATTCTACCAAAACAACCAAACATTATCTTATAAGTCTAACAACCAACAACATCATTCAACCAAATATTATCATTCAACCAAAACAATTCAATTATACTTTTTATCATATAAATCTAACAACCTACAACTACATTCTACCAAAACAACCAAACATTATCTTATAAATCTAACAACCAACAACATCATTCAACCAAACATTATCATTCAACCAAAACAATCCAATTATACTTTTTATCATATAAATCTAACAACCTACAACTACATTCTACCAAAACAACCAAACATTATCTTATAAATCTAACAACCAACAACATCATTCAACCAAACATTATCATTCAACCAAAACAATCCAATTATACTTTTTATCATATAAATCTAACAACCTACTACTACATTCTACCAAAGAACCAAACATTAAACATTCCATCTAACAACCAACAAAATTCAAACCAAATCTTAAAAAAATATATATATATATAATCAAACCTTAAAAGTTTAACAATGATGGTAGCTAGAACCCTAAAACGTTGTGTGGACTGCCAATCTTGGTGTTGGTGGCTGATATGGCTGCAGTGGTGGCCTCTTTGGACTGCAAAAGGTGCAATGATGGTGGTAGGTAGCTTCAATCTTGATCACCAACATCACTAACACTCTCACCCTGAGTGTCATAGCTGAATTCTTTGAAAGGATCAAAATCTTCAATAGAATCCTCATCACTGTTTATTACCTCAGCCATCAATGCATGGTTCACTTCTTCTTCAGACTCTATATTGATCTTAGTACTTGAAGATACACCTCCATACATGCATTGATTATACTCTCCTTTTTTTTATATCCAAATCAAATGAATTCAACTTGTTGATAACTTCCATGAGTTTGTAGTCAGCAAAATTTCTTTCGTGTTTTAACAACCTAACTTGTGGACTCCACTGTGGAGGAAGAGAGTTCAAAAGTTTTGTGACTTGTTCATGGTTTCCCAGCTGGTCATCATACTTCTTAAGGTTGTTTGTCACCATTAGAAATCGATTAACAACATTAGATATCTTTTCATCTTTCATGGCTGCGAAAGAATCAAACCGACTTTGTGCCATTTTGGCGTTGTCTGATTCGAAATCGGCAGAAAACGACATTTTCTTTTAAAATATTAAAATTCACTTTAACACCAAAGACTAAAATTATTATTATTATTTATTTTTTATTTTTTTGAAATGATCAGAGGCTAATTTCGCTGAAATTTCACTAAATTCGCTGACAAATTCGCTGAAATTTCACTAAATTCGCTGACAAGTTCGCTTGTAATTTCTCTCCCAATTTCGCTGGTAATTTCAGCAGCAGTTTCGCCGAGCAATGGCACACAGATGCTAGTTTCGCTGGATAGTTTCGCCCGAAACTAGTTGAACTTTCGTTCAGAGAACAATTTGGCAGCAATTTCGCTGGGTTTGGCACACAAACACAATGAACTTTCGTTCAACACATGTACATTCGCTAGGACAAAGAAATCAGATCCAGAACCTAGAACTGTGTAATTTCGCTGAATGATCCCTGGTTTCGCCCAGTGAAACTGTGTAGTTTCGTTGAATGATGCTGTAATTTCGCTGGACGATCTGTAAATTCGTCCGACGTATCTGGACAGCCTTTTTCAGCACGAAATCAGCTCTAACTCATCCAAATCTCAATGGATTTGAGATCTGATGATTCCTATAGCTTCCCACACCAAAATCGAGCAATCCTCAATCAATTTCCATATCCAAAACACTCAGATCAGATGGAAAATGAATGGAAGAGTGACTTAGAACTTGAAAACCAAACAAAACTCAAATAATCAAGAGCATAATGGCTCTGATACCATATTGTTGGTCCTCTCGATCGATATAACAGTGCAATTAATTAATAAACACAAACAAATCCCACTAAAAACACAAATATCAATGATATTTGTGTAAAATATAGATCAAACACAATAAAATATTGATGAACAATGATGAACACCTTAAGAACACTCAATAAACCCTTGTTCGATCTGAATTGATTGCTAAAGATATTACAAATGTGAAAATACCCTCAATCAATGGCTCTTCCAAGCTTCACAACACTCTAATAACTCTAGCTATATATAGTCTAATGACAATTAGACTTAATGACAATTAGCCCCCTAGACTATCATTAAAACATGATAATTATGATATTATAATTAAGACACAAACTAGACAAATAAAGATTAAATATATATTTTGTTGACAAAAAATATATATTAACTCTAAAACCCGTGTTCTTTGTATCTTCAACGACTCACTACTAATCTTCATTCTGAACGTGTCGTCTTGACTTTGTGTTGACTTTTGTTGACTTTGTCTGCGTTAATAATATTAGACTATTTTTCAGACCCAACAGTTCCTAAAACATTGCTAATCTTTCGCTATCCTCGTGCTATAATTAAGCTAACTTCTTATAGCTATCCGAATCCTTACCATATTTATCGGTATAGGAGTTCGTGATTTACAATAAATACAAATAATATTTTTGATGTGACGTGGTATCTACGCTTGAATTATATGTCTTCCACCGCTATTAATGTTGTTGTTTTGCCACGTTGACTTGTTGACTTTCTGTTGACTACTTGATGATGTGAAATCAATACAAGTTTGTTAATCTTCCGCAGGAAGTTCTTCTTCCGCAGGACCTTTGTCTTCCTCAAGAACACTTCAGCATTTGTTCTTCAGTGGTTGTGCTTCCGCAGGAGTTCTTGTACTTGTTCTTCAGTAGCAAGCTCTCCTTCAGCAGCTCCACTTGATCTTTGGTCTTGTTCAGCAGTTGTTGTTCTTCCGTAGGAGATCTACGAAAGCACAAACTTCAGTTAGGCTCCTGAGAACATCCACGGAAGAATACTTATTCATCCGCAGTTTGTTCTAACACTTAGTCAATTCTCCTAATTGACCAAGTTTGATGTTTACTGCAATCATTCACATATCAACACATATTATGAGATACATTATAAATTAACGCAGTACAGTATATCATGCAATTCATAAACTCAAAATGTAATCAATGCATTGTATTATATCATCAAATTATAATTACAAAGAGTATTACAATAGTTTGATCTATCATCTAAACCTATACATGAGATCTATACCTAACACACGTACATAAACATGAACATATTATCATTCAACCAAAACAATCCAATAACTGTTTCATACACATACATAAACATGAACATCTTATAAATCTAACAACCAACAACATCATTCAACCAAACATTATCATTCAACCAAAACAATCCAATTATACTTTATCATATAAATTTAACAACCTACAACTACATTCTACCAAAACAACCAAACATTATCTTATAAGTCTAACAACCAACAACATCATTCAACCAAATATTATCATTCAACCAAAACAATTCAATTATACTTTTTATCATATAAATCTAACAACCTACAACTACATTCTACCAAAACAACCAAACATTATCTTATAAATCTAACAACCAACAACATCATTCAACCAAACATTATCATTCAACCAAAACAATCCAATTATACTTTTTATCAGATAAATCTAACAACCTACAACTACATTCTACCAAAACAACCAAACATTATCTTATAAATCTAACAACCAACAACATCATTCAACCAAACATTATCATTCAACCAAAACAATCCAATTATACTTTTTATCATATAAATCTAACAACCTACTACTACATTCTACCAAAGAACCAAACATTAAACATTCCATCTAACAACCAACAAAATTCAAACCAAATCTTAAAAAAATATATATATAATCAAACCTTAAAAGTTTAACAATGATGGTAGCTAGAACCCTAAAACGTTGTGTGGACTGCCAATCTTGGTGTTGGTGGCTGATATGGCTGCGGTGGTGGCCTCTTTGGACTGCAAAAGGTGCAATGATGGTGGTAGGTAGCTTCAATCTTGGGGTAGGAGGGTAACGAGACGAACAAGGAGGTGTGATGGTGGTGGTGGACGGCTTCAACTTGAAGGATTGCAGGCTGTGGTTCGACTGGGTGGTTTAGGGGTGAAATTTGGGTGTTTTGGGTGAAAGAGACGAAGCAGATCGGTTTTGTATGGCAGATATGCGCCTGGACCCTATCGCGACGACATGTCGTTGTCGTAGGGTCTTTTAATTTTTTTTATTTTTATTTTGGCAAATAATTGGGCGGGGTTACGAGCGGGGTCCTGAAACCCTATGGCGACGACATGTCGTCGCCATAGGGTGCATTATTATATTATTGTTATTTATTATTAAAGATATTATTGTATTATTATTATTTATTATTATTAGTATTTAATTATACTTATCATTATGATTGTTGTTATTTATTTATTTATTTATTTATTATTATTATTATTACAATTATTATTATTATTATTGTTTTAATTATTATAAATAAACTTAATTTACTAATGATCATAATTGGATCATAGTTAGCATTTGACGTATGCAATCCACCCTAATCATCATAACCGAACTTATTTTATATTTTTTGACACTCGATGATGATAACTAAGTATAAATGAACTTAATTTACCATTAACTTATCTTTATCTTTCTTTAAAAAATCACATTTAATAAGATTATGTTCCATTTACAAAATAAGTTAAAATAATATTTATTTAAGAAAATAATTTAAACATACACATGGTTAATTAAATAATAATATTTATTATATTATTAATATTATTATTACTTATAATAATAATAATATTATTACTTATAATAACAATAACAATAACATGCACATAAATTAATAATAATAATATTATTATTATTATTATTGTTATTATTATTATTATTAATTATAATTATTACTTTTATTAATATCATATTTAAAAAAATCATAAGACTCTATGGCGACGACATGTCGTCGTCATAGAGTTTTCATAATGGCGGGACTATTTTCCTCCTAGTTATTTCAGGGGGAAAAGAAGAAAAAAAAATATTTTGACCTATGGCGATGACATGTCGTCGCCATAGAGCTAGAAAAGCCAAAAATAAAAATGACCCTATGGCGACGACTGTCGTCATAGGTCGCCCTATAGCGACAACATCGTGTCGTCGCCATAGACCTGGTCGCGATAGGGTTTTTTTCTTATAGTGATACTTGGAGGCATATTATCGAATGCCATTGAAAATATTTTATTTTACAAATGATATATTGTTATTACATTATCTAAAATTTAAAGTAGATATTCTCCGATATATGGATACGAAAAAAGATCAAACGCAATCGTAGGTTTCATCATTTGCCACGAACTGGGATCTACCTAACGAGTGGTGACACAAAAGTACGATTCCGGTAACTGTGTGGTGCCGACCAAACATCACAAGTTACGTTAACACTAGTATTTAAATTTTCAAAAAATGCCATAAAATCGTTTTTTCAATTTTGCCACAATTTTAAACAATAATATCTAAACGTAGAACGACTTATATGCTTGTAACAACGTTAGAGCGTTTCTCGAATCATGCTTATCAATCGATCGTTGTCAAAGTGGTTGAACGACAAACCTTCTTGAATCACAAACTTTGTCATCCTATCGCAAACTCTAGCTACGTCGTAAGAAAATATTTCAGCATCACTATCTAATTCGTTTTTTTTGGAATCCGGGGTTTGTTTCAACGCTTTGCAAATTTTCTTCGTATTGTGTTTCTTCAAAGTGGAGTTTGAATCTTTTCCTAAAAATGTAGCACATACAACGAGCCTTTTGAGACCAGTCATTTATTTCCACCAAGTCCTAATTGCACCAAATTTTTGGGTTCCTATTACGCGGGATATCCCAAACCACGATTGGAGTGGATGAAGAACCTTGAGCAGGAGACGATTGTAAGGCCACCATAATTTAGTAGGTAAATACTAGAGAGTAAAACGAGAGGGATAATTGTAGAGCGAGATAACAAGAGTTTTTTTTTTTGCGATTTTTGCTTTTGATTTTGAGTTTTGGAGTGGTTGGATTAACCAAACCATCAAATATCTATTTATACTTACTTAGGGGGCAAAATGTTATATTTTGGCAAAAAAAAGGTCAAAAACGGCTATGAATCCGATACCCGAAATTCAAAAGTCGAAAAAGTGGCTCCAACGGTAGGAACCGGGTAGTACCCGGTCTGGGTCGGGTCCGGGTACAAATCAAATGAGAGGAAACAGGTAGGAACCGGTGGTATAAACGGGTAGGGACCGAGTATGATACCACTTCATAGGAGTCGGAACCGGTTCAGGGTAGGAACCGTCGGGTTAGGTTATTCAAAATTATGAACCATCAACTTCTTTTTGATTATTTAGTTTGATTGGAATTTCCTTTGAGGACATTCAAAATTCATATAGACCATGCCACATTTAGCTTGATATCTTTAGAAAAGGATCTGAACTCGATCAATCTATTCCACAGAACCTTTTATTACGACTTCTTAGTGGATGAATCCCAACTAAAAATATAGAATTAAGAACATAACCACGACAAGGTTTTATATATTATGGGTCAAAAGAAATGTTGCCACTGTGAAATAAAAGAAAGAACAAAAGCAACAGGGACCATTCAGATTAATTCAAATGATTACATTGAGGAATGAATAGAAGTAATATGACAAATTATTCATGATGTGCCTAATATAAATTGAAAGGAATCTGGACAACAGTTGGTTCATTAGGACAGAACTTTTGTCTGATTTTAAATATTGAGAATTACTAGAAGGTTAGCCGTTAGCATGCACCAATAACAAGTGACCCATCAACAGCAAGATGTTACTCTCGTTCAACAATAGATGATCTAGACAGGCAACAAGATCTACCTCATAGTTGCAGCCAACAAGGGTTCTAGATCAGAAGGCTTTCTCGGTGTAAGGTTCCTCACCGCCATGGCTACAGTCTCCTATGTGATGGTGATCGGAATGTTGACAGTTGTGGTTCACACGACATAAGAATTATATTTGCAAAGACGCAAGGAAATTCAAGAGAGATATTGAAGCATAAGGTTTCATGATTTTGTTTTACGTACTAGGGTATTTAAAACAACCTAAAGAAGGTGTGAAAAGAAGAGGACTTCCCCTAGTATTTAGGATCCTATCTATATCTTATTTATTATTAGTTTCATTAGGGATAAATACCATAAAAAAACATACTTTATGTTTTTCTCATAAAAGTTCATCGTTACGTATTAAATAGTAGAGGGGGTTAGTTGTAATAATAGCAAAGTGAGAGGGTTGTAATAAATAGTTCAATTGTACATATACTGTAGGTTGTTGTATAGAATGGGTAGTTAATGATTTGAGAGTTAATCTCCTTCTTCTTTGTGATTCTTCTTCTTCCTCTATCTTTAGCTCTTAATGTTCTTGATAACCAATTGTGTTCGTAACAATGGTATCAGATCTTCCTTTCCTCTAGACCGTGGGTTAGGGTTGGATTTCTACAGCAACTATTTACAACATCGATCAAGAAACATCGGTGATTCGTATCAGTAGCAATTATTGGTGATTCAACGTGGTGATCTCAATATACGATCAAGAATCGTAACTGAGAAATTAGAGCAACAACAACAAATCTGAGATCAGCAACAAATCAAGATAGCAATCAAGAAATCGTTGAGTTAGCAGCAACTACCGATTAAGATTAGGTGACTACAAAATCAAATTCAATTTAGCAACTACCATGGAATTAACAATGGAAAAGATTATGTCAATATGCCAAGAAGGTCATTATGCATTTCAAATTCTGTTCAATTTGGTTAAAAATTCTAAGGAAATTAGTGAATATTATGCTATATATCTCTTTAGAGATATCTTTATAACATGGCATCATGTGACATCCGTCACTATCAGGTCCGTTGATTGACGTGAAGCTCGTTAACTCTTATTGTGTATTATTTATTCTTGCGCAGTTAATTCATTTCCTACCCCGAATTTTTGTCTCATTTGTCTTACGTGTTAACCTTAATCGTATAATATGGTAATTAAATTAATTACATACAAATCTTTCTGTTAATCGTTATCCATATTATTATGACTAATATTATTATTATTAACATTATAATTGTTATTATTAATACTAAAATTAATATTATTGTTGTATTATTATAATTATTATCATTATTAATGTTATTATTATTATAATTAATAAGTTTAGAGTTTAAATTGTAAATTATCTAAACTTATGGGATTAATTAATCTAACTTCAAGGGTCCTAAGTGTAAATATTAATATAATATATATAATTTAAAACTCTCGGTAACCCTAGTCGCAACCCCCCCCCCCCCGGCCGTGGACCTTCTGCCGAAAAACAACCACCGGACCAACCCCTTTCGCCGCCGTTAGCTGCCGTTGATTGCCGTCGTCTCGTCCGCGTGGTTGTTTCATAGGTACACGATCCATTTAGACTTCGTTTCGTTTATTTTCGCGTTGTTCGGTTTCGTTCTTTCTGTTCGGTTTGCTTCGGGGGATACGGTTTGTATCACGATTGCGTGGGGTGTTTGACGGTGTTGCGGTGGTGTTGTGATGGAGTTGTTGTGTGTGTCGGGACGTGGAACACCACACAGCAGCCTTCGGCTACTGCTGTGTGTGTATATATATGCGACAGTGTGTGTATGTATATAATGTATGTGTGCGTGCGGTGTGTGTGTGTGTAATGTGTGCGCTCGAAGGGGACACAGCAGCCGAAGGCTGCTGTGTATATATGTATCCCGTTTGTATGTATGTATATATGATGTGTGTGTGTCACTATATACATATGTATGGGTATGGGCGTGTATGCATCTTGTGTGTTTGTATGTGTGTTCAACACCGTGTGTGTTTGAGTTAGTGTGTGTGTGAATTGTGTGTGTACTCGGTTTGTATGTATGTATACTCATGTGTGTGTATGTGTGATTGCATGTGTTTGTATTGGGATGTATATATATATTCTGAGTGTGTGTTGGCATGTGTTTTGTGTGTGTTATGTTGTGAGTGTTTTTCTTTTTTTGGTTTTCATCTTTATTTTGTTTTTAGTATTATTATTACACATATTATTATTATAAGTATTATTATTATTACTATCTTTATTATTATTATCATTATTATTATTTCAATTATTATTATTATCATTATTTATATTATAACTATCATTATTATTATTATTACTAATATTCTATAGTGTGTGATGATATATAAATGATATTTAAATATTGAGTACGTGTCGCACGTCGAACTCAAACCGATCCGAAACCAACCGAACGTATCCATTCTCTTTAGACGCGTTTTAAGACTTTGATTACCTTTAATTATAGGTGTTTGATCGTTGGGTTGCTCTAATCTCTAGAAGTCTTCTCGTTTAATTTATTTCCGTATCATTCAATATGAGTTTCGCGACCTCGTTTTCATTTCTATTATTTATAAAACTTAGGGGGAAAAGTGTGCTGACCCTTTTCATGCTGTGAACTAATTTACAATTTGAGACTATTGTATTTACTATTGGTAAGTTGATATCTAGTACATGCATGAGTTGTCTGTGTGGTTCTTTATTCACAACTATTTAACTCCGGTGTTGGAGCCGACGGGCAGGTATTGATAGTACTATTGGGTTGACACCCCCACCCTTGTTTGTTAGTATACTAGTTGGGACTGACAGTGGCCACGGACGAGCCCTAAGGTGAATATGTTCCGATAAGATCTATGTATACGCCGTAGGTTTAGTTGTGATGCTCATGATTACATGTGATATTGCTTGCTTATAACCGTATACACTTATGTCCTACAAAACTATTACATAGCATCAATTTTTGTTTATTATTCAAACCTGCGAACTCACCAACAATATGTTGACCTTTTTGAGCATATCTTTTCAGGTAACAACCATTGAGGATAGCTAGGGATGCTTCCTTAGTGACGACCATAGGAATTGCATTTTAAACTTGTTGGGTGTTTTAGACAATCATGTTTGGATTTTCTTTATTATCCATGTTTTGTTCACTTGCTCCCGGGTTGTGGGATTTACATTTCTTTTGACTGTTTGGCTATATTTGTCGTGGAATTGACTAACCACGACACAAGTCTCCATTTGTGTCGGGTGACGACATGGCACGTTGACCTTACATCATTTAATGCATCTCTATTAATTAACAATGTGTTATGACGATCTCGTCCGTTACATCCTCGTGTTTCCGCTATAAGCGAGGGTGTGATAGATTGGTATCAGAGCCATTGGTTATAGAGAATTAGGCGGATCACTCGACCTAGACTATAACCTAGGAACCTTCATGTAGAATGACTAGGGTTTTGTGTGCATCTGATATTACATGTATGTTCCTCTTATTCTGTTTATCTTTTTCTTTACTATTTGACCTATTTCACCTGAGGAAAAGTACTTATGCTTTTTCTTTATAGGATGTCTTCTGCTGGTCCTTCCGTTCCCCCTGCGTCTCGCGCTGTTCTATCTGATTCTGAATCCAAACCCTAGGAGGTTCTCTTGGACCATATGCTGCATTGGTCATCGGATATTGTCCGACCCCGAGGAGCTTATATCAGAGTAATCTGGTGAGGAAGAGTTGGGCAACTCTGTGGTCCTGGGATTGCCTGCTGTCCGAGCTGCACCGGCTATTCCTGCAGCTCCTGAGGTTCCTATTGCACCGATTGCTCCTGTCGTCCCTGCTGCCCCAGTTGTTCCTGAGGTGCCTGCTATGCCGGCGATCGTGAGGTAAGCCCCCGAGGCGGGACCCTGGGTACCCGGCTACCCTAGAGGGTCGTACCGGTTGAACGGCTTAGGTCCGGTGAGGTTGATGACGGCCAGGAAGAGGGTGTTCTCGGCCAACCGTATTAGGTTCCGGCTGCCAGCTAATGAGGCCAGTCTGTGGGGTGACTACCTCCAGTAGTGACGACGACTAGGATTGATTTACACAACCACTGGTAGTGTTGTAAAAATTGCTAGACGCTAGTCGAGCGGCGAGGTAGGGACTAGAAAGTAACGGGGATTAATCGGGATTAATCCGTTTGAAACTTTTATATATAATTTTCAAATCTTATATATATACACATTTTTATATGTATTTCTACTAAATATGTTAGTTTTAAATATATATATATATATATATATATATATATATATATATATATATATATACATGTATTGCCGGAATTTCGGAGTTTTCGCCGTAATTTTTAGACTTCGCCGGAATCTCGCCGGAATCACGCCAGAATCTGGAAAAAAACGCCGATTATTGGCCGACTAGGGCCGATTAGGGTCGATTAATCCCGATTTTTAACCAATTTCACCGATTAGCGATTATTGTTGCCGATTAGCAAAAAACTAAGCGGGTAGCCTCCGATTACGGATTAGTCGCCGATTAATCGGCCGACTAATCCGATTTTTGCAACACTGAGCACTGTTGAAAAAATGAAAACTTGAGGAGATTTATTTTTGTTATTTCGTATTTAGACTCTGTTAGACTATTGGTACTTGTATGTTTTGGGATATTATTCTTAGTATTTGATCATTGTTTGGGATATTATGAGTTATGAAAATGAAACCTTATATTATTATTATTATGGGATTGTTTGTGATTTTGTCTTGGAAATTATATGGTTTGCATTGATATACTAACCGCACATAGATGACTGAATTGTGATAAACCTTGATATGATTGAAGCTTACGTGTTATATGTGATTGATTAGAAAATGCCGCCCAGAAGAATTACTCGCAGTAACAATCGTGGTGGTGCTGCCCCGAGAGGCAGAGGTAGAGGTAGAGGTGCTGGTGGTAGGGGTGAAGCATCTGGAGGAGGAAATGAAGGTGGTCAGGTTGGCAACAACCATGGAACCGAAAATCCTGACATAGTTGCCATGATTGCGCAGCAGTTAGCTGCGCTCATCCCAACCATAGTGGCACAAGTAAGTGATAACATCATGAACCACGACAATGGGGGTGGCAACAATGGTAATGGAAATAATGGTGGTGATGAAGAGAACGGCGAGAATGGATGTGAAGGCGAGAATGGCAACAACAATGAGAAAGGAGGTGGACTGGGTAACGAGAATGGTAATGGTGACATGAATGGCAATGGTGGTGGTCCGTGCAACGGAAATGAAAATGGACCAAACAATGGTAATGTTAATGGAGGTGGATACGGGATTGGATATGGTGTTGGTGGTAGGAGAGGATGTACGTATAAGGAATTTGTGGCCTATAAACCTAAGGAATTCGATGGCAAAGGAGGAGCAATAGCGTTGACTAGATGGCTTGAGAAGATGGAAGCAGTGATCGACATTAGCGAGTGCCTGGATAGCCAGAAGATCAAGTATGCTACATGTTCACTACAAGGAAAGGCTTTGACTTGGTGGAATACTCAAATTCAAGCGAGAGGTAGGGAGGCAGCGATGCAGATGACTTGGGACGAATTTAAGGCTTTGATCACCGAGAAGTATTGCCCTAATAATGAAATGCAGAAGTTGGAGCATGAATTCTGGAATCATGCTAAGGTGGGAGTTGGGCATGCGGCATACACGGATTGATTTCATAAGCTGGCTAGGCTTGTTTCGCATTTGGTTACCCCAGAGTCAAAGAGGATAGAAAGGTATATTTGGGGATTGGCTCCTCAAATCCGAGCGATGGTAACTGCAGCTGCTCCTCCTACAATTCAAAGTGTGATTCTGAAAGACAGTACCCTAATTGATGAGATGGTGAGAACTGGAGTGTTAGGTAAGGGTGGTGAGAAACGAAGGGAAAATGGAGAATTAAGCAAGCAAACAGGGGGTAGGTTTGATAAGAAAGCGAAGGTGACGAAGAGCTTTGTGGCGGTGAATCAAGGGCGAAAGGACTATGTTGGGCCACATCCTAAGTGTGGTAAGTGCAATTTTCATCATCCGCAAGCGATGCTGTGTCGGGTGTGCGTAAACTGTAGGCGCCTAGGGCATTTTGCGAAGGATTGTAGGGTGGCGCCCAACTTGGTTGCATCGGTAAATGCAGTTAATCCGGCAGGAAACGTCAGGGTTTGTTATGAGTGTAAAAGCCCTGATCATTATCGGAATGTGTGCCCTAGACTGAATCGGGCACCGGGTCAACATGGAAATAATCAAAATCAGGTGATGACGATAGCTGGCAATCAAGGTCAAGGGAATCAAGGGAATGCTGCCATAGGACGTGCGTTCGAGATAAGAGCAAATGACGCTCGTCAGGACCCGAATGTTGTTACGGGTACGCACCTTCTCAATAATCATTTCGCATCCGTATTATTTGATACCGGGGCAGATAATAACTTTGTTTCCTTTGAATTTGCACCTCTGCTTGGTTTGAACCCTAGTTGTCTAAAGACTTGTTACTCTATAGAAATGACTAATGGTAAGTTTGTGAAAGCTAGTGAGATAATTAGAGGGTGCACCATAACGTTAGAGGACCATGCTTTTGATATAGACTTGATACTTTTTGAATTGGGAAGTTTCGACGTAGTAGTGGGTGGAATGGATTGGTTATCAAAATGTGGAGCCGAAATTGTCTACCGAGAAAAAGTGGTTCGAATCCCTATGTCTAGCTCAGGATACAAGGAGAACGACCAGGAAAGAACTTAAAGCTTATCTCTTGTATGAAGACTCGGCGATGCCTGCAGAAGCAATGCTACACCTTTTTAGCGCACGTTGTGGAAAAGAAAGCAGAGGAAGGGAAACTGGAGAATATTTCGGTGGTGCGAGACTTTCCGGAGGTATTTCCTGACGACTTGTCCGGTTTGCCTCCTCGACAGGTGGAATTCCATATAGATTTGATACCTGGAGCAACACCCGTAGCAAAGACGCCATATCGATTAGCACCATCAGAAATGCAGGAACTATCGAGCCAATTGCAAGAATTGTTGGATAAGGGTTTTATCCGACCCAGGCATTCACCATGAGAAGCACCGATATTATTCGTCAAGAAGAAAGAAAGATAGATCGTTCCGAATGTGCAACGATTAAACGAGCCAAGCTCGAACTCCAATAAGTTTAACGAGTCACATAACGAAAAAATGTCACGCTAAAAATAAGGTATGAAAAATGTTTTAAGTTTTGAAGTCTGAATTTACTCAAATATAATAATTGAAGTGACTTTAATGTATATACAAATGTTAAAAGGTTATTACATGAATAAACAAAAAGTATGTTGTTTTTTAATTTGCAAAAATTATTAAGGAACTTTTGTAAAACAAAATAGAAACAGTTGGTTTTCTACACACAAATTTGTATAGAAACTTTTGTGAGAAAATTAAAAGTATATTGGGTTTTTATAGTAAGTCTTTTTTAATATTATTATTCTAAATTTGTTAGTTATTTTTTATAATTATTATTGTTATTATTATTATTATTTAGGTTATTTCACCAAAAACACACCCACCGGATTCTCCAATACGCTTCATTAAGCATGACACTGTTTGGAAACAAAACGCACAACAAATCTTCAAGATGCTCGAAAGCATTGAAAGATAAGTACAACCACAAAATGGAACAGATTATGCATTCAGAGTTAGATACTACCCGCTTTTGTTTTGAGAAACGCAAGTACTAGTTGTCAACATCGAGCTTGGAACTCCAGAAATCTAGTTGAGCAGCTACGCAATCTGAACCAGTGGAACCGTATGAACTAAACTTATTGACTGAATTTTCTACACCAAGATAATCATAAACGCAGTCATCAAAGACCTTGTTAATGCTACGTAATTCATCAAGACTCAGGTCCTGAAGCTGACAGTTTTTGTAAACACACAAGGCAACTGCCCTTCCAACGATATCATGCGAAGTCCTGAAAGGTATACCCTGCACAAAATTATTACTTGTTAGCCGTTATATGAACATATGTTCATATGGGAATCATCATATAATTAGGAACCAAAGGAACCACTTTTTGTCCCTTGATTCATATCTTAAAACATGGTTGGTGTCTACCTCTACAGATGCAATCAGAACCAAATTTAAGTCCTTTTAGCTAGTCAGATATAGTGGGAGAGAGAAGCAGAATGGTTACATAACCGCTTTAGATACATGTGTTTATGGAAAACTCGAAGTTTTCTACTCAAAATTGGTTCTATAATGAAAGGCCTCCACGTTTTCATATGTGTTTATATGCATGTATTGTACATATGTAACTTGTCATTTTGGCTTTTTTCCAAAATTAAATGAGAATTTTAAACATGTATCTACTTGCCTTGTGAACAAGATAATCTGCAAGTGTAGTGGCATCAAGATGACCAGCTGGTAAAGACTTTTGTATTCTGTCCTGATTATAGGTGATGTTCTGTGCAAACTCAGCTGACACTTCTAGCATTCCTATAATCGTTTTAACACTGTCAGCTACAGGTTCTTTGTCTACCTGTAAATGAACCAGAAAAATGTTAGATTCAAATTCA
Organism: Flaveria sonorensis; assembly: GCA_025506505.1. NCBI lineage: Eukaryota > Viridiplantae > Streptophyta > Magnoliopsida > Asterales > Asteraceae > Flaveria > Flaveria sonorensis. Next base: position 24,105,431 of record CM046439.1, on the reverse strand, counting down.
ACCAAAAAGACATTATTTCATAGTCAAAATTACCTGTCCTGGGTTAATGATTAATGTATTCTCAAAAGCACAATGTTCATAGGATAAGACCCAGAATGATTACGAATGAAATGAACGAAATATAAAACAAACATATAAAAAGATGGATTAGTTAGTGTCTACGAGGTCGGTCGGCTTTCCCTAGTTGGAGATACGAAATCAATTTACTATGTAGCATAACAGAACTACAATCTTAAAGCCCTATTTATACTAGAATATATCCTAGTCCTAATGTTTGTGGGACGAGTAACTCGAATCACGAGACTTATCCCTAGTTAAATACTCAAGATAATAATAAAATAATATTAAGCCTATCTAATAATTTTAAGACTTTATCTTATAACTAAAATACTGCTGATCGTTGTCCATAAAAATAATAATGACTAATAACAATTCAGGATCTTATCATCCTACTTCATAGCAGGCGGCACTTCTTTCCACAGCAAATGAAAAATGACAACTTTCATCTCAAACAAGTTAGTAGACCCGTCTGACCTGGCACATCTTGTAACCTCTAGTGCAAAGTATCTTGAAGAAAAAATGCATAGTACCTGAATACCGTGGTTGTGAGCGAGTTGAAGTTTAACCAGGTCTCCCACGACTCTAGCAGACTTCCCACGAACAAGTTCCATAGGGTCAGGATTTTTCTTCTGAGGCATTATACTGCTACCAGTTGAAACAGAATCACTTGGCGTAATAAACCCAAATTCCTCTGATGCCCACAATACCCATTCTTCACCAAGACGAGAGAGATGTATGGCCGTAATGGAATTAGCAGAAAGAAATTCCAAAACAAAAGCAAGATCCGAAACCATCGCTTCCATGCTATTTTGACAACATATCTCAGCAATTATTCAACAAAAAACATTATAATGACAAGTTTGTGTCCAGTGTTGTAAAAATCGGCCTAGGCAGCCGATTAATCGGGGATTAATCGGTAGTTGGCCCATTACCTTGTTGATTTCAGCTAATCGGTACAAAAAATCGGTAGTTGGTCCTAGGCGGCATTAATCGGCACTAATCGGCAGTAATCTGACACTAATCGGTAGTAATCGGAGGAATTTTCCTAGGCGGTCAAAATCGGTCAACGCATATATTTGTGCCTTTTTACTTATAATTCTGACCCATTTACTCAATTTTAAACCTTGCCGACATTGACAACACATCGATCAACCCCTAAAAGTAGACCTCCGTCTGCGACCATCCTCCTTAACTTATAAATCTGACCCATCTACTCAATTTTAAACTATCTGATCATTGAAGTATTTGAACTACTAGGTTTTGAACAATTTGATCTTTGAAGTACTTGATTGTTATTTTTATTTTTAAATACTTATGTTTAAAGTATACTAATCTTAACTATATATATAATTTATAAAAATTACATATAAAATCTCCAAAACGATTAATCCCGATTAATCCCTAGTCGGTACCTCGCCGCCCGACTAGCGCCTAGCGATTTTTACAACATTGTTTGTGTCATACCTGTTCCTCACTATATTTAACCTAACCCTGCAATCTAGTAGACGCTCGGCATCACGTTCAAGCTACACAACCATGATTTGGTTAAGTTTTCTGAAGAAAGATGAATATTCTTCTTAATGCTGTGTTGATACATATTCAAACCTGTTCAACGAATGCTAAAAGATGATGTTGAAGAAGAACTGGCTGTGCCCTCTGCAAATGTGTATAACCTGGAACAATAATTCCAGTATTCTTCCTAGCCAGCCTCACCAAAGCAACCTTCAGAACACCAAGAATTGTCATCAAAAGTCATAACATATCACATCCGCCTTGTTTATGTGGATCAACAAAACAATTAATATATATGGTGCCATAATATTTACCCCAACAAGAATGCCCTCAATCAATTTCATTTCAGATTCAGATGATATTATTTATTGTGATTCACATAAGCATAACTACATTTACCAACATATGAATAATCGGGTTTTTGCAAAAAAGGAAGCATGAAAGTATAAATAGACACACAAGAATATTTGTGACCAGGGGAAGTTAAAAACCTGAAGATGTTTAATATGTGAAACAATTGTATCAATAGCATCGTAACACCAAAGATGAAAATCAGTAGAAACTTGACCATTTTGACTCCTAGCTGTGTGAAGACTCTTGGCAGATTCTTCATCTTGAATCCACACAAACTCTCCCCTTTCAATTTGTTTCTCTGTCTGATGTAGACCTTCAAGAACACTGTCCCTATCTACAAGGGAACTGGAGTCAACATGATGACCAGATGGTAAAGCCTTCTGTATTTTATCCTGATTATAGGTGATGTTCTGTGCAACGTCTGCTGAAATTTTGAGCATTCCTACAATTGTTTCTACACTATCAAATACAGGTTCTTTGTCTTCCTGAAATGAATCCGAATACCATTTATCACAAGGTTAATCATAAAGTAGTAATTTGACCTTCATTATTGGGATTAATGATTGCATTGCACCCAGCTATGTTTTTCAAACGCAGAATGGTCATAGTAGGCGGCAATATTATCATTGTTTCCTGAAACTACGTGCTTTTTTCTTTTTCATTTTGTATCATGATGGTGTTTGGATGTGTTTTGAAACTAAATATTTAAATTGAATGACTAAATTAACATAATCGATAGTAACTGTTTGATGTTGTAATAATAAGAAAATCAACAGTTTGCGAAGATTCTAATTATCTGAGTCACAAATGCAAAATTTGACCAAAAAGGGCATTCTTATATATTTCAATGTATCTAAATTTTTTATAAGAGTACTCATTTTTATATCAAATGTAAAAATATTCCAAAAATTATTTAATAACAACAATTTAACAAAAACTATCATCTTTAATTCTTATAATTGAATCTTTTTTTTGTTCACAGTATAATCTTCTAACAAAAAATGCAGATGAAAATGTACTTAAAAATAGTAAAAAAATAGGTGGACATATAAAACAAGTACTTCATAAACTTTATAAAAAATGAGTTTTCTTTTCTTTTGAGGTGGTACAAAACTCAAACAAAACTGGTTATAACCCAATCATATTCAAAATGGAACATCAAAAACCAATTATTGTGACTTCATAGTTCATACAGCAATAGTAAGATAATCAGTTCCATATAACCATCCAAACCCCATGTCTTTCCACAACAAAAGTGAAACTGAGACACCTTTCAGAGGATAAGCTGAAAATGCATGTATATCAGTGTTGTAAGCAATTCACTTAAGATTCACTTTTCAAAAGTGCAAAGGATCTAGAAGGAATGCATAATACCTGCAAATCACGGTTATAAGTAAGTGGAAGACCCTTGCACAGAACTTGAAGTGTGACCAAATCTCCTACAAGCCTAGCAGAATTCCCACGAACAGCCTCCAAACTGAAACCAGAATCCTCCGATGCCCACAATCCCCATTCTTCACCAAGCCAGGAAAGATGCAAACCCATAATAGCATTACCAGAAAGAAGTTCCAAAATAAAATCACGGTCTGAAACCGCATCCATGCTATTTTGATTAAAGCCACCAGCGATTATTCAACCAAACAAACAAAAAGATACTGTAATGACAAAGTTTATTGTGCTATACCTGTTCCTCATTGGAGCAGTAAAACCAAGGGCATCAGATGTCATGAACCTATCTATTGGCAGGCCAGTACCAGCCAATGCACAGGCACCTAAAGGGCAGAAATTCAGCCTAACTCTGCAATCTAGCAGACGCCTAGCATCAAGTTCAAGCTACACAAAAGTAATTTGCTTAAGTTTTCTGCAAAAAGATATATTTTCTCATGGTTGATGCATGTTCAAACCTGTTCAACATATGCTAGGAGATGAGTGTGCAGAAGAACTGGTTCTGCCTTTGGCAAATGTGCATAACCAGGAACAGTCACTCCAATATTCTTCTTAGCAAGCCTCACCAAAGCAACCTTCAGACCACAAAGAACTATTATTTGGTAAATAACTTCCTTTATATCAATCAAACTACCACAAAAAGCTATATGAGAATAACCTATGGACTTTAAACATAAGCAAATATCAGGGGAAGTAAACAACCTGAAGTTGTTTAATATGTGAAACAATTGTATCAATAGCATCGCGACACCACAAGCGAAAATCTGTTAAAACTTGATCGTTTCTACTCCTAGCCGTATGAAGCTTCTTGGCAGGTTCTCCAATTAAATCAGTAAGGGCTGCTTCAATGTTCATGTGTACATCCTCTCTGTCAGTCCTCCACACAAACTCTCCCCTTTCAATTTGTTTCTCTATCTGATCAAGACCTTTAATAATACTGTCCCTATCGCTCAAAGTCATCAATCCCTAGGTAAAGATATGTCATTAATACAACAAGAAGTACATATTCCAAAACAAAAATTGAAAGGGGTTATGCTAAATGTACCCCACTGTTAAACGGGAGGTTCAAAGTTAAACAGAATTAATTATTTTGTTAAGCCCGAATATTAAGAATCCAAACTATTATCCATTGGGAAATAGGAATCCATACTAGCGATTTGACCAATGAAACTCCCCTTTCCAAGGGCAATCCAGGTAGCATACTCATCAAATATTTACACTTGCTTTCAACTTACTTTTGCTCACAATGACGATTATGAAGAAAATAGAAAAACGTACATGTAAAATCGACTGGAAATTAAGTGTGAATCAAGTGCAAATCTATGATGATTATGTTACCTAGATATTTGTTTGTTCGCAACTAAAGTAAAAGTTAGAAGTGTCGATGCACAAATTCAAATAATCGGCCAACAGGTCACTTATCAATAAGAAATGTGCATTTTTAGGCTGAGGCATTGGAAAACTTGGGATACTTTTCAGCAAATATGTAGCATCCGCAGAAGCCACATTTTAGGGAACTGAAAAAATAAAGGGAAGATATATTATACTTGATTGGCGAGCATGGAAGCATGAGCACGGCTGCCTATAATGTCCTGTTTGTAAAGAGCTTTGTCAAAAGAAATGGACTCAGTGAACCTCTCAACGGCGTCTGTGACTCCTCCCTCGAACCTCCCTCCCCATAACTTTGCTTCTTTCGCCATGTTCGGCTGTTGCACAGCGCAGCAGGTCACCGCTGCTGCCAGATGTTGTTTGGTTTGTGAATTTAGTGGGCACCGGAAGGGATGATTGAAAAGTTGAAGACGATTGATTGATGATGAATTAGGGTTTTGAGTGGTGAGCACAGCGGCGGAGGACGATGATGATTGTGGAAAAGTGAAGAGCATTGATTCCATGCTGCCAGCTGCCAGCTGCGTTTCCCACTCAGCTTAAAAAGAACAAACTCTTTAAAATGCCTTGCACAATAGAGCTATCCTTGTTTTCAAAGTTTCATGGTTAGAGATTTTTTTTAAATGATATCCTTAGTTCAATTTTTTAAAACTAGTTACTCATGATATGTAAATAAAAGTAGGATTATAGATTCAAGTTTTACTAGTAAAATGTTTAGAGTTAAAGCAAAGGGTTTTTTTCAGTAATGAGTTTCTTTTTGAGAAGGTTAGAGGTACCGTCCCGGCTGAAAAACGGATAGTTGAGCCCGATTAAAATAACACATATATTTCGAAGCAGGATCGTACATTTACCGTTAAAAAATGATGTAGTTTAAAAAGTTATTTATCAAAATAATATAGATTGAAAATTATTTATCAAAATAATGTAGTTTTTATTTTCTTTTTAATTTTCTGCTTATTTTTAACTAATCTATTATTTTTGTGTTTTTTCTTTCTATTTCTTTATTTCTAACTATTCTATTGTTATTCTTTCTCGTTTTATTTTTTTCAAAAAAAATTGGCATATATATTTAACTAATGTTTAGGAAATAAAAACATAAAAAATTCATTGGCTTTCTTTTTTATTTTCTTGCGATATATTTCAACTAAAAGAAATAAAAAACACATAAAAGCATTACCACTTGAAAATTTCAATATCAACACACGAACAAAATGCTAAATAAAGCTGGTCTGCTAGAAGTTTTAATATTAAACACAATAAAATATCAAATAAGTTGGTCCGCTAATGGTTTCAATCTCCAATACATACTAAAAGAAAAATATAAAAACAACTCGACTTACTTAGACATCCATTTTTAGGCTTACAGGAACATCTTGCTCGATTATGACCAAGTTGTCTGCAAATGCCACAATGATTAGCCTTTTTCCCCTCGATTAGGCAGGCACTTAGACGCATGAATAAAATTCCAGGCGCATGGGAACTATGTTAGGCGCACGGGCAGTTGTAAATTCGAAGTACACTATTTGTTAGGCCTAATCATCATTTTAACATGTTCCTAACCCAAATCTAACATACTAAGCACCTAAAACAAGCATATAAACATGAAACACAACAAATCATACACAAACATACATTCACCCGTATAAACAGAGTATAAACATACGATCAGAACATGCTGAAAGTTGTAAAATGAAAGTTACATGCATTTTCAGCCCCAAAACAAGTATAAAACATAAAAACCAGGGATCTAGAACTCACCTATTGCAGCCTTCAAGCAAAACTCCACCAAACTCGAGGGCACAAAGAGTTCAAACGCCTAAACACACCAAAACACACAACCGAACACAAAAGAACACATAAGAATCGGTCCCGAAGCTGAAAACTCAGCTGAAACTGAACAAAAATGCAAGTAAACACTCACCTTCACCAATTCTTCAGTTCCTCTCTCTAGAAACCAATGAACACAAAATTCTTCTTTCTTCTTTCTTGTTTCAGCTGAAAGTAGTGTAGAGGAGGTGGTGTAAGGGCGGCCATACCCCTTTTAAACATAAAGTAATAATGTTTTGTCCTTTTGTACACTTTAGCCCCTCCACTTATGCAAATTCTCCTTTCTTTCATTATTCTTTTCTTAATAAATTTTCGGGTGTTACACATCATCCGACTTTTCAGCAAATTTTGCTAAATTGTCTTTTGTGTTAAGTATGGTGCACCTGCTGCCAAAGGACCTAAGAAAGCCAATGAATGGTGGCCTCTTGTTCCATAGCTCATAGGGGGTCTTTCCATGGGGCTTAACAATGAGAACCCTGTTTTGCACATAACATGTAATGCTGACTGCCTCTGCCCAGAAAGTTAGAGGCAGCTTTGAATCGGCTAACATAGTTCTTGTAGCCTCAATAAGTGTCATGTTCCTCCTCTCAGCAACACCATTTTGTTGAGGTGTTCTAGGAGCAATGTATTATCTGGCAATCCCTTTTGAGTTAAAGAATGAGTCAAAAACTTAATTCTTAAACTCAGTCTCTTGATCACTTCTAATGATTTTTACCTTGTGATCCTTCTGATTTTCAATTTTAAGAATAAAAGATTTTAAAGTTTCAGTAGTTTCATATTTAGTTCTTAAAAAGAAAACCCATGTAAATCTTATAAAATCATCAACAATCACAAGGCAATATGATTTTCTTCCAATACTCGTTATATTTGTGGGACGAAAAAGATCCATGTGCAATAAGTGTAATAGGGTGGTGATGGAGTTAACCTCTTTGGATTTGTGAGTGACCTTGTGTTGCTTCCCTTTCAGACAAGCAATACAATTATCTTTACAAAAAAACTCCTTTTTAGGCACACCATGTACCAAATTATTTTTGACCAATTTATTTATGGTTTTAAAATTAACATGGCACATTCTTTTATGCCAAAGTGTTGACTCATCATCATTAGCTTTGGAAATAAAACATGATACTTCACCCAGTGGGGAAGCATTGTTCATATCCAGCTTGTACATATCCCCTTTCCTGGGAGATCTAAGAAGCACCAATTCCTGAGGAATTATCATCCGGGGTTTGAGGATAATGCACTCATGCTCTGTGAAAAGCATATGGTGCTTTTGATCACAGAATTAAGAAACACATAAAAGATTATGTTCAAGCTGTTTGACAAAATTTACTTTGTTAACTTTTAACTTACCATTGGATACACTACCTCTACCAGAAATGTATCCTTTGGCTTCACCTCTAAACTGAACAGGACCTCCATCAAAAAGTTCAAATTGTTGTAGGAGAGATCTGTTCCCTGTCATGTGCCTGGAGCATCCACTGTCCACAATTCATATATTTCCATTCTTGTCATGTGGGTGTCCCTACACAAAAGGTGAAAAGATTAGTTACTATTGGAAACCCAAGCCTTGTTGGTCTTGGGCTCTTCCAATGTAGATGATATAATTGAACCAAAATGTATGCATGGGGGTTCAATTACGGTTTGTGAAGAAGAGGCTTGGGCTGCAGCATCTTTTCTGATCTTCTATTCCATCCTCTGGTTGATCAGTGTAGATGATCTTGATAAGGCTTGAGCAACATGACTTGCTTCCGAGGCTTCTTTCTTCTCGAAAGACGTTTTCACCACCTTTTCTTCCAAAGCAGTCTTCTTCTTGAAAGGTTTCAAAGGATTATTTTTGTTTCTTTGTTTGTTTTTTAGCTTGTCTTTCGAAGCTATTTTCCTTTCGGAAGAATGGGTTTCTTCCGAAAGTAACTTGGCTTCAGAAACAAGCTTTCCTTTCCTTAACACTTGGACCATATGGTAAGGTCCAAATGTGAAACTATCCTTGACTCTTTCTTTCTTAACATTGGTTGCATAATGTGTGCTTGCTGGATTGTAGTAACAATCTTTAGCCATGTGGTTATGTAGACCACAGATTATGCATTGCATGAGGGTCGTTGTTTCTTGCACTTCTTTTCTTCTTCAACAGCCTTTCCCTCAATTTTTGATCCTTCAGCTGGATAGGAGTGCTGGTACTACACCCTTTTCCCGAATCAAAACGTCCAACCACTTGGAATCCAGCTGATATGAATACACCCTTTTACCTTGAGTCTATCTTCAACTTAGTCTCAGCCACCTTCTTGGCAGTTTTTCTTGCTGCCCTAATTTTGTTCTTTCTGACTTTGGTGGTTAGGGGTTGATCAACAGCTGTGGGTATGAGGTTTTCTACCTTATCCTTCCCTAAGGTGGTCACTATTATTGCATCATTCATCTGCTAATTGGGTTGTGGGTTAGCAGTTGAAACCTCTTGCTCATCAGTACCATATCTTGGCTGTCTAACAGACACATAAGAGTGTGGTGGAGCAATTTCATTAGTTCCCAACCTACTTTTGTTTTGATAACACACCTTTGAGTGGGAGGATGATGTAATGATGGTGTTGAAGTTATGCTCTTAAATGATATACTTCTTTGCCTTAGCCTTAGCTATTACTAGCTGGGCTTGAGCCTTAGTCAACTTGGATATTAAATCTTTTATTTAAGCCCTATAGTTGGAATGTTCATGTTTTAAAAAGGACACAGTTTTCTCTAACTCTTTAATTTTGAGTTTGTAGTCAGATTCTGCTATCTTAAAATCAGATTTTAATATGTTTAAGGACTCAATGTCAGATTTAATCTCCATGTTGTAGTTCTGATACAACTAAACCTTAGCAATACAGGCTGGAGTACAGAGATGTTCATATACCTTATCGTCTTCAGTTCCAGCCATGAAAGCTTGAGCAGGGGTGACATCTTGCACCATGAAGCTCCAATCAACTTCTTGAGCAACAGCTGCAGTCTATTGTTTAGTAGGTTTGGCTGCAGCTTTTGGGGTAACAGGATGTTAAGAGGCTTGAGCTGCTTCAGGATTAGATCTAGGAGCCTTGTATTCCCTTGCAAAGTGACCAAGCTGGTTGCACTTGAAGTACTTGGCCTTTGACTTTTCAAACCCAAATTTATTGTTGGTTGGGTTCTAAGGGAATTGCCTTCTAATTCTTTTAAAGAACTTCTTTGCTCTGTAGGTCAGAAGAGCCATCTGCTGGACAATGTCCGTATACTCAACATCATCTGGGCTAAAACACTCTAGATCAGCAAAGCAGAATTGAAAATCTCTAGAGTGCTCACTCCTTGAAACAAAAGCACAACAATCCTAAAAAGGATTTTGTTGAGCCTGTTGAGACCTGGGTGTCTTAGGGAATGTGATGTATGACCCAGAAGAGGATGATGGCTATTGGGGGTAGTTTAGGTACAATTAGGTCTGGGGAGTTCTTGAATCTTCAGCAACATGTAAAGCATTGCTAACAGGAAGGTTTGAGGTTCTGTTCATCTGATGGCCTTTCTGAGTTTCCATCTCCATAGGGTATCCATCAAGGATTCCATATAGTTCAGTCATGGTGAGAGTGTTGAGATTCTCAGTTCTCTTGATTGAGACACAGTAGAAAGTCCACTCATGAGGAAGTGCACTCATGAATTTTCTCACTATGTCTCTCTTCTCAAGAACCACTCCCATAGACTGAAGAAAGGTGATCAAGTCCATGTACCTAAAGTATTGTTGGCTCAAGGTCTCACCAACAATGTATGTGAAGTTCTCAAACTTTTGCTAATAGGAAGGTTTGAGGTTCTGCTCATCTGATGGCCTTTCTGAGTTTCCATCTCCAAAGGGTATTCAAAGACCCGTCAGGTTTAGGATATAACAAGGTCAACCCACTTTACAATGATAATTATATTCCTTTACCTGACTCAATGACCAACAAACAGGATGAATCTCCTAACACTCATGAAAAGACTGATGATTCCAAACAATCATCATCATCATCATCATCATAATCACCATTAACATCAAAATCACCTTTCATAAAATTTGTTAAAAGTTCAGTATCACCACAAATCAAATCAACTGACTTTTATCAAGGAGAGAATAATGAATTTGATGAACAAACAACAGATGATCATGAGGTTAATTTATTGGATGATGAGCCAATTCAACCAATTACTAAAACTCAAAAGGTTTCAAGTGTGTTATTGTACCAACCAAACAAACAAAGTAGACTCAAGGGCTTGATATCTGCTCTGGTGGAAGAAAAGCTGGATCTTTCACTGCCTCTCTAACAAACAAAAGGAAAGGCAAAGCTCCCGTTTAGCAAAAACAAGATAGATGAAGAGGTATATGTTGCCCAACCACCGGGGTTTGAAGATCCAGAATTCCATCATAGAGTCTACAAGTTAGATAAAGCTCTGTATGGTCTTCATCAAGCACCCAGGAAGTGGTATGAAACGTTATCAAAGTTTCTACTACAGAATGGATACACCCGTGGGAAAATTGACCAAACATTGTTCTTAAAAAGAAAAGAACAAGTCTTGTTAGTAGTGCAAGTCTATGTGGATGACATAATCTTTGGATCCACAAACACACATCTTTGCAAAGAGTTTGAAACTCTTATGCAATCAAAATTCCAGATATTGAAGAAATACAACATGTCTGATTGCACATCCAGTAAAACACCATTTGCAACTGGATTAAAGTTTGGACCCGATCCAGAAGGAAAATCAGTGGACCAGAAACTTTATAGATCCATGATAGGTTCCCTGATGTACCTAACAGCAAGCAGACCAGACATCATGTATGCAGTCTACATGTGTGCAAGATATCAAGCAGATCCCAAAGAATCACACATCAATGCAGTAAAGAGAATCTTTAGATACTTGAAAGGCAAACCAGCTCTTGGTTTGTGGTATCCTAAAGATGGATATTTCTCTTTATATACATACACAGACAGTGATTATGGTGGATGCAATCAAAACAAAAATTCCAATACTGGAGGTTGTCAGTTTCTTGGATCAAGATTAATCTCCTGGCAGTGCAAGAAACAAAAAAAATGTCTCTGTGTCAACAGCTGAAGTAGAATACATAGCTGCTTCTGCATGCTGTTCTCAAGTGCTTTGGATTCAAAACAAATGCTTGACTATGGCTTTAATTTTCTTCAAACACCCATACACATTGACAATTCTGCTGCCATGTTTATCACTGACAATCCTGTTCAACATTCAAAAACAAAACACATAGAGATCAGATATCACTTTCTAAGAGATTGCTCAGAAAAGGGTCTGATTCAGTTGGTAAAAGTCCATACAGACAATCAATTGGCTAACCTATTTACTAAACCATTTGATTAAACAAGATTTGAATTTTTGGTTCAGTCACTTGGTATGATCAACTTTGAATCAGACAAGTAATGTTGTAACACTCGAAAATTTGCTAAAAAGAAAAGAAAAGAAAAGTATAAAGAAAAAAAGGAGAATTTGCATAAGTGGAGGGGCTAAAGTTATATAAAGGACAAAACCTTATTATTTTATGTTTAAAAGAAGCATGGCCTCCCACTACATCTGCATTTCACCTCCTCTCGGTTGCAAAGAAGAGAAAAAGAAGTAGAACAGGGTTTTCATCGATTCTAGTGAGAAAAACCTTCGAAGGTGAGTGTTTTCTTGCGTTTTTGTTCGGTTTCAGCTGAGTTTTCAGCTTTGGAACCGATTCTTATGTGTTCTTTATGTTCAGTTCTGCGTTTTTGGTGTGTTTAGGTGTTTGAACTCCAAGTGCTTCCGAGTTTGGAGGAGTTTTGCTCGAAAGCTACTGCAGGTGAGTTCTAGATCCCCGGTTTCTATTTCTAAACTTGTTTTCGGGGCTGAAATGCATATAAAAAATGATTTACAAATTATGTGTATGAAACCGTATGTTTATACTCTGTTTATACGGGTGAATGTATGTTTGTGTATGATTTGTTGTGTTTCGTGTTTATATGCTTGATTTAGGTGTTTGGCATGTTTGATTTGGGTTAGGAACATGTTAAAATGATGATTGGGTCTGAAAAATAGTGTAAATTCGAGTTATCAATTGCTCATGCGCCTAACATAGTGTTCATACGCCTAAAATTTTGCCTATAGAACTTAAGTGTTGATCATGCGCCCAAACAGTATCCCATGCGCCCATAGCTCAGGCCCCTAAGTGCTCATACGCCTAAGTAAGGCTCATGCGCCCAAGTAGTATTCCCAGAAGATTTACCAGGTGTGCCACCGGACCGTGAGATCGAGTTTCAGATCGATTTGATACCCGGTGCTTAGCCCGTTGCCAAGACACCGTACCGATTGGCTCCATATGAGATGAAGGAACTGATGGTTCAGTTGCAAGAGTTGCTGGACAAAGGGTTAATTCGACCGAGTATCTCTCCTTAGGGTGCTCCTGTCTTATTTGTGAAGAAGAAGGACGGTAGTATGAGAATGTGTATTGACTACCGTGAGTTGAACAAGTTGACGGTGAAGAACCGATATCCGCTACCGAGAATAGATGACTTGTTTGATCAGCTCCAAGGTGCCAGTTGGTTCTCTAGAATAGATCTCCGATCTGGCTACCATCAATTGAAGGTGAAGGAGTAGAATATCCCCAAAATAGCTTTTCGCACGCGTTATGGACACTATGAGTTTCTCGTTATGTCCTTTGGTCTAACTAACGCGCCAGCTACTTTCATGGATTTGATGAATCGGGTGTGTCGGTCGATGTTGGATAAACCAATGATTGTGTTTATAGATGATATTCTGATTTACTTGAAGAGCAAAGAAGAACATGCCGGTCATATTCGTGAAGTATTGGAGACACTCAGAAGAGAGAAGCTGTACGCTAAGTTCTCCAAGTGTGCTTTCTGGTTGCATGAAGTTTAGTTTTTGGGTCACGTGGTAAATTTCGAAGGGATCATGGTAGACCCGGAAAAGGTTGAGGCGCTGACACCATGGAAGTCTCCAAAGACGCCATCCGAGATCCGCAATTTCTTGGGTTTGGCGGGCTACTACAGGAGGTTCATCCAAGACTTTTCCAAGATAGCCTTACCATTGATCAAGTTGACCCTTAAGGACGTGAAGTTTGTATGGGGCCTGGAACAGGAGAATGCTTTTAAAGAGTTAAAGGCAAGACTGATTCAAGCTCCTGTCCTGGCGTTACCCGAAGGGAGCGAAGACTTAGTGGTTTATTCGGATGCTTCTTATTCAGGGTTGGGTTGCATGTTGATGCAACAAGGAAGAGTAATACACTATGCGTCCTGACAGTTGAAAATCCATGAGGTTAATTACCCTACTCATGACTTGGAGCTAGCAGCTATGGTCTTTTCATTGAAGATTTGGAGGCGCTACTTGTACGGGACGAAGTGCACTATCTTCACCAACCATGAAAGCTTGAAATACTTCTTTGAGCAGAAGGACCTCAATATGAGGCAAAGGAGGTGGTTAGAGTTAATCAAGGATTATGATTGTGAGATCCATTATCATCCAGGCAAGGCCAACGTAGTGGCGGATGCGCTTAGCTGAAAAGAGAGATCCAAGCCAATCCGGGTGAAAGCTTACCAATTGGTGATGACCTTCGATGTGATGACACAGGTCAAGGGGTTCCAAGATGAGGCATTGAAAGAAGATCGTCTCAACTCTGAAAGGATGAGAGGTCTAGTCGCGGAGTTGGGTGAGAATACCCTCGGAGTTAGAACCCGCTTTTGGCGGATGTGGATCTCTTGATATGGAGACCTACGGGGGCGAATCATGGATGAAGCTCATAAGACTTGATACTCCATTCATCCCAGTGCTACCAAGATGTATCATGATATGAAGAAAGATTACTGGTGGCGGGGTATGAAGCGTGATGTGACGAAGTATGTGGGTAAGTGCCTTACTTGCTTGCAAGTGAAGGTAGAGCATCAAAAGCCATATGAGAAGATCCAACCTTTAGATATACCCGAGTGGAAATGGGAGCACATCACCATGGACTTCATTACGAAGTTACCACGTACGGCAAGGGGGTATGATACTATATGGGTGATAGTTGATCGCTTAACGAAGAGTGCACTTTCTACCAATCCAAGAGACATATTCATCTGAGAGGTTGGTGGATCTGTTCATCAAGGAAATTATGACCCATCATGGTGTACCAGTGTCTATAGTGTTGGACCGTGACACTCGGTTTACATCTAAGTTTTAGAAGAGATTCCATGATGCAATGGGTACGAGGTTTCATATCAATACGGCTTACCATCCTCAGACAGATGGTCAGTCGGAGAGAACTATACAGACTTGAGGATATGCTTCGAGCATGCGTCATTGATTTTGGAGGAAGTTGGGACATTGGACAGAAGTGTAGAACGCCCGTATGTTAGGGTAACATTGGACAGAAGGAGTTGGGGAGCGTCGATGTGATTGAGGCTACGACTGAAAAGCTAGAAAAGATCAAGGCCTTTATGAAGGTGGCAAAAGATAGGCAAAAGTCATATGCTGATAAGAGGCGTAGGCCGATTGAATTCAAGGTGGGTGATAAAGTTATGCTGAAGGTTTCACCTTGGAAGGGGATCATTCTGTTCAGAAAGAGGGGTAAGCTGAGCCCGAGGTATATAGGACCTTTCCGAATCATTGCTCGAGTAGGAGAGGTGGCCTATAGGTTGGAGCTGCCCGATGAGTTAAGTGGGATTCATCCAACATTCCATGTATCTCATTTGAGAAAATGCATAGCCGATGAAGATATGTTTGTACCACTGGAGGACATTGAAGTGGATGAACGACTCAATTATGTAGAGCAACCAGTGGCGATCATTGACCGAAAAGAGAGGAGATTACAGAATAAAGTAGTTCCAGTGGTGCGAGTACAGTGGAGGCACAGGAAGGGATCCACGTCTACGTGGAAGACTGAGGAAGAGATGAGACAATATTACCCACAACTGTTCGAGAAGTGACAGGTTTCGGGGACGAAACCTCTATAAGGGGGGTGGACTTGTAACACCCAAAAATTTGCTAAAAAGAAAAGAAAAGAAAAGTATAAAGAAAAAAAGGAGAATTTGCATAAGTGGAGGGGCTAAAGTTGGACAAAGGACAAAACCTTATTATGTTATGTTTAAAAGAAGCATGGCCGCCCACTACATCTGTATTTCACCTCCTCTCGGTTGCAAAGAAGAGAAAAAGAAGAAGAAGAAGAGGGTTTTCATCGGTTCTAGTGAGATAAACCTTCAAAGGTGAGTGTTTTCTTGCGTTTTTGTTCAGTTTCAACTGAGTTTTCAGCTTCGGGACTGATTCTTATGTGTTCTTTGTGTTCGGTTCTGCGTTTTTGGTGTGTTTAGGTGTTTGAACTCCAAGTGCTTCCAAGTTTGGAGGAGTTTTGCTCGAAAGCTGCTGCAGGTGAGTTCTAGATCCCTGGTTTTCTGTTTCTAAACTTGTTTTCAGGGCTAAAATGCATATAAAAAATGTTTTACAAATTATGTGTATGAAACCGTATGTTTATACTCTGTTTATACGGGTTAATGTATGTTTGTGTATGATTTGTTGTGTTTTGTGTTTATATGCTTGATTTAGGTGTTTGGCATGTTAGATTTGGGTTAGGAACATGTTAAAATGATGATTGGGTCTGAAAAATAGTGTAAATTCCAGTTATCAACTGCCCATGCGCCTAACATAGTGTTCACGTGCCTAAAATTTTGCCTATAGAACTTAAGTGTTGATCATGCGCCCAAACAGTACCCCATGCGCCCACTTCTCAGGCGCCTAAGTGCTCATGCGCCCAAGCAGTGCTCATGCGCCTAGGTTTCCTCATGCGCCTAAGTGTTCTCATACGCCTACATAGTACTCATGCGCCTGCATAGTGCTCATGCGCCTAAATGCCTTAGAAAAGTTTCTGAAATTTTGGGAAATAGAAATTTTTAGACTAAGCCCTGGGATGTTTTGATGGTTTTGTTTGTTGGTGTTTTTCATGTTTGTGGCCTGTTGTTATGTTCCATATTACGTATTATTACATGACTTTACGTGGTGTGTTTATGCCCGTATGCGTAAAGTATTATCATAAACGAAGCGAAAGATTAATGATAATGAAAAGTGGAACATAAGGAATGAATGAAAGTCTTGCAAGCAAAATGTTTAAAAAGGTTCACAACTCATTGAGAGTTGTTAGCTCAAATGTGTGTTATATAACGTGCGATTTGGCTAACCCATGAGGGTTCACACATAGGAGGGTCAGTCTTTGTGACTGGTCGAGACGTGCGAAAACGGGATCCTTATCGATTGACCCCAAGAGGTAGATGCTTCGTGCACAATGATGGGGCATAGCATATGACAGGTCCAGATAAAGTGAAAGATAAGGATGAAAGAAAGTGCGAAAATGAATGATAATGAAAGATAATAAAGAATTATTATCTAGTTGTGTGAATGATGTATGATCACGTACGAAAGTAAAGAAAGTGTTTTTCGGTAAAAGTAAAGTATTTTATTTATAAAACTAGAACTCACTCAGCAACACTGACTTTTATGCATTTTCAGTTGGCAGGTAATTTGTTGCTGGGAATGGCACGCGGGTGAGGCTACTTGGCGGGCAAAGACTGGCATCCATTCGTGCATGATGATATTGTTGTTTTATAATATAAATGAATGATTCTTTTTGTAACTGTTAAAATACAATGACGTATTATTTAGCAACATCAAATATTAATGCATGAATGGTTTTTGATAACTTAATCCGCTGCGATGTTTTTATGAAATGTATTTATTTTATATTAAAAATGTTGTGCTTGTCCAACTGTGAGGTCTCCAAAAACAAGGCCTTACAAATGTTTTTCAAAACATTAAAATTAAACAAGCTTGATTTTGTCAAAGTTCAAGTTTAACATCAAACATGTATCTTTCAAAATCAAGATATCAAACAAACACATCATTTTTAAATATATTGAATCACACATACCATTCATGAGAAATGATAGTACACTAGCATATTCTTCACTTGAGTTATTTTCCACTAATAAAGACTGACTGTACTTTGTTTGATATGTGGATAGGCTTAGTATGGGACACCTAACATCACATACAACAGTGAAGAACTAAATTCTCATGATTGTGTGGTCAACAACATATCTTGGTTTATGATGAGTATTGATCTATCCAACATAGGTTGCTTGTAAGGTAACTATAATACACCAAGTGAAACAGTTTATAAATTGCTCAATCATACAAGTGTCTCCTCTGTTATGATAATCATGGACTTGGAGTACACTAAGGAGTACACCAAGGCATTCTTTTTTGTGTTAAGCACAGACCTGAATGACCTAAATCATGATCCAAAAAGATTCCCAATAAGGAACACATCCATTATGGATGAACAATCAATAAAGTCTTTAAGACTACATTCCTTGTGAATAAATCAAAAGAATCCCAAAGAGGATCAACTTCCAAGGTGAAGTGTAAAAGAATCCCAAAATGGATCATATCATGAGAATTTATACTCTAAGTAGCCTGGTTCAAGTTGTAATAAAGTGTCACCTTGCATTTTATGAGGAGAGTTATTCTTCCATACTTCTGAGTGTGGGGGTACTCAATTAGCATATCTAATTAAACCAAAACATGATAAATATCTAAAAGTGTTAAAAATAGATCCTTGCATAAGTTTAAGTGGACAAACATACTTACAATCAACTTTGTTCTTTGTCTATGTCTGTTCAAACTTTAAACATTCTTAGATGTAAAGGATTTTGAATTAGTATGATCTCATTGCAGTTGAACGATTCATGCTTGTAACTATCATAATTTTTGAAAAAATCTAAAATTCCAAAAAGATTTGTCATTTTTAGTATTTTTCTTAGTTTTGGCAGATTTACATGTGTTATTGATTTAGGCTTGAAACTTCCATGCAATACCTCTACCGAGAGGATTTAGACTTTTGCAGGTGATGAATTGCACAACATGCCTGAGTTTCTTATTCAGTTCAAGATGTCAAGTGAACACTCCTGCTTCCTTCAAAAATCTCCTGCCAGTTGCTGAGAACTAAGAATCCTTGGTGTCTCATACATAAAAGTTCCTCACCCTCCAAAGATTTTGTTGAGGGAGAGTATATGTCAAGTCTGAAGAATTTCTGATGCTTCTCCTTCACTTCTTAAGTTGAGATAAAGCTGCTGATATTACTACCTGTGCAATCCATAGTGTATGCAAATGGGTGCATTTTCAAGTCTTCAAAATGAGACTAGAAGATCAAGCTGATGAAACATCCATCAAGTGCTGAAGCAAAGTCTTTATGTGCCGAAACAAAGTCTATTTCTCAATGCCTTTTTCTAAAGCTTCTAAGAAGATGCTACCAAAAAGGGGGAGAAGACTGCACTCCAAGACAGCACATCAATCAACATCCAAGGTTTTGATAATCATGAGGTTTTGGCAGCATCATCTTAGGGGGATTATTGTTGGACTATTTGAAGATGATACTTACCAAAACCTAAGTGCCAAATCTCATGATGATTACCAAAACTGAAACGGTGAAGCTATGCTAAAAATATGATCAAAACAAAGAAAATTGACCAAAGTCAAACTTGGTCAACCGTGGTCAAAGTCAACAGTCAACATCAGTGGACGTTCCGAATGACGTCAGCACCCGGCAGTCACGCATCAGCAACAGAGAATTTATCAGACGTTGAAGAATATTTGTGTAATCATTAGGGCTTAAATGTAATTTTGTTTATTTATGTAAAGAGTATAAATAGATCAAGTGTAGTCATTTTATACTCTAACCATTAGAACCATTAGGAAGTATTTTTCTAAGCATTGTAAGCACTAACAAGCATTCTCTAAGCAAGCATACAGATTTAGTCTAGTGAGAGAAACAATTAGGTTGAGTGTGTGTGAGAGAGATTTTTCTTACAAACTCCCTTTGTAATCTCCTAGCTACCAACATACATATGAATGAATGAAATATTTTATGAATATGTGTTCTTGAATTGTTCATCATTCATTCATCATCATACATTCAATCTTGCATCAGATCTTCACTTGAAATCATCAACGGGTTTGTGAGATTCCGCATCACAGATCCGATAAACGACAACAATACGATCGCAATATTCTATCCATCCAGCAGAATCGATGGTTTCCAAACCAGAGTACATCAGCTTCAAAGCATCAAATAGTTCTTTCGCAGTCTCGCATTGCTTAAAGCCTACCATTATGGAGTTTGGTATAGCAGTGAGCAACACAGACATGGCTTTGCAGTCAATGTCCATCTTCTTGAAGTCTTCATCAGAGTAGTCTTCAACAGCTTTCTCAATCATGGCACCATTACCAGCTAGGGATTCCACCTTTGGTTGGTAAGTACCATGAGTGACTAATCTCCACATGCGGCTGTCTTGATACTTGATAAAGCCTTCAATACGTTTGCACCACGTTCCAAAATCATCAGGGGTGATGATAGGAGCCTTAGTCATGGTTCCCATCTCAGACTTAGAAAATTTCTGGTTAAGAGCCATTTGAGTGAAGTGAGTAAGTGTGAAGAAACAAGGGTGATTTGGGATGGTTAGATCTCACAATCAAGAGCCTAAAAAGCTCTGATACCAATTGCAGGATCGGTGTTAGATTTACAACACAAGTTTAACTCACAAGCTCACTTAATCTCACTCGGTTTGATGAAGCAGAATATCTAACTAAGTTCACAAGTAATATAATAAGTTAATGAAAACAAATGAACACAAGAGTAGTTTTTCAAGATACTTGTATATATTACTTCTCAACTCAGTATTATAAGACTCTTACAAGCATGGTTACAAATTTACAATAAGAAACTATATATACCTACTATCTACAGCCGGTTATACTTGGATAACCAACTAGAATCTACAACTAGACAAATACTACATTCGTAGAAGTAAAGTATAATAGATAAAATATTATCCTAGATTAGGTTGTCATGACAGGTCCATCACTTACCTTTTGGTCACCAACTAAAAGTGGCAACTTTAACTAACTAATAATGGGTGAACAGTAGATAAAAGTATAGTCAACTACATGGGCGTAGGAAAGCGCCATGCAGTATATTAGAGGTTGCAGCGGATGTCAGACAGACCATACTTATGCCCACTGGTTCATTATTGGTTCTTTCGAAGCTAAATGACTTCGGAAGAATAAGTTTGTAGGAACCTCTGAGGTTAAGAGGCTGATGCAACCAAAGGATCAATCAAAAGATGCCAAAACAACCAGGTCTTCCAACATGCATTAAGGAACAAAGAAGAACTAACTTCGGAAGCTTTACACATACAAAAGAAGAATGCCAAGTGTGAAATCTTCCGAAGGATAAGTTCTGAAGAAAATGATAAGGAAGCTTTACACTAAGTGTCAAGTCTTCCGAAGCCAAAGACTCAACTCTTCCGAAGTATAAGATGAAGTCATTCGAAGCTCTCAAGACAAAGTCTTCCGAAGCTGAATAAATACAAGACTGATTTACCTTTAGAGAAAAGTCACCTTTTCCATCAAGTTTATCATAAAGCAACCATCTGTCCGCTGCCCACTCTGGTGGTTCACCAACTATCATCAATTGGTGAAACTCCCATGCTTTATGATAAAGTAGATAAGGTCTTTGTCTGCAAGTTTCTGTATTTGTTTCTTTTTGGACTTTTGTAGTAGAAAAGTCAAGTGAGCTATGGCCTATCATAGTCACTAGTCAAAAGGCAATCTGTCTTTTGACTTTAGGCTGATCTTGTTGTCTAGATTAGTCACTTTCCAACTGTCTTTTGTAAGTTGACGGTTGTAGGATTAGTATAAAGAGTCTAAGGTTCTTGTATTTAATATGAGTGCAAACACTTGTAATAGAACTTGTGAAGCAATATACTACTTCCTTGAAAACTTATATCTTGTGTTCTTGTTCTTTACTTACTTGTGTTGTGCATTGCATCATCTGTTAAAGTTCTCAGTTCCCTATTTGAACTGTTAAGTGATATTAATATCCTCCTAAGTGTGTTAACTGAGTGTTAAGAACCCTCTAACGGTCCTGCATTTGGTATCAGAGCATTTAGGCTCTTGTTTGCAAGATCTCACCATCTTCAAAACCTCTTAGTAACACACATCACTTAACTCTTCAAATGGCAGCTATCTCAAAAGCTGATATTGAAACTGGAACCATGACAAAATCCCTACTGATCACTCCTAAGGATTTTGACACTTGGTGTAAAGAATGGAAGGCTTTATCAAGTCTGAAGATTCCAGGATGTGGGAGTCTGTTGTCAACGGACCTCATGTACCATGCACCACTTCAGCTGCCGTTGGGGGTGGCATGATACCAAAGGAGAAGGCTGATTTTTTTGATGAAGACTGGAAAAGAATTGATATTGATCAGAAAGCTATGACAGCCCTCCAAACTGCTCTTCCAAACTCCATCTATAGAGGTTTCAAGAAGTGCAAGACCGCCAAACAGCTATGGGATGCACTAAAACTCATGTATGAGGGTTCAAATGAAGCCAAGGAGAACAAGAAAGATCTCCTGAAGCAGCAGTTTGAAAATTTCACCTTCAAAACAGGTGAGACCATGACTTAACAATACTTCAGGTATGTTGAGATTGTGGATTCTCTGGCTGATGTTGGAGTGACCATTGAAAACAGGGATATTGTAAGAAAGTTCATGTCCTCTCTTCTAAGACAATGGACACACTATTGTGTGGTCATTAAAATGACTAAAAATCTCAAGACCCTCACTCTCACTGAGCTATATGGGATACTCAGTGGATACCAGATGGAGATGAACATGCAAAATTCATCTGGTAACTCCAACACTCACCAGAGTTCTGCCCTTTATGTGGTTGAAAGGGATAGCAGAGAACCACAACATCATCTCATCTGCTACCTTGAGACTTCACAAAAGGGACCTTTAATCACCTTCTCAGAGATTCCTAGAGAGAGCTACATCCAAGGAAGTCCCTTCCAAGAGACAAGCTCTTCTCAAGCTTTTGTTTCCAATGAAAGTTCAGGCAACTTTCTCTTTACTCTTGAAGACCTAGACTGTATCCATCCAGATGATCTGGAATATATGGAGATAGTTCAGCAGATGGCTCTTCTTACTCACAGAGCCCAGAAGTTCTACAAGAGGACTTGGAGAAGGTTTCCTAGCAATGCTGCAGTAGCAAGTTCGGGCTGGACAAGAGCAAAGTCAAGTGGTACAACTATAACCAGATGGGACACTTTGCTAGAGAATGAAAGGCACCCAAGTCTAATGGTGGCCAAGCTTCTTCTAGACCAAACTACACTGAAGGAGGACACCAGAATGAGAAGCCAAGACAGCAAGCTGCAGTTGCTGGTGAAGAAGGAGTCTTTGACTGGAGCTTTCAAGCTGAAGATGCATCTCCAAACCAAGCACTCATGGCTGACCACGATGAAGCCAAGGTACTTGAACATCTTTACTCTCTTGAATGTATTGCTAAAGTTAACAGATACAGGTCCTATAACTTGGAAATGAGATCTGACATTAAGTCTTTGAATATTTTAAAAGCTGATTTTAAAAGAGCTGAAAATGACTATAAACTTAAAATAGAAGATCTAGAGAGAACAGTCTTAACTCTTAAACATGAGCATACAAATTATAAGACTCAAATTAAGGATCTCATTACCAAGTTGACTGAATGCCAGGCTGAGCTTGTGATCAGCAAAGCCAGGGCAGAAAAATGTGTTCTTGAAGAGGAAACCTTCAAGAACATGATATCCTCATCTCTACATGCAAAAGTGTGTTATCAGAACAAGCAGGGACTGGGCTCTAGTGAGATAGCTCCTCCACACTCTCTACTATCAGTTAGATCTCCAAGGTGTGGAACTAGTCAAGATGAGCTTCCATCCATAGACCCCAGTGATGAAGAGGATGAAGAGGAGAAGGTGAGGGATGACTCTAAGGTGAGTGAAGAGAGTCAATCCAAAAAGGGTCACCATGCTCCTAAGGAGGAAAAAGAAGCTGGTTTGAGCAAGACCAAGAGAAAGAACTTGATCAAAAGAGCTAAAAGAAGATCAAGAAAAGCTCAAGAGGTCAAGACCACCTTTGATCCCAAACAAAAACAAGTATTTGTCTCTGCAGGGTTCAAGGTGATAAAAGTTGAAGATCTTGTTAAGAACTCAAGTACCAAGAGTTCTACTTCAGCTTCAACTCACTCCAGCAACAATAAGAAGAAGACTGATAAACTATGTGTCACTGCTGCACAGCCTGAATCACCCATCTCCAATAGCAAGCCTATCCCTAAAAAGCTTGATGTATCATCTGAAAAGATGAAAGAGGAGAAGGGAAGTGTTCAATATCAGTCCTCTTCAGACAAGAAGATTCCCAGAAAGAAGCAAATGATCTATGTCATGTGTGGTAGTATTTCTTATTTGGCTAAAGATTGTATCTACAATCCCAAATGTACTATTCACTTGATAAAAGAGAAGACTTCTGGGAAGAAGAAAGAGCAACAAGCTTCGGAAGGAAAATCTGTTTCCTTCGGAAGCTCCAAAATAAAGAAAAATGCAAAGAAGAAATTGCCTTCAGAAGAAAAGTTGGTCTTGGAAGAAAGGAATGCTTCCGAAGCACTAAAGCTTGCTGCAGTGAAAGCAAAATCTTCCGAAGGATCTGTCTCAAAAGCTTTCGAAGCCACAAAAGCTTCCGAAGCAGTTAAGGTCAAGCCCAATCTTCCAAAGGTGGTGTGGAAGATAAAGGAAGATCATAAGATTGGAAGTTCTTCTGTAGCAACAACAAATGATCCTTTAAGCTTGAACATTGGATCATTTACTATTCCATTGCCTTCATCTGAACTTAATAAGCCCAAGACCAAAGAGGCTTGGGTGTCCAAATGTAACTAAATCATCTCTTTTTGTGCAGGGATAGCTAAAGACTAGCAGAAATGTCTGGATTATTGATAGCGGCTGCTCCAGGCACATGATTGGCAATGAGTCCTTGCTTTAACACTTTGAAAGATTTGATGGAGGACCAGTTGCTTTTGGTGGAGATACAGGAGGTTACATTACTGGCCGGGGTAAGGTTACAAATGGTAAGCTCAGCATTGAGAAGGTAAACTTTGTCAAGGAGCTGGGATACAATCTTCTGAGTGTGTCCCAATTTTATGACCAAAAACATCACATGCTCTTTACTGAGCATGAGTGCATTATTCTCAAGCCCGGGGTTGACATTCCTCAGGAGCATATTTTGCTTAGAGCTCCCAGGAGAGGGAACATGTACAAGATGGATTTGCATGAAACCACTCCCTCTGGAGAAGTGTCTTGCTTTCTGTCTAAAGCAAATAGTGATGAGTCTTTCCTTTGGCATAAAAGAATGTGCCATGTAAACTTTAAAAACATGAATAAACTGATTAAGAATGATTTGGTAATTGGAATGCCAAAGAAAGAGTTTACAAGTGATGACCACTGTGTTGCATGCCTGAAAGGTAAACAACACAAAGTGTCTCACAATCCAAAGGAAATGAACTCTATCACTACTCCCCTACACTTGTTACATATGGATCTGTTTGGCCCCACCAATGTAATGAGTCTAGGAAGGACCTCATACTGTTTGGTGATCACAGATGACTTCACAAGATTTACTTGGGTATTCTTCCTTAGAACTAAGGATGAGACCCCTGAAATCTTGAAAAGTTTCATTCTGAGAATTGAGAATCAATCTGATCACAAGGTCAAGATCATAAGATGTGATCAAGGAAAAAAATTTAAAAACCAAATCCTTGATGCATTTTGTGATGAAAAGGGTATATCAAGACAATATAGTGCCCCCAGGACTCCTCACCAAAACGGTGTTGCTGAGAGAAGAAACAAGACACTTATTGAAGCTACAAGAACCATGTTGTCTGACTCTAAACTGCCCATCACCTTCTGGGTAGAGGCTGTTAACACAGCCTGCTATGTGCAGAATAGAGTTTTGGTAGTTAAGATATATAGTAAGACTCCTTATGAACTATGGCACAAAAGGAGACCATTTATTGGTTTTCTCAGAACATTTGGATGTCCTTGCACCATCTTGAATACCAAAGATCAAATAGCTAAGTTTGTTGAGAAATCAGATGATGGACATTTTGTTGGATACTCTTCTCAAGCTAAGGCTTACAGAGTATACAATCTCAGAACTAGAATCATTAAGGAGTCAGCCAATGTAACTTTCAATGAACACACACCCTGTGTGAAAGGTTCTGGTTCGGATTGGCTATTTGATCTTTATTTAGTTACCAACTATTTTAACAAATCTTGTGAGAATGTTTCAGGATCTATGGATAACAGGTCAAAAGAAGATCCTAACCCAAGATTTGAGCTGAGAAGACCAAACAAGAAGACTACTTCAGCTCCAATGGTGACTAACCCTGTCATAGAGGCTCCAATCAGCACAAGCATGACAAATACTGCTGATTCAACTGAATTACCCTCAAAGTCTAGTTCAGAGGCTCAGAATTCAGGAGAAGGAACCTCCAATGCAGGAAGAACTGGTGGTGATAACAGTGATCAAGAATTTCTTGATGCTGATAACCACTCTATTGAAGACAACATCAATGATGTCACACACTCATTGGATCAAGTTTCTCTTGATAAGTGTGCTGATATGGTGGGGGACTCTTCTTTGCCAGATCAAAATTTCTCTAATCTTGATCTGTCCAACCAACTTGATGTGATCCCTCAACTCAGGATCCACAAGTCACATCCTACCACAAATATCATTGGAAATGTTGACTCAGGGGTGAGAACAAGAGCACAAACTCATGACAGTCATGTTTGTCTACATTCTTGTTTCTTATCCCAAATTGAGCCAAAGAAAGTTGATAAGGCTCTAAAGGATGGAAGCTGGATTGAAGCAATGCAAGAAGAATTGCTTCAAATCAAAAGACAGAAGGTTTGGAACTTATGCCCTCTTCCTCAAGGGAAGACTGTTATAGGTACCAAGTGGGTTTTTAGGAATAAGAAAGATGATAGAGGGATTATCATCAACAACAAGGCAAGACTAGTTGTCCAAGGATACACTCAAGAAGAAGGAATTGACTACACTGATGTCTTTGCTCCAGTAGCTAGACTCGAAGCTGTTAGAATATTTCTGGCTTATGCTGCATCTAAGGACTTCAAGGTCTACCAGCTTGATATGAAGTGTGCCTTTCTCTATGGGGTGATTGATGAAGAAGTCTATATTAGACAATCACCTGGCTTTGTAGACCCGGATCATCCTGATTATGTCTGCAAGCTTGATAAAGCTCTATATGGGCTACATCAGGCTCCAAGAAAGTGGTATGAGACACTATCAACATACCTCTGTCAGCATGGATACAAACGAGGTACTATTGATGGGACTCTTCATCAAAGAAACAGGAAACAACACATTGCTAGTTCAAATATATGTGGATGACATCATCTTTGGTTCAACTAATCCAAAGCTCTGCACAAACTTTGAGATGCTGATGAAGAACAGATTTGAAATGAGTGCCATGGGGGAACTCAATTTCTTTCTGGGTATTCAAGTGAAGCAAGTTGAAGATGGCATCTTCATAAGTCAGTCAAAGTATGTTCAAGACATACTCACAAGATTCAAGATGACTGACTGTAAGGTTGCAAAGACACCCATAGCCAAAATCACTCCCTTGGTCCTGATCTTGAGGGAGAGTCTGTTGATGAACATCTCTACAGGGCCATGATTGGGTCACTCATGTACCTTACTGCTAGTAGGCCTGATATTATGTTTGCTACATGCATATGTGCCAGATATCAAGCCAACCCCAAGATGTCACACCTTATCACTGTAAAAGGATTCTTAGGTATCTCAAAGGTGCTCCAAACTTAGGCTTTGGTATCCAAAGAATTCTGACTTCAGTTTGTATGCATATACAGACAGTGATTATGGTGGTTGCAATATGACTGCAAAGTCAACCTCTGGGGGATGTCAATTTCTTGGTGGAAGGATAGTCTCCTGGCAATGCAAGAAACAATCCTGTGTGTCTGCATCAACTGCTGAAACTGAATACATTGCTGCTGCAAGCTGCTGTGCTCAAGTGCTTTGGATTCAGAATCAGATGCTTGACTATGGATTCAACTTCAAGGAGACTCCCATCCACATAGACAACAACAGTGCTATCTCTATTACAGAGAATCCTGTGCAGCACTCAAGGACCAAACACATCAACATCAGGTATCATTTGATTAGGGATAACTTTGAAAAGGGTTTGATCAAACTAATCAAAGTTAACACAAATGAACAATATGCTGATCTGTTCACAAAGGCTTTTGATGAACAGATATTTAAATATCTTGTATCAGCTATTGGGATGATTAACTTTGAATAGATTTTTTGAAATAACTTAATCAAAATTTTCTCCTAAAAAATTATGTGTCCTAAGTTGTCTATTAGCTCACCTCATAAGCCCAGTTCTCTTTGGAAGAAAATAAAATTTTAAACTGATATTCCTTAGAATGATAAAAAATTATACTTTCGGAAGAAGTGAAATTGTCTTCGGAAGAAATTTATATCCTAAAAATCCTTCAACTTGTTTATCTAAGATTTACCTTCGGAAGAAATTCTTGAAGTATCTTCCGAAGCTTAAGTCTCTTATAAACAATTTAATGTAATTTAAGAACAAATTTCTTCCGAAAGGAATTTAGTCTCGGAAGACTTACTCATTTCTTCCGAAGTCAAAATTTTCAAAATTCTTGGGGATATCTTCCGAAGCATAATTTACCTTTGGAAGCTTTGTTTCAAATCTTCCGAAGCCACAATTGTCTTCGAAAGTTATATTCTACTTCCAAGAAAACTAACTTTGGTGCTTTTTTGAAAGTAGGACCCACATCCGGATTTCAAAGTTTATCTTTTCAATTAACTTTGTCTCAAATCCAGTGTATATCTTTCCAAATGGTTCTCTTTCATCTCACCTCTCTCATTGATCTTTAACCTAACTTACCCCTAAATTTCATCTTCTTCAACCTTCCTTCACTACAAAGCTTCCAAATGGCCAACCCTGATAACGACCCGGATTTCTCCATGCACCTGCATAGGCAACACAACCAAGTTGCTCTGTTAGACCCTAAGAAGGATCCAAGCTTCTCAGACGTTTGTAGGTTTCTTTCTTTTCTCATTACTACACCTCCCTTACAATCGATCCTCCTCTCTATGAGGATCAATTGCTTGAGTTCTGGCGGACCTGTCAAGAGGTTACCATGGACGGGGAGAAGGCATTGTCTACCACAGTGCAGGGGAGGACACTGTTCATCACTCCAACCATCATAAACACCCATCTTCAGCTGGATGACGAGGAAGGTGACATGTCCTTCCCAAAGACTGTTGTAAACCATTCCTTTGAGCAGATGGGATATGAAGGAGACTTCACAGTCAAGACCTTCAAGAAGGGGAGGGTCTCATACCAATGGAAATACCTCCTCCATGTCGTTATCCACAGCCTATCCAACAAACATGGAGGATGGGACCAGATTCCAGAAGACCTTTCCTTCATTGTCCATGGGATGGTTCAAGGGGGTCAAATTTAGGTACTCTCAGTTTGTTTTTACAAATTTACTTGCAAATTTGGACTCCTTAGAATATTACATGTTCCCCAGGTATGTTCAACACATTCTCAACTATGAATTGGGACCACAGTTGAGGGGAACAGGCAATGTTCTTAAACTCGCACATATGAGGCCCGACATTTTCAAAACAATGAAAAAGCCATCTGTTGGGTTCTCAGGGGTAGAAACAGCCCTAGTCCCGAAAATGTTTGAGCTCATTGCTCAGGGTGACATCCTAGCAGCACCAGCTAGTGATGAACCAACACCCTCCACTTCTCAACCACATCAAGGCCAAACATTACCATCACTTACACCAGAAAATCCAAACGAACCCCTGCACCTGCTATTGAGCATGTGCAGGCCCCCATATCACAACCTACACAGGAGGAAGTGGACACTAGAGCTCCCACTTCCCCTGAGGAGCAAACCACTCCCATCTTTGCAACTATCAGTGCTGAGGTTCCTCATGCTCAGCCTGATGAGCTCACACCCTCTCAAATAGCCTTAAGCCATCACTCTGAGTCTCAACACTCTAGTGATCAACCTTCAGGGAAAGTTACCATCCCCACCTCTTGATTTAAATCAACCACTTCCTAGCCTTGACTTCTACTCTGATGAAGATTTGGGTTTCAGTGAGTACCATGAGTCTCTCCTCTCTTCCCACACTCAAGGACGATGAGTGCTCCTGCCTCACCCATCTCTAGCCACATCAGACGCCCCAAACTGAGGTGGATCTTCAGATTTCTAGGAGATCCATCAGATTGTTCAGGAGATCCATGTGGCAGAGGCTATCACTGTTGCCAGTGATAACATCACTAGGACCTCTACCATGGCAACCCAGCCTCTTGACACTTCTCTTGAAGATGTCATTGGGCAGGGGAAATCCAGCAGCCAAGAAACCTATGCTGGTGATGAGGGAGAAGACTCAGTCCAATCCTCTCATCCCCCTATGATTCTTCATCTGAAGATGAGGGGAGTCTGCAACAAAAGGTGCACAAACTTTCAAACATGTGCACCTACTTTGTGTCAAAGATAGCTCACCTGGAATCTCAGGTGACTATCTTACAGAAAAGGGTCAATGACCAACAACTTGAGATCACCAATCTCAAGGGTAAGCTTGCTGAGAGACCAATGAGATCAACTCATCCAGGTCCACAAGAACCTGTGGATGTCATGGATCAATCTCCTAGCTCACCTATGCAAGAGGGTGATGCTACTAAAAAGGGGGAGAAAATCCTAACAATCACAGAACCTGGGAGTTCCTCTTACATTATAAACATAGAGGACTCACCATCCTCTCTTACAGTTGTCCATACTCAGCAACCTCTCTAGACAGTGATCTACATTTGTTAATACTATAACTGTTTGAGGAGGGAGTACCAAGAGCAATGTTTGCCCTTCTGAGAACCCAATCTGGGGTTGGGGGTATGATAGTGAAAGGAAAGCTCTTGTACTCTCTAAAGCTCAGGGTCAACTAGAAATCTTAAACATTTCAAACCTGAGTTTCTATGAGGGTATAAATCTGGTAGATCTGGCACTTGTCAACCCAAGCAATAACAGACAAGCTACCAGACTAGCCAGTAAAATTCAAGATTGGGTGCTGGAAGAATTCAAAAGGAGATCAGCACTACATAGACAGAGGCTAGCAGTGGAAGCCTTTGGTCAACTGGATGTTAAGGTGGACCCTAAGATTAGCTTCAAAGGGAAAGCCTTGACTGAAGGCCCAGAGGCTGAACTGTGAACCTTGAGACAACATCTCCTCCAGCACCCCATACCCTCAGCGAGGCACCAGCTGGTGTTGGTGCATCACAACCTCTCTCTGGCCAGAGCTTGTCTGCTGAACCAAGCAATGAAGGCCAAAGCTCTCCTCAGCCTATGGCAGACAAAGGCAAAAGAAAACTCACTGCTGAGGAGATTGAAGAAGAAAAAAGAGAGAGGAAGAGGAAGCTAAGGGGAGAGAGTTCTAGTGGTTCCCCAGGATTTATGCAAGCTGCAATCAGGGCTACCCCTATTCTAAACACTCAAGAAGATGAACTAAGGGCAGCCAGACTTAATTATCTGGGGACCAGGAACTACAATGTTGATGAACTCATCTCTCTCCCCTTGGATGAGTTAAATGAACGGGCAGACACAGAGCTGTCAAAGGAGAGAAAAGAAGCTGAGGATGCAGCCTTAAACCTCAAACACAAAGAAGAATTAAGGAGGAAAAGGCTTTATAAGGACATTCCTATTCTCTCCCTAGTTCAGGAAAGTCCTGAGGAAGAGACTGTGGCTGCTGAACAACCTCAAGTAGTTGATGAAGAAGAAAGATTAAAGATGATAAACTACTTGAGTGCCACAGGTCTCTATCAGGCACCAGCACTTCTTCCCTTGCCATATGACTACATCTTATTTGAATATAACAAGCAGCTAGAAGAGAAAGCTAAAAGAGAAAAACAAGCTGCTAGAAAGAGGCAAAGGGAAGAGACTGCTAAATCAAGAGCCATCATCCAGAAAAGTCTAAAAAAGTCTGCAGATAGGCAGAAGATGATGAGCTTCTTGAAGCTTTATGGGTTCTCCAGAAGGAGGCTTGGTCCCATGTCTCTATCTACAATGGATGAGCACATAAGGATGTTCAAGCAGAAGATTAAAAGGTGTGGATCTTCATTCATCATCAAGTCAAGCTCAACCTGAAGTTGAGGTAAAGGTGGAACCTACAGAGACAACACCACCTGCACCTAAAGCTACACAACATCCAACTTCATCTTCTGACCCACAACAGGGTTCTTCTCCCTCTCCTTCTGAACCTGGGAGAGAGGAGATCCCAACTGAGAGGGAATCCACTGAAGAACCTGGTAGAGAAAACCAACCCTCTCAGTCAAAATCATCTGGGAGAAGAAAGAGGATGGCCAAAAAAAGATCTTCAAAGAAGAAAACAAGAAAGGCATCCTCCTCCCAACCTCAGGATGAGTTAGAACATCCTAAGGAAGTGCATGTAGAGGGCTCCCAACCAACTCTCATCATAGTAGAGCCTCTCTTTATTGGAAGACCAATTCTATCCTGGCATTCAATGAAAACCCAGATAGATGGTATGTCACTAGAGATCAGGGAGAACAACATATCTACTTCACTAGTGACATGCTTGAACTCCCTCTGCATGATCTCTATAACATGAGAAGGTACTTCATGAGTATGAAGAATCCTGATCTATTGATGAAGAAAGGAGTTTTGAAGATTCTCATATGGACTATCCCAATCTGAAGACCTCTCTGTTTTGGTAGCATCAGCCTAGGGGGAGTTTGTAGGAACCTCTGAGGTTAAGAGGCTGATACAACCAAAGGATCAATCAAAAGATGCCAAAACAACCAGGTCTTCCAACATGCACTAAGGAACAAAGAAGAACTAACTTCGGAAGCTTTACACATACAAAGAAGAATGCCAAGTGTGAAATCTTCCGAAGGATAAGTTCTGAAGAAAATGATAAGGAAGCTTTACACTAAGTGTCAAGTCTTCCAAAGCCAAAGACTCAACTCTTCCGAAGTATAAAGATGAAGTCTTCCAAAGCTCTCAAGACAAAGTCTTCCAAAGCTGAATAAATACAAGACTGATTTACCTTTAGAAGAGAGAGAAAAGTCACCTTTTCCATCAACTTTATCATAAAGCAACCATCTGTCCGCTACCCACTCTGGTGGTTCACCAACTATCATCAGTTGGTGAAACTCCCATGCTTTATGATAAAGTAGATAAGGTCTTTGTCTGCAAGTTTCTGTATTTGTTTCTTTTTGGACTTTTGTAGTAGAAAAGTCAAGTGAGTTATGGCCTGTCATAGTCACTAGTCAAAAGGCAATCTGTCTTTTGACTTTAGGCTGATCTTGTTGTCTAGATTAGTCACTTTCCAACTGTCTTTTGTAAATTGATGGTTGTAGGATTAGTATAAAGAGTCTAAGGTTCTTGTATTTAATATGAGTGCAAACACTTGTAATAGAACTTGAGAAGCAATATACTACTTCCTTGAAAACTTATATCTTGTGTTCTTGTTCTTTGCTTACTTGTGTTGTGCATTGCATCATCTGTTAAAGTTCTCAGTTCCCTATTTGAACTGTTAAGTGATATTAATATCCTCCTAAGTGTGTTAACTAAGTGTTAAGAACCATCTAACGGTCCTGCAAAGTTCTTCGAGGCCATTTATACTTCGGAATAATCAACTTCTTCCGAGTCTTCTGCAAGTCTTCAGGACTTTATTCTTCGGAAGACTTTGTCTTTAGGATCTTCAAAGTTGTATACTTCAGAAGGAGAACTACTTAGTCTTGGAAGACTGAGTTCTCACTTCGGAAGTTCTTCAACCTTAAGCTTCGAAAGATCTAGCTTTGTCTTTGAAAGACCACTTCAATTGTACATCAAAATCATCTTAGTGTTGTTTTGGTTGCACCAGCCACATATGATCCAACATCATTGTTTACAATAGCAATCTATGAAATTGTGTTAAAATCCTCTATTTGAGCCATCTCGGGAATTGCATTAACATGCTTCATTCTGTATGATAATGCAAAAACTTAGGACCATAATCAAACTTGAATTTAATAATGATAATGCTAATAAAAATAGAATACATGAACTAATATAAAACTTAAACTTAATAATGATATGTTATTAAAGAATACAGGAATACAAGAAGTAAAATCAAAGTTGAGTTAATAATAATAATGCTTATGAAAAATATAATACATAAAGTAGAAGTCAAAATATAGAACTAGTATTAAAACTTCATACTACATATCAAAGATTAATTACAGGCCAAACTTTAGTACATAATCCAGAACTTGATTAAACAACTAACAAGATTGCAAGTTAACAAGTAGCTATTGGTCAAAAAATATACAAATATTGCATGTCATTTTTGATCAAACAAAGATTGCAGGTCAATAACTAATAAAAACTTGAATTTACGCAATTCTAATAAAAAGAAATCAAACCTGTTGATAATAACTCAAATCAAAATCGAACTTGTTCATTGAACAAGAACAGAAACCGCATAAACTCAAATCAATCAAACCATTTGATTAAACAAGTCTCCAACCTATTAAACAAGTCTTGTCGTTCGTTCGCACTTAATTGATCATGGTATAACCCTTAGAGGGGGTTAGGCTCCAAGAACAAGGGAAGAAGAAGATTCAGAGAGTTGGGGCAAGTTTTTGATATCCCATTCAACAAGAAAACAAGAATATAAATAATCAAAAAACATGGGCTAATCCCAAGTCCCCCACTAACAGAAAAGAGCATGCAGTCTACTTAACTTCCTACTAACCTATCTTCATGCAACCACCGACACATATATGCTAATAAGTCAAAACAAAATAGCCAATCCGTATTTTATGATCTTGAATAGCTCATCCAATAACCTGTTTGGCTTCTTGACTTCCTTCTCGGCTTGCCACTTAGCCTAACCATAGTCGGACTCGTAGATCTCGAAATCAAAACCAAGAAGTTTTGTGGCCCATCGGTATTGTTCTAGCGTCTGTACTACTTGGGATAGGATGTGTTTCAAGCTTTTTGGCGTGTAAAGATGTTAAACCTTATTCTACCAAGTAAATACTGGCACCACCAAGTAAATACTGGCACTATATTTTTACTGCTTTAGTGATGGTAAAGAGCTCACATACGTAAGCGGATGAAACCTGCATACGAGGACACATATTTTTATTGAAGAAGACGATTGGACGACTAGCTTGAGATAGCACTGCCCCGATTGCGGTGTTTGATGCATCGGTGGTCACATCAAAGGGTTGGGAGAAGTTTGGGAGTGTTAGTATGACCAGGGAAACCATAGCCACTTTGAGCTATTTGAAAGATATGTCGCTTTCATGAGACCATGAGAATGATTATTGTTTGAGAACATCAGTCAAAGGAGCTGCCATGTGGTTGAATGATGTTGTGGGTACTTCCGGAGTCGACCAACATCTGGACTGGTTTAGAGTGAATGTGTGCGGAGACACGTAAGGCTTGAGGGGAGAGTAACCCCAAGTAGGCTGCTGTGGATAATGTGAAACTAGGGATCGGGGGTGTGTTAACTAGAGAAGTAACAAGGGGTTGAGGTTCGGATTCGTCATCGTAATCTGCTATCAACAAGAACTAGGGAAGGTTGCACTTGTGACTGGGGACACATTTTTCCGTGCATAAAAAACATAGCCTGGCACTACACCGTTGCTGTAACGCTTTCGGAGACAATTTGGTGAAGGGTAAGGTTTGTTTAGGGTTGGTGGGTATGGGTAGTAAGGGTGTAGTGGACGGTTTAGGAGATGGGTTGTCTATGGTGGTGATGGGGTTGGTATTGGTAGGTGTGAAGGTTGTAAAGTTAAGTGCTTAGGAAGTTTTAGGTTTTGCTAAGTTGAGTTTGTCTTCGATCAACTTAGAGAGACCATAAGCTTGGTGGAGGGTTGAGGGTCTGAGGATGGAGAGTTCTGATTGAATTTTTGGTTCAACCCGGATAAATAGCAATTTAGAAGTGCTTCACTCGACAATCCAACAACCGGATTGCAAAGTTTCTCGGATTCGGCTTGTTACACGGTAACGATGGTGAGTTGTTTGAGTTTGAAAAGGGTGGATTGGTTGTTTTCATACATGGATGGACCAAAACGAAACTCGAGGGCATGTAGAAATTCCAGCCATGTGCTTAACATCCGGTTCTTTGCAAGGTACTTGCACCAACTAAGCGTTTCACCGGTGAAATAAAAGACGAACAAGGCTAGTATTTTGGTGTTTGGGATATGGTAATAGGTGAAGTAGTTTTCGGCTTGGAAGATCCAGTCAAGGGGATTGGTACCATTGAAGGAGGGCGAGACAATTTTTGGTGGTTGTGGGTTGGTGTTTGAAGATGGAGTAAACTGGCTGGAGGTTGGGGAAAAGGAACTGGAGGGTGGGGTAAATGGTGGTTTTTCTTGGGTTTTGGTGAAAGCTTCAAGCAAGCGATTTTTAGTGTCTTTTTGTTGCTTGATAGCGGCTTGCATAGCATCAAACTGAGCG
The DNA here is from genome assembly GCA_025506505.1 of Flaveria sonorensis. Taxonomy (NCBI): domain Eukaryota; kingdom Viridiplantae; phylum Streptophyta; class Magnoliopsida; order Asterales; family Asteraceae; genus Flaveria; species Flaveria sonorensis. The sequence goes on along the minus strand of CM046439.1, from coordinate 24,069,371 downwards.
ATAGAGTGGGCTTCGGCCTGGGCTTTGGAGATGGTGTTGTTGGAGAGGAATTGAGTGAATTGATCGCACAGGTTTTGGAGAGGGGCATCGAAGGTGGTGGTATCCTTTCGGGGAGGCATGGTAATGAGAACAAAGCACCAATTGGTATAACCCTTAGAGGGGGTCAGGCTCCAAGAACAAGGGAAGAAGAAGATTTAGAGAGTTGGGGAACTTTTCTGATATCCTATTCAACAAGAAAACAAGAATCTAAATAAACAAAGAACATAGGCTAATCCTCACATCCCCTACTAACACAAAAGAACATGCAGTCTACGTAACTTCCTTCTAACCTATCTTCATGCAACCAGCAACACATCTCGAATAGCTAAGTCCAATAACCTATTGGGCTTCTTGACTTTCCTTCTGGGCCTGCCACTTAGACAAAACCATGGTCGGACTCGTATCAGGACAGCTCAAAACAATTGAACAAGTTTCACCATGAGTTCTAATGGTATCGCAATTGAACAGCCTCTGCACCTAACTAAAATCAATAGAAATCGTCATGAGAATCAAAAGAATCATCGCAAACTAAAAATCAAACTGAAAATCAATAGAAATTAAGGGTGTTCGCAAGAATCACAAGAATGATGGAAAGAACAAACCTGATGGAAACTGCAAATCACGGGATCGAGTTCGGTCGTGAGTTCTATTCAAAAAGGATGTTCACATATGTGGGGTGAAAGAGATCATGAAGCGTCAATCAAGAATGAAATTAAAAGAACAAAATAAATAATAAATTAGGTTTACACTATTTTGATAAATAATTTTTCAACTATACCATTTTAAAAAAAAAAAACTCCTAGTTAGAGCATTTACATAATATTTCTTATATTCATTTATATAATTACATTAAGAATTATTAATTTTTTTAATTAAATAATATATTTTTATATTTTTATCATTACTTTTTTTATCTCTTCTACACTCATAATCACTTTCAAAAACTATTCAAAAGTTTATAGGGTTGAATATTATCACCCAACCCAGTGTGAAACAATTTTCAAGGTTCTTTCAATAAAACCAATTTTATTGTGAACACATTAACTTTTAATAAACCTTTTTATTACCCATGTTAATGTTTTATAAGAACCAGTTTTATGCTTGTTGTTGATTTTAAATTGTTTAAACATGCATATCCATATATCACAAAACAATAATAAAACAACCACACAAGCATCACATGAATCCATAACCGTAGCCATCTAAGCTTAACATCACTTGTTGACCGAAACAAGTGAGTTAATAAAGTCGTTTCTATGGGTGAAAATGACACAACATTTGTGCCGGTGAACTCCCACTTGATCCTGCATCCAAATGCTTCAAGTGTCCACCTTGTGTTGTGACTCTTCCAATCTATTTGGGTCTCTATTTAGGCTTTGACTTCAGCACCAAACTCCTTTGGGCCTTCATCTTCTCCATTCGGTTAAAACCGAGAAAGATAGTCTTGTTGCATCTTCTTTTACAAAACATATTCTAAACACAATTTTTCTGGTAAAAGTAAAGTGCAACTAGCCTATTTATTTTACATACCAAATGAAAATAAATAAATAAATTACATACCCAATAGGAAGAATAAACATGTTTAATTATTACAAACCATTTGAATAATTAAAACAAATCACAACACATTCATCCATAGGTCTCGGCTTTGGTTATGAACAAATAAAATACATATCCACATATGTAAGCAAAATCCAAAAGCATCCCCTTGAACCATAGATTCTCGACAGAAGCATAAACAGCCGAGAACCACGGTTTTGTTTCCAAAACAAAATCATCCAAATGATATAAAATTTTCAAGATTCCTATATGTATGTCTAAATAGATCTTGAAAAATAAGGGATACTGGGGCTGAAGCCTCTCGGCCTTTTGGTGAATCATCGCCAAGAAACCGAATTTTCAGTCCAAATGAAGCACGTATCCATATAACCGGCTCTTGATGCCATTGTTGGGTTTTCACAAGTTAAACAGATCTATTTTATCCTTAAAATAGAAAAACACAGCAGAATATATATATTAAACTTGTTACAGTGAGCTAATTTATATATAAAACATTTTTATATAAAATCAGTCAAAACCCATATGGATCGATATATGAAATCATGCTTACAAATAACCATAGAAGGTACGATGAACTACCTTCAATGATGAGGTCGGCGGGAGGTGAACGAGGATGGCAGCTCCTAAAGCAAGAAGCCTCAAGCTGGTCTACCCACGAGCCACCAACAAGAACACCGGTTGTTAGGATTTTTCACTTATAGAACTCCCTTTTGATTTCTCTAGACCGATCGAGAGAAAGAAGTTCTTCAGTCGTGTGTTTAGAGAGATCTGCAAGCAATCTTATATTGCATGTCCTTGGAAACATAAAGTTCAGGAGAGAGAAAAGTGGGTGGGGCCCAGCCCCTCAACCCATCCGCATTTCTCATAACAACATCCGCATTAGTTAATGCGAATGAAGTTGTTCTCCCGCATTTGTAAATGGTCATCCGCATTAGTTAATGCGGATGTATGTTTCCATCAGCATTTCCAGAAATGCTCATCCGCATTTATTCCAAAACAAATGCGGACAGGGATTGTTCAACCGCATTAACTAATGCGGATGAGTAAACATCATCCGCATTTGTTCAACCACATCAAATGCGGTTGTGTAAAACAAATGCGGATGAATTAATATTCCTCTCACTTTGAAATAAATTATCCATATAATTTATATACTACACAAGTGTAAATGATTGGAAACCCAATTTCCAAATATTCTAAGTGTTAATATTTATTTATATGATCATATCATAAAACAAATATCTTTGGTGTTTGTCTAGCTCGTTATTGGGTATGACCCGACTTGGATCATGACATACTAGCCACATCAATTCAATATGTATTTTGGGTAGATCATTTCCATCACCTTCAACCAAGAAATTGACATCCTCCAGATGTAGATTTCTTGTTGATGTTGCAGCCACCATAATCACTGTCAGTGTACCCATAGGGATTGAAGTCTTTATTCTTAGGATACCAAAGACCCAATTTGGGAGCTCCTTTAAGGTATCTAAGAATTCTCTTGGCAGCAATTAGGTGAGACACCTTAGGAGCAGCCTGATATCTTGTATATATACAGGTTGCAAACTGGTCTACTTGAAGTGAGATATATCAGAGATCCAATAATCACCCTGTACTGATGCTGATCAGTATCCTCCCCCTTGGAATCAGGACAAAGATTGTGATTTCTGGGTATGGGTGTCTCGGCTGGATTACAATCTTTCATCTCAAATCTTTCTAAGATGTGCTTGACATACTTATATTGATTGATGAAGAACCCTTCTTCCATCTGCTTTACTTGAATTCCAAGGAAGAAATCCATCTTTCCCATTGAACTCATCTCAAACTTCTTCCTCATGATGCTTTCAAAGTCTTTGCATATTTGGTCATTTAAGGAACAAAATATGATGTCATCAACATGGACTTGAACAAGTAGCATGTCCTTCTTGGACTTCTTAATGAACAATGTATTATCTATGGTGCCTCTGGTGTAGCCATTCCTAAGAAGAAACTGAGACATGGTCTCATACCACAGCCTAGGTGCTTGATGCAACCCATAGAGAGCTTTATCCAGTTTGCACACATAGTTGGGGTGTTGTGGGTTTTCAAATCCAGGCGCCAGACACACATAGACTTCTCTATCAATATACCCGTATAAAAACGCATATTTGACGTCAAGTTGATAGACAGTGAAGTTCTTGGATGCTGCAAAAGTAAGGAAGATTCTCACAGCCTCAAGTCTTGCAACAGATACAAAAACATCAGTGTAATCTATTCCTTCCTCCTGTGTGTATCCTTTAACAACAAGTCTTGCCTTGATCTTGATGATCAAACCTCTATTATCTCTCTTATTTCTGAATACCTACTTGGTGCCAATAGGGACTTGGCCAGGTGGCAATGGACACAAGTTCCATACCTTTTGCCTCTTGAACTAAAGTAACTCTTCTTGCATAGCTTCAATCCAATTGTTGTCCTTGAGGGATTCTTCCACCTTCTTTGGTTCTACTTGAGAGAAAAAGCATGAGTACAAGAAGGCATTCCCATTGTGGGTTTGACTCATTGTTCTCACACCTTTTGAGACATCCCCAATGATGTTCTCAACTGGGTAAGTGTTGTGTATCATGAGCCTAGGGATCACATCTAGTTGCATAGATAGATCTAGATTTAAGAAGTTTTGCTTAGGGTTTTGAACACCATGACCAGCTGATGTCTCACACTCATTCAATGAGGACTGATTGAATGAATGTATGACAGCATCAATGATGTTCTGCTGAGAAATAGTGTCAACAGTTTCCTGTTCTACTAGATTACTGTCTTTATCAGCTTGGTGTTGAATGTTGGAGTTGTAAGCTGATGAGTTTTGAGGCTCAGTTGGTTGACAAATTATTGAAGCTCCATGATTTCCTGATATGTTCAAGCTTTCAGGACTTCCAGTAGTGGGAGCTTGTTCTTCAATTCCTCTTAGAGAACTGGGAATAGGTCTGGATAACTCAAACATTTGATTTTCATAGATGTCACTTTGAGTTCTTGTTCCCGTTGAAACATTCTCACAAGATGATTTAGAATAGTTTGGAAACAATTTTAGATTGAAGATATGATCAGGCCCATTCCCTCTAACACAAAGAGTGTGCTTATTAACAACAATGTTGGATGATTCCTCAAATTGTTGATTTTTAATATTCTACACTCTATAAGCAATAGAGGTTTAGGAATATCCAATTGAGATAGCATCATCTGACTTTTTAGCAAATTTTGCTAAATTGTCTTTTATAATGAGTATGGTACACCTGCTGCCAAAGGACCTAAGAAAGCCAATGAACAGTGGCCTATTGTTCCATAACTCATAAGGGGTCTTTCCATAGGGCTTAACAATGAGAACCCTATTCTGCATATAGCATGTAGTGCTGACTGCCTCTGCCCAGAAAGTTAGAGGCAGCTTTGAATCAGCTAACATAGTTCTTGCAGCCTCAATAAGTGTCATGTTCCTCCCCTCAGCATTGTATTGTCTGGCAATCCCTATTAAGTTGCAGAATGATTCAAGAACTTGATTCTTAAACTCAGTCCCTTGATCACTTCTATTGATTTTTTCCTTGTGATCCTTTTGATTTTCAATTTTAAGAATAAAAGATTTTAAAGTTTTAGCCGTTTCATCTTTAGTTCTCAAAAAGAATACCCATGTAATTCTTGTAAAATCATCAACAATCACAAGGCAATATGATTTCCTTCCAATGCTCATTATACTTATGGGACCAAAAGTATCCATGTGCAATAAGTGTAATGGAGTGGTGATGGAGTTAACTTCTTTGGATTTGTGAGAAACCTTGTGTTGCTTTCCTTTCAGGCAAGCAACATAGTTTTCTTTATAGAAAATTCTTTCTTAGGCACACCATGTACCAAATTATTTTTAATCAGCTTATTCATGGTTTTAAAATTAACATGGCACATTCTTTTATGCCAAAGAATTGACTCATCACCATTAGCTTTGGAAAGAAAGCATGATACTTCACCCAGTGGAGAAGCATTGTTCATATCAAGCTTGTACATATCCCCTCTTTTGGGAGATCTAAGAAGCACCAATTCCTGAGTCAAAGCCAATCTCAAATGTTTTTTATGATGAAAAGACTTATGAGTTGGTGATTGAAAGAAAATGGGGAGGAAAAGGCGCTGAAATTAGGCTGTTCAGTGGATATGAGGTGAGATTGTTAGATGAATCCTATATCCACTACATTTTTATAGGACACTTCAGGGAAATAGATAACAAGCTTGGAAAAGCTGATATGTATTTTTTTTGAAATGCATCAAAACTCTGAAGATAGCCTATGACAGAATAAACAAAAAGAAAGAACAAAGAAAAAGAAAGAAAGTTCCTCTCCAATTGGGAAATATAGTAAAGTTAAAAGTAGATGCTGATGGTTCACTGTTGATTCATAGAGATGGGCTTTCCACTGTATCTGTGTGGGAACCCATATCTCTGAGACAGATGCCTGTTAAAGCAATTCATAATATGAGCCGAATGAAGATTCATGTCCTTAGCAGAGACAAGATGAATGAGGCTAGAGACTTATCCAACATGATCAAGGCTATTTTGGATCCTTCAATGGCTAAACCTCAACCATCCACAGAGACTGAACCAGCACCAGCTCCATCATCAGTCCAAGAAAGACAAGCACATGCTCTTGAAGAACCACCAGAATCTTCACAACCTCCACCACCCTGTAAGGCCCTGTTCCCGGGAACCCCACAGTTGGTCAATCACAACCTCATTTATATCAAAAAATATTAAGATTTATTAAGTAAATAAATCATTGCAGCAAAATAATTCATCAAAAACCATTTCATGCTTTAATAAATACATTTTCCAAGTACTACATTGTCGTTTAAAAACTTACAAAATATCACTTAGTTGTATTACAAAACAACATCATTTTCATGCATGAAATGGATGCCAGTCTTTGCCCACCAAGTAGGTTCACCCTCGTGCCATCGTCAGCAACAAGCTACCTGCCAACTGAAAATGCATAAAAAGTCAGCGTTGCTGAGTGAGTTCTAGTTTTAAATAATAAAATACTCCTTTACTTTCGTTCGTGATCACACAACATACATACATCTTGACAATATCATTATTATCTTTTATCATCATTCATTTTGCACTTTTTCATTATCTTTCACTTCTATCTAGATCCTGTCATAAACTATACCCCATCATTAGGCATGAAGCCACCTCAATCTTGGGGTTAAGCGATAAGGAACCTGTTTCACACGTATGGATCAGTCACCAAGACTGACCCCCCGGTGTGTATACCCTCATGGGTAAGCCAAGATCGCACGCTACATCGCACACAATTGAGCTAACAACTCTTCAATGAGGTGTGAACCTCTTTAAATTTGCTTCCAAGACTTTCATTCATTTGTTATGTTCCACTTTTCATTATCATTAATCTTTCACTTCTTTTATGATAATACTTTACTTATAAGAGCATTAACACACCAAGTAAAGTCACGTAATAATACATAATAAGGAACATCAATAACAGACCACAAACATGCATAACATGAACAAACATAAACCACCAAAACATTCTAGAGATCAATCATTAATTTCTATTTCCCAAAATTTTAGAAAAATCCTAAGTCAATTTAGGCGCATGAGCACTATGCAGGCGCACGGACAGTTGGGCGCATGGGAACACTTGGACGCATGTGGCAAAACTTAGGCGCATGAGTACTATACAGGCACATGGGTACTTGGGTGCATGGGAAAACTTAGGCGCATGGGCAAACGCTTAGGCACATGGGCAGAACTTAGGCGTATGGGCAAAAAATAAGGCACATGGATACTATGCAAGCGCACGGGAAAGTGTTAGGCGCATGGGCAAAAATGTTAGGAGCATGGGCAATTACCAGTTCTAACTTATACTAATTTCAGTCCCCATTCATCACCCTAACATATTCTTAGCCCAAATCAAGCATACTAAGCACATAAAACATGCATACAACCACAATATTCAGTCAAAACATTCACAAACACACACACCCACATAAAACAGAGGGTAACATACGGTTTCAAAGCACTGTGAGTTATAAAAATGATAATTTATATGCATTTCAGCCCCAAAACAAGTTTAAAATAGAAAAATCGAGGATCTAGAACTCACCTACAGCAGCCTTCGATAAAAACTCCTCCAAACTCGAGTGCACTTGGAGTTCAAACACCTAAACACACCAAAAACACCCAACCGGACATAGAGGAACACATAAGACTCGGTCCACAAGCTGAAAATTCAGCTGAAATCGAACAAAACACACAAAGAACTAACCTTTAAGTCGATCTTCTTCTTCTTCTCTCTAAAACCAATGGAAACTCTGTTCTTTATCTTTTTTGCAGTCGAAGCAGTTGGGTGGAGCAGGGGTGTGGGCGGCCATGCCCACCTTTTAAACTTAATTATAATAAAGTTTGCCTCTGGCATAACTTTAACCCCTTAACTTGGTTTATTTCACCTTTCTTTCTTTATACTTCTCTTTTCATTTCTTTTCTTTTTTTTTCTTCTTTTTTTGTAACTTTCCGGTGTACCTCGGACGATCATATCCTCATCGGCTAAGTACTTCCTCAAATGAGATACATGGAACATTGGATGAATTCCACTTAACTCATCGGGTAGCTCCAATCGATAGGCCACCTCTCCTACTCGAGCAATGATTCGGAAAGGCCCTATGTACCTCGGACTTAACTTTCCCTTCTTCCTGAACAGGATGATCCCTTTCCAAGGCGAGACATTCAACATAACTCTATCACCCACCTTGAATTCAATCGGTCTACGTCTCTTGTCGGCTTACGACATCTATGTATCCTTTGCCGCCTTCATAAAGGCCTTGATCTTTTCTAACTTTTCGATCGTAGCCTCGATTACCTCAATGCTCCCTAACTCCATCTGCCCGATGTCACCCCAACATACGAGCGTTCTACACTTCCTACTATATAGCATCTCATATAGAGGCATACCAATGCTGGCATGATAACTGTTGTTATATGAGAATTCTGCTAACGGTAAGTGTTCGTCCCAACTTCCTCCGAAATCAATGACGCATGCTCATAGCATATCCTCCAGCATCTGAATCATCCTCTCCGACTGACCATCTGTCTGGAGATGGTAAGCCGTACTGATATGCAACCTCGTTCACATCATATCGTGGAACCTCTTCCAAAACATAGATGTAAACCGAGTGTCACGATCAGACATGATAGACACCGGTACACCATGACGAGTCACAATCTCTTTGATGAACAGATCCGCCAGCCTCTCAGATGAATACGTCTCGCGGATCGGTAGAAAGTGAGCACTCTTCGTCAGATGATCAACTATCACCCATTTGGCATTGTATCCCTTGCCAGACGCGGTAACTTTGTAATGAAGTCCATGGTGATGTGCTCCTATTTCCACTCGGGTATATCCAAGGGTTAGATCTTCCCGTATGGCTTCTGATGCTCCGCCTTCACTTGTAAACAAGTAAGGCACTTACTCACATACTCCGCCATATCACGCTTCATTCCCGGCCACCAGTAATGTTTCTTCATATCATGATACATCTTTGTAGCACCAGGATGGATTGAGTATCGAGTCTTGTGAGCCTCATCCATGATCTTCCCATGTAGATCCCCATAACGAGGAATCCACATCCGCCCTAATCGGGTCCGGACACCAAGAGTGTTCTCCCCTAACTCGGCGACTACATCTTTCATCCTTTTGGAGTTAATCTGATCTTCTTTCAGCGCTTCATCCTAAAATTCTTTGACCTGCTTTATCACATCAGAGGTCATGGTCATCTGATAAGGCTTTACCCGAATTGGCTTGGGTCTCTCCTTTCTCCTAAGGGCATCTGCCACCACATTGGCCTTGCCCGGATGGTAATGGATCTCATAATCATAGTCCTTGATAAGCTCTAACCATCTCCTTTGCCTCATATTGAGATGCTTTTGCTTGAAGAAGTACTTAAACTCTTGTGGTCAGTGAAAATAGTGCACTTCATCCCGTACAAGTAGTGCCTCCAAATCTTCAATGCAAAGACCACAACCGCCAACTCCAAGACATGAGTAGGGTAGTTAGCCTCATGGATCTTCAACTGTCGAGGACGCATAGGCTATAACCATCCTCCGTTGCATCAACACGCAACCCATTCCCGAATAGGAAGCATCCAAATGGACCACCAAGTCTTCGTTCCCTTTAGGTAACCTCAAGACAGGAGCTTGAGTCAATCTTGTCTTTAACTCTTCAAAAGCATTCTCCTACTCTGGACCCATTTAAACTTCACCTCCTTACGGGTCAACTTAGTCAATGGTGAAGCTATCTTGGATAAGTCTTGAATGAACCTTCTGTAGTAGCCCGCCAAACCCAAGAAACTACGAATCTCAGATGGTGTCTTTGGAGACTTCCATTGCATCACCGCTTCAACTTTTGCCGGTTCCACCATGATCCCTTCAAGATTAACTACATGACCCAAAAACTGAACTTCGCGTAACCAGAACTCACACTTGGAGAACTTGGCATACAGCTTCTCCCTTTTAAGCGTATCCAGAACTTCCCGAAGGTGACCGACATGCTTTTCGTCGCTCTTTGAATAAATTAGGATATCATCGATAAACACAATCACTGATTTATCTAGCATAGGCCAACACACCCGATTCATCAGATCCATAAAGCAGCTAGTGCATTGGTTAAACCAAAAGACATCACAAGAAACTCACAGTGTCCATAACGCGTATGCAAAGATGTCTTAGGAATATCCTGCTCCTTCACCTTCAGTTGGTGGTAACCAGATAGGAGGTCTATCCTTGAGAATCAACTGACACCTTGGAGCTGATCAAACAAGTCATCAATCCTCAGTAATGGATACCGATTCTTCACTGTCATCTGATTCAGCTACCGTCCTTCTTCTTCACAAACAAGACCGGAGCACCCCACGAAGAGATACTCATTCGAATGAACCCCTTATCTAATAACTCTTACAGCTAAGTCATCAATTCCTTCATCTCGGAGGGAGCGAGATGATACGGCGCCTTTGTAATAGGTTGGGCACCAGGTATCAGATCAATTTGAAACTCAATCTCACGATCAGGTGGCACAGCTGATAAATCTTCCGGGAATACGTCTGGGAAATCACGTGGTACTGTCGCGTCCACATCCTTCACATAAGCCAAATAGGCACCACGTCCATGCCTCATAAACTTATCTACTACAACCATTGAGATTACTTTCGGGATCATACTAACTCTATCACCATAGATCGTCACCAAACTCCCATCGGGAGCGATCAACTTAATCATCTTCTTACGGCACACGATGTTTGCCTCATAGGCTGCTAACCAATCCATCCCTAGGACTACATCAAATCCTCCTAAGGGCATCACAAATAGCCTAGCAGAGAACCTATGGTCTTCCAACTCTATGTCACAGTCTTCTACCATATTAGAAATCCTGGTAGACTTACCAATGGCAGTTTCTACATCGAAGGGCTCATCAGTCTTTCTACTCTTAACAGGCAACTTATCATAGAAGGCAGCAGAAATAAAACTTCTACTAGCACCAGAATCAAATAATACAGAGGCACTAGCATCATTAACCAGAAATGTACCTGATACAACATCGGGGTCCACTCTGGCTTCCTCGCGGGTCATGGTAAAAGCTCTCGCCCTGGCCTTCTGCACTTCCTTCCCTTTCTTAGCCTCTTTTCCCACCTTCGAGCTCTCCGCTCTCGGCCTCATGCACTCCCGACTCATATGACCTGTTTCCCCACAGTTATAGCACCTCATCACTCCACAATCCTTGGCCATATGCCCTGCCTTGCCGCATTTGAAACAGATGTTTGAACCCCACTTACATTCCCCCACATGCTCATTCCCACACTTATTACACCTCCTCGTCCTTGTACCTGCCGTCACCACGTTCCGATCACCTACCCTTGCCTTTTTCTTCATGGGAGTAAAACCACCACTGCCAAATTGTTTCGCGTTCCAGTTTCTATCACCACCGCCTTTCTTACTCACCCCCACCACAGTTACCTCCTCTCTCTCGTCATACAGTCTCCTTGCCAGAATGACCACCAACCTAAACGTACTTGGATGTGCAACAATCAGATGCCTACGGATATCCGCCGGCAGACCCTGGATGTATCTCTTGATCTTTTGTGACACAGACATCACCTTCTCTGGCACTGGCCTTGCTATCTCATTGAATTTTGTCATGTACTATTGGTGTGTCATGGTTCCTGTCTCCAACTGTAGGAACTCTCTTTCAATCTTGTCTAGTTCCCTGTGAGGACAAAACTCCTTGATTACCAACTTCTTAAGTTCACTCCACCTCATTCTCCCAATCGCCTGTTACCCTCAGCCTGGACAATATTATCCCACCAGTATAAGGCTGAGTCCATAAATGAGTGGGTAGAAAACTTCACCTTCTGATCCTCCCTACATTCGCTGATATCCAACACAGCTTCCATTTCTCTCACCCATCAGTGAGTAGCAATAGCGTTCCTATTTCAATTGAAAGTCGAGGGCTTGCATCTCTGGAATGCCCTATAACTGCACCCCTTTGCAATTTCCTGCATTGCTTCCTCTTCCTCATCATCACTGGAGACAACCATCTCAGTCTCTGGTTACTCCCCTTCACCTGAACCTCTCTCCTCGCCCTCTCCTAACAGTTTTCCTCCTCTCCTCATTCTCTTTCTTTTCATCCTTTCTCACAGCTCTAATAACCTCAGTTACCATAGATAGCAGAATCGTCTGCATGACTTGATGAACTTCCTCCACTACCGCCTCTTTCACTGAGGCCCTCAGGTTAGCACTCTCGTCACCGCCTTCATGGTGATGAAGCTCGGGCTCTTTAGGAGCCGTTTCAACTGTCCTATCCCTATTCCTTGTGACACACGGCCCAGCACCATGTCCACCACTACCTTCACCTCGAGAAGCCTTCGAAGATCTACCACCAGCCATCTCTAAACACTATAAGATTCAAACACCAACATGGTCATTCAAGGTAATAGCTCAGATTACGTCAAGTATAGTAAGTCCCTAATTACAGTGGCCAGTTATGATTAGCCACTTAGTTTACTCTTCATTCCCTAAGCATTTTCTATCCTAACTACATCAGTATCCAAATCTACTAAGAGCACATAATTCACATAGCACACGCACATAATTCCCTTTTTCCATTAATTTACATAAAACATTTACATGAAACATTAACTTACATGCATGTTGTTACTAGGAATGGCATCCCTTTTCCTTTCTTGTCCCATTCTCAGTTTAAGTTTAGGTTTTTTTTTTGAAAATATTTTACCCAATACTCTTAAACTTGGCACTGATACCAACTTGTAAGGTCCCGTTCCCAAGACGATTATAGTTGGTCAATCATCATATAAATAATATAAAACACCTCATTTTGCAGTGGAAATATAACTTTTCATTAATAAATAAAAACATGTCAAATTATCATATCATTTCGTTTACAACCCAAAAATTCTATTAATACATAACATTTTCGAAATATGGATGCCAGACTTTAATCATCCCCAGTAGCTTATGCATCCATGACTGCACCTCCTCAGCATCATCGATTACCTGCCAACTGATATGCATATAAAAAGTCAGCGACACTGAGTGAGTTCTAGTTTATATAATAAAATACATTACTTTTTGATAAAAACCTTTCCTTTACTTTCGTTCGTAATCACACATCATACGTACATCTTCATAATAATCATTTATTATTTTTCATCATCGTTCATAATCGTTCGTTTCGTACTTTCTTTCATTATTATCTTTCACCTTTATCTAGATCTTGCCATATTCTACGCCCTATCATTTGTGCACGAAACAACTACAGACTTGGGGTCAAGCGGCAAGGATCCCGTTACGTATGTTTCTATCAATCACGAAGACTGACCTTTTTGTGTGCGCACAGCACACTGTCGAGTTGACAACCCATAATGAGTTGTGAACCCCTTTTAATATGCTTGCAAGACTTTCATTCATTCATTACGTTCCACTTTTCAATATCTTTATCTTTCACTTTCATTACAATAATACTTTACGTACATAAGCACATATCACACCACGTAAAGTCACATCATAATACATAATATGGAACATCATCAACAACCCACAAGCATATAACATCAATAGGCATAAACCACCATAAAACATCAGGACTTAACACTAAATTCTATTTCCCAAAATCTTAGAATAAGTCTAAGTGTCTACAACGCATGAACAAGTGTACAGCGGACAACTTAAAATTTTCTAAGTGTCCACAGTGGACAGCCAAAGTCCACAGCGGACAGCCAAAGTCCACAGCGCATGACTAAAACATTCTAAGTATCCACAGCGGATGAACAAAGTCCACAGCAGATGAACAAAGTCCACAGTGGCCAATTTATAAAATTTACTAAGTGTTCACAGTGGACATGCAAAGTCCACAGCGGACATACAAAGTCCACAGTGGACAGTTTATGTCCACAGCTGACAACATACATAATTTTTCTAAGTGTCCGCAGCGGACGTACAAAGTCCACAGCGGACAACATGCATAATTTTTCTAAGGGTCCACAGTGGACGTACCAAGTCCACAGCGGGCACCATGCATAATTTTTCTAATTGTCCACAGCGAACGTCAAACTTCACAGCAGACAACATGCATAATTTTTCCAAGTGTCCATAGCGGACGTACCAAGTCCACAGCGGGCGTACCAAGTCCACAGCGGACACCATGCATAATTTTTCTAAGTTTCCACAGCGGACTTACAAAGTCTACAGTGGACAACATGAATAATTTTTCTAAGTGTCCACAGCGGACGTACCAAGTCCACAGCGGATACCATGCATAATTTTTCTAAGTGTCCACAACGGACGTACCAAGTCCACAGCGGACACCATAACTAACACCTGCAAAGCATCATACGTACTTTTCAGTCCCCAAACATCATTCTAACATACACTTAGCATAGATCTATCAAGATACACACATAAACATACCAAACAATCATACAACAACGTGGAAACCCTTTTAAAAACACACATCAACCACACACAGTCGTACTTCATGGAAAATTCATAGTTTGGTGCAGAAAATAACAGTTTAATATGCATACTAGCCCCAAACAAACAGAAAAATTTAAAAAGAGGGAATCTAGGACTCACCTCTAACAGTTTTCGAGTGAAAACTCCTCAAACCTGAGAGCTACCTGGAGTTCTAGCATCTAAACATACAAAAACAAGCAGCCAAACACAAAGAAACACATAAAGATTGGTCCAAAAGTTCAACCCAACTGAAAACCCAGAAGAAAACACTAGAAAATCTTACCTTCTTAAAGAACTACTTTCTCTCTCTAAAAACCGGTTAAGAACTTCCTCTTTCTTTTTGCAGCCGAGAGTTGCGCATGAGAGAGAGAAGTATGGGCGGCCTTATCACCCTTTTTGAACCCATTATGGGCAAGTTTGCCCCTTGCACACTTTTAACCCCTTGCTTTAAAATAATAATCTTTTTCTCCCTTACTTTCTTTTCTTTTCATCTTTTTGAAATTTTTCAGGCGTTACAAAGTTACACTTGATATGTGTGCTGATGTGGTGGGTGATACTCAATCACCAAATCTAAATTTCACTAATTTGTATCTGTCAAATCAACTTGTTGTGATTTCTCAACTGAGAATCCACAAGTCCCATCCCACCACAAACCTCATTGGAGATGTTAAGAGTGGGGTAAGAACAAGAGGATAAACCCATGAGAAAAATGTTTGTCTACACTCTTGCTTATCATCCCAGATTGAGCCAAAAAAAGTTGATAAGGCTTTGAAAGATAGAACTTGGATTAAAGCAAAGAAGGAGGAATTGCTTCAATTTAAAAGACAAGGTGTTTGGAACCTATCTCCTCTTCCTCCTTGGAAGATGCCAATAGGTACCAAGTGGGTTTATAGAAACAAGAAGGATAATAGAGGGCTTGTCATAAAAAACAAGACAAGACTAGTAGTTCAAGTGTACACTCAAAAAGAAAGGATTGACTACATAGATGTCTTTGCACCTGTAGCAAGATTTGAAGCTATTAGGATATTCCTTGCTTTTGCTGCATCTAAGGATTTCAAGGTCTACCAACTTGATGTCAAGTGTGTATTTTTATATGGGGTGATAGATGAAGAAGTGTATGTCAAGCAACCACCTGGCCTTGCAGATCCAGATCATCCTGATTTTGTCTACAGGCTTGACAAAGCTCTTTATGGGTTGCATCAAGCTCCAAGGAAGTGGTATGAGACACTGTCATGGTACCTTGTCCAATATGGTTACAAGAGAGGTACTATTGACAGCGCACTCTTCATCAAAGTAACAGAGAATGACTTGATGTCGGTTTAAGTTTACGTAGATAACATCCTCTTTGGGTTAACCAAAGATCTCTCAGCATGCATACTAAAGTACAAGGAAGTTACTTCAGAAGATTTGACAATTCACAAAGAAATTCACTAAGTGTCAAATCTTACAAAACCAAAGACCCAATTCTTCCGAAGCCAAAAGTGAAATCTTCCGAAGCTTCAAGACAAAGTATTTCAAAGCCTGAATACTGATTCCTTCCGAAGATAGAGAAGACATGCTTTCTCTAACATGCTTTTGACAAAATTTGAACTAGTTTCTGCTGCCATCTCTGAAGACTCACCAACTTATACAAGTTGGTGATTATCTCCATACTTTAGTCAAATGTAGATTATGTTATTTGAGTCTGTAAATTTCCACTCTTGTACTTTGATTCTTTTTCTAATAAATTTAGATATGAGCTATGACATGTCATAGTCACTAGTCTAAAGGCAATTTTCATTTTGACTTTACATTGATCTTGTTGTCTAGATTGATGTTTTAGCTTGCCTTCAAAATATTACCGGCTGTAGGATGTAGTATAAAGTGTCTCATGTAACCAGTCCTTAGGACTAAGCCTTGTAACAATTGTAAAACACTTGACAGCAATATAAATCATCCTTGAAAACTAATCTCTTTGTTCTTAGTTGTTTTTTACTTTTGTTCTTTGTTTTATTTACCGGTTCCCTATTTGATCTATTAAGTGTTATCCTCTCCACCTTGTGAAACTGTTACATTAATCTTCACCGGTCCTGCATGTTTCATATTAATACATCAACAATAGCAAACTTTTAACACCATAATTTTAGAAGATATAACACAATATAATTAAAACACAAAATACAAAATGATAATATTATGATTATGCTTCATATTAATATATCAGCAATACCTTTTCAAATATATGTTAGACAACAGTAATTTTTAACATAATACTGACAGGAAATATAACACAATAGAAACATAAACATAAAAGACACAGTGACAGAAATATATTTAACACAACTTCTACATATCTAAACCACAAAAAAATCTCAAAATGAAAAAGCCCAATAGCAATTTATAACATAATAATGTCAGAAGATCTAACACAGTAGACCATATACATAAAAGACACAATCATAATATAATGATATGATTCGTACTAATACATCAACAATAACTCTTTAAATAGTAATACGTGTTGAAATCAAAAATCGTAGGATCGAATATTGCAATCGTAATGTTGTCGTTTATCAGATCTATGATGTGGAATCTCACAGACCCGTTGATGATTTCAAGTGAAGATCTATACAAGATTTAGTGTATGATGATGAATGAATGATGAACAATCAAGAACACATATTCATAAGTATTTCATTCATTCATATGGATGATGATGCTAGGAGATTACAAAGGGAGATTGTAAGAAAATTCTCTCTTACACACACTCAACCTCATTGTTTCTCTCACTAGACTTAGCAATGCTTTGAAATGCTTAGCAATGCTTAGAGTATAAAATGACTACACTTAGTCTATTTATACTCTTTACATAAATGAACAAAATTACATTTAAGCCCAATGATTACACAAATATTCTTCTAAGTCTGATAAATTCTCTATTGCTGATGTGTGACTGCCAGGTGCTGACGTCATTCGAGACAACCGCTGATGTTGACTGTTGACTTTGACCACGGTTGACCAAGTTTGACTTTGGTCAATTTTCTTCGTTTTGATCATATTTTCAGCATAGCTTCACCGTGTCAGTTTGGGTAATCATCATGAGATTTGGCACTTAGGTTTTGGTAAGTATCTTCTTCAAATAGTCCAACAATACTCCCCCTAAGATGATGCTGCCAAAACCTCATGATTATCAAAACCTTGGATGTTGATTGATGTGCAGTCTTAGAGTGCAGTCTTCTCCCCCTTTTTGGTAGCATCTTCTTAGAAGCTTTAGAAAAAGGCATTGAGAAATCGACTTTGTTTCAGCACATAAAGACTTTGTTTCAACGCTTGATGGATGTTTCATCAGCTTGATCTTCTAGTCTTATTTTGAAGACTTGAAAATACACCTATTTGCAAACAATATGGATTGCACAGGTAGTAATATCAGCAGCTTTATCTCAACTTCAGAAATGAAGGAGAAGCATCAGATATTCTTCTGACTTGACATATACTCTCCCTCAACAAAAACTTTGGAGGGTGAGGAACTTTTATGTATGAGACACCAAGAGGAGGATTCTTAGTTCTTTACAACTGGCAGGAGATCTTTGAAGGAAGCAGGAGTGTTCACTTAACATCTTGAACTAAATGCGAAACTAAGGCATGTTGTGCAATTCTTCACCTATAAAAGTCTAAATCCTCTCGGTAGAGGTATTGCATGGAAGTTTCACTCCTAAATCAATAACACATGTAAATCTGTCAAAACTAAGAAAAATACTAAAAATGACAAATCTTTTTGGAATTTTAGATTTTTCAATTTTGTTATTTACAAGTATGAATCCTTCAACTGCAATGAGATCATACTAATCCAAAATCCTCTACATCTAAGAAGTTAAAGTTGGAATAGACATAGACAAAGAACAGAGTTGATTGTAAGTATGTTTGTCCACTTAAACTCTTACAAGGATCTATTTTCAACACTTTGTGATATTTATCATATTTTGGTTTGATTAGATATGCTAATTGAGTACCCCATACTCATAAGTATGGAAGAATAACCCTCCTCATGAAATGCAAGGTGTCAGTTTATAACAACTTGAACCAGGCTACTTAGAGTATAAATTCTCATGATATGATCCACTTTGGGATTTTTTTGGATTCGATCCACATTGAGATTCTTTTACACTTCACTTTGGAAGTTGATCCTCATTGGGATTCTTTTAGCTTTGATCCACATTGGGATTCTTTTCTTTGCCTTTTTGGCATGCATCAGCACTTTTAGTGCAAGGTCAACTAGGTCTGTGCTCAGCATAATAGAAGTTGTCCTTATGTTTACTCCCGGTCTGTATTTACATACAACAAAGGGAAAAAAAATGCTTTTATCAATGGGAAATTTATAAACCATCTTTGTATGGTGTGTTTAGGTAACCACACACGCAAACACTTGGAAAAGTCATTGCTTACCAATACCCTAAGATGGTTTTGGTCTACAATGCATATTGATTTAGTTCATCACAAATATGCTTATCTTGAATCCAAGCTAAGCCTACTAACATATCAAATAGATTCTTGTCAGTCTTTATTGATCTGAAAAATAGATGTAGAAGATAGTAGACGAGTGTACTATCATTTCTCATGTAAATGCAGGAAAATTCAATAGTAATATTTTTGGATTTTTCTTGATTTTCTAATTTCTTTTTAGTATTTTGGATTTTGAGAGAATAAAAAAATGGCATATGTGTTATCAAATCAATAGAGATCATCAACAGTTAGTCCATGTAGCAATGTAATAAGACTAAGCAGATGGAATGAAACATCAGTTGTTTCTTGCATTGCCATCATAGTTTATGAATGATTGATGTCATGCATTGAATCATGGTTAATTTCTACTCCATTTGGCTCAGTTGCATCATAAACATCATGAGCAGGAAGATCGTATCTATCATGGGAAGGGATCAGCCACTGCTAACTTTTCTTGGGTTGGCAGGCCTTCATAACTATCCCTATTACACTAGCAAATTAGTTAGATAT
The DNA here is from genome assembly GCA_025506505.1 of Flaveria sonorensis. Classification (NCBI taxonomy): domain Eukaryota; kingdom Viridiplantae; phylum Streptophyta; class Magnoliopsida; order Asterales; family Asteraceae; genus Flaveria; species Flaveria sonorensis. The sequence continues at coordinate 24,049,735 of CM046439.1, read as the reverse complement.
TTCAACCCAGGCCATTACTGTCCTGAATTGTCCAATAGCATCTTTATATGTCACTTGCTGGTATGTGTATGATTTTGCTTTATCTGATGATGTATCAGACTCACCTCCTGAAATTGTTTTCTTTCTCCAACATTGTTTTGATTTGAACCAACTGACTTAACTTTAGTTTGTTTGACAAAAGGAATTTGTTTGGCTTCTGAAAATCTTTTGGTTGGTTTAGAAAATCTATTTTGTTTTTGAAAGTTTTATGGAGTTGTAGCAAAGGATCTTTGTCCTTAATCATGTTTGTTTCTTCTGGGCATGTGATCATATTCATCATAAGAATTATAATCATGATTATAATGATTTGATGGATGTGATCTTCTATGATAGCCATTATGCCAAGTATTATTCCTATATCTATCATACTTATGTTATGTGTATGACCTAGGATAATGTCTTGATGCCCAATAATCATGAATATCATAATGTTTAAAATCATACACATGCCGATGTGATCGAGGAGAAGAGTAGCTATGATGTCTGTTGTAGTACTCATGCTTCAATCTCGGTGAGTACGACTATGATGGATGATAAGATCTCTAACCTCTTCTGTGTTGTGATGTTGGAGAGTTGTTGTATGAACATTCTGAAGTGGTATGATTCTCCATGTCACAATTTAAGCAGTAAGGAGAAGGTCTGGATCTTCATCCCTTAGGCTTGAATGATGAAGTTGGATTTGATTGGAACTTCACAGCCTTTGGTCTTGGTTGTTTTTGTTGCTTTCTCTTGTGAGGACATATATATGTATCACTCTCAGTGTTTTTATACTCAGACGTGTTGTGTGAATCTGAATTGCATGTCTTGTAGAGAATTGGTTGTTGTTTTGGAGTTTCTAATATAGCTTTTGAGGTTGATGGTTGGCTTGGATCAGGTGTAGAAGACTTGGTTTGATTTTTCTTCTTTCTTTTAGATCTAGTTTTCTTCCTCTTGACCTGGTCTTTGATTTCTTGTACCTTAGGCTTCTGCTTGTTCTTTAACTCCATCTTAATCTTTGCCTTAAGTTCGGCCTTTATGAATTCTGGTTTAAGAAATCCAACTGGTGTGAATTTCTCATTAAGAACCATAGCCTTTTGTTTGTTGTCAGGCTTTGCTGCTTTGGATTTCTATGGCTGTGCTTGTTTTGGATTGATTTCTTCAATGACATGGTTAGTACATGTCAATGTTGCTTTGTTTGGTTGGTTGGTTTCTTCATCACTTGTACGATCTCCATCTTGACCATCACATGAATGAAAGGTTTCATTCTGTGGTGATTCAGGTTTGAGGTACAGCTTTGATGCTGTTTCAGGAGAAGTTATTTGAGTGATAGTGGATGGTTTGTCTGTTGGAGGATGATCATGCATATTTGAATCTTCTTTGACTGGACTTGTCATTGAAGTTGGCATTTCTGTGTAGTTATCATTGTAAGGAGGATGAACAACAGGGTAAGTAGTTCCAGCACTCTTCTTTTGATCTCTTTATGCATTAAGTAGTTCTTCCAACTTGCTAGCAATCAACTTTAAATTCTCAAGTTCAACTTCTGTTAATGCATGATCTGCTTTTGTCTTTTTTATAGACTCAGTGAGTCTTGCAACTTGAGCTTGAAGACTAAATCTTTCTCCTAGGAGTTTGTCTACATCCTTCAGCAGAGAATTGATTTTAACTTCAAAGGCTTTATGTTGTATCTTAAATTCTGCATTTGTAGCCTTTTCTGTACCGATTGCTTGATTTAGATGCTCAATGTAATGTTGCAAGTTATTGATTGTTTTGGTTGTACTTGCTTCTGATATTTTGGCTTCAACTTCAGCCTTTGTGTTTGCTAACTTCATAGAGAGTTCAGTTGCATGAGCATTCAGCTTGTTTTTTTCTTTAAGCAAGTTATCAACTTCTTTCTCTAGTGAACTGATGTGATTAGCAGAAGTTTGTAGTTCCTCTGCATGTGCAGCTCTTTCCTCCTATATCATGTATGCTAGATTGTTTCAATATTTCCGATATGCTTGTACTACATCTATGCATGCTAATGAGCATAGATTGATCTTTCTGTCTTCAGGAATTTCAGGCAATGGAGGAATGTTTGTGTTGCTGTTCTTTGTGGATTTTGCAAGCTCGGCAGCTAACTCTTCATGTTTGATTTGTTGTTGAACCATTTTGTCTTGCAACTTGTTCTTCTCTTGAGTTAAACTTATGTTTTGTTGATTCAGTGTGTTGATTTGTGCTTGGTCATTTCTTTGAGATTGTTCCATCTCTGACCTGCATTTGATCAAATCATTAGACAATGTGTTGTTTGAGTTTGCAAGATCATACAAATGTAAATGCATCAGTTCTTTGTCAATTTGACTAATGTACAAATGTAATTTCATTTTTGTCAATTTGACAAATGTACAACTGTAATGCATCATTACATAATGTGCTCTAATACCAACTATTGAAACCGATAATCGTAGGATCAAATATTGCAATCGTAATGTTGCCGTTTATCAGATCGGTGATGTGGAATCTCACAGACCCGTTGATGATTTCAAGTGAAGATCTTTACAAGATTTAGTGTATGATGATGAATGAATGATGAACAATCAAGAACACATATTCATAAATATTTCATTCATTCATATGGATGATGATGCTAGGAGATTACAAAGAGAGTTTGTAAGAAAATTCTCTTTTACAGACACTCAACCTCATTGTTTCTCTTACTAGACTTAGCAATACTTTTCAATGCTTTGAAATGCTTAGAGTATAAAATGACTACACTTAGTCTATTTATACTCTTTACATAAATGAACAAAATTACATTTAAGCCCAATGATTACACAAATATTATTCTAAGTCTGATAAATTCTATGTTACTGATGTGTGACTGCCGGGTGCTGATGTCATTCGTTATGACCAATGATGTTGACTGTTGACTTTGGCCATAGTTGACCAAGTTTGTCCAAGTTTGACTTTGGTTAATTTCTTTGTTTTGATCATATTTTCAGCATAGCTTCACCGTGTCGGTTTTGGTAATCATCATGAGATTCGGCACTTAGGTTTTGGTAAGTATTATCTGCAAATAGTCCAACAGTACGTTATACCTAACGATGACATAAAAAACACAATAATCATCTTAAATCAAAAAGACATAACGATGCGATTAATAAATTACACAATCAACAACTTTTATTCATAACAGAATCACAAATTCATCTACATTACATAATTAAAAAAAATAATACCAAAATAAACATATTCCGATTAACAAAACCTATTAAAAATAACAAAATTAACACGAAAACTATACTTACTAGACGGTTCCTTTGTTGTCGGCATCAAGTTCTTCATAATATTCAACAAAACTATCAAAATATGCAACAAAACTAGATCGAATCTAGAATAATCGAGTTATAACTATAATGATAAACATCAACGAATTCGTTTTTGAATCAATACTGATAAAAGCTTAAAACAAAACTGAGAATGATCACTGATTTCTCTCTCTGTTTTCTTGTAGAAGCCGTAATAGTTGTCTTTTCTATTTTACACTTCCTTAACTAATTAAAGCATTGCCACATGTCAAAGCCATAAGTCTTCTTATCCTTTTAATGTTAAGAGGACTTTGTATTTGAACTTGTTCCTAAATACTTATTTTAAATCTTAACTAATATATTATAAGAAAGTTTCAAATAAAAAGTCACCTAAAACTAAAAAGTATAGAAGTAATCTCAACCATCAATTTATTTAATTAATGGTTGAGATCAACTTATAGAAAAAAGTTTGTTACATGGTTATTTAGAAATATTCACTTTTATTGACTTTTTGCAAGTGCCCACTATTTTTTTAAACGCTCGTAACTTTTATGTACGACATTATTTTTTTATAAAAATTACACCATAAAAACGAGTGTTTTTGTCTCTTTAAAACAAGTACTATATTGTTATATAAAAATATAATAATTTTTTTACGTTTTTAAGGTCGTATCTCATCACTGTGTCCTTAGGGCAGTTCATTATGTTTGTTTGTTGGTTATTAAGTTTTCTTGAATACTATTGTGTTTTTTTAAAACGATGAATTTAAGAAAAATATAATGGTAGAATAATATTGTTGTGAATCTTTAATATGTATAATAAAATAATAAATTAACAAATAATTAACCTAATACATTAAAGTAATGACAAAATAACACAATTTCTCATTGTATATTTTGATCCTCATTATGTTATCTCAAACACTATGTGCTTTGAAAAATATATTAGTGAAATAACATCATTGTGTATTTCAAATTCTTAAAACATAATGATAGATAACAATAAATTTATATAAACTATAAAACACAATGACAAAAATAACACATTATGTTATTTTCAACACTATAAGTTTTAAAAAATACATTGGTGAAAGTATCAAGTTGTGTATTTCTAATTGTAAAACATAATGATAGATAACAAGTCTATATAATCTATGGAATCAATGACAAAAATAACACAAAATAACCTAAAATATAAAACAAAATGATTAATACATATAACAAATAATATAAAATATATAACACAGTGAATGCGTAAGACAATTAGCTAATACATTTGACAAAATGACCATAATACCATTCTCTTTAAAATAATAGAAGGACACGTGTTAAGCACACAATGCTTCTTAAACTTTTTAGATTAAATCCTATTTTTAGTATAACTCTACCCTATATTATATACAATAATATATCTATGAACTAATAAACACTTTAAATATACCTCTAAATTTCCATCAGAATTTACATACATCATCCTTAATATAATAAGCTTAAACCTTTGACTTAAAGGGAACATCATCTTTAACTCTAATCGCAGCCGAACCCAACTAATAGGTTTTTATTAACGAATATATAAAAAGAGTAGTTTAGAAATCCGTGTTTTATACGGATTGAATTAAAATACTAAATTAATAATTAGTGGCTAATATTCAGAAATTATATTATAATCTTTAGATAAATGTGATTCGGATAACGTATAATCAACTACCTTAAGTAATGTACTTATAATATTTTTAAAAACTTTTGTTATCAAAAATATTTTGTTAAAGATGATTTTTTAAAATTCCAACTTTTTCTTAGAATATGTTTTTTTAATGTCATTTAAAAATAAGTTCTCTATATTAAAAAGATTATATTCATTTTTTAAAGAAATTATATTTTTTGATATAAATGTGTTTTATATTTTAGAAAAAATATAAATAAGATCTTTAGCATTTAATATAATCATTAAATAATTAACTTTTTATGCTAGTGACATGTCGCATAGAGCGTGTGAGAAGATAACTATTAGAATTAACTTAAAGACTGATGCAAACCAAAGTTCACTTTCTCTCTCAGCATGCATGCTGAAGTACAAAGGCTAATACATTGGAAGATTTGACAAAAGCACTAATAAATTCTCTAAGTGTCAAATCTTCCGAATCCAAAGACCATTTCTTCCGCAGCCAAAGATTAAGTCTTCCGAAGCATCAAGACAAAGTCTTTCGAAGCCAAGAGACTGATTTTTTCGAAGACTGAGAAGACATGCTTTCTCTGACATGCTTTTGACAAAAGCTGAACCACTTTCGCTTCTATCTCTGAAGACCCACCAACTTATACAACTTGGTGATATCTCCATACTTTTGTCAACTGTAGATTAAGGTCTTAGAGTCTGTAACTTTCTACTTTGTACTTTTATCCTTTTGTAATAGATAAGGAATAGTCACTAGTTAAAAGGGAATCTTCCTTTTGACTTTACATTGATCTTGTTATCTGGATTAGTGTTCCAGCTGGCCTTCAAAGTATGGCCAGTTGTAGGATGTAGTATAAAGTATCTCAAGTAACCAATCCTTAGGACTAAGCCTTGTAATAAAACACTTGAGAGCAATATACATCATTCTTGAAAACCAAATACTTCCATTCTGATTGTGTTTTTACCTTTGTTCATTGTTTCATTTGCCGGTTCCCTGTTTGATCTATTAAGTGTTGTTTGTTCTCTCCAACCTTGTGAAACTGTTGCATTACCCTTTTTACCGGTCCTACAATTGGTATCAGAGCTTTTTAGGCTCTTGATTGTAAGATCTCACTATCTTAAATCTCTTCAGTTTCACAAAACACTTACTAGCTCAAATGGAAGCTCTCACTAAGGCTAACATGGAAACTGGTACCATGAAAAAATATCCACTGATCACTCCTGATGACTTTGATACTTGGTGCCAAAGAATGGAAGGCTTTATCAATTCTCAAGATAGTAGGATGTGGAGATTTGTTGTCTCAAGACCTCAAATCCCAAGCACCGCTTCAGCTACGGTTGATGGTGGGATGATTCCAAAGAAAGTGGCTGACTATTCTGAGAAAAATTGAAGAAGATTGATATAGATCAGAAGGCCGTAACCACTCTACAAACTGCTCTTCCTAACTCTATCTATAGAGGCTTCAAGAAGTGCAAAACTACAAAGCAGCTCTGGGATGCACTGAAGGTTATGTATGAGGGGTCTGATGAAGCTAAAGAAAACAAGAAGTACCTCATGAAGCAGTAGTTTGAGAATTTCACCTTCAAATTAGGTGAACCTATGACTCAATAATACTTTAGGTATGTTAAGATTGTAAATACTCTTGAAGATAGGTACATTATGAGTAAATTCATGTTCTCTCTTCCCAAACAAAGGACTCACTACTATATGGCCATTAAGAGAACTAAAAATCTCTCCACCCTTACTCTCACAGAGTTTTATGGTATCCTGACTTGTTACCAGATGAAGATGAAGATGAACATGCAGAATCCATCCAGCAGCTCTTCCCACAATCAATAGAGTTTAGCCCTCCATGTGGTTGAAAGGGATAGTAAAGAACCACCACACCATCTTATCTGCTACCTTGATAAGTCACAAAAGGGCCCTTTCATCACCTTCCCAAAGACACCAAGGGAGAGCTACATCTAAGGAATCCAATTCTAAAAGACAAGCTCATCTCAAGCCTTTATGTCTTTTAATGAAAGTTGTGGCAACTTTCTCTTCACTCTTGAAGACTTGGATTGGATCTATCTAGATGACCCGCAGTATATGGAAATAGTCTAGCAAATGGCTCTTCTCATTCATAGAGCTAAGAAGTTTTACAAGAGAACCGGAAGAAAGTTTCCAGCAATGTAACCAGTGGAAAGTTTAGACTGGATAAAAGCAAAGTAAAGTGTTACAACTATAACCAGATAGGTTACTTTGCTAGGGAATGCAATGCACCAAGGACTAATGGTGGCCAAGCACAATCCAGACCAAGCTACACTGATGCAGCTCCCAGATCTGGGAAGCCAATCCAACCAAAACAACAAGCTATTGTTGCTATTGAAGAGGGAGGCTTTGACTGGAGCTTTCAGGAAGAGGATGTCTTTTCAAATCAAGCACTAATGGCTAACCATGATGAAGCCAAGGTATTGGAACATCTCTATACTCCTAAATGCATTGCTAAAGTAAACATGTATAGGTCTTATAACCTGGAAGTGAGATCCGATCTTGAGTCTTTGAATATTCTAAAAACTGATTTCAAAAGAGTAAAAACTAACTATAAACTTAAAATAGAAGATCTAGAGAAAACAATTTCTACTCTTAAGCATGAGCAAACAAATTAAAGGACTCAGATCAAAGATCTCATTACCAAGTTAACTGAATGCCAAGCTGAGCTTGTGACCAGCAAAGCCAGGGCAGAAAAGTGTGTTCTAGAAGAGGAAACCTTCAAGAACATCATATCCTCATCCTTGCATACAAATTTTTTTATCAAAATCGGTAGGTACTGGGTTTAAGTAAGATAGCTCCTCCACACACTCTTTTATCTGTAAGATCTCCTAGATATGGAACTTGTCAAGATGAGTTTCCCATCATTGACCCTATCCAAGAAGAGGATGAAGATGAAGAGAGATAGTGAAGGATGAACCAGAAGTGAGTAAGGAGGTTTATCCTAAGAAGGGTCACTATACTCCTAGAGAGAAGAAAGAACCAAGGATGGGCAAGTCAGATAGGAAGAATCTGATAAGGGCTTCTAAAAGAAAATCAAAGAAAGCCCAAGAGATCAATGCCACTTTCAATCCCAAGCAAAAACAAGTCTTTATCTTTGCTGGGTTTGAAGTGGTAAAAACTAAAGACTCAACTATGGACTCTACTACCAGGAGTCCTAGTTCAAGTTCAAACCATCATGGTCAAGAGAAGAAGGTTGAACAAATGTGCATCACTTCTGCACGTCCTAAACCATCTAGCTCCAAGAGCAAGCTTCAACCTCAGAAGCCTACTTCATCATCTATGAAGATGAAGAGGGAAGTGGAAAGAGATCAAGTTCAACCTTCTCCTCAGAAGAAAACCCTCAGAAGTATGCATGTTGAGTGCATCATGTGTGGTGATACTACTCACTTTGCTAAGGATTGCATCTACAATCCAAAGAGTACCATCCATATGAACAAGAAGAAGACTTCTGAGAGTAAGAAGGAAATAGCTTTGGAAGGAAAATCACTTTCCTTCGGAAGCTCTAAGGTGAATAAGAAGAAGATAGGTGAAAAGCTGTCTTTGGAAGAAAATTCAGTCTCGGAAGAAAGGAATGCTTCCGAAGCACTAAAGTCTGTTGGTCCAACTGATTGATTGAACGTGCTTTTGATGCAGGTTTAACACAGAATCCATAAGATATCACTAGTTCTAATATCTTGTGGACCAAGTAATGATGAGATATGAACATAAATCAAACATAAAACCCATTTATAAGAGAATAAGATGAATAATGCTCAAAAGTATGAAATATCAGCTCCTAGCAATACACAAACAAGAAAAGAACTCAAATATGTAATAATCAATAAAGTTTCGAGAGTTACATAATGAAGAACAAAGAAACATATATATACAGGACCTAGGTTTGCATACAGATTCGCATAGTGCGAAACTATATACACCATGGCATGAGAAACTACCACGTAAAACTGCAGTATCGCATGCAGTTTCGCATGCCACAGAATGCGAAATAAGACAAAATTAAACTAGATCCTATTACATTAATATCTAAACTATAATAAACTATAACTAAACAAAGACAAACGGCAAGGTGAATACAACCCTATTCTTGATCATCAATACTCCCCATAGGGGGGTATTCACCTGCTGGGTCTTCAGGATCAGCTCTAGCCTTTGCCTGCTCCATCAATTAGGCCAAATCTCTAACTTCTGCTCCAGATCCTTATGTTCTTTCATACTCTTTTTGAGCTAATGGATTACCGATCTCACACCCCTAGTCCTGTTTGCTACCCTCTCAAGCAATCTCGCCTCTGTCTTTGTCTCTTCTCCAGCTCCGAATTTAATCTGGTTCTCGCACAGTGTCTTCAGATCTTCATCACTGAATGAAAATACCTCCATAGGATCAAACAGCCTTATCCCATCTCCATCCTTTACCCTCACTACTGCTTCTCCAATTTGGTTGTCATAGAACCACTTCTTGAATTTCTGTAGTCTTGAAGGCTGTTGATCAGGTATCCTCACTCTGTTGACGGTCTTCACAGGCGATAACTTCAGAATGATCTTCCCTTTTCCCGTCACCCAATCAAGATCCTTCTTCGACCTTTTCCTCTCGGGCTTCAGGTATCTAAAAGCTTTGAAGTTATCCTTAACGCCCTGATGTATCTCATTCTCCAACATAGTAGCATGTTCACTCAAAGCTGAATCTAGGAGGGGAATCTCTGCTAATCTCCTCAAATCCCATTTTGGAAGGGTCTTAAACGCCTTCCTTTTATGCATATACGAGATCCTACCTCCTCACCTTTTAATCAAAAACATTTTTAGCTTTGAGTTGTACTTCCAACTCACAATCTTCTTGTTCGTCTCCTTCCTACCTGGTTCTTGAATGTTTTGAAATAAATGTGTTAGTTTCTCTGGTTCTTCCTCTTTATTAAACCACTCCTCTCTGTTCAACTTAACCACATCGCCTCCAACTGAACTCCTCTGAGCCACATAAGTCATTGGCCTCTCATCAACTATATAAAACTCTAGCTCAGAATCATAGTCCACTAACTATTCCTCCACCTCTTCCTCCTCATCAATCAAATTACATGCCCTTTCTCTCCTCCTTGTCTCTCATCCCTTATCACCTTATTCCCTATCAGATCAGTATCTAAATTAAAGCCCATATAAATGAATCCAGCCTCAAACACCTGATCAACATTTTCTTTATCACCGACTCGTTCACCACTACCTCCAGCAACACCTCCACCAGCTTCAACACCACCACAGCTTCATCACCATCATTCGCTTCATCACCATCTACACCACTTCCACCAGCTCTAGAGATTCCAGCTCCCGATCCTCCTACACCGCTCACACCTGCTCCTGATGTCTTATGAATAAAAGGAAACTTGGATGTGTCAGTCATTTCCCTGATTTGCTCAACACTTGGTACATCAGCTGCACCAGCAGTCCTCCTTAGATCACTTACCTCTTCCAATAACCTTCTTATCAAATCCTGTTGGCTAAATATAACTTTCTTCATCTCATCAATCTCTAGATCCCTTAGTTTCTCCCTCTCCTCTGAGTTAATCAGCTTGGTCTTTATCATGCTTAGCACATTTGATAAGGATGTGTTGATATTTCTAGTCACATCCTCATAAAGCTCTGATCTAATATCCCTCCTTGGCTCCCTAGCTTCTCTTGCATGCCTAGTCTCAGGAATGACTGGCTTCTTGCTTTTACTCCTCTTTTCCTGTGTAGGGGAATCAGCTCTAGCATGTGAAGATGATTTCTCTGCACCTTTCTTCTTCCTCTTCTTCCTCAGCTCCTCCTCAATCTCATCCAGTTGCTCTTCGAAGGTCAAATTAGTCTCCTTCGTGTACTTCTTTCTCTTTCTAATCTCCTCCACATTTCCTCCAGCCTCTGCTGCTCTACTTTCCTCAAAAGGAATCAGAGTCTTGATATAGTTCCACCTTTCTTTAGTGTATACTCTCCAGTAGATATGTAATATTTCTTGAAAAATCACTCTTAGAGGCAGCACAGTCAGCAAAGATCCTCGGGTTCATCGGAGTCAATCTCAGTTCATCTCCAAGCTTAGGTAACTTTGGCTTTAGATAGTCTACAATGATCTGAATGAATCTTGGATAGAGCAGCCACTTATCTTTCTTCAGAGCCATGATGTTCTCTAACAGATAGTCATGAATGATCAGGGCTATGTTTGCCTTCTCACCTTTATAGAACATAATCATAGCTGTGCACCATCTCAGATTTAGTCCATCTGATCCTCCCTTCCTATGATCCAAATAGCTAATAAACACATAAGCTATGAACCTCCACTCCTTTGATAGAAATGACTTCTTGATCTCTTTTCTCTTCTCAAAGTCGGTTCCCTTATAACCAATATCTTTAAATGCTTTAATGACCTCCGAATCAGTCATCTCAATGCTCTCCCCCATGTCATCCTCCAGATGCAGGGCCTTAGCCACTGTCTCGACTGATATCTCAAATAGCTCTCCCTGAACCGACGCTTTGATAATCCTCTGCTTGGCGTCATACTCAGCCGTTCTCCAGAACTCTCTGATCTGTTTCTCATCTATAATGGGAGAGTGAGAAATGGAATAATATATGGGAGATCTCTTCAGCCAATCGATGGCATCTCTATAGCCGGCAGACTTTGGATCTCTATCGTTTAGGTACGCCACCACGTTTGATCTAGGATCAAACTTCAAACTCCCCATAATGATCACAAGAGATTACAAAACATTTAAAATTTTATAATTTTAATATTTACTATTATTTTATTATTATTAAATATATATATATTTTATTTTAATTTTTTTTATTTTTTAATTATTAGTTTCGCAGATAATTTCGCATGTAGAAACAATAGTTTCGCATTGAAGAATATAAATTTGCATTGAGGAAGGAACACGAGAGAAAGTATAGTTTCGCAATGGAAAACATAGTTTCACAAGGGGTTTGAGAAACCATAGTTCGCATCGAGAAACTCTAGTTTCGCATTGGAAACTATAATTTTGCATGATCTACGAAACTATAGAGTCGCAAAATCCGGTCAAAACTGTTTAGTGCACACGGCCGGCATGACTAGACAGTTTCGCATGGATCAAAGAACTTTCATTCAGTTTCGCAACATACACCTTAGTTTCATCAATTTAATGTGCGAAACCCAAAAGTCACCGAATCGATTTTCGTTTCAAAACCCAAACAAAATACATTCCATGGTTCGAAACATGTTCAAGAAAAAGATTTACCGATTAGATTTGCAAGAAACACACTTCAGAATACAGATTCGATTTCAAGGTCAAAAATTCAGTTCGAATTCAAAATATTTATGGAATTTCGCAAATGTCGAAACAACCGATTAAACTAATATTTATACACCCTATTTTTGCATAGGCCGAAACTATAGATTAGCATGGCGAAACAATAGTTTCGCAAGGCCAGCAAAACTATAGTTTCGCCTGCAGAACCAGGTCAGCGAAAAAGTAGTTTTGCATGGCAAAACAATAGTTTTGCATGAATAAAAATTTAATATAATCATATTTTTATGTAAAAAGAAGACTTCTCAACCCACGAGACTTGACAAAAGGTAGAATTTGAAAAATAAAGCACAGACCCAAGGATATCGGACATGCTTTTGCAAGAAATCATCTAGAGAGTCGAGGATTGGTGGGATTGCCAATATGCTTGTCCATATAAACCCAAGCTGTATTCTTTTCAACGAAGACTTGTAACATAATTTTATTATGTTTTGGGCTACCTTAAGAATGCTCTAGAAACTTGGTTCCCACAGTCATTCGGCAAAAAAACTCATCTCGTCATCATGGTTTATTGAGTGTAATCAATGATTCTGCTTGAAATTTACAGGGGTGGACATAACACGAACCATATAAGATACATAATGATGGATGATGGGTGGACGGTCAGAGCTCCAGGTTCTCATTTAAGCAAAATGATAAGAACTTCAGGTCTATACTCACGTATAACAGAGAAGATCATAATTTGAGCGTGCTGATGAGAGCTTCAGGTCTATACTCATGTATAACAGAGAAGATCATCATTCCAGGTCAATACTTACGTATAGCAGAGGAGTTGGACACACAATTTATTCAAGCCTTAGGGATGAGGGAAATTTGGGAATTCAAGGTCAAACACAAACATCAGCCACTCTGAACACAGATTTTGATGAGACTTGTAACTTTGTGCAACCTAAGATGACATGGTAATTGTAAGGCCCCGATCCCGGAGACCCCACAGTTGGTCCTTCATAGCATCATTCATTATTAAAATTTCATTTAAAATATATTAACATAGGAAAACATTGCAGCGAAAGAATTATAAAAAACCATTTCATGCATTAATAATTACTTTTGCCAAGTAATACATCATTGATTGAAGTTACAAAAGAATATTTAGTTGTATTACAAAACAAGAATATTATATCTGCATGAGATGGATGCCAGTCTTTGCTTGCCAAGTAGCTTCAACTCCATGCCATCCTTAGCAACATCATAACCTGCCAACAGAACATGCATATAAAAAGTCAGCGTTGCTGAGTGAGTTCTAGTTTTATAAATAAAATACTTTGCTTTTGTGAAAACTTATCCTTTACTTTTAATCGTGATCACCCATCACACATACAATTAGATAATATTTATCCAACATAACCATTCGTTTTCGTACTTTTCATTATTATCTTCCATTTTCTTCTAGACCAATGTCATATGCCATACCCCAAACATTGTGCATGAAGCGGGTATTGGGCTGAAGTCTATAAATAGACCCCTAACATTGTGCACGAAGCCTGACCCAGTACCGGGGCAAGGGACAAGGGTCCTGTTTCATACATATTAGTCAATCGCAAAGATTGACCCCCGTGTGCATCCTTATGGGTTAGCTAAACCGCATACAGTTGAGCTAACAATCCCTCAATGAGTTGTGAACTTCCTTTCATTTACTTGCAAGACTTTTCTTTCGTTTATTATGTTCCACTTTCATTATTATATTCTTTCACTTTTAATATGATAATACTTTACGTATAAGAGTATTAACACACCACGTAAAGCCACATAGTAATACGTAATATAGAACATCAATAACAACCCACAATCATACATAACATCAGTAGACATAAACCACCAAAACATTTCAGAATTTAACACTACATTCTACTCCCCAAGATTTCAGAAAAATCCTAAGTCCCCAAAGAAATGTGGATGAACATAAACCAATACGGATGAATGTTCAGCAAATGCAGATAAAAGTCTTCAAAAAATATTCTAAGTGTATATAGGTATGCAGGTGAACCAAATACGGATGAACAAGTCCAAATGCGGATGAACTAAGTCTTATGTGAATGAGCACATACAAATGCGGATGAACAAAAACATCTGCGGATGAACAAAAACATCTGCGGAGGAACAAAAAAATCTGCGGATGAACAAAAGACAGCTATTGAACATAAAACCAATGTGGTTGAAGTTCAACAAATGCAGATGAAGACTAGCAATTGCAGATGAACAAAAGACATGCGAGGGAACATTCAACCAATACGGTTGAACACTCGGTAAATGCGGATGAACAGAATATAAATGCAGATGAACAAACAACTTAAACTAATCCACCAGTTCCAAATCCACGTCCTAACATGTCCTTAGCATAGATCTAACATGCCAAATACTTAGAACAGAGCTTACAACTACGCAACATCAAAGAAGGCATTTAAAAGCACACATCGCATACACATCAGATGCAAAACGCAGAAACCCAAGCTTCGGTTGTAAAAATTCAGTTAATATGTATTTTAGCCCCAAACGAGTTTAAAACAAGTAAAATACGAGAATCTAGAACTCACCTCCTGCAGCTTTCGAGTAAGACTTCTTCAAACCGAGAGCAAATGGGAGTCCTAGCACCTAAACACATCGAAACAAGTAGCCAATACAAGAAACATGTAAGAATTGGTCCAGCAGCTCGAACACAACTGAAAACCGAGCAAAAATACAAGAAAACCTCACATTCTAGGAGAATTTCAGCTTTCTCACACTAAAATCTGGTTTGAACTGCTTCTTCTTTCTTCTTGCAGCCGAAAGCAAAGTCTGTAAAAGAAGTGTGGGCTGCCATGCTTCTTTTAAATCCCATAATGGGCAAGTTTGCCACTTGCACAACTTTAACCCCTTGACTTAGGGTATTTTACCTTTCGTTCTTTTTCTTTTCCTTTTAAATTTCCGGGTGTTACAAGTCCACCCCCCTTATAGAGGTTTTGTCCCTGAAACCTGTCACTCCTTGAACAGCTGTGAGTAATGCTGTCTCATCTCTACCTCAGTCTCCTACATATATTCGGACCCCTTCCTGTGTCTGCACTGTACTCGCACCTTCCTGTGTCTCCACTGTACTCGCACCAGTGGAACCACTTTATTCCGTAGCCTCTTCTCTTTTCTGTCAATGATGGCCACTGGCTGCTCCGCATAATTGAGTCGTTCATCTACCTCAATGTCCTCCAGTGGCACGATCATATCTTCTTTGGCTAAGCACTTTCTTAGATGAGATACATGGAATGTCAGATGAATTCCACTTAACTCATCGGGTAGCTCTAACCTGTAGGCCACCTCTCCTACTCGTGCAATGATTCGGAAAGGCCCTATATATCTCGGGCTCACCTTACCCCGCTTCCTGAACCGGATGATCTCCTTTCAAGGTGAAACCTTCAACATAACTTTATCACCCACCTTGATCTTCTCTAACTTTTCGGTCATAGCCTCAATCACCTCGATGTTCTCTAACTCCTTCTGCCCAATGTCACCCCAACATACGGGCGTTCTACACTTGCTACCATACAACATCTCATATGGTGGCATACCAATGCTGGCATGATAACTATTGTTGTATGAGAATTCGGATAACGGTAAGTGTTCATCCCAACTTCCTCCAAAGTCAATGATGCATGCTCGAAGCTTATCTTCAAGCGTCTGGATGGTTCTCTCTGACTGACCATCTGTCTGAGGATGGTAAGCCGTACTGATATGCAACCTCATCCCCATCACCTTATGGAATCTCTTCCAAAACTTAGATGTAAACTGAGTGTCACGCTCAGACACTATAGACATCGGTACACCATGACGAGTCATAATCTCTTTAATGAACAGATCCGCCAACCTCTCAGATGAATACGTCTCGTAGATTGGTAGAAAGTGAGCACTATTCGTCAAACAGTCAACTATCACCCATATGGCATCGTACCCCCTTGCCGTACATGGTAACTTCATAATGAAGTCCATGGTGATGTGCTCCCATTTCCAATCGAGTATATCCAAGGGTTGGATCTTCCCGTATGGCTTCTGATGCTCCGCCTTCACTTGCAAGAAAGTAAGGCACTTGCTCACATACTCCGCTACATCGTGCTTCATACCCGGCCACCAGTAGTCTTTCTTTATATCATGATACATCTCCGTAGCATCGGGATGAATTAAGTATCGAGTTTTACGAGCTTCATCCATTATTCGTCCCTGTAGGTCTCCATAACAAGGAATCCACATTCGCCCGAAGCGGGTTCTAACTCTGAGAGTGTTATAACCTAACTCCGTGACTAGACCTTTCATCCTTTCGGAGTTAAGGCAATCTTCTTTCAATGACTCTTCTTGAAACTCCTTGACCTATTTCATCACGTCAGAGGTCATCACCAACTGGTAAGCTTTCACTACGATCGGCTCGGGTCTCTCCTTTCGGCTAAGTGCATCCGCCACTACATTGGCCTTGCCTGGATGGTAGTGGATCTCATAATCATAGTCCTTGATCAACTCTAACCACCTCCTTTGCCTCATATTGAGATCCTTTTGCTCGAAGAAGTACTTCAAGCTCTTATGGTCAGTGAAGATAGTGCACTTCGTCCTGTATAAGTAGTGCCTCCCAATCTTCAATGCAAAGACCATAGCCGCTAGCTCCAAGTCATGAGTAGATTAATTAGCCTCATGGGTTTTCAACTGTCGGGACACATAGGCTATTACCCTCCCTTGCTACATCAGCACGCAACCCAACCCCAAATAAGAAGCATCAGAGTAGACAACTAAGTTAAAGTCAAGACAGGAGCTTGAGTCAATCTCGTCTTTAGCTCATCAAAAGCATTTTCCTGTTCTCGACCCCATACAAACTTCACCTCCTTGCGGGTCAACTTGGTCAATGGTGAGGCTATCTAGGAAAAGTCTTGGATGAATCTCTGGTAATAGCCCGCTAAACCCAAGAAACTGCGGATCTCGGATGGCATCTTTGATGTCTTCCATTGCATCATCGCCTCCACCTTTGCCGGGTCCACCATAATCCCTTCACAATTAACCACATGACCTAAAAACTGAACCTCGCGCAACCAGAATGCTTACTTATGTGAATCCATGGATCGAAACAGGAATTATTAGTTTGATTTTGCAAATACAGATCACGGATTTATCAATACTTGTTGTTTAATTAATTATTTATGAAATTGAAATCGACGAAGAACAGATTAAACAAATTGAAAAGAGAATAAAATAATGCAACAAAAAGATTGTTTTCAATTGATTTTCATTGACAATGAATTGATTACAATGATATTGATGCTTGGATGATATGATAATCTCCTATGATGTTCTTGGTGCTCTTGTGATTGCTATGTTGCTATATTGATCGATTGATCAATTGATATCGTTTCTATGAATATATGAATCTCTATTTGTGTATCGATATCTCTCAATCTCTCCTAAATGAGTGCATCCATGCCTTATATTTATAGGCAGAGGGAATCACTTTAAAATTACAAAGATATTCTGATGTGACGTGGAATATTCGCTTCTGACAGACTGACTTGTTGACTTTATGTTCAGTACTTGATGATATGAGATCATACAAGTATTTTGTTCTTCCATAGGAGTTGAACTTCCATAGGAGTTGAACTTCTATAGGAGTTGGTTCTTTGTTCTTGAACATCATCCTTGGGAGCAAACTTCCTTCTTCCGCAACAGCATGAACTTGATCTCTGAACTTGTTCTTCGGTAGATGTGCTTGTGCTTCCGCAGGAGATCCACTGATGCACATTGACTTGTTCATTTAAGCTCTGTAGAACATCTACAGAAGAACAAACTTGTTCATCCGCAGATGGTTCTTGCACTTGGTCAATTTTCCAAATTGACCAAGTATGATGTTTCCTGCATTTACATAAAATCAACATAAATAATATTTGGGTTAACATATATATCTTGCATTACATAATGATAAAGAATTACAGATGTTCATTACAAGATATTACAAATCATCTAAACCTATATAAAGGTTCTAGACCTAACAATACTCCCCCTTAGATTTAGATTCTTGTATTTATTTGTTTAGATCTTTCAATTCTTGTACTCTGGCCAAAATCTTTGTGTTGAAATATCCAACAACATCTTTTTAGTCTTTTTATGTATACTTGATCTTCATTTTTCCCATTTTCTTCAATGTTTTAAAGTTCAGCCTAAGAATGTCTTCTTCTATGGTCAGTGTTGCCACTACACTGTTTTAAGACGCCATTTCCAACTCATCTTGCTCTGAAATTCTATGCTAAATAATTGATGGGATTTCAGATCCTATGAGCTGACCAGCCTCATATCTTCTTCTCTTGTGTGCTTTGGCATGCAGCTTGTCTATGACTTGAATGATATGCACATAAAATCATATGTCACTTTGAGAATCTTTATCATTCAACTTTGGGAAATACTTATCATGCAGATAAGATGTGTAGCTTGGATGTAGCAGTTTAATCTCCAATGGATCAAATAATCTTATGCTTGGTGCTTTCTTGTGAGGATCATTCCTTTGTAGCACCAGTTCTTTTGTTCTTTCTACATATCCCCATTCAATGTTGGGATATGAGAACTGATTTCCTTCAATTGTTTTGATTGATGCATCATCCTTGTCTACATATCCAATTCTTCTCAGAAATTCATCATCAACAAGTTTTGAAGAATTTGAATGAGATTTTTTTTGACTTTGTTTTCTTCTTTTGTGATCTGCATCCTCTCTTTTGGCTTCTTTCAGCATATTTCCCTTAAACTTGTTTCTCAGTTTTGCAATCAGAACAGAAAAATCTTTGCCCCTTGGATTGATTGGGTAGTTGGTGATTGGGATGTTTTGTAAAGTAGAAAGGTCTGCATCTGGGAGTGTAAGAAGTGTCTCCAACCATGGAAAATATTAAACCATCCTAGATGCCCTTTTAATTGTAGCATAATCCTACTCTTGATCAAACTTCCAAGCTATAATCTTGTTGTCTACTACTGATCTTGGTGTAGTCATCTGATCAAATAGTTGAATCAGAGTTGTTTTCTGTTCGGTTATTTCCCTCATGGCTGTTCCCAGGGGCCAGATTTTGTTGGGGATTACATCCCTCGGCTCCCAAATCATTTTTTCTCTGCTCATGTGCATATATTTACTTTCATCTCCTATTGGCTCAGCAGGATATTGTTTTGATTGTTTGTAAGCTGGATTGGGTGCTCCGGTTCTAAATCTTACTCCAGTTTCTAGTTCAACCTTCATCACATAATCCATCATTGCTCTTAGCTCACCCACTGTTCTTCCCTTTAGTTCATTTGACCCATAATTATGACTTTGCAGCCAGCAAATCATATTATACTTGGTAAGCTGTTTGGTTTTATAGTGACCCAAATCATTCTTTATCTTCTCAATTGCTTTGTACTTTGTGAAGGTTTCATAGTTGCATACTGGAAGCATTAATCTGGCAGTATCAAATTCCTTCAGTACTTGTATCATCTCATCCATGTTCAACTTTTCTACCATGTCATATGGAAAGCCATTATTGATTAAGTCCATGAACATAGATGATTGTGCTCTTTCCTCAAAGATGTCATCAGTAGATAACAAGTCACCTTCCCTTGCTTCTCCATCATACTTTTGAGTCTCATCTTTTGTTAAATATACCCACTCAGCATCACTTTCTTCTTTAATGTCTTCAATGGATTTGAGAGTTGAAATATCAATTGATTGAGTGTGCTAAGGAGACATGTATTTTGATTTCTTTGGGGTATTCTCAATTCCCATAGCTTCATCTTCAATTCTTCCCAAATACTTTCTTTTCCTGTTGTATTTGATTTTTGGTTCTTTTGCTTTCAACAGGGGAATGTCAGCAGTTTCTTTGACTTGTTCTTTATGCACACCTACTTCCTTTTCAGTCACCTTCTTCTTTAAGACTTCTATCTTTTCATCTTTAACTTTTAGCAGATCTAACTGCTCAGAGATAGTTTTCATTGCATTGTTGATCTCAGTCAAGACATTCTCTTTCCCTTGTTTTTCTTTCTTAGCAGTCTCACAGGACTCAGTCACAGGCTGATCCATAGTATTAATTACTACATTGTTGGTTTCAATTTCTTCTCTTAGCTTCTTGATTGTTACTTCTAGAGATGCAATAGTTTCATCTTTCTCTTTCATCTATCTTTTGAGTTTTCTCAATTTCTCCAGTTTTTGATTGCTTTTGATGATGAGATTGTTGTATTTAGCAACAAGAAAACTTTTGCTCACATTTATCTCCTCTACTCTTAAATCATTTTCATCATAAGCAGTGATGTCAACAAAATGACTATCAATCTCATCTAGTTGTTCAACCTTTTGTTCATTCTCCTCCTCAACTTCTAGACATATTTCTTCTATGGCACCATCCATAACATCATCAAACTCATCATCATCAATATTCACTTTTTCAATGAGAGTTGGGCTTTCAGCAGGTGAGGTTGGTTCAGCAGATAGGGGTAAGGAAATTGGTTATGTTGTTGGATGAAAAGGTGTTTGATTGAGAATGGGTGAGATAGGTTCTGTAGCAGCAGTGTTTAATGATGATTGAGATTGGGAAGCTGAGAAAGGTTGGGTATGCTCACTGGATGGTGAGTTCAGTTAAGCTGGTGGTGTTTCTGGTAAGTATATTATAGGTGTTGGTGGAAGAGACTATGGTTGTTGTTGTAGTGATAGGTGTGATGGTGATTGTTGAATGTCATCGAGTGTGAATACTTCTATTTCAATAGTATTCTGAGCTGTTTGGGAATGGGAAGGAGATAAGGGTTGTTGTTGTGGTGGTTCAGGGGATGCAGCTAGAGGTGATACAGGATGGGGTTCTTATTATGGTGGTTCAGGTGATTCAGCTGGTGCTATTTGTTGTTGTAATTGTTCAAGGTGTAGGAGTTCTTGAGGAATATCAGCATTCTCATCAATCACATATGCAAACATCTCCATTTCTTCACCTTGGGATTGCCCACTTAACTTGTTAAGCATAGATCTTCCAAGGTGAGCTTGAACAAAGACTCCACCTTCTCTTTTAATGTTGGGCATTGACTCATTTATGATCAGCTGAATAAACCTGGGAAACATGTACATCTTGTCTTCTTTTTGCACCCTTATATGGTCACATAAGCATCCAAGAATGTATTTACTATAGTTATATGTTCTCCCTTCAAACACACCAATGACCCCAGAAGAAATGTGCCTTGGAAACCTATCCAAACCAGACTTTCTGTTGGACATACACTTTAAGTATGTGTGACACAAGAATCTATAGGGCTTGCACAATCTTCCCTTTTTGATTTAACCATTTTGGTAATCTCTATCATAACCCATTAAGTGAAAAATTCTTTGGATTTACTCATGGTCGAACACATCTGGGTGACCCTCTTCTTCTTCTCCAAACTCTAGCACCCTCCTGATAGTTCGTTCATCCACCCTCAACTCCTCATTTCTTATTGTTGTGAAAATCACCCTTTCATCATTCTCCTCTTCAATCCTGGCTAGGTGCCAAAAATCTATCATATACGATTGATAGATGACTGGGTCCACAGATAATGCACAGAAAATCCTTGATCTTCTCAGATAGTTAATAATTTCCCTGCATCCCTCAGTTGCTGGATCGTCTAGATTCAGAAAGGCATAAACGTTCTGATCTTTGTCAAATCTGTTGGTCATATTGATGATGTTGTTTAAGTGGTGATTTAGGTGTGGATGGTTGTGTGGAATGAAAAATTTGAATGCTTGTGGATAAAGGGGTTTTATGATATGAGCATTTTTCTAGGTCTGAAAAAGGGTTTCTAAAAAAGTGAATACAAATGACAACGGTCAGGTTATCATTTATACTTGCTTAGAAAATTAAAATCCTTTTATTTAATGATGTGGGACCCTTAACCCTTATTACCCTTCCGTGGTTATCCACAAGTTAAGTCTTCCGCTGAACATCTACGGAAAGCAAAACTTTTTATCCGCAACAGGTTAAGTCTTCCGCAGAACATCTCCGGAAGGCAAAACTTGTTTTTGCTGTTTTATCCTTAAATTAATTCTTCTCCAGAACATCTACGGAAATTCAATTTTGTTCTTTTTAACATCATGTTGTTAGATCATTTGTTGTTTTCTGTTGGACCATGTTGACTCTGCTTCATGGCAAATGTGCAAAATTGATTTAGTTAAAAACTTCAGATATCTTGCAGCCAAGTTAGTGCTCAAGTTCCAATTTTCTTCATGTAAAATAAATGTTTAACTCAGTTTTTATACTGATGACTACTCCACCTAAATTTGTGATTAATTATAAAATTATGCATTTATCAGAAATTTATAAAGAGAATAGCATGAAAGGAAATTATCTGTCAAACTTATTAGCAAATAAAAGAACAAAAACAAAATCTTTTTGTATTTTTGTTTATTGACAGAAAGTAAAATACATTTACAAGCATTTACATCATACAATGGGATCATACTATGACACTAAGCAACTTCCTGAAACAGTTTTGTTTGATGATAGTAGACAGAGATCTATTGTTGATTGCAAGTATTATGATCCACATAAGTTCAAGCAAGAGTATAGTTTCAACTTGTAATGTTGTTTATCATGTTTTGGTATTGATTAAAGATAGACAAATATGGACTCCACATTCAATTCACATTAGAGCTCCGTTTATGAGTCAATTTATCACTTTTTCATACTTAAAACTATGTTCCTTAAGTTATAAGCTCTATCTTAAGATTTCTTTGAAATCTTATTAATGTTGATATGATATTTGAAGCTCTTTGAGATAATATACAATTGATCACATTGGATTCTCTTAGAGCTGTTCCTTTTTGGAACTTTTTGATGATCAGCATCAGGACACCAGGTCTTTACTTACGTAAAACAGAGGTGCCTGTGAGCCCAGGTCTTTGTTTACACAAAACAAAGGGTTCATGATGCGTAAAGATAGAGGTTATAAAGTGTCATAACATAGTGTGCTTAGGTGAGTAAGTTGATCACAATAGGATAAGACTTACTTGCTTGTTCCTCAAAATGGAATGGTCCATAATTAGTCACCTTGTAATTATTTTAGGCATGAACTTGTATATTTTCCACTCAAGCTGAACCTACTCACATATCAAATCACATCTGATCAGTCTTTATTGTGTGATAAAATTCAGGAAAGTAAGCAAAGGTATAGTGTACTATCACTTCTCATAATATGAAATGCTTTTTCAAGAAAAACATATTAATAAGACAATATTTTGTTGGATTTTTATATGTTTTATAGATGTTTTTGGCTTTTTCATATAATGAATTTGACAGACAGAACATGCTTTTCTTTATGATGAAGACTAATCTAAGTTGTTCATGCCTAAAGAGTCAATCAAGAAATTAAATCTAACTGAATCAAAGGCTTTAATGATTAAATCAGCAAGCTGATTTGTTGTGTTCACTTTGATCAACTTGATTAAACCTTTTTCTGAGCAGTCTCTCAAAAAATGGTATCTGATTTCAATATGTTTTGTTTTACTATGTTGCACTGGATTAGCAGTGATGAACATAGTAGCTGAGTTATCTATGTGAATTGGTATTTGAAGAAAAGTTGTAACCATAATCAAGTAATTGGTTTTGCAACCATAAAACTTGAGAGCAACCGGCTGAAGCAGCTATGTACTCAGCCTCAGCTATGGATACTGATACGTTTGTTTGCTTTTTTCACTGCCAAGAAACTAGTCTTGGTCCTATAAATTGACAACCACCGGTTGTTGATTTTCTATTGTTGTTGTAGCAACCAAAGTCACTATCAGAATATGAGTAGATGTTGAAATCTCCTTCTTTGAGATACCAAAGCCCAAGAGCTGGCTTCCCTTTGAGGTATCTGAAAATCATCTTCACTGCATTCATATGTGACTTCTTGGGGTCTTATTGGTACCTAGCACAAACACACACAGCAAACATTATGTCAGTTCTGCTGGCAGTTAAGTACATTAATGATCCTATCATAGATCTATATAATCTTTGATCAACTGACTTCCCTTTAGGATCAGGTAAAATCTTATCTATTGTTGATGTTGGTGTTTTGCATGAAGAAGAATCAGTAAGGTTGTACTTCTTCAAGATTTTATTCACAAACTTTTCCTGATTGATGAAAATGCCATTTGATTTCTGATGAACTTGCAAACCAAGGAAGAATGTTAATTCTCCTATGGAACTCATTTGGAACTCAGATTTATCAAAGATTCAAAGTCATCACACAATCTCTTGTTTGTTGATCCAAATATGATATCATCCATATAAATTTGGACAACCAAGAGGTCTTGATGTTCATGTTTGAGGAAGAGAGTCTGATAAATTGTTCCCCTTTTGTAACCATGCTTGAGCAAGAAAGATGGCAATGTTTCATACCACTTTCTTGGTTCCTAATGAAGACCATACAAAGCTTTGTCAAGCTTGTATACCCTGTGTGAGTAATCAGGATCTTCAAAGCCTAGAGGTGGGTAACATAGACTTCTTCATCAATTTTACCATATAAGAAGGCACATTTTACATCCATTTGGTAAACTGTGAACTTCTTATATGAAGCATAGGCTAGAAAGACTCTAATAGCTTTAATTCTGGCAACTGGGGCAAAGACTTCATCATAGTCTATCTCTTCTTCTTGAGTATAGCCTTGTGCTATCAGCCTTGCTTTGTTTCTAATGATGATACCTCTGTCATCTAGTTTGTTCTTGAAAAGCCACCTTGTACCAATAGGATATTAGCCTTCAGGAAGATCAACTAGATTCCAAACATTTTGCTTTCTGAATTGCTGAAGTTCTTTTTGCATTGCTTCAATCCAACTGTTGTCTTTTAATGCTGCAGTTATGTTGGGAGGAACCAGTTGTGAAAGAAAATAGGAGAACAGAAAAATATTGGCAGCTTCCCCTTGACTTCTTGTGGTTCTTTCATTAAGATCACCAATAATGTTTTCTATTGGATGATACTTATGAATTCTTATTGTTGGAATTGATTCAACTGGAATTGATGATTCCAAGTTAGTGATGTTGGTTGATGGAGAAGGATCCAACTGAGATGGGGAATCAAAAAAGTGGTCAAAATTCTCATCATTTTGGTTTTCTAATGCTGAATGAAATCCATCTTCATGATTTTGTGTTTCCGCAGATGTAGGTATAACTTCCGCAGCAGTTACAGGAACAACTACGGATGTTGTAGTTTGTTGATCTATAGATGTGAATGTTGTTGGAATGTTTTCTGATGGATTGTGAACTTCAGATGAAGGAAAAGAATCATTTTTGGAAGTAGGAACATCTACGGATGTAGAAGGAACTTTTGCGGATGCATTGTTAACTTATACGGATGCATTGTTAACTTCTGTTGATGCATTAGTTACCTCTTCTGAAGTTGAATTTTCATTTCCACCAAAATTATCATTGCTTGTTTGAGATGAAGGGCCTGGATCAGCAACACTTGAAGTGTATGAATGAAATAATCTTGGAGGATCAGCAGTCAGTGGCACTTTACTCAAACTTGGTGGTACATAAGGATAACATGTATCCACAGAACATGTAACATTTAAATAACCAGAGTTAAATGAATTTGTTAATGCATCTATATCAAACAACCAAGATGATCCTTTTACTGATTTTGGAAATAAGGATTCATCAAATGATACATTAGGTGTTTCCTCCACAATGTTGTGATGTAGAATGTAGACTCTATATGATTTAGATGTTGATAGTAAGCAACAAAGAAACCATCATAGGCTTTTTCATCAAACTTTCCTAATTGATCTTTGGTGTTTAAAATAGACACATGACACCTAAAAGCTCTAAGATAGCCTATAAAAGGTTTTCTTTTAAACAAAAGTTCATAAGGTGTTTTATTATGTTCTTTGACAATTAAAGTTCTGTTCTGAACATTGCATGTTGTGTTCACTGCTTCTGTCCAAAATATGATAGGCAACTATGAATCAGCTAGCATTGTTCTTGCAGCTTCAATTAGAGTCCTGTTTCTTCTTTCAGCAACTTAATTTTTGTGTGGAGTTCTTGGTGCACTGAATTGTCTTGCTATGCCTTTGTTCCTGCAAATGGAATCTAAAACATGATTAACAAATTCAGATCCATTATCACTTCTTAAGATTTTTATATTTAAATCAAGTTGATTTTCAATCTTAGTGATAATTTTTATTACTGTTTTTGATGTTTCACTTTTATGTTTTAAGAAAAAGACCCATGTGAATCTAGTGAAATCATCAACAATCACCAAACAATATTGCCTTTTACCAATGCTCAACACATTGGTTGGACCAAAAAGATCCATGTACAGACCAAACAATATTGCCTTTTACCAATGCTCAACACATTGGTTGGACCAAAAAGATCCATGTGCAGCAGTTTAAGTGGTGTAAGAACTCTCTCTCAATCTTGTCGAGTTCCCTGTGAGGACTAATCTCCTCGATCACCATCTTCTTCAGTTCACTCCACCTTATTCTCCCAATCACCCTGCTACCCTCAGCCTGGACAATAATGTCCCACCAATACAAGGCTGAATCCACAAATGAGTGGGTAGCAAACTTTACCTTCTGATCCTCTCGGCACTCGCTAATATCCAACACAGCCTCCATTTCTCTCACCCATCGGTGAGCAGCAGCAGCGTTCCTATTTCCATCAAAAGTCAGGGGCTTGCATCTTTGGAATGCGCCATAGCTGCACCTTTTTGTAGTTTCCTGTACCGCTTCCTCTTCCTCTTCATCACTGGAGACAACCATCTCAGTTTCTGGTTGCTCCCCTTTACCAGAAACTCTCTCTCCTCACCCCTTCTCCCAACAGTTTTCTTCCTCTCCTCTTTCTCTTTCTTTTCATCCTCCCTCACAACACGAATAACCTTGGTCACCACAGATAACAGAATTGTCTGCATGACCTGATGGACTTCCTCCACTACTGCCTCCTTCACAAAGGCTCTCAAGTTTGCACTCTTATCACCGCCTTCATGGTGATGAAGCTCGGGCTCTGTAAGAGTCATCTCAGCATTCTTAGCCTTGTTCCTTGTGGCACGTGATCCATTACCAGGACCACCCTGTACTCTATCTTGAGAAGCCTTCGAAGATCTACCACTAGTCATCCTCTAAACACTATAAGATTCAAACACCAACACGATCATTCAAGGTAATAGCTCAGATTATGTCAAGTATAGTAAGTCCCTAATTACAGGGGCCAGTTGTGATTAGCCACTTACTTTACAATTCATCCCCCAAGCATTTCCTATCCTGACTACATCAGTATCCAAATCAACTAAGAGCACATAAATCAGATAGCACACGCACATAATACTGGTTATCTTTAAGAAAAATTACCTGATGGCATGTAGCTACTTGGGCTGGAATCCTTCCACTTGGGTCCCATTTTCAGTTTAAGTTTAGGTTTTTTTGAAAATAATTTTACCCATTTCTCTTAAACTTTGGCTCTAATACCAACTTGTAAGGCCCCGATCCCGGAGTCCCCATAGTTGGTCATTCATAGCATCATTCATTATTAAAATCTCATTTAAAATATATTAACATAGGAAAATATTGCAGCGGAAGAATTATCAAAAACCATTTCATGCATTAATAATTACTTTTGCCAAGTAATACATCTTTGATTGAAGTCACAAAAGAATATTTAGTTGCATTAAAAACCAACAATATTATATCTGCATGAGATGGATGCTAGTCTTTGCATGCCAAGTAGCTTCAACTCCATGTCATCCTCAGCAACATCTTTACCTGCCAACTGAACATGCATATAAAAAGTTAGCGTTGCTGAGTGAGTTCTAGTTTTATAAATAAAATACTTTGCTTTTGTGAAAACTTATCCTTTACTTTTAATCGTGATTACCCATTATACATACAATTAGATTATATTTATCCATCATAACCGTTCATTTTCATACTTTTCATTATTATCTCCACTTTCTTCTAGACCAATGTCATATGCCATACCCCAAACATTGTGCACGAAGCGGGTACTGGGCCGAAGTCTAAAAATAGACCCCTAACATTGTGCATGAAGCCTGACCCAGTACCGGGGCAAGCGACAAGGGTCTCGTTTTGTACATATTAGTCAATCACAAAGATTGACCCCTGTGTGCATCCTCACGGATTAGCTTAACCGTACACAGTAGCTAACAACCCCTCAATGAGTTATGAACCTCCTTTCATTTGCTTGCAAGACTTTTCATTCGTTCATTACGTTCCACTTTCATTATCATATTCTTTCACTTCTAATATGATAATACTTTACGTATAAGAGTATTAACACACCACGTAAAGTCACATAGTAATACATAATATAGAACATCAGTATCAGCCCACAATCATACATAACATCAACAGGCATAAACCACCAAAACATTTCAGAACTTAACACTACATTCTACTCCCCAAGGTTTTAGAAAAATCTTAAGTCCCCAAAGAAATGTGGATGAACATAAACCAATACGGATGAATGTTCAGCAAATGCGGATGAGCAAATGCGGATGAAAGTCTTCAGAAAATATTCTAAGTGTCTAAAGGTATGCGGGTGAACCAAATGCGGATGGACAAGTCCAAATGCAGATGAACTAAGTATTATGTGAATGAGCACATACAAATGTAGATGTACAAAAACATCTGCGGATGAACAAAAACATCTGTGGAGGAACAAAAACATCTGCGGATGAACAAAAGACAGCTATTGAACATAAAACCAATGCGGTTGAAGTTCAACAAATGCGGATGAACACCAGCAAATGCGGATGAACAAAAGACATGCGAGGGAACATTCAACCAATGTGGTTGAACACTCAGTAAATACGGATGAACAAAATGCAAATGCGGATGAACAAACAACTTAGACTAATCCACCAGTTCCAAATCCTTGTTCTAACATGTCCTTAGCACAGATCTAACATGCCAAATACTTAGAACAGAGCTTACAACTATGCAACATCAAAGAGAGCATTTAAAAGCACACATCGCATACACATCAGATGCAAAACGCAGAAACCCATGCTTCGGTTGTAAAAATTCAGTTAATATGCAATTCAGCCCCCAACAAGTTTAAAACTAGTAAATAGGGGAATCTATAACTCACCTCTAGCAGCTTTCGAGTAAGTCTCCTTCAAACCAAGAGCAAATGGGAGTTCTAGCACCTAAACACACCGAAACAAGCAGCCAACACAAGAAACACATAAGAATCGGTCCAGTTAGCTCGAACACAGCTGAAAACCGAGTAGAAAATACAAGAAAACCTCACCTTCTAGGAGAATTTCAGCTTTCTCACACTAAAATCCGGTTAGAACTGCTTCTTCTTTCTTCTTGCAGCCGAAAGCAAAGTCTGTAAAAGAAGTGTGGGCTGCCATGCTTCTTTTAAATCCCATAATGGGCAAGTTTGCCACTTGCACTGATCGGGTGTTACAGTAATAAACCCCTTGACTTGGGATATTTCACTTTTCTTTCTTTTTCTTTTCCTTTTAAATTTCCGAGTGTTACAGTAATAAACCTCATCACTGAGGTTAATTCTAAGTTAAGTCACACAATCACCATCTACTTTGTTTTAAGCCACTAGGGCTACCGACATATCCCAACACAACGCCTCAGACCTCCTTCAAACACTATCCAAGCTTCTAAAATCCTACACCAAAGATAAGATAAGATTATATACACAACAACTTAAAAAGAAGAGCCAAAGAAAAATTTAAAAAGGTCAAAGTCTATTAAAAATTTAAAAAGGTCAAAGTCTATTCTCCCCCGAAATTTCTATTAAAGTGCAACAAAAGAAATTTATTTTTAAACGTGATACACTTTGGGGAAGTGTGGGTTTTGAAGCTTCTTAGCACATGAATTAGAAAGAGATTTTTTTTAAATGAACACAAACTCAAAATAGATATTAAATATTTACAGATCACCGCCAAAATTTGCCCTTAAAAAGATATTAGACCCAACATGTTAAGCAATTCATAAAAACAAGGTTTACCAAAAGTTTTTGTGAAAAGCTCGGCCTTTTGACTTTTGGTGTCAATGGGAATAATATCAATAAAACCCTTTTCTTGTGCATCTCGGATTGCATGAATTCTTGTTTCAATGTGTTTGGTGCGAGCATGATGGATTGGATTTTTGGCAATTCCAACAGCCTCTTCATTATCACAGAAGAGCGGCCTGTGAAGAAAATTAATCCCGTAATCCATCATTTGATGTTGAATCCACAGCACTTGAAGCATCAATATACTCAGCCATGCCTATGGATAGAGAAACGGTTGTATGCTTCTTACTTTGCCATGAAACCAGGCAATTCCCAAGATATTAACATCCACCGGTAACAGACATTCTATCAAGCTTACAACCTCCATGATCGTTGTCAGAGTACACATGAAGATCAAAATTTCCTCCCTTTGGATACCAAAGGCCCAAACGAGGAGAGCCCTTCAAGTAGCGAAAGATACATTTAACACCTTTTTCATGAGATTCATTTGGATTGGCTTGATATCGAGCATAGTAACAGACAACAAATGTAATATCTGGACGATTCGCGGTGAGATACATTAGGAATCTGATCATAGAACGATAATGGTGAGCATCAACTGGCTTTCCATTGTCATCAAGGGTTAGGCAGATTCGTGCAGAAAATGGAGTAAGCTCAGAAGAAGCATGATAGAGTGGTAATAATTCAAGGTTTAATTGATCTAAATGCTTGATTTTACATCATGATTGTGGTGAAATAGTTTTCAAGTTATTTGTATTTTGATGTATAGGTGTTAAGAGCTAAAGGAGGCTTATTTAGGAGAAAAAGGAGCAAAACACGAAACTACAAGGACTAAAGATGTAAACATCAAAAGTTAAAAAAAATGCACAAAATTAAGCATACTGGCGTACCATACACCGGGTATGGGCATATAATACGTCGGTTGGTGTATGGGCGGCGTATCAGTGGGCGTATTTGACAAAAAATACAGAAAGTTGGGCGTAGGAACGTTCACCTTAAATTGGTCGTATTCCAACCTTAAACCTTAGCCTAACATTACAACCCATGAAAGACCTCTTGATTTATGTGTTATATTGTGTTAGTTTGAGATATCCAGATATACTAGTATATAATCACTAGTCCATAAAACAAACCGAGAGGAGTGTTTATTGTGAGGAATGTGAATGCATGAATGTTTGAAGCAAAAGGCAAAGCTATGCCAACTAAAGATTCTAAGTTTAAAACTTAATGGTATTACACGTTGGGTAGTGAATCTTAATTGATGAAAGTTTAAAAATAAGTATGCCTTGGGACCTTAACTTATGCAAAGTTATGATAACTTAGCATGTTTGCTTAACTAAGATTAATTGTGCAAATAAGTTCGTTTGAGGACAAACAAAAGGTTAAGTGTGGGGATGTGATAGAGTGGTAATAATTCAAGGTTTAATTGATCTAAATGCTTGATTTTACATCATGATTATGGTGGAATAGTTTCAAGTTGTTTTTGTTATGATGTATAGGTGTTAGAAGCTAAAGGAGGCTTATTTGGGAGAGAAAGGAGCAAAACACGAAACTACAAGGACTAAAGATGTAAACATCAAAAGTTACAAAAAATGCACAAAATTAGGCATACCGGCGTACCATACGCCAGGTATGGGCGTATAATACGTCGGTCAGCGTATGGGCGGCGTATCAGTGGGCGTATTTGACAAACACTACAGACACTTGGGTGTAGGAAGCTGAGGGGGCATATGATACGCCGACCCTGAGCGTATCATACGCCGGTCTTTAACAAACACCCGGATTTTGTGGATCTTGATGTCAACTTAAACCTATCCAACCCCAACTCGAAGTACAACTCCTCCCAGCCAAAATCTAGTAAATTCAAGGTGATTTTGGGTGCTTTCAAGCTTCCCAACACACACCAAATCATTATTGATCATCATATAATCAAGATTGAAGATTCAATGAAGACCATGCGTGGCTAAGTTCTTGTTGATTGCTTTCGGGAGTACAATTCATGTTAAGTGAAGCAATTGGTATGTTTGATTAGGTTTTTTTGTATTGAACAATGGATTAGTGAATGATGTTTTATGTTTTGATTAAGTTAAAAGGTATACTTATAAATAAAGTCGTGTGCTTGATTATCAGTTTTCGGTTTCCTTGCATCGTGAGCTCATTAAGAAAAGTGGACAACGTGATATAGGTGAATTGGTAACTTTATGAATGAACGAGTCTTAAAAGATTTTTCCTTTGTTACTACTTAAACACTTTCCACATATTCCCTGTGGAGACAACCTTACTTACCCTTACACAATAAGGGTAGCTAAGACCGATATAATAAATTGTTTTTGATTGAGTCTCGACAACCAGATCAACAATGGCGCTGTTACCGGGGAATTAGTGCTCTTAGTTTTTAATAGTTTTTATTTGCTTTTCTTAAAAATTTTATAAAAAAACCCAAAAAGATTATGTTGGGTTCAACAATTGATAAACTGAAGCTTTCCAAACCACAATCAAAGCCAACTGAAGATCTCATTGTACAAGTTCAGAGACCAAGTTGATAAACAGAACAAAACAAACACAAGACAAAGTCAACAAGACAAAGTCAACATCAAGACCACAAGAAAAGTCAAAATTAGGTCATGATGTAATATCATTATAAATAGAACCACAAGTGCCACTTGTAATGTGTGGTTATTGCAAAGTGTGTGAGTGGCTTGCAGTTCTTAAGTGTGTGTTTTTCGTGGTGTAAATTACCACCCAAGGAGAATTTTTCTCCTTTGGGTGGGTTTGATGTTCATCCATCTTTGTATATGTTTCTTCATTGTAATTTGTTATTCAACATCAATGAAATCATAACATTATACATTACACAGACGTCCTTGTTCTTTGATTCACACACTTCCACCCGTCTTTAATTTCGAATTTTCGAAATCTGAAACTGATGAATCCTAAGATCCAAGCTCAACGAATCTGAAATATTAGCTTACTTCAAACAAATGCACATCATCAACATCAACAACATCCAACAACAACATCAACATCAACATCAACAACATCATCAACAACATCAACATCAACAACAACATCAACAACATCGACATCAACAACATCCAACAACAACATCAACATCAACAACATCAACATCAACAACATCCAACAACAACATCAACATCAACAACAACAACATCAACGACATCAACTTCAACAACAACATCAACAACATCAACATCAACATCATCAACAACATCAACATCAACAACAACATCAACAACATCAACATCAACAACATCCAACAACAACATCAACATCAACAACAACATCAACAACATCAACATCAACAACAACATCAACAACATCAACATCAACAACATCAATAACATCAACATCAACAACATCATCAACAACATCAACATCAACATCAACACTATCAACAACAATAATATCAATGAACAGATGATGAACATTTGACAATAACAACCAAGCAATACAAGAAAGATGATGAAAAGATGACTACAACAAACAAGAAAACAAGAAACATGATGAATACGGATGACTGCAACCAACAGGCACATCCATTTTAACATCCAACAGAAATGAAGAAATCAACCTTGGTCACATAATCACTGATCCAATCAAGGATTTGTACAACTGTTAGAAACTCTTTCTGAAGTACTTTGAACCATCCATTATCAAGTTAATTCAGAGATTCAAAGAGTTGAAGTGTCTTTAAGATTGACTTATGTTCCTGATGCTGTTTATTGAAGTTCAAAGCCTCATAATATGCCTAATACATTCTAATCCTTTGAGTGTGATATGAACAAACAGTAATCCAAAAGTGATACACCTCATATCCAATACGTTAAGTATTCTCAAAGGGATTCTATCCTTTATCAGAAATACATTAGGAGAAGCTTAATCTAAGGGGGAGAACTACAGTGAACTGTGTCAGAACATCAGTTGATCAAGAAGACATGTGACAGAGAAGATCTTCAAGTCAAAGTTTGGTAAGCATCAGTTTAGGGGGAGTATTGTTGGGTTCAACAATTGATAAACTGAAGCTTTCCAAACCAAAATCAAAGCCAACTGAAGATCTCATTGTACAAGTTCAGAGACCAAGTTGATAAACAGAACAAAACAAACACAAGACAAAGTCAACAAGACAAAGTCAACATCAAGACCACAAGAAAAGTCAAAATTAGGTCATGATGTAATAACATTATAAATAGAACCACAAGTGCCACTTGTAATCTGTGGTTATTACAAAGTGTGTGAGTGGCTTGTAGTTCTTAAGTGTGTGTTTTTCATGATGTAAATCACCACCCAAGGAGAATTTCTCTCCTTTGGGTGGGTTTCTGTAACACCCGAATTTTTTATAAGGGCCAAAATGCAAAAGAAGAAAAGAGTCTTGAATAAAGTAGACAAAGGCCAAAGTTGAAGGGTGAAAAGTGTAAAAAGTACCAAATTCTATTATTTTAATGCAAAAGTGGTATGGCCGCCCATAACACTTTCGGTTGCTGCTGCTGCTCGACAAACCAAAAGAAGAAGAACTGAAATCCTTATTTCTCTAGGTCGAATTATGAAGAAGAAGAAGAATCTTCAAGGTTAGTAGGTTTTTGTGATTAATTGGTTTGGTTTCTTTGAGGTTTCAACCTTAGAAACCGATTTGTAAGTGTTGTATGTGCTTTGGTTGGTTGTTTTGCTTGTTTAGGTGTTTGAACTCGTGTACAAGCAGGTTCAGAGGAGTTTTGCTTGTTTGCTACACTAGGTGAGTTCTATGGCCCCGGTTTTATGTTTTTAAACTTTTTTAGGGCTGAAAATGCATTTAAAATGTTTTGCAACAGGTATGTATGATAACTGTATATGTATGTGTATGAACTTCTATGTTCTATGAAGTTGTAAGCTTGTTCTAAGAGTTTAGCATGATAGATCTATGTTAAGAATGTATGAAAATGAGGTTTTAGAACTAGTTATAGCATAGCCTCATTTACAGGTCTGATGGTTCATCCGCATCTACACTGTGATAATTGCCTAAGTGTTTTGTTCACCTGCATTTACAGTTGTTCATCCGCATTTATAGTTGTTCACCTGCATTTACAGTTGTTCATCCGTATTTACATTTGTTTACCCGCATTAGTTTTTGTTCATCCGCATTTGCAAGTTGTTCATCCACATTTGAAAGTTGTTCATCCGCATTTGCAAGTTGTTCATCCGTATTTGCCAGTTGTTCATCCGCATTTGCAAGTTGTTCACCCGCATTAGTTTTTGTTCACCCGCATTAGTTTTGTTCACCCGCATTGGTTTTGTTCACCCGCATTTCTTTAAGACTTAAGGAATTTTCTGGAATTTTGAAAGACCAAGATTAGGGTTTGACCATGGTTGACTTGATGCTTGTATCTGATTATCTTATGCATGTTGTGGGCTGTCCTTATATGCCTATTATGATATTAACATGTGACTTTATGTGGATTGCCTATGATCATAAAGTATTATTATTAATCAAGTGAAAGATTTAATGAAAAGTGGAACATAAAGAATGAAAAGACTTGCAAGTAAAAATTTACAGGAGGTTCACGACCATGTTGTCGTTAGCTCAACTGTGTATGGTTTAGCTAACCCCAAGGATGTACACAGGGTCAATCTTTAAGATTGAGGGGACCACTGTTGCTGCCCCGGTACTGGAGTCAGCATATGTGCACCACGGATGGAGTCTATTTATAGACTTCAAGGCCCAGTACCAGGTTTCTACGCATTATATGGGGGGTATAGCACTTTGGTCCATATCGACAGTGAAAGATAATAGTAAATAAGCAAGAAAGAGAATTGTGATGATGTAAATGGATATAATTTGTATGTATGATGTGTGATCACATCCGAAAGAAAGATAAGATATTTTTTTAAGAAGTATTTTGTATACAAATCTATCAAGATATTTTTATGATTTTAAAACTAAAACTCACTCAGCAAAGCTGACTTTTATGCGTTTTTAGTTGGCAGGTAATTTGCTGAGGATGGCACTCGGGGAGGCTACTCGTCGGGATTTCGCTGACATCCATTCAAGAAGATAACACTATTGTTTTGCAATACAACTAATGATCTTTTATAAGTGTTATCAAACATGTATTGCTTAGCAATAGCATTTATAAAGTTAATGAATGGCTTTTGAAGTTTAAACTCCGCTGCATTGTGTTAATAAATTATGAAATGTTTTATAAATTGTGCTATGATTGTCCAACTGTGAGGACTCAGGGAATGGGGCCTTACAAGTTGGTATCAGAGCCAGATTTTAAGAGAAATGGGTAAATATTTTCAAAAACCTAAACTTAAACTGAAACTGGGACCGAATGGAGGGATGTCAGCCCGAGTAGCTACGTGCCATCAGGTATTTCTTTTCATTATGATAACCGGCATTATGTGCGCATGCTATTTGATTTATGTGCTTTAGTAGATTTGAATACTAATGTAGTCAGGATAGGAATGCTCGGGGAACGAAGAGTAAAGTAAGTGGCTAATCACAACTGGCCACTGTAATTAGGGACTTACTATACTTAACATTAACTGAGCTATTACCTTGAATGACCATGTGAGTGTTTGAATCTTATAGTGTTAGAGGATGGCTGGAGGTATATCATCTAAGGCTTCTAGAGGTGGAGTACGGGGTGGTCATGCTGGTAGACCCCGGGCCGCAAAGAACAAGACGAGAACTGCAGAGACGGCTCCTGCTGAGCCTGAGCTTCATCACCCGGAGGGAGTGGATAAGAGTACCAATTTGAGGGCCTCAGAGAAAGAGGCTGTAGTGGAGGAGGTTCACCAAGTCATGCAGACGATCCTACCGTCTGTCGTGACTGAGGTGATCTGGGCCGTAAGGAAGGATGAGAGGAAAGAAAAGGAGGAAGAGAGAAGGGTTGCTGCTGGGAGAAGGGAGAATGAGGGAGATCATGATGACGAGGAGGAGATGAATGTTGAAAGGGGAGCCTCTAGTGATGAAGAAGATGTAGAGGTGCGGGAAACAACGAGGGGATGCAGCTACGGGGCATTCCAACAGTGTAAACCCCCTACTTTTGACAGCAACGGTGAAGCTGCTACTGCCCACCGCTGGGTTAGTGAGATGGAGGCAGTGTTGGATATTAGTGAGTGCAGAGAGGATCAGAAGGTGAAATTTGCCACTCACTCATTTGTTGACTCGGCTCTATGTTGGTGGGACAATATTGTCTAAGCCGAGGGCAACAGGGCTGTCAGGAGGATGAGATGGAGTGAACTGAAAAAGTTAGTGATTGAGGAATTCTGTCCTCATCGAGAACTCGACAATATTGAGAGGGAGTTCTTACAGCTGGAAGCGGGAACCATGACACACCAGCAGTATACGACTAAGTTCAACGAGATGGCAAGACTGGTGCCCGATCAAGTTACACCAGCTTCAAGGAAGATCAAGCGGTATATTCAGGGGTTGCCTGCTGACATCAGTAGGCACTTGATTGCTGCCCGACCGAGCACTTTTAGGTCGGCGGTGGATTTAGCTGGGAGACTGTATGATGAAAGAGAAGTGGAGGTGGTGGAGGTGAAGAAGACGGGTGGTAATAACAGGAGTTGGAATAGGAAGAGATTCGGGCGTGGTGGTTTCACCCCAAACAGTAAGAGGCTGAGGGTGGATGATCGCCGAGTGGTTACTGCAAGCTCGGGGTTGAAGTGGTGTGATAAGTGTAGGAAGGAACATAGTGGGGTATGCCGCTTGGGAATGAATGTCTGCTACAAATATGGCAAGCTCGGTCACATTTCAAAGATGTGTGGAGCCCCATGGTGCTTTAACTATGGTGAAATCGGCCATATGAACAAGGATTGCAAGAAGCCAAGGCCTGAAAGTTCTGGGTTGAAGAAGAGGCTTGAAGAAAGAGGGCAGAGGGCAAGTGCAAGAGCCTTCATGATAACCAGAGAGGAAGCCATGGTAGACCCCGACGTCGTGTTAGGTGTGTTCCTAGTAAACCAAACTTGTGCCTCTGTATTATTTGATTCTGGTGCTAGTAGGAGTTTCATATCTGCTGCCTTCTGTGCTAAATTACTTGTTAGTAGTAGGAGCATCGATGAACCATTTGACGTAGAAACTGCTATTGGTAAGTCTACTAGAATCTCTGATATTATGGAAAGCTGCGACATGGAACTAGAAGGCCATAAGTTCTCTGCTAAGCTATATGTGATGCCCCTATGCGGATTTGATGTAGCACTAGGGATGGATTGGTTAGCAGCCTATGAGGCGAACATCGTGTGTTGGAAGAACATGATTCGGTTAGTTGCACCCGATGGGAGTTCAGTGAGAATTTATGGTGATCGCGTCACTACGATTCCGAAAGTGATTTCGATGATAGTGGCAGAGAAGTGTATGAGGCGCGGATGTTGCGCCTACTTGGCATACGTGAAGGATGTGGACGTGTTGATACCATAATTATCAGAAGTGCCAGTGGTACTTGATTTCCCAGATGTGTTTCCCGAAGATCTACCAGGTGTGCCACCGGACCGTGAGATAGAATTTCAGATTGACCTGATCCCCGATGCACAGCCCATTGCCAAAGCACCATATCGGTTAGCTCCGACTGAGATAAAGGAATTGATGGATCAGCTACAGGAACTAATGGACAAGGGGTTTATTAGACCGAGTATCTCTCCTTGGGGTGCTCCAGTATTATTCGTAAAGAAAAAAGGATGGTCATATGAGGATGTGTATAGACTACCGTGAATTAAACAAGTTGATAGTGAAGAACAAATACCCCTACCAAGGATTGATGACCTGTTTGACCAGTTTCAAGGTGCCAGTTGGTTTTCCCGAATAGATCTCCGATCGGGTTATCATCAGTTGAAGGTGAAGGAGCAAGACATTCCTAAGACAGCTTTTCACACACGTTATGGACATTACAAGTTCCTCATTATGTCTTTCGGTTTAACAAACGCGTCAGCTGCCTTTATGGATTTGATGAATCAAGTGTGTTGACCAATGTTGGATAAATCAGTGATTGTGTTCATTGATGATATCTTGATTTATTCAAAGAGCAAAGAAGAACATGTCGATCACATAAGTGAAATGTTGAAGACACTTAGGAGAGAAAAGTTATATGCTAAATTCTCTAAGTGTGCTTTCTGGTTACACGAGGTTCAATTTCTGGGTCATGTGGTGAATACCGAAGGAATTATGGTGGACCCGGCAAAGGTTGAGGCAGTGATGCAATGGAAGTCATCAAAGACGCCATTCGAGATTCGTAGTTTCTTGGGTTTGGCGGGTTATTACTGATGGTTCATTCAATAATTTTCCAAGATAGCCTCACCTTTGACTAAGTTGACCCGCAAGGATGTGAAGTTCATATGGGGTCGGGAACAAGAGGATGCTTTTTAGGAGTTAAAGGCAAGATTAACTCAAGCTCCTGTCTTAACATTGCCTGAAGAAAGTGAAGACTTAGTGGTGTATTCAGATGCATCTTATTCGGGACTGGGTTACGTGCTAATGCAACGTGGACGAGTGTTAGCTTACGCGTCCCGACAGTTAAAGACCCATAAATTTAATTACCCCACTCATGATTTAGAATTGGCTGCGGTGGTCTTTGCGTTGAAGATTTGGAGGCACTATTTATACGGGACCAAGTGCACAATCTTCACGGATCACAAGAACTTGAAATACTTCTTCGAGCAGAAAGATCTCAACATAAGGCAGAGAAGGTGGTTAGAGTTGATCAAAGACTATGATTGCGAGATCCATTACCACTCGGGCAAGGCCAACGTAGTGGCCGATGCCCTTAGCTAGAAGTAGAGACCCTAACCGATTTGGGTAAAGGCGTAACAGTTGGTGATGACCTCAGATGTGATAACGCAAGTTAAAGAGTTTCAAAATGAGGCGTTAAAAGAAGATCGCCTCAACTCCGAACGAATGAGAGGTCTAGTAGCAGAATTAGGGGAGAATACCCACGGTGTTAAAACCCGCTTTGGGGGAATGTGGATTCCTCGATATGGGAATCTACGTGGGCGAATTATGGACGAAGCTCATAAAACTCGATACTCCATTCATCCCGGTGCTACCAAGATGTATCAAGACATGAAGAAAGACTACTGGTGGCCGGGTATGAAACGTGACATGGCAGAGTATGTAAGTAAGTGCCTTACTTACTTGCAAGTGAAGGCAGAACATCAGAAACCATACGGGAAGATTCAATCATTGGATATACCCGAGTGGAAGTGGGAGCACATCACTATGGATTTTATCACAAAGCTACCCCGTACTACAAGGGGGTACGATGCAATTTGGGTGATAGTTGATCGGTTGACAAAGAGTGCCCACTTCCTACTGATCCGCGAGACGTATTCATCTAAGAGATTGGCGGATCTATTTATCAAAGAGATTGTAGCTCGTCATTGTGTGCCGGTTTCTATCGTGTCGGATCGTGACACCCAGTTCACGTTGAAACAGACGGTCCTGATGCCATGGGGACGAGGCTACAAATCCCGGTTTCTATCATGTCGGATTGGCGGATCTGTCTATCATGCCGGTTTCTGGAAGAGATTTCATGATGCCATGGGGACGAGGCTACATATTAGCACAGCTTACCATCCTCAAACAGACGGTCAGTCTGAGAGGACGATCCAGACGCTCAAGGATATGCTTCGTGCTTGCGTGATTGACTTTGGGGGAAATTGGGATGATCACTTACCGTTAGCAGAGTTCTCGTACAACAACAGTTATCATGCCAGTATCGGTATGCCGCCATACGAGATGCTGTACGGTAGGAGGTGTAGAATGCCCGTGTGTTGGGGAGACATCGGGCAGAAAGAGTTGGGAAGTATCGAGGTGATCGAAGCTACGAATGAAAAGTTGGAAAAGATCAAAGCCTTTATGAAGGCGGCGAAAGATAGGCAGAAGTCGTATGCCGAAAAAAGGCGTAGACCGATTGAATTCAACGTGGGTGATAGAGTGATGTTGAAGGTCTCGCCTTGGAAAGGGATCATCCAATTCTGGAAGAGGGGAAAGTTGAGTCCAAGATACATAGGGCCTTTCCGAATCATTGCACGAGTAGGAGAGGTGGCCTACCGTCTAGAGTTGCCCGATGAGTTAAGTGGGATTCACCCGACATTCCATGTATCTCATCTAAGAAAATTCTTAGCCGACGAAGATATGATTGTACCATTGGATGATATTGAAGTGGATGAACGGCTCAATTATATGGAGCAACCAGTGGCAATCATCGACTGAAAGGAGAAGAGGTTGAGAAATAAAGTGGTTCCACTTGTGCGGGTACAGTGGAAACATCGAAAGGGTTCCAAGTCTACGTGGGAGACCGAAGTAGAAATGAGGCAGCACTACCCTCAGTTATTTGAAGAATGACAGGTTTCGGGGATGAAACCTCTTTAAGGGGGGTAGACTTGTAACACCCGAATTTTTTATAAGGGCCAAACTGCAAAAGAAGAAAAGAGTCTTGAATAAAGTAGGCAAAGGCCAGAGTTGAAGGGTGAAAAGTGTAAAAAGTACCAAATTCTATTATTTTAATGCAAAAGTGGTATGGCCGCCCATAACACTTTCGGTTGCTGCTGCTGTTCGACAAACCAAAAGAAGAAGAACTAAAATCCTCATTTCACAAGGTCAAATTATGAAGAAGAAGAAGAATGTTCAAGGTTAGTAGGCTTTTGTGATTAATTGGTTTGGTTTCTTTGAGGTTTCAACCTTAGAAACTGATTTCTAAGTGTTGTATGTGCTTTGGTTGGTTGTTTTGCTTGTTTAGGTGTTTGAACTCGTGTACAAGCAGGTTTGGAGGAGTTTTGCTTGTTTGCTACACTAGGTGAGTTCTATGGCCCCGGTTTTATGTTTTTAAACTTCTTTGGGGCTGAAAATGTATTTAAAATGTTTTACAACAGTTATGTATGATAACTGTGTATGTATGTGTATGAACTTCTATGTTCTATGAAGTTGTAAGCTTGTTCTAAGAGTTTAGCATGATAGATCTATGTTAAGAATGTATGAAAATGAGGTTTTAGAACTAGTTATAGCATAGCCTCATTTACAGGTCTGATGGTTCATCCGCATTTACACTGTGATAATTGCCTAAGTGTTTTGTTCACCCGCATTTATAGTTGTTCATCCGCATTTACAGTTGTTCACCCGCATTTACAGTTGTTCATCCGCATGTTGTGGGCTGTCCTTATGTGCATGGAATTTTGGAAGATCAAGATTAGGGTTTGACCATGGTTGAATTGATGCTTGTATCTGATTATCTTATGCATGTTGTGGGCTGTCCTTATGTGCCTATTATGATATTAACATGTGACTTTATGTGGATTGCCTATGATCATAAAGTATTATTATTAATCAAGTGAAAGATTAATATTAACGAAAAGTGGAACATAAAGAATGAAAAGACTTGCAAGTAAAAATTTACAGGAGGTGCATGACCATGTTGTCGTTAGCTCAACTGTGTACGGTTTAGTTAACCCAAAGGATGTACACAGGGTCAATCTTTAAGATTGAGGGGACCACTGTTGCTGCCCCGGTACTGGAGTCAGCATATGTGAACCACGGATGAAGTCTATTTATCGACAGTGAAAGATAATAATAAATAAGCAAGAAAGAGAATTGTGATGATGTAAATGGATATGATTTGTATGTATGATGTTTGATCACATCCGAAAGAAAGATAAGATATTTTTTTAAGAAGTATTTTGTATACAAATCTATCAAGATATTTTTATGATTTTAAAACTAGAACTCACTCAGCAAAGCTGACTTTTATGCGTTTTCAGTTGGCAGGTAATTTGCTGAGGATGGCACTCGGGGAGGCTACTAGTCGGGATTTGGCTGACATCCATTCAAGAAGATAACAATGTTGTTTCGTAATACAACTAATGATCTTTTGTAAGTGTTATCAAACATGTATTGCTTAGCAACAACATTTATAAAGTTAATGAATGGCTTTTGAAGTTTAAACTCCTCTGTATTGTGTTAATAAATTATGACATGTTTTATAAATTGTGCTATGATTGTCCAACTCTGAGGTCTCCGGGAACGGGGCCTTACAGTTTGATGTTCATCCATCTTTGTATATGTTTCTTCATTGTAATTTGTTATTCAACATCAATAAAATCATAACATTATACATTACACACACGTCCTTATTCTTCGATTCACACACTTCCACCCATCTTTAATTTTAAATTTTCGGATCTGAAACTGATGAATCCTAAGATCCAGGCTCAATGAATCAGAAATATTGATTCAGCAGATTATGCTTTTCTTTTTTTCCTTTTAATTTGTTTTCATTGTTCAGTATTATGCGAGGTATTTTGTGTTTTCTTGTTTCTAGGTAGCTACTACGTTAATGCATACGAGATTTTCAGGAAGGACCTCACCACTGCAACTTGATCCAGAAATCGAGAAGACTACAAGAGCCAATCGTGTGTTTCAAAAAGCATCAACTTTAAGGACTTCTCAAATTCATGGTCAAACAAAATTGGAAGAAGGTACATCATCAGCAACAGCTTATCGGATATTAAGTAGACTTTCAAGAACACCCGAAAGTAACCTGTCAAGAATGATGGACAATCCAGAAAATCAAGGGGTACCACAACCCAACCAACCTTTGGGAGATATTCCATTACCCATGTTCCCTCCACCTGATGATCCTCCACCTCAACCACAACCAGTGCAACCTCAACCTCAGGGGCCGATCCCTGTAAATCAAGGTGTGCAAAACCAACCTTCGCCCATGAACTTCTAACCGATGCCAAATTTCTGGGTTCGTAATCCAAGTTTTCAGCATTACGTGGAAGGGATCCATCATAGCAATGAGGATTGGTTTTCAGTCGAAGGAAGTCACCACACTAATTATATAGAAGAGTGGATTGAAGATCAAGTCGACATGGATGGACCAAACCAACACGATTTTGGGGATTATAGGAACCAACCGGGCTATCGAAACCATCAACCAAATCAGGATCAGGATGGTTATGCTCAACCACCCATTCCCAACAACGTTCGAGGTCAACCGTTTAATGGCATACCTACCAATCTAGGAGCGCAACACTATGTACCAACACATGGTATGGATAGTCACTTTTGCCCTGCCATTGCCATCAATTCATCACCTATAGTTTTACCAACACAAAGGGGATGAGCTTTTGAAGTCCAACCATAATGCTTGGGAATTCTCTCTAACTTCCATGGTATGGCAACCGAAGAACCCTATTTGCATATATCCGAATTTGAGGCATCATGTAGCACCATTGGTGGCCAAGGCTTTTCACCGGATGAAGTTAAATTGGTCCTATTCCAATTTACCCTTAAAGACAAGGCCAAACAATGGTTCCTATCTCTACCATCTGCAAGTATTTACACATGGGTACAAATGCAACAATAATTCTTGGATGAATACTATACTTCCCAAAGGACAAGTGATGCAAGGCGAGCCATTCGAGGAT
The DNA here is from genome assembly GCA_025506505.1 of Flaveria sonorensis. Taxonomy (NCBI): domain Eukaryota; kingdom Viridiplantae; phylum Streptophyta; class Magnoliopsida; order Asterales; family Asteraceae; genus Flaveria; species Flaveria sonorensis. Next base: position 24,005,074 of record CM046439.1, on the reverse strand, counting down.
TTACACAACAATCAGGTGAATAGTTCCATGAAGCTTTTCACCGATTCAAAGAGATGCTAAGAACTTGTCCACATCATGGCATAGCTAAGTCAGAGTTGATTTCAGCATTCTATGATGGGCTATCATCGGAGGATGCTAGAGATGTAAATTCCATAAGTGCATGAACGTTCACCTTAAACCATGAGGATGATGACTGGGATATTCTTGAAAGGATGAGTGTAATATCCAAGAAGGTCAAGGGTGCAAACATAAAGATGGTGAATGATCATGTGGCCATGGATAGAATTGCAGTTCTAGAACGAAAAATTGCAAGCCTTAAAGTTGGAAAGCGTGGCGTGGCAAACATATCTAGTGAGTATGAACTGTGTGACATGTGCAATGACATCGGCCATACATCGGTCACATGCTACTTGAATTTGTGGAAGAGTGAGAGTGTACATCAATTACAAGGCTAAGGAGAAAGGAAGACATACGACATGAATTCCAACACTTATCATCCCAGTCTTAGAAATCACCTAAATCTTAGATATGGTAACAATACTAATCAATTGAATCCTCCTTTTCAAGTACCAAATCAAGGAAGCAACCAATATCAAGGCCAACAACAAGAATACAATCAAGGCGGATATCAAAGGAACAACTACAATCAAAGAAACTACCAACAAGGTAGTCAATATAATCAAAGGAATCAACAACATCAACAAGATGCTTCTACTAACAATGGCAATGACAATGCAATTTTATCAGCAATTCAAGATCTTGCAAAGGAGATGAAAGAGTTTAAGCAATTTAGAGAGGTGCAAGAAAAGACCAATGAGGCCATTGTCAAGCAACTTGGACAATTAGTTGAACAATTGTCTGAATGAGAACCAGGGAAGCATCCTAGTAATACAACAAAGAACCCTCAACATCAAGCCTCAAGCTCAAAGAATGAGCACATCAATTCGGTTAGTATCGTTCCTAAATCTAAATGTATTGATTATGATTTAACCTTTCTTTCTCAAGTAGTTGCAGGTAACAATAAGGAAGTAAATGAAGAAGAAGGAAGTGACCCAGGAGCACCAATCATTCCTATTCAAGTCGAGAAATTTAAAATCAAGCAGGCACTTTTGGATTATGGAGCCGGGGTGAGCATCCTTTTGTATGACCAATATGACTTTGGTCCATTACATGAAACTGACAAAATAGTGGTGCTTGCTGATTTGACATGGAAACAACCCCAAGGGATGGTTAAGGATGTGATCATCAAGCTCGGAGAGTTCTACTACCCGGTGGACTTTATAGTGCTTGATTATGCACCAATAACAACAAACGAGCAACCAGAGGTAATTTTAGGTCGACCATCCTTGGTAACAACGAAAACTCAAATCAATTGCCGAGATGGAATTATCGACATGACATTCAAAACCGTAAGTTTTTCTTTAATGTGTTTTTAAAATCAATTACATAATTAGGTAACAATGACTATTTTATATCAGATGCTACTAACGGGTGTGCTCCTCCTTACATTTCACATGTAAGCGAGGACATCACCAAGAAAAATAGTTTTGATCCTGATAGGTTTGAGTTTGAGAATCTAGAAAAGGATGAAAATGTAAAGGTGGAGCCATTAAGGAAGGAGAATCCGAGAGGAAAGGTAAAGATGGGTAAACCACCGGATCAAGTGAATTCATGGTCAAAGAAGAGATGTTTGACCAATGCGGGCGCGAACAAGAAAATCTATAAAGTCGGGAGAAGCGGCTCTTTAAATAAATATTTGGAGAGAAGCACCCAATACGACCACCATATGTGGTCTCAGGTAAGGTCCGGCTGAAGACCTAAAACTTAGCGCCTACGGAAGGCAACCCGAGAACTTTGTGGGTGTGTTCACTAGAAAACCTCACGAGACTATAACTCGTCCACTAGGGTCCACCGAGGGGTTTAAAGGCTTGTTGCATACGCTAAATGCAACCGTGATTCCTATGAAAGTGAATTTTAACACTTTTATTAGTTTGTGTGTTTTTGTTTTCTGAGTCAATCACGAGATGCAAGCACTCAAGTGTGGGGAGGCACATGTCGGTGAATGAAGGCATCTAATACTGATTGTGATCAGGTCCATGTGCTCTTTTCACTACTTTGGTTTTCAACAATATTATTTTCATGCTTTCGTTGAAATTGATTTATCATATGTTAGGATATGGCATACTAGTCTCCCTTCATAATGAATTGTCTTGATTAGCAATAATAGGAATGAAATTAAGAATCTACTTCCCTATGTTATGAAAATACCAATTATGACTACCATACATTGAGGACAATGTATCTCAAGTGTGGGGATGAGGGAAGAACTGAAAAAATTTAACCTTTTTAGACATTAAATCTTCTAATAAGCTTAATTGTGCATGAGACCTAAAAAAGATTTTCATACATGGTTAATTATCACTTGTTTGTGCATGTATAGATCAATTGGCATGTTTGTTTTAAAATTATATTAAGGCAGTCCCATCATGAGCTTTTATAAAATTAGGTAGAATTCTTAGGAGGCATAACAAACCGAATGGTAGATGACATACATGCTTCATATTTTTTTAACCCTTTTCCACCGTTTCCGTGAGAATTTGAGCCTAATTGAGCAATTCATAGCATATGTTAATTTGCTTTATATTTTTTCATAATGAGGTAAACCATAATATGCATTTAAGTTAGAACTCAGGTAATTGATGTGTGTCAAGATCATGAACCAATATGTGCATAAATGTGATAGAAGCATTAGGAATGAACCATTTGCTTGAATCTTTTTCTTTGAATTCCGTACCATGATAATTTTCCTTTAGACATCATGTTGAGCCCTAACTTGTTGTTTGAATAACCCAACACAATAAGCCTACAAAGCCTTAGCCTTTTTATGAAACATAGGGTGATGAAGTCCAATTCATGATATGTTTAGAAGTGTTGTTTCAGTAATAATTCAATAATAGTATAATTGGCTATGAATATGATAAATAAAGAAGAGAAAAAGATAGAGAGAAAAAATTAAAAAAAATAGAAAAAAACTAAATATGAGGTCAAAATGACCAAAATATGTAGCAACAAAAATAGTGTGGGAAATAAGCAATATTATTGCAACTAGATGATAGAGATTGATAAACAAGACATCTAGCATGTTTAGATTGGATTTCATTCACCATTAGCCACTCAAAAGTCCCTAATCTGTCCCACCTTAAACCTCAGCCTAACATTACAACCCATGAAAGACCTCTTGATTTATGTGTTATATTGTGTTAATTGATGGCGATATGATTAATATACGAGCTTATGATGAAAATGTACATTCTAGGTTTGAGATATCCAGATATACTAGTATATAATCACTAGTCAATAAAACAAACTGAGAGGAGTGTTCATTGTGAGGAATGTGAATGCATGAATGTTTGAAGCAAAAGGTGAAGCTATGCCAACTAAAGATTCTAAGTTTAAAACATAAGTGGTATTACATGTTGGGTTGTGAATCTTACTTGATGAAAGTTTAAAAATAAGTATGCCTTGGGACCTTAACTTATACAAAGTTATGATAACTTAGCATGTTTGATTAAGTAAGATTAATTGTGCAAATAAGTTTGTTTGAGGACAAACAAAAGGTTAAGTGTGGGGATGTGATAGAGTGGTAATAATTCAAGGTTTAATTGATCTAAATGCTTGATTTTACATCATGATTTTGGTGGAATAGTTTCAAGTTGTTTTTGTTTTGATGTATAGGTGTTAGAAGCTAAAGGAGGCTTATTTGGGAGAAAAAGGAGCAAAACACGAAACTACAAGGACTAAAGATGTAAACATCAAAAGTTATAAAAAATGCACAAAATTAGGCATACCGGCGTACCATACGCCGGGTATGGGTGTATAATACGTCGGTCATTGTATGGGCGGTGTATCAGTGGGCGTATTTGCCAAAAACTACAGAACGTTGGGCGTAGGAAGCTGGGGGGGGGTATGATACGCCGACCCTGAGCGTATCATACGCCGGTCTTCAACAAACACCCAAATTTTGTGGATCTTGATGCTTACTTAAACCTATCCAACCCCAACTCGAAGTACAACTCCTCCCAGCTGAAATCTTGTAAATTCAAGGTGATTTTGGGTGCTTTCAAGCTTCCCAACACACACCAAATCATCGTTGATCATCATATAATCAAGATTGAAGATTAAATGAAGACCATGCGTGGCTAAGTTCTTGTTGATTGCTTTTGGGAGTACAATTCATGTTAAGTGAAGCAATTGGTATGTTTGATTAGTTTTTTTTGTATTGAACAATGGATTAGTGAATGAAGTATTATGTTTCGATTAAGTTAAAAGGTTTACTTATAAATAAAGTCGTGTGCTTGATTATCAGTTTTCGGTTTCCTTGCATCGTGAGCTCATTAAGAAAAGTAGACAACGTGATATAGGCGAATTGGTAACTTTGTGAATGAAAGAGTCTTAAAAGATTGTTCCTTTGTTACTATTTTAATCAAAAGCTAAAATCTTGAAGTATTGTTTCTTACAAACCCTTATTTAAAAGTATCAATTGTGGATCTTGTTGAATTGGAAACCCAAAAGTGATTGTTTCTTATTATTTAGTTAAATCAGTTTCAAAGATTCTTGCTTTTTGTAGTTGTGTGCATTAATTCATTCAAAGTTTCAATCTTTAATTATAAAGTTTGTGTCTTTTAGTTAATTGAGTTAGAATTGTTAAACACTTTCCACATATTCCCTGATGAGACGACCTTACTTACCTTTACACAATAAAGGTAGCTAAGACCGATATAATAAATTGTTTTTGATCGAGTCTTGACAACCAGATCAAAGCATCAATCATGTTGTACTTCGATAGGATTTCCAAAATGTATTTCTCTTGATGAATGAGAATTCCATCTGGCTTTTGTTCGACCTGTAATCCTAAGAAGAAGCACATCTCCCCCATCATGCTCATTCAAAGCACTCTTTCATCACTTCTTCAAACTCTCTACACAACTTCTCATTCGTTGATCCAATATGATGTCGTCGACATATACTTGAACAATAAGCACATCTCCATTAACCCCCTTCTTAAACAAAGTCATGTCTATAGTTCCACTTTTGAAGCCTTTTCCGAGGAGATACCGTGTTAAGGTTTCGTACCAAATTCTATGAGCTTGATGTAATCCATACAAGGATTTATCTAGTTTGTAAAATTTTTTTAGGAAAATCTGGATCTTCAAAACCCAGTGGTTGACAGACATACATCTCTTCGTCAATATCTCCATACAGGAATGCACACTTGACGTCCATCTAGAAGACTTTGAAGTTTTTATGAGCAGCATGAGTTAGGAAAATCTGGATGGCTTTAATCCGGGCCACGGGGGCAAACACCTCAGTATAATCAACCCCCTCCTCCTGAGCAAATCCTTGAACAACCAGCCTTGATTTGTTTCTAATCACAACCCCATGATCATCTGGTTTGTTTTTGAATACCCACTTTGTACCAATTGGATACTTATTTGGAGGAAGATCAACTAATTGCCACACTTTCAATTTTCTGAATTGTTGAAGCTCTAATTGCATTGACTCCACCCAGCTTGGGTCTTGAAGAGCCATGGCCACATGTTTCGAAATAGTTTGAGATAGAAAGAAAGCAAAGAGACATTCATTGATTAGCCCTAATTGGCTTCGAGTCCTGACACCGTCAGATATTAAACCAATGATATAATCATGTGGGTGATCTTTTAGGGTTTTAAAGTTAGTGTTGAGGGTTAAGGAATTGGATGAGGTGGGTTGTGGGGAAGATGGTTGTGAGGTGTATGACGGTATGGTGGATTGTTGATTGTAAATAGGACTTTGTGGCATTTGTGATGGTGTTAAAAGGATTTGGTTTTCAGGTTTGGGATGATGTTGAAGTGGGAGATCTGGTTGAAGATGAGGTTATAGTTTAGGTTTAGGTTGAAGTTGAGGTAGTGGTTCTGGTTATGGTTGAGGTTGTGGTTGAACAGGAATAAAGGGTTGACCACTTGATGAAGGAGCGTCATCGTCAGGGAAGGATGGCAGATTGAATGAATTAAAACTGGTGTTTGAATCATAGAACCAATCTGGATCAGAACCAACGTTGGAAACACTGGACTCTTGCCAATCAACATAGAAAGATTCTTGCACTATTCGTGTCCGTTTGTTGTATACTCTGTAAGCCTTTTGAGTTGAAGAGTATCCAACAAAGTAACATCCATCTGACACTGCTCCAAACTTGTAATTTTGAGCTTGAGTATTCAACAATGTGCAAGAGCAACCGAAAGGACGAAAAGGTCAATCAATGGTTTTTGCTTACGAAGCAGTTCATATGGAGTCTTCATCTTGTCTTTCATAATTAGAATTCTGTTTAGAACGTAGGAAGCACAGTTGACTGCTTCTTCCTAGAAAATAATAAGAAGTTTAGATTCTATGAGCATAGTCCGTGCTGCTTCAATAAGAGTGCGATTCTTTCTTTCTACAACACCGTTCTGCTGTGGAGTTCGGGCAGCACTGAATTGTCTGAGAATCCCTTTGCCTGCAAAGAATGAATCAAAGATCTGATTTCTAAATTCTGTTTCGTTGTTGCTTCTGATTGCCAAAACTTTCTTGTTGTTGATATTCTTAATGGTTAAAATCAGCTTCTGCAACACCTCTGTTGTCTCCTCTTTATGTGCTAGGAATTGAACCCAAGAATATCTGGAATAATCATCTGTAACAACAAGACAATAAGATTTCTTAGCAATACTCTTCATACTTATTGGACCGAACAGATCACAATGTAATAACTCAAGAGGATTAGAAATAGAATTTTCTTGTTTAGGCTTGTGTTATTTCTTGTCCTGTTTACCTTTAGCACAAGATATACACTTTTTGATTATAGAAAAATCCTTTTGTGGTAAACCTCTGACAAGATTATTTTTAACCAACTTGTTAATATTTATAAAATTTACATGGCCTAAACGTCTATGCCAGAGAAATGACTTAGAGGGAGAAGCTTTTGACAAGAGACATGTCATGGTAGAGGTTGATTCTTTGGAGTTCATATCAAACAGATACATGTCATTCTTCCTTAGAGCTCGCATGATAACCAAATCATCTAAAACTAAAAATTCTGGCTTAAGAAACAAACATTCATTAGATTTAAAAAGCACGGGAATATTCTTGTCACAAACTTGTGACACGCTCAGAAGATTGAATGCTAATTCAGGTACTAAGTTTACCTTTTCCAAGGTTAAAGAACCATTGGATACCTCACCTTGACCTATCATTTTACCTCCCTTTTTATCAACCGCAAAAGCAGCATATCCTCTGTTGATTATCCGATAAATGGTAAGAAGGTCCTTCAAGCCGGTCATATGCCTGGAACATCCACTATCTACGTGCCAAGTGCTGTTGATAGCCCTTTTCGAATGTTCCTGGCAAATGAATTAAAGAAAATCATTTAGACATGGGGACCCAAACCTTAACCGGCTTGGTTCTGGAAGAAGATGAATTTGTACAAAAGAAACTATCAACAAAATGTTTTATTCTATTTCCTAAAGAACAGTTATTTTCATTTCTATTGACAACCTCTGGGCAATGCTTAACAATATGATCATCTTTTCCACAGTTGAAACAATGAGATTTTAGGCCTTTTCTTTTATCTTTTTGAATAGGAATATTATCCATAATAATCTCTTCCTCGCACTTAGACATAAGAGAATCACAATCACTGTAAGTGACGTGAACTTCTTGTGATTTGTTTTCTAAGTCAAATGATCTGTCATGATTTGTGGATTCTCTTATATCTAAAATTTTACAATCATATGAGGATGTTGTTTCACTTGGAGTAGTGATCTGATTAGGAGTGAAAGTGGGAATAGAAAGAGAAATGAATTTTTCAAAGCAGTTTGATTTTGAAGAATGTTTATCGCCTTTACTGAGAACTCCAACTTTTTCATTAACGCTTAAAACATCAACTTCATTTGATTCAAACATTGTGGAATGAGAACAAGTGGAATGCAAACTATCCAAACTACAATATATGCTACTAGAACTATTGTCTATAAAAGATTTTTTGGAATCTGAAGAACTAGAACTACTACTGCCAAGACCTCTACTTCCTCCATAATCATAATCTTCCCGAACCTCTTTATGATTCCCCTCTTCTAAACCTGCAAACAAATTGTTACTATACTTTTTAATTAAATCATTTATAGGATGAGGTGTAGGCATTGGAGATAGCCAAAGGTGCTAGGCGGTGGGTAAATATGAGTGGTTTCACCACAACCCAACCCTGTCTTAATTCTAGCTCCCCTTTGTTTGCTAAAGAGTTACTCTAGATTCATTCTAGAGTTAGTCCATTTATCAAGTTTTGTTTTAAGTTTAGTGTTCTCGAATTCAGCTAAAGTTACCCTTTCTGTCAAAGCATTTACTTCCACGTTTCTCTCAAAAAGGGTTCTTTTTAAATGATCATTTTCTTTTAAAGCTTTATTTAATTTTACAAAAAATTTTGCTTCATTTTTTTTAAGTTCCTTATTTACCCTTCTTAGTTCCCTTCATGTTCTTTTAATATATTGTTTACTTTATTAATCCCAAACAAACAAATTTTACAAGCAGATGAACACATGTCTTGAACTACCTCATATGAAATCTCCATCACCTTCTTCTCTACAGCCAGGGCCTTCTCACAGTTGCAAACCCTTGATTCCACTTTCAACTCCTTTTCCCTTACAGCTTTTCCATCTTCACTCTTTTCTTTCTTTTCATAAGCATCCTTCAAACTATCTTTCTCTTCACACCCCTTCCTTCTTCCTGCTTCATTCTTCACTACCTCTGCAATCTCAGCTACCAGGGCATGATTGATTTATTCTTCAGTCTTGGCTAACTCAGCACTCCAGCAAAGTTAGTTAGCAGAGTTGTTTCCTTCTTCTTCTTGTTCTCTTCCTTATCATCAATCGGAATGACCTGGTTAACTCCCGTTCCAGGTTCAGTGATGATGGGAGATGGACATTCTCTTTGATTTGTCAAATCCAACCTTTGCATTTTGGTTTCCAAAATTCAACCTTCTTGTTCTCTCCATTAATCTTCTCACCCTTAAGGTGATCATAGCCATCTGCCATTGAAGATCGACTTCCTCAAGATCATCAGGATCCACCTGATACATATCTTTTGCAGTCATTCCTCTTCCCTTTAGTTCACCAGCCACCAATGCTTCATAACTATGCAAGAAGAGACCAAATAGAGCCATACTCTTTGATGGAACCTGTGGAAGATTTGGTGATTTTGATATAGATCCACTGCTTGTAGTCTTGTCGAAAGTGCCAGTCATACCACCATAAGATGATACATGCTTTGATGAGTTTGAACTAGATGAAATAAGAGCAGCATTCTATGAATAAGCTTGAGATGGAAGCAATACTTGATTGTATTCTCTTTGTTTCAGGTCTAACTCGAAGGAATTCAACTTGTTGATTATGTCCATAAGTTTGTAATCCAGAAATCCTCTTTCTTGCCTCAGCATCATTACTTGCAGACTCCATTGTGGTGGTAGACAATCTAGCAGCTTCGTGACCTATTCATTGTTTGACAGCTTCTCATCATACTTCTTTAGTGTGCTAGTAACAAACAAAAAGCGATTGGTGAGATCAGTGAGACTCTCATTTTTGTGTCCAACAAAAGAGTTGAATGCCTTTTCAGCTTGAGCAGCTTTATCCTTGACCAATTCCTCATTACCATTATAGAATTCCAACAACACATCATATAAAGCCTTTGCACTTTTATACTCACCAAATGTGTTGTAGATTTCTGCTGATAGGCACAAGGTCAGAGCACTGAATGCCTTTTGATCCTGATCAATCAGCTTGATGTCTCTCTTAGAGTATTTTGTTGGATCTTCCATTTGAATGGTCATATTGTCTTCTATTGAAATGGACACTTGAGGTCCATTCACAATTGACTCCCATTTAGTGTGATCGGTGTATAGGAAGAAGGCTTTTAAACATCTTTTCCAATCATCAAAGTTGTCACCATTGATTAGTTTAGGAGGTCTGTTTGGTGCTACACTCTCAAGATCAGCAAGAGTGAAACTTGTCGTCATTGAAATTTGATTAGGTCAAAGAACCATTAGTTTCGCACAACAGAGTGTAGTTTCGCACCGAGTTTCTGCAGTAGTTTCGGCAGTAGTTTCGGCCGAAACTATTGAACTTTTGTTCAAAGAAAATGGAAGATAGTTTTGCAAGGAAACAGATCAGAATGAAAAACTTTTATTCTAGATTCGCAAAGGAATCAAAATCACCAAAGATCTATAATTCCGCACTGTAGTTTCGCACGAAGAACTGCAATTTCGCATGATGAATCTGAAAACCCGTTTTTGCGAAAAAGACCCAAAAATCATAGAAACTCACTCAAATCATAACCAATTTGAGATCTGATGATTTCAAAGGTTTCCCAAGTTTACACAACACTTTCCTCAATCAACTTACATGGATAACACATGTAAAACAGCTCCGAAAAGATTGAAAAGATGAATGTGTCAAAAGTACCCAAAAACACAAACAATCAAGAGCACAAATGCTCTGATACCTCATTGTTGGTCTAACTGATCGATTGAACATGCTTTTGATGAAGGTTTAACATAGAAATCCATAAGATATCATTAATTCTAATATCTTATGGACCAAGTAATGATGAGATATGAACATAAATCAAACATAAAACCCATTTGTAAGAGAATAAGATGAATAATGCTCAAAAGTATGAAATATCAGCTCCTAGCAATACACAAACAAGAAAAGAACTCAAATCTGTAATAATCAATAAAGTTTCGCGAGTTCCATAATGAAGAACAAAGAAACATATATATACAGGACCTAGTTTCGCATGAAACTGTATGCACTATGGCTTGAGAAAATACCAAGCAAAACTGCAGTATCGCATGTAGTTTCGCATGCCACAGAATGCAAAATAAGACAAAATTAAACTAGATCCTATTACATTAATATCTAAGCTACAATAAACTATAACTAAACAAAAACAAATGGCAAGGTGAATACCACCCTATTCTTGATCATTAAAGTCTACTGTAGTTGATGCAAAAGCTTCCTAAGGTTCAATTTCAAAAACTTCTGAAGTCATCAAAACTTATGAAGTTTTGAAGGCCAATTCTAATCTTCCAAAGATGGTGTGGAAGATGAAGGAAGGCCATGTGACTGAAATTTCTTCACCAACAACAGCCAAGAATCCTCTAAGCTTGAATATAGGATCAATAACTGTTGAACTATCTTCAGTTCATCTTGATAAGCCCAAGACCAACAAGGCTTGGGTATCCAAATGTAACTAACCATCTCTTTTTCATATGGAGGAACAACTTAAGACCAAGAGAAATATATGGATCATTGACAGTGGTTGTTCAAGGCACATGACAGGCAATGGCTCTTTGCTTCAGAACTTTAAGAAAATTGATGGAGGGCCAGTTCCTTTTGGAGGAGAATCAGGTGGTTACATCATAGGAAGGGGTAGGGTCACAAATGGTAAGCTCAGCATTGAGAAGGGAAACTTTGTCATAGAGCTTGTATAGAATCTCTTAAGTGTATCTCAATTTTGTGACAAGAGACATAACATCCTCTTTATTGAGCATGAGTGCACTATTCTCAAGCTCGGGGTTGTCATTCCTCAAGAGCATATCCTACTTAGGGCCCTCAGGAAAGGGAACATGTACAAGATGGATTTGTAGGAAACCTCCCCATCTGGAGAAGTGTCTTGCTTTCTATCTGAAGCCAATAGTGATGAGTATTTCCTCTGACATAAAAGAATGTGCCATGTAAACTTTAAGAATATGAATAAATTACTTAAAGATGATTTGGTAATTGAAATGCCAAAGAAAGAATTTACAAGTGATGACCATTGTGTCGCATGTCTGAAAGGAAAGCAACACAAGGTGTCGCACAAGCCAAAGGAAAAGAACTCCATCACTACTCCCCTACACTTATTACATATGGATCTCTTTGGGCCCACCAATGTAATGAGTTTATGAAGAACTTCATATTGCCTTGTGATCACAAATGACTTCACAAGATATACTTGGGTCTTCTTTCATAGAAGTAAGGATGAGACCCCTAAAATCTTGAAGAACTTCATTCTAAAAATTGAGAATCACTATGATCACAAGGTCAAGATCATAAGATATGATCAAGGAACTTAAATCAGGAACCAAATCCTTGATAAATTTTGTGATAAAAAGGGTATTACAAGACATATAGTGCTTCTAGAACTCCTCAATAGAATGGTGTTGCTAAAAGGAGAAATAGGACACTTATTGAGGCTGCAAGGGCCATGCTTTGTGACTCTAAACTACCCATCACCTTTTGGGCAGAGGCAGTCAATACTACCTACTATATGCAAAACAAATTTTTAGTAGTCAAAACTCATGGTAAGACTCCATATGAACTATGGCACAAAAGGAGACCTTTCATTGGTTTCCTCAGGTCATTTGGATGTCCATGTACCATCTTGAATACCAAAGATAATATAGCCAAATTTGCTGAGAAATCAGATGATACACACTTCATTGGATACTCTCCCAAGCTAAGGCTTATAGAGTATACAATCATAGAACTAGAGTAGTTGAGGAGTCAGCCAATGTGACCTTCAATGAGCACACTCCTAGTGTGAAAGATTTTGATCCTGATTGGCTATTTGATCTTGATTTAGTTACCAACTTAACAAATCTTGTGAAGATGTTTTAGGATCTATAGGTAATACATTGGGAGGAGATACTGATCTAAGATTTGAGTTAAGAATACCAAATGATAGAACCCCTTCAGTTCTAATGGTAACAAACCCTGCAAGTGGAAATCCTGTCAACACAACCATGACAAACTCTTCAGCTGATACATCTAAGGTGCCTACCAATTCTAGCAATGAGGCACAAAACTCAAATGAAGGGATTACCAATGTAGGAGGAGATGGAGATGGTAAAAGTGGTCAAGAATTTCATGATGCTGACAACCACTCCACTTAAGACAACATCAATGATGTCATACACTCATTGGATCAAGTTACACTTGATAAATGTGCTAATGTGATGGGTGATACTCAATCACCAGATTTAAATTTCACTGATTTAGATCTATCAAACCAACTTGTTGTGATTCCTCAACTAAGAATCCATAAGTCCCATCCTACCACAAACATCATTAGAGATGTTGAGACTGGGGTGAGAACAAGAGGACAAACGCATGATAAAAATGTTTGTCTGCACTCTTGCTTCTTGTCCCAGATTGAGCCAAAGAAAGTTGATGAAGCTTTGAAAGATGAAAGCTGCATTGAATTAATGCAAAAGTAGCAGCTTCAATTCAAAAGACAAAAGGTTTGGAACCTATGTCGTCTTCCTTATGAGAAGACACCAATAGGTACCAAGTGGGTTTTTAGGAATAAGAAGGATGATAAAGGACTTGTCATCAAGAATAAGGCTAGACTAGTTGTTCAAGGGTACACTCAAGAAGAAGGGATTGACTACACAGATGTTTTTGCTCCTATGGCAAGACTTGAAGTTGTTAGGATATTCCTTGCTTGTGCTACGTCCAAGGATTTTAAGGTCTACCAACTTGATTTCAAGTGTCCATTTTTATATGGGGTGATAGATGAGAAAGTGTATGTCAAGCAACCACCTGGTTTTGCAGACCCAGATCATCCTAAATATGTCTGCAACCTTGACAAAGCTCTTTATGGGCTGTATCAACCTCCAACGAAGTGGTATGAGAAACTGTCACAGTACCTAGTCCAACATGGTTATAAGAGAGGTACTATTGATAGCACACTCTTCATCACAGGGAATGACTTGATGCTAGTTCAAGTTTATGTAAATGACATCATCTCTGTTTCAACTAACCAAAGGCTTCACAAAGAGTTTGAGAAGCTGATAAAGAATAGATTTGAAATAAGTGCCATTAGGGAACTCAGTTTCTTTTTAGGTATTCAAGTGAAGCAGGTTGCCAATGCCATCTTTATAAACTAGTCAAAGTATGTGCAAGACATACTAACCAGATCATCTGACTGAGTGCAAGGTTGCTAAGACTCCCATAGCTAGAAACCACTCCTTAGGACTTGATCTTTAGGGTGAGTGTGTTGATGAACATCTTTACAGGGCTATGATTGGGTCTCTTATGTACCTCACAGCCAGCAGGCCTGATATCATGTTTTCAATATGCATATGTACAAGATATCAAGCCAACCCCAAGATGTCACACCTGGTTGTTGTCAAGAGGATTCTTAAATACCTTAAAGGAGCTTCCAAGCTAGGACTTTGGTATCCAAAGAATTCTGACTTCAATCTGTATGCATATACAAATAGTGACTATGGTGGCTGCAACATGACTACAAATTCTACATTAGGGGAATGTCAATTCCTTGGTGGAATAATAGTCTCATGGCAATACTAGAAACAATTTTATGTGTCTGCATCAACTACTGAAGTTGAATACATTGCTCCTTCAAGTTGTTGTGCTTAATTTCTTTGGATTCAGAATAAGATCCTAGACTATAGATTCAACTTCAAGGAGACTCCTATCCACATAGACAATAACAGTGCTATCTCTATCACAGAAAAACCAGTGCAGCACTCATAGATAAAGCACATCACATCAGGTATCATTTGATAAGAGATAATTTTAAAAAGGGATTGATAAAATTAGTCAAAGTTAACACAAATGAATAATACATTGATCTATTTATAAAAGCTTTTGATGAACAGAGATTAAAATTTCTTGTATCAGCTATTGGGATGATTAACTTTGAGTAGATTTTCTTAAATTAATTTCAAGATTATTTTTTCAAATATGTGTGTCTTTAAAGTTGTCTAAGTTATCACTCATATAAGTACTATTTATATTAGAAGAAAATGTTTCTAAATGATACTCCTTAGAGTTTTAAAAAAATAAAGATATATTTTCTTTCGGAAGATATTAAATTGACTTTGGAAGAAACTTATGTCTTCAAAACTAATAACTACTAAGAAATTTACCTTCAGAAAAATTTCTGACATTTCTTTCGAAGCTTAAATATGCTTCTAAGTACTTATATGTTTTGAAGGATAATTTTCTTCTGAAAACAATTAAGTCTTGGAAGCTTTATTCATGCTTTGAATAAAACTTCTAAAGTTTAATATCATCTGAAACCAAATATGTCTCCGAAGCAAAATTACTCTAAGTATTTTTTTCTTCCGAAGCAATTCTTTTCAAACTAAGGAATATCTTCTGAAGTCAAATTGGCTTTCTAAGTTTTCTCAAAACTTCTGAACACAAATTACCTTTGGAAGATTTTCAACTTCCAAGATAACCACCTTTTTGGGCACTTTTTTAGAGGTAGGACCAACATTTGGATAACAGTTTATCCTTTAGCATTAACTTTGCCTCACATCCAACCATATATATAGCCTTATATTGGTTCTCCTTCTTTCTTCTTCCTCTTCATCAACAAAATTCTAACCCTAAATCCACCCACAAACCCTCATTGTTCTTAGCTTTCTTCTTGCTGAATCTTTCTCAAATGGTGAACCCTGAACCCCGAAACCAACCAGATTTCTCTATGCACCTTCACAGGCAATACAATCAGGTTGCTCTTTTGTCGTCTAAGAAAGATCATGGTTTCTCATATGTTTTCCATTTTCTAACTCAATCATCCTACCTCACCACACTCACAATAGACCATCCACTATATGAAGAACAACTGCTGAAATTTTGGAAGGGCTGCAAAGAGGTTATCTTGGACGGTGAGAAGGCACTGTCTGTATCAATGCAGGGGAAGACTATTTTCATCACCCCAGCCACCATCAACACTTATCTCATGTTGGATGATGAAGAAGCGAGCTTTATTTACCCAAAGAAGTTGTTAATGAATCATTCAGGAAGATGGGCTTTGAAGGAGACTTCACTGTGAGGACCTTCAAGAAGGGTAAGGTCTCTTACCAATAGAAGTACCTCATCCATGTTATAATTCACTCTTTATCAAACAAACATGGAGGATGGGATCAAATTCCTAAGGACTTTTTGGTCCTCTCGATCGATATAACAGTGCAATTGATTAATAAACACAAACAAATCCCACTGAAAACACAAATATCAATGATATTTGTGTAAAATATAGATCAAACACAATAAAATATTGATGAACAATGATAAATACCTTAAGAACACTCAATGAATCCATGTTTGATCTGAATTGATTGCTAAAGATATTACAAATGTGAAAAGACCCTCAATCAATGGCTCATTCAAGCTTCTAAACCTAATTGTCACTAATCTATATATAGTGATAATATGCACTAATGACATATTAAGCCCCTAGAATTAGACAATTAGAGAAATTACATATAAAACATAAAAATGACTTAAACATAAATAAATAGATTTTGTTGACACAAAATATATTTATTAACAATAAACTCCTAGTCAAATATATCTTCAACGTCTCGTCTTGGTTCTTCGTCTCGAATGCGTCTGTTTGTCTTTTCCAATGACTTTGACAGTGATGTTGACCTTTGTTGACTTTGACTATGTTGATAATATAGACTATCATTTTTCAGACCCAACAATACTCATTAGATGGATGTAAACTATTAGTATCTGCAGCTTCAATTAAATCATTAGATGGATGAGGTTGAGGCATTGGAGAGTAACAATAAGTGCTAGGAGGAGGATAAACATATGAAGTTTCACCACATCCCACACCCGTTTTGATTCTAGCTCCCCTTTGCTTAGAGAATAGTTCTTCCTGTTTCATCCCTGATATCGTCCATTTATCAAGTTTAGTTTTAAGCTTGCTAGTCTCAAATTCTGCTAATGTGACTCGGTCGCTCAAAACATTAATCTCGACATTCTTTTTTAAAAGATTTATTTTTAAAAGATCATTTTCTTTTAAAGCTTCTCTTAGTTTAATAAAGTATTTGGACTTATTGATTTTAAGTTCTTTGTTTATTCGTTTTAATTCTTTTTTATTTTCTAACAATAATCTGTTAGCTTTATAAACCCCGAATAAATGAATTTTGCAGGGAGGAGAACACATGTCTGAACTATCTCATAGAGGAGTCCCATAACTATCTTTCAGCAGCTAGGGCTTTTTCACATTGATAGACAAGAGTGTTCTTTTTGTACTCTTCCTCCTCAGCAGCTCTCTTCTTAGCTTCTTCAGCTTCACCTTCCTCTTGCTTTCCTTCATCCTGAACTTTACTCCGACTTGTACAATCACCAACATCACCAAAACTCTCACCTTGACTATCACACCTGAGTTCTTTGAAAGGATCAAAATCCTTAATAGAATCCTCATCACTGTTTACCGTCTCAGCCATCAATGCATGATTCACTTCTTCTTCAGTCTCTTTGATCTTAGTACTTAAAGATATACCTCCATACATGAATTGGTTGTACTCTCTTCTTTTCAAATCCAAATCAAATGACTTTAACTTGTTGATAACTTCCATGAGTTTGTAGTCAGCAAAATTTCGTTCCTGCTTTAACAATCTAACTTGTGGACTCCACTGTAAGGGAAGAGAGTTCAGAAGTTTTGTGACTTGCTCATGGTTCCCCAACTGATCATCGTACTTCTTAAGGTTGTTTGCCACCATTAGAAATTGATCAACAAAATCAGATATCTTTTCATCTTTCATGGCTGCAAAAGAATCAAACCGACTTTGTGCCATTTTGGCGCTGTCTGATTCAAAATCAGCAGAAAACGACATTTTCATTTAACAATATTAAAATTCACTTTAACACCCAAAACTAAAAATATTTTTCCAAAAAAAATTGATGAATAATATTCTCCCCCTAGAAAAAATACTTTTAATGTCAACTAAATGGTTTCTAAGCAACTGGGGTCAAGCTGATAATTTCGACAGCAGTTTCGCCCAGCAGTAGCAAGCTGATGCTAGTTTCGCAGGGTAGTTTCGCCCAAAACTAGTTGAAGTTTCGTTCAGAGAACAATTTGGCAGCAATTTTGCTGGGATTGGCACTCAAACACTATGAACTTTCGTTCAACACATGTACTTTCACTGGATCAAGGAAACCAGATCCAAAAACCAAGAACAGCTTAGTTTCGCTGACGGATCCCTAGTTTCACCAGGCTAAACTATGTAGTTTCGCTGGAAGATGCTGTAGTTTCGCTGGACGAACTGTAAATTCGCCCGACGTATCTGGACAGACTTTTTCAACACGAAATCAGCTCAAACTCATCCAAATCTCAATGGATTTGAGATCTGATGATTCCTATAGCTTCCCACACCAAAATCAAGCAATCCTCTATCAATTTCCATATCAAAAACACTCAGATCAGATCGAAAATGAATGGAACAGTGACTTAGAACTAGAAAACCAAACAAAACTCAAGTAATCAAGAGCACAATGGCTCTGATACCAAATTGTTGGTCCTCTCGATCGATATAACAGTGCAATTGATTAATAAACACAAACAAATCCCACTGAAACACAAATATCAATGATATTTGTGTAAAATATAGATCAAACACAATAAAATATTGATGAACAATGATAAACACCTTAAGAACACTCAATAAACCCTTGTTTGATCTGAATTGATTGCGAAAGATATTACAAATGTGAAAAGACCCTCAATCAATGGCTCATTCAAGCTTTTAAACCTAATTGTCACTAATCTATATATATTGATAATATGCACTAATGACATATTAAGCCCCTAGAATTAGACAATTAGAGAAATTACATATAAAACATAAAAATGACCTAAACATAAATAAATATATTTTGTTGACACAAAATATATTTATTAACAATAAACTCCTAGTCAAATATATCTTCAACGTCTCGTCTTGGTTCTTCGTCTCGAACGCGTCTGTTTGTCTTTTCCGATGACTTTGACAGTGACGTTGACCTTTGTTGACTTTGACTGTGTTGATAATATAGACTATCCTTTTTCAGACCCAACAGGACTATCCTATATAGTCAATAGGATGGTTCAAGGGGTCAAGTTTAAGTACTCTCAGTTTGTTTACACAAACTTCCTTGCCAACTTGGACTCCTTAGAGTACTACATGTTCTCTAGATATGTCCAGCACATTCTCAACTATGGACTGGGCTCATAATTGAAGGGAATAGGTACCACTCTTAAACTAAGACAGATGAATCCTGACATCTTCAAAATCATGAGAAAAACCATTGGTGGTTTCTCACGGGTAGAAACAGCCCTGGTCCTAAAAAATTTAGAGCCCCCTACTCAAGGTCACAACTTGGCAAAACTAGCCAATGTTGAACCCACACCTTCTACATCTTCACCACCCACACAACCACAAATAACCATCACCTACCATTGAAAATCTAAGCAAACCCCTTCTCAGTCTATTTAGATTAAGCAGGCCCCCATATACTCACCCATGTAGGAGGAAGTGGAACTAAGAGCTCCCACTTCCCTTGAGGAGCAAACCACTCTCATTACTTCATTAATCAGTGTCGAGGTTCCTCATGCTTAGCCTGATGAGCTCATTACCCAAGCTGCAAGCCTTCACTCTGAGTCTCAAAACTTAGGTGATCAACCTTCAGGGGATAGTTACCATCCCCAGCCTCTAGATTTAAACCAACCAGTCCCTGACCTCCAATTCTATGATGATGAGGATATTCAGTGAGTACCATAAGTCTCTCTTCTCCTCCCCTGCTCAAAGAGAGATGATTGCTCCTGAAACTCCCATATCTAGCCTATATCATCTACCCCTAACTGAGGTGGACTTCCCTGAACATGTTCAGGAGGTCCATATGGAAGAGGCTCTTATTTTAGAAAGTGATTACATTATTAAGACCTCCACCATGGCAACCCAACGCCTGACACTTCTCTTGAAGTTGTCAAGGAGAAGGGTAAATACAGAAGCCAAGAACCAATATCTAGTGGTTAAGGAGATGACTTCGGTTATGTTCTCTTATCCCCCCATGATTCTTCTAATGAAGATGAGGGGAGTCTGCAACTAAGGGTGCAAAAACTGTCTAAAACATGCACCTTCTTGGTTTCTTAAGTAAGCCACCTAGAATCTCAGGTGGCTACCTTACAAAGGCAGGTCCTTAACCAACAACTTGAGATCACCGATCTCAAGGGAAAGTTAGTTGTGTGGCCTGCCAGGCTTGATCAATTAGGTCCACAAGAACCTGTGGATATGGTAGACCTAACCTCTAGCTCACCTATGCAAGTGGGTGATGCTACCAAAAAGGGGGAAAGTCTTAACTACAATTGCAGAACCTGAGAACACTGTCCAGAGTATGGACATTGAGGCCTTACCATCCTCACTTGCAAGTGTCCATACTCAAAAACCTCCTCATGTCCACATCAATATGGATGCTTTGATTCAAAGCTTATTTGAGGAGGGAATTCCAAGGGCTATGTCTACCCCATCCTACCCTTCTGATAAGCTTATCATAGGATGGAGGTATGATATTGATAGAAGAGCCCTTGTACTCTTTAGATCTCAAGGATCAATAGAAGTGTTCAATTTTCAGACCTTGAGATGCTATGAGAGTTTTCCTCTGGTTGACCTACCACTTACCAACCCAAGTCATAATAGGCAAGCTGAGAGGATCCAGTTATGGGTGCTTAAAGAGTTCAAGAGAAGTTCAAAGCTATATAGACAAAGGCTAGCAGGGAAAACGGTTGGTCAACTGGATATTGAGGCAGACCCTAAGATTAGCTTCGAAGGGGAAACCTCAGTTGAAGGCCCAGTAGTAGAACTTGTGAACCTTGAGACTGTAACTGATTCAGCATCTAGTACCCTCAGTGAGACAACAGCTGGTGAAGGTGTCTCACGGCCTCTCTTTGGCCAGAGCTCAAGTGCAGCAAGTCAAGAAGGCCAAAGCTCTCTTCACTCTTACTCATACAAGCCATTGATTGACAAAGGTAAGAGGATTCTCACCTATAAAGAGATTATGAAGGAGAAGAGGAAGAGAAAGGTAAGGAGAGAGAGAACAAAAGAGACCCCCAGTTTTATACAAGCTGTAATCAGGTCTGCCCGTAGGCCAAACACTCAGGAGGATGAGTTATGGGTAGGCAGATTGAATTATCTGGGGTCTAGGAACTACAACATTAATGAAATAATCTCTCTTCCCTAGGATGAGTTGAATGAACTGGCTAGCACTAAAGTGTCAAAAGAGAGGAAGGAGGCTAAGCTGTAGAATTGCTCCTTAAAATCAAGAAAGGAAGAAAAAAAATTAGACTATATAAAGCCCCTGTTCTCTCTCCAGTTCAAGAAAGTCCTGAAGTTGAGACTGTGCTAGTTGAACAAGACACTCAGGTAGGTAGGGAACAAGATAGACAAAAGATGATAACCTACCTGAGTGCCACAGGTCTCTATAAAAAAGTGCAAAAAATGCTAAAAGAAAAGAGAGCTGCTAAGAGGAAGATGAGGTAAGAGGTTGCTAAGTCAAGAGCCACCGTCAGAGCTAATCAGAAGAAGTCTGCTGATAGAATAAAGATGTTGAGCTTCTTAAAGCTGTATGGGTTCTCTGGAATAAGACTTGGTCCAATGTCTCTATCCGTAATGGATGAGCACATTAGAATGATCAAGCAGAAGATTAAGAAGGGTGAGCTGGTAGACTTGCATTCTCCACCAAGTTAGGCTGCACCTGAAGTTGAGGTCAAGGTTGAACCCCAAGAGACAATACAACCTGGGCCTAGTGCTGAATCACAGCCATCTTTATCTTCTAACCCACAGTAGGGTCCTGAACCTTCTCCTTCTGAACCTGTGAAGGGAAAGGACCCAACTTAGAAGGATAAAGAAGGAACATCTGGTACTCAAGACCAACCTTCTCAGTTGAAATATAAAAAGAGAAAGAGGATGGCCATCAGAAGAGACATGAATAAGAAGAAGTCCAAGGCATCTACCCCTACATGTCAGGATGGGTCGAAACATCCCAAGGATGAACAAAAAGACGCTGCTCAACCAACTCCACTTCAAGTAGAGCCTCTTGCTGCTGAGAGACCCATCTTGTCTTGGGCTTTATCTAGAAACCTAGACAGATGGTTTGTCATAAGAGATCAAGGGGGTAAGGACATATACGTTTGGCAAAATATGTTTGACCTTCCTCTACATGATCTTTTTGACATGAGTAATCTGGACCAACTGATGAAGAAGGGAATGATCCTGTTTTTGATGAGGACTGTCAATAAATGAAGATCAAGACTCAAAGTCATCCTTAAGTTTTGGTAGCATCAGCCTAGGGGGAGTTTGTAAGAGTTAACTTAGAGGCTGATGCAAACCAAAGTTCTCTCAGTATGCATACTGAAGTACAAAGGAAGTTAATTCAGAAGATTTGAAAAAAGCATTAAGAAATTCTCTAAGTGTCAAATTTTCCGAAGCCAAAGACCATTTCTTCCGAAGCCAAAGATGAAGTCTTCCGAAGCTTTAAGGGAAAGTCTTTTGAAGCCAAGAGATTGATTTCCTCCGAAGACAAAGAAGACATGCTTTTGAAAAAAGCTGAACCACTTTTGCTGCCATCTCTAAAGACTCACCAACTTATACAAGTTTATACAAGTTGGTGATATCTCCGTACATTTGTCAATAGTAGATTAAGGTGTTAGAGTCTGTAACTTTTTACTTTGTATTTTTATCCTTTTTGTAATAGTTAAGGATGTGAGCTATGGCATGTCATAGTCACTAGTCAAAAGGTAATCTGCCTTTTGACTTTACATTGATCTTGTTATCTAGATTAGTGTTTCAGTTGGTATTTAAAGTATGACAGGCTGTAAGATGTAGTATTAAGTATCTCAAGTAACCAGTCCCTAGGACTAAGTCTTGTAATAATTGTAAAACACTTAAGAGCAATATATATCATTCTTGAAAACTAAATACTTGTTTTCTGGTTGTGTTTTTACCTTTATGCATTGTTTCATTTGCCGATTTTATATTTAATCTGTTAAGTGTTGTTTGTTCTCTCCAACCTTATGAAACTGTTGCATTACCCCCTTTACCGGTCCTACAATGACATTTGATAATGATTGTGTGAGAAGGTGACATGTGACAAAATTTATTTTGCTTTATTAGTATAAAACTACTTTAGAAATCCGTATTTACATGGGTTGAATTAAAATATTAAATTCAGAGTAGTAATTAATATTTAGAAATTATATTATATTTTTTAGATAAATATGATTCAAATTACGTATAATCAACTACCTTAAATAATAATGTAATAGCAATATTTTTTAAGACTTTCATTTTTAGAAAAAAAAACTTTTTGTTAAAAAATGATTTCTAAAAATTCTAGTTTTTTTAATTTGTTTTTATATGTCATTTAAAAAAGTTCTTTTCATTAAAAATATCATATTTATTTATTTTTAAATAAATTACCTTCTTTTATGTTTTATAATTTAGAATGAATATAAATAAGATATTTAACATTTAATATGATCATTAAGTGATTACCTTTTCATGCTAGTGTCATGTGGCATAGAGTGAGTGAGAAGATGACATGTGGCGATTGTGTGAAAAGATGACAAGCGTTAAAATTTTATTTTGATTTATTAGTATAGAAAATATGCAAATAGAAACTTAATTATGTTACTAAGTTAGTGACCAGTGTTTACACGGGTTGACAAATAATTAAAATGATACATGGGTAAATAAATTCATATATATTCATAGTAAGATATGATATTGAAGAGATAAACTAAAATTAGAAAATTATCATAATATAATAGAATCAAACAATTATATCGTTCCACAATAGAAACAAAAGAAGGTAGACCGGTTGAACATAAAAATAAAATAAAATGTCAAATAAAGAATAAATCTGATAAAATTTATAAAAGTATGTAACAATAATATGTAACTAAGACAAGAAACAGTTTAAACTAAAAACTGATTGTTTATAAAGATATAAATACTTCTTTTTATAATGTTATTAAAGATTATAAAGGATGTGTAAAACCCATATCAATGGAAGGTTGTTAAATTATAATTTTACCAAAAATATGAATAACATCATGGATTTTGAAATTAATTAAAAGAAAAATATTATTTCGAAAGAAAAAATGACAGACACTTTTATCTTAATAAAACATAAATTGTTAACGGACATATTAAAATTAATAACTTTATTATTATTTGTTAACTTAATTAGCAATTTTTTATAACTTTTAAAAAATCTCAAATAATTTAAAATTAATAAGTGACCATAAATGTAATATTCATTGTAATTGATGAGTTAATAATTTCCGAATTCATTACAACTCAAGATTAAAAGATGTAAGGACATATGGCAATACGGGCGTGACACTTAGGTGGATGGGCTAAAAAAATATCATGTGTACCAATAGTTAGTATTTTATTATAGAGTTAAATTCATTTTACATCATTAAGGTTTCATTTAAATTGCCATTTGAATCCAAAAGTTTAAATTTTGCCATTTGCATCCAAAAGTTTCACAAAAATTGTCATTTGAATCCACTTAACTACTCCTAATTAACATCGTTAAGTTTTTCCGTTAAGTTTCCTAAATTAGAGGTATTTAAGTCAAAAAAATTACAAAATAAAAAATCAGCTCTACGTGATAAGTTTTAGGCGTTCAGTCTCCTTTGGTAATCACCATTACGGTTTTAATTTATCAGGAATGATAGGTCAGTATTTCTTTTATTTCATCAAAAAAGGCATCTCTGGACATCATATTATATAAAATAAAATATAAGTATAACTAACTAAAAGTGATTTATTTCTAATTTTATAAAATATACAAAACAAAAATATTTATAAATAAACAAACAAGTCATATAATAGAAATTATTTGAATCATAACCATAAAAGACAGATTATTATAAAAGTATAAGAACAATTAATAATATGACATTAATTGTTCACGAATAATAATCAAAAAACATCAATCATCGTAATCATAATTAAAGGTTAAATAAAAGAAATCTATGTTTAATAAAACGAGCAAAAGTAACAGGATTACTAAACCAAAATACATTAAGAAAACAAAATAATAAACGACTATTATAGAGTCAAATCATAACTGCAATTATCAAAAGAGGCTAAACATATAAAAACTCTCATGTGAGTTGATTTTTTATTTTGTAATTTTTTTTATCAAAATAACTCTCATGTTGGAAATTTAACGGATAAAGTTAACCTTGTTAGTATGTGTAGCCAAATGGATTCAAATGACAATTTTGATGAAACCTTTGGATGCAAATAGCAACACTGTAAACTTTTGGATTCAAATGGCAATTTCTATAAAACCTTAGGGATGTAAAACGCATTTAACTCTTTATTATAAGTTATAGGTTATAGATTTGAACTCTACTTACTAGTAAATAATAGTTATTTTAAACATTTGTTATTTTTTTATGCAGTTTACAATTGTTTCGTTGTATTGTCTTGTGGTTTAAGGTTACACTATATTTAAATTATATTAAAAAAAATGTACATCCAGGGGCGTCTCAACCATCTTGAAGATACAAGGTGAATAAAAAATTTGGGGCCCTCTTTATATTGGAGGCTTGAGATTAACAACTAATAAGGTTATCAACTAATCAACTAATAAAGTAATAAACTAAACAACTAATAAGATAACCCATGTTTTGAATACACAAACGTTTTTATAAAATCTTAAAACACGTTGATTATCTGTATCTAAATCGTAGGGACATAAAAAGTAACTTTGAAATGATTAAAAAATATATAAGGTTGAAAGTAAATAATACTCATTTATCTTTAAAATATAATTATAATAAATTTAAAGCACCTTTAAGAAGGCATTATAACAATATATGAAAAAGTCATTTCACACTTTATTTGATATTTCAATTTGTTTTATATAATAAACTTAATTACTTAAATCATGTTAAAGTTTTAAAGAGATTGTTTAAACAATGAAGTTGAACCAAGAGAGATGGGACATGTTGAAAAAAACACGACAAAAATTAAATGAGACTTATCACTAACTGCTTTAGAACATAACACCTTAAAGTTGAAAGGAGAAACGTCTAACCAAATCATCTATCTATCCCGAATTATTTTGAAATTGTCAGTTATTTATAATCATCCATATCGAATTCAAAAAAAATTGTTTTACAATCTGAATTAATTTTAATTATATATATATATATATATATATATATATATATATATATATATATATATATATATATATATATATATAATTATATTATTAAATTGGAGCCCTTATAACTTCTGAGTGCCCGTGCCTATTTAATTACACTTTAGAGACGCCGAATGACGTAAATTTGATGATGAAAATTTTTAAGTGAATAATAAAAACAACATTTGATGATAGAATATTATTAATTGATAGGTGAAAATTTTCCAACGAAGCATTCCTTCTGTGATAACAATTAAACTCGTAAAAAACTTTATACATATAAAAAAAGAGAATACTGATTATCAAATAAAATGATTTTTTTAGAAAAGTTTAAAATGAAGATTTAGTCGTCCGGAAGGAGAGTGAGGCTTCAGGAAGGCATAGTGGTGGTGATGCTGACCATCGGTGCCGCACAGTAACACCGTCTCACTTCCTATGGTATGTTGCAGTATGATGAGGGCCGTGGTGATCAAGCATAGTAAGCCGTTATGCATCGACTACTTGCGACATAATCCGAAAACAAATTGATGTATTAGAAAAATATGATCGGTAAACGTTGAGACGGAGAGTAACATCTCAAACAAATTTATATATTATTTTATCATCACTTTTTTTAAAACTAGTTTATTGTATCATATCATTTATATATCAATAATAAACTTACTATTTAAAAATTAGAAGGCATGTCACATGAAATATTTTAGATACTTTCCATAATCATATGTTTATCGGAATATATGATACAATAAATTCAAATCCTAATGAGAACTGCTATTATAACCAGGGGCGTCTCAACTATTTTATAGGCTCAACACAAACTAAAATTCGGTGCCTTTTTCAATTTCTTTTTTTTTCATACTATCAATTTCTATTTGACATGAAAATTACTAAAAAGAAATTTTTATAGCAACCTAATTAATATCAAATAGATGGTGAAGGGTGTAGAGGTTTTTCTGCAAAATGATACGAAATTCTTATGTTGATGTGAAAAAAAAAATGTTCTAACAGAAACAAACAAATAGCAAGAAATCATATGTAATTTGGGGACTAGGAAGGCTCATGAACAAAAGACCAAATAAAGTTTGAAGGAAGAAAAACATAAAAAAAAACAATCTAAAAGAAAAGCATTCAAAGAATAAAAATAAATCTTATATAACACCTAATCAATTTAAAAACTAGGTAATGGCTGGTCCAAAGAATTTTCTACAGCGAGAAAATATAACATGAATAAACAAAAAAATTTCTTTTTAGATATGCAATTTGGGGACTCGGAAGAGCTAGAAAGCAAAAGACGTAAGGTAGTTAAGTTGATGAAAAACATGCAAAAAGAATTTAAAAAAAAGATAGGAGAAAATGCAGAAATAATCAAATAAAAAGTAAAAAGAAAAAACAAGCCAAAAATTAGAAAAAAGGTTCCTGCTTGGATTTGAACAACAGGTCCTTGGGCCAAGGGATTGGTTTCTTAACATCGGAAACAATGTTGTTTAAGAGTTCAAAGTACATTTATATCTCATGTACATGTAAGATACTAAAAAAATGAGGCCTCTAAATTGTTTTTTTATTTAGGCAGCAGCCTATTTTATTATCAAAGAGAGCCGCCCCAGATTATAACAATGCAACAAAGTTGTCATTCACTGATTTAATACTTCTATTTAAGTTCGAATCCATATGAGAACTGCTTCTTGTGTGAAATAAAATGGTATAATACTTTACTTTTAAACTCTTTTAATTGACTATTGTTATTATGATTATCCGCTCACCTCACAATTGGCTCAATGTTATTTAGTAAAAGGTTCAAATATAAAATCTTTTAAAACTAAAAAGTGTAAGAAGTAATCTCAACAATCCATCTCAATAATCAATAGTTGAGATCAAAATTATAGAAAAAAGTTTGTTAGATAGATATTTTAGCAATAGCCACTTTTATTAACTTTCTGTAAGTTCTCCCATTTTTTTAAACGTTTATAAAAATTACACCAAAAAAACGAGTTTTTATCTTTAAAATGAGTACAGTATTGTCATATAAAAATATTAAACAAATTTTCCGTTATTAAGCTTATATCTCGTCATTACGTGTTTAATGCAGTTCATTGTGTCTTTTTGTTAGTTATTTTGTTTTTCTGAATACTATTATGTTTTACTAAAATGATGAACTTTAAAAAATATAATCATTGAATAACATTGTTATGTATCTCTAATATGTCAAAGACAATAATAAATTAACAACTAATTAATCAAATACATTAAAAAAATGACCAAATAACACAATATATCATTGTGTCTTTTGATCGTTATTGTGTTATCTTGAATACTATATGTTTTGAAAAATACATGGTGAAATAACATTATTATTACTTCTAATAGTAAAACACAATGATAGATAATGAGTTTATATAATCTATTAAAAATAAATAACAAAAATAACACATTGTGATATCTTTAACACAATAAATTTTAAAAAATACATTGGTGAAAGTATGTCATTATGTATTTCTAATTGTAAAACACAATGGTAGATAACAAGTTTATAATCTTTAAAAACAATAACAAAAATAACACAAGATGATCTAAAACATAGATTAATACACATAACAAATAATATAAAATATATGACATAATGAACATATAATACACAATGAACTGATTTATTTAACACAATGACCAAAATATCATTATTTTTAAAACAATAAAAGGATACATGTCAAGCTCACAATCTTTATTAGCTCTTTTAAGTTAAACATATTTTTTAGTATAACCCTACCCTATTGTTTATTTCTTTATGCATGACATGGATTTAAAACTTTTTTTTGTATTTTATTTGATATTTAAGACATGTATCTCTATCATTATATTGACTAAACTTTTTATTTATTCCAATTTAAAAATAACACAGGGTTTACGATATTTCTCTTGATTTTTAAAAATAACAATTCAGCTTTTTTATGAGGTGTTAAAAAAACAAAAAGAAAATATCAAAAATAAAATTTAGTGACCGAACATAAATCACTTTTGGTCGGGTACCGATAACCTTTCGTTAACAATATATTTTGTGATTTAATTTTATTTCAACATTTTCATCACACCCCAACATATATTATCGGTCAAATGAAGCGCCACGTTAGCAACTAAAATGATAACGATGGACCCCCTTGCCACGTAAGTAGCACAACAATCATAAAAATAGCAGACCTGCCAAAGAGCTTTTTCAAATGATCAAAGATTTCCACTTGTACCAAAAGGGCATAATTTGTTACATATAAGTCCATAATGCACACGGCAATATATTTACTTATGCCCTCAATAAGATCACTATGAACAAAAGGGCCCTTCATGTTATGAATGATGTTATCATAACACAAAAGTCAAAACTTAACGGATATGATTAACTCAATTAACCTAATTATATACAGAAACTTAAATTTTGTAACATAAGGATAAAATCTACGGAGAAGGGCTCTTGCCAACTCCCAAAGATTAAAATGTACCTAATGTGACTCTTTTGATGTTGTCTTTGTATTTTTACTTAATTTGACATTTTTTATCTTTCGAAAAAACAACGATCATCAAAAGTAATGCTATTTACCTTTAAGTTATCAAAAGTAATGTTATTTACCTTTAAGTTACTAAAATATTCTAGGCCAGCTTATAGCAATTGTCACTATATGCGACAATTCGTGAAGAACTCTATTACCCACACTCAAGATAAATGCATCATGATCCATCTTTGTCATTTCCGTTCTTTCTCTTTATGATTACATGATTAAAGAACATTCTCTGACAAGGTACCCTAACATCGCTTTGACGCATAAATAGTGCTTTGTGTCTTCACTCTCCATAGTCCAAAAATTTTCTTATGATCAAACCTCATTGATGCCATCTCCTAAATGTATTTACAATATCTCTTCTATCACAATGCTATTCAATGATCATTTTACACCAATTGTTGAAAAATTGGAAATGAACTCTCACTTAACACAATGAGAAATTATTTTAGATGAATCAAGAACTATTTGTTGATGAAATTAGGAGAATCCGTAGATCATTTATAAAGGAAAAAAGATCGAACCAAGATACAAGAACTCTCACCCACTCTTTATTACACGTGATTTGCTAGTAAAAAAGTTAGAAACCATACTGCCATCTTTTTACACTTTAACACCCTTATGATTACACACTACTTATCAACAACCTTTAAACATTATGGATATTCCTTATCCATTAGGGATAAACCTAAACCACAAACTTATCAAACCCGTTTAATTTACCGGCAGTTATACATGTATAATCAATAAGATATGTTGTACATAATAAAATATATTATACATTTATTAATTTTTTGGTAATGAAAGTTACCTTGGTAATTGCAAAATATAAAAATTATAATGCTTATACTTAGGGCTTCCCCTAATTAGGTGTTAATCTAAACACAACCCAAAAGCTCATATCAATATACAACTCTCAAGAAGCTCAAATCAAACGAAAAAACTACTTCATACTCAAAATTATAATGAATTAAACAAGCATCAAATAACCTAGTGCAGGTCTTTCATGATTAAGCAAACTCATCATTCTTGGATCTCATCATAGATTTGTTCAGTGTCTTTTTGTGATTTTTAGTGCTACAAAGAAATCCTGTTTTTGGCTCCTCAAGTTCATTAGAATTATTACTTAGAAGTAGATGAGACTACATTTAAATTTATCCCTTATCAGAATACAAGACAATCTATAGCGAAAGACTTTAGTTACAAGACCATAACTAGCTGAATTAAAATTCTGGCAACGCTTACATAATAAACGCATATTATGTGTTACAATTAAACAAAAGTTAATAACAATCCACTACTGGCAAGCAGTTTCAATCCATTACAACTTCGTGGGGAGTTCATAATCTAAACACCTAAAAAAAACAAAGTCTATTGACCTTAGCTAACACCATCCGCTCTCTGCAAAACCATGTTGTTGGTGGGTCATAATTGGTGAATTTATAGCATAATGGCCATTCATTATAACATGTGCAATTAAATTATTTATCCAATCAATCTCACTAATCAAGCATAATAAGATTAGTGTAAGCTAGCATATATGCCAACCCAAGTTTCCTTAAAATGACGGTTAGGTAGGTTAAAGTCACACGGCCACCGATAACCCAAAACATCATCCATACACACACCCACACACCCATACACCCACAGACCCACACACACACTTACCAATACAGCATGTGTGACAACTGTCAATTTATCATGTCTTGATCATAATGCTTATCTATTTTAAATTCCTACAAATATGTGTTATTAGGACTTAGTTAAGTCAAACTAGGTCAATACAATATTATGCACTATGAGGTATTGAAATTCAATGTGTATATTTATATTTTATGATCAATGGTGATGACGTAGCGACTATATACAACACCCGATGTAATACAAGTAAATACATGAGCATACAAGTCACATTTCAGGAATTAAATATATAGTTGCCATCTAAATGTATTATACAATACATTATTATTTTAAAATACATTATTTTGTGATTCCGGACTTTAACCTAAATATATTTATAAAAAGTATTCAACATTTGTATACGAATATATATTTATGAGCATATGTTATAAGCAATTCTTATTTCGCAAGTCACTGTTTTTGTTATTTATAGTCAATTTTATGCAATTATGACAATAATGCATGATCATTATTTGAAAAAAAAATATGTACATATATTTGCATCCAAAACTACCTACACCTTTATAAAATACATGAGAGTATATATATCTTAATATGTCTTGTTAAAACCTTATAAAAAAAGACTAGATGTTTATAAAAATAAAACACCTACCATATCTTACAAGCCCCACTCATAAACCACTTCTTACACTCTACTATACACACACATCACCAAATTTGTTACTACCTTTCTTTCTTCCCTTGAATTCAGCAAAGAACACCATCCCTAACACCATATTACTTTGAAAGTTTTGCACATGCTTAACTAGTTACATATAATTGCATTTGGCTAGCATTTGTGGTGGAAATCAAGCCTTCCTACACTATAAATAGAAGCCTTAGGCCATGAAGAACACTTGCACCAACACAATACACTCTTCTATCCCTCTCATTCTTAGCTTTGCCATCCCCAAAGCCAAACCCACCCATACACTCTCAAACACTTGAAGTTTCAAGGCATTTGTACAAGATTATTCAAGTTTCATCTTTACTTTCGCTTTTGGTAAGCTACTATTTTGGATATCATGCATCAACACATACATATTTACACCATCAGAGTTTATATAACATACACTATACCTCTTTATCCTAACACATTCCACGCAAACAATGCATAAATACACACACGCGCACACACAGACACACACACGCGCGCGCGCGCACACACAGACATACACACACACATACACACACACACATAAACACACACACACACACACACACACACACACATATATATATATATATATATATATATATATATATATATATATACTCACTATCACATAAAATAACACTTATATGATGGAGTTCTTCATAACCCTTCATACCTTTCATGTTGAACGATTGATCGTGAAGTTATAAAATCATAGTGTGACACACCTGGCATGTTCAAGGTGGTGCCCCATGATACAAGAAAACATACAAACAATTATCGTCGACATGTAAACCATGACAAGTGTTAACAACAATATATATATATATATATATATATATATATATATATATATATGATCTTATAGACACATATTAGTAATATATGCTAAGGGTTTTGCAGGATCGGTGAAGGGGTACAATGCAATAGTTTCACAAGGTGGAAAGACTTGGAACACTCAACAGATCAAATAGAAAACCTGTTAGAATGAAACTATGAACATAAGTAAAAAGAACAATAACAAGATCACTCAAATATGGTTTTCAAGAATGATGTATATTGCTCTCAAGCTCTTACAAGTGTTACAAAGTTTACATACAGAATACAAGTACTTGAGATACTTTATACTACATCTTACAGCCGGCCATACTTTGAAGGTTAGCTGGAAACACTAATCTAGACAACAAGATCAATGTAGAGTCAAAAGGCAGATTGCCTTTTGACTAGTGACTATGTAAGGTTATATTAGAAGGTTGATGCAACCAAAGAAGCCAAAAAAACTAAGAAGCATCCCGTCGTGCACTGATGTACAAGGTAGAAGTTACTTCGAAAGTTTTACACTCATCACATAAAATATTCTAAGTGTAAAATCTTCTGAAGCCAAAGACCAAATCTTTCGAAGCCAAAGATGAAGTCTTCCGAAGCTTCAAAGACAAAGTCTTCCGAAGCCAATGAAGTGAAGACTGATTTCTTCCAAAGACAGAGAAGACATGCTTTCTCTAATCTACTTTTCCATAAAGCTGACTTACTTTTCGCTGCAACTCTAAAGACTCACCAACTTATACAAGTTGGTGCAAAAGGTCCATGCTTTAGTAAACTGTAGATTTTGGTCTTGAGTCTGTAACTTCCTACTTTGTACCTTTTATCCTATTTATAATATATTAGGATGTGAGCTATGGCATGTCATAGTCACTAGTCAAAAGGCAATCTGTCTTTTGAATTTACATTGATCTTGTTGTCTAGATTAATGTTTCCAGCTAGCCTTCAAAGTATGGCCGGTTGTAGGATGTAGTATAAAGTATCTCAGGTCCTTGTATTTCTTTTTATGCTTCGTAACACTTGTAAAAGAACTTGAGAGCAATATACAGCATCCTTGAAAACCATATTACTCTGTTCTTGTTCTTAGTTCTGTCTCATTGTTTACTTGTGTTCTTAGTATTATTTACATAAACCTGGTTCCCCATTTGACCTATTAAGTGTTATAACACTCTCCTCATTGTGAGACTGATTGTATTGACCATCCCTTAACCAGTCCTGCAATTGGTATCAGAGCTTTTCCAGGCTCTTGATTGTATGATCTCACCATCTTAAATCCTTCCAGTCTCATAAAACACTTAACAACTCAAATGGCAGCTATCAAAGGCTGATATAGAAACCTATACTATAACAAAGTCTCGACTGATCACTCCTGATGACTTTGATACTTTGTGCCAAAGAATGGAAGGCTTTATCAAGTTTCAAGACTCCAGGATATGGGGATCTGTTGTCTCTGGACCTCATGTACCATCCACCTCTTCAGCTACTACTAGTGGTGGTATGATACCAAAACAAGTGGCTGATTATTCTAAAGAAGAGTGGAAGAAGATAGACATAGATCAGAAGGCCATGACTGCCCTCCAAACTGCTCTTCCAAACTATATCTACAGAGGCTTCAAGAAGTACAAGACTGCCAAGGAGCTATGGGATGCACTAAAGCTTATGTATGAGGGGTCAAATGAAGAAAAAGAGAACAAGAAGGACCTTTTGAAGTAGTAGTTTGAGAACTTCACCTTTAAGGCAGGTGAAACCATGACTTAACAATACTTCAGGTATGTTGAGATTATGGATACTCTAATGGATGTTGGAGTAACTCTTGAGAACAGGGACATTATGAGGAAGTTCATGTCCTCTCTTCCCATACAATGGACACACTATTGTGTGGTCATTAAGAGGACTGAGAACCTCAAGAAGCTTACTCTCACTAAATTGTATGGTATCTTCAGTGGCTACTAGATGGAGATGAACATGCAAAATCCATCTGGCAACTCCAATAATCAGCAGAGTTCAGCCCTTCATATGGTTGAAGGGATTACAGAGAACCATAGCATCATCTCATCTGCTATCCTGATAACTCATAAAAGGGTCCTTTCATCACCTTCCCGAAGACACCAAGAGAGAGCTACACCCAAGGAAGCCTATTTCGAGAGACAAGCTTTTCACAAGCCTTTGTGTCTACTGATGAAAGCACAAGCAACTTTCTCTTTACCCTTAAAGACCTAAACTATATCCATCCAGATGATCTGGAGTATATAGAAATAGTCCAACAGATGGCTCTTCTTACTCACAGAGCCAAGAAGTATTATAAGAGGACATGGAGGAAGTTTCCTAGCAATGCAACCAGTGGAAAGTTTGGGCTGGACAAAAGCAAAGTGAAGTGTTACAACTATATCCAAATGGGACACTTTGCTAGAGTGTGCAATGCACCAAGAACAAGTGGTGACCAAGCACAAACCAGACCAAACTACACTGATGGAGCTCCCCAGAATGAGAAGCCCAAGCAGCAAGTTGCAGTTGCTATTGAAGAATGAGGCTTTGACTGGAGCTTTCAGGTTGAGGATGCATCTCCAAACCAAGCACTGATGGCAGATCATGAAGAAGCCAAGGTATTGGAATATCTTTATACACCTAAATGTATTGCTAAAGTTAACAGATATAGGTCCTATAACTTAAAGATGAGAACTGATCTTCAGTCCTTAAACATTTTAAAAGCTGGTTTCAAAAGAGCTGAAAATGATTACAAACTTAAAATAGAAGATTTAGAGAAAACCATTTCAACTCTTAAGCATGAACACACCAATTACAGGACTCAGATCAAAGATCTAATCACTAAGTTAACTGAATGCCTGGCTGAGCTTGTGATCAGCAAAGCCAGGGCAGAAAAGTGTGTTCTTAAAGAAGAGACCTTCAAGAGCATGATATCCTCATCCTTGCATGCAAAAGTTTGTTATCAGACTGGGATCTACTGAGATAGCTCCTTCATACATTCTATTGTCTGTAAGATCTCCAAGGTGTGGAACTTGTAAAGATGATCTTCCCCTTATAGACTTCATAGATGAAGAGGATGAAGAGGAGATAGTGAAGGATGATTCTAAGAAGAGTGAAGAAGATCATCCTAAAAAAGGTCACTATTCTCCTGAGGAAAGAAAAGAATCTGGGATGACCAAGTCTAAGAGGAAGAACTTGATCAAAAAAGCCAAAAGGAAATCAAAGAAGGCTCAAGAGATCAAGGCCACTTTCAACTCTAAGCAGAAACAAGTGTTCATCTCTATAGGATTTGAAGTGGTGAAGGGTGAAGACTCAACTATGAACTCTAGTACCAGGAGTTCTAGTTCATGTCCAACCCATTCCAGCAAAGAGAAGAAGGCTGACCACCACTGCTACATAGTCTGAACCATCCAATTCCAAGAGCAAGCCTCACCCTAAGAAGCTTGCTGCATCATTTGTGAAGATGAAGATGGAGGTGGAAAGTGATCAAGTTTAGTCTTTCTCTCAAAATAAGACTCTCAGAAGGAAGCAAATGGATTGCATCATGTATGGTAGTACTTCTCATCTTGCTAAAGATTGTATCTACAATCCTAAAAGTACTGTCTATATGATCAAAAAGAAAACTTCTAAGAAGAAGAAAGAAAAACTGGCTTTAGAAGGAAAATCCTTACCTTTCGGAAGCTCCAAGGTGAAAAGGAAGACAAGTGAAAACTTTCTTTTGGAAGAAAAATTGGTCTCAGAAGAAAGGAATGCTTCCAAAGTACTGAAGCCTGCTATAGTGAAAGCAAGATCTTCCAAAGGTCCAGTCTCCAAAACTTCCAAAGTTGTCAAAACTTCCAAAGTATTGAAGGTCAAGTCAAATCTTCCAAAGATGGTACGGAAGATAAAGGAAGACCAAGTGGCTGTAACTTCTTCATCAACAACAGCTAATGATCCTCAAAGCTTGAACATAGGATCACTTACTATTACATTGTCTTCAAATCACTTTGATATGCCTAAGACCAATGAGGCTTGGGTTTCCAAATGTAACTAAACATTTTCTTTAATGCAGGAACAGCTAAAGACCAATAGGAATATATGGATCATTGATAGTGGCTGTTCCAGGCACATGACAGGCAATGGCTCCTTGCTTCAAAAAAATGATGGAGGGCCAGTTGCTTTTGGAGGAGATGCTGGAGGTTACATTACTTTAAGGGGTCAAGTTCAGGTGCTCACAATTTGTCTATACTAATTTACTTGTAAACTTGGACTCCTTGGAATATTACATGTTCCTTAGATATGTCCAACATATTCTCAACTGTGAACTGGGCTCACAGTTGAGGGGAACAGGAAGTGTTCTAAAATCGGGAAAGATGAAGCCCGACATCTTCAAGACTATGAGGAAGCAAACTGTTGGCTTCTCAGGGGTAGAAACAGCCCTTTTCCTAAAAATGTTAGGGCTTATTGCTCAAGGTGATAACCTAGCAGCACCAGCTAGTGTTGAACCCACACCTTCTACTTCTCAACCACTAATACACCCAAAAATAACCATCACCTACCAAAGAAAATTCAAACAAACCCCTACACATGCTACTCAGTTTGTGGAGGCCCCCATATCATCACCCATACAGGAGGAAGTGGATACTAGAGCTCCCACTTCTCCTAAGGAGCAAACCACTCCCATCTCACCAATGATCTGTGCTGAGGTTCCTTATGCTCAGCCTAATGAGCTCACAACCCCTATAGCCTTAAGCCTTCACTCAAAGTCTCAAAACTCTAGTGAACAACCTTCAAGGGACAGTTACCATCCCCAGCCTCTTGATCTAAACCAACCAATCCCAAACCTTGAATTCTATAATGATGAAGACATGGGCTTCAGTGAGTATCATGAGTCTCTCTTCTCTACCCCTGCTCAAGGAGAGATGAGTACTCCTGTTTCTCCCATCTCTATCCCACATTATCCACCTACTACTGAGGTGGATCTCCCTGAACCTATTCAGGAGGTCCATATGGAAGAGGCTCTCACTTCAGCAAGTGACTATATTATTAAGACCTCAACCATGGCAACCCAGCCCATTAACACTTCACTTGAAGCTATCATGGTGCAGGGGAAATCTAGCAGCCAAGAACAGAGTGCTAGTGATGAGCAAAAAGACCTTGGTCCTATTCTCTCATCCCCACATGATTCTTTTGATAAAGATGAGGGGAGTCTGAAACTAAAGATGCAAAAATTGACAAAAACATGCACCTGTTTAGTCTCAAAGATAAGTTACCTGGAATCTCAGGTGACTGTCTTAAAAAGGAGGGTCAATGACCAGCAACTTGAGATCATCGATCTCAATGGCAAGTTAACTGAGAGACCACTCAGGAGAACTCAACAAGGTCCACAAGAACCTATGGATGTGACAGACCCAACCCTAAGCTCACCAATGCAAGAAGGTGATGCTACCAAAAAAGGGGAGAAAGTCCAAACAATCACAGAACCTAGGAGTTCTTCATAGAGTATGGACTTTAAGTATTCACCACCCTCACTTGCAATGGTCCATACTCAGCAACCTCCTCAAGTCTACATGGATGTAGACTCACTCATACAAAGTTTGTTTGAGGAGGGTATTCCTAGAGCTATACCTACCCCATCTCCTCACTCTGAGAATCCAATCATAGGATGGAAGAATGACACTAATAGAAGAGCTCTAGTCATCTCTAGATCTCAGGTCAACAGGAATTTTTCAACTTTTTCAACCTGAGCTTCTATGAGAGCATCCATCTGATTGATCTTCCACTTGTCAACCCAAGTCAAAACAGACAAGCTGCAAGATCAGCAGATAGGATTCAAGAAAGGGTGTTTAAAGAATACAAGCTGAGGTTAAGACTATATAGGCAGAGGCTAGCAGGTAAGACTTTTGGTCAACTGGATGTTGAGGTGGACCCTAAGATTAGCTTCGAAGGGGAAGCCTGGACTGAAGGCCCAGAAGTTGAACCTGTGAACCTTAAGACAGGAACTTCTTTAGCACCTATTACCCTCAGTGAGGCACCATCTGGTGAAGGTGCTTCACAACCTCTCTCTAGCCACAGCCTCTGCCTCAAAACTTTTCTAAACTGGGGAGAGAGTAAGAGGTTTGTAAAGTATTTTCTTTCTCCTTTCTTCCTTGATGAGGAGCAATTCTGCATCTTTAGCCTCTTTTCTCTCCTTTAACAACTCATAGTCAGCTAGTTCATTTAGTTATTTTAAGGAAAGAGAGATGAGTTCATCAATGTTGTAGTTTCTTGTCCCCAGTTAGTTTAATCTAGTTGCCCTTAACTCATCATCTTGAGTGTTTGGCCTGGGGGCAGCCCTGATTGCAGCATCCATGAAGCTAGGGGTCTTAATTGAACTCTCTCCCCTTATCTTCCTCTTCCTCTCTCTCTCCTCCTCCTCAATCTCCTCAGAGGTCATCTTCCTCTTCCCTTTGTCACTCACAGGTCATTGTGACTCAGGGTGGAGAGAGCTTTGGCCTTCATTGCTTGGTTTCGTACTTGAGCTCTGACCAGAGAGAGGCTGTAAGACACCTTTACCAGCTATTGGCTCACTAAGGGTAATGGGTGTTGAAGCAATTCTAGTCTCAAGGTTCATAGGCTCAACTATAGGCCTTCAACCAAGGTTTCCCCTTTGAAGCTAATCTTAGGGTCCACCTCAACATCCAGTCTACCAACAGTCTTGCCTGCAAGCCTCTGTCTATATAGCTTGGTTCTCCTCTTGAACTCTTTAAGCACCTTATCTTGAATCCTATCAGCTAACCTTGCAACTTGCCTACTTTGACTTGGGTTGGCAAGTAGGAGGTCAACTAGATAGGTGCTCTCATAGTATCTGTGGTTGTAGAAGTTGAAGATTTCTTATTGTCCCTGAGACCTAGAGATTACTAGGGCTCTCCTTTCAGTATCATACCTCCATCCCACAATTGGATTTTCAGCAGGGTGAGATGGAGTAGGCATTGTGTGACAACCCGAGTTTTTCAGGTTAACCACTAGACCTAAACTTCCGTCATCGTTCTGTTTCGTTAAAATGTAAATAGATAAGTTTCTTTAAATAAATGAAATAATAATAAATAATATTACTAAAATTATTTAACTAACCAATTTTATTAGACTAATAATATAAGTAATTAACTAATACTAGATTATCTTAACCTACCTACCCAAGTTCCTCAACTAACCTCCCTATTTTCCCTCTCTCTCTCGGTTACCTATACCCAGCCCCTTCCCCTCATTGAACTCCCTTCATCGCAAACCTCCATCGACCACTACCCCTCACCGGAACCCTAACCTGCCATAACCCCATCTCTCGAAAGTTCATTCCCCATCGGCATCTTTTGTTCTCGACATCTCATCTTCTACAGCTTCCCTTCTTGATCAATCATTGTCGGCGGCTCTTTCCCCTACAACCGCAAGAATCCGACAACCAACCCCTCCTGACAGCCGCAAAAACTAATCATTTGGGTTTCATCACAAAATTACCGAAGACTCCCAGCGGATGCGATACCATTTGGGTTATAGTTGATCGCTTAACGAAATCCGCACCCTTCGTGGCAATTCGAGAGACGGATCAAATGGACAAATTGACGAGGATTTATTTAAGGGAAATAGTCTCTCTGCACGGCATGCCAGTATCTATTATATCTGATCGTGACGCTCGATTCACTTCTCACTTTTGGCAGTCTTTACAACGGTCATTGGGAACGCGGCTGGATATGAGCATTGCATATCATCCGCAAACCGATGGTCAGAGTGAGTGTACGATACAGACACTGGAAGATATGTTGCGTGCCTGTGTGATCGATTTTGGCAGTAGCTGGGAAACTCATTTACCATTGGTTGAGTTCTCCTACAATAACAGTTATCACACTTCAATTAAAGCTGCACCATTTAAGGCACTGTATGAATGCACGAACGACCGAGAAGATCATGCAAATTCGTAATCGTATGGCAGCGGCACGAGATCGACAGAAAAGCTACGTAGATAAAAGCCATAAACCATTGGAATTTCAGATTGAGGACAAGGTACTTCTGAAAGTCTCACCTTGGAAAGGTGTAATCCGGTTTGGGAAACGAGGAAAGCTAAATCCACGCTACGTGGGACCATTTGAGGTTATCAAGAGGGTTTGTCTAGTAGCCTATCAGCTGAATTTACCTGAAGAGCTTAGTGGGATATATGATGTGTTTCATGTATCCAATCTAAGGAAATGCTTAGCTGATGAATCACTAGTCGTACCATTGGAGGAACTGAAGATTAATGACCAATTACATTTTATTGAAGAACCAATTGAGATTATGGATCGAGAAGTCAAAACCTTAAAGCATAGCAAGATTCCTATTGTGCGCGTTAGGTGGAACTCAAAGCGTGGACCAGAGTTTACCTGGGAACGCGAAGACCAGATGAAAAAGAGGTACCCGCAAATATTCAAAGATCAGGCATCCACTTCTTAAGGTACTATTCTTAGATCATTCCTTACGTTTCTTTGTTTTGGTTTTATTTCATTATTCCGGAAACCGTACCCAACGCAAGCTTCAGAACACTCTTTTGTCGTCATTGTTGAACCTGATATTCTATTTTTCGGGACGAAAATTCCTTCAACAAGGGGATGATGTGACAACCCAAGTTATTCAGGTTAACCTCTCGACCTAAACTCCCATCATCGTTCTGTTTCGTTAAAATGTAAATAGATAACTTTCTTTATATAAATGACATAATAATAAATAATATTACTAAAATTATTTAACTAACCAATTTTATTAGACTAATAAACTAAGTAATTAACTAATACTAGATTATCTTAACCTACCAACCCAAGTTCCTCAACTAACCTCCCTATTTTCCCTCTCTCTCTCTCGGTTACCTATACCCAGCCCCTTCCCCTCGTTGAACTCCCTTCATCGACCACTACCCCTCACCGGAACCCTAACCTGCCATAACCCCATCTCTCAAAAGTTCTTTCCCCATTGGCATCTTTTGTTCTCGACATCTCATCTTCGGCAGCTTCCCTTCTTGATCGATCATTGTCGGCGGCTCTTTCCCCTACAACCGCAAGCATCCGACAACCAACCCTTCCCGACAGCTGCAAAAACTAATCAAAGTAGCCACGTTCAGTATGAATTTTCCTCGTTCTCATGTTCATTATTATACGGTTTCGGGTTTCGAATTACGGTTGTCGCGTACGTTACATGCGGATTCTAGGGATGTGGAAGTCGGGTTCTTCTGTGTGTATGGTGGTGTGTGGGGTTCGGTAGATTGGGTTGACGTGTTCTGTTCCAGTAGTGTTCACTAATTTTTATGTGGATTCATGCGATACGTGTATGTATTTATGTTGGTGTTCGGGTTTGGTTGCGGCCGGGGGTTAAGGCCGTGTATGTGTGTTTCTTTGCTTATGATTTAATCATTTTATGTGTGTATGGTGCGCAGTGTGTGTGCGTTGCATGTGTGTGCTTGCTTTTTGTGTGCTATATGTTGTTTGTTATGGGTTCGATCGCGGTTGGGTATGGGTGGACCGAGAGTGGTTTGCGTATGCTGCTGCCCTGTGTATGTATGTTCATAATAATGTAGGTGTTCGTGTATGTGCATGTCTATGAGTGTGCTATGTGTGTATATATATGTATATGTAATGGTGTGTGTTCTTTTCGATGTGTGTGTGTGTGTGTGTTTTACTATGGGTGGGAGGTGGTGGTTGTGAAGGATTACATGTGTGTGTGGTTTGACCGAAGGGGGGGAAAGGAGGTCGATGTATGCTTATTGGCCCGCGAGTTTGGTGGCTAATGTATCGTATTGATACTCACGATTACGTGTATAATCATTGTGTGTGTGTTGGTTTGGGTTGAATTCGCGGGAAGTAAGTTTGGGTTGTTATACTGTTGTGACGTGTGTGTGTGTGACATGTTAAAATCATATAGGGGTTTTATTATAAAAGTCTTACAATTAAAAATATATATATAAAGAGTATTTTTATGTGTGTGCCAGACTATGCATGAACGATTGGGCTTTATACTCTTTTGAATTTATGTGTGTTTGAACTTGTTAGGGGAATGGGGGAGATACTGATAACCGACACCA
This sequence comes from Flaveria sonorensis, assembly GCA_025506505.1. Classification (NCBI taxonomy): domain Eukaryota; kingdom Viridiplantae; phylum Streptophyta; class Magnoliopsida; order Asterales; family Asteraceae; genus Flaveria; species Flaveria sonorensis. The sequence continues at coordinate 23,962,258 of CM046439.1, read as the reverse complement.
TCACCGAACCGCAAATGCGAACCCACACGACCACGTTGTTAATATTTAATATTTTAATATTAATTATATATTAAACGTGCATTAAGGTTATTCAGTGACCTAATCGCTTTTGTTTGCATTTATCTGTTGCTGTGCATTAAGGTGAGTTTACAGCCCCGCTTTCATTCTATATTCTCTTTTGGGGGAGAGAAACATGCTGTTTTCATATACTGTATGTTACTTAGATTTGTAATACTACATATACTCGTGTACTATGGTGTTACCACTATGCCTCATTCGGACCGTTAATATGGTATTAGCGAGGTGATTGTTAGTAGATCTACTGGGTTTGACAAACCCCGCTCGGGCTAGTCGCGCTAGCTTAACTGGAGGTCAAATGGGTGAATGGTTAGCCTGTTTTACTGTGCTGTTGTTTGGTACCTACAGCCGGGGCATTCATTACATTATATTACTGTCAGCTCGGTCGCGAAATTCATACACCTAGTGACTTGTTGTAGGCTAGCTACCTACTCATGTGCTTTGATTACTAAATTTGGTTTTCATTGTTGATGATTACTGTTTTCTGTAAACTCTGTGAACTTGCCAACCTTGTGTTGACACTTTAGCATGTTTCTTTCAGGTTCACAAGACACGCACGCTTAGGATCATATCATTCATGCATACATCGTCTCACGGGATATATTGTTGATTTTCAAGAACTTTATTTAATCGTTTTGCACATGCTGCGCCATTTAAAGATTTAAGATTTATTTATGCTTCCGCAATTACTTATATGGTTATCTTGGTAACTCTGCTTTTGGGATATTTTAAACGTTAACAATTATTGATGTTCTATAATTAACGTGTCATTTGGTGTAACTAGTGGCTGAGATCCTGGTATGTCACACGCCTAACGGTAATACCCCGTTTGTGGAAATTGAGGGTGTGACACATTGCCCTTGGTATACCCTCCTTAAACAAGCTTTGAATGACTGAGTCCATATTAATATGGACCTGAGGAGGTTGTTAAGTATGGACAACTGCAAGTGAGGGTGGTGAGTCCTCCATGTCCATACTCTTGGAGGAAGTCACAGTTTCTATGATTGCAGGTAGGACTTTCTCCCCCTTTTTGGTAGCGTCCCTTGACATCGACGATCTCAAGTTGCTAGTCATTGACCCTTCTTTGTAAGGTAGCCACCTGAGATTCCAGGTGACTTACCTTTGAAACCAAATAGGTGCATGCTCTTGATAGTTTTTGCACCTTTAGTTGCAGACTCCCCTCATCTTTATCAAAAGAATCATTGGGGATGAGAGAATAAGACCAAAGTCTTCTTCCTCTTCCTCATCACCAGCATGGAGTTCTTGGCTGCTGGATTTCCCCTACACCATGACAGCTTCAAGAGAAGTGTCAAGGGGCTGGGTTGCTATGGATGAGGTCTTAATGATGTATTCACTTGCAGAAGTGAGAGCCTCTTCCATATGAATGTCCTGAACAGGTTCAGGGAGGTCCACCTCAGTTTGGGTTGGATGATGTGGGCTGGATATGGGTGATTCAGGAGCACTCATCTTTCCTTGAAAAGGGGTGGAGAAGAGAGACTCATGGTACTCGCTGAAGCCCATATCTTCATCATCATAGAATTCAAGGTTTGGGATTGATTGGTTGAGATCTAAAGGCTGGGGATGGTAGCTTTCCCCTAAAGGTTGATCACTAGAGTTTTGAGACTCAAAATGAAGGCTTAAGGATGGTATAGTGAGCTCATTAGGCTGAGCATGAGGAACCTCAACACTGATCAAAGAAATGATGGGAGTGGTCTGCTCCTCAGCAGAAGTAGGAGCGCTAGTGTCCACTTCTTCCTGCATGGGTGAGTGTATGGGGGCTTTCACATCCTAAGTAGCTTATGATGGGGTTTGTTTGGATCTACTTGAGTAGGTGAGGGTGACTTGTGGCTGTGTGGGTGGTGTAGATGTAGAAGGTGTGGGTTCAACATTGGCTTATGTTGCTAAGTTTTCACCTTGAGCAACAAGTTCTAACATTTTTGGGACCAAGGCTGTTTCTACCCCTAAGAAGCCCACAGGGGACTTTCTTATTGTCTTGAAGTGCTAGGCTTCATCTGTCCTAGTTTAAGAGTGCTACATGTTCCCTTAACTGTGAGCCCAGTTCACAGTTAAGAATGTGTTAAACATATCTAGGGAACATGTAATACTTCATGGAGTCCAAATTAGCAAGCAAGTTTGTATAAACAAACTGAGAGTACCTGAACTTGACCACTTGAACCATCCATGGACTATATAGGATAGGTCCTCAGGAATTTGGTCCCATCCTCCATGCTTGTTGGATAGAGAATGAATGACCATATGGAGGAGGCACTTTCATTGGGAGGCAACCTTACCCTTTTTGAATGTTCTTACTTAGTATTCCCCTTCATATTCCATCTATTGGAATGAGTTGTTAACAGAAGACTTGGGGAAAGACAATTCTCCTTCTTCACATCCAGCCTTAGATGAGAGTTGATGGTGGCTAGAGTGATGAAAATGGTCTTCCCCTGCACTATGGCAGACAGTGCCTTCTTACCGTCCAAGATGACCTCTTAGCAGGTCCTCTAGAACTCTAAAAGTTGATCTTCATACAAGGGAGGGTCTATTGTGAGTGCGGTGAGATAGTTTGATTGAGATAAGAAGCGGCAAACATATGAAAAACCAGGATCTTTCTCAGATTATAACAAAGCAACTTGGTTGTGTTGCTTGTGTTGCTTGTGTAACTGCATGGAAAAATCAGGTTGGTTTTCTGTGATCAATGTTGGCCATTTTGAGTAGCTTAGAGATGAAGGAAGGAAAGAACAAAGGCAGTTTGTGGGTGAATTTAGGGTAAGAACTTATGCAGATGAAGGAGAAAATGAAAGAAAGGGAACCGTTAAAGGTATATTTATATGACTGGATTTGAGACAATGTTAATGCAAAAGAATGAACTTTGAAATCCGCATGTTGGTCCCACCTCTGAAAAAGTGCCCCAAAAGGTAGTTTTCTTGAAAGTCAAAAATCTTCCGAAGGTAATTTGTCTTCGAAAGTTTTGAGAAAACTTTCGAAGCCAAATTGACTTCGGAAGATATTCCTTAGCTTGATAAAAATTTGCTTCGGAAGAAAAGTACTTAGAGTATTTTTGCCTCCGAGAATATTTTGTTTTGGAATATATTAAACTTTAGAGGTTTTATTCAATGGAGAATAAAGCTTCCGAGACTTAATTGCTTTCGGAAGAAAATTTTTCTTCAAAAGATGTAAGTACTCAGAAGCATATTTAAGTTTCAAAAGATATATCAGAATTTCTTCCAAGGGTAAATGTCTTAGAAGTAGTTATTAGATTTGAAGACATAATGTTCTTCCGAAGTCAACTTAATGTCTTTCGAGTGAAAATATATCTTAAATTTTCAAAATTCTAAAGAATATAAATTTGAATCATTTCTTCCAAGGTAAACTGGGCTTATGTAGGTGATAATATAGGCAACTTAAGACACACATATTAAAAATAATCTTGAGTTTAGTTTAAGAAAATCTACTCAAAGTTAATCATCCTAATAGTTGATACAAGATACTTAAATCTCTGCTCATCAAAAGCTTTTGTGAACAGATCAGCATATTGTTCATTTGTGCTAACTTTGACTAGTTTTATTAATCCTTTTTCAAAATTATATCTAATTAAATGATACCTGATGTTTATGTGTTTTGTTTTTGAGTGCTGCACATGATTCTCTATAATAGAGATAGTACTATTTTTGTCAAAATGGATGGGATTCTCTTTGAAGTTGAATCCCATAGTCCAACATCTAATTCTGAATCCGAAGCACTTAAACACAACAGCTTGCAGCAACATTGTATTCAGCTTCAGCAGTTGATGCAGACACACAGGATTGTTTTTTGCATTACAATGAGACTATCCTTCCACCATGGAATTGACATCCTCTAGATGTAGGCTTTTCAGTCATGTTGCAGCCACCATAGTCACTATCTTTATAGGCATACAGATTGAAGTTAGAATTCTTTGGATACCAAAGGCCCAGTTTGGGAGCACCTGAGATATCTGAGAATTCTCTTAACAGAAATCAGGTGTGACATCTTGGGGTTGGCTTGATACTTGCATAAATACATGTAGCAAACAAGATATCAGGCCTGCTGGCTGTGAGGTACATAAGAGACCCAATCATAGCCCTATATAGATGTTCATCAACACACTCCCCCTTAAGATCTTGTCCTAGAGAGTGGTTTCTGGCTATAGGTGTCTTAGCAACCTTGCACTTAGTCATATGAAATCTGTTAAGTATGTCTTGCACATACTTTGACTGGTTTATGAAGATGCCATTGTCAACCTGCTTCATTTGAATTCCTAGAAAGAAATTTAGTTCCCCCATGGCACTCATTTCAAGTCTATTCTTCATCTACTTCTCAGAATCTTTGTAGAGCCTTGGATTAGTTGACCTAAAGATAATGTCATCTACATAAACTTGATTAAGCATCAAGTCATTCCCCGTTCCTTTAATGAAGAGTGTTCCATCAATAGTACCCCTCTTGTAGCCATGCTGAACAAGGTACTGAGATAATGTCTCATACCACTTCCTCAGAGCTTGATGCAACCCATAGAGAGCTTTGTCAAGCTTGCAGACATATTCAGGATGATCTGGGTCTGCAAAGCCAAGTGGCTGTTTGACATACACTTCCTCATCAATCACCCTGTATAAGAAGGCACACTTGACATCAAGTTAAAATCCTTGGATGCAACAAAAGCAAGGAATATCCTAACAGCTTCAAATCTTGCTACAGGAGCAAAAACATCTGTGTAGTCAATCCCCTCTTCTTGTGTGTATCCTTGAACAACTAGTCTTGCCTTGTGTGAATCCAAGGATCGACGCAGGAATTATCAATTTGATTTTAACAAGTGATGATCGTATCAATATTTGTTGCTTAATGGATTGTTTATAAATTGAAATCGATGAATAAAATAAAACAACTTGAAAACACAATGTAATAAAGTAACACAAAGATGATTTTCAATTGCTTTTCATTCACAACGAACCGATTACAATTGATGTTGATGCTCTTGATGTTCTTATGATTGCTATATTATTGTTGATCTTGAATGATTGATTGATTGATATCATTTCTATCAATATATACACCTATATGAGTGTCGAGATCTCTCAATCTCTCTCTATTCTGTTCCTATTTTCTTGCTAATATCTCGCTATTCTGTTTCGCTATTCTATTTCTATATGTGTGCATCCTTGCCTTGTTTATCGGCATAGGAGTTCACAATTTACATTGGAAATTGTAAATTACAAAAAGAATGTTATTGATGTGACGTGGAATATTCGCTTGACTTCAATATCTTCTGCCGTCATTAATTTGATGATGTTGCTTTGACATGTTGACTTGTTGACTTTTTGATCTTCCGTAGTAATTTGTCTTCCATACGAAGTTCTTCTTCCACAGCAATTTGGCTTTCGTAGCAAGCTCTCCAGTAGCTCCACTTGATCTTGTATTTGTTCAGCATTTGTTGTTCTTCCGTAGGAGATCTACGAAAGCACAGACTTTAGTTATGCCCCGAAGACATCTAAGGAAGAACAAAATTGTTCATCCGTAGTTGTTCTAACACTTGGTCAAATTTCCAAATTTACCAAGTCTGATGTTTCCTGCAATGACACATAAACCAACACACACAAAAATATGGGTTAACATATAATTCATGCAGTATATTATTTTATCAAAAGAGAATTAAAATGAGTTATTATAAGAGTTGATTTATCATCTAAACCTATACAAAGGATCTGGACCTAACAATACTCCCCCTATAGGTTTAGTCTCTTGTAACCATTGGTTTAATGCTCTTAATTCGTGAATTCTTCCCAAAATTCTTGTTGTGAAGTATTCAACTGGATTTTTCTGATCATCATACAAGTACTTAATCTTCATCCTCTTCATTTTCTTCAACGTCTTGTATTTTAGACCCAGGATGTCCTCTTTAGTAGTAAGTGTTGCAATAACACTATTATTTGAAACCACTTCAAGTTCATCTTGTTCTGATATTCTCAACTCAGTGATTGATTGAATTTTTGTTCCCATCAGCTGGCCCGCTTCAAATTTTCTTCTCTTGTGAGCTTTTGCATGGAGTTTGTCAATAACTTGAATGATATGCACATACAAGCACAGGTCATTTTGAGCATATTGATCATTTAGCTTAGGGAAGTACTTGTCATGTAGATATGAAGTGTAGCTTGGGTGAAGCAATGTGATTTCCATTGGGTCAAATATTCTTATGCTTGAACCTTTCTTCTGTGGATCATTCTTTAGCAACACCAGCTCTTTGGTTCTTTCTACATAACCCCACTCTGTGATAGGGATTGAATATTGATTTCCTTCTATAGTTTTAACTGAAGCTTCTGCCTTGTTTTCATAGCCAATTCTTGTTAAGAATTCATCATCTATGGATTGAGAAGAACAGGCCTCTTTTGTCTTTGTCTTCTTCTCTTCTGCTCTTCATCTTCTCTTCTTGCTTCTTTCAAGACATCCCCTTTAAACTTATGTCTTAGCTTTGCAACTATTCCAGAGAAATCCCTCCTCTTGGATTGATGGGATAATTGGTGATAGGAATGGCTTGAAGGCATTGCAGAGAAGCATCAGGTAGAGAGAGGAGAGACTCCATTCAAGGATAGTATTGAACCATCCCTGATGCTCTTTTTATAATGGCATAATTCCACTCTGCATCAAATCTCCATGCTATTATTCTATTTTCTTTAGCTGATCTAGGAGTGGTCATTAGATCAAAAAGTTGAATCAATGTAGTCTTTTCCTTAGTTATCTCCCTTACAGCAGTGCCCAATGGCCATATTTTTTTGGGTATCACATCTCTTGGCTCTCTAATCAACTTTTCTTTTCCCTTATACATGTCTCTGCTCTCAACTACGGTTGGCTCATCAAAAGTTTGTTTTGCTTGTTGTTTGTAAGCAGGATTAGGAGCCCCAGTCCTAAATCTTACACCTGTGTCTAGCTCAACCTTCATTACATGCTTTATCATTGCTCTCAATTCACTCATTGTTCTTTCTTTAAGCTCATGATGCTCATAGTTATGACTTTGTAACCAACAAGTCATGTTGTACCTGGTCAGCTTCTTTGTGTCATAATGGCCTAATTCATTCTTTATCTTTTCCATTTCTTTGTATTTTGAGAATGTTTCATAGTTGCACACTGGAAAAATTAGCCTTGCAGCATCAAACTCTTTCAAAACTTGAATTATTTCAGACATGTTCATTGTTTCAACCATATCATAAGGAAATTGTTTATCAAATCCAGGAACATTAAGGATTGGGCTCTTCCCTCAAATATGTCTTCAGTGGTTAATAGCAAGTCATCAGACTTTGCTTCTTAAGCAGCTTCAACAGGCTCTTCTTTTTGTTAATTCTTCCCACTCATCATCACTATCTACTTCAATGGGTTCAGTTGGAGGTGTGTGCTCTGGAGATATTGGTTTTGATCTTTTTAGGGCATCTCCAAGTTCAATCATATCTTCTTGAACTTTCCCAAGTACGTTCTCTTCCTGCTATACATGATTGTTGGTTCCTTTGGTTTCAACAATGGAATATCAGCTTCCTTGAGGTGTTCTTTTTGACAGCCCATCTCTTGATTAGACAATTTCTTCTTCACAGTCTCTATCTCATCATCTTTTGCTTTCAGCAACATTGACTGATCAGAGATAGTTTTCAATGACTTGTTTAGCTCAGACATGACCTTTTCTTTTTCTTATTTCTCTTTCTCAAGAGATTCACATGACTTAGTCACAACCTCATCCATCCAGTCAATCACGACATTGTTTATTTCTATCTCTTCTTTCAACTTCTTGATTGTTGCATCTTTAGCTGCTATTGCCGTATCTTTCTCAATCATCTCCCCTTTTATTTTTCTTAACTTCTCTAAATTTTTATTGCTTTTAATGATAAGACTGTTGTATTTCACCACCAGGAAACTCTTGCTTACATCTGTCTCTTCATCTCTTAAATCATTCTTATTGTAAGCAGTGATATTAACAAAATGACTATCAGTCTCAGCTTGTTGTTCAACTTCTTCATCATTCTCCCCCTCTACATCTAAATGAATCTCCTCTATAGCACCTTGCCCACTCAACTTGTTGAGTACAGATCTTCCCAGGTGAGTTTGGACAAAAACATCACCTTCTCTATCAACATTGGGCATAGTTTCGTTTATGATCAGCTGAAGGAACCTTGGGAACATATACATCTTGTTTTCCATTTCCACCCTGATGTGGTCACATAAACATCCAAGAATGTACTTAGAATAGTTATATGTCCTTCCTTCAAATATACCTATGATTCCGAAGGAGATATGCCTTGAAAATCTGTCCAACCCTGACTTCCTATTGGACATACACTTCAGATAAGTGTGGCATAGAAATCTATACGGCTTACACAACCTTCCCTTCTTGATTTCGCCATTTCTATAATCACCATCATATCCCATCAGTTGAAAAACTTTTTGAATGTATTCATAGTCGAATACATCAGGGTGTCCTTCTTCACCTTCTCCTAACTCCAGCACCCTCCTTATTGTTTGTTCATCTATCCTCAGCTGTTCGTTTCTTATTGTAGCATAGATTACCTTTTCATCCTGCTCCTCCTTAATTCGTGCTGAGTTCTAGAAATCGATTATGTGATCTTGATAGATAACAAGGTCTGCAAACAAAGCATAGAACAATCTTGATTGTCTCAAATATCTAATAATATTCCGGCACCCATCGGCTACTGAATCCTCTGGATTAAGAAACGTACAGACATTATGATCTTTAGCAAAATGATTAGCCATATTGATGTTGTTGGAGAGGTGATTTAGGCGAGGATTGTTGAGGTATGAAAGATTTGAATGTTGGTGGAGAAAGGGGTTTTTGGTTTGAGTGAGTTTTTCTAGGTCTGAAAAGGGGTTCTGAAAAAGTGAATAAAGATGATAACGATCAGATTATCATTTATACTCCCTAAAACACTATTAAAACCTTTTATTTAATGTTGTGGGACCCTTAACCCTAATTACCCTTCCATGGATATCCACAAGTTTACTCTTCCGTAGATCATCTACGGAAGGCAAAACTTTCCTTTTTGATTTGTTTTAATTTTATTCTTAATTAATTCTTCCACAAGAACATCTACGAAAGACAAAACTTGTTATGAATTTGTTGTTTTATCCGTAGGTTACCAATCTACGGAAAGGCAATTTTTGCTCTTTTTGATGTATGATCTTAACATAATGTTAGTTCATTTATTGTTTGCTATTGGACCTTGTTGACTTTGCTTCATGGCAATTGTGTAAGAAATGGTTTGTTAAAAACTTACAGATATCCTGTAGCCAAGTTAGTGCTCAGGTTCTAACTTTCTTCATCTAAAAATAAAACACATTAAACTCAGATTTTCATGCTGATTACTACTCCCCTTAAATTTATGATTAATGAAAACTTATGCATTTTTAAAAAAATTATTAATAGAATAGCATGAAAAGCAATTATCTGTCCAACTTATTGGCAAAGAAAAGAACAAAAAGTATTTACAAGCATTTTCATCATGCAATGGGATCATACTATGACACAAATCAACTTCCTGAACCAGTTTTGTTTGATGATAGATTACATAGATCTAGTGCTGATTGCAAGTATTATGATCCACATAAATTCAAGAAAGAGTGTAGTTTCAACTTGTCATGCTGTTTATCATGTTTTGGTACTGATTAAAGATAGACAAATATGGACTCCATATTCAATTCACTTTAGAGTTTGTTCTCCGTTTATGAGTCAATTTATCACTTTTTCACACTTAAAACTATTCCTTTAAGTTATAAGCTCTATCTTAAGATTTCTTTGAAATCTTATTAATGCTGATATGATTTGTAAGCTCTGAATTAATATACAGTTAATCATATTAGATTCTTTTAAAGCTGTTCCTTTTTGGAATCTTTTTGATCATCATTAACAGGACACCAGGTCTTTACATATGTAAAACAGAGGTGCCTATGAACCTAGGTTTTTGGTTACACGAAACAAAGGGTCCATGATGTGTAAAGATAGAGGTTATAAAGTGTCACAACATAGTGTGCTTAGGTGAATAAGTTGATCATAGCAGGATATGACTTACTTGCTTGTTCCTCAAAATGGAATTGGCCATAATTTGTCACCTTGGCATTATGTTATGCATGAACTTGTATAGTTTCCACTCAAGCTGAACCTACTTGCATATCAAATCACATCTGATCAGTCTTTATTGTGTGATAAAATTCAGGAAATTAAGCAAAGGTATAGTGTACTATCATTTCCCATGATATGAACTGCTTATTCAAGAAAACATGAAACTAAGACAATATTTTTTTTTGGAATTTTATATGTTTTATGAATGTTTTTGGCTTTTTCATATTAAGAACTTTAAGGACAGATCATGCTTTTCATTGTGTTGAGTATTTAATCTAAGTTGATCATGCTTAAGGACTCAATTAAGAAATTAAATCTCACTGAGTCAAAGGCTTTAGTGAATATATCAGCAAGCTGATTTGTTGTATCCACTTTAATCAACTTGATTAAACCTTTTTCTGAGCAATCTCTCAAAAATGATATCTGATTTCTATGTGCTTTGTTTTAATATGTTGCACTGGCTTAGCAGTGATGAACATAGCAGCTGAGTTATCAATATGTATTGGTGTTTGAAGAAAGTTGTAACCATAATCAAGTAATTGGTTTTGCAACCATAAAACTTGAGAGCAACCAACTGAAGCAGCTATGTACTCAGCCTCAGCTGTGGATACTGATACATTTGTTTGCTTTTTGCACTGCCAAGAAACAAGTCTTGGTCCTATGAATTGGCATCCACTAGTTGTGGATTTTCTGTTGTTGTTACACCCTCAAAAGTCACTATCAGAATATGAGTAGAGGTTGAATTCTCCTTCTTTGGGATACCAAAGTCCTAGAGCCGGCTTCCCTTTGAGATATCTGAATATCCTCTTCACTACATTCATATGTGACTCCTTGGGGTCTGATTGGTACCTAGCACATACACACACAGCAAACATTATGTCAGGTCTGCTGGCAGTTAAGTACATTAAAGATCCTATCATAGATCTAAATAATCTTTGATCAACTGACTTCCCTTTACGATCAGGTACAATCTTATCTACTGTTGATGCTGGTGTTTTGCATGAAGATGAATCAGCAAGGTTGTACTTCTTCAAGATTCGATTCACATACTTTTTCTGATTGATGAAAATACCATCTGGTTTCTGATGAACTTGCAAACCAAGGAAAAATGTTAATTCTCCCATGGAACTCATTTGAAACTTAGATTTCATCAAGCATTCAAACTCTTCACACAATCTCTTGTTTGTTGATCCAAAGATGAAATCATCCATATAAACTTGGACAACTAAGAGATCTTGATGATCATGTTTCAGGAAGAGATTCTGATCAATTGTGCCCCTTTTGTAACCATGCTTAAGTAAGAATGATGATAATGTTTCATACCATTTTCTTGTGGCCTGATGCAGACCATACAAATCTTTGTCAAGCTTGTATACCCTGTGTGGATAATCAGTATCTTCAAAGCCTGGTGGTTGGGCAACATAGACTTCTTCATCAATTTTACCATATAAGAAGGCACATTTTACATACATCCGGTAAACTGTGAACTTCTTATGTAATTCATAGGCTAGAAAGACTCTAATGGTTTCAATCCTTGCAACAGGGGCAAAGACTTCATCATAGTCTATCCCTTCTTCTTGAGTATAACCTTGTGCTATTAGCCTTGCTTTATTTCTCATAATAATACCTCTGACATCTAGTTTGTTCTTGAAAAGCCACCTTGTGCCAATTGGATAATTGCCTTCAGGAAGATCAACTAGATTCCAGACTTTTTATTTTCTGAATTGCTATTCTTCTTGCATTGCTTCAATCCAGCTGTTGTCTTTCAATGCTGCAATGATGTTGGTTGGAACCACTTGTGAAAGAAAACAGGAGAACAGAGTGATATTGGTAGCTCCCCCTTGACTTCTTGTGGTTCTTGTAGTAAGATTACTAACAATATTTTCAATAGGATGATACTTATGAGTTCTTGTTGTTGGCACTGATTCAACTTGAATGGATGATTCCAAGTTGGTAATGTTGGTTGATGGAGATGGACCCAGCTAAGATGGGGAATTGACAAAGTGATCATAATTCTTATTATTTAGGCCTTCTGATGCTGAATGAACTCCATCTTCATGATTTTGTGTTTCCGCAGATGTGGGTACAACTTCCGCACCAGCTACAAGACCCACTATGGATGTTGTAGTTTGTTGATCTGCAGACTTGAATGTTGTTGGAATGTTTCATGATGAGTTTGGAACTTTAGTTGAAGGCAATGAATCATGTCCGGAAGAAGATGGAACATCTACGGATGTAGAAAGATCTTCTACAGATACATTGTTAACTTCTGCTGAAGTTGAATTTCCATGTCCATCAGTGTTTTCATTGCTTGTTTAAGATGAAGGGCCAAGATCAGCAACACTTGAAGTATGTGTCTGGGTTAATCTTGGAGGATCAGCTGACAATGACAGTTCACCCAAACTTGGAGGTACATAAGGATAACATGCATTCACAGGACCTGCACCATTCAAATAACCAGAGTTAAATGAATTTGTTAATGCATCTATATCAAACAACCAAGATGAACCTTTTACAGATTTTAGAAATAAGGATTCATCAAAAGATACATTAGGTATTTCCTCTACAATATTGTGATGAGGAATATATACTCTATATGATTTAGATTTTGATGAGTAACCAACAAAGAAACCATCATAAGCTTTTTCATCAAACTTTCCTAATTGATCTTTGGTGTTTAAAATTGACACTTGACATCCAAAAGCTCTAAGATAGCCTATAAAAGGTTTTCTTTTAAACAAAAGTTCATAAGGTGTTTTATTATGTTCTTTGACAATTAAAGTTCTGTTTTGAACATTGCATGCTATGTTCACTGCTTCTGCCCAAAATGTGATAGGCAACTGTGAATCAGCTATCATTGTTCTTGCTGCTTTAATTAGAGTCATGTTTCTTCTTTCAGCAACTCTATTTTGTTGTGTAGTTCTTGGTGCACTGAATTATCTTGCTATGCCTTTGTTCCTGCAAAAGGAATCTAAAACATGATTAACAAATTCAGATCCATTATCACTTCTTAAGATTTTGATCTTTAAATCAAGTTAGTTTTCAATCTTAGTGATAAACTCCATTAATGTTTTTGATGTTTAACTTTTATGTTTTAAGAAAAAGACCCATGCGAATCTAGTGAAATCATCAACAATCACCAAACAATATTGCCTTTTACCAATGCTTAACACATTGGTTGGACCAAAAAGATCCATGTGTAGCAGTTTGAGAGGTGTTGTGTTTGTGTTGATTGTTTTAGACTTATATGTCATCCTATGTTGTTTCCCTTTATAACATGATGAACAATAATTAGAACAATAAAATTCTTTCTTGGGAAGGCCAATGACTAAGTCATGTTTGACCAACTTATTCATGTTCTTCATGTTGGAATGAACCATCCTTCTATGCCACAGTTGTGATTCATCTTCCGATGACTTAGAGATCAGGCAGGTTTCATTGCTTGTCATAGATGTGTTATTCATATCCAAAACATAAGTGTTTCCTTTTCTTGGTTCTTTAAGAAGGATCCAATCTGCTGGAACTTGAAAACCTACCTAAGAATGTAACAGAAAGAGTTATCAAATAAGGTGGTATAATTTTGATCACAAATTTGAGATACATTGAGTAAATTGTATTGTATATTTTCACAAAAATTAACTTTCTCAAACTTGAGTACTCTATTTATTACCATTCCTTCACCAACAATTTTACCTCCCTTCTTATCCCCACCAAATGCTACATATGAAGCATTTTTATGTTTGAAGTCATGGAGGAGAGAATAGTTTCCTGTCATATGCCTGGAATAACCACTGTCAACATACCACTTGTTGTTAGTCCTCCATGGATGTTCTTGCAAAAATAATGAAATCAATTAGAAAGTGGAGCCCAAGCCTTAATGGTCTTAGGCTTGCCATTGTTATCTAGAATAGTTTCTCTATCATGAATGAGCCTAGATGTCTCAAGATTGTTTTTAGTCCCAATTGATTCATTATGTTCTGTTTGGGTTGAGGATGATTCTGTTGAAGATGAACTTGATGCACTTTGATCTTGATTCACAGTTACTTCTTCTGTCACTTCTTCTTTGAGAACCTTTTTCTTCAAACTTGAAGATGATGCTTTGTTAGAAAAAGTTTCAGCATCTTTTGTTTTTGATTGAGGTATATGATTACCCTTTTCAAAGTGATCAAATAAGGCTTCATCTTCCTGTAACACTACCTTCGTGTGAGAAGTCTTGCTTTGATATTGTTGCTTCTCCTTCTTCTTCTTTGCTTGATCATCAGCAGATGTTGGCTTTGTCTTTGAGATTTTCTGCTTTGGTTGCTGCTTCTTTTTCTTTTGGACTTTTGATTCATCATTCTCAGAAGATTGTGAATCTGATTCAGTAATCTCAACTTTTTGCTTCTTGAGAATCTTTATTTTGTTCTTTTTGTTAAAGAAGCATTCTTGAGTAGAATGATTGTTCTTGTTGCATATGGTACAATACTTGTTGAAGTAACAATCAGAAGTCATATGATTGTTCATGTTGCATATGGAGCAATAGATGCTGAAGTAGCATTCTTCTGTGTTGTGATTGTGCATATTACACCATTTGCAATACATCTCTTCAGCTTCACTGTCAGACTCAGCTTCTATCTTTGTCTGTTTCTTCATCAGTGTCTTCTTTTGCTGCTTCAATTCTTTTTCAAACTTAACAGCTGAAAGTTCTTCTTTTTGTTGTTTACCTTTCTGGTTAGCAGTTGAATCAGCAGTTGTTTTTTTTCTTCCGTAGAGATTTCTTCTACGGATGACTGTTTTGGTTCTGATGATTTCTTCTTCCACAGAGTTTCTACGGAAGACTGTTTTGTCTTCTTCCGTAGATCTTCTATGGATGTTGACTTAGGAACATTTTTCTTTTGCTTTTCTACGGATGTGTGAGGACCTATCTTCTTCTTCCGTAGATGTCCTGCGGAGGTGTTTTTCTTTTCTTCCTCCGTAGTTTTTGTTGCTGGTTGACTGTTATGCTTTTTGTTGAGCACCTGAATCCCTTCATTCAGCTGACCAATTCTTGTGTAGATGGTCTTCAACAAATTTCTTTGTTTTATGGGATAAGGTAGCTTGATTTCATCAAGTACTTTAGGAATTATTGGTTCAAATATTACATTTTTACCCTTACCCAAACCAGCAGTTTCTTGTTCATTAGGCTTAACTTCATCCAGATCATCACAGTCATAAGTCAAATTCTGATTCTTGTTTTGAAAATTTTGATTCAGATGAATCAGTTTCACTGACTTCAGTATCTTCATCATTTACCAATTCATTATTTTCAACTTTTGACTCAGTTTTGCTATTAGACACAAAATGATTTGACAGACTGTTGGTCATGGATTCAGGTAGAGTGGTGTAGTTATCATTTATTTGTGGTGTACTAGCATGAAATCCCAATCTAGACCTGTTCTTTGATTCAATATGAGAACTCAAAAGTTTCTCATATTGCTGTGATGATAGTTGAAATTTTTGAAGTTTCATTTCAGTGGATGCATGATCTGACATGGACTTTGTTAAGGAGGTGGTCAAATGCTCAATTTGTGCTTTCAGATTATAATTTTCAGACACAAATTTGTCTAAATCCTTTTGTAATGAATTGATTTTGACCTGATAAATTTTATGTTCTCTTATATGAGATTCATTTAAAAGCATAGTTTCTTTGACTTTATCAGCCAATTGTTGAGCAGGAACCCTATATCTTTCAACCTCATCAACACATAAGGAAGAATATAACCTTTCTCTTACCTCTCTGGCCATTGGAGGAACTTTGTTTTCCAAGTTTACCATCAGTGCTTGATTTTCCTCTTGCACTTCCTTCTCATACATGCTCCAATCACAAGTTCCATCCTACAAAATAATCAAATCAGTTTCTTTAGAGTTACTAGTACCTGTTGAGAACCTGTGGCTGGTGGGGATGAGTTTGTTAGCTAAGGTTGCTTGAAGCTTCTCTGATTTGCTTGTTTTGTGTTTGTTGTTGATTGCTGATTGCTGTTGCATTCCCTTGAGAAGTGTCCATACAAATTGGATTTGTAACACCTCACTTATGATTTGTCAACACCAATCTTTGTTGTTCTTCCTGCAACAGATAGTCCTTTGTTCCTTCTCATGTACATCTTGGCCCTGTAAGCAATCATGGCCATTTGCCATTGTGGATCCATCTCTTCCACTTCATCAAGATGAAGTTCTTCAAGGTCTTGCTGATAGAAGTGGGCAGGAGTCAAGGTACTTCCCAAGTAAGCTTGAAAGCTTGAGCTGAAGGCTGCAAAGGCTGCCTTTTGTTCTTCTGACTCCAGAACCATAGTGATTTGTTCTGTTTGATTGCTGGTTTTATTGGTTTTGGAGTCATCAGCCTTTCTTTTTGCTTTTCTGTTTTGATTGTTTTGAGAGTTCAATTTAGAGGGCTTGGCAGCATAGAAGCCAGTTTCCTCTTCATTGTCACTCTCAACACAAGAGGTACCTTCATCATCGTTAGAGATAAAGGCACTTCCAACACCCTTAGATTCTTTGAATTGGTATGGTGCTATAGGTTCTTTAACACTCTTGTTTCTGGTTTTCTCATCCAACTCCAAAGCTACTACCTTTGCAACCAGAGTGTCTAACCCAATTGACTTCAGATCAAGTGTATTCTTGAACATAGACACAGTGTGGGTCTAGCTTTCTGGTAATGAATGAAGCATCTTTTTATTTAACTCCTTATTACTATACTTCAGTTCAAAGATATTCATTTCTGTAATAAGTTGCATAAACCTTTGGAGTTGTTGAGGGACGGATTCACCCCGAATGTGATGGAATGTTTCATATTATGAACGCAGGGCAACCTTCCTGATACTTCTAATCTCATCACTTCCCTCACACAAAGTGTGAAGAATTTTCCATAATGAGTTAGCAATTTTGTATGCTTCACACCTGATCAATAGTCTTCAGGTAAAGCCATAGTACTATAGGCCTTAATGTCGACTTTGACTTTCTTTGCATCATCAGGTGATAGATTTTTCAGACTTATGGGATGATTATTATCTTTGTAATCAGGTCCTAAAGCAGGTGGAATATAAGGACCTTTAGTGATAGACACCCATAAGTCAGAATCTGTATAATTAACATGATTCCTGAATCTAATTTTCCATGTTTTGAAATCAGATTTGTTCTCCAACTTTGGAGGTTGATAAGTGCCAACCACTGAATTGCTCATGTTAATTAACTATGCTAATTATCAAAAATTAACAAACCTGTTAAAAATAAACACCAATTAAACAAATCAAATTGATAGATCAATTGATCTAGATCAATGAGCACTTGGCTCTGATACCACCTGTGAATCCAAGGATCGATGCAGGAATTATCAATTTGATTTTAACAAGTGATGATCGCGGAACTATCAATGCTTGCTGCTTAATGAATTGTTTATAAATTGAAATCGATGAACAAAATAAAACAACTTGAAAACACAATGTAATAAAGTAACACATAGATGATTTTCAATTGCTTTTCATTCACAACGAACCGATTACAATTGATGTTGATGCTCTTGATGTTCTTATGATTGCTATATTGTTGTTGATCTTGAATGATCAATTGATTGATATCTTTTCTAACAATATATACACCTATTTGAGTATCGAGATCTCTTAATCTTTCTTTATTCTGTTCCTATTTTCTTGCTAATATCTTGCTATTCTGTTTTGCTATTCTGTTTCTATATGTGTGCATCCTTGCCTTGTTTATCGGCATAGGAGTTCACAATTTACATTGGAAATTGTAAATTACAAAAAGAATGTTATTGATGTAACATGGAATATTCGCTTGACTTTAATATCGTCTGCCGTCATTGATTTGATGATGTTGCTTTGACATGTTGACTTGTTGACTTTTTGATCTTCCGTAGTAATTTGTCTTCCGCAGCAATTTGTCTTTCGCAGCAAGCTCTCCAATAGCTCCACTTGATCTTGTATTTGTTCAGCATTTGTTGTTCTTTCGTAGGAGATCTACCGAAGCACATACTTTAGTTCTGCCCCGAAGAACATCTACGGAAGAACAAAATTGTTCATCCGCAGTTGTTCTAACACTTGGTCAATTTTCCAAATTTACCAAGTCTAATGTTTCCTGCAATGACACATAAACCAACACACACAATAATATGGGTTAACATATAATTTATGCAGTACATTATGTTAGCAAAAGAGAATTACAATGAGTTATTACAAGAGTTGATTTATCATCTAAACCTATATAAAGGATCTAGACCTAACACCTTGTTCTTTATGACAAGTCCTCTATTATCTTTCTTGTTCCTAAAAACCCACTTGGTACCTATTGTGGTCTTCCCTTGAGGAAGAGGACATAGGTTCCAAACCTTTTGCCTTTTAAATTGAAATAGCTCCTCCTACATTGCTTCAACCTAATTTTCATCCTTTAGAGCCTCATCAATCTTTTTAGGCTCAATCTAGGACAAGAAAAAAGAGTAAAGACAAATATTTTTGTCATGGGTTTGTCCTCTTGTTCTTTAACCCTTTCTTAACATCTCCAATGATGTTTGTGGTGGGATGGGACTTGTGGATTCTTAGTTGAGGAATCACAACAAGTTGGTTGAAGAGATCTAAATTGGTGAAATTTAGATCTGGTGATTGAGTATCACCCACCACATCAGCACACTTATCAAGAGAAACTTGATCCAATGAGTGTGTGACATCATTGATGTTGTCTTCCATGGAGTGGTTATCAACATCAAATAATTCCTGATCACTATCACCATCTCCTCCTATATTAGAAACTCCTTCATTTGAGTTCTATGCCTCTATGATGGAATTTGTAGGCACCTTAGATGTGTCAGCTGTAGAGTTTGTCATTATAGTGCCGACAGGATTTCTAACTGTAGAGTTTGTTACCATTGGAGCTGAAGTAATTTTTTTGACTTGGTCTTCTTAGCTCAAATCCTGGATCAGGATCTCCTGTTGATAAGCTACTAGTAGATCCTAAAACATATTCATAAGATTTGTTAAAATATTTGGTAAATAAATCAAGATCAAACAGCCAATCAGGACCAGAACCTTTCATACTAGGAGTGTGCTCATTCAAGGTCATATTGGTTGACTCCTCAACTACTCTAGTTTTGAGATTGTATACTTTATAAGCCTTAGCTTGAGAAGAATATCAAATAAAGTGCCCATCATCTGATTTCTAAGCAAATTTGGCTATCTGATCTTTGGTATTCAAGATGGTACAACGACATCCAAATGATCTAAGGAAACCAATGAAATGTCTCCTTTTATGCCACGGCTCATAAGGAGTCTTACCATGAGTCTTAACTACTAAAACTTTGTTCTGCACATAGCATGCAGTGTTAACTGCCTTTTCCTAGAAGGTGATGGGTAGTTTAGAGTCAGATAACATGGTTCTTGCATCTTCAATGAGTGTCCTGTTTCTCCTCTCAATAATACCGTTTTGCTGAGGAGTCCTAGGAGCACTATATGTCTTGTAATACCTTTCTCATCACAAAATGCATCAAAGATTTGGTTTTTGAATTCAGTTCCTTGATCACATCTTATGGTTTTGACCTTGTGATCACATTGATTCTCAATTTTCAGAATGAAGTTCCTCAAGATCTCAGGGGTCTTATCCTTAGTTCTAAGAAGAATACCTAAGTGTATCTTATGAAATCATCTGCGATCACCAAACAATAAGAGGTCCTTCCTAGAGTCATTACATTGGTGGGGCCAAAGAGATCCATATGTAATAAGTGTAGGGTGTAGTGATTGAGATTGTTTCCTTTGGCTTGTGAGACACTTTGTGTTGCTTCCCTTTCAGGCATGCAACATAATGGTCATCATTTGTAAACTCTTTCTTTGGTATTCCAGTTACCAAATCATTCTTAATTAATTTATTCATGTTTTTAAAGTTTACATGGCATATTATTTGAGGAAAGACTCATCACTATTGGCTTTAGATAGAAAGGAAGAAACTTCTCCTGATGAGAATATTTCCTGTAAATCCATCTTGTACATGTTCCCTTTCCTAGGGGCTCTAAGCAGGATATGCTCTTGAATGATCACCCCAAGCTTGAGAAGAATGCACTCATGCTCAATAAAGAGCATGTTATCTCTCTAATCACAAAATTGGGATACACTCAGAAGATTGTATCCAAGCTCCTTAACAAAGTTTACCTTTTTAATGCTGAGCTTACCATTTGTAACCCTACCCCTTCCAGTGATGTAACCACCTGAATCTCCTCCAAAAGAAACTAGACCTACAACAATTTTCTCAAAGTTTTAAAGCAAAGAGCCATTGCCTGTCATGTGCTTGGAATAGCCACTATCAATGATCCATACATTTCCTTTGGTCTTTAGCTCTTCCTACACAGAAAGAGATAGTTAGTTACATTTAGAAACCCAAGCCTTTTTGGTTTTGGGCTTGTCAAAGTGTACTGAAGATAATGCAACAGTAATTGATCCTATATGCAAGCTTTGAGGATCATTTGCTATTGTTGATGAATAACTTTTAGTCACATGGCCTGCCTTCATCTTCCATACCATCTTTGGAAGACTAAACTTGACCTTCAATACTTCGGAAGTTTTGATGACTTTGGAAGTTTTGGAGACTGTACCTTCGGAAGATTTTGCATCCACTGTAGCAGACTTCAGTACTTCGAAAGCATTCCTTTCTTCTGAGACCAATTTTTCTTACGAAGGTAAGTTTTCACTTATCTTCTTCTTCACTTTGGAGCTTCCGAAAGGAAGAGATTTTCCTTTCGAAGCTATCTTCTTCTTTTTCTTCTTCTCATAGGTTTTCTTCTTAGTCATATGGATAGTGCTTTTGGGATTGTAAATACAATCCTTAGAAAAATAAGAAACACTACCACACATGATGCATTCACTTGACTTTCTTCTGAGAGTTTTATTCTAAGAAGGAAGCTAAGCTTGATCACTTTCCACTTCTATCTTTATCTTCACAGATGTTGCATCAGGCTTCTTAGGGTGAGGGTTGCTCTTGGAACTGGATGGTTTAGGCTATGCAACAGTGGTGCATATTTAATCAACCTTCTTCTCTTTACCAAGATGATTTGGTTATGAACTAGGACTCCTGGTACTAGAGTCCATGGTTAAGTATTTAGTCTTCACCACTTCAAATCTAGCAAAGATGAATACTTGTTTTTGCTTGGAGTTGAAAGTGGTCTTGATCTTTTGGGCTTTCTTTGATTTTCTTTTGGCTACCCTGATCAAGTTCTTCCTTGCAGACTTGGTCATCTTTGGTTCATTTCTCTCCTCTAAAGAATAGTGACCCTTATTAGGATGATTCTCTTCACTAAATTTAGATTCATCCTTCACTATCTCCTCTTTATCTTTATCCTCTTGAATGGGATCTATGAGGGGCAGCTCATCTTGACAAGTTTCACACCTTGGAGGTCTTACAGATAACAATGTGTGTGGAGGAGCTATCTCACTCGAACCCAATCCTTGTCTGTTCTAATAAAAAATCTTTGTATGCATGGATGAAGATATAATATTCTTGAAGGTTTCCTCTTCAAGAACATATTTTTCTACCTTAGCTTTGCTGATCACAAGCTCAGCCTGGTATTGAGTTAACTTGGTAATGAGATCCCTTATTTGAGTCTTGTAATTTGTGTGCTCTTGTTTAAGAGTTAAAATGGTTTTCTCTAAATCTTCTATTTAAAGTTTATAATCATTTTCAGCTCTTTTAAAATCAGCTTTTAAAATATTCAAGGACTCAAGGTCAGATATCACTTTCAAGTTATAGGACCTGTACATATTTACTTTAGTAATGCATTCAGGAGTACAAAGATGTTCAAATAACCTGGTTTCTTCATGATCAGCCATCAGTGCTTGGTTGGGAGAAACATCTTCTATCTGGAAGCTCCAGTCAAATCGTCCCTCTTTAACAGCAATAACAACATGTTGTTTTGGTTGGCTAGGCTTCTCAGGTCTGGGAGCACCCTTAGTGTAGTTTGGTCTGGGTTGTGCTTGGCCACCATTTGTCCTTGGAGCCTTGCATTCTCTAGCAAAGTGTCTTATTTGGTTACAGTTGTAACACTTCACCTTGCTTTTATCCAGTCCAAACTTTCCACTAGCTACATTGCTGAGAAACTTTCTTCCTGTCCTCTTGTAGAACTTCTTGGCCCTGTGAGTGAGAAGAGCCATTTGCTGGAATATCACCATGTACTCCAGATCATCTGGATGGATACAATCCAAGTCTTCAAGAGTGAAGAGAAAGTTGCTACAACTTTCAACAGCAGACAAAAAGGATTGAGCAATGTTTGTATCTTGGAATAGGCTTCCTTGGATGTAGCTCTCCCTTGGTGTCTCAAGAAAGTTGATGAAATGACCCTTTTATGAGTTGTCAGGGTAGCAGATAAGATGATGCTATAGTTCTCTACTATCCCTTTCAACCACATGAAGGGCTGAACTCTGTTGATTGTTAGAAGAACTACTTGATGGATTTTGCATGTTCATCTCCATCTGGTAGCCACTAAGGATACCATACAGCTCTGTAAGAGTAAGGGTAGTGAGGTTTTCAGTTCTCTTAATGGCCACACAATAGTGAGTCCATTGTATGGGAAGAGAGAACATGAACTTCCTCATAATGTCCCTATTCTTAAGTTTTACTCCAACATCCATTAGAGTATCCACAATCTCAAAATGCCTGAAGTATCCTTGAGTCATGGTTTCATCTAACTTATAGGTGAAGTTCTCAAACTGTTGCTTCATGAGGTCTTTCTTGCTTTTAATGGCTTCCTCAGACCCCTCAAATATGGAAAGAACACAAGTAAAAAGAACAATAACAAGAACACTCAAATATGGTTTTCAAGAATGATGTATATTGCTCTCAAGTTCTTACAAGTATTACAAAGCTTACATACAGAATACAAGTACTTAAGATACTTTATACTACATCCTATAACCGGCCATACTTTGAAGGCCAGCTGGAAAACACTAATCTAGACAACAAGATCAATGTAGAGTCAAAAAGCAGATTACCTTTTAACTAGTGACTATGCCATACCATAGTTCACATCCTTATTTATTACAAAAAGGATAAAAGTACATAGTTGGAAAGTTACATACTCAACACCTTAACCTACAGTTGACAAAAGCATGGACTTTTCACCAACTCATGCTAGTTGGTGAGTTTTCAGAGATGGAAGCGAGAAGGTGTTTTAGCTTTTGTCAAAAGTATGTCAGAGAAGACATGGCTCCTCTGTCTTTGGAAGAAATCAGTTTTTGGCTTTAGAAGACTTTGTCTTTGAAGCTTCGAAAGACTTCATCTTTGGCTTCAGAAGAATTGGTCTTTTGGCTTCAGAAGATTTGATACATAGCATAATTCACTGAGTAATATCAAATCTTCCTAAGTACTTTGCTAGTACTTCACATGTGCATGCTGAGAGTTCTTTGAGTTGTTCTTTGGTTGCATCAGCCTCTAAGTGTAATCCTTACAGGTTTTTACTATGTGGATTGTTAAAGACCCATAACATGAAAGACATATAAAACAAGAGCTAACCCGAGACGTTTGGATTATTGGACTAATAACCGGTTTATATATGAATCATGAAATGAAATAATATTATTTACAAGACTCATGCATATTCATACATTTGCATTTATTTTTTATTTTATGGAATATTATTTTTCTTATAGTGTTACTTGCATTTGACGTAGTTCACATACGATAAACTACCTTATAAAACATTTAAAAGGAAATACGACGGAAACCGTCGTAGTGTTTTTATCAAGAAAGTCTTTCCTCTTTTAACAAGAAGTTTATATCAAAGAAAAATATATAAGATATATATAAATATACATAAGTTTGATGAGTCTAGACATATATTTATGTTCTTTGTATTTTTATAAAAACGATTACTTTTACTATACGAAATAAAAATATATTATTTTTGTATAAGTAATAGTAAACTTAAAGTAAGACTTATGATGGAAAAGTCAATACATTTAATACACAAGATCTTTTATAAATAAGATGACATCAAGTCAACTACAAGTATGGACGCGTTTAACACATATGTATTAAACCGACAAAAGTCCTAAAGAAAAAGTCTTTAAATAAACAAGTATTGTCACCATTCTTCTATGCATAGAGTTAGTCCTTAGAACTCAAGTAGTGTTTATTTACTTGTAGCTCGAGTAGGATACTTACCATTACGTTGTAACCCGTTGTCTCACTTCAGTCAAGACTCAAGGTGAGTATTCGTAGCCCCCGTTTTCATTTTACATATTTGAGGGAAATACATGCTTGAAATACTTTCCTTTACAATAATACAAGATACTTGTTTACTTTACGCTTTGCACTAGTTACATAATGTATATTACATGTGGCAAGGATTATCACACTCAGGCCAGTTACTAACACAACTGATTAACTCACAGATTTGAGCCAATGGATTAATATAGATAGTATTATTGGAGTCTGACAAACTCCCATTCATAGTTAGGTCGCGCCAACCATAACTACATTGTTAAAAGAATGATTATTTCCACCAAGAACTAGTGTTTTGTGATAAGACATTAGCAAGGGCCGTACAAGTAGTCAATAGGTTTGGTTGCGGACCCATGTAGATTGCATTTATTTACTTGTTGCAAAGTATAGTAAAGGCTTTAAGTTTTATCGAGTTGTAAACCTGCGAACTCACCAACTATTTTTAGTTGACACTTTTTAGCATGTTTTTCAGGTAATAATTAAATGATATCATGAACGCATTCGAGAATAAAAGTACGCTTTAAGATTTCTACATATCTTCTTTGTGCTAGGACTATATTTTGAGAATCTACAAAGGTGTACTTATTTGAACACCTTGTATTGCTTTAGTATTTGGACTTAATGTAAGTTTAGTTTCTCTTGAAAGAATGTGTTCTTGATATTCAGTTTTGTAATGTTCCCGTGTTTCTGCCAAGGCGGGGGAGTGACAGGATAACATCATACTAATATCTGCCAAGTGAGGTACCCTCCTACCTAGACCGGATCTGACTTAGCGCACATATACCCAAGTTGTATTCGATGTCACGCCCTGACTACCTTCCACTCACCTAATGATTTTCATATGACTAACAACTACCACTGCCTAGACATTTCTTGACATCCCTATACTATAGTCTGCTAACTCACCAGGCTAATTTATCTTATAGCAATGATAAAAGCATTTTTAACCAAAAACCATTATACAGCTCGGATAAAACAAAGAACATTTAAAGAAAATGGTCGGTCAGACTCACCTTAGTCATTTCCCTAAAATGTTTAACCTCCATGAATCTTGATTTCACGAACAATAATGTACAGCGTGCAACCCTATAACTAATCCATAACACACAATATACGTTAGTCTGTCGCCAACATAACCTCAAGTTTTGTAGAGACGACATGTTTAGGCATATACAAGTACTTTTAGTACTCGAGATATGGATCTTGGGCTGAATACACTTGTGCCACGCGAGTACTTGTACTTGGCCAAATAGTATAAATGCGATGTATAGGCCATATAGATATAATTAGTGAATACGAGAGGTATGTTTTTCTAGTTATCTCTTCTTGTTTAATCATCATTGTAATCAAACAACAAGCATTATAGTAAATACAAAGAGAAGTAAGTGAACTATTCTTAATAATCTTGGAAGAATCCAAAACCAGCTTTAGGAGAGGGGGGTTGCAATGACGAGGAAAATTAATTAGGTTAAATGGTCTAAAGTTATTTCATTCAAAAGTATGTCATCGTCTTCCTCGTGGAACCATCAAATGAACTAGAGTTGTGAGTTGTGAGCCACGTGCCTTGTTAGGGTCGTGTTACTTTTATCTCAACAGGCATGCGGTGTGCCTGCTGGCAATTGTTATATTATGATGAAACTAGCTAATAGCTAGAGATCAAAGGTTACATCACAAATATTATGAAAGATGGGATACAATGTTAGTAAACAAACAAAGCTAGTATATCTCACACATAGTCTGAATATGTATAGGATCTGAGAGGGGTAAAATGATGGCAAACTTTTTCTTTATCCTAAAAAATAGAGATACAAAGGCAAAGTCACAATCCTGGGAGGCTCGGCATTGGTTCCCTAAAGGCTACTAATTTGTCCCTATTGTCCTAATGGCATTGGAGATTTAAGGTTGAGCAAAATAGCTTATGGCATAAAGCTATCATTGCAATATATCAAAAAATATGTAGTTTTTCACGACTTACCAGCTAAAAAGAGATCTTGATTCCATATAAAGCAATTGCAAAAGTTGGTTCTGAATTGCTCTGGTATAACATTAATTTGAAGGACTGCATTAGGCTTGTTGTTGGTAAAGGTAATCTTACTAGGTTTTGGATTGACTATGGATTAGTGATCATGCACTATGTGACCTACATCATCAGCTCTTTAATATAGAAAAAGAAAAAAATCATCATGGTGAAAAAAATGCTTTGATGACTCCTTGACAAGATCAACACAATGGTTCTAGACTAATTGGTGTGGCGGAATCACGCTTAGAGTATAGCAATCGGCCATAAGACAATTATAATAAACAACTCAAAGGTAATATTATCAAATACTTGTATATTGTTCAACAAAAGGGATGCAAATTACAGAACATTAGTGAAATATTTATACAAGAAAAATGTATATGATCGAGAGATATTTTTTCAATCAAATCACTACTAGCCTATTTGTAACTTTCTAGCTGGTATAAAGGAAATTATGATTACAAAAGATGTCATCAAAGACTATCCCACTAAATAAGCGTTCTTTGAAAATGGTAGCTTTCACTTGTATAGCACATCGGTACTTCAGCATAAACCATGACTCGGTAGCAAAATCGTTTGACTTGTATTATTTGGTAGATAACATATGCGGTAACATAGCCTTCTTCGGTAGCCATTTGCCTTATATCCCAACATTCCTCTTCTCAAATTCGCTAGATGTGAAGATGGCGCCAAATTCCAAACTCTCCAAGTGAGTTTATTGAATTAAATAATTGCTTGAATTTACTTGGTTTCTTTCCTATTTTTGGCTACAATGGGAGACCTTAGGATAAATGGGTTTGGCATTAAGTTCAAAATAATCAACTGGGCTTTCATTCAAGCATCATAGGTTTCAAAATTGATGACTTGTGACAAACTCAAATCACATTTTGTAATGAATGTTCTTGTTCTGATCAAGGTTAATGCCTTAATCTAGAGGGCATTGATAGGTAGAATGCCAACGCTAGTTGCTTTGTCTAGAAGAGGTATAAGTATTCCTTCGGTTATGTATCCCTTGTGTGGTGATTTTTTTTGGAAACGTGTGATTACTTGTTTACTTCAAGTGACTTTGCAAACAATCTATGGGCTATCATCGGGTAGATGATTTGATAACTTTTCTCTCGTCTATAATGGGTAGTGGGTGTTGTAGGAAATTATCATACTTTTTAGTTGGGTGATTTGGAAGTCAAGGAACGTAAAGGTGCATGGAAGTAAGCAGACTAGAGTGGATTCATTGATTAGATCTCTTCTTATGGATTAACGATTGTTATGCTAAATTGATTGCAAATTGAATGCAATGTTGTGCTTTTAGTTTTAACGTGTAATTGTTGTTTTATCTTTTTTTTATTGGTGTGTAACCTTTTTAGCTTCTTGCTAGTTTAATTCCATTTTAGCCATTCAAGGAAAAAAAAGTTAAACTTTAGTTAAGGTGCATGAAGTATAGCCATCTGGTTTTGATAAAATGTTTGAATAAAACTAAATGGATTATTAAAACCTAGTTTAACTAAACTTGTTGAGTTACTAAAACATATACAAGTATACTTATAATTTCAAAATAAAATTGGAAAAATATCCATTCATTCCAGAAACCAAAGTCATACGAGTGACTAGTTAATTTCTTAAAAGTTAAGACAAATGTGAAATTGTTTCAAAAAAATTCTTACTAAATATGAAATTTAATTTTTTTAATGGTCCTAATCTATCTCTTGTACTTCAAATATCTGCTTTACTTCAAATTAAATTCACTTTATGTATCAAGTGATGTTTGAACTTACCATTTTGAGGATGAAAGGTATTTATCTTTACGACTAGGTTATGTGAGTGTTGTAAATGAGAAATTTAATTTGGTTCTAGAAATTCCTTGCAAAGCTTATGACTAATCTCTATAATATAGGGGCTAGTCTGTCGTTTCAAAATAACTTTAAGGGGTGTAAGTGAAAACTGAAATATGACAATCGTTAAACTCTTTATATCTTTATCATATCAGCATATCACCATATTATTATATCTATTTGTTGATGAATTATTGAAGAGGAGAAAGAATCGTAGAACCACACGGCTCCGGACGTACAAGCAAAAACCGCAAGAATTTCGTCAAATCCAATTGGGTTTTGGATTCGAAGCTTAATCTGATCACTCGGATTCTGAATTAGGGTTCATTGTTTTGGATATTCGGGTATTTGAGTTCATTTCTAATTAGAAAGTTTGAATATTTATGACATACAAATTAGTATTCTCCTTCTATATTTCATCCATCAATTCTCCGCATGAACGATTAATTTTGATATTTGATTGATTAATTTTCTCAAATAAGATTAGAAACACGTGACAAAGGATGATACCCTTGTTGTAAGATAATTGAGTTGGTATCACAGCCCGATTCTGAATATGGTATCAGATTCTTATCAAGTTGATTCGATGATTATTATTTGTAGTAATTATTTTGTGATTTTATTTTGTCTAGAAAGTTGATGTTTTTAGTGATCAATTTGGTACTTCAATTGACCCACAAAGTTCTTGTGCTTTTTCTTGATTGATTTCTTGGTAAACTGTTGGGAATTAGTTTGATTTTCTGTTTATCTTTCCAATTTAATAAAATGAAAAAAGGGGGAAAATCAGCCCTAGGGTTGACCCTGAGGCCATGAAGATGATTGAGTAAAAAACATCCTGTTTGATTATGAATCTGTTATGGGTTTGATTATGTTTTTGATTTGCACACCCAAATACCATTGTAGTTTATTGTTTCTAAGTTCTCTTCCTCCTGTTCAAGGGTATTGATAGGTGAAATGGCGGTGGCATTTTCACAGTTTTCATGGTGGTTATGGAGCGGAAAGCATCAAGATACAAAAATCCAGAACAGGCACTCCAAGAATTCATCAACATCTGATGTAAATATGTTGGAATTGGACAATTTAAAGTTCCCATTAGTAAATGTGGCACCAGCATCAAAAAGGGTAAAAAGAAAATGGCAGAGTAGAAGAGAACGTAAGGTTGATAAAGAATATGATGTTGTGTTGGTTCCATCAGATGGTGGTTGTTTATCAGGATCAGAATCAGATGACTCTGATTGGTCAATTGGATGGTTAGAACCTCATGGTGCAGGATTTTGTAGCGATGATGACGATGATGATTCTGATAATAGTTTTGCTGTATTGGTGCCTTGCTATGGTCGTGGTCGTGGTGATATTAACCCAAAGAAAGCTCCAACTGACAAGTTCAAAATTGGACAGGTCCCAGACATCTATTCTGCTGGTAAGGCATCTTATCTTATTCCTGAATATATTAGAAAACTTAGGTGCATAGCTGTGTGAAATTTCAGCGAATTAGTGTAAATAACTTCGTTGCAACCGGTGTTGGCGAACTAGGTGCATATACATACATATATACACACATACATACATACATATCTGTAATCAAAAGCTTAGGGAACAATATTAGCCCATATAAGTCATATGTTAGATTTTAAGCTTTGTTTTCTAATATATTAATTTCTGAACTTGCATCATGCTTTGTTTTGGAGAGGACTAAATTGCCCTTCTCACATGCCAATCTCATTGGCAAGCTTTGTACTTTGTTTAGGTGTTGTTAATGGTAGATTTAGCCTATTGATATTAGTACTTTGTTTTGTTTTTTCCCATGAATTTATAATCTAAGGAAGCCCTAACTAACTGATCTACATCATGTTGTGTAATAAAAGTATAGATAAATTTGCAAACTTTTATATTTGCAGTCTTCCATAACTCCACTGCTCCACACTTGGGTTATGTAGTAGATGACATTCGAAACCTAAGTTTCTAATTGTGAAGCTCATTGCTTGTCATTCTTCCATCCCCTTTTGTGGTTTGTCTCCATTTATTATCTATCTACTCACCAAAAACGTGACTTGCATATTGAAAAAATATTCCAGGAAATATTTTGTTCAAAACTTTTACTTTCCTAGTTTCCTCCAATAAAATTTGGATCAAATGAAGTATGCTAAAACCAAATAACCTTTTAGGATGTTAAATAATAAATGAAAATAAATACTCATAACGTTTAAGAGATGAGCAGCAACCCTCCCCTCAGAAATTCAAATAAGGGAAGAATTGGGTTTTCTTTTTTGAGAGGGAGAGAGGGGGGGAGGGGGGGAATGGGGGGTAAATAGTAGTTGAGATGTGGAGAAAGGTGGCACTATGTAAAGTCACATGTTTCATGACTGAGTAGGAATAGGAAATACTTTATAATTACTGCTCATGTAAGTACATTCAAGACATCTTTATCATTAGTTAGAGTAAATATAACCTACCACGCATGGATCACAAAAGTACCAAAAACTAAATTGAAGATCATTTTACAGCACTAGTAAACCTCTTTCCAGTTATGGCCCTGCTGTATATGTATTTCTGTTTTAGTGGTAGCATTTCAGTTCATTATGTGGCTTTATATTGCTTACTAGATGTCCTTCTTGTGAAAATGAAAAAAGAAGTCTGGCGTTTACATAAATGATTGATTTCAAACAATGCCTGAATGTAAATTCAGGAGTTATTCATATTCCAAGCCATTGTAATAGGTGTTTTCTTGCAAAAGCCATAACTACAAAAGAATTGCAAGAATGCACAATTTTGGACAACTAATCCATATTGATCATTGGTGAAAACTAGAGGTGGCAATGTCAACACATTTATTTGAGAATGGTTTCATTTGGGTTACATTTTATCTTACATGTCGAATGGGTTGATTATTGAATTTGTTAATGTTGCTAAAAATTAGGAAGGTTAAAACGGATCAAGGGTGTCAAACAGATTTTAAGTCCCCAACCTGTCATTCACTTGTTTTCAATATATTAAAACTATTTATTAAAACAAATTAGATGTTATTAGTGTATTTTTAGAGCCAGGGGTCTTAGTGAGAGCAACATCCTTATCATATGGATTAGATGAAATTTTTGTCCTCCTATGAGTGGGATTTATTTAGTAAGTACGTACATTGTTTTTTTTTTTTAATATTATTAGTGTAGTTTTATATATCATATTATAATACAATAATATTTTATAAGATAAGAAAAAAAGACTAATAACTTTTGGTGGGTCAACTCAACCTGACTATTTTGTCACCAACTTGTCTTCTTTTTGTTTCTTTTTCTTCACATAAACAATAGATGGTTTGCAACTAGAAGCCAAGTATGATTGCTCAAGATAACATTAAGGAAGATCATGTTTTATGTGCTTAGATTACTTTCATTTCTTGTATTTGATAGCTTATGAACAAATGGGACCATGGTTTGCAGAGAACGAAGCGTACATGGAACAGTGGCTGTCATCCTTACAGCACAACTGAGCCGTCTATGCTAGCCCATTAACTGTAAATATGTATATATGTAAAAAGATGTTTAGTCCATGTGATGGTGGTGGTGATGCTGTTGCTTAATATTATTTCGGGTTTAAAATGACCTTTATTCATGATGACAAGAAACAGATCCATGTATCAAGAATACGAAGCTGTAAAGAGATGGGCAAAAATGAATTGAAGATCGACTCATTTTTGTCTTCGGATTTGCATTGATCTGGAGAAAGAATCAATTGAAGTAAACTAAAATTTGTTGGGTGATATGTACGATGATGTAAAATATTTGTATGATGTATATATTCATTGGAAGTAATGGTTTAAAAAAAAGGAAAAAATTACTGATAACAATTGTAAATTTGATTCCAAACTGAATACATTCTATATGTTCTTTTGTTGTAATGCCTTAGTTTGTCCATGTGGTGCTTATTAATTTAGTGTAAACATATTGGGTGTGTAGACTGTAGACTTGTCACCCTTATCAAAGGGTAGATAATCTTTTTCCTCCCCCTCTTCTTAGTCTTTACTTATTCCATGTAAGATATACCATCTGTTTTTATGCATCTAATTGTCCACGTGGCAAGATATAAAGCCTTTTTCCTTTGACCTGTTTTTAAATTTCGCGGACCTAAGGACCTATTAATCTTCAAACCCCTATTTGAAGATGGATCATATAAATGCCTTTTAACCCATTTGCAAACCCTAACTTTCCATTCATCTCTGTCGACTCTATCAATTGTTACGGTGCTGGTCGAATTGAAACCCTAGATCCGTCAAATCATGTTTGAACATGCCAAGATCCAAGGCCGTACCTGCTTAGGTTTGTATTCCTCCTCTTCTTCTCACGTTGTTGATTTATCTTCTGATTTCCTCATCTTTTTCTTATTTTTACTTATTTCTGAGTTTTATGGTCGTTTCACATAAGAAATTGTTGAAATATATGTAGATTGTTTATACATTGTCTGCTTAATCGCCATACTTTACTGTTTGTTGATTAACTGACTATTCCATGATTTTACATCTAATAAATGTAGGGTTTCTGCTTTTCTTATGTCAAAATGTTAATGTTTTGATTTATGTTTTTGTCTGCTGATTCAGAACTAAAATGGTTGAAATATGTGTAGTTTGGGTGTATATGATTGGATGTTGACTTATTTGAAAATGCAAAGGTTATGATGTCAAATGCTTCTGCAGCTAAAGAAATGTGATATGATAAATTGGTCAAATGCTGATGTCAAAGAATTGGCGATGATCATGGGACGTGATGATGCTGCTCTTAGATATCCCATATGAAAGAAATGTGCTCAAAACTAATAAATAGACAAAATCACGGAAAACATCATTTAAATTTATATAAAATTGCAGGCATCATCATTTATCTATAAAAAGTACTCTCAACATCCTTAATGTTAACATTTTGTAACAGATTTCGTCCTTTAGACTAACTGTTGTTAACTATTTAAGTTAAGTCAAGGGCAATTTGGTATTTTTACCTCTAAAGGACTATTAATGTAGCTTTTTCCAAACATAAAGGACGTGTTATGCAACTCTTTAATCTTTACTTAATTTTGACAAAACTACATAAAACATCCTTTAAGTTTATATAAAATTACAAGTATCATCCATTATTTTCAAAAAAGTACTCTAAACATCATTTATATTAACATTTTGTAACAAATTTAGTCCTTTAGACTGACCATCATTATATTTCTGTTAAGTCAAGGGCAATTTGGTCTTTTTCCCTGTAAAGGACTATTAATGTAATTTTTTCCAAACATAAAGGATGTTTTCTATAACTTTTATATATGTTTAACTTAATTTATGTATTTTTATAATTACACATATACTGCAGGACCGGGTAAGGGTACTTAACACTTAATCTCACACTGAGGAGAGATCTTAGATCACTTAACAATTCAAATAGAGAACTGATAACTTAAAACAGATGCTCCAAAGAACACAAGTAAATCAAAAAGACAGAACTAAGAATCAACACAAGATTAGTTTTCAAGGATGTTGTATATTGATCTCAAGTTCTCTTACAAGTGTTATGAAGCATACTAAAATTACAAGGACCTGAGACACTTTTATACTACAACCTACAACCGTCACTTACA
This sequence comes from Flaveria sonorensis, assembly GCA_025506505.1. Classification (NCBI taxonomy): domain Eukaryota; kingdom Viridiplantae; phylum Streptophyta; class Magnoliopsida; order Asterales; family Asteraceae; genus Flaveria; species Flaveria sonorensis. Next base: position 23,928,378 of record CM046439.1, on the reverse strand, counting down.
TGTAAAGACAGTTGGATTTGACTAATCTAGACAACAAGATCAATCTAAAGTCAAAAGGCAGATTGCCTTTTGACTAATAACTATGACATGCCATAGCTCACTGACTTTTCCTAATACAAAAAGTCTACAGGAGCAAGTAAGGTAAGTTACAGACAAAGACCATTCCTACTTTTTGATAAAGCATGGGAGTTTCACCAACTTGTGTAAAGTAGGTGAACCATCAGAGCAGGCAGCGGAAAGTATGTCAGCTTTATCAAAAGTTGATTCAGAGAAAGCATATTTTCTCTGTCCTCTGAAGAAATCAGTCTTCACAGCTTCGGAAGACTTTGTCTCTGAAGCTTCGGAAGATTTCATCTTTGGCTTCGGAAGATGTTGGTCTTTGGCTTCGAAAGATTTCACACTTAGAATATTTTTCTGTTTGAGTGTGAAACTTTCGTAGTAACTCCTTCTGAACTGTTAGCTTCGGAAGATCTTACACTTAGACACATTTGAGAGTGTAAGACTTCGAAAGCTAGTTCATCTTTGTTTCTTAGTGCATGCATGGAAGACTTGGTTGTTCTGCCTTGTTGGTTGCATCAGCCTCATAATCTTCAGATGATCTTACAAATTCCCCCTAGGCTAATGCTACCAATTCAGAGAAGTTCTTCAGATTTTGATAGTCCATATTAGGATCCTCAGCATACCTTTCTTCATTATTAGGTCTGGATCCTTCAGACTAACATAGAACCTTCTCATGTCAAAGAGATCATGCAAAGAAAGATTGAGTATGTCTACTGAGGAATAGACATGCCTGCCTTCCTGATCTCTTATGACATACCATCTGTCTTGATCTTCATCATAAGACCATGACATAATTTGTCTTCTAACAGCAAGAGGCTCTACTATGATTGGAGTTTGTTGAGAGACCTCTTCATGCACTCCCTCAGGATGCTCTGACTCATCCTGAGGTTGGGAAGTGGATGCCTTTCTTCTTTTCTTCTTTGAGGATGATCTTCTGGCCATCCTTTTTCTTCTCCCTGATGATTTTAGCTGAGGGGATTGGCTTTGAGTACCAGGTTGTTCAGTTGAGTCCCCCTCAGTTGGGATCTCCTCTCTCACAGGTTCAGAAGAAGAGAGAGGAGGACCTTGCTATGGATCAAAAGATGAAGTTGACTGAGATGCAGCTCCAGGTTCAGGTTGTGTTGTCTCAGTGGGTTCAACCTTCACCTCAACTTCAGGTTGAGCTGGACTTGGTGGAGAATGCAAGTCCACCAGCTCTCCCCTTTTTATCTTCTGCTTGATCACCCTAATGTGCTCATCCATTGTGGATAGAGACATAGGACCAAGCCTCCTTTCGGAGAACCCATACAGCTTCAAGAAGCTCATCATCCTTTGTCTGTCAGCAGACTTCTTTTGGCTTTTAAGGAAAATGGCCCTTGAATTTGCAACTTCTTCCCTTAATCTTTTCCTTTCAGCTTGTTTTTCTCTTTTAGCTTTTTCTTCCATTTGCTTATTGTATTCAAACAATATATACTCAAATGGTAAGGGAAGAAGTGCATCTGCCTGACAGAGACCTGTGGCACTCAGGTAGCTAATCATCTTTAGTCTTTCTTCTTCAGTTGCTACCTGAGATTGTTCAGTGGCCACAGTCTCTGGCTCTAAACTTTCTTGAACTGGGGAGAGGACAGGAATGTTCCTGTAGATCATTTTTAGCCTTATTTCTTCTTTGTGCTTGAGGAGCAGTGCTGCATCCTCTGCTTCCCTCCTCTCCTTTGACAGTTCTGTGTCAGCCAGTTCATTCAGCTCATCTAAGGGGAGAGAGATGAGTTCATCAATGTCGTAGTTTCTGGTTCCCAGGTAATTCAGCCTGGCTGCCCTGAACTCATCTTCCTGAGTGTTTAGTCTGGGGGCAGCCCTGATTGCAGCTTCCATAAACCCTGGGGAACCACTTGAACTCTCTCCCCTCAGCTTCCTCTTTCTCTCTCTCTTCTCCTCCTCAATCTCCTCAGGAGTCATTTTCCTTTTGCCTTTGTTGACCACAGGCTTTGGTGACTCAGGCTGGAGAGAGCTTTTGCCTTCATTGCTTGGTTCAACTATCAAGCACTGGCTAGAGAGAGGTTGTGAAACAACATCACCAGCTGGTGTTTCACTGAGGGTAATGGGTGCAGAGGGAGATCTTGTCTCAAGATTCATAGGTTCAATCTCTGGGCCTCAAGTCAAGGTTTTCCCTTTGAAGCTAATCTTTGGGTCTACCTCAACATCCAGTTAACCAAATATTTCACCTGCTAGCCTCTATCTATATAATTTTAATCTCAATTTAAACTCCTCTAGCACCCTGTCTTGGATTCTTTATGCCAATCTTGCTGCTTGTTTGTTATTGCTTGGGTTGACAAGTGGCAGATCTACCAAGTTGATGTTCTCATAGTAACTCAGGTGTGAAATGTTAAGAACTTTTAGTTGACCCTGAGCTCTAGAGATCACAAGAGCTTTCCTATTTCTGTCATACCCCCAACCCCAGATTAGGTTCTCAGAAGGGGCAGACATTGCTCTTGGTATTCACTCCTTAAACAGTTGTTGAATGAGCAAATGTAGATCACTATCTAGAGGAGGTTGCTGAGTATGAGCATCTGCAAGAGAGGATGGTGATTCCTCTATGTCCATACTCTCGAAAGAACTCCCAGGTTCTGTGATTGTCAGAATTTTCTCCCCCTTTTTGATAGCATCACCCTCTTGCATAGGTGAGCTGGGAGATTGATCCATGACATCCACAGGTTCTTGTGGACCTGGATGAGTTGTCCTCATGGGTCTCTCAGCTAACTTTCCCTTAAGATCGATGATCTCAAGTTGCTGGTCATTGACCCTCTTCAGTAAGATAAGTCACCTGAGATTCCAGGTGAACTATCTTTGAAATAAAATAGGTGCAAAGATGTGACAGTTTGTGCACCTTTTTTTGCAGACTCCCCTCATCTTCAGATGAAGAATCATTGGGGGATGAGAGAATTGGACCTAAGTCTTCTTCCTCACCACCAGCATGGGTTTCTTGGCTGCTGGGTTTCCCCTGCCCAATCACAATTTCCAGAGAAGTGTCAAGAGGCTGGGTTGCCATGATAGAGGTCCTACTGATGTTATCACTTGCAAAAGTGATAGCCTCTGCCATATGGATTTCCTAAATAAGTTCAGGATGATTCACCTCAGTAGGGGTTTGCTGATGTGGGCTAGAGATGGGGGATGCAGGAGTACTCATCTCTCCTTGAGTGTGGGAAGAGAGGAAAGACTCATGGTACTCACTGAAGCCCAAATCTTCATCAGAATAGAAGTCAAGGCTGGGAATGGGGCGGTTTAGATCAAGAGGTTGGGGATAGTAGCTTTCCCCAGAAGGTTGATCACTAGAGTATTGAGACTCAGAGTGATGGATTAAGGCTTTTTGTGAGGTAGTGAGCTCATCAGGCCGAGCATGAGGAACCTCAGCATTGAGTTATGGAAAGATGGGAGTGGTATGTTCCTCAGGGGAAGTGGGAGCTCGAGATCCTACTTCCTCCTATACAGGTTCTGATATGGGGGCCTGCACATACTTAGTAGTAAGTGCAGGGGTTCGTTGGGATTTTGTTTTGTAGGTGATGGTGATGGTAGGTTGTGTTTGAGGTGGGTGAGAGGTAGAGGGTGTTAGTTCAACACTAGCTGGTGCTGCTAGGTTTTCACCCTGAGTAATGAGCTCAAACATTTTTGGGACAAGGGCTGTTTCTACCCCAGAGAAGCCGACAATTGGCTTCTTCAAGATTTTGAAGATGTCGGGCCTCATCAGTCTTATTTTAAGAATATTACCTGTTCCCCTCAACTGTGGTCCCAACTCATAGTTGAGAATGTGTTGAACATACCTAGGGAACATGTAATACTCTAAGGAGTCCAAGTTTGCAAGTAAATTAGTATATACAAACTGAGAGTACCTGAACTTGACCCCTTGTACCATCCCATGGGCTATAAATGAGAGGTCTTCTGGAACTTGATCCCATCCTCCATGCTTGTTAGAAAGGCTGTGAATGACGACATGGAGGAGGTATTTCCATTAACATGAGACCTTCCCCTTCCTGAAGGTTTTGACTGAGAAGTCACCTTCATAGCCCATCTGCTAAAAGGAATGGTTGACAGCAGATTTTGGAAAGGACAGCTCACCTGCTTCATCATCCAGCTGCAAATGGGTGTTTATGATGGCTGGAGTGATGAAAACCATCCTTCCCTGCACTGTAGCAGACAATACCTTCTCCCCGTCCATGGTGACCTCTTGACAGGTCCTCCAGAACTCAAGCAACTGATCCTCATAGAGAGGAGGATCGATTGTAAGGGAGGTGAAGTAGTGAGACGAAGAAAGGCACCTACACACATCTAAGAAGCTTGGATCCTTCTCAAAATGTAACAGGGCAACTTGATTATGTTGCCTGTGTAGGTGCATGGAAAAATCAGGATCGTTGCAACGATCAAGGTTGGCCATTTGAGGAAGCTTTACAGTGAAGAAAGAAAGAAGAAGATGAAATTTGGGGGTAAATTTAGGGTAAGGATTAGTGAGAGTAGAGAGACGAAATAGAACCGTTTGGAAGATATATGCTGTGGATTTGAGACAAAGTTATGACAAAAAGATAAACTTTGAAATTCGCAGGTGGGTCCTACTTCTAAAAAAGTGCGCCCACCAAGTTAGTTTTCTTGGAAGCTGTAAAACTTCCGAAGGCAGTTTTGGCTTCGAAAGCTTTGTAGCAAAGCTTCCGAAGGCAGTTTCAGCTTCGGAAGATATTTCAAAGAATTTTGAAAATTTGGCTTCGGAAGAAGTGAATAAGTCTTCCGAGACTTAGTTGCTTTCGGAAGATATTTGTTCTTTGAATGCATTTAATCGCTTATATAAAAATTTAAGCTTCGGAAGATACCCAAGAATTTCTTCCGAAGGTAAATCTTAGATAAGCTGTTAAATGATTTAAAGACATAAATTTCTTCCGAAGGCAATTTGAGTTCTTCCAAAGAGAAATTTTCACAAATCTAAGGAATATCAGTTAGATCACTTAACAATTCAAATAGGGAACTGGTAACTTAAAACAGATGCTCCAAAGAACACTAGTAAATCAAAGAGACAGAACTAAGAATCAACACAAGATTAGTTTTCAAGGATGTTGTATATTGATCTCAAGTTCTTTTACAAGTGTTATGAAGCATACTAAAATTACAAGGACCTGAGACACTTTTATACTACAACCTACAACCATCACTTACATGTAAAGACAGTTGGATTTGACTAATCTAGACAACAAGATCAATCTAAAGTCAAAAGGCAGATTGCCCTTTGACTAGTGACTATGACATACCATAGCTCACTGACTTTTCCTAATACAAAAAGTCTACAAGAACAAGTAAGGTAAGTTACAGACAAAGACCATTCCTACTTTTTGATAAAGCATGTGAGTTTCACCAACTTGTGTAAAGTAGGTGAACCATCAGAGCAAGCAGCGGAAAGTGTGTCAGCTTTATCAAAAGTTGATTCAGAGAAAACATATTTTCTCTGTCCTCTGAAGAAATCAGTCTTTACAGCTTCGGAAGACTTTGTCTCTGAAGCTTCGGAAGATTTCATCTTTGGCTTCGGAAGATGCTGGTCTTTGGCTTCGAAAGATTTCACACTTAGAATATTTTTATGTTTGAGTGTGAAACTTCTAAAGTAAATCCTTCTGAACTGTTAGCTTCGGAAGATCTTACACTTAGACACATTTGAGAATGTAAGACTTCCAAAGCTAGTTCATCTTTGTTCATTAGTGCATGCATGGAAGACTTGGTTGTTCTAGCTTGTTGGTTGCATCAGCCTTATAATCTTCAGATGATCTTACATATACATATGATTTCTTATATAACATAATGTATATTATTTAATTATTTTCATTCACGTATATTATGACATGTATAGATCATTCTAATTTGTTTAAAACTATTTCTGCAGGTCAAAACCAGCTCATCCCTTTTAATCTTCTACTTGATCATTTTAATGTGCTCATGTATAGTGGATTGTAACGCCCGGAAATTTACAAAAAAAAGAGAAAAGAAAAGAAAAGAAAAGAGAAGTTAAAGAAAGAAAGGTGAAATAACCCAAGTTAAGAGGTTAAAGTTGTGCAAGAGGCAAACTTTATTATAATTATGTTTAAAAGGTGGGCATGGCCGCCAACACCCCTGCTCCACCCAACTGCTTCGACTCCAGAAAGAAAAAGAACAGAGTTTCCATCGATTTTAGAGAGAAGAAGAAGAAGATCGACTTGAAGGTAAGTTTTTCGTGTGTTTTGTTCAGTTTCAGCTGGATTTTTAGCTTGTGGACCGAGTCTTATGTGTTTCTCTGTGTTCGGTTGGGTGTTTTTGGTGTGTTTAGGTGTTTGAATTCCAAGTGCTCTCGAGTTTGGAGGAGTTTTACTCGAAGGCTGCTATAGGTGAGTTCTAGATCCTCGATTTTTCTGTTTCAAACTTGTTTTGGGGCTGAAATGCATATAAATTATCATTTTACAACTCTCAGTGTTTTGAAAACGTATGTTACCCCCTGTTTTATGTGGGTGTGTGTATTTGTGAATGTTTTGACTGAATCTTGTGGTTGTATGCTTGTTCTATGTGCTTAGTATGCTAGATTTTAAATAAGAATACGTTAGGATGATGAATGGGAACTGAAATTAGTATAACTTAGAACAGGTGAACTGCCCATGCGCCTAACATTTTTGCCCATGCGCCTAACACTTGCCCGTGCGCCTACATAGTACTCATGCGCCTAAGTTTCTGCCCATACGCCTAAGTTCTGCCCATGCGCCCAAGTTTCCCATGCGACCAAGTTTTCCCATGCGCCCAAGTACCCATGCACCTGCATAGTACTCATGCGCCTGCATAGTACCCATGCACCTAAGTTTTTCCCATGCGCCTAAGTTTTCCCATGCGCCCAACTACCCGTACGCTTGCATAGTGCCCATGCGCCCATATAGCGCTCATGCGCGTAAACTGACTTAGGATTTTTCTGGAATTTTAGGAAATAGAAATTAATGATTAAGCCCTGGAATATTTTGGTGGTTTATATTTGTTCATGTTGTGCGTGTTTGTGGTCTGTTATTGATGTTCCCTATTATGTATTATTACGTGACTTTACATAGTGTGTTAATGCTCTTATACATAAAGTATTATCATAAAAGAAGCGAAAGATTAAAGATAAGGAAAAGTGGAACATAACGAATGAATGAAAGTCTTGCAAGCAAATTTAAAGAGGTTCACAACTCATTGAAGAGTTGTTAGCTCAACTGTGTGTGATGTAGCGTGCGATCTTGGCTAACCCATGAGAGTATACACATAGGGGGGTCAGTCTTGGTGACTAATCCATACATGCAAAATGGGAACCTTGTCGCTTAACCCCAAGACTGAGGTGGCTTCGTGCCTAATGATGGGGTATAGCTTATGACAAGATCTAGATAGAAGTGAAAGATAATAAAAAAGTACGAAATGAACGATGATAAAAGATAATAATGATATTATCAAGATGTATGTATGTTGTGTGATCACGAACGAAAGTAAAGGAAATGTTTTTACTAAAGGTAAAGTATTTTATTATTTAAAACTAGAACTGACTTAGCAACGCTGACTTTTTATGCATTTTCAGTTGGCAGGTAGCTTGTTGCTGAGGATGGCACGAGGGTGAAGCTACTTGGCGAGAAAAGACTGCCATCCATCTAATGCAATAATAATCATGTTGTTTTGTAATACAACTAAATGATCTTTTGTAATCTTTTAAACAACGATGTATTACTTGGCTAATGTATTTATTAAAGCATGAATGGTTTTTGATAAATTAATCCGTTGCAATGTTTTATGAAATTTATTGTGTCTTATGACAAATAAGGTTGTGGTTGGCCAACTGTGGGGTTCCCAGGAACGGGGCCTTACATGGATAGAAACATTGGACCAAGTCTCCTTCCGGAGAATCAATACAGCTTCAAGAAGCTCACCATCTTCTGTCTATCAGCAAATTTCTTTGAATTTGCTTTGATGGTGGCTCTTAACCTTGTAGTCGTTTCCCTCATCTTCCTCTTTGCAGCCTTTTGCTCTTTTTACACTTGTTGCTCAAGCTGCTTGAGGTATTCGAATTCAATGTAGTCATACGGTAAGGGAAGAAGGTCTGCTGCCTGATAGAGACCTGTGGCACTCAGGTAGGTTATCATGTTTTGCTTGTATTGTTCCCTACCTACCTGAGTTTGTTGCTTAGTAGCCACAGTCTCTTTTTCAGGACTTTCCTAAACTGGGGAGAGGGTAGAAGCTTTGTAGAGTCTCTTAATCCTTCTTTCTTCCTTGATCTTGAGAAGCAATTCTATAGTCTCAACTTCCTTCCTCTCCTTTGACACTTACATGTCAGCCAGTACATTTAATTCCACCAAGGGGAGAGAGATGAGTTCATCAATGTAGTAGTTCCTGGACCCCAGATAGTTCAATCTGGCTGCTCTTAAGTCATCATCTTGAGTGCTTGGCCTAGAGGCAGCCCTGATTACAACTTCTATGAAGCCAGGGGTCCTACTTGAACTGTATCCCCTTGCCTTCCTCTTCCTCTCTATCTTCTCCCCCTCAATCTCCTCAGAGGTCTTGCTCTTTGCTTTGTTACTCATAGGCTTGGGTGACTCGGGGTGGGGAGAGCTTTGGCCTTCATTGCTTGGTTTTGCACTTGAGCTCTGGCCAAAGAGATGCTGTGTGACACCTTCACTAGCTGGTGGCTTACTGAGGGTAAAGGGTGCTAAAGCAGCTCATGTCTCAAGGTTCACAGGCTCAACTACTAGGCATTCAACCAAGGTTACCCCTTCGAAGCTAATCTTAGGATCCACGTCAGCATCCAGTTAACCAATAGTATTGCCTGCTAGCCTCTGTCTATATAATCTGGTTCTCAGCTTGAACTCATCAAGCACCATTTGTTGAATACTATCAGCTAACCTTGCAGCTTGCCTATTTTGACTTATGTTGGCAAGTGGGAGGTCAACTAGATAGGTGCTTTCAAAGTATCTCAGGTTGTAAAAGTTGAAGATCTCTTGTTGACCCTCAGACCTAGAGTGTAAGACCCCATTCCCGGAAACCTCACAGTTGGACATTCACAGAACAAATTATAAAACATTTCATAATTTATCAAGCATTGCAGCAGAACTTAAATATCAAAAGTCATTCATTAGTTTATAACCACTATTGCTAAGCAATACATATTTGTTAAAAGTTACAAAAGATCATTAGTTTGCATTACAAAACAACAATGTTATATTCATGAATGGATGTCAGCCTTGTCCCGACGAGTAGCCTCCCCGAGTGCCATCCTCAGCAATGTTACCTGCCAACTGAAAATGCATAAAAGTCAGCTTTGCTGAGTGAGTTCTAGTTTTAAAATCATAGGAAAATATCTTGTAAGCTTTATATAGGAAAATACCATTTTAAAATACAATATTCCTCCTTCGCATGTGATCATACATCATACATACAATTAGTTACATTCATTATCATCATCATAAATTTTCTTCACCATTTCCTTGGCTGCTCTTTTGAGCCTTTTACTTTTTAATCTTTCACCTCGATATGGACCAAAGTGCTATACCCCCATATAATGCGCATAAACTTGGTACTGGGCCTGAGGTCTATAAATAAACCCCATCCGTGGTGCACTAATGCTGACTCCAGTACTGGGGCAGCAACAGTGGTCCCCTCAATCTTAATAATTGACCCTGTGTGTATCCTCTGGGGTTAGCTAAACCACACACAGTTGAGCTAACAACCTAGCGGTTTTGAACCTCATTGTGAATTTGCTTGCAAGACTTTCTTACGTTCTTTATGTTCCACTTTTCATTAGCATTAATCTTTCACTTGATTAATAATACTTCATAATTAAGAACAAACCACATAAGGCCACATAATAATATCATAATAGGCATATAAGGGCAGCCCACAACATGCATAAGATAATCAAATAAAAGCATCAAGTCAACCATGGTCAAACCCTGATTTTTGATCTTCCAAAATCCCAGAAAATTCCTTAAGTCCTAAAGAAATGTGGATGAATGAGAACAAATACAGGTGAGCAAAACTAATGCGGGTGAACAACTTGCAAATGCGGGTGAACAACTTGAAAATGTGGGTGAACAAAAATAATACGGGTGAACAACTTGCAAATGCGGGCGAACAACTTGCAAATGCGGGTGAACAAAACTAATGCAGGTGAACAACTTGCAAATGTGGGTGAACACTTGGTAATTATTCTGTCTTAAAGGAAATGCTGATGAACACTGTAGCAAATATGCTTATACAAAAGAAATGCTGATGAACACTTAGGCTGAATTAAGGCAAATACGGATGAACCATCAAACCTGTAAATGAGACTTATGCTATAACCAGTTCTAAAACCTCATTCTCATACATTCTTAACATGGATCTATCATGCTAAACTCTTAGAACAAGCTTACATCCTCATAAAACACAAAAATCATACACATATACACACGGTTAACATTCATGATGGTTGTAAAACATTTTATAAGCATTTTCATCCCCAAAGAAGTTTAAAAACATAAAACCGGGGTCCTAGAAATCACCTAGTGTAGAAGACAAGTAAAACTCCTCCAAACTTGCTTTTACACACAGGTCCAAACACCTAAACAAGCAAAACAACCAACCAAAGCATAAACAACACTTAGAAATCGGTTTCTAAGGTGGAAAACCTCAAAGAACCGAGCCAAACATCAACAAAAACCCACTAACCTTGAAGATTTCAGTTGTATTTCCTTCTTGGAACCGAGAGAGCTGGTCTGCAGCTTTCTTTCTTCTTCTTTTTGGTCGAACAACAGCAACAGCAAGATGATATGGGCGGCCATGCCCATATAAAGTGCATTTTGACTTTTTGGAACTATTTACACAAAGCACACCTCAACTTTGCCTTTTTTTTTATTTTCTTCAAAATACTTTTCTTTCCTTTTTATTTTGACCGAGGTTTCGGGTGTAACAAGTCTACCCCCCTTAAAGTGGTTTCGTCCCCGAAACCTGTCACTCTTCGAATAACTGTGGGTAATGTTGTCTCATCTCCTCTTCAGTCTCCCACGTAGACTCAGAACCCTTCCGGTGTTTCCACTGCACCCGCACAAGTGGAACCATTTTATTCCTCAACCTCTTCTCCTTTCGATCGATGATTTCCGCTGGTTGCTCTACATAGTTAAGTCATTCATCCACTTCGATATCTTCAAGTGGTACAATCATGTCTTCGTCAACTAGGCACCTTATCAGATGAAATACATGGAATGTTGGATGAATTCCACTTAACTCCTCAGGCAATTCTAATCAATAAGCTACCTCCCCTACTCGTGCAACGATTCGGAAAGGCCCTATGTATCTCAGGCTCAGCTTGCCCCTCTTCCGAAACCGGATGATCCCTTTCCAAGGTGAGACCTTCAACATGACTCTATCACCCACGTTGAATTCAATCGGTCTATGTCTTTTGTCGGCATACGACTTCTGCCTATCTTTCGCCGCCTTCATAAAGGCTTTGATCTTTTCTAACTTTTTAGTCGTAGACTCGATCACCTCGATACTTCCCAACTCTTTCTGCCCGATGTCTCCCCAACACATGGGCCTTCTACACCTTCTACCGTATAGCATCTCATATGGTGGCATACCAATGTCGGCATGATAACTGTTGTTGTATGAGAACTCTGCTAACGGTAGGTGATCATCCCAACTTCCTCCAAAGTCGATCACGCATGCTCGGAGCATATCCTCGAGCGTCTGAATTGTCCTCTCAGACTGTCCATCTGTCTGAGGATGATAAGCCATACTAATGTGTAGCCTCGTCCCCATCGCATCATGGAATCTTTTCAAAAACTTCGATGTGAACAGGGTGTCACGATCTTACACGATTGACACCGACACGGCATGACGAGCTACAATCTCTTTGATGAATAGATCCCCTAATCTCTCAGATGAATACGTCTCGCGAATCGGTAGGAAGTGAGCACTCATTGTTAGATGATCAACTATCACCCATATGGTATCATACCCCCTCGCCGTACGGGGTAGCTTCATGACGAAGTCCATGGTGATGTGCTCCCACTTCCACTCGGGTATATCCAAGGGTTGGATCTTCCCGTATGGCTTCTGATGTTCTGCCTTCACTTGCAAGCAAGTAAGGCACTTACTCACATACTCCGCCACGTCACGTTTCATACCAGGCCACCAGTAATCTTTCTTCATGTCTTGATACATCTTGGTAGCACCGGGATGAATGGAGTATCGAGTCTTATGAGCTTCGTCCATAATTCGCCCACGTAGATCCCCATATCGAGGAATCCACATCCGTCCAAAGCGGGTTTTAACCCCGTGGGTATTCTCTCCCAATTCTGCGACTAAACCTCTCATCCTTTCAGAGTTGAGGCGATCTTCTTTTAACGCTTCATCTTGGAATCCTTTGACCTGTGTCATCACGTCAGAGGTCATCACCAATTGATAAACCTTCACTCGGATTGGCTTGGGTCTCTTTTTTCAACTGAGGGCATCAGCCACTACATTGGCTTTACCCGGATGGTAATGGATTTCACAATCGTAATCCTTAATTAGCTCTAACCACCTCCTCTACCTCATGTTGAGATCTTTCTGCTCAAAGAAATACTTTAGGATCTTCTGGTCCGTGAAGATTTTGCATTTCACCCCGTACAGGTAATGCCCGCCAAATCTTTAATGCAAAGACCACAGTCGCGAGCTCCAAATCATGCGTGGGGTAATTGACCTCGTGGGTTTTCAACTGTCGGGACGCGTAGGCTATTACTCTCCCACGTTGCATTAACACGCAACCTAGTCCCGAATACGAGGCATCCGAATACACCACTAAGTCTTCACTCCCTTCAGGTAATGTCAAAACAGAAGCTTGAGTTAATCTTGCCTTTACCTCGTCAAAAGCATCCTCCTGTTCTCGTCCCCACACAAACTTCACATCCTTGCGTGTCAACTTAGTCAAAGGTGAGGCTATCTTGGAAAAGTCTTGGATAAGCCTTCGGTAGTAACCCGCCAAACCTAAGAAACTACGAATCTCGGATGGCATCTTTGGAGACTTCCATTGCATTACCGCCTCAACCTTTGCCGGGTCCACGATAATTCCTTCGCTATTCACCACATGACCCAGAAGCTGAACTTCCCGCACCCAAAAAGCACACTTAGAGAATTTAGCATACAACTTCTCCTTTCTAAGTGTCTCCAACACTTCACATATGTGGCCGGCATGTTCTTCTTTGCTCTTCAAATAAATCAAAATATCATCAATAAACACAATCACTGATTTATCGAACATCGGCCAACACACTCGGTTCATTAGATCCATAAAGGCAGCTGGCGTGTTAGTTAAACCGAATGACATAACGACAAACTAGTAATGTCCATAACGCGTGTGGAACGCTGTCTTTGGGATATCTTGTTCCTTTACCTTCAGCTGATGGTAGCCAGATTGAAGATCTGTCCTGGAAAACCAACTGGCACACTGAAGCTGATCAAATAGGTCATCAATTCTTCGTAGGGGGTGTCGGTTCTTTACTGTCAACTTGTTCAACTCTCGGTAGTCTATACACATTCTCATACCACCATCTTTCTTCTTTACGAATAATACCAGAGCACCCCAAGGAGAGATACTCGGTCTAATAAACTCCTTATCCATCAGTTCCTGTAGCTGATCCATCAGTTCTTTCATCTCGGTCGGAGCTAACCGATACGGTGCCTTGGAAACGGGTTGCGCACCGGGTATCAGGTCAATCTGAAATTCAATATCATGGTCTGGTGGCATGCTTGGTATGTCTTTTGGGAACACGTCTGGGAAATCACACACAATGAGCACTTCTGACAGTTGTGGTATCGACGCGTCCACATCCTTTACATAAGCCAGATAGGCACTACATCCCCGTCTCATGCACTTCTCTACCACCGCCATTGATATCACCTTCGGGACCGTAGTGACACGATCACCATAAACCATCACCGTACTTCCATCAGGCGCAACTAATCGAATCATCTTCTTGTGACACACGATGTTCGCCTCATAGGCTGCTAACCAATCCATCCCTAGTACTACATCAAATCATCCTAGGGGCATCACATATAGCTTAGCAGAGAACCTATGGCCTTCTAGTTCTATGCCACAATCTTAAATCATATCAAAAATTCTGGTAGACTTACCAATAGTAGTTTCTACATCAAATGGCTTATCAATTCTTCTAATACTAACAGGCAGCTTAGCATAGAAAGCAACAGATATGAAACTCCTACTAGCACCAGAATCAAATATTACAAAGGCATAATTTTGATTTACTAGAAACATACCCGACATGACATCGGGGTCTACCCGTGCTTCCTCTCCAGTCATCGTGAAGGCTCTAGCACTTGCCCTTTGCCCCCCTTCTTCAGCCACCTTCTTGCCCCAGAGCTCTCAGCCCTCGGCTTCCTGCACTCTTGGCTTCTGTGGCCAGTCTCGCCACAATGGAAGCACCTCAATACTCTACAATCTTTTGCCATATGACCGGGCTTCCCACATCTGAAGCAAATATTCGATCCCAAACAGCATTCCCCTCTATGTTCCTTCCCACACTTGTCACACTGCTTCAACCCCGAGCTTGCAGCAACAACCAGGCGGTCATCCATCCTCGGCCTCTTACTATTTGGGGTGAAACCACCATGCCCAAACCTCTTCCCACTCCAGTTCTTGTCACCACCACCTGTTTTCTTCACCTCAACCACCGACACCTCTCTCTCATCGTAAAGCCTCCCAGCCAGATCCACTGCCGACCTAAAAGTACTTGGTCGGGCGACAATCAAGTGCCTACGGATATCAGCGGGCAGTCCCTGCACATACCTCTTAATCTTCCTTGACACTGGCGTCACCTGATCCGGCACCAGCCTCGCCATTTCGTTAAACTTGGTGGTGTATTGCTGGTGGGTCATGGTTCCCTCCTCAAGCTATAGGAACTCTCTCTCTATCTTGTCTAGTTCCCTGTGAGGATAGAATTCCTCAACAACCAACTTCTTTAAATCTCCCCATCTCATCCTCCCGATGGCCCTGCTGCCCTCGGCTTGGACAATATTGTCCCACCAACACAGAGCCGAGTCAACAAATGAGTGAGTGGCAAATTTCACCTTCTGATCCTCCCTGCACTCACTAATATCCAACACTACCTCCATCTATCTAACCCAGCGGTGGGCAGTAGCAGCGTTACCGTTGCCATCAAAAGTAGGGGGTTTACACCGTTGGAATGCCCCGTAGCTGCATCCCCTCGCGGTTTCCAGCACCTCTACATCTTCTTAATCACTTGAGGATCCCCTTTCAACATTCATCTCCTCCTCATCATCATGATCTCCCTCATTCTCCCTTCTCCCAGTAGCAGCCCTTCTCTCTTCCTCTTTTTCTTTCCTCTCATCCTTCCTTATGGCCCAGATCACCTCAGTCACGACAGACGATAGGATCATCTGCATGACTTGGTGAACCTCCTCCACCACTGCCTCTTTCACTGAGGCCCTCAAATTGGCACTCTCATCCACTCCCTCCGGGTGATGAAGCTCAGGCTCAGCAGGAGCCGTCTCTGTAGTTCTCGTCTTGTTCTTTGAGCCCGGGGTCTACCAGCACGACCACCCCGTACTCCACCTCTAGAAGCCTTAGATGATCTACCACCAGCCATACTCTAACACTATAAGATTCAAACACTCACATGGTCATTCAAGGTAATAGCTCAGTTAATGTTAAGTATAGTAAGTCCCTAATTACGGTGGCCAGTTGTGATTAGCCACTTACTTTACTCTTTGTTCTCCGAGCATTTCCTATCCTGACTACATCAGTATTCAAATCTACTAAAGCACATAAATCAAATAGCATGTGCACATAATACCGATTATCATAATGAAAAGAAATACCTGATGGCACGTAGCTACTCGGGCTGGCATTCCTCCATTCGGTCCCATTTTCAGTTTAAGTTTAGGTTTTTGAAAATATTTACCCATTTCTGCTAAACTTTGGCTCTGATACCAACTTGTAAGGCCCCGTTCCCGGAAACCTCACAGTTGGACATTCAAAGCACAATTTATAAAACATCTCATAATTTATCAAGCATTGTAACGAAACTTAAATATCAAAAGCCATTCATTAGTTTATAACCACTGTTGCTAAGCAATACATATTTTTTAAAATTTACAAAAGATCATTAGTTTGCATTACAAAACAACAATGTTATATTCATGAATGGATGTCAGCCTTGTCCCAACGAGTAGCCTCCCCGAGTGCCATCCTCAGCAATGTTACCTGCCAACTGAAAATGCATAAAAGTCATCTTTGCTAAGTGAGTTCTAGTTTTAAAATCATAGGAATATATCTTGTAAGCTTTATATGGGAAAATACCCTTTTAAAATACCATATTCCTCCTTCGCATGTGATCATACATCATACATACAATCAGTTACATTCATTATCATCATCATAAATTTTCTTCACCATTTCCATGGCCGCTCTTTTGAGCCTTTTACTTTTTAATCTTTCACCTCGATATGAACCAAAGTGCTATACCCCCCATATAATGCGCATAAACCTAGTACTGGGCCTGAGGTCTGTAAATAGACCCCATCCGTGGTACACTAATGCTGACTCCAGTACCGGGGTAGCAATAGTGGTTCCCTCAATCTTAAAGATTGACCCTGTGTGTATCCTCTGGGGTTAGCTAAACCACATACAGTTGAGCTAACAACCTAGCGGTTGTGAACCTCATTGTGAATTTGCTGCCAAGACTTTCTTACGTTCTTTATGTTCTACTTTTCATTAGCATTAACCTTTCACTTGATTAATAATACTTCATAATTAAGAACAAACCACATAAGGCCACATAATAATATCATAATAGGCACATAAGGGCAGCCCATAACATGCATAAGATAATCAAATAAAAGCATCAAGTCAACCATGGTCAAACCCTAATTTCTGATCTTCCAAAATCCCAGAAAATTCCTTAAGTCCTAAACAAATGCGGATGAATGAGAACAAATGCGGGTGAACAAAACAAATGCGGGTGAACAACTTGCAAATGCGGGTGAACAAAACTAATACGGGTGAACAACTTGCAAATGCGGGTGAACAAAACTAATGCGGGTGAACTACTTGCAAATACGGGTGAACAAAAGTAATGCGGGTGAACAACTTGCAAATGCGGGTGAACACTTGGTAATTATTCTATCTTAAAGGAATTGCTGATGAACACTGTAGCAAATGCGCATATACAAAAGAAATGCTGATGAACACTTAGGCTGAATTAAGGCAAATGCGGATGAACCATCAGACCTGTAAATGAGACTTATGCTATAACCAGTTCTAAAACCTCATTCTCATACATTCTTAACATGGATCTATCATGCTAAACTCTTAGAACAAGCTTACATCCTCATAAAACACAGAAATCATACACATATACACACGGTTAACATTCATGACGGTTGTAAAACATTTTATATGCATTTTCAGCCCCAAAGAAGTTTAAAAACATAAAACCAGGGTCCAAGAACTCACCTAGTGTAGAAGACAAGTAAAAATCCTCCAAACTTGCTTTTACACACAGGTCCAAACACCTAAACAAGCAAAACAACCAACCAAAGCACAAACAACACTTAGAAATCGGTTTCTAAGGTAGAAAACCTCAAAGAACCGAGCCAAACATCAACAAAAACCCACTAACCTTGAAGATTTCAGTTCTATTTCCTTCTTGGAACCGAGAGAGCCGGTCTGCAGCTTTCTTTCTTCTTCTTTTCGGTCGAACAACAACAACAACAAGATGATATGGGTGACCATGCCCATATAAAGTGCATTTTGACTTTTTGGTACTATTTACACAAAGCACCCCTTAACTTTGTCTTCTTTTTATTTTCTTCAAAATACTTTTCTTTCCTTTTTATTTTGACCGAGGTTTCGGGTGTTACAGATTACCAGGGCTCTTCTTTTAGCATCATACCTCCATCCCATTATTGGATTTTCAGTAGGGTGAGATAGAGTAGGCATAGCCCTTGGTATAACCTCCTCAAACAAGCTTTGAATGAGTGAGTCCACATCAATGTGGACTTGAGAAGGTTTTTGAGTATGGACAACTGCCAGGTTCTGCGATTGTAAGTAAGACTTTCTCCCTCTTTTTGGTAGCATCACCCTCTTGTACAGGGGAGCTAAGAGTTAGGTCCACCAAATCTACAGGTTCTTGTGGGCCTGGTTGATTCCTTTGGATGAGTCTCTCAGCTAACTTGCCTTTGAGATTGATGATCTCAAGTTGCTAGTCATTAACCCTTCTTTGTAAGGTAGTCACATGAGATTCTAGGTAACTAACCTTGGAAACTAAATAGGTGCAAAGTTTGGACAGTTTGTGCACATTTAGTTGTAAACTCCCCTCATCTTCATTAGAAAAATCATAGGGGGATGAGAGAATAGGACCAAGGTCTTCTTCCTTATCACCAGCTCGTGTTTCTTGGCTACTTGATTTCCCCTGCACACTGACAGCTTCAAAGGAAGTGTCAATGGGCTGGGTTGCCATGGTTAAGGTCTTAATGATGTAATCACTTGAAAAAGTGAGAGCCTCCTCCATATGGGCCTCCTGAACAGGTTCAAGAAGTACCACCTCAGTTGTGGGTGGGTGATGTGGACTAGATATGGGTGATTCAGGAGCATTCATCTCTCCTTGAGCAGGGGTGAAGAAGAGAGACTCATGGTATTCACTGAAACCTATATCTTTATCTTCATATAATTCAAGGTTTGGGTTTGGTTGGTTGAGGTCAAGCATTTGGGGATGGTAACTTTCCCCTGTAGGCTGATCACTAGAGTTTTTAGACTTTGAGTGAATGCTTAAGGCTGGTGTTGTGAGCTAATCAGGCTGAGTATGAGGAACCTTAGCACTGATCAAAGAAATGATGGGAATGGTCAGCTCCTCAGGAGAAATGGGAGCTCTAGTGTCCACTTCTTCCTGCATGATTGGTGATTTGGGGGCCTGCTCAACCTGAGTAGACTGAGCAGGGGTTCGTTTGGATTTTCTTTGGTAGGTGATGGTGATTTGTGGCTGTGTGGGTGGTGCAAATGTAGAAGGTGTGAGTTCAATATTGGCTGATACTGCCAAGTTGTCACCTTGAGTAATGACCTCTAACATTTTTGGGACCAGGGCTGTTTCAACCCCCGAGAAGCCAAAAGTGGGCTTTCTTATTGTCTTGAAGATGCTGGGCTTCATGTATCCTATTTTATGAATATTACCTGTTCCCCTTAATTGTAAGCCCAGTTCACAGTTAAAAATATATTGAACATATCTATGGGAACCTATAAAATTCTAAGGAGTCCAAGTTTGCATGTAAGTTTGTATAAACAAATTGTGAGTACCTGAACTTGACCCCTTGTACCATTCCATGGACTATGTAGGAAAGGTACTCAGGAATTTGGTCCTAACGTCCATGTTTGTTAGACAATAATGGATGACCACATGGAGTAGGTACTTCCACTTGGAGGAAACCTTTCCCTTTTTAAAGGTTCTTACGGAGTAGTCTCCTTCATAGCCCATCTGCTGGCATGAGTTGTTGACAGCAGATTTTGGGAATGACAAGTCACCTTTTTCATCATCCAGCCTTAGATGAGACTTAATGGTGGCTGAAGTGATGAATACTCTCCTCCCCTGCATTGTGGTAGACAATGCCTTCCCACCGTCCAAGATGACCTCTTGGCAGGTCCTCCAGAACTCTAAGAGTTGATCTTTGTATAATGGAGGGTCGATTGTTAAGGCGGTGAGGTAGTTGGATAGAGACAAGAAGCAGCAAACATCTGAGAAACCAGGAACTTTCTCAGATGATAACAGAGCAACTTGATTGTGTTGTCAGTGTAACTGCATGAAAAAATCGGGTTGGTTTTGGGGATCAAGGTTGGCCATTTTGAGTAGCTTTGAAGTGAAGAAAGGTAAGAACAAGGTCGGTTTGTTGGTGAATTTAAGGTTTGAATTTCTATAGATGAAGGAAAAATGAAAGAGGGGGAACCATTGTATGAATATTTATATAGTAAGGATTTGATACAAAGTTAATACAAACGGATAAACTTTGAAATCCGGATGTCGGTCCCACCTCTGAAAAAATGCCCAAAAAGGTAGTTTTCTTGGAATTCGAAATCTTTCAAAGGTAATTTGTTTTTGGAAGTTTTGAGAAAACTTCCAAAGCCAATCTGGCTTCGGAAGATATTCCTTAGTTTTTCAAAAATTTAGCTTCGGAAGAAAAATACTTACGGTATTTTTACTTCCTAGATAAATTTTGCTTCGGAAAATATCAAATATCAGGAATTTTATTCAATGAAAGAACAAAACTTTCGAGACTTAATATCTTTTGGAAGAAAATAATCTTTCAATACATATAACTACTTGGTGACGAATATAAGTTTCGGAACATATAAGGATTTCTTCCAAAGGTTAATTTTCAGAAGTAGTTTTTTATTTTGAAGACATAATTTTCTTTCGAATACAACCTGATGTCTTTCGAAGGAAAATGTATCTAAAACTTTCAAAAGTTTAAAGATATCGTTTTAAAAAAAAATTCTCAAGTAAACTGGGCTTATATGGTGATGATATATACAACTTAAGACACACATATTATTAAAAATAATCTAAGTTTAGTTTAAGAAAATCTACTCAAAGTTAATCATGCCAATAGCTGATACAAGATATTTAAATCTCTGTTAATCAAAAGCATTTGTAAATAGATTAGCATATTATTCATTTGTGTTAACTTTGACTAGTTTTATCAATCCTTTTTCAAAATTATCTCTAATCAGATGATACATGATGTTGATGTGCTTTGTCTTTGAGTGCTATATAAGATTCTCTGTAATAGAGATAGCACTATTGTTGTCTATGTGGATGGGAGTCTCCTTGAAGTTGAATGTATAGTTTAGCATATTATTCTGAATTCAACGCACTTGAGCACAGTAGCTTGCAGCAGTAATGTATCTAGCTTCAGCAGTTGATGCAGATACATAATATTGTTTATTACATTGGTATGAGACTATCCTTCCACCAAAAAATTGACATCCCCCAGATGTAGATTTTGCAGTCATATTGCAGCCACCATAGTCATTATTAGTATATGTATATAGATTGAAGTCAGAATTCTTGATACCAAAGGCCCAGTTTGGGAGCACCTTTGAGATATCTAAGAATTCTTTTGATAGAAACCAGGTGTGACATTTTGGGGTTGGGTTGATATATTACATTAATACATGTAGCAAACATGATATTAGGCCAGCTAGATTTGAGGTACATAAGAGACCCAACCATGGCCCTATATAGATGTTCATCAACACACTCCCCATCGAGATCTGGTCCTAGAGAGTGGTTTCTGGCTATGGGTGTCTTAGCAACCTTGCACTCAGCTATATGAAATCTGGTAAGTATGTCTTGCACATACTTTGACTTATTTATGAAGATGCCATTGTCAACCTGCTTCACTTGAATTCCTAGAAAGAAATTGAGTTCCCCCATGGCACTTATTTCAAATCTATTCTTTATCAGCTTCTCAAAGATTTGTAGAGCTTCGGATTAGTTAACCCAAAGATAATGTCATCTACATAAACTTGAACCAGCATCAAGTCATTTCCTGTTCCTTTGATGAAGAGTGTTCCATCAATAGTACCTCTCTTGTATCCATGCTGATAGAGATACTGTGATAGTGTTTCATACCACTTCCTTGGAGCTTGATGCCCATAAAGAGCTTTATCAAGCTTGCAGGCATAGTCAGTATGATCTGGGTCTGCAAAGCCAGGTGGTTGTTTGACATACACCTCCTTATCAATCCCACCATATAAGAAGACACACTTGACATCAAGTTGGTAGACCTTGAAATCCTTGGATGCAGTAAAAGTCAAGAATATCCTAATAGCTTCAAGTCTTACTACATGATCAAAAACATGTATGTAGTCAATCCATTCTTCTTGAGTGTACCCTTGAATAACTAGTCTTGCCTTGTTATTTTTGACAAGTCCTCTATCATCTTTCTATTTCCTAAAAACCCACTTGGTACCTATTGTGGTCTTCCCTTGAGGAAGAGGACATAGGTTCCAAACCTTTTGCCTTTTGAATTGAAGCAGCTCCTCCTGCATTGCTTCAACCCAAGTTCCATCCTTCAGAGCATCATCAATCTTTTTAGGCTCAATCTAGGAAAAGAAACAAGAGTGAAGACAAATATTTTTGTCATGGGTTTGTCCTCTTGTTCTCTAACCCTTTCTGTGATGTGCTCCCATTTCCACTTGGGTATATCCAAGGGTTGGATCTTCCCGTATGGCTTCTGATCCTCCGCCTTCACTTGCAAACAAGTAAGACACTTACTCACATACTTCACTACATCGCGCTTCATTTTCGGCCACCGGTAACCTTTATTCATATCCTGATACATCTTTGTAGCACCGGGATGAATTGAGTATCGAGTCTCGTGAGCCTCACCCAGGATCTTCCCTCGTAGATCTCCATAACAAGGAATCCACATCTGCCAGAAGCGGGTTCTAAGACCGAGAGTGTTCTCACCCAACTCCATGTCTAGGCCCTTCATCCGCTCGAAGTTAATTTGATCCTCCTTCAGAGCTTCATCCTGGAATTCCTTGACCTGCTTCATCAAATTAGAGGTCATGATCATCTGATAAGCCTTTACTCTAATTGGCTCGGGTCTCTCCTTTCGACTAAGGGCATCCGCCACCACATTGGCCTTGCCAAGATGGTAGTGGATCTCACAGTCATAATCCTTGATCAACTCTAACCACCTCCTTTGCCTCATATTGAGATCCTTTTGCTCAAAGAAGTACTTCAAGCTCTTGTGGTCAGTGAAGATAGTGCACTTTGTCCTGTACAAGTAGTGCCTCCAAATCTTCAATGCAAAGACCACCATTGCCAATTCCAAATCATGAGTAGGGTAGTTAGCCACATGGATCTTCAACTGTTGGGATGCATAGGCTATAACCCTCACTCTTGCATCAACACGCACCCCAATCCCGAATAAGAAGCATCCGAATAGACCACCAAGTCTTCGCTCCCTTCGGGTAACGTCAAGATAGGAGCTTGAGTCAATCTCGTCTTTAGCTCTTCGAAAGCATTCTCCTGCTCTAGACCCCATACAAACTTCACATCCTTATAGGTCAACTTAGTCAAGGGTGAAGCTATCTTGGAGAAGTATTGAATGAATCTCCTGTAGTAGCCTGTCAAACCCAAGAAACTACGAATCTTGATGGCGTCCTTGGAGACTTCCATTGCATCACCGCCTCAACTTTCACTAGGCCTACCATGATCCATTCAAGATTAACCACATGACCCAGAAACTGAACTTCGTGTAATCAGAACGCACACTTGGAGAACTTGGCGTACAGCTTCTCCCTTCTAAGCATCTCTAGCACCTCTCGAATGTGACAGACATGCTCTTCTTCGCTCTTCGAATAAATCAAGATGTCATTGATAAACACAATCACTGATTTATCTAGCATAGACCGACACACCCGATGCATCAGATCCATGAAAGCAGCTGGCGTGTTGGTTAAACCCAAAGACATAACGAGAAACCCGTTGTGTCCATAACACGTACGAAAAGCTGTTTTAGGAATATCCTGCTCCTTTAACTTCAATTGGTGAGCAGATCAGAGATCTATACTCAAGAACCAAATGGCACCCTGGAGCTAATCAAACAAGTCATCAATTCTCGGTTACGGATACCAGTTCTTCACTATCAACTTGTTCAGCTCATGGTAGTTAATGCATATCCTCATACTACCATCCTTTTTCTTCACAAATAAGACCGGAGCACCCCACGGAGAGATACTCAATTAAATGAACCCCTTATCTAACAACTCTTATAGCTGAGTCATCAATTCCTTCATCTCAGAGGGAGCTAGACGATACGACACCTTAGCTACTGGTTGGGCACCAGGTATCAGATCAATCTGGAACTCGATCTCGCGGTCAGGAGGCACTCCTGATAGATCTTCCGGGAATACATCAGGGAAGTCACACATGACTGGTACGTTCGACAATTATGGTACTGACACATCCACATCCTTCACATAGGCCAGATAGGCACCACATCCACACCTCATACATTTCTCTGCCATAACCATCGAAATTACTTTCAGGACCGTACCAACTCTATCGCTGTAAATCGTCGCCGAACTCCCATAGGTGAGGTCAATCGAATCATCTTCTTGCGACACACGATGTTTGCCTCATAGGTTGCTAGAGAATCCATCCCTAGGACTACATCAAATCCGCCTAAGGGCATCACGAACAACCTAGCAGAGAACATATGGCCTTCCAACTCTTTGTCACAATCCCCTACCACATTAGAAATCCTGGTAGACTTACCAATGGCAGATTCTACATCAAAGGGCTTATCAATCTTCCTACTCCTAATGGGCAACTTACCATAGAAGGCAGCAGAAATAAAACTCATACTAGCACCGGAATCAAAATGTACAAAGGCACAAGTTTGGTTTACTAGGAACGTACCTGACACAACCTCAGGTCCACCCTAGCCTCCTCCCAGGTCATAGTGAATGCCCTGGCCTTCGTCCTCTGCCCCTCCTTCTCAATCCCCTTCTTTGCCCCGGAGCTCTCAGCCTTTGAATTCTTGCAGTCTCTGCGCATGTGCCCCGTCTCGCGACAGTTGTAACACCTCACCATGCGACAATCTCTTGCCTCCTTAGCAGAGATTTGATCCCCACTTACATTCTCCTACATGCTCCTTACCGCACTTCTTGCATGCCTTCTCCCTCCCTATTATCGCCTTCCGATTATCCACTCTTATCTTCTTACCTCCAGCCACAACACCACCACCATTGTTCCGCTTCGCAATCCCATTCCTGTCGTTGTTCCACCTCTTACTCACATCTACCTCTACCACAACATCTCACTCATCATATAACCTCCCCGCCAGATTGACCACCGACCTAAACATACTTGGCCGAGTGGTGATCATGTGTCTGCGGATATCCGCTGGCAGACCTTGGATGTATCTCTTGATCTTTCGAGACACGGGTGTCACCTGCTCAGGCACCAGCCTCGCCATCTCGTAGAACATAGTCGTATATTGCTGGTGTGTCATGGTTCCTGCCTCCAACTATAGGAATTCTTTCTTGATCTTGTCGAGTTCCCTATGAGGACAAAACTTCTCGATCACCAGCTTCTTCAGTTCACTCCACCTCATTCTTCCAATCGCTCTTCTACCCTCGGCCTGGACATTGTTGTCCCACTAGCATAAGTCCGGATCCATAAATGAATGTGTAGCAAACTTCACTTTCTGGTCCTCCCTGCACTCGTTGATATCTAACACGGCCTCCATTTCCCTCACCCATCGGTGAGCAGCAGCAGCTTTCCCATTCCCATTGAAAGTCGGGGGTTTGCATCTCTGGAATGCCCCATAATTGCACCTCTTTATAGTTTCCTGCATCGTTTCCTACCCCTCATCATCACTGGAAACAACCATCTCAGTCTCAAGTTGCTCCCTTTCCCCTGAACCTCCTTCTTCGCCCCCTTGCCTAGCGGAATTCTTCTTTTCCTCCTCCTTCCTCTCATCTTCCCTTACCGCCCTAATAACCTCAGTCACCACAGATGGTAGAATCGTCTGCATGACTTGATGAACTTCCTCCACTACTGCTCGGGCTCTTCAGGAGCCGTTTTGGCGATTCTAGCCCTGTTCCTCATGACACGCGGCCCAGTACCACGTCCACCATAACCTCTACCTCGATAAGCCCTTGAAGATCTACCACCAGCCATCTCTAAGCTCTATAAGATTCAAACACCAACACTATCATTCATGGTAATAGCTCAAATAATGTAAAGTATAGTAAGTCCCTAATTACAGTGGCCAGTTATGATTAGGCACTTACTTTACTCTTTCTTCCCCATGCATTTCCTATCCAAACTATATCAGTATTCAAATCCACTAAAGGCACATAAACCACATAACACGCGCACATAATTCCTTTTTCCATTAACGAACATAAAACATTTACATAAACCTTTACCAGCAGGCATGTAGCTACTAGCACTGGCATCCCTTCCCTTTCGTCCCATTCTCAGTTTAAGTTTTAGGTTTTCGAAAATAATTTACCCAATTCTCCTAAGCTTTGGCTGTGATACCAACTTGTAAGGCCCCGTTCATGGGACACTTACAAATGGTCAATCATTGCATTTAACACTTAAAACACATCATTTTGCAGCGGAAATATATCTTTTCATTAATAAATTAAATTGTGTCAAATCATCACATCATTTCATTTACATCTCAAAAATTGTATTAATACAATATCATTCTCAAAAATATGGATGCCAGACTCGGATCATCCCCAGTAGCTTATGCATCCATGCCTGTACCTCCTCAGCATCAACAATTACCTGCCAACTGATATGCATACAAAAGTCAGTGATGCGTGTGAGTTCTAGTTTATAATAAAATACATTGTTTTCATATAAACTTATCCTTTACTTTCATACGTGATCATACATCATACATACATCTTGATAATAATTATTTATTATCTTTCATCATCATTCATCATTATTCATTTTCATACTCTCATTCATTAACATCATTCATCTTTATATAGATCCTACCATATGCTAAACCCCCACGTCATGCAAAAGCTGGTACTGTGCTGAGGTTTATACATAAACCCCCACGTCATGCCGAAGCTGACATAGTACCGGGGTAAGCGGCAAGGATCCCATCACATCTTGGTCAATCTCAAGGATTGGACCCCTGTGTGCATCATCAAGGGTTAGCTAAACCACACACAGTTGAGCAAACAACTACCTCATTGAGTTGTGAACCTCCATCATTTTGCTTGCAAGACTTTCATTCATTCATTACGTTCAACTTTTTATTATCGTTATCTTTCACTTTCATTACATAATACTTTACATACATATACATATCATGCCACTTAATGTCACATCATAATACATAAATGAAATAATATTATTCATAACAACAGTCCACAATTAGATAAAACATTAGAAACATTTAAACAAGCATAAACTTCCATTAAAACATAAGTACTTAGCACTTGAATTCTATTCCTAAAATTTCAGAATAAACCTAAGTGTTTACAGCGCATGAAATAGGTATACAGCGGATGACATAAATGTTAATTGTCCACAAAGGACAACCAAAGTTCACAGCGGATGAACTAAACACCCAAGTGTCCACATCGGACAACCAAAGTCCACAGCGGTTGACCAAAATCCACAGCGGACGAACTGAACATTAAGTGTGTTCACGGCGGATGACTAAAGTCCATAGCGGATGAACTAAACATTACAAGTGCCTACAGTGGACAACATAATCCACAACAGACACTCTAAAGTATTTAAAGGATCCATAGCGGATGACTAATGTCCACAGTCGACATGCATGCATACTTAAGTGTCTACAGTAGACATGCATGCATACTTAAGTGTCTATGGCGGACACTCTAACAATGTTCAGGTGTCCACAACGGACAACATGTTCAACACTTACGATCAAACTTATGCAGTTTCTAGTTCCATACATCATCTTAAGCGTATACTTAACATAGATCTATCAGGTTCATACACTAGAACATAACAAACAACCATTTAACATCATAAAATCTTTTAAAACATACATCTTTCAAAAACAACCATATTTTTCATGGAAAAACATAGTTTGGTTTATGAAACATTAGTTTACTATACATATCAGCCCCAACAAATAGAAAACATGTAAAAGAGGGGATCTAGAACTCACCTTAAACAGCTTTCAAGCCAACACAACAAACCCGAGAGCAAACCTGGAGTTCTAACACCTAAACACATGAAAACAAGCAACTAAACACATGGAAACACATAGAAATCGATCCTTGAACCTGACTGAAATTGAGAAGGAAACACCTTAAAATCTTACCTTTGAAGATTTCTTTTACTTCCTCTCTCTAGAACCGGATGGGAGCTTCTTTCTCTCTCTCTAGCCGAATGTTGTATGCATGAGGAAGAGGGTATGTTCGGCCATTTCTCCTTTTTGAACCCATTATGGGCCGGTTTGGCCCTTGCACATTTTTAACCCTTGCTTTTTGAAATAATAACTCGTTTGCTCCCTTTACTTTTCTTTTCTTTTATTTTTCTAAAATTTCCGGGTGTTACACTTTCTTAATATCTCAATGATGTTTGTGGTGGGATGGAACTTGTGGATTCTCAGTTGAGAAATCATAACAAGTTGGTTGGTGAGATCTAAATTGGTGAAATTTAGATCTAGTGATTGAGTATCACCCACCACATCAGCATATTTATCAAGAGAAACTTGATCCAATAAGTGTGTGACATCATTGATGTTGTCTTCCATGGAGTGGTTATCAATATCAAATAATTCTTGATCACTATCACCATCTTCTCCTATATTAGAAACTCCTTCATTTGAGTTCTATGCCTCTGTGCTGGAATTTGTAGGCACCTCAGATGTGTCAGTTGAAAAGTTTGTCATAGTAGTGCTGATAGGATTTCCAACTGTAGAGTTTGTTACCACTGGAGCTGAAGTAGTTTTCTGACTTGGTCTTCTCAGCTTAAATCCTGGATCAGGATCTCCTATTGATAAGCTACTTGTAGATCCTTAAACATCTTCACAAGATTTGTTAGAACAGTTGGTAACTAAATCAAGATCAAACAACCAATTAGGACCATAACCTTTCACACTGGGAGTGTACCCATTGAAGGTCATATTGGCTGACTCCTTAACTACTCTAGTTCTGAGATTGTATACTCTATAATCCTTAGCTTGGGAAGAGTATTCAAAAAAGTGACCATCATCTGATTTCTCAGCAAATTTGGCTATTTGATCCTTGGTATTCAAGATGGTGCAAGGACATCCAAATAATCTGATAAAACCAATGAAAGGTCTTCTTTTGTGTCACAGTTCATAAGGAGTCTTACCATAGGTCTTGACTACTAAGCCTCTATTCTGCACATAGCAGGCAGTGTTAACTGCCTCTGCCCAGAAGGTGATGGGCAGTTTAGAGTCAGATAACATGGTTCTTGCAACTTTAATAATGTCATGTTTCTCCTCTCAGCAATACCGTTTTGCTGATGGGTCCTGAGAGCACTATATTGTCTTGTAATACCCTTTTCATCACAAAATGAATCAAGGATGTGGTTTTTGAGTTTAGTTCCTTGATCACATATTATGATCTCGACTTTCTGATGACATTGCTTCTCAAATTTCAGAATGAAGCTCTTTAAAATTTCAGGAGTCTCATCCTTAGTTCTAAGGAAGAAGACCCAAGTATATCTTGTAAATTATCTGTGATCACCAAACAATAAAAGGTTCTTCCTAGACTCATTACACTAGTGTGGCCAAAGAGATCCATATGTAATAAGTGTAGGGGCGTAGTGATTGGTTTCATTTCCTATGGCTTGTGAGACACCTTGTGTTACTTCCCTTTTAGACATGCAACACAGTGGTCATCACTTGTAAACTCTTTCTTTGGCATTCCAGCTACCAAATAATCCTTAATTAATTTATTCATATTCTTAAAGTTTACATGGCATATTCTTTATGCCAGAGGAAAGACTCATCCCTATTGGCTTTAGATAGAAAGCAAGAAACTTCTCCTAAAGGGGATGTATTCTACAGATCCATCTTGTACATGTTCCCTTTCCTAGGTGCTCTGAGCAGAATAGCTCTTAAGGAATGACCACCCCAGGCTTGAGAACAATGCACTCATGCTTAGTAAAGAACATGTTGTGTCTCTGATCACAAAATTAGGATACACTCAGAAGATTATACCCAAGACCCTTGACAAAGTTTGGCTTTTCAATGCTGAGCTAAGCATTTATGACCCTGCCCCTTCCTGTAATGTAACCACCTAATTCTCCTCCAAAAGAAACTGGCCCTCCATCAATTTTCTCAAAGTTTTGAATCAAAGAACCATTACCTGTCATGTGCCCGAAACTGCCACTATTAATGATCCATAAGTTCCCTTTAGTCTTAAGCTGTTCCTACACATAAATAGATGGTTAGTTACACTTGAAAATCCAAGCCTCATTTGTCTTGGGTTTGTTAGAGTAAACAGAAGATAGTGCAATAGTAATTGATCCTATATGCAAGTTCTAAGGATTATTGGTTGTTGTTGATGAAGAACTTTCAGTCACATGGCCGTCCTTCATCTTCCACAACATCTTTGGAAGACTAGACTTGGCCTTCAATACTTTGGAAGTTTTGATAACTTTGGAAGTTTTGGAGACTGGACCTTCAGAAGCTTTTGCATCCACCGCAGCAGACTTCAGTACTTTGTAAGCATTCGTTTCTTTCGAGATCAAATTTTCTTCCGAAGGTAAGTTTTCACTTATCTTCTTCTTTACTTTGGGGCTTCCAAAAGGAAGAGATTTTCCTTCCAAAGCTATCTTTTTCTTCTTCTCAGAAGTTTTCTTCTTGGTCATGTGGACAGTACTTTTCGGATTATAGATGCAATCCTTAGCCAAGTGAGAAGTACTACCACACATGATGCATTCAGTTGGCATGCTTCTGAGAGTCTTCTTTTGAGTGGGAGGCTGAGCTTGATCACTTTTCACTTCCTTTTTCATCTTTTCTAATGATGCAATAGGCTTCTTGGGATGAGGCTTGCTCTTGGAACTAGATGGTTCAGGCTGTGTAGTAGTGGTGCATAGTTTATCAGCCTTCTTCTCTTGACCATGATGATTTGGACATGAACTAGAACTCCTGGTGATAGAGTCCATAGTTGATTCTTCAGTCTTTACCACTTCAAATCCAGCAAAAATGAAAACTTGCTTTTACTTGGATTTAAAGGTGGCCTTGATCTCTTGGCTTTCTTTGACTTTCTTTGGCTGCTCTAATCAAGTTCTTCCTTGCGGATTTGGTCATCCTTGATTCTTTCTTCTCTCCAGGAGAATAGTGTCCCTCCTTAGGATAACCCTAGTCACTCACCTCAGGTTCATCCTTCACTATCTCCTCTTCATCTTCATCCTTCTTTTGGACAACATCAATAGAAGGCAGCTCATCTTGACAAGTTCTACACCTTAGAGATATAACAGATAGAAGTGTGTATGGAGGAGCTATCTCACTTGATCCTAGTCCCTGTCTATTTTGGTAACAAACTTTTGCATGCAAGGGTGAGGATATTATGTTCTTGAAGGTTTCCTCTTCAAAAACATGTTTTTCTGCCTTCACTTTGCTAATCACAAGTTCAACCTGGCATTCAGTTAACTTGATAATGAGATCTTATATTTGAGTCCTGTAGTTTATGTGCTCATGCTTAATAGTTGAAATGGTTTTTTCTAAATCTTCTATTTTAAGTTTATAGTCATTTTCAGCTCTTTTAAAGTCAGCTTTTAAAATATTTAAGAACTGAAGGTTAGATCTCACTTCCAAGTTGTAGGACCTGTACATGTTAACTTTAGCAATGCATTTAGGAATACAAAAATGTTCTAATACCTTGGCTTCTTCATGATCAGCCATTAGTGCTTGGTTTGGAGAAGCATCTTCTACCTGAAAGTTCTAGTCGAAGCCTCCTTCTTCAACAGCAATGGCAGCATGTTGTTTTGACTGGCTTGGCTTCTCAGTTCATGGAGCTGCATTAGTGTAGTTTGATATGGATTGTGCTTGGCCACCATTTGTCCTTGATGCCTTGCACTCTCTAGCAAAGTGTCCCATTTGGTTACAGTTGGAACACTTCATTTTGATTTTGTCCAGTCCAAACTTTCCACTAGCCACATTGCTGGGAAACTTTCTTCTTGTTCTTCTTGACTAGTGTCTATGACATGTCATAGCTCACATCCTAATATATAACAAAAAGGATAAAAGTACATAGTTTGAAAGTTACAGACAAAAGACCTTAATCTACAGTTGATAAAAGCATGGACTTTTCATAAACTCATATAAGTTGGTGAGTCTTTAGGGGAGTTAGCTGAAAGTGGTTCAGCTTTTGTCAAAAGGTGATGCAGAGAAAGCATGTCTTCTCTGTCTTTGGAAGAAATCAGTCTTTGGCTTCGGAAGACTTTGTCCTTGAAGCTTCAAAAGACTTCATCTTTGGCTTCAAAAGATATGGTCTTTTGGCTTTGGAAGATTTGATACTTAGAATAATTCACTTAGTTATATCAAATCTTCTGAAGTAATTTCCTTGTACTTCACGTGTCCATGCTAAGAGCTCTTTGGTTGATCTTTGGTTGCATCAGCCTTTAAGTGTATTCCTTGCACTATGTTTTGCCAACTTGATCATCAAAGTGAGGCTATGAAATTAGGACCCGTGCTATGATGTTACAACTTGATTCCATTCTTGGGATGAGACTTCAATGGACTATCATCATATCTAGATGGATATACTAGATACATTAATTGATAGACATGATCATATTTACAGTCCTTCTCATATTGCGGATCCAATTATATTTACCCGATGTACTCACATTATAGGCATAATTTTATCTAATGGATGTTCTTATTCACCATATATGATTACACTTATCGAATGCTCCTATACGTTAAACATTATTAATTCAATGTACTTTCTTATATATGGGACAACATACGTTCTTATACATGTAGCAAGATTATATACATCAAATGTTCTCATATACAGGGTATGACTATATTATACAATAGGAGTTAAAAAGTTTTCTACACATGGTCGTTAATCAAACCACCTTCTGATCCATGGGAAATGTTTAACATCTTTCCATCTCATTTACCTAAAATATTATAAACTTTGGATTACAATCGAGATAATTTTCAATCAAACCTCACCTCCCTTTAAATAAAGATGATTTAAAAAGTAACTTACTCACATGCTTATACCGTATAAGTTACACTTTGCACAAGTAAATTTACTCCGAATAAGGTACAGTATATACATACATGTGCTAGTTTTTTTACGCATGTAAATTTACATATATAAGTAAAAGAACATAAAATTATATATGTGTAATAATATTATTCGTACGATAAAAATAACGATTTAACTTGATATTGACTAGTTATCGTAAGTTTGGATAAAGTTTTTGCAATTTCTATGAATGCATATGCTCTATTTATGTACTTGGCTTTTTGCTTACCCACGTTTTTTATGTGACAGGTAACCAAGGACACAGCTGAGTCATATATCTTATTAATGTGGTTAATGCAAATCGTTTTAGATATATATTTAGCAGCAGGAATAGAGAAGATGATAATTTTGTTTATGATTTTGTTTTATTTATAGAGCTTATGACATTGGAACGTATTTGATTAAATTGGTATTTAAAGTTCTTATAGTTAATTTCCTATATAATTTAGCCGATGTATGTTTGTTTCAAGATAGAAAATATACTTTATACATGAACTTTGTTAGTCATTATATATTCGCTACACCAATATTTATTGTTTATTACACCAATGTAAGTGTTTCTTACACTGATGTAATAACTGACGTCGAAAAAAAAATGTTGTCGAGACTATAACGGAATTAAAGAGAAAAAGTCGATTAGTTTAATGATGTAGATATAATAAAAAAGTAATATTATAGAAAAAAGTTATAAGGTCTTTAAAAAGATTGGAGGAATCTTTTTATAAAAATAAGAAATGAAATTTGGGGTTTGGGGAAAGGTGACACTTGTCATCTTTTGATATCATATTTTTTTTGGTGTCTAAAGACCATAATACCCTTTAATTATTAAAAAAGAACATGGGCACATGGAATAATCTTATTCATTCATAATTGTTTCACCATCGGATGAATGTTAATAAGTTAACACATATAGGGTGGGTTAACAATGGTACCTCTTATATATATATATATATATAGGGTAAGGTTCAATTGTAACCCACTCTTCGCGACCTAACTTGCATTAACCCGTTAAGATAAATCAAAATCCTTATTTTTTTCTTCAAATAATATCATTACGCATATAAAACGTGTAAGGTTATATTAGAAGGTTGATGCAACCAAAGAAGCCAAAAAAACCAAGGTGCTTCCTGCATGCATGCACTGATATACAAGGTAGAAGTTGCTTCGGAAGTTTTACACTCATCACAAAAATTATTCTAAGTGTAAAGTCTTCTAAAGCCAAAGTCCAAATCTTCCGAAGCCAAAGATGAAGTCTTCCGAAGCTTCAAAGACAAAGTCTTCCAAAGGCAAATGAAGTGAAGACTAATTTCTTCCAAAGATAGAGAGGACATGCTTTCTCTGATCTACTTTTTCATAAAGCTGACTTACTTTTCACTGTAACTCTGAAGACTCACCAACTTATACTAGTTGGTGAAAAAGGTCCATGCTTTTGTAAACTGTAGATTATGGTCTTGGGTTTGTAATTTCCTACTTTGTACCTGTTATCCTTTTTATAATATAATAGGATGTGAGCTAGGGCGTGTCATAGTCACTAGTCAAAAGGTAATCTACCTTTTGACACTACATTGATCTTGTTGTCTAGATTAGTGTTTCCAGCTGGCTTTCATAGTATGGACGGCTGTAGGATGTAGTATAAAGTATCTGTAACAGCCCAGCGTAACCGCACCATGATATTGTCCGCTTTGGCCGGGACGAACCACCATCGCCTCATGGTTTTGTCTTCACCTAGACCGGGACGTACCACCATCGCCCAGGCAAAACGCGTCACAGTGGGGAAGGTCTCAAGCCCCTTATAAAGAAGCCTTCGTTCACATTCCCAACCAATGTGGGATGTTACAATCCACCCCCCTTAGGGAGCCCAGCGTCCTCGCTGGCACACCAGCCCGGCCCTGGCTCTGATACCATCTGTAACAGCCCAGCGTAACTGCACCATGATATTGTCCGCTTTGGCCGGGATGAACCACCATCGCCTCACGGTTTTGTCTTCACCTGGACCGGGACGTACCACCATCGCCCAGGCAAAATGCGTCACAGTGGGGAAGGTCTCAAGCCCCTTATAAAGAAGCTTTCGTTTACCTTCCCAACCAATATGGGATGTTACAGTATCTCAGGTCCTTGTATTTCTTTTTATGCTTTGTAACACTAGTAATAGAACTTGAGAGCAATATTACTCTGTTCTTGTTCTTAGTTCTGTCTCATTGTTTACTTGTGTTCTTAGTATCATTTACACAAACCTGGTTCCCCATTTGATCTGTTAACTGTTCTAACACTCTCCTCATTGTGAGACTGATTGTATTGACCATCCCTTAACTGGTCCTGCAATTGGTATCAGAGCATTCTAGACTCTTGATTGTAAGATCTCACCATCTTAAATCTCTTCAATTTCACAAAACACTTAACATCTCAAATGGCAGCTATCACAAAGCCTGATATGAAAACTGGTACTAAGACAAAGTCTCCACTGATCACTCCTGATGGTTTTGATACTTGGTGCCAAAGAATGGAAGGCTTCATCAAGTCCAAGACTCCAGGATGTAGGGATCTGTTGTATATGGACCTCATGTACCATCCACCTCTTCAACTGCTGCTGGTGGTGGTATGATACCAAAGGAAGTGGCTTATTATTCTGATGAAGACTGGAAGAAGATAGACATAGATTAGAAGGCCATGACCGCCCTCCAAACTGCTCTTCCAAACTCTATCTACAGAGGCTTCAAGAAGTGCAAGACTGCCAAGCAACTATGGGATGCACTGAAGCTGATGTATGAGGGGTCAAATGAAGCAAAAGAGAACAAGAAGGACCTCTTGAAGCAGTAGTTTGAGAACTTCACCTTCAAGACAGGTGAAACCATGACTCAACAATAGTTTAGGTATGTTAAGATTGTGGATACTCTAATGGATGTTGGAGTAACTCTTGAGAACAAGGACATTGTGAGGAAGGTCATGTCCTCTCTTTCTAGACAATGGACACACTATTGTATGGTCATTAAGAGGACTGAGAACCTGAAGACCCTTACTCTCACTGAGTTGTATGGTATCCTCAGTAGCTACCAGATGGAGATGAACATGCAAAATCCATTTAGTTACTCCAAGAATCAGCAGATTTCAACCCTTCATGTGGTTGAAAGGGATTGCAGAGAACCATAACATCATCTCATCTGCTATCCTGAGAACTCATAAAATGGTCCTTTCATCACCTTCCCAGAGACACCAAGAGAGAGCTACATCCAAGGAAGCCCATTCCAAGAGACAAGCTCATCACAAGGCTTTGTGTCTACTAATGAAAGCACATGCAACTTTCTCTTTACCCTTGAAGACCAAGACTGTATCCATCCAGATGATCTGGAGTACATGGAAATAGTCCAGCAAATGGCTCTTCTCACTCACAGAGCCAAGAAGTTTTACAAGAGGATTGGGAGGAAGTTTCCTAACAATGTAACCAGTGGAAAGTTTGGGCTGGACAAAAGCAAAGTGAAGTGTTACAATTTTAACCAAATGGGACACTTTGCTAGAGAGTGCAAGGCACCAAAGACAAATGGTGGCCAAGCACAAACCAGACCAAACTACACTGATGGAGCTCCCCAAAATGAGAAGCCCAAGTAGCAACCTGCAGTTGCTGTTGAAGAAGGAGGCTTTGACTGGAGCTTTTAGGTTGAGGATGCATCTCCAAACCAAGCACTGATGGCAGATCATGAAGAAACCAAGGTATTGGAACATCTTTATACACCTGAATATATTGCTAAAGTTAACAATTATAGGTCCTATAACTTAGAGATGAGATCTAATCTTGAGTCCTTAAACATTTTAAAGCTAATTTCAAAAGAGCTGAAAATGATTACAAACTTAAAATTGAAGATTTAAAGAAAACCATTTCAACTCTTAAGCATGAACATACCAACTACAGGACTCAGATAAAAGATCTTATCACTAAGTTAACTGAATGCCAGGCTGAGCTTGTGATCAGCAAAACCAAGGTAGAAAAATGTGTTCTTGAAGAAGAGACCTTCAAGAACATGACATCCTCATCCTTGCATGTAAAAGTTTGTTATCAAAATAAGCAGAGACTAGGATCTACTGAGATAGCTCCTCTATACACTCTATTGTCTGTAAGTTCTCCAAGGTATGGAACTTGTGAAGATGAGCTTCCCCTCATAGACCCCATAGATGAAGAGGATGAAGAGGAGATAGTGAAGGATGATTCTAAGAAGAGCGAAGAAGATCATCCTAAGAAGGGTCACTATTCTCCTGAGGAGAGAAAAGAATCTGGGATGACCAAGTCTAAGAGGAAGAACATGATCAGGAGAGCAAAGATAAAATCAAAGAAGGCTCAAGAGATCAAAGCCACTTTCAACTCTAAGCAGAAACAAGTGTTTATCTCTGCAGGACTTGAAGTGGTGAAGGCTGAACACTCAACTATGAACTCTAATACCAGGAGTTCTAGTTCATGTCCAAATCATTCCAACAAAGAAAAGAAGGCTGATCAGCTATGAACCACTGCTACACAGCCTAAACCATCCAGTTCCAAGAGCAAGCCTTACCGTAAGAAGACTGCTGCATCATCTATGAAGATGAAGATGGAGGTGGAAAGTGATCAAGTTTAGTCTTTCTCTCAAAAGAAGACTCTTAGAAGGAAGAAAATGGATTTCATCATGTGTGGTAGTACTTCTCATCTTGCTAAGGATTGCATCTACAATCCTAAAAGTACTATTCACATGATCAAAGAGAAAACTTATGGGAAGAAGAAAGAAAAACTAGCTTCAGAAGGAAAATCTTTTCCCTTCGGAATCTCCAAGGTGAAAAAGAAGACAAGTGAAAACTTGCCTTCGGAAGAAATTTGGTCTCGGAAGAAAGGAATGCTTCTGAAGTACTGAAGTCTGCTATAGTGAAAGCAAGATCTTCCGAAGGTGAAGTCTCCAAAACTTCCAAAGTTGTTAAAACTTTCGAGGTGTTGAAGGTCAAGTCCAATCTTTCAAAGATGGTGTAGAAGATGAAGAAAGACCAAGTGACTGAAAGTTCTTTTTCAACAACAGTTAATGATCCTTAAAGCTTGAACATAGGATCAGTTATTGTTACATTGTCTTCAAATCACTTTGATAAGCCCAAGACCAATGAGG
Organism: Flaveria sonorensis; assembly: GCA_025506505.1. Lineage (NCBI taxonomy): Eukaryota > Viridiplantae > Streptophyta > Magnoliopsida > Asterales > Asteraceae > Flaveria > Flaveria sonorensis. Next base: position 23,890,398 of record CM046439.1, on the reverse strand, counting down.
CTTGGGTTTCTAAATATAACTAACCACTTATTTATTATGTAGGAATAGCTAAAGACTAAGAGAAATGTATGGAACATTGATAGTGGTTGTTCTAGGCACATGACTGGCAATGGTTCTCTACTTCAAAATTTTGAGAAAATTGATGGAGGGCCAGTTGCTTTTGGTGGAGATGCTGGAGGTTACATTACAGGAAGGGGCATGGTCACAAATGGTAAGCTCAGCATTGAAAAGATAAATGTTGTCAAAGAGCTTGGGTACAATCTACTGAGTGTATCCTAATTTTGTTATCAGACACACACACATGCTCTTTACAAAGCATGAGTGCATTGTTCTCATGCCTGGGGTGGTCATTCCTCAAGAGCATATCCTACTCAAAGCCCCCAAGAAAAGGAACATGTACAAGATAGACTTGCAGGAAACATCTCCCTTAGGAGAAGTTTCTTGCTTTCTATCTAAAGCAAATAGTGACGAGTCTTACCTGTGGCATAAAAGAATGTGCCATATAAACTTTAGAAACATAAATAAATTAATTAAGAATGATTTGGTAACTGGAATGCCAAATAAAGAGTTTACAAGTGATGACCACTGTGTTGCATGCCTGAAAGGGAAGCAACACAAAGTGTCTCACAATCCAAAGGAGAGGAACTCTATCACTACTCCCCTACACTTATTTCATATGGATCTCTTTGGCCCCACCAGTGTAATGAGTTTAGGAAGGACCTCATATTGTTTGGTGATCATAGATGACTTCACAAGATTCACTTGGGTCTTTTTCCTTAGAACTAAGGATGAGACTCCTGATATCCTGAAGAACTTCATTCTAAAAATTGAGAATCAATGTGATCACAAGGTCAAGACCATAAGATGTGATCAAGGAGTAGAATTTAAGAACCAAATCCCTGATTCATTTTATGATGAAAAGGTTTTACAAGACAATATAGTGCTCCCAGGACTCCTTAGCAAAATGGTGTTGTTGAGTGGAGAAACATGACACTTATTGAGGCTGCAAGAACCATGTTGTTTGACTTTAAACTACCCAACACCTTCTGGGCAGAGGCAGTCAACACAGCCTGCTATGTGCAGAATAGAGTTTTAGTGGTTAAGACTCATGGTAAGACTCCTTATGAGCTGTGGCACAAAAGGAGACCATTTACTGGTTTCCTTAGGTCATTTGGATGTCCTTACACCATCTTGAATACCAAAGATCAATTAGCCAAAATTGATAAGAAATCAGATGATGGACACTTTATTGGATACTCTTCCCAAGCTAAGGCTTATAGAGTACACAATCTCAGAACTAGAGTAGTTGAGGAGTCAGCCAATGTGACATTCAATGAGCACACTCCTAGTGTGAAAGGTTCTGGTCCTGATTGGCTATTTGATCTTGATTTAGATACCAACTGTTTTAACAAATCTTGTGAGAATGTTTCAGGATCTACAGGTAACTTATCAACAGGAGATCCTAACCCAAGATTTGAGCTGAGAAGACCAAGCAAGAATACTACTTCAGCTCTAGTGGTAACTAAACCTACAAGTGAAGATCCTATCAGGACAAAGATGACAAATTAAGCTGATACATCTGAGATGTCTACAAATTCTAGCTCAGAGGTTCAAAACTTAGGTGAAGGAGCTTCAAATGTAGGAGGAAATGGAAGTGGTGACAGTGATCAAGAATTTCTTGATACTTATAACCACTCCATAGAAGACAACATAAATGATGTCACACACTCATTGGATCTAGCCTCTCTTGATAAGTGTGATGATGTGGTGGGTGATACTCCATTGCCAGATCTGAATTTCTTGAATTTAGATCTTTCCAATCAACTTGCTGTGATCCCTCAACTCATGATCCACAAGTCACACCCCACCACAAACATCATTGGAAATGTTGATACATGGGTGAGAATAAGAGGACAAACCAATGACAAAAATGTTTGTCTATACTCTTGCTTCTTATTCTAGATAGAGCCAAGGAAAGTTGATAAGGCTTTGAAAGATGGAAGTTAGGTTGAAGCAATGCAAGAAGAGCTACTTCAATTCAAAAGACAAAAGGTTTGGAACCTATGTTCTCTTCCTCAAGGGAAGACTACCATAGGAACCAAGTGGGGTTTTAGAAACAAGAAGGATGATAAAGGACTTGTCATCAAGAACAAGGCCAAATTAGTTGATCAAGGATACACACAAGAAGAGAGAATTAACTACACAGATGTTTTTGCTCCTGAGGCAAGACTTGAAGCTGTAAGAATATTCCTGGCTTTTGCTGCATCCAAGGATTTCAAGGTCTACCAACTTGATGTCAAGTGTGCTTTCTTATATGGGGTGATTGATGAAGATGTGTATGTCAAACAACCACCTAGCTTGGCTTACTCAAATCATCCGGATTATGTTTGCAAGCTTGATAAAGCTCTCTATGGCTGCACCAAGCTCCAAGAAAATGGTATAAGACACTATCTTAGTATCTTTGTTAATATGGCTACAAGAGGGGTACTATAGATGGAACTCTTTTTATCAAAGGAACAGGGAATGACTTTATGATGGTTCAAGTATATGTAGATGACATTATCTTAGGGTCAATTAATCTAAAGCTCTATAAAGACTTTGAGAGGCTAATGAAGAATAGATTTGAAATGAGTGCCATGGGGGAACTCAATTTCTTTCTAGGAATTCAAGTGAAGCAAGTTGAGAATGGCATCTTCATAACTCAGTCAAAGTATGTACAAGACATACTTACAAGATTCTACATGACTGATTGTAAGGTTGCTAAGACACCCATAGCCATAAACCATTTTCTTGGACCTGATCTTAAGGGGGAGTGTGTGGATGAACATCTCTACAGGGCTATGATTAGGTCTCTTATGTATCTCACAGCCAGCAGGCCTAATATCATGTTTGCCACATGCATCTGTTCCAGATATCAAGCCAACCCCAAGATGTCTCACCTGGTTGCTATCAAGAGGATTCTTAGATATCTCAAAGGTGCTCCCAAGCTTGGCCTTTGGTATCCAAAGAATTCTGAATTCAATCTGTATGCCTATACAGATAGTGACTATGGTGGTTGCAACAATTTCAATTCTTTGGTGGAAGGATTGTCTTATGGTAATGTAAGAAACAATCCTATGTGTCTGCATCAACTGCTGAAGCTGAATACATTACTGCTACAAGCTACTGTGCTCAAGTGCTTTGGGTTCAGAATCAGATGCTGGACTATGGATTCAACTTCAAAGAGACTCCCATCCACATAGACAACAACAATGCTATCTCTATTACAGAGAATCCTGTGTAGCACTCAAGAACAAAACATATCAACATCAGGTATCATTTGATTAGAGATAATTTTGAAAAGGGATTAATTAAACTAGTCAAAGTTAACACAAATGAATAATATGCTGATCTGTTCACTAAAGCTTTTGATGAATAGAGATTCAAATATCATGTATCAGTTAATGGGATAATTAACTTTGAGTAGATTTTCATAAACTTAAATCAACTTTATTTGTAAAACCTGTGTGTCCTATGTTGTCTATTTTATCATCTTCATAAGCCCAGTTTAATTTGGAAGAAAATCTTTAAAATGATATTCCTTAGAATTTTGAAATTTTTTCCAAAACATATTTTCTTTAGGAAGATTTCAAGTTGTCTTTGGAAGAACATTATGGCTTCAAGTCAAATAACTACTTATAAGAAATTTACCTTTGAAATAAATTCTGAGATATCTTTCGAAGCTTAAAAATGCTTCTAAGTACTTACATGTATTTGAAGGACAATTTTCTTTCGAAGGCAATTAAGTCTCGGAAGATTTATTCTCTTTAGAATAAAACTCCCAAGTCTTAATCTCTTCCGAAACCAAACATGTCTAGGAAGAAAAATTCTTTGAGTATTTTTCTTCCGAAGCAAAATTTTCACAAATCTTAAGAATATCTTCCGAAGCCAAATTGGCTTCGAAAGCTTTTTCTTAAAAACTTCTGAAGCAAAATTACCTTCGGAAGAGTTTCAACTTTCAAGAAAACTACTTTTTTGGGCATTTTTTCAGAGGTGGGACCGACATTCGTATTTCAAAGTTTATTCTTTTGCTTTAACATTGTCTCAAATCCGTTTCATATATATTCTCTCAATGGTATCCCCCTCTTTTCACTATCCTCTTCATCTGTATTTTTCTCTAACCTAATTTCACCTACAAACCGCCTTTGTTCTTATCTTCCTTCTCTATAAAGCTACCTCAAATGGCCAACCCTGACCGTAGAAACCAACCCAATTTCTCCATGCATCTTCACAAATAACATAATCAAGTTGCCCTGTTAGACTCTAAGAAATATCCTGGTTTCTCAGAGGTTTTCCGTTACCTTTCTTTGTCGATCTACTTCACATCCCTCACCATTGATCCTCCTCTTTATGAGGATCAGTTGTTGGAATTCTGGAGGACTTTCCAAGTGGTCACCATGGATGGGGAGAAGGCACTGCCTACCACAGTGCAAGGGAGGACAATCTTCATCACTTCAGCCTCCATAAACACTCATCTTTAGCTAGATGATGTAGACGGTGATTTGTCCTTTCCAAAATCTGCTGTTAACCACTCTTTTGAGCAGATAGGCTATGAAGGTGACTTCTCAGTCAAGACCTTCAGAAAGGGCAAGGTCTCCTCTCAGTGGAAGTACCTCCTCCATGTGGTTATCCACAGCTTATCCAACAAGCATGGAGGTTGGGACCAGATTCCAGAAGACCTTTCCTTTATAGTCCATGGGATGGTTCCAAGGGTCAAGTTTAGGTATTCACAATTTGTTTATACCAATTTACTTGCAAACTTAGACTCCTTAGAGTATTACATGTTTCCTAGATATGTCCAGCATATTCTCAACTGTGAACTAGGCTCATAGTTGAGGGGAACAGGTAATATTCTAAAATTGGGACAGATGAAGCTTGGCATCTTCAAGACCATGAGGAAGCCAACTATTGGCTTCTTAGGGGTAGAAACAGTCCTTGTCCTAAAAATGTTAGAGCTCATTGCTCAAGGTGACAACCTAGCAGCACCAGCTAGTGTTGAACCCACACCTTTTACTACTCAACCACCAATAGAGCCAATAAATAACCATGATAGGATCAAAATGGATAGATCTGTGATGATATTGTGATGCAATTGAATCAAAACAAACATGAGTAATCAAATCAATGCAAACATATTAGAAAAATTTATAGTTTTTCATTGATAGAAAGCATAGAAATACAAGTTTAGAGAACAGTTACAATTCGTTCAACTGATTCTAAGGTACACTAGTCTAGTCTTTGTGATTTTTTTTACACAATACATAATCTATGCTATTTATACTATCAAAGAAAATAAAAAGGAACATATATTTACAAATAAGTCCCTAAACTATGATAAAACTATTAATAAAGACAATAAAGACTAAATGTTAATCTTCGAGAGGCTTCTACAATACTCCCCCTAAGATTGACATTGTCTTCAGTCTTCAAAATCTTCAATCTTTGGTCTTCATTCTTCATACATCAAATAAATCTTCTGGTTCTTCTTTTACTTTGAATATAGGCTTCTCCTTGTACAGCTCTTGTTATCTCAATGCTTTTGTAATTGCCGACTTAAATTTTTCTGCTAAAATAGCTGGCTCAGGCTTTGATTCATTTGTCTTTATCTCCATCTTTTCCATTCTTTCCAATGTCTCCTTGGACCAACTTGCAATGTCAATGTTAGCATAAAATTCCAGAGGTTTAGAGAACTCTTGCGAGTGAATTTCTAACACTCTTTTGCTCGAAATCCTCATAAAGTCAATCGACTTAATATCCTTCTTCACTATATTTTCATATGCTAAGGCTTTGCGTAATGCAATCCTTTCCATTGCAGCATTCATGACTTTAATGGTTGTCATGAAGTACTTCTTGTCATTTTCAGCAACTTCAGAAGACACCCGTTCAAACTTTTGAATTGATAAGAAAGAAATGTAACTTGGATGAAGCAATTTTAGCTCAAATACTCCAAACAAAGAAATCATATCTTTATCCCAATCATCCAGATTTCTAACAAGCTTCAACTCAAATGTATCAACATTATAAAACCATCGTAGAATTGGTTTTGTCGTTTGAGAGCCATTAACCACTTTCAGACCAGGATTTGTTACTTTATCAAAGTATTTATCACTAAAAGCATCCAAAAATACATCTTCTTCTACACCTTTTTCTCCAAGATTCCTTTTGCTTTTCAATGATTGAAAGTATTCTTTATCTTCTTGATCACATCTCTAAGAAATGAACTCATCCTTGATATTCCCCGGTTTAGCAATTGAACAAAATTTTCACCGCGACTAGCTTTTGTTGGGTTAATCAAATGAAGTTTGTTCAACTCTTTCAAGTCTTGCACAGGTAGTTCAATGATGCTTGAGTAAAAGTGATAAACATCACATATAGCATTTACTCTCTTGATCAAAAAGGCATCAAATACTTTATCATATTTCCAAGCTACTATTTTAACTTCTTTTGATTTATCAGGAACAATCATTGCATTAAACAGTTCTGAAATTGATTGTCCTTCTTGTAAAACATTTCGTACTAAATCTCCTGCTGTTTGAGCTTTATTCCACAATTGATTTTCTTCAATTGAGACTTGATAAGCTTGTTTTTCAGTCTCAGGAAACATCTTCATTAGCTCTTTCCTTCTCTCGTGACTACTTCTTACCAATTCCATGTTCTTTATTTCTTGAGGTTTTAACATTCGATTTCTTTTGGTGATTTCCAAATACTATGGATTGTCCATGTCGAGGAGTATCATTCTGTTTCTTAGTTTCTTGGAGACTTCTCACCAAGTTCCTCAACGATTATGCTTGAAGTCTGTTTAATTTCTTCCTAGGATAGTTACGTGATTGTAACCATATCCTTAAAGCAGTTACATTCATATCATCTGGATTAGGATGGTGTAACTCAGAAGTTGAAAGTTCTTCAACATTGATACTTTCTTGAAGCGGATTCCATTCTCCATGCTCTACTACTATCTCAACCAGATCAACAGGTGCAACAAACTCAGCGTTTATACACTTTTCATACTCTTTATTTATTTGTGAGACAGTTAATCCAACCAAAAATACTCTGTTATATTTCATTCTAATCAGGTAATTGTACTTATCTTCAATATCAATAGGTATGACTTCAGTTATTTCTTGGATTGTAGAATGAGTAACTTCAACCATGTCTTCATCTTCCAATACTTCATCGTACTATGCATCTTCAAACTCAGATTCTAAATCATCAAGTGCCTCAATCTTCTCTTGATCTATAGGTTCTTGACTTTCTTGAGTTTCAACTTTAGATGCAGTCTTTTGAACTTTTGATGATTCAGCTAAAATTGAAATGTCTACATCATCAATTTTTCTTTTTCCTTTATCTATCTCAGATATCTTCTCAACATCAATTGGGGTAACTTCAAAAACTATCATAACTTCAGGGGATGGAGATTTTAGACTATCTTTCATTCTTTCGAATTCTTCTTTTAAAACTTCATTGTTTTCTTTCAACTTTTTGAACTTTTCTTCCATTAGGTCATAATCTTTCATCTTGACTTCAAAATTTTGCAAATTTGTTTCTTTATCTTTCTCCAAATCAGTAATCACTTTATCTTTCTTATGTAATTCCTCCTTCAATTTCTCATTTTCTTCTCTTAACTTTTCAATAAGATTCACTTGCTTAGCATTTTCTTCTTTTAATTCATTAATAATCAGCTGAAAGTTTGTTTCTTCCACCACATGTGTATCCTGTTGATTCAAACTTACAGGATAACCATGTATCACATCTTCAAATACTTCAAAGTTTTGAACATCTAAATCTAAATGCTGATAAATGTCATTATTAGAATCATCAATATTTTGAATCTCTTCTTGTTGTTCATCTACATGCTCAACTTCTTCCATAACTTCTTCAATTACTTCATTAATGATTTCATTAATTTCATTTCCACCATCATTACCATAATCATCATCATCAGATGTGGAACTAGAGCTATCTTCATCAACATTGTCATCATTATCATCATCTTCATCATCATCATCAGAACTTGAATTTTCATCATTGTCATCATCTTCATCTTCATCAACTAACTCTAGAGAATCTACTTTAATCAGGTCGTTTGGATCAACCGGTTCATCCTCAAGTAAATGAAAATGATCTTCATTTATGTTTACCTCATCTTGAGCCACAACCCTCATATAGTCAAACATTGGTACATTAGGAGCACCAGTAATCATTGATAGTCGTTTGTATGAAGTTTCTGTCATATGCTCAAGAATCAATCTTTCACCACCAACTCCATAAGCATGATAATCAGGATTGACTTCATTTATGATCATCTGTAGGAATCTATGATACATCATATACTTATTTCTGATTCCTTTCTCCTAGTTAAACACAAATCCATTCATAATCCATCTAGCCATGTAAAATCTTCTGTTTGTGGCTAATGCAATAATTGGTGATGCAATGTCTACTGGAAATGAATTCCATCCAGCACTTCTCTTTGACATACAATGTTGGAAGATATAACATAAAAGCTTCCAATGATTAAACACTCTAGCTCTGAAAAATTAGTTCTTTGGAAAGTGGTCTGGATGACCCATAGCAGTAAAAGTTTCTCTACATTCATTAAATAAGAGTTCTGCTAAGTCTTCAGGGTCATTGTTTCCAAGCCTTAATGCTTCTCTAATGGATTCTTCTGACACTTTAATCATTCTTTCATTGGTTATGAATCCTCTCAAAACTTTTCTCCCTTCTTCATTGATTTACACAGTTGCAGTAGTCCAAAACTTCTTGATTAGTCTGGAATAAATCACAGGCTGATAGCATATAGCATAGACATACTTAGTCCTTAACAGGAATCTAATGATCTCTTCATAGCCTGTAGCATCACGAACATCTTCGTTTAGAAATGCTGCTACATTGTGTTTAGGCTCAAACATAAATTAAGCCATCTGAAAGGATAATACAAAAAGAATTAGACACTTAAGAATTTGCAATATTGAATCAAATTGATATTTATAGAAATTTAAATGAATTATTATGTTTTAATTCTGTTAACCTAACTTGCACTTTGAAAATTTTCTAAGTGTTCAAGTATTCTGTAAAAAAAAACAAAATACATTCAAGTTAGAGTGTAAATGATTTCAAACATATCAATTCATTAAATTTTCTCAAAAAACAGATTAAAGAATGAATTTATGATTAATTTTCCATTTTTATTAAAAATTCATGAATGTGATTGTTTATATTCAAGAACTTCGACTGATGAACATGAACATCATCATCAAGAACAAATTTAATGAAAATCAGATTTGATTATCACAATATGTTCAGAATCAAGTGTATATCATCAATCAATGTTCAATTCAGTTAAACATTTACATTAAGGTCACAGATTTCAAAATTTCAGTCAAACTAGGGTTCATCCGCCCGTATAGCTATGAAATGCCCAATCAAATTCAAACTATAAACTTGAAATTGTATGAATTTGTTCATGAACTTATGTTTAGAATCTGAAAAACAAACTATCAATCGCAAGTATTGAACAAATAACAATTAGAAAGATGAATTGGTGAATCAAGGGTGTTCGATAGTCGGGTGCAAGATCAGGGGATTTGAGAGTGAATGAGAGACCTGAAATCACAAGTGTTGTATTTATACTAAGTGTAAATTTTTAGGCGCATGAGCACTGTTTGTGCGCATGAGACTCAATTTTACACAAAGAATTTAGGCGCATGAGCACTTTTTGTGCGCATGGGGTTGATTTTTACACTAAGTATTTAGGCGCATGAGCACTGTTTGTGCACATGAGGTTTAGACGCATGAGCACTGTTCAGACGCATAAGTACTGTTTAGGCACTTTTGCACTGTTCAGGCGCATGGGACTAACTAAAATGCCCAACACTTGGTAATTTTTCACCTGAAACGCCCAACTCTTGAAAGCCTGGTACTGTGTAGGCGCATGAGTATGGATGAAACGCCCAACACTTAACCACAAATTTCAGACATATGACAACTGTTTAGGCGCATGAGGTTGTCTGAAACGCCCAACATTTGTACAAATTTCTGAAAAAACATCATGCTCCTATTTTAGACTTTTGAACACTGTTTAGGCGCATGAGATTACTTTCATGAGTCTAACACTTGTAATTTTCAAATCTTCCACCTGAACACTGTTTTAACGCATTAGTACTGTTCATATTCTAATTTTTAAAACAATTTGTCAAATTTTGACTTTCACCCAAAATTTACATAATTGACCCTCAATTTTGTATTTTTGACATTTAAATTTTTTTATTTCTAATTTAAAATTTATATATATATATATGTATATATATATATATATATATATATATATATATATTGTATGTTTTGACCTTTTTATTTTTGTTTTAAATTTTTTGAAAAACAATTTCTCGTCATTTTAGTCTCTAATTTTAACAAAAAGTCTCATATTAAAATGTTGCAAGAAGCTTTTCCACTTTAAAATATTTTCTTCAGGTTCATTTTTATATTATATTAAACACACACATGCTTGAACTTTTTAGCTTCATCCTATCCATCCAAACATTTAATTTTTGATTTTTCATATCTTGAAATTTGAAAATTTTCTCTTTGACACTTTTACTTTTTACTTCCCCTAAACTTTTAAGTTTAATAAAACTTAGAAGTTTCTTGAAAGTCACAGAAAGAGCACACTAATCATTGTTAATATGCCTGCACACAGAAAAACATACAAAAATCAAAATTAAAGCAGAATAAAAATCTATTATGTACAATTGAATCATATGTCTGTAGTGAGATCATATCAGTTAAGATCAGCATATTGAAATAAAAGAAATTGATGGATAGTCATAGACGGTGAATAAATCTTGATCAAGTGTGTTCCAGGTCAGCATTTCTGCAGCAAAGGAGACACGAGATCTAAGGACAGAAAATGAGTGCTTTTGGCAAGGTACTCAGCACACTTACTTTTTCAACTCTTGGATTGCTTAAGGTATGATTAGATATGACACTTAAACTTAGAGAGCTCAACCCTCGTCAAGATATGCAAGAAATCACTTTTCTCAAATTGAAAACCTGACATATACTTATAACTAGATCTCATGTTTAGTTTGTACACATTGGCATCTTTTTGCATCAGATGAGAATATCCAGGTCTGTAATGACTTACAACAAAGGATATCTCGTCACTTCAGTTCTATGATGACTCATAACAGAGAAGTGAATCGATGCTTTAAATTAATGATATAAATAGATCTCATGGTTATTTATATCGCCATCAGGTGTGAGTTTGTAACTTTACAAGCAATCAATTTGAGAAGTCAACACTACTCATGGGTACTAAAATGGACAAACACGAATGCATGATTGATTTAGTTTGATCACAAGAGTTTACTTTTTCAGTATAATTGCATGAGCTTACCTGCACATCATATCTGATCACGTCAGACTTTAGTCGTAAGCGAAGTATGCAACTAATCAAACTAATGTATCTATCATTTATCAAATATTGCAAACACAGATTCATTCCTAAAAAATGAATTAAGAAAGAAAAACTCTACTTTTGTAGTTTTTGTTTTATATTTTTATCTTTTGATTTTTCAATTTTCTATTTTTGTATTTTGGTTTGTTTTTCTATGAAACATGCACACACAATATACAATCAGGCAATTAACTCTGACAGTTTCTCTTGTTGTTTCCTATTCAGTTTAGGGAGGGTTCTGATCATTTTAAGACTCAAGTAACTGAAATGCTCAAAAACCAGTTTTTACACATGGTTAATAAGACCAATTGACTCTACCAAATACTCAAATCTTCCTGGTAAAAAGGCTTTTGTAAATAGGTCCGCTAACTGTTTTTCAGTTGCAATTTGGATTAAAATGATTAAACCTTTTTCAGAGTTATCTCTAAGAAAATGACACCGAATCTCGATATGTTTTGTTTTTGAATGTTGGACAGGATTAGCTGTAATGAACATAGCAGTAGTGTTATCAATTTAAATTGGAGTTTTAAGAAAATTGAACCCGTAATCCGGCAGTTGGTTTTATAACCAAAGGATTTGATAACATCCTGCTGAAGCAGCAATGTACTCAGCTTCTTCGGTTGAAACAAAGATATTTGTTTGTTTCTTGCATTGCCATGAGACTAATCTGGGACCTAAAAACTGACAACCACCCGTAGTAGATTTACGATCTTGGCAACATCCTCCATAATCACTATCTGTATATCCATGTAGCTAGAAGTTACCTTCATAAGTATACCATAGCCCTAAAGCTGGTTTTCCTTTGAGATACCTGAATATTCATTTAATAGCATCTAAGTGAGATTCCTTCGGGTCAGATTGATACCTGGAATAGACACAAACATCATACATTATATCAGGTCTAGATGCAGTAAGATACATCAAAGAACCGATCATAGATCTGTATAGAGTTTGGTCTACAGATTTTACTCTCGGATCAGGCTCAATCTTAGTGTTTACGTCAGCTGGAGTTCTAATTGATTGACAATCTTGCAGTTTAAATTTCTTCAAGAGTTTGTCAACGAACTTCTCTTGAATAATTAAGATTCCATCTGCAGATTGCTAGACTTGAAGTCCAAGAAAGAAATTTATTTCTCCCACAGAACTCATTTAAAACTGAGACTTCATGATTTCTTCGAATTCATTGCACAATTTTGGACTTGTAGAACCAAATATGATATCATTGACATACACTTGTACACATAGGAGATCATCAGCATCCTTTTTTATGAACAAAGTTGGATCGATTTTCCCTTGCGTGTATCCATGTTGGATTAAGTGTTGTGATAATGTTTCATACCAGATTCTAAGGGCTTGATGTAGTCCATACAAAGCTTTGCTAAGCTTGTACACACGATGTGGAAATTTTGAATTTTCAAAACCCGGAGGTTGCTTTACATACACATCATCGGTGATCGGTCCATACAAGAAAGCACCTTTAACATCCATTTGGAACACCTTGAATTTCATGAATGATGCATAAGCCAGGAAGACATGAATTAATTCAAGTCTTGCAACTGGAGCAAATACTTCATCATAATCTATTCCTTCCTCTTGGATGTATCCTTGTGCAACGAGTCTTGCTTTATTTCTAATAACTATTCCTCGATCATCTGTTTTGTTTCCGAACAACCATCTTGTGCCTATGGCATTTTCTCCTTCAGGTAAATCCACAAGATTCTGCACTTCTTGTTTGCGGAATTACAATAATTCTTCTTGCATAGCCTCAATCCAACTATTGTCCTTTAACGCTTAGGTAATGTTTTTAGGAACAATTTTAGAAAGAAAACACGAGTATAAGCAAAGATTTGCTTGTTTTGATTTACTTCTCGTTGTTCTCTCATTCAATGGACCAATAATCTGAGACGTTGGATGGTTCTTGTGAATACGAGATGTTGGAATCTTATTCCTTTGAACATGAACATCCAGATTGGTTTGGTTCAAGTTGGAAAACTGATTCAATAGGTTCGAAGAATATGGATTGAAATTGGGAACTTGAGTCGGTGAGTTGATTTAGTAATCAAGATTACCAGTACCAACTACATCACCAGAAATAGATGACGTTCCAGACTCAGGTTGCACAATTTCTATACTATCATTAGGAATAGGTTGTGAAACATCTTGATCTTTTGAAACTGAATGATCTTCATCTTGAAGAGATTGATCATTATTATTAAACATAATTATTGAATCTTTGATAAAAGAAAAAAATGGATAATCTGGTCTTGAGTCATCCATATCATCCAAATCTGAATCATCACTGAAAGAACCAAGATCTCCTTGAAGTTTCTTCTCACCTGTAGAATCAAGCAAGTTAGATTGATTAAACAAGTTAGATTGAAAAGAGTTTGACAATGAATCTAAATCAAGTAACCAAGCTGGACCATTTGAAACTGATGGAAAAGAATTTTCAAGGAATTTAACGTTGAATGTTCAAGTATAATATTTGTCCTAGAGTTATAAACTCGATAGGCTTTTGAAACAAATGAATATCCAACGAAAAATCCTTCATCAGATTTTGAATCAAATTTTCCTAGATGATCACTTGAATTTAAAATCAAAACTGGACAACCAAAAGATTTAAGAAAATCTATGTTTGGTTTCCTGCCAAACATCAACTCATAAGGAGTTTTTGGTTTGTCTTTCACAATTAAAGTATGATTCTGTACGAAACACACAGTAGATATGGCTTCATCCCAGAAAGTGATAGGAATTTTCGCATCTGCTAACATGGATCATGCAGCCCCAATCAAAGTTCTGTTTTTCCTTTTAGCAACTCCATTTTGTTAAGGAGTTCTGGGAGCACTGAACTGATGAGCAATTCCTTTTTCTGCACAAAACATGTCAATAGTTACATTTTTAAATTCTGTTCCATTATCACTTCTTATTATTTTTACTTTTTGTTCTAATTGATTTTCAACTTTTATGATGAATTCTTTTAATAATTCAGCCATTTAAGATTTAGCATTCAAAAAGAAAACCCATGAAAATCTTGTGAAGTCATCAATGATAACTAAACAATAAGATTTTCTTCTAATACTCTTCACATTTATTGGTTCGAAAAGGTCCATATGCAACATCTTGAGAGGTTTGGAATTTGAGTTTATTTGCTTAGGCTTATAAGACGCTCTGTGTTGCTTCCCCTTTAAACATGCTGAGCAGAGATCAGTAGTGGCAAACTTCATTGATGGAAGGCCAATAACATGATTTCCTGATACAAGCTTGTTCATATTCTTGAAGATGGAATGCCCGAGACGTCTATGCCAAAGCTGAATTTCATCATTTGATGCTTGAGCAATTAGGCATGTTGTTTTTGTAGAAGGATCAACTTGAGACATATCTAATTTGTATACATCTCGATCTTGAACAGCTTTAACAACTACCCATTCTTTGCTAATCTGAAAACCTGGCTTCAAAATATAACAGAAAGAATCATCAAAAAGAACAAAATACGATTTATCACAAATTCAGGAAATGCTTAACAAATTAAAGTTCAACAGTGAGCAGTAGTTGACTTATCAAATCTTATTATCCTGTTGGATACTGTTCCCTCGCCTGTGATTTTTCCTCCTGCATCACCACCGAAGGCGACGTGTGTACCATCTTTTAACTTAAATTCTTGAAGTAAGGCATGATTGCTCATCATGTGCAGGCTACACTCACTATCCACATACCATGTATTGATAGGTCTTCTCAGGCGTACCTTCAAGACAAAGAAAATTAAGTTGAGTTATCGACCCAAGCTGAGATGGTCTTGGGTTTGCCAAACTTATCAATAATGGTGAATTGTTTAAAATGGAGTTTATTCACATCAGGCTTGTTTTTAATGAATTTACCAATTCTATTATTCACAAATTTTTGATCATTATTAAGAAAATTCATGCCATTTGAATGACCAATTTTTGAAAAAGTTTTATTTCCAAATTTTTTATCATTCATTCTCACAGACCTTGGAATGAATTGATCTTGACTGTATTGTTTTGATCTCACAGAGTCATTTCTTTTGAAAGATCTCAAGCCTAAGGAAGGTTGGTTAGTTAATCTTTGAAAACTAACGGTTTGATTTCTTTTAAACTGAGAATTAACATAGCCTTTGCTCAATTGTGTATTGGCAAATCATTACCTTGGCGAACTCTTTCTAAAGTAATAATTTTCTGTATTGTGAGTCCTTTCATCATAGAAGGTACAGTACTTATTAAAGTAACAATCTGCTATTGAGTGATTTCTCATATCACATATGTGACAGTACTTGTTAAAAAAACATTCACCAGTCTTATGATTATACACGTCACAAATTTCACAGTACCTTTGTGGTGTTTTAAACAATTGTTTATTAACTTTTGATGTTGACGTAACGTTTGATCCTTGTTTAGATTTAGGCGTCAAAAAGTTAATCTTTTGTTTTTGATTTGACAAATTTTGTTTTTGATTTGACAATTTGTTCTTTTGTATATTTGGTTTTGACTTTTGTACATGAACTGCATTCTTAGAATCCTTAGAAACAAATCGTTTAACGACAGCGGAAGACTGCGAATCTGAACCTATTTTCAGATCAGAGTTTGATTTGTTCTTAGGAGTTTATTTAACTTCTTGAATTAAGTTCATGTTCAAAGTACCAGCAGACACAAATTTTATTGGTTTAAATTGAGTTGCTTGATTTGTTGTTTTTGTCTGATTTTCTTGACTCTTATTTTGATCAGTTTTAGCTTTAGTCAATTTTCTTCTTCTTCTTTGGTTCCTTGATTTTGTAGAACTTGATTTTATTTGAGATTGAACATCTTCAGGAGAAGATTCTTTTTCAGTTTCTTTCTCTTTCTGATCTATTTGCTATTTAATAAACTCTGGATTATTTAGACCATAAGAGTTTGAACCTTCTGATGTTCCTTCTTCTTGTTTTGCTTTATCTTTGTTTTTAGAGTTTTGTTTATTATTTTCAGTGATCACTTCTTCCAAAACAGATTCTTTAGGAACAAATATTTTCTTACTTTTCGGTCATGGTTCATATGATTTTACTTTTACCAGATGACCGTTTTCGATCTTTTCAGTATCTTTTTCTTCAAAGATTTCAACATTGGTTCTCTCTTCTTCACTATCAGAAATCTTGTTGTTTTTGTTTTGGAAAGCTTTAAGTTTAGCTTTATTTTTAGGAGAATGATCATGCGTGTTGAAGTTCTCTTGTAAATTGTTTGTTATAGATTCAGGCATTGGTTCGTTTGTAAAACCTAAGCCTGCTTTTTGTTTGTCCTTTCGTTCACTTACCAGTTGTTCCACAATTGTTTTGGAACTTTTGACTTTTGCAAGATCAACTTGTGTAGCAGCATATCTATTTTCTCCTCTTCCAAGTTCTTAGTCATTTCTTCAAGTTATTTGGAAACAATTTCTAGTTCTTTCAAAGTTTTGTTCTATGAAGTTTGTAGAGAAATGATCTTTCATCTGATATTTTGTGGTCATTTTTAAGTTTATTATGCATTAATTCCTCTTGCTTGAGCTTTTCACAAATTTTGTATGAGTAAGTTTGGTAATATTCTACATGTTCAAAGCAAGATTTGGTGCATAGTTTTTCTCTTACTTCAGCTGGTATTTTAGGATATTTAAGTTAAGTAGTCTTAGAGTTAGAAGATAACTTTTCAACCTTTGGTTGATCTGACTGTGCCATTAATGCAACTTCTTCTGAATCCTCTTTAGGATCAAATTTATCACTCCAGTCATACTTTTCTTCTTCATTTTCAGAGTCATCTTCAGCCTTTGGATCACTATCTTCTGACCAATCTTCACCTTGAACCTCTACAATAATAGATAAACTAGAAGTTAAGTCAGTTGTAAACTGCTCTGCATACGCACTCCAGTCATATCCATCCTTGATGCTCACGACAAGAGCTTTCTTAGGCTCTTTAAAAGAATTAGATTCATCTTTAAGTTTAGGCATTGGTAGACTTTGATATGGCTTTTGGAATGTCTTCTAAGACTGTTGTGGATATCTTTGATTGCTTGAACTAGCTTGACCATTCCCTCCTTTGTTTCTGGGAGCTTTGCATTCCCGTGAGAAGTAGCATTAGCTATTGCGGTTGAAACACCTTTACTTAGATTTGTCAAATCCAACAGTCTTGTTAGCACTTGGCTTGTAGTTCCTGTTGACATAAGAATGTTTCTGGGTTCTATATGCAATCATCACCATTTGCCAGTTTAAGTCCATGTCTTCTACATCATCTAGATCCATCTCGAATAAGTCCTGCAAAATAAGATCTAATTGTGTTAAATGACTACCTTGATAAGCTTGAAAACTAGCCATAAAAGCAGTAAAAGCAGTTTTGGACTCCTCATCCTGTAATAGGATGTTAATAACATCTTTAACTTTGCTAGTTTTAGCAGAGTTAGATGATGGAGTCTCAGTTTGACGTTTAGAGTTTTGAGGTTTAGGAGGAGACTGAGGGTGTGGTTGAGTTGCATAAGCAGGAACACTTGTATATGAAGAATCTGTAAAGAACCCTGCTCCAACAAATAGATCACCCTCTTCTTTTGGTGAATTCTCATTCTTTGCCATAAAGGCATTCTTCACTGTGCTAGCTGGAGATGCAACATATTTGTACTGAGACATTGATGCTGCTCTATCATTGTTTCTTGAGCTTTAATCAATCTCAACTGACTCAATTTTGGAAATCAATAGATCAAGATTTTTTTAGGAATTTTTCAGTGTGCTTCAACAATGTCACTGTTTGTTTCCATGAGGATGGAAGAGCATTGAGAAGTCTAAAATTTAGATCTTTGAGATCACTTTTGATGCCAGCAGTTGACATCTCAGTTGTAAGTTGCACAAATCTATTCATCATTTGGTTTATAGTTTCACCAGATAAATGCTCAAACAGCTCTAACTGCCTCTTTAGTTTCTGCTTCTTGAGATCTTGAATCTCCTTACCACCTTCACATATTATCTTCAAAGCTTTATACATAAGTATATCCAGTTTGATATCCATCAAGTCTAGTTAATACTTCCAGTGGTAATCCTTTACACATCAATGAATATGCTTTAATGTCATTCTTTACTTTTCTTAGATCATAACCTTGTAACCCATCTTCAGGATAAGGTTCTGGAGAGTCTTTTGTGTAGACAAAACCTCTATCAGGACCATCTCATGTAATTGGGAAATGAGGTCCTTTTTCTATTGACATCCATAAGTCAGTGTCAATAGAATTAAGATGATATTTCAATCTAAGAGACCAGTTCTTAAAATCAGCTCTGTTCTTCAACTTAGGAACTCTGTTCTTAGAATCTTCAGATTTGACCATTTTGAATTTTTGTTTTTAAGAAAAAGATTTTTTTTGTTGGTTTTTTTAAGTTTTTGAATTGAAACAATGAATTGAAAATATTTTTGGATTTTTAAATTTTGAAAAAATTTCTAAGTGTTGAGTTGATGCGCCTAAACAGAGATGAAGCGCTCACACAGTTGTCAAACACACAACTTTGATGTAGAAACTCCTAAGGGACTGCCTTAGTAGAATTCTAAAACGCCCAACTGATAATGCGCCTGAACAGTTGTCAAGCGCCTAGGTTGTAAAACACCAAAACAGTTCTAATGCGCCTAAACAGTAGTTATGCGCCTAGAATTACTTAGTTTCTGAAAAGTTTCAGAGTGTCCAAACAGTTGTAATGCACCACAACAGTGGTCAAACACCTAGACCAAAAACACCTGAATAGTGTTCAAACGCCTAAACAGTTGTCAAGCGCCTATACACTTAGGCAATTTTCAGCAGTGTTTTAACCTAATGCGCCTAATTCAACAGATCCAAATGAACTCAAATCTTCTGAAAATCTTCAAAACTTGTTGAATTGATCTAAAAACTTCCAATTAGGTAGTTTATAGGTCGATAATCAATCCTTCATCTTCAATTTCAACAAACAACAATAATAATTCAATCTTCTGATCGAAATACAGTCCGAATATGATGAACAGGTTCGAACTGAATTTAGGTCAAATTCTCATATTTGAACGAATTGAACATGAAATTATGATTCAAATCATGTTTTTATTGATGAAACACAACTGAATTCAACAATTATTTGATTAAATTGCTTATCAATCACATATTCAAGTGATTCAGATAGCTCAAAATGTCGATAAGCTCAAATCACTGAACCAATAGCTCTGATACCATTTGATAGGATCAAAATGGATCGATCTGTGATGATATTGTGATGAAATTGAATCAAAACAAACACAAGTAATCAAATCAATGCAAACATATCAGAAAATTTCATAGTTTTTCATTAATAGAAAGCATAGAAATACAAGTGTAGAGAACAGTTACAATTCGTTCAACTGATTCTAAGGTGCACTAGTCTAGTCTTTGTGCTTTTTTTTACACAATACATAATCTATGCTATTTATACTATCAAAGAAAACAAAAAGGAACATATATTTACAAATAAGTCCCTAAATTATGATAAAACTATTAATAAAGACAATAAAGACTAAATGTTAATCTTCGAGTGGCTTCTACAAACCATCACCTACCAAATAAAATCCAAACAAACCCCTGAACATGCTACTCAGGTTGTGCAGGCCCCTATATCATCACCCATACAGGAGGAAGTGGACATTGGAGCTCCCACTTCTCCTAAGGAGCAAACCACTCCCATCCCACAAGTGATCAGTGCTGAGGTTCCTCATGCTCAGCCTGATGAGCTCACAACCCCAACAGCCTTAAGCCTTCACTCAAAGTCTTAAAACTCTAGTGAACAACCTTGAGGGGATAGTTATCATCCCCAGCCTCTTGATCTAAACCAACCAATCCCAAACCTTGAATTCTATGATGATGAAGACATGGGCTTCAATGAGTATATATGAGTCTTTCTTTTCCACCCTTGCTCAAGGAGAGATGTGTACTCCTGTTTCTCCCATGTCTAGTCCACATCATCCATCTACTACTAAGGCAGATCTCCCTGAACTTGTTCAGGAGGTCCATATGGAAGAGGCTCTCACTTCAGCAAGTGATTACATCATTAAGACCTCAACCATGGCAACCCAGCCCATTGACACTTCACTTGAAGCTGTCATGGTGCAGGGGAAATCTAGCAGCCAAGAACAAAGTGTTGGTAATGAGGAAGAAGACTTTGGTCCTATTCTCTCATCCCCTCGTGATTCTTCTGATGAAGATGAGAGGAGTCTGAAACTAAAGGTGCAAAAACTAACAAAAACATGCACCTATTTACAGAGTATGGACTTTGAGGATTCACCACCCTCACTTGCAATTGTCCATATTCAGCAACCTCCTCAAGTCTACATGAATACGGACTCAATTGCCTAAGTCTACATGGATATGGACTCACTTATACAAAGTTTGTTTGAGGAGGGTGTTCCCAAAGTTATGCCTACCCCATCTCATCACTCTGAGAATCCAATCATGGGATGGAGGTATGACACCGATAGAAGAGTTCTTGACATCTCTAGATCTCTGGGTCAACAGATGATTTTCAACTTTTTCAACCTGAGCTTCTATGAGAGCATCAATCTAATTGATCTTCCATTTGTCAATCCAATTCAAAACAAACAAGCTGCAAGACTAGCAAATAGGATTCAAGAAAGGGTGCTAGAAGAATTCAAGCTGAGATAAGACTATATAGACAGAGGATAGCAGGTGAGATTTTTGGTTAACTGGATGTTGAGTTGAACCCTAAGATTAGCTTCAAAGGGGAAGCCTTGACTGAAGGCCCAGAAGTTGAATCTATGAACCTTAAGACATGAACTTCTTCAGTACCTTTTACCCTCAGTGAGGCACCAGCTGGTGAAGGTGCTTCATAACCTCTCTCTGGTTAGAGCTTGACTGCTGAACCAAGCAACAAAAGCCAAAGCTCTCTCCACCCTGAGTCACCAAGGCCTGTGCGTGACAAAGGGAAGAGGAAGATGACCTCTAAGGAGATTGAGGAGGAGGAGAGAGAGAGGAAGAGGAAGCTAAGGGGAGAGAGTTCAAAAAGGTCTCCAGGGTTCATGGAAGCTGCTATCAGGGTTGCCCCCAGGCCAAACACTCAGGATGATAAGTTGAGGGCAGCCAGATTAATCTACCTGGGGACCAGGAACTACAACATAGATGAAATCATCTCTCTTCCCTTAGAGCAACTAAATGAACTGGCTGACATAAAGCTCTTAAAGGAGAGGAAGGAGGTAGAGGATGTAGAACTGCTCCTAAAAATCAAGGAAGAAAGGAGACAGAACAGGCTCTACAAGCATGCTCCTATCCTCTCCCTAGTGCAGAAAAGTCCAAAGAAAGAGGCTTTGGCAACTGAACAACCTCAGGTAGACAAGGAAGCTAATAGACAAAACAAGATTACCTACCTAATGACAACAGGACTCTATCAGGCATCTACACTTCTTCCCTTATCATATGAGTATGTTAAATTTGAGTATCTCAAGCAACTGGAGTAATAAGTTACCAAGAACGAAAGGCTGCTAAGAGAAAAATTAGGGAAGAAGCTGCAAAGTCAAGAGCCATCATCCAAAAGAGTCAAAAGAAGTCTGCTGATAGGCAGAGGATGATGAGCCTCTTGAAGCTGTATGGATTCTCCAGGAGGAGGCTTTGTCCAATGTCTCTATCCACTATGGATGAGCACATCAGGGTGATCAAGCAGAAGATTAAGAAGGGAGAGCTCGTTAACTTGCATTCTCCACCAAGTCCAGATCAACATGAAGTTGAGGTAAAGGTTGAACCCCCTGAGACAACACAACTTGGACCTAGAGCTGCGTCTCAGCTAACTTCATCTTCTGATCCACAGCAAGGTCCTCTTCAATCTCCTTCTGAACCTGTGAGAGTAGAGAACGCAACTGAGAGAGACACTGCAGAATAACCTGGTGCTGAAGACCAGTCCTCTCAGTTAAAGACTTCAAATAGGAGGAAAAGGATGGCCATGAATAGTGTTTCCAAGAAGAAGACCAAGGCATCCACCTCTACACCTCAGGATGAGTCAGAGCATCCTGAGGTAGTGCAAGAAGAGGCTGCTCAACCAACTCCAACACAAGTAGAGCCTCTTGCAACTGGAAGACCCATTTTGTTCTGGACTTTTGCTGCTAATCCAGACAGGTGGTATGTCATCAGAGATCAAGGAGGTCAAGATGTCTATTTCTGGGAAGACATGAGTGATCTTCCTCTACATGATCTCTATGACATGAGATGATATTATGAGAGTCTAAGGGATGCTAAGCAGATGATAAAGAAAGGTATGGTCTTGATCCTAATGAGGACTGTCAACATGTAAATAGCTTCTCTATTTTGATAGCATCAGCCTAGGGGGAGTTTGCAAGATTATATTAGAATGCTGATGCAACCAAAGAAGCCAAACAACCAAGGTGCTTCCTGCATGCATGCACTAATGTACAAGGTAGAAGTTGCTTTGGAAGTTTTACACTCATCACAGAAATTATTCTAACTGTAAAATCTTCTGAAGCCAAAGTCCAAATATTCCGAAGCCAAAGATGAAGTCTTCCAAAGCTTCAAAGACAAAAGTTTTAGAAGCCAAATGAAATGAAGACTGATTTCTTCTGAAGACATAGAGGAAATGCTTTCTCTGATCTACTTTTTCATAAAGCTGACTTACTTTCTGCTACAACTTTGAAGACTCACCAACTTATAAAAGTTGGTGAAAAAGGTCCATGGTTTTGTAAACTGTAGATTATGGTCTTGGGTCTGTAATTTCCTACTTTGTACCTGTTATCCTTTTTATAATATAAAAGGATGTGAGCTATGGCATGTCATAGTCACCAGTCAAAAGGAAATCTGCCTTTTGACTCGACATTGATCTTGTTGTCTAGATTAGTGTTTCCAGCTGGCTTCATAGTATGGATGGCTGTAGGATACAGTATAAAGTATCTCAGGTCCTTGTATTATTTATATGCTTTGTAACACTTGTAATTGAACTTGAGAGTAATATACAGCATCCTTGAAAACCATATTACTCTATTCTTGTTTTTAGTTTTGTCTCATTGTTTACTTGTGCTCTTATATCATTTACACATACCCGGTTCCCCATTTGATCTGTTAAGTGTTCGAACACTCTCCTCATTGTGAGACTGATTGTATTGACCACCTCTTAACCGGTCCTGTAAAATGTTATGTTCTTTTATGTATATGTGTAAATTTACAAGTGTAAAAAATTTAAGGAATGTGTAAAGTACACAAAATTAGTGTAAATGTTTGTAAGTGTACAATTGGTGTAAGTTAGTTACACCAATGTTAGCTTTTATATAATTACAAATTTACACTTATATATAAAAGAACATAACATTGTATATGTGTAATGATTTTATTCAAACAAAAATAATAATAAATATGGTTTATTTTAAAGGTTTAATTCAAGTTAAGTTGCGAAGAGTGGGTTAACATTTTGATTTATGTTGTGATAGGTATTAGGAGTAAATTGTTCTAAATGTCAGCAACATCTAATTCTCTATTCTTAACTTAACTATGTTATCTAATTTTTAGATTTCCTATTCCTTAAATATGCATATTTATTCCTTTTTATATAAGCAACATCTTAAGATATTTGAGAGTTAAATTGATCACCTATAATAAAACCACACAACACTTTACTTGGTATAATATAATAAAACTTGGTTTGTAGACCCTAGTTGTTGCTTGGAACAAATTGAAACAAGAAAATAAGCAACTATAATCTTGATTTGAAAATGATTTGAGTGAATCTTCAATATATGATGATCAGAGTTAACGGATTTATGAAACCTTTAAACCAATTCTCGTTGAATAACAAGAGGAAAGATGAAAAGATATTCTTAAAACCATGATTTCGGGTACTAACGAAGTTTAGAATTAAAAATCCCATACCTTGTGTAGGATCGGTGTTGGTCTCTCAACACAAGTTTTTTGTCTCACAAACTCACTAAGTCTCACTCGGTTGATAAAGAGGAATCTCTAACTAAGTTGGCAATAATATAATAAGTTAATGAACACAAGAATCGTTTTCAAGATACTTGTATATATTATTTCTCAAATTAGTATTACAAGACTTTTACAAGAATGGTTACATAAGTTACAATGAAAAACTATATATACAACTATCTACAACCGGTTATACTTGGAAAACCAGCTGGAATTTACCGCTAAGCAAATACTACATTACTAGAAGTAAAATATCCAAGATAAAATAATATCCTAGATTAGGCAGTCATGACAGGTCCATGACTTACCTTTTGTCACCAACTAAGTATGGTAACTGTACTAATTAAAAAAGGTAAAGAGTGGATTAAAGTATGGTCAACTACATAGGAGTGGAAAAATGCCATGCAGTGTATCAGAGTTGTCAGCGGATGTCAGACAGCCCATAGTTATGTCCACTGGTTCAAGTTGATTCTTTCGAAGGCAAAATGGCTTCGAAAGAATAAGTTCTTCCGAAGCCATTTATACTTCGGAAGAATCAACTTCTTCCAAGTCTTCTGCAAGTCTTTGTGACTTCATTCTTCGAAAGACTTTGTCTTGGATCTTCAAAGCTTGAATGCTTCGGAAGGAGAATTACTTAGTCTTCATAAACTACAGAAGACTTGATTCTACCTTCGAAAGTTCTTCATATACTTTGGAAGTATAACTACTTAGTCTCGGAAGACTTAGCTTTTCCTTCGAAAGTTCTTCATACTTAAGCTTCGGAAGATCTTCAACTTGTTTTTGGAAGAGCAGCTTTAGCTTTGAAAGACTTCTTCAATTGTACTTCAAAAATATTCTAAGTGTTGTTTTGGTTGCACCAGCCTCATATGATCCAACAAACTCCCCCTAGGCTGATGCTACCAAAACTTCACTTTCTTCTGCTCCTTAAAGTCTTCAACACTAGGGAAAGAATATATTTCTCTATTTGCTTGTTCTTCCCTAATGTGGTGGTGAGAAGCTGGTACAAGTCATTCATAGATAGTAGATCGAGCCTGTTGTTTTGAATGACATGCACCCTTTGTTGTGTCCCTCTGAAGAGAGTTAGTTGATGGGAATTGTAGTCATACTCCCATCTAACTATAGGATCAGAAGTTGAGCTTCAACCATCTAAAGGAATGGTATTCCTTTTATAGTTGTGCCTTCTTCCTCATCCTTTGCTCTCCTCTTCAACTCTTCCTTAGTCTTGGACTTCTTTGTGAGCTCAACCAGATGAAGACTGCTCAGATGATTTCTAATATGAGCAGCAACTTGAGAGTTAGAGGGATTGGAGAATGGTTTCTCAGCTAACTCAGCAAGATAAAATCTACTGGAGTGTAGTAGAGATGAGGTATCAACCCTATTTACCTCACCATTCTCTCTTTCCATAACAAAGTTATGGGAAGGTTCATCAAACCTCCACTGGACTATTTGTTTTCTAGGATGGAGGGGTTTGGATGAAAGTTTGTCTCCCTTCCTAGTGTCCAGTAGAGTCACCAGCCTCCTCATTAACTTCTTCTCTTCTTCCGTAAGAATATCTGAGTTGGTTGCAAGAAGTTGGAGAGCTTGGTCCAGTGCTCCCCTAGGTAGATTAAGGAATGCATCTCTTATGAGGGAACTGGAAGAGTCATTAGTGTATTTCAGGTTAATTGACCCTTCCTCACAAGAGATGTCACTCAATGTTATGCAGTTGATGAGCTTTCTCTTGATCTCCTTGAATTCTTCTAAAGTCAGGGGCTTAGAAGGTTCAGAAGAAGGTTTGGGTAAAGATTGGCTTCTAGGTTGTGTTTTGGGTTTAAGGATAGGTAGTGGTGGTGCTTGTTGGGAAGCAGTGGGTGAGGGTATAGGTAAGGTTGATGGTGTGGGTTCAGGGGTGTAAGGCTCGGGGGTTAGTTCGGTTTTGATGGCGAAGGGAAGAGGTGTGGGTGTAGGTTGTGCTGGTTTGGGCGTTGGTGTTGGTTTGGGTTCCTTCTTCTGAACACTTGGCAATTGACTTACCTCCTGCCTTCTTCCTACGTGAATGTCAACCTTAACGTCACTGACATGTCATTGTAGGGTCTTCTCAGACATAGGACCCACTTGCCTGCTAGTGAAGCCATGAGCTTTGAGATAGGCTTTCATCCATAATCTTATCTCCCACCTTCTTGGCAGCGGCAAGCTGTGCCTCTTCCTCCTTCTTCTTTCTCTCCCTTAGCTTTTCCCTGGCACTCCTTCTCCTCTCTTTGTTGATTTGATCTTGCTCTTTATGGAAAAGAAACAAGATCATGTCATAATCATGGGGTGCCAACTCCTCTTGAGAATAGCCTCTTGAGCAGAGAAAGGCTATCCTCTCCTTCCTTTCCCTTTCAGTAGCCTCCTCCTTCCTCTTCCTTTTCTCCTCCTCTTCGGCCAACCTTGCTGCTTCTTCCTTTTCCTTTTGTAGCAAGGTTGCCTTCTCTAGTCTTACAAGCTCATCAAGTGGGAGTAAAAGGATGTCTTCACTGACTACTCCCAAGCGGATGAGCCTGTCAATAACCCCCACTCTCCTCTTGGTGCTGATACTTTCTTGAGCGACTGCTGCTGCTTTGCTGCTTGCAGCCAACAGCTTCCTAGTATCAATTTTTCCCTTCTTTTTAAGCTTTTCCAACCTTTCTTCCTCTAGAAGCTCTTCAGCAGTGAGCTTCCTCTTCCCCATAGGATCAGAGGAAGATTCAGCCTTTGGAGACTCGGGTTTAGAAGATTCAGGTTGGGGAGAGTGGGTTTGGACCTGTGGTGTTTGGGAGAGAGGGGTTGTAAGGAAGTCCTCACTGTTTACCTCAGAGGCTAGGTCCAGAATAGCCTCTGTGATGAATAGATCACTGGACAAGGAAGACAGTTCAATTATTCCTTCTGCTGCTTGTATTTCTGCTTCAGAAGTAATTAGAGCTACACTACATGTCCCTTCCAAATTGGTTGCTGGGCCATGAGTCTGTGTATCCCCTTCAAAGCTAATCTTGGGTTCAACAGAGACCGTAGGTTTACCAACTTCCTTTTTAGAGGTAGGTGGTGCACTCAGTCTTTGAAGCTCCTCAGCTCCAAAGTAGGCGACGACTACATCAGGGGAAGGTTGTTCAATGGATGAGCTTATCAAAAATGTCACTAAAAACCTATTGAGGTCTATAAGCATTTTTGGATCCACTTGAATAGTGATGGGAGCTGGCTGAGGGAAGCAAGTTGCCCAGTGTTGTTGTGTGGGGTATAAAGAAGATATGGCATCAAAGGAAGTTGTTGTGATGGCAAGGCAGGGTTCCTCATGTCTTTGTTTCTGTACATTCTCCCCTTTTTTGGTAGCATCATCTTGAGAAGTAGATGAGCTAGATGAAGAACTTAAAGAAACCTAAGTATGTACGTGCCTGACATACTTCTCAATCTGTGTCTCAGCTAGTTGTGCCTTGAGATCTTTAATCTTAAGTTGCTGAGTGGCAGACCTATCTCTAAAGTCTTAACCTTTGATTCAAGGTTTGAGACTTCAAAAATCAGGTCTCTGATAATGAGTTTCAGGCTACCCTCATCTTTTTTCGAAGAATCATCAGGAGATGAGATAACATACCTTGTATGTTCATCATCACCACCAGTAGTGGTATCTCGGCGCCCTGGATATCCTTGCTTGGTGATGTCTCTTTTAGAGTCATCAAGAGGAAAGGTTGATGCAGACTCAGTCCCACTTATGTTACCACTATCCTGAGAGGTTATTGAAACACTCTTAGTAGTGGCAGCTGAGCCTACATGAGTCACCTCCATACCATTTTGACTCACCTTAGTTAGGTATTGCTGATGTGGGCTGGACATTAGAGGTTCCCTAGGGCTCAGTTGATCTAAAGAGTGTTATGGTAGATCTACATCACTGCCCGGATGAAACATAATGTCCTCATCAGGTAGGGTTGATAGGTCAATGAGGGATAGAGAGGGTAAATCTAATGAACCGGGACCTTGGTCAGCGCCTAAGGGTTCTTCTACACGAGCAGATGACCCAATGATGTTGGTGTCCTTTTTTGGCTGCTCAGGGGAGTGTTGGGACTCACCTTGAGGTCTAAAGGCTTGGGTTGTGGGCTCGTCAGCTTGAGACTGAGGAGGCTCAACGCTAACATTGAGGTCAATGGTGGAGGATGGTTGGACCTCTAGCTGAGTGGGAGCCCTGAGTTCCACTCGAGCCCTTTTGGATAGAATAGAGGGGATCTGACCAATCAGAGTAGATTGATCAGGGGTTCGTTTGGGGAATCTAGTGTATGTAATCTTGATTAGGTGGGAAGAAGATATTGGCATTTGAGTGGTGGTGGGTGGTGTGTGTTCATCACCTGCTGGGCTTGCAGGGATGTCACCAGGAGCCGTTGGCTCGCGCATACCTGGAAGAAGATCGGTGAATCTTCCAGAGAAGTTGGTGGATACCTTCTTCAAGGTCTTGAAGATGCTAGGCCGCATGTGATGGACCAGTAGAACTTCTGCACTATGTAATCTGTCCTGGTCCAGCTCATAATTGATTATGTGCTGAATGAACCGGGGATACATGTAGAATGGATCCCGGGTGAGATTGCCTCTT
This sequence comes from Flaveria sonorensis, assembly GCA_025506505.1. NCBI lineage: Eukaryota > Viridiplantae > Streptophyta > Magnoliopsida > Asterales > Asteraceae > Flaveria > Flaveria sonorensis. The sequence goes on along the minus strand of CM046439.1, from coordinate 23,861,413 downwards.
AGATTGTTCAGCACAAATTTTGAGTAGTTAAAGTGCAGGCCCTTTACCAACCCGTGGATGAGGTAGCCCAAATCATATGGGATATGATCCCATCCCTCGGATTTATTGGATAGGCAGTGCAGGACAATTTGCAACAAGAACTTCCAATTGTAGGAGAAGTTGAACTTGTAGACTGTAGACTTGTGCACATCGCCACCATATCCTATCTGAGTGTAAGTGTCTTCCAACTCAGATTTAGGGAACTCACAAGGGGCACCCTCATCATGAAGCTCCAGATGCTCCCCTGAGCGGATGACCCGTTCACCATTTAGTGTTTCATTTTGATCATTGGGCCAGAATTTTGCCATGTGGTTAGAGTAGATGGTAGGGTTAACGGTGAGGGTTGTGAAGTATGCCGATTGGGACAAAAATTCGATGATAGGGGCGAAGTCGGCATCCTTTGAAGAGTCAAGGATAGCGACTTGATTATGTTGGGGATTTAGGGCCATTGTTAAGAGGTAAGGTAGGATTGAAGAAATTTAAGAGTGAGTGAAGAAGATGGTGGTAATTTTGGGGCTTTTGCTATGGTAAAGAAAGTAAAAAGAGAGAGTCGGAAATTTTAAATGGGGGTTAAAAAGCTAACCAATAAGGTGAAAGGACAATTTAGGTTTCGATTTGATAGAGGCGGTAAGATAAACCATTTAAAATATTCCGACAATCATCGGTTAAATCTTACTTTTTATAGAGTGGGGTCCAAAGATTTCCAGTACACAATAAAGATATTCTTCTGAAGGTAAACTTGCTTCCGAGAGAAAACACTTATATTTCTCAATATTGTCTTCCGAAGTCATTTTTTACTTCCGAAGGCAAACCATGTCTCAATGACAACTTTGCTTCCGAGAGTACAATCTTCTTTCGAGAAAAGAAGTTAGTAAGCTTCAGAAGTAAATTTGACCTATAATCAATTGTTCTTCCGAGGCCAAAAACTCTTCGGAAGATAATATTTAAGCAAAGGAATTTGCCTTCGGATGAAGAATAAAGAATTCTTCTGAGGGTAAATTTCTCTTCGGAAGTATTTACCCTTAGATTTTTGAGGAACACCTTTTTGTAACAGGGCTTAGATTGTAGTTAGACAATATAGAAAAGACATATTTTAAAAAGTTTTTTTAAAAGAGAAGAACTAATCAATGTTAATCATCCCAATAGTTGTAATTAAATATTTAAATCTTTATTCATCAAAGGCTTTGGTGAACAAGTCAGCATATTGTTCATTTGAATTCACTTTGACTAGCTTTATTAGATTTTTCTCATGAATATCTCTACTGAAATGATACCTAATGTCGATATGCTTTGTCTTGGAGTGCTTGACTGGATTTTCTGTGATAGAAATGGCACTCTTGTTGTCTATGTGGATAGGAGTCTACATGAAGTTGAAACCATAGTCCAGCATCTGATTTTGAATCCATAGCAGTTAAGCACAGCAGCTCGCAGCAGCAATGTATTTAGCTTCAGCACTTGATGTGGAGTCATATGATTGCTTCTTGCATTGCCAGGAGACAATCCTTCCACCAAGAAATTGACATCCTCCGGATATAGATTTCTTGTTGATGTTGCAGCCATGATAATCACTGTCAGCGTACCCATAGAGATTGAAGTCTTTATTCTTAAGATACCAGAGACCTAGTTTGGGAGCTCCTTTAAGGTATCTAAGAATTCTCTTGGCAGCAATTAGGTGAGACACCTTGGGAGCAGCTTGATATCTTGCACAGATGCAGGTTGCAAACATGATAACAGATATCAGGTCTACTTGCAGTGAGATACATCAGAGATCCAATAATCACCCTATACTAATGTTGATCAGTATCCTCCCCCTCAGAATCTGGACAAAGATTGTGATTTTTGGGTATGGGTGTCTTGGCTGGCTTACAATCTTTCATCTCAAATCTTTCTAAGATGTCCTTGACATACTTAGATTGATTGATGAATAACCCTTCTTTCATCTACTTCACTTGAACTCTAAGGAAAAAATCCATCTTTCCTATTGAACTCATCTCAAACTTCTTCCTCATGATGCTTTCAAAGTCTTTGCACATTTGGTCATTTAAGGAAACAAATATGATGTCATCAACATAGACTTGAACAAGCACATATCCTTCTCGAACTATTTTATGAACAATGTCTTGTCTATGGTGCCTCTAGTGTAGCCATTCCTAAGAAAAAACTAAGACAGGGTCTCATACCATAGCCTAGGTGCTTGATACAACCCATAGAGAGTTTTATCCAGTTTGCACACATAATTAGGGTGCTATGGGTCTTCAAATCCAGGAGGCTGACACACATAGACTTCTCTATCAATGTCCCCATATAAAAATGCACATTTGACATCAAGTTGATAAACAGTGAAGTTCTTGGATGCTGTAAAAGCAAGGAAGATTCTCACAGCCTCAAGTCTTGTAACAGGTGCAAAGATATCAATGTAATCTATTCCTTCCTCTTGTGTGTCCTTGAACAACAAGACTTTCCTTGTTCTTGATGATCAAACCTCTATCATCTCTCTTATTTCTAAATACCCACCTCTATCATCTCTCTTATTTCTGAATACCCACTTGGTGCCAATGGGGACTTGGCCAGGTGGCAATGGACACAAGTTCCATACCTTTTGCCTCGTGAACTGAAGCAACTCCTGTTGCATAGCTCCAATCCAATTGTTGTTCTTAAGGGCTTCTTCTACCTTCTTTGGTTCTACTTGAGAGAGAAAGCATGAGTACAAGCAGACATTCCCATTATGGGTCTAACTCCTTATTCTCACACATTCTGAGACATCCCCAATGATGTTCTCAACTGGGTGAGTGTTGTGTATCCTGAGCCTAGGGATCACATCTAGTTGCATAGATAGATCCAGATTTGAGAACTTTTGCTTAGGGTTTTGAACACCATGACCAGCTGATGTCTCATACTCATTCAATGAGGACTGATTTAATGAATGTATGATAGCATCAATGATATTCTATTGAGAAGTAGTGTAAATAGTTTCCTGTTCCTCCAGATTACTGTCTTTATCAGGTTGGTGTTGAATGCTGGAGTTATCAGCTGATGAGTTTTAAGGCTCAGTTGGCTGATAACTTGTTGAAGCTCCATGATTTCCTGTTATGTTTAAGCTTTCAGGACTTCCAGTAGTAGGAGCTGGTTCTTCAATTCCTCTTAGAGAACTGAGAATAGGTCTGGGTAACTCAAACATTTGATCTTCATAGATGTCACTTTGAGTTCCTGTTCCAGCTGAAACATTCTCACAAGATGGTTTAGAATATTGTGGAAACAATTCTAGATTGAAGATATAATCAGGCCCATTCCCTCTAACACAAGGAGTGTGCTCATTAACAACAATGTTGGATGATTCCTCAAATTGTTGATTTTTAATATTATACACTCTGAATATCCAACAAAGATAGCATCATCTGACTTTTCAACAAATTTTTCTAAATTGTCTTTTGTGTTGAGTATGGTACACCTGCTGCCAAAGGACCTAAGAAAGCCAAAGAATGGTGGCCTCTTGTTCCATAACTCATAAGGGGTCTTTCCATGGGGCTTAACAATGAGAACCCTGTTCTACATATAGCATGCAGTGCTGGCTGCCTCTGCCCAAAAATTTAGAGGCAGCTTTGAATCAGCTAACATGGTTCTTGCAGCCTCAATAAGTGTCATGTTCCTCCTTTCAGCAACACCATTTTATTGAGGAGTTCTAGGAGCACTGTATTGTCTGTCGATCCCTTTTGAGTTGCAGAATGAGTCAAGAACTTGATTCTTAAACTCAGTCTCTTGATCACTTATAATGATTTTTACCTTGTGATCCTTTTGATTTTCAATTTTAAGAATAAAAGATTTTAAAGTTTCAGTCGTTTCATCTTTAGTTCTAAAAAAAATGCCCATGTAAATCTTGTAAAATCATCAACAATCACAAGGCAATATGATTTCCTTCCAATGCTCATTATACTTATGGGACCTAAAAGATCCATGTGCAATAAGTGTAATTGAGTGGTGATGGAGTTAACTTCTTTGGATTTGTGAGAAACCTTGTGTTTCTTTCCTTTCAGGCAAGCAACATAATTTTCTTTACAAAAAAATTCCTTTTTAGGCACACCATGTACCAAATTATTTTTAACTAGCTTATTCATGGTTTTAAAATTAACATGGCATATTCTTTTATACCAAAGAGTTGACTCATCACCATTAGCTTTGGAAAGAAAGCATGATACTTTACCCGCCCAGTGGAGAAGCATTATTCATATCAAGCTTGTACATATCCCCTCTCCTGGGAGATATAAGAAGCACTAATTCCTGAGGAATTGTCATCCCGAGTTTAAGGATAATGGACTCATGTTCTGTGAAAAGCATTTGGTGCTTTTGATCACAAAATTGAGAAACACTCAATAGATTATGTTCAAGCTATTTGACAAAGTTTACTTTGTCAATGTTTAACTTACCATCAAATACACTACCTTTACTACACATGTATCCTCCGACTTCACCTCCAAACTGAACAGGACCTCCATCAAAATGTTCAAATTGTTGTAGGAGAGATCTATTCCCTGCCATGTGCCTGAAGCATCCACTATCCACAATCCAAACATTTCTATTATTGTCATGTGGATGTCCCTGCACATAAGGTGAAATGATTAGTTATTGTTAGAAACCCAAGCCTTGTTGGTCTTGGGTTCCTCCAATGAAGATGATATAACTAAACCAAATTGTATGCATGGGGGCTCAATTATAGTTTGTGAAGAAGAGGCTTGGGCTGCAACATCTTTTCTGGTCTTCCATTCCATCCTATGGTTGACCTGTGTTGATGAGCCTGAGGAGGCTTCTGCAGCATGACTTACTTCCAAAGCTTCTTTCTTTTCAGAAGAAGTCTTCTCTACCTTTTCTTCCAAAGCAGCCTTCTTCTTGGAAGGTTTCAAGGAAGTGTTTTTGTTTCTTTGTTTGTTATTTGGCTTGTCTTCCAAAGCTATTTTCCTTTCGAAAGAATGAGTTTCTTCCGAAAGCAACATGGCTTCGGAAACAAGCTTTCATTTCTTTAACACTTGGACCATACGATAAGGTCCAAATGTGAAACCATCCTTGACTCCTTCTTTCTTAACATTGGTTGCATAATGTGTGTTTGCTATATTGTAGTAACAATCTTTAGCCATGTGGTTATGTAGGCCACATATTATGCATTCAATGTTAATCTTGTTGGGACATGTGTGTTGTTGTTTCTTGCACTTCTTCTCTTCTTCAATAGTCTTTCCCTTTAGTTTCTGATCCTTCAGCTGGATAGGAGTGCTGGTACTACTCTCCTTTCCTGAATCAAAACTTCCAACCACTTGGAATCCAGCTGAGTTGAATACACCCTTTTGCCTTGGGTCTATTTTCCTCTTAGTCTCAGCCACCTTTTTGGTAGTTTTTCTTGCTACCCTGATCTGGTTCTTTCTTGCTTTAGTGGTCAAGGGTTTATCAACTATGGGTATAAGGTTTTCTACCTTATCCTTCTATGTGGTGGTTTCCATTATTGCATCATTCTTCTGCTCACTAGGTAGTGGGTCAGCAGTTGGAACCTCTTGCTCATCAGTACCATATCTTGGCTGTCTAATAGACATAACAGAGTATGATGGAGCTATTTCATTGGATCCCAACCCACTTTTGTTTTGATAGAATACATTGGAGTGGGAGGATGATGCTATAATAGAGTTGAAGTTATGCTCTTGAATAGCATACTTCTCTGCTTTAGCCTTAGCTATGACTAGCTGGGCTTGAGCTTCAGTCAACTTGGATATTAGATCCTTTATTTGAGTCCTATAGTTGGTATGTTCATGTTGTAAAGAGGACACATTTTTCTCTAACTCTTCAATTTTGAGTTTATATTCAGATTCTGCTCTCTTAAAATTAGATTTTAGGATATTTAAAGACTCAATATCAGATCTAATTTCCATGTTGTAGTCCTGATACAATTTAACCTTAGCAATACAAGTTGGAGTACAAAGGTCTTCATAAACCGTGTTGTCTTCTGTTCCAGCCATGAGAGCTTGAGCAGGAGTGACATCTTGCACCATAAAGCTCTAGTCAACCTCTTGAGTAATAGCAGCAGTTTGTGGCTCAGTGGGTTTGGTTGCAGCCTTTGAGGTACAGGATGTTGGGAGGGTTGAGTTGCTCCAGGATTAGATCTTGGAGCTTTACATTCCCTAGCGTGACCAAGCTGGTTACAGTTGAAACATTTGGCCTTGGTTTTGTCAAACCCGAATTTGCTATTGGTTGGGTTCTGAGGAAATTACCTTCTGGTTCTTTTGAAGAACTTCTTTGCTCTGCAGGTTAAAGGAGCCATTTGTTGGACAATGTTCATGTATTTAAACATCATCTAGGTTGAAACACTCTAGATCATTAAAATAGTATTGAAAATCTCCAGAGTACTCATTCCCTGAAACAAAAGCACAACTTTCCTGGAAGGGAGTGTGTTAAGCCTGTTGAGACTTGGGTGTCTCAGGGAAAGTGATGTATGGCCCAGAAGATGATGATGGCTATTAGAGGTAGTTCAGGTACAACTGAGGCTGGGGAGTTCTTGATCCTTTAGCAACATATAGAGCATTGTTGACTGCATGATTTGAGGGTTTGTTCATCTATTGGCTCTTTTAAGTCTCCATCTCCATACGGTATCCATCAAGGATGCCATACAGTCATAGTGAGAATGTTAAGATTTTCGTTTCTCTTGATTGAGACATAGTAAAAAGTCCACTCATGAGGAAGTGCACTTGTGAATTTTCTGACCATGTCTCTTTTCTCAAAAGCAACTCCCATAGTCTGAAGAGAGGTGATCAAGTCCATATACCTAAAGTATTATTGGCTCAAGGTCTCACCAATAATATACGTAAAGTTTTCAAACTTCTGCTTTAGCATATCCTTCTTGTTTTCCTTGGATTCAGTGGAACCGGAGTACATCAGCTTCAAAGCATCAAAGAGTTCTTTGGTGGTCTCGCATTGCTTAAAGCCTGCCATTATGGAGTTTGGTATAGCAGTAAGCGACACAGTCATCACTTTGTAGTCGATGTCCATCCTCTTGAAGTCTTCATCAGAGTAGTCTTCAACAGCTTTCTCAATCATGGCGCCATTACCAACCGGGTCCGCCACCTTTGGCTTGTAAGGACCATGAATGACAAATCTCCACATGCGGCTGTCTTGATACTTGATAAAACCTTCAATACGTTTGCACCAGGTTCCAAAATCATCAGGAGTGATGATAGGATCCTTGGTCATGGTTCCCATTTCGGACTCAGAAAATTATTGGTTAAGAGCCATTTGAGTGAAGTGAGTAAGTGTGAAGAAACGAGAGTGATTTGGGATGGTTAGATCTTATAATCAAGAGCCTAAAAAGCTCTGATACCAATTACAGGATTAGAGTTGGTCTCTTAACACAAGTTTTATATCTAACAAACTCACTAAGTCTCACTCGATTGATGAAGATGAATCTCTAACTAAGTTGACAATAATATAATAAGTTGATGAACACAAGAATGATTTTCAGGATACTTGTATATATTATTTCTCAACTTAGTATTACAAGACTCTTACAAGTATGGTTACATAAGTTACAATGAGAAACTATATATACTACTATCTACCGCCTGTTATACTTTTAACGCTAAGCAAATACTACATTGCTAGAAATAAAATATCTATGTTAAAATAATATCCTAGATTAGGTAGTCATGACAGGTCATTGACTTACCTTTTGTCACCAACTAAGTATGGTAACTGTACTAACTGAAAAAGGTAAATAGTGGATTAAAGTATGGTCAACTACATAGGAGTGGAAAAATGCCATGTAGTGTATTAGAGTTGTCAGCGGATGTCAGACATCCCATACTTATGTCCACTGGTTCATAGTTGATTCTTTCGAAGGCAAAATGGCATCGGAAGAATAAGTTTTTTCGAAGCCATTTATACTTCAGAAGAATCAACTTCTTCCAAATCTTCTGCAAGTCTTTGTGACTTCATTCTTCAGAAGACTTTGTCTTGGATCTTCTAAGTGTGAATGCTTCGGAAGGAGAATTACTTGGTCTTCATAAACTTCGAAAGACTTGATTCTACCTTCGGAAGTTCTTCATATACTTCGAAAGTAAAACTACTTAGTCTCGGAAGACTTAGTTTTTCCTTCGGATGTTCTTCATACTTAAGCTTTAGAAGATCTTCAACTTGTCTTCGGAAGAGCAGCTTTAGCTTCGGAAGACTTCCTCAATTGTACTAAACAAATATTCCAAGTGTTGTTTTGGTTGCACCAGCCTTATATGATCCAACATCTTGAATGTTGGTGTCCTTAATTTCAAGAGTTTAGAGGTTCTTTTGATGCTTGTGCTTGTCAATCAGATGGTAGAAACCGAAGGATGAGGTGACGATGGTGAGTTGTTACTAGAAATGCTTAGTCGAAGGGTGGAATTAGTGGTGTTAGAGTTACTTGTGATGGATAGAAGGAAGTGGGATCAGAAAAGTAGGTTGCGATGGTAAAAGGTTTCCATGAGAAACTGATAGTGGAAGGTTAGAGAGATAATTCAAGAAGCGGGGAAGATATTTTGAAAGAAAAAGAATAGGCATGTGAAAATACCTATAATACCCTTGAAATAATTTTTATATAATTAAAAAATCAAAAACAAGTAAAATAAAATAAGTGGCTATAGATAGTTCTTTTGGTTCTTAATAAAATTTTAGTTCTCAACTGAATGTCCCTCTTTATATACATATATATACACACACATATATACATATATATACATATATACGTATATACATATATAAATATACGTATATACATACACATATACACATATATACATATATATCTACACACATATAGGGGAGGGTTCAAATGATAACTCATTTGTTTGTAAAAACTCTAGTAACCAATGTGAGTCACAAGTTTTCAATGATAAAATAGTAAATAACAAAACCTTAATAAATAAATTAACATAAAAATCAAAACATAAAAATGTTTCTCTCGTTTTTCTCTTTCTTAAAAAAATAAAAAAAATAAAAAATAAAAAAATCTCATTTTTTTACGAAATTCATTTTACACATGTGTAATACCGGATTTACACTACACATGTGTAATACCGGATTTACACGTGTAAATCAAGTATTACACAGTTGTATAACCAGATTTACACGTTTAAATAACAAGTGGATGTTTTTTTAAAAGTATATCAATATGGCAGGCGTTGGAAAGATAAAAAATACTAAAATTTAAGGTAAAATTTTTTTGAAAAATAATGTCGTAAAAAAAAGTTATGAACGTTTTAAAAAAAGAAGAAAATGGCATGTGACTTGCATATGATATTAATTGTATGGCTCATATTGGTTACTAGAGTTCTGACAAAAAAAATAGTTCTCAAGATTAGGGTTGTACAAAAAGGTTCGCAGATCGAAGTTTGCTCGAGAAAAGCTTGGCACGAGGAAAGCTCGTATCCAAGCGATCCGGCTCGGCTCGAATTCTAAACAAGCCAAACCCGAGCCAATGTTAGCTCGGTTCGAGATCAGCTCATGGCTCGACTCGTTGGCTCGGTGCATATATATATATGTATATATATATATATGTATATATATATATGTATATATATGTATGTATATATATATATGTATATATATATATGTATATATATGTATGTATATATATATGTGTGTGTATATATATGTATGTATATATATATGTGTGTGTGTATATATATATATGTGTGTGTGTGTGTATATATATATATATGTGTGTGTGTATATATATATATATATATATATATATATATATATATATATATATTATAATAATATTGATAATATTATTATTATAACTATTATTATAATAATTATTATTATTTTAGGATTTTAAAAAGGTTCATTTCAAATAAAAATGGATTATTTTTAAAAAAATTAAGTATTTTGTTTAAAAATATATAACATGATATTAAATTTTTTATATAAAAAATAATAATCTTTGCTCCCCAAGTACTGAGTACCCAACAAAGATAAAGTCCCTAACATACATTTTTTTGTGTTTTAATATATATTAAAATGTGAAAAAATAAAAAAAAATTAAATCGAGTTGGCTTGAACGAGCCACTAGTTTGCTCAAGCTTTTCACGAGCCGAACTCGAGCCGATGTTTTTAGTTCGTTAAAATTTTCAAGTCCGAGCCCGAGCCGAGCCTGCTCGATAAGCTTCGAGTGTAATGTTCCGTATTTTCCATTTATTATTTTAATTGTAATCTTACTCTTTATTCAATCCTTGTAATATTAAGACTTGATTATAGTGAAAATATTTTTATATCATTCTTGTTGATTATATCTTTGTGCGACGTTTAAACAATTGTAAATACCCATTTTAACTCAAAACCAAGCAATTTATCAGGACTTATATTTTTTAGAAAATTATGTATAAGTTTTTTTTATGGTTCATATGTTAAAATACTTAAAAACATGATTAATCATGAGTTTATGTTGCATATTAATAAATAAAATAAGTTAAGGGGTTAAAATTAAAACTTTTAAATTTTCCTTCCACTCATCTCCCCAACTACTTTCTTTAATACTCAACCATAATTTTTATCTATAAATACTAACCCAAATCCCTCCATAATCACTTCCATCACTATAAATTCTCTTTTAAACTCTCTCAATCCATCAAGAACTTCATCTTTTTACAACAAATCTTCAAGAACAACTTGTGAGTTTTTAATTTTTTATTTTCTTTTCTTACTTTCTTCTTTAATTTTTTTTACCACTTGGAAAAACCTTTAGGACATAACCATTTAGTTTCCAAGGTGAACAAGTATGGTAAAACCCTATTTTTGAGGTCCAAGTTGGAAATATGCTACTTGATACATGCTTTCTTGTCTTGTTTTTAAGCCTTTTGCATACTAAACCAAGTCATCAACAACTTCAATGTTGGAAGGCTTGTGTTAAAGTTATATTCCAGAAAGTTTGAGAATTTTACACCTCCATTCTTTCATCTTTACAAAACACTAAGTGATCTACAAATCAAAGAGTGAATGAAACCAAATCGGGTCTCCAACCAATGTTCAAAGGCTTGTATTATGGTATGAAATGGTGATGTTAAACCTTGGTTCTACAGCTAATCTTTCCACCATAACCCACTTGAACACTTAGTCAAATTAGTTAGTTGACTTTAGCACTTTCATTCATGTACTCATGACCATTCAAATCACCCTTATGTGGAGATTTTGTGCAATGGTAACAATCTTGAGGTTTGTGAATATCCCTACCTCTAATACATGACTTATATGAATATAACACTTGAGGTTTGTGGATTACCCTGGCACTAATGCATGACCTATATATATATATACATACATACATATATATACATACATACATATATATATATACATATATATATATATCTACATAATACTTAGTCGAAACCAAACCGTAACATCAATCAAAACATGGTTGGATGTTATGTTTTAAGGTAGACCCTATACTAATCTTATGATTCCTTATTTTGGACTTGCAATGAGTTTTTTTGGGAAAATGTAGAATAATACATCTACGATACTCATGAAGAACACACACAATACATAGCGTCCAAATAAGTGTCTAAATAGTATATACTTTCATGTACTCTCATATTTTTTATTTTTGTATGCTTTCCAATTGCCAAATCTCATACTTTGAATTCTAAACTTACCCACTTTTGTTTACCTTTTAGGGTGACTTTGGTAACTTAATCCCTTAAACTCATTCATTTATCATTGTGGATTCTAATCACCAAACCATGAGTCATACTTTACCCATTTTGTTTTAACACTATTTGGGTTGCAAAATGTACCAATTATCAATTACGCTAAATCATATATTCAATCAAACTCATTTTAAAACTCAATTCATACAAACATGCTTACTTGTTATACTATTTGTGAATACATGCTAAAATACATTATCTTACAAGCAATCTAAACCACCCTTAACATGTTATACTATTTGTGAATACGTGGACTTAGAAACACACCAAATCTATCATTTAGTTATGTTTGTTTTAGACTTGTATTTTCTCAAAATTGTTGTATGTTTATTTGAAACATTGTAATATTAAGTAGATGAACAGAAATTAAAGTCAATCTTAATTTATTATCACTTTAGCTCTATGATGCTATTGAACAATCTATCACTTCTCTCCCCCTGATATTTTCACAATCGGTTGGGGTGTGACATCGAGCTCGAGATCGAACCCATCATGGCTCGGTCAGCTCGGCTCGTTTATAGCCCTACTCAAGATAACCCTACCCTTTATACATATATACATATAGGATAGGGTTATCTTGAGAACCATATTTTATTATAAAAACTCTAGAAATCAATGTGAACTACACATTTAACATCACATGCAGGTCACATGCAATTTCCATCTTTTTTTTAAAACGTTCATAACTTTTTTCCCAACATTTTTTTTTCAAAAAAAAATTTCATTATTAATTTTTGTATTTTTTTTATGTTTCTAACGCCTACCACATTGGAATACATTATTTAAAAAATCGTCGGGCCATTATTTACACATGTGTAAATCTAGTTATACACATGTGTAAATCTTGTTTTACATGTGTAAATCTTGTTTTACATGTGTAAATCCGGTATTACACATGTGTAAAATAAATTTCATAAAAAAATGAGTTTTTTTATAATTCTTTTTTATTTTTTTTATGAAAGAGGGAAACGAGAGAAACATTTTCGTGTATTTATTTTTTTATTGTTATGTTATTTTTCGCTTTATAATTTTTTATTATGTTTTCGTTAGTTACTTTTTTGCCATTGAAAACTTCGTACTCACATTGGTTACTAGAGTTCTAAACAAGGGTTAACATTTGATCCTGAGTTTTTATTTGATCCGTCCCCTCTATATATATATATATATATATATATATATATATATACATATATACATACATATAAATATATATATATATATATATATATATACACATATATGTGTATATATATATATCACAATAAACAAGGGTTAACATTGGATCCCTATCACACACACATACACATTGATGAATTTCAGAAAATTGTACAAGTGTTGGGTGTTTCATTCTATACTCATGCGCCTAAACAGTTGTCATGTGTCTGAAAAATTGGTTAAGTGTTGGGCGTATCAACTATGCTCATGCGTGTAAATAGTACCAGACTTCTAACTGTTAGTCTCATGCGCCTGAATAGTGTCTAAGCGTCTAAACAGTGCTTATGCGACTGAATAGTGCTCATGCGTCTAAACCTCATGTGCATTCACAGTGCTCATGCATCTGAACACTTGATGTGAAATTTAGTCTCATGCGCCTTCACAGTGCTCATGCGCCTAAAAATTTACACTTGTATATATATAACACTTATGTAGTTTTCATTCACTCATTCACAAACTCAAACAATCTGATTCACTCACTCGAACACATGATACACTCATTCATTAAACATTCGATTGTTATCAGTTAATCTTTGTGATATATAGGTATCACAAGAGAATTTGATTTCCGAGGAGTCTTCACTCGAAATTATCAAAGTTGTTGCTGATTCACCTATTCATGTGCCTGATGAAGGTGGAAGATCAATAAAAATGATACAATCCTTTCTGAGATCTTGAATGCTGAGCAGATCATAGAATATTTGAAAGAAGTTCAAGTCTGCATTCAAGAATGCTTTGTGAGAGTTGAAACTCTACAAATAGAAGCCCGTGTTCAAGATCAAAGATGAAACAAAAGAGTTCAATATGGACTGAAGACAATGTAAATCTTAAGGGGAGTATTGTTGAAGCTCTTGGAAGATTAACATTTTGTCTTTATGTGTTTTTTTGTCATAGTATAGGGACTTATTTTGTAAATATATGTTCCTTTGTTTCGTGATAGTATAAATAGGATATATTATGTAGTGTGCAGAGAGAGACATCAAAGACATCTAAGAACCAGTTAGAACAGAACGAACTGTAACCCTTACATATTGTATCCTGTGCATTTGCTATCAATGAAATCTATGAATTTTTTTAATGTAATTGCATGTGTGTGATTACTTTGTGTTTGAATTGACAATTGCATTACGATATCATCACAGATTCGATCCTTTTGAACCGATCAATTGGTATCAGAGCCTTCGGTTCAGTGATCAGAGCTTATCGACATTGTTGAGCTCTTTGAATCACTTGAAATCTGTGATTGATTGCAATTTGATTGATTAATTGTTGTTTTAAGTTGTGTTTCATCCATAGAAACATGATTTGAATCACAATTAGTGTTCAATGCTTTCAGATTTGAGGAATTAATCAAATTTTTGTACGAACTGTGTTCTTCGGTTTCGGACTTCAATTCAATCAAAAAACTAATTTGCAGTTGTTGTTTGATCAAATTAAAGATTGAGGATTTTTAATCGACCTAATTACTACCTAATTGGAAGTTTTTAGATAAATTGAATACGTGTTGAAGATTTTCGTAAGATCTGAGTTCATTGGAGAAGATGAATTAGGCGCATGTGGTTGAAAAACTGCTGAAAATTGACTAAGTGTCTAGAAGCATCACAACTGTTTGGGCGTTTTAGCACTGTGTAGGCATTTTCAGTTCAGGTGTTTTACCACTATTGGGACGCATTGTAACTTTTTGGTTACATTGAGAATTTGTTGAAACCAAGTAATTCTAGGCTCTTGAGAACTGTTTGGGCGTTTTTAACCCAGGCGTTTCATAACTGTCTGGGCGTTCGAAGACTATTTAGGCGCATCATCAGTTGGGCGTTTTAGAATTCAACTAAGGCATTCCCTTAGGCGTTTCTACCTCAAAGTCAGGTGTTTCATAACTAATCAGGCACTTCACCACTGTTTGGGCGCTTGATAACTATTTAGGCGCTTGAGCACTCAGAATTATCAGTAAACACTTAGAAATTTTTTTCAAAAACTAAAATCCAAAAATATTTTCATTTCATAGTTTTATTTCAAAACTTAAAAACAACAAAAACAACTCATTTTCTTAAATTCAAAAATACAAAATGGTTAAGTCTGAAGATTCTGAGAACAGGATTCCAAAGCTAAAGAACAGAGCTGATTTCAAGAACTGGTCTTGAAGGTTGAAGCATCATCTAAACTCCATTGATACTGACTTGTGGAAGTCAATAGAGAAAGGACCACATATCCTGATTACAACTGATGGTCCTGACAGAGAAGTTGTGTATACAAAAGACGCTTCAGAACCTTATCCAGAGGATGGTCTGCAAGGTGATGACTTAAGAAAGGTGAAGATGACATCAAAGCTTATTCATTGATGTGCAAGGGATTACCATTAGAAGTCTTGACTAGACTTGATGGTTATCAAACTGGGTACACTATGTACAAAGATTTGTAGATCATCTGCGAAAGTGCTAAAGAGATACAAGATCTCAAAATGCAAAAACTCAAGAGGCAATTGGAGTTATTTAAGCATCTTTCTAGGGAAACAATTAATCAAATGATGAACAAATTTGTGCAACTAACTACTGAGATGTTAACTACTGGTATCAAAAATGATCTCAAAGATCTAAATTGTAGACTTCTCAATGCTCTTCCTTTTTCATGGAAACAGACAGTTACTCTGTTAAAGCATACTGAAAAGTTTCCTATGGATCTAAATCTTTTGATTGACAAGGGTGAATCATTAGAGATTGATGAGAGCTCCAGTAACAATGATAGAGCTGCTTCAATGTCTCAGTATAAATATGTTGCATCTCCAGCTAACACGGTGGAGAATACTTTTCTAGCAAAAGATAATAGCTCACCAGAAGACGAGGGTGATTTGTTCGTTGGAGCTGGTTTCTTTACAGATTCTTCTTATACAAGTGCTCATGTTTATACAAGTCAACCTCAAACTCAATCTCCTCCTAAAACTTAAACTTCTAAACTTCAAACTGAGACTTCATCTTCTAACTCTGTTAAAACTAGCAAAGTTAAAGATGCTATCAATATCCTTTTGCAGGATGATGAGTCAAAATCTACTTTTACTGCTTTTATGGCAAGTTTTCAAGCTTATCAAGGTAGTCATCTAACCCAATTTGAACTTGTTTTGCAGGATTTGTTCGAGATGGATCTTGATGACGTGGAAGAGATGGACTTGAATTGGCAGATGGTGATTATTGCTTACAAAACACAGAAACACTCTTATGTTAACAGGAACTACAAGCCAAGTGCAAACAAAACTATTGGATTTGACAAATCAAAGTCAAGGTATTTCAACTGCAATAGTTATGGTCATTTCTCAAGGGAATGTAAAGCTCCCAAAAACCAAAGAGGAAATGGTCAAGCAGGTTCTAGCAGTCAAAGATATCATTAGCAGTCTCAGAAAACCTTCCAAAAGCCTTATCAGAGTCTTCCTATGCCAGAACTTAAAGATGAATCAAAATCATCTGAAGAGCCAAAGAAAGCTCTTGTTGTTAGCATCAAAGATGGATATGACTGGAGTGCTTATGTTGAACAATTTACAGCTGATCTAACCTCTAGTTTATCTCTTGTTGCACATATTCAAAATGAAGACTGGTCTGAAGAAAATGATCCAAAGGCTAATAGTGATTCAGAAAATGATGATGAAGATTATGACTAGAGTGATAAATCTGACCCAAAAGAGGATTCAGAAGAAATTGAACTTATGGCTCAGTCTGACCAACCAAAGGTTCAGAATCCATCATCTGACTCTGAGACTTCATCTTTAAGTTATCCTGAAATTCCTGTCGAAGTCAAAGAGAAAATGTGCATAAAAGCATGTTTTGATCAAGTTGAGCATTACAGAACATATTCATATAAGATCTGTGACAAACTTAAATAAGAAGAAGTAATGCACAACAAACTGAAAAATGATCACAAAGTCTCTGATGAAAAGATCCTATCTCTACAAACCTCATGGAGACAAACTCTAAAAGAACTTGAACTTGTTAAAAAACAACTTGAGGAGATGATTAAAAATTTAGAAGAAGAAAAAATAGCTCATGCTGCAACTCAGATGGATCTAGCTAAATTTAAAAGTTCTAAAACTATTCTAGAACAGCTGGTAAGTGAGAGGAAAGACAAAAACAAAACAGGTCTAGGTTTTACACATGAACCAATGCATGAATCAATCACAAACACTTTGCCAGAAAACTTTAACACACATGATCACTCATATGAAAACAAAGCTAAGCTAAAAGCCTTTCAAAACAAGAAAAGGAATTCTGAAAGTGATGAAGAGAAAACAAATATTAAGATATTTGAGGAACAAGATTCTGAAAATATTAAAAATGCTCATCCAGTGAAAGTTAAATCTTACGAAACACGACCAAAGAATAAGAAAATGTTCATTCCCAAAGAGCATGTTGTTGAAGAAATTATTGTTAAGAATGACAAACAAAATTCAAAGAACAAAGAGAAAGCAAAACTAGATGAAGTAACATCTGAAGATATATTTTCTTACGGATTAAACAATCCATACTTTATCAAATGGCAGAAAGAACATAAAGATAAAGAAAATGCAAAAGAGTCTTCTACTGAAAATGTTCAATCCCAAAGCAAACAAAGATCATCAAGATGAGGTGCTATAATTGTAGTGAAGAAGGACATCTGAGCAGAGACTGCTAGAAGCCAAGGGCTGAGAGCTCTGGGGAAAAGAAGAGGACCGAGAATGAAAGGGTGTGGGTAGGCGCCAGAGCATTTACGATGACCAGGAAGGAGGCCAGGGTGGACCCTGATGTTGTGTCAGGTACGTTTCTTGTAAACCAAACTTATGCCTCTGTGTTATTTGATTCTGGTGCAAGTAGGAGCTTTATTTCTACTGCTTTCTGTGTAAAGTTTCCTGTTAGAAGTAGAAGTATTGATGAGCCCTTCAATGTAGAAACTACCATTGGTAAATTTACAGGATTTTTGACTTGATAGATGATTGTGACATAGAACTGGAAAGCCATAGGTTCTCTGCTAAACTATTTGTGATGCCCCTAGGTGGATTTGATGTAGTTCTAGGGATGGATTGGTTAGCAGCCTATGAGGCAAATATTATGTGTCACAAGAAGATGATCCGACTGAAAGCGCCTGATGGGAGTTCGGTGATGATCTATGGTGACCGAGTTACTACCATTCCAAATGTGATTTCAATGGTGGTGGCAGAGAAGTGCATGAAACGTGGATGTAGTGACTACCTGGCTTACGTGAAGGATGTGGAGGCGTCAGTACCACAATTCTCCGACGTACCAGTTGTGTGTAACTTTCCAGACGTGTTCCCAGAAGATTTACCATGTGTGCCACCGGACCACGAGATCAAGTTTCGAATCGATCTGATACCTGGTTCTCAACCTGTTGCCAAAGCACCGTATTGATTGGATCCGTCAGAAATGAAGGAACTGATGGTTCAGTTGCAAGAGTTGATGGACAAGGGTTTCATTCGACCGAGTATCTCTCCCTGGGGTGCTCCGATCTTATTTGTTAAGAAGAAGGATGGTAGTATGAGGATGTGCATCGACTACCGAGAGTTAAACAAGTTGACGGTAAAGAACCGATATCCACTACCAAGAATTGAATGACTTGTTTGATCAGCTCCAAGGTTCCAGTTGGTTCTTGAGAATAGACCTCCGATCTGGTTACCATCAATTGAAGGTGAAGGAGCAAGATATCCCCAAAACAGCTTTTCGCACGTGTTATGGACACTACGAGTTTCTCGTTATGTACTTTGGTCTGACTAACACGCCAGCTGCTTTCATGGATTTGATGAATCAAGTGTGTCGGCCGATGTTGGATAAATCAGTGATTGTGTTTTTTGATGATATCGTGATTTATTTGGAGAGCGAAGAAGAGCATACCGATCATATTCGGGAGGTATTGGAGACACTCAGAAGAGAGAAGCTGTAAGCTAAGTGTTGGGTTTGTAACATGTTTTATCAAAGTAGTTTAACCATTTAAACATCAAACGCAGCGGATATAAAAGAATAAAACTTGTTTTAGATTCTGAAAATAAACCATTTATGTGTTCAAGAAAACAAACCCAAGAACAAGGATCATATATATGTGAAAAGAAATGCTATCAAAACAAAACAACCATAGGATGTTCTTGAATACTACCTTTCCAAGAACAAAGCAATATGAGATGGATGAAAAGAAGAGGATGATGCTCTTGAACGTGTAGTCTTCAAAGGAGAAAACCTCAAGCTTGTATACCCACAAGCTCTAGCAAATACCCAACTTGTTAGGAAGTCTTGACGCCAAAAACTTCTTCAAAACTCTCTTGATCTGAAAATTAGAAGGAGAAAAATGGAGAAGAAGAAGTGTTCTTGCATGTGTGAGTGAGAGAGATAGTTGAGTGTTTTAAATGGACTAGTTAATGTCTTGTATTAAAACAAGACAAAAGAATCCCAAGGCCAACCACCAAGGGGCGGCTGAAAATTTCAAATGGTTTCCCACCTGTTTAAAATTTTTACCTTTCATAACTAGTTACAAGTTTATAAAATTAAACCCTTTTTAATTTTATAACTTAAGCACACTTTTATTTATTGTTATTTAACTTTTTTAAATAACAATACAAATGATATCTCATGAACAAAATATCCATATAATTTGTTCTATCTCAAATGCAATAATTTAGAAAACCTATTTTTTTCTAAATTGGTGTCAATATTTATTTGCTTGATCATATCAGCAAATAAATATTTATTGGTGTTTGCTTAGCTTGTTATTGGGTATGACCCGACTTGGATCATAACGTACTAACCACATCAATCTTGTATGTGTCTTGGGCATATAAGATCCAACAATCTCCCACTTGCACAAGATTCATAGAAGATTGATGCAAGAAGTAAATACCGCCTAACAACGGTTTACTACCCTTAATACGTATGACTAAGAGCCATTCAATAACATCATCCCCTTCAAGTATCTTACTCGAAAATGTTTTAGGTGAATCAATCATCTATCCTTTTGTCATAGATGTCATGTTAAATCCTAGAGACACAGAATGATCATTCTCCATTGATTTAACTTTAGCAGGCCTTAGACATCTTGCTCTCAATGAATAAGAGGGACAAATCCCATCTTGACTACATACATCTCTCACAATCACCTCGTGTTATACCTGAATTTAATCTTATGTACTGTCATGTTTCAGAACAGCGAAAAACTAAGTCAAAGTATAATACCTGGTGCATATCAAGACCCAATATGTATCTCAGGTCAGAGGATACCAAATGATATTCGCCTTTACTCAAATTTACTTATGATCAATCAAGAAGATTCCATGTAGTAATATTTGAGATGCGGGTCAGTCCAATATTTGTATCCCACAAATATCTATGAACTTTGGCAGCAACCCTTTGCTTTATATTCATCCATATGAATATCCACCAATCCAAGTTCATAATAGTCTTACCCTCATACTTGTTCCCACAGGTATGAATGACTACGGACGTTTAGAGTAAATGATTTACTCATGGATTAAACATGCAAAATTGGAACATTAGTTGAAACATTATAACCATATAATTCATTCAAGTAATCAAAGGTTCCAATATCCAAATACAAAATTAAAAGATCAAATCCAGTCACTAGAAAATCGAAGTCCCATGGCACAAGTATGACCTTCATGCTTTGCCTTTTCAAGAAGCTTCGTGAGTGGATCCACAATGTTTTGATCCGTGTGAACTTTGCGAATACATATCTTTCCCTTCTCAACTTCATCCCTTATGTAGTTGAATCTCTGCTCAATGTGCCTAGTGTTTTGATGTGCACGGGGTTCCTTGATTTGAGCAATCACACCCTCGTTATCACAAAGAATTTCTAGGGGGTCCTGAATGGAAGGGACCACCCCTAGATCGGCAATGAATTTCTTCAACCATGCAACTTCTTGAGCTGCTAATGAAGCGGCGATGTATTTTGACTCTGTAGTTGATAATGCCACCATATCTTGTTTAGAGCTCTTCCAAGAGACTGCTCCTCCATTCAAGACGAAAATATATCCCGATTGTGATCGTGAATCATCACGATCAGTTTGGAAACTCGCATCTGTGTAACCTTTTATCACGAGTTCCTCCTTACCAGATCCATAGATTAGGAACATATCTTTAGTCCTCCTTAGGTACTTAAGTATGTTCTTAACAGCCATCCAATGACTATTTCCAGGATTTTGCTGGTATCGGCTTGTCATGCTCAAAGCGCATGACACGTCCGACCTAGTGCATATCATTGCATACATGATGGATCCTATAGCAGACGCATACGGGATTCCCTTCATCTTATCTTGCTCATCCTTTGGGCTTGGACATTGAGTCGTACTCAATATCGTTCCTCTTTGAATAGGTACCGTACCTTTCTTAGAGTTCTCCATCTTGAACCTTTTCAAGATCTTATCAATGTATGCACTTTGATTTAAACCTATCAACCGCCTTGATCTATCCCTATAGATCTTTATTCCCAAAATATAGGCAGCTTCACCAAGATCCTTAATTGAAAAACAGCTTCCAAGCCAGGTTTTTACACCTTCCAAGTTTGGAATGTCATTTCCAAATAGTAGGATGTCATCGACATACAATACTAGGAAAGTGATGATGCTCCCACTAGCTTTCTTATACACACATGCTTCATCAGCGTTTTTGATGAACCCAAATTTGATTACCTCTTCATCAAAATGGTGATTCCAACTTCTTGATGCTTGTTTCAATCCATAGATTGATTTCTTTAACTTGCATACTTTGTTAGGATGTTTTGGGTCGACAAAACCTTCAGGCTGAACCATATAGACATCTTCCTCAAGATATCCATTTAGAAAAAAGGTTTTGACATCCATTTGCCAAATCTCATAATCATAATAAGCAGTTATGGCAAATAATATCCTAATAGACTTTAGCATTGCAACCGGCGAGAAGGTCTCATCATAATCAACCCCTTGAGTTTGAGTGAAACCTTTTGCTACAAGTCTAGCTTTATAAGTATCCAAGTTTCCATACATATCGGTTTTCTTCTTAAAAACCCACTTACTTCCAACTACCTTGGAGTTAAGAGGTGTTACAACCAAGTCCCACACTTGGTTGTCATACATGGATTGCATCTCAACGTTCATGGCTTCAAGCCATTTGTCACAATCCAAATTGGACACTGCATCATGGTATGTGATTAGTTCATCAGAATCAACCACATAACATCCATCTATGAAAAATCCATATCTTTCAGGTGGATTACTAGTTCTACCAGATCTGCGAATGTTTTGTGTGTATTGATCAACCATTTGATCATCCTCAACATCCTCATGTTGAGTGCTAGTGTCAATCAAACGTGTATCAGGTTGTGGTTCTTGATCCTCCTCAAGATCCACTGTTCTACTGCTAGCTCCTTCCATAAGGAACTTGGCTTCCAAGAACTCACCCTTCTTGGCAACAAACTCCTTTTGTTCCAATGGATCATAGAAATAATATCCCATAGAACCTCTAGGATATCCAATAAAGATACACTTAGTGGAATGACTTTCTAACTTGTTTGAGGTAGGAGTCTTTACATAAGCCTCACATCCCCACACCTTTAAATATTATAGATATGGAACCCTTCCATGCCATATTTCAAAAGGTGTCTTTTCCACTTTCTTGGTTGTGGCCATATTCAAAATACGGGCCGCAGAGAGCAAAGCGAAACCCCAAAATGATAGAGGCAATAAGCTCCTAGCCATCATAGATCGAACCATATCCAATAGAGTTTGATTTCTCCTATCGGGCACACCATTGTGTTGTGGTGTTCCAGGTGGAGATAGTTGTGAGACAATCCCACAACTTCTAAGATGATCTCTAAAAGCATCACTTAGGTATTCACCTCCTCTGTCGGTGCGGAGAATTTTTATTGATTTGTTGAGTTGATTTTCTACTTCATTTTGGAAGGTTTTGAACATTTCAAAAGCTTCATATTTGTGTCTTAACAAGTACACATACCCATACCGACTATAGTCGTCGGTGAAGGTAATGAAGTATCTTTCATTGTACCTAGTCATTGGCTTAAAAGGACCACATACATCCGAATGTATGATACCTAATAAATCTTTTGCCCTTTCGGTTTTGCCACTAAAAGGTGCCTTAGTCATTTTGCCTTGTAAACAAGATTCACATACATCAAATGAATCATATTCACTTGCTTTTAAAATACCATTCGTTTGAAGTGTTTGTATGCGCTTCTTGTTTATATGACCCAGACGGCAATGCCAAAGATAGGTATCACTCAAATCCAATTTTAGCTTCTTAGTGGTGGTTTGGTACAACGAGCTATCATATAATGTGTTTTCACGAACCAATTCATAAATACCATTAATAGGAGTAGCTTTAAATTAAAGATGTCATTTAAAGAAACATGAATTTCATTTTCAATAAATGTCAAAACATAACCATATTGTCTTAATTGGGCAACTAAAATAATGTTCCTAGTCAAACTAGGAGCATACAAAACATTGTTCAAAATTGCTTCCAAGCCATTTGGAAGCTTCAGGATGTAGTCCCCTCGGGCTTCAACTTGAACCTTTGCCCCATTCCCCATGTAAAGGCTAACATCCCTTTTCTTGAAGTCTTTACTTATTTTGAACCCCTGCAACAAATTGCAAATATGAGTTCCACATCCGGTATCCAATACCCATGTGTTAGAGGATATTAATTTTAGATCAATATGAATCATGAAAATTGTACCTGAGGTTTGCCCGACATCCCTCTTAGCTTTCAACTCTTTGAGATGGATAGGACAATTTCTTGCCCAATGTCCTATCTCCCCACACTTAAAGTGTGGGTCATCCAAAGCAACCTTTTGCTTCTTCTCCGCTGGTTTTGGTGGTGGCACTTTTACCACTCCCTTTCCCTTTCTCCTAACGTACCCTTTACCTTTGGCAACACTTGCCTTGGGTGCGGGGTGAGGCCTCTTCTTGTTCCCACCTTCATTGATGGTGAGAACGGGTAAACTCCTTTTACCCATGGCCGCCTCGGCTGTTTTGAGCATAGAGTGAAGCTCAGTTATGTTCTTGTCCCAACTATTCATGTTATAATTCATAATAAAATTATCAAACCTTTTTGACAAAGAGTTAAGGATCAAATCCGTAGCCAACTCTTTCGAGACGGGACAATTCAGCCTTTCGAGGCGGTCTATGTGGCTCTTCATCTTAAGTACATAAGACGAGACCGATTGGAAATACGACATGCATGGAGTGCTCGAACCGTTTCGAAGCGCGCTACCCTTGCTTGTTGTTGGAACGTTTCCTTCAACTGGGTAATCATGTCGTATGCTCCGTGATGATCGTACTCCTTTTAGAGATCCGGAGTCATACTTGCCAAGATGAGGCAAGACACTTGGACCGAATCCCCAGTGTATTTCACCCAATTATTATAGGCCTCCCTATCTTCCTCATTGGGTTCATCGGGAATCGGATCATCTAAAATATATGACTGTTTCTCTTGCTTGAGAACAATTCTCAAGTTTCAAAACCAATCAATAAAGTTGTTATGGTTTAAACGCTCCTTTTGGAGAATGGTTCTTAGTGATACGGTATGAGCGGACGGGATATCATTGTTTTCATTGTTGTTGGTGGCCATCTACAAAATTTAACAAAGTTCATTTTAGTATTTTGATATTAACATTTTTAATTATTAATACCCTTTTATGTGTCATACACAAATTAAAATTCTAGAATCCAACGTTACATTCAAATAGTGGTTAGGTGACCTTTATCCCATTATTTAAATTAACAAGGTAGTCAACGTTTGACAATTGCAACCCTTTGCAACTTCTAGTGGTATGGGATCGACTTAAACATCATATGTATAGTCGGCATGTTTATCCCATCAACACCTTTTGTAAACCACATTGTAGGTGATCCATTTAACATGGTTTGCAAATCAAGTCACCCTACTTACACACATATGTGAGTCTACCAATATAAGTGGTTAGGTGATCTTTATCCCACAAATATGGCATTCCCACCTCAAATCACAAGTTCCCTCAAAATGGTTAGGTGACCTTTATCCCATTAAGAGTTTCCAAGTGACTCAAGTGTTGTGTAAAAGGATGGTGTTAAACTTGTTTTCAAAAGGAATTTTAAGTTTTCATAATTCTAGTTTAGAAAACTGTATGTACCTTGTATTTGCATGCTCTCAAACACATGCTACCCTATGGTTCTTTTAATAAAACCCTTTTATTTAAAATCATTAATCCTTTTAAAAACCTTTTATTAACCACTTAATGATAAAGAACCATTTTATTTCAGCTTGTTATGTTTATTAATTAGTTTGTTATGCATATCCATATATCAAACAACCAACATAAAATAAACAACCAAACAAGCATAACCATTCAATCACAGGTGCATAACCATAGCCACTAAGGTGACCACACTTGTTTTCCATCACAAGTGTTGTCATTTGGTCTTTCCTAAGGGTTTTATAATAACACATCAAAATGTGTCAATGAACTCCCACTTGAATCCGCATCCAAATGCTTCAAGTGTCCATGTCTTTTGAGTCCTTCCTTTGTATCTTCCTTTGAGTCTCCAACTTGTTTTAGATTCTGAAAATAAACCATTTATGTGTTCAAGAAAACAAACCCAAGAACAAGGATCATATATATGTGAAAAGAAATGCTATCAAAACAAAACAACCATAGGATGTTCTTGAATACTACCTTTCCAAGAACAAAGCAATATGAGATTGATGAAAAGAAGAGGATGATGCTCTTGAACGTGTAGTCTTCAAAGGAGAAAACCTCAAGCTTGTATACCCACAATCTCTAGCAAATACCCAACTTGTTAGGAAGTCTTGACACCTAAAACTTCTTCAAAACTCTCTTGATCCAAAAATTAGAAGGAGAAAAATGGAGAATAAGAAGTGTTCTTGCATGTGAGAGAGAGAGAGATAGTTGAGTGTTTTAAATGAACTAGTTAATGTCTTGTATTAAAACAAAACAAAAGAATCCCAAGGCCAACCACCAAGGGGTGGCCGAAAATTTCAAATGGTTTCCCACCATTTTAAAATTTTTACCTTTCATAACTAGTTACAAGTTTATAAAATTAAACCCTTTTTAATTTTATAACTTAAGCACACTTTTATTTATTGTTATTTAACTTATTTAAATAACAATACAAATGATATCTCATGAACAAAATATCCATATAATTTGTTCTATCTCAAATGCAATAATTTAGAAAACCCATTTTTTTCTAAATTGGTGTCAACATTTATTTGCTTGATCATATCAACAAATAAATATTTATTGGTGTTTGCTTAGCTTGTTATTGGGTATGACCCGACTTGGATCATAACGTACTAACCACATCAATCTTGTATGTGTCTTGGGCATATAAGATCCAACACTAAGTTCCCCAAGTGTGCTTTCTGGTTGCGTGAGGTTCAGTTTTTGGGTCATGTGGTTAATTCCGAAGGGATCATGGTCGACCCGGTATAGGTGGAGGCGGTGATGCAATGGAAGACTCCAAATACACCATCCGAGATCCGTAGTTTCTTGGGTTTGGTGGGCTACTACAGGAGATTCATTCAAGACTTTTCTTAGATAGCCTCACCATTGACCAAGCTGACCCATAAGGATGTGAAGTTTGTATGGGGTCTGGAACAAGGGAATGCTTTTGAGGAGTTAAAGACAAGATTGACTCAAGCTCCTATCTTGACGTTACCCGAAGGGGATAAAGACTTGGTGGTCTATTTAGATGCTTCTTATTCAGGATTGGGTTGCGTACTGATGCAACAGGGAAGGGTTATAGCCTATGCGTCCCGACAGATGAAAATCCATAAGGCTAATTACCCTACTCATGACTTGGAGCTAGCGTCTGTGGTCTTTGCATTGAAGATTTGGAGGCACTACTTGTACGGGATGAAGTGCACTATCTTCAGTGACCATAAGAGCTTGAAATACTTCTTTGAGCAGATGGACCTCAATATGAGGCAAAAGAGGTGGTTAGAGTTGATCAAGGATTATGATTGTCAGATCCACTACCATCCGGGCAAGGCCAACGTAGTGGCGGATGCCCTTAGCTAAAAGGAGAGACCCGAGCCAATCCGGGTGAAAGCTTACAAGTTGGTGATGACCTTCGATGTGATGGCACAGGTCAAGGAATTTCAAGATGAGGCGCTGAAGGAAGACCGAATCAACTCCGAAAGAATGAAAGGTCTAGTCTCGGAGTTGGGTGAGAACACTCTCGGAGTTAGAACCCGCTTCGGGCCGATGTGGATCTCTCGTTATGGAGACCTACGGGGGCGAATCATGGATGAAGCTCATAAGACTCGATAATCCATTCATCCTGGTGCTACAAAGATGTATCATGTTATGAAGAAAGATTACTGGTGGCCAAGTATGAAGCGTGATGTAACGGAGTATGTGAGTAAGTGCCTTACTTGCTTGCAAGTGAAGACGGAGCATCAGAATCCATACGGGAATATCCAACCTTTGGATATACCCGAATGGAAATAGGAGCACATCACCATGGACTTCATCACAAAGTTACCATGTACGACAAGGGGGTATGATGCCATATGGGTGATAGTTGATCGTTTGACGAAGAGTGCTCACTTTCTACCGATCCGTGAGACATATTCATCTGAAAGATTGACAGATCTGTTCATCAAGGAGATTGTGACTCGTCATGGTATACCATTGTCTATTGTGTCTGATCATGACACTCGGTTTACATCTAAGTTTTAGAAGAGATTCCATGATGCAATGGGTATGAGGTTACATATTAGTATGGCTTACCATTTTCAGACAGATGGTCAGTCGGAGAGAACTATACAGACACTTGAGGATATGCTTCGAGCCTGCGTCATTGATTTTGGAGGAAGCTAGGACGAACACTTACCGTTAGCTGAATTCTCATACAATAATAGTTATCATGCTAGCATTGGTATGCCACCATATGAGATGCTATACGGTAGAAGTTGTAGGACGCCCGTATGTTAGGGTGACATTGGACAGAAGGAGTTAGGAGGCGTTGAAGTAATCGAGGCTATGACTGAAAAGCTGGAAAGGATCAAGGCTTTTATGAAGGCAGCAAAAGATAGGAAAAAGTCATATGCTGACAAGAGGCGTAGACCGATTGAATTCAAGGTGGGCGATAAAGTTATGCTCAAGGTTTCACCTTGGAAGGGGATCATTCGGTTCAGAAAGAGGGGTAAGCTGAGCCCGAGATATATAGGACCTTTTCGAATCATTGCTCGAGTAGGAGAGGTGGCCTATGGGTTGGAGCTACCTGATGAGTTAAGTGGGATTCATCCAACATTTCACGTATCTCATCTGAGAAAATGCCTAGCTGATGTAGATATGATTGTGCCACTGGAGGATATTGATGTGGATGAACGGCTCAACTATGTAGAGTAACCGGTGGCAATCATTGACCGAAAGGAGAAGAGATTACGGAATAAAGTGGTTCCACTGGTGCGAGTACAGTGGAGGCACAGGAACGGATCTGAGTCTACGTGGGAGACCGAGGAGGAAATGAGATAGAATTACCCACAACTGTTCGAAGAATGACAGGTTTTGGGGACAAAACCTCTATAAGGGGGATGGACTTGTAACACCCGAAAATTTATTAAGAAAAGAATAAAGAAAGAAAGGAGAATTTACATAAGTGGAGGGGCTAAAGTGTACAAAAGGACAAAACATTATTACTTTATGTTTAAAAGAAGCATGGCCACCCACTTCTCTGCACACCAACTATTCTCAGCTGCAAAAAGAAGGAAAAGGAAGTGTTCGACCGAAGAAGAAGAAGAAGACCTGCTTGAAGGTGAGTTTTTCATGTGTTTTTTCCAGGTTTCAGCTGGATTTTCAACTTCTGGACCGGGTTTTATGTGTTTCTATGTGTTTAGTTGCTTCTTTACGTGTGTATAGGTGTTTGAACTCTTTGTGCTCTCGAGTTTGGTGGAGTTTTGCTCGAAGGCTGCAATAGGTGAGTTCTAGATCCCCGGTTTTTATGTTTTTTACTTGTTTTGGGGTTGAAAATGCATGTAACTTTCATTTTACAACTTTCAACATGTTCTGACCGTATGTTTATACTCTATTTATACAGGTGAATGTATGTCTGTGTATAATTTGTTGTGTTTCGTGTTTATATGCTTGTTTTAGGTGCTTGGTATGTTAAATTTGGGTTAGGAACATGTTAAAATGATGATTGGGCCTGAAAAATAGTGTAAGTTCTCATGCGCCTGGAATTTTGTCCATGTGCCTAAGTGCCAGCTTATACGCCCATATAGTGCCCATGCACCTGGAAAGTTGTCCATGAGCCTAAGTCCTTTCACATGCGCCTACTGCCCAAATGCCTAAGTATGGTTCATGCACCCAAGCAGTACCCATGCGCCTAAGTGTCGTGCGCCTGCATAGTACTCATGCGCCTAACATAGTGCTCATGCGCCTAATGCCTTAGAAAATTTTCTGAAATTTTGGGAAATAGAAATTTATGATTAAGCCCTGGGATATTTTGGTGGTTATGTTTGTTGGTGTTATGCATGTTATGGCCTGTTATTTTATTTTTCATATTACGTATTATTACGTGACTTACGTGGTGTGTTATGCTCATGTACGTAAGTATTATCATAATGAAGTGAAAGATTAATGATAATGAAAGCTGGAACCTAAAGAATGAATGAAAGTCTTGCAAGCAAAATTTTATAGAGGTTCACAACTCATTGAGAGTTGTTAGCTCAACTGTGTGTTATATAGCGTGCGATTTGGCTAACCCATAAGGGTTCACACACAGGAGGGTCAGTCTTTATGATCGATCGAGACGTACGAAAACGGGATCCTTGTCGCTTGACCCCAAAAGTTAGTTGCTTCGTGCACGATGATGGGGCATAGCATATGACAGATCTAGATAAAAGTGAAAGATAATAATGATAGAAAGTGCGAAAACAAACGATTATGAACGATGATGGAAGATAATAAATGAATATTATCTAGTTGTATGTATGATGTATGATCACGTACAAAAGTAAAGAAAGTGTTTTTCGGTAAAAGTAAAGTATTTTATTTTAAAACTAGAACTCACTCAGCAACGCTGATTTTATGCATTTTCAGTTGGCAGGTAATTCGTTGCTGAGGATGGCACAAGGGTAAAGCTACTTGGCGGGCAAAGACTGGCATCCATTTCATGCATAATAATATTGTTATTTTGTAATACAACTGAATGATTCTTTTGTAACCCTAAAAAAAATACAACGATGTATTATTTGGCAACATCATATATATTGCATGAATGGTTTTTGGATAAATCAATCCACTGCAATGTTTTTAAGAAATGTATTGTAATTTTACATGATTAATGTTATGATTGACCAACTATGGGGTCTCCGGGAACGAGGCCTTACAACTTCCTTCATCTTCAGATTCATCATCATCTTTATTATCTTCATCATCATCCTTAGCTTCAGACTCAGAAAGTCCTTGAGGAACTTCTTTAATCAAATCATTTGGATCAATCAAATGAAAATGATTTTCATCTATTTTCACATCATCTCTTGCTACTGCTCTCATGTAATCAAACATTTGAACATTCTGAGCACGAGTCATGATAGCCAGTCTTTTGTATACGGTTTCAGTCATGTGCTCCAACATTCTCCACTTACTCTATAAGCATGGAAATCAGGATTTGCTTCATTGATAATCAGTTGCAAAAATCTAGGATACATTTAGTATTTATTCCTGATTCCTTTCTCCAAATTAAAAATAAATCCATTCATGATTCATTGATAATCAATAGCTACAATAGGAGAAGCAATGTCCACATGAAATGAGTTCCATCCTGCACTCCTCTTGGACATACCATGTTGAAAGATATAACACAGGAGTTTCCATTTATTATATACTCTTGCTCTAAAAAACTTTTTCTTAGGAAGGTGATCTGGATGTCCCATGGCTAAAAATATGTCTCTACACTCATTAAAACTAAGTTCAACCAAATCTTGAGGATCATTATCACCCAGTCTTAGAGCTTCTCTAATCGACTACTCAGAGACTTCAATCATATGATAGTTTGTGATAAAACCTGACTACTTTCCTTCCTTCATCATCTCTTGTAGTTTCAGTAGTACTCCAAAATCTTTTGATGAGACGAGCATATATAACTGGTTGAGAACACATGGCATACACATACTTTGTTCTCAATAGAAATCTTATCATTTCTTCTTAACCAACAGCTTCACAAACATCTGCATTAAGAAAGGCTACTACGTTATGCTTAGGCTCGAACTTAAGATCTGCTATCTTTTTACATAGAACAAAATATTAATCATATTTGAAAAACAATGATTTCAATCATATTGTGTGTTATCAATTTTGAACCAATAACACTTAAAAAAAATTTCTAAATGTTTTGTACAATCCATTACATGAACAGAGTATACACTGGTTATAATTTTGATGCAACACAATTTATGATTAAATCAATTAATGTACCATGAAACATGAAAATTGATTGAATTTCAATTGTGTTAGCATATTTTAAATTTTAAACCTAACATTTTACAGTTAAATTTTCTAAGTGTCGAACACACTCTATCAAGAGCAGAGCACATTCAAGTTTCAGTTCAAATGATTTAAAGTACACTAAACCCATTAAAATCTTCTCAATATTAGTTTAATAGATGAATTTGATGATTACCTCAACAATTTAGATGAAAAATTATGAAATGACTGTTCATTTCTTGTTCTTAAAAACCGACTGATGAACAATGAATCATCAAGAACACATTTTTATGAAATTGAGATTTGATTCTCACAATATGTTCAAAAACATGTTATAACAATCATTTGATGTTCGATTTTTGTTATCATTACACATTTAAATCACAGATTTCAAATTTCTGAATACCTAGAGTTCGAACGCCTCAATAGAGTTCGAACGGCCAATCAAAGTTTGAAATAGGTAATGAAATCAGATGTTTTAAGTCAACATGATGTTTAGATTCATTGAATATACCTATATATCACAAGGATTAACAGGTAACAATCGAATGTTGAGTGAATGAATGTATCGGGTGAGAGAATAAGTGAATCAGAGTGTTTGAGTTTGTGAATGAATGAATGAAAACTACAAGTGTTGAATATATATAAGTGTAAAAATTCTTAGATGCATGAGCACTGTGAAGGCAAATGAGGCTAAGTTTCACACTAAATCTTCAAACGCATGAGCACTGTACAGAAGCTTAGGCACTGTTCAGGCGTATGAGACTTGTTGAAACGCCTAACACTTAGAGTAAACATCACCTTCAAACGTCTAGCCACATTGGAAAGTCTGAAACTGTTCAGGTGCATGAGCATAAGTTGATACTCCCAACACATAACCATTTTCAACAACATGACAACTATTTAGGCTCATATACTTGAACAAAACTCTCAACACTTGTACAAATTCCTGAAATTCATCATACTCCTGATTTAGACTTCTAAGCACTATTCAGGCGCATGAGAAACCTTCCATGAGTCTGACACTTGGAAACTTTCACAATACTCATCTGAATACTGTTAATGCACATTATCACTGTTCAAGCACATTGTCTCAACACTTAGTCAAATTTTTTACTATCACTCGAAATGAACATTAATTACCCTCAAATTTTAACAATATCAAATTGTTTTTGTTTAAAATCATCACACATCATTTTTACAACAATTTTTGAAAGTTTGAACAAATTTTTGTTTTTCCAACAATTTCCCGTTATTTTAGTCTTTATTTTAAAACTTTTACAACACAAATAGTCTTGTTTTGTTTGCAAGAAGCTTTTCCACTTATTTTGAATTCCTTTCAGGTTCATTTTTACATCATATCAAACACACACATGCTTGAATTTCAGCTTCATCCTTTCCATCCAAAGCACTTAACTTTTTTTATTTCTTTTTCATATTTTGACACTTTTCATTGATTTTCTCTTTTGCATTTTTACTCCCCTTAAACTTTTGAGTTCACAAACTTAGAAGTTTCTTTTGTTTTGCAAGTAGAGCAAACTAATCATTATCAACATGCCTACACACAGAAAATCATGCAAAAATCAAAATTAAAGTAGAAAAATCTACTATACACAATTCAATCACATGCCTGCAGTGAGATCATATCAGTTAAGATCAGCACATTAAAATAGTATAAAATGGTGGATAGTCATAGACAGTGATTAAATCCTGATTAATTGTGTTCCAGGTTAGCGTTCCCGTAGCAGAGGAGACACGAGATCTAAGGAAAGAAAATTAGTGCTTTTGGCAAGATAATCAGCACACTTACTTTTTGAGAAGTCAACACTACTCATTGGTACTAAGATGGACAAACACGAAAGAATGATTGACTTAGTTTGATCACAAGAATTTACTTTTTCAGTATAATTACATGAGCTTACCGGCACATCATATCTGATCATGTTAGACTTTATTAGCGAGTGAAGTATGCAACTGATCAGAACTAATGTATCTATCATTTCTTATGAATTGCAAGTACAGATTTAGTCCTAACTAATTAAATAACAAATAAACTCTATTTTTGTGGGTTTTTGTTTTATACTTTTCTCTTTTGATTTTGCAATTTTCTATTTTTGTATTTGCTTTTTCTTTTTCTATTGAACATGCATACACAATATATACAATCAGGCAGTTAACTTTGACAGTTTTCTTTATAAATCTTCTTATTCAGCTAAGGGAGGGTTCTTTTCATTTTTATGATCCAGACAACTCAATTACTCAAAACTAGTTTTAAACATGGTTAATAAGTCCAATTGACTCAACCAAATACTCTAAACGACCTGGTAAAAAGGCTTTTGAAAATAGGTCAGCCAACTGCTTTTCAGTTGTAATTTGAATCAAAATGATTAAACCTTTTTTAGAGCTATCTCTGAGAAAATTATATCAAATTTTGATATGCTTTGTTTTTGAGTGCTGAACAGGATTAGCTGTAATAAACATAGCAGCAGTGTTATTAATGTAAATAGTAGTTTTAAAAAAATTAAACTCGTAATCCAGCAGTTGGTTTTGTAACTAAAGGATTTGAGAACATTCTGCTAAAGCAGCTATGTACTTAGCTTCTGCGGTTGAAACGGAGACATTTGTTTGTTTCTTACATTGCCACGAGACTAATCTGGGACCTAAAAGCTGACAACCACCCGTCATAGATTTACGATCTTGGCAACATCCTCCATAATTACTATCTGTATATCCATGTAACTCGAAGTTTCCTTTATATGGATACCACAACCCAAATCCGGTTTTCCTTTGAGATACATGAATATTCGTTTAACAGTGATTAGATGAGATTCCTTAGGGTCAGATTGGTATCTGGCACAGACACAAACAACGTACATTATATCAGGTCAAGATGGAGTAAGATACATCAAAGATCCAGTCATAGATCTGTATAGAGTTTGATCAACTGATTTTCCTTTCGGATCAGGTTCAATCTTAGTTTTTACGTCAGCTAGAGTTCTGATGGATTGACAATCTTGCAGTTTAAATTTCTTCAAGATTTTTTCAAGGAATTTCTCCTGATTAATAAAATTTTTATCTACAGACTGCTTCACTTGACGACCAAGGAAAAAGTTGATTTCTCCCATAGAACTCATTTGGAAAAGAGACTTCATGATTTCTTCAAATTCACTACACAATTTCGGACTTGTAGAACCAAATATGATATCATCAATATACACTTGAACACATAAGATATCATTAGCATCCTTCTGTATAAACAAAATACGATCAATTTTCCCTCGCGTGTATCGATGCTGGATCAAATGTTGTGATAACATTTCATACCAAATTCTAGGAGCTTGATGAAGACCATACAATGCTTTACTAAGCTTGTACACACGATAAGGATATTCTAAATCTTTGAAACTGGAGGTTGCTTGACATACACATCCTCAGTGATTGGTCCATACAAGAAAGCACCTTTAACGTCCATCTGATACACCTTGAATTTCATGTATGATGCATAAGCCAGGAAGACACGAATTGATTCAAGTCTTGCAACTGGAGCAAATACTTTATCATAATCTATTCCTTCTTCTTGGGTGTAACCTTGTGCAACGAGTCTCGCTTTGTTGCAAACAACAATTCCCCGATCGTCTGACTTGTTTCTGAACAACCATTTATGCCTATGGCATTTTCTTCTTCAGGAAATCTACAAGCCTCCACACTTCCTGTTTGTGGAATTGGAATAACTCTTCTTGCATTGCCTCAATCCAACTATTGTCTTTTAACGCTTCGGTGACATTTTTAGGAACAATTTGAGATAGAAAACACGTGTATAAGCATAGGTTTGCTTGTTCTGATTGACTTCTCGTCGTTCTCTCATTCAATGGACCGATAATCTGAGACGTAGGATGGTTCTTGTGAATACAAGACGTAGTAATCTCATTTCCTTAAACATTAACATCCGGATTAGATTGGTTCATGTCGGAAAGCTGATGCAATAAGTTCGAAGTATGTGGATTGAAATTAGGAACTTGAGTCGGTGAGTTGATAAAGTAATCAAGATTATCAGTAACAACTAAATCATCAGAAATCGATGACTTTCTGGACTCAGGTTGTATAATTTCAGGACCATCATTAGGAATAGATTATGAAACATAGGGATTTTTAGAAACGGGATGTCCTTGTGCTTGTTGAGATTAGGATTGATCATGAGATTCAAAACGAAATATAGAATATTTAATAAATGAAAAGATGGGTAATCTGGGCTATAATCATCCATATCATTAGAATCAGAATCATCAATGAAAGATTCAAGATTTCCTCCTTGTTTCTTTTTCTCACCTGGAGAGTCAAACAAGTTAGAATTAAAAGAGTTTGACAAAGAATGTAAATCAAACAATCAAGTTGGACCATTTGCAACTGATGAAAAAGAGTTTCAAGAAATTTAACATTAAAAGTTTCAAGAATAACATTCGTCCTAGAGTTATAAACTCTAAAGACTTTTGAAACCGATGAATATCCAACAAAAAATCCATCGTCAGATTTTGCATCAAATTTTTCTAGCTGGTCACTTGAATTTAAAATCAAAACTGGACAACCAAAAGATTTAAGAAAATCTATATTAGGTTTCCTTCCAAACATCAACTCATAAGGAGTTTTATGTTTATCTTTCACATGCAATGTATGATTATACACAAACCA
This sequence comes from Flaveria sonorensis, assembly GCA_025506505.1. Classification (NCBI taxonomy): domain Eukaryota; kingdom Viridiplantae; phylum Streptophyta; class Magnoliopsida; order Asterales; family Asteraceae; genus Flaveria; species Flaveria sonorensis. The sequence continues at coordinate 23,825,303 of CM046439.1, read as the reverse complement.
CGCAGTGGATATGGCTTCATCCCAGAATGTAATTGAAATCTTTGCATCTGCTAACATGGAACGTGCGGCCTCAATCAAAGTTTTGTTTTTCCTTTCAGCAACTCCATTTTGTTCTGGAGTTCTAGGAGCATTAAACTGACGAGCAATTCCTTTTTCTGCACAAAACATGTCAACATTAAATTTTTAAATTTAGTTCCATTATCACTTCTGATAATTTTCACCTTTTGTTCTAATTGATTTTCTACTTTAATGTTGAATTCTTTTAACAATTCTGTAGTTTCAGATTTAGCATGCAAAAAGAAAACCCATGAAAATCTTGTAAAGTCATCAATGATAACTAAACAATAAGATTTCTTTCCAATACTCTGCACATTTGTTGGTCTGAATAGGTCCATGTACAACATCTAGAGATGCTTGGAATTTGAGTTTATCAGCTTGGGCTTATAAGATGCTCTATGTTGCTTTCCTTTTAAACATGCTGAGCAATGATCTGTTGTAGAGAACTTCTTTATTGGAATTCTTACTACATGATTTCCTGCTACAAGCTTGTTCATGTTCTTGAAATTAGAATGCCTGAGACGTCTATGCCATAACTGGCTTTCGACATTTGATGCTTGAGCAATTAGGCATGTTGTTTCTGTAGATGGATCTAGTTGAGACATATCTAACTTGTATACATCTCGATCTCATACAGCTTTAACAACTACCCATTCTTTGCCTATCTGAAAACCTGGCTTCAAAATATAACAAAAAGAATCATCAAATAAAATAGAGTAAGATTTGTCACAAATTTGGGAAACACTTAAAAGATTAAAGTTCAACTGTGAACACTAGTTGACTTTATCAAAGCTAATAATCCCATTGAACACTATCCCTTGGCCTGTTATTTTACCACCTGCATCACCTCCGAATGAAACATGAGTAACATCTTTTAACTTAAAATCTTAAAGCAAGGCATGGTTGCATGTCATATGCCGGCTACACCCACTATCAACATACCTTGTGTTAATAGGTCTTCTTGGGCGTACCTACATTTCAAAGAGATTTAAGTTGAGTTATCAACCCAAGCCGATATGGTCTTGGGCTTGCCAAATTTATCAACAATGGTAAACTGTTTAAAATGAAGATTATTCAAATCAGGCTTTTGTTGTTGTTTATATTTACCAATTCCGTTTCTGACAAATTTTTGATTATCTTTGATTTGTATAGTTCGTAAAGCATGGTAACGTTTTTTAAGATCATCATCAAGGTAATTCAAACCATCAAAAGAAACATTTTTAGAAAAATTTTGATTACCAAACTTTGCATTGTTCATTCTCACAGATCGTGGAATGAATTTTCCTTGATTATAATTCTTTGTTTTCACAGCATAAGAATCATCACAATTAGAATCAATCCTTCAAAAAGATCTCAAGACTAAGGAAGGTTGTTTTGTTATTCTTTGAAAACCAACACTTTGATTTCTTTGAAATTGTGGATTGACATATTCATTCCTTGGTGAGTTCCTTCGGAAGTAGCAATTCTCAATTTTGTGATTTCTTTCATCACAAACGGTACAATACTTGTTAAAATAACAATCAGTTGTTGAATGGTTTTTCATATAAAAAATTCATCAGTCTTATGATTGTACATATCATATATTTCACAGTACCTTTGTTGAAATTTAAACAACTGTTGATTAACCTTAGATGTGGAAGCCACATTTAATCCTTGTTTTGATTTAAGAGTTGCAAAGTTAATCTGTTGTTTTTGATTTGAGAGTTTTTTCTTTTAAAATTTGGATTTTGACTTTTGTTCATTAACACCATTCCTAGACACCTTAGATACAAATCTTTAGTTAACAGTGGAAGACTTTGGACCTGAACCTATTTTTAGATCAGAGTTAGATTTGTTCTTTGAATTTGATTAGATTTCTGGAATTGTGTTCATATCAAAAGTACCCGCAGAGACAAACTTCACTGGTTTAAACTGATTAGATTGATTTGTTCTTTGATTTCGATTGTTTTGATTTTTATTCTGAGAGGATTTAGCTTTAGCATATTTCCTTCTCCTTCTCTGGTTTCTTGATCTTGATGATCTCTGCTTGCTTTATGATTGAACATCTTCAGTAGAAGACTCTTTTTCATTTTCTTTATTTTTTTGTTCTTTTTGCCATTTGATGAAAACTAGATTGTTTAATCCATAAGAAATCAAATCTTCCGATGTTATTTCATCTTGTTTTGTTTTCTTTTTATTCTTTGGGTTTTGTTTGTAATTCTTTACAATGACTTCTTCAACAACATACTCTTTGGGAACAAACATTTTCTTATTCTTTGGTCGTCGTTCGTAAGATTCAACTTTCACTGGATGACCATTTTAATCTTTTCAGAATCTTGTTCCTCAAATATCTCAACATTAGTTTTCCCTTAATCAATTTCAGAATTCTTTTTCTTATTTTGAAAGGCTTTTAGCTTAGCTTTGTTTTTAGGTGAGTGATCATGTGTGTTAGAGTTTTTTGGTAAAGTGTTTGTGATAGATTCAGGCATGGGCTCATGTGTAAAACCTAGACCTGTTTTGTTTTTATCATTCCTCTCACTTATCAACTGTTCTACAATTGTTTTAGAAATTTTAACTTTAGCTAGATCCACCTGTGTTGCAGCATGAGCTATTTTTTCTTCTTCTAAATTTTTAGTCATCTCCTCAAGTTGTTTTTTAACAAGTTCAAGTTCTTTTAGAGTTTTATTCCTTGAGATTTGTAGAGATAAGATCTTTTCATCAGATACTTTGTGATCATTTTTCAGTTTGTTGTGCATTACTTCTTCTTGTTTAAGTTTGTCACAGATCTTATGTGAATACGTTCTGTAATGCTCAACTTTATCAAAACATGCTTTTGTGCACATTTTCTCTCTGACTTTAACAGGAATTTCAGGATAACTTGAAGAAGAAGTCTCAGAGTCAGATGATGGATGCTTAACCTTTGGTTGTTCACACTAAGCCATGAGTGCAATTTCTTCTGAATCCTCTTTTGGGTCAGATTTGTCACTCCAATCATAATCTTCATCATCATTTTTAGAATCACCATCTGCCTTAGAATCATTTTTTTCAAACCAGTCTTCATTTTGAACTTCAGCAGCAAGAGCTAAACTAGATGTTAGATCAGCTGTGAATTGTTTAGTATAAGCACTCCAGTCATAGCCATCTTTGATGCTAACAACAAGATCTTTCTTTGGGTCTTCAGATGATTTTGATTCATCTTTAAGTTCTGGCATGGTAAGACTTTGATAAGGCTTTTAAAAAGTCTTTTGAGACTGCTGTTGGTATCTTTAACTGCTAGAACCTGCTTGACCATTTCCACCTTACTTTCTTGGAGCTTTACATTCCCTTGAGAAATGACCATAACTGTTGCAATTGTAACACTTTGACTTTGATTTATCAAAGCCAACAGTTTTTTTTGCACTGGGCTTGTAATGCCTGCTAACATATGAGTGTTTTGTGTTCTATAAGCAATCATTACCATCTGCCAATTCAAGTCCATCTCTTCCACATCATCAGGATCCATCTCAAACAAATCCTGCAAAATAAGATCTAACTAGGTTAGATGACTACCTTGATAAGCATGAAAACTTTCCATGAAAGAAGTAAAAGCGGATTTTGACTCATCGTCCTGTAAAAGGATATTAATAACATATTTAACTTTGCTAGTTTTAACAGAATTAGAAGTTGAAGTCTCAGTTTGAGATTTAGGAGTTTGAGTTTTAGGAGGAGACTGAGGTTGAGTTGTATAAACAGGGGCACTTGTGTAAGCAGAATCTGTGAAGAAACCAGCTCCAACGAACAAATCACCCTCGTCTTCTGGAGAATTATCATCTTTTGCCAGAAAAGCATTCTCCACTGTGTTAGTTGGAGAAGCAACGTACTTATACTGAGACATTGATGCAGCTCTATCATTGTTCCTGGAGCTCTTATCAATTTCAACTGATTCAATTTTGGCAATCAAAAGATCCAGATCCATCAGAAACTTTTCAGTATGCTTCAACAGAGTGACTTTCTGTTTCCATGAAGATGGACGAGCATTGAGAAGTCTGTAATTTAGATCTTTGAGATCATTTTTGATACCAGCAGTTGACATTTCAGTAGTTAATTGAACAAATCTGTTCATCATTTGATTGATTGTTTCACCAGAAAGATGCTCAAATAACTTCAATTGTCTCTTGAGTTTCTGCTTTTTGAGATCTTGTATCTCTTTACCGCCTTCACAAATAATCCTCAAAGCTCTGTACATGGTGTAACCAGTTTGATAACCTTCAATTCTAGTCAAGACTTCAGATGGTAACCCCTTGCATATCAGTGAGTAAGCTTTGATGTCATTCTTAACCTTCCTTAAGTCATCACCTTGCAGACCATCATCTGGATAAGGTTCTGGAGAGTCTTTTGTATAAACATATCCTCTGTCAAGACCATCGGATGTAATTGGGATATGTGGTCCTTTCTCTATTGACTTCCATAAGTCAGTGTCAATGGAGTTTAGATGATGCTTCAATCTTATAGACCAATTTTTAAAATCAGCTCTATTTTTGAGCTTGGGAACCCTATTCTCAGAATCTTCAGACTTAACCATTTTGTATTTTTGAATTAATGAAATGAAAATATTTTTGGATTATATTTTTTGAAATATTTCTAAGTGTTTACTGATAAGTTTGAATATTGAAGCGCCTGAAACTTCTGAAACGATTGACTTTGAACAAGAAACGCCTAAGGGAATGCCTTAGTTGAATTCTGAAACGCCTGACTGATGATGCATCCGAACAGTTCTCAAACGCCCAAACGGTGTAGAAACGCCCAAACAGTTCTCAAACGTCTAGAATTGCTTAAGTTTCAACAAAATCTCAGTGCGACCAAACAGTCACAATACATCCCGATAGTTGAAAAATGCCTGTTTTGAAAATGCTTTAACAGTGCTAAAACGCCTAAATAGTTGCAAGGCGTCTGAACAGTTAGCAAATTTCAGCAGTTTTTCAGATTTTGCTGTTAGAGAATCTGTTCGTTTAGAACTGATACTGTATTATGAATTTCAAATTAGTTCAAAAATGTCAAATATTAAAGGAGACACGGGTATGAAGATGATCTATCATCTATCTAAAAATGTTAGAAACTACATGAGTCAAATTAATGTTAAATCCAATAATTCCTAGTTATGAACAAAGTAGTTGTATGGATCTTCTACGAGCTTCTTTATCTCAAGTACTAACATTTCAATTCCATCAAATGGAATTTGAAAATGACGCCGGTATGTCAATGTACACCAATTTATGTAAGGCCCCGTTCCGGGGACGCTTACAGTTGGTCAATCATCACATAAAACATATAAAACACATCATTTTGCAGCGGAGATATAACTTTTCATACATAATTTGTAAATACATGACAAAACATTGTTCTTATAGTTGCATCACAAATACTTGACATTTACAAGCATTGTCTCAAAATATAAATTGTCAGACTCGAATCGTCCCAGTACCTATCTCATCCATGCCTGCACTCCTCAGCTGCATCATTTACCTGCCAACTGATATGCATATAAAAAGTCAGCGTTACTGAGTGAGTTCTAGTTTATATAATAAAATACTTTACTTTTGATAAAACATTTCCTTTACTTTCGTATGTGATCATACATCATACATACATCAAGATAATATCATTATCATCTTTCATCATCGTTCTTAATCGTTTGTTTTCGTACTTTCTTTCATTAACATCTTTCACTTTTATCTAGACCCTGCCATATGCTATGCCCCATCATTGTGCACGAAGCAACTACCATCTTGGGCTCAAGCGATAAGGATCCCGTTTTCATACATCTTGATCAATCACAAAGATTGACCCCCCTGTGTGCATCCTCATGGGTTAGCTAAACCACACATAGTTGAGCTAACAACCCCTCAATGAGTTATGAACCTCCATCTAACTTGCTTGCAAGACTTTCATTCATTCATTACGTTCCACTTTTCATTATCGTTATCTTTCTCTTTCATTACATAATACTTTACATATGTATACATATCAACCCACGTAAAGTCACATCATAATACTTAACATGGAACATAATCAACATAACAGCAGCCCACAAGCATACAACATCAACAAGCATAGACCCCCATAAAACATCAGTACATAGCACTTAATTCTACTTCCCAAAATTCAAAATACGCGCTAGGGTTCACAGTGCCTAAACACGTCACTAGATACAATCACGAAGCTTTGGAAGACTTCATTATACCTTCGGAAGATTTCACCTTGGATTTGGAAGATTTCTTCCTAAGCTTCAGAAGATTTCCTCCTAAGCTTCAAAAGATTTCTTCCCAAGCTTCGAATTCCTAAGCTTCAGAAGATTTCTTCCTTGGCTTCAGAAGAATTCTTCTTCGCTTCAGAAGAATTCCCCTTGGCTTCGGATGAATTCCCACACTTGGCCAAAGTCCACAGCGGACGACCAAAGTTCATAGCGCATGAATAAAACACTAAGTGTGCCCATAGCGGATGACTAAAACATTCTCAAGTGTCCACAATTGACGGCTAGTGTCCACAACGGACAGCCAAGTCCATATCGGACAGCCAAGTTCAACACCTGCGATTCAACTTATGTAGTTTCTAGTCCTAAGATCGCTTCTATACATATACTTATCATAGATCTACCAGTCACACGCTTAACATCACAAACAACCACACACAACATCACAGAAATCATTTAAAACATGCATCATTCATAAACAGTTGTACTTTCATGGAAAACCATAGTATGTTTTATAAAACAACAGTTTGACATACATATCAGCCCCAAACAAGTAGAAAACATGTAAAAGAGGGGGTCTAGAACTCACCTCTGACAGCTTTCATGTAAAACACCACCACCCCGGGAGCAACCTGGAGTTCTAGCACCTAAACACACGAAAACAGGCAATCAAACACACAGAAACACATAAAGATCGGTACAGAAGCTTAACCCAACTATAACCGAGAAGAAACATGATTAAATCTTACCTTTTTGAAGATTTCATCCCCGAAACTTGTCACCCAACTGTAACCGAGAAGAACTCGGCTAACGGTAAGTGTTCGTCCCAACTTCCACCAAAATCAATGATACATGCTCGTAGCATATCCTCAAACGTCTGAATGGTTCTTTCTAACTGACCATCTGTCTGAGGATGGTAAGCCGTACTGATATGTAACCTCGTCCCCATCACATCATGAAATCTCTTCCAAAACAAAAATGTAAACCAAGTGTCACGGTTAGACACGATAGACACCGGTACACCATGACGAGTCACTATCTCATTGATGAACAGATCCGCCAACCTTTCAGATGAGTACATCTAGCAGATCGATAGAAAGTGAGCACTCTTCATCAGACGGTCGACGATCACCCATATGGCATCATATCCCCTTGTGGTACGTGGCAACTTCGTGATGAAGTCCATGGTGATGTGCTCCCATTTCCACTTGGGTATATCCAGAGGTTAGATCTTCCCGTATGGTTTCTAATGCTCCGCCTTCACTTGCAAATAGGTAAGGCACTTACTCACATACTCCACTATGCCGCGCTTCATTCCCAGCCACCGGTAATCTTACTTCATATCCTGATACATCTTTGTAGCACCGGGATGAATTGAGTATCAAGTCTTGTGAGCCTCATCCATGATCTTCCCTCGTAGATCTCTATAACGAGGAATCCACATCCACCTGAAGCGGGTTTTAACACCAAGGGTGTTCTCACCTAACTCCGCGACTAGGCCCTTTATCCGCTCAGAGTTAATTCGATCCTCCATCATAGCATCGTCCTGAAATCCCTTAACCTGCTTCATCACATTAAAGGTCATTATCATCTGATAAGCCTTTACCCGAATCGGCTAGGGCCCCTCCTTTCGGCTAAGGGCATCCGCCACCACATTAGCCTTGCTCGGATGGTAGTGGATCTCATAGTCATAATCCTTGATCAACTCTAAGCACCTCCTTTTCCTCATATTCAGATCCTTTTGCTTGAAGAAGTATTTCAAGCTCTTGTGGTCAGTGAAAACAGTGCACTTCTTCCCGTACAAGTAATGCCTCCAAATCTTCAATGCAAAGACCACAGCCGCCAACTCCAAGTCATGAGTTAAGTAGTTAGCCTCGTGGGTCTTCAACTATCGAGATGCATAGGCTATAACTTTCCCCCATTTCATCTGCACGCAACCTAATCCCAAATAAGAAGCATCCGAATAGACCACCAAGTCTTCGTTCCCTTTAGGCAACATCAAGACAGGAGCTTGAGTCAACCTTATCTTTAGCTCTTTGAAAGCATTCTCCTACTCTAGACCCCATACAAACTTCATGTCCTTACGAGTCAACTTAGTGAATGGTGAAGCTATCTTGGAGAAGTCTTGGATGAATCTCCTGTAGTAGCCCGCCAAACCCAAGAAACTACGAATCTCAGATGGCGTCTTTGGAGACTTCCATTGCATCACCGCCTCAACTTTTGCCGGGTCTACCATGATCCCTTCTGAGTTGAACACATGACCCAAAAACTATACTTCGCGTAACCAGAATGCACACTTGGAGAATTTGGCGTACAGCTTCTCCCTTCCGAGCATCTTCAGCACCTCCCGAATGTGACCGACATGCTCCTCTTCGTTATTCGAATAAATTAGGATGTCATCGATAAACACAATCACTAATTTATCTAGCGTAGGCCGACACACCCGATTCATCAAATCCATAAAAGCAGCTGGCACGTGGTTAAACCAAAAGACATCACGAGAAAATCGTAGTGTCCATTACGCGTGCAAAAAGCATTTTTAGGAATATTTTGCTCCTTCACCTTCGGTTGATGGTAACCAGATCGGAGATCTATCCTCGAGAACCAACTGACACCTTGGAGCTAATCAAACAAGTCATCAATCCTAGGTAACTGTTGGACTCAACAAGTGCATAAATGGATTAATGCTTTATAGGTTGATGCTTGCCATAATCAAACATATATAAAAAATAATGTGTTCTAACATCCAAACAATCATTTACTAACACATTATCATCATTAAAAATCATAACATTCACTAATATTTGTTTAAATTTCTTTTTCAAAATTGTAGATAAAAGAAATTTTGACAAGTACCCGCAGCGGATGAAGTACTACAATGCAGATGAACAAAGCTCCAATGCGGATGAAGACATCCCATAACGGATGAAGATTTAAGTCTAAGTGTGTGCAGCGGATGAAGACATCCCACAACGGGTGTTCATCCATAGCGGATGAACATTCCATAGCGGATGTTCATCCACAGCGGATGAACATTTCATAGCTGACAACAATCAACACTTCACAGCGGACAACATCCAAAGCACAGCGGACAAGTCATCTTCTTCCACAGCGAATGACCAAAACATCCACAACGGACGACCAATCATCACAGCGGATAGCTTGTAGACTTAGGATTATTTATGTAATTTTAATTTATGTAAGGGTAGTTTAGTAATTGTATATAGCTATGTGTATAGGCTATAAATAGCATTCTACCCTAATCCTTTGTAAGCTTTTGAACAATGTTTCAAACAAGCAGTTATTATTATTTTCAAGCATTCAATCACACAAAATCACTCACACACACTGATCATAGCATCTATCATGGGTTTTCGCACCATGGTTCATGTTTGTTGATTATTGAGAGATTTTGAAAAGATCCTTGGGGAAATCAACCTATTCATGTTGAATATTGTTCTAATATGTTCATGTTCAACATGTGTTTAAGTTGATTTCAACAGGTGGTATCAGAGGTTTGGCTCAAATATTTCATTGATTTTCGATCCTCTCAATCAACAAGATGATTTCAGTGGTTCATTAGCTTCAAACCATACATTTACGAGCTGAAAATACATCATAACAACCTTCTTCTACTCTTAACATTCATCAAATGCCTAACAAACATGATTTCTTAATCTGTTTTTGTGCATTGTGAAGAAGTTTCTGTGGTTTTAAAGCTCTAAACATCATTCAAACACTAGTTTTCATTGTGTTCATCATCAAACATTCACTGAAAACCCATTAGAATACATGGGTATTCTCTGATATAACAATACACAGGTATTGTTCTATCTGTTTTCAACATTCAACAACAGTTTTTTTTCAACACAAAAAAAAAAATTTAACCTTAAAACCTTATCGGTTTTAAAGGGTTTTTGATAAAAAGTGTTCAAGTACTGTTTCATTCAATTTTCATCAAAACATACATTGTTTTGAACAGTTTGAATTGTTCAGATTGTTCAAAATCATCATATTCTAGTGAAAAACTCACTAACATCAGTTTTTGTTCTTCAATCAACAAACCGATTGTTGATTCTATGAAGAACAGCATAGCCGCCACCAAAAATCCTAGAACAAACCCTAGGTTTTGATTTTGCAAAAACCTTCACAATCTACGAAGATTGTGTTGGTTCATCAGAAAATTCATTGAAGATCCGAAATCTTCTTTTGAACTTTTTCAAAAATTTACTTTTTGATCCAAAAAGTAATCTGTTAAAAACAATTTTTTGTGTTTTTAGGGTTTTGACTTTCTATTGACCGCATTAATTAGAAAGTTGACATTCCTTTCACAGAATATTCGTTTCTTGTCATTGGATTTGAAAGTGACATATCATTGGATTTTAATTAATTAATTAATTTCCTTTATTTGGTAAATCAAATTAAAAAGGGTTTATCAACTACAAACAAATCCTAGAGACTTAGGATTAAATAAAGTTAGCACCGGGCTAAAATCATCAAAAAAATTTAACTTAAAACGTTAAGTTAAAATTAAACAATCATGGCTGATGAAATTTTAGGTACTAACAGTGGTCTAAAACCACCCAAACTAAAGAACAAGTCAGACTTCAAACAATGGAAGATCATGTTCAAGAACTGGATAACTTTTTAAGACCCTGATTTATGGACTTCTATAATCGAGGGTCTTTTCATACCTGTGACTCTTGGACTTGATTACAACATACAGAAGCCAGTTAGCTTGAAAAACGTAGCTGGTGATGACCTCAAGACGGTCAAAACAGACATGAAGGCATATAGTATACTAGCAATGACATTGCCTTTTGAAATTTTGACTCGTGTTGAAAATTTCAAAACAGCTCATGAATTGTGGAAAGTTCTTCACACAATGTGTGAAGGAAGTGAAGAAATACGGGAAATCAAGAAAGAGAAACTGAGAACCCAATATGAAACTTTCCATCACATCCAGGGAGAATCTATCCCATAACAGCTACATAGATAAGTCTAGTTAGTAAATGAAATGATTGTATATGGACTGAAATATGAAGCTGTTGAAATCAACAAGAAGATGTTGCACACTCTGCCTGAAAGTTGGACTCAGTCAGTATCCTTGATAGAGGCAACATTGGATTTGGAAGCCCTATCCCTTGACTCTCTGGTAGCCAAGGTGGAAGCTCTGGAAATGGATGAAAAATCCAGAAATAACAATCACATCAGACATGTAGAAGCTTACAAATTCAAAGAACCACAACAAACAGACAGTGCATTTCTGACAAGCACTGGAGAAGAAGAAGATGAAGAATTTTTGGACTCCAGTGATACATCATTCTTCTCAGCACCTGAATCATCCAGCAACAAACATAAGTGTAAAAAGACTGGTGTGCATGCATCACATGAAGCAACACCTCAGAGTAAACAACATCCACATATCTCTAGCTCAAACAAACAGCCAAAACCTCAAACCAATAACATACATAGACTTGAAAAGCAAATGGATGCTCTTACTATAATCCTGCAAAGTGAAGAGCAAAAGGCAGCTTATGCAGCCTTTCCTACAAGCTTTGAAGCATTTTTAGGTGCAAGTCTAACACCATCACAGATCATTCAGCAATATTTGGATGAACTTCCACCAGATACAGTAGAAGAAATGAATCTTCAATGGTCCATGGCTATCATTGCATACAGATCTAAAAGGTTTCTGCAAAGAAATCAGGGATTGAACATGGACATGAAAACCAAGATTGGTTTTGATAAGACAAAAGTGGGGTGCTACAATTGTCAACTTTATGGGCATTTCTTAAGAGAATGCCAGCAGCCAAGGGTTGACAGAAACACAGATCAGGCATAAACATCTAGTGGTTATCATTCTAACAGACAGGTGCCACCTCCAATCAGCATTCCAGCTGCACCAACCCCACCACAAATCACACAGTACAGTCCAAATCAACATTCAAACTCTTCTGCAATGATAATCAAACAAGATGGTGAATGTGACTAGAGCCTGTATGAGGCTGAAATTCCATCTCCAGATCATGCCCTTATGGCAGATATTGAAGATAAAATATCAGACATCCCGAAAGAGGTAAAGGAGCACACTCTGCCTGAAAGTTGGACTCAGTCAGTATCCTTGATAGAGGCAACATTGGATTTGGAAGCCCTATCCCTTGACTCTCTGGTAGCCAAGGTGGAAGCTCTGGAAATGGATGAAAAATCCAGAAATAACAATCACATCAGACATGTAGAAGCTTACAAATTCAAAGAACCACAACAAACAGACAGTGCATTTCTGACAAGCACTGGAGAAGAAGAAGATGAAGAATTTTTGGACTCCAGTGATACATCATTCTTCTCAGCACCTGAATCATCCAGCAACAAACATAAGTGTAAAAAGACTGGTGTGCATGCATCACATGAAGCAACACCTCAGAGTAAACAACATCCACATATCTCTAGCTCAAACAAACAGCCAAAACCTCAAACCAATAACATACATAGACTTGAAAAGCAAATGGATGCTCTTACTATAATCCTGCAAAGTGAAGAGCAAAAGGCAGCTTATGCAGCCTTTCCTACAAGCTTTGAAGCATTTTTAGGTGCAAGTCTAACACCATCACAGATCATTCAGCAATATTTGGATGAACTTCCACCAGATACAGTAGAAGAAATGAATCTTCAATGGTCCATGGCTATCATTGCATACAGATCTAAAAGGTTTCTGCAAAGAAATCAGGGATTGAACATGGACATGAAAACCAAGATTGGTTTTGATAAGACAAAAGTGGGGTGCTACAATTGTCAACTTTATGGGCATTTCTTAAGAGAATGCCAGCAGCCAAGGGTTGACAGAAACACAGATCAGGCATAAACATCTAGTGGTTATCATTCTAACAGACAGGTGCCACCTCCAATCAGCATTCCAGCTGCACCAACCCCACCACAAATCACACAGTACAGTCCAAATCAACATTCAAACTCTTCTGCAATGATAATCAAACAAGATGGTGAATGTGACTAGAGCCTGTATGAGGCTGAAATTCCATCTCCAGATCATGCCCTTATGGCAGATATTGAAGATAAAATATCAGACATCCCGAAAGAGGTAAAGGAGCACCTCTGCACACAGGCATGTATTGATGAGGTCAACAAATATAGAGAGCATGCAGACAAACTTTCGAAGAAAGTTATAGAAACAAACATTTTAAATGAAAGTTTAAAATTAGAACATAAACAATATACAACCAAAATACTTTTATTACAAAATGACTTAGATAAACTAATGTCTGAGAAATTAACACTAGCAGCTCAAGTTGAGCACCTCTCTGCATCATTGACTGAATCAAAAGCATTGCATGCCGAAACTGAAGTAAAACTTTAGAAGTTTCAGGTAAGCAACAAGAAGTTCGAAGAAATTCTTGCTCAACAAAGAGTATTCAAACAGGATGAATCTCCTGACACTCATGAAAAGACTGATGAATCCAAACAATCATCATCATCATCATTAAAATCACCATTAACATCAGAGTCACCTTTCATAAAATTTGTTAAAAGTTCAGTATCACCACAAATTAAATCAACTGACTTTTACCAAGGAGAGAATAATGAATTTGATGAACAAACAACAGATGACGATGAAGATGATTTATTGGATGATGAGCCTGTTGGATTTATATGCCCAAGACACATAAAAGATTGATGTGGTTAGTACGTTATGATCCAAGTCGGGTCATACCCAATAACAAGCAAAGCAAATACCAATAAATATTTATTTGTTGATATGATCAACCAATTAAATATTGACACCAATTTAGAAAATGGGTTTTCTAAATTATTGCATTTGAGATAGAACAAACTATATGGATATTTTGTTCATGAGATATCATTTGTAATGTTATTTAAAAAAGTTAAATAACATCAAATAAAAGAGTGTATAAGTTATAAAATTAAAATGGGTTTAATTATAAAACTTAACTAGTAACTAGCAATGGATTAAAAGGAGACTTCAAAATGGGAGGGAACCCATTTTGAACCCATTTTCGGCCGCCCCCATGTGGTGTGCCTTAGGACCATTTGTCTTGTTATAATACAAGACATTTACTTCATTTCACTACTACACTCAAAACTCTCTTTCTCTCTTACATGCAAGACTCTCCTTTTCTCTCTTCTTCTCCAAAAACTCACGGCCAAGAAGAGATTTCAAGAGGGTTTTTGGTGTCAAACTCACTAGCAAGTTGGGTTTTGCAATAAGCTTGTGGGTATACAAGCTTGAGGGCTTCTCTTTTGAAGGCTAGACGTTCAAGTAGCATCATCTCCTTCCTCTCATCCATATAATATCCCCTTGTTCCTGAAAGGTAGTTTCAAGAACATCCTATGGTTGTTCCTTTTCGTTTTTGATAGCATTTCTTTTCACATACTAATGATCCTTGTTCTTGGGTTTGTCTTGAACATAAAAATGGTTTATTTTCAGAATATAAAACAAGTTTTAACTCTCAAATATCCGCTGCGTTTTGATGTTTAAATGGTTAAACTACTTTGATAAAACTTGTAAGAAACCCAACAATGGCATCTAGAGCCAGTTATGTGGAAAACTTGCTTCAAAAGTCCAAGAAAAGTTAGTTTTGTTGGACTTTCTCAACCCATTAGGGGCTGTTTTGTTGTGGATGTATGAATCCCTTATCTTTCAAAGTTTTAACTTACATGCTTTAGGATAAACCTTGGAAGATTAACATCAAGTGGTTGATTGTTTTGTTTGGACAAAACCCTAAAGTTTTGGTTTATGTTGGCCGAAACTTTAAGGGTTAAAAAAGGGAATTCATGGTTGTTCTTGGGTGTTGTATTTGATACATATTTTGGTTCATAACATAGCCTTGACCTAATGTGTTTTGGATTTGGATGAATGTGTTTTGTCATGATACATATTTTGGTTCATAACATAGCCTTGACCTAATGTGTTTTGGATTTGGATGAATGTGTTTTGTCATGTTTGGTTTTATTCATTAAAGGGTTGTAATAATAATTTTTATGTTTGTAATTTTGGGTTGTAATTTATTTATTCATTGGTTATGTAATAAATAGATTAGGTTCATTTCTTTTATTAGAAAAATTGTATTAGGATATGATTTTTGTAAAAGAAGATGCACAAGTTGGAGACTCAAGGGAAGATACAAAGGAAGAACTCAAAAGACATGGACACTTGAAGCATTTGGATGCGGATTTGAGTGGGAGTTCTTGGACACATTTTAATGTGTTATTATTAACCCTTAGGAAAGACCAAATGACAACACTTGTGATGGCAAACAAGTGTGGTCACCTTAGTGGCTATGGTTATGCACTTGTGATTGAATGGTTGTGCTTGTTTGGTTGTTTATTTTATGTTGGTTGTTTGATATATGGATATGCATAACAAACAAATTAATAAACATAACAAGATGAAATAAAATGGTTCTTTATCATCAAGTGGTTAATAAAAAGTTATTAAAAGGATTAATGTTTTTTAAATAAAAAGGGTTTTATTAATAGAACCATAAGGTACCATGTATTTGAGAGCATGCAAATACAAGGTACATAGAGTTTTCTAAACTAGAATTATGAAAACTTAAATTCCTTTTGAAAACAAGTTTAACACCGTCCTTTTATACAACACTTGAGTCACTTGAAAACTCTTAATGGGATAAAGGTCACCTAACCATTTTGAGGGAACTTATGATTTGAGGTGGGAATGCCATATTTGTGGGATAAAGATCACCTAACCACTTATACTGGTAAACTCACATGTGTGTGTAAGTAGGGTGACGTGATTTGCAAACCATGTTAAATGGATCACCTACAACGTGGTTTACAAAAGGTGTTGATGGGATTAACATGCCGACTATACATATGATGTTTAAGTCGATCCCATACCTCTAGAAGTTGCAAAGTGTTGCAATTGTCAAACGTTGACTACCTTGTTAATTTAAATAATGGGATACAGGTCACCTAACCACTATTTAAATGTAACGTTGGATTCTAAAATTTTAATTTGTGTATGACACATAAAAAGGTATTAATAATTAAATATGATAATATCGTAAATACTAAAATTAAACTTTGTTAAATTTTGTAGATGGCCACCAACAACAATGAAAATAATGATATTCCGTCCGCTCATACCCTATCACTAAGAACCATTCTCCAGAAGGAGCGCCTAAACCATAACAATTTTATTGATTGGTTTCGAAACTTGAGAATTATTCTCAAGCAAGAGAAACGGTCATATATCTTAGACGATCCGATTCCCGATGAACCCAATGAGGAAAATGAAGAGGCCTACATGAATTGGGTGAAATACACTGAGGACTCGGTCCAAGTGTCTTGCCTCATGTTGGCAAGTATGACTCCGGATCTCCAAAAGGAGTACGAACATCATGGAGCATACGACATGATAACCCAGTTGAAGGAAACGTTCCAAAAACAAGCAAGGGTAGAGCGCTTCGAAACGGTTCTAGCACTCCATGCATGTCGTATGGATGATACCCAATCGGTCTCATCTTATGTACTTAAGATGAAGAGCTACATAGACCGCCTCGAAAGGCTGAATTGTCCCATCTCGAAAGAGTTGGCTACGGATTTGATCCTCGACTCTTTGTCAAAAAGGTTTGACAATTTTGTTATGAATTATAACATGAACGGTTGGGACAGGAACATAACTGAGCTTCACTCTATGCTCAAAACAACCGAGGCAGCCATGGGTAAAAGGGGTTTACCCGTTCTCACCATCAATTAAGGTGGGAACAAGAAGAAGCCTCACCCCGCACCCAAGGCAAGTTTTACCAAAGGTAAAGGGTACGTTGGGGGAAAGGGAAAGAGAGTGGTAAAAGTGCCACCACCAAAACCAGCGGAGAAGAAGCAAAAGGTTGCTTCGGATGACCCATGCTTTAAGTGTGGGGAGATAGGACATTGGGCAAGAAATTGTCCTGTTCATCTCAAAGAGTTGAAAGCTAAGAGGGATGCCGGGCAGACCTCAGGTACAATTTTCATGATTCATATTGATCTCAATTTAATATCCTCTAACACATGGGTATTGGATACCAGATGTGGGACTCATATTTGCAATTTGTTGCAGGGGTTCAAAAGAAGTAAAGACTTCAAGAAAGGGGATGTTAGCCTCTACATGGGCAATGGGGCAAAAGTTCAAGTTGAAGCCCTAGGGGACTACATCTTAAAGCTTCCAAATGGTTTGGAAGCAATTTTGAACAATGTTTTGTATGCTCCTAGTTTGACTAGGAACATTATTTTAGTTGCCCAATTAAGACAATATGGTTATGTTTTGATGTTTATTGAAAATGAAATTCATGTTTCTTTAAATGACATCTTTTATTTTAAAGCTACTCCTATTAATGGTTTTTATGAATTGGTTCGTGAAAACACTTTATATGATAGCTCGTTGTACCAAACTAGTACCAAGAAGCTCAAATTGGATTTTAGTGACACCTATCTTTGGCATTGCCGTCTTGGTCATATAAACAAGAAGTGCATACAAACACTTCAAAAGAATGGTCTTTTAAAAGCAAGTGAATATGATTCATTTGATGTATGTGAATCTTGTTTACAAGGCAAAATGACTAAGGCACCTTTTAGTGGCAAAACCGAAAGGGCAAAAGATTTATTAGGTATCATACATTGGATGTATGTGGTCCTTTTAAGCCAATGACTAGGTACAATGAAAGATACTTCATTACCTTCACCGATGACTATAGTTGATATGGGTATGTGTACTTGTTAAGACACAATGATGAAGCTTTTGAAATGTTCAAAACCTTCCAAAATGAAATAGAAAATCAACTCAACAAATCAATAAAAATTCTCCGCACCGATAGAGGAGGTGAATACCTAAGTGATGCTTTTAGAGATCATCTTAGAAGTTGTGGAATTGTCTCACAACTATCTCCACCTGGAACACCACAACACAATAGTATGTCCGAGAGGAGAAATCGAACTCTATTGGATATGGTTCGATCTATGATGGCTAGAAGCTCATTGCCTCTATCATTTTGGGGTTTCACTTTGCTCTCTGCGGCCAGTATTTTGAATATGGCCCCAACCAAGAAAGTGGAAAAGACACCTTTTGAAATATGGTATGGAAGGGTTCCATCTCTATCATATTTAAAGGTGTGGGGATGTGAGGCTAATGTAAAGACTCCCACCTCAAACAAGTTAGAAAGTCGTTCCACTAAGTGTATCTTTATTGGATATCCTAGAGTTTCTATGGGATATTATTTCTATGATCCATTGGAACAAAAGGAGTTTGTTGCCAAGAAGGGTGAGTTCTTGGAAGCCAAGTTCCTTATGGAAGGAGCTAGCAGTAGAACAGTGGATCTTGAGGAGGATCAGGAACCACAACCCAATAAACATTTGGTTGAGACTAGCACTCAACATGAGGATGTTGAGAATGATCAAATGGTTGATCAATACACACAAAATGTTTGCAAATCTGGTAGAACTATTAATCCACCTAAAAGATATGGATTTTTCATGGATGGATGCTATGTGGTTGATTCCGATGAACCAATCACATACCATGATGCAGTGTCCAATTTGGATTGTGACAAATGGCTTGAAGCCATGAAAGTTGAGATGCAATCCATGTATGACAACCAAGTGTGGGACTTGGTTGTACCACCTCTTAACTCCAAGGTAGTTGGAAGTAAGTGGGTTTTCAAGAAGAAAACCGATATGCATGGAAACTTGGATACTTATAAAGCTAGACTTGTAGCAAAAGGTTTCACTCAAACTCAAGGGGTTGATTATGATGAGACCTTCTCGCCAGTTGCAATGCTAAAGTCCATTAGGATATTATTTGCCATAGCTGCTCATTATGATTATGAGATTTGGCAAATGGATGTCAAAACCACTTTTCTAAATGGATATATTGAGGAAGATGTCTATATGGTTCAGCCTGAAGGTTTTGTCGACCCAAAACATCCTAACAAAGTATGCAAGTTAAAGAAATCAATCTATGGATTAAAGCAAGTGTCAAGAAGTTGGAATCACCATTTTGATGAAGAAGTAATCAAATTTGGGTTCATCAAAAACGCTGATGTGGCTTGTGTGTATAAGAAAGCTAGTGAGAGCATCATCACTTTCCTAGTATTGTATGTCGATGACATCCTACTATTTGGAAATGACATTCCAACCTTGGAAGGTGTAAAAACCTGGCTTGGAAGCTGTTTTTCCATTAAGGATCTTGGTGAAGCCGCCTATATTTTTGGAGTAAAGATCTATAGGGATAGATCAAGGTGGTTGATAAGTTTAAATCAAAGTGCATACATTGATAAGATCCTGAAAAGGTTCAAGATGGAGAACTCTAAGAAAGGTACGGTACCTATTCAAAGAGGAACGATATTGAGTACGACTCAATGTCCAAGCTCAAAGGATGAGCAAGATAAAATGGAGGGAATCCCGTATGCGTCTGCTATAGGATCCATCATGTATGCAATGATATGCACTAGGCCGGACGTGTCATGCGCTTTGAGCATGACAAGCCGATACCAGCAAAATCCTGGAAATAGTCATTGGATGGCTGTTAAGAACATATCTTTAGTCCTGGTGAGGAGGAACTCATGGTAAAAGGTTACACGGATGCGAGTTTCCAAACTGATCGGGATGACTCACGATCACAATCAGGATACATTTTCATCCTAAATGGAGGAGCAGTCTCTTGGAAGAGCTCTAAACAAGATGTGGTGGCATTATCAACTGCAGAGTCAGAATACATCACAACTTCATTAGCAGCTCAAGAAGTTGCATGGTTGAATAAATTCATTGCCGATCTAGGGGTT
Source organism: Flaveria sonorensis (assembly GCA_025506505.1). NCBI lineage: Eukaryota > Viridiplantae > Streptophyta > Magnoliopsida > Asterales > Asteraceae > Flaveria > Flaveria sonorensis. Next base: position 23,805,227 of record CM046439.1, on the reverse strand, counting down.
GTCCCTTCCATTCAGGACCCCCTAGAAATTCTTTGTGATAATGAGGGTGCGATTGCTCAAATCAAGGAACCCCGTGCACATCAAAAGACTAGGCACATTGAGCGAAGATTCAACTACATAAGGGATGAAGTTGAAAAGGGAAAGATATGTATTCGCAAAGTTTACACGGATCAGAACATTGCGGATCCACTCACGAAGCTCCTTGAAAAGGCAAAGCATGAAGGTCATACTTGTGCCATGGGACTTCGATATTCTAGTGACTGGATTTGATCTTGTAATCTTTTATTTGGATATTGGAACCTTTTATTACTTGAATGAATTATTTGGTTATAATGCTTCAACTAATGTTCCAATTTTGCATGTTTAATCCATGAGTAAATCATTTACTATAAACGTCCGTAGTCGTTCATACTTGTGGGAACAAGTATGAGGGTAAGACTATTATGAACTTGGATTGGTGGATATTCATATGGATGAATATAGAGCAAAGGGTTGCTGCCAAAGTTCATAGATATTTGTGGGATACAAATATTGGACTGACCCGCATCTCAAATATTACTACATCAAATCTTTTGATTGATCATAAGTAAATTTGAGTAAAGGCGAATATCATTTGGTATCCTCTGACCTGAGATACATATTGGGTCTTGATATTCACCGGGTATTATACTTTGACTTAGTTCTTTGCTGTTATGAAACATGGCAGTACATAAGACTAAATTCAGGTATAGCACGAGGTGATTGTGAGAGATGTATGTAATCAAGATGGGATTTGTCCCTCTTATTGGTTGAGAGCAAGATGTCTAAGGCCTGCTAAAGTTAAATCAATAGAGAATGATCATTCTATGTCTCTAGAATTTAACATGACATCTGTAACAAAAGAACACATGATTGATTCACCTAAAACATTTTCAAGTAAGGTACTTGAAGGAGATGATGTTATTGAATGGCTCTTAGTCATACGTATTAAGGGTAGTAAACCATTGTTAGGCGGTATTTACTGCTTGCATCAATCTTCTATGAATCTTGTGCAAGTGGGAGATTGTTGGATCTTATATGCCCAAGACACATACAAGATTGATGTGGTTAGTACGTTATGATCCAAGTCGGGTCATACCCAATAACAAGCGAAGCAAATACCAATAAATATTTATTTGTTGATATGATCAAGCAATTAAATATTGACACCAATTTAGAAAATGGGTTTTCTAAATTATTGAATTTGAGATAGAACAAACTATATGGATATTTTGTTCATGAGATATCATTTGTAATGTTATTTAAGTAAGTTAAATAACATCAAATAAAAGAGTGTATAAGTTATAAAATTAAAATGGGTTTAATTATATAACTTAAATGGTAACTAGAAATTGATTAAAAGGAGATTTCAAAATGGGAGGGAACCCATTTTGAACCCATTTTCGGCCGCCCCCATGTGGTGTGCCTTGGGAACATTTGTCTTGTTATAATACAAGACATTTACTTCATTTCACTACTACACTCAAAACTCTCTCTCTCTCTCTCTTACATGCAAGACTCTCCTTTTCTCTCTTCTTCTCCAAAAACTCACGGCCAAGAAGAGATTTCAAGAGGGTTTTTGGTGTCAAACTCCCTAGCAAGTTGGGTTTTGCAAGAAGCTTGTGGGTATACAAGCTTGAGAGCTTCTCTTTTGAAGGCTAGATGTTCAAGAAGCATCATCTCCTTCCTCTCATCCATATAATATCCCCTTGTTCCTGAAAGGTAGTTTCAAGAACATCCTATGGTTGTTCCTTTTCGTTTTTGATAGCATTTCTTTTCACATACTAATGATCCTTGTTCTTGGGTTTGTCTTGAACATAAAAATGGTTTATTTTCAGAATATAAAACAAGTTTTAACTCTCAAATATCCGCTGCATTTTGATATTTAAATGGTTAAACTACTTTGATAAAACTTGTAAGAAACCCAACAGAGCCAACTCAGCCAATTACTGAAACTCAAAAGGTTTCAAGTGTGGCTGATACATCAAACAAACAAACGAAATAGATTAAAGGTTTTGATATCTGTTCTGGTGGAAGTAAAACTGTAACTTCCACTGTCTCTCCCAAACAGGTAAATAAAGGGAAAGGCAAAGCCATATTTCAGCCAAAATAACAAACAGTAACTTTTGAAATTCCCTCAAAATCAAATTTTATGACAAAAGTTACTAACAAACAAACAAAATCAGAGTTACCATGTTGTGAGTGGTGTGATCAATACACACACTCCACTAAAAAATGCAAGTATGGTAAATACTGCAAGTACTGTCATATGAATAATCACAGTACTGAAACATGCCATTTTCACAACTACTATTCAATTTATGAAAGAAATAACCACAGCACAACAAATCGCTTTTTCAATAAAAAAAATAAAAAGCAAAACAAACATGCTCAAGTTGAGAAATCAACTGAGAAACAAACAAGTGTTCAAATTAAAAACAAAGGAGAAGTTCCAAGACAAACTCCTCACCAAAAAGTTGTTTTAAACCATGACAAAACATTTTATGACAACTTTAAACAACCAACAAGGAGATATAAGTCTCAAAATAGACAGTCACTAGACATTAACTCTTAAAGGAGAAGGGCTCAAAGTACTTCTCTTGACAGAGCTAAACACAACCAAAGGAACACTAGCGTACCTAGAGTTCCTAAACCATCAGACAGTGCCATATTAGAAGAAATTTGTGTTATCGGGAAAGACGGAAAACCCAAGACCATCATGGCTTGGGTTGCACCAACTAACTAATTTCTTTTCTTTTGTAGGGACATCAAAGAAGGCCTGACAACATTTGGTATGTTGACAGTGGATGCTACAGACATATGACTGGCAACTGTTCCCTCCTTCAGGATTTTAAGAGCAAACATGGAGGTAATGTAGCCTTTGGAGGAGACAAGACAGGTGGGAAGATAACTGGCGAAGGAACAGTAACTAATGGGTTGATTACCTTTAAGAATGTCAACTACTGCTCCAATCTTTAGTTCAATCTTCTAAGCATATCCCAAATATACGACAAAGTATATGCTACCTTATTTGACTCCAACAACTGCTACATCCTCAAGACGGAGTTTCAAATTCCAGAAGACTATATCATTTTGAAAACTCCCCATCACAACAATACATACATTGTGGATATGAATAATGTTTCAGCATCAACCCCTGAAACTTGTTTATTATCAAAAGCATCAGAAGATGTTTCCCAATTGTCGCACAAACGATTAGGACACTCTAACTTTAACAGAATGAACTAGCTTGTAAAAGGTGATCTAGTAATAAGTTTACCACAAAAAGAATTCTTATGTACAGACCACTGCATAGCATGTCTGAAAGGCAAACAACATAGAGCGTCCCATACGTCAAAATTGATTAACTCTAATAACACACCACTCAAATTGCTTCACATGGACCTATTTGGCCTAAAAAACATCCTAAGCATAGGAAAGAAGCAATACTGTCTTATTATAGTAGATGACTATACCAGATTCACATGGGTTTTCTTTCTACTACACAAGTCAGAAACAGCAGACATAATAAAATCTTTTATCACTAAGATTGAGAATCAATTAGATCTTAAAGTTAAACCTTAAAGTTAAACCTTTAAGAAGTGATAATGGAACTGAATTTAAGAATGACTACATTTCTTCTCTTTGTGCAGAAAAAGGAATTAGTCATCAATTCAACGTAGCAAGAACTCCTGAGCAAAATGGAGTAGTTGAACGAAGAAACAGAACATTGATAGAAGCACCGAGATCTATGCTAGTTGACTCTCTATTGCCCATATCCTTTTGGGCTGAAGCAATCAACACAGCTTGTTACATACAAAACAGAACATTAATCATCAAAGAACATTCCAAAATGCCTTATGAATTAATGTTTAAAAGAAAACTATTCATAGGCATTTGGATGTTCTGTATCAATATTAAACACCAGAGAACAATTATCCAAATTTGCTCCAAAAGCAGATGATCAATTCTTTGTTGGATACTCTGAAAGCTCCAAAGCTTATAGAGTATACAATCCAAGGCTAAATATAGTGGAAGAAACAACAGATGTTATTTTTAATGAACATTCTTTCACTAAGAAAGTCACTGGATCAAGCTGGCTATTTGATATTGATGCTTTAACTAAATCATTTGACACATCTTATTTTGATGTTTCAGATAGCAAGGATAACCATGAGTATCCAATGGTTCCACCAACAACCATTGATGTTCTGTTGACTGATAATCCTCCAAGGAGGAATAACAACACTCCTTCAAGTACAACAGTTTCAACTCATCCAGAACAATCAAACACATCAAAAGGAACATCATCAAACACGCCATCATCTTTATCTCCTATGACCAGCCAACCATAACCACACAACCAAACAAAACCACATCAACCAACCAATGCTAAAGAAGATGATGATTACCACTCATTACCAGACACACATCATGAAGATGAAATCTTAGATTTCTTTCATGATTCACCTCAAACATTCAATGAGATCCCTCAGCTAGATAAACAAACAATTCCTGATACTTTTGCTCAACCATCATCCCTTTCTCAAACAATCACCAATCTTGATCCAAAAATTCCTGTTGATCAGATTCCAACAACAAGATTTCACAAAGACCATCCCATAGAAAATATCATAGGTGACCTCAATACCAGATTAAATCAAAATCAATCTGATATAGCAAACATGTGTCTGTACTCCTGTTTCTTATCCCTAACTATACCCAAAAACATCACTGAAGCACTCAAAGACAACACTTGGATAGAAGCCATGCAAGAGGAACTACAACAATTTAAGAAGCAAGAAGTATGGAAGCTGGTTGATCTACCTGAAGGTCAATATGCAATTGGGACAAGGTGGCTCTTCCGAAACAAAGCAGATGATAGAGGGATTGTCATAAGAAACAAAGCAAGGCTAATAGCCCAGGGTTATACTCAAGAGGAAGGCATTAACTATGATGATGTCTTTGCTCCTGTAGCAAGACTGGAAGCCATCCAAGTATTCCTTGCATATGCCTCATCCAAGAGTTTCACTGTCTACCAAATGGATGTCAAATATGCATTCCTCTATGGTAAGATAGATGAAGAGATATGTGTTGCTCAACCACCGGGGTTTGAAGATCCAGAATTCCCTCACAGAGTCTACAAGTTAGATAAAGCTTTGTATGGTCTTCATCAAGCACCCAGGAAGTGGTATGAAACATTATCAAAGTTTCTACTACAGAATGGATACACCCGTGGGAAAATCGACCAAACATTGTTCTTAAAAAGAAAAGAACAAGACTTGTTAGTAATGCAAGTCTACATGGATGACATAATCTTTGAATCCACAAACACACATCTTTGCAAAGAGTTTGAAACTCTTATGCAATCAAAATTCTAGATGAGCTCAATGGGAGAACTTACATTCTTCCTTGGTCATCAAGTTCAACAAGCTGATGAAGGAATTTTCATCAATCAAAGAAAATATGTGAATCAGATATTAAAGAAATACAACATGTCTGATTGCACATCCAACAAAACACCATTTGCAACTAGATTAAATTTTGGACCAGATCCAGAAGGAAAATCAGTGGACCAAAAACTTTATAGATCCATGATAGGTTCCCTGATGTACTTAACAGCAAGCAGACCAGACATCATGTATGGAGTCTGCATGTGTGCAAGATATTAAACAGATCCCAAAGAATCACACATCAATGCAGTAAAGAGAATCTTTAAATACTTGAAAGGCAAACCAGCTATTGGTTTGTGGTATCCCAAAGATGGAGATTTCTCTTTATATACATACATGGACTGTGATTATGGTGGATGCAATCAAAACAGAAAATCCACTACCAGAGGTTGTCATTTTCTTGGATTAAGATTGATCTCTTGGCAGTGCAAGAAACAAACAAATGTCACTGTGTCAACAGCTGAAGCATAATACATAGCTACTTCTGCATGCTGTTCTTAAGTGCTTTGGATTCAAAACCAAATGCTTGACTATGGCTTTAATTTTCTTCAAACACCCATACACATTGACAATTCTGCTGCCATGTTTATCACTGACAATCCTATTCAACATTCAAAAACAAAACACATAGAGATCAGATATCACTTTCTGAGAGATTGCTCAGAAAAGGGTCTGATCAAATTGATCAAAGTCCATACTGACAATCAATTGGCTGACCTATTTACAAAACCATTTGATTCAATAAGATTTGAATTTTTGGTTTAGTCACTTAGTATGATCAACTTTGAATCAAACAAGTAATGTTTTTCAAAACATTAAAATCAAACAAGCTTGATTTTGTCAAAGTCTAAGTTTAACATCAAACATGTATCTTTCAAAATCAAGATATCAAACAAGCACATCATTTTTTAAATATATTGAATCACCCATACCATTCATGAGAAATGATAGTACACTAGCATATTCTTCACTTGAGTTCTTTTCCACTAATAAAGACTGACTGTACTTTGTTTGATATGTGGATAGGCTCAGCATGGGACACCTAATATCACATACAACAGTGAAGAACTAAATTCTCATGATTGTGTCAAACAACACATCTTGGTTTATGATGAGTATTAATCTATCCAATATAGGTTGCTTATAAAGTAACTACAATACACCAAGTGAAACAGTTTATAAATTGCTCAATCATACAAGTGTCTCCTTTGTTATGATAATCATAGACCTGGACTACACCAAGCATTCTTTGGTGTCCTAAGCACAGACCTGAATGACCTAAATCATGATCTAAAAAGATTCCCAAAGAGGAACATCTCCATCATGGATAAACAATCATTAAAGTCATTAAGACTACATTCCTTGTGAATGAATCAAAAGAATCCAAAAGAGGATCAACTTTCGAAGTGAAGTGAAAAAGAATCCCAATGAGGATCAAACATCATGGATCAAATTGAGCAGTTATACCCTAAGTAGCTAGGTCTTAAGTATTGAAAGTGCTTTCTAGCTTATCTTGAGGAGGGTTGTACCAAACATACAATCAGATATGGGGTACATACAACTCATATCAATCAACTCAAAACATGATAATCACTCATTGTTTCAATTAATCATTAATACCATGCATGAGTTTAAGTGGATCCAATATCTACAATCAACATTGTATTAGTCTATGTCTATTCTCAAAAAAATTCAAACCACTTAGTGAGAATTTTAGACTAGTATGATCTCATAGTACGTGACACTGATTCATGATTCAACAAAGCAACACATTCATTTGTTAGTAAGATTCAATGTGATCTTACTAAGTGTGTAACAATCAAGCAATACATTTGGACGTTTTGATAATTTCCACTCAAACACATATAAATTTTTTTCATTTTTATAAAAGATTTTTATAACTATGCAAAAAATTTAGGGGAAGAAATTGAACATGGAAATATCAAAGACAACAGAATTGTGCATGATTCATACATTTTAAAATTTGAAATTTTCAAAATTTTATGTATTAAACAAAGCCATGTCAAGCCAACACCAACAAACAGCAGGTTGACATACAAACATTTTTTTAATATTGCACAATATTGCTTGTGAGTGATATTTTAACATCCATATATTGATCATGTTAAAATCTTAGCATTTTACATACATTTTAAATCAAAGATTTAAACAAACATTTTGATTTAAACAAGTTTCATCAAACAAATGTTCTTTCGGAAGAAAATTTTATCAAACATATGCTTCGGAAGACATTAGTTCAAAACAAACAAAAATCTGGAATTTTTGACAACTGTTGTCACAGCGGACACACAAACATACATCCGTTGTAGCTACAGTAACCATCATAACATGCAAAATACACCAAGTGTATGTCACAGACAAAACAAACAAATATGCGCTATGCACTTGTGAACATACAAGTGTTCACAGCGCATGATGTTGACAAAACATCCGCTATGAATACAGTGCCATTCCATAGCGCATGACTAACATAAGTCTTCCGTTGTAGAACAGTGCAAGTGTATACAGGGTATGTACATAGGTAATCATACGCTGTAAACATTCACATCACATCCAAGTGTCCACAGCGTATGAACAAATGTTCATTCGCTGTGAACAATCATCAAAACATTTCATGTGTCCACAGTGCATGAAAAAATGTTCATCCGCTGTGAAAAAACATACAAATATTTCAAGGATCCACAGTGCATGAACAAATGTTCATCCGCTATGAACAAACAAACCATTTCAATAACATGCAATCATGCAATCAAACAGTTTAAGAGATAACACACAATCAGTACAATCTTTCATATCAAACTCACACACATATTTTACTAACAAACAAATCATTAACAAGCACCAAAACACACATATTGTTTCTAACAAACAAAACATTCTCTAGTAATTGTTAAATAGATGGCAACATCATCCTTAGGGGGAGTATTATTGGACTCAAAAAGTGCATAAATGGATTAATGCTTTAAAGGATGATGCTTGCCATAATCAAACATATATAGCAAACTTAATGTGTTCTAACATTCAAACAATCAATTACTAGCACATTAGCATCATTAACAATCATAACATTCATTAATATTTGTTTAAATTTCTTTTACAGAATTGTAGATAAAAGAAATTTTCACAAGTACCCGCAGCGGATGAAGTACTACAATGCGGATGAACAAAGCTCCAATGCGGATGAAGACATCCCACAGTGGATGAAGATTTAAGTCTAAGTGTGTGCAGTGGATAAAGACATCCCACAGCGGATGTTCATCCACAGCGGATGAACATTCCACAGCGGATGTTCATCCACAGCGGATGAACATTTCATAGCTGACAACAATCAACACTTCACAGTGGACAGCATCCAACGCACAGTGGAAAAGTCATCTTTAACCATAGCAGATGACCAAAACATCCACAGCGGATGACCAATCATCACAGCGAATAGCTTGTAGACTTAGGATTATTTATGTAATTTTCATTTACATAAGGGTAGTTTAGTAATTGTATATAGCTATGTGTATAGGCTATAAATAGCATTCTAGCCTAATCCTTTGGAAGCTTTTGAAAAATCAATCAAACAAGCAGTTATTATTATTTTCGAGCATTCAATCACAGAAAATCACCCACACACACTGATTTCATAGCATCTATCATGGGTTTCCGCACCATGGTTCATGTTTGTTGATTATTGAGAGATTTTGAAAAGATCCATGGGGAAATCCACTTGTTCATGTTGAATATTGTTCTAATATGTTCATGTTCAACATGTGTTTAAGTTGATTTCATCAGTAACGGATACCGATTCTTCATAGTCAACTTGTTCAGCTCACGGTAGTTGATGCACATCGTCATGCTACCATCCTTCTTCTTCACAAATAAGACTGGAGCACCCATGGAGAGAGACTCGGTCGAATGATCCCCTTATCCAGCAACTCCTGTAGCTGAGTCATCAATCCCTTCATTTTAGAGACAGCTAAACGATAGGGTGCCTTAGCAATATGTTGGGCACTAGGTATCAAATTGATCTAGAACTCGATCTCACGGTCAGGTGGCACACCTAATAGATCCTCCGAGAATACGTCTGGGAAGTCACACATGACTGGAATGTTCGAAAATCATGGTACTAACACATCCACATCCTTCACATCGGCCAGATAGGCACCACATCCATGCCTCATACACTTCTCTGCCACAACCATCCAAATTACTTTCGGGACCGTACACCCTCTATCGCCATAAATCGTCACTGAAATCCCATTAGGCGCGGTCAACCGAATCATCTTCTTACGACACATGATGTTTGCCTCATAGGCTGCTAGCCAATCCATCCCTTGGACTACATTGAATCCGCCTAAGGGCATCACGAACAACCTAGCAGAGAACCTATGGCCTTCCAACTCTATGTTGCAATCTTCTACCATATCAAAAATCTTGGTAGACTTACTAATGGCAGTTTCTACATCAAAGGGCTCATCAATCTTTCTACTCCTAACAGGCAACTTATCATAGTAGGCAGCCGAAATAAAACTCCTACTTGCACCAGAATCGAAAAGCACAGAGGCACAAGTTTGGTTTACTAGGAATATACCTGACATAACCTCTAGGTCCACCCTAGCCTCCTCGCAGGTCATAGTGAATGTCCTAGCTTTAACCCCTTGCCCCTCCTTCTCCTTCCCGATCCCCTTCCTCACCCTGAAGTTCTCAACCCTCGACTTCTTGTAGTCCGTGCTCAGATGGCCCTTTTCACCGCAGTTGTAACATCGTATGACCCAATAATCTCTAGCCATATGACCAGGCCTCTCACACTGGAAGCAGATGTTTGATCCCCACTTACAGTCTCCCACATGCTCCTTCCCAAACTTATTACATAACTTCGTACCCCTACCTGCCATCACCTCCCTCTAGTCATCCACCCTTACATTTTTGTTCTTTGGAGTGAAACAACCACAGCCAAACCGCTTCTCGTTCTAGTTTTTGTCACAACCACCTTTCTTACTCACCTCCAATGCTACCACCTCCTCTCTCTCATCATACAGTCTCCCCGCCAGATTAACCACCGACCTGAACATACCTGGCCGGGCGGCAATCAGATGTCCACAGATATCCGCTAGCGGACCTTGGATGTATCTCTTGAACTTTTATGACACGGGCGTCACTTGATCTGGCACCAGCCTCGCCATCTCATTAAACTTAGTTTTGTACTTCTGGTGTGTCATAGTTCCCTTCTCCAACTGCAGGAACTCCCTCTCAATCTTGTCAAGTTCCCTATGAGGACAAAAATCCTCGATCACCAACTTCTTCAGTTCACTCCACCTCATCCTTCTAATCTTCCTGCTAGCCTCGGCCTTGACATTATTGTCCCACCAGCATAAGGCCGAATCCAGAAACGAGTGGGTAGCAAACTTTATCTTCTGGTCCTCCCTGCACATGTTGATATCCAACACAGCCTCTATTTCCCTCACCCATCGGTGATCAGTAGCAGCATTCTCATTCCCATCAAAAGTTGGGGGCTTGCATCCCTGGAATGGCCCATAGTTGCACCCCTTTGTAGTTTCCTGCACTGCCTCCTCTTTCTCATTGTCACTGGGGACAACCACCTCAGTCCGTGGTTGCTCCTCTTCCCCTGAACCTTTCTCCTCGCCCTCTCTCCCAACGGTTTTCCTCCTTTCCTCTTACTCTTTCTTTACATCCTTCCTCCCGGCTCTAATAACCTCAGTCACCACAGACGGCAGAATTGTCTGCATGACTTGATGAATTTCCTCTACAACTGCCTCCTTCACTAAGGCCCTCAGGTTAGCACTCTCATCACCGCCTTCATGGTGATGAAGCTCGGGCTCTTTAAGAGCCGTTTCAACAGTCTTAGCCCTGTTCCTCATGACACGTGGCCCGGCACCATGTTGTAACACCCCAAAATTTATTAAGAAGAAGAAAAAATAAAAGTATAAAGAAAGAAATGAGGAATAACACAAGTTGAAGGACTAATGTTCTGCAAGATGCAAACTTTAAAATAATAGTGTTTAAAAGAGTGGGTATGGCCGCCCACTACATTGCCATACCCATCTTCTCTGCTGAAAAAGCAAGAAAGAAGAAAATTTCACGGTTTTAGAGAGAGAAGAAGCTGAAATCTTGTTGAAGGTGAGTTTTCTTGGGTTAATGTTCGGTTTCAACCGAATTTTCAGCTTCTAGGCTGAGATTTATGGTGCTAAGTGCTTGATTTCGTGGGTTTTAGGAGCTGAATTTGCAGGTGGAGGTGTGTTGCTTGAAGGTTGCTTCAGGTTAGTTTACAGATCCCCTCTTTTTACTGGTTTTCTAAGTGTTGGGGCTATTATGCATACCGGGCAAAATATTTTTAAAGTAACCGTGAATTTTCAGCATGTTGTTCGACTGTGCCCAGTTGATGCTTGTTTTTTTAGGCTGTTTTGAGGTTATGTTTGATGTTTAGCATGTTCTAGTGTTTGTAGCATGGTAGATTTATATTAAGATGTGCTAGATCGATGTTTGGGGGTTATTTGTAGAATTTGTTATATTTCAGATTGTTGGTCATGCGCCCAGATTGTTTCCATGCGCCTAACTAACCCCATGCGCCTACGTGTTGGTCATGCGACCAACTAGTGCCCATGCGCCTAAGAGTTGCCCAGGCGCCCAAGTACATCATACGCCCAACTAGTGGTCATGCGCCCAGAGTTGCTCATGCGCCTAAGTGTTGGCCATGCGCCCCAGCAGTGCCCATGCTCCCAGAAAGCCCATGCGCCCCAGCAATGCCCATGCACCCAGAGTTGCTCATGCGCCTAAGTGTTCATGCGCCCAAGCAGTATTCAAGCGCCCGCATAGTGATCAAGCGCCCGCATAGTGATCAAGCGCCCGCATAGTGCTCATGCGCCTAGACTGTTCATCCATATTTGGTGCTCATGCGCCTAGTTGTTCATCTGCATTTCTTGGTAGACCTAGGAATTTATGGGTTTTGTGAGGTAGATGGTTGTGCTAAGTTGCCTTGTGATGTGATGGTTATGCCTGTTGTGCTATGCATGTTTGTGTGATGTGTTATCTTTCCATGTTTAATGGTTTTCAAAATGTATGTGTTATGTTATGTAATATGTTATGTTTTATGTTATGACTTTACATGGTATGATGTATGAATGTACGTAAAGTATTCTATAACGAAAGTGGAAGATAATGAATGATAAGTATGGAAGTAACGGATGATGAGATCCTTGTCGCGTACCCTGGTACTGTGTCAGTCTTAAGACACGAGTCGGGGGTTTGTTTACAGGCCCCAGCACAGTATCAGCTTTCGAGCATGAGTCGGGGGTATTGCATGAGACAGGATGGCATGTGAAAGAGATGAGGTCTTGTTGCTCGCCCCGGTACTGTGTCAGCTTTCGAGCACAAGTCGGGGGTTTGTTTACAGGCCTCGGCACAGTATCAGCTTTCGAGCACGAGTCGGGGGTGTTGCACACGAGAAGGGATCCTTGTCACGTACCCCGGTACTATGTCAGTCTTCGGACATGAGTTGGGGGTTTGTTTACAGGCCCCGGCATAGTATCAGCTTTCGAGCACAGGTCGGGGGTATTACATGAGACAGGATCTGGATGATGGTAAAAGATGTAATGAGTAATATTGAAGAACGATGACGAAAATAAAAATAATTATTATCTATGTGTACGTATGATGTTTGATCATGAACGAACGTAAAGGTTATGTTTTAACAAAAGTAAAGTATTTTATTTATAAAACTAGAACTCACTCAGCGTCGCTGACTTTTGTATGCATAATAGTTGGCAGGTATTTTGTTGATGCTGAGGAGTTGCAAGCATGGATGCATAAGCTACTGGGGACGTTTGAGGCTGGCATCCATATTTTTAATATGATGTTGTATTTCGAAATGTAAACGAATGATGTAACGTAATGATATGTTTTAAATTATTAATGATAGTATTAAATTCCGCTGAAAAAGTAATGTATGTTTTAAATATTTTATGCGATGACGGTCCAGCTGTAAGCGTCCCGGGAATGGGGCCTTACACACGTCCACAATGACCTCCACTTTATGAATCCTTTGAAGGTCTACCACCATCCATCTCTAAGCACCATAAGATTCAAACACCAATACGGTCATTCAAGGTAATAGCTTAGATTATGTCAAGTATAGTAAGTCCCTAATTACAGTGGTCAGTTATGATTAGCCACTTACTTTACTCTTCATTCTCCAAGCATTTCCTATCCTGACTACATCAGAATCCAAATCTACTAAGAGCACATAATTCACATAGCACACGTACATAATTCCTTTTTCCATTAACGTACATAAAACGTTTACATAAAACCTTTACCTGCAGGCATGTAGCTACTAGGACTAACATCCCTTTTCCTTTCTTGTCCCATTCTCAGTTTAAGATTAGGTTTTTGAAATTAATTTACCCAATTCTCTTAAACTTTGGCTCTGATACCAACTTATAAGGCCCCGCTCCCGGGACGCTTACAGTTCGTCAATCATCGCATAAAACATATAAAACACATCATTTTGCAGCAAAAATATAACTTTTCATACATAATTTGTAAATACATGACAAAGCATTGTTCTTATAGTTGCATCACAAAAACTTGACATTTACAAGCATTGTCTCAAAATCTAGAATGCCAGACTCGGATCGTCCCAGTAGCTATCTCATCCATGCCTGCACTCCTTAGCTGCATCTTTTATCTGCCAACTGATATGCATATAAAAAGTCAGTGTGCTGAGTGAGTTCTAGTTTATATAATAAAATACTTTACTTTTGATAAAACATTTTCTTTACTTTCGTAGGTGATCCTACATCATACATACATCTAGATAACATCATTATTATCTTTCATCATCGTTCTTAATCGTTCGTTTTCATAATTTCTTTCATTAACATCTTTTACTATTATCTAGATCCTGCCATATGCTATGCCCCATCATTTTGCACAAAGCAACTACCGTCTTAGGGTCAGGCGACAAGGATCTCATTTTCGTACATCTTGATTAATCACGAAGATTGACCCCCCTGTTTGCATCCTTATGGGTTAGCTAAACCGCACACAGTTGAGCTAACAACCCCTCAATGAGTTGTGAACCTCCATTTAAGTTGCTTGCAAGACTTTTATTCATTCATTACGTTCCACTTTTCATTATCATTATCTTTCACTTTCATTACATAATACTTTATGTACGTATACATATCATGCCAGTAAAGTCACATCATAATACGTAACATGGAACATAATCAACATAACAGCAGCCCACAAGCATACAACATCAACAAGCATAGACCCCCATAAAACATCAGTACTTAGCACTTAATTCTACTTCCCAAAATTAAGAATAAGCCTAAGGGTTCATAGCTGCTAAACACGTCACTAGATACAATCATGAAGCTTCTTAAGACTTCATTATACCTTCAGTAGATTTCACCTTGGCTTCGAAAGATTTCTTCCTAAGCTTCGGAAGATTTCTTCCTTGGCTTCAAAAGATTTCTTCCTTGGCTTCAAAAGATTTCTTCCTTGGCTTCAGAAGAATTCTTCTTGGCTTTGGAAGAATTCCCATTGGCTTTGGAAGAATTCCCACACTTGGCCAAGTCCACAGCGGACGACCAAAGTCCACAGCACATGAATGAAACACTAAGTGTGCCCACAGTTGATGATTAAAACATTCTCAAGTGTCCACAGTGGACAGCTAGTGTCCACAGCGGACAACCAAGTCCACAGCAAACAGCCAAGTCCAACACCTGTGATTCAACTTATGCAGTTTCTAGTCCCAAACATCGCTTCTAAACATATACCTAGCATAGATCTACCAGTCACACGCTTAACATCATAAACAACCACACACAACATCATAAAAATCATTTAAAACATACATCTTTCATAAACATCATTTAAAACATACATCTTTCATAAACAGTTGTACTTTCATGGAAAACCATAGTATGTTTTATAAAAAAATAGTTTGATATACATATCAGCCCCAAACAAGTAGAAAACATGTAAAAGATGGGATCTAGAACTCACCTTTAACAGCTTTCGAGTAAAACACCACCAACCCGAGAGCAACTTCGAGTTCTAGCACCTAAACACATGAAAACAGGCAACCAAACACACAGAAACAAATAAAGATCGGTCCAGAAGCTTAAACCCAACTGATACCTAGAAGAAACACGATTAAATCATACCTTTTTGAAGATTTCTTCTACTTTCTCCCTCTAGAACCGGTGAGAGTCCTTTTTCTCTCTCTAAAGTCATACGTTGAGTGTATGGGAGAGTATGTATGGGCGGCCATATCTTCTTTTTGAACCCATTATGGGCAGGTTTGACCTTTGCACACCTTTAACCCCTTGCTTTTAAATAATTCCCTTTTCTCCCTTATCTTTTTTTTTCTTTTTATTTTCTTTTACTGAAATTTTCCGAGTGTTACAATTTACAAGACAATCGACTGCAGCCGGTGAATAACAATGATGAGGACTTTGTATCTGACAATTCTTCCCAAGGTTATATTATTAATGTTATTATTATTTTTGTTATTATCGTTATTAATAGTGTTAGTATTACTACTTTTTGTTAGGTCTAGATTAGTTGTATAGGTTTTGAAGATTAATCATCTCTTGTAATAAACTCTTGTACATATTTATCTTTTTGTATGCAAGTTATATATATGTTAACCCAAATCATTATTTGTGTTGAGTATATGTGTAATTGCAGGAAAACATCGTACTTGGTCAAATTTGAAATTGGACCAAGTACAAGAACATCTCCGAAAGAACAAGTCAAGGAATGTGCATCCGTGGATCTTCTGCGGAAGCATTGTAACATCTACGGAAGAACAAGTCTGCATTGTGAGATCCAAGTTACTGCTGCTCCTTCGGAAGAAGAAAGCTTGCTCCTACGGATGAAGTTTAACATGAAGATCAAAGAACCAACTGCTACGAAAGGCTAACTCCTACGGAAGACCAACTCCTACGAAAGGCTATCTCCTAATGAAGAACAAAATACTTGCATGAACTCCATTCATCAAGGAAGACTCATGAAGTCAACAAGTCAAATTCTCTGGAGTGACGTCATCAAGTCAACATCTGTGGAAGATTGCACTTCTGTCAGAAATGAATATTGCGTGTCACGTCAAGAATTTATTTGTGTAACTTTCTTACCATAATAGGAAAGTTACTTTTACCCATGTAAAAACTGAATCCCTCTGCCTATAAATAGAAGGCATGGATGCACACTTTTAGGGCACCACCCTAGCATCATTAGCATCAGAAATCAATATCATCATTACACCAACAATACACCAAGAACACCTAGAACATCACATAGCAATTATCATATCAACAAAGATCAAAACCGATTGTAATCAATTTAGTTTTAATGGAAATCATTTGAAGCAAATTTGCTTATCATATTACTTTAGCTTGTTTTCCATTTCTCTTATCTGTTCTTCATCGATTTACGTTACAATTACAATTTCTTAACCAATTAATTAAACAACGAGTTATGATAATTCCGCTATCATTATTTGTTCAATCAGACTGATAATTCCTGTTTCGATCCTTGGATTCACAGGTGGTATCAGAGCCTCGTGCTCATTGATCTAGATCAATTGATCTATCAGTTTTGATTTGTATAATTAGTTGTTAATTCATTAGATCTATCAGTTTTTTATTAGATATGATAATTTTGGCTTAAAATTGCTTTTGGGTGTTCATCACAGCTTGAGAGTGCATAACTCAGATTTAAGCATGTTGTTGAACAATTTAATCAAACCACAAGTTGAGTTTAGCTAATCAATAGCTAACGAAGGTATTTTACTCAACGAATTGGTGTAATTGGTTAAAATCATCAAAGCCTGTTATATTGATGATCGAGTACTGTTCCATTGCTCGATTAACTCCAATCTACATCAGAATCATTTTGATTCGTGGATTTGTGTTGTTGCTCGATATTTAAGGTTGTTCAAACAAATTTGAATATACCCATCATCTAACATCTCAAATTCAAATCTTCTGAGAATTTACTAAGAGGTTTGATTAATTTTGACCACAACTGCTTAATCGTCTGATAATTAAGAGCTTGTCATTAATCTCAACAAAAGCCATTAATTCAAAGGAATTTCTGTCTTAGTTGATTTGCTATCAGTATTATCAGTGATTTGTTTTTGTTGTATGAGTGTGTTTGCATAACTTTTACTTTACACATTCATAGGGTATTAGATCAATTGATAATTTGATAATTTCCAAGTTAACTAAAATGAGTAATTCAATTGTTGGCTCAGCTTATCAACCCCCAAAATTGGAAAACAAAGCTGATTTTAAAACATGGAAAATTAGATTCAGGAACCATGTTAATTACACTGATTCTGACTTATGGGTGTCTATGATTAAAGGTCCCAACATTCCACCTGCTCTTGGACCTGATTATAATGACAACAATCAACCCATAAGTGTGAAAGATCTATCTCCTGAAGATGCTAAGAGGGTCAAAATTGATATTAAGGCCTATAGTATACTTATTATGGCTTTACCTGAAGACCTCTTGATCAGATGTGAATCATACAAAACAGCCAACTCCTTGTGGAAGATTCTTCACACATTGTGTGAAGGAAGTGATGAGATCAGAAGCATTAGGAAGGATACCCTTCGTTCACAATATGAGACTTTTCATCATATTAAGGGTGAATATGTTCCTCAACAACTCCCCAGGTACATGCAACTTGTTATTGAAATGAACATCTTTGAGTTGAAGTATAGTAATGAGGAATTGAAAAAAACGATGCTCCATACTTTGCTAGAAAGTTGAACTCAAACTATGTCTATGTACAAGAATACCCTTGATCTAAAGGCAATTAGGCTAGATACTTTGGTTTCAAAGGTGGAAGCTCTAGAGTTGGATGAGAAAACAAGAAAAAAAGTGTAAAAGCATCAATTGCACCATATCAATTTAAAGAAACAAAGGGTGTTGGAAGTGCATTTATTTCCAATGATGATGATGGAGGCCCTTATGTTGAGAGTGATGATGAAGATGAAGTAGCTTTCTATGTAGCAAAGTCCTCTAAATCAAACTCTGAAAGCAGTTCAAACAAGAAAGTTAAAGGGAAACATGATGATTCAAAAACCTCAAATGCTACAGCCACAAAGGGATCCACAACCAACAAAAGCAACACTCAATCTGAACCAATCACTGTGGTACTAGAATCAAAAGAGAAAAAGGCAACATTTACAGCATTCTCTTCAAGCTTTCAAGCTTATCTGGGTAGTACTTTGAACCCTACTCATATTTGTAAACAAGACCTTGAAGAACTTCATCCTGATGAAGTGGAGGAAATGGATTTACAATGGCAAATGGCCATGATTGCTTATAGAGCTAAGATGTATTTGAGAAGGAACAATGGATTGGCTATTACAGGGAGAACTGCAAAGATTAGTGTTGATAAATCCAAAGTAAAATGCTACAAGTGCAATTTGTATGGTCACTTTTCAAAAGAATGCAATCAGCAATCAACAAGTGACTTGAGACAAGCAAACTAAAGAAACTTCAAGCAACCTCAATTTACAAACTCATCCCCACCAGCAACAAGTTCTTCAGTAGGTATAAGTAACACTAAAGAAACTGGGTTAATTATCTTGCAGGATGGTACTTGTGATTGGAGCATGTATGAGAAAGAAGTTTTGGAGGAGAATCAACCATTAATGGCTAACATGGAGAACAAAATTCCACCTATGGCCAGAGAGGAACATCCATGGAGAGCTGACAACAAGTGGTATGTTGATAGTGGTTGTTCCAGGCATATGACAGGAAACTGTTCTCTCCTCCATGATTTCAAACATAAAAGTGCTTCATATGTGGCATTTGGTGGGGATAAGAAGGGAGGAAAAATTGTTGGTGAATGAATGGTAACAAATGGTGTACTCAAATTTGAAAAAGTAAATTTTTATGAAAGTTTACAATACACTTGCTGAGTGTATCTCAAATTTGTGATCAAAATTATACCACTTTATTTGATAACACTTATTGTTACATTCTTAAGCCAGGTTTACAAATCCTAACAGATTAGATCCTTCTTAAAGCACCAAGAAAAGGAAACACATATGTTTTGGACATGAACAACACCTCAATGACAAGCAATGAAACCTGCCTGATTTCTAAGTCATCAGAAGATGAAGCTCAACTGTGGCATAGAAGGATAGTTCATTCAAACATAAAGAACATGAATAAGCTGGTCAAAAATGACTTAGTCATTGGCCTTCCCAAGAAAGAATTTAACTGTTCTAATCATTGTTCATCATGTTATAAAGGAAAACAACATAGGGTGTCACATAAGTCCAAAACAATCAACACAAACACAACACCACTCAAAATGCTACACATGGATCTTTTTGGTCCAACCAATGTGATGAGCATTGGAAAAAGACAATATTGTTTGGTGATTGTTGATGATTTCACTAGATTCACTTGGGTCTTTTTCTTAAATCATAAAAGTGAAACATCAGGAACATTAAAGGAGTTTATCACTAAGATTGAAAACCAACTTGATTTAAAAGTCAAAATCTTAAGAAGTGATAATGGATCTGAATTTGTTAACCATGTTTTAGACTCCTTTTACAAGAACAAAGGCATAGCCAGACAATTCAGTGCACCAAGAACTCTACAACAAATTGGAGTTGCTGAAAGAAGAAACAAAACTCTCATTGAAGCAACAAGAACAATGCTAGCTGACTCATATTTGCCAATCACATTTTGGGCTGAAGCAGTGAACACAGCATGCAATGTTCAAAACAGGACTTTAATTGTCAAAGAACATAATAAAATGCCCTATGAACTTTTGTTTAAAAGAAAACCTTTTATAGGATATCTTAGAGTATTTGGGTGTCATGTGTCTATTTTAAACACCAAAGATCAATTAGGAAAGTTTGCTGAAAAAGCCTATGATGGTTTCTTTGTTGGTTACTCATCAACATCTAAATCATATAGAGTCTACATTCCACATCAAAACATTGTGGAGGAAACTCCTAATGTATCATTTGATGAATCCTTATTTTTAAAACCCGTAAAAGGATCATCTTGGCTGTTAGATATAGATGCATTAACAAATTCATTTAACTTTGGTTATTTGAATGTTGCATGTCCTTCGGATACATGCTATCCTTATGTACCTCCAAGTATGAGTGAAATGCCATTGACTGCTGATCCTCTAAGATTATCACATTCAAACACTTCAAGTGTTGCTGATCTTGGCCCTTCATCTCAAACCAGTAATGGAAATTCTGATGGAAATGAAAATTCAACTTCCGTAAAAGCAACTAATACATCAGTAGAAGTTAATCATGCATCCATAGAAGTTACTAATGCATCCGGAGTAGTGAAAAATGCATCAGCAGCAGTTCCTTCTACATCCATAGATGCCCCATCTACTTCCGGAGATGATTTATTGCCTTCAACTGAAGTTCCCAATCCATCAGGAGATATTCCAACAACATTCACATCTACAGATCAACAAGCTACAACATCTGTAGTTGTTCCTGTAACTCCTGCCAAAGTTATTCCTATATCTGCGGAAACACAAACTCATGAAGATGGTTTTCATTCAGCATCAAAAGAACAAAATGATGAGGATTTTGACCACTTTGTTGATTCTCGATCTCAGCTGGATCCATCTCTATTGTCATTAACCAAAATAACTAACTTGGAATCATCCATTCCAGTTGAAACAATTCCAACATCAAGAATTTATAAGTATCATCCAATAGAAAACATCATTGGTGATCTTAATGAAAGAACCACAAGAAGCCAAGGGGGAGCTGCCAATATTTCTTTCACAAGTGGTTCCTCCCAACATCACTGCAATGTTAAAAGACAACAGCTGGATTGAAGAAATACAAGAAGAACTTCAGCAAATCCGAAAGAGAAAAGTTTGGAATCTAGTTGGTCTTCCTGAAGGTCAATATCCAATTGGTACAAGGTGGCTTTTCAAGAACAAACTAGATGACAGAGGTATCATTGTCAGAAACAAAGCAAGGCTGACAGCATAAGGGTATACTCAAGAAGAAGGGATAGACTATGATGAAGTCTTTGCTCCAGTTACAAGGATTGAAGCTATTAGAGTCTTCCTAGCCTATGCTTCACATAAGAAGTTCACAGTTTACCAGATGGATGTAAAATATGCCTTCTTATATGGTAAAATTGATAAAGAAGTCTATGTTACCCAACCTCCAGGCTTTGAAGATCCTACCCACACAAGGTATACAAGCCTGACAAAGCTTTGTATGGTCTTCATCAGGCACCAAGAAAGTGGTATGAAACATTGTCATATTTCTTGATCAATCATGGTTACAAAAGGGGAACCATTGATCACACTTTCTTTCTCAAACATGATAATCAAGACCTCTTGGTTGTCAAAATCTATATGGATGATATCATTTTTGGGTCAACAAATAAGAGATTGTGTGAAGACTTTGACTCTTTGATGAAATCTGAATTCCAAATGAGTTCCATAGTTGAATTAACATTCTTCCTTGGTTTACAAGTTCATCAAAAATCAAATGGAATTTTCATCAATCAGGAGAAGTTTGTTCACCAAATCTTGAAGAAGTACAACCTTGCTGACTCTTCTTCATGTAAAACACCAGCATCAACAATTGATAAGATAGTACCTGATCCTAAAGGGAAATCAGATGATCAAAGATTGTATAGATCCTTGATAGGATCTTTGACATAATGTTGGCTAATTATGTTTGTGCTAGATACCAATCAGACCCCAAGGAGTCATATATGAATCCTGTTAAGAGGATTTTCAGATACCTCAAAGGGAAGCCAGCTCTTGGATTTTGGTATCCTAAAGAAGGATATTTCAACCTCTATTCATATTCTGATAGTGACTTTGGAGGTTTCAACAACAATAGAAAATCAACAATTGCAATTGGTGGCTGTCATTTCTTTGGACTAAGACTAGTTTCTTGGCAGTGCAAAAAGCAAAAAATGTATCAGTATCCACAGCTGAGGCTAAATACATTGCTACTTCAGCTGGTTGCTCTCAAGTTTTGTGGTTGCAAAACCAACTACTTGATTATGGTTACAATTTTCTTCAAACACCAATTCACATAGATAACTTAGCTGCTATGTTCATAACTACTAATCTAGTGCAACATAGTAAAACAAAACATATAGAAATTAGATATCATTTTCTGAGAGACTGCTCAGAAAAAAGGTTTAATCAAATTGAACAAAGTGGATACAACAAATCAGCTTGCTAATTTATTCACTAAAGCCTTTGACTTAGTGAGATTTAATTTCTTAATTGTGTCTTTAGGCATGATCAACTTAGATTAGTCATCATCACAAAGAAAAGCATGATCTGTCCTTCATAATTTTCAATACGAAAAAGCCAAAAACATTCATAAAACATATAAAACTTCAAAAAAATATTGACTTGTTAATATGTTTTCTTGAAAAAACAATTCATATAATAGGAAATGATAGCACACTATACCTTTGTTTACTTGCCTGGTTTAAAACAAACAATAAAGACTGATTAGATGTGATTTGATATGTGAGTAGGTTCAGCTTGAGTGGAAAATAAACAAGTCCATGCTTAACATAATGAGGTGACTAATTGTGGGCAATTCCATTTTGAAGAGCAATCAAGTCTTATCCTACTATGATCAACTTAGTCACCCAAGCACACTATGTTCCAACACTTTACAACCTCTATCTTTAAGTATCATGGACCCTCTGTTTTGCGTGAGCAAAGACCTGGGTTCATAGGACCCTCTGTTTTGCGTGAGCAATGACCTGGGTTCTTAGGCACCTTTGTTTTACGTAAGTAAAGACCTAGTGACCTGATGCTGATCATCATAAGTTCCAAAAAGGAACAGCTCTAAAAGAATCCAATGTGATCAAATGTATATTATCTTAAAGAGCATAAAAATCATATCAACAGCATTAATAAGATTTCAAAGAAATCTTAAGATAGAGCTTATGATTTAAGGAACATAGTTTTCAAGTGTGAAAAAGTAATGAATTGACTCATAAACGGAGGACAAACTCTAATGCGAATTGAATGTGGAGTCCATATTTGTCTATCTTTAATCAATACTAAAACATGATAAACAGCATGACAAGTTGAATATATACTCTTGCTAGAATTTATGTGGATCATCATACTTGCAATCAGCACTAGATCTATGTCTACTATCATCATACAAAATGCATCAGGAAGTTGCTTAGTGTCATAGTATGACCCTATTTTATGGTTAAAATGCTTGTAAATATGTTATGTGTAGTTTCTGCTTATAAAAAAAAATTCAAAAAGATTTTGTTTATGTTCCTTTCTTTGCTAATAAGATGGACAGATAATTGTTTTTCATGCTAATCTCTTCATAAATTTCTACTAAAAGCATAAGTTCATGATTTATCACAAATTTAGGGGGAGTAGTCATCAACATGAAAAATGAGTTTATCACTTTTAAATGAAGAAAATTGGAATTTAAGCACTAACTTGGTTGCAGGATATTTGAAGTTTTTAACCAAATCAATCTCTTGCACATTTGCCATGAAGCAAAGTCAACAAGGTCCAACAGCAATCAACAAATGATCAAACATAATGTTAGGATCATACAACAAAAACATAACAAGTTTGCCTTCCGTAGATGTTCTGCGGAAGAATTAACTTGTTCTGTGTAAGAATTAATTTTGTGGTTCTATGGAAGAATTAATTTGTGCTTCTGCGGAAGAATTAACTTACGGATAAAAGGATTTAATGATATTCTACAGAAGAATCATACAGCAAACAACCACGAAAGGGTAATGAGGGTTAAGGTCCCATAACATTAAATAAAAGGATTTAAATATTCTGAGGGAGTATAAATGATGTTTTTGACCGTCGTCATTCTTATTCACTTTTTTAGACCTAGAAAATCACTCTCAACCCATAAACCCTTATTTCCACTAACATGCAAATTACCCACTCCACACAACCATCCACACTTAAATTTCAACATCATAGCATCGAGCATAAAACATTTTCAAAATGGCTAACATATTTGCAAAAGAACATAATGTTTGTGCTTTTCTTAACGCCGAAGACCTAGTGACCAAAGGATGCAGAGATATAATCAATTATTTGAGAAGATCAAGAATATCTTATGCATTATCTGCGGAAGCAATCATCTATAAATCCGATATGATAGATTTTTGGAGCACAGCACGAATAGAGGAGGAGGATAATGAAAAGGTGATTTATTCAACCATAAGAAATGAAGAGTTAAGGGTTGATGAAAGAATCATCAGAAGGGTGTTGTAGCTGGGAGAACAAGAAGAGAATCATCTAGATGTGTTTCAGCATGATTACATTGAAAGAATCTTTCATCTGATTGGATATGATGGGGATTACAAGAATGGAGAGATCAAGAAAGGAAGGTTGTGCAAACCCTGTAGGTTTCTGTACCATATTTATTTGAAGTGTATGTCAAACAAAAAATCTAGACTAGATAGAGTTTCAAGGCACGTATCATTTGGGATAATTAGTGTGTTTGAGGGAAGAAGATACAATTATGCTAAATACATCTTTGGGTGCTTATGTGACCATATCAGGGTAAAGAAAGAAGACAAGATGTGCATGTTCCCTAGATTTATCTAACTTATCATCAATGATGTTTTGCCCAACATTCAAGTAGAAGGTGGAGTTTTTTTTCAATCTCACCTTGGGAGGTCTGTGCTTAGTAAAATCAGTGGGCAATGTCATGGAAAAGATATGGAAATGTTTGCTCATGTAATAGATTAAAATGCAAACATTCCCTAAGAGCTTATATACACTGAACAACAACAAGCACCACCTGCTGAGTCCCCTGAAACTATACAACAAGAACCACTTTCTCCACCACCAACATCTTTGATAAACCAACTAAAAAAACCACCTGTTCATCTCAATTCACTAACAAGTGAACACACTCTACCCTTCTCTCCTCCCCATTCCCAATCATCATTGAATACTGCTGCAACGAAAATAGTCTCACCTGATCAATTTCAAAAATCACCACCACATCCATCACCACAACAAGAACTACATTCTCCACCACCAACTCCTTTGATAAATCTACCAGAAACACCACCTGCTCAATTGAATTCATCATCAAGTGAATGCACCCAACCTTTCTCTCCTTCCCAATACTAATCATCACTCAATACTACCGCAACAGAACCATTCTCACATGATCACCATCAAACACCTTCTTATCTACCAACACAACAAACTTCCTCACTCCCATTTGCTGAACTCACCTCACCAACTGAAAGCCCTGCACTCACTGAAATTATCAATCTTGAAGACAATAATGATGATGAAATGAAAGATGGTGCAACAGAAGAAGTCTGTATAGAAGCTGAGGGGAAGAATGATAAGGAAGTTGAATAACATATTGAAGCTGCTTGTGTAGAACAACAAGATGAGAGTGATACTCACTTTTTTGATATCACTGCTCTTGAGGAAGATGATCTAAGAGAAGAGGAGATTAATGTGAGTAAAAGATTCCTTGTGGCTAAATATAACAATCTAATCATCAAAAGTAATCAGAAGTTGGAGAAGTTGAGAGAGTTGAAAAGGAAGTTGAAGGAGAAAGATGAAACCATTGCAACTCAATAAGCAACCATCAAGCAGTTAAGAGAAGAAATTCAAACAAATAATGAAGTGTTTGACACTATGGATCAGTTGGTAACTGAGTCCCTTGATTCAGCTGAAAAAGAAAGAAAAGATAAGGAGAATGTTATGTTTGAATTGAACAAAGCTCTGAAAACTATCTCTAAACAATCAGATGTGCTGAAAGTAAAAGATGAAGAGATAGAAGCTCTAAAGATGAAGGTGCCTGTACAAGAACAAATCCAAGAAGTTGCTCAACCAACATCAGCACTAGCAACTAACCTTCCATTGATGAAGCCAAAAGAACCAATAATCAAGTACAACAGAAAGAGAAAGTATATGGGAGGAACAAGAGCTGAAGTAATTATGATTGAAAATTCTCCAAAGAAAACAAAAATAATGTCTCCTAAGCACACTCCATTAGCAGATCTATCTAGTCTCAAACCAATTCAATACAATGAAGAAGAGAGTGATGCTGAGTGGGAGGATTTAACCAAGGATGAGGCTCCCAAGGCTGCTGAAGAAGCAAGGTCTGATGACTTGCTTACTACTGAAGACATATTTGAAGAAAGAGCCCAATCCTTCATGTTCATGGATCTGATCAACAATGGTTTTCCTTATGACATGGTAGAAAGGATGAACATGAATGAGATGAAGCAAGTTTTGAAAGAATTTGATGCAGCACGATTTATGTTACCTGTGTGTAACTATGAAACCTTCACTCAATATTAATCAATCTAGAAGATAAAGCATGAATTGGGTCATTGTAACACCAAAAAGCTCACCAAGTACAACATGACATGTTGGCTGCAAAGCCATAATTATGAGTCTTATTAATTGAAAGGAAGAACAGTGGCAGAGCTTAGAAGCATGATGTAGTATGTGATGAAGGTTGAATTGGAAACTGGTGTTAGATTCAGAATTGGGGCACCTAATCCTGCATACAAACAACAAACAAAGCCATCCCCTGCTATGCCAATTGTAGTTGAAAGTAAAGATCTGCACAAAGGGAAAGAAAAACTGATCAAGGAGCCAAGAGATGTAATTCCTAACAAAATTTGGTCTTTGAGAACAACTGTAAGGGAGATAACAGAGCAAAAATCAACTTTGATTCAATTGTATGATCATCTGACAACTCCAACATCTGCTGAAGAGAACATAATCATTGCTTGGAAGTTTGACCCAGATTGGGATTGTGCAGCAATAAAAAGAGCATCTGGGATGATTTAGTACTTTCCATGGATGGAGACACTCATTTCACTCCCAGATGCAGACATCTCTGATCTACAAAACATCCCAATCACTAATTACCCAATCAATCCAAGAGGGAGAGACTTTTCTATGATCATTGCAAAATTAAGAAACAAATTTATAAGAGATGTTATGAAGGAAGGAAAAAGAGATGATGCAGAACACAAAAAGAGAAAACAAAACAGAAGAGGTCTCAATCCAGTTCCTCTTAACTTGTTGATGATGAATTTTTGAGGAGAATTGGATATGCAGACAAGAGTGCAGCATCCATCAAGACCATTGAACAAAACCAATATTCATATCCCATTACTGGATGGGGATATGTTGAAAGAACAAAGGAATTTGGTGCTGCAAAGAATTGATCTAAACAAGAAAGCATCAAGTATCGGACTGTTTGATCCCATGAAAATTAAGCTTCTTCATCCAAGTTACACCTCATACTTGTACGATAAGTATTTTCCAAAGTTGTCTGATAATATTGCTCAAGGTGACATATGTTTATATGTGCACATCATACAAGTGATAGACAAGCTTCATGCCAAAGCATACAAAAGAAGAAAATTTGAGTATGGTCAACTCATGGTTACTGAAATCCCTTCTATCACTGATCTTCAAATTTCTGAACAAGATGAGTTGGAAGTAATCTCAAACAACAAAGTAGTTGAAACATTGACTACTGAAGAAGATGTCCTTGGTCTTAATTTCAGGACTTTGAAGAAAATGAGCTGAATGAAGATCAAGTACACGTATCAAGATCAGAAGGTTGTTGTTGCATACTTCAACAAAAAGATTTTGGAAAGCGTTCAAGAGTTGAAGACATTGAACAGCTAATTACAAGTGTCTAAACCTAAGGGGAAGTATTGTCAGGTCTAGATTAATTGTATAGGTTAGAAGATTATTCATCTCTTGTAATGAACTCTTGTGCATATTTATCTTTTTGTATGCAAGTTATATATGTTAACCCAAATTATTATTTGTGTTGAGTATATGTGTAATTGTAGGAAAACAGCATGAAATTTGACAAAGTACAAGAACATCTCAGGAAGAACAAGTCAAGGAATGTGCATCCGTGGATCTTCTGCGGAAGCATTATAACATCTACGGAAGAACAAGTCTGCATTGTGAGATCCAAGTCACTGCTGCTCCTGCGGAAGAAGAAAGCTTGCTCCTGTGGATGAAGTTCAACATGAACATCAAAGAACCAACTCCTACAAAAGGCTAACTCCTACGGAAGGCTATCTCCTACATAAGAACAAAATACTTGCATGAACTCCATTCATCAAGGAAGACTCATGAAGTCAACAAGTCAAATTCTCTGGAGTGACATCATCAAGTCAACATCTGCGGAAGATTGCACTTCTGTCAGAAACGAATATTGCGTGTCACGTCAAGAATTTATTTGTGTAACTTTCTTACCACAATAGGAAAGTTACTTTTACCCATGTAAAAAGTGAATCCATCTGCCTATAAATAGAAGGCATGGGTGCACACTTTAAGGGAACCACCCTAGCATCATTAGCAATAGAAATCAATATCATCATTACACCAATAATACACCAAGAACACCAAGAACACCTAGAACATCACATAGCAATTATCATATCAACAAAGATCAAAACCAATTGTAATCAATTCAGTATTAATGGAAATCATTTGAAGCAAATTTGTTTATCATATTACTTTAGCTTGTTTTCCATTTCTTTTATTTGTTCTTCATCGATTTACGTTACAATTACAATTTCTTAACCAATTAATTAAACAACGAGTTATGATAATTCTGCGATCATTATTTGTTCAACCAAACTAATAATTCATGTTTTGATCGTTGGATTCACACTTTTATTATTAGTAATATTATTGTTGTAATTGTATTTTAAAATTTTAAAGGTAATCCCACTAAAGAAACTGAGGAAAGTGAATTATCACCGTCAGACTATGATTCAGAAGAAGATCCTGCAATCCCTCAAATATATTAACAATATAGTTTTGGGGTTCATACTGGATTCTCTGTTAGTCTTGTTCAAGATAATGTAAGTATGGATGGCTTGGAGGATTATATCCCCATAGATGAATATGATGAAGATGACATGATTTTTAGAATGAAGAATTTAATGAAATTTGTCTTGGTACATACTTTAAATCCAAAAATCATGTTATTCTTGGTGTTCATATGTGGAACATTGCCCAATACCGAGAGGCGTATGTAGTTAAAAGCAAGCCATCATTGTGGATAGAATAATGTCGTATCACAAAGCCTTCTAAGAATTCCACAAACCAAAGTCTCTCATCATGTCATTAGGTTGTAAAGGCTGTAAAGAGAAAAAATGATAACTTATGGCATATTACTCGATAAACGCCAGCACATAGTTGCTATATCACCGTAGTACGCAATAACAACAGTTCACTAAGATCAAAAGTAGTCGTGGCACATAAATCTGCACAAATTCGTACAAATGTCCCATTTCCCATGAAACAGATTCGAGCTTTTATTAAAGAAAAGTAGCCTATTCATATCACGTATGGTAAGTGTAACACGCTGAAATTTCTAAGAGAACCGAAGAAGAAGATAGTTCTCGCATGAAGGAGAAAGTTCTCAAGCGAAGGATGGGTTCTCGCGTGGGAACTATTCTCATGTGAAAACTACTACTATTAGAGAGAGAATGCTATGAAGTAGAGAGAGAAAGCAAAGATTAAAAGAGTTTAAGGTATGTAACTCGTGTAGTAACTCGTGATATGTACTAAATATGGATTATTGATGAATATAATGCATGAATGTGTAGTTTTTGTTTGAAAAGGCTCTCGGGAATGTCATGTTTGTGTTTGATCTTCAAGAGGTGAGTTTCTAGCCACTTTTTATGCAAGTGTTTATATTTTGGGGCTATTATGCATACTAAAATGCTTGTTTATGTTTGTGATGATGCTGGTTATGGTGATGAGAATTTTAGAATAGCCTTAGACGTGATGAGTTGGGTTTAGGCTAGAAATCCGTAAGTTCGCGCGCGAAGTAGATACTTTAGGCTGCCATGGATTTCAAATCTGGTAAGTTCTCGCACGACATGAATGTTCTCGCGTGAAATGTATGTTCTCGAGCGACTGGGTAGCTTGTTCAGCATGAGTTGACTTTGGTGATATTCTAGCGCCAGTAAAGAGTTCATGTGCGAGATATTGATGTCGTGTAGGCTAAGTTCTCTCATGATTTACTCTGTATGTGTTATGTTAACTTGCGTTTTATCAGTTTTCGAAAATGGTAAAGTTTTATGTTATGTCCTTCCTTGGTATGTTATGTATTACTATAAGTACAATATTATGTAATGAAAGCAAAAGATAATGATAACAAAAAGTAGAATGTAACAAATGAATGAAAGTCTTGCAAGCAAAATGTAAGGAGGTTCACAATACCCTGTGTAGGTTTGTTAGCTCAACTATATGCGGCTTAGCTAGCCAGAAGGATGCACACGAGGGTCTAATCCTTGGGATTGACCATGTATGAATAGGGGTACATGATCCTTATGATTGTTAACTCAACTGTGAGTGGCCTTAATGGTCTAGAAGGATATTCACAGGGGTCTAATCCTTGAGATTGACCATGTATGAATGGAGGTACATGATCCTTGTGATTGTTAGCTCAATTGTGGATGGTCATAGTGGTCCAAAAGGATACTCACAAGGGTCTGATCCTCATGATCGACCATGTATTGAATGGGATCTTTGTCGTGACACCTTGAGATTGTGTTAGTCTCATAACTTATGTTGGGGGCCGAGCATATGGCACTGATACGTAAAAGTGAAAGATATTGAACGAATGAACGAAACGATGATGTAAAGATAATGGAATGAATGTATTAAGATGTATTATTGATGTATGCTCTCGTTTTTGAACGGTAATTTATTTATCAAATGAAAGGTATTTTATTATAATCTAGAACTCACTCCGTATGCATAGTAGTTGGCAGGTAAATGATGATGCTGAGGAGGTGCAGGCATGGGTGTGGAAGTTATTGGGATAGTTCAAGTCTGGCATCTATATTTTTGGGAATGACACTATATTAATACCATTTTTGGAATATAAAGGAAATGAAACGATGTCTTGATACAATCATAATATGAATGAATGTATGTTTTTCTACTGCAAATGTTGATATAATAATACTTTATGCTATGAATGACCAACTATGGGGCTTCTTGGGAT
The DNA here is from genome assembly GCA_025506505.1 of Flaveria sonorensis. Lineage (NCBI taxonomy): Eukaryota > Viridiplantae > Streptophyta > Magnoliopsida > Asterales > Asteraceae > Flaveria > Flaveria sonorensis. The sequence goes on along the minus strand of CM046439.1, from coordinate 23,773,666 downwards.
TGGGGCCTTACAAGTTGGTATCAGAGCCAAAGTTTGAGAGAATTGGATAAAATTATTTTCAAACCAAAACTTAAACTAAGAATGGGACAAAAAGGGAAAGGGATGCCAGACCGAGTAGCTACATGCCTATAGGGAAATGTTTTATGTAAAGTAATGGAAATGGACTTTTGTGCATGTGTTATGTGAATTATGTGCCCTTAGTAGATTTAGACACTAATGTAATCAGAATAGGAAATACTTAGGGGATGAAGAGTAAAGTAAGTGGTTAATCACAACTGGCCACTGTAATTAGGGACTTACTATACTTGACATAATCTGAGCTATTACCTTAAATGATCATGTTGGTGTTTGGATCTTATAATGTTTAGGAGATGGCTGGTGGAAGGTCATCGAAAGCTTCTCGAGGTGGAGTTTGTGGTGGACATGGTACTGGGTCATGTGTCACTAGGAGTAGGGCTAAGACTGCAAAAACAACACATGAGGAGCCTAAGCCTCATAATCATGAAGGTGGGGATGAGAGTGCTAATAGGAAGGCCTCAATGAAGGAGGCTATAGTTGATGAAGTTCATCAAGTTATGCAGATGATTCTACCTTCTATGGTGACTGAGGTTATTAGATCCATGAGGGAAGATGAAAGGAAGGAGAATATGGAGAAAAAGAGCGCTGCTAGGAGAGGGGTGAAGAAGGAGAATCAGGGGACCAGGAACAACCCGAGACTAAGATGGTTGTTTCTAGTGATAGAGGAGGAGGAAGCTGTTCAGGAAACTACAAAGGGTTGCCATTTTGGGGCATTTTAGAGATGCAAGCCCCTGACATTTTTTGGAAACGGAAATGCTGCTGCAGCTCACCGATGGGTGAGAGAGATGGAGGTTGTGCTGGAAATCAGCGAGTTTAGGGAGGATCAGAAGGTGAAGTTTGCGGCACATGCATTTGTGGATGCAGCATTATGCTGGTGGGACAATATTGTCAAGGCTGAGGGTAATAGGGCCATTAGTAAGATGAGGTGGTGGAAATTGAAGAAGTTAGTGATTGAGGAATTTTGTCCTCACCGAGAGTTGGATAAGATTGAGAGAGAGAGTTCCTATAGTTGGAGGCAGGAACCATGACTCACCAGTAGTAGACGATGAAGTTCAATGATATGGCGAGGATGGTGCCAGAGCAGGTGACACCCGTGTCACGAAAGATCAAGAGTTACATCCAAGGTCTACCAACGGACATCCACAAATACATGATCACCGCCCAGGTAGGTACGTTTAGGTTAATGGTCGATCTGTCAGGGAGACTGTATATGAACAAGAAGTGGTGGTAGTGATGGAGATGAAGAAGAAGTGGAACAATGACAAGAATGGGAATGGGAAACAGTTTGGCCATGGTGGTTTTCCATCTGGTAGTAAGAAGGCGAGAGTGGATGAACAAAAAGTGCTGATAGGAGGTGTGGGGGAAAGGTGTTGGTCCTCGTGATCAATATAACAGTGCAATTAATGAATAAACTTAGAAATCCCACCTAATCAACACAATACTCATAATAACATAATGGATAAGTTTTGAATCTATTCAATAATCACCAAACAAAGGCTCAAAAGTAATGACAAATTGGCTTCTAGTCGAAAACACAGAGTTGCAACAATAATATTTTAGTATTAGGGTTTTGTAAAAACTTGCTTACAATGATAGAACATGAAAATATATAAGCAGAGTTAGTTTCGCTGACAGTTTCGTCTTGACCATCAACTAGATTAACCCGGCAGTGAAATACAGTTTCCCCGAGTGACCTAGGATAGCTGACTACGAGCGAAACTATAGTTACGCTCGTAGTTTCGCTTGGTTAATGAAACTATACAAATACAAAATACATGGAAACAAACTAACATTCAACCTATTACATAAAAGACAAAATAATCCTAACAACTATGGTGAGTCCAACCTATACTAAATCATCAATACTCGCCTTATGTTGGACCTCACCCTTGATCTTCCCCTTTATCTTTCACTTCCTCAGCAACTTTATCTGAAGTTTCCTGATCAGCTCCAGCTCTACTCTCTTCCACTCCCCTTGCACTGGCCTTTTCAAATTTTCTTATTAGCTCCTGCACATCCATCCTTAATTCATCAGCTTGAAGTACTTTCTCTGTGAGCTCCTTGACTTCAGCCCTGACACCACGAGCCTTGTTAGCTACCCTCATGAATAGGCTACCTTCATTCCTTATTTCAGCTCCGGCTCCGGCTTTGATGTGATTTTCACACAAAACCACCAAATCTTCATCGCAAAAGGAGAATACTTCCATAGGATAAAATAGTTTAATTTCTTCTCCACCCTTAAGTCTAATCACTGCTTCCCCTGTATTATTATCATAGAACCACTTCTCAAACTTTTGTAATCTAGGGGGAAGTAGATTGGGCACTCTCACTCTATTAACAGTTTTGGTTGGCTTGAGCTTTAACATAATCTTGCCTTTTCCTATAGCCCAATCCAAATCTTTCTTTGATCTCCTCCTTTTAGTTTTCGTATACCCAAATGCCTCAAAGTTGTCCTTAAGCCCCTTTCGTATCTCATTCTCTAGCACAATTACCGTCTCGCTTAGGCTTTAATCTATCAAGGGAATCTCAGCTAACCTTCTCAAATCCCATCTTGACAAGGCCTTGAATGCCTTCCTTTTATGTAGATATGAGATTTCCCCTCCTCTTCTTTTAATCATAAACATTTTCAATTCAAGATTATATTTCCAACTAACTATCTTCTTGTTGGATTTCTTCCTACTTGGTTCACTTGTGTTTGGAAATAACAGAGTCAGTTGTTCTGGTTCTTTCTCCTTAACGAACCAATCCTCCTTGTTCAACTTAAACACATCTACGATAGAACTCCTCTGAACCACATAAGTCATTGGACGCTCATCTAGTTCATAGAATTTAGGCTCAGAGTCGTAATCAACCAACTGTTCCTCATACTCCTCTTCTTCATCTATCAGATTCAGCTTAGCTCCTTTCTAGCCTGCTCTGTCTGCTTCTTCTCTAAATACTTCATCACCAGTCAAATTAGTATTTATATCAATCCCCAAATCTATAAACCCTACTTCTACAACCCTAGCCTCATCTTCTACAACACCTCCTACATCACTTCCTTTCTTAACTCCAGATCCAACAATATCATCAACTCCATCATCAGGACAACCATCACCACTGCCACTAGCACCCGCTCTACCAACACCAGCATCACTTGCATCAACTCTAGCTCCACTTGTGTCTCCTCCGATCCCATATGAACTCCCCACTTTCAAAAAGGAATACTTAGACGTATTAGTAAGATCCTCTATCTCAGCTTGAGTTAACTGGTTGGACAGACCAGCATTGGCTTTCAGCTCATTCACCTCCTTGAGTAGTCTTTTGATTAAGTCTTGTTGATCTACCATCATTCTCTTTATGCTCTCTATTTCCTTATCTTTCTCCTTCTCTCTCAGCTCTTGATTCACCAACTTTGTCTTAATCATCCCCAATTCATTTGCCAAAGATGTATTCAAATTTTGAATAACATCTTGACCTAGCTCTAACCTCGCATCCCTTCTTTCAGGGGCTTCAGAAAAAGTTAGTTGTTTGTGCTTGGTTCTTCATTGAGCAATATTTGCAGGTTCACCTTGATCCGCTTTCTTTTTCGTTCTCCTCTCCTTTTGAGTCCTTAAATCCTCCTCCACTTCATCAATTTCTGCTTCCAAATCATACTCCTTCTCCTTTGCATATCTTTGTCTTTTCTTTATTGCCTCATCTTGCTTCTCTCGGTTCTCTTTAGCATTATGATTTTCATTTTCAATTAATCTCTTGATGTAATTCCATCTCTCAGTAGAGTATATATTTTCCAAAAGATATGTTATCTTCCCGCTAAAGTCATGTCTCACTACTGAGCAATTTGCAAATATTCTTGTATTCATTTGCACCAGTTTTTTTATTTCTCCATGTCTAGGCAGATTTGGCTTCAAATCATTAATCAGCATCTGTACAAACCTTGGATATAGCAACCACTTATCCTTCTTCAAAGCCATTATATTTTTAGTCATGCATTCAAATATCAACTTAGCAATACTTGCTTTCTGTCCCCTGCAAAATACAATCATAGCCCTTACCCAGTGCTGATTTAGACCATCTGACCCTCTTTTCCTATGATCCAGGCACATAATAATGCTATGTATCTCCATTCCTTAGATAGGAGGGACTTCTTGATTTCATTCTTTAAGCCAAAAGAGGGTCCCTTATACCCAATGCTTCTAAATGCATCTAATACTTCTGCATCAGACATTACCACCTCATCCCCATAATCTTCCTCCAACTTTAATACTCTTGCCATAGTCTTAACAGTATTAACAAAGTCATGCCCAAAGACTCTAGCAGTAATCTGATGTGGATTAGACCCAAGGTCATACTCTGCAATTCTCCAAAATCTCTTACATGAAGATCATAGATCGTCGGCATGTGAGATATAGCATAATTGATTGGGGACTACTTCAGCCACTTAATGCAATCTCAAAAGCCAATGGTCTTCGGGTTGCTATCATCCAATAATACAACAATGTTTATTCTCTCATCAAACTTTAGGTTTGTCATCTTAACTGAAAATTTTGTGTCATCTTAACTGAAAATTAAACAAAAGTAGGTTAGTTAAAACATTGAAGTATGTGTTGGACCAAAAGAACCAATGAGCCTGATCAGAAAAACCTTCAAGTCTCACGGACATTACAACAACTGAAGTAGTCTGCAACAGCTGAAGACATCAGCTGATAACAAGGTCTGAAGACAAAGTCTGAAGTGAAAGAGCTGAAGACAAAGTCTGAAGACAAGAGCTGAAGACAAAGTCTGAAGACAAGAGCTGAAGACAAAGTCTGAAGTGAAAGAGCTGAAGACAGACTGAAGACCAAGTTTCAGATGATTGTCACAACAGCTGAAGAAGACCTCTTCAGTAGTTGTGATGGTTTCCTTTCAGTAGTTGTATTTCCTTCTCTGTACTTGTAGTTTCAGTAGTTTTATGTTTCTTAGTGTACTTAGAATACTAGAGATGTTCTCAGTTGTTGTGAACATTCTCAGTAGTTTGCTTACGTTCAGTAGTTTGTAATAATTCTGTTAGACGTCACTATCAAGTGACATCAGCAGACGTCACATTCCTTTATATAAGGAATGCTGACCTAATTGTAATCGGTGCAGCTTAGGAAAACCTAGCAGCCGTCATACCGAAGCATGTGTGCATGAATGTTATTATCCCAATGCAGAAAACCCTATTTCTATATAACCATGTACTGTTCCATTGAATATTTATTGTGTTCTTGCTATATTTGCTTAATTCTTGCTCTAATTCCGCTGTGATTAAACTCTAATTGATCAAACTTAGATCACTGATCCTAACAAATGGTATCAGAGCAGGTTAATCATTGATCGGTTTAACAATTGATCATTGAAACTGCTATTTTGATATCTATAGTTTGATCGAATTAGCATATGTGCAAGAATTGGTTATAAAGATTGATTTTCTGCTGCTTCTGGTTATTTAAATTGAGTTTCTTCTTGGTTCTTATTGAGTTTGTTGTGTTTTTGTGCTAAATCTTTTGAAACTTGATTGATTTGGTTTGAATCTGAGAATGACTACTCCATCTAATGATCCTCACAATACTGGCTCCTCAACCAAGCCTCCGATGCTGGTTAGGAGTGAGTATAACATATGGCAACGAAGAATGCTCCATCACCTGTCTGTTAACAGTTCAGGTTGTTGGACATCTGTGGTTCACGGTCCACACAAGCCTATGGTGAACAATCCGGAGACCAATCAAATGGTTCCGAAGAAGAAGGAGCAATACTCAAATGAAGATCGTAAACTGTTTGAGATTGATGCTAAAGCCCATGGAATTCTGGCCATGGCACTGCCGAATGAAATCTATTCTGGGCTTATGCATCATGAAACTGCTCATGACCTCTGGAATGCTTTGAAGGAACAATTCGGAGGAACTGATGAGGTCTTAGCAAACAACAGAGAAATCCTCGCCCAACAATATGAGACATTCTCTCATAGGAAGGGTGAGACACTGACTCAACAGTTTGAGCGTTTCTCCTGCTTGATCTCTGAGCTGAAAATGGTCAAGCATGAGTACACTAACAGCCAGATGAACAACAGATTCCTCAGATCACTGCCTGAGAGATGGGACACATACACCATTGTCCTACGCTCCAGTGCAAATCTGGATAGCCTATCTCTCACCCAACTCCATGGGAAACTGCTTACATTTGAAAGAGAGATAGAGCAGAAAAGGAAACTGGCATCATCAGGAAAGCTCTCTGATGACTTTGTACCAGGTAACACTGCCTTGGTCGGTCATGAGTCAGAATATGCTGGATCAGAAAGTCATTATGATGAGCATATAGATTTCTCTTCAAACAGTTCTGATCATGCATTTGTTGGTGTTGACAGTCATTCTGGGTGTAATAGTGATAATTTATGCTTTATCATGGATGATTTGCAAGGTATTGCTGATGATGATTTAGAAGAGATGGATATTTTGAGCCAAATGGCCCTGATCAATATCAGATCTCAAAAGTTCTACAAGAGAACTGGTAGGAAATTTCCAGGACTCTCTGGCAAAACCAAAGTTGGTTTTGACAAGAGTAAGTTGAGGTGTCACAAATGCCACAGGCTTGGGCACTTTGCAAGAGAGTGTAGATCAACTGGATCTAACTCCTCTGCACCCTTTGTGACCTTTCCAAGCAATAGCTCACAAAATAAAGGGCAACATCCTGCTATTTCTGGTCATCACTCACAACCTTAATCTCCTGCATACTTTGTCCCTCAGGGTCCAATGCCATATCCTTATCCCTGCTATTACATGCCATAGCCAAATCCTGTTCATGTCCCTATAGCACAACAACCTCAAGCCCTACCTGAGCCTCAACCATCTCCATCACAATCTCAACCTCATCACAGCTTCTTCACACCAGGAGTTGTTGACTGGAGCAGCTTACCAGATGATCTTTCTGGTTACAATGAGCAATTATCTGCTGGTGCTGGTCAACATGGTGGTGAACATCCTTTTGGGAATCTTGCTCTCATGGCCCTGGAGTCTACTGAGGGTTCCTGCTCCGATGCTTCATCTTCACAGGTAACCCAGGTATCTTCTGAGGCTAAAGCCAAGTTATGTTCTGAATCATGCATAGCTGCCTTTGTCTCTATTAGAGAGGCAAATGTAGCTTTAATCAATCAAAATCTTGAGCTTGAGAAAACTATTTCCAAAAGAAAAGATGAGTATGTGTCTGCACTTAATGACAAAGATGATGAGATTTACAAGCTTAAATGCCAACTTAATGATGAAAAGGCTAAGGTAGAGGTCATACTCGAGAACCACAGAAGTCTCAAAGAGACACTTGCAGCTACCCAAGTTGAGTGTGACCGCTGGGTAACATCCTGCAAGGGATTTGAAATGCTTCTCAGCAAGCAAACAGCTTCAAATGTGAAGTTTGGAATAGGTTACAATCATACTGCACCACCTACTGATTTTACTTCAAAAGTAATAGTAAAATCTGAAGGTGAAAGTAATTTCCAAACCACATCATCATGTGATTCATCCTCAAATGATAATACAAAATTAGAGGATGAAGTCAGTGTTAAGATCTCAGCAAGTCAATTGCCTGATGGTTTAAATGCTGATAAACACATGAAGCTGAGAAATTCAGATGTTGTCCCTCAAAGTACTCCAAGTACTGAAGGGCAAGTCACAACATCTGAAAAGCATTTCAAATTGACGAAATAAAAGGAGTAACAACTGCTGAGGAATCTATCATACAGTCTTTCAGGACGGATAGAGAACAGCTGAAGAACAAGTCTTCAGTTGTTACCGATCCTTCAGTACTTAACACAAGTACTGAAAGGAGGAAAGTACTGAAGATCACACCTTCAGTAGTTTCCACTTCAGCAGTTGATCAATCCAAGATGAAGAATAAGCCATGTGAAATATGTGGTAAATTCAATCATCTATCTGATGAATGCTGGTACAAAAAGGGTTCCAAACTCAACAGAGATAAGCTCATTAAAGAAGAGATAAATAAAATGAAAAATGAGTTTGAAACCAAGTTTGTACCACAGTCATCTCAAACTGATAAACCCAAGGCCTCACCAAAATCCAAAAAGAAGGATGGGGTTTATCAGAAAACAGCTGATAGTGTTCTCATGATAAACATCAGACGAAGTCTGTGAATTTCAAGGAGGAAATGGTGGGTCACAGGAACTCATCAAAAACAAGTACTGATGTGTCAAATGAGCTGAAGGCTTTAGCAACAAATCAGACACAACTTGTTATGATGGTTCAGCATTTGTTGGGGAGAGTTAACCAACTAGATGCACCTGTGATCAAACCACTGAAAAGGAAATCCAAGCCCAAATCTAAGAATTCCATTTCAGCACCATCTCCACCTTCATCAGCTGTTAATCATGAGAAACAAGTTATGGTTAAATCTGTTGATGAAAACAGACCCAAAACCAAAAAGGTTTGGGTCTCTAAAGCTAACTAGTTTCTTATGATAAATGCAGGGTTCTTCAGCATGCCAAAGAAGCATCTGGTATGTAGACAGTGGAGGATCTATGCATATGACTGGGAGCAGTTCTCTTCTTAATGACTACTCTCAAGGAAAGAAGGGATTTGTCTCATTTGGAAATGATGCTAAGGGTTACATCATCGGGAAAGGATTTGTGTCAAATGGAGAAATCAGATTTGATGATGTTAACCATGTGGAGAATCTCAAGTATAATCTACTGAGTGTCAGTCAGATGTGTGATAAAGGGCATGTTGCACTTTTCACAAGCCAGAACTGCCGGATTCTGTCTTCCAAAGTTCTGAGGCTGATTGACAAGGTATTGGATGAACATACTCTCCTGAAGGCCAACAGGATAGGAAGAGTATATGCCTTGGATCTGTCAAAGAAGATTGCGTTAAAAGGTCATCCTTGCCTGTTCTCCAAGGCCTCTCCTCAGGAATCTAAACTGTGGCATAGAAGGCTGGGTCATGTTAATCTCAAAAACATGAATCAGCTGATCCACAATAGTTTAGTAAGAGGTCTACCAATAAAGGAGTTCCTCTGTGATGAAACCTGCACTGCTTGTTTAAAAGGAAAACAACACAAGGTCTCATTCCCTCCTATAGAAGAACCAAAGTCCACTGCCTGCTTGCAATTACTGCACATGGATCTCTTTGGTCCTGTGAGAGTAATGAGCATGGCAAAGAAGAAATACTGTCTGGTAATTGTGGATGATTACTCCAGATTTGTATGGACCTTCTTCTTGCATTCAAAGGATGAGGCTGCTCAGACAATTATTAACTTTGTGTTGTATGTTGAGAAGCAGTATTCCCTATCAGTCAAGTGTATAAGAAGTGATAATGGAACTGAATTTAGAAACCATACACTTGATGATTTCTACCTTTCAAAAGGAATCAAGAGGCAGTATAGCATTCCAAGGACTCCAGAACAAAATGGAGTAGTGGAGAGAAAGAACAGGACCCTAATTGAAGCTGCAAGGTCCATGTTGGCTGACTCTGGTTTGCCACTGACCTTTTGGGCTGAAGCTGTCAACACAGCATGCTATGTGCAAAATAGAGCTCTAGTGAATCAGAGGTTGATGAAGACTCCTTATGAAGTTCTACATCATTTGGCTCCTCTAATTTCATTCTTCAGAGCATTTGGGTGTCCTTGTTACATTCTCAACACAAAGGATCAACTCCAAAAGTTTGATTCTAAGGTGGATGCAGGGTATTTTGTTGGGTACTCATCCACTTGCAAGGCTTACAGAGTGTTCAACTGTAGAACAAAGATGGTTGAAGAAACCTTGCATGTGAAGTTCAATGAATCTCCTAAGGACAAAATCCCACAAAACCCTGTGGAGTTGTTTGATCTGGACATACTGCAATATGTTCCTTATCAGCCTCCAGCTGTTGCAGATCATGTGAATTCATCACCTTCTGCAGCTAGTCATCCATCTGGTGGTACTGATGTTCATGATGATCCCAGTACTCACCTATTCAAGTTTAGTGATCAACTGCCTGAGTCTACTCAACTTGATGTTCCTGTAGCTTCAGTAGCACCATCCACAACAAATGCTGATGAGATTTCTGAATCCTCTACTTCATTTGACCTGCCATCTAACACTTGGTTTCAAGAATCTGGATCAACATCTGTTGCTGCTGAGCGTGCTACAAACACTTGCACAGATCTCATAGTGTATCCAGAGCTGAAGAATCACCCAACGTCTCAAATCATTGGTGATATCAATGCTGGTGTCTCAACTAGAAGTCAATTGTCCAACTTCTGCTTCTATGCTCTTTTCATCAGTCAGCAAGAGCCAAAGAACTATCATATTGCATTAAGAGACAATGGATGGGTTGATGCCATGCAGCTTGAGCTTCTTCAGTTCAAAAAGCAGCAAGTGTGGGAACTGGTTCCTCTACCCCCAGGTAAGTGTGCAATAGGCACTAAATGGGTGTTTAGGAATAAAACAGATGAAAATGGGCAAATTGTCAAGAACAAGGCCAGACTGGTTGTCCAGGGGTTTTCACAAGAAGAAGGTATTGATTATGATGAAACCTTTGCCCCTGTAGCCAGACTGGAGGCAATTAGATTGTTCTTAGCCTATGCTGCATTCACAATCTTAAAGTTTTTCAAATGGATGTCAAAAGTGCATTTTTATATGGTAAAATAAAAGAAGAGGTTTATGTGTGTCAACCACCAGGTTTTGAGGATAATAAACATCCTGATTGGGTGTATAAACTTGATAAGGCTCTTTATGGGTTGAAACAAGCTCCTAGAGCCTGGTATGAAACACTGTCAAACTTTCTTCTTCAGAATAATTTCACTAGAGGCTCCATAGATAAAACTTTGTTCATTAAGAAAGTGGGTCAGCATAAGCTCCTTGTTCAAATTTATGTTGATGATATTATTTTTGCTTCCTCTGATCCACAGTTGTGTGATGCATTTACAAAGTTGATGCAACAAAAATTCGAAATGAGTGCCATGGGAGAATTACAGTTCTTTCTAGGTTTGCAAATCAAACAAAAGGCTGATGGAACTTTCATTCATCAGTCAAAATACACAAAAAGTCTTTTGGCAAAGTTTGATTTACAACACTGTAAGCCCTGTTCTACTCCCATGTGCAGCACCACACAACTGGATGTAGATCAGAAAGGTAAAGCTGTTGATGAAACACTTTACGATGTATGATTGGGTCCTTGATGTACTTAACAGCTTCTAGACCAGATATTATGTTTGCAACTTGTGTTTGTGCTAGATTTCAGGCTGCTCCTAAAGAGTCTCATTTGATTGCAGTCAAGAGGATCTTTAGATATCTGCAAGGTACTCAATCTCTAGGTCTTTGGTATTCCACTGGGCACTCTTGCAAATTAGTTGCTTTTTCTGATAGTGACTATGCAGGGTGTAAATTAACTAGAAAATCAACTTCTGGTGGATGTCAATTCCTAGGCAACTGTTTGGTTTCTTGGCAGAGTAAGAAACAAACATCTGTTGCTACATCCACTGCTGAAGCCGAGTACATTGCTGCTGCAAGTTGTACATCTCAGGTACTCTGGCTTCAGAATCAATTACTGGATTATGGCATTACAGAGACTAAGACTCCATTACTAATGGATAGTGCTTCAGCTCTTTGTATTGTCAAGAATCCAGTCCAGCACTCTAGGACCAAACATATTGAGATCAGACACCATTTTATTAGGGATTGTTTTGAAAAAGGTCTGATTGATCCAAAGTTTGTTCCTAGTGCTGATGAGCTTGCAGACATATTTACTAAGCCTTTGGACAGTTCAACTTTCCAAAACCTAGTGTTAAGGCTTGGTATGCTGCAGCTAGAATAAGTGACAACTACTGATGATCTCAGTCAACAAGTACTGATGAGCATTCGTATACTACTGTCACAAATAAGTACTGAAGTTCTTTTATCCTCAGTAGTTTTCATAACTACTGAAGACTAAATTACTTAAAAGTACTGAAGTACTCATCTGTTGAAAAGAACTGATGTGGTTACAACTACTGCTGTAGTTACAACTGCTGATGTCAGAATAACAGATAAGTACTAATGACCTATAAAACATCTGAAACTCAGACAAAGTCTGATGAAGTGTTGAGGTCAGAATGAAACAGCTGATGAGCTAAGAATTGACGACAACAGCTGATGAGAAATTTTTCTCTTCAGTTGTTTCTACAAACTGCTGCTTCACTTCAAACAACTGAAGCCAAAACCATGTCTTCAGTAGTTTCATAACTACTGATGACTAACACCAAGTCTTCAGTTGTTACAACACCTGAAGCCAAAACCATGTCTTCAGTAGTTTCACAACTACTGATGACTAATACCAAGTCTTCAGTTGTTACAACTTCTGAAAGTTAAAACCAGGTCTTCAGTTGTTTTCAAACAACTGATGACAGCACTAACACTTTCAGTCGTTTTATATCAGCTTTTTCTTACCCTATAAATACCTAAACCTAATTTCAGACGTTTCATTAGCCGTTTTCCGTCCTTCACACTCTCAACAATGGCGACCATGAAACTCAAACCCAAACACAATTGTGTTGCCTACCTCTCGAAATCGGCCTTCTAGAACAAATTTGATAACGCCATCGATCTTATGGTAGATTCCCAGTACCGAACCGCGTTTCTTCTGAATCCTACCATCTACCCCGATTCCCTAAGCCAGTTCTGGACCAACGTCTCTGTGCAAACTAGTGAGAATGATAGCCAAATCACTCTCCAGTCGTTGGTCAACCAGAAACAGGTGGTCATCACTCCGGACATCATTCGACAAACCCTAGATCTACATGATGCCACCTGTGTCACAGAATTCCCGAAAGGCACAACCGATATGTCTTTCATCAACAACGGGTATGAAGGAGACTTAAGTGCTACCACCATTCTGAAGAAGCACTTCCATGATGCTGAACGTCTTATATTCCACATGGTGAATGTCTGCCTTGCACCAAAAACCTCCTCATGGGATCAAATGTCTTCCCGATGGCAACAGGTATTATACTCTATCTTTGAACGACAAACTTTAAATTTTTCTGAGATAGTGTTTTTGGAACTAAAGGATCTGGCCTTGAAACCTGTGGCAAACAGATGGATATTATATCCCAGGTTTCTCATGGCCATAATTTTAACACAGCTAAAATCAGACGGCCTTGTTGGCCTTGGAGTCCCTGCTCCGGCTGTATTGCCTGAAGTATACTCCAGGCACAACTCTGACCCTACATTGAAAGGGGCTGCCCGGCTACTAAAACCCAAGCAGCGGGAACCCACAGCCTCCACTTCCAGATCCAAAGTCCCCACCAAACCCAAAACCAAAAAGCCCAAAAAGGCTACTCAGGGAGATGAGTCCCCTGAGGATGCCCCTGTAACACCAATACAGGTAACACTTACTGGTTCTAACCCCCCAGTAGTGTCAAAGACTCCACCAGCCCTAGCCGCTCAGGCATCCTCTCAACAGGATCCTGATGCAACCATAATTGGGGATACCATAATGCTGGAACCTATCTCAATTGAGAAGGTTACCATTGAAGAGCACCAGTCACCCCGGGTGCAATCTGCTTCAAACCTATCTCCAAATGCAACCGCCCCTCAAAGCCCAACATTTATTGTTGCACAAGTGTTGAGTCAGCTGCATTCCTCTCCTCCTCCCCAGACACCAATTACAATGGGGAGAACCTCAACAGCTGAGGAAGAGGACCAAAATGCTGCTGATAACCCACAGACAGGGGTTATAATGTTCAATCTCCCCGTGTAGAGGAGGAGGTTAGAACATCTGGTGAGGCTGCAACTTCTACTGATTCAGCAAATGAACAGGATGAAGTTGGTAACATCTCTAAGACCTCACCAGAGGCAACTGCCGATGAAGGACTCAGTCCTGAGGCAGGAAGTCCCCAGAACCAAGAACAAGGGGCACATGCTACAACTGATATACACTCAGGGCATGTACATCCTGATTCAATCAGGAGGTCAGATAATTCAGCAAAGACTGATGATGACCTGGGCTTTTTCTTTGATGTTTTAGCCCATAACACAATCCTTGAGGCTGAGGTGAGCAGACTCAAAGAACTGCTTGCCAAAATGTCTCAGGATCAAAGTCCATCTGCCCCAATAAACCCACAGATGGCACCATCATCTGAAGGTTTACCAAACACTCAGCCACTACACTCAACTGAGCCACCAGCCACTGTTTTTGGCACCACCTCTCAGGGACAGAACCCCTCTGAGCAGATGGTTGCTACCTTTCAACATTCCTTGCCTCTCATCACTCCCATCATCAATGAGATTGTGCATAAAGCCATTGACGAGAGGATCTCCTCAAATCTACAAAAGATATGTCTTGATGTAATTCCATCTCTCAGTAGAGTATATATTTTCCAAAAGATATGTTATCTTCCCGCTAAAGTCATGTCTCACTGCTGAGCAATTTGCAAATATTCTTGTATTCATTTGCACCAGTTTTTTTATTTCTCCATGTCTAGGCAGATTTGGCTTCAAATCATTAATCAGCATCTGTACAAACCTTGGATATAGCAACCACTTATCCTTCTTCAAAGCCATTATATTTTTAGTCATGCATTCAAATATCAACTTAGCAATACTTGCTTTCTGTCCCCTGCAAAATACAATCATACCCCTTACCCAGTGCTGATTTAGACCATCTGACCCTCTTTTCCTATGATCCAGGCACATAATAATGCTATGTATCTCCATTCCTTAGATAGGAGGGACTTCTTGATTTCATTCTTTAAGCCAAAAGAGGGTCCCTTATACCCAATGCTTCTAAATGCATCTAATACTTCTGCATCAGACATTACCACCTCATCCCCATAATCTTCCTCCAACTTTAATACTCTTGCCATAGTCTTAACAGTATTAACAAAGTCATGCCCAAAGACTCTAGCAGTAATCTGATGTGGATTAGACCCAAGGTCATACTCTGCAATTCTCCAAAATCTCTTACATGAAGATCATAGATCGTCGGCATGTGAGATATAGCATAATTGATTGGGGACTACTTCAGCCACTTAATGCAATCTCAAAAGCCAATGGTCTTCGGGTTGCTATCATCCAATAATACAACAATGTTTATTCTCTCATCAAACTTTAGGTTTGTCATCTTAACTGAAAATTTTGTGTCATCTTAACTGAAAATTAAACAAAAGTAGGTTAGTTAAAACATTGAAGTATGTGTTGGACCAAAAGAACCAATGAGCCTGATCAGAAAAACCTTCAAGTCCCACGGACATTACAACAACTGAAGTAGTCTGCAACAGCTGAAGACATCAGCTGATAACAAGGTCTGAAGACAAAGTCTGAAGTGAAAGAGCTGAAGACAAAGTCTGAAGACAAGAGCTGAAGACAAAGTCTGAAGACAAGAGCTGAAGACAAAGTCTGAAGTGAAAGAGCTGAAGACAGACTGAAGACCAAGTTTCAGATGATTGTCACAACAGCTGAAGAAGACCTCTTCAGTAGTTGTGATGGTTTCCTTTCAGTAGTTGTATTTCCTTCTCTGTACTTGTAGTTTCAGTAGTTTTATGTTTCTTAGTGTACTTAGAATACTAGAGATGTTCTCAGTTGTTGTGAACATTCTCAGTAGTTTGCTTACGTTCAGTAGTTTGTAATAATTCTGTTAGACGTCACTATCAAGTGACATCAGCAGACGTCACATTCCTTTATATAAGGAATGCTGACCTAATTGTAATCGGTGCAGCTTAGGAAAACCTAGCAGCCGTCATACCGAAGCATGTGTGCATGAATGTTATTATCCCAATGCAGAAAACCCTATTTCTATATAACCGTGTACTGTTCCATTGAAAAAAAAAAAAAAAAAAAAAAAAAAAAAAAAAAAAACTCACCCAGATGAATTTGCTTACAGAGAGATAACAACTGTTGAGTTGAAAAATGGAAAGACGATAAAGTACTTATCAGAGTACTATGGCCCAGAGTTCTTCTTCGAAGGAGAAGCAGAAGAACTCACTAAGGAGGAACAAGTTGTTCTCCTTGAGGCCTACGTCAGAGAGTCTTATAGACTCATCAATGGGAAGTAGGTTTCATGGTTGGGATAACGGCTCTGTGTCCAGTTCCCCAAGACAGAGTTCCCTTCCATCCTTTGACATTCACATCTACTGAAACCCGTTCCCTGGCCTGTGCTTATCCTATATCTCTTAAGCTGATCAAGAGAGTATTTCTGCCAAGAATAAGTGGGACCTCAATAAGCTTAAAGGTTTTGGCTGCATTGGTTCAGGGGGAGTTTGTTGGACCAAAAGAACCAATGAGCCTGATCAGAAAAACCTTCAAGTCCCACGGACATTACAACAACTGAAGTAGTCTGCAACAGCTGAAGACATCAGCTGATAACAAGGTCTGAAGACAAAGTCTGAAGTGAAAGAGCTGAAGACAAAGTCTGAAGACAAGAGCTGAAGACAAAGTCTGAAGACAAGAGCTTAAGACAAAGTCTGAAGTGAAAGAGCTGAAGACAGACTGAAGACCAAGTTTCAGATGATTGTCACAACAGCTGAAGAAGACCTCTTCAGTAGTTGTGATGGTTTCCTTTCAGTAGTTGTATTTCCTTCTCTGTACTTGTAGTTTCAGTAGTTTTATGTTTCTTAGTGTACTTAGAATACTAGAGATGTTCTCAGTTGTTGTGAACACTCTCAGTAGTTTGCTTACGTTCAGTAGTTTGTAATAATTCTATTAGACGTCACTATCAAGTGACATCAGCAGACGTCACATTCCTTTATATAAGGAATGCTGACCTAATTGTAATCGGTGCAGCTTAGGAAAACCTAGCAGCCGTCATACCGAAGCATGTGTGCATGAATGTTATTATCCCAATGCAGAAAACCCTATTTCTATATAACCGTGTACTGTTCCATTGAATATTTATTGTGTTCTTGCTATATTTGCTTAATTCTTGCTCTAATTCCGCTGTGATTAAACTCTAATTGATCAAACTTAGATCACTGATCCTAACAGTATGGATAACAATGAAATAAACAAAATACATAGAATCATATACCTAAGCTAATCTATGGTTTCGCTGTAACTATCCTGGCAAAACTGTCAAGTACGCTTGAACAGCATGACAAAACAATTTTACGCGGAACACTTGAACTTTCATTCAGATTCGCTGGTTAGTTTCGCAGTTTCGCTGAACGAATCTACGAACCTACCGACCCAGCGAATCAACCTAAAACTAAGGTCCAATGTTTAAAACCTCAATAAATGCATAGGAACAGGTTCGAAACACCCACCTAAGCACTTAGAAACAATTAATCGATACGGAAATCGATTTAGAAGAATATGGGTGTGAATGCATAGAGAAACTAGGGTTTACTTTAGCCAAACAAGTGTATGAAACTGATTTCACACTGTGCAATATATAGACACTAGTTTTGCTGGCATCACAGATGAAGTCATATATCCCAGTGTAGAGCGAGTTTGTCGGCGAATCTATAGATTCGCTTAGCGAAACAACCAGCAAAACTTAGTTTCGCTGGAACCTAACACTTAGTAAATGTTTGAAATTTTTTTGAAAATATTATATATTTTAAAAAAATAAAAAATAATAAAAAAAATTAAGTCTTATATTTACAAAAACTTTCATGAAAAACTTCTTCACCCCATAATACCAACACAAACAAAATAAGAATAACAGAAGATTAAAATAAAATAAAATAATATGAAAGTAAGAAATAAGAGAAAAATTTAGAATAAAAGGATATAGACACTTCTTTTTCAAGAAATTGTTCCAGAGAGTTAAATATTGGCGGGATTGCTGATATGTTTGACCTTTTAATCCCATGCCTTATTCTTTTCAACGTGTAATCTGCAGCTGTCTTTATCATGTTTTGGTTTAATTTTAGAAACTCTGATGACTTAATCTCCACAGACATTTGGCAAAGTACTTATCTTGTCCTCGTGGTTTATTGAGCAATATGATTAACTCTACTTGAATTTTCTTTTCAGTTTTCAACAATGATCTTAATTTAAGAATCATTGTGCCTTTATTTTAGGAACCGATGATGAGAGCTCCAGGTCTATACTTACATATAACAGATAAGATGACCATCTAAACTTGCTGATGAGAGCTTCAGGTCTATACTAACGTATAACAGAGAAGATCATCAGAACGTGCCGATGAGAGCTCCAGGTCTATACTCACGTATGACAAAGGAGATCATCACTCCTGGTCAATCATCACACATAGCAGATGAGATAAGCATGAGATATATCTCTGAAGAGCTAACGAGAAGCTTCAATTCAAAGGCTAGGTAATAGGGAGATTTTGGGAATATCAAAGCGGAGATTTGAAACTCTCAACCCATTTTTGACAAGGACTTGTAACTTTGTGCAGGCCAAAATATTAGGAGGATAATCCTTATCACCGAGTTCTTAAACTTTAATTTAGCTACACGATCACTGTTTACTTTGTTTTTAGGCTGAGCCTACCATGCATATCCCAACACAAGGCTGTTGACCTCCTTCAAACTTCTTTTTCTCGGGGTTCCTGAAAAAATAAAATTGAAAAACTTAAGAGTTTAATCTTTATTCTCCCCTAAAATTTCTTTTTAATTGCCATGTAATAGAAATATTTGTTTTCCAAATTTTGTTAAAGATCAAAGATGTGAAGGAATATAGGACTCAGAAGTTTATCAGAAAAAGTTTATATAAAAAAAATAAACAAAAGAGTTATTTACAGCTATTTACAAACTTTGTTAAGAAAGAGGTTTCAAAAAAATATTAAACCCAACATTGAGATCAATTCATAAAGACGATGTTTATCAAATGTTTTTGTGAAAAGATCTGCTCTTTGGTTTTTTGTGTCAATCGAATATATCTATAAAACCCTTTTCCTGAGCATCCCAGATTGCATGAATCCTTGTTTCAATGTGCTTGGTGCGAATATGATGAATTGGATTTTTGGCGATTCCCATAGCAGCTTCATTATTACAGAAAAGTGGTGTATGAAGAAAATTGATTCCGTAATCCATCATCTGGTGTTGTATCCAAAGCACTTGGTAGCAGCAACTGGATGCAGCAACATATTTAGCCTCTCCTGTAGATAGGGATACTGTTGTTTGATTCTTGCTTTGCCAGGAAACAAGACAATTCCTAAGATATTGACATCCGTCAGTGATGGATTTCCTGTTGATCCTGCAACCACCATGATAACTATCAGAATAAGCATGTAAATCAAAGTTCCCTTTAAATAACAAAAGATGCGTTTAACAGCTTTTTCATGTGATTCTTTTGGGTTGGCTTGAAAATGGGCACAGTAGCACACAACGAATGTAATATCAGGATGGCTAGCCGTGAGATACATGAGAGATCCGATCATAGAACGATAGAGATGAGCATCCACGGATTTCCCATTATCATTTGGAGTTAAACAGGTTTGAGCAGTGAATGGAGTGAGTTCTGGAGAAGCATCATCCATCTTGAACTTTTTGAGAATCTCCAGAACGTACTTTTCTTGGTGAATCAGAATACCATCAGGCTTTTGTTCAACCTACAACCCCAAGAAAAAGCACAGCTCCCCTATCATGCTCATTTCGAAGCGATCCTTCATTACTTCTTCAAATTCTCTACACAGTTTCTCATTTGTTGACCTAAAAATGATGTCATCAACATATACTTGAACAATCAGCATTTCACCATTAACTTCCTTCTTGAAAAGAGTCATGTCTACAGATCCATGAGAGAAACCCTTGCTGAGCAGATATTGTGTCAAAGTTTCATACCAGATACGACGTGCTTGATGTAATCCATATAAGGATTTATCAACTTTATATACTTTGTCTTGGAAATCTGGATCCTCGAAACCTGGTGGTTGACAAACATAAATCTCCTCGTCAATGTTCCTGTAGAGAAATGCACACTTTACGTCCATTTGAAAGACTTTAAAGTTTTTATGAGCAGCGTAAGCAAGAAAGATTCTGATAGCTTTAATGTGAACAAATAGAGCAAACACTTTAGTATAGTCAATTCCCTCCTCCTGAGCAAATACTTGAACAACTAACCTTGATTTGTTCCTTATTACAACTCCTCTATCATCTGGTTTGTTCTGGTATACCCATTTGGTACCAATGGGAAACTTGTTTGGAGGAAGATCAACTAATTGCCAAACTTTCAGTTTCCTGAACTGCTGAAGTTCCATCTGCATAGATTCAACCCAATGTGGGTCTTGAAGTGCTGCTGAGATATTTTTGGGAATGATTTGAGATAAGAAACATGCATAGAGACATTCATTTATCAATCCAGATTGACTCCGTGTCCTCACACCATCTGTAATGGAACTAATGATGTAATCATGTGGATGGTCTTTTAAGGTTTTGAAGTTGGTATTAAGGGTTAATGGATTAGAATGGGATGAAGATGTGGTTTGTGATTGTTGTGAAGGGAAAGTTGGTTGGGATAGAGGAATCGGTTGTGATGGAGGTGTGGGTGGAATATCAAGCGGAGGTTGAGGTGGAGGGTCAATTGGTTGTTGTGGATGAGGTTCAGGTGGAAGAGTTTCGGTTGGAGGAATGATTTGCACATTGGTTTGATGAACAACATCATCATTAAATACCGAAAGGTTGAAAGATTTGAAGATAGTATTGGAGTCATAAAACCATGCTGGGTCTGACCCCATGTTTGGTGAATTAGACTCCTGCCAATCAACATAGAATGATTCCTGCACAATACGAGTTCTATTGTTGTACACTCTATTCGCCTTTTGTGAGGAAGAATATCCAACGAAGAAACATTCATCAGAGACTGCTCCAAACTTTGACTTCTGAGCTTGAGTGTTTAGCAAAGTACATGAGCAACCAAATGGACGAAAGAAGTCAATCAAGGGTTTCCGTTAATGAAGAAGCTCATAAGGAGTCTTCATTTTGTCTTTCACAATAAGAACCTTGTTTAGTACATAGGAAGCACAATTGACAGCTTCTGCCCAGAAAATGATTGGAAGCTTTGACTCAATCAGCATAGTTCTTGCTGCTTCAAAAAGGGTCCGATTCTTCCTTTCAGCAACACCATTTTGTTAAGGTGTCCTAGCAGCATTGAACTGTCTAAGAATCCCTTTGCTCGCATAGAAAGAGTCAAAGATATGGTTTCTTAATTCAATTCCATTATCACTTTGGATGGCCATTACATTCTTTTTGTTGATGGTTTCAAGTGAGAGGATCAGCTTCTGAAGCTCTTCTATAGTGTCTCCCTTGTTTGCTAGAAATCTTACCTAAGAGTATCTTGAATAATCATCTGTAACAACTAAACAATAAGATTTCTTAGCAATGGATTTAACACTAATAGGACCAAATAAATCAGTATGTAACAATTCAAGGGGTTTTGAAATTGTATTTTCAAGCTTAAGCTTGTGTGGCCTTTTGTGATATTTTCCTTGAGCACATGCCATGCACTTTTCTACCACTGAAAAATCTTTAAGTGGTAGCCCCCTCACAAGATTTTTCTTGACCAATTTATTTATATTTTTAAAATTAACATGTCCTAATCGTCTATGCCACAGAAAGGATTCAAAAGATGAAGCTTTGGACAGGAGACATGTCACAGTGGTGGTAGATTCTTAGGATCCCATATCCAGAAGATAAGTTCATTCTTTCTTGGAGCATGCATGATCACTAAATCTTTTGGAACAATAAACTCTTGTTTGAGAAACAAGCATTCATTTGACATAAACAGCACTGGAATGTCTTTATCACAGATTTTTGATACACTTAACAAATTGAATGGCAATTTTGGGACATAGTTCACTTTATCCGGAGTCAAGGAACTATTTGAGACTTCTCCTTGACCAATCATCTTTCCACCCTTCTTGTCTCCAGCAAATGCAACATATCCTCCATTTATTATACGATAATTTGTAAGTAGGTCCTTCAACCTGGTCATATGCCTTGAACATCCACTATCAATGTGCCAGAAGCTATTGATAGCTCTTCTGGAATGATCTTGCCATATAAACAAAAAATTGTTAAGATTTGGAAATTGGGACCCAAGTCGTGACTAACTTAGGTCTCGGAATAGAGGATTTTTTATAGAAAAAATTATTTATAAAATGATTTAATCTACTTCCTAGTGAACTATTATTTACATTTCTACTAACAACCTCAGGACAAACTTTAATTACGTGATCATCCTTCCCATATCTAAAAGACCGGGACTTTAAACCTTTCTTCTTACATTTTGAAATAGGAGCTTGATCTATTAATATCTCTTCATCACATTCAGACATGTGTGAATTAGAATTGCAACAAGAGTCATATGATTCTTTTAATTTTTCTTTTGTGACCTTAATGTTAGCAGATTCTGATTCATTTACAATAGTGTTTATAACTTTTGAGGAAGTTGTCTCCGTTTCTTTAGGTTTAGATATCCGAATTGGTGTAAAAGTAGGATAGGATGAGAGAGGAACTTTTCAAAACAATTTTAGTCAGTATGTCTGTCTGAAGCCTTACTTGAACAACCATCATTTCTATTAACACAAGCATTTGAAACATTACGATTTGATTCATAGACATCTGATGATAAACAAGCTGGACTAGAGCTAGAACTACACATGCCATTGTCTGTAATAGACTTTCGGGAAACAAATCTACTTAAACTATTGTCTATTGAAGACTTTTTGGAATCTGAATTGCTAAGACTAGAGTTGCCCAGACCACTACTTGCACCATAATCATATTATGGATATACTATGGCTGGCATCAAGGATTGATTGTATTCCCTCCTTTTCACATCCAAATCAAAAGATTTCAGTTTGTTGATGACATCCATGAGTTTATAATCAGCAAAGTTTCTTTCCTACTTCAACATCATGACTTGCAAGCTCCATTACGGTGGAAGAGAGTCCAAGAGCTTAGTAACTGGTTCATGGTTACCCAACTGTTCATCATATTTCTTTAAAGTACTTGAGATAGACAAAAATCAATTGGTAATATCCATAAGGCTTTCATTCTTGTGTCCTACAAATGAATTGAACTCCTTTTTAGCTTGGGCATTCTTGTCCTTCTTTAGATCTTCATTTCCATCATAAAATTCATACAGAGAATCATACATTGATTTTGCATTCTTGTGTTCACCAAAATGATTGTAGATGGCTTGTGATAAACATAAGGTTAAAGCCCTAAAATCTTTCTAATCATGATCGAATAGCTTGAGGTCTCTTTCGGTAAAGGTTGATGGATCAGTGTTTGGTGAGGTAACTTGACCAACAATGACAGTTGGAGTGTGTGGACCATTTACTATTGACTACCATTGATTATGGTCAGTATAATAAAAGAAGGCTTTTAAACATTGTTTCCAATCCTCAAAGTTATCAAGGCTTTTAAACATCGTTTCCAATCCTCAAAGTTATCACCATTTATAAGCCTCGGTGGCCTATTGGGTGCAATACTCTCCAAGTCAGAAATGTTGATATTAGTGGATGTCATTTTTTAAATAGTATTATTTTCGCTGAAGAATATCTAAATTCACTGATAAATTCACTGATAAACTCGCTAGTAGATTCACTCAAAAGCAGAATAGCAGTTTCACTCGAATGAGTGCTTAGAAACTCTAGTTTCGGCGACAGTTTCGCTGAAATTAGTAGAACTTTCATTCTGAGGACAATTTCGGCAGCACTTTCGCTTGCTTTGGCAATCAAAGAAGGTGAACTTTCATTCAAAATGAGGTACTTTCACTGAGGAAAAGAAACCAGATCCAAAAACCACAAATTATGTAGTTTCGTTGAATCAAGTGGCAGTTTCGCTGGAAGAACTCTAGTTTCGCCCAACGTATCTAAAAAACTTTTTCAGCACTAAATCAACTCAAACTCATCCAAATCTTAATGAATTTGAGATTTGATGATTTCTATAGCTTCCCATACCAAATACAAACAAGCCTCAATCAATTTCCATATCCAAAACAAGCATATCAGAATAGTATTGAATGGAACAGTGACTTTTAGCTCGAAAATACATAAAACTCAACCAATCAAGAGCACAATGGCTCTGATACCAAATTGTTGGTCCTTGTGATCGATATAACAGTGCAATTGATGAATAAACTTAGAAATCCCACTGAATCAACACAATACTCACAATAACATAATGGATAAGTTTCGAATCTATTCAATAATCACCAAACAAAGGCTCAAAAGTAAGAACAAATAGGCTTCCAGCCGAAAACACAGAGTTGCAACAATAATATTTTAGTATTAGGGTTTTGCAAAAACTTGCTTAAAATGATAGAACATGACAATATATAAGCAGAGTTAGTTTCGCTGATAGTTTCGCTATCTCTCTGGATAGCGAAACTGTTTGACCATCAACTAGATTCACCCGGCAGCGAAATACAGTTTCATCAGGTGACCTAGGATAGTTGAATACGAGCGAAACTATAGTTTCGCTCGTAGTTTCGCTGGGTCAGTGAAACTATACAAATACAAAATACATGGAAACAAACTAACCTTCAACCTATTACATAAAAGACAAAATAATCCTAACAACTATGGTGAGTCCAACCTATACTAAATCATCAAAAGGGTCTGTAGGAAGTGTGGGAAGAGTCATGTCGGGGAATGTAAGTGGGGATCGAATCTGTGCTTCAAGTGTGGGAAGTATGGGCATGTGGCAAAGGATTTTGCTAAGGAGGCCAAGTGTTTCAGTTGTGGAGAAATTGGTCACATGAGTAGAGATTGTAAGAGTCCAAGGGCCAAGGGTTTCGAGGCGAAGAAGGGAGCCAAGAAAGGGAAGGAGGGGCAGAAAGCTAAAGCCAAGGCATTCACTATGATAAGAGAAGAGGCTAGGGTGGATCCTAACGTAGTGCCAGGTACATTCCTAGTGAACCAAACCTATGCATCTGTACTCTTTGATTCTGGTGCTAGTAGGAATTTTATTTCTACTACCTTTTATGATAAGATGCCTACTAGGAGTAGAAAGATTGATGAGCCATTCGATGTAGAAACTGCCATTGGTAAGTCTACCAGGATATCTGATGCGATAGATGATTATGATATAGAATTGGATGGCCATAGACGGATTTGATGTAGTCCTAGGGATAGAATGGTTAGTCGCCTATGAGTCTAATATCGTGTACTGCAAGAAGATGATTTGATTGACCGCGCCAGATGGAAGTTCTGTTACGATTCATGGTGATAGAGTTTGTACGGTTCTGAGGGTGATTTTGATGATTTCAGATGAGAAGTGTATGAGGCAAGGATGTGGTGCTTATCTTGACTATGTAAAGGATGTGGATGAGTCAGTCCCGCGACGGTCAGAAGTGCCTTTCGTGTGTGATTCCTTACACTTTTCCTGAAGATCTATCAGGCTTACCAACTGAGCATGAGATCAAGTTCCAGATTGATCTGTTACCTTGGGTTCAACCTGTTTCTAGGGCGACATATCGTCTGGCTCCCATTGAGATGAAGGAATTGATGACTCCATTGCAAGATTTGCTGGATAAGGGTTTTATTCGCCCAAGTTACTCTGGTGCATGAGAAAACTATATATAACTTTGATAAAGATTTTTGCACAGATTTAGTTTTAATTGGTTATTACTAATACTAAACTACACACACAAAAGGTAAGTGTACCTGTCGTGTGGTAATATAGTGATGGTAAGAACCAAGTATCAATTTGTAGGCACACTAAGCCTACTCAACAACCTTTATGATTGACTACCAGATTTGATTTTTGTTTTTAGAAAATGATAAGTTGCATTAAATTAACAAAATTATTTAGGGGTTAAAAACAATAATTAAAATAAAGGTAAAAGTAAGATTGAAACTTTTGGGTTTTAAAACAAGGAATAAAGGCTATCATCCTAATTAGATATCACTTATGTAACTATGATGAATATCAAGGTGTGAGTAAAGATATAAGTTTAAGTAGTTATGTTAATGTTTATAAACATGAGCCAACATGAATTTCTCGTCTGCCAGCGCTGTAGTGACTAGGACACCAGCATGAGTAACTTACAGTACTGATCAATCAAAGCCACTAGTAATGTAGGTAAATCTAGTGTAATCTTTAACATATGATTTCTGAAAACATAACTTAATGTTAGAAAGAGAGTTGATCAGGTTCTTTTTTAACATGCCATTAATTTTAGAAAACCATAATAATTACTGTAGGTTTCTCAGTCTAATAAAAGGGAACCCACAAATGATCAAAAAGCTAAAGTTATATGATTTCTAATAACCATTTCTAGTTCATTTGCCATAGATTTGTTATGAAGACCAGTTTCAAAAATAAAAGTTAGTTGACATGTTTTTCAACATTTTATGACATTCATAATTACAAATCATAAGTTCATAACTTCCTGTTCAAATGTAAATGCTACTCATCAAAAGCTTACCCAAGATTACCATAACATTAACATATCATAAATCACACCATTAGTTTATCACAAATTACATAAGTTTCATCCAATTAGGATAATAATGAGAGTTTAGCTCATAATGAGCTTGAACATAACAATAAGTAACATAGAAGATAGATATGAAATTATCAATAAATAGAACAATCAACCCGGTGATCCATAATGGATGATGTTTAGACAATCCCAAGTTTCTTCCAAGTGTTGTATGCACCTCCTGAGCCTTCAAATGATCTTCAAGTCTTGATTCCCGAGAGAATTCAGGAAAGTAACTCTCCCACCAAAATCTTACCCAAATGATGAACTTAGGCCTCTATTGTTAGGCTTTCTAGAGTGTTTAAGCATGGACCCATGCCTAAAAGGCACGACCCTGTGCTAGTACAATGCTTACGAAAGTTGGTCGGTTCGTACGTGTAGGAGGTGTCGGGCACGGCCCTGTGTTAAATGGGGCATGGCCCCGTGTTTGGGGTGGGACACGGCCCCGTGACTCATGGGGCATGGTCCCGTGCCTACATTTGGGGAACAGTACTTTTTGTCCTGTCAGATATCCAAACATGAAGGTATGCCAATTCAAACACGGGGGTGTATTTCAGGCAAGTCATGGGGGCGTGCTTAATGAGGCACAGCCCCATGCTTGGACTTCAAAGCTCGATTTTATTAAAATTCTTGTTAAATATGCTTTTTTTGTCCATCTTACCCTTTTGAACACCTGAAAACATAATTTAACATTTTTAAGTACATAATCACCATTTTAAGGAAGATATTAAGGAATAATTGATGTGCTTTTGATATGATTTTTATGTAAATTTAGAGCACATCAAACATTCCCACACTTGGACTTTGCTAGTCCTCAAGCAAAATCACATAAAATGACAATTCCACCAAAAACCAAATAAATCAAATGATAAATATGTCTTTTGGAAAATACACAAGTAAACTTATTTTATCCAAATGTAAACATTTTAAGCATATGTAGAATGATATCCTAGTAAGTAATAGATTAGTTAGTAAAGATTATTAACATGTAAAAATCCACACTTCTCACGAGATGCACTCACACTCGACTAAATATATGGAGTTATAATCAAGGTTAAGTAAGACTAATATGCTCAATTGCCTAGTATGAATACGTGTGAAATCATATGCTTGTTAAGGGATCAAATCTCCACTTACTTAGATATTTATTTGCATAAATCATTAGGTCTTTGACAGGTTGTAACTTGGCTCGGGCTCGGGTATGGATTATTTGGAAAAAGTGGCTGAATGCTAAAGTCGACGGTCTTGGCTTATTTTTCTAACATAAACTACAAGAAAAGCAGTAAAAGGTTCCCTATATAATACTTCAAGCTAGAAGGGATATACTAACTTAAGGACTCATTTAAGGTCAAATTGTCAAGACCGTATGTTGCTTTCAAAAACCATACTTCGTCTTTCACCTGAAAATACATGAAACTCTCTTTTCGTAAGGGTTGTTCGGCTTGAAGCCTAATAGCACACAATCGGATCAATTTCGTGTATTCATATTGGGACTCAGTTTGGTTCTTTTTGCATTTTCCATTGTGGGACCAGTTCTCACAGTTCGGGCATCTTTCTTATCTCTTTGCCCGCCTCTTTATAGCGCTTTTTGAAATTCCACAAATGGCAAAACTTGTTCCTTTTTTCGCCATTTATTTCTTGCATCGAACGTGAGGTTGA
This sequence comes from Flaveria sonorensis, assembly GCA_025506505.1. Taxonomy (NCBI): domain Eukaryota; kingdom Viridiplantae; phylum Streptophyta; class Magnoliopsida; order Asterales; family Asteraceae; genus Flaveria; species Flaveria sonorensis. The sequence goes on along the minus strand of CM046439.1, from coordinate 23,745,570 downwards.
AAATTTGTTCATGGATTTTCGGGGAAAGTCCCGGTTTCGCTTGATGAAGGCAATAAAGCAAACTAAAATCAAAGGAATGCATTCCAGTTCTTTTAGGTCTGCCAGTAAAAGACCAAAAATTTCTTTTCTTTTTTCTCTTTTTTTTCTTTTTTATATAATAAGCCAAAACGTGTCTTTAATGAAAAACAGGTTTTGTTGAAGGCTTTTTGATTAAGTGACTTAGCGGTTCGGGTGATCGAGAAATAAAACCTTTAAGCTCAATGGGGCTAACTAGGGTTAACGTTCGGGTATGAGAAATTAAAAGAAAAATGGTTGGGGCTTGAATTATTAAGGGTTCCTAATGCCTAAATCATTTTTATGCAATAAATACTAATTAAGGTCTTGAAATGTATACCCAAAGCAAGTTCTAATCACACGAATCATAAGGCACCCTCAATTAAAACCAAAATGAAATTAGAATTGCATAAATGAAAAAGCTATTTAAGGCTCAAAAATAAACTCACATACGGATGGAATTGGGTAAAAGTGTTTCATTTTACATGTGTTAATACTTTTACTAGATCATTGCTTTTAAGGATATCACAAAAAATAATTTTCAAGTTTATTTGGATTTCATTTATTTACTTATTTATTTCCCGAAAACGTATATTTGTAATTTGGTTTATCAAAAATTGTTTAAGGTTTTGATGTTTTGTCATAAAAATTAATGGTTAAGTGATTTTTATAAAAATTTTAAATTTGGACCTTTTTTAGCAAAGTGTCAAATGTACAAAATACCCCTTCCCCACACTTAAAATTTACATTGTCCTCAATGTGATTAATAATTTAAAACAGGAAATAGTAATGAAATATCTCCCTTAAAAATAATGAATTGCTCAGTTGTTCTTGGTACCCATAGTCGCCTTAAATTGTGAAAATCCTCGGGACCACCTGAAATATCATCAATATATTGAAAACATTAAAATCCTAAACACACAAAATAAAATAAAATGACATAAATTAAAAGATAAATTGGCACGAAACAGTTGTGCCCCAGCCCCCGAAAGTGATAAGGTTTTCAAGGGCTATGTGGCGGGATATCCCCCCACTCATGATACCTCCGGTTTATACGTGACATCGTTGCTCAGGTCATCGACTCGGGATTGCAGATTTTCGATTCGGTTGAATGCACGTATTCAAATGATCGCCTTGCATGGTTGCTAGTGGTTTGGATCGCCTCATAAAGGTCTAACATACTAGGAAATTCACCGGTGTATGAACTGGAAGCCTCGGCTTCTTCATGCTGTGCCGGCATATCGAGGTCCATGATGATTTCTTCGGGATCCGCCAAATCCTAGATTTGTCCCTTTTTGTCCATAAACCTCAGTGTCCATTTGGTAGGTTTGTGATCATGTACATACTTGTGCAAATGCTCAAATCCAACAATCCTGGCATCACTCCTTCAGTTCTCTCCGTGTTACACCCATAGCTCTCATACAAGTTCAGAATCTAGCTTCCTCCAAACATTGGTGATAGAGCAACTACAGTTCCAATCCTGGCAAACAAATTACAAAACAAATACCCAACATTACATGGCAGATGATTCACCATACAATATAAAATGAGTAAGTCCCTCAAACTAACAACTCCCTTGCTTTGACCATGAGCTGTTATCGAATGGCTAAGGAGACGGTGTATGTAACGTAGTAGTGGGTCCCGTATCTGACTGCTTTTGGTTTTACTCGAAATGAACACCCATGTTCCAAATCTCTCCCAAACTTCCTTTTGCATGGCACCACTCTCTGCATCTTTACTTTCCTTGTCAGGAAAGGAATGGTATGCTGGCATTTCTAATATTGCTTCCTCCTCCATTTCTTGTTCCGTATAGATAACTACATAGACATTGAACTAAGCAATGGATGTTTTTCACCAATGTCCCCCAAGTCTAAATGAAACTGCTTGATCATCTCACGGGTCAGAGTCTTTCATGCTAAATCTAAGAGATGCCAAAAATTCAAGAGTTAGTTCATACACACAAGGTTTGTTTTGTGAAAATAGACATTTCCACTAAATACTCAATAAGTAATTGTATCTTTCTAGCTATCCAATATCTGCTAAGGTTTCTTCATCGACTTGTAGATGTGATATTTTGGCTCTCTGTAACAGCTTTTGTAACCTGTCCAGATACCACCTTTCACGGGTCCCCTTAAATTATAGATAGGGATGATTCATGATCCTGAAATTTCAAACAAATAAGTTAAGTTATACAAATCGAATTTCTGGAAGAGTTTCAATATTTCAGCAAACAGGAACGAGTGTGATGAGACATCACATCACATTTGTTAAATTCATGTTTAAAACAGTTAAGATTTTGACATTCAAGAAAAACTATTAAGTGTAACACCCCAAATTCTTTTGTTAAAGGGAGAAGTTCTCGCGCGAGAGGTGGAGTTCTCACGCGAGTCGGCAAGTTCTCATGTGGAGGCAGTTTTTGCGCGAACAGAAGTTCTTGCTCGAGAACAGCTGCGAGGAGAGAGAGACACTATAGATAGGCCCATGCACATAATCTTCTCTACTTCATGCGAAAAGTCATGCTGTTGTGCTTGTGAAAAGAGAAGTTGGTGCTAGGTGGTGTTTAAGGTATGTATTCGTCGACATTTGATGTAGTTAAGCATGTATGAACCGTATGTAATGATATTGCAAAATGATTATATAGCTATTGGCTCGAAACACTCTTAGTTTTATGGTGTTCGTGTGCAAGGATATCATTAGTTGAGTTCTATACCCATCTTTTACGCGTTTACCATGTTTTTGGGGCTAATATGCATACCTAAACGAATGTTTTGTGAAAGAATGATGTTTATAACTGTTATAGCATGTTTTGGGGAGCAAGTTGTGTACAGCGGAAAAGTTATCGTGCGTGAGATAAGTTCTCACGCGAAATGTGATTTTGGCGGCTAACGGTTAACTTTTGAAAGTTCTCGCGCGAAAGAGAAGTTCTCGCTCGAATGCTGTTTCTTGCGCGAAAACTCCTGACTGTTGCGAGTTATGTTACCCCGTAATGTGCATTAATAATGACTTAATGATGAACTTAATGCTAAAGAATTAAAGTACGTATGTAGATATATATTATATATATCATGATAGTTAAAGGTTAAAGAACGATATTAATTCTCATGTGAAACGCGAAAGAATAAGTTACCCTGTTACCCTGTATAGGAGATATGCTTCATGCATTCTCACCCAATAGGAGTTACACTTCGGTGTGCTCAACTGATAGGAGTTATGCTTCGTGCATTCTCATCCGATAGGAGTTACACTTCGGTGTGCTCAACTGATAGGAGTTATGCTTCGTGCATTCTCACCTGATAGGAGTTACAGTTCGGTGTGCTCAACTGATAGGAGTTATGCTTCGTGCATTCTCACCCGATAGGAGTTACACTTCGGTGTGCTCAACTGATAGGAGTTATGCTTTGTGCATTCTCACCTAATAGGAGCTACACTTCGGTGTGCTCAACTGATAGGAGTTATGCTTCGTGCATTCTCACCCGATAGGAGTTACACTTCGATGTACTCACCTGATAGGAGACATGCTTTATGCATTCTCATCCGATAGGAACTAAGCTTCGTGCTATGTTCAAATGATAATGTAAAGCGAATGGTAAAGTAATGTATGAGTAATGTAATGGTAAAGCGAATGGTAAAGTAATGTATGGGTAATGTAATGGTAAAGCGAATGGTAAAGTAATGTATGGGTAATGTAATGGTAAAGCGAATGGTAAAGTAATGTATGGGTAATGTAATGGTAAAGTGGATGGTAAAGTAAAAGTTAAAGTTCAATTATCGAACGACTTCGGTAAGATGATGTGTACAGTTAATGTTTTATGAATGTTGACATGATAAAGCATGCGTTTATGTCAGAGTTTTATTCTTGTTAACCTAGAGCTCACTCAGCATCGCTAAGTTTTGTATGCATATTAGATTAACAGGTATGCTATACATTATTGGGGGTGAGCTTGGCATGGATGGGAAAGAGCTATCTGGCATATGATCGAGACTGGCATCCCGGCTTAGAGCTTTAGATAGAGAGCTAAAGTGATCTTTTGATGTTATTGATAAACAATAGAAATTTTTGTACATTCCGCTGTGTATATTAATGAAATTTGTTGTTCGAGAACTTGTGTTTCTGATTTCCAAATCCAACTGTGGGGTTTCCTTGAATGGGCCTTACAAGTTAGTATCAGAGCCATAGTTTGAGAGATTTAGACACTCTGATGTCTAGACTTGAACTGAGAATGGGATAGATTAAGGGATGCCAGTGCCAATAGCTCCATGCCAGGAAGGTTATGACTGTTAAGGGTTCCTTGAGGTTATAGTGCTTGTAGCGAGATTGAGAGCTGATGTGATTCCGGATAGGAAACGTTTAGGACATGAAGAGTAAAGTAAGTAGTTATTTACAATTGGCCACTGTCATTAGAAACTTACATTACTTGACATGATCTGAACTATTACCTGGAATGATAATATTAGCCTTTTGTATCTTATAGCAAGCTATGGCTGGGAGAAAAGCTACCCGAGGAGGTGCTCGTGGTGGTAGGAGTAGACCACTAGTTACCAGAAACCAAGGGCAGACGATTGAGGAGGTGCCTGTGGACTCTGTTTACACTGCCAGTGAGGAAAACTCTCATCATTCTGATGAGAGGATTACCTTGGAGCCTGTTGTTAGGGAGGCTATCGCCGAAGAGGTCCATAAGATCCTTCAGGACATCATGCCTTTGATCATGACTGAGGCCATGAAGGAGGTAACAAAAGAGTGGACGTTGGAGGCAAAGAACAAAGCTAGCAAGAAAGACAGTGAAGGTACTGGGGAAGGCTCAGGGAAGAATGAGGGGGATGAAGCTGATGGGGATTTAGCCAAAGGGTGTTCGTATCGCATCTTCAAGGGATGCAACCCTCCATCTCTGGATGGCAAGGGTGGTGCTATTTCCACTCTCTAGTGGGTGTCTAAAATGGAGGCAGTGATTGAGATTAGTGAGTGCAAGGCTGACCAAGCTGTGAAGTTCGCAGCTCACTCATTCGTGGATGAAGTTATTCATTGGTGGAACGCCATCAAGCAGACTAAAGACCCTCGTGACTTCAAGAACTTGAAGTGGGATGACTTAAAGGAGATGGTAATGAGGAAGTTCTGCCCTCAGAATGAGATCGACAAGGTGGAAAGGGAATTCATGGGATTTAAAGCTGGAAGTATGACCCACAGGCAGTACACATCTCGCTTCAACGAGATGGCCAAGTTGGTGCCTCACCTAGTAAGTACCGAGGAGAGAAGGATGAAGTGTTATGTACATGGTTTGCCTTCAAAGGTTAGGACGTATGTGAAGGCAAGCGGGCCGAAGACCTTTGAGTCTTCGGTGGAACTGAGTGGGATAGTGTATGATGATATGGTGGCTGATGAGCCCGTTGAGGAGGCGAAGAAGAAGAGATGGTCGGGGAATGTGAAGCGAGAGAGAAATGAGAGGTCTGCTGCTCAGGCCAAAAAGATGAAGGTGGAGCCGTTCGGTGATTGCCGGAAATGTAGGAGAAAACATGCTGGTGAATGCAGGCTCAGTTCAAGCCTGTGTTTCAGATGTGGGAAGACGGGGCATTTCTCCAAGGATTGCGCTAGTGTGGGAAAGTACTACAACTGTGGAACGTTGGGGCACTACAGACGAGATTGTAAAGAGGCGCGAGTGGTTGACTTGACCAAGGGAATGGAGACTGAGAAGGAAAGAAAGCTACTGACAAACTAAGGGCCAAGGCTAGATCCTTCATGATGTCTAGAAAGGAGGCCAGAGCGGAACCTAATGTTGTGTCAGGTATGTTCCCAGTTAACAACCTACTTGCTTCTGTTCTGTTTGATTCTGGTGCAAGTAAGAGTTTTATGGCTGCCACCTTCTGTGATGTGATGAATGCTAAGGCCAATGAAATAGATCATGTGTTTGAGGTAGAGACTACCATTGGAAAGACTACTAAGATAACTGAGGCCTTGGAGGATTGTAGCATAGAATTGGAAGGTCAAAGATTCCCCGCTAGGTTGTTTGTTATGACCCTAGGAGGATTTGACGTCGTGTTGGGTATGGACTGGTTAGCCGCCTACCATGCTAAGATAGTTTGTCAGAGGAAGATGATTCAGATGAAAGCGCCCGATGGTAGCTTAGTCACAATTTACGGTGATAGGATTTGTGAAGTTTCGAAGATGATTTCTATGATAAAGGCTGAGAAGTTTATGAGACGAGGGTGCAGAGCATTCTTGGCATACGTTAAAGGTGCTAAAGCTGAAACTATAGAGTTGACAGATGTGCCTGTGGTATGTGCCTTCCCGGATGTGTTCCCTGATGACTTGACAGAGGTACTACCCGATCGGGAGATAGAGTTTCAGATCGATCTTATGCCAGGAGCTCAGCCCGTTGCTAAAGCACCGTATCATCTGGCTCCGTCAGAGTTGAATGAGTTGTTAGCCCAACTACAGGACCTTCTTAATAAAGGACTTATCAGACCGAGCATTTCTCCTTGGGGGCTCCGATGTTGTTCGTGAAGAAGAAGGATGGTAGCATGCGAATGTGTATAGACTACAGGGAGGTAAATAAGCTCACGGTGAAGAATAGATGCCCGTTGCCTCGAATAGATGATCTGTTCGACCAGTTGCAAGGTACGAGTTGGTTCTCGAGGATCGATCTTCGGTTGGGTTATCACCAGCTAAAGGTTAAAGAACAGGATATCCCAAAGACTGTGTTTCGGACATGATATGGGCATTATGAATTTCTAGTGATGTCGTTTGGTCTAACTAATGCTCTTGTAGCATTCATGCACTTGATGAATAGGGTTTGTCAACCGATGCTCAAAAAATCCATGATAATGTTCATAGATGATATCCTGATCTACTCAAAGAATAAGGGAGACCACGCCTGTCACCTCCGCGAGGTGCTGGAAACTCTAAGAAGGGAGAAGTTGTATGCGAAATTCTCCAATTGAGCATTTTGGTTATGCGAGGTGCAGTTTCTGCGTCATGTGATTAACCCAGAAGGAATCATGGTTGATCCTGCTATGGTGGAGGCAGTGATGAAGTGGAATTCGCCTAAAACGCCATCTGAAATCCGAAGCTTCCTTGGATTGGCAGGTTATTATCGGAGATTCATCCAGGATTTTTCCAAGATTGCCTCACTGTTGACCAAGTTAACGAGGAAGGATGTGAAGTTTGAATGGGGCGACAGATAAGAGAATGCGTTCATGGAGTTAAAGAAAAGATTGACACAAGCTCCAGTGCTAACGTTACCGGAAGGGAATGAGGACTTGGTTGTCTATTCTGATGCTTCTTATCAGGGGTTAGGGTGCGTGCTAATGCAACGAGGTAAAGTCATAGCATACGCATCTCGACAGTTAAAGGTTCATAAGGTGAACTATCCTACTCACGATCTGGAGCTGGCTGCTATGGTATTCGAGTTAAAGATATGGAGACACTACCTATATGGTGTTAAATGTACGATTTTCACAGACCACAAAAGCTTAAAGTATTTCTTCGAGCAAAAGGATCTTAATATGAGGCAGAGACGATGGTTAGAGCTCATAAAGGATTACGACTGTGAGATTCATTATCACCCGGGTAAGGCTAGCATGGTAGCTGACGCCTTGAGCCGGAAGGAGGACCAGGAACCAATTCGTGTAAGGTCTTACCAGTTGATTGTGACTCTTGATGCGATAAGGCAAATCTGCGAAGCTCAGAAAGAAGCTCTAAAGCCCGAGCACTTTAATGAAGAAAGGATGAAGGGGTAGATCACAAACTTGGAAGAAAATGCCAATGGTGTCAAAACTAAGTTTGGGCGCATGTTGTCACACCCCGAAAAGCGCACCGGTAGGGCACGCGTGTGATGGAGATAACGGAAGTTGGAATATTTCCAACAATTATTAAGCAAACAAATCATGGATACCAAAGTTAATTATTATTATAGAATGTTATTACATTGATCCAAAAGTAGTCTTAACTTGAAAACTAAAATAGTAATAACATAATATTGTTTTTAAACATTAACAAGAGTTTTTGATTGGCAGCGGAAATTGGGTCCAAAATGGTATCCAAACTTGATAAGTTTGCCGTTAAAACTCTTTTCATTCCCATGCATGCCTAAACACCTGAAAAACATTCCCAAAGTTTATCAGCAAAGAGCTGGTGAGTTCACAGGTTTATATAAAAAGGTTATCATAAGTTCCGATATAAAAAGATATGATTATCCCTGAATCAACCCCTGGATCGTCAAGGACTAGCTAGGTCCACTGACTATGATCGCAACCAAGAGCCCCATAATCAAACCAAGACACAAAGTCCCTCAAAAATCCTTTCAACATATATTCCCTCTGTACCAGACCGGTAAAACCAATCCTGAGGGCGGTTGTCAAACCCAATAGATCTACCAATATATCCTGTGGCCCTCCAAGGGTTAATGATTATGTAAGAGGGCAATCATGCGCAAATAATAAAACAACTCAAGGCTATCATAAAGATCACGCAGTTATTCCATAATTAAATCATATCACAAATAAAACGTTATAGCATGTTTTTCACCCAAAATAGTTAAATAAAACGTTATTTAAAAATAGGGGCTGTGAAAACTCACCTTCAAATGTGACAGAGTGATGATCTAGCAAAAATCGAGCCCATAAATAAACGACCAATTAATTCCCTAAACACAAGGGATCTATTAATTGTTGAGTAATAAGTCTATACGTAAGTTGTTTACCCAACTCACTAGACTTGTCTTGAAATCCGTTTTATTAAAGGAAGACCCGTTGGTGATTTTTTGTTTAGTTTAATAATTTGTATTATATGTGAAAAATATTTATTTATTAAATAAATTATTTAACCCTTAAACAACAATCACATAACACACACAAGATAGACAGATGAAAGTATACAAAAATATAACGTAAAATTTACTATGTTATGTACTATACAAACAAACAAACAAACAAACAAATAAATAAATAAATGAATAAATAAATAATTATCCTTTCATAATAATATTTAATTTAGTATTAATATATATTCTTGCTTTAGTTAAGAAATCTATTTCTTATATTATTACTTTATAACTACTACTTTATTTAACACATGCCAACGTTTATTAATCTTTTAACAAATAATAACATTTTCAGTAGTAAAATATATATAAATTTATTTTAGATAAATTTTAATTATAAAAATATGCTCTATTATGTTTGACCCATATTTCACCCATATATGGTAATTTTTGACCCGAAACCGCATGGTTTTACACGCATAAACCGTACATCAACCCATATATATCTTGTGACCATTTTAAATGTTTAAAAATGGCTCTTTTATACCAAAAAAATTCTGAAATAATTTGTTAAAACTCAGTTTCAAAACAGTCTATTATTTTTAACCCGAAATTGTCGGTTTTCGGCTTTTTCGCCCGTATAAAGTCATCACCGAAGACCTTGCTTGTTATGGGTTTGTTATATACTTAAAAACATAAGTTTTTAGCTTAAAAAATATTATTTTCTGTCCAAAACCGGACTTGTACATAATTACTTGTTTTAAACCCGAAAACACCGTTTTTAACGCGTTTTTAAACGTAAAACGTTTACAAGATTAAACCCAATCATTAAGAATTTTATTTTCAGTATTATTACTAAATTTTAACTTATATTTTATATGTTTTAAACTTATTATTCCAGATTTTACAAAGATACTTGCCTTGTTAGCTATCAACTTTTATGACATGACCACTAGTGGTCATGTCCCATCTATACTTAAGTACCTTTAATTTTAATTTGCTTTTATCTTTTCTTAAAATCAAATGTGAATAAAAACACCAAAATCTCCAGATCAATGTCACCATATACATGGATCATTTCAATCGTCTTTAAACTTATAAGTGAAGAACAAATCAAGAACAAAAGTGTAAACCATATATACATACATATACATGATTTCATACATACATACATAATCCAAATCATAGATTTTATCTTATGTTCTTAGTTTTCATTTCAACAAAACATACTAAAAACATCAAAAGATTTCAGATCATGATCACCATTATTCATGGATCATCTCAATCCTTTATGAAATCAAGATCAAGATGGGTTCAAGAACATCATTCTTTACATACAATCATGTATTACCCATTTTCATCATTTTATAGACTCCTTTTGGAGATGGGTTTCTTATGATGTTCATAACCTCAAATCAAAGTTTGATCATCTTGCGTGCAAGTGGAAATCAACAAAATGTTAAAAGATCATCAAAACATAAAATCATCACACACACACACACTTACGGCACACACACACTCACACACACACACATTGTTTAGCAATACATTTTCTTGATTAAAACCTTTATTGGAACCTTGGATTTCAAGAAAAGCTAGTTTTTGGTGAATAAAACTTGCAACACTCATCCAAAAGTCATGTTGCATGTGTTAAAAGATGAAATGTTCATACCTAAGATGAACAAGTTTTGAATATTCAAGAATGATTTCCTTGTAGATTTCGTCTCCTTTGAGTTGGATTTATGCAATGTTTTGCACCAAGTTCATAAGGGATCCTTGAAATCAAGAAATCAAAGCTTGAAACAAAATTTGGATGATCAAAATCAAAGAAAAGAGGGTTGTTCTTGGAGCTTCCAGCCGTGAGTTTTAGAGAGAAGGGAGAGAAGAGTGTGTAGGTGATTTCTAGTGAGAGAAAGGGTGGGTTGAGTGTGTGTAAAAGATGGAGTGTGAAGTTGTTTATATAGAAATGATTAAGTATGTTTAAAGTAAGTTAATCATGTGATTATATTGATGATATGGCTGGTGATTCTCCAAGTGAGATGCCACCCGGTGTAAGGCGGGTGTCGGTCTCGTTAAATTTTTGTAACATTCTTAAAAGTTCGGGTTTTTACGTGAAAATTTTATATGAAATCAAAGTATTAATTTGATACTTTCCAAAGGTTCACAACATTTAATAATAGTGACAAAAATTCAAGAATTAAAATATACACGGTACAACACAGTATGCAATGGACTATACGTTACAACAAGACAATATTTTAAAAAGTCTTAATTTTACGCGATCAAGGTATTTAATAATAATTATTATTTTTCACGACTAATAATATTTTCACTTGAGATACGTTAAATCATAAAAATCAACATATATTGACCAAATTTATTTAACCAGATTGTCACCAACGTTCGTTAATGTTTTGTCGCTACGCGACCCGGTAATTCTCAAAATTACCAATCATAAAATTTATGCACAAAGGGGCTTTGCTAGACCTTAAATGACCTTAATTATCATAAAATTAATTCTTATGATGCATTTAATTATTTTATCACATTTCATTAATGTACGAATATTAACCTGGAAACACGGGATGTCACACATGTGGATTCCTAGACATGGAGGTTTGCGAGAGAAAGTGTTGGATGAAGCCCACAAGACTCGCTACTCCATTCACCCTGGAACCAACAAGATGTACCATGATCTAAAGAAGAATTATTGGTGGATGGGAATGAAAGCTGACGTAGCAAGGTATGTAGAAAGGTTCTTGACCTGTCTCCAGGTTAAGGCCGAGCATCAGAAGCCATATGGGAAAATCCAACCCTTGGAAATTCCCGAATGGAAGTGGGAGCATATTACTATGGATTTCATAATGAAGCTACCTCGTACAGCTAAAGGTTATGATGCCATATGGGTCATAGTGGACAGACTGACAAAGAGTGCTCACTTTCTACCCATCCGAGAGACGTATAACTCGAAGCGACTTGCCGAAGTGTTCATCAATGAGATAGTTGCCCGTCATGGTGTGCCAGTTTCGATTGTCTCTGACAAGGATACGCGGTTTACATACAAATTTTAGAAGAAGTTCAATGATGCGATGGGAACTAGATTGCACATCAGTACAACATACCACCCACAGACGGATGGCCAATCCAAAAGGACTATGCAGACCTTGGAGGACATGCTTCAGGCGTGCGACATAGACTTTGGTGGGAGCTGGGATAGTCATCTACCGTTGGCAAAGTTCTCATACAATAACAACCACCATGCCAGTATTGGTATGCCCCGGTATGAGATGTTGTATGGCCGAAGGTGGGACCCCGATATGTTGGGGGAAAATCGGTCAGAAGGAGTTAGGGAGCATTGAGGTTATCGAGACGACCAACGAGAAGTTGGGAAAGATTAAATCCTACATGAAACCCGCTAAAGATAGACAGAAATCCTACGCCGACAATCGTCGAAGATCAACTGAGTTTAACGTCGGTGATAGAGAGATGCTAAAGGTGTGACCTTGGAGAGGGATCATTTGATTCCGAAAGAGAGGAAAGTTGAGCCCTCGATTTATTGGGCCTTTCAAGATCGTAGCCCGTGTGGGGGAAGTGGTGTATAGGCTGGAACTACCAGATGCATTGAGTGGAATACATCCCACCTTCCTTGTATCACATCTGCGTAAGTGTCTAGCAGACGAAGATGCTCATGTTCCACTGGAAGACATGGAGATTGATGAAAGAATGAGCTACGTGGAACAACCCATAGCAATAATAGACAGAAAGGAGAAACGACTGAGGAATAAAGTAGTTCCACTCGTCCGAGTATAGTGGAAGGATAGAAAGGGGTCGGAGTCCACTTGGGAATCTGAAGATGTGATGAGGCAACATTATCCTCAGTTGTTTAAGGAATGACTGGTTTCAGGGACGAAACCCAAATAAGGGGGTGGACTTGTAACGCCCTGAATTCTTTTGTTGAAGGGAGAAGTTCTCGTGCGAGAGGTGGAGTTCTCGCGCGAGTCAGCAAGTTCTTGCGCGGAGGCAGTTTTCGCGTGAACAGAAGTTCTCGTGTGAGCACAGCTGCGAGGAGAGAGAGACACTATAGATAGGCCCATGCACCTAATCTTCTCTAGTTCATGCGAAAAGTCCTGCTGTTGTGCTTGTGAAAAGAGAGGTTGGTGCTAGGTGGTGTCTAAGGTATGTATTCGTCGATATTTGATGTAGTTAAGCATGTATGAACCATATGTAATGATATTGCATAATGATTATGTAGCTTTTGGCTAGAAACACTCTTGGTTTTGTGGTGTTCGTGTGCAAGGATATAATTAGGTGAGTTCTAGACCCCTCTTTTACGTGTTTACCATGTTTTTTGGGCTAATATGCATACCTAAACGAATGTTTTCTGAAAGAATGATGTTTATAACTGTTATAGCATGTTTTGGGTGTAAAAAGAGCTAAGGGAGCGATAACTTGGAGAGCAAGTTATGTACAGCGGAAAAGTTATCGCGCGAGAGGTAAGTTCTTGGGCGAAATGTGATTTTGGCCGCTGACGGTTACCTTTTGAAAGTTCTCGCGCGAAAAAGAAGTTCTCGCGCGAATGTGAGTTCTCGCGCGAAAACTCCTGACTGTTACGAGTTATGTTACCCCGTAATGTGCGTTAATAATGACTTAATGATGAACTTAATGCTAAAGAATTAAAGTACGTATGTAGATATATATTATATATATCATCATAGTTAAAGGTTAAAGAACGATGTTAATTTTCATGTGAAACGAGAAAGAATAAGTTACCCTGTTACCCTGTATAGGAGATATGCTTTGTGCATTCTCACCTGATAGGAGTTACACTTCGGTGTGCTCAACTGATAGGAGTTATGCTTCATACATTCTCACCCGATAGGAGTTACACTTCGGTGTGCTCAACTGATAGGAGTTATTCTTCGTGCATTCTCACCTGATAGGAGTTACACTTTGGTGTGCTCAACTGATAGGAGTTATACTTCCTGCATTCTCACCCGATAGGAGTTACACTTCGGTGTGCTCAACTGATAGGAGTTATGCATCGTGCATTCTCACCCGATAGGAGTTACACTTCGGTGTGCTCAACTGATAGGAGTTATGCTTCGTGCATTCTCACCCGATAGGAGTTACACTTCGGTGTGCTCAACTGATAGGAGTTATGCTTCGTGCATTCTCACCTGATAGGAGTTACACTTTGGTGTGCTTAACTAATAGGAGTTATGCTTCGTGCATTCTCACCCGATAGGAGTTACACTTCGGTGTGCTCACTTGATTGGAGACATGCTTTGTGCATTCTCATCCGATGGGAACTAAGCTTCGTGCTATGTTCAAATGAGAACGTAAAGCGAATGGTAAAGTAATGTATGGGTAATGTAATGGTAAAGCGAATGGTAAAGTAATGTACGGGTAATGTAATGGTAAAGCGAATGGTAAAGTAATGTATGGGTAATGTAATGGTAAAGTGAATGGTAAAGTAATGTATGGGTAATGTAATGGTAAAGTGGATGGTAAAGTAAAAGTTAAAGTATAATTATCGAACAAGTTCGGTAAGATGATGTGTACAGTTAATGTTTTTATGAATGTTGAAATGATAAGGCGTGCGTTTATGTCAGAGTTTTATTCTTGTTAACCTAGAGCTCACTCAGTATCGTTGACTTTTGTATGCATATTAGATTGATAGGTATGCTATACATTATTAGGGGTGAGCTTGGCATGGATGGGAGAGAGCTATCTGGCACATGATCGAGACTGGCATCCCGGCTTAGAGCTTTAGATAGATAGCTAAAGTGATCTTTTGATGTTATTGATAAACAATAGAAATTATTGTACGTTCCGCTACGTATATTAATGAAATTTGATGTTCGAGAACTTGTGTTTCTAATGTCCAAATCCAACTGTGGGGTTTCCTAGAACGGGGCCTTATATTAAGCATGGGGGTGTGCCTTGTGAAACTTGGGGGTGCGATTAACATTTTGAGGTGTGAAATTTTGACTCGAGCGCACATGGTTCTGTTTGTAAACCTTTGATTTAAGCATGGGTTTAATGTTTTCTTGCTTGAAAAACCAAAGATTACAGATGTATTATTTTAATCACTTGTTAATAATTCAAGTTACTCAAAATATATAAAGTGTTAATACCACTTGTTTGACAATTTACCCTTGTAACTTGAATGTACTTAATAATGATTCTACCAGGAATTATGAAGATTGTCAAAATTTAAAGGAAGTGGAAGAATACTTGAAAATAAGAAAGGAAAATGAAAAAGGTGATGAAAATGGAAGTGAATGTAGAAGATAACTGGCATGCATTTAGATTTTTAACATGGAGAATTGATGGGGAACAAGACAATTTTCTGAAACAAGTCAGAATGTGTCATGAAATATTGGTCACAGGGGCGTGCCTCCCTTATGCTACCCGGTTTCAGTTTTTGTTGTTCCATTTTTCAGCGTTGTGCGTTATGTTATTTTCCCATTTAAGTTTTATCACTTCCAAATCACCAGAAAAGGTACAAAAATAGTCCTAGAGTTAATTAAAACAAGCCAAATGACAATTACATTTCCTAAGGTCCTACGGTTACACGATATGTTAAAGACGAGATTCTAAGACTCCAAAATTAGAATCTTTAACGTGCGCCAGTGCACATAACACATCGTGAAATGCTTTTAGAAGAAGCCTCCATACATCTCGTGTGGAACGTTCGGGATGGGATAGTGTGAAGTGCGGTTGCTTAATACCGCAAGCTGACGGTTAACGGAAACGAGTTTTTCGCCCATCTCTTGAAATTTTTGGATGAGTTCAGCTAGGCGTTGGGATGCGACTAGGTTCATTTCAGTCAATTGCTTGATTAGTTTGTGTAACTTGAAGAAATATTTTCGCATCGTTGGCTCTCGCGTTTCAGAAACGCGGTTTCTTCGCAGGGTTCCAGCTCGATCTTCCGTGACTTGATTCTTTCATTTTGTTACGTTTCTAAGCAGTAATTGGGGTGATGAAAGCCTAGAACAAGTGTTGTATTTATATACAAGTCGGGAAAGTTGATCATGGGGGTGTGCTTGGTAGGCACGACATCGTGTTTGTCAGTTTTTGTCTTAAATTCGACCTGCAACGTTCCAGAGTCGTCAGCGGAGATCTTGGAAATTTTTTGTCAGAGGCATGAGGGTGTGCTTCATAGGGCACGACCCTATGTTTGGCTTGTGAGATCCTACAAAAATTTAAAAATCTAAAGAAAAACCTATGTACAGGTTTCGTGTTTTAGTTTCGGGTCTTCGGCACGACCCTTCCCCACACTTAGTCTTTGTTAGGGCGGAGGTGCAATTCCACCAAGAAGATCTTGGTTGATCCGTCGGTATACGGTTTCAAATGATGACCATTTACCTTGAAACTTAAACCTTAATGATTTTCAATTTCGATGGCACCGTTTGGATTTGTAGAAATCGATTTTTACCTGTAACATTTTGGTCTAAGTTTGCTACTTTGAGTGCCCAATTGGCATTGTGTTCGAGTTCCACAGGTAGATGACATGACTTCCCATAAACCTTTTTGAATGGTGTTGTGCCAATAGGAGTCTTATAGGCTATTCAAATAGCCCATAATGCATCATCTAGCTTGGTAGACCAATCCTTGTGATTTTGACCTACGGTTTTCTCGAGGGATCGTTTGATGCCTCGATTAATGACTTCAGCTTGCCCATTCTCTTGTGGATGATAATCAGTTGTAAAGCGATGGTGCACACCTTAACGAGCCATTGCTCTTCCGAGCTGGTTGTTACAGAAATGCATTCCGTGGTCACTAATTAAAGCTTTTGGGCCACCAAAATGACAGAATAGTTTCTTGAGGAATCTGACAATGTTTCTTGTGTCATTGGTAGGTAGGGATTGATCTTCGGCCTATTATGAGTCATAATCGACTGCTACCAGGATGTAACGATTGCCAAAGGACACTGGGAATGGCCCCATGAAATCAATACCCCATATATCAAATACCTCGCATACTTGAATGGATTTCTGAGGCATCTCATACCATGTTGTGAGCATCCTTGAAGATTGTGGGCTAGTAGAATCCTGAGTCAAAGACTTTCTTGGTTGTTAGGGTTACTCCATGGTGTCCTCCTATGGGTCTTTCATGATAGTGCCTTAGAATTTGTACTTCACTTCCATATATGCATCTTCGAATAAGTTGGTCTGCACTGATTCTGAACAGATACGGATCTTCCTAATACTAATGCTTAATGTCAGCATAGAATTTCTTCTTTTCTAATAAGTCATTCCTTTAAGGAGGATTCTTCTTGCCAAGTAATTTGCGAAATCAACAAACCAAGGATGTTCATTGATTGAGGATTGGATGTGCATAAGGAATTCATGAGGAAAATCATCGTTTATCTTGGATTCCTCAAACTATCAAGGATTCGAATCTTCAAGACGCAAGAGATGATCAACCTCTACATTTTCTGCTCCTTTCTTATCATGAATTTCAATGTCAAATTCTTGAAGCAAAAGTATCCAACGAATCAGTCTCGGCTTTGCATCTTCTTTGTTAAACAGATAACGAAGGGCTGCATGATCGGTGTAAATGATTGATTTTGAAAGGATTAAATACGAGCGGAATTTGTCAAGCGCAAAAACTACCACATGAAGCTCTTTCTCGATGGTGGTGTAGTTTTCTTGTGCATCGTTTAGGGTTTTGCTCGCGTAGTAAATTGGGTTGAATTGCTTGTCTTTCCGTTGGCCTAACACGGATCCTACCGCGAACAAGCTTGCATCACACATGAGTTCAAATGGTAGTGCCCAATCAGGGGAAACCATGATCGAAGTTGTTACCAATCTTTCCTTTAGCAAACTGAATGCACTAATGCATTCGTTTGAAAATACGAATTGTGTGTCTTTCTCGAGGAGTTGAGTCATTGGTCGTGCGATTTTTGAGAAATCTTTGATGAAACATCAGTAGAATCTTGCATGACCTAGGAAGATTCTGATTGCTTTCACAGTTGTGGAATCCGAAAGTTTGGAAATAGTGTCGACTTTGGCTTGATCGACCTCAAGCCTTACTCGAGAGATTTTACGTCCTAACACTATTCCTTCTGTAACCATGTTCAAATAAGTTCCCAAAGATGGAGAAGTCATCCATGAAAACTCCATTGTATGTTTGATCATGTCATGAAAGATTGCTACCATGCATCTTTGGAATGTAGCGGGGGCATTACACAATCCAAAAAGCATTCGTCGATAAGCAAATGCGCCATATGGACATGTGAGTGTCGTTTTCTCTTGATCTTCAGGAACAATAAGAATTTGGAAATTACCTAAGAAACCATCAAAAAACAATAGACCATTTTTCTAGATAATCTCTCAAGCACTTGGTTAATGAAAGGTAGAGGGAAGTGACCTTTCCTTGTGGTATCATTGAGTTTGTGATAGTCGATGCAAACTCTCCATCCTGTAACCATACAAGCTAGAATAAGCTTATTCTTCTCATTAGTTACAACAATCATTCATCCTTTCTTTGGAACAACTTAAACGGGACTGACCCAAGGTGAATCAGAAATAGGGTAAATCAAACCGGCATCTAGTAGTTTGATCACTTCTTTCTTCATAATCTCTTGCATGATCGGATTTAAACGTCTTTAAGGTTGGATGACAGATTTGAATTTCTCATCCATTAGTATTTTGTGAGTGTAAAAGGATGGATTGATTCCCTTGATGTCCATGATTTTCCATGCAATTGCTTATTTATGTGCCTTAAGAACATTAAGCAACTTGTTCTTCTCATCATTCGATAAAGTGGATAAGATGATGACAGGAAGTTGAGATGTGTTTTCAAGAAAGGCGTATTCGAGATGAGACGGAAGGTTTTTGAGTTCTAAAACCGGAGGATCTTTGATAGATGGTTTAGCTTTAGGTTCTAGTTCTTGTTCGATGATCTCGAATGCTTCTTGATGAGATGATGCTTTATCAACTTTTGGTTCTGGAATGATTTTATTTTCACAGATAGGTTTGGTTGTTCGAACTTCTATTAATTGAGTGTTGCAAGCTTCATCTTCAAGGATTCCCTTAAATGACAGCTTATGATCGAATCGCATACATCAATGTAATAGAGTGAGTCATCTTGTTGTTGAGGATGTTTCATGGATCGTCCTATGTCAAATGTTACTTCCTCCACATCCACTCGAAGCGTAAGTCTGCCGGTGCAAACAATAATGAGAGCTCGAGCAGTTGCTAAGAAAGGTCGACCTAGGATAAGAGGAACATTCTTGTCCTCATCCATGTCAAGGATCACAAAATCAATAGGAAATATGAATTTTTCGACTTTAACTAAAAGGTTTTCGATGATGCCCCTCAGATATTTGACGGAACGATCAGCTAACTGGATGCTCATACGAGTAGGTCTAGGTTCACCTAAGGTTAACTTTTCAAAAACCGCATAAGGCATAAGGTTAATGCTAGCACCTAAGTCAGCTAAAGCGTTACTAATAGAAAGATTTCCTATTAGGCAAGGTATGGTAAAGCTCCCTAGATAAGTCATCTTTTGAAGTAGTTTGTTTTGAATAACTGTAGAGCATTCCTCATTTAAAACTACATGCGATAACTCTTTTAGTTTCTTTTTGTTTGACAACACACCCTTCAAGAACTGAGCATAATTTGGCATTTGGGCTAAGGCTTCCACCAATGGTAGATTGATGTGGAGTTGCTTTGAAACCCTAGGAATTTGCCATATTGTGCCTCTATTCGTTGTTGTCATAAACATCCTGGATATGGAGGTAGTGGAACATAAGGTAGTGGTGGGATGTATTTCTTGGCTGGTTCTTCAGCAGCAACAGGTTGCTTTTGCTTATCACTTGCATTACTTGGAGTTACGGTTTCTATTTCTTCAAGGATGGGTTGTAATGCAGGTGCATCACCTTGAGTGGTTTTGCCACACCTTATTGTGATAGCTTTCACTTGTGCATTAGCGTTTGTCATAGTGTTGCTAGGTAAAGCACCTTGGAGTCTTTTAGATAGTTGTTGTACTATCTGACCTACTTGGTGTTCAATGGTTTGCAGTGATGCTTTGTTGCTTTTGATGTCAACTTCATTTCTTTGGAACCTCTCCTCATTTCTTCGATCAGATTTCCGGATGTATTCATCTGTGGCTTGTGTGGTTATCAACAATTGCTGCAATAAGTCCTCTATTGATGATGCTCCATGGTCTTGGTTACTACTGCTTGGACCTTGGTATGGTGGTTTTTGTTATTGGTAGGGTGGCCTTCGGTTGAATCGCGATGATGATTGGTTGTTGCCAGATTCTCCATAATTTGAGTTGTTTCTCCAATTTGAGTTGTTATATGAATTATTTGGGCCTCCTATGTTATCAACATCTTCAACCATCATCATGCTTTGTGGGCATTCGTTGGTCTTGTGTGAATTTCCGCATGTGTTGCATTGTTTTGGAGTATTCTTCGGTTCGACTTGCAATTGTTCGAATCGCTTGTTTAGGAGTTCTAATTGGGTTGTAACTAGGGTTTCGAAGCCTAATTGATGAATGCCTTTAGAACTGGGTTTGTTTCTTAAGGGATTGTAAGAAAAGTTCTTCTTAGTTTCTCTTTCTAGGGCTTGGTATGCTTCAGTTGGCGTGACACATCCGAAATCTCCTCCCGCACTTTGATCGACAGCTTGTTTGTGTGCTCCACTGATTGCATAGTAAAAGGTTTGACACTGCAGCCACAGATCAAGTCCTTAATATGGGCATCTCCGAAGGAGACCTTTGTATCTCTCCCATGCTACGTGTAATGATTCATCATCGTCTTGGCGAAAGCTTGTGATGCTGCTTCTTAGTTTGGCAGTGCGATCAGGTGGAAAGTATTTCAAAAGGAATTGTTTAGCCATTTCCACCCATGTAATGATGGAACCAGGCGGAAGCAAATCAAGCCAGTCAATGGCTCGGCCTCGAAGTGAAAATGGAAAACGTCTTAGTCTAATGGCATCGTCTGAACAATTGTTGAGTTTGAAGGTTGCATAGATACGAAGGAATCATGAGATGTGAGCCTTAGGATCTTTGTCTTGCAATCCGTGGAACTGAATAGAGCTTTCTACGATTTGGATAATACTAGACTTAATCTCAAACTTGTTGGCCGCTATTGCTGGTTGGACAACGCTAGACTCACAACCATCTATTGACGGTGGGGCATAGTGTGTCATCTTCATTTCCTCGTCTTGATTAGCCATGTCTTCTTGGGATGGTGTGCCTTCCAAAACATCTTCTTCGATTATTTTTTTTGTTTGTCATGGTCTTTCGCGTAACCTTGGACAGAAAATTCATTCGGGTTTTGAAAGAGGAGAAACAAGTTCAGGACTAGACAAGTCAGACATACACTAACTTAAGGAAGCACAAACTAATTAAGGCTTAGAATGAATTAGGAAAATGTAACTAAACTAACTAAGGCAAACTAACTAACAAAATAGATTATGTTTGAACAAAAATATATTAACAAGATATAAACAAGATAGTCAAAAATTTAGATTGTCTTTCAAAACTGTCGTGTGTCCCCGGCAACGGCGCCAAAAACTTGGTGCGTGACAAAAGTATATATATTTTTTATAAATATTTTCGCACAAATTTAGTTTTAATTGGTTATTACTAATACTAAACTATATACACAAAAGACAAGTGTACCTGTCGTGTGGTAATATAGTGATGGTAAGAACCGAGTATCAATCCGCGGACACACTAAGCCTACTCAACAACCTTTATGATTGACTACCAGATTTGATTTTTGTTTTGAGAAAATGATAAGTTGCATTAAAGTAACCAAGAATATTTAGAGGTTAAAAACAATAATTAAAATAAAGGTAAAAGTAAGATTGAAACTTTTGGGTTTTAAAACAGGGAATAAAGGCTATCGTCCTAATTAGATTTCATTTATGTAACTGTGATGAATATCATGGTGTGAGTAAAGATATAAGTTTAAGTAGTTATGTTAATGTTTATAAATGTGAGCCAATGTGGATTTTATATCTGCCAGCTCCATAGCGACTAGGACACCAGCATGAGTAACTTACAATACTGATCAATCAAAGCCACTAGTAATGTAGATAAATCTACTGTAATCTTTAACATACGATTTTCGAAAACATAACTTCATTTTAGAAAGAGAGTTGATCAGGTTCATTTTTAACATGCCATTATTTTAGAAACCCGTAACAATTACTATAGATTTCTTAGACTAACAAAATGGTACCCGCAAATGATTAGAAAGCTAAAGTTATATGATTTTTAATAACCATTTCTAGTTCATTAGCCATAGATTTGTTATGAAGACTGGTTTCTCAAATAAAAGTTAGTTCACATGTTTTTTCAACATTGTATGGCATTCACAATTACAAATCATAAGTTCATAACTTCCTGTTCAAATGTAGATGCTACCCATCAAAAGCTTACCCAAGATTACCATAACATTAAGATACCATAAATCACACCATTAGTTCATCACAAATTACATAATTTCATCCAATTAGGATTATAATGAGAGCTTAGCTCATAATGAGCTTGAACATAACAACAAGTAACATAGAAGATAGATATGAAATCATTAGTAAAATGGAACAATCAAACTGGTGATCCACAATGGATGATGTTTAGACAATCCCAAGCTTCTTCCAAGTGTTGTATGCACCTCCCGAGCCTCGAAATTATCTTCAAGTCTTGATTCCCATGAGAATTCAACAGAGTAATTCTCCCACCAAAAGCTTGCCCAAATGATGAACTTAGGCCTCTATTTTTAGGCTTTTCTAGAGTGTTTAAGCATAGCTCCATGCCTAAAAGGCACGACCCCATGCTAGTACAATGCTTACGAAAGTTGGTCGGTTCGTACGTGCAGGAGGTGTCGAGCACGGCCCCGTGTTTGGGGTGGGGCACGGCCCCATGACTCATGGGGCATGGTCCCGTTCTTTCTTTTGGGGAATAGTACTTTTTGTCCTGTCAGATATCCAAACATGAAGGTGTGAAAATTTAAACATGAGGGTGTATTTCAGGCAAGTCATGGGGGCATGCTTAATGAGGCACGGCCCCATGCTTGGACTTCAAAGTTCGGTTTTCTTCAAATTCTTGTTAAATATGTTTTTTTTGTCCATCTTGCCCTTTTGAACACCTAAAAACACAATTTAACATTTTTAAGCACATAATCACCATTTTAAGGAAGATATTAAGTAATAATTAATGTGCTTTTGATATGATTTTTATGTATAAATTAGAGCACATCAAACATCCCCACACTTGAACTTTCCTAGTCCTCAAGCAAAATCACTTAAAATGACAATTTCACCAAAAACCAAATAAATCAAATGATAAATATGTCTTTCAGAAAATACACAAGTAAACTTATTTTATCCAAATGTAAACATTTTAAGCATATGTAGAATGATATCCTAGTAAGTAATAAATTAGTTAGTAAAGATTATTAACATGTAAAAATCCACACTTCTCATAAGATGCACACACACTCGGCTAAATATATGAAGTTATAACCAAGGTTAAGTAAGACTAATATGCTCAATTGCCTAGTATGAATACGTGTGAAATCATATGCTTGTTAAGGGATCAAATCTCAACCTACTTTGATATTTAGTTTCATAAATCATTAGGTCTTTGATGGGTTGTAACTTGGCTCGAGCTCGGGTATGGATTATTTGGAAAAAGTGGCTGAATGCTAAAGACGATGATCTTGGCTTATTTTTCTAACATAAACTACAAGGAAAGCAGTAAAAGGTTCTCTATACAATACTTCAAGCTAGAAGGGATATGCTAACTTAAGGACTCATTTAAGGTCAGATTGTCAAGACCGTATTTTGCTTTCAGAAACCTTACTTCGTCTTTCACCCAGAAATACACGAAACTCTCCTTTCGTAAGGATCATTCGTCTTGAAGCCTAATAGCACACAATTGGATCAGTTTTGTTTATTCGTATTGGGACTCAGTTTGGTTCTTTTTGTATTTTCCATAGTGGGACCACTTCCCACAGTTCGGGCATCTTTCTTATCTTTTTGCCCGCCTCTTTGTAGCGCTTTTTGAAATTCCACAAAATGGAAGAACTCGATGTTAGATAAGTCGATGTCGTATTCATTGATGATATTCCGATCTACTCCAAGAGCGAAGAGGAGCATGCCTGTCATCTCAAAGAAGTACTCGAGTCACTTAGGAACAAGAAGTTGTATGCAAAGTTCTCTAGGTGTGCATTCTGGCTACGAGAGGTCCAATTTCTTGGTCATGTGATTAATCCTGAAGGAATAATGTTGGACCTTACAAAAGTCAAAGCAGTAATGCAATACAAGTCCCCAAAGATGCCATCCGAGATCCGTAATTTCTAAGGTTTGGCAGGTTACTATAGGAGATTTATCCAAGATTTCTCTAAGGTAGCTTCTCCATTTAATAAGTTGACTTATAAGTATATGAAGTTTGAATGGATTCTAGATCAGGATAGCGCCTTCCAAGAGTTAAAGACAAGGTTAACTCAAGCCCCTGTCTTGACGTTACCCGAAAGGAACGACAACTTAGTGGTTTATTCGGATGCTTCATATTCAGGATTAGGTTGCATGTTGATGCAACGAGGGAAGGTGGTAGCCTATGCGTCCCAACAGTTGAAAATTCATGAAGTCAATTATCCTACTCATGATTTGGAATTGGCGGTTGTGGTCTTTGCGTTGAATATTTGGAGGCATTACTTGTACGGGACCAAGTGCACCATTTTCACCGATTACAAGAGCTTAAAGTATTTCTTCAAACAAAAAGATCTTAACATGAGGCAAAGAAGGTGGTTAGAGTTGATCAAGGACTATGACTGTGAAATTCACTATCATCCAGGCAAGGCAAACGTGGTTGCTGACACCCTTAGTTGAAAGGAACGACCTGTACCAATTCAGGTGAAGGCTTCTCAGCGGATTCAGATGCACGATATCATGGGTCAGATCAGAGAGTTTCAAGATGAGGCATTGAAGGATGATAGGATAACTCTGAATGAATGAAAGGACAGATTTCAGATATAGGAGAGAACACGTTGGGAGTTAAACCCGGTCTGGTCAGATGTGGATTCCTCGCTATGGGGATCTGAGGGGAAGGATTATATATGAAGCTCACAAGACTCGGTACTTCATTCATCCTGGTGCTACAAAGATGTATCATGACTTGAAGAAGGATTACTAGTGGCTCGAGATAAAGCGTGATGTGGAAGAGTATGTGAGTAAGTGCCTGACTTGTTTACAAGTGAAGGCTAAACACTAGAAATCATACAAAAAGATCCAACCTTTGGATATTCCCAAATGGAAGTAGGAGCACATCAAAATGGACTTCATTACAAAGTTTCCTCGTACGGAAAGAGGATGTGATACCATTTGGGTGATCGTGGACCGCTTGACAAAAAGCGCTCACTTTTTGCCAATTCGAGAGACATACTCGTCAGAAAGGTGGGCGGATCTATACATCAATGAGATTGTAACTCGTCATGGTGTTCTGGTATCCATTGTTTTTGATAGGGACACTTGGTTTACATCCAAGTTCTGGAAGAAATTCCACGATGCGATGGGGATGAGGTTACACATCAGTACTACTTATCATCCTTAGACGGATGGCCAGTCAGAAAGAATGATACAGATGCTAGAGGATATGCTCAGAGCATGTGTTATCGATTTTGGAGGAAGTTAGAACGAACACTTACCGCTAGCAGAGTTCTCATACAACAACAGTTACCATGCCAGCATTAGTATGCCTCCTTATTAGATGCTATACAGTAGGAAGTGTAGGACGTCTATATGTTGGGAAGACATTGGGCAAAAGGAAGCCAGACAAGATCTAAGAGTGGCAAAGGATTGGCAGAAGTCCTACGCCAATAAAAGAAGAAGGTCGATCGAGTTCCAAGTTGGCGATAGGGTGATGTTAAAAGTATCTCCCTGGAAAGGGATCATCAGATTCTAAAAATGAGGAAAGTTGAGCCCAAGGTATATAGGGCCGTTCCAGATCATTGCAAGGGTAAGGGAGGTGGCCTACCATTTAGAGCTACCTAACGAGCTAAATGGAATACATTCGACATTCCATATGTTACATCTGAGAAAGTGTTTGGCTGATGATGACATGGTCATGCCACTTGAAGATATCGACGGGGATGAGCAGTTGAATTATATGGAACAGCCGGTGGCAATCCTCGATAGAAAGGAGAGGCGCATAAGAAATAAAGTGGTTCAACTGGTGCGAGTACAATGGAGGCACAGAAAGGGATCCGAGTCTACATGGGAGACTGAGGAGGAGATGAGGCAGCATTATCCGTAGTTATTCGAGGATAACAGGTTTCAAGGACGAAACCTAAATAAGAGGGATAAACTTGTAACACCCCGATATTTCCAAAAGAACCGAAGATGAAGATAGTTCTCGCGTGAAGGGGAAAGTTCTCATGTGAAGGATGGGTTCTTGTGTAAGAACTCAGGCGGTGATTATGGGGATCATATAAATAGATGAGAACACCTGTTTGCCCCTATTCTTGCTCGAAATTTACTACTATTAGAGAGAGAACGCCGTGAAGTAGAGAGAGAGCACGAAGATTTGAAGTGTTATAGGTATATAACTCGTATAGTTACTTGTGTTATGTACTAAGAATGGATTATTGAGGAATATAATGCATGAATGTATAATTTTCGTTCGAGAAGGCTCTCGGGAAGGTCGTGTTTGTGTTAGATCTTCAAGATGTAAGTTTCTAGCCCCTTTTTATGCAAGTTTTTATGTTTTAGGGCTATTATGCATACTAAAATGCTTGTTTATGCTTGTGATGATGTTGTTTAGGGTGATGAGCATGTTAGAACAGCCTTAGATGTGATAATTTGGGTTTAGGCGGAAAATTCGTAAGTTCTCGCGCGAAGTAGATACTTCAGGCTGCCATGGATTTCAAATCTGGTAAGTTCTTGCACGACATAAATGTTCTCATGCGAAATGTATGCTCTCGCGCGGCTGGGTAGCTTGTTGAGTTAGAGTTGACTTTGGTAATCTTCTCGCCCTTGTAAAAGGTTCTTGCGTGAGATATGGATGTCTTGTAGGCTAAGTTCTCACATGATTTGCTCTGTATATGTTATGTTATCTTGCATTCTATCCATTTTTGAAAATGGTAAAGTTTTATGTTATGTCCTTACTTGGTATGTTATGTATTACTATAAGTAAAGTATTATGTAATGAAAGCAAAAGATAATGATAAAGAAAAGTGGAACGTAACGAATGAATGAAACTCTTGCAAGCAAAAGGATGCACACGGGGGTCTAATCCTTGAGATTAACCTTGTATGAATGGGGGTACATGATCCTTGTGATTGTTAGCTCAACTGTGAGTGGTTGTAATGGTCCAAAAGGATACTCACAGGGGTCTATTCTTTGAGATTGATCATGTATGAATGCAGGTACACGATCCTTGTAAATGTTCGATCAACTATGGGTGGCCGTAATGGTCCAGAAGGATACTTACAGGGGTCTGATACTCGTGAGTGACCATGGATGGAATAGGATCTTTGTCGCGATGCCTTGAGATTGTGATTAGTCTCATAACTTATGTTGAGGGCTGAGCATATGGCACTGATTCATAAAAGTGAAAGATAATGAACGAATTAATGAAATGATGATGAAAATATAATGGAATGAACGTATTAAGATGTATGTATAGATGTATGCTCGCGTATTATAAAGGAAATGTATTTGTCAAACGAAAAGTATATTACTATAATCAAGAACTCACTCAACGTCGCTGACTTTGTATGCATAATAGTTGGCAAGTAAATGATGATGCTGAGGAGGTGAAGGCAGGGACGTTGAAGCTACTGGGATAGTTCAAGTCTGGCATCCATATATTTGGGAATAACACTGTATTAATACCATTTTTGGAATGTAAAGGAAATGACACAATGTCTTGATACAATCATAATATGAATGAAAGTATGTTTTTCCGCTGCAAATGTTAATATAATAATCTTTTATGTTATGAATGACCAACTGTGGGGTTTTCTGGGATCGGGGCCTTACAGTAAGGCTTGGATGGCTAGAAGAAAAGCTATTGTAAATATATATGGTAGTTGGGAAGATAATTTCAATATGTTTCCCCATTAAGTTAAAGCATTAGAAACTTCTAATCCTGGTACTGTTGTAGAGTGGTTACATCATCCACACAATCCAGCAAACTATGCAATATTCAAATATGTGTTCTAGGCTTTCCACCTAGTATTGAAGCTTTCAAGTATTGCATGCCGGTTATCTCCAAAGATGCTACTCATTTAAAAGGACCTTACATGTCAAAAATACTAATTGCGATTTCTGAAAACACAGATAATATGATTTTGTCGGGGGCATACGTGATTGCGGATGAAGAGACAATTGAGAGCTGGGGTTGGTTTGTTGAGCAATTTTGAATGCATGTCTTTCATACTTTCCTACATAACTTTTAAATTTAACAACCAAAAATATACCTTTTGTTTCAACACCCAAACACTACCATCGTCTACTCATTTCCTACAAAATGAACTTTAACATAAACCCTGGTCTGATTAACGATGATCTGTTGTATGTAGGATTAGAACATCGAGCTAGAAGTTTGTTTCAAAACCCAACTTTTGGCAAGGAATCAATGTTACACACAAGATGCGGTGATAAAGGTTTAATGGCGTGACATTAGAAGCAATCTTCAAATTACGGATAACGTTAGACACTACGTTATTGTTGTTGGATTCGGTGAGGTGCTTAGCTATGAAGCGTGAAGCATTGATCATGCCTTAATCGAGGCATTTGTAGAAAACGTGGCATCCGGAGACGCATACGTTTCACCTACCTTTTGGTGGTCTCAGGTATTGATATACCATTAGATATTACTGAACGCATGCAAAGGTGTGAAGATTTACTTGGTTTTACACCTATAAATAGTGATGATAGATCTAATTTTTATAAAATAACTTCAATATTAAATCTTATGAATTCAAATCCTTTACTTGATGATGCAACCAAAATTCAATGCATGCAACGTGCATACTGTATCATTCTTATTTTGTGCAGAGGCATTATATTTTAAAATAGTAATAATCATCTGGTTCCATTATATTTTTTAAAGAATATAGAAAATTTAACTACGTGTGGGACCCTTAGTTGGGGCGGTGCTACCCTAGCCTCTTTGTATAGAAATTTATGTAAGGCAACATCACCAAAAGTAAAAGACATTGGAGGCCCATTATATCTCCTACAATTTTGGGCGTGAACGCGAAATCCGGTCAATGGCGCCAAATATTCGGTAAAATTTTAACTTTCAAAGGCCATACGGTGCTATGTATGTGCTATAAAAACTTGATGAACCATATTATTTAATTTTAAATATTATCTTGTTATTTATTGTTCTATTTTTCTCCCTTTTAAGGTGGCGTGGAAACTCATGTGTCTTCTCAAAGGATTATATAAAAGTGTACAAATTATCATTTCTGCCTTATTTTCCTTTTATAATTTAGTTTAACTGGATATCTTATGACAACATTATCCATCTACTACCGAAAATATGGAGATCACGTATCCGTAGTTGGCGGAGCGAATGCTATATAATTTGTTGGGATGTGGTTGAATACCATGCACCACAAAGGGTCATGAGACAATTTAGGTGGATTCAACAAATCCCTCAACCACTTCCTTTGACACGCTTGATCCATAGTTCGCTACAAAACCTAAGTTGTGTCGGTAGAGCAAACACAAACTGGATTCATTTTTATAAAAAGTATGTGGACTCTTGGAACAACAGACAAGGAAATGTTGTTAATGAGGTGACCACTGACAGCCAACAGTGACACCAGGTTATAGGGAATGGTATAACCAACATACTGTTAAATGTATAATGGATCCAAGATATGTTGAGGGTACCATCCCGTCTGGTTTTCAGGATTACGGTGGAAGATCTCAACTCTTGGTTTGTAAATCACTATTACTATATATAATTTCTATTATGTTTTTTATAAAATAATTTATTATACGTGTTCATTTTTTTAGGTGGATGGCTTTAACTAGACATATCAACAGACTGCAAGATATATAGATATGGGTCTAGAACATTATTCTCAAAATTTACAGTCGGTCTGAGGCACGATTGTTAATATCTTAGGAATGGTTAATGAATCTGACCATCTGTATCAAACATCATATCTTCAAACGGAACCTGTTCACTTCAAAATGGACAACATGGCACCACAAAACATACCGCGACAGGAAAGAAGGGATAGTCAAATAGTTGGACGACAAAATAACCGAAGACAAACCGAACAAGTAAATTTTCAACCGGGTCCATAACTTTGAAGCGTGTCCATCAAATACTGGAAAGGGAATATCACTAACACCACAAGATGTTTACACTCCAGACATGTTTAGCTCTCTGTGCACTCGCTTTATGAATATCACTCAAATATGTCATTCACTAACATTTTTGAAACTCAAGATTTTTGCACCCTGGTTAGAAAGATGAATCTGAGGATATCTCAAATCCAATCTTCACATTTTTTAATTTTGCGTTATCTAGTTTAAGTGATAATCAAAGATTGGAATATCAGTTTTTGTCACCGCTAGAGTTAGATTTAAATCTTCAAATGAGTCATACTACAGAGTACCCACCTACTTCTCAAGAAGAAAAATCTACGCACCCAGATAATACCGGGACAGGATATGGTTATTTGTGGTTTTTATAATATTGTATCTTTTTATTTTTATATTTCGTTTTAAACTTTTTATGTGCTTTATTATCTATAATGTTGTTTTATTTATTTATTAATTTTAAGTTGTAACTTTAATGTAATTTGAAATATCATAAAAAGGATTACATAAATATGATTAGAGGAATCAATTTGTTTAATGTAATAATTGTGATCAACAATATTCAATTTAATAAATTTCATCAACAATAATAAGTAAATGAGATTAAAAAACTTAAAAAAATACTAATCATGATTCTGTAAATGCAAGTTGAGGAATCAAATTAAACTTGGTCAACTAATATCTCAAAGATGGTCAACAAAGGGAACTTATTTCCATAAATATGATTTACGGATCCAAAAATAAATGTTAGATTCCGTAAATCAAATTCGCGTAACACCTATTTTTCAAAAGTTTCCACAAAAGTACCCATAAGCCATCACATTTACTAAAAACATCCTCTTTAAAAAAAGTGCAACCATGTTCAAGATAAGAGTGAGATTGTGCCCAAAACGGTTTGCGCCAATGACAAGATAGACAATGCCTATTTGAATCCAGTCATTGAAGGTGAAACCACATAAATGATCATAGTGGCCAACTGCTTAGGAGTGGATCTAACTGGTCTTGAAAATGAAGTGAGAACGGTTGTGATGGGTGAGCAAGAGAACAACGGTCCATAATTAACAAAAGGGAGGTTAGTGAGAAAATAAAGGCTACTGGTATCTTGGAAATAAGAAAAAAAAAATATGACATTGTTTTTATTGCGATTCAGGAGACCCAATTAGCCTCTATGACGGAGGTGTACGAGAGGAAATTTCAAGGTACTTCTCTGGCTGAGTTGGCAATTAGTCATGTGGAGGGTAGATTAGGTGGTCTACTTTCAATAGGGGACCCTATTATTTTCAGGAAAAACTTAGTTATTATTTCCATGTACTTTGTCTTGCTGAGAGACTTCATGTGCGGGAAGGGACAAAATTGTTCATTATGAATGTTTATGCTCCTTCCCTCCCAAGTAATTGGAGGTTATTATGGTATGAATTGAAGGACCAAAATGATGGCATTTGGATTTTCCTAGGATACTTTAATGAAGTTCAGTTTGACGAGGAGATGATCAACTTGATTTTTGATGCTAGTTGTAACGCCCGAAATTTTGTCAAAATACAAGAAAAGAAAAGCAATAAGAAAAGAAAATAAAAGTATCTTGAAGAAAATGAAAAGGGGCAAAAGTGGAGGGGGCTTTGTGTAAAAAGTACAAAAGTCAACTATTTTATTAATTTATGGGTATGGCCAACTATATTGAGCTCTTTACCTGCTGTTTTCGACAAAGAAGAAAGAAAGAAAGCTGAAACTTTTCCCTCTCGATTTCAAGAAGAAGAAGAAACTGATTCTTGCTCTTGGTAAGCAATTCTTTGCATAATTGGTTCGGTTTTGTTAGGTTTTCAACCATAAAACCGATTTTTATGTGCTTTTTGTGTTTAGGTGTTTGTTTTGGATTGTTTTAGGTGTTTGAACTCTCGTGCACACAAGTTGGGAGGAGTTTTACTTGTTGGCTGCAATAGGTGAGTTCTAGACCCCGATTCTTTATGTGTTTTAAACTTTAGGGGCTAAAAATGCCTGTTTTAAGGGTTTACAACTGTTATATGTATAACCGTATGTGTATATGCTTATGTCCTTGTGTTACACGGTTGTTTATGTGATTTTGTTGCTTAGAATTATAGGAATAAGCTTAGAACAGGTTCATATGCAGATTGGGTTTGAATTTGATTCTGAAAAATGAACAACAGTTGGCCATGCGCCCAAACAGGGCCCATGCGCCTAGAAATTTGACTTAGAAAAGCCTAAGTGCTGACCATGCTCCCAAACAGTACCGTATGAGCCCAACCAGTTTATTCAGGCGCCAAAGTGTAGGTCATGCGCCCAAAGTAAGTGCCAGACGCCTAATTGTTGGCTCATGCGCCCACATAGTGTTAATACGCCCAAGCAGGATTCATGCGCCTGCATAGTGCTCATGCGCCTAGAACACTAGAACACTTGAAAAAATTTTCTTAAATTTTGGGAAAATAGAAATTTTAGGGTTTGACCCTGGATTTATTTGATGGTTGTATTTGTTTATTCCATGCATGTTTATGGCCTGTTCTTGTGTTCCATATTACGTATTGTTATGTGGCTTTATGTGGTGTGATTATGCTCATAAGTATCATTATTAATCAAGTGAAAGATTGATATTAATGAAAAATGGAACATAAAGAACGAACGAAAAGTCTTGCAAGCAAAACTAAAGGAGGTTCATAGCCACAGGTTGTCAGCTCAACTGCGTGCGGGTTAGCTACCCCATGAGGATGCATGCGGGGTCAATCTTTGAGATTGACGGGACCCTTGTGCTTGCCTTAGGTAACTGGTCAGATTCGTGCATAATGTTCAAGGTCTATTTATAGACCTCAGGCCCAGTACCAGCTTCGTGCATAATGTTCGGGGTATTGCACATTGGTCTGGATGAAAGTGAAAGATAATAAAGAAGTACGAAATGAATGATGAAAGGCAATATTGAATATTATCTTGTTGTACGTATGATGTGTGCTCGCATACGAAAGTAATGGATTTTATTCAAAAAGGGATATTTTCGTATACAAATCATACAAGGTATTTTTATACTTTTAAAACTAGGACTCACTCAGCAACGCTGACTTTTATGCATTTTCAGTTGGCAGGTAAATATTGCTGAGGATGGCACTCGGGGAAAGCTACTCGTCGGGGAAAGCTACTCGTCGGGGCAAGACTAGCATCCGTTCATGGTTAATTATTTTGTTGCATTGTAATGCAACTAATTGATTATTTTGTAACTCTAAATTACAACGATGTATTATTTTGCAACATTAATTATATGCATGAATGGTTTTTGGTATTAATTCCGTTGCGTTATTTTATGAAATGTAAGTTGTTTTATATATATTATGCTATGATTGACTAACTTTGAGGCCTCCGGGAACGAGGCCTTACAAGTTGGTATCAGAGCCAAAGTTTAAGAGAAATGGGTAAATATTTTCAAAAAGCTAAACTTAAACTGAGAATGGGACCGAATGGAGGGATGCCAGCCCGAGTAGCTACGTGCCATCAGGTATATCTTTTCTTAAATGTTAACTGGTATTATGTGTGTGTGCTATCTGATTTATGTGCCTTTAGTAGATTTGAGTACTGATGTAGTCAGGATAGGAAATGCTCGGGAGATGAAGAGTAAAGTAAGTGGCTTATCACAACTGGCCATTGTAATTAAGGACTTACTATACTTAACATAAACTGAGCTATTACCTTGAATGATTATGTTAGTGTTTGAATCTTATAGTGTTAGAGGATGGCTGGTGGTAGATCATCTAAGGCTTCTAGAGGAGGAGTACGAGGTGGTCGTGGTGCTGGGCCACGTGCAACATGGAACAAGACAAGGACTATAGAGACAACTCCTGCTGAGCCTGGGCTTTATCATCCAGAGGGTGTGGATGAAAGTGCTAACTTAAGAGCCTCAGTAAAGGAGGCGGTTGTGGAGGAGGTGCACCAAGTCATGCAGACGATCTTACCGTCTGTAGTGACTGAAGTCATCCGTGTTGTGAGAGAAGATGAGAAGAAGGAGAAGGAGGAGGAGAGAAGGAAGACGACTGGAAGAAGGGAGAATGAGGGAGATCATGGTGAGGAGGAGGAACTGAATGCTGTGATGGCAGCCTCCAGTGATGAGGAGGAGGTGGTAGTGCGGGAGACCGCGAAGGGGTGAAGCTACGGGGCATTCCAACGATGCAAACCCCCAACTTTTGATGGTAATGGTAATGTTGCTGCTGCTCACTGATGGGTGAAAGAGATGGAGGCTGTCCTAGAGATCAGCGAGTGCAGGGAGGACTAGAAGGTGAAGTTTGCCACTCACTCGTTTGTAGACTCGGCTTTCTGTTGGTGGGACAACATTGTCCAAGCCGAAGGCAGCAGAGCCATCGGGAAGATGAGATGGGAAGTGTTGAAGAAGATGGTAATCGAGGAGTTCTGTCCTCACAGAGAGCTTGATAAGATTGAGAGGGAGTTCCTATAGCTTGAGGTGGGAACCATGACACACCAGTAGTACACTACCAAGTTTAATGAGATGGCGAGGCTGGTGCCGGATCAGGTGACGCCGGTGTCGAGGAAGATTAAGAGGTATGAGCAAGGATTGCCGGCTGATATCCATAGGCACTTTATTGCTGCCCGACCAAGCACTTTTAGGTCGGCAGTGGATCTGGCTGGGAGGCTTTACGATGAGTGAAAGGTGGCAGTGGTTGAGGTGAAGAAGACAGGTGGTGGTGACAAGAACTGGAGCGGGAAATGTTTTAGGCATGGCGGTTTCACCCCAAATAACAAGAGGATGAGGGTGGATGATCGTAGGGTGGTGTCATCAAGCTCGGGGATGAAGAGGTGTGGTAAGTGTGGAAAGGAGCATACTGGGGAATGCAGGTTGGGATTGAACATCTGCTTCAAATATGGCAAGCCCAGCAACGTGGCAAAAGTATGTGGGGCTGTAAGATGTTATAACTATGGCGAAGAGGGCCATTTAAGCAGGGATTGCAAGAAGTAAAGGGCAGAGAGTTTCGGGGCAAAGAAGAGGACAGAGGAAGGAGGACAGAGGGCAAGTGTTAGAGCCTTCACAATGACGCGGGAGGAGGCCCGGGTAGACCCCGATGTCATGTCAGGTATGTTTCTAGTAAACCAAACTTATGTTTCTGTGTTGTTTAATTCTGGTGCTAGTAGGAGTTTCATTTCTGCTGCTTCCTGTGCTAAGCTTCCTGTTAGTAGTAGAAGTATTGATGAGCCATTTGATATAGAAACTACTATTGGTAAGTCTACCAAAATTTCTAATATGATAGAAGGCTACGACATAGAATTAGAAGGCCATAGGTTCTCTGCTAAACTATTTGTGATGCCCCTAGGCGGATTTGATGTAGTACTAGGGATGGATTGGTTAGCAGCCTATGAGGCAAATATCATGTGTCGCAAGAAGATGATTCGATTAATTGCACCCGATGGAAGTCCAGTGACGGTCTACGGTGATCGCGTCACTATGGTTCCGAAGGTGATCATGATGGCGGTGGTAGAGAAGTGCATGAAACGCGGATGTAGTGCCTACCTGGCTTATGTGAAGGATGTGGACGCGTCAGTACCACAATTGTCTGATGTACCAGTTGTGTGTGACTTTCCGGACGTGTTCCCAGAAGATTTACCAGGAGTGCCACCGGACCACGAGATTGAGTTTCATATTGATTTGATACCCTGTGCTCAACCCGTTGCCAAAGCACCGTATCGATTGGCTCCGACAAAGATGAAGGAACTGATGGTTCAACTGCAGGAGTTGATGGATAAAGGGTTCATTCGACCGAGCATCTCTCCCTGGGGTGCTCCGGTCTTGTTTGTTAAGAAGAAGGACGGTAGTATGAGGATGTGTATTAACTACCGAGAGTTGAACAAGTCAACGGTGAAGAATCGATATCCCCTGCCCAGAATAGATGACTCATTTGATCAGCTCCAAGGTGCCAGTTGGTTCTCACGAATAGATCTTCGATCTGGTTACCATCAGTTGAAGGTTAAGGAGCATGATATCCCTAAGACAGCTTTTCACACACGTTATAGACACTACGAGTTTCTCGTTATGTCTTTTGGTCTAACTAACGCACCAGCTGCCTTTATGGATTTGATGAACCGAGTGTGTCGGCCAATGTTGGAAAAATCAGTGATTGTGTTTATTGATGATATCCTGATTTATTCAAAGAGCGAAGAAGAACATACCAGCCACATACGCTAAGTATTGGAGATGCTTAGGAGAGAGAAGTTGTATGCCAAATTCTCTAAGTGCGCTTTCTGGTTGAGCGAAGTTCAATTTTTAGGTCACGTGGTGAATTCTGAAGGAATTATGGTAGACCCGATGAAGGTTGAGGCAGTGATGCAATGGAAGTCTCCAAAGACGCCATCCGAGATTCATAGTTTCTTGGGTTTGGCGGACTACTACAGAAGATTTATTTAAGACTTTTCCAAGATAGCCTCACCTTTGGCTAAATTGACTCGCAAGGAGGTGAATTTTGTATGGGGTCGAGAACAGGAGGATGCTTTTGAGGAGTTAAAGCAAGATTAACTTAAGCTCCTGTCTTGACATTACCCGAAGGGAGTGAAGATTTATTGGTATATTCGGATGCCTCTTATTCGGAACTGGGTTGCGTATTGATGCAACGTGGAAGGGTAATAGCCTAAGTGTCCCGACAGTTGAAAACTCACGAGGTCAATTATCCCACCCATGATTTGGAACTAGCGACTGTGGTTTTCGCACTAAAGATTTGGAAGCACTACCTGTATGGGGCAAAGTGCACAATCTTCACGAACCATAAAAGCTTAATGTATTTCTTCGAGCAAAAGGATCTCAACATGAGGCAGAGAAGGTGGTTAGAGTTGATCAAGGATTATGATTATGAGATCCACTACCATCCGGGTAAGGCCAATGTAGTGGCTGATGCCCTCAGCTGTCACACCCCAACCTTAACGGCGAAAACGTCGAGGTGTGAGGGTTAAGATTGTTCATGCCACACAATGCTAATTTAAAATGACAATATTATTAAATATCAATATTCATGGCATACATTTAAGAAATAACATAAGTTCCAACAATCAACACACATAAGAATTCCAACATCAAAAGATAATAATTGACTTTTTTAATTTAATCTAGGTCCAATCCTAGATTGTAACAAGTCTTCAAAGCAAGCTAAGCAGTATCATTTCCTGAAACATGTTAAAAATAATGTCAACAATACGTTGGTGAGTTTCCATAGATTTTCATACTTAAATAAATATCAAAGTTGGCAATGCATGTCATAGGTTATTGAATAAAGTAAATAAAGATGGATGAGCAAATGTAACAATCAAATCTTGACAAATATGGCCATTACAAGATTACAAGATTAAACGATTAGCTAAGTGTATTTGGTTCCCATAGTGCTCAAGAATACGACACTAGGAGCCGGCAATAACCTCGGCTTTAGCACCAAATAGGCTTGTCAGGCCCATAGATCTATGACGTCGCCAGGCTAGCAATAGTTAATGATTGTACCATACAAGAGTCATCACATGATAATTACAAGTGTTCAAATAACCATGACAAATAAATGAATTGCACAAGTGATTACAATATTCAAAACGAGTTTACAAGTGTGTTTATAATACGTTAACATGTTTCACCCCAAAAGTGTGAAATAGTATAAAAAGGGGTATGAAAAACTCACATGGATAATAAAGATGAGCAAATAAGGAAGCCTTGTATGGAATGCCGAGGGTTCGTTAACGTTCAACCTAAATGGACGATGTATTACATTAAATTATGTTAACGATACACGGGAAATTTACGGTTTAAATTTTGGGGATTTTGGATAACAATTGTAATGTTATTTATGAACCACTAACCCATGATTATTATGTAGATACAATTTATTATTTTTGGTATATAAAGGATTAAATAAGAATTTTAGTGATTAACACTATTAATAAAAGTTAGACCTTTATTATAAAATGATTATTATTTACTATTTAATAAAATAGCAATTTTGTAGATTTAAATTATTAGAACTATTCTATTAATTACAATAAGTGTACATTTTAAATAAATACATATATATTTATTTCTTTAAAATATATATAAATAAGTTTGTAACTATATTTTATAAAAATGAAGAATTTATTAAATTGGAATTATTTAAAAATTCAATGAGATTTATTACAATTTAGAATTAATAATAAGTAGTGTTTTGTAACAATTTTTATAATTTAAAGTAAAAGAAATGAGAATTTCTTGATTGAATTTCTAAGAAAATTAAAAAGGAAATAATTCTATTAAACTTCTGATTTAAAAATGATTTTTATATAATTAATAATAATATTTAAACATTTTCTGAAATTTAAATATTAATAAAACCCTTTAAAAAAAATAATGGCAGGGCCTCG
The DNA here is from genome assembly GCA_025506505.1 of Flaveria sonorensis. Lineage (NCBI taxonomy): Eukaryota > Viridiplantae > Streptophyta > Magnoliopsida > Asterales > Asteraceae > Flaveria > Flaveria sonorensis. The sequence goes on along the minus strand of CM046439.1, from coordinate 23,707,079 downwards.
GGTTCGAACCCGGGCCCTTTGCCACACCACACAACACTTAAACCGCCGGGCCAAAGCCCAGTTTATGTCAAGGAACCAAAATGAAAATTTAAAACATATAACCCAGAAAATCCCCAATTTCACATAAACCCTAATTTCCAAAATCGTTCAAATTGAAGATCAATTCGATTATGGTTATGAAATTTACCATAGGGTTTTTGTTTCCTAAGTGAAACCGGGTGTAACACCCTGTTCAATTACCTGTTTTGGTTAAGGAATCGACGGGTTCGACTGGAATCGATGTCGCGACTGTGGCCGGATTCGATTGTGATGTGTGTATGTGTTTTCGAGCAATTGAGATTACTAAGAGTTAGAAAGGATCAAGTTACACCTTTCCCCTCTGTTAAATAGCTTTGATTTGAACCGATTCATGTTCTTCGAGTTTGAGTTATGTTCACAAGTTTTCGGTTGCAATTCAAACAGAATTATGGTTGTTTAAGTGCAATTAACACCCCATTGATTTCGTAGTGATTAGACGAATGTTGGGACATGATTAATTTAATTAATTTATAGGTAGAAACGAGTTGAGGTGTTAATGATTTCGGTTTCGTGTTCTAAAACACAATTAAGGTTGAATTGGTCGGGCCATGAGTTCGAAACGGGTTCGGGAGTGGTTTATGAACGGTTTGGGAGTTTTAATTTCGAGTTTAAAGTGGTTTTTAGGGTTGCCGGCCACTTGGCCGGGTTTGGCCGGAGGACAGCGCCGACGGTGGGAAATGGTTTGGGTTTAGAATAATCACACATTTGGTCCCTGGAGTTTAGAATTTGCAATTTTAATTCCAAAGTTTAAGGTTTTTTGTTTAAACAAAATTACAGTTTGGTCCCTGGGGTTTTAAAGTTTTATTATTTTATGCCAAACAATTTGATGTACAAGTTTTAAAATATTAAACTTGTTTTTTTTTTCAAGATTTAACACTTATTAAGATTATTTACTATTATTAGTATTATTATTGTTATTTTCATTATTATTATTAATATTAATATTTTCTTTCATTCTTGTTATTATTTTTATTATTATTATTATTATTAGTTATTTATTTATCTAATTGCATCTAAATTACAAGGATACAACAAGTTACACATAAGTCCTCGTATTTGCATTAATCCCAAAACAAACCCTTACAAGAGATAACGACGTTTAACAACGTTAAATAAAAATACGAGAGGTCACATCAGCCGAAAGGAGAGACCTAAGCCAATCCGGGTGAAAGCTTATCAGTTGGTGATGACCTCTGACGTGATGACGCAAGTCAAGGAATTTCAAAATGAGGCGTTGAAAGAAGATCGCCTTAACTTTGAAAGGACGAAAGGTCTGGTCACGGAGTTGGGAGAAAATACCCATGGAGTTCGAACCCGCTTCGGGCGGATGTGGATTCCTCGTTACGGGGACCTACGTGGACGAATTATGGATGAAACTCATAAGACTCGATACTCCATTCATCCCGGTGCTACCAAGATGTATCATGATATGAAGAAGGATTACTGGTGGCCAGGTATGAAGCGTGATGTGGCGGAGTATGTGAGTAAGTGCCTTACTTGCTTGCAAGTGAAGGCAGAACATTAGAAGCCATACGGGAAAATCCAACCATTGGATATACCCAAGTGGAAGTGGGAGCACATCACCATGGACTTCATAACGAAGTTACCCCGCACAGCAAGGGGGTATGATGCCATATGGGTGATATTTGATCGTCTGACAAAGAGTGCTCACTTCCTATCGATCCGCGAGACGTATTCCTCCGAGAGACTGGCAGATCTGTTCATTAAAGAGATTGTAGCTCATCATGGTGTGCCGGTGTCTATCATGTCAGATCGTGACACCCGGTTTACATCGAAGTTTTGGAAGAGATTTCATGATGCGATGGGGACAAGGCTACACATTAGTACGGCTTACCATCCCCAGACAGATGGTCAGTCTGAAAGGACGATTCAGACACTCGAGGATATGCTCCGAGCATGTGTGATCGACTTTAGGGGGAAGTTGGGATGATCACTTACGGTTAGTGGAATTCTCATACAACAATAGTTATCATGCCAGCATTGGTATGCCACCATATGAGATGCTATACGGTAGAAGGTGTAGAACGCCCGTGTGTTGGGGAGACATCGGGCAGAAGGAGTTAGGAAGTCTTGAGGTGATCGAGGCTACAACGGAGAAGTTGGAGAAGATCAAAGCCTTTATGAAGGCGGCGAAAGACAGGAAAAAGTCGTATGCCGACAAAAGGTGTAGACCGATTGAGTTTAACATGGGTGATAGAGTCATGTTGAAGGTCTCACCTTGGAAGGGGATTATCTGGTTTAGAAAGAGGGGTAAGCTGAGCCCGAGATACATATGGCCTTTCTGAATTATTGAACGAGTAGGAGAGGTGTCCTATCGATTGGAACTACCCGATGAGTTAAGTGGAATTCATCCGACATTCCATGTATCTCATCTGAGAAAGTGCCTAGCTGATGAAGATATGATTGTACCACTGGAGGACATCAAGGTGGATGAATGGCTTAATTATGTAGAGCAACCAATGGCAATCATCAATTGGAAGGAGAAGAGATTGAGAAATAAAATGGTTCCACTGGTGCGTGTGCAGTGGAAACACCAAAAGGGTTCGGAGTCTACGTGGGAGACTGAAGAAGAAATGAAACAGCATTACCCACAATTGTTCGAAGAGTGACAGGTTTCGGGGACGAAACCTCTTTAAGGGGGGTAGACTTGTAACACCCGAAATTTTGTCAAAATAAAAGAAAAGAAAAGCAATAGGAAAAGAAAATAAAAGTATCTTAAAGAAAACGAAAAGGGGCAAAAGTGGAGGGGGCTTTGTGTAAAAGGTACAAAAGTCAACTATTTTATTAAGTTATGGGTATGGGCTCCCATATTGAGCTCTTTACCTGCTGTTTTTGACAAAGAAGAAAGAAAGAAAGCTGAAACTTTTCCCTCTTGGTTTCAAGAAGAAGAAGAAACTGATTCTTGCTCTTGGTAAGCAATTCTTTGCATAACTGGTTCGGTTTTGTTGGGTTTTCAACCATAAAACCGATTTTTATGTGCTTTTTGTGTTTGGGTGTTTGTTTTGGGTTGTTTTAGGTGTTTGAACTCTCATGCACACAATTTGGGAGGAGTTTTACTTGTTGGCTGCAATAGGTGAGTTCTAGACCCCGTGTCTTTATGTGTTTTAAACTTTTGAAGCTAAAAATGCATGTTTTAAGGGTTTACAACTGTTATATGTATAACCGTATGTGTATATGCTTATGTCCTTGTGTTACATGGTTGTTTATATGATGTTGTTGCTTAGAATGATAGGAATAAGCTTAGAACAAGTTCATATGCAGATTGGGTTTGAATTTGATTTTGAAAAATGAACAACAGTTGGCCATGCGCCCAAACAGGGCCCATGCGCCTAGAAATTTGACTTAGAAAAGCCTAAGTGCTGACCATGTGCCCAACCAGTTTATTCAGGCGCCTAAGTGTAGGTCATGCGCCTGAATAGTACCTCATGCGCCCAAAGTTAGTGCCCAGAGGCCTAAGTGTTGGCTCATGCACCCATATAGTGTTAATGCGCCCAAGCAGGATTCATGCGTCTGCATAGTGCTCATGCGCCTAGAACACTTAGAAAATGTTTTCTTAAATTTTGGGAAAATATAAATTTTAGGGTTTCCCTGGATTGATTTAATGGTTGTATTTGTTTATTCCATGCATGTTTATGGCCTGTTCTTGTGTTCCATATTACGTATTGTTATGTGGCTTTATGTGGTGTGATTATGCTCATAAGTATCATTATTAATCAAGTGAAAGATTAATATTAATGAAAAGTGGAACATAAAGACTGAACGAAAAGTCTTGCAAGCAAAATGAAAGGAGGTTCACAGCCACGGGTTGTCAGCTCAACTGCGTGCGGGTTAGCTACCCCATGAGGATGCATGCGGGGTCAATCTTTGAGATTGACGGGACCCTTGTGCTTGCCCTAGGTAAATTGGTCAGCTTCGTGCACAATGTTCAGGGTCTATTTATAGACCTCTGGCCCAGTACCAGCTTCGTGCACAATGTTCGGGGTATTGCACATTGGTCTGGATGAAAGTGAATGATAATAAAGAAGTACGAAATGAATGATGAAAGGCAATATTGAATATTATCTTGTTATACGTATGATGTGTGCTCGCATACAAAAGTAATGGATTTTATTCAAAAAGGGATATTTTCGTATACAAATCATACAAGGTATTTTTATACTTTTAAAACTAGGACTCACTCAGCAACGCTGACTTTTATGCATTTTCAGTTGGCAGGTAATTATTGCTGAGGATGGCACTCGGGGAAAGCTATTCATCGGGGCAAGACTGCCATCCGTTCATGCTTAATGATTTTGTTGTATTGTAATGCAACTAATTGATTATTTTGTAACTCTAAATTACAACGATGTATTATTTTGCAACATCAATTATATGCATGAATGGTTTTTGGTATTAATTCCGTTGCGTTGTTTTATGAAATGTAAGTTGTTTTATATATATTATGCTATGATTGACCAACTGTGGGGTCTCCGGGAACAGGTCCTTACACTAGTAATTCCCTGGTGCTTAATAATTTTGTTAGGATGACAGGCCTGGAGGAATACTCAATCACTGCTAAGAAGTTTACTTATATGTCGAAAGATGGTTCTAAGATAGGTAAAATTGATAGAATATTGGTTGGAGCTGATTTTATGTCAAGATGGCCTATGGCTACCCTAAAATGTTTATCGAGATCATTTTCTAACCATTGTCCCTCGGTGTTAAGCACTAGATCTATGGATTTCGATGCGGCCCTGTTCTGTTTCTATAATTCTTGGCTCTCTAACCTAGGATTGGATATGGTGGTAGATGAGGCGTCAGAAAAGGCACGTTACCTCTTGGCTCTCTAACCTAGGATTGGATATGGTGGTGGATGAGGCGTTAGAAAAGGGACGTTAATTTTTGGAAGGAAAGTTGATCCCTCATGTTTTGTTGAATTGTTTGTAAGAAATTATTATAAAATTAAAAGAAATGGAGATAGATGAAAGAGACCTTGATTATAAAGAGGCTACCAAGGTGGTTGGCAAGCTAAAAAAAGTTTTTAAGGTAGCTATGGAAGAAAAGAATAGAAGAGTTGAAAAGAAAATGTTCATAAAAAATGAGAAAATGATAAGGCCAAAAATCTATAGCAAAATGCTAAGATTTGGTGGTAGTTCATGGTGATGAGGATCAAAGTACTTTCATGGTGTGATTAGATATGAGTTGGCAAATAACCCGGTTAAACTTAAACAAAAAATTAGTAATTTCTATTTGAGGAAGTTTTACGAGCCTATTCTTAAGAGATCATAGATAAATGGGATTGGGTTTAGAAGACTTCACAATGCTATGGTTGATTCACTAATTGAAAAGTTATAGACAAAGAAATAAGAGTTCAGGTGTAAGATTGTAGAGGGGATAAGTCCCCTTGCCCAAATGGATTCTCTTTTTCTTTTATTAGAAAGTTGTGGAGCAAATATCTTATTTTGCTTCAGGGGAGTAATGGATAGTTTTTATGTTCACGATGCGTTTCAAAGGGATGTAATTCTACTTCATCTTTCCTATCCTGAACGTGAAAGACCCATCCTTGGTTGTTCCTCAGTAGCTCAGGAAGTAAATCCATCCTTGCCTTATGACTTCAGACCTATCTGTAAGAGTTAATCTTAGAGGCTGACGCAACCAAAGAGCTCTCAACATGCATACTAAAGTACAAAGAAAGTTACTTCGGAAGATTTGACAAAAGCACTAAGAAATTCTCTAAGTGTCAAATCTTTAGAAGCCAAAAGACCATTTCTTCCGAAGCCAAAGATGAAGTCTTCTAAAGCTTCAAGACAAAGTCTTCCGAAGCCAAGAGACTGATTTATTCTAAAGCAGAGAAGAAATGTTGTCACACCCCAAAGAAAAGGGGCTCGTCGTGACGACTGAATATCAACAAATACAACGGAAACCATGTATGTATTGAAAATGAGACATTGGTTTACATGAATAATAATAAAATAAGTACAATGTATTACAACTTGACATGTGTCTAACTAAATCATAGGCAAAGGCCATAGGGTCATTATTATCTATTCATCAAAGTAGTTATCTTGTAAGGCTAATCTAGGTTCTTGTACGGCTCTTCTAAAGTGAGTCTTCTAAGGAAAATCAGTCATATTCTCAAAGTTATATTTCTAATGCTAGGGAGTCTAATCAAGACTCCCCCTTAAAATTACATAAATACCATAAATACATACTCAAAATGTGTCAACATAAAGTTGGTGAGCTCAAGTTTTCATAGTAATAGTATTCATAAGCATACATAGATATAAGTAAGTAAAACAAAGTTGCTAGTGCATAACAGAATGTATCACAATCAAACCTGGACCCAGATGACCCCACCGAGTGCTAAAACATCCCCTAACACATACCCCTTATTGTTATTGGCTTAAGCGTGCCCTACTAAGCATGGTTAATCTATACTAATTTGTGACACAATGATTATTGAATCTCAATAGAGAGTTTCCCTATTATAAGGACCCATTATGTGCGGGGGATTCCACAAATAGTACTATCCATAAACCACGCGACTCCCAATGGAGTTAATGATCATGCTCATGTATGGGGACAGGAGCAGGTAATAATTCACCATAAAATAAGTTTCAAAGAGTATGAATTCCAGCCAAAAGTTTAAGTAAAAAGGGTTCATGAGACTCACCTTAGCTTGTTCTTGAAGTAAGTGTTCGTGGTCTAGAGAGCTACCGATCGGCAAGGTTCCTAGGTTCATTTCAAAAGCATTAGTTTTATTTCAATCAGTTATCTAAGCCCGACCCTTAAGTTTATATTTATCTTACGCGATTTGGTGATTTACATTACGTATGAGTAATTTCATTCAAGTCTTGAAGTTTTGAAGTCTTAACGCGGTCTTTGATTATGCTTTGGTTATTATATCATGAATTCAGATTATAACAGTGTTTATAAGCATTATTTGGTTCCAAAATAGTAAGTTTTCACTAGTTGGCAAATTTGGTCCCTCAAATTTGTTAAATTGACATTTTTAACCCTAAAGTTTGAAATTTAGCACTTTAATTAATTATAGTGACTTTTATTATTTAAAGTGATTTGAGCTACTGAAATAAGTTAATATTTATGTTCTTTGATCTTTCTTAATGGGTTCAAGAGCTTATTTTTAAGTTAGGTGTTTCGTGAAGGAGGATTTCAAGGTTTTCACAATTAAAGTTGTCGAGCGGTCCAAATAATGTTTATATTTTAGTTATAACTTATTAAGAATGTTATTTAGCCTCTTGAATGGTATGGTTTTGTTCATAGGGTCGGTGAGCTGATTATTGTGTTTTTAAAGAGTTTCGGGTCACGTTTCGGGCGCGTTATATAACGTATTTTTAAGGCTGTTGGTTTTATTAAATTTTAAGTTGTTATTTGAGTTTGAGGGTCATAAATTACTGTAAAATATTAATTTTATTAGTTTAACAAGCTTTATGTATTTTATTATTATTTTCTTTTTGAGAAGCGTTAACTAACTTATACTAACGGTAAGATTTATATAAATTCCTAGAAAATTCCTTAAATGGTAATATTTGGTTTTTAACTTATTTTAATTATTATTAGGCAATTATATACTGGATTTTCATATTTGGAGGTGCTTTTGTTGATTTTTGTATTTTAACGTTCGAGTTTCGGTTCGTAACGGGTTTTTGATTTCGGGTTGACTTTAGGTCAAAATTTGGTCATATAATAATTTAATATACTTAGAATCATTTTTAGGTTTTGAATTATTTATAGGTTTGGCTCAAAAACATGTTTTTATGAATTTTTATTATTTTAGCAAGATTAACATTTATATTTTTGTTTGACAAGTAAATAAACTCTATAAATTATGAAATTTAATTTATAAGTATATTTTATCATTATGAGACTAATAGAATTTTGTACATTCAGATTTAATGTATATTTGGTAATTTCGTTATATTTACCGGTTAGCTCCATTAAGTCTCGGTTAAGTCTCGGTTTTCAATTACTAAGCATTTTAACCTGATTTTTCCCTTTCAAAATATTTTAATAACATAAATGACTCCTAAATAACCCCATATTTTTATAAGTATTTTTCTTAAAATACATATTTTTCAAGATTTTATATTATTTTTAAAGTGTGAAATACACATGCATAAATCATGAAACTTTATTTTTTAACATAATTTAGTCTCTCTTAACCTTTATATATATTTAGATTATAACTTTTGGACTTAGAGTATATACTTTTATATTTTTGCGAAAACCAGGTTTTCGGGTGTATTAGTTTTACTAAAACCGTGTTTGTGTTCAACGAGGGTTTTGAAATGCTTTTATATCTTTCAGTTATGAAAAAAACAAAGTTTTTTAAGTTTTCTTATGAAGTTGGGGGTGTCATGAGGTTGGTTGTATCACTAACGTGATGAAACGCGATGTTTCGCGCTTTTTCGGGTAGTAACGAGTTACCTTGTCGTGAGAAGAGGGTGAAATGAGTGTGTGGGTTGTTTAATGAGATTGAAATGATGTAAGAAGTCGTGGTTCAAGATGGTTGTTGTAGCTCCTCTTGCGGAACGATTATGGCATCAAAATGGTTGGAATTAAGAGTGTTCTTGTGTGCAAGAAGGCTAATGCAAGTATGGGATTCAAGAGGAGGGATTAGAGAGAGTTTGCATGTAGCATTGAAGAAGAAATGTCAAGTGTGGGTGTGGTTGGGGTGTTTGGCTGAAAATGAAAGGGGGGAGGGGTTTAAGTGGTCTCACAAGTCTTGGATATTAGAAGATATGGTTAGATTTTAAGAGAATTTTGGATAGAAGATCAAGTAATTGTGATTTTGGATGGATTTGATGAGATTTCATAGGTTGATTAGGGTGGTGATGTGACTAAACATTATCTAAAGATATGGCTAGGATTTGGTGGGGATTTTGGTCATATTAGATAGCTAGGCATGAAGACATTGGGTGGTGGAAGACATTGGGTGGTGACAAGATTAGACTAGTTTTGTAATTTATATAATTGTTTTTATAAACTTGAAGTGTGTATGAATGTGTGTGTATGTGCTGTGACATATGTGTATATACACATATATATGGGTGTGTGTGTGTGTCGTGATGTATGGATGTATGTGTAGTATGTATGTAAAGAAAAAAGAAAAAGAAACTATGTTAAGAATGGAGGGTTGAATACCGAATTGTGCATCTTCTTTGTAGATAAAACGGAGTCAAATCTCGAGCTCTAATGCACCTGGGCTTTGGACCAAAACAAATATTATTAAAGTCCAAGGTGTCAGGAAAAATAATTACATGATTCGGAGTTCGTTTGCTACCTTAAACTGGGTGATAAAGTCAGGATTGTACAGCAGTCCCGGTTTCCGCGCAGTCTTGCTTTGAAGCAGGTTTGGAGATCGAAATCTTGGTAGATTTGAGTGAGATCAGTGGTAAAACTTAGAGGAGGGATAAAGGATTACTTTGGTAAAATATGGGACAAATTTATGAGGTTTTGGTGGTGTAATCTGCTTATGAAAATAGATGAAAGATTTTTGGCAGCTTTGAGAAGATATGAAGGGAACAAGATCTTGTTTATTCCAAGACATGGATTTGATATTTTAAAGTAGGACAAATGAAGGGATTTTGTAGATATTAATGGATGGATTTTATTGATTTAGTGATTTTATAAGATCTTATATAGGATGCTAGGGGTATCATAAAAAGATTTGGTGGATTTTTATAAAAATTATCAACCTACACATGTTATACTTATATAAATATATAGTAATCATACATGTGTATATATGTATTTATGTCATATGTACATATACATATATGTGGTGTGTGCATGTGGTGTATATATATATATGTATATATATATATAAATATGTGTTTGTGTGTGTGTGATTGTGCGTGCATGGAATATGGTTTTTGTCTTATTCTAGATTAGTAAAGGTTTAAGATAGATTTTGTTGGATTTTTGTAAGATATCATAATTTACATGAGAAGGCTAGATGTTTATTAGTTAATTGATAGGTGATTTGACCTTACTTTGTTTTTATAAAATATTAGTTTTTTTTTGTGATCATAACTTGTTTGTAAATATTCAAGTCTTGAGATTTTATGCATTTACTAATTGTCTTATTTAACAAACTTGATTTGTTATATAAACTTCAATGAGTTTTGAATAAAGCTTTATATATTTACTTAAGGGTAGGTAAGTATCATTTGTAATCTTTGTTGGATCATATGAGGCTGATGCAACCAAAACAAAACTTAAAGTATTTTGAAGTACAATTGAAGAAGACTTCCAAAGACAAAACTGCTCTTCCGAAGAGAAAGTGAAGATCTTCCGAAGCTTAAGTATGAAGAACTTCCAAAGGAAAACTAAGTCTTCCAAGACTAAGTAGTTTTCCTTCCGAAGTATATAAAGAACTTCTAAAGGTAGAACCAAGTCTTCCGAGACCAAGTAGTTCTTCTTCCAAAGCATTCACACTTAGAAGATCAAGACAAAGTCTTCCGAAGAATGAAGTCATGAAGACTTGCAGAAGACGCAGAAAAAGTTGATTCTTTCAAAGTATAAATAGGCCTCAAAAGAATTTTTTCTTCCAAAGTCATTTTCCTTCAAAAATCAACTATGAACTAGTGGACATAAGTATGGGTTGTCTGACATCTGCTGCCAACTCTAATACACTGGATGGCACTTTCCCACGCCCATGCAGTTGACCATACTTTAATCCATTGTTCACCTTTATCAGTTAGTACAGTTATCATACTTAGTTGGTGACAAAGGTAAGTCATGGACCTGTCATGACTACCTAATCTAGGATAATATTTTATCTTAGATATGTTACTTCTAGCAATGTAGTATTTGTCTAGTGATAAATTTCAGCTGGTTTTCCGAGTATAACCAGTTGTAGAATGTAGTATAAAGTATCTCAGGTCCTTGTAATTCTTAGTATGCTTTGTAACACTTGTAATAGAACTTGAGAGCAATATACAGCATTCTTGAAAACCATATTAGTCTATGCTTGTTCTTAGTTCTGTCTCAGTTACTTGTGTTCTTCATATCATTTACATAAACCCGGTTCCTCATTTGATCTGTTAAGCGTTCTAAAACTCTCCTCATTATGAGACTGATTGTATTGACCATCCCTTTAAATGGTCCTGCAATTGGTATCAGAGCTTTTTAGGCTCTTATTTGTAAGATCTCACCATCTTAAATCCCTTTAGTTTCATAAAACACTTAACAACTCAAATGGAAGCTATCACAAAGACTGATATGGAAACCGGGTTTATGACAAAGTCTTCACTGATCACTCCTAATGACTTTGATACTTGGTGCCAAAGAATGGAAGGCTTCATCAAGTCTCAAGACTCCAGGATGTGGGGATCTGTTGTCTATGGACCTCATGTAACATCCACCTCTTCAGCTGCTGCTGGTGGTGGTATGTTGAGATTGTGGATACTCTAATGGATGTTGGAGTAAGTCTTGAGAATAGGGATATTATGAGGAAGTTCATGTCCTCTCTTCCCAGACAATGGACACACTATTGTGTGGTCATTAAAAGGGCTGAGAACCTCAAGACCCTTACTCTTACTGAGTTGTATGGTATCCTCAGTGGCTACTAGATGGAGATGAACATGCAAAATCCATCTGGTAACTCCAACAATCAGCAGAGTTTAGCCCTTCATGTGGTTGAAAGGGATTGCAGAGAACCACAGCATCATCTCATCTGCTACCCTGAAAACTCACAAAAAGGTCCTTTCATTACCTTCCAGGAGACACCAAGAGAGAGCTACATCCAAGGAAGCCCATTCCAAGAGACAAGCTCTTCACAAACCTTTGTGTCTACTGATGAAAGCACAGGCAACTTTCTCTTTACCCTTGAAGACGTAGACTGTATCCATCCAGATGATCTGGAGTACATGGAAATAGTCCAGCAAATGGCTCTTCTCACTCATAGAGCGAAGAAGTTTTACAAGAGGACAGGGAGGACGTTTCCTAGCAATGCAACCAGTGGAAAGTTTGGGCTGGACAAAAGCAAAGTAAAGAGTTACAACTATAAACAAATAGGACACTTTACTAGAGAGTGCAAGGCACCAAAGACAAATGGTGGCCAAGCACAAACCAGACCAAACTACAATGATGGGGCTCCCCAGAATGAGAAGCCCAAGCAGCAAGCTACATTTGCTATTGAAGAAGAAGGCTTTGACTGTAGCTTTCAGGTTGAGGATGCATCTCCAAACCAAGCACTGATGGCAGATCATGAAGAAGCCAAGGTGTTGGAACATCTTTGTACACCTGAATGTATTGCTAAAGTTAACAAATATAGGTCCTAAAACTTAGAGACAAGATCTGATCTTGAGTCCTTAAACATTTTAAAAGCTAATTTCAAAAGAGCTAAAAATAATTACAAATTTAAAATAGAATATTTAAAGAAAACTATTTCAACTCTTAAGCATGAACATACCAACTATAGGACTCAGATAAAAGTTCTCATCACTAAGTTAACTGAATGCCAGGCTGAGCTTGTGATCAGTAAAGCCAGGGTAGAAAAACGTGTTCTTGAAGAAGAGACCTTCAAGAACTTAATATCCTCATCCTTGCATGCAAAAGTTTGTTATCAGAATAAGTAGGGACTGGGATCTACTAAGATAGCTCCTCCACACACTCTATTGTCTGTAAGACCTCTAAGGTGTGGAACTTGTGAAGATGTGCTTCCCTTCATAGACCTCATTGATGAAGAGGATGAAGAGGAGATAGTGAAGGATGATTTTGAGAAGAGTGAAGAAAATCATCCTAAAAAGGGTCACTATTCTCCTAAGGAGAGAAAAAAATCTGGGATGACCAAGCCTAAGAGAAAGAACTTGATCAGGAAAGCAAAGAGAAAATCAAAGAAGGCTCAAAAGATCAAGGCCACTTTCAACTCTAAGTAGAAACAAGTATTTATCTCTGCAGGATTTGAAGTGGTGAAGGCTGAAGACTCAACTATGAACTCTAGTACCAAGAGTTCTAGTTCATGTCCAAATCATTCCAGCAAAGAGAAGAAGGCTGATCAACTGTGTATCACTGCTACACAGCCTGAACCATCCAGTTCAAAGAGCAAGCCTCACCCTAAGAAGCTTGCTGCATCATCTGTGAAGATGAAGATGGAGGTGGAAAGTGATCAAGTTCAGTCTTTCTCTCAAAAAAAGACACTCAAAAGGAAATGGATTGCATCATGTGTGGTAGTACTTCTCATCTTGCTAAGGATTGCATCTATAATCCTAAAAGTACTATTCATATGATCAAAGAGAACTTCTAAGAAGAAGAAAAACTAGCTTTGGAAGGAAATTTTCCCTTCAAAAGCTCTAAGGTGAAAAAGAAGACAAGTGAAAACTTTCCTTCAGAAGAATTTTGGTCTCGGAAGAAAGCAATGCTTCCGAAGTACAGAAGCCTGCTGCAGTGAAAGCATGATCTTCTGAAGGTATAGTCTCCAAAACTTTCAAAGTTTGTCAAAAACTTCCGAAGTGTTGAAGGTCAAGTCTAATCTTCCAAAGCTGGTATGGAAGATAAAGAAAGACCAAGTGACTAAAACTTCTTCATCAACAATAGCTAATGATCCTCAAAGCTTGAACATTGTCTTCAAATCACTTTGATAAGCCCAAGACCAAGGCTAGGGTTTTCTAAATGGGACAAATAAAGCCAGGCATCTTCAAGACTATGAGGAAGCCAACTGCTGGCTTCTTAAGGGGTAGAAACAGCCTTTGTCCTAAAAATGTTAGAGCTTATTGCTCAAGGTGATAACCTCGCAGCACCAGCTAGCATTGAACCTGCACCTTCTACTTCTCAACCACCAATACAAACAAAACTAACCATCAACTACCGAAGAAAATCCAAACGAACTCCTGCACATGCTATTTAGTTTGTGCAGGCCCCTATATCATCACCCATACAGGAGGAAGTGGACACTGGAGCTCCTATTTCTCCTGAGGAGCAAACCACTCCCATCTCACCAATGATTAGTGATGAGTTTCCTCATGCTTAGCCTGATGAGCTCACAACGCCCACAGCCTTAAGCCTTCACTCAGAGTCTCAAAACTCTAGTGAACAACCTTTAAGGGAAAGTTACCATCCTCAGCTACTTGATCTAAACCAACCAATCCCAAACCTTAAATTCTATGATGATGAAGACATGGGCTTTAGTGAGTATCATGAGTCTCTCTTCTCCACCCCTGCTCAAGGAGAGATGAGTACTCATGTTTCTCCCATATCTAGCCCACATCATCCACCTACTATTAAGGTGAATCTCCCTGAACTTGTTCAGGAGGTCCGTATGGAAGAGGCTCTTACTTCAGCAAGTGACTACATCATTAAGACCTCAACCATGGCAACCTATCCCATTACCACTTCACTTGATGTTGTCATGGTGCAGGGGAAATCCAGCAGCCAAGAACAAAGTGCTGGTGATGAGGAAGAAGACCTTGGTCCTATTCTCTCATCCCCCCATATTCTTTTGATGAAGATGAGGGGAGTCTGAATCTAAAAGTGCAAAAACTGACAAAAACATGCACCGATTTAGTCTCAAAGATAAGTCACCTGGAATCTCAGGCGACTGTCTTACAAAGGAGGGTCAATGACCAGCAACTTGAGATCATCAATCTCAAGGGCAAGTTAGCTGACAGACCACTCAGGAGAACTCAACCAGGTCTACAAGAACCTGTGGATATGACAGACCCAACCCCAAGCTCACCTATGCAAAAATGTGATGCTACCAAAAAGGGGGAGAAAGTCCAAAAAATCACAGGGAGTTCTTCATAAAGTATGGACTTTGAGGATTCACCACCCTCACTTGCAATGATCCATACTCAGCAACCTCCTCAAGTCTACATGAATGTAGACTCACTTGTCCTGGATGTGGACTCACTTATACAAAGTTTATTTGAGGAAGGTATTCCCAGAGCTATGCCTACCCCATCTCCTCAGTCTGAGAATCCAATCATGGGATGGAGGTATGAGACTGATAGAAGAGATCTAGTTATCTCTAGATCTCAGGGTTAACAGGAAATTTTCAACTTTTTCAACCTCAGCTTTTATAAGAGCATCAATCTGACTGATCTTCCACTTGTCAACCCAAGTCAAAACTGACAAGCTGCAAGATTAGCAGATAGGATTCAAGAAATGGTGTTTGAAGAATACAAGATGAGGTCAAGACTATACAGACAGAGGCTAGCAGGTAAGACTTCTGGTCAACTGGATGTTGAGGTAGACCCTAAGATTAGCTTCAAAGGGGAAGCCTTGACTGAAGGCCCAGAAGTTGAACCTGTGAACCTTGAGACAGATACTTCTTCAGCACCCATTAGCCTCAGTGAGGCACCAGCTGGTGAAGGTGCTTCACAACCTCTCTCTGGCCAGAGCTTGACTGCTGAATCAAGCAATAAAGGCCAAAGCTCTCTCCATCCTGACTCACCAAGGCTTGTGAGTGACAAAGGGAAAAGGAAACTAACTTTTGAGGAGATTGAGGAGGAGAAAAGAGAAAGGAAGAGGAAGCTAAGGGAAGAAAGTTCAGGAGGGTCTCCAGGCTTCATGGAATAGGCCATCAGGGCTGCCCCCAGGCGAAATACTCAGGATGATGAGTTTAGGGCAGCCAAGATAAACTACTTGGAGACCAGAAACTATAATGTAGATGAACTACTCTCTCTCTCTCTCTCTCTCTCTCTCTCTCTCTCTCTCTCTCTCTCTCTCTCTCTCTCTCTCTCTCTCTGCAGGATCGGTGTTGGTGTCTCAACACAAGTTTTGTATCTCACAAACTCACAAAGTCTCACTCGGTTGATGAAGCAGAATCTCAAACTAAGTTGACAATAATATAATAAGTTAATGAACACAAGAATTGTTTTCAAGATACATGTATATATTACTTCGCAACTTAGTATCATAAGACTCTTACAAGCATGGTGACTTAAGTTACAATGAGAAACTATATATACTACTATCTACAGCCGGTTATACTTGGAAAACTAGCTGGAATTTACTGCTAGACAAATACTACATTGCTAGAAGTAAAATATCTAAGATAAAATAATATCCTAGATTAGGTAGTCATGATAGGTCCATGACTTACCTTTTGTTACCAACTAAGTATGGTAACTGTACTAACTGATAAAAGTGAACAGTGGATTAAAGTATGGTCAACTACATGGGAGTGGGAAAATGCCATGCAGTGTATCAGAGTTGTCAGCGGATGTCAGACAGCCTATACTTATGTCCACTGATTCATAGTTGATTCTTCTAAAGGCAAAATGGCTACGGAAGAATAAATTCTTCCGTGGCCATTTATACTTCAGAAGAATCAACTTCTTCCGAATCTTCTACAAGTCTTCATGACTTCATTCTTTGGAAGACTTTGTCTTAGATCTTCTAAGTGTGAATGCTTCGGAAGGAGAACTACTTGGTCTTCATATAATTCGGAAGACTTGGTTTCACCTTCGGAAGTTCTTCACATACTTCGGAAGGAAAACTACTTAGTCTCAGAAGACTTAGTTTTCCTTCGAAAGTTCTTCATACTTAAGCTTTGAAAGATCTTCAACTTGTCTTCGGAAGAGCAGTTTTAGCTTTGGAAGACTTCTTGAAGACTTCTTCAATTGTACTTCAAAATATTCTAAGTTTCGTTTTGGTTGTACCAGCCTCATATGATCCAACAAATTCCCCCTAGGCTGATGCTACCAAAACTTCACTTCCTTCTGCTCCTTAAGGTCTTCAACACAAGGGAAAGAAGATATTTATTTGTCTCCTTGTTCTTCCCTGATGTGGTGGTGAGGAGCTTGTACAAGTCATTCATAGATAACAGATCAAGTCTGTTGTTTTGAATGACATGCGCCCTTTTTTACGTCCCTCTGAAGAGAGTTAGTTGATGGGAATTATAGTCATATTCCCATCTAACTATAGGATCAAGAGTTGAGCCTTCAACCATCTAAAGGAATGGTTTTCCTTTTTTAGTTGTGCCTTCTTCCTCATCCTTTGCTCTCTTTTTCAACTCTTCTTCAGTCTTGGCTTTCTTTGTAAGCTCAGCCAGATGAAGACTGCTCAGATGATTTCTGATGTGAGCAGCAACCTGAGGGTTGGAGGGATTGGAGAATAGTTTCTCTGCTAACTCAGCAAGGTCAAATTTGCTGGAGTGTAACAGAGATGAAGTATCAACCCTATTTACTTCACCATTCTCTCTTTCCATAGCAAAGCTATATGAAGGTTCATCGAACCTCCACTAGACTATTTGTTTTCTAGGATTGAGGGGTTTGGATGAAAGCTTGTCTCCCTTCCTAGTGTCTAGCAGAGTCACCAGTCTCCTTCTTAACTTCTTCTCTTCTTCCGTAAGAATATCTGAATTGGTTGCAAGAAGTTGGAGAGCTTGGTCCAGTGTTCCCCTAGGCAGATCAAGGAATGCATCTCTTGTGAGGGAACTAGAAGAGCCATTAGTGTATTTCAGCTTAATTAACTCTTCCTCCCAAGAGATGTTGCTCAATGTTGTGAAGTTAATGAGCTTCCTCTTGATCTCCTAGAATTCTTCTATGGTCAGGGGCTTAGAAGGTTTAGAATATGGTTTGGGTATAGATTGGGTTCTGGGTTGTGTTTTGGGTTTAAGGACAGGAGGTGGTGGTGGTTGTTAGGAAGCAGTGGGTGAGGGTGTAGGTAAGGCTGATGGTATGGGTTCAGAGGTGTAGGACTCAGTGGTTGGTTCAGTTTTGAAGGGGAAGGGAAAATATGTGGGTGTAGGTTGTGGTTTAGGTGCTGGTTTGGGTGTTGGTTTGGGTGCCTTCCTCTGAACACTTGGTCTTTGAATTACCTCCTGCCTTCTTCCTAAGCGAATATCAGCCTTGATGTTGCTGACATGTCGCTGTAGGGTCTTCTCTGACATAGGACCCACTTGCCTGTCAATGAAGCCATGGGCTTTGAGATAAGCTTTCATCCATTCCTTATCTCTTTCACTCTTGGTATCTGCAAGCTTTGCCTTTTCCTCCTTCTTCTTCTTCTCCCTTAGCTTCTCCCTAGCAGTCCTCTTCCTTTCTTTGTTGATTTGATCTCGCTCTTTATGAAAAATAAACAAGACCATATCATAATCATGAGGTGCTAGCTCCTCTTGAGAATAGCCTCTAGAGTAGAGAAAGGCTATCCTCTCCTTCCTCTCCCTTTCCATAGCCTACTCATTCCTTTTCCTCTTCTCCTCCTCTTCAGCCAACCTTGCTGCTTCCTCCTTTTCATTTTGTAGCAAGGTTGCCTTCTCTAGCTTTACAAGCTCATCAAGTAGTAGTAGAAGGATATCTTTATTGACTACTCCCAGGCTGATGAGCCTGTTTATAACTTCCACTCTCCTTTTGTTGTTGACACTTTCTTGAACGGCTACTACTGCTTTGCTGCTTGCAGCCAACAGCTTCCCAGTATCAATTCTTCCTTTCTTCTTAAGCTTTTCAAACCTTTCCTCCTCTAGAAGCTCCTTAGCAGTGAGCTTCCTCTTCCCCTTAGGATCAGAGGAAGATTCAGCCTTTGGAGACTCAGGTTTAGAGAATTCAGGTTGGGGAGAGTGGGGTTGGACTTGTGGTGTTTAAGATAGAGGAGTTGTAAAGAAGTCCTCACTGTTTACTTCAGAGGCTTGGTCAAGAATGGCCTATGTGATGAACAGATCATTGGACGAGGAAGACAGTTCAATTATTCCTTCCGCAGCTTGGATTTCTACTTTAGAAGTAATTGGAACTGCACTACCTATCCCTTCCAAATTGGTTGTTGGGCCATGAGTCTATATATCCCTTTCGAAGTTAATCTTAGGTTCAATAGAGACCTTAGGTTGACCAACTTCCTTTTCAGAGATAGGTAGTGCATTCAGCCTTTGAAGCTCCTCAGCTCCAAAGTATGCAATGGCAATATCAGGGGAAGGTTGTTCAATGGATGAGCTTATCAAAAATATGGTTAAAAACCTGTTGAGATCTATAAGCATCCTTGGATCCACTTGAATAGTAATAGGAGCTGGTTGAGGGAGGATGGTTGTAGGGTGTTGCTATGTAGGGTACAAAGAAGATATGGCATCAAGGGAAGTTGTTGTGATGGCAAGGCAGGGTTCCTCATGTCTTTGTTTCAGTACATTCTCCCCCTTTTTGGTAGCATCATCTTGAGAAGTAGATGAGCTAGAGGAAGAACTTAAAGAAACCTACGTATGTACATGCCTAACAGACTTCTCAATCTGTGTCTCAGCTAGTTGAGCCTTGAGATTTTCAATCTTAAGTTGCTGAGTGGCAGACCTGTCCTCTAAAGTCTTAACCTTTAATTTAAGGTTTGAGACTTTAGAAAGCAGGTCTCTGATAATGTGTTTCAAGCTACCCTCATCTTCTTTTGAAGAATCATTGGGAGATGAGATAACATACCTAGTATGTTCATCATCACCACCAGTAGTGGTTTCTTGGCGCCCTGGATACCCTTGCATGCTGATGTCTCTTTCAGAGTCATCAAGGGGCAAGGTTGCCATAGACTCGGTCCCACTTATGATACCATTTTCTTGAGAGGTTAGTGAAACACTCTCAGTAGTAGTAGTTGAGCCTACATGAGTCACCTCCACATCACTTTAACTCACCTCAGTTAGGTATAGCTGATGTGGGCTAGACATTAGAGGTTCCCTAGGGCTCAGTTGATCTTGAGAGTGGTATGGTATATCAACATCATGGCTCGGATGAAACATAATGTCCTCATCAGGTAGAGTTGATAGGTCAATGAGGGATAGGAAGGTTAAATCTAATGACCTGGGACCTTGGTCAGCACCTAAGGGTTCTTCTGATCCCAATGATGTTGGTGTCCCTTTTTGGTTGCTCAAGGGAGTGTTGAGACTCACCCTGAGGGCTAAAGGCTTGGGTTGTGGGCTCGTCAGCTTGAGACTGAGGAGACTCAATGCTGACATTTAGGTCAATGGTGGAGGATGGTTGGACCTCTGGCTGAGTGGGAGCCCTGAGTTCCACTTAAGCCTTCTTGGTTTGAATAGAGGGGACCTGATCAATCAGTGTAGATTGATTAGGGGTTCGTTTGGGGTGTCTAGTATATGTAATCTTGATTGGGTGGGAAGAAGTGATTGGCATTTGAGTGGTGGTGTCTGGTGTGGGTTCATCACCTGCTGGGCTTACAGGGATGTCACCAGGAGCCGTTGGCTCGCGTATACCTGGAAGAAGATCAGTGAATCTTCCAGAGAGTTGATGGACACCTTCTTCAAATTTTTGAAGATGCCAGGCCGCATGTGATGGACCAGTAGAATGTCCGCACATTGTAATCTGTCCTGGTCCAGCTCATAGTTGATTATGTGCTGAATGAACCGTGGATACATGTAGAATGGATCCCGAGTGAGATTGCCTCTTAAGTTGTTCAGCATAAATCTTGAGTAGTTAAAGTGCAAGCCCTTTACCAACCTGTGGACTAGGCAGCCCAAATCATATGGGATTTGATCCCATCCCCCGGATTTGTTGGATAGGCAGTACAGGACGATGTGCAGCAAGAACTTCCAATTGTAGGAGAAGTTAAACTTGTAGACTATAGACTTGTGCACATTGCTGCCATATCCCATCTGAGTGTAAGTGTCTTCCAACTCAGATTTGGGGAATTCAGTAGGGGCGCCCTTATCATGAAGCTCCAGATGCTCCCTGATGGTTGATTCAGCAATGGTGATCTCATGTCCGCAAATCCTCGATCTGATGACCCTTTCACCATTTAGTGTTTCATCTTGACCATTGGAGCAGAATTCGGCCATATGGTTACAGTAGATGGTGGGGTTAACAGTAAGGGCAGCGAAGTATGCCGATTGGGACTGAAATTCGATGACATGAGCAAAGTCGGCATCAATTGAAGAATCAAGGATAGCGACCTGATTATGTTGGGGATTTAGGGCCATTGTTAAGAGGTACGGTTGGATTGAAGGAAGTCGAGAGTGAGTGAAGAAGATGGTGGTAATTTGGGGCTTTTGCTATGGTAAAGAAAGTAAAGAAAGAGAGCCGGAAATTTTAAATGGGGGTTAAATAGCAAACCGATTAGGTGAAAGGACAGTTTAGGTTTTGATTTGACAGGGGCAGTAAGATAAAACTTTTAAAATATTCCGACAATCATCAATAAAATGTTACTTTTTACAGAGTGGGGCCAAAAGATTTTCGTTACATAGTAAAGGTGTTCTTCCGAAGGTAAACTTGCTTCCGAGAGAAAACACTTGTGTTTCTCAATATTGTCTTCCAAAGCCATTTTTACTTCCGATAGCAAACCATGTCTCAATGACAAGTTTGCTTCTGAGAGTACAATCTTCTTCCGAGAATAGCAGTTAGTAAGCTTCAAAAGTAAATTTGATCTATGATCAATTGTTCTTCGAGGCTAAAAACTCTTCGGAAGATAATATTTATGCAGAGGAATTTTCCTTCGGAAGATGGATAAAGATTTCTTCCGAGGGTAAATTTCTCTTCGGAAGTATTTACACTTAGATTTTTGAAGAAAGCCTTTTTGTAACAGGGCTTAGATTGTAGTTAGACAACATAGACAAGACATATTTTAAAAAAGTTTTTCAAAAGAGAAGAACTAGTCAATGTTAATCATCCTAATAGCTGTAATTAAATATAAAAATTTTTGTTCATCAAAGGCTTTGGTGAACAAGTCAGCATATTGTTCATTTGAATTCACTTTGACTAGCTTTATTAGATTTTTCTCATGAATATCTCTAATGAAATGATACTAGATGTCGATATGCTTTGTCTTGGAGTGCTTGACTGGATTTCTGTGATAGAAATGGCACTCTTGTTGTCTATGTGGATAGGAGTTTACATGAAGTTGAAACCATAGTACAGCATCTGATTCTGAATCCATAGCAGTTGAGCACAGCAGCTCGCAGCAGCAATGTATTCAACTTCAGCAGTTAATGTTGAGACACATGATTGCTTCTGGCATTCCCAGGAGATAATCCTTCCACTAAGAAATTAACATCCTCCGGATGTGGATTTCTTACTAATGTTGCAACCACCATAATCACTGTTAGTGTACCTATAGAGATTGAAGTCCTTATTCTTAGGATACCAAAGACCCAGTTTAGGAGCTCCTTTAAGGTATCTAAGAATTCTCTTGGCAGAAATTAGGTGAGACACCTTAGGAGCAGCCTGATATCTTGCATAGATGCAGGTTGCAAACATGATATCAGGTCTACTTGTAGTGAGATACATCAGAGATACAATAATTGCTCTGTACTGATGCTGATCAGTATCCTCCCCCTTGGAATCAGGACAAAGATTGTGATTTCTAGGTATAGGTGTCTTGGCTAGCTTACAATCTTTCATCTTAAATCTCTCTAAGATGTCCTTGACATACTTAGATTGATTGATGAAGAACCCTTCTTCCATCTTCTTCACTTGAATTCCAGGGAAGAAATCCATCTTTCCCAATGAACTCATCTCAAACTTCTTCCTCATGATGCTTTCAAAGTCGTTGCACATTTGGTCATTTAAGAAACCAAATATGATGTCATCAACATAGACTTGAACAAGCAGCATGTCCTTCCAGGATGTAAGGCCCCGTTCCCGAAAACCTCATAGTTGGTCAATCACAGCATTAATTATATAAAAATACATACATATCATAGAACATAGCAGCGGATTAATTTTAACAAAAGCCATTCATGCATTAATATTTAATGTTGCCAAATAATACATCATTGTATTTTAGGAGTAACAAAAGAATCGTTCAGTTGCATTATAAAACAACAATATCATTATGCACAAATGGATGCCAGTCTTGCCCGCCAAGTAGCTTCACCCGCGTTCCATCCCCAGCAACAAGTTACCTGCCAACTGAAAATGCATAAAAGTCAGCGTTGTTGAGTGAGTTCTAGTTTTTAAAATTAAAATCCCTTGTTTAAATATATAAAAATATCATTTTTCTTAAAATACTTCCTTTTCATAAATCCGTTACTTCTATACGTGATCACACATCATACGTACAACAAGATAATATTCATTATTATCCTTCATCATTCTTATCATTCATTTCGTACTTTTATCATTATCTTTCACTTTCTACCAGACCAATGTGCAATACCCCGAACATTGTGCACGAAGCTGGTACTGGGCCTGAGGTCTATAAATAGACCCCGAACATTGTCCACAAAGCTGACTCCAGTACCTGGGGCAAGCAACAAGGGTCCCGTCAATCTCAAAGATTGACCCTACATGCAACCTCCTGGGGTAGCTAACCCGCACACAGTTGAGTTGACAACCCGTGGCTGTGAACCTCCCTTCATTTTGCTTGCAAGACTTTCATTCATTCGTTAAGTTCCACTTTTCATTATCATTAATCTTTCACTTCATTTATGATAATACTTTACGTATACGAGAATATACACACCACGTAAATTCACATAATAATACATAATATGGAACATAGGAACAGGCCACAAACAAGCATAACATCAACAAACATAACCACCAAAACATCCTAGGGTTAAGTCTTAAAATTTCAAATTTCCAAAATTCCAGAAATTTTCTAAGGCAATTAGGCGTATTAACACTATGTAGGCGCATGAGTACTATGCAGGCGCACCAACACTTAGGCGCATGAGAAAACTTAGGTGCATGAGTATTGCTTGGGCGCATGGGATTTAATTAGGCGCATGAGCACTTAGGCGCATGAGGTACTATTTGGGCGCATGAACCAACACTTAGGCGCATGAACAATTTTCTGGGCGCATGGGCTAGTACTTAGACTTTTTTGGAAAAATTCTCAGGCGCATGAGCCCTATTTGGGCACATGAGAAGGGACATAGGCATCCGAACAAAATTTCAGGCGCATGAGCAGCAGTTATATTCAAACATATAAATTTCAGTCCCAAACATTATTCTAACATGCCCATAACTTAAATTTAACATACTAAGCACCTAAAACAAGCATAAAACCATAAAACACAACCAACCACACACAAACATTCACACGGTTACAAAATATAAGCTGTAAAACATTTTTATATGCATTTTCAGCCCCAAAAATACGGTTATAACAAGAAAACCGGGGATCTAGAACTCATCAATTGCAGCCTTCAAGTAAAACTCCACCAAACTTAAGGGCCAAAGAGTTCAAACAACCTAAACACACCAAAAACACATAACCAAGCACAAAAACACATAAGAATCGGTCCACAAGCTGAAAATTCAGCTGAAACCGAACCAAAAACACAAGAAAATACCTACCTTCGAAAATATCAGCTTCTTCTTCTTGAAAAACCCAAGAGAACTCTGTCCTTCTTTCTTCTTTCTTGCTTCCAGTCAAAAAGCAGAAAGTAGAGAGGAATGCATGGGCAGCCATACCCCTTTTAATCATAAAATAATAGTGTTTTGCACCTTGTACACTTTACCCCCTTCACTTGTGCCCACTTTATTCCGTAGCCTCTTTTCTTTTCGGTCAATGATTGCCACCAGTTGCTCTACATAGTTGAGCCGTTCATCCACTTCAATGTCCTCCAATGGTACAATCATGTCTTCATCAGCTAGGCATTTTCTCAGATGAGATACATGGAATGTTGGATGAAGCCCACTTAACTCATCGGGTAGCTCCAACCTATAGGCCGCGTCTCCTACTCGAGCAATGATTCAAAAAGGTCCTATATATCTCGGACTCAGCTTACCCCGCCTTCTAAACCGGATGATTCCTTTCCAAGGCGAGACCTTCAACATGACTCTATCGCCCTCATTGAATTCAATCGGTCTACGCCTCTTTTCGGCATACGACTTTTGTCTATCCTTCACTGCCTTCATAAAGGCTTTGATCTTTTCTAACTTCTCAGTCATAGCCTCGATCACCTCAATACTTCCCAACTCTTTCTGCCTAATGTCCCCCTAACACACGGGCGTTCTACACTTCCTACCGTATAGCATCTCATAAGGAGGCATACCAATACTGGTGTGAGAACTGTTATTGTATGAGAATTCAACTAACGGTAAGTGTTCATCCCAGCTTCCTCCAAAATCAATGACGCATGCTCAGAGCATATCCTCAAGCGTCTGTATAGTTCTCTCTGACTGACTATCTGTCTGAGTATGGTAAGCCGTACTGATATACAACCTTGTACCCATTGCATCATGGAATCTCTTCCAAAACTTAGATGTAAACTGAGTTTCATGGTCTGACACAATAGCCACCAGTACACCATGACGAGCTACAATCTCCTTAATGAATAGATCCGCCAACCTCTCGGATGAATACGTCTCACGGATCGGCAAAAAGTGAGCACTCTTTGTCAGACGGTCAACTATCACCCATATGGCATCATACACCCTTGTCGTACGTGGTAACTTCATGATGAAGTCCATGGTGATGTGCTCCCACTTCCACTCGGGTATATCCAAAGGTTGGATCTTCCCGTATGGCTTCTGATGCTCTGCCTTCACTTGCAAGCAAGTAAGGCACTTACTCACATACTCCGCCACATCACGCTTCATACCCGGCCACCAGTAATCTTTCTTCATATCATGATACATCTTGGTAGCACCGGGATGAATGGAGTATCAAGTCTTATGAGCCTCATCCATGATTCGCCCCCGTAGGTCTCCATAACGAGGGATCCACATCCACCCAAAGCGGGTTTTAACTCCTAGAGTATTTTCACCCAACTCCGTGACCAGACCTCTCATCCTTTCAGAGTTAAGGCGATCTTCTTTCAACGCCTCATCTTGGAACTTCTTGACCTGTATCATTACATCAGAGGTTATAATCAACTGGTAAGCTTTCACCCGGATTGGCTCGGGTCTCTCCTTCTGGCTAAGGGCATCTACCACTACGTTGGCCTTGCCCGGATGATAGTAGATCTCACAATCATAATCCTTGATCAATTCTAGCCACCTCCTTTGCCTTATAGGTTTCTAACCAATCCATCCGTAGAACTACATCAAATCCGCCTAGGGGCATCACGAACAATTTAGTAGAGAACCTATGGCCTTCCGGTTCTATGTCATAATCTTCTATCATCTCAGAAATTCTGGTAGACTTACCAATAGCAGTTTCTACATCAAAGGGCTCATCAATATTTCTACTACTAACAGATAACTTACCACAGAAAGCAGTAGAAATGAAACTCCTACTAGCACCAGAATCAAATAATATAGAGGCACAAGTTTGGTTTACTAGAAACGTACCTGACACGACGTCGGGGTCCACTCTGGCCTCCTCCCGTGTCATCGTGAATGCTCTAGCACTTGCCCTCTGCCCTTCATTCTCGGTCATCTTCTTCGCCCCAGAACTCTCGGCCCTCGGCTTCTTGCAATCCCTACTCACATGACCCTCTTCACCACAGCTATAGAACTTCAACATCCTACAATCCCTTGCAATGTGACCAGACCTCCCACACTTGAAGCAGACATTCGATCCCCACTTACACTCTCCAGTGTGCTCCTTCCCACATTTGCCACACTTCTTCATCACCGTGCTTGATGACACCACCCTTCGGTCATCCACCCTCATCCTCTTATTGTTTGGAGTGAAACCACCACGTCCAAACCGCTTTCCATTCTAGTTCCTGTCTCCACCACCCTTTTTATTCACCTCCATTACCGCTACCTCTTCCCTTTCATCATACAGCCTCCCTGCCAGATTGACCAGCGACCTAAAGGTACTCGGCCGGGCGGCGATCATGTGCCTATGAATATCCGCCGGCAATCCCTGAATATACCTTTTGATCTTCCTCGACACTGACGTCACCTGATCCGGCACCAATCGTGCCATCTCATTAATCTTTGTGGTGTACTGCTGATGTGTCATTGTTCCCGCCTCTAACTGCAGGAACTCCCTCTCTATCTTGTCCAGCTCCCGATGAGGACAAAACTCCTCGATCACCATTTTCTTCAGTTCTCCCCACCTCATTTTCCCAATAGCCCTGCTGCCCTCGGCTTAGACAATATCATCCCACTAGCATAAAGCTGAGTCCACGAATGAGTGAGTGGCAAACTTCACCCTTTGGTCCTCCCTACATTCACTGATCTCCAACAAACCTCCATCTCTCTCACCCATCGGTGAGCAGCAGCAGTGTTACCATTGCCATCAAAAGTAGGGAGTTTGCATCATTGGAATGCCCCATAGCTGCACCCCTTCGCGGTTTCCCGCACTGCTACCTCCTCCTCATCACTAGAGGCCCCTATCTCAATGTTTAGTTGCTCCCTTTCATCCTGATCTCTATCATCCCTCCTTCTCCCAGCAGTTTTCTTTCTCTCCTCATCCTTCTCCTTTTTCTCATCCTCTCTCACCTCACGGATGACCTCGGTCACCACAGATGGCAGGATCGTCTGCATGACCTGATACATTTCCTCTACAACTGCCTCTTTTACTAAGGCTCTTAAGTTAGCACTCTCATCACCGCCCTCCTGGTGATGAAGCTCGGGCTCAACAGGAGACGTCTCAGTAGTCTTGGTCTTGTTCCTCGTGACACGTGGCCCAGCACCACGGCCACCCCGTGTTCCTCCTTGAGAAGCTTTCGACGATCTACCACCAGCCATCCTCTAAACACTATAAGATTCAAAAACTAACATGGTCATTCAAGGTAATAGCTTGGTTTATGTCAAGTATAGTAAGTCCCTAATTACAGTGGCCAGTTGTGATTAGCCACTTACTTTACTCTTTATCTCCCAAGCAATTCCCATCCTGACTACACCAGTATTCAAATCTACTAAGGGCACATAAATCAGATAGCAATCGCACATAATACCGGTTAATATAGGAAAAGAAATACCTGATGGCACGTAGCTACTTGGGCTGGCATCCCTTCATTCGGTCTCATTCTTAGTTTAAGTTTAGGTTTTTAAAATAATTTACCCATTTCTCTTAAACTTTGGCTCTGATACCAACTTGTAAGGCCCCGTTCCTGAAAACCTCACAATTGGTCAATCACAGCATTAATTATATAAAAATACATACATATCATAGAACATATCAGCAGATTAATTTTAACAAAAGCCATTCATGGATTAATATTTAATGTTGCCAAATAATACATCATTGTATTTTAGGAGTTACAAAAGAATTGTTTAGTTGCATTATAAAACAATAATATCATTATGCACAAATGGATGCCAGTCTTGCCCGCCAAGTAGCTTCACCCACGTGCCATCCCCAGGAATAGGTTACCTGCCAACTGAAAATGCATAAAAGTCAGCGTTGCTGAGTGAGTTCTAGTTTTTAGAACTAAAATCCCTTGTTTAAATATATAAAAATATCATTTTTCTTAAAATACTTCCTTTTCATAAATCCGTTACTTCCGTACGTGATCACACATCATACGTACAACAAGATAATATTCATTATATCCTTCATCATTCTTCTCATTCATTTCGTACTTTTATCATTATCTTTCACTTTCTACCAGACCAATGTACAATACCCCAAACATTGTGCATGAAGCTGGTATTGGGCCTAAGGTCTATAAATAGACCCCGAACATTATGCACGAAGCTGACTCCAGTACCTGGGGCAAGCAACAAGGGTCCTGTCAATCTCAAAGTTTAACCCTGCATGCATCCTCATGGGGTAGCTAACCCGCACACAGTTGAGCTGACAACCCGTGGCTGTGAACCTCCTTTCATTTTGCTTGCAAGACTTTCACTCATTCGTTAAGTTCCACTTTTCATTATCATTAATCTTTCACTTCATTTATGATAATACTTTATGTATACGAGCATAAACACACCACGTAAAATCACATAATAATACATAATATGGAACATAAGAACAGGCCACAAACAAGCATAACATCAACAAACATAACCACCAAAACCTTCCAAGGTTAAGTCTTAAAATTTCAAATTTCCAAAATTCTAGAAATTTATTAAGGCAATTAGGCGCATTAACACTATGTAGGCGCATGAGTACTATACAGGCGCACCAACACTTAAGCGCGTCTTACTTAGGCGCATGAGTACTTAGGCGTATGAAGTACTGTTTGGGTGCATGAACCAACACTTAGGCGCATGAACAATTTTCTGGGCGCATGGGTACTATTGGGGCGCATGGGCTGGTACTTAGACTTTTATGGAAAAATTCTCAGGCGCATGAGCCCTATTTGGGCGCATGGTCCACAAGCTGAAAATTCAACTGAAACCGAACCAAAAACACAAGAAAATACCTACCTTCGAAAATATCAGCTTCTTCTTCTTGAAAAACCCGAGAGAGTTATGTCCTTCTTTCTTCTTTCTTGCTTCCAGTCGAAAAGCAGAAAGTAGAGAGGAATGCATGGGCGGCCATACCCCTTTTAATCATAAAATAATAGTGTTTTGCACCTTGTACACTTTACCCCCCTCCACTTGTGCCCATTATCTTTTCTTTCAAGATACTTTTCTTTTCCTTTATTTTAAACAAATTTTCAGGTGTTACACCGGATTTCTTTATGAACAATGTCTTGTCTATGGTGCCTCTGGTGTAGCCATTCCTAAGAAGAAACTGATACAGGGTCTCATACCACAGCCTAGGTGCTTTATGCAACCCATAAAGAGCTTTATCCAGTTTGCATACATAGTTGGGGTGTTGTGGGTCTTCAAATCTAGGTGGCTGACACACATAGACTTCTCTATCACTATCCCCATATAAAAATGCACATTTGACATCAAGTTGATAGACAGTGAAGTTCTTGGATGCTGCAAAAGCAAGGAAGATTCTCACAGCCTCAAGTCTTGCAACAGGTGCAAAGACATTAATGTAATCTATGCCTTCCTCCTGTGTGTATCCTTGAACAACAAGTCTTGCCTTGTTCTTGATGATCAAACCTCTATCATCTCTCTTATTTCTAAACACCCACTTGGTGCCAATGGGGACTTGGCCAGGTGGTAATGGACACAAGTTCCATACCTTTTGCCTCTTGAACTAAAGCAACTCCTTTTGCAAAGCTTCAATCCAATTATTGTCCTTGAGGGATTCTTCCACCTTCTTTGGTTCCATTTGAGAGAGAAAGCATAAGTACAAGCAGGCATTCCCATTGTGGGTTTGACTTCTTATTGTCACACCTTTTGAGACATCCCCAATGATGTTCTCAGCTGGGTGAGTGTTGTGTATCCTGAGCCTAGGAATCACATCTAGTTGCATAGATAAATCCAGGTTTGAGAAGTTTTGCTCAGGATTTTGAACACCATGACCAGCTGATGTCTCACACTCATTTAATAAGGACTGATTGAATGAATGTATGACAGCATCAATGATATTCTGCTGAGAAGTAGCATCAACAGTTGCCTATTCCTCTAGATTACTATCTTCATCAGCTTGGTGTTGAATGTTGGAGTTGTCAGCTAATGAGTTTTGAGGCTCAGTTGGCTGACAACTTGTTGAAGCTCCATGATTTCCTAAGATGTTCAAGCTTTCAGGACTTCCCGTAGTGGGAGCTTGTTCTTCAATTCCTCTTGGAGAACTGGGAATAGGTCTAGGTAACTCAAACATTTGATCTTCATAGAGTTCACTTTGAGTTCCTGTTCCAGCTGAAACATTCTCACAAGATGGTTTAGAATAGTTTGCAAACAATTCTAGATTGAAGATATGATCAGGGCAATTCCCTCTAACACAAGGAGTGTGCTCATTAGCAACAATCTTGGATGATTCCTCAAATTATAGATTTTTAATATAATACACTCTATAAGCAATAGAGGTTGAGGAATATCCAACAAAGATAGCATCATCTGACTTTTCAGCAAATTTTGCTAAATTGTCTTTTATGTTAAGTATAGTACACCTACTGCCAAAGGAACTAAGAAAGCCAATGAACGGTGGCCTCTTGCTCCATAACTCATAAGGAGTCTTTCCATAGGGCTTAACAATGAGAACCCTGTTCTGCATATAGCATGCAGTGCTGACTGCCTCTGCCCAGAAAGTTAGAGGCAACTTTGAATCAGCTAATATAGTTTTTGCAGCTTCAATAAGTGTCCTATTCCTCCTTTTAGCAACACCATTCTGTTGAGGAGTTCTAGGAGCACTGTATTGTCTGGTAATTCCTTTTGAGTTATAAAATGAGTCAAGAACTTGATTCTTAAACTCAGTCCCATGATCACTTCTAATGATTTTTACCTTGTGATCCTTTTGATTTTCAATTTTAAGAATAAAAGATTTTAAAGTTTCAGCCGTTTCATCTTTAGTTCTTAAAAAGAGTACCCATGTAAATCTTGTAAAATTATCAACAATCACACGATAATATAGTTTCCTTACAATGCTCATTATACTTGTGGATCAAAAAGATCCATGTGCAATAAGTGTAATGGAGTGGTGATGGAGTTAACCTCTTTGGATTTATGAGAAACCTTGTGTTGCTTTCCTTTTAGGCAAGCAACACAGTTATCTTTACAGAAAAATTCCTTTTTAGGCACCCCATATACTAAATTATTTTTAACAAGCTTATTCATGGTCTTAAAATTAACATGGCACATTCTTTTATGCCAAAGAGTTGACTCATTACCATTAGCTTTGGAAAGAAAGCATGATACTTCACCTAGTGGAGAAGCATTGTTCATATCAAGCTTGTACATATCCCCTCTCCTAGGAGATCTAAGAAGCACCAATTCCTGAGGAATTGTCATCCTGGGTTTGAGGATAATGCGCTCATGTTTTGTGAAAAGCATTTGGTGCTTTTGATCACAGAATTGAGAAACACTCAAGAGATTGTGTTCAAGCTGTTTGACAAAGTTTACTTTGTCAATGTTTAACTTACCTTTGGATACACTACCTCTACCAGAAATGTATCCTCCGGCTTCACCTCCAAACTGAATAGGACCTCCATCAAAATGTTCAAATTGTTGTAGGAGAGATCTGTTCCCTCTCATGTGCCTGAAACATTCACTATCCATAATCCAGACATTTCCATTCTTGTCATGTGGATGTCCTGGACATAAGATGAAATGATTAGTTATTGTTGGAAACCCAAGCCTTGTTGGTCTTGGGTTCTTCCAATGCAGATGATATAACTAAACCAAATTGTATGCATGGGGGCTCAATTATAGTTTGTGAAGAAGAGGTTTGGGCTGCAACATCTTTTCAGGTCTTCCATTCCATCCTGTGGTTGACCTGTGTTAATGAGCCTGAGGAGGCTTGTGCAGCATGACTTGCATTTGAGTCTTCTTTCTTTTAGGAAGAAGTTTTCACCACTTTTTCTTTCAAAGCAGTCTTCTTCTTGGAAGGTTTCAAGGAAATCTTTTTGTTTCTTTGTTTGTTCTTCATCTTGTCTTCCGAAGCTATTTTCCTTTTGGAAGAGTGAGTTTCTCCCGAAAGCAACTTGGCTTCGGAAACAAGCTTTCCATTCCTTAACACTTGGACCATATGGTAAGGTCCAAATGTGAAACCATTCTTGACTCCTTCTTTCTTAACATTGGTTGCATAATGTGTGCTTGCAGGATTGTAGTAACAATCTTTAGCCATGTGGTTATGCAAGCCACAGATTATGCACTCAATGTTATTCTTGGTGGGACATGTGGGCTGTTGTTTCTTTCACTTCTTCTTTTCTTCAATGGCCTTTCCCTTTAATTCTTGATCCTTCAGCTGGATAGGAGTGCTGGTACTACACTCCTTTCCTGAATCAGAACTTCCAACCACTTGGAATCCAGCTGAGATGAATACAATCTTTTGCCTTGGGTCTGTCTTCATCTTAGTCTCAACCATTTTTTTGGGAGTTTTTCTTGCTTCCCTGATCTGGTTCTTTCTGGATTTGGTGGTCAAGGGTTTATCAACTGTGGGGATGAGGTTTTCTACCTTATCCTTCCCTATGGTGGTTTCTATTATTGCATCATTCTTCAGCTCACTAGGTGGTGAGTTAGCAGTTGGAACCTCTTGCTTATTAGTACCACATCTTGGCTGTCTAATATACATAAGAGAGTGTGGTGGAGCAATTTCATTGGATCCCAACCCACTTTTGTTTTGATAGCATACCTTGGAGTGGGAGGATGATGCTATAATGGTATTGAAGTTATGCTCTTGAATAGCATACTTCTCTGCTTTAGCCTCAACTATGACTAGCTGGGCTTGAGCTTCAGTCAACTTGGATATTAGATGTTTTATTTGAGTCCTATAGTTGGTATGTTCATGTTTTAAAGAGGACATAGTTTTTTCTAACTCTTTTATTTTGAGCTTATAGTCAGATTCTGCTCTCTTAAAATTAGATTTTAGGATATTTAAGGACTTAATATCAGATCTAATTTCTATGTTGTAGTCCTGATACAATTTAACTTTAGCAATACAGGCTGGGGTATAGAGATGTTCATATACCTTGCTGTCTTTAGTTCCAGCCATGAGAGCTTGAGTAGCGGTGACATCTTGCACCATAAAGCTCCAGTCAACCTCTTGAGCAACAGCTGAAGTTTATGGCTAAGTGGGTTTGGTTACAGCCTTTGAGGTAGCAGGATGTTGGGAGGCTTGAGCTGCTCCAGGATTAGATCTTGGAGCTTTACATTCCCTAGCAAAGTGACCAAGCTGGTTATAGTTATAGCATTTGGCCTTGCTCTAATCAAACCCGAATTTGCTGTTAGTTGGGTTCTCAGGGAACTGCCTTCCAGTTCTTTTAAAGAACTTCTTTGCTCTGTAGGTTAAAAGAGCCATTTGCTGGACAATGTCCATATATTCAACATCATCTGGGTTGAAACACTCTAAATCATCAAAATAGTATTGAAAATCTCCAGAGTGCTCACTCCCTAAAACAAAAGCACAACTATCCTAGAAGGGGGTGTGTTGAGCCTGTTGAGACCTGGGTGTCACAGGGAAAATGATGTATGGCCCAAAAGAGGATGATGGTTGTTAGGGGAAGTTCAGGTACAACTGAGGCTGGGGAGTTCTTGATCCTTCAACAACATGTAGAGCATTGTTGACTACAGGATTTGAGGGTCTGTTCATCTGGTGGCTTTTTTGAGTCTCCATCTACATACGGTATTCATCAAGGATTCCATACAGTTCAATCATAGTGAGAGTATTAGGATTTTCAGTTCTCTTGATTGAGACATAGTAAAAAGTCCACTCATGAGGAAGTGCACTCATGAATTTTTTAACTATGTCTCTTTTCTCAAGAACAACTCCTATGGTCTGAAGAGAGGTGATCAAGTCCATATACCTAAAGTATTGTTGGCTCAAGTTCTCACTAACAACATAAGTGAAGTTCTCAAACTTCTGCTTTAGCATATCCTTCTTGTTCTCCTTTGATTCAGTAAAACCAGAGTACATCAACTTCAAAGCATCAAAGAGTTCTTTGGCGGTATCGCATTGCTTAAGGCCTGCCATTATGGAGTTTGGTATAGCAGTAAGCAACACGGTTATTGCTTTGTAGTCGATGTCTATCTTCTTGAAGTCTTCATCAGAGTAGTCTTCAATACCTTTCTCAATCATGGCGCCATTACCAGTCGGGTCCCGCCACCTTTGACTTGTAAGGACCATGAGTGACAGATCTCCACATGCGGCTGTCTTGATACTTGATGAAACCTTCAATATGTTTGTACCAGGTTCCAAAATCATCAGGGGTGATGATAGGAGCCTTGGTCATGGTTCCCATCTCAGACTCAGAAAATTTTTGGTTAAGAGCCATTTGAGTGAAGTGAGTAAGTGTTAAGAAACGAGGGTGATTTGGGATGGTTAGATCTCACAATCAAGAGCCTAAAAAGCTCTGATACCAATTGTAGGATCGGTGTTGGTCTCTCAACACAAGTTTTGTATCTCATAGACTCACTAAGTCTCACTCGATTGATGAAGCAGAATCTCTAACTAAGTTGACAATAATATAATAAGTTAATGAACACAAGAATGGTTTTTAAGATACTTGTATATATTACTTCTCAACTTAGTATTACAAGACTCTTAAAAGCATGGTAACTTAAGTTACAATGAGAAACTATATATACTACTATCTACAGCCGGTTATACTTGGAAAACCAGCTGGAATGTACAGCTAGACAAATAATACATTGCTAGAAGTAAAGTATCTAAGATAAAATAATATTCTAGATTAGGTGGTCATGACAGGTCCATGACTTACCTTTTATTACCAACTAAGTATGGTAACTGTACTAACTGATAAAGGTGAATAGTGGATTAAAATATGGTCAACTACATGGGAGTGGGAAAACACCATGTAGTGTATCAAAGTTGTTAGCGGATGTCAGACAACCCATTCTTATGTCCACTGGTTCATAGTTGATTCTTCCGAAGGCAAAATGGCTTCAGAAGAATAAATTCTTCCGAGGCCATTTATACTTCGGAAGAATCAACTTCTTCCGAGTCTTCTGCAAGTCTTTATGACTTCATTCTTCGGATCTTCTAAGTGTGAATGCTTCTGAAGGAGAACTACTTAGACTTCATATACTTCAGAAGACTTGGTTTTACCTTCGGAAGTTCTTCACATACTTCGGAAGGAAAACTACCTAGTCTCGGAAGACTTAGTTTTCCTTCGGAAGTTCTTCATACTTAAGCTTCGGAAGATCTTCAACTTGTCTTCGGAAGAGCAGCTTTAGCTTCGGAAGACTTCTTCAGTTGTACTTCAAAATATTCTTAGTGTTGTTTTGGTTGCACCAGCCTCATATGATCCAACTCTCTCCCTTAGAAGCTACAAAGTCAAGAGCCATCATCCAAAAGAGCCAAAAGAAGTCTGCTAAAAGAGAAAGGATGATGAGTTTCTTGAAGCTGTATGGATTCTCCAGAAGGAGGCTTGGTCTAATGTCTCTATCCACTAAGGATGAGCACATTAGAGTGATAAAGCAGAAGATTAAAAAGGGAGAGCTTGTTGACTTGCATTCTCCACCAAGTCCAGCTCAACCTGAGGTTGTCAAGGTTTAACCCCCTGAGACAACACAACCTGGACCTAGGGCTGAATCTCAGCTAACTTCATCTTCTTATCCACAGCAGGGTCCTCTTCACTCTCCTTTTGAACTTTTGAGAGAAGAGAACCCAACTGAGAAGTGAAGTTTTGGTAGCATCAGCCTAGGGGGAGTTTGTTGGATCATATGAGGCTGATGCAAACAAACAATACTTAAAGCATTTTGAAGTACAATTGAAGAAGACTTTCGAAGACAAAACTGCTCTTCCGAAGACAAAGTGAAGATCTTCTGAAGCTTAAGTATGAAGAACTTTCGAAGAAAAACTAAGTCTTCCGAGACTAAGTAGTTTTCCTTCCGAATTATATGAAAACTTTCGAAGGTAGAACCAAGTCTTCAGAGACCAAGTGTCAAATCTTTCGAAGCCAAAAGATCGTTTCTTCCGAAGCCAAAGATGAAGTCTTCCGAAGCTTCAAGACAGAGTCTTCCGAAGCCAAGAGACTAAATTCTTCTAAAGACAGAGAAGACATGCTTTCTCTAACATGTTTTTGACAAAAGCTGAACAACTTTCCGCTGCCATCTCTGAAGACTCACCAACTTATACAAGTTGGTGATATCTCCATACTTTTATCAACTGTAGATTAAGGTCATAGAATCTATAACTTTCTACTTTGTACTTTTATCCTTTTTGTAATAAATAAGGATGTGAGTTATGGCATGTCATAGTCACTAGTCAAAAGGCAATCTGCCTTTTGACTTTACATTGATCTTGTTGTCTAGATTAGTGTTTCAGTTGGCCTTCAAATTATGGTTGGTTATAGGATATAGTATAAAGTATCTCAGGTACCAGTCCTTAGGACTAAGCCTTGTAACATTTGTAAAACACTTGAGAGCAATATACATCATTCTTGAAAACCTTGTGTTATTTACTTTTGTTCTTTGTTTCATAACCCGGTTCTCTATTTGATCTGTTAAGTGTTCTTGTTTGTTCTCTCAAACCTTGTGAAGCTGTTGCATTACTCCCTTGTACCGGTCCTTCAGTCTTAGAGTCTATAACTTTCTACTTTTTACTTTTATCCTTTTTGTAAAAGATAAGGATGTGAGCTATGGCATGTCATAGTCACTAGTCAAAAGACAATTTTCTTTTTGACTTTACATTGATCTTGTTGTCTAGATTAGTGTTCCATCTGGCCTTTAAAGTATGGTTGGCTGTAGGATGTAGTATAGAGTATCTCAGGTACCAATCCTTAGGATTAAGCCTTGTAACAATTATAAAACACTTGAGAGCAATATATATCATTTTTGAAAACCAAATATTTGTGTTCTGATTGTGTTCTTTACCTTTGTTTATTGTTTCATAAGCCGGATTCTCATTTGATCTGTTAAATGTTATTGTTTGTTCACTCCAACCTTATGAAACTGTTGCATTACCACCCTATACCGGTCCTGCACTATCTTATTGATTAGTGTCATCTAAAAGGTAATTTCAAAGGTTTTGGTTAATGGCCTAGATAAGGTTATGCTGACTGACTTCTTTCGTGCAATCTGCATTTTTGGAGGAGCGAAACATTCTTGACGGGCGTATCATTTTCAATGAGTTGGTTTTTTGGGGGAAGAAAAATGGGAAGGAGTGGATGCTTTTTTTGGTAGACTTCAAGAAAGCCTATGACACATTAAATTGGAAATTTCTATTATCAATTATGTGTCATATAGGTTTCTTAGGGAAATGGAGGAATTAGATTTTAGGGATTATAGTTACGGGTCATGCCTTAGTGTTAGTGAATGGGTCACCTTTCCTGGAATCCAAATTAAAACTAGATTGAGACAAGGGGGTCCACTATCCCCCTCCCTTATTATATAGCCATGGAGGCGTTGAATGTTATGATGTTAAAGGTTGTGGGTATAGGGTTATTCGAAGGTATACGATTGCCCAAGAGGGGTCCCACTCTTTCACACTTTTACGCAGATGACACCATATTTATGAGCTCGTGGAGTGAGGCAAATTTCAAAAGCATATCTAGAATCATTCGTATATTATTTGGTGTCAGGGCTAAAAGTCAACCTGCATAAAAGCATACTGTTTAAGGTGGGCATAGAAGATGCTAAAATGACAAGAAGGGTGGATTCACTTCATTGTTGTGTAGATACCTTTCCATTTGTGTATCTAGGTCTCCCCGTAGGTAATGAACTATTAGAAGTCGGTGATAGACAAGTACAATGCTAAAGGTAAATGTCTCTCATTTGCAGGAATGGTGACTTTAATTAAGGAGGTGTTAAGAGGTCTCTCCGTATACTATCTTTCCTTATTTAAGGGTTAAAATGGGGGTGATAAAAACTTTATAGGGGATTAGGAAGATGTTTCCATCGGGAAGTAAAATAGGTTGCATGGTAGAAGGTAGTTGCTTCTAAATTGAATGGTGGATTGGGAGTGGGCTTATAAAAGATGTAAATACGACTTTATTGACAAAATGGTGATGGACTGTTATCATTTTCTTCGTTATGCAAGATAACCTTCAAGTATTTATCAAGGAAGGATACAAACATTTTCTTCGTTTGATAGGTGACTTCCAATCGGATCTTTACATGACACTTTTCCAACAATGCCTAGTTTAGTTGGAACCAAGAATGTAAGGGTGATGGACTGTTATCATATTCATAATAGGGGTTATGTTAGTTGAGAATAGGAATGGAGTCAGCTTCCGGAGTCACCTTTGGAATTGGAAGAGTACTGGGGTTCGATGAAACATTTATATAATTTTAATCCTCTACAAAAGGTTTAACAGTGGATCAAGTTAAAGCTCAAACTGAGGCTGCAAAAAATATGAGGCAGGAAGAACAAAACCTATGTTGGAATAATTAAGCGCCGCCAAAGGTGGAGGATTTTGTATGGAAGGCACTTGATGTAGGATTGCTACAAGAACTGTTTTGGCTACTCAAGGAGTTCGGCTTTCATCTCATCTTTTCATCTTTTGTAATAACTTTCAAGATGAGGTGGATCATCTTCTAGCTTCATGTGAGTTCGCGAGCTTTATTTGTGGTCGAGTGGGTTTATGGTAAAGATTCATGTTCGGAATGATTTTACAGCTATAGAACAGATAATGGAATTCTTTAAAGCTTTTGATTCAATTGATCACATAAAAATGTTGATGCACGTTATTAGCCTAGCAACGCTTTGGAAAATATGGAGATGTAGGAATCACCGAGTGATTCAAGATAAGTTCACAATAGTGTATAAAGTTGTTGAAGAAATTATGTTTATGCAACCGATTCAAATTTAAGAGAGTATAATGAGATTTATGTAGGGATGACAATGGAACGGATTTGAGACAAGTTTAGGTAATCCCAACCCCATACCCATTGGATCGGCTACCGGGCATACCCGTGGGTAATTGGGTATACCCGTATTTTCATAAATATTACCCGTTGGGCATCTCTTTTAACATTTCGGCCAAATTTTTTTGTCACTATCACTCTTTGACCAAACTTATTTGTCATTGTCTCGCTATCTCTCTTCGATCGTGGCTAGTGTTTGAAGGAGAACCAAAAGTTTGATTGTCGAGATACTCAAGTAAGAGATTAAAAGAATTCCCGAAAAAAGAAAGAAATTGAAACTAAGAAACTTGGGGATAATATAATATAATTAAAATAACTAAAAAAAGTATACTATAAATTAAATGACCCAAAAAAGAAAAATATTACGAGTATATAATCGAGTAAACGGGCATGCTTAATCGGGTAATTAGGTCGGGTATACGGGTTTATCATGTAATCTCATACCCGTCTCATACCCGCAAAAATAAATATAATCAATCTCATAAATGTATCGGGTTTTAGGTTTTTCTATTAGGTTTGAGTTATACTCTCTATCTCTAGATTTATGGAAATGCTTTGTAACTAATTGATTGTTCTTCAGATCTTGTTGGTTTTATGTTCTTTGTTGTATTATTGAGTATTCGCTAGTTCTTGCCAGGGGTGTTCAAAAACCGAATATTTAAAACTTCGGATATCCAAAAATTTCGGATAGTAGATTTTACTATCCGCAACCGTATATGAAATTTCAAAAATCTAAAATTTTGAATACGGATTCAGATAGTAAACCGGTTATCCGAATTTATAAAAAAAAAAAAAATACTGAACTAAACTAATTTGCAAAAATGCTTCGACAAATTTAACCTGTTCCAAGTTCCAAACTCCAAACAACAAAATCCAAGTTCCAACAAGTTCAAAACTTAACCTACTGTAATTTTGTAATCAAAACTTCCCCTATTTAATGTTACAATAAAGATTAATAACCAAACAAACCCACACATGATGCTTCAAAAAACATCCAGCAATTAAAGAAGCCACTCATCGCTCACAATGATTTGAAAGCGTATCTTTTTAAGTTTCGGATAATCGCATATCTGAATATCTGAAAATTTACAAATATAACTTGTATTAAAAATAGGTTAACGCCTCTTGTTTGCCATCTAACACCAACTCGTCTATTTCTACAAATAATACATTTATTTTGAAATATGGGTTGTACATTCACTTCGTATGGGGTGTAAAAATGTTAGAATCTTACGAT
This sequence comes from Flaveria sonorensis, assembly GCA_025506505.1. Taxonomy (NCBI): domain Eukaryota; kingdom Viridiplantae; phylum Streptophyta; class Magnoliopsida; order Asterales; family Asteraceae; genus Flaveria; species Flaveria sonorensis. Next base: position 23,666,702 of record CM046439.1, on the reverse strand, counting down.
ATGTAACAACATAAAACCCTAACTTTAACAACTTAGCACTTATTCACCGCCGAGTGACGTTCAAGAATGACGATCATATATGTTATGCATCATCGGTTCTGTTAGATACATAAATAATGATATCTAATAATAGTAAGTGTTCTTTTTGTGGCCAGAAGAGCCTGTGTCTTTGCATAGCATCGATCGGACTTCAATGATCGATCTTGGTGGTTCTAGGTCTTTTTCTTGAAGACCATTGCCAAGTAATTTTTGCATTTGTGATGCAAATGTGTCATCCAAAATCTGCAAATTGTATCAGATTGTTATCATATATAACCACCTGTTTTATATCTGTAGTACATTATTCAATATTAATCACACATTTAGCTTTAAAGATAACTTCTAATTACTTAAACTCTTAAACTTCTCTAAAATTTCCTTTCTGTCATTCGCATATATGTATTATTAATAATAATAATATAGGATAGATTAATTTTACTTGCCTGAAAATCAGCACTGAAAATAAAACAATTATAATACTTGTATTGTCCTACAAAATTTCCTACTGGTCGAGTGCTCGCTAAATAATATATAGGGTCCTGCTATATACTGTATACAAAACCAATAGAGAACCAAACAAGCATTTGTACATGGTGCTACCTAATATAATAGGAGATAGAAAGAGGGGCCATTATGCATATGCACATGTTATGCATGCATGTACATGTATCCATGTAAATGATTATGCACCTACGTATGTTTCTATATTGTACCCAAATCGTTCTTTGCGGCATTTGTCATGTGGATAGCACAAATAACAATGATATATATTTTAGATAATAAAAGAATGAAAAGACTGGATCTACTTACAGATACAGCAACTCTTGAGCCTTTGTACAATGATTTATTTTCTTTCCTGTTCTCAAGAAAACTCAAAACATCCTGCAATATCAACACAATTACAATCAAATGCCTACATAATATTCTACCTTTTCTTTTCTTTATGTGAGGAGTTTTACATGTTAAATTAAAAAACTTGCCTGTCCCATCCGATCCCAATATCCTCGACATATTGCAATAAAAACGTGGGTCTCAAAGATGGTGTAGAGATGATTCACAGTATTCGTAAGCTGCTCAGTTAGTGGTTGCATTCTATTTCTGATCTCAGATTCAGTCACACTTTCCTTCGAGTCTTGAAGAATTTTCTTTAATTTTGTACTATTTTGCAGCCTTGTCTGTCCCATATGAAATAATGCACAATAATATGAAAAAAATTCTGATAATAACTTCACAAATGAAAGGATAAGCAAATACGGAAAGAAATATATATCTTTCTCTTTAACTACAGTTTACAAGGATGAATGATTTTGACCAAAAATTGTGATATAACATTTTGAGATTAAATCTGACCCGGCCCGACGACATCTACAAAAAGTTTAACCAATTGGACCTGATACCCTACATGCCCACACAAGTAAGGAGTAAGACACTCACATTCTCAACAAGTTTTTCTACAACCGCTTGAAGATAGTTTCTGAACTTTGATCTAAGCATCACAGTCACTTCACTTAGACGCTCTCCAGCTGCTGCTGTATTTCCCTCATCCGGAATACAACATGAACCCCATGACTTCAGTTGAGCTTCAATCTTGGGACACAAAACATCTAGCATTCGCTTCATTGAGTTTAACAGAATGCCAAGCTGAAAGAAATAAGAAAAAAAAACAAACATTAAAATATGATAAAAAATTCTACATGTCCATAAAAAGAGATTTTATGTAAACTGGCTCGTTTCCTTATTATTGCCATAACAAATAAATGAAGGTTTCGTTTATTTCGCATTTATCGTATTTTAGATGTTTGGCAAACCACAAATAAACCTAAAACTTTCCTTATGTGAAAGCAAAGGAAATGTTGCAAATCTAATCAAATTCTCAAATATAGAAATGTTGGTGTTACATTTTAAGAATATGCATATCGATTTTAAATTAAAGAATGGTAGTGGTGGCCTTTAAAGTGAAATTATAACCATATATGCACACCAAAACATAGCTAAACAAACCTCAGGAGGCACAATATAAGGATTTGTTGTTCTTTTGGCAAGCTTTTGGACATACTTGAAGCCAAATTTCATTGGTGTCAGGTTTTCTTTTAAAGGTGCTATAACGTCGGAAAATAGTTTGTCCAAAGCTTCGATTACTGCCTTTTCAATGTCGGCAACGGCCTATTTATCAATTACCAAATTAAAGCAAATGGATTAGAAGACACCCTAGAAAGATTTTTAATGTAAGTAGAGCTATAACATAAATCTTTTTAATGCAATACACATGATACCATTTTCATTTTGTTGATTCCATTTATACGGTGTGGGAAGAAATAAAAATATGATTAAGGATCTTATTACTTGACTTTAAACAGAAAACACAATGAGAATATGGGCCACACAGAATGGAGAATGGAGAGAAATGAATACTAATATTGCTGTTGCAATCATCAATGTTTCTTCTGAAAATGCCAAACATTATAATTTGCAAGAGTGACCAATTTTAGGGAAAAAATTACTAAGTAATACAAGTTTTTTTAATTGTCCAAATTAGCTCATTTATACAAATTACATATACATACTTAACCATCAAGAAACAAGGCTGGATGTTAAATTAAGAAATAGTAAGGGCTTACATTCTCCAAAGCAAAGGTATACTCTGGCCATCGGCATATTATGACATCATAATCATTTAGAGTTTCTGTAAGCCGGCCATACATTTCATCTACAAATGGGGTTGTAGAATGTTGTGTTCTTACACCAGACAATTTTACCTGCAAATTCATAATCACTTTCGATCATCTAGGAAAAAATGGAATGGTTTTATAAATACTTCCTCCATTTATACTAAATGACATCATTTCACTTTTCAAACTTTGTTTCCCAAATTTTTAGCTAATTAGTTATTATCCACTATATTTCACAGGTTTGGGATAGGTATGCCAATGGGTGATGCCCGTCTCATTTCCAAAAACCCATACTATACCCGTTACGTACATCAAAATCAATACTTTAATATTTTCCTAATCCTAAATAAATTATAGTTATTATCCACTCATTGCGTATTCGGTAATCATGATACATAGAACTTTTTGTACTTCCAGAAATAGTTACTAAATTTACTAAAGAATGAACTATTTCATCCACCGAATTAAATGCCGCATTCGAATTGACTACGGTTTACGAAACTGTTTAAATATTAGTTAAATACCTGAATTTTAATAAAGACAGATATAAGAACCTGTGCGTACCAGTATCAGCTACAGCAAGTCATTCATAACAATGACACTGGGAAAATAAATTCAAATATATATACATACTTTTAAACTTTTTTTTGAAGTGAAATATGCCAAATGCGGATTGAAGTACCTTGTCTAATTTACACGTCTCAAGCAATGAAAGGCGCTTATCTTGAATCCAAATGATGATATAAAGATGAAACAGTTCTTTTGCATCCAATCCAACTTTCACGGGACTGAAACAATTTGAACTACGTTGTGCACAGAATAATTATCGACAATACAAAAGGTAGAAAAAAGATGTATAAATTACTTGATATTCCAGCTGGCAAGATCCTTTTGGAAATCTGCAGTTGCAATTACAAGCTCTGTAACGGGACGAGAAGGACCAGACGGAGGGCAGGTAACGAGGAAGGATCGCAGTCGGTTGCTAAGTTCAGCACTGTATATTGCAGATGAAAGATTTGGTAGGTCGATGAAACTGCAAAACAAATAAACTTTAATATATTAGCTTGTAGCAGAGTGAATATTATTTCTATCATATTTTTAAAATACAGTACATACTTTATTTAGAGTGTAACACGCATGTTTTCCATCCCATTCAGCAAAAATGTCACCACTTTGTAGAAAAATTATTACTCATCCCATTCTATAAAGAATATTATATATTAAAGATAATTTTATATAGACCATTACCAAAGTTATCTAACTTTTCTGATCATAGTTTACATTACACACTTATTTTTTATTTAAAAAAATGTATTTTAAAGGGACAAACAACTTTCAGGACCTGGGTGAACTCAAAATGACCCAACTCTTTTCACACGGGTCACCACTTTACTTGTTTACACCCAAAGTGGTTTGACCCATTACTCAACGTGTCTGATCCGCCCATTAGTTCCACCTCTAGATTAGAATATTTTGGTAACAGAAGTAACATTGCCAAGAGACTGAATCTAATCATGAAATACGGGGAGAAAATTACCTTGGAAGTATATTGCAATTATGAATCTGAATATCCGTAAAAATCTCATTCCTAATGTTTAGGCAAAGGGACTTCATTTTCTGATAAGCAGTAGAGACGGTAACGGGATCCATCACATTTCCTTCCCCAGTGCCACTAAGATATTCATCTGTTTCAGTCAAGTGCATTCTTGATCTTTTCTTAGCAGCAGCCTAGTAATAATTGCTAAAGTTAGTTCCATAATAGAATTGTATATTCTAGACGTAAATAAAAATTGCATATTCACTCTCCTGAATAATTTGTAATCCCATATAAGAAAACATAGGAGCATCCCAAACCTGTTGCAACATTTATGAGACTAAGGGAGTAAGAGTTACCGAGGTGGCATTTTCGACCCACTAGCTTATGAATGAGTCAATTTGGGACACATTGTTTTAACTGGCTCAAAGGGTAAAAAATTAGCCAAAGCTTACTGCTAATGTATAAAACCTAGTAAATTTTCTTTAAAAAAATTAGGTTATATTTGCAACATATATTTTATTTTATATGATCATAATAAATAAATAATTCATAAAAAATGTTCAAAAAGTTGGAAAATAAGTGTTTCAAGTCGACCCAGTTCGCCCATTTTACGACCTCTACAGTTACCTAAACACCAGTATTGCTATCAAGTATCAACTAGGGTAGATTCGTGAACCTGGAAGTAGCTGTATAACTTATTTTGTGCCTCGGGAGATAATATATCATGAAGCAGATTATACAGTTTCACAGCAGGTTCCAAAACTGGTGCAGCAACCCCAGTTGCTGGCCTGAAAACATCAATGATGCCAGATGGAGATTGCTCGTCCAAGGACTTGTAGTTTGCAAAGACAACAGAAAAAATCTGCTCAATTTGCTCTTCAATCTCGCCCAAAATCCTATTCTGCCAAAAAAAAAACACAATGACTTAGTGTAAGGCACAAATTAAAAACCATAAATCAAAGGGCACATGTGAGCTTTACCTCTTGATGACTCAAAGTGCTCTTAGCATGCCCCTTCATTATAACAGGCAGCAACAATTCATATACTAATGAGAGACAGTCATTAGTGGGAGTGGCAACGTCCATGATGTAGGATAGGTATCTGAAAAATGGAAATCATGCATGTACTATGTTAGAATCACTATTAGAGGTGGCCAAATAGGTGGGTTGGATAACAGGTCAGTTCAGGTTGCGCAAGAGAACATCCGAGTACCTTAGCTTTGTGTAAGCATCAGAAACGCCATAATATGATGCAAATTCAGCAAGTAACCATTTCCATGGGTCATGCAGCAACAAATTTCTTTGTTGAAAGTTCTGCTCTTTCATGGCAATCTCCATAGCAAGATCATATGCCATTGTTTCAGCAATAGAACCACACTGTCAACCAACATATTGTTTGGTCAACATATTTAAATTTTTAGCCAAAAAAAAAATGTAAGGACATCTCAAAAAATGGAAACAACTAAACCCTTCCCCCACAAAAGAAACCTTTAAAAATTCATGTTTTGGTATAATTTCAAGCTGTTACATTTTCCCATTGTACTTTATAGAAAAATCAATGATACTCTTGGTCTAAAAACTCTCCCTATTTTGACATTACTGAAAGGTAATCAGTAAACAACAAAAAAGCATAGCCAAACAACTAAACAATAAAGAGTAACAATGGGACAACTCACCTTGAGGCTATTTTCATCTAACCTCGTTGTATAATTTATATAGAGTTGAATTTTTCCAACGAGTTCATGCTCTGGTTCTCTATATATAGACCACCATCGTAATTTTTCATTCTGCGTAAAAGAGTTTAACATAACTTCTGCCATAATTTTATATTTTACAAATACGATAGAGGTAAAGGCGGCAATTCCAATTTATGTACTTATGAGAGGGTGATCTTGGTCCTGTTTTATCTATAACAAGTCAAACAAGTAATCTGTCTCCCTCTTTGACCTGTTACCCAACCTGCCCATTTAGTCCACCATGCCACCTATAGATAAAAGGGTAAAAAAACATCACCTGATCTTCGGATATAGTAGCCACTTGGGCCAAGACACGGCCATAATGGTTGCCTTTGGAGTCTTGCACTTCAACAATCAAATCATCCCCAAGGCTATCTGGCAAACTGTGATATCATGTCTCAGTAACATAACATTGATAAACCACATAATAGATACAAGAAGATTTGGGAGTGAAAGGAGGCGCACAATGTATGGGTTTCCCGAGAACCAGGTTGCATTCGAATGGTATCCCCTTCAGCTGAACTTTTAAGTCTTAGTAGACATGAGTATGATTCTGTTTAAATAATTATAATCAGCTACTAATTTTCTTCTTAAAAAGTTCAAATTGTCAATAAGGCCATTCTAACCAAGGCCAGATCAACAAGAGGGTAACATAATGACATAATCACCCCTTCATATTTAGCAAAATTTTTAATCTAGCCCATCTAATTGTTAAGCTTATATTGAATATTCTTTAAAATTCAGATTGACCCTATGAGGAATATTTGTTACAAGTTATAGAAAGTAATTACATAAATAATCTCAAACCTTGTACTTCGTATCCGGATGAACTACTACGTAGAGTTGAAACCCCAACTTTAAGAAGACCAGAAACTTGTTTAACATATTGAGTGCTTGCTTGCATGTAAGCCAAACTATGGCGTGAAAAGGAACCATTTGAAGGCACACGAGGAGAGAAATGAATACTTTTAACTGCTTGCCACCCAGAAGATACTTTTGATTGAAAATTAGCAAAGTGGCGTCTAATGGATTCCATTTTCACTTTGGGGGGTTTTATCAATGAAAAACTGCATCCTGTAGGTGGGTCCAACGTCATTTTCACCTTACGGACTGCACTAATAGATAATGTAGTGTCACAATTATTCCAAATTGCTTTGTTATTGCCTAGTGAAAAAAGAAACACCTAGAGACAAATAATGATGGGTTGATTGACTTCAATACCTTCCACCTTCATCTTCCCAACCATTTTCTTCGGCTTTTGAGCATTCCCTTCACTGACAACTTCAGAAGAGCGTGTGACAAGCAGTTCTTCCTCTGACTGTAGTAACACTTGTTGCAAGCTGCCAGTAAAGATCAATGTTATAGTACAAGCAGACCATCATCTATTATGCTTTTGGATCTGCCTTTTTAAGGTGATTATGTGATAACTAATAAATAATCATCTTTAACAGCATATTAAGTAATGATAATAATTAGATAATGTTTGAGGTATTCTTATCATTTAATAATTAACAAATTAGCAATCATAAAGAGTATTTTTAGGATAAAAAGTATAAACCACTAGGGAAATGAGAGGAAAATTATAACAGATAAGGTTAAAAAAGGAGTAATCAGGTAATAATAACTTCTGGTTGAAGACTCTCATAAATAGGATAAAGAAGAAAATGGAACTCACCCGAAGGCACGTCGAAGCAAAGCACATTCGTTTTCCAAGAAAACAGGGGCCTCCATGCAACCTTTTGCCCAAGCATGTAGACATAGCCGAACACATGCATCATATGCAATCACACCATGCCAAGGCCCAAGTGAACTAAATTAAATACAAAATATATAAGCTTAGTGAGCACTGTGTAAACAATTAATGTTGCCAATTTCTAGCTATTTACATAATGTACCTTGCATGAAATGTGGGAAGGCGCGCACGCATAGAATCCGAACCAGTTTTGGCACCAATGCTCCTATACAAACATGACTAAATGTCACAAATATAGGTATATAAATATTTAGTGTTGGTGACCAACCCATTTACTTCTGAATGGGTCCGCTTCGCTTTTGGTTTATCCCTAATGGGTGACATGGGTCAAATTTAAAGTTCAAATATGTGATAAAGGTAAACAGGACAAGGTAGATTTTATATGTTAGTAGCCTCCCAAATCACTTTATTTAATAATAGACTATTTAATGTGCAAAATTATAACTTTATAATCATATTTAACGTGTTATATTATTTAAAATTTGGACGCAAAATGTTTGTGGGTCAACCCGGCCCATTTGACCAGCACTTAAAACAACCCATTTCAACTCAATCATGTTTTGACACGTTATCCAACCCACCAACCTACCCTATATGCCACCTCTAGCATATTGTCATCTTTTCAGAAATAATTGTTGTTCTGGTGAGTAGACTAGTCATACTAGACACATTATTGAAGAAGTACGCTACGGACCTAGAAGGATTAGAGGTTTTCTGTTTATGACTCTCCTTGAAAGCTACAACAGGGGTCTTTTTCTCTACTGTTGGATTAGCAGCAAAATCATGTGAATCAACTCTAGATGATGTAATATTCTTTCTAGAACATGGAGAAGCCTCCTCTTGTTTAATTTCTCCAAAAGAGACTGAAATTGGAGGGGCGCTTGGAAAATCTTCTTTAGATGACTGCTGACTCTGAATACTTTTAGGATGCAGCTCCTGCAAGAGTTGGCTCTGAACTTAACACCAAGGCATAGCACATTAAACTCCTTTTTACCAAAGAATTACTGTTACAACAATATCTTCATACGAGAATTAATGGATTGATAGAGACACCAGACATTATCAAACACTCAAATGAACCAAACCAAACTGTTTTTGAACCCCACATGAATCAGGGGTGTTTGGATGTGCAATATGAAAATGATATCGATTTTATTGCAACTTGAAGTCCTCTTTGGTCATTTTATTTACTAGATAAATAATAAGATCTGTTAACACTCAACATTTTTTTTATCATGAACAAGATGAAAGATAAGATATATTTGGACCTCTCTTGAAGAAACATCTCCATTGTGCCATGGTGAAACGTGAGAAGAATAACCATCTGCTAAGTAAGTATCTTTACGAGGCAAATTCTCAATGCTAACCCCTACTTGAGTAGTTGAATACTCTGAGCTTTCTACAGAATCATCTGATTCATCTTCCGTATACGCACTGCTTCTAACAGCATACCTATTGGCTCCCCTCAATCGATCACCCACATTACCCTTTCTTCTCATTTCAATCGAAGAGCTCACATCACTAGAGTACACATGATACTGTGGGCGCCTTTGTACAGGATCATGATACCTATTATTACTAACAGAAGGAACTATATCATCTTGAGGGGAGGAGGAATCTATCGAGTATCTTCCACCATATACCTCTGTGTCTGAATCTGAAGACATATCTTCAGAAGCGGAATTAGTGTCATCTCTGGGCAAAACCTGAGATAGAGGAACAACTCCACTTCTGAATTTGGAAGGTGGAGGCAAGCCAAACCCACGGGACCCATTTCTTGAAGAGACTGTATCCATTCGGACTCGTTGATTTGATGTGGAGTGAGGAACTTCATTACCCAATCCCTGCATATTAAAAATGTCAATACAGAAACTTCAGATTCATAAAAACATCAGTGCATCTGGAAAACCAACAACATTGATTCAAATGCTTAAGGGAATGCAAAACTTTAGAATTCTGAAATCCAAGAAACAAATACCCAAATACTGATCACGAATAAACTAGCATGAACTTAATAGTTACACTGATTATACAAATCCTTATCAAACCCACTAATTTCATCAAATTATCAAAAAGGGAAAAAGCTAAAATCTCAACTAAATATCTTTAGAAGCAAAAATTAGCACACCGCAGATGCAAAATTTTAGATAACCATGCTTAATTTCAAGGATTAAGTGATCAAAGTGGTGAAATAATGACAACACCAGCCCATTCTAGCAAGAAATCGTGCCCTTGAGCACCTCTACCTCATGTGTATGTTCTGCATCTCCTCGATTGGTCTTCAATTTGAGACGATGATCGTGTAAAATAACACCAACCCAGATACAAGTCCAAGATAATTAAAGCATACTTCAAACGATTCAACTTATTAAACTAAAGAACCCCCAAATTTGAATCTTAAAATTTGCAATGGAGAGACGTTGGAATCGAACCTGTTTCACCCATTTGACAGCATTTGTATCCAGTCCTTCTGTAAACATCATGTGTGTCTTCTTGGGGGGAAATCGCATTCAATCACCACAACTATAAAGAAAGCTGAAAAGGGGTAACATCTAGATCTACGAATCCAAAAACAAAAACCCAAAAAGGTAAAATATTAAATTTGCAAGTGAAAGTAAGAGCTTAATGTGAGTTGCATACTGTAAGAAGATGCAGTATTAGGGTTTCAATTGCTGCTCAAATTGAAGTGTTAGCAGAATAATGCAGAGAGAGACGTTGGAGAAAGAAGTTTGAAAGAGAGAAAGTGAAATGAAAAATGAGCTAAAAATTTTTAATTGAAGAATAAGAAGAGCCCGTGATGAATGAGGTGTCTCTTTCTTCGAAGTTCAAATGTGCTTAGAAAGGATAAAATTTATTAAATTCAAATTTTGGTAATGATTTTTACATTATTTGCTTGGTTATATAGTTAACTAGGTTAAAAACCTATGTATTACATGGGTTGAATAAATTTAACATGTTAACATAATTAATTTTTATAAATGTTTTGTATCTTACATGTCATCAACCATTGGTGAAATAAAAAAAAAATAATGAATATTTAAGAATTTATAAATAAAATTAATAAAAATTATAAATTATAATATTAAATTTTAAAATAAGATATAATATAAATCATTTAATTGTTTAGTTTACTTATTTAAAATATTCTCATTTAATAAGAAAGAGAGGCGGGAAACATAATTTTAGATTTAACCAGAAGTCGCCAAGTGTCCATCTTAAACATTCTTTTATTATAATAGATTTATAAATAAAATTAATAAAAATTATAAATTATAATATTAAATTTTAAAATAAGATATAATATAAATCATTTAATTGTTTAGTTTACTTATTTAAAATATTCTCATTTAATAAGAAAGAGAGGCGGGAAACATAATTTTAGATTTAACCAGAAGTCACCAAGTGTTCATCTTAAACATTCTTTTATTATAATAGATTATAATAGATAGATTAGTGTGTGAACCCGCGCTTTATCGCGGGTTGCTAAAATTTACAACATTTGATTTTGATTACTTTTACATAAATATTCAATCCGTAGATATGAATAAAAATTATATTGACAATTCTGTTTTGAAAAAAAATCATGTCGAAACGTTGATATAATTTAGCACATCATAACGACAAATTTAGATTTTATAAACTATCATATTTTTATGATTAAAATGCTTTATAAATAGTATAGATAATATAGATATACATTATTGCTTTCTTGTAATGCCCTGAATTTTCGATTGAAGGCGAAGTTCTCGCGCAAGAGAGAGAGTTCTCGCACGAGAGAGAGAGTTCTCGCGCGAGTGATAAAGTTCTCGCGTGAAGACAGTTTTTGCATGAACAAATGTTCTCGTGCGAGAACCGCTGCGAGGAGAGAGAGACACTATAAATAGGCTCATGCACCCAATCTTCTCCGCTTCATGCGAAAAGTCCCGTTGTTGTGCTTGTGAAAAGAGAAATTGGTGCTAGGTGGTGTCTAAGGTATGTATTCGTCGATATTCGATGTATTTATGCATGTATGAACCGTATGTAATGATATTGCACATGATTATGTAGCTTCTGCTCGAAACACTCGGTTTAAGTGTGGTTCGTGTGCAAAGGTATCATAAGGTGAGTTCTAGACCCCTCTTTTACGTGTTTTTCCATGTTTTGAGGCTAATATGCATACCTTAATGAATGTTTTGTTAAAGAATGATGATATAAACTGTTATAGCATGTTTCGGGCGTTAAAGTGGTTAAAGAATCGATAACTTGTGGATAGAGTTGGGTACAGCAGAAAAGTTATCGCGCGGGAAGCAAGTTCTCGCGCGAAATGTAGTTTTCACGGCTAACGATTACTTTTCAAAAGTACTCGCGCGAATGATGATGTTCTCGCGTGAAAGGTGAGTTCTCGCGCGAAGGAGGAGTTCTCGCGAGAAGATTGAGTTCTCGCACGAAGGTTGAGTTGTCGCTTGAAGGATGAGTTCTCGCGCGAAAACTTTGGACTGTTACGTGTTATATTACCCCGTTAAACGTGCGTTAATGATTAATTAATGATGAACTTAATGTTAAAAAATTAAAGTACGTATATATATACATATTATATATATCATGTTAGTTAAAGGTTAAAGAACGATGATAATTCACATGTGAAACGCTAAAGAACAGTTACTCTGTTACCCGATAAAGCACAGCTGTGAAAACGTTAAAGCGCGCTAAAGAAGTCTTGCAAGCACTGCTAAAGGAGATATGCTTGGTGCATTCTCGCATAGGAGCTACACATCGGTGTGCTCACGTAGGGGCTATACTTTGGTTATGCCCATGCTAATAAAGGAGATATGCTTGGTGCATTCTCGCATTGGAGCTACACATCGGTGTACTCACATAAGGGCTATACTTTGGGTATGCCCGTGTCGATAAAGGAGAATGGCATTTATTGCGTCCTCACCTGATAAAGGAGCTAAGATTTGTGCTAAGTTCAAAAGATAAAGTAAACGAGTAAAGATAAAGTAAATGATAAAGTAAAGCTAAAGTATGGGTAACATGACGATAAAGTCAACGACAAAGTAAAAGCTAAAGCTAAGGTATAGTTATCGAACGAGTTCGATGATGATGGTGATTAAAGTTAAATTTTATGCGATGTTAAAGTACGATAAAGTGTATGTTCATGATAAAGTTTTGTTAAAGTAAACCTTGAGCTCACTCAGCGTCGCTGACTTTTGTATGCATATTAGATTGACAGGTATGCTATACATTTTGGACTGAGCTTGGCATGGATGGGAGAGCTACCTGGCACATGATCGAGACTGGCATCCTGGCATAGAACTTTAGATAGATAGCTAAAGTGATCTATTGATTTAAATATTTAAAAAATAGAAATTTTTGTACGTTCCGCTGCATATATTAATGAAATTTGATGTTCGAGAACTTGTGTTTCTGATGTCCAAATCCAACTGTGAGGTTCCCCGGATCGGGGCCTTACAAGTTGGTATCAGAGCCATAGTTTGAGAGATTTAGACACTCCGATGTCTTGACTCGAACTGAGAATGGGATCAATTAAGGGATGCAAGTGCCAATAGCTCCATGCCAGGAGGGTTGTGACTGATAAAGGTTCCTTGAGGTTATAGTGCTTATAGTGAGATTGAGAGCTGATGTGACTCAGGATAGGAAACATTTAGGACATGAAGAGTAAAGTAAGTAGTTAATTACAACTGGCCACTGTCATTAGAAACTTACATTACTTAACACGATCTGAACTATTACCTAGATTGATAATGTTAGCCTTTCGTATCTTACAGCAAGCTATGGTTGGAAGAAAAGCTACTCGAGGAGGTGCTCGTGGTGGTAGGGGTAGACCACCAGTCACCAGAAACCAGAGGCAGACGACTGAGGAGGTGCATGTGGACTCTATTCACACTGCTAGCAAGGAAAACTCTCATCATTCTGAGGAGAGGATTACATTGGAGCCTGTTGTTAGGGAGGCTATCGCCGAAGAGGTCCACAAGATCCTTCAGGACATCATGCCTTCGATCATGATTAAGGCAATGAAGGAGGTAATAAAAGAGTGGACAATGGAGGCAAAGAACAAAGCTAGCAAGAAAGATAGTGAAGGTATCAGGGAAGGCTCGGGGAAGAATGAGAAGGACGAGGTGGATGAAACTGATGGGGATTTAGCCAAAGAATGTTCGTATCACATCTTCAAGGGGTGCAATCCTCCATCCCTGGACGGCAAGGGTGGTGTGGGTAGCTGAGATGGAGGCAGTGATTGAGATCAGTGAATGTAAAGCTGACCAGGCTGTGAAGTTCGCAGCTCACTCATTTGTTGACGAAGCTATCCATTGGTGGAACACCATCAAGCAGACTAAAGACACTCATGAGTTCAAGAATGACCTGAAAGAGATGGTAATGAGGAAGTTCTTCCCTCAGAATGAGATTGACAGGGTGGAAAATGAATTTTTGGGTTTTAAGGCTGGAAGTATGACCCACAGGCAGTACACATCTCGCTTCAACGAGATGGTCAGGTTGGTGCCTCACCTGGTGAGTACTGAGGAGAGGAGGAGGAAGTGTTATGTGTAGGGTTTGCCTTCAAAGGTTAGGACGTATGTGAAGGCAAGCAGGCCGAAGACCTTCGAGTCTTTGGTAGAGTTGAGTAGGATAGTGTATGATGATGTGGTGGCTGATGAGCCCGTTGAGGAGGCAAAGAAGAAAAGTTGGTTAGGGAATGTGAAGCGGGAGAGAAATGAGAGGTCTGCTGTTCAGGCCAAAAAGATGAAGGTGGAATCGTCTGGTGATTGCCGGAAATATGGGAGGAAGCTTGCTGGTGGTTGCAGGCTCGGTTTGAGTTTGTGTTTCAGATGTGGGAAGACAGGGCACTTTTCCAAGGATTGCCTAAACTGGTAAAGTGCTACAACTGTGGCAAGTTGGGGCACTACAGCCAAGAGTGCAAAGAGGCGAAAGTGGTTGACTCGGCTAAAGAAAAGGAGACTGATAAAGAGAAGAAAGCTGGTGACAAGCCAAGGGCCAAGGCTAGGGCTTTCACGATGACAAGAGTGGAGGCCAGAGCGAAACCTGATGTCGTGTCAGGTATGTTTCTGGTTAACAACATACTTGCTTCTGTTCTTTTTTATTCCGGTACAAGTAAGAGTTTTATAGCTGCTACCTTCTGTGATGTGATGAATTTTTAGGCCAAGGAAATAAGTCATGTGTTTGAAGTAGAAACTGCTATTGGAAAGACTACTAAGATAACTGAGGCCTTAGAGGATTGTAGCATAGAATTGGAAGGTCATAGATTCCCCGCTAGGTTGTTTGTTATGACCCTAGGAGGATTTGATGTTGTCTTGGGTATGGACTGGTTAGCCGCCTACGAGGCTAACATAATTTGTCAGAGGAAGATGATTCAAATGAAAGCGCCCGACTGTAGCATAGTCACAATTTATGGCGATAAAGTCTGTGAAGTTCCAAAGATGAGCATTCTTGGCATACGTTAAAGATGCTAAAGCTGAAACTATAAAGTTGACAGATGTGCCCGTGGTGTGTGCCTTCCCGGATGTGTTCCCTGAGGACTTGACGGAGGTACCACCCGATCGGGAGATAGAGTTTCAGATAGACCTCGTGCCAGGAGCTCAGCCCATTGCTAAAGCATCGTATCGTCTGGCTTCGTCAGAATTGAATGAGTTGCTAGCCCAATTACAGGACCTCCTTGATAAAGGATTTATCAGACCAAGCATTTCTCCTTGGGGTGCTCCGGTGCTGTTCGTGAAGAAGAAGGATGGTAGCATGCGAATGTGTATACACTACATGGAGCTTGATAAGCTCACGGTGAAGAATAGATACCCGTTACCTCAGATAGACGATCTGTTCGACCAGTTGCAAGGTGCAAGTTGGTTCTCGAGGATCGATCTTCGGTCGGGTTATCACCAACTAAAGGTTAAGGAGCAGGATATCCCAAAGACTGCGTTTCGGACGCGATATGGGCATTATGAATTTCTCATGATGTCATTTGGTCTAACTAATGCTCCTGCAGCATTCATGGACTTGATGAATAGGGTTTGTCGATCAATGCTTGACAAATCAGTGATAGTGTTCATAGACGATATCCTAATCTACTCAAAGAATAAGAGAGACCACGCCTGTCACATCCGTGAGGTGCTGGAAACTTTAAGGAGGGAGAAGTTGTATGCAAAATTCTCCAAATACGTGTTTTGGTTATGCAAGGTGTAGTTTCTGGGTCATGTGATTAACCCAGAAGGAATCATGGTTGATCCTGCTAAAGTGGAGGCGGTGATGAAGTGGAATTTGCATAAAACATCGTCTGAAATCCGAAGCTTCCTCGGATTGGCGGGGTATTACAGGAGGCTCATTCAAGATTTTTCCAAGATTGCCTCAGCGTTGACCAAATTGATGAGAAAGGATGTGAAGTTTGAATGGGGCGACAGCCAAGAAAATGCGTTCATGGAGTTAAAGAGAAGATTGACACAAGCTCCAGTGCTAACGCTACCTGAGGGGAATGAGGACATGGTTGTCTATTCTGATGCTTCTTATCAAGGGTAAGGGTGCGTATTAATGCAGCGAGGAAAAGTCATAGCGTACGCATCTCGACAGTTAAAGATTCATGAACTGAACTACCCTACCCACGATCTAGAGTTGGCTGCTGTGGTATTCGCATTAAAGATATGAAGACACTACTTATATGGTGTCAAATATACGATTTTCACGGACCACAAAAGCCTGAAGTATTTCTTTAAGCAGAAGGATCTTAATATGAGACAGAGACGATGGTTGGAGCTCATAAAGGACTACGAGTGTGAGATTCATTATCACACATGCAAAGCTAACGTGGTAGCTAATGCCCTAAGCCAGAAGGAGAACCGGGAACCAATTCGGGTGAGATCCTACCAGTTGGTTGTGACTCCCGATATAACAAAGCAAATAAGTGAAGCTCAGAAAGAAGCTCTAAAGCCCGAGCACATTAATGAAGAAAGGATGAAAGGGCAGATCGTGAACCTGGAAGAAAATGCCAATGGTGTCAAAACTAGATTTAGGCGTATGTGGATTCCTAGACGTGGAGGTCTACGAGAGAAAGTGTTGGACGAAGCCCACAAGACTCGCTACTCCATTCATCCGGGAACCAACAAAATGTACCAAGACTTAAAGAAGAATTTTTGGTGGCCGGGAATAAAAGCCGACGTAGCAAGGTATGTAGAAAGGTGCTTGACCTGTCTCCAGGTTAAGGCTGAGCTTCAGAAGCCATACGGGAAAATCCAACCCTTGGAAATTCCCGAATGGAAGTGGTAGCATATTACCATGGATTTCATAACGAATCTACCTCATACAGCTAAAGGTTATGATGCCATATGGTTCATAGTAGACAGACTGACGAAAAGTGCTCACTTTTGACCCATCCGAGAGACATATAACTCGGAGCGGCTAGCTGAATTGTTCATCAATGAGATAGTTACCCGTCATGGTGTGCCGGTGTCAATTGTCTCTGACAAATATACACGGTTTCAAATTTTGGAAGAAGTTCAATGAAGCGATGGAAACCAGACTGCACATCAGTACAGCATACCACCCACAGATGGATGGCCAATCCGAATGGACTATCCAGACCTTAGAGGACATGCTTCGGGCATGTATCATAGACATTGGTAGGAGCTGGGATAGTCACCTATCGTTGGCGGAGTTCTCATACAATAACAGCTACCATTCCAGTATTGGTATACCCCCGTATGAGATGCTCTACGGCAGGAAGTGTAGAACCCCTGTTTGTTGGGGGGAAATCGGACAGAAGGAGTTGGGTAGTATCGAGGTCATCGAGACGACCAATGAGAAGTTAGGCAGAATTAAAGCCTACATGAAAGCTACTAAAGATAAGCAGAAATCCTATGCCGATAAACGTCGAAGACCGGTCGAGTTTAACGTCGGTGATAGAGTGATGCTAAAGGTGTCACCTTGGAGTGGAATCATTCGATTCAGAAAGAGAGGAAAGTTAAGCCCTCGATTTATTGGGCCTTTCAAGATAGTAGCTCGTGTGGGGGAAGTGTTTAGCAGACGAAGATGCTCACGTTCCACTGGAAGATATGGAGATTGATGACAGACTGAACTACGTGGAACAACCGGTAGCAATAATACACAGGAAGGAGAAATGATTGAGGAATAAAGTAGTTCCACTCGTCCGAGTACAGTGGAAGCATAGAAAGAGGTCGGAGTCCACTCGGGAATCCGAAGATGAGATGAGACAGCATTACCCTCAGTTGTTTGGTGAATAACGGGTTTCGGTGACGAAACTCAAATAAGGGGGTGGACTTCTAATGCCCTGAATTTTTGATTGAAGGCGAAGTTCTCGCGAGAGAGAGAGAGAGTTCTCGCATGAGTGATAAAGTTCTCGCGTGGAGGCAGTTTTCGCGAGAACTGATGTTCTCTCACGAGAACTGATGTTCTCGAGCGAGAACTGCTGCGAGAAGAAAGAGACACTATAAATAGGCCCATGCACCCAATCTTCTCCGCTTCATGCGAAAAGTCCCACTGTTGTGCTTGTGAAAAGAGAAATTAGTGCTAGGTGGTGTCTAAAGTATGTATTCGTCGATATTCGATGTATTTATGCATGTATGAACCGTATGTAATGATATTGCACATGATTATGTAGCTTCTGCTTGAAACACTTGGTTTAAGTGTGGTTCGTGTGCAAAGGTATCATAAGGTGAGTTCTAGACCCCTCTTTTACGTGTTTTTCCGTGTTTTGAGGCTAATATGCATACCTTAATGAATGTTTTGTTAAAGAATGATGATATAAACTGTTATAGCATGTTTCGGGTGTTAAAGTGGTTAAAGAAGCGATAACTTGTGGATAAAGTTGGGTACAGCAGAAAAGTTATCACGCGGGAAGCGAGTTCTCGCGCGAAATGTAGTTTTCACGGCTAACAATTACTTTTCAAAAGTACTCGCGTGAATGATGATGTTCTCGCGTGAAAGGTGATTTCTCGCGTGAAGGAGGAGTTCTCGCGCGAAGATTGAGTTCTCGCACGAAGGTTGAGTTGTCGCTTGAAGGATTGAGTTCTCTGTCTTTCGAAGAAATCAGTCTTCACAGCAAAATGGCTTCGGAAGACTTTGTCTTTGAAGCTTCGGAAGACTTCATTTTTGGTCTGGCTTCGGAAGTTTTTACACTTGGAATATTTTCTGTTAAGTGTAAAGCTTCCGAAGTAATTTCTTCTAAACTTTTGGCTTCGGAAGACTTTACACTTAGAGTTTTAGAGTGTGTAAAGCTTCCGTAACAAGTTCATCCTTGTTTCTTGGTGCATGTTGGAAGATCTTTGGTTGGATCAGCCTCATAATCTTCAGATAGGTCCTTACAAACTCCCCCTAGGCTGATGCTACCAAAATAGAGAGATTCTTCAGATGTTGATAGTCCTCATTAGGATCAGCAGCAAACCTCTCTTCATCATATGGTTAGGATCCTTCAGACTCTCATCGAATCTTCTCTTGTCATAGAGATCATACAAAGAAGGGCAAGCATGTCTTGCTGAAAGTAGACATCTTGACCTCCTTGATCTCTAGTGACATACCATCTGTCTGGATTGTCAGCAAAACTCCAGGACACGACGGGTCTTCTAATTGCAAGAGGCTCTACTCTGATGGGAGTTGGTTGAGCAGGCACTTCCTCATGATGTTCTGACTTATCCTGAGGTGTAGAGGTGGATGCCTTAGTTTTCTTTTTCTTTGTAAGGGTTCTTCTGGCCATCCTTTTTCTCCTCTTTGATGATTTCAACTGAGAGGACTGGTCTTCAACACCAGATTGTTCAGTAGTGTCCCTCTCAGTTGGGTTCTCTTCTCTCACAGGTTCAGAAGGAGAGAGAAGATGACCCTCCTGTAGATCAGAAGATGAAGTTGGCTGAGATGCAGCTCTAGGTTCTGGTTGTGTTATCTCAGTGGGTTCAACCTTTACCTCAACTTCAGGTTGAGTTGGACTTGGTGGAGAATGTAAGTCCACAAGCTCTCCCCTTTTGATCTTCTGCTTGATCACCCTTATATGCTCATCCATTGTGGATAGAGACATAGGACCAAGCCTCCTTCCGGAGAATCCATACAGCTTCAAGAAGCTCATCATCCTTTGTCTATCTTCAGACTTCTTTTGGCTTTTGTGGATGATGGCCCTTAACCTTGCAGCTTCTTCCCTTAGCTTTCTCTTAGCAGCTTTTCTTTCTTTTGTGGCTTGTTCCTTCAGCTGCTTGAGATATTCCAACTCTATGTACTCAAAGGATAAGGGAAGAAGTGCAGCTACCTGATAGAGTCTTGTGGCACTCAGGTAGTTGATCATATTCATTCTTTTAGCTTCCCTATCTACCTAAGGTTATGCCTGTGCCACAGTCTCTGTCTTAGGACTTTCTTGAACTGGGGAGAGGACAGGAGCATGTTTGTAGAGCTTTTTCACTCTCCTTTCTTCCTTAATCTTGAGGAGCAATGCTGCATCCTCTGCCTCCCTCCTCTCCTTTAACAGCTCAGTGTCAGCCAGCTCATTCAACTCTTCTAAAGGGAGAGAGATGAGTTCATCTATGTTGTAGTTACTGGTCCTAAGGTAGTTTAGCCTGGCTACCCTTAACTCATCTTCTTGAGTATTTGGCCCATGGGCAGCCCGGATTGTAGCTTCCATGAAGCCTGGGGACCTACTTGAACTCTCTCCCCTCAGCTTCCTCTTCCTCTCTCTCTTCTCCTCCTCCAACTCCTCAGGAGTTAATTTCCTTTTCCTTTTGTCAACCACAGGCCTTGGTGACTCTGGGTGGAGAGAACTTTGGCCTTCATTGCTTGGTTCAACAGTCAAGCTCAGGCCAGAGAGAGGTTATGAGACACCTTCACCAGCTGGTGCCTCACTAAGGGTACTGGGTGCAGAGGGAGATCCAATCTCAAGGTTCACAGGCTCAACCTCTGGGCCTTCAGTCAAGGTTTTCCCTTCGAAGCTAATCTCAGGGTCCACCTCAACACCAGTTGACCAAAGATCTCACCCGCTAGCCTCTGTTAATATAATTTTAATCTCAATTTTAATTCCTCTAGCACCCTATTTTGAATCCGGTCTGCTAATCTCTCAGTTTTTCTGTTGTGGCTTTGGTTGACAAGTGGAAGATTCACTAGATTGATGCACTCATAGAAACTCAGGTGTGAGAAGTTGAAGATTTCCAGTTGACCCTGAGCTCTAGAGATCATAAGAGCTCTTTTGTTGGTGTCATACCACCATCCCATAATTGGATTCTCAGAGGGAGCAAACATTTCTCTTGGGATTCCCTCCTCAAACAAGAGTTGAATGAGTAAGTTTATGTTCATGACTTGAGGAGGTTGCTTGGTCTGGACAATTGCAAGAGAGGTTGGTGACTCCTCTATGTCCATACTCTGGGAGGAACTCCCAGGTTCTGTGGTTGTGAGGACTTTCTCCCCCTTTTTGGTAGCATCACCTTCTTGCATAGGTAAGCTGGGGGTGTCATCCATCACTTCCACAGGTTCTTGTGGACTTGGTTGAGTCCTCCTTAAGGGTCTCTCAGCTAACTGCCCCTTGAGATCGGTGATCTCAAGTTGCTGGTCATTGACCCTTTGCTGCAAGATAGTCACCTGAGATTCCAGGTGAACTATCTTTGAAACTAGATAGGTGTATGCGTTTGTTAGTTTGTGCATCCTATGTTTCAGACTCCCCTCATCTTCAGTTGAAGAATCACTGGGGGATGAGAGAATTGGACCAAAGTCTTCTTCCTCACTACCAGCATAGTGTTCTTGGCTTCTGGATTTTCCCTGCATCATCACAACTTCCAGAGAAGTGTCAAGAGGCTGGGTTGCCATGGTTGAGGTCTTACTGATGTAATCACTTTCTAAAGTGAGAGCCTCTTCCATATGGATCTCCTGAACATGTTCAGGAAGACCCACCTCAGTTGTGGGTAGATGATGTGGGCTAGACCTGGGTGAGTCAGGAGTACTCATTTCTCCTTGAGTATGGGAAGAAAGGAGAGACTCATTGTACTCACAGAAACCCAAGTCCTCATCATTATAGAAATCAAGGCTGGGAATTGGGTGGTTTAAGTCCAGCGGCTGGGGGTGGTAACTATCCCCTGAAGGTTGATAACTTGAGTGTTAAGACACAGAGTGATGGCTTAAGGATGTTGGGGATGTAAGCTCATCAGGCTGAGCTTAAGGAACCTCAGCACTGATCATTTGAGAGATGGGAGTGGTCTGCTCCTCAGGAGAAGTGGGAGCTCAAGATTCCACTTCCTCCTGTATGGGTTGTGATATGGGGACCTGCACATGCTTAGTAGCAGGTGCAGGGGTTCGTTTGGTTTTTCTTTTATAGGTGATGGTAATTTGAGGCTGTGGGGTGGAGATGAGGTAGAGGGTGTGGGTTCAATACTAGCTGGTGCTGCTAGGTTGCCACCTTGAGCAATGAGCTCAAATATTTTTGGAACCAGGGCTGTTTCTACCTCGGAGAAGCCAACAGTAGGCTTTCTCAGTATTTTAAAGATGCTGGGCTTCATCTGTCCTAATTTAAGAATATTACCTGTTCCCCTCAACTGTGAGCCCAGTTCACAGTTGAGAATGTGCTGGACATATTGCGGGAACATGTAGTATTCTAAGAAGTCTAAATTGAAAGTAAATTTGTATAGACAAATTGAGAGTACCTGTATTTGACCCCCTGAACTATTCCATGGACTATGAAAGAGAGGTCCTCTGGAACTTGATCCCATCCTCCATGCTTGTTGGAGAGACTGTGTATGATGACATGAAGGAGGTATTTCCATTTGGATGAGACCTTCCCCTTCCTGAAGGTTTTGATTGAGAAGTCACCCTTATAGCCCATCTGCTGACAAGAATGGTTGACAGCAGCTTTTGGAAAGGACAACTCACCTTCTTCATCATCCAGCTGAAGGTGTGAGCTTATGATGGTCGGAGTGATGAAGATTGTCCTCCCCTGGACTATAGCAGATAGTGTCTTCTCCCCATCCATGGTGACCTCTTGGCAAGTCCTCCAGAATGCAAGTAACTGATCCTCATAAAGAGGAGGATCAATGGTAAAGGAGGTGAAGTAGTGAGACGTAGAAAGGTATCGACAGATCTCTGAGAAATAAGGATCTTTCTCAGAGTCTAACAAAGAAACCTGATTGTGTTATCTATGAAGGTGCATGGTAAACCCCGGTTGGTTTCTTCGATCAATGTTTGCCATGAATGAAGTTTGTTGGTGAAGAAGAAGGTTAATTTGGGAGAATTTTAGGTCAAGAATTTGTGGAAGAAGAAAAGAGTGAGAAGAAGAGGAACCATTGAGAATATATATGGAATGGATTTAAGACAAAGTTAGTGCAAAAGGATAAACTTTGAAATCCGAAAGTAAGTCCCACTTCTGAAAAAGCGCCCAAAAAGGTAGTTTTCTTGGAAGTTGAAAATCTTCCGAAGGTAATTTTTGCTTCAGAAGTTTTGAGAAAAAGCTTCCGAAGCCAATTTGGCTTCGGAAGATATTCTTAAGAAATGTGAAAATTTGTCTTCGGAAGAAAAATACTTAGAGAGTTTTTCTTCCGACATATATTTGATTTCGGAAGATATTAAGTCTTGGGAGTTTTATTCTAAAGAGAATAAATCTTCCGAGACTTAATTGCTTTCGGAAGATATTTGTCCTTCAAATACATGCAAGTACTTAGAAGCATACTTAAGTTCGGAAGACATTCTCAGAATTTCTTCCAAAGGTAAATTTCTTATAAGTAGTTCTTGATTTGAAGACATAAATTTCTTCCGAAGGCAACTTGAAATCTTTCGAAGGAAAATATGTTTTGAAAAATTATCAAAAATCTAAGGAATATCATTAAAATTTTTCTTCCAAAATAAACTGGGCTTATGAAGGTGATAAATAGATAACTTAGGACATACAGGTTTTAGAAACAAAGTTGATTTAAGTTTTTAAGAAAAAATTATTCAAAGTTAATCATCCCAATAGCTTATACAAGATATTTGAATCTCTGTTCATCAAAAGCTTTAGTGAACAGATCAGCATATTGTTCATTTGTGTTAACTTTGACTAATTTGATTAATCCCTTCTCAAAATTATCTCTAATCAAATGATACCTGATGTTGATGTGTTTGGTCCTTAAGTGCTGCACATGATTCTCTGTAATGGAGATAGCAGTGTTGTTGTCTATATGGATGGGAGTCTCTTTGAAGTTGAATCCATAGTCCAGCATCTGATTCTGAATCCAAAGCACTTGAGCACAGCAACTTGCAGCAGCAATGTATTCAGCCTCAGCAGTTGATGCAGAGACACAGGATTGTTTCTTGCATTGCCATGAGACAATCCTTCCACCAAGGAATTGACACCCCCAGATGTAGACTTTGCAGTCATGTTGCAACCACCATAGTCACTATCTGTATAAGCATACAGATTGAAGTCAGAACTCTTTGGATACCAAAGGCCAAGCTTGGGAGCACCTTTGAGATATCTAAGAATCCTCTTGACAGCAACCAGGTGTGACATCTTGGGGTTGGCTTGATATCTTGCACAAATGCATGTGGCAAACATGATATCAGGCCTGCTGGCTGTTAGGTACATAAGAGACCCAATCATAGCCCTATAAAGATGTTCATCCACACACTCCCTCTAAAGATCAGGTCCTAGGGAGTGTTTCTGGCTATGGGTGTCTTAGCAACCTTACATTTAGTCATGTTGAATCTTGTAAGTATGTCTTGTACATACTTTGACTGACTTATGAAGATGACATTGTCAACTTGCTTCACTTGAATTCCCAGAAAGAAATTTAGTTCCCCCATGGCACTCATTTCAAATCTATTCTTCATCAGCCTCTCAAAGCCTTTACAGAGCTTTGGATTAGTTGACCCGAAGATAATGTCATCCATATATACTTGAACCAGTATTAAGTCATTCCCTGTCCCTTTGATGAAGAGAGTTCCATCTATAATACCCCTCTTGTAACCATGTTGACAGAGATATTGAGATAGTGTTTCATACCACTTCCTTGGAGCTTGGTGTAGCCCATAAAGAGCTTTATCAAGCTTGCATACATAATCAGGATGATCTGGGTCTACAAAGCCAGGTGGTTGTTTGACATACACCTCTTCATCAATCACCCCATACAGAAATGTACACTTGACATCAAGTTGGTAGACCTTGAAATCCTTGGATGCAGCAAAAGCCAGAAATATTCTTACAGCTTCAAGTCTTGCCACAAGAGCAAAAACATCTGTGTAATCAATTCCCTCTTCTTGTGTGTACCCTTGAATAACTAGTCTGGCCTTGTTCTTGATGACAAGTCCTCTATCATCCTTCTTGTTCCTAAAAACCTATTTGGTTCCTATGACAGTCTTCCCTTGAGAAAGAGGACATAGGTTCTAAACCTTCTGTCTTTTGATTTGAAGTAGCTCTTCTTGCATAGCTTCAACCCAGTTTCCATTCTTCAGAGACTCATCAACTTTCTTTGGCTCAATTTAGGACAAGAAACAAGAGTGCAGACAAACATTTTGGTCATGGGTTTGTCCTCTTGTTCTTACCTCAGTCTCAATATTTCCAATGATGTTTATGGTGGGGTGTGACTTGTGGATCCTTAGTTGAGGGATCACAGCAAGTTGATTGGACAGATCCAAATTAGAGAAATTTAGATCTGGCAATGGAGTGTCACCCACCACATCAGCACACTTATCAAGTGAAACTTGATCCAATGAATGTGTGACATCATTTATGTTGTCTTCTATGGAGTGGTTATCAGCATCAAAAAAATCTTGATTACTATCACTACCTCCATTTCTTCCTACATTTAAAGCTCCTTCACCTGAGTTTTGAACCACTGAGCTGGAATTTGAAGGCACCTCAGATGTATCAGCTAAATTTGTCATGTTTGTGCTGATAGGATCTTCATTTGCAGGGTTAGTCACCAAAGGAGCTGAAGTAGTAATCTTGCTTGGTCTTCTCAGCTCAAATCTTGGGTCAGGATCTCTTGTTGATATATTATTTGTAGATCCTGAAACATTCTCACGAGACTTGTTAAAACAGTTGGTAACTAAGTCAAGATCAAATAGCCAATCCGAACCAAAACCTTTCATACTAGGAGTGTGCTCACTGAAGGTCACATTGGCTGACTCCTCAACTACTCTAGTTCTGAGATTGTATACTCTATAAGCCTTAGCTTGGGAAGAGTATCTAATAAAGTGTCCATCATCTGACTTCTCATCAAATTTGGCTACTTGATCTTTGGTATTCAAGATGGTTCAAGGACATCCAAATGACCTGAGGAAACCAATAAATGGTCTCCTTTTGTGCCACAGCTCATAAGGAGTCTTACCATGAATCTTAAGCACTAAAACTCTATTCTGCACATAGCATGCTGTGTTAACTTCCTCTGCCCAAAAGGTGATAGGCAGTTTAGAGTCAGACAACATGGTTCTTACAGCTTCAATAAGTGTCCTGTTTCTCCTCTCAGCAACACCATTTTGCTGAGGAGTCCTGGGAGCACTATATTATCTTGTAATACCCTTTTCATCACAAAATGTATCAAGGATTTGGTTCTTAAATTCTGTTCCTTGATCACATCTTATGGTCTTGACCTTGTGATCAGATTGATTCTTAATTTTCAGAATGAAATTCTTCAAGATCTCGGGGGTCTCGTCCTTAGTTCTAAGAAAAAAGACCCAAGTGAATCTTGTGAAAACATCTGTGATCACTAAGCAGTAAGAGGTCCTTCCTAAACTCATTACACTGGTGGGGCCAAACAAATCCATATGTTATAGGTGTAGGGGAGTAGTGATGGAGTTCATTTCCTTTGGTCTGTGAGACACTTTCTGTTGCTTCCCTTTCAGGCATGCAACATAGTGGTCATCACTTGTAAACTCTTTCTTTGGCATTCCAGTTACCAAATCATTCTTAATCAATTTATTCATGTTCTTAAAGTTTACATGCCACATTCTTTTATGCCAAAGAAAAGACTCATCACTATTTTCTTTAGATAGAAAGCAAGAAACTTCTCCTGAGAGAGATGTTTCAGGTAAATCCATCTTGTACATGTTCCCTCTCCTTGGGGCTCTGAGCAGGATATGCTCATGAGGAATGGCCACCCCAGGCTTGAGAACAATGCACTCATGCTCAGTAAAGAGCATATGGTGTTTCTGATCATAAAATTAGGATACACTTAGAAGATTGTATCCAAGCTCCTTGACAAAGTTTACCTTCTTAATGCTGAGCTTACCATTTGTGACTCTGCCCTTCCAGAAATGTAACCACCAGAATCCCCTCCAAAAGCAACTGGTCCTCCATTAATTTTCTCAAAATTTTGAAGCAGAGAACCATTACTAGTCATGTGCCTGGAACAATCACTATCAATAATCCAAACATTCTTCTTGGTCTTTAATTGTTCCTGCATAAAAAAGAGGTGATTAGTTACACTTAGAAACCCAATCCTCTTTGGTCTTGGGCTTATTAAATGAGTTGAAGACAATAAAACAGTAAGTGATCCTATATTCAAGCTTTGAGGATCATTTGCTGTTGTTAATGAAGAACTTTCAGTCACATGGTCTTCCTTCATCTTCCACACCACCTTTGGAAGATTGGGCATGACCTTCAAGGCTTCAGAAGTTTTGGAGACTGGACCTTCAGAAGATCTTGCTTTCACTGCAGCAAGCTTTAGTACTTCGAAAGCATTCCTTTCTTTCAAGACCAACTTTTCTTCCGAAGGCAATTTTTCACTTGTCTTCTTCTTCATTTTGGAGCTTCTGAAGGAAACAGATTTTCCTTCTGAAGCTATTTGTTCCTTCTTCTTCTCAGAAGTGTTCTTCTTAGTCATGTGGATGGTACTTTTAGGATTGTACTTGCAATCCTTAGCCAGATGAGAAGTACTACCACACATGACACAGTTGAGTTCCTTCCTTCTGAGAGTCTTCTTTTGAGAGCAAGACTGAGTTTGATCAATTTCCTTCTCCATCTTCATCTTTACAGATGATGCAACAAGCTTCTTAGGGAGATGCTTGCTCTTGGAGCTGGATGGTTCAGGCTGTGTAGCAGTGGTACATAGCTGGTCAGTCTTCTTCTTCTTGCTGGAATGATTTGGAACTAAACTAGAACTCCTGGTACTAGAGTTCATAGTTGAGTCTTTAGTCTTTGCCACTTCAAAACCTGCAGAAATAAACACTTGTTTCTGGTTTGAGTCAAAAGTGGCCTTGATTTTTTGAGCCTTCTTTGATCTTCTCTTAGCTATTCTAATCAAGTTCTTTCTCTTTGACTTGGCATTCCAAACTCTTTCCCCTCCTCAGGAGAATAGTGACCCTTCTTAGGATGATCTTCTTCACTATCTCCTCTTCATCCTCTTCAACAATGGGGTCTATGAGGGGAAGCTCATCTTCACAAGTTCCACACCTTGGAGATCTTACAAACAATAGAGTGTGTGGAGGAGCTATCTCAGTAGATCCCAGTCCCTGCTTATTCTGATAACAAACTTTTGCATGTAGGGATGAGGATATTATGTTCTTGAATGTCTCTTCTTCAAGAACACATTTTTCTGCCCTGGCTTTGCTAATCACAAGCTCAGCCTGGCATTCAGTTAACTTTGAGATGAGATCTTTGATTTGAGTCCTGTAGTTAGTGTGCTCATGCTTAAGAGTTGAAATAGTTTTCTCTAGATCTTCTATCTTAAGTTTATAATCATTTTTAGCTCTTTTAAAGTCAGCTTTTAAGATATTTAAGGACTCAAGATCAGATCTCATCTCTAAGTTATAGGACATGTATCTATTAACTTTAGCAATGCATTCAGGAGTACAAAGATGTTCCAATACCTTGGCTTCATCAAGGTCTACCATTAGTGCTTGGTTTGGAGAAGCATCCTCAACCTGAAAGCTCCAGTCAAAGCCTCCTTCTTTAACAACAACTGCTGCTTGTTGTCTTGGCTTCCCATTCTGGTGAGCTCCCTTAGTGTAGTTTGGCCTGGATTATGCTTGGCCACCATTTGACTTTGGTGCCTTGCACTCCCTGGCAAAGTGTCCCATTTGGTTACAGTTGTAACACTTCACCTTGCTTTTGTCCAGCCCAAACTTTCCACTGGTTGAGTTGCTGGGAAACCTTCTCCCAGTCCTCTTGTAGAACTTATGGGCTCTATGAGTGAGTAGAGCCATCTGCTAGACTATTTCCATATATTCCAGATCATCTGGATGGATACAGTCCAGGTCTTCAAGAGTGAAGAGAAAGTTGCCTGAACTTTCATCAGAAGACATAAAAGCTTGTGAAAAACTTGCCTCCTGGAATGGGCTTCCAGGGATGTAGCCTTCCCTTGGTGTCTCTGGAAAGGTGATGAAAGGACCCTTTTGTGAATTGTCCGGGTAGCAGATGAGATGGTGCTGTGGTTCTCTGCAATCCCTTTCAATCACATGAAGGGCTGAACTCTGATGAGTGTTTGAGTTACCAGATGAGTTCTGCATATTCATCTCCATCTGGTATCCATTGAGTATTCCATATAACTCGGTGAGAGTAAGAGTCTTGAGGTTTTTAGTCCTCTTAATGACCACACAGTAGTGTGTCCATTGTCTGGGAAGAGAGGACATGAGCTTCCTAACAATATCTCTATTCTCAATGGTTACCCCAACATCAGCTAGAGTATCAATAATCTCAACATACCTGAAGTACTGTTGAGTCATGGTTTCACCTGTCTTGAAGGTGAAATTTTCAAACTGATGCTTTAAGAGGTCCTTCTTGTTCTCTTTGGCTTCATTGGACCCCTCATACATCACCTTCAGTGCATCCCATAGCTGTTTGCCGGTCTTGCACTTCTTGAAACCTCTGTAGATGGAGTTAGGAATAGCAGTTTAAGGGCTGTCATAGCTTTCTGATCAATATCAATTTTCTTCCAATCTTCTTCAAAAAAATCAGCCATTTCCTTTGGTATCATACCACCACCAGCAGCTGTTGAAGTGGTGTATGGTACATGAGGTCCATTGACAACAGACTCCCACATCCTGGAATCTTGAGACTTGATGAAGCCTTCCATTCTTTGGCACCAAGTATCAAAATTCTCAGGAGTGATCAGTGGGGACTTTGTCATAGTTCTAGTTTCCATATAAGCCTTTAAGATAGCTGCCATTTGAAAAGTTAAATGAAGTGTGAAACTAAGAGGATTTAAGATGGTGAGATCTTACAATCAAGAGCTTGGAAAGATCTGATACCAATTTCAGAATCGGGTTAGGGTGTTAACTAAAATTAGTTTCACAAGAGGAGTGATCTTAGATCACTTAACAGTTCAAATAGGGAACATGAAACTTTGAAGATACAAGGAACACAAGTAATAATAAGACAGAACTTAGAACAATAACACAAATATTAGATTTTAAGGATGTTGTATATTGATCTCAAGTTCTATTACAAATGTTCAAAGCATAATCTAAAATACAAGGACCTGAGACTCTTTTATACTACAACTTACAACCATCAATACTTGGAAGGACAGTTGGAATTGACTGATCTAGACAACAAGATCAATCTGGAGTCAAAAGGCAGATTGTCTTTTGACTAGTGACTATGACATACCATAGCTCACTGACTTTTCCTAGTACAAAAAAGTCTAAAGGAACAAAAGAAGAAAATTACAGACAAAGACTTTATCTACTATTCACTAAAGCATGGAAGTTTCACCAACTCATACAAGTTGGTGAGTTATCAGAGTTGCAGCAGAAAGTTGGTCAGCTTTATCAAAAGTAGATCAGAGAAAGCATCTTTTCTCTGTCTTCCGAAGAAATCAGTCTTCACAGCAAAATGGCTTCGGAAGACTTTGTCTTTGAAGCTTTGGAAGACTTCATTTTGGCTTCGGAAGAACTTGGCCTCTGGCTTCGGAAGTTTTTACACTTGGAATATTTTCTGTTAAGTATAAAGCTTCCGAAGTAATTTCTTCTGAACTTTTGGCTTCCGAAGACTTTACACTTTGAGTTTTAGAGTGTGTAAAGCTTCCACAGCAAGTTCATCCTTGTTCCTTAGTGCATGTTGAAAGATCTTTGGTTGCATCATCCTCATAATCTTCAGATAGATCCTTATATAAAGTAAACGAGTAAAGCTAAAGTAAAGATAAAGTAAATGATAAAGTAAAGCTAAAGTATGGGTAACATGACGATAAAGTCAACGATAAAGTAAAAGCTACAGCTAAGGTATAGTTATCGAACGAGTTCGACGATGATGGTGATTAAAGTTAAAGTTTATACGATGTTAAAGTACGATAAAGTGTATGTTCATGATAAAGTTTCGTTAAAGTAAACCTAGAGCTCACTTAGCGTCGCTGACTTTTGTATGCATATTAGATTGACAGGTATGCTATACATTTTGGGGTGAGCTTGACATGGATGGGAGAGCTCACTTAGCGTCATATGTAATTTTAAACATATCATTTTAAATTCATAAATATTCATATATTTAGTATTTTACTTTTTAACTCGTATAATAAACGAGTTTACTAAAGTTAGTATTAAATAAATAATAATCAATATTATATCTCACGATTTGACCTGTCAATAGATTCCTTTTAAGTATAAAAGAATACAGTTTCATTTGTTGTATATTTCGCTATGACAATAAACAAAAGTTAAAGTCAATCTTTGTCAAAAGTCGGCTTGTACTTAAAAGAGTATATTTTTACACATGGTAAGTTTTATGTCGTCTTGTCACAAGTCAAGAGTAAAAAATGGATTGAAACTCTTAGCTTTAAATAATGAGGGCAAACTTACTAACGTTACTACAAATGTAATTTATAATGAGGTTTTTGCTCATTTGTGACCTTATAATCGAAAGTTGTTACGTCTTATTTAATGTATAATGCACTTGGTTTTATTTATGTTTTTATGTTATTTAATAATTAACTCTTCATCTTTCGTGTAATACATGAATAACTAAAACTAGTAATAAATAATTACTTATAGTGATATTTGTCACCCTCTTAATCACTCTATCATTCCTTTACCTGTTCATTTATTTTTACTCACAAAAGATACCTGTCATTCTTCTATAAATTCCTATCTTTTTTACATTTATTCTCTCCCCTATCACCTATATTAACTTTTTTTCGTTGTTTTTATATTTTTTCACCTCTTTATCCTATTAATTAATAAGATTTCTACAATTATTTATATAAAATGTTTTATTAAAAAAAGGTTAGGTTTGTTTATAAAATATTTTTATGAGTTAATTTTTTTTAATTCAACATCTTTAAAAAATAACTATATAGGTTTAGAATTTTATTAAAAACTTTGTAATATATCATAAATATGTAATATGTCAATCCTTATCTACGCAACTTGTGTAATAGTGTGAGACACAAGGTTCTAACTTAGCATATATATTCATATATATATATATATATATATATATATATATATATATATATATATATATATATATTATGGATAGAATTTTCATGAGAACACTTATTTAAAAGAGAAAACTAAAAAACCAAATCTTAGTTATTAATAAGATTAAACTTTTAGGGGAATTCAATGGTTCGGTTAACAATTTTTTGATTCATTAATTTGGTTATAAATTTTTTTGGGCCTGTCCATTAACTGAACCAAAACGAACAGAATTGGATGCATATTAACCAAATCGAATTCAATCCGATTAAACCGGATTCCCAAATCGGATATGATTGAATTTGGTTAAATTCGGTTGACTCAACCTCTTGTACTATATATAATATGCATTTTCAATATATTAATTTTTTCACTATCTTGATTTTCCTTCGATAGCTTTCGTTCCTTATAACAGATTGAAAAAACTAATTATTACTTTTTAAGTTTCTCCAGCTTCACGATATAAATTTTGTTAAAAGTGTAGTTGTATTCAAAATGGAGTACTTTTTCTTGGTATCAACTGCTCGTAATGTGCTAGTACTGTAAATTAGAAGAACGATCCTACTCATAGAACATCAATATTGTTATATAATTATTTTCCATCTACGTTTCGTTTTTCAGAACTTAGTTGCTACAACTTCATATGTTTTCTTTATGTTTTTAATCACGTTAAAGTCACAGCCGTAATGCGCATAAAAAATTCGCAAATGTGTCGCATCCCGCAGACTTAATCTCACGTTTATAAAGAAATTCACAAATGCATCGCATCCCGCAGATTTAATCTCGCATTTATAACAAAAATTAAACACACTTAATCTCGCAGACTTAATCTCCTTAAGAAAACCAAAAAAAATACAATTGGGTAGAAAATATTGTAGCCCAGAATCATGCCCTCAAAACTATCATGATTGAACAAGACAGTCTGTCAAAGACATAAAAAAAGCTTGGTAAACAAAAAGCACAGTCTTGAAGGTATCATATATGAACTTAGGTCGAAGATACCTGAGCTACATAATGAACTATCCTCTAGAATATACTACGTCAACGAGCCAAGCGTTCGTAAGCCATTCAAAACCAGCTTGTTAAAAATTCAAAATGAGTTAAGCTTAAACAAGTTTTAAAATTATTTATAAGTCGGCTTAGGCTTCGAGTTATAGGCATAGACCTCGAAACGAACTGAAGTTAGGCTCCACTAATTCGAAATAAGTCTAGCTAAAGTACAATCGACTTGGCACGTTTACAATATAAACTAAAACTATGATGTTAGTATTAATAAATATTTACAAGTTATAGGTTAAATATTTCTCTTGACTTAAAAAGGATATGATTTTAAAGGATGAATATTCAAATCTCTATCTCCAAAACTTTATTTAAAAAAAATTGATATCAAATAATATTATGTGTGTAATAAAGAAAACCATGTATTGTTTCCAATAAAATTAGAATTCAAATGATCTAATTTATTGGGACATTATATTATATCTGTACTTGTATGTTAATCAACTAGCTTTAGTTACCCATGTATTACATAAAAATTGGAGAGTTATTTATTAAATAACATAAAAACATAAATAAAACCAAACGTGTTATATATTAAATAAGAAACAACAACTTTCGATTATAAGGTGACAAATAAGCAAAAACATCATTGTAAACTACATTTGTAGTAACATTAGTAGGTTTGCTCTTATTATGTAAAGCTAAGAGTTTCAATCCATCTTTACTCTTAACTTGTGACAAGACAAAATAAAGCTAACCATACGTAAAAATACTATTTTAAATACAAACCGACTCTTGACAGAGACTGACTTTAACTTTTGTTTATTGTCATAACGAAATATACAGTCAAAGGAAACTGTCTTCTTTTATACTTAAAAAGAATCCTTTTGACAGGTCAAATCGTGAGCTAAATATTGAGTGGGTATAAGGATATTCGTATGAAGAAATTAAATTTTGAATAATATATACTGAAAAGTTATGTGCAATAATTAGATCAATTTTGAATTATTTTGACCATGTAATTAGATATAGGGATATAGTATTGAATCTGGTAGGATCGGGCTATGAATGTTCATAATATTTCAGATTAGTTGTTGATTATTATTTATTTAATACTAACTTTAGTAAATCCGTGTGTTATACAGGTTGAAAAAATAAAATATTAAATAAAATGAAAATTTATGAAGTATAAAATGATATTCTAAAATAAAATATGATTAAAATTACGTATAAGTAATAACTATAAGTAATAAAATAATGATATCAATTTTTAAACTTTTTATCCAAAAAAAGTTAAATACTTTTTTCCAAAACAAACCTTATTAAAAATGTCATTTTTAAAATTTTTTATTATAACTCCTAAATTTAATTATTTGTAGTTTATAAAAAAATTACTTTAAAAAAAAACTAATTTTAAAATATTTTATATTTTAAAAAAAGTTAGATGTTTTAGAAAAAAAAATCTTATTTTATGAAAAATTATTTTCTAAAAATAACATTAATAAAAAGACATCTTTATTAATTTATTAAAAAAATTAATCAAATACGAATTAAAATTATTTATATTTTTTTAATTTAGGTAGTTATTTAAAAGGAGAGAGACGGGAAAAATAAACTTAGGGGGCCTAGAAATATACCAAGTGTCCCCTTAAATTATTCTTTTAGTATTATATATATAGATATTATATATAGATTCCACAAAATAGATAACAAGGAATGAAAGATTTACGAGTGTCAGCATGTATTTTTTTTTCTTTTTCAAAAATGAATTTAAAAAGGAAGTATAAATTATGTTTTTTTATGGACTTTATGTAATTAATTAATGAAAAGGAGAGTGATTCGAACGTTGGGGTGGGTAGAGCCATTTGAGTGGTATTCCCGCTTGTTTAAAGCAAAAGGCGTCAGTCTCACATGGCCGTTCTTATTGCTGGTGGCTCCCCACTTGCATTCACACGAACCACATTTATAAGAATGTAATTTACATTTATAAATTAAGTTTGCAAATTTGTAAGTTACATTTATGAATTATGAGTTTACATTCATAAACGGCATTATGGTTATTCTAATAATAAGTTAGAAATTCATGTATTACACGAAAGAGCTGAAGAG
Organism: Flaveria sonorensis; assembly: GCA_025506505.1. Taxonomy (NCBI): domain Eukaryota; kingdom Viridiplantae; phylum Streptophyta; class Magnoliopsida; order Asterales; family Asteraceae; genus Flaveria; species Flaveria sonorensis. The sequence continues at coordinate 23,631,564 of CM046439.1, read as the reverse complement.
TTATGTAATTAAACGGCATTATCATATCTTAGAATACATTTATGTTTACATTTATAAACGGCATTATCTAATTAACCTTGGTTTTGTGTCTTTTTTCTCCATTAAGTACCTGATAACACTTTGATTAGAAAATAATAACTTTATTATCCCAAATATAAGACCCAAATTATCTAACGTGTGTATTACAGCAAGTAGCTCTTTCTTAGTGGTGGTGTAATTCAATTGAGCATCGAAAAGGGTTTTACTTACATTGTAAATAGCCACATACCCGTTTTCCTAAAAAACCCCTAACCGCATAATCATTCGTGTCACATATGAATTCAATAGGCAAAAACTAATCTGGTGAGCTTCAACTAATTTTTGTTTCAAATAATTCAACCCTTTCAAACATTCATCATCAAAGACAAATGTGACATCTTTTAATAATAGGATAATGTTTTGCTTATAACTAGGAGTGTAAACGAGCCGAGCCGATCCCGAGCTCGCTTAGGCTCGAGCTCGGCTCATTTTAGTTTTAGAAAGCTTGAGCTCGGCTCGTAAAAAAATTATCAGGCTCGAGCTCGGCTCGGGCTCGGCTCGTTTTTTGTCGAATTATTAAATTTTTTATTTTTTATAGTTACTTTTATATTTTTAATAATCAAACTTTTTATATATAACATAATATATTATTTAATTATTTTTATCATAATAATATATATATAATATTAAGATTTATGTAAATATATATATATATATATATATATATATATATATATATATATATATATATATATATTTAATATGTAAATAAAATATTATATAAAACAAAAAGCTCGTTTAGGCTCGTGAGCCGGCTCGAGCTCGATGTTTGAAGCTTGGGCTCTAGCTCGTTTAGTAAACGAGCCATGATGTGAGCTCGAGCTCGGGATCGGGCTCGTTTAAGCTCGGTTCGATTCGAGTTTTTTTCGAGTCGATCCCGAGTAGCTTGCGAGCCGGCTTGGCTTGTTTACACCCCTACTTATAACACTAAAACCATTTTATAAGTCATCTATAAAAACCAACGTGTCCTAAAAAAGAACGAACGTATCTAACATTAGTTGGTGGAGGTAAAGTTGAAATAACTTTAACTTTAGCATGTCTACCTCTATTCATCTACTTGAAATCATGTGTCCTAAAACAATGCCCTCTCGAATCATAAAATGGCTCTTTTCACAACTAGGCACCAAATTTCCTTAGACACGTCTTTTAAAAACTTTTGTTAATTAAGCTAGACACGCTTTGAATGATGTATCAAAAATAGAAAATCATCCATAAAGATCTCTAAAGACTTCCTAACCATTTCCTTAAAGATTCTGATCATACACCTTTAAAAGATGGCTAATGAATTATATAATTCAAAAGACGTGCGCCCAAAAGTGAAAGTACCATATGGACAAGTAAAAGTAGTATTTTGTTGATCATATGGATGTATATAAATTTGCTTATAACAAGATTACCCATCAAGAAAACAAGTTGTAAACTCAATTATGATTATCCCTCGCTGGTTGTCCGCAGATTCCATTATCAAGAAGTGTATCCGTGGTTTCTTATAGCAATTTTTCCTGAGATATTATTAAATTTTCCAGCATAGTTATATATGTTGTTAATAGATTTGTAAGAGTATTATTCCGGTAAATTATTCTTTTATAGATTTCATTAACATCCAAGGTCACTAGTTTATTCTTATCTATATGATAGATTATGAAATCATAAAAAAATTTACCTTTTCAAACTCTGTCTTTAACTTACTAAAGGCCCCGATACAAAGAGAAGATGTGTACAAAACAGATATGCATCAACACGAAGGAAAGGGATTGCATAGAGGAACCCTAAATATTTGTAGGATGTGTCGATATCAATGGTGACTTGTTATTTCAATGAATCATTTCTTTAGACAAAAGAATATTTAAAATTTCTAACCTGCCAACTTCTCTACGATTTGATCTATGAGAGGTAACGGAAAATGATCTTTAGAACTTACATCATTCAACTTAATATAATCTAAGAAAATCTTCCACCCATTTACCGTCAAGTGGTAGTTTCCTCATCAATTTTATCTTTAACAACCTGTATATCGGCCTTCTTTGATACTATTTGGGTTGGGCTTACCCATTCGCCATATCAAACCACTTCAAGACCTCCTTTTGGACCACCTCCTGCATGTTTATCTTTAACCGCCTTTGTACATCCCAAGCCAGATTAGCACCTTCTTTCGTTATGATTTTATCCATCATAATGGACGAACTAATTCCTTCTAAATTTGTAGTGGTCCATCTGATCGCCGCCTTATGTGCAATCAAAACTTCCATCAATGTTGTTTCTTACTCCTTAGTCAAACTAGATGCAATTATTACTAGAAGGGTGCTATTATCTCCCACAAATGCATATTTAAGGTGCTTCGGTAGTTCTTTTAACTCTAGTTATGACGGGGACTGTGTAGATGGCTTCAAATAAGTATTAATATGGTCATGTAAACTTTCAACTTAATATGTTCATGTTGGTTTTCATTTGTTAACAACCATGATTTCACACACTTGCTCTTGCTTTTAAAGCTTAATTTCCAGCTTCACTTCATCCTTATCAAATAAAACACATGGCTCTGTGGTGTTGTCCTTATTTTCATGAAAATCACACCTTTGAATGATTTTGTCATAAAACATTCATCATTGAATAGAGTGTTAGGCGTGAGAAAAAGACACTTAACGTTAATCTGCTATTACCAAATGCCATGTCGACTTAGCTGGAAATAAAATTGATCAAGCATTGTGCGGTTTAAAAATGGTCTTCCTAGAATAACATTTGATTGCTTGTCATTTGTTGGAGTTGCATACTCTAATATAAAAAAATCAACCGGGTAATAGAAAACTTATACCTTTACTATAACATTAGTTACTATTCCACATGAAAGTTTAAGAGATAAATCAACTCACACCATAATGTTGTCGACTTTTTGTAGGAGACCGAATTTGTATTGATCATAAAATTTTTTAGGAAATAACACTTGCCCTATAACGAAGAAGGGCCTTAGTGATTTTGAAATCACCAACTTGAATTAAGATTAAAGGTGCTCCTCCCTTCATGCCCTAAAGTTTTAATGGACGAACTAATTCCTTCTAAATTTGTAGTGGTCCATCTGATCGCCGCCTTATGTGCAATCAAAACTTCCATCAATGTTGTTTTTTACTCCTTAGTCAAACTGGATGCAATTATTACTAGAAGGGTGCTATTATCTCCCACAAATGCATATTTAAGGTGCTTCGGTAGTTCTTTTAACTCTAGTTATGACGGGGACTGTGTAGATGGCTTCAAATAAGTATTAATATGGTCATGTAAACTTTCAACTTAATATGTTCATGTTGGTTTTCATTCGTTAACAACCATGATTTCACACTCTTTCTCTTGCTCTTAAAGCTTAATTTCCAGCTTCACTTCATCCTTATCAAATAAAACACATGGCTTTGTGGTGTTGTCCTTATTTTCATGAAAATCACACCTTTGAATGATTTTTTCATAAAACATTCATCATTGAATAGAGTGTTAGGCGTGAGAAAAAAACACTTAACGTTAATCTGCTATTACCAAATGCCATGTCGACTTAGCTGGAAATAAAATTGATCAAGCATTGTGCTGTTTTAAAAATGGTCTTCCTAGAATAACATTTGATTGCTTGTCATTTGTTGGAGTTGCATACTCTAATATAAAAAAATCAACCGGGTAATAGAAAACTTATACCTTTACTATAACATTAGTTACTATTCCACATGAAAGTTTAAGAGATAAATCAACTCACACCATAATGCTATCGACTTTTTGTAGGAGACCGAATTTGTATTGATCATAAAAATTTTCGGGAAATAACACTTGCCCTATAACAAAGAAGGGCCTTAGTGATTTTGAAATCACCAACTTGAATTAAGATTAAAGGTGCTCCTCCCTTCGTGCCCTAAAGTTTTAATGAAAGTACACTGGCGGCATTCAAATAATTGGTAAAGTCAAGTAGTTAAGGTAATTTGTGTTGCCGCTTTTGGGTATATAAGTCTATCAAATATTTGGTGTAAGCCAGAAATTGCGTAATTGCATCAATTAAAGGAAGATTAATTTTCACTTGTTTAAATATTTCTCAAATCTCATATTGTTAAGGGCCCCATATTTTAGAAAGTGGTTCATTTAGTTCTTTTAAAGCCAAAGAATAGGGGATGTTATTATTCTCCATCCCCACACCATGAGATATTTTTATGTTGGTTTTGCTTTTTTTAGCGGTTCTTGAAAAGTTACATTTTTATCGGTTTAGGTGTTGTAGGTTCCAAATCACTATCACTTTCACTATCGTCACCAAGGCACCTGATATGTGAATAAACACACATGTTAATAATGTAAATCCTTTCTCATTTTTAGTGTTTTTTGTTACAAATCCATCTTTATGGATACTTAATTGTGATTAATTTAGATTTTGTAGTTTTGGATGGTTGTTTGGTGATCTCAAAAGAAAAATAGAAGAAATCAAAGAAGATTTTGAAAGTTTAGATGCTGTTATGGCCATGATTGATTCTGTCATGACCATAACAAGCATCAGGCCTCATCCTGACCAGTGTTATGACCGTGATACTTCTATCATGGCCATAACATGCATCAAATCTCCTTTAGCCTTTCTTCTTCCTTACAAGTGTTATGACCATGACACTTCTATCATGACCATGAGCTTTATTTTAAAGGAATTTTACAAGATTAGAACCAACATTAAAGATCAAGCACTTCAAGGAAGAATCTAACATCATACAACTCATATTAGTTTGATTTGGTTTGATAATCTCTATATCTAACCATGTATCTATTTGATTATTCAAGTTGTTTGGGTGTTGTTATAGCTATTATGAGCTAGACTTTTTGATTCACTTAGATTATATGAATCCTAATTGATTATTGATAATTTACATGTTATTTATGATGATGATTATGTTGATGACCTTAACAATGTTTTAAATGTTCTTCAATGGTTATATGTGTCCTGGCTATATGTTTGATCTCGTGGATATCTTGATCATATCATGTTGCAAAACCATGTGTGCTAAGATATTTATTCATGAATGTGCATATGTATGTATGTGTATTCATGGCATTTGACTAGGAATGGTGGATGGGGATTAAAATATGTATGATTTTAATTATAATATGCATCCTTATGTATATGCTAGGAAAGGCCATTACATTTGTTATGAATTTCTCGTATCATTGTGTATGTGTGATTATGGTATACTAGTGTAATTTGTTGATATTCACAAGTTGAAGGACTTTATTATGTTGATTTCATTACTTGATTCTAGGTGGTTGGTATGCGTTTATCATATTAACTTTCCAAATGATTATGATATTAAATAACCTTGATAGGAGTTTAGTCCATATATATATATTCAACATAACTGTATCATTGAATTTTCCTAGAATGACTTAAGGTGCTTACTATGTTAACAGTAATTTAACTTTCTAAAGAGTTATATGATTAGGTAGCCTTAACGAGGGTCTAGTCTATTGTTATCTTACACAAGTATAAAATAATCTCACCATGAGTTTGTGTATGTTATCATTATTTAGCTAAGAGGATTTAAAGTCTAAGTGAATATTACCTTTGCTTGATTATCTTTCTTGATTTCTATCTATCCTTACGTATTTATATATTTAGTATAAAAATACAAAAATAACAAATCATCTATATTTATCGGTTGAATAATAACAAAGGTTTACTATCAGTAGCTACCGTGTCCTTGGATCGATACTTGGTTCCTGCCAAAGATATACTAAAACACTTACCTTGTTGTCATATACTTCTCTTCTTAAAATACTTACCTATCCCGCATGAATATTCTTTGAACTTGATGCGTGATGTTAAGGGTTCTTCTTGTTTAATTTGAGAGCTTACCGGGTTCTCTGCCTGATAGTTGTTCAGCTAATTATACTAATTGTTTAGCAATTGCCTTGTTGGTCTTTTCTTGCACTTCCTTGAATTGCTTGAATTCCTTTATATCTTTAGCAAGGTCTTGAATGGATGCAAGGGTAGCATTATCATTACTATTACTAGTTGAGGAACCTTTATGTTGTTGTTGATTTCTTTGTTGGTATTGGCGCCCTTTTTAGTAATTTCCTTGATTACAGTTATTCCTTTAATAGCCTCTTTGGTTTTAACCTTGTTGTTGGCCTTGATATTGATTTATTTCCTTAATTTGTTACCTAAAAAGATGGATTCAAATGGTTAATAGTGTTACCATATCTAAGGTTAGGATGATTTCTAAGATTCGAGTGATAAGTATTCGAAATCATATCGCATTGCTTTCGTTACCCTTGGCCTTGCACTTGGTTCACTTCTTCACTCTTTCCTACTTCAAATGTATGTGGCAGCTGTGTGTCCAATATCATTGCACATATCCCAAACCTCATATTTTCTAGACACATTTCCTATTTTGCAATTTCACGTTCGAGAGCTGCGATTCTATCAATAGCTACATGATCCATAATACTCTTCACACACTAAGCCCCACGACCTCTAGCTTGATTGTGAGTGCTTCTTGGAAACTGTACTCATCCTTTCTAATATATTCCAGTCATCATCTTAATGATTTAAAATGAATGTTTGTGCACTTGTGGAGTTCACATCTCTAGCATCCTCTGGTGATAGCATATCATAAAATATAGATATCAATTTGCACTTAGCAACCCCATAATATGGATAAGTTCTTAACGTCTCCTTGAACCAGTGAAATGCTTCATAAAACTATTCAGTTGATTATCATGTGAAGCCTCAGATGGCTCGTCTAGTGTCACTTTTCCTTTGGAAGGTGTAGTATTTATCAAAGATTTGTTAGTTGAACCGATGTGTGAATAGTTGTAGAAGGTAGAGACAAGAACCATTGCTTAGCCTTGTCTTTGAGGGTGAACTAAAATAGTACTAATTTTGCTTCATCCGATGAAAAGCCTTAGCCACCATGAAAACGTGTGAGAATTACTAAGCATTATGGTCTAACTTTAAAAGCACTACCTCTTTTCATTAGTGGTATTATCGATGATGAATTGATTGTAATGGCGAGACAGAAGTGACTATCCACACCATGTGCAGGTACATATTGTTGTGCTCCTAGATTGTAGGTATGCAATTAAATGGTTGCCCACCTATATTGTTGAGAATAGGTGGTTGTGCATATCCAACCTGACCCAAATTTGGTTGTGGTGGTTGATATTAGTACCCATGATCTCCACCGTATCCCATGAAGTCTTGTTGGCTCAATGCTCCCATCTTAACTTGATCTTTATCCCAATCATCAATATAAACTGTATGATGACTTCCTTTGATAAAAAACCTCTCCTTATTGACTTGATTACTCACATCCAAGCTATTATGGTGGTGATTACTTGGGTTTCAAACTTGAAAGTTAGGAACTTGTTTAAAGTTCAATGGTGAGGTTGGTATGGCATACCTTGATTTTTAAGGATTGACCCTCGAGGTTAAGGTTGATTCAGTGCTGATTACGGTGGAGGAACTAGATTTATTGGTACCAAATTGAATTGAAGAGGTTCTTGGGGTTAAGGATCATTCTGTTGTAGAAAGAATGGTGGGGCAATGTCCCTAAACGGTTAATTAGATTATGGCCCTCCTTGGTCATCTGGATTACTCATACTTCCGCTTAGGTTGCTATATGGTGTTTTAGAAAGTTTTCGAAGGATTCGGATAACCTTTGTTGAAGATGTACCTTCTTCTGATCTTGTGTAAGCCCGAATTGGAGTTTTATAATCGATGCATTATGAAACACTCGATTCTCCCTTGCAGTCTTTTCAATTTCTGGGTCAAACCATATGCAAATACTTAATAGTTACTTGCAAACAAGAAAACAAAAACTAGCATGGGTAATACTGAATGAAGAAAACAAAAAAAGAACATAAATAAAAAGAAAAAAGAAAAATAGAAATAACAAAAAAAGAAAAATCTTTTTGAGTTTTAAGTATTTTAGAGAAAATAAATAAATGAACTAAAAACTAAGTCCACTAATCACTCAGTAACGGTGCCATTTTGATCGTGTTGTAGTGGTTGGATAAAAACAAATTAATTTAAAGGACTTAAGTACCTATAACTAGTATGGGTAAGTAGGGGCCGTCTCCACATGGAATCTATGGAAAGTGTAAAGCTTTTATAACTAAGAACTGAAACACAAAACAAAAATATGAAAAAGTAAATATTTTTAGGTTTTTGTTTAAAGTGCTATGAATTGAAAGCAAACAATTAAGAAAGCAACAAACTTTATTAAAGGTTTTGAAGACAATAATGAAAAAAACAATCACTTTTGAGTTTTAAGTTTAAAGATCCACAATAAGCTTAATAAGAATTGGTTAGAAATCGCATAGACATGACTTTGTAAAATTGTTCAATAAGATACTTGTGAAACAAACTTTTTAAGATTCAATCATTCACACAATTACCAACCCATATATGTCAAATATTCACACACACGTCAAACTGCTAATGATGTAAGAAAACCGAGTGCGAATGATAGAATGCGAATCCTCAAAACGTACAATTGAATTTTTGTGTAAAAAAAAGCCAAAATCCAATTCAAAACAAAATATTTTTGTTTCACTTACAAGAACTATCTACTCGAAAGCAATTATGAACAAATCAACCACTCATCAGCATGCTTCAATCTTCGATGGTTGAATGGATATTGTTGGAGCTTGATCCGGGTGAATTCGTGGTGAAAAAGTCACTAAAAATTGTTTCTCACAGGTAAGAAGTTGAGTTCGAAGACCTAGAGTTATCTTTAAATAATGCTTGAAATTGCAAAAAAAAAAAAAATCTAGGGCTATTAGACAGGCAGCGCATAGAGCACGCGCATGGGGGTGGGGAGGGGGATAATGCACTGGGTCTTCTTGATTATCAAATTTCCTCTATAATGCACTGGTACAAGAGCACTATGCACTGGTGGTGGAGCACCATGCGCTGGATCTTCATTTTAGGCCATTTTACTCCTGACACTCTGTTTCCATTTGTACTAACTTCCATTCTTCTGTTAATCTTCCATCCACAAGTTAAGACGTCCAAATTATGGTCTTTATGCATCATAAACCTGCAACACAAACATATCTCAAAGTAATCTCATTCCATATTAATAAACACATAAAAATATGAAATTAACTATGTTAAGTACCAAATAAATATACCCGCTCATAACTCTTATAACTTGTAAGGCTGTGATAATACAAGAAACCTGTGGTAACAAAAAGAATGTGATAGAGAAAGCACCTATAATCGAAGAGCTGCTGGCTTGTAGAATACAACTTGTAGCAACAAATCGCAAATGAAACTTAGAACAATTGCTTGTTGGAGCTACATTCAGTAGCAGAAGATGAAACAGCCTAAGAATCTTTGATTGAGGGTAAATTCCTTTATTTTTTCACCTCTTGATCATATACACACTAATCGGGCCACTTATTTTATTTGGGCCATAAGAAAAGAAATAGAGTAGCCTATTTGCTCTTAATAATGTTTCTGGCCCAACAGGGTTTGTGATGTACAAGAAGCCACCGCTTATTCGCATCATCGCTTGAAGTAAAAGCGCACTAAGCATGCACTTCTTATAAGAATTGCACCTTGTGTAACAAAAAGCGTGTAACACCCAGAAAATTTCAGCAAAAGAAAAGAAAAAGAAAGAAAGGTGAAATATTCCAAGTCAAGGGGTTAAAGTTGTACAAGTGGCAAACTTGCCCATTATGGGATTTAAAAAGAAGCATGGTCGCCCACACCCCATTTCACCAATTGAATTCGGCTGCAAGAGGAAGAACAGAAACTTTAACTAGGTTTTGTGTGTGAGAAGCTGAATTCTCCTTGAGGTGAGGTTTTCTTGTGTTTTCTGTTCAGCTTTCAGTTGGGTTGGGCTTTTGGACTGATCTTTACGTGTGCTTTGTGTTTGGCAGCTTGATTTTGTGTGTTTAAGTGCTAGAACTCCAGGTTGCTCTCGGGTTTGGAGGAGTATTACTCGAAAGCAGTTAGAGGTAAGTTCTAGATCCCCTCTTTTAAATGTTTTCTGCTTATTTGGGGCTGGTATGCATATTTAACTGATGTTTTCGAAGCAAGTTATGGTTTCCATGTATGGTACGGACGATTATGATGATATAGTTATGTTATGTGATTCTCTTGATGATCGTTTAATGTTTATGATGTTCTAAGTGTTAGACTGAAAGATCTAAGCTGTGTTCTTGTTAGAATGATGATTGGGAACTGGTAATGGCATAAGTTGCATTGTAGGTTAGTTTTTGTGTTCATCTGCATTTAACAGTTAAGTCTTTTTTTCATACGCATTTGCTAAGTCTTCATCCGCATTTGCTAAGTCTTCATCCGCAGTTGTTAAGTCTTCATCCGCATTTGCTAAGTCTTCATCCGCATTTGCCAAGTGTTCATTCGCATTTGCTAAGTGTTCATCCGCATATACTAAGTATTCATCCGCATTTGTTTATGCTCATCCGCATTTGTTCTACCAGCATTTCTTTGGACACTTAGGATATTTTCTTAAGACTTTCACCCGCATTAGCTACAGTTCATCCGCACTTGTTCCATCCGCATTTCTTTGGGGACTTAGAATTATTCTGAAATTTTGGGAATAGAATCTAAGTGTTAAGTATTGATGAATAAGGAAAGATTATGCTTGTTTAATATTTCTTATGTTTATTTCTCTTCTTATGGCCTGCGGTTATGGATGATATTTATTATGTTTCATGGTATGTGATTATTAAAAACAATGAATATTTTCAAAGTATTATTCCTAACCAAGTGGACACAAAGAAATAAAAAAAGACAGTGTAACCTAATGAATGTTACCCCCGGGCCTTTATGATGAATGAAAAGCCTTGCAAGCACAATGAATGGAGGTGCACGACCTTGTTGTCGTTAGCTCAACTGATGTGCGGCTGTATAGCCCATGAGGATGCACATCTGGGGTCTAATCCTCATGATTGACCAATATATGATGAATGGGACCCGTATTCATGAGCAAGATTCGTGCCTAGTAGTGTGGGTCAACTGTCGATGGGTTAGCTACCATGATAAATGTTTGCCGACAGGGGTTCAACATCTGTTGCCAACCAATAATGTAGGCTCTTGCTTTGTGCAATCCTAGTTAATGAAAGAGAAAGATAATGGAAGAAATAAAGATAATGAATCTCTTAATGATTTATTATATATATTGGTGAATGATCACAAAGTGAAGTTTACAAAAGTATATTTTCTATATTACTAAACTAGAACTCACTCAGCAACGTTGGCTTTTTATATGCATATCAGTTGGCAGGTAATGGAGATGCTGGGGATGGCACGAGATTGAAGCTACCTGTCAAATAAAGACTGGCATCCATGACACGCTGAAAAGTTATTTTTGTTTTGAAATGCAACTAGATGTTCTTTTTGTAACTTGCAACAACAATGTATTTCTTGGCAAAAGTAATGGATAATGAATGTTATGTTTTTATTAAATTATTCTGTTGCAAAGTTTTCTTGTTTTGATGAATCTAAACGTGTTTTGATATGAAAAGTGCTATGAATGACCAACTGTGGGGTTTCTGGGAACGGGGCCTTACAAGTTGGTACTAGAGCCAAAGTTTAAGAGAATTGGGTAAATTCTTTTTCAAAACCTAAACTTAAACTGAAAATGGGACCAAATGAAGGGATGCCAGCCCAAGTAGCTACGTGCCATTAGGTAATTTTTTGATAAGTTAATTGGTATTACGTGCCTGTGCTATTTGATTTATGTGCTTAGTAGATTTGGACACTGATGTAGTCTGGATAGGGAATGCTTGGGGGATGAAGAGTAAAGTAAATGACTAATCACAACTGGCCACTGTAATTAGGGACTTACTATACTTGATATAATCTGATCTATTACCTTGAATGACCTTGTTAGTGTTTGAATCTTATAGGAGGTAGATCTTATGGCGGGTAGGAAATATGGGAAGGCAACCCGAGGCGGTGCTCGTGGCGGGCGTACTACTGGGCCACGTGTCACCAGGAGCAAGGCTAAGGCTCCTGAGACAATTCATGAGGACACAGACCTCCATAGCCACCAAGAGGGTGCAGGATCAGCTACCCTCAAGTCCACGGTAAAGGAAGCTATTGCTGACGAGGTCTACAACGTCATGCAAAATGTGTTGCCCTCAGTAGTGACCGAAGTGTTAAGGGCTGTAAAGGAGGGTGAAAGAACTGATGATGCTAGGAAGAAGGAGAAAACAGAGGAAGGACCATCTAGCCTAAGGGTGGTAATTCATGATGATGATAGAGAGGGGGAGAAGAAGACCGCTAAGGGGTGCACCTATGGGGCGTTTCAAAGGTGCAAACCCCCGACCTTTGACGGTAACAGCAATGCTATTGCTGCTCATTGTTGGGTTCTAGAGATGGAGGCAGTTCTAGACATTAGTGAGTGCCGGGAGGATCAAAAGGTGAGTTTGCCTCCCATTCTTTCGTTGACTCGGCATTTATGCTGGTGGGACAACATTATCCAAGCCGAGGGGAAACAGTCTATTGCAAGGATGAGGTGGTCGGATTTGAAGGAACTGGTACTGGAGGAGTATTGTCCACATCGGGAGTTGGACAAAATTGAGAAGGAGTTCTTGCATTGGGAGGCTGGAAATATGACTCATGAAGAGTATACCTCCAAGTTCAATGAACTTGCAAGACTGGTGCCGGATCTAGTAACTCTGGAGTCCAAGAAGATTAAGAGGTACATGCAGGGTCTGCCCGTGGATATTAGGAGGAACATGATAGCTGCTAGACTGAGCACTTTCAGGTCTGCAGTAGATTTGGCTGGAAGGTTGTATGTTGAGAGGGATCCGGTGCCAATTCAGAGGAAGGAGAAGAGTTGGAACAAGAACAGTAATGGGAAGAGATTCAAGGGTGACCACTATGGGATCGGGGAAAAGAAGATGAGGATTGATGATCGCCGCTCAAGATTGAGTTAGGGGAATAACAGGAGGGAATGTAAGAAGTGTAGGAAAGCTCATATGGGTGAGTGTAGAGTGGGGTCGAAAGGGTGTTTTAAGTATGGAGGCGAAGGCCACTATGCTAAAGAGTGCAGGGTACTGCGATGTTATCAATGTGGGGAGGTAGGCCACTCGGGCCGAGATTACAAGAAGGGTGGATTAGGGAGCTCAGGGACCCAGACTATGGGTTAAAAAGGGTGAAGTGAGAGCACCAAAGCCAAGGTAAGGGTATTCAACATGACCCGGGAAGAAGCTAGAGTGGACCCTGAAGTAGTTTCAGGTATGTTTTTGGTAAACCAATTGTATGCTTCTGTGCTCTTTGATTCGGGTGCTAGTAGAAGTTTTGTATCTGCTACCTTTTATCGTGAAATGCATGGTAAGAGTAAGAAGATAGACGTGCCTTTCTATGTTGAGACAGCAATAGGAAAGTCTACCAAAGTGACTGATGTGATAGACGATTGCCTCCTAGAGTTGGACGGTCGTAAGTTTCCCGCTAGATTATATGTGATGGCCCTAGGAGGTTTTGATGTGGTGTTAGGGATGGATTGGTTGGCTGCCTATAAAGCGAACATCGTGTGCCTAAAGAAGACGATTTGTTTGACTGCACCCGATGGCAGTTTGGTTACGGTACATGGAGACAAGGAGTGCATTACACCGCGAGTAATCTCGATGATCACGGCAGAGAAGTTTATGAGATGAGGGTGTGGTGCTTACTTGGCCTATGTGAAGGATGTGCATGCTACCGTGCCTCAACTGTCAGGCATGCCGGTAGTATGCGCTTTCCTTTATGTGTTTCCCGAAGACCTACCAGGGGTACCACCTGACCGCGAGATCAAGTTCTAGATTGATCTGATACCTGGTGCCCAACCTGTTGCAAAGGCGCCGTATCATCTTGCTCCCTCTGAGATGAAGGAATTGATGACCCAGTTGCAAGAGATGTTAGATAAGGGGTTCATCCGACCGAGTATCTCTCCCTAGGGTGCTCCGGTCTTGTTTGTAAAGAAGAAGGACGGTAGCATGAGGATGTGCATCGACTACCGTGAGTTGAACAAGTTGACGGTGAAGAACAGGTACCCACTACCGAGGATTGATGACTTGTTTGATCAGCTCCAAGGCGCCAGCTGGTTCTCGAGAATAGATCTCCGATCTGGTTATCATCAGCTAAAAGTTAAAGAACATGATATCCCGAAGACCGCATTTCGAACACGATATGGGCATTACGAATTCCTCGTTATGTCTTTCGGTTTAACCAACTAGCCAGCTGCTTTTATGGATTTGATGAATCGGGTGTGTCGGCCGATGTTGGATAAATCAGTAATTGTGTTTATCGATGATATCCTGATTATTCGAAGAGTGAAGAAGAGCATGCCGGTCACATTCGCTAGGCATTGGAGATGCTTAGAAGAGAGAAGCTGTATGCTAAGTTCTCCAAATGCATGTTCTGGTTGCGGGAAGTTTAGTTTTTGGGTCACGTGTTAATTCTGAAGGGATTATGGTGGACCCGGCAAAGGTGGAGGCAGTTATGCAATGGAAGACTCCGAAGACGCCATCAAAGATCCATAGTTTCTTGGGTTTGGCGGGCTACTACAGAAGGTTCATCCAAGACTTCTCCAAGATAGCTTCACCATTGACCAAATTGACCCGTAAGGATACGAGGTTCGTATGGGGTCAAGAGCAGGAGAATGCTTTCGAAGAGTCAAAGATTAGATTGACTCAAGCTCCTGTCTTGACGTTACCTGAAGGGAATGAAGACTTAGTGGTCTATTTAGATGCTTCTTATTCGGGATTGGGTTGTGTGCTGATGCAACGGGGAAGGGTTATAGCCTATGTGTCCTGACAGTTGAAGATCCATGAGGCTAACTACACTACTCATGACTTGGAGTTGGCGACTGTGGTCTTTGCATTGAAGATTTGGAGGCACTACCTGTACGGGACGAAGTGCACCATCTTCACTGAACACAAAAGTTTGAAGTACTTCTTCGAGTAGAAGGATCGCAACATGAGGCAAAGGAGGTGGTTAGAGTTGATCAAAGACTATGATTATGAGATCCATTACCATCCGGGCAAGGCCAACATGGTGGCGAATGCCCTTAGCTGGAAGGAGAAACCCGAGCCAATTCGGGTGAAAGCTTATCAGTTGGTTATGACCTCCGATGTGATGAAGCAGATTAAGGAATTTCAAGGTGAAGCGCTGAAAGAAGATCAGATTAACTCCGAAAGGATGAAAGGTCTAGTCGCCAAGTTGGGGGAGAACACTCTTGGTGTCCGTACTCGATCGGGGCGGATGTGGATTCCTCATTATGGGTGTCTGCGTGAGAAGATCATGGATGAGGCTCATAAGACTCGATACTCAATTCATCCCAGTGCTACAAAGATGTATCATGATATGAAGAAAGGTTACTGGTGGCCGGGTATGAAGCGCGATGTAGCGGAGTATGTGAGCAAGTGCCTTACTTGCTTGCAAGTGAAGGCAGAGCATCAGAAGCCATACGGGAGGATCCAACCTTTGGATATACCCGAGTGGAAATGGGAGCACATCACCATGGACTTCATTACAAAGTTACCACGTACGATGAGGGGGTACAATGCCATATGGGTGATAGTTGACCATTTGACGAAGAGTGCTCACTTTCTACCGATCCGTGAGATGTATTCATCTGAGAGGTTGGCAGACCTGTTCATCAAAGAGATTGTGACTTGTCATGGTGTACCGGTGTCTATAGTGTCTGACCATGACACTCAGTTTACATCTAAGTTTTGGAAGAGATTCCATGATGCGATGGGTATGAGGTTGCACATCAGTACGGCTTATCATCCTCAGACAGATGGTCAGTTAGAGAGAACCATACAGATGCTTGTGGATATGCTCTGAGCATGTGTTTTTGATTTTGGAGGAAGTTGGGACGAACACTTAACGTTAGCCTAATTCTCATATAACAACAGTTATCATGCCACCATTGGTATGCCTCCATATGAGATGCTATATGGTAGGAAGTGTAGGACGCCTTTACATTGGGGTGACATCGTGCAGAAGGACATAGGGAGCATCGAGGTGATCGAGGCTACGATTGAAAAGTTGGAAAATATTAAGGCCTTTATGAAGGTGGAAAAAGATAGACAGACGTCATATGCCGACAAGATACGTAGACCGATTGAATTCAAGGTGGGTGATAGAGTCACGCTGAAGGTCTCGCCTTGGAAAGGGATCATCCGGTTTAGGAAGCGGGGAAAGTTAAGTTCAAGGTACATAGGGCCTTTCTGAATCATTGCCCGAGTAGGAGAGGTGGCCTATAGACTGGAGTTACCCGATGAGTTACGTGGGATTCATCCGACATTTCAAGTTACGTGGGATGCTCATGTGCATCCGCAGATCTCCTGTGGAAGCTCAACATCTACTGAAGAACAAGTTTTGAAGTCAAGTTGCTGTTGCTGCGGAAGAAGGGAGTTTGCTCCTGAGAATGAAGTTCAAGAATAAAGTACCAAATTCCTATGGAAAACCAATTTCCTGCGGAAGACCAACTTACTACGAAAGAACAACTTGCATGAGCACTCATCAAGTACCAACACATGATCAACAAGTAGCTTCCTGAAGTGATGTCATCAAGTCAACATCTACGGAAGACTTTCCTTCTATCAGAGGACTTAGGATGTCATATTAGGAATGTTACAGCTGTAGCCTTCACAAATAGGAAAGTTACAGTTTCCATTGTAAACCGTGAATCCCTCTGCCTATAAATATAAGGCAAGGATGCACTCATGAAAATATACATACGCTATTGATAGTCGATTCATAAGTAATCGGTAGCATTCAATAGATGATTGAATACGTGATTGAGAGATATCGATACTAAAATAGTGAGTCACTTATTCATAGAAACGATATCAATCAATTATTCAATCAATATAGCAAAAATTAACAAAACATCAAGAACATCATTGGAGATCACAAGATCACCAAAGCAAAGCATCTTAGTCATTGTAATCGATTTTGTATCAATGAAAAACCAATTGAAACAATCTTGTGTTGCATTATATTGTTCTGTTTTCAATTTGTTATATACTTTGTTAGTCGATTTCAATTTCACAAACAAGTAAATTAAAAATCAAATATTAATAATTCCGCGATCTTTATTTGTTCAATCAAAATGATAATTCCTGATTCGATCCTTGGATTCACAAAACTCACCTTAATGCACATCAAACACAGGCAAAAAGGTTTCCAAATAACCTGAATCTACGATTAATATTTAATTAATATTAAGTATTAGCAATAGAATCGTACGGTTTCGTGATTCACGACTCAGTTACGGTGCAACCCATAAACATTTCTCCCATTCCCAAGCAAGCACAAGCATATATCAGTTCACCTTTAATGTGCAAACCCCATTTATCCTCACCAATACTAGATCATGTATAAAAGTACTCATCATATGTTTAAACTATATGACTTTATATAATAAAACCCTATACGTTTATTAATGCATAACTCATTTATACACATAAAAAAACACATACATACAACCCACAAATAATACACAACACATAATATATATTGAGGATTTCCCATATAAAATAAATCCATACATCCTAACAAATGCACGCGCATACATATGCAGATGTATGATCGGATAACCAAAATCGAAGCACCCAACAAAACCCAAAGTACAACTTCCATTCCCGAAGAACCTACTACATAAAAGAGAATCATATGGATCAAAACCACAAACTCTAGCTCATACACACACACACCGCAGAACACACACACAGGATCACACACATACGCAGAACACACACACCACAAACACCGCTGAACACACACACAGGAACACACAAATACACCGAACACACACACCACACACACACACACACATACAGGAACTCACACATATGCATAACACATACACCACACATATCGCAGAACACACACATATACATCGCACACACACACAAGAACATACACACGCAACACACATACGCAGCACACACACACACGCAGCACACACATACAAGAACACACACACACACACATTGAATAACATTCAAGCACAACCAAAACACGTATACCCGCGAGTACACTAGCCCAGCCGAGACCCAACAACATAAAATAGCAACCGAAAACGAAACCGTAGTGCACCGTAACAAGATACGAAAAGAAAACATACCGAAACTATTTTGGGGAACGCTAGAACTCGAACGAATGAGAGTGTCGGTTAACTGGGAAGCACACGATCTCGTTGGGGAAGGCTATCACTGGGAAGGGGCTGCCGTATAGTTGCCGAGGAGGTTAGGGTTTGTGGAGGTGGTGCTGGTTGCGTAGGGTTGTGATGGGATGAGTGGGATGATTTTCAAAGGGGGTGAGGTTTGGTTGAATGAC
Source organism: Flaveria sonorensis (assembly GCA_025506505.1). Taxonomy (NCBI): domain Eukaryota; kingdom Viridiplantae; phylum Streptophyta; class Magnoliopsida; order Asterales; family Asteraceae; genus Flaveria; species Flaveria sonorensis. The sequence continues at coordinate 23,613,170 of CM046439.1, read as the reverse complement.
ATTACTAACCCCTCTACTTATATACCTTGCATTCTAAGTTTTTTTTCAATTAGTTTAAGGTTAAATTAAATACTAATACTAATACTAATAATAATCATTATCATTTATTAAGGTTAAATTAAATAAATATCAAGTGATGGGGAAAAAACTAAATAATAGGAATGAGGTTAACCTGAAAGTACAGGGTGTCACATCATCCCCTTATTGAAGGAATGTTCGTCCCGAAAGTTAGAACACCAGGTTTACGAAGAACACCAGATTTAGTGATCTGCAACGTACAAAGAATAGGGTTTTCTGAGAACTCTGAAACAACTTGAAAGAATTTTGGAAATTTTCTGGCTGTGACATCCAAAGCCTAATATGTAACATCCGGACCCTCATACCATCAATATTGTCCGCTTTGCCCATGAGTAGCTCACGGATTTGCTTTTGGTTGCTCGGGTGAAAACTTCCCTGGGAGGTCACTCATCCCTGGATTGCTGTCACCTGCGCATGCTTAACTATGGAGTTCTCCTTTAATCCACAGCCAATACGCCCAAAACACGTTGGTGATATTAGATGCCAGACATTACTTATAAACCAGGAATTTCTCCTATCCACGGCCAATGTGGGATTTATGTAGGGTGTCACACAATATGGGTTTGGTTCCTAAGTCACAAAATATAAAAACAATGTTTAATAGTTTCCCCTAAATCACACATGAACCCTAATTCGATTTGAACAAAATTGAGCAACCAATCGATGCTTCTAACTCAAATAAACATAGGGCTTTGATTCCCCATGATTAAATGTGTATATTTGTGTGTTAAATTTATCTTAATCGACCAGTTTGGTTTGGTCAGCAAGGAAGAAGAGTCGCGGCAAGGAGAAACGAAAATGATGATCTCGTGTGTGCGTGTTTTGTTTATATGATTCATGATTCAGAGAGGTTGAAGGAATTGATTATAACAAAAGCCCTCTATTATATAGTTTTAATTTCACATGTTACGTATCCAATTGATTTGAGAGTTTAAGCTTGAAATGATCATGACTGCGTTTTAGGTCAATCGATTTAGTAATTCAATCAATTTCTGAGTTGAAACCGAATCCATATAAATGGAATATTCGTATTTTAAGATGAATCCATAAAACAGAATGTTTAATCGAATCAAAGCCGATCATAGGTTTGAATGTGATTCACAATTTGATTAGGATGATTTAATTGGGTTGGAATTGGTGGGTTTTGGTGTTTCGGTCGTCATCGAAGTTCGACCAGAATGTTTGGCAGGAGATGGTGGGGCGAGGGGGGAATGGGTTGGGTTTTAAACAATTACACTCTGGTCCCTGGTGTTTTATGTTATTCTTATTTTATGTGAAAATTATTTAAATCAAGTTTCAGAAATTACACATTACACCCCCTTGACTTATTAAAACCACATTTCAATAACAAATCTAATTATGAATCTATAAAACTTTACAAATTTTATAAATCTTATAACTTTTGAAAATTTATTTATTTATTTTAATTATATATATGAATCTCATAATTATTAATAAAAGTTTGTAGATTTATTAAAATCAATCTTATCATTTATAAAAATTATCATAAATTGAAAACAAAAATGATACAATTATTGTATTTGAAACATAAAAAATAAATAAAATGACTAAATAATGAATTTGATTTACAAGATTGACTCAAACGGGTACATGTTTAGGTTTGGGTTTGGGTTTGGGTTTTATAAACAATTAATAGGTAGGTCCATGATGTTTGAAACTTATCATTTTAGGTAATAAAAAAAAGTTTTTAATTAACTTTTAAAAATCACAATTTAAATCATAAACTTTTAAAACCCTAATTTTAATAATAACAACATTTATTACTTTATAAAAACTTTATAACTTTATAAATGTTGCAAAGCTATGAAATTAATTATATATTTTAATTTAATAATTACAATCTCATATTTAATATATTAATTCTATAAATTTATAAAAATTACTTTATAAATTATAAAGTTATTATAAATTGATTAAATGATTTAATAAATAAAAATTAATAATATAATTCACAATATTGATCAAATAACATATTTATTGCATTTGAATCATCCAAATAAATAATTTAATTTAATAATGAATTTTTGTTTTCCATTGTATGAAAAATCAAAAAATAGGTTCGGGTTTGGGTTTATTTTACTAAAGGAGTCAGATGTTACAATCTATTCTACTTTAGAAAATTTTGTCCCGAAGTTTGATCACGAGGATGCTGATGCAATGTTTTCCAACACTTATTGGAATATTTCACTGTTGTAGCTTGGAGTGTTCATCTGCGCACCCTTTATTCAGTAAACTCCAGTTTGTCTTAATATGTTTTTGGGTTAGAAAATATGCATCTCAATCTGTTCATTCTGTTTATTTCTAATTTGCAGTTGTCGTAACGTACCCTCTCTGGATCACTCTTGAAATATCTTTCAAAGCTCTAGGTAATGCTATTTGTTGTCATGCTATTACTAACATTCTAGTTTTTCTAATCTATCTTGTGCATACTTTCATATAGAGTTATATTTTCCTTTCACGCTTTCATTGTTTATGCTTTTTTAGTATTGGCACTTACTCCTATTATTACCAGGAGGATGAAGAACTAGCAATAAGAACAAATACCATCATACTACTTAATAAAGGGGTTAGTAATGTTTTGGCCTTCTTGCACATCATTATCATTCTTTTCTTTAAATATAGTTGGCAGAGGTGTTTATTTGGCAGTCTTTACTGACTAATGGCACAATATACCCAACCTAGCCTACAAAAAACAGTATAAATCATTATAACTGATGCGTCTGGCGCTTTGCAGACACACAAGCGAGTTTTAAATTAGTGTGTTTATTGTTCGTGCTTTACGGGATACATTTCCTCTTGCTAGAGGAGCAGGTAATATTTTAATTTCCATTCTTTAAATTTAATTCCATCAAAGAAAATTATATAAATATTATTGTGTTTATGTCTCAGCATTTTGTCCCTATCTACCTCAAGTTTAACAAACTAACATATGTTTGGTGTTGGCAGGTATAATAGCGCTATGTGCAACTAGTTCTTATTATGACACCCAGGAGATTTCTGTTCGTATTTTGCTGAATATTGTCGTCCTTCTTATAGATCCTGACAGGTAATTAACCTTTCTATAGTAACATGACAGTACTTATGTGTATTCTTTACATAATTATATATATATATATATATATATATATATATATATATATATATATATATATATATATATATATATATATATATATATGTTACTTTTGAATTCAAAATAAATTAAATATTGATAATTATGCATGTTGATACTGCTTTTAGTAATGGGTTCCTTTATCATACCTACAATTATGATCGTATAATCTTGTATGATCGTATCTTCTTATTAGAATATTCACTCTCCTTTCATGTGTTATACTTATTCTTCATGGTTATGAATTTACATTTTGACATCTTGATCATGATGGCGTTTCTATTTGTTATGACTAGCAAACCTGATCTATAACTGCATATGCTGCAGTGATGTTCGATCAAAGGCCTTTCAAGGTTTTGAACAGTTCTTGCAGATAGTGAAGCAGTACAATGAAATGGTGCGTGTGTGTGTCTTTTGCTACTTTTTTGATGCTTTAATGGAATGTGTTCCTCAAATGTCTTCCTTGATTGATTCATTCCTTTTCCTCTAGGCATTGGAAAGTCTAAGGTTGGACTTATATAACAAACTTATATAACATTATCAAGAAAATTACATACGTATTTTACTAGAAACGATTTAGCAAAATATGTTTGTAGTGTTTCTTGTTAGCAAATATATTTGTAGGGTATCTCCGTTCAAAATTTTTTTTGTAGGATAGCGTGTCAAAGGCTCGAAATTTAGTGTTCCTCCATTTGAACCCTGAAATATTTCTTAATATTAACCCTGAGATGTTGTTAAGCTCGAGGATAAACACAACATTGTAATACACTTAACAAAAGGTTGCTTTTATACGTTTTTTTTGTAGACAAATGCCAAAGATCCTAAGCTTTTAAGCTTAGGAATTTCATCATTTCCTGGCAATGGAAGTGTACAAGGGTATGTTAATTTAATTTCTTGTGTTTGTTAAGTCAAGGAAACTTATATTATTCATTTCTTACGACTGGATGCATTCTTTTCATTGTCATTAGAAAATACAAAGGAACAAGTAAAGTAGTATTATTTTATTAAAACGAGAGGTGTGTAACTATATACTTTTTAGTTGGCTGATTTGGGCTATGGTTATTGTAATGCTCGGAAATCTTTAAAAGAAAAGACAAGATATAAAGAAGGTTTTAAATAAATAGAAGGGTTAAAAGTGGGCAAAAACAAAATATACCCATGCTTAGCTATAAAAGGAGGGAGCCACCCCTCCCCTCACTCCCATGCACCCTTAACAACCCTATTTTTTAGAGAGAGAAAGCTCTTATTGGTTCTAGAGAGAAAAAGTTGAAGAATTCATCAAAGGTATGATTTTATTATGCTTTCTCTTAGATCTAAGCTTTTAAGTCATTTTCTATGTGTTTCCATATGTAAAGTTTGAATCTTTATGTGTGCATGTGTGTAGATCTTGAGTTCTACCTTTGGTTTTAAGGTTTTTGATTAGAGGCTTGATCAGGTGAGTTCTAGATCCCCTCTTTTATATTTTTTCTACCTTTTGGGGTTGGTATGCATGCTAAAACGATAATTCTTTGATAAACTTAATTTTCCATGATAAATGTGACATTTTTATGAAAATACTATGTTTTGATGAGATCTACCATGAATTTACATGCATAGTGTGTTTTGGTTATGAACCCTAGCTAAATGAGGACTAGATCTATGGGTTAGGGTCATGCACTATTTGATTATGTCATAAAATACCTAAGTTTGAAATTAGATAGAAGGTTTACTCAGCTGCATTAGTACAACTCACTCGCATTTGTTTAACTAGGCTTCATTTTGACCAAGTGTTTGTCATCCGCATTGGTTGACGGCATTTGTATTACTCACCCACATTTTTTCTAATGAACATAAGGCTAAGTGTTGGCCATCCGCATTTGGTGCTCGCACTAGTTTCTTCACTCGCATTTGTTTTAAGCACATGCACAAGCCCAAGTACTATTACCCGTATAAGTTTACTTCACCCATATTAGCTAAGTATGCTACCCGCATTAGTGTCACTTAGGATAATTTATCAGGATTAATGCTATGATTATGTTATAAGGGTTATGTTGTGATTATTATATGAATAATATTAAATGTTCCATGCTATGTGATGATAATGATAAAGGATACCTTATAAGTATTACCTATGATTAAAGAAGAACATTAATGAATAAAAAGAATGAGAGTGAAACTTAATGAATGTTACCTGAGCCCTCATGATGATGAAAAGTCTTGCAAGCACTATTAATAGAATCCACTTATACAATGGACCCTTGTTCATGAGCAGGTGATAAGCCTTGCAGTGTAGGTCAACTGTCAGGGGTTAGCTACCACTCTATATGAGGTACTGACAGGAGGTGGCATTTGTTGCCAACCAGATGTTAGCCTCTTGCTTTATGCAAACCTAGTTATGAAAGAGGAAGATAATGAAAAGAAGAAAGATAAAGAACATGATAAAAGATGCTATGAAAGTCAATTATTTGACTATTATGTATGATGTATGAGTGTTTATTAAAAGAAGTTAAATGTATATTTTTTATAATATTACAAACTAGAATTCACTCAGCAACACTTACTTTTATGCATATCAGTTAGCAGGTAATGATGTTGCTGAAGATGGCATGGATGATGAAACTACTTGGCATCGGGAGTCTGGCATCTTATTTATGAATATGATGAATGACTTAAAGTATTCCACTATAATGTTTTTATATATCAACATATTATATTATGGTTTGTATTATGAATGATCAATTGTGAGGCTTCCGGAGAATGGGGCCTTACATTTATCTTCAACGGATCGATTTAGTAAAAAAAGAAAGGCATGTAGTTATAAAGGTAATGGTAGAGATAATTTGTCGCTTTTACTGCATACAATTGTTTAGAAATGTAGATTATTAGTTTCAAGAATCATATCTATGCATTAGTTAATACAAATTTTGAACAATAAATTGTTCATTTAACTAGCCTGTTTTGGCCTATTATTCAACTCACCCAACCCCACATATTTTCACCTCTAACTAAAGTTATGCTCGACTGACGGTTCTCTTAAGTAGCTCTTATTAGATTGTGGCTTCCTGGTTGTCAACACCTTTTCAAGGGTTTTTAACTGATCCATTCAAAACAATAGTTTTTGTTAATCATGTCTCATTGTTTTACCAGATTTTGCTCCCTCTTCTAAATGTCTAGAGTTGTATATAACGTATGAAGCCTATGTACCTCGAATTCTTTTTTACTTAGTTGTTGAATAAGTTTTCTATATTTTATGTAGTGCAAGTAGTTATACCGTTAAAATCCCCCTCACCTAGTAAAGAAAGAGTAAGAATTTTAATTGCATCCCTGACATGAAATCAAACATCTTGGCTATGATGAGTAGATGGGCAATGAGCTTGTTATCTATCAAAGGAAAACATACTGACAATACTCCACATTTTTTCTACAAGTCAAGTGCACCTAATATATCTGCTATCACAAATGCCAGCTCAAGTAGCATCTTATGTCATTGTTTTAATACTGGTGGTATAATGTGTAGATAGGGCAGGTTAGGTAACACATCATATGTAGTTTTTGTTAAACGTTAGGTATGGATGTCTTAACTGCTAGTTGTCCAAATTTTTTAGTATATATAGGGGCTGGTTCAAATAAAAAAATTATTTGCCTAAAAAACCTAAGAAGCAATATGGGATTGACACATGGCAATATTTAAAATGGAATAGGAAGGGTAATAATGTCTTTAACAATCAGAAACATATAAACAACACCAAAATTAGTTTTCTATATTTTATTCAATCTGTTCCTAATATCAATTGATATTATTCATCTCTTCTTTAGGTTTTTGATTTCATTCAATCAAAACTTAATCCAATTTCAATATAAAATTAATTTCTTCTTCCAGATCTGTGTATTTTGATCAAAAGTCAATCTAATTTTAATATTAAATCAATTTAGAACAAAGGCAGTTTAATACTACACTTATTTTTTTTAATTTATTCGAAACTTAGATATATCATATTTTTCATACAGATTTTGTTTAATTTTATTCATATTTAGAGTCTGAAACATCGTTCTCTATATAATAGAGCATTTTCTTTCTCGAAAATCACTTTGATCAACACAAATTTTTACTTTGGAATTTATACTATTTTTTCAAGCAGGATCACGGATTTCAAAATTAATGGTAATATAATCATTTTTAATATGCGTTATATGTCAAAATACTATATAAACACAACATGTTTGTGCTGTTTTACCCAAAATATGCTAGTTTACCCTAAATCAGCTAAAAACATCTTGTTTTATGATAAATAAGCACATCACATACTGTTTTATGTGAAAACATTAGATAATGTGTTGTTTTATGTGAAAGTAGCACGAAACATGCTTTTTCCATGAAAGCAACTCATAACAACCTGTTTTACATGAAAACAACCCAAAACGTGTTGTTTTACATGACAACAGCACAGAACGTGAAAACAACACAGAATGTGTTATTTTACATACTATCAAAACATGAAAACATCAAAGAATATGTTGTTTTACATTGAAACCATATAGAGCGTGTTGTTTTATTATAAAACAACACAGGATGTTATGTTTTACCTTGTTATTTACTGTAAACAACACATAAATTTATGTTGTTTTATATAATCTTTTACACTAAACAAAACAAATCATGATCTCTTACTGTGAAACAATATATAACCTAAAACAACATATAAGGTGTTTTCTTATCATAGAACAACACAGAATGCACCCTCTTATTGTAAAACAACACAATTTTAGAATAATTTTAAGTGACGTTTTAACATTATACAACTCAAAACATTACGTTTTACCCTAAACTGGAACATAACAAGTTTTTTTACCCTAAAACAGCACATGATGTGTTGTTTTACCCTAAATAGCACATAACGTGTTGTTTTGATGTTAAACAGCACAAAAGTGTTGTCTTACGACAAAACAGTACATAATGTGTTGTTTTTATCATAAAACAACATATTTTCGTAACAACGATTTTTTTATTTAAAAAATATTGAAATTGTAAGGCCCCGTTTTCGAGACGCTTACAATTGGTCAATCATCGCATAAAACATTTAAACACATTAATCTTGTAGCGGAATTTAAACTTTTCATTAACAATTAAAAACATGTCAAATCATCATATCATTTCTTTTACATTCCCAAAATGTAGTAATACAAAAACATTCTCCAAAATATGGATGCCAGACTTGATCCTTCCCCAGTAGCTTATGCATCCATGCCTGCACCTCCTCAGCATCGACAAATACCTACCAACTATTATGCATACAAAAATCAGCGACGCTGAGTGAGTTCTAGTTTTAATAATAAAATACTTTACTTTCGTTTAAAACATATCCTTTACTTTCATTCATGATCACACATCATACGTACATCTAGATAATATCATTATTATCTTCCATCATCGTTCATCATCATTCATCATCATTCGTTTCGTACTTTCTTTCATTATTATCTTTCACTTTTATCTAGATCATGCCATATGCTATATCCCCGACTCATGCTAAAAGCTGGTACTGTGCTAGGGTTTATAAATAAACCCCCGACTCATGCTAAAAAACTAACACAATACTGGGGTACGCGACAAGGACCCCGTTATCGCACGTTTCCATCAGTCACAAAGACTGACCGTTAGGTGTGCACTCAGCACACTATCGAGGTGGCAACCCATAAAGAGTTGTGAACCCCTTTTATATGCTTGCAAGACTTTAAATTCATTCATTATGTTCCACTTTTCATTATCTTTATCTTCCACTTTCATTACAATAATACTTTGCGTACAAGAGTATTAACACACCACGTAAAGTCACATAATAATACGTAATATAGAACATCAACCGCAGCCCACAATCATACATAACACCAACATGCATAAACCACCAAAATATTCTAGAACTTAACACTACATTCTACCTCCCAAGATTTTAGAAAAATCCTAAGTCCTCAAAGAAATGCGGATGAACAAAAGCCAATACGGCTGAATGTTCAGCAAATGCGGACAAGCAAATGCGGATGAAAGTCTCAGAAAATATTCTAAGTGTCTAAAGATATGCGGATGAACATGTTCAAATGCGGATGAAAAAGTCCAAATGCGGATGAACAAAATACTTAGAATATTGAACATAAAACCAATGTGGTTGAATGCTCAGCAAATGCGGATGAATACATACAAATGCGGAAGAACAAAAGCAAACGCGGATGAACGTCTCATAAAATATTCCAAGTGTCCAAGGAAATGCGGAGGACAAAAATGTGGATGAACATTCAACAAATGCGGATGAACAAAAGACTTATGCAAGTGAACAAGTCTAAATGCGGATGATCACCCAACCAATACGGATGATCGTTACCCACCTTCAATGCAACTTATGCCATAACCAGTTCCTAATCATCATTCTAATATAACCTTAGCACAGATCTATCATGCTACACACTTAGAACATACTAAACATCATACACAACTTAGAAATCATCTAAAAACATACATCAATAGCACACAGTCGCACATTATGCTGAAATTCATAGTTTGGTTTAGAAACCTTCTGTCCGGTATGCATAACAGCCCCAAACACATAGAAAATAAAAAAAGAGGGGATCTAGAACTCACCTTGAATAGCTTTCGAGTAGAACAACTTAAACCCGAGAGCCCACTTGAAGTTCCAACACCTAAAACCCACGAAAACGAGCACTAAACACCAGAATCTCGATCCAGAAGCTCGAACCCAGCAGAAAACAGGGAAAAAACACTTGAAAACTTTACCTTTCTTTATCTTCTAGTTTCTCACTCTAAAAACCGGTTGAGGGCTTCTCTCACTCTCTAGAACCGAAGGTTGTAGGAGAGAAAAGAGGTTATGGGCGGCCATACCTCTTTTAAACCCCACTATGTGCAAGTTTGGCCCTTGCACGTTTTTAACCCCTTGCTTTTAAAATAACTTCCTGTTTGATCCTTTACTTTTCTTTTCTTCATTTTTTTTTTGAAATTTCCGAGTGTTACAGCAATACTATACTCAAATGAAAGAGGATAAAATGCTTGATTTTATGATGCGATTAATTTTAAAAAATAATATCGTATAAAAATTTACGAACGTTTAAATAAAATGAGGGATTTGAAAAAAAAAGTCAACAAAATTGGTTTTTCCCATACGACCCTTGGGACTACTTTTATAACTAAAAATTGATTGCAACCATTGATTCATGAAATATATGGCTAAGATCTTTTTTTAGGCTTTTTAGGCAAATGTATTTTTTTATTTTAACCAGCCCCTATATAGGGAGGTTCTACTAAAAATTATATTTTGCTTAAAATTGGTTTTTCCCATACGACCCTTGGGACTACTTTTATGTATTTTTTTTTTCATTTTTGTTGACTTTTTTGAGTTTCCCCCAATTTTTTAAATATTTATAATTTTTTCATACTAGATTATTTTTTAAAACAAATTACACCATCAAATCAAGCATGTTTTTCATTTTAAATTTAGTATAGTATTGCTATATTTTAAAAAAAACAAATTATATGAAATTGTGCTACATTTTAATGTTTTTGTGCTGTATTAAATAAAAAAATATAAAATTGTGTTGTTTTATGTCAAACAGCATAGTTTTGTGCTGTTTTTAGTCAAATAGCACAGTTTTGTGCTGTTTTTCGTCAACAACACAGTTTTGTGTTGGTTTACGTCAAACAACACAGTTTTGTGCTGTCTTGCGTAACATGTTCTATGTTGTTTTGCGTCAAAACAACAAAATATCATATGTTGTTTATGTGATTTATTATCTTATTTAATCAAAATAGCATAGAACTTTGTTGTTTTGCGTCAAACAATACTGTTCTGTGCTATATTGCGTCTTTAGCACATCTTTTGCTTTATTTTATGAAATTAAGCACATATTTTGCGATTGCCAAAGGTTGAAGCGAGTGACGTGAGGCCTTGAAGTGGCAACACGTCGCCATAGTTGGTGGGTTTATAGTTCTACAACTACTCATATTTGGGGTTGCTATAAAAAAGTAAAAAGATTTGCTTGAGATTAGAGATGTAAAAATATGTGCTACATTTTGTTAAAAAATGTTAGATTTTATTTTTGATATAACTGCCCTTATGCTTTAAATTTGAATTATGTCACGTATTAGGTTAGTATTGATTCTTAGATTTCTTAGGGAAAATATATATTTTATTTGAACGTCTACCTGTATGTATGTATGTATGTATGTATGTATGTATGTATATATATATATATATATATATATATATATATATATATATACATGTGTGTATATATAAAGGGAGGTTCCACTAAAAAATATATTTTGCCTAAGAAGGCTAAGAAATGATCTTAGCGTTCTATTTTTCAATCAATAGTTAATATAAAAATATAGTAAATAAAAAGATGGAATGGTAATTTGAGTATTTAAACATTTTTGTTGACTTTTTTGAGTTTCTCTCAAAATTTTAAACGTTTATAACTTTCTCATAATAGATTCTTCTTTAAAATAAATTGCATCATAAAATTAAGTATTTTACTCTCTTTAAATTAAGTATAGTATTACTATATTTAAAAAAAATAATAAACGATGCGAAATTTGTTGTATTTCATCAAAACAACATAGAATGGTGCTGCTTTGCGTCAAACAGCATGGTTTTGTATTGCTTTGCGTCAAACAGCACGGTTTTGTGCTGCCTTTGCGTCAAACAACACGGTTTTATGTTGCTTTGCGTCAAACAGCACGGTTTTGTACTGCTTTGCATCAAACAACACGGTTTTGTACTGCTTTGCATCAAACAACACGGTGTTGTGCTGCTTTGCGTCAAACATCATGGTGTTGTGCTATTTAGCATGTTCTATGTTGTCTTGCGTCAAAATAAGGAAATATCATGTGTTGTTTCTGTAATGTATTATGTCAAAACAACAAACAACACAGAAACAACACTTTCTTAGTTGTTTTAACGTTCTGTACTATTTTACGTGAATATAACGAGTTTTGTGTTGTTTTGCGTTAGAACAATAATCTATGTGTTGTTTTATGCTTGAACAATCTAAATAACAAACTGAGTGTGATAAAACGAATGCATTTGAGTATGATTGATCATCGATGTCATCCACCGTCACTATTCATTACATCTGATTACCACTATCGTTGACTACCAAATCATTGTCTTAAAAAACTGTCGATTAACACCTACCGCTCAGGTTAACACCTCTAATCACTAATTAGTTGTTCATGCAATTATGGAGTTTAAGACGAGGAGAGATCTCTAGGGTTTGGTTGTAGTTTGATATTAATTGTTGGTTTTAGGGTGAAGAGAGTGTGTAAAAAAATATGCTACATTCTTAAAAGAAGAAAAGGGAATTGGATTAAATGGTTGGTAGACCAAAATACCCCTTAACCCTATTTTTTAGCTTTGACACATGTCACCACCTCATTTCTTCTTACACTTCTTAGGCAAATATTATTTTTTATTTGAACTTCCTTCTATATATATATACATACATATATATACATATATATGTATATATACATATATATATATATATATATATATATATATATATATATATATATATATATATATATATACATATATATATATGTACATATATATATACATATATATATTGTTAGGTATAGATCTCATGTATAGGTTTAGATGATAGATCAAACTCTTGTAATCACTCTTTGTAATTATAATTTTGATGATATAATATAATGCATTGATTACATTTTGAGTTTATGAATTGCATGATATACTATACTGTATTAATTTATTATGTATCTCATAATATATGTGTTGATATGTGAATGATTGCAGTAAACATCAGACTTGGTCAATTAGGAAAATTGACTAAGTGTTAGAACAAACTACGGATGAATAAGTATTCTTCCATGGATGTTCTCAGGAGTACAACTGAAGTGTACATCCATAGATCTCATACGGAAGAACAACTTCAGCTGAACAAGATTAAAGAAAGCTACTGAAGGAGGACTTGCTGCTTAAGAACAAGTACAAGAACTCTTGTGAAAACACAATCACTGAAGAACAAGCACTGAAGACTAAGTGTTCCTGCGGAAGACAAAGGTCCTGCGGAAGAAGAACTTCCTACGAAAGACTGTTTAACACTTGTATGATTTCGCATCATCAAGTAGTCAACAGAAAGTCAACAAGTCAACGTGGCAGAACAACAACATTAATGGCGGTGGAAGACATATAATTCAAGCGAAGATACCACGTCACATCAACAATATTATTTGTATTTATTTTATTGTAAATCATGAACTCCTATACCGATAAATGTGATAAGGATTCGGATAGCTATAGGAAGTTAGCTTAATTATAGCACCAGGATAGCGAAAGATTAACAATGTTTTACGAACAGAATAAGATCTCTATATAACAAGAGATCAAGAACATGTAAAAAAGAATGATCAACATACGATCAAGCAACATCAGATCATATAACAATCATAACAATAGAATCAATAGCAGAAGAAGCATTACAATCGATTGATTGTAATTATTGAGCGATCGTGGTTTGTTTATTATTATATTTTGATTGTTCATTATACTGTTTGATCGATTTCAAGTTCATTAATCAATTAAACAGCAAGTATTGGTAATTCCGCGGTCGATATTTGTTAAAATCAAATCTGATAATTCCTATATCGATCCTTGGATTCACTCAGGTGGTATCAGAGCTTGGTGCTCATTGATCCAGATCAATCGATCTATCGGTTTGATTTGTTTAATCGATTTTTGCTAAAACAGAGTTGTTGCTTTTTCAAAATTAATTAACATGAGTAATTCAGTTGTTGGCGCTTATCAACCTCCTAAACTGGAAAACAAATCTGATTTCAAAACTTAGAAAATCAGGTTCAGGAATCATGTTAATTATACATATTCTGATTTATGGGTTTCGATTACTAAAGGACCTTGTATTCCACCTGCGTTAGGAGCGGATTATAAGGATAATAATCAGCCCATAAGTCTAAAAAATCTGTCACCTGATGATGCTAAGAAAGTCAAGATTGAGATCAAAGCCTATAGTATGCTTACTATGGCTTTGCCTGAAGATCTCTTGATCAGGTGTGAATCATACAAAACAGCTCACTCGTTATGGAAAATACTGCACACCCTGTGTGAAGGAAGTGACGAGATTAGAAACATAAAGAAGGATACTCTTTGCTCACAATATGAAACCTTTCATCATATTACGGGTGAGTCAGTTCCTCAACAATTGCATAGATTTTTGCAACTTGTTACAGAGATGAACATCTTTGAACTTAAGTATAGCAATGAAGAGCTGAACAAAAAGATGCTTCATGCCTTACCAGAAAGTTGGACACAGACTATGTCTATGTTCAAGAACACTATTGATTTGAAGGCAATAGGACTAGACACACTGGTGGAGAAGGTCGAAGCTTTGGAGATAGATGAAAAGACCAAAAACAAGAGTGTGAAAGCACCTATAGCACCTTATAAATTCATAGAGTTAAAGAGTGCTGGAAGTGCATTCATCTCCAATGAAGATGAAGATAACTCTTGTGATGAGAGTGAACATGATGAAGAAACAAGTTTTTATGCTGCCAAGTCTTTCAAATCAAGTACTCAATATAATCAGCACAGAAAGTCCAAAGGAAAAGCTGATGACTCCAAGAATAAAAAGAACAACAATCAAACAGAACCAATTACTATGGTTCTGGAATCAGAAGAATAGAAAGCTGCTTTTGCAGCCTTTAGTTCAAGCTTTCAGGCTTATCTGGGAAGCACTTTGACACCTGCTCTCTTCTATCAACAAGATCTAGAAGAACTTCATCCTGATGAGGTAGAAGATATGGATCTACATTGGCAAATGGCAATGATCGCCTACAGAGCTAAGATGTATATGAAGAGGAACAAAGGACTGTCTGTAGGAGGAAGATCAACTAAAATTGATGTTGACAAGTCCAAAGTAAGATGCTTTAAGTGTAATTTATATGGACACTTCTCAAGGGAGTGCAACAACAATCAACAACAATCAAATGACTCAAGACAGCCTAGTCAAAGATGTTTCACACAAGCTCAACTAACCAATTCATCACCACCATCAACAAGCAACACTACAGGTACTAACAATGCTAAAGAATCTGGTTTAATTATTTTGCAGGATGGTACTTATGATTGGGGCATGTATGAAAAGGAAGTACTAGCGGAAAATCAAGCTTTGATGGCTAACATGGAAAACAAAGTTCCACCAATGGCCACAGAGGTAAGAGAAAGGTTATGTTCTTCCACTTGTGTTGATGAAGTTGAAAGAGATAGAATACATGCTTAACAGTTGGCTGATAAAGTAAAAGAAACTCTACTTTTAAATGAATCACATGTAGGAGAACATAAACTTTATCAAGTCAAAATCAATTCTTAACAAAAGGATTTAGATAAACTTTTATCTGAAAATTACAATTTGAAAGCAGAAGTTGAGCATTTGACTACTTCTTTAACTAAGTCTATGTCAGATCATGCATCTACTGAAGTGAAACTTCAAAAATTCCAATTGTCATCATAGCAGTATGAGAAACTATTAAACTCTCATATTGAGTCAAAGAATAGATCAGGTTTGGGATTTCATGCTGTTGCACCACCTATAAATGATAATTACACTTCTCTACCTGAGTCCATGACTAACAGCTTATCTAATTACTTTGTGTCTAGTACTAAATTTGAGTCAACAGATAAAAATAATAATGATGTAACTAATGACACTAAATCATATGAAACTGATTCATCAAAATCAGAACTTTCAAAACAAAGTCAACCATAATTTAGTTTTGATAACTGTGATGATCTGGATGAGGATGATGATAAGCCTCATAATACTAGTTTGGGTAAGGGTAAAACTGTTTTAAATGAACATTTAATTCCCAAAGTGTTGGATGAAATCAAGCTCCCTTATCCATCGAAACAAAGAAATCTGCTGAAGACCATTTACATAAGGATTGGTCAACTGAATGAAGGCATTCATGCTCTCAACAATCAAAACAAAAGAAAATTAGCAAAAAGAGCTTCGGAAGACAACAAATTCACTTCAGCAGATCACCTTCAGAAGCAGTCTGAGCAATCTGTAAAATCCAAGAAAACTATTCCTAAACAACCATCCGTAGAAAGAAATACAGAATAAGAGAATTTGCTGAAGCATCATCCAGTAACAACAAAGTTTAGAAACTACAAAAAATGGATGCTAAAAAAGAACCTTTTGACATCATGTCAGGCAGAGGTAAAGAATCATCAGCTGCTAAATTTGAAAAGGAGTTGAAGAAGCAAAAGAAGGAACTGATTAAGAAAAAGGAAAAGGTAAAGGCTGCTTTGATAGTGAAGCTGAAGAGAAGTACTGTAAATGGTGTGATATGCACAATCACAGCATAGAAGAGTGCTACTTCAGCAGCTATTGCTCAATATGTAATATGAACAATCACATGACATCTGATTATTACTTCAACAAATATTGTGCAATATGCAACAAACACAATCACTCCGCTCAGGAATGCTTCTTCAACAAAAAGAACAAAACAAAGATCCTTAAGAAGAAGCTAGTAGATGTTAGGATCAGTGATCTAAGTTTGATCAATTAGAGTTTAATCACAGCGGAATTAGAGCAAGAATTAAGCAAATACAGCAAGAACACAATAAATATTCAATGGAACAGTACACGGTTATATAGAAATAGGGTTTTCTGCATTGGGATAATAACATTCATGCACACATGCTTCAGTATGACGGCTGCTAGGTTTTCCTAAGCTGCACCGATTACAATTAGGTCAGCATTCCTTATATAAAGGAATGTGACGTCTGCTGATGTCACTTGATAGTGACGTCTAACAGAATTATTACAAACTACTGAAGTAAGCAAACTACTGAGAATGTTCACAACAACTGAGAACATCTCTAGTATTCTAAGTACACGAAGAAACATAAAACTACTGAAACTACAAGTACAGAGAAGGAAATACAACTACTGAAAGGAAACCATCACAACTACTGAAGAGGTCTTCTTCAGCTGTTGTGACAATCATCTGAAACTTGGTCTTCAGTCTTTGTCTTCAGCTCTTTCACTTCAGACTTTGTCTTCAGCTCTTGTCTTCAGACTTTGTCTTCAGCTCTTTCACTTCAGACTTTGTCTTAGCTCTTTCACTTCAGACTTTGTCTTCAGCTCTTTCACTTCAGACTTTGTCTTCAGCTCTTTCACTTCAGACTTTGTCTTCAGCTCTTTCACTTCAGACTTTGTCTTCAGACCTTGTTATCAGCTGATGTCTTCAGCTGTTGCAGACTACTTCAGTTGTTGTAATGTCCGTGGGACTTAAAGGTTTTTCTGATCAGGCTCATTGGTTCTTTTGGTCCAACAAACTCCCCCTGAACCAATGCAGCCAAAACCTTTAAGCTTATTGAGGTCCCACTTATTCTTGGCAGAAATACTCTCTTGATCAGCTTAAGAGATATAGGATAAGCACAGGCCAGGGAACAGGTTTCAGTAGATGTGAATGTCAAAGGATGGAAGGGAACTCTGTCTTGGGGAACTGGACACAGAGCCGTTATCCCAACCATGAAACCTACTTCCCATTGATGAGTCTATAAGACTCTCTGACGTAGGCCTCAAGGAGAACAACTTGTTCCTCCTTAGTGAGTTCTTCTGCTTCTCCTTCGAAGAAGAACTCTGGGCCATAGTACTCTGATAAGTACTTTATCGTCTTTCCATTTTTCAACTCAACAGTTGTTATCTCTCTGTAAGCAAATTCATCTGGGTGAGTCCCTTCTAATAACAACTGGAGTTCATTTTTCTTGATCTCTTCAAGCCTCTTGTATAACAACCCCTTCTTGACCATTTTGTTCTCCATTAGAGTTTGAGGGGTCATCTTTGACTTGTAGGCTCTCTTGAAGTCTTCAAGTATTTCCCAGGGTGAGACTACAATGGCCAACATAATAGCAGCATCTATGGTCTTTCTCACTTGGCCATTGTATCTACTTGGTATGGATTTCTTATGAATTCTAGAACTAACCCTGGGGTCTGGCCAAATCCTTACTCTCTCCTTTTGATATTGAAAGGTATACCTGAGAGCATACAGCCTTTGAGCATGTTTCTTCATGGCTTGTATAGATGATGACTGAGGAAACTCTTTGTCAATCATCTTCAAAAGTTGCTCATCGTGCTGTTTCTGCTGTTCTTCTTCTTCAATCTTAACTTTCACCATTTGCCTCTGAAAGTCTGGTGTGATCATTTGTTGACTTCTGGGCTCAGGTAATTTCAGAACAGCAGAGATTGGCAGACTATCTTCTTCATCATCTTCTTCTTCATCTTCTACCATCCTCAACACCCTTCTCCTCCTTCTGGGTGCATCACTGGATGTGGTTTGAGGTGGTTTTTGGGGTAAGGGAGTTGGTTTTGAGGGTTGAGTTGATTTGGAGAGTTGTGGGGTTGGTTGTTTTTGAGAGGGAGTTTGGGAAGGCTGATCTAGCATTTTTATGGTGAGTTTGGCTTTGGAAAGCTTGGCCATATCAGTTCTCTTCCCAGCACCTGCTTCATCTAGTGCTTCGATAATTAACCCCTTGTTGAATGCTTCAGAAGTACAGATTCTGGTGGTTATTGCCAGAATACTGTCTCTGGTCCATGATTTAATCTCAATTAATGATCTTCCCAAGTATTTTGCAGTAAACCTGATCATTATTTCCAACCTCTCCCTTTCCATCACACTATAACTGGCCCATCTTTCTTGTATCTCTTCAATCTCCAGCTTTCTGATCTCAGTGTCTAATGTGGCTGTATCAAAGCCCTGTCTGAAGAGTTGATCTATTATTCTGTCCATTGATCTGCTGTGAGCTTCATCGGCTTCTTTAATCAGATCTTCCAATGATTTCTCTTCATCAGGCTTTTGAGTTTCAGCACTTTTCTTTCTTTTGTATGTGATCAGCTGTTTTTCCTTTTCTTTCTCTTGTTTCTCATTTTCCACACTCTTTCTTTTTCGTTCTTTCACTGCCTTAGACTCCCCCTTTTTGGGTGCATTGGGTTCAGGGGTTGAATGGCAGAAAGCTTCCTTTGCACAGCATCATCAACAAGTGTTTGTAGATTTGAGGAAATCCTCTCATCAATGGCTTTATGCACAATCTCATTGATGATGGGAGTGATGAGAGGTAAGGAATTTTGAAATGTAGCAACCATCTGCTCAGAGGGGTTCTGTCCCTGAGAGGTGGTGCCAAAAACAGTGGCTGGTGGCTCAGTTGAGTGTAGTGGCTGAGTGTTTGGTAAACCTTCAGATGAAGGTGCCATCTGTGGGTTTATTGGGGCAGATGGACTTTGATCCTGAGACATTTTGGCAAGCAGTTCTTTGAGTCTGCTCACCTCAGCCTCAAGGATTGTGTTATGGGCTAAAACATCAAAGAAAAAGCCCAGGTCATCATCAGTCTTTGCTGAATCATCTGACCTCCTGATTGAATCAGGATGTACATGCCCTGAGTGTAGATCAGTTGTAGCATGTGCCCCTTGTTCTTGGTTCTGGGGACTTCCTGCCTCAGGACTGAGTCCTTCATCGGCAGTTGCCTCTGGTGAGGTCTTAGAGATGTTACCAACTTCATCCTGTTCATTTGCTGAATCAGTAGAAGTGGCAGCCTCACCAGATGTTCTAACCTCCTCCTCTACACGGGGAGATTGAACATTATAACCCCTGTGCTGTGGGTTATCAGCAGCATTTTGGTCCTCTTCCTCAGCTGTTGAGGTTCTCCCCATTGTAATTGGTGTCTGGGGAGGAGGAGAGGAATGCAGCTGACTCAACACTTGTGCAACAATAAATGTTGGGCTTTGAGGGGCGGTTGCATTTGGAGATAGGTTTGAAGCAGATTGCACCCGGGGTGACTGGTGCTCTTCAATGGTAACCTTCTCAATTGAGATAGGTTCCAGCATTGTGGTATCCCCAATTATGGTTGCATCAGGATCCTGTTGAGAGGATGCCTGAGCGGCTAGGGCTGGTGGAGTCTTTGACACTACTGGGGGGTTAGAACCAGTAAGTGTTACCTGTATTGGTGTTACAGGGGCATCCTCAGGGGACTCATCTCCCTGAGTAGCCTTTTTGGGCTTTTTGGTTTTGGGTTTGGTGGGGACTTTGGATCTGGAAGTGGAGGCTGTGGGTTCCCGCTGCTTGGGTTTTAGCAGCCGGGCAGCCCCTTTCATGTAGGGTCAGAGTTGTGCCTGGAGTATACTTCAGGCAATACAGCCGGAGCAGGGACTCCAAGGCCAACAAGGCCGTCTGATTTTAGCTGTGTTAAAATTATGGCCATGAGAAACCTGGGATATAATATCCATCTGTTTGCCACAGGTTTCAAGGCCAGATCCTTTAGTTCCAAAAACACTATCTCAGAAAAATTTAAAGTTTGTCGTTCAAAGATAGAGTATAATACCTGTTGCCATCGGGAAGACATTTGATCCCATGAGGAGGTTTTTGGTGCAAGGCAGACATTCACCATGTGGAATATAAGACGTTCAGCATCATGGAAGTGCTTCTTCAGAATGGTGGTAGCACTTAAGTCTCCTTCATACCCGTTGTTGATGAAAGACATATCGGTTGTGCCTTTCGGGTATTCTGTGACACAGGTGGCATCATGTAGATCTAGGGTTTGTCGAATGATGTCCGGAGTGATGACCACCTGTTTCTGGTTGACCAACGACTGGAGAGTGATTTGGCTATCATTCTCACTAGTTTGCACAGAGACGTTGGTCCAGAACTGGCTTAGGGAATCGGGGTAGATGGTAGGATTCAGAAGAAACGCGGTTCGGTACTGGGAATCTACCATAAGATCGATGGCGTTATCAAATTTGTTCCAGAAGGCCGATTTCGAGAGGTAGGCAACACAGTTGTGTCTGGGTTTGAGTTTCATGGTCGCCATTGTTGAGAGAGTGAAGGACGGAAAACGGCTAATGAAACGTCTGAAAGTAGGTTTAGGTATTTATAGGGTAAGAAAAAGCTGATATAAAACGACTGAAAGTGTTGGTGCTGTCATCAGTTGTTTGAAAACAACTGAAGACCTGGTTTTAACTTTCAGAAGTTGTAACAACTGAAGACTTGGTATTAGTCATCAGTAGTTGTGAAACTACTGAAGACATGGTTTTGGCTTCAGGTGTTGTAACAACTGAAGACTTGGTGTTAGTCATCAGTAGTTGTGAAACTACTGAAGACATGGTTTTGGCTTCAGTTGTTTGAAGTGAAGCAGCAGTTGTAGAAACAACTGAAGAGAAAAATTTCTCATCAGCTGTTGTCGTCAATTCTTAGCTCATCAGCTGTTTCATTCTGACCTCAACACTTCATCAGACTTTGTCTGAGTTTCAGATGTTTCATAGGTCATCAGTACTTATCTGTTATTCTGACATCAGCAGTTGTAACTACAGCAGTAGTTGTAACCACATCAGTTCTTTTCAACAGATGAGTACTTCAGTACTTTTAAGTAATTTAGTCTTCAGTAGTTATGAAAACTACTGAGGATAAAAGAACTTCAGTACTTATTTGTGACAGTAGTATACGAATGCTCATCAGTACTTGTTGACTGAGATCATCAGTAGTTGTCACTTATTCTAGCTGCAGCATACCAAGCCTTAACACTAGGTTTTGGAAAGTTGAACTGTCCAAAGGCTTAGTAAATATGTCTGCAAGCTCATCAGCACTAGGAACAAACTTTGGATCAATCAGACCTTTTTCAAAACAATCCCTAATAAAATGGTGTCTGATCTCAATATGTTTGGTCCTAGAGTGCTGGACTGGATTCTTGACAATACAAAGAGCTGAAGCACTATCCATTAGTAATGGAGTCTTAGTCTCTGTAATGCCATAATCCAGTAATTGATTCTGAAGCCAGAGTACCTGAGATGTACAACTTGCAGCAGCAATGTACTCGGCTTCAGCAGTGGATGTAGCAACAGATGTTTGTTTCTTACTCTGCCAAGAAACCAAACAGTTGCCTAGGAATTGACATCCACCAGAAGTTGATTTTCTAGTTAATTTACACCCTGCATAGTCACTATCAGAAAAAGCAACTAATTTGCAAGAGTGCCCAGTGGAATACCAAAGACCTAGAGATTGAGTACCTTGCAGATATCTAAAGATCCTCTTGACTGCAATCAAATGAGACTCTTTAGGAGCAGCCTGAAATCTAGCACAAACACAAGTTGCAAACATAATATCTGGTCTAGAAGCTGTTAAGTACATCAAGGACCCAATCATACATCTGTAAAGTGTTTCATCAACAGCTTTACCTTTCTGATCTGCATCCAGTTGTGTGGTGCTGCACATGGGAGTAGAACAGGGCTTACAGTGTTGTAAATCAAACTTTGCCAAAAGACTTTTTGTGTATTTTGACTGATGAATGAAAGTTCCATCAGCCTTTTGTTTGATTTGCAAACCTAGAAAGAACTGTAATTCTCCCATGGCACTCATTTCGAATTTTTGTTGCATCAACTTTGTAAATGCATCACACAACTGTGGATCAGAGGAAGCAAAAATAATATCATCAACATAAATTTGAACAAGGAGCTTATGCTGACCCACTTTCTTAATGAACAAAGTTTTATCTATGGAGCCTCTAGTGAAATTATTCTGAAGAAGAAATTTGACAGTGTTTCATACCAGGCTCTAGGAGCTTGTTTCAACCCATAAAGAGCCTTATCAAGTTTATACACCCAATCAGGATGTTTATTATCCTCAAAACCTGGTGGTTGACACACATAAACCTCTTCTTTTATTTTACCATATAAAAATGCACTTTTGACATCCATTTGAAAAACTTTAAGATTGTGGAATGCAGCATAGGCTAAGAACAATCTAATTGCCTCCAGTCTGGCTACAGGGGCAAAGGTTTCATCATAATCAATACCTTCTTCTTGTGAAAACCCCTGGACAACCAGTCTGGCCTTGTTCTTGACAATTTGCCCATTTTCATCTGTTTTATTCCTAAACACCCATTTAGTGCCTATTGCACACTTACCTGGGGGTAGAGGAACCAGTTCCCACACTTGCTGCTTTTTGAACTGAAGAAGCTCAAGCTGCATGGCATCAACCCATCCATTGTCTCTTAATGCAATATGATAGTTCTTTGGCTCTTGCTGACTGATGAAAAGAGCATAGAAGCAGAAGTTGGACAATTGACTTCTAGTTGAGACACCAGCATTGATATCACCAATGATTTGAGACGTTGGGTGATTCTTCAGCTCTGGATACACTATGAGATCTGTGCAAGTGTTTGTAGCACGCTCAGCAGCAACAGATGTTGATCCAGATTCTTGAAACCAAGTGTTAGATGGCAGGTCAAATGAAGTAGAGGATTCAGAAATCTCATCAGCATTTGTTGTGGATGGTGCTACTGAAGCTACAGGAACATCAAGTTGAGTAGACTCAGGCAGTTGATCACTAAACTTGAATAGGTGAGTACTGGGATCATCATGAACATCAGTACCACCAGATGGATGACTAGCTGCAGAAGGTGATGAATTCACATGATCTGCAACAGCTGGAGGCTGATAAGGAACATATTGCAGTATGTCCAGATCAAACAACTCCACAGGGTTTTGTGGGATTTTGTCCTTAGGAGATTCATTGAACTTCACATGCAAGGTTTCTTCAACCATCTTTGTTCTACAGTTGAACACTCTGTAAGCCTTGCAAGTGGATGAGTACCCAACAAAATACCCTGCATCCACCTTAGAATCAAACTTTTGGAGTTGATCCTTTGTGTTGAGAATGTAACAAGGACACCCAAATGCTCTGAAGAATGAAATTAGAGGAGCCAAATGATGTAGAACTTCATAAGGAGTCTTCATCAACCTCTGATTCACTAAAGCTCTATTTTGCACATAGCATGCTGTGTTGACAGCTTCAGCCCAAAAGGTCAGTGGCAAACCAGAGTCAGCCAACATGGACCTTGCAGCTTCAATTAGGGTCCTGTTCTTTCTCTCCACTACTCCATTTTGTTCTGGAGTCCTTGGAATGCTATACTGCCTCTTGATTCCTTTTGAAAGGTAGAAATCATCAAGTGTATGGTTTCTAAATTCAGTTCCATTATCACTTCTTATACACTTGACTGATAGGGAATACTGCTTCTCAACATACAACACAAAGTTAATAATTGTCTGAGCAGCCTCATCCTTTGAATGCAAGAAGAAGGTCCATACAAATCTGGAGTAATCATCCACAATTACCAGACAGTATTTCTTCTTTGCCATGCTCATTACTCTCACAGGACCAAAGAGATCCATGTGCAGTAATTGCAAGCAGGCAGTGGACTTTGGTTCTTCTATAGGAGGGAATGAGACTTTGTGTTGTTTTCCTTTTAAACAAGCAGTGCAGGTTTCATCACAGAGGAACTCCTTTATTGGTAGACCTCTTACTAAACTATTGTGGATCAGCTGATTCATGTTTTTGAGATTAACATGACCCAGCCTTCTATGCCACAGTTTAGATTCCTGAGGAGAGGCCTTGGAGAACAGGCAAGGATGACCTTTTAACGCAATCTTCTTTGACAAATCCAAGGCATATACTCTTCCTATCCTGTTGGCCTTCAGGAGAGTATGTTCATCCAATACCTTGTCAATCAGCCTCAGAACTTTGGAAGACAGAATCCGGCAGTTCTGGCTTGTGAAAAGTGCAACATGCCCTTTATCACACATCTGACTGACACTCAGTAGATTATACTTGAGATTCTCCACATGGTTAACATCATCAAATCTGATTTCTCCATTTGACACAAATCCTTTCCCGATGATGTAACCCTTAGCATCATTTCCAAATGAGACAAATCCCTTCTTTCCTTGAGAGTAGTCATTAAGAAGAGAACTGCTCCCAGTCATATGCATAGATCCTCCACTGTCTACATACCAGATGCTTCTTTGGCATGCTGAAGAACCCTGCATTTATCATAAGAAACTAGTTAGCTTTAGAGACCCAAACCTTTTTGGTTTTGGGTCTGTTTTCATCAACAGATTTAACCATAACTTGTTTCTCATGATTAACAGCTGATGAAGGTGGAGATGGTGCTGAAATGGAATTCTTAGATTTGGGCTTGGATTTCCTTTTCAGTGGTTTGATCACAGGTGCATCTAGTTGGTTAACTCTCCCCAACAAATGCTGAACCATCATAACAAGTTGTGTCTGATTTGTTGCTAAAGCCTTCAGCTCATTTGACACATCAGTACTTGTTTTTGATGAGTTCCTGTGACCCACCATTTCCTCCTTGAAATTCACAGACTTCGTCTGATGTTTATCATGAGAACACTATCAGCTGTTTTCTGATAAACCCCATCCTTCTTTTTGGATTTTGGTGAGGCCTTGGGTTTATCAGTTTGAGATGACTGTGGTACAAACTTGGTTTCAAACTCATTTTTCATTTTATTTATCTCTTCTTTAATGAGCTTATCTCTGTTGAGTTTGGAACCCTTTTTGTACCAGCATTCATCAGATAGATGATTGAATTTACCACATATTTCACATGGCTTATTCTTCATCTTGGATTGATCAACTGCTGAAGTGGAAACTACTGAAGGTGTGATCTTCAGTACTTTCCTCCTTTCAGTACTTGTGTTAAGTACTGAAGGATCGGTAACAACTGAAGACTTGTTCTTCAGCTGTTCTCTATCCGTCCTGAAAGACTGTATGATAGATTCCTCAGCAGTTGTTACTCCTTTTATTTCGTCAGATTTGAAATGCTTTTCAGATGTTGTGACTTGCCCTTCAGTACTTGGAGTACTTTGAGGGACAACATCTGAATTTCTCAGCTTCATGTGTTTATCAGCATTTAAACCATCAGGCAATTGATTTGCTGAGATCTTAACACTGACTTCATCCTCTAATTTTGTATTATCATTTGAGGATGAATCACATGATGATGTGGTTTGGAAATTACTTTCACCTTCAGATTTTACTATTATTTTGAAGTAAAATCAGTAGGTGGTGCAGTATGATTGTAACCTATTCCAAACTTCACATTTGAAGCTGTTTGCTTGCTGAGAAGCATTTCAAATCCCTTGCAGGATGTTACCCAGCGGTCACACTCAACTTGGGTAGCTGCAAGTGTCTCTTTGAGACTTCTGTGGTTCTCGAGTATGACCTCTACCTTAGCCTTTTCATCATTAAGTTGGCATTTAAGCTTGTAAATCTCATCATCTTTGTCATTAAGTGCAGACACATACTCATCTTTTCTTTTGGAAATAGTTTTCTCAAGCTCAAGATTTTGATTGATTAAAGCTACATTTGCCTCTCTAATAGAGACAAAGGCAGCTATGCATGATTCAGAACATAACTTGGCTTTAGCCTCAGAAGATATCTGGGTTACCTGTGAAGATGAAGCATCTGAGCAGGAACCCTCAGTAGACTCCAGGGCCATGAGAGCAAGATTCCCAAAAGGATGTTCACCACCATGTTGACCAGCACCAGCAGATAATTGCTCATTGAAACCAGAAAGATCATCTGGTAAGCTGCTCCAGTCAACAACTCCTGGTGTGAAGAAGCTGTGATGAGGTTGAGATTGTGATGGAGATGGTTGAGGCTCAGGTAGGGCTTGAGGTTGTTGTGCTATAGGGACATGAACTGGATTTGGCTGTGGCATGTAATAGCAGGGATAAGGATATGGCATTGGACCCTGAGGGACAAAGTATGCAGGAGATTGAGGTTGTGAGTGATGACCAGAACTAGCAGGATGTTGCCCTTTGTTTTGTGAACTATTGCTTGGAAAGGTCACAAAGGGTGCAGAGGAGTTAGATCCAGTTGATCTACACTCTCTTGCAAAGTGCCCAAGCCTGTGGCATTTGTGACACCTCAACTTACTCTTGTCAAAACCAACTTTGGTTTTGCCAGAGAGTCCTGGAAATTTCCTACCAGTTCTCTTGTAGAACTTTTGAGATCTGATATTGATCAGGGCCATTTGGCTCAAAATATCCATCTCTTCTAAATCATCATCAGCAATACCCTGCAAATCATCCATGATAAAGCATAAATTATCACTATTACACCCAGAATGACTGTCAACACCAACAAATGCATGATCAGAACTGTTTGAAGAGAAATCTATATGCTCATCATAATGACTTTCTGATCCAGCATATTCTGACTCATGACCGACCAAGGCAGTGTTACCTGGTACAAAGTCATCAGAGAGCTTTCCTGATGATGCCAGTTTCCTTTTCTGCTCTATCTCTCTTTCAAATGTAAGCAGTTTCCCATGGAGTTGGGTGAGAGATAGGCTATCCAGATTTGCACTGGAGCGTAGGACAATGGTGTATGTGTCCCATCTCTCAGGCAGTGATCTGAGGAATCTGTTGTTCATCTGGCTGTTAGTATACTCATGCTTGACCATTTTCAGCTCAGAGATCAAGCAGGAGAAACGCTCAAACTGTTGAGTCAGTGTCTCACCCTTCCTATGAGAGAATGTCTCATATTGTTGGGCGAGGATTTCTCTGTTGTTTGCTAAGACCTCATCAGTTCCTCCGAATTGTTCCTTCAAAGCATTCCAGAGGTCATGAGCAGTTTCATGATGCATAAGCCCAGAATAGATTTCATTCGGCAGTGCCATGGCCAGAAT
Source organism: Flaveria sonorensis (assembly GCA_025506505.1). Taxonomy (NCBI): domain Eukaryota; kingdom Viridiplantae; phylum Streptophyta; class Magnoliopsida; order Asterales; family Asteraceae; genus Flaveria; species Flaveria sonorensis. Next base: position 23,585,390 of record CM046439.1, on the reverse strand, counting down.
TCCATGGGCTTTAGCATCAATCTCAAACAGTTTACGATCTTCATCTGAGTATTGCTCCTTCTTCTTCGGAACCATTTGATTGGTCTCCGGATTGTTCACCATAGGCTTGTGTGGACCGTGAACCACAGATGTCCAACAACCTGAACTGTTAACAGACAGGTGATGGAGCATTCTTCGTTGCCATATGTTATACTCACTCCTAACCAGCATCGGAGGCTTGGTTGAGGAGCCAGTATTGTGAGGATCATTAGATGGAGTAGTCATTCTCAGATTCAAACCAAATCAATCAAGTTTCAAAAGATTTAGCACAAAAACACAACAAACTCAATAAGAACCAAGAAGAAACTCAATTTAAATAACCAGAAGCAGCAGAAAATCAATCTTTATAACCAATTCTTGCACATATGCTAATTCGATCAAACTATAGATATCAAAATAGCAGTTTCAATGATCAATTGTTAAACCGATCAATGATTAACCTGCTCTGATACCATTTGTTAGGATCAGTGATCTAAGTTTGATCAATTAGAGTTTAATCACAGCGGAATTAGAGCAAGAATTAAGCAAATATAGCAAGAACACAATAAATATTCAATGGAACAGTACACGGTTATATAGAAATAGGGTTTTCTGCATTGGGATAATAACATTCATGCACACATGCTTCGGTATGGCGGCTGCTAGGTTTTCCTAAGCTGCACCGATTACAATTAGGTCAACATTCCTTATATAAAGGAATGTGACGTCTGCTGATGTCACTTGATAGTGACGTCTAACAGAATTATTACAAACTACTGAAAGTAAGCAAACTACTGAGAATGTTCACAACAACTGAGAACATCTCTAGTATTCTAAGTACACTAAGAAACATAAAACTACTGAAACTACAAGTACAGAAAGGAAATACAACTACTGAAAGGAAACCATCACAACTACTGAAGAGGTCTTCTTCAGCTGTTGTGACAATCATCTGAAACTTGGTCTTCAGTCTTTGTCTTCAGCTCTTTCACTTCAGACTTTGTCTTCAGCTCTTGTCTTCAGACTTTGTCTTCAGCTCTTTCACTTCAGACTTTGTCTTCAGCTCTTTCACTTCAGACTTTGTCTTCAGCTCTTTCACTTCAGACTTTGTCTTCAGCTCTTTCACTTCAGACTTTGTCTTCAGACCTTGTTATCAGCTGATGTCTTCAGCTGTTGCAGACTACTTCAGTTGTTGTAATGTCCGTGGGACTTAAAGGTTTTTCTGATCAGGCTCATTGGTTCTTTTGGTCCAACAGTAGAGACCACTGAATCAGACTCACAATCTTTTGAGGATGATGATTCAAAAGTCTCCAAACAAAAGAAGCAGCAACATAAGCACAAAGCTTCCAAGATAAGGAAAACAGCTGCTGAGGTGCAAACAAAGAAAAAGAAGGACAAACAACAATTGCAAAGCAAGACAACTCACAAAAATGTAGCACTTAAAAAAGATGTTGACTTCTTTGACTACTTTGACAAAGGCAATCATGTACCTCAGTCTAAATCAAAGGATGCAAAAACATTTTCTGGGCTATCCTCAACATCAGGTTCAAAGAAGAAGTCACTGAAGGAATGGATGACTGACCAAGTCAGTATGAATCAAGATAAAAACACCTCAACATCATCACCAAAATCATCCTCACCCAAAACAAAACATAATGAATCAACTAATATTGAAATTAATTTAGAAACATCAAGGCTCATTCATGAGAAAGTTACTATATTATATAACAATGGCAAGCCTAAGACCATCAAGGCTTAGGCTCCTCGGTCTAATTAAGTTCATTATGTTTTGCAGGAACATCCAAGGAGGGCTGACAACAAGTGGTATGTTGACAGTGGTTGTTCCAGACACATGACAGGAAACTGTTCTCTCCTTTGTGACTTCAAAGATAAAAATGCTTCATACGTAGCATTTGGTGGGGATAAGAAGGGAGGTAAAATCACTGGTGAAGGAATGTGCAGGACCATTAAAAAGGGACTTTGCACTTAGTTAACACACTTAGGAGGATCTTTAGGATCACTTAACAATTCAAATGGGGAACTTAGAACTTTAAACAGATGATACAATGCACAACACAAGTAAAGTAAGAGCAAGAACACAAGAAATAATTTTCAAGGAAGTAGTATATTGCTTCTTAGGTTCTATTACAGGTGTTTGCACTGATATTTGAAATACAAGAACCTTTGACTCTTTATACTAAACCTACAACCATCAATATGCAAAAAGACAGTTGGATGTAACTAATCTAGACAACAAGATCAACCTAAAGTCAAAAGGCAGATTGCTTTTGGACTAGTGACTATGACAGGCCATAGTTCACTAACTTTCCTATTACAAAAAGCCAAAAAAGAAACAAATACAGAAACTTGCAGACAAAGACCTTATCTACTTTATCATAAAGCATGGAAGTTTCACCAACTTATGATAGTTGGTGAACCACCAGAGCATGCAGCGGATAGGAGGTTGCTTTATGATAAAGTTGATAGAAAAAGTGTATTTTCTCTCTCTCTTCTAAAATAATCAGTCTTATCTTTATTCAGCTTCGGAAGACTTTGTCTTGAGAGCTTCGGAAGACTTCATCTTTAACCTTCAGAAGAGATGAGTCTTTGGCTTCGGAAGACTTGACACTTAGTGTAAAGTTTCCTCAGTAGTTTCTTCTGAACATTGGCTTCGGAAGATTTTACACTTAGTATTTTACTTGAGTGTGTAAAACTTCTGAAGCTAGTTCTTCTTTGTTCCTTAGTGCATGTTGGAAGACTTGGTTGTTTTGGTATCCTTTGGTTGCATCAGCGTCATAACCTCAGAGGTTCCTACAAACTCCCCCTAGGCTGATGCTACCAAAACAGAGAGGTCTTCAGACTGGGATAGTCCACATGATAATCTTCAGAACTCCTTTCGTCATTAGCAGATCAGGATTCTTCAGACCCATGAAGTACCTTCTCATATCATAGAGATCATGCAGAGGGAGTTCAAGCATGTCACTAGTGAAGTATACATGTTGTTCTCCTTGATCTCTAGTGACATACCATCTATCAGGATCTTCAGCAAATGTCCATGATAGAATTGGTTTTCTAACAGAGAGAGGCTCTACTATGATAGGAGTTGGTTAAGAGCCCTCTTCATGCACTTCCCAGGATGTTCTGACTCATCCTGAGTTTGGGAGGTGGATGCCTTTCTTCTTTTCGTCTTCTTAGAGGATCTTCTTTTGCCCATCCTCTTTTTCCTCCCAGATGATTTTAACTGAGAGGGTTGGTCTTCAGTACCAGGTTCTTCAGTGGATTCCCTCTCATTTAGGATCTCCCCTCTCCCAGGTTCAAAAGGAGAGGGAGGAGAACCCTGCTGTGGATCAGAAGATGAAGTTGGCTATTATGTAGCTTCAGGTGCAGGTTGTGTTGTCTCTGTAGGTTCAACCTTTACCTCAACTTCAGGTTGAGCTTGTTCTAATGGTGAGTGGAGATCCACAAGCTCTCCCCTTTTAATCTTCTGCTTGATCACACTTATGTGCTCATCCATTATGGACAGAGATATGGGACCAAGCCTCCTTCCGGAGAACCCATACAGCTTCAAGAAGCTCATCATCTTCTGCCTATCTGCAGACTTTTTCTGACTTTTCTTGATGATGGCTCTTGACTTGGCAGCTTCTTCCCTTTCTCTTTTTCTAGCAGCTTGCCTATTTCTTTTGGCTTGCTCTTCCAGCTGCTTGTTGTATTCAAACAGTATGTAATCATATGGAAAGGGAAGAAGTGCATGTGCCTGGTGGCTCTCAGGTAGTTGATCATCTTTGTCTTTTCTTCTTCATTAACTACCTGAGGTTAATCAGCAGCCACAGCCTCTGACTCATGGGTTTCTTGAACTGGGGAGAGGACAGGAATATTCTTGTATATTCTTTTTCTTCTCATTTCCTCTTTATGCTTGAGGGTCAAGGTTGCATCCTCAGCTTCCTTCCTCTCCTTTGACAACTTAGTGTCAACCAGTTCATTTAATTCCTCTAAGGGGAGAGATATGAGTTCATCTATGTTGTAGTTCCTGGTCCCCAGATAATTAAGTCTGGCTGCCCTTAACTCATCTTCTTGAGTGTTTGGAACATGGGCAGTCAGAATTGCAGCTTGCATGAATCCTGGGGAACCACTTGAACTCTCTCCCCTCAGCTTCCTCTTCCTCTCTCTTTTCTCTTCTTAATCTCCTCAGCAGTTAGTTTTCTTTTGCCTTTGTCAAGTACTGATCTTGATGACTCAGGCTGAGAAGAGCTTTGGCCTTCATTGCTGGATTCAGCAGTGAAGCTCTGGCCAGAGAGAGGTTGTGATGCACCATCACCAGCTGGTGCCTCACTGAGGGTATGGGGTGCTGGAGGAGATATTGTCTTAAGGTTCACAGTCTCAGCCTCTGGGCCTTCAGTCAAGGCTTTCCCTTTGAAGCTAATCTTAGGGTCCACCTCAACATCCAGTTGACCAAAGGCTTCAACTGCTAGCCTCTGTCTATATAGTTTTGATCTCCTTTTGAATTCTTCCAGCACCCAATCTTGAATTCTACTGGCTAGTCTGGCAGCTTGTCTGTTGTTGCTTGGGTTGACAAGTGCCAGATCTACCAGATTTATACCCTCATAGAAACTCAGGTTTGAAATGTTTAAAATTTCTAGTTGACCCTGAGCTCTAGAGAGTACAAGAGCTTTCCTTTCACTGTCATACCCCCAACCCCAGATTGGGTTCTCAGAAGGGGCAGACATTGCTCTTGGTATTCCCTCCTCAAACAGTTGTTGTATTAACAAATGTAGATCACTGTCTAGAGGAGGTTGCTGAGTATGGACAACTGCAAGAGAGGATGGTGAGTCCTCTATGTCCATACTCTGAGAGGAACTCCCAGGTTCTGTGATTGTTAGGATTTTCTCCCCCTTTTTGGTAGCATCACCCTCTTGCATAGGTGAGCTGGGAGATTGATCCATGACATCCACAGGTTCTTGTGGACCTGGATGAGTTGATCTCATTGGTCTCTCAGCTAGCTTACCCTTGAGATCGGTGATCTCAAGTTGCTGGTCATTGACCCTTTTCTGCAAGATAGTCACCTGAGATTCCAGGTGAGCTATCTTGGACACAAAGTAGGTGCACATGTTTGAGAGTTTGTGCACCTTTTGTTGCAGACTCCCCTCATCTTCAGATGAAGAATCATAGGGGGATGAGAGGATTGGACCTGAGTCTTCTCCCTCATCACCAGCATAGGTTTCTTGGCTGCTGGATTTCCCCTGCTCTATTTCAAGAGGCTGGGTTGCCGTGGTTGAGGTCTTAGAGATGTAATCACTGCCAACAGTGAAAGCCTCTGCCACATGGATCTCCTGGACAATCTGAAGGAGATCCACCTCAGTTTGTGGTGTCTGATGTGGGCTAGAAGTGGGTGAGGCAGGAGTACTCATCTCACCTTGAGTGTGGGTGGAGAGGAGAGATTCATGGTACTCACTGAAACCCAAATCTTCATCAGAGTAAAAGTCAAGGCTGGGCATGGGTTGATTAAGATCAAGAGGCTGGGGATGGTAGCTTTCCCTGAAGGTTGATCACCAGAGTGTTGAGACTCAGAGTGATGGCTTAAGGCTATTTGAGGAGGTGTGAGCTCATCAGGCTGAGCATGAGGAACCTCAGCACTGATTGCGTCAAGAATGGGAGTGGTTTGCTCCTCAGGGGAAGTGGGAGCTCTAGTGTCCACTTCCTCCTGTGTGGTTGTGATATGGGGGCCTGCATATGCTCAATAGCAGGTGCAGGGGTTCGTTTGGATTTTCTTTGGTAAATGAGGGTAACGGTAGGCCTTGATGGTGGTTGAGAGGTAGAGGGTGTTGGTTCATCACTAGCTGGTGCTGCTAGGATGTCACCCTGAGCAATGAGCTCAAACATTTTTGGGACAAGGGCTGTTTCTCCCCCTGAGAACCCAACAGTTGGCTTTTTCAATATTTTGAAAATGTCGGGTCTCATATGTGCAAGTTTAAGAACATTACCTGTTCCCCTCAACTGTGGTCCCATTTCACAGTTGAGAATGTGTTGAACATACCGAGGAAACATGTAATATTCTAGGGAGTCCAAATTTGCAAGTAAATTTGTGAAAACATCCCATGGACAATGAAGGAGAGGTCTTCTGGAATCTGGTCCCATCCTCCATGTTTGTTAGACAAGCTGTGGATGACAACATGGAGGAGGTACTTCCACTGGTATGAGACCTTCCCCTTCCTGAAGGTCTTGACTGTGAAGTCACCTTCATATCCTATCTGCTCAAAGGAATGGTTGACAGCAGCTTTTGGGAAGGACATTTCACCTTCTTCATCATCCAGCTGAAGATGGGTGTTGATGATGGCTGGAGTGATGAACAGTGTCCTCCCTTGAACTATGGCATACAGTGGCTTCTCCCCGTCCAAAGTGACCTCTTGACAGGTCCGCCAGAACTCAAATAACTGATCCTCATAGAGGGGAGGATCAATCGTAAGGGAGGTGAGATAATGAGACGAAGAAAGATACCTACAAACATTTGAGAAGCTTGGATCCTTCTCAGAGTTTAACAGAGCAACCTGGTTGTGTTGCCTGTGTTGATGCATGGTGAAATCTGGGTGTTTCAGCAATGAAGATTTGCCATTTGCAGAAGCTTTGCAGAGAAGAAAGGTAGAAGAAGATGAATTTGGGGGTAAATTTAGGTTAAGGAAAAGTGAGAGTAGAGAGATGAAGATAGGACCGTTTGGGAAGATATACTCAGGATTTGAAACAAAGTTAAAGCAAAAGATAAACTTTGAAATCCGCAAGTGGGTCCTACTTCAGAAAAAGGCGCCCAAAAAGGTAGTTTTCTTGGAAGTTGCAAAACTTCCGAAGGTTATTTTAGCTTCGGAAGCTTTTCAGAAAAAGCTTCCGAAGGCAATTTTGCTTCGGAAGATATTTCAAAGAGTTTTGAAAGTTTTGGCTTTGGAAGAGATAAACAGGTCTTCCGAGACTTAATTGCCTTCGGAAGAGATTTATTCTAAAATGTATTTAGGAGCTTATATTCAACTTAAGCTTCGGAAGATGCTTCATGAATTTCTTCCGAAGATAATTGGCAGATAAGCTGTAAATTTCTTCCGAGGGCAATTTTATTTCTTCGAAGGTAAATTTTCATAACTCTAAAAAATATCATTTTGAAAATTGTTTTCCTCCAAAGAGAACTGGGCTTATGAAGTGATCTAATAGACAACCTAGGACACACAATTTTAGGTAGTAAGATTGATGAAGTTATTTAGAAAAACCTATTCAAGGTTAATCATCCAATGGCTGATACAAGATACTTAAATCTCTGCTCATCAAAAGCTTTTGTGAACAGATCAGCATATTGTTCATTTGTGTTAACCTTGATTAGTTTTATCAAGCCCTTTTCAAAATTATCCCTAATCAGATGATACCTGATGTTGATGTGTTTGGTCCTTGAGTGCTACACAGGATTCTCTGTTATAGAGATGGCACTGTTGTTGTCTATATGGATGGGAGTCTCTTTGAAATTGAATCCATAGTCTAGCATCTGATTTTGAATCCAAAGCACTTGAGCATAGCAGCTAGCAGCAGCAATGTATTCAGCTTCAGCAGTTGATGCAGACACACAGGATTGCTTCTTGCATTGCCAAGAGACTATCCTTCCACCAAAGAACTGACACCCCCCAGATGTGGACTTTGCAGTCATGTTGCAGCCACCATAGTCACTATCTATATAAGCATACAGATTAAAGTCTGAATTCTTTGGATACCAAAGGCCTAGATTTGGAGCACCTTTGAGATATCTAAGAATCCTTTTGACAGTGATTAGGTGTGACATCTTGGGGTTTGCTTGATATCTTGCACATATGCATGTGGCAAACATGATATCAGGCCTTCTAGCAGTAAGATACATAAGTGACCCAATCATATACCTGTAGAGATGTTCATCAACACACTCCCCCTCAAGGTCAAGACCAAGGGAATGGTTTCTGGCTATGGGTGTCTTAGCAACTTTACAATCAGTCATCTTGAACCTTGTAAGTATGTCCTGTACATACTTTGACTGACTGATGAAGATGCCATCTTCAACCTGCTTCACTTGAATTCCTAGAAAAAATTGAGTTCCCCCATGGCACTCATTTCAAATCTATTCTTCATCAGCATCTCAAAGTCTTTGCAGAGCTTTGGATTAGTTGAACCAAAGATGATGTCATCTACATATATCTGAACTAGCAATGTGTCATTCCCTGTATCTTTGATGAAGAGAGTCCCATCAATAGTACCTCTTTTGTATCCATGATTGCAGAGGTATGTTGATAGTGTCTCATACCACTTTCTTGGAGCTTGATGTAGTCCATAAAGGGCTTTATCAAGCTTGCAGACATAATCAGGATGATCTGGGTCTGCAAAGCCAGGTGGTTGTTTAATATAAACTTCTTCATCAATCACCCCATAAAGAAAGGCACACTTCACATCAAGCTGGTAGACCTTGAAATCCTTGGATGCAGCATAAGCCAGGAATATCCTTACAGCTTCAAGTCTTGCTACAGGAGCAAAGACATCAGTATAATCAATTCCTTCTTCTTGTGTGTATCCTTGGACAACCAGTCTAGCCTTGTTTTTGATGATGATCCCTCTATCATCCTTCTTGTTCCTAAATACCCACTTGGTACCTATGACAGTCTTCCTTGAGGAAGAGGGCACAAGTTCCACACCTTCTGTCTTTTGATTTGAAGCAACTCTTCTTGCATTGCTTCAATCCAGCTTCCATCCTTTAGAGCCTCATCAACTTTCTTAGGCTCAATTCGGGATAAGAAACAAGAATGTAGACAAACATGGCTATCATGAGTTTGTCCTCTTGTTCTCACCCCTGAGTCAATATTTCCAATGATGTTTGTGGTGGGATGTGACTTGTGGATCCTGAGTTGAGGAATCACAGCAAGTTGGTTAGTCAGATCAAGATTAGAGAAATTTTGATCTGGTAAAGAAGAGTCCCCCACCACATCAGCACACTTATCAAGAGAAACTTGATCCAATGAGTGTGTGACATCATTGATGTTGTCTTCAATGGAGTGGTTATCAGCATCAAGAAATTCTTGATCACTGTCACCACCACCCATTCCTCCTACATTGGAGGTTCCTTCACCTAAATTCTAAGCCTCTGAACTGGACTTTGAGGGTAATTCAGTTGAATCAGCAGTATTTGTCATGCTTGTGCTGATTGGAGCCTCAATGATAGGGTTAGTCACCATTGGAGCTGAAGTAGTCTTCTTGTTTGGTCTTCTCAGCTCAAATCTTAGGTCAGGATCCTCTGTTGACCTGTTATCCATAGATCCTGAAACATTCACACAAGATTTGTTAAAACAGTTGGTAACTAAATCAAGATCAAATAGCCAATCCAGACCAGAACCTTTCACATAGGGTGTGTGTTCATTGAAAGTCACATTGGCTGACTCCTCAATGATTCTAGTTCTAAGATTGTATACTCTATAAGCCTTGGCTTGAGAAGAGTATCCAATAAAATGCATCTGATTTCTCAGCAAACTTAGCTATTGGATCTTTGGTATTCAAGATGGTGCAAGGACATCCAAATGTTCTGAGAAAACCAATAAATGGTCTCCTTTTATGCCACAGTTCATAAGGAGTCTTACCATGTGTCTTAACTACTAAAACTCTATTCTGCACATAGCAGGCTGTGTTGACAACCTCTGTCCAGAAGGTGATGGGCAGCTTAGAGTCAGACAACATAGTTCTTGCAGCTTCAATAAGTGTCCTGTTTCTCCTCTCAGCAACACCATTTTGCTAAGAAGTCCTGGGAGCACTATATTGTCTTCAAATACCCTTCTCATCATAAAATGTATCAAGGATTTGGTTTTTAAATTCAATTCCCTGATCACATCTTATGATTTTGACCTTGTGATTAGATTGATTCTCAATTTTCAGAATGAAATTCTTCAAGATTTCAGAGGTTTCATCCTTAGTTCTAAGGAAAAACACCCACGTGAATCTTGTAAAATCATCTATGATCACTAAACAGTATGAGGTCCTTCCTAGACTCATTACACTGGTGGGGCCAAACAGATCCATATGTAACAAGTGTAGGGGAGTAGTGATAGAGTTCATTTCCTTTGGCTTGTGAGACACTTTGTGTTGCTTCCCTTTCAGGCATACAACACAGTGGTCATCACTTATAAACTCTTTCTTTGGTATTCCAGTTACCAAATCATTCTTAATCAGTTTATTCATGTTTTTAAAGTTTACATGGCACATTCTCTTATGCCAAAGAAAAGACTCATCACTATTTGCTTTAGATAGAAAGCAAGAAACCTCTCCAGATGGAGATGCTTCCTGCAAGTCCATCTTGTACATGTTTCCTCTCCTGGGGGCTCTAAGCAAAATATGCTCAGGAGGAATGTCAACCCCGGGCTTGAGAACAATGCACTCATGCTCAGTAAAGAGCATGTGATGTTTTTGGTCACAAAATTGGGACACACTCAGAAGATTGTATCCAAGCTCTTTGACAAAGTTTACCTTCTCAATGCTGAGCTTACCATTTGTAACCTTGCCCCTGCCAGTAATGTACCCTCCTGCATCTCCCCCAAAAGCAACTGGTCCTCCATCAATCCTTTCAAAGTTTTGAAGCAAGGACTCATTGCCAGTCATGTGCCTGGAGCAGCCACTATCAACAATCCAGATATTTTTGTTGGTCTTTAGCTGTCCCTGCATAAAAAGAGATGATTTAGTTACATTTGGAAACCCAAGCCTCATTGGTCTTGGGCTTATTAGAATGAGTTAAAGGCAATGAAACAGTAATAGATCCTATGCTCAGGCTTTGGGGATCATTTGCTGTTTCTGATGATGAACTTTTAGCCACATGGTCTTCCTTCATCTTCCACACCACCTTTGAAAGATTGGGCTTGACCTTCAATGCTTCAGAAGCTTTTGTGGCTTCGGAAGCTTTGGAGACTGATCCTTCGGAAGATCTTGCTTTCACTGTAGCAGGCCTCAGTACTTCGGAAGCATTCCTTTCTTCCGAGACCAATTTTCCTTCCGAAGACAATGGTTCATTTGCCTTTTTCTTCATTTTGGAGCTTCCGAAGGAAACAGATTTTCCTTCCGAAGCTGTTTGTTTCTTCTTCCTCTCAGAAGTTTTCTTCTTGATCATGTGGATAGTACCCTTTGGATTGTATTGACAATCCTTAGCCAGATGTGAGGTACTACCACACATAACACAATCTATATCTTTTCTTCTGAGAGCCTTCTTTTCCAAAGAAGACTGAGCTTGAACACTTTCCTTTTCCTCTTTCACCTTTTCAGATGATGCAGCAGGCTTCTTAGGGTGAAGCTTGCTTTTAGAAATGGATGGTTCAGGCTGTGTAGCAGTGACACACAGCTGATCAATCTTCTTGTTGTTGCTGGAGTGAGTTGAAGCTGAAGTAGAACTCTTGGTACTAGAATTCTTGGTAGGATCTTCAGCTTTTATCACCTTGAACCCTACAGAGACAAATACTTGTTTCTGTTTGGGATCAAAGGTGGTCTTGACCTCTTGAGCTTTTCTTGATCTTCTCTTTGCTCTTCTGATCAAGTTCTTCCTTTTGGTTTTGCTCAAACCAGCTTCTTTTTCCTCCTTAGGAGCATGGTGACCTTTTTTGGATTGACTCTCTTCACTCATCTCAGAGTCATCCCTCACCTTCCCCTCTTCATCCTCTTCATCACTGGGGTCTATAGATGGAAGCTCATCTTGACCAGTTCCACACCATGGAGATCTAACTGATAGTAGAGAGTGTGGAGGAGCTATCTCACTAGATCCCAGGGATAACACACTTTTGCATGCAGAGATGAGGATATCATGTTCTTGAAGATTTCCTCTTCAAGAACACATTTTTCTGCTCTGGCTTTGCTGATCACAAGCTCAGCCTGACATTCAGTCAACTTGGTAATGAGATCCTTAATTTGAGTCCTGTAATTTGTTTTCTCATGTTTAAGAGTTGAAACTGTTTTTTCTAGATCTTCTATCTTAAGTTTATAGTCATTTTCAGCTCTTTTAAAATCAGCTTTTAAAATATTTAAGGACACAATGTCAGATCTCATTTCCAAGTTGTAGGACCTGTATCTGTTTACTTTAGCAATACAATCAGGAGAGCAAAGATGTTCAAGTACCTTGGCTTCATCGTGGTTAGCCATGAGTGCTTGGTTTGGAGATGCATCTTCAGCTTGAAAGCTCCAGTCAAAGCCTCCTTCTTCAACAGCAATTGCAGCTTACTGTCTTGGCTTCTCATTCTGGTGTCCTCCTTCAGTGTAGTTTGGCCTGGATAAGGCTTGGCCACCATTTGATTGGGGTGCCTTGCATTCTCTAGCAAAGTGTCCCATCTGGTTATAGTTGTAACACTTGACTTTGCTCTTGTCCAGCCCAAACTTGCCACTGGCAGCATTGCTAGGAAACCTTCTTCCAGTCCTCTTGTAGAACTTCTGGGCTCTGTGAGTGAGAAGAGCCATTTGCTGGACTATCTCCATGTACTCCAGATCATCTGGATGGATGCAGTCCAGGTCTTCAAGAGTGAAAAGAAAGTTGCCTGTACTTTCATCAGTGGAGACAAAAGCTTGAGAAGAACTTGTCTCTTGGAAGGGACTTCTTTGGATGTAGCTCTCTCTGGGTGTCTCAGGGAAGTGATGAAAGGACCCTTTTGTGAGGTTTCAGGGTTGCAGATGAGATGATGCTGTGGTTCTCTGCTATCCCTTTCAACCACATGAAGGGTTGGACTCTGGTGAGTGTTGGAGCTACCAGATGAATTTTGCATATTCATCTCCATTTGGTATCCACTGAGTATCCCATACAACTCAGTGAGAGTAAGGGTCTTGAGGTTTTAGTCCTCTTAATGACCACATAGTAGTGTGTCCATTGTCTTAGAAGAGAGGACATGAACTTCCTAACAATATCCCTATTCTCAATAGTTACCCCAACATCAGCCAGAGTATCCACAATCTCAACATACCTGAAGTATTGTCGAGTCATGGTTTCACCTGTCTTGAAGGTGAAATTTTCAAACTGCTGCTTCAGGAGATCTTTCTTGTTCTCCTTGGCTTCATTTGAACCCTCATACATAAGCTTCAGTGCATCCCATAGCTGTTTGGCAGTCTTGCACTTCTTGAAACCTCTGCAGATGGAGTTTGGAAGAGCAGTTTGGAGGACTATCAAGGCTTTCTAATCAATATCAATTCTTTTCCAATCTTCATCAGAAAAGTCAGCCTTCTCCTTTGGTATCATGCCACCACCACCAGCAGCTGAACTGGTGCATGGTACATGAGGTCCATGGACAACAGACTCCCACATCCTGGAATATTGAGACTTGATAAAACCTTCCATTCTTTGACACCAAGTGTCAAAATCCTTAGGAGTGATCAGTGGGGACTTTGTCATTGTTCCAGTTTCCATATCAGCTTTGGAGATAGCTGCCGTTTGAAGAGTTAAGTGATGTGTGTTACTAAGAGGTTTTGAAGATGGTGAGATCTTGCAAACAAGAGCCTGGAATGCTCTGATACCAAATGCAGGACCGTTAAAAAGGGACTTTGCACTTAGTTAACACACTTAGGAGGCTCTTTAGGATCACTTAACAATTCAAATGGGGAACTTAGAACTTTAAACAGATGATACAATGCACAACACAAGTAAAGTAAGAGCAAGAACACAAGAAATAATTTTCAAGGAAGTAGTATATTGCTTCTTAGGTTCTATTACAGGTGTTTGCACTGATATTTGAAATACAAGAACCTTTGACCTTTATACTAAACCTACAACCATCAATATGCAAAAGACAGTTGGATGTGACTAATCTAGACAACAAGATCAGCCTAAAGTCAAAAGGCAGATTGCCTTTTGACTAGTGACTATGACAGGCCATAGCTCACTGACTTTCCTATTACAAAAAGCCAAAAAAGAAACAAATACAGAAACTTGCAGACAAAGACCTTATCTACTTTATCATAAAGCATGGAAGTTTCACCAACTTATGATAGTTGGTGAACCACCAGAGCATGCAGCGGATAGGAGGTTGCTTTATGATAAAGTTGACAGAAAAAGTGTCTTTTCTCCCTTCTAAAGTAATCAGTCTTATCTTTATTCAGCTTCGGAAGACTTTGTCTTGAGAGCTTCGGAAGACTTCATCTTTAACCTTCGGAAGAGTTGAGTCTTTGGCTTTAGAAGACTTGACACTTAGTGTAAAGTTTCCTCAGTAGTTTCTTCTGAATATTGGCTTCGGAAGATTTTACACTTAGTATTTTACTTGAGTGTGTAAAACTTCCGATGCTAGTTCTTCTTTGTTCCTTAGTGCATGTTGGAAGACTTGGTTGTTTTGGTATTCTTTGGTTGCATCAGCCTCATAACCTCAGAGGTTCCTACAGAATGGTAACTAATGGAGTTCTCAAATTTGAGAAAGTCAATTTTTGTGAAAATTTACAATTTAATTTGCTAAGTGTATCTCAAATTTGTGATCAAAACTATACTACTTTCTTTGATAACTCTAATTATTACATTTTCAAGTCAGGTTACAAAATTCCAGAAGACTAGATCCTTCTCAAAGCACCAAGAAAAGGCAACACCTATGTGTTGGACATGAACAACACAACAATAACAAGTAAAGAAACATGCCTGATTTCTAAATCATTAGAAGATGAATCTCAACTGTGGCATAGAAGGATGGCTCACTCCAACATGAAAAACATGAATAAACTGGTGAAAAATGACTTAGTCATTGGTGTTCCAAAGAAAGAATTTTTCTGTTCTAATCACTATTTATCATATTCTAAAGGAAAACAACACAAAATATCACATAAATCCAAAACAGTCAACTCTAAAACAAAACCACTAAAGTTATTGCACATGGATCTGTTTGATCCAACCAATGTATTAAGCATTAGAAAAAGGCAATACTGCTTGGTAATTATTGATGATTTCACTAGATTCACTTGGGTATTTTTCTTAAAACACAAAAGTGAAACATCAGAAATATTAATAGAGTTTATCACCAAAATAGAAAATCAACTTGATCTAAAAGTCAAAATTTTAAGAAGTGATAATGGAACTGAATTTGTTAATTATGTCTTAGACTCATTTTGCAGGGACAAAGGCATAGCTAGGCAATTTAGTGCTCCAAGAACTCCACAACAAAATGGAGTTGCTAAAAGAAGAAACAGAACTCTAATTGAAGTAGCAAGAACAATGTTGGCTGATTCAAAGCTACCAATAACATTTTGGGTTGAAGCAGTGAATACAACATGCACTGTTCAAAACAGGACTTTAATAGTCAAAGAACACAACAAAACACCCTATGAACTTTTGTTTAAAAGAAAACCTTTCATAGGATATCTTAGAGCTTTTGGGTGTTATGTGTCTGTCTTAAACACTAAAGAACAATTAGGAAAGTTTGCTGAAAAGGCATATGATGGTTTCTTTGTTGGGTATTCCTCAACATCTAAGTCATACAGAGTATATGTCCCACATGATAACATTGTGGAAGAAACTCCTAACATGTCATTTGATGAATCCTTGTTTACACAGTCTATGAAAGGATCATCTTGGTTGTTTGATATAGATGCATTAACTAACTCATTTAACGCTGGCTATCTCAATGTGACACGTGCTATGAATACATGTTATCCTTATGTTCCTCCAAACATGGGTGTACCATTGATAGCTGATCCACCAAGACAAGTTCATACAGATATTCAAAGACACAATGATCTTGGTGCTTTAGCTCAAACAAGCAAAGACATGTCTGATGTCCTTGGAACTTCTACATCAGTAGAAGTGCCATCTACTTCAGAAGAAGTACCTCCCTCCACAGAGGTTCCTTCCACTTTCGTAGATGTTCCCACTTCTACAGATGATGCATTGAAACTCCCTAAAGTTCCTCACACTTCAGAAAACATCCCAACACCACTGCCACATACAGATACACCAATTACAGACTCTGCACCTGATCCTTTAACTGCTACGGAAGGTATATCCACATCTGCGGAAACACAAGTCCATGCAGAACATCATTCAACCGCACAAGATCACCATACTAAGGAGTTAGATTACTTTGTTGACTCACCATCACAACTGAATCCATCTCCACCAACTAACATCACAAACCTGGATTCATTTATCCAAGTTCAAAATGTTCCAACAATTAGGATTTATAAAGATCATCCAATTGACAACATGATTGGTGAACTCAATAGCAGAACTACAAGAAGACAAGGGGGAGCTGCCAACATTTGTCTATTCTCCTGCTTTCTATCACAAGTAGTTCCTCCTAACATAACTGAAGCCCTAAAAAACAATATCTGGATTGAAGCAATGCAAGAAGAACTTCAGCAACTCAGGAAGCAGAAAGTTTGGAATCTAGTTGATCTACCTGAAGGCCAATATCCAATTGGCACTAGATGGTTGTTCAAAAACAAACTAGATGACAGAGGAATAATTGTCAGAAACAAAGCAAGGCCAATAGCACAAGGATATACACAAGAAGAAGGAATAGACTATGATGAAGTCTTTGCACCAGTTGTAAGGATTGAGGCAATAAGAGTATTTCTAGCCTATGCATCCTATAAGAGATTCACAGTTTACCAAATGGATGTAAAGTGTGCATTCTTATATGGAAAAATTGATGAAGAGGTCTATGTTTCTCAACCACCAGGCTTTGAAGACCCTGACTACCCTCACAGAGTGTACAAGCTTGACAAAGCATTGTATGGACTTCATCAAGCACCAAGGAAATGGTATGAAACATTGTCTTCATTCCTACTAAAGCATGGCTACAAAAGAGGTACAATTGACCAGACATTCTTCCTCAAACATGAGCATCAAGATCTCTTAGTTGTCCAAATAGATGTTGATGACATCATATTTGGATCAACCAACAAGAGATTGTGGGAAGATTTTGAAGCTTTGATGCAATCTGAATTTCAAATGAGTTCTATGGGAGAATTAAATTTCTTCCTGGGTCTACAAGTACATCAAAAACAAGATGGCATCTTTATTAATCAAGAGAAATATATGCTTCAAATCCTAAAGAAATTCAACCTTGCTGAGTCTTCATCATGCAAAACACCAGAATCAACAATAGAGAAAATAGTACCAGATCCAACAGGGAAGTCTATCGACCAAAGATTATATAGATCTATGATAGGATCATTAATGTACTTAACTGCCAGTAGACCTGACATAATGTTTGCTATGTGTGTTTGTGCTAGGTATCAAGCCGACCCAAAGGAGTTACACTTGAATGTAGTGAAAAGAATTTTCAGATATCTCAAAGGGAAACCATCACTTGGACTGTGGTATCCCAAAGAAGAAGACTTCAAACTGTACTCTTATTCAGACAGTGACTTTGGAGGATGCAACAATAACCGAAAATCGACAACTGGAGGTTGTCAATTCATTGGACCAAGACTTGTTTCTTGGCAGTGCAAAAAGCAGACTAATGTTTCAGTATCCACAGCTGAGGCTGAGTACATAGCTGCTTCAGCTGGTTGCACTCAGGTTCTATGGTTGCAAAACCAATTACTTGACTATGGTTACAATTTTCTTCAAACTCCAATTTACATAGATAACTCAGCTTCTATGTTCATCACTGCTAATCCAGTGCAACATAGTAAAACTAAACACATTGAAATCAGATACCATTTTCTGAGAGATTGTTCAGAAAAAGGTCTAATCAAGTTGATCAAAGTGGACACTTACTATGTTGCAACACCGTATAACCTCTATCTTTGCGCATCATGACCCTCTGTTTTGCATGAGCAAAGACCTGGGTCAAAGGGCACCGTTGTTTTACGTGAGTAAAGACCTGGTGACCTGATGTTGATCATCAAATGTTCCAAAAGGAACTGCTCTAAAAGAATCCAAAGTGAACAACTATATATTAAATTCAAGGAGCAACCAAACCATCTCAGCATTAATAAGATTTCAAAGAAAATCTTAAGATAGAGCTTATACTATACGGAACATGATTTAAGTGTGATAAAGTGATAACTTGATTACGTTCAGGGGGACTAACTTTCTCGCAACTTCAATGATGCGTTCATCTTTGTTTCTCTTTAATTCTTACCAAAACATGATAAACAGCATGAACAGTTGAATTTACACTCTTCTTTGAATTTCTGCGGATCATAATATTTGCAATCAGTACTAGATCAAGTAGACCATAACCTCGACAATAAAATACAGGATATTACCTGGTTTATAGTATGATCCCTAGTATATCATATATTTTCCTGTAACAAACTTTAACCAACACTTCTTTTCTCTATGATTATCAGCCGGACAGATTAACTGTTGTTCATGCTCTTTTCTTATAAATTTTTGATAAATACATAAGTTTATGATTAATCACAAATTTAGGGGGAGTAGTCAAAGCATGAAACTGATTTTAACTGATCTTAACATTATGATATGAAGAAAATTGAAACTTGAGCACTAACTTGGCTGTAGGATATCTGAAGTGTGCAATTATTTTTCCACAATTACCATGAAGCAAAGTCATAAGGTCCAACAACAAACAACAAATGGATTAACTATATGTTAATTCATACACAGAAACTTTATCATAATGTTATCTGCGGAAGAAAATTTCCTTCGGAAGATAATCAAAATTATCTTCGGAAGCAAATTAACCTTTGGATCACAATTTGTGTCTTCCGTAGATGCTCTGCGGAAGACAGGATTAAACAATCTTTAACTTTCGTAGATATTCTACGGAAGATCTAAAACCAAATGTCTGCCTTGCATAAGTGTTAATTAATTACTTAGATATTAATTATCCAGATAACCTTGGAAGGGTAAAAAGGGTAAATGGGTCCCACATCATTAAAATAAGAGTTAAACAACCTGGAAAAGTATAAAAGGGCATCTTGACCGTTGGACTCTCTATTCACTCCCAAAAACACTTTCTGACCTAGAAATCCTTTTTTCCAAAACCTCCTTCTTCATCTTCTACACCGAACACTACTCAAACATCGCTACCATTATGGCTAATCGGTTCGTAAAAGACCACAATGTTTGTGCTTTTCTGAATCCAGATGTGGAGGGCGAATGCAGAGACATTATAAGATACCTGAGAAGAACAAGACTCATGTATGCACTGACTGCGGACCCCATTATCTATCTGTCACATATGATGGACTTTTGGGAGTCTGCATGGATAGAGGAAGAAGAGGACAAAAAAGTAATTCATGCGTCC
This sequence comes from Flaveria sonorensis, assembly GCA_025506505.1. NCBI lineage: Eukaryota > Viridiplantae > Streptophyta > Magnoliopsida > Asterales > Asteraceae > Flaveria > Flaveria sonorensis. Next base: position 23,566,182 of record CM046439.1, on the reverse strand, counting down.
ATTAGCGTTCATCAACTGAGGATTGATGAGCAGACCATCAGGAGAGTTCTCGAGCTCAGAGACTCAGAAGAAAGCCATCCTGATGTATTTGATCATGAATACATTCAGAGAGTTTTTGGTCTGATGGGCTACAACGGTGACTAGCGCAATGGTGAGATCAAGAAGGGGAGGCTGAGCAAACCGTATCGATTCTTATGTCACACTTATCTAAAGTGTATATCCAACCGGAAGTCAGGGTTGGATAGATTCTCCAGGCATATCTCTTCTGGAATTATAGGGATATTTGAGGGGAGAAAGTACAACTACTCCAAGTACATCCTCAACTGCCTATGTGATCACATACATGTGCATAAAAAGAATAAGATGTATATGTTCCCAAGATTCCTGCAACTTATCATCAATGCCCAACTGCCAAACATTGGAAGAGATGGTGATGTATGCATGCAAACTCACCTGGGAAGATCACTCTTCAACAAACTAACTGGGCAATACCAAGGAGGAGATGTAGAGATGTTCACCCATGTCCTAGATGAGACAGAGGACATACCACCGGAACTTTTATGGGATGAGGAACCACAACATCATACCCTACCAACTCAATCCCCTGAACAACCTCAGTCTCAACCACCAACACCTATCATCGATTTGACACAATCACCACCCGCTCAACTGGATTCACCTTCCAGTGAACATACTCAACCCTGTACACCAGCTCAATCTCAGTCATCAATACACACTGGTGCTACAGAGCCCATCTCACCCTCACTCACTCAAACACCTACACATCCAAGTCAAACTAAACCAACTCCCTCACCTACACCAACTGAACTGATTGCCTTACTAACACTTACTGAACCAATCACTTCACCAAAACCTATAGAACCAACCACCTCACCTACACCCACTGAACCCATTGATAGCCCAACACCAACCGAGGAACTCAACCTAGATGAGGATGTTTATGATGCTATCAATGATGATGATACAGAGGAGATCTGTATAGAAGTTGAAAAGGAGGATGTGGCTAAGGAAGTTGAACAAGGAGAGGGTACTTACGTTGACATCATAGCTTATGATGAGAAGGATTTGAGAGAAGAAGAGATAGATGTAAACAAAGGCTACTTGGTAGCTGAGTACAATAAACTGATCCTCAAAGGGAATAAGAAACTAGCAAAACTAAGGAGATTGAAGGAGGAGTTAAGTGATAAGGATGAGCTTGTATCTGTGAAAGAAGTCACCATCAATAGCCTGGAAGGGAGATTGGTAAGGCTAAGAGAAGAAAAGGAGATGGACAATGAAGTAATTGATGCACTTTATGAGCTACTGGCTGAACAGACAGAACTTCTAAAAGCCAAAGATCATGAGATTGAGAGGTTAAAGAAGAAGTTATCTGAAGCTGAATTGATCAAAAGTGAGTCAACCATGATCACTTACAGCAGAAAAAGGAAATACCTGGGGAAAACAACTGATGTTGTTGGTGAATCACCAAAAAGAATAAAACTAGATTCACCAGAGCATTTAGCCCCAGTGGAACAAAGTAAAGAAGACAGTGATGCGGAGTGGGAAGAACTGACAAAAGAAGAGCCTGCTGAAGTGGCTAAAGAAGTTAAAGATGATGAATTGTTAACAATAAAAGACATTCTAGAAGAAAGACCTCACTCTGCCATGTTCATGGACCTAATTAATAATGGCTTTCCCTATGACATGGTGGAGAAGATGAACATGTCTGAGTTGATTCAAACACTAAAAGAGTTTGATGCTGTCAGAATGATGCTCCCTGTATGCAACTATGAAACCTTCTCCAAGTTCAAGGCAATAGAGAAGATCAGAAAGGAGTTGGGACATTTTGACACAGCCAAACTGACAAGATACAACATGATCTGCTAGTTACAAAGTCATAATTATGAGCAGCATGAACTCAAGGGAAGAACAGTTAGTGAGCTCAGAAGAATGATGGAATATGTGATGAATACTGAGCTGAACACAAGAGTGAAGTTCAGGACTGGGGCTCCCACTCCTGCTCATCAACATCAATCTGATCAAACTCCTGTTGAGCCAACTGTAGTTGAAGTCAAAGACATGCAAAGAGGAACTGAACAAATGATAAGGGAGCCAAGGGATGTGATTCCTAACAAGATCTGGCTTCTGGGCACTGCTGTCAGAAAGATCACTAAACAGAAGACTACTTTAATTCAACTTTTTGATCTGATGACAACTCCAAGTGCAGCAGAAGAAAACAAGATAATAGCATGGAAATTTGACTCGGACTGGGATTGTGCTATGATTAAGAGAGCATCTGGTATGGTCCAATACTTTCCCTTGGTGGAAACCATTCTCACTACCAATTGCTAATCTAACCACTCTGCAAAGCACTCTTATCACTAACTACCCAATCAGTCCAAGAGGTAGAGACTTCTCTGGACTTGTGGCCAAGCTGAGTCACAAGTTCAAAGGGGATGTGCTCAAAGAAGCAAAAAGAGTAGCTGCTGAGCACAGGAGAAGAAGTCAGAGAAGGTCTCATTCCAGTTCTCAACTTGTTGATGCTGAATTTAAACAAAGAACTGGATATGATGACATGGCCAATGCAGCTACAAAAGTGATTGAGGAAAAGCAGTTCTCTTTCCCTATCACTAAATGGGGTTATGTTGCTGCAGAGGAATGATCCCTAGAAGAAAGCCTCAAGCATAAGGCTATTTGACCCTGTGGAGATCAAACTCTTGCACCCAAGCTACACATCATACTTACATGACAAATTCTTCCCAAAGTTGAATGACCAAACTGCTCAAAATGACTTGTGCCTATATGTTCATCTGATTCAAGTCATAGACAAACTACATGCTAAGGCGCATAAAAGAAGAAAGTTTGAGGATGAGCAGTTAATGGGAACAGAGATCAAGAACATAACAGAACTAAGGATTTCATATCAGGATGAATTGGAGTTGGTGTCTAACAATAGTGTTGTTGCAACACTCACCACTGAAGAGGATATCCTAGGCTTGAAATACAAAACTTTAAAGAGAATGGGAAGACGGCAGATCAAGTACAAATATAAAGATCAAAAGAATGCCGTGAGTTACTTCAACACAAAGATTTTGGCAAGAGTGCAAGAACTGAAAGATCTAAACCCATGATTACTAAAGTCTAAACCTAAGGGGGAGTATTGTTAGGTATAGATCTCATGTATAGGTTTAGATGATAGATCAAACTCTTGTAATCACTCTTTGTAATTATAATTTTGATGATATAATATAATGCATTGATTACATTTTGAGTTTATGAATTGCATGATATACTATACTGCATTAATTTATAATTTATCTCATAATATATGTGTTGATATGTGAATGATTGAAGTAAACATCAGACTTGGTCAATTAGGAAAATTGACTAAGTGTTAGAACAAACTGCGGATGAATAAGTATTCTTCCATGGATGTTCTTTGGAGTACAACTGAAGTGTACATCCGTAGATCTCATACGGAAGAACAACTTCAGCAGAACAAGATTAAAGAAAGCTACTGAAGGAGGACTTGCTGCTGAAGAACAAGTACAAGAACTCCTGCGGAAGCACAATCACTAAAGAACAAGCACTAAAGACTAAGTGTTCCTGCGAAAGACAAAGGTCCTGCAGAAGAAGAACTTCCTATGGAAGACTGTTTAACACTTGTATGATTTCGCATCATCAAGTAGTCAACAGAAAGTCAACAAGTCAACGTGACAGAACAACAACATTAATGGCGGTGGAAGACATATAATTGAAGCGAAGATACCACGTCACATCAACAATATTATTTGTATTTATTTCATTGTAAATCACGAACTTCTATACCGATAAATGTGGTAAGGATTCGGATAGCTATAGGAAGTTAGCTTAATTATAGCACCAGAATAGCGAAAGATTAGCAATGTTTTAGGAACAGAAAAAGATCTCTATATAACAAGAGATCAAGAACATGTAAAAAAGGATGATCAACATACGATCAAGCAACATTAGATCATATAACAATAGAATCAATAGCAGAAGAAGCATACAATCGATTGATTGTAATTATTGAACGATCGTGGTTTGTTTATTATTATATTTTGATTGTTCATTATACTGTTTGATCGATTCCAAGTTCATTAATCAATTAAACAGCAAGTATTGGTAATTCCGCGATTAATACTTGTTAAAATCAAATCTGATAATTCCTATATCGATCCTTGGATTCACTCATATATGTATATATACATATATATGCACATATACATATATATGCACATATACATATATATGCACATATATATGTGTATATAATATATATATATATATATATATATATATATATATATATATTTTTTTTATATATATATTTATATATAGTTTTTTTTAATTAAATGATTATGGAGGCTTTATGCATTAAAAAACAATTTGGGGGACTTTTGACGCATAACTTATTTTTTTAACTACTTTTTAAAGATAAACTTTGTATTGTGATTTGTATTGTGTGTTGCTACCGATAATTACACGGGATATACAAAGAGTGCGTAGTTACATTTCAGGATCGTCTAACATCTGATACTAATCACTAATTACATGAAGTGTCAAATATTTAATCATGCCCAATTGACGTATCACCCTTTTTTGAAGTATATGGGTCGAAATTACCACCACAACTATTTTCTATCAACTGCATGCAATAGGGGAGTGTTGGATGTGTTTATTAGGTCTGCTAGTACATTACTGGTTTTCTAAGCTATAGTTGAACACCATTTTGCTACTAGTTAGAATAAACCAGGAAGGTTGAAGAACAAAATGCATCCACATGTCGATTAATAAGTTGATATTTGAAACTTATTTTCGGGGGCTTATTGTAGTGGTAGCAGACGTCCAAAGTACAGTATTGGTGTATGCAAGTTCAACTGACGACATTGTTGATCAACATGGGCCTGAGTCTCCAACCTCCACAGCCACCAATGGATGAGGAGAACTTGATAATGGTATTGTTATTAAAGATCATGAGGATGATAAAGATGGTTGGAATGACTTTATGCCACTTGAAGAAGACTTTAAACCATCCCCAGCTATTGCAAGTATCCAAGCTGCTCAAAAGCGACCCGTTGCAAGGACGAAACCACAAGGTAATATCCATATTCTAATTTTTTGTTTTAACTTTTGGAATTAATAATTATAATGTATGTTACCGAGTGCAATGCACTCTATTAAGCAAACTTAGATTTTGCATTTGCGTGAAAGGATTCTGTGTTTGCAACACATGAAATGTGAATGAGTAAATGACAAATAAAATTGAGCTGCCAAACAAATTTGGATTATTAGCTTCTAATTTAGGTGGTAAAATATGGGTTGGGAATGTATTATGTATACTTCGGATTGAACTCAAACTCTTTTTCTCCAAAATTTATTGTACACATTTGTTGTAAAAAAATATAACAAAAAATATTTCAATATTAATCTATGTTTTGAATACAACCATTTAGGAGGATTTATGCATTAAAAGCACACCTAATATGACTTTAATTTAATTTTCCAATCCCTTTGACCCTCTTCGTTTTAGGTATTTATCTAATTTCCTCTCTTGAACTATAGATAAAAATAACCTGAATCGACCCAACCACATGTAAAGGGTTGAACGTGCCATCTCTAGTATGCATTGTGTGGTTCTCCCATTTTCCATAGTTGCCATTCTTCGAGTGTGAAGAATGTTAAGAGTCATGTTTCACAATTCTACTATCATTATATTTTCTTTTAAAGTTCTAATATGGATTATCTTTTGTATATTCATAATAGGTTTTTCTAGACAAGTAAATACATCCCTATTGATTTTAAAACTGAAAATACTAAAACGCTACATTCAAATTCAAAGTATAACACTAATAAAAGAATAAGTAAATTACAAATTTTATCCTTTAAGTATACCTAAAATTATAAATCTTGTACTTAAACTTTGACAAGTACACTGAGCGTCCTTTATGTGAAAATTTATCACGTTTTTTGTCATTTCTACTAACAAAAGTTAATTTTTTCAGTTGGTTTTTGTAAAAAACCATTTTACCCTTATCCTTTAAATGATGAAATCTGTAATTTTCACTAGTTTTTTATTTTTTTCTTTTTATTTTTATTTTATTTACTTTACTTTTCTTTATTTTTTTTCTCTTTTCTAATCACTTTTATTTTTATAAACTTTTTTTAAAATCATCATTTTGCCCTTAACCCTTAAAATGACTAAATTTGCTATTATTAATATTTTATTTTCTTTCTTTATGTCTTTTTATTTTATATTCTTTACTTTTATTTATTTGTTAGCCACTTTTGTTTAAAAGAAATCATCATAAATATTAGTAATAATTTAGTTTTAATTTTTTTTATAAAATGTAATTTTATTTTGTAGATTTTTATTTCTTTACAAAATTATTTTAATTTGTTCACTTTTTTCATTACCTATCTAATAAAATTAATAGAAATTAGACAACTCGGTTTTTAACTTTTTTGGTACAAGACTTTTTATTCGTTTCAAATTATTTGGTTTAGGGTTTATATTTGAAACCGGTTGGAGAAAGTAAGATTTTGGTTTATGATATGAATTTTTAATTTTTTGTATTCAATCAGATGGTTTGTTTTTAAATATAAATATAATGTGATAGCTTGTAACTTTAATTTAAAATAAAATATACTAAAAGGTTTCTAAACAACTACTTGGAGTTTTTTAAATAAACAAATCATTCAAATTTTTCCTAATCAAATGCACTTTTATTCAGGGTTTTATTTAAACTGTTAATAATGAGTTTTTATCAATGTAAATCAAAACCAAACCAATTAAATTTAAAACGAAATCGAACCAAACAATTACTAAGGGTTTAGCTTTGGTTTGGTTTTACGATTAAGCTTACTGAACCTTTTACAGTAAAAACACTTAAATACTCCATGTATTAGTTAACGCTTAATTATACGTATAACCCAACTTAAAATAATTATAACCAAGTAAAATATAAAAAGTCACGTATCAAAAGCATACGGTCTCTAATAGGTTTCTAATATAAAGCGTAATCCAAACTGTTTAACATAGTTGAAAATCCTATACCAAAAAGGTAAAAATGACGGTGAAACAAAACTGATTACTAGTTTAAATTTTGTAACATAAAAAAATATATTTTGAACTCACTAATTTATTCTTGTACGATTAGAAAGGTAGATAACTAATTTTTAAAAATAAAAAAATATATAATAAATTAAAAACCTATAAATAAAAGTATATTTTATCAAAAAGATTAAAATAATTAAGTAATAATATTTCAAATAAGTTTATAAAATAACAAGTAATTATAAAAGATAAAGTAAACAAAATAAAAACAAAATGAAAAAAATATAAGATTAGTGAAAATTGCGGATTTCGTCATTTAACGGGTAAAGTTCAAAATGGTCCATTCATACAAAACTAACAGAAAAAATTAACTTTTGCTAGTAGAAAGGACATAAAACGTGATAAGTTTTCAAATAAAGAACGCTCAGTGTACATATCAAAGTTTAAAAACAAGATCTATAATTTTTAACATACTTAAAAGATAAAATTTCTAATTTACTTTAAAAGAATGGAGAGAGCATGTTTAGAGTCCTTTGGTTGGGTAACGAGACCCTTAGTCAGGTATCGAGTCAAAATGTGTTACTTTCTGAACATGGTCAAAAGGGTTGGCAGGCTCGAAGAAACATTTCTATGAAACTTAATTTTTTTATAAGTAAAAGTTCACAAAATTTAGTTATTTCATGGGTAATCCGAACAAAATAATTTAGGAGGTTTAATGGATATAAAATACATACATGTTGGGTGACTAATTTGTTTAAGCAAATACAACTCAAATGCAAAAATGCGTATTATCATGATTACAAATTCTCTGCTATCAGTTTCAAATATGAAACCGAAAACAACATATGTGAGCAAAAATGAAGAGGGCTTGTGGGGTTTAATCCCCCCCCCCCCACCCCCCCCCCCCACCCCCCCCCCCCCCCCCCTCCAAAAGTAACTTTGACGTCTCACAGTGTGAAACACCACCACCAACCACCCTGTGTCGTAAATACAAGGAAAAAGCTCTTTGTCAAACTTTAAGGCTTGGGGATCTTAACATTGAATTACGAATGATTCAAGGAAAAACCAATATAGTTGAAATTATTTGAAGAGTTCTATTGCGAGGAGAGGATTCAGCATCTATTAATTGGTCCTTGGAAAATAGTTTATATGATTGCATCGTTGTTACTTCAAATGTGTGATTGTTTGAAATCAGTTCACCTTTGTCATGTTTTCTATTGGTGGGTAATAGCACAACCAATTTGTAAATTGTGCCACAGGAAGCAACTGAGGATCATAACATTATTATTAGTTATCACAGGTTGGCTCCCCTATGATAACTTTTTTACAACCTTTGGATTCAAATTATGGAGGTCAAAAGGATTTAACATCCATTATTCAAACTACGCGACCAAATATACTCCAGTCATTAATCGTCATGTTGATCTTCAAGTTTTGTCAATCTAAAGTTATGCACAAAGAAACCATACTAGTTTAAACTAGGAAACATTTCAAAGATTACTATCCAACAGACTTAGTTTAGGCTAGTTTAGGCTACCAACTCTTGACAGCACCAATCGATATTCTTGATCTTTAATCTGATTATCACCAAATTGTTTTAATTAAATGTCAGGAACCATATTAGAATCCAAATCATATATCATGGAGTCGTTACTTTTACAATCAATGACAATTATGTAATCTAATCTATTTGTGGACTAACAAGTAACAACTGGCCTTGTGCACAAGGCACACCGTTATCCATGCACCAAAAACAAAGGAGGACAAGCGATATCTATGTTGTAACCATTAACAATGAACATCAAAATACAATACAAATAAAGAAAATACCATCAATCCAACATAGTACGAATCTCACTCAATGCAGGTATTTTGCACCGGTTTGATTACAAATTGGGGATTTAATAGACTAAAATGACCTTTTTACCCTGATTAAGAAAAGTATATGTACAACTTACGTCAAAAAAAGGGCACCTTGGCATATTGTGTAGTATTTCAGAATCTTAATTCTGAGAAATATTTTGTGATTTTTACAAACTTCTCCTGGTCTTTGTTCTTGGTTCTTGCCTCCGCCCAGCAATGTGAAGGTCTCAACTGGACGTCTCTGTGCTGATCAGGCAAAACAAAAAGAATCCACTTTGTGTATTTACACTTCTTCAACCTAAAAATCAACAAATTTAGAACAAAATAAGATCCTGAAGATACACAAGGCTCTTAAATTGCTTTATTCAAAGATCAATATCACATTCTACTTTTCATAAAAGGGATAACAAAAAAAATGTATATATGGGTAAACCAATCCAATCCGTACTAAAAACGACCTGTTTCAAGTTGAACAGGTTTTAACCAATCACCAAACCTGCCTGGCCCACCCATCTACAGCTCTAAAGGAATTGTTGAAACTTAAGATTCCACATTGGAGAAATAAAAAATAGTGTGAAGAGCATATATTATCACAAGCCAGATTATGCACAATATGAATTAATATTGGATAAAGAAGGAACTCAGCAAAATGACCCCGTAACTTCGGAAGAATCGTTCATTCAATTTATACCTGTGGGAGATTCATCAACTCAAAAACAGCCTTATGCGGGGTTAGCTCATTATCTATAATCCGTGCCACCGCTGTTAGAACTGGCATTTTAACATTGTACTTTTGTGCCAATGCAATCACAGCCCCTGCAGTTGATACACCCTCAGCCACCTAAAATTTACACACGTGTTAAAATAACATGAATATTTATTTTTATTTTTTAATTTTTAGAAGGTGGTGGTCAAACTAATAGTGACCTGGTTCATGGAGCAGAGTATATCATCAAGTGTTTCTCCAGAACCTAATCGCACTCCAACTGTTCTATTTCTCGAGAGGCTAACAAAGCATGTAAGCATTATATCCCCCGTGCCGGATAAGCCAGATATTGTTGTTGACTTGGCACCCATCTTCATTATATTAGTAATTTAGAGCACTAATTAGAAGCAATAATAGATTATAAATGGAAGAATCTGGAAGTAAGTTTTGTATGAGCCCGCAGACCAGATATCAATAGATCCTACATGTTTTTGTCAATGAACAAGTTCATGTTGTGGGTCTCATTTAAACGGGGTAGCAACTAGCAAGAAATGAAGACATGATAGTCTAGTCGAATATACTTGATGCGTGGAAAATTAATGATGCAATCTGAAGATGGAAAATGGAAGCAATGAACATGAATGAGTGTATGCTGCCTTTTTGGAAAGAGACGTTAGACACCCGCTATGGAACACAAGATGGGTCGATCCAGGTTATGTTTTATCTCTAACAGGTCAAAAGGGTAAAATAAGAATATGTGGCTAAAAAATGAAACAGGTCATGTGAGTCGAAATGACCAAAAGAGGAATTTTGACATATTCAAATTTTGTTACTATTTAAATAAAATACTTTTTGTTTTCATATCTAACACACTAACTGTTTAAACAAAGAATTTGTAGATGTGGGGACAAAAAGTGTTTTAGATCAACCTGAACAAAAAAGTTGACATGTTTTTACCCGTGACTTAACCTGTCGACTCACCAATGACAAATGCATGTATGAAGAGGCAGAGGTTATCCATACCTTTGTTGATAACCACCGTATCTCAGAACAACCCTGTGCGACAAGTGCTGCCATGGAATTATTACCAAGATCCAAACCTTCCACAATCCCTGCTGCTATTGCAAGTACATTCTTCAGTGCTCCAGCAATCTCCACTCCTGTAACATCACTGTACCATGTGACATCAAATTTCTGTGATTAATATACCACATAATGCAGAATGAGGATTGAAAGCTGTCAGAAACATTACAACTTTGGATACTTTAGAGAGTATTATCCACCTGGTTGTGCTGATTCTCAAGTTTCTAGAAGCTAGAAGTTGCTGGACTGATTTTGCCAACTTTTTGTCTTTTGATGCAACCACCATTGCTGTAAAAACACAAGGAAGAAAAGAGGGCCGATCATCTGACATTTCCATTTTGCTGGTCCCAATAATATTAGAGGTGGCAAGTGGGCCAGTCATGCATTTTTCAGTACAGTCAAAGTAAGCCTGGCCAGGCTGACCCATAATCACATATTTGTCCTCTTTAAAATTCCTAATGTGTACTTACGGCTACAATATAATAACCCAATTTTTGGAAAACCGGATTAGGAGGTTGTATGCATTGCTAATAGACTACAGGCAACTTTTAACTTGTTTGACCACCCACCCATTTTACTTATTTCCCTTTTAGGTAATTATTCAAGTCATTTGGACCCAATTGAGATAAAATATACCCAAAATGATCCATTTATAAGTGATGGCTTAAAAGTGCCATCTCTAATTTATCTACTTGGAGAAGAGGGAAGATGTGATTATGGGATCAATCACTTAAAGCAAGGTGGAATAAAGATGGAACCCACAAAATCAAAAATCGAGAATGAAGGAAAACGGATCAAATGCATTGATTTTCCTTGCACACACTATGCAACACACCTGTAGGCAACTTGTTCATCAACTCAAGTGCAAAAGAAGGCCCAGAAAGTGCAACATACGGTTGTCTAGAGTTTTTTAGCGTTTGTGGAATTATCTGAGACATCATTCTTAATGTGTTTAGCTCTAGCCCTTTACTAAGGGATATGAAAGGAAGTCCTGGCTCTACATACTCAGCAACACCCTCCAGGAAGGAGCAACTGAACTGCAAGATAATTTCGAAAAGAAAAATATAAAGACAGTTGCACTAGTTTTAATTTTACGTAATAGGAATCTGATTTAATATTAGAATCTAACAAGGCAGGAAAGTAACTGAAACTGTTGAGGCAAGTATTTTCTAAATATCCAGCTACAGATGAACCAGGTATAAAATCAATATTAAGCATGACATGCTCTTCCAATCTCTTTAGGAAAACAGAAAGATGAAATATAGAACCTAAGCACTAGAACAATTGAAACAAGTTTGATACATTAAAGAGTCAATACACTATAAAGATATAATTCGGCTCCAATCTGAATCAAATTAGAGAGTAAAAAAGCATTGCTCTGGAATATGTATGAATGCAATCTGCAAAGACAGAAGAGATAATAACATGTTTTGCTGTTGGTCTAACTACAAACACATGAGGTGAATTTCAAATCATTTATTTATAATGTAGGGCTGCAAACGAACTGAAAGTTCAGCGAACAGTTCGTAAAGCGCTAGGCGGGAAGTTCGTTTATGTTCGTAAATGAACGAACACGAACAAGAAAATTTCGTTCGTTTAGTTAAACGAACGAACATGAACACGAGCCGCGTTCGTTCATTTATGTTCGTGAACGAACAGATAATGTGTTGTTTATGTTCGTTAATGTCCGTTCGTGAACGTTCGACAATGTGTTCGTTTATGTTCATTAATGTGTTCGTTTATGTTCTTAATTTTTGTGTCAGTTATTTTTATAAATATTATATCAATTTTTTTTTAATATTTATGTTAAGTACTTGTTTATTATTGATTGATTTTGTGTAATGTTTGTAGTATAAATGTAAATTTTATTCTAAAATAAATCTATAATCATTTGTATTCGTTTATGTTCATGAGCTTCTTTGTATTCGTCATGTTCATGAACAGTTGTTTGTATTTGTTTGCTTATGATTGTGTTCATTTGCGTTCGGTAAGTGTTCGTGAACAGTTCATGAACATGTTCATTTTCTTAATGAACGAACACAAACAAAGAATCTCGTTCGGTAAGTGTTCGTGAACAGTTCATGAAGAAGTATATTTCTTAACGAACGAACATGAACAAGGCCTTGTTCGTGTTCGTTCGGTTCCTTTGCAGCCCTACTTATAAATGTGCCGATTTGGGATAACTCTATCTCAAATGATCAAACGAGTGGAGTAAAAAGTTTTAGCTTAAAAGGGAATGGGTCAAATGGGTTGAAGGTCAACTGATGTGTACTTTTACTTCATATAGTTTCTAAATCATTTTATTCAAAGATTTAGATTATTACAATGATTATATTGTTTTTGATATGCATGCTTTAGTTACTTATAAAGACATTAAAATGTACAAATAATATTTGTGGGTCCACCCAGCATGTTTCAACACGAACTATCCACTACCAAACCTCATGCGTATATTTGTCCATTTTAACTGAACGATGGTTGATGACAATTATAACACCTGTACGGGTACAGCATGGAGACAAAAGTCAGCACCAGTGAAAGCAGTTTTTGCATCCAATGTTGCAATGACATTTTCTGGTAGCTTGTGTTTAGGGAAATATTTACTGCAAAACAAATAAAATCAAAGTTTTAAGCATCATCTAAAACTGTTTATCTTGTAAAATAGGTAGCAAATCAAAAGCCACTAAAGTAAATTGATCTTGAAATGAGCATGTAATTTAATGTAAATCCCACCTATTACAATGGTTCTTGTTAATAGATTGACAAATTTGAGGATCACGTACAAGCATATTTACTTCCATTTGCTCCTTCCTACCTGCAACATGGGAAGCCATTGCTGTTCCAAAAGATCCACCACCTAGAACCACCACCTAAAGCCATTCAGAAATTTAAAATCATACGAATGTAAGAACTTGAACTTGTTATAAGAATGACTTGCTAAAATGTGCCGAAATTGGTTGTGTAATCATGAATAGAGAAATGCACGCCATAAGATATAGAACTATTTTTAAGGGATAACTGAAATAGTGGTTCGAATACTATAATACCATAGTAAAATGATCTGATACCAGCATGCAGGCACTCAAGGAAAACAACACACACTCATGTTTCAGGTTGGATTGACTATAAATGCAGCCCCAACAAACTGAATGTCTGAAGATGAAACACACTAAATCATAGAACCACATACCAGTTGCAAGAATATTTGATTTCTTTAGCTCCTTTGAAATGAGTGATCATGGCTATTTAAGATGATAACTGATCTAAGTAAGATTCATGTACATCAATTTTAAACCATAATTTCTAGATGATTTTGAGCTAAAATGGTACTTTTCTATCATTCAGATCAGCCATTTAGAGAGCCTATCAAGCAAAAATTGTTCACCAATTCCAAAAAAGCCTCAGTTTAATAGAGACATCTCATTCACTTATAATTTATCCATTCAGTTTTATTAAAATATCTATTGCTCCAGTTCCTAAAATTTCCTCTTTATCTTATGGATTACGAACACAGTGCCTTCAATATCAACAGACACTTCATTAAACTTTCAGGTCAACTCTTCACAATATCAGTGAACATTGCCATGAGAACATTATTACCAGAACTTCCATAATAGAAATCGTTAAATAATGAACGAAAAGCCAAAATAGCAAAAAGAACATAATCAGAGATGAACTCAACCTTTGTCAAATAACCCATTGGAAGAGGTGACCCAAATAATAATTCTTAAGAACAATTAGTCATAATCTTTAAATGGCATCCACATAAGATGTAATTAGGACCATCATCCATCTAGGCCTCTCTCTCATTCGCATTCCGGCACACACTCATAAGAACTTTCATGACAAATTGTTTACATATTAGCTTAATCAAATCTATATTCCAGGACTGAAATAGGTGCTTTCACGTTTGATTAAATTAACTCAATCTCTCCGCACAGAAAACCTAGAATATGAGCAGATTCAGCCACGTATGAGCATCAGTTGTCCATACTTTTCTGAGAGCAATGTGGTATAATACTATAATCATCCAAAATATATCCAGACTTGGGTGAAACATTTCAATAATCTAAACAAACTAGCAATCAGCAAATCTAACTATGAGATCATATACCGAACATTACTTTGTTAGTGCGTTCGAGAACGTCAGTTTTAGCCTTGGATCGCAAGGAACGAGACCAGCGGACCAGCTTCTCCCACGCAACTCTGACAATCTTCCGGCGGTCTCTGGTGGCGCTAGCAACCTCCAGGGACACGTTCGCCTCTTGTGACGGTGGCTGCTTCTGATCCGGCGGAGGCGGTGGATCAATCGCTGCAGCACACACTGCAGAATTGTTCTTAGATTGAAGAAGCAAAATTGTTTGCCCAATTTTTGGTGATGGGGAGAAATTAGTATGAAGTAGCTTGACTTGAGGATAAGAGGTTGAATTGTTGCAGAAGAAAGAGGTCGACAATGGTGGTTCGATTAGTAGAGACGCCATTGTTAGCGTGTGAGTGACTGAGTGACTCTGTTTTATCCCCTACACACATTCCACCTTCTGAGTTGTTTTCAGAACCTTATAAACCCCACGTTTTGAGAGAAACTCAAATGCATGTTTAGTTCCTCATTTAATATAAATTTACCAGTAGGGCGTGTTTGGATGATAAAAATAATTTATTAATTTATAATTTTTTAAAAGTAATTTTTAAAAAATATTTAGATTAGTTTAAAAACTAAAATGTTATAAAATAATAAAAAAAACATAATTAAAAAATTAAAGGAGTTAATAGAATGTAATAGAGGGGTATAATAGAAAATTAAAATAAAAGTAGTTTTTAAAAGTTAATAAATAATTATCTTCTTACTTTTCAAAACCTAATTTTACCTTATATGTAAAGTCAGTTTGAAAATTAATTTTGGGTTTGGCAAACATTTTTTTTTAACTTATTAACTTCTTAAAAATTAATAAGTTAAAAGTTTCTTTTCAAAAGTTGTTGCCAAACATGCACTCAATCCACTAAGATTGTTTTTTTTTTTCACCTTAATAACATCAATCTCGCTAGTTGACATAGTTCACGACACGTAGCTTGTAATGATTGCAATATGTGAAAAACCAACAAAAACAACGACACTAGGCTACGATGGCCACGAGTTGTGGTGGTGTTGGGTGGTTGCAATTGAGAATACCTTAGGGGGTCGACGGCTTTTACGGGGCTAGGTTTATAACCTTGTAATTTAAGTTTTAGGTCCTTAGTTAATTAACACTTAATAGCGTTTGATAATTAGCCTTTGATTATCAAAAACCTTTTGGTTGATTAATTAACATTTCATTAAATAAACCCTTAAAAGTTTAATTGTTTAACTATTAACCATTAACCATTACACATTAAACATGTAATCCCAGAATATAAACGGTTTTGCCAAGATCTTTCATCGTGAAACACTTGCTTAACTAGGACTTTAAGCATCAGTATGTTGTTTCCAATGATAAGTATGTTATCTGCATACAAGATCGAGAAAGTATTATAGTTTTCACTTACCTTCTTGTAAACACAAGGCTCATCTTTGTTTTTGATAAAACCAGGCTCTTTTATTTTCTGATCAAAACAGAGATGCCACTTCGAGATGCCTATATAATTTCATAGATGGATTTATTCAACTTACAAACCTTATTAGGATTCTTTGGATCCTCAAAACCTTCCAGTTATATCATATAGACATCTTCTGCCAGCTGCCTATCCAGGAACGTGGATTTGACATTCATTTACCATATCACGTAGTCATAATATGTAGCAATGAGAAGTAGTATCCTAATTGACATAAATGGCTACCAGTGAGAAAGTTTCCTCATAGTTAACATCTTGAGTTTGAGTGAACCCTTTCCCAACCAAGCGTGCTTGGTAGGTTTGCACATTCCATCCATGTCGCTCTTCTTCTTGAAGATTTATTCACATCCTACATTCTTACATTATGGAGTAAGATTAACCAAGTCCCATACATGGTTGTCATACATGGATTGCAACTCTACGCCCATGGCTTCTAGCCATTTCTTATAGACTTGTCATCAGTAGGTTCATCATGATTTACTATCAGGATATCGACATTTTCATGAATTCTAATATACCTATCGGTTGATGTCGTTCTTTGGTACTTTTTGCGGATGCTAGGAGTAACAGTTGATTCCTGGATCCTCTCATGTATAGGTTCAACAAATTCCTTATTGATCGATAGTTTCAGTCTGTGATTCAGTTGCAGGTGTTTCTTGGATTTCCTCTAAATCCATATGATTTTCTCTAATCTCTTGCACAAGAAGGCAGTCCCTTCTCCAAGAAGGCCGCTCTGCGTTTTATGAAAACCTGATTTTTAGCAGGATTACAGAAATAGTAACCAATTGTTTTTGGGTATCCAATGAAAACAACTTTATCGCCTCGAGGATCCAATTTATCCGAAGATTCACATGTAACATAAGCGTTACATACCTATACCTTAAGGTAGGACATTTGGGTTTACTCATGTGTCAAATCTCATAAGGCGTTTCGTCCACCTTTTTAGTTAGACTAGATTAACTATTTTGGTGGCAGTATCAAGAGCACCACATCATTGATCGAACCATATCTAATAGTGTTTTATTTCTCATGTCAAACACACCATTGAGTTATGGTGTTCCAGGTGAAGTGAGTTATGAGACTACCCCATATTTACTTTGATGTTCATTATACTCTAGACTAAGATACGCTCCTCATTCTGATTAAAATATCTTAATCGTCTTACCTAGCTGGTTTTGTACTTCATTTTAGTATTGTTTGAACATTTCAAACGTTTCATGTTTATGTTTCATATGATAAAAATAACCATATATACTAAAATCATCAGTAAATGTAACAAAGTACCTTTCTTTATGTTAGATCTAGGAATAATAGGTCTAGATCATTTTGTATAGGCTTAGAACTTTAATCAATACATGTAATGAATATTTGTAATTCATTATTTTGATGCATGCATTATGTATATAGGTTAACCCATATGTGCGTTGACTTATGTGTATGATTACAGGTACAAACATTATACTTGGTCAATTTCTGAAATTGACTAAGTGTAAGAAACATCTACGGATGAACATTTTTGTTCTTCCGTAGATATCTTTCTTACAAGACATTCATCAGAAGATCTTCTACGGATGAATATGGGTATTCACTGATGAACAAACACCACACATGAAGAAACTGAAGTACCTTTGGAAGAACAAAGTTCCTTCGGAAGAACAAAGTAGCTGCGGAAGAACAAAGTAGCTGCGGAAGAACCAGACACGTACTTATATCATACAAGTGTTTCAAGTCAACAAGTCAACAAGTCAATCACATACTCCAAGAGATTCGCTGTTTCCTTAACAGAAACACGCGTGTCTATAAATATGAGTCCTAGGTTTCACATCAAGAAGGAGTAAGAGAAGGCGACAAAAATACCATCACATCGTTTCGCACGATCAATACAAACCCTAACAGTCGTCACATCAACACACCAAAAATCATAAACACAATCATAGCATAGAATTTTGTTAGCAATTATTATTTGATTCTTTGTAATCATTAATCAGTTTTAATGAATTACATTTGATTCAAAACATTATTCTTTGCATATTGTTGATATCGTTTGAGCATTTATTGTTTATTTTCTCTGGCATCGATATTTATTAATTAATCAATTAAACAACGATTAATGGTAATTCCATGATCATTAATTCGAAACCAAACTAACACTGATAATTCCTGATTGCGATCCTTGGATTCACAGGTGGTATCAGAGCCAAGTGCTCATTGATCTAGATCGATTGATCTGTCGGTGTTAGGATTGTTTAATTGAATAGATCTATCAGTTTTCTGACTAGATCTATAGTTTTTAAGCAAAAGTAATTTGGTGTGAAGATTTAAAATTCAATAAATCAGTGATTTTTCTTTCAGCGAGTATTGTTACATTGCTCGGTTAACATTGATCTATATTCAAATTAATTAAAACATAGATCTGTGTTATTGGTTGACTTTCATTAACTATTCATAAGAAACTTTGTTTTAGTTAAAACTTCAATATTTGACTAAAATGAGTAGCTTTGTCGGTGGATCATCGTACCAGCCTCCAAAGTTGGAAACAAAAGCAGACTTTAAGTCCTGGAAGATCAAGTTCAGAAATCATGTGAACTACACTGATTCTGACTTATGGGTATCAATAACTGAAGGTCCTTATATTCCACCCACCCTTGGGCCAGATTATAATGACAAAAATCAACCCATAAGTACAAAATATCTGTCACCTGATGATGTTAAAAAGGTTAAAGTTGATATTAGAGCATACAGTTTGCTTAGTATGGCTTTACCTGAAAATATACTAATCAGGTGTGAGAGTTATAAAACAGCAAATTCCTTGTGGAAGAAACTTCATACTCTTTGTGAAGGGAGTGATGAAATCAGAAGCATTAGGAAGGACACACTTCGCTCACAGTATGAAACATTTCATCATATTGAGGGTGAATCAATTCCTCAACAACTCCACAGGTTTATGCAATTAGTAACCGAGATGAACATCATGGAGTTGAAGTATATAAATGAGGAATTGAACAAAAAGATGCTCCATACATTGCCTGAAAGTTGGAAGCAAACTGTGTCCATGTTCAAGAACACCATTGATCTCAAAGCAACTGGCTTAGATACATTGGTAGCTAAAGTTGAGGCTCTTGAAATAGATGAAAAATCAAGAAACAAGAGTGTGAGAACACATGTCACACCTTATCATTTTAAAGAAACCAAAAGTGCTGGAAGTGCATTTATCTCTAACAATGATAGTCACAACTCTTGTACTTTGAGTGAAGATGAAGAAGAAGTGAGCTTTTATGCATCAAAGCCTTCAAAGAAATCTTCTCAAAGTAAATCAGGAAAAGAAAAAGGAAGACCTGATGATAGAAAAGATGCATCTACATCAGCAGCAAAGTCTTCAACAAACAACAACCAAGCAGAGCCCATTACTGTGATTCTGGATTCTGAAGAACAAAAAGCAGCATTTGCAGCTTTTAGTTCAAGTTTTCAAGCCTACTTGGGAAGCACCTTAACACCTGCAAATATCTGCCAACAAGACTTGGAAGAACTACATCCAGATGTAGTAGAGGAGATGGATCTTCAATGGCAAATGGCAATGATTGCTTATAGAGCCAAACAATACTTGAGAAGAAACAAAAATTTGGCTGCAGCAAGCAAAACATCAAAGATTGGTGTTGATAAGTCAAAGGTAAGATGTTTCAAATGCAATCTCTATGGGCACTTCTCAAGAGAATGTAATCAACAATCAAATCCTGACATGAGACAACAGCAGCAACATCAGTCTCATCAGCATCAATCTCATCAAACAACAACATCTCAGAGATCTTATAGACAACCACAGCTAACCAACTCATCCCCACCAGCCACAAATGCATCAGCAGGACCTAGTAATTCTAAAGAAACTGGGCTGATCATTCTCCAAGATGGAACCTGTGACTGGAGCATGTATGAGAAGGAAGTTTTGGAAGAAAATCAAGCTTTAATGGCCCACATGGAGAACAAAGTTCCACCTATGGCTAGAGAGGTAAGAGATAGATTGTGTTCATCAGTGTGTGTTGAGGAAGTTGAAAGATATAGAGTCCATGCTCAACAACTGGCTGATAAAGTAAAAGAAATAATGATTTTGAATGAATCTCATGTAAGAGAACATAAATTATATCAATTCAAAATTAACTCTTTACAAAAAGATTTAGATAAATTTGTTTCAGAAAATTACAGCTTAAAAGCCCAAGTTGAGCATCTGACCACTTCCTTAACTAAATCCATGGCTGATCATGCATCAACTGAAGTGAAACTTCAGAAGTTTCAACTTTCATCTCAGCAATATGAGAAATTATTGAATTCTCATATTGAATCAAAGAACAGGTATGGGTTGGGATATAATGCTGTTGCACCTCCTTTGAATGATAACTATACAACTTTACCTGAATCAATGACAAATAGCTTGTCAAATCATTTTGTGCCATGCACCAAGTTTGAAACAAAATGTACTGAACAAGTTAATAACAATGAATCTGAGGTGAGTGAAACTGAGTCTTCTGAATCAGATAAAATCAAACAAAATGAATCAGAATTTGACTTTGATGGATGTGATGACTTGGATGATTCTGATGAACATGATGATAACTCTGCGGATCAACTGAACATTGGTAAGAATGTTTCAGTTGAAACAATCATTCCCAAAGTACTTGAGCAAACAAAGTTGCCATATCCTCCAAAGCAAAGAAACATGTTGAAGACTATTTGCAAGAGAATAGCTCAGCTAAATGAAGGTCTTCAAGTACTTCATCAGCAACAAAAACCTTCAACTGAAGTGATTGAGAAGTGTACATCTACTGAAGTACACAAATCTTCCTTAGAAACAGAAAAGAAGCAAGTATCAGCAGAACTTCTCCGGAAGAAGAAACATCCTTCAGTAGCAGATCTGCGGAAAAACAAATCTACTGAATCAGTAGATGATCTGCGGAAGGCAAAAGAAACAACCAACAAGAAAACAACTCAAAAAGGTGTGAGCTCAAAGCAACAAACTTCAGCTGATAAACATGAACCTTTTGACATCATGTCAGGAAAAGGAAAGGAGTCAGCTTCAGTAAAGTTTGAGAAGGAATTGAAGACTCAAAGACAGCAAAAGAAGAAGAAATTGATTGAGTCTGATAATGAGTCAGAAGAAAAGTATTGCAAATGGTGTGACATGAAAAATCACAACACTGAAGACTGTTACTTCAGCAGCTATTGCTCCATCTGCAATATGAACAATCACATGACTTCAGACTGTTACTTCAACAAACATTGTGCTATTTGTAACAAAAATAACCATTCCACTCAGGAATGTTATTTTAACAAAAAGAACAAGACAAAGAGCACAAAGAAGAAACAACCTGAGAAGGATGAATCAGAATCTCAATCAAGTGAAGATCAAAAAGATTCAAGATTAAAGAAACAACAAAAACAAAAACAAAAGGTGACAAAACCACAAGAGAAATCATCAGTTGATAGTGAACCTTTGAAGAAAAGACAACCTGAACAGAAATCAAAGACTCCTCAACAATCAAAGACACCTCACAAAAAGGTGGATTTGAACAATAAGAAGTCAAATGCTAATGATACTTTCTTTGATAATTTTGAAAAAGGAACTCATGTTTCACATTCAAAATCAAAGGATGATGAAACTTTCAACAATCAAGGATCATCATCAAAGTCAAAACAGCAAACAAAGAAAGAGAAGATCCTTGAGGAAGAGTTTGAAAAATCAGAACAAAATTCCACAAGTTCATCATCAACAGAATCATCCTCACCACAAACAACACACAATGAATCAATTGAATCTAAAATTAATACTGAATCTTCAAGACTCATTCATGAGGAAGTTAAAATTTTAGACTCCACAGGATCACCCAAGATCATTAAGACTTGGGTTTCCAAATCTAATTGATTTCTTTAATTGTGCAGGAACAATCTTGGAGAGCTGACAACAAGTGGTATGTTGACAGTGGTTGTTCCAGACATATGACAGGAAACTGTTCTCTTCTCCATGACTTCAAACATAAAAATGCTTCTTATGTGGCATTTGGTGGGGATAAGAAGGGAGGTAAAATAGTTGGTGAAGGAATGGTAACTAATGGTGTGCTCAAATTTGAGAAAGTAAATTATTGTGAAAATTTGCAATATAATTTATTGAGTGTGTCTCAAATTTGTGATCAAAATTATACCACATTATTTGATAACACTAATTGTTACATTCTTAAGCCAGGTTTTGCAGTTCCAGAAGATTGGATCCTTCTTAAAGCATCAAGAAAAGGAAACACATATGTTTTGGATATGAATAATACAGCACTCACAAACAATGAAACATGCCTGCTATCTAAGTCATCAGAAGATGAATCTCAGTTGTGGCATAGAAGGCTTGTTCATTCCAACTTGAAGAACATGAATAAATTGGTGAAAAATGACTTAGTCATTGGATTGCCAAAGAAAGAATTTTCTTGTTCAAACCATTGTCCTTCATGTTATAAAGGAAAACAATATAGAGTGTCACATAAATCCAAAATAATAAATACAAACACTACACCACTCAAATTGCTTCACATGGATCTTTTTGGTCCAACTAATGTGATGAGCATTGGAAAAAGGCAATATTGTTTAGTGGTTGTGGATGATTTCACTAGATTCACATGGGTCTTTTTCTTAAAACAAAAGAGTGAAACATCAGAAACATTAATGGAGTTTGTCACAAAGATTGAGAATCAACTTGATTTAAAAGTTAAAATTTTTAGGAGTGACAATGGGACTGAATTTGTTAATACTGTCTTAGATTCATTTTGCAGGAATAAAGGCATAGCAAGGCAATTCAGTGCACCAAGAACTCCACAACAAAATGGAGTTGCTGAAAGAAGAAACAGAACTCTCATTGAAGCAGCAAGAACAATGCTAGCTGATTCACAATTGCCAATCACCTTTTGGGCTGAAGCAGTGAACACACATGCAATGTTCAAAACAGGACATTAATTGTCAAAGAACACAATAAAACACCTTATGAGCTTTTATTTAAAAGAAAACCTTACATAGGATATCTTAGAGCTTTTGGGTGTCATGTATCTGTTTTAAACACAAAAGAACAATTGGGAAAATTTTCAGAGAAAGCCTATGATGGTTTCTTTGTTGGATATTCTTCAACATCTAAATCATATAGGATTTACATTCCACAACAAAACATTATGGAAGAAACTCCTAATGTGTCTTTTGATGAATCCTTATTTCCTAAATCTGTAAAAGGATCATCATGGTTGTTTGATATAGATGCACTCACAAACTCATTTAACTCTGGTTATTTGAATGCTGCAGGTACTGAGGATACATGCTATCCATTTGTTCCTCCAAACATGAATGAAGTGTCATTATCTGCTGATCCTCCAAGAATACAAACTTCAAGTATCATGGAACAAGGAACACCAAATAATGTCAATAATGCAGCACAAGACCAAGCAAATGGATCTACATCCTCAGATGCAAACACTTCATCAGCAGCTGCTGACTCTGCATCCGCAGATGAGTGTCCTACATCCGGAGATGTGAATATTGGATCAGCTGATGTTCCATTCACATCAGTAGATGTTCCACATATTGGAGATGGTCCATTGCATTCCAAAGAGTCATTGTCAGCAAGTCAACAAAATACATCCGTAGATGTTCCTGTAACTCCTGCGGAAGCACGAAATACATCCGTAGATGTTCCTGTAACTCCTGCGGATGGCACTCACAATGCAGCTGATGTACAAAATGAAAATCATTCAGCTTCCAATGATGATCAATTTGATTACTTCATAAATTCATCATCTCAGCTGGATATATCTGCATCAATGCATATGACTAACTTGGAATCATCTATTCCAGTTGAGTCCATTCCAACAACAAGAATTCATAAGACTCATCCAATAAACAACATCATTGGAGATCTCAATGAAAGAACCACAAGAAGCCAAGGGGGAGCTGCAAACATCTGTCTTTTCACTTGTTTTCTTTCACAAGTGGTTCCTCCAAACATTACAGCTGCACTAAAAGATAATAGCTGGATTGAAGCCATGCAAGAAGAACTTCAACAATTCAGAAAGCAAAAGGTCTGGAATCTATCTTCCTGAAGGCCAACATCCAATTGGCACAAGGTGGTTATTCAAAAATAAACTAGATGACAGAGGTATTGTTGTGAGAAACAAAGCTAGGCTGATTGCTCAAGGATATACTCAAGAAGAAGGGATAGACTATGATGAAGTTTTTGCACCAGTTGCAAGAATTGAAGCCATTAGAGTATTCCTAGCCTATGCATCATATAAGAAGTTCACTGTTTATCAAATGGATGTGAAGTGTGCCTTTTTATATGGGAAAATTGATGAAGAAGTCTATGTAGCTCAACCTCCAGGTTTTGAAGATCCTGATTACCCACATAGAGTATACAAGCTTGACAAAGCTTTGTATGGTCTTCATCAGGCACCAAGAAAGTGGTATGAAACATTATCATCTTTCTTGTTCAAGCATGGATACAAAAGGGGAACTATTGATCAGACTCTCTTTCTCAAACATGAACATCAAGACCTCTTAGTTGTTCAAATATATGTAGATGACATTATATTTGGATCAACAAACAAGAGACTGTGTGAAAGCTTTGAAGAGTTGATGAAATCTCAGTTTCAAATGAGCTCAATGGGAGAATTAACTTTCTTTCTTGGACTACAAGTTCATCAGAAAACAGATGGCATATTCATCAATCAAGAAAAGTATATTCATCAAATATTGAAGAAGTACAATCTTGCTAATACATCTTCATGCAAAACACCTGCTTCAACAATTGACAAAATTGTACCTGATCCTACAGGAAAATCTATTGATCAAAGATTATATAGATCAATGATAGGATCTCTTATGTATTTAACTGCCAGCAGACCTGACATAATGTTTTTGTATGTGTTTGTGCTAGGTACCAATCAGATCCAAAAGAGTCCCATCTGAATGCTGTGAAGAGGATTTTCAGATATCTCAAAGGGAAACCAGCCCTTGGTCTATGGTATCCAAAAGATGGAGACTTCTCTCTCTACTCTTATTCAGACAGTGACTATGGAGGATGCAACAACAATAGAAAATCCACAACTGGTGGATGTCAATTTTTAGGACCAAGACTTGTTTCATGGCAGTGCAAAAAGCAAACAAATGTATTTGTATCCACAGCTGAGGCTGAGTTCATAGCTGCTTCAGCTGGTTGCTCTCAAGTCCTTTGGTTGCAAAACCAATTTCTTGATTATGGTTACAATTTCCTTCAAACTCCAATTTATATTGACAATTCAGCTGCTATGTTTATCACTGCTAATCCAGTTCAACATAGTAAAACAAAGCATATTGAAATCAGATATCATTTTCTGAGAGATTGCTCAGAAAAAGGTTTAATCAAGTTAGTCAAAGTGGATACAACAAATCAGCTTGCTGATCTATTCACTAAGGCCTTTGATTCAGTTAGATTTAATTTTCTAATTGAGTCTTTAGGCATGATTAACTTAGATTAATCATCATTAACAAAGAAAAGCATGCGTCTGTCCTTGTAAATAGTAATAAAGAAAACCAAAAAAATATTCAGAAAAACATACAAAATTCAAAATATTATCTTTATTTATTATGTCTTCTATTTCTACATGACATATGTTTGGGAAATGATAGTACACTGTGCCTTTGCTTGCTTCCTAAGTTCTTAAATTTCTTTAAAAACTGATCAAAAGTTCTTTGATATGTAAGTAGATTCAACTTGAGTTAAGATTATACTAAGAGCATGCTTAACATAATGAAAAGGTGACTGTTTGTGAGAAACTTCATTTTGTGGATCAAGCAAGTAAGTCTTATCCTGATGTGATCAATTCATTCACCTAAGCACACTATGTAAAACACTATGTAAAACACTTTATAACTTCTATCTTTGCAAATCATATTCCCTCTGTTTTGTGTGAACAAAGACCTGAGTTTATGAACACCATGAGATACATATGTATTCAACTGGTGAAAAGATCATGATCCTCATCATCCCTCTGTTTTGTGTAAACAAAGACCTGGGTTAAAGGCACCTCTGTTTTACGTAAGTAAAGACCTGGTGACCTGATGATGATCATAGCTAAGCTCTCAAAAGAATCCATAGTGATCAACTGTATATTTACATAAGAGTTTTTGTAGCAAAGTATTTATGAGACAACTCATATGTCTCAAGATAGAATTTATAACTTAATGTACATAGTTTCTAAGTGTGAAAAAGTGATAAATTGACTCACAAACGAAGGACAAAATCTAATGTGAATTGAATGTGGAGCACATAACAGTTTATCTCTAATAAACATGAAAACATGATAAACAGCATGTCTAGTTGATTCCATACTCTTGTTTGGATTTAAGTGGACAAACATACTTGCAATCAAGACTAGAATCAGGTCACATTTCAATAATCAACTCAATCGGGAAGAAGTTTAGTGTCATAGTATGATCCCATTATATGTGTTTATATGCATGTACATATATTTAATTGAATTTTGTTACTTTCAGTTTATTTATTGTGTGTAATCTTTGGACAGTCATGTGCCTTTCATGCTAGTTACTTCATAAATTTATGATGAATGCAACACTTTATCATTAATCACAAATTTAGGGGGAGTAGTTAATACATGAAATACATGAAATATAAAAGCTGAATTCAATGATCCAAATTCAAATAAAGGAATTGGAACTTAAGCACTAACTTGGCTGAAGGATACATAAAGTTTTTCAAATTATATTTTGTGTGCACAAATTGTCATGAAAACAAAGTCAGCAAGGTCCAATAGCAATAAATGGTTCTATAAGTTGATTAGGACCATACAATCAAAAGAAGTTTCAAACAGTGCTCTCTAAGCATTAGTAGAAGCTACAGTGTGAAACTTAATCAAGTAGAATATGCCCATCCGTAGATTGTTAAACTACGGTTGTGTTAATATTTTAAAAGTATAATCTATGTTCATAGAGTGGTAATCTATGGATAATCAAGTTATACTTCAAATTATATTTCATTTCTTGATAGTTAGGCATCCGCAGATGTTAAGCATCCGCAGATGTCCTACGGAAGAACAGAAATCTGCCGAATAAATAAATTCTACGAAAGTTTAATAAGGTATGTGGGACCCACTTCATTAAATAAATGAAATTAATGTGTCCAGGGAGCATAAATGATGTTTTTGACCTTAATGTTCATTATTCACTTTTTCAGAGAACTTTGACCTAAAAGAAAAACGTTCGTCAAAATCTCTCCCTCCTTTGTTCAAACATTCAAATTACCACATCAAAACATCAAACAAACTCATAAACTTGATTTCAGATTCTTGATTTGAAGGTAAAACATGTCATAATCATCAATAATGAACTGTTTGATTCATTGTCACCATTAAAACTATTCATATTCTTATATCTGTAATATTGATTCTAACCTAATCTTCTTAACTCTTATGAACAGATGGCTAATCGGTTTGCTAGAGAGCATAATGTGTGTGCCTTTCTCAATGTCGATGACCCTGTATCAGAAGGATGTCGAGATATCATCCATTATTTAAGAAGATCTAGGCTGTTTTATGCCCTATCAGCGGAGCCTGTGATTCATCAATCACACATTGTTGATTTTTGGAACTCGGCAAGAATGGAAAATGAAGGAGAAGATATGTCAATGTTTGCACATGTGGCGGATGCTAATGCCAACATTCCATCAGAACTGGTGTGGGAAGATCAGCAAGATAGTCAATCTACTGATGCTGAGCAAGACTTACCTCAACATTCCCCTCCTCAATCTCCCATACACCACCATCATCAATCTCCACAAATCCAATCACCAGCCAGTCAAAACACCTAACCAATCTCTCCAATTCACCCTCAATCACCCATTCATTAACAACCTCTAACTCCATAAAATCTATCTCCTGAGAGTACTCATACAGAACCCATCTCAGCTACTCAATCTCAAAACTCAGTACACACTGGTGAGACTGAGTTAGTATCTCAAGCAAGTACCATTCCACTCACAATCACCAGCTCACAAACCCCAGTCATGTCTAACCAAACTGAACCAACATCTCCAATCTTTGATCCTTAGCAACAACAACAGCCACACCAAGAACAGGCAGATCAAGCTGTTGAGTCCTGTTCAAGCTCAGCTAGATTAGCCCCTGATGATGTAAATGTTGAAGAGATTGCTGCTGAACAACAAGAAGGAGAAGAAGAAGCCAATTATGTTGATGTGATTGCTTATCATGAAGATGATCTAAGTGAGGATGATATCCCTGTGAGTAAAAGCTACTTGGTTGCTACGTATAACAAACTTGTAATCAAGTCAAACAAAAGGAAGGAAAGAATACAAGAGTTAAAGGGATTGATAAAAGAAAAGGATGAACAGCTGATAAAATAAGAAGCATCATTAAAAAGGTTGAGAGAAGATGCTCAAACTAATAATGAAGTAATTGATGCACTACATGAACTAAATAGAGAACTTAAAAAGAAGATAAGTGACCTTGAGTCAAATGCCACTACATCAAAACAATCAAAAGAAACTGCTGAGACATCAAAGCAAATAATTTAATACTCAAGAAAGAGGAGATACTTGGGGACTCTAAAGAAAGAAGTGATTGATGTTGAAAAATCACTAATAAGATCAAAACCCACATCTCTAGAACACACTCCTTCAGTGGATGTCTCAACCTTAAAGCATATATCTCATGCTAAAACTGAGAGTGATGCTGAATGGGATGAGCTTACTAAAGATGAGTCTCCCAAAGAATAAAAAGAATCAAAGGCTGATGACCTACTGACCACCAAAGACATATTGGAAGAGAGGCCTGAATCAACTATGTTTATGACCCTGATCAATCATGGGTTTCCCTATGACATGGTTGAGAGAATGAACATGACAGAAATGAAGGAAGCACTGAAGGAATTTGAGCTAGCAAGCTTCATGATCCTAGATTGCAATTATGAAACATTCACAACCTTCCAATCAATTTAGAGAATAAAGAAAGAGCTAGGCCATTATGATACAGCCAAGCTGAACAAATACAATATGACTTGCTAGTTACAAGGTCATAA
The DNA here is from genome assembly GCA_025506505.1 of Flaveria sonorensis. NCBI lineage: Eukaryota > Viridiplantae > Streptophyta > Magnoliopsida > Asterales > Asteraceae > Flaveria > Flaveria sonorensis. The sequence goes on along the minus strand of CM046439.1, from coordinate 23,536,765 downwards.
TTATAAAATGCGTGAGTTGAAAGGGAGGTTAGTGGGAGAGCTTAGAAGGATGATGGAGCATGTAATGAAAGTTGAGCTTGAAACTGGTGTGAAATTCCAGACTGAAGCTCCAAATCCAGCTGCTAAGCATCCCAAAGTCCCTGCTGAGCCTGTCACTATTGAAAGTAAAGACCAGCATAAAGGGAAAGATAAACTGATTAGAGAACCAAGAGAAGTGATACCTAGCAAGGTATGGCCACTTGGAACAATAGTCAGAGAAATAACTGAACAAAAGTCTACCTTGATAGAGTTGTTTGATCACCTCACAGCTCCCAACTCTGTGGAAGACAACAGGATTATGGCCTGGAAATATGATCAAGAGTGGGATTGTGCTGTCATAAAGAGATCATCTGGAAGGGTTCAATACTTTCATGATTTAGAACAAGTCCTGTGCATGCCTGAATGTGACATCAGAGATCTATAAAGCCTAATCATCACTAACTACCTAATTCACTCAAGAGGAAGAGACTTCTCTATATTTGTGGGTAAGTTAAAGACAAAATTCAGAGGTGATATGCTAAAAGAAGCTAGGAGAGAGGATGATGAGCACAAAAGAAGAATAGAGAGAATGAAAAGATCAAAATCCAACTCCTCTATATTGGTAGATGATGAGTTTCTAAAGAGGGTTGGATACCAAAACAGGAAGGAAGAAACTACTAAAAGCTTTGATGGTAATCAATATACATTACCCATAATTGAATGGGGATATGTTGAGAAAACAAAAGAGTTGGTGCTGCTGAGGAATGCAAAGAACAAGAGAGCTGATCGAATCAGGATCTTTGATCCAGTGGAAATCAAGCTACTCCATCCCAGCTACACTTCATACTTACATGACAAATTCTTCTCAAAGCTGACTAATGAAAGAGCTTAGAATGATCTATGCCTACATGTTCATATGATTCAAGTGATTGATAAACTTCATGCCAAGGCTTACAAGAGAAGAAGATATGAGGCAGGGATTTTAAGAGGATCAAACATCAAGGAAGTGAGTGAGCTGAGGATCTCAGAGCAAGATGAGTTAAAGATAGTCCACAACAATAATGTTTTGGAAACTCTTACAACTGAAGAAGATGTTCTGGGTCTCAGTTTTGAAACATTACAAAAGATTAGCAAAATGAAGATCAACTACAAGAATGATGATCAGAAGACTACTGTCTCATACTTCCATAACAAAATTATAGCAAGAGTGAAGGAGCTTTCAGCTTTGAAGAACTGATTACAAGTTTCTAAGCCTAAGGGGGAGTATTGTTAGATCTAGGAATAATAGGTCTAGATCATTTTGTATAGGCTTAGAACTTTAATCAATACATGTAATGAATATTTTGTAATTCATTATTTTGATGCATGCATTATGTATATAGGTTAACCCATATGTGCGTTGATTTATGTGTATGATTACAGGTACAAACATTATACTTGGTCAATTTCTGAAATTGACTAAGTGTAAGAAACATCTACGGATGAACATTTTTGTTCTTCCGTAGATATCTTTCTTACAAGACATTCATCAGAAGATCTTCTATGGATGAATATGGGTATTCACTGATGAACAAACACCACACATGAAGAAACTGAAGTACCTTTGGAAGAACAAAGTTCCTTCGGAAGAACAAAGTAGTTACGGAAGAACAAAGTAGCTACGGAAGAACAAAGTAGCTGCGGAAGAACCAGACACGTACTTATATCATACAAGTGTTTCAAGTCAACAAGTAAACAAGTCAATCACAGACTCCAAGAGACGCGTGTCTATAAATATGAGTCCTGGGTTTCACATCAAGGAGTAAGAGACGTCGACAAAAATACCATCACATCGTTTTGCACGATCAACACAAACCCTAGCAGCCGTCACATCAACACACCAAAAATCATAAACACAATCATAGCATAGAATTTTGTTAGCAATTATTATTTGATTCTGTGTAATCATTAATCAGTTTTAATGAATTACATTTGATTCAAAACATTATTCTTTGCATATTGTTGATATTGTTTGAGCATTTATTGTTTATTTTCTCTAGCATCGATATTTATTAATTAATCAATTAAACAACAATTAATGGTAATTCCGTGATCATTAATTCGAAATTAATCTAACACTGATAATTCCTGATTGCGATCCTTGGATTCACACTTTATTCTGCCAACCGATTTGAGTGGCCCACATACATATGTATGTATAAGTCCTACGGATCCTTAGTTTTTAACCGACACTTATGAAATGAGGTTTTTGTCAATTTTCCACTCAAACTGATTCGCATTCATCAAAAGACTCTTAACCTATGAAATCTAATATTCGTGCGGTCTGAAGTATCTTCATACGATTTTTGTTTATGTGTCCAAGTCAACAATGCCACAGATACATACTATTGAAATAGAATTTCAAAATGTTTATTAGAGGCATTATATATAGTGTTATTGTTATGGAGTCCTATCTTATAGGTTCCATTATGTTGCTTTGCGTTGAGATAAAACTAACCATTTAAATATTCAGAAATATAAGCATTACTAATAAAAGCATACTTAAATTCTTGTTCACGCAAACCAGAAATTTGAAACAATATTTCTAATCAAACTAGGAATGTCACAAACATTGTTCAAAACTAGTTCTAAACCATTAGTAAGTAAGAATATATTATCCTACAGTCTTCACTATAACCTTTTATCCATTTCCAACATGAAGTTCTAGGTCACCTTGCTTCAGCTTCCTAACCTTTCTTAGTCCATGCAAATCTTAAAAAAAATATAATAACCGCATCTAGTGTCAAACACCAAAAATTGCTAGAGAATAAGAAGATTTCAATAACGAATACTAATGGTCTTGTTTCAAAGACTTTTTCTGTTTCAGCTCATCTAGGTATTTTAGACAGTTCTTATTCTAGTACCCTGCTTTATCATAATGAAACCACTTAACATCTTTCAAAGGATTTTTTTCATGTGGTAACCACTTTGTCCTTATCCTTGTCCTTTCCTTTCATGCTTTTTTTGCCCTTTCACTTGGCATTAGGTTTCTTAACTCATCATTCCTTGATCATCAGCATTGGACCATGTTTACTAGAACTTGGTATATCATTTAAGTAGTTTTGAGATCAAATACAACTCTAAGAGAGTCATGTCACATGCATTCACGTTATAGTTCAAAATGAATTAGTCTAATCACTTTGGCAGTAAGTTTAGGATAATATCCCCAGTCAGCTCAATATGGCCTTAAGACGTGCTAAGTGATCAACATAACCCTTCATCTTCAACACATGAGTGCTGATAGAAGAACCCTCTTGCATTCTAGTAGTGATAAGTGATTTCATCACTTCAAAAAGCTAATCACGAGCCTACTACCGGAACATTTTCTTCAGCTACTCGATCTTGTCAAATACAGGCATGTTTCCTAGGTTCTTCTGAAGTTTTAGAATCATGGAAGCTAGCATGACATAAGATACTTTTATGAAGGCATACATATACCTTTCCCAGTTCCTACGTGCAACTACCGTCTAGGTAGTGGGTTCTTCTGAAAGTGGTCCTTCTAAAACATACATCTTGTTCTCTATCTTGAAAATAATTTTCAAGTTCCTAAACCAATCCATGAAGTTAGAGTTGTTTAGCTTGTTCTTTTCAATAATTGACCTAGGAAAGAAAGCAATACCAAGATTCGTTACGTTAGACATCTATAAAATTCAAAAACTTGTTTAGTATTTTCATACTTACCTTCCTAATTAAATTTAGAGTAAATTACCATTTGCATCCATGTCATTTTTTTCATTTTAACCATTTGCATCTCTATAGTTGTCACACCCCCGCTTATAGCGGAAATGCGAGGATGTAACGGACGGGATCGTCATAACACATTGTTAATTAATAGAGATGCATTAAATGATGTAAGGACAACGTGTCATGAGGTCACTCGACACAAATGGAGACTTGTGTCATAGTTAGTCAATCCCACAACAAACATAGTCAAACAGTCAAATGAAATTTTAATCCCACAACCCGGGAACAAGTATAAAAACATGATCAACAAAGCTAATCCAAAACGAAACATAATTGCCAGAAATGCCCAAGCAAGTCTAAAATGCAATTCTTATAGTCATCACTAAGGCAGCATCCCTAGCTATCCTCAATGATTGTTACCTGAAAAGATATGCTCAAAAAGGTCAACATATAGTTGGTGAGTTCACAGGTTTAAATAATAAACAAACTTGATGCTGTGTAATAGTTTGGTAGGACATAAATGCATACAGTTATAAGTTGGCAATATCACATGTAAACATGAGCCTCTCAACTAAACCTATGACGTACACACAGATCTTGTCGGAACATATTCACCCTAGAGCCCGTCCGTGGCCACTATCAGTCCCAACTAGTATACTAACAACCAAGGGTGGGCGTGTTAGCTCAATAGTACTATCAATACCTGTCCGTCTGCTCCAACACCAGAGTTAAATAGTTGTGAATAAAGAACCACACAGACAACTCATGCATGTACTAGATATCACCTTACCAACAGTAACACAATAGTCCCAAAAATGTAAATAAGTTCACAGCATAAAAAGGGCGAGCATACTTTTCCCCCTAAGTTTTATAAATAGTTGAAATGAAATTGGGGCTGCGAAAATCACCTTGAAATAATATAGAAAATAATGCAATAAAAGGCTTCTAGCAACGCGCGCAAACTCGAGCAATCACACACCTATAACAATATATAATTAAACTTGTAACACGTCTAATAAACACTATATGGTTTCCGTCTATTTCGGGTCGGTTCGGGTAGGACGCGTGAATTCACTCAAAAGGATATGTATTTATTTATACTTATATAGTAATTTTGATTTCTCGTATCCTACTTCTTAACTGCTTTGATCTTTCCAGGATCAACGTGAATTCCCTTCTCTTTCACCACGTGTCCTAGAAATTTCACTTCGCGTAATCAGAATTCGTACTTAGAGAACTTGGCGTAAAGTTTCTCTTCCCCTAATAATTTTAATATTGTTCTTAAATGTCGTTCATGATCTTCCTTTGATTGGGAGATGAGGATGTCATCTATGAACACTATTACAAACTTATCCAGGTATGGCTTACACAACCGGTTCATCAGATCCATGAATACCGCTGGGGCGTTGGTCAACCCAAATGGCATGACTAGAAACTCATAATGTTCATAAGGAGTCTTGAACACTATTTTTGGTATGTCATCCTCGTGAACTCTCAACTGATGATAGCCCGATCGAAGATCAATCTTGGAGAAGTATGACGCTCTTTGTAGCTAATCAAATAAGTCATCGATTCTAGGAAGGGGATATCGATTTTTCACGGTCAACTTATTCAGCTCATGATAATCTATGCACATTCGGAACGATCCATCTTTCTTCTTGACGAATAATATCAGTGCTCCCCATGGTGAATGGCTGGGTCAGATAAAACCCTTATCCAATAATTCCTACAATTGGCTCGATAATTCCTGCATTTCTGATGGTGCTAATCGATATGGTATCTTTGCTACGGGTGTTGCTAGAGGAATCAAATCTATACGGAATTCCACCTATCGAGGAGGAGGCAAACTGGACAAGTCGTCAGGAAATACTTCCGGAAAGTCTCTCACCACCGGAATATCTTCCAGCTTCCTTTCCTCCTCTTTCTTCTCCACTATGTGCGCTAAGAATGCATTGCATTGCTTCTGGAGACATAGAAGAGTCTTCATACAAAAGATAAGCTTTAGGTTTCTTCCTAATCATTCTCCTTGGATCTTGAGCACATCACCATTAGGCATAGGGATTCGTACCACTTTCTCTCGACAGACAATTTTGGCTCCACATTTCGATAACCAATCCGTTCCTACTACTATGTCGAAGCTTCCCAATTCAAAAGGTACCAAGTCTATATCAAAAGCATGGTCCTCTAACGTTATCATGCAACCTCTAATTATCTCACTAGCTTTCACAAACTTACCATTTGCCATTTCTACCTAATAACTAGTCTTTAGACAACTAGGGTTCAGGCCAAGCAGATGTGCAAATTCGGAGGAAACAAAGCTATTATCTGCTCTGGTATCAAATAATACGAATGTGAAATGATTATTGAGAAGGTACGTACCCGTAACAACATTCAGGTCCTGACAAGCATCGTATGATCCAGTCACGAACGCACGTCCTCGGGCAGCATTTCCTTGATTCACCTGACCTTGGTTACAGGCTATCGCCATCACTTGATTTTGATTATTTCCAAGTTGACTCGGTGCCCGGTTCAGCCTAGGGCACACATTCCGATAATGGTCTGGGCTTCCACACTCATAACAAACCCTAACGTTTCCTGCCAAATTAACTGCGTTTATCGGTGCAACCAAGTTAGGTGCCATACTACAATCCCTTGCAACATGTCCTGGGTGCCTACATATCATGTACACCCGGCATGGTGCCGCTTGCGGATGATGAAAATTACACTTATTGCACTTGGGGTGTGGCCCAACATATTCTTTCCTTCCTTGATTCACTGCCATAAAATTCCTCATCGTCTTCACTTGTTTATCAAATTTTCCAGCACTCGTCTACTTGTTTACCCTATATCTTTCCTCTTCTCTCCTCCTTTACCCAATACTCCAGTCCTTATCACTTCATCAGTCAAAGTACCGGCTTTCAAAATCGCACGTTGGATTGTAGGAGGAGCGGCTGTAGTTACCATGGGCTGGATTTGAGGAGCCAATCCCCAGATGTACCTTTCGATTCTCATTGATTCTAGGGTCACCAAATGCGGAACAAGCCTAGCCAGTTCATGAAATCGACCCGTCTATGCCGTGTGCCCAGCTCCTATAATAGTATGATTCCAAAATTCATGCTCCAACTTTTTCATTTCATTATTAGGACAATACTCCTCAGTGATTAAAGCCTTAAATTCATCCCAAGTCATTTGCATCACTGCCTCCCTACCTCTTGCTTGAACTTGTGTATTCCACCAAGTCAGTGCCTTTCCTTGCAGTGAACATGTAGCATACTTGATCTTCTGGCTATCCAGGCACTCACTAATGTCGATCATTGCTTCCATCTTTTCAAGCCATCTAGTTAACGCTATTGCTCCACCTTTGCCATCAAATTCCTTAGGCTAACAAGCCATAAATTCCTTGTAAGTACATCCTCTCCTTCTCCCTCCATCACCACACACCTTCCCATTTCCGCCTCCATTAGCATTACCATTGTTCGGTCCATTTCCATTTCCATTGCCCGGACCACCACCATTGCCATTCGCGTTCCCATTACCATTTCCGTTACCCAGTCCACCTCCTTCTTCATTGTTACTGTCGTTCTCGCCTTCACACCCATTCTCACCATTCTCTTCATCACCACCATTCTCACCGTTATTTCCATTATCATTTTTGCCACCCCCATTATCGTGGTTCATGATGATATTACTTACTTGTGCCACTATGGTCGGGATGAGCGCAGCTAACTGCTAGGCAATCATAGCAGCTATGTCAAGATTTCCAGCTCCATGATTGTTACCAGCTGGATCACCTTCATTTCCTCCACCAGGTGCTTCACCTCTACCACCAGCACCTCTTCCTCTACCTCTGCCTCTTGGGGCAGCACCACCACGACTATTATTGGGGGTGATTCTTTTGGGCGGTATGTTCTAAATATAAGACAGTTCGTAAACAATTATAACCATTAGTCACGTTAGTATTAAGACTACAAATTATTTCAAGAAATAAGCAATCATATTGTGGCACTTATTTGTCCAACTCACGCATCTAAAATCCATAATAAAATAACTTTAATAACATTAATCCATAATATCCATGATATTCCAAATACCAAAGTCCAAAGTCAAACACACTAATCCAGATAATCTCACGTCAAAAGTACTTAAAAGGAAAATAATTATAAGGGATAGTCAGTAATAGTATGAAGCATTCCCAGCTCAATCCTTCTTATTGCTCCATGAGCAAGAAACAATAAGTCCTCCTGTCGTGCAACGCGCAAACTCTCTCTTGCCCTTTAGGGCTGGAGGGGCAGGCGAATTGCCACCATCGTCATGAATAATCGATGGGTACGTAGCCCTCTCCCGTATAGGTCCCACACGACTCTCACAACTGCCAATAGATCTAGGAGAATCAGATGGTGACTCAAAAATGTCCCTGATAACTCCTTGAGGCGGTAAAATGTTCTCTGGGTGAGGAAAGATTCTCTTAACATCATAGGCTCTCCTGGGTGCTCCAAATCCATAAGGTCTAAAGCACCTCGTCATAGACCTCGTCATCAGCCTACGCCCTCACACAGCTACTGCTAGGCTCACTTGCTTCGATGGGCCAGGTGACACCTCCTCACTCTCCGAGTCAGAAGAAATCACAATGATAGAAGGGGGAACAGAAGAACCAGTAGAAGACATCCTATAAGGAAAAGTATAAGCACTTTTTCTCAGGTGAAATAGCCCAAATAATAAAGAAACAGATAAACAGAAAAGGAGGAACATACATGCAATACCAAATGCACACAAACCCTAGTATGCACTATACATGAAGGTTCTCGGGTTATAGTCTAGGCCGAGTGATCCACCTAATTCTCTATAACCAATGGCTCTAATACCATTCTGTCACATCACCGCCTATAGCAGAAACACGAGGATGAAACGGATGGGATCGTCATAACACATTGTTAATTAATAGAGATGCATTAAATGATGTAAGGCCAACATGTCATGACGTCACCCGACACAAATGGAGACTTGTGTCATAGTTAGTCAATCCCATGACAAACATTGTCAAACTGTCAAATGAAATTTTAATCCCACAACCCGGGAACAAGTATAGAAACATGATCAACAAAGCTAATCCAAAACGAAACATAATTGCCAGAAACACCCAAGCAAGTCTAAAATGCAATTCTTATAGTCATCACTAAGGCAGCATCCCTAGCTATCCTCAATGATTGTTACCTGAAAAGATATGCTAAAAAAGGTCAACATATAGTTGGTGAGTTTGTAGGTTTAAATAATAAACAAACTTGATGCTGTGTAATAGTTTGGTAGGACATAAATGCATATAGTTATAAGCATGCAATATCACATGTAAACATAAACCTCACAACTAAACCTATGACGTACACACAGATCATGTCAGAACATATTCACCCTAAAGCCCGTCTGTGGCCACTATCAGTCCCAACTAGTATACTAACAACCAAGGGTGGGGGTGTCAGCCTAATAGTACTATCAATACCTGTCCGTCGGCTCCAACGCTGGAGTTAAATAGTTGTGAATAAAGAAACACACAGACAACTTATGCATGTACTAGATATCAACTTACCAATGGTAAACACTCCTAAAAATGTAAATAAGTTCACAGCATAAAAAGGGCGAGCATACTTTCCCCCTAAGTTTTATAAATAGTTGAAATGAAAACGGGGCCCCGAAACTCACCTTGAAATAATATAGAAAATAATGCAACAAAAGTCTTCTAGCAACGCGCGCAAACTCGAGCAATCACACACCTATAACAATATATAATTGAACTTGTAACACGTCTAATAAACAATATATGGTTTCCGTCTATTTTGGGTCGGTTCGGGTTCGACACGTGAATTCACTCAAAAGGATATGTGTTTATTTATACTTATATAGTAATTTTGATTTCTCGTACATTCAAACACTAGGGAGACATATATATGAATATATGTATAAGAAATTAATTTGAGTACCTGATTATTATCTACCTATATTTATATATTTTAGCCAAATAAACGCACGCGTTGGTTCCTTATTTTTCTATGTTTTACCATTACTCATTCGTACCTTAATTTATATATATAGATGTATATATTTATCATATTTCCCCGAGCATGCGGACATACGTACACACACACACACACACACACACACACACACACACACACACATATATATATATATATATATATATATATATATATATATATATATATATATATATATTCAACTACACACACCTCCTACATACACTAATACCATACAATATATGTAATCAATACATCACACACAAATATATACACACATATATATGTATGTAATCATGCACACACAGTCACATATATTAATAGATATACAAACACACATTAATCAGGCACACACACACACACACACACACACACACACACATATATATATATATATATATATATATATATATATATAAACACCCACTAACCATGCTTATATATATCCATACACATACATACATCCATACATGCACCTCTCACATACATGAATTTCTATATCACGACTTACACACCTAACACACACTGCACACACACGCGACAACAACACACACTGCGCACACACGCGACACACACACGTAACACGCACCACCAAACCGAATCACCGAATCAAACCGAACAAAACGATAATAAAATCGAACAAAAGGAATCTTAAGATAATCGTTTACCTACGAGGTCTTGAAACGGAGGAACGATAGCAACCGGCGACGGTTCGCGGTGGCAAAACTACTCGATTTGGTGGTTGACGGCGAAGGAGTGGTCGTGGCGACGATTCACGGCCGGGGGTAGTCGGTTAGGGTTTGACCAATTGAGAATTATTATATATATATTAATTGAATTTACACTTAGGACCCTAAACTATTTTGGAATTAATTTCTTTTAGTTTCTTAATTATTCATTTTAAACCCTAAACTTTTCATTCTTATTTTTATTTAACCCAAAGTTTAAAGTGTAACATTTAACAAACCATTATAAGTAAAATATATATGCACGGGGTAAGACGCGACTCTAAATAATATTAGCGTGCTCAAGATTTGCGGCATTGCGAGCGCATTTAGATAGGTTTTATGCGAATGATATTAATAATAATAATAATAATAATAATAATAATAATAATAATAATAATAATAATATAATACGTAATATTAATCTATATTTTTTTTAATTATAATTTCACGCGAATAAATATTGATAGCATTTATTACAATTACGAATATATTAATTTCATGAAGACGATAAAAGGATAATCAAAAGATAACGAGCTTTAAGTCAATTGACGTACCTGATAGTGACGGATATCACAATAGTTTCAAAGCCTCGATTTTCCACCTAATGTTTTGTTTTTGTCTCCATTCGAGTCCTAACCCTGATGCCGTTAGATTTAACCGTTAGTTTTCTGTAAATGAACAAAAATACCTTTAAGTTTCAATTTTATTAAAATCCACTCCCACATATGATGTGACTAACATTATCATCATCATCAACCTTACCTCTACCCACCATCTCCCTCTCATATCTCTCTCTCTCTCTCTCTCTCTCTCTCTCTTTTACGGTAGTCCACAACCACCGCCAGATCCCAACCACCAGTACCATCACTCGCTATGTAACCACTGACCATCATCGTCTCCATCTATCTCTCTATCTCCTCTCTATCTCTTTCACGGTATTCCTCATCCACCGCCACTACTACCGCGAGACCACAACCACCACTACCACCACCACGCATCGTAACTCACCATGTAACCACCACCCACCACCATCGTTGCTTTCTCTCTCTCCTCTCCTCTCTTCTGTAGATCTGGAGAAAGGGGACTGAGATGGTGGTGGTGGTTGAAGAAACACATGAAACCACCTACTCTCTCCCCCTTTCTCTCCTCTCCTCTCTCTCTCTCTCCTACCCTCGCCAAGTCGGAAACGCAAGTGAGTGAAGAATTAAGTATATTTATAACACATGGTACGAGAAATACTAAACGTAATGCATTCAAAAGATATTGGATCCACATCATTGTCTTAGGTTACAAAATAAAGATTACACATATGAACTCAGATCATAAATCTATATTAAGCAATCTTTTATTGTAGCCTAGATGCGCAAAAGGTTGATTTTCAAGTTATCACACTTAATTGTCACCTAAAAAACACGCTAAAATAGGTCAACCAAAAGTTGGTAAGCTCGTAGAGTTCGAGACTCGATAACATTTGTTATAATAGTAAGCATTTGTAAGTAAATATGAATCAAGCCATTATATTGAGTGTAAATATGAGACTTAAAGCCATGAGCCCACAACCAAAACTATAGCTATGAGAAAACTAAACACCCCTCCAATACTTATCATGACTATTGGCTATTGTTGTTGTTGCAGAAAGAAACATTCAATGTAAATGACTGTTGATTGATGTGTTCAACAAGTCTAGAGAATGGGGGTGCCTACCCCGATAGTACTATCAGTATGTTCCAGCATCTCTATCCAAGAGTTAATTGGTTGTGTTGTGAGAATGGGGAACATAGCATGTGATAATGATAAGATAAACTCATGCAATATTCAAGTAATAGACATAACATATAAAGCAATGATTCAAATGTTATTGTTGTTGCAAGCGTGTTTCTCCCCCAAAATCATTTAAAAGGGAAAAGGGGCTACGAGAACTCACTGTTGTTATTGAGTGGTTAGAGATTCCTTAGCCTGAAATGTGATGATGCTAGACCGGAGTGTTTCCTACACATATATATGTACGTAGTGATTCGTCGGTAAGTTTGGTAAGTCAACGTGTAAATCATCTTAGATTAAATCATTACGTTTATTTGTAAGTTTTGTCAGGTAATAGGGCACATTAGAGGTTGTTTTGAATTATATTAGTAATGTGTGTATGTTATAACTTATGATATCTATATGTTTCTATTCACTAGAATCTAGGTTATTACCGATAGTTTCTATCATGATGTGTCTACTTGTAACTTGTATTAGGGCATCAGGATAATTTACAAAAATTATGTAATGACCAAATCTAACTCCTAAGCATGTGTAAGTGTGAAAATCAGGCTCCGGTCCCACCTTATAGCCCATTTAAAATCGTTTTCCCTTTACTATGTTCACTGCAGCATATTTCTGGACAGTTGTTCGTATCTTGGTCGGATGGGGGTCCAAAATTAATTTTTAATAAGTGTGTGTATATGTGTGGAAAGCTAAGACATTAATCTAACTTTTGACTCAAAAATCACGTTTGTTGGTTAAGTATTGACAGGTTTATGGCCTTGTAAAGTCGGGTCAACATTCTGTCAGAAAAAGTTACTTTTGACACTCCATTTCTTTTGCACTTTTGGGAGACCAAATCTCCATGGAAAATTACGAGACCAGTTGGGTTTGAAAGCTAACAAGTTGAAAATAACTCTAGGCTCAAGAAAAACCTCATTTGGTTTATTTTTGACCAAGTTACAGCCTCTTAAAGTAGGGTCTATAAATCTGTCAGGTTGCTGTCCATGTTGGTTTCACAGCCTTGTTGTTATGCCTTCTTAAGTTTTTAACTAGAGATTGAGTATCAAACACGTTAAATGCAAGATCAGTGTTTGTTTCACAACACAAGTTTATCTCACAAACTCACTTAATCTCACTCGGTTTGATGAAGCAGAATCTCTAACTAAGTTCATAAGTAATACAAGTTAATGAAAACAAATGAACGCAAGAGTTGTTTTTCAAGATACTTGTATATATTACTTCTCAGTTCAGTATTACAAGAATCTTACAAGCATGATTTACAAAGTTACAATGAGAAACTATATATACTACTATCAACAGCCGGTTATACTTGGATAACCAGCTGGAATCTACAACTAGACAAATACTACATTGCTAGAAGTAAGGTATCTAAGATAAAATATTATCCTAGATTAGGTAGTCAAGATAGGTCCATGACTTAACTTTTGGTTACCAACTAAAAGTGGCAACTGTACTAACTGATAATGGGTGAACAGTAGATAACAGTATGGTCAACTACATGGGCGTGAGAAAGCGCCATGCAGTATATCAGAGGTTGCAGCGGATGTTAGACAAACCATACTTATATCTACTAGTTCATAGTTTGTTCTTTCGAAGCTAAATGGCTTTGTAAGAATAAGTTCTTCCGAGGCCATTTATACTTCGAAAGAATCTACTTCTTTCGAATCTTCTGCAAGTCTTCAGGACTTTATTCTTCGAAAGACTTTGTCTTTAGGATTTTCAAAGTTGTATACTTCGGAAGGAGAACTACATAGTCTCGGAAGACTGAGTTCTCACTTTGGAAGTTCTTCAACCTTGGCTTCAGAAGATTTTTGACTTGTGTTTGGAAGAGCAGCTTTGTCTTTGGAAGACCACTTCAATTGTACATCAAAATCTTCTAAGTATTGTTTTGGTTGCACCAACCTCATATGATCCAACAAACTCCCCTTAGGCTGATGCTATCAAAACTTCACTTCCTTCTATTCCACAATGTCTTCAACACCAAGGAGAGCAGATATTTGTCTATCTCTTTGTTCTTCCTTTATGTAATGGTGAGGAGCTTGTACAAATCATCCATAGATAAAAAATCCAATCGGTTGCTTTGGATGATGTGTACCCTTTGTTGTGTCCCTCTAAAGAGAGTTAGTTGATGGGAATTATAGTCATATTCCCATCTAACTATAGGATCCAAAGTTGGACCTTCAACCATCTGTAGGAATGTTCTTCCTTTTCTGGTTACACCTTCTTCTTCTTCCTTTGCTCTCTTTTTCAACTCTTCTTTAGTCTGGGCTTTCTTTGTAAGCTCTTCAACATAAAGACTGCTCAGATGATTCCTGATATGAGTAGCTATCTGAGAGTTGGAGGGATTAGAGAATGGTCTCTCTGCTAACTCAATAATGTCAAACTTTCTTGAGTGTAGCAGAGCAGATGTATCAAGTCTATTCACTTGACCATTCTCCCTTTCTATAGCAAAGCTGTGTGTAGCTTCATCGAACCTCTACTGGACAATTTGGCTTCTAGGATGGGATTGGTTGGCAGCTTGTCCCCTTTTCTTGTGTCCAACAGAGTCACCGGTCTCCATCTTAACTTTTTCTCTTCTTTATTAAGTGTGTCTGAGTTGGTTGCAAGAAGTTGGAGAGCTTGGTTCAGTGTTCCCCTTGGCAAATCAAGGAGTGCATCTCTTATGAGGGAACAGGAAGAGCCATCAATGTATTTCAAATTAATTGGCTCATCCTCACAAGAGATGTCGCTTAATGTTATGCAGTTGATGAGCTTCCTCTTGATCTCCTTGAATTCTTCTAAGGCCAGGGGCTTAGAAGGTTCAGAAGATGGTTTGGGTATAGATTGGGTTCTGGGTTGTGTTTTGGGTTTAAGGGTAGGTGGTGGTGGTTGTTGGGAAGTAGTGGGTGAGGTTGTAGGTAAGGCTGATGGTGTGGGTTCAGGGGTGTAAGGCTTAGTGGTTGGTTCAGTTTTGATGGGGAAGGGAATAGATGTAGGTGTAGGTTGTGGTTTGGGTGCCATCCTCTGAACACTTAGTCTTTGAATTACCTCGTGCCTTCTTCCTAAGCGAATGTTAGCCTTGATGTCACTGACATGTCGCTGTAGGATTTTCTCTGACATAGGACCTACTTGCCTGCCAGTGAAGCCATGGGCTTTAAGATAAGCTTTCATCCATTCCTTATCTCCTTCACTCTTGGCAGCTGCAAGCTTTGCCTCTTCCTCCTTCTTCTTCTTCTCCCTTAGCTTCTCCCTGGCAGTCCTCTTTCTTTCTTTGTTGATTTGATCTTGCTCTTTGTGAAAAGAAACAAGATTGTATCATAATCATGAGGTGCCACCTCCTCCTGAAAATAGCCTCTAGAGCAGAGAAAGGCTATCCTCTCTATCCTCTCCCTTTCCATAGCCTCCTCCTTCCTTTTCCTCTTCTCCTCCTCTATGGCCAACCTTACTGCTTCCTCCTTTTCTTTTTGTAGCAAGGTTGCCTTCTCCAGCTTTACAAGCTCATCAAGTAGGAGTAGAAGGATATCTTCATTGACTACTCCTAGGCTGATGAGCTTGTCTATAACCTCCACTCTCCTCTTGTTGTTAATACTTTCTTGAGCGGTTGCTGCTGCTTTGCTGCTTGCAGCCAACAGCTTCCTAGTATCAATTCTTCCCTTTTTCTTGAGATTTTCCAACCTTTCCTCCTCTGGAAGCTCCTCAGCAGTGAGCTTCCTCTTCCCCTTAGGATCATAGGAAGATTTAGCCTTTGGAGACTCAAGTTTAGAGGATTCAGGTTGAGGAGAGTGGGGTTGGACTTATGGTATTTGTGATAGACGGGTTGTAAGGAAGTCCTCACTATTTACCTCAAAGGCTAGGTCAAGAATGGCCTCTGTGATGAATAGATCATCGGACAAGGAAGAAAGTTCAATAATTTCTTCCGCAACTTGGATTTCTGCTTCGGAAGAGACTTGAGCTGCACTACCTGTCCCTTCTAAATCGGTTGCTGGGCCATGAGTCTATATATCCCCTTCAAAGTTAATCTCAGGTTTAGTAGAGACCTTAGGTTGACCAACTTCCTCTTCAGAGGTAGGTGGTGCGCTCAGCCTTTGAAGCTCTTCAGCTCCAAAGTAGGCAACGGTTATATCAAGGGAAGGTTGTTCAAGGGAGGAGCTTATCAGATATGTGGTTAAAAATCTGTTAAGGTCGATAAGCATCCTTGGGTCCACTTGAATAGTAATAGGAGCTGGTTGAGAGAAGATGGTTGCCGGGTGTTGTTGTGTAGGACAAAAAGAAGATATGGCATCAAGGGAAGTTATTGTGATGGCAAAGCTAGGTTCCACATGTCTTTGTTCCTGTACATTCTCCCCATTTTTGGTGGCATCATGTTGAGAAGTAGATGAGCTAGACGAAGAACTTAAAAAAACCTGAGTATGTACATTCCTAATAGACTTCTCAATCTGTGTCTCAGCTATTTAAGCCTTGAGATGTTCAATCTCAAGTTGCTGAGTGGCAGACCTGTCCTCTAAAGTCTTAACCATTAATTTAAGGTTTAAGACTTTAGAAAGCAGGTCTCTGACAATGAGTTTCAGACTACCCTCATTTTCTTTTGAAGAATCATTGGGAGATGAGATAACATACCTAGTATGTTCATCATCACCACCAGTAGTGGTTTCTTGGCGCCCTGGATACCCATGCTTAGTGATGTCTCTTTGCAAGGTTACCGTAGACTCAGTCTCACTAATGTTACCACTATCCTGAGAGGTTGGTGAAACACTCTTAGTAGTGGCAGCTAAGCCTACATGAGTCACCTCTACACCAGTTTAACTCACCTCAGTTAGGTTTAGCTGATGTGGGTTAGACATTAGAGGTTCCCTAGGGCTTAGTTGATCTTGAGAATGGTGTGGTAGATCAACATCATGGCCCGGATGAAACATAATGTCCTCATCTGGTCGGGTTAATTGGTCAATAAAGGATAGAGAAGTTATATCTAGTGACCCGGGACCTTGGTCAACACCTAATGGCTCCTCTATAATAGCAGTTGAGCCAATGATATGGCTGTCCCTTTTTGGCTGCTTAGGGGAGTGTTGTGACTTACCCTGAGGGCTAATGGCTTGGGTTGTGGGCTCGTCAGGTTGAGACTGAGGAGACTCAACACTGATATTAAGGTCAATGGTGGAGGATGGTTGGACCTCTGGCTGAGTGGGAGCCCTGAGTTCAACTCTAGCCTTTTTGGATTGAATAGAGGGGATCTAATCAAGTAGATTAGATTGATCAGGGGTTTGTTTGGGGTGTCTTGTGTAGGTGATCTTGATTGGGTGGGAAGAAGTAATTGGCATTGGAGTGGTGGTGTTTGGTGTGGGTTCATCACTTGCTAGGCTTGTAGGGATGTCACCAGGAACCGTTAGCTCAAGCATACCTGGAAGAAGATTAGTGAATCTTCTAGTGAAGTTGGTGGTCACCTTCTTCAGAATTTTGAAGATGCCAGGCCTTATGTGAGGGACCAGTAGAACATCTACATATTGTAGTCTGTCCTGGTCTAGCTCATAATTGATGATGTGCTGAATGAACCGGGGATACATGTAGAATGGATCCTGGGTGAGATTGCCTCTTAAGTTGTTCAGCACAAAGTTTGAGTAGTTGAAGCATAGGCCCTTTACCAACCCGTGGACTAGGCAACCCAAATTATATGGGATTTGATCCCATCCCCCGGACTTGTTGGATAGGTAGTGCAGGATGATGTGCAACAAGAACTTCCAATTGTAGGAGAAGTTAAACTTATAGACGGTAGACCTGCTCACATCGCCGCCATATCCCATCTGAATATCGGTATTCTCCAACTCAGATTTGGGGAATTTAGTAGGGGTGCCCTCATCATGAAGCTCCAAATGCTCCCTGATGGTTGATTCAGTTATTGTGATCTCCTTGATCTGATGACCCTTTTATCGTTAATCGTCTCGCTTTGACCATTGGCCCAGAATTCAACCATATGGTTTGAATAGATGATGGGGTTAACAGTGAGGGCAGTTATGTTGATTGAATAGAAATTTAGTACGTCAATTGTGACAGAAATTCAAAAATAGGGGCAAAATCGACATCCTTTGAAGAATCAAGGATGGCGACCTGGTTATGCTGAGGATTCAAGGCCATTGTTTAAGGGAGTACTGTTTGATTGAAGGAATTTGAGAGTGAGTGAAGAAGATAATTGAAATTTATGGCTTTTGTAATGGTAAAGAAAGTAAAGAAAGAGAGGCGGAAGTTTTTAAATGGAATTTAAAAAGCAAAACTGATAACGCGAAAGGACTGTTTGGGTTTCAATTTGATAGGTGCGGTAAGATAAACCATTTAAAATATTCCAACAATCATCAATAAAATCTTACTTTTTACAGAGTGGGGCCCAAAGATTTCCGTTACACAGTAAAACTTTTCTTCCAAATGTAAAATTTCTTCCGAGAGAAAACACTTGTGTTTCTCAGTATTGTCTTCCGAAGCCGTTTTTACTTCCGAAAGCAAACTTGTCATTAAAGCAAACTATGTCTTAATGACAAGTTTGCTTCCGAGAGTACAGTCTTCTTCCAAGAAAAGAAGTTAGTAAGCTTCGAAAGTAGATTTAATCTATGATTAAATGTCCTTTCAAGGCTAAAAACTCTTCGAAAGAGAATATTTATGCAGAGGAATTTGCCATTGGAAGATAGAAAAAGCTTTCTTCCGAGGGTAAATTTCTCTTTGGAAGAATTTATACTTAGAAAATTTTTGAAGAAACCCTTCTTCTAACAGGGCTTAGATTGTATGTAGACAACATAGAGAAGATATATTAAAGAGGTTTTTCAAAAGATAAAGACTAGTCAATGTTAATCATCCCAATAGCTGTAATTAAATACTTGAATCTTTGTTCATCAAATGCTTTGGTGAACAAATCAGCATATTGTTTATTTGAATTGACTTTGACTAGTTTGATTAGATTTTTCTCATGAATATCTCGAATTAAAAGGTACCTGATGTCAATATGCTTTGTCTTGGAGTGCTTGACTGGATTTTTTGTGATAGATATGGCACTCTTGTTGCCTATGTGGATAGGGATCTCCATGAAGTTGACACCATAATCTAGCATCTGATTCTGAATCCAAAGTAGTTAAGCACAGCAGCTTGCAGCAGCAATGTACTTAGCTTTAGCAGTAGATGTGGATACACATGATTGCTTCTTGCATTGCCAGGAGATGATCCTTCCACCAAGAAATTGACATCCTCCTGATGTAGATTTCTTGTTGATGTTATAGCCACCATAATCACTGTGTGTGTAACCATAAAGGTTAAAATCCTTATTCTTGGGATACCAGAGGCCAAGTTTGGGAGCTCCTTTGAGGTATCTAAGGATTCTCTTGGCAGCAATTAGATAAGACACCTTTGGAGTAGCTTGATATCTTACACAGATGCAAGTTGCAAACATGATATCAGGTCTACTTGTAGTGAGATACATCAGAGACCCAATAATTGCCCTGTACTGATGCTGATCAGTATCCTCCCCCTCAGAATCAGGACAAAGATTATGATTTCTGGGTATAGGTGTCTTGGCTGGCTTACAATCTTTCATCTCAAATCTCTCTAAGATGTCCTTGACATACTTAGATTGATTGATGAAGAACCCTTCTTCCATCTGGTTCACTTGAATTCCAAGGAAAAAATCCATCTTTCCTATAGAACTCATCTAAAACTTCTTTCTCATGATGCCTTCAAAGTCTTTAAACATTTGGTCATTTGAGGATCCAAATATGATGTCATCGACATAGAATTGAACAAGCAACATGTCTTTCCCAGACTTCTTTATGAACAATGCCTTGTCTATGGTGCCTTTGGTGTAGCCATTCTTCAGAAGAAACTGAGATAGTGTCTCATACCACAACCTAGGTGCCTGATGCAACCCATAAAGAGCTTTATCCAGTTTGCACACATAGTTGGGGTATTGTGGGTCTTCAAATCCAGGTGGCTGGCACACATAGAATTCTCTATCAATATCCCCATACAAAAATGCACATTTGACATCAAGTTGATAGACTGTGAAGTTCTTAGATGCTACAAAAGCAAGGAAGATAGCACAGCCTTAAGTCTTGCAACAGGTGCAAAGACATCAGTGTAATCTATACCTTCCTCCTGTGTGTATCCTTAAACAACAAGTCTTGCTTTGTTCTTGATGATCAAACTTCTATCGTCTCTTTTATTTCTGAACACCTACTTAGTGCCAATAGGGACTTGGCCAGGTCGCAATAGACATAAGTTCCATACCTTTTGCCTCTAGAACTGAAGCAACTCCTCTTGTATTGCTTCAACCCAATTATTATCCTTGAGTGCTTCTTCTACCTTCTTGGGTTCCATCTGAGAAAGAAAGCATGAGTACATGCAGATATTCCCATTGTGGGTCTAACTTCTTGTTCTCATACCTTTTGAGACATCCTTAATGATGTTCTTAGCTGGATGAGTGGTGTGTATCCTGAGCCTTGGAATCACATCTAGTTGCATAGATAGATCCAGGTTTGAGAAGTTTTGCTCAGGATTTTGAACACCATGACCAGCTGATGTCTCACACTCATTCAATGAGGACGGATTGAATGAATGTGTAACAACATCAATGGTATTTTGCTGTGAAGTAGTATCAACAGTTGCATGTTCCTCCAGATGCTAGAGTTGTCAATTGTTGAGTTATTAGGCTTAGTTAGCTGACAACTTGTTGACGCTCCCTTGTTTCCTAAGATATTCATGCTTTCAGGAATTCCAGTTGAAGGAGCTTGATCTTTAATTCTTCTTGGAGAACTAGGAATAGGTCTGGATAACTCAAACAGTTGATCTTTATAAGGGAGTTCCTGTTCCAGCTGAAACATTTCACAAAATGGTTTAGAATAGTTTGGAAACAATTCTAAATTGAAGATATGATCAGGACCGTTTCCCTTGACACAAGGAGTGTGCTCAATGACAAAAATGTTGGATGATTCCTTAAATTGTTGATTTTTAATATTATACACTCTATAAGCAATAGAGGTTGAGGAATTCCAACAAAGATAGCATCATCCGACTTTTCAGCAAATTTTTGCTAAATTGTCTTTTTTGTTAAGTATGGTGCACCTGCTGCCAAAGGACTTAAGAAAGCCAATGAACGGTGGCCTCTTGTTCCATAGCTCATAGGGGGTCTTTCCATGGGGCTTAACAATGAGAACCCTGTTCTGCACATAACATGCAGTGCTGACTGCCTCTACCCAGAAAGTTAGAGGCAGCTTTGAATCAGCTAACATAGTCCTTGCAGCCTTGTCAGGATCAGTGATTCTAAGTTTGATCAATTAGAGTTGAATCGCAGCGGAATTAGAACAAGAATTAGACAAATATTGCAAGAACACAATAGATATTCAATGGAACAGTACACGGTTATAGAGAAAGAGGGTTTTCTGCAAAATGGATAATATCATTCATGCACAAATGCTTCGGTATGGCGGCTGCTAAGCTTTTCTAAGTTTCGCTATAGCTACAACTTTACAATTAGGTCAACATTCCTTATATAGAGGAATGTGACGTCTGCTGATGTCACTTGATAGTGACATCTAACAGAATTATTACAAACAACTGAAAGTAAGCAAACTACTGAGAATGTTCACAACAACTGAGAACATCTCAGAGTATGCTAAGTACAAGATGAAACTAAAACTACTGAAACTACAAGTACTGATTACAAGAAACATAAAACTACTGAAAGAAAACCATCACAACTACTGAAGAGGTCTTCTTCAGCTGTTGTGACAACATCTGAAACTTGGTCTTCAGTCTTTGTCTTCAGCTTTTGTCTTCAGACTTTGTCTTCAGTTCTTTAGCTTCAGACTTTGTCTTCAGCTCTTTCACTTCAGACTTTGTCTTCAGACCTTGTTATCAGTTGATGTCTTCAGCTGTTGCAGACTACTTCAGTTGTTGTAATGTCCGTGGGACTTAAAGGTTTTTCTGATCAGGCTCATTGGTTCTTTTGGTCCAACAAACTCCCCCTGAACCAATGCAGCCAAAACCTTTAAGCTTATTGAGGTCCTACTTATTCTTGGCAGAAATACTCTCTTGATCAGCTTCAGAGATATCAGATAAGCACAGGCCAGGGAACAAGTTTCAGTAGATGTGAATGTCAAAGGATGGAAGGGAACTCTGTCTTGGGAAACTGGACACAGAGCTGTTATCTCAACCATGAAACCTACTTCCCATTGATGAGTCTATAAGACTCTCTGACGTAGGCCTCAAGGAGAACAACTTGTTCCTCCTTAGTGAGTTCTTCTGCTTCTCCTTCGAAGAAGAACTCTGGGCCATAGTACTCTGATAGGTACTTTAACGTCTTTCCATTTTTCAACTCAACAGTTGTTATCTCTCTGTAAGCAAATTCATCTGGGTGAGTCCCTTCTAATAACAACTGGAGTTCATTTTTCTTGATCTCTTCAAGCCTCTTGTATAACAACCCCTTCTGGACCATTTTGTTCTCCATTAGAGTTTGAGGGGTCATCTTTGACTTGTAGGCTCTCTTGAAGTCTTCAAGTATCTCCCAGGGTGAGACTACAATGGCCAACATAATAACAGCATCTATGGTCTTTCTCACTTGGCCATTGTATCTACTTGGTATGGATTTCTTATGAATTCTAGAACTAACCCTGGGGTCTGGCCAAATCCTTACTCTCTCCTTTTGATATTGAAAGGTATACCTGAGAGCATAAAGCCTTTGAGCGTGTTTCTTCATGGCTTGTATAGATGATGACTGAGGAAACTCTTTGTCAACCATCTTCAAAAGTTGCTCATCGTGCTGTTTCTGCTGTTCTTCTTCTTCAATCTTAACTTTCACCATTTGCCTCTGAAAGTCTGGTGTGATCATTTGTTGACTTCTGGGCTCAGGTATTTTTAGAACAGCAGAGATTGGCAGACTGTCTTCTTCATCATCTTCTTCTTCTTCTTCCATCCTCAACACCCTTCTCCTCCTTCTGGGTGCATCATTGGATATGGTTTGAGGTGGTTTTTGGGGTAAGGGAGTTGGTTTTAAGGGTTGAGTTGGTTTAAGTTTAGGTTTAGGGATTGGTTTGGAGAGTTGTGGGGTTGGTTGTTTTTGAGTGGGAGTTTGGGAAGGCTGATCTAGCATTTTTGTGGTAAGTTTGGCTTTGGAAAGCTTGGCCATATCAGTTCTCTTCCCAGCACCTGCTTCATCTAATGCTTCGATAATCAACCCCTTATTGAATGCTTCAGAAGCACAGATTCTGGTGGTTATTGCCAGAATACTGTCTCTGGTCCATGATTTAATCTCAATTAATGATCTTCCCAAGTATTTTGCAATAAACCTGATCATTATCTCCAACCTCTCCCTTTCCATCACACTGTAACTGGCCCATCTCTCTTGTATCTCTTTAATCTCTAGCCTTCTGATCTCTGTGTCTAAAGTAGCTGTATCAAAGCCTTGTCTGAAGAGTTGGTCTATTATTCTGTCCATTGATCTGCTGTGAGCTTCATCAGCTTCTTTAATCAGATCTTCCAATGATTTCTCTTCATCAGGCATTTGAGTTTCAGCACTTTTCTTTCTCTTGTATGTGATCAGCTGTTTTTCCTTTTCTAACTCCTTTTCTTTCTCTTGTTGTTTCTCATCTTCCACTCTCTTTCTCTTTCTTTCTTTCACTGCCTTAGACTCTCCCTTTTTGGGTGCATTGGGTTCAGGGGTTTGAATGGCAGAAAGCTTCTTTTGCACAGCATCATCAACAAGTGTTTGTAGATTTGAGGAGATCCTCTCGTCAATGGCTTTATGCACAATCTCATTGATGATGGGAGTGATGAGAGGTAAGGAATGTTGAAGGTAGCAACCATCTGCTCAGAGGGGTTCTGTCCCTGAGAGGTGATGCCAAAAGCAGTGGCTGGTGGCTCAGTTGAGTGTAGTGGCTGAGTGTTTGGTGAACCTTCAGATGAAGGTGCCATCTGTGGGTTTATTGGGGCAGATGGACTTTGATCCTGAGACATTTTGGCAAGCAGTTCTTTGAGTCTGCTCACCTCAGCCTCAAGGATTGTGTTATGGGCTAAGACATCAAAGAAAAAGCCCAGGTCATCATCAGTCTTTGCTGAATCACCTGACCTCCTGATTGAATCAGGATGTACATGCCCTGAGTGTAGATCAGTTGTAGCATGTGCCCCTTGTTCTTGGTTCTGGGGACTTCCTGCCTCAGGACTGAGTCCTTCATCTGCAGTTGCCTCTGGTGAGGTCTTAGAGATGTTACCAACTGCATCCTGTTCATTTGCTGAATCAGTAGAAGTGGCAGCCTCACCAGATGTTCTAACCTCCTCCTCTACACGGGGAGATTGAACATTATAACCCCTGTGATGTGGGTTATCAGCAGCATTTTGGTCCTCTTCCTCAGCTGTTGAGGTTCTCCCCATTGTAATTGGTTTCTGGGGAGGAGGAGAGGAATGCAGCTGACTCAGCACTTGTGCAACTATAATGGTTGGGCTTTGAGGGGCGGTTGCATGTGGAGATAGGTTTGAAGCAGATTGCACCCGGGGTGACTGGTGCTCTTCAATGGTAACCTTCTCAATTGAGATAGGTTCCAGCATTGTGGTATCCCCAATTATGGTTGCATCAGGATCCTGTTGAGAGGATGCCTGAGCGGCTAGGGCTGGTGGAGTCTTTGACACTACTGGGGGGTTAGAACCAGTAAGTGTTTCCTGTATTGGTGGTACAGGGGCATCCTCAGGGGACTCATCTCCCTGAGTAGCCTTTTTGGGCTTTTTGGTGTTGGGTTTGGTGGGGACTTTGGATCTGGAAGTGGAGGCTGTGGGTTCCCGCTGCTTGGGTTTTAGCAGCCGGGCAGCCCCTTTCAGTGTAGGGTCAGAGTTGTGCCTGGAGTATACTTCAGGCAATACAGCCGGAGCAGGGACTCCAAGGCCAACAAGGCCGTCTGATTTTAGCTGATTTAAAATTATGGCCATGAGAAACCTGGGATATAATATCCATCTGTTTGCCACAGGTTTCAAAGCCAGATCCTTTAGTTCCATGAAAACTATCTCAGAAAAATTTAGATTTTGTCGTTCAAAGATAGAGTATAATACCTGTTGCCATCGGGAGGACATCTGATCCCATGAGGAGGTTTTTGGTGCAAGGCAGACATTCAGCATGTGGAATATAAGACGTTCAGCATCATGGAAGTGCTTTTTCAGAATGGTGGTAGCACTTAAGTCTCCTTCATACCCGTTATTGATGAAAGACATATCAGTTGTGCCTTTCGGGTATTCTGTGACGCAGGTGGCATCATGTAGATTTAGGGTTTGTCGAATGATGTCTGGAGTGATGACCACCTGTTTCTAGTTAACCAACGACTGGAGAGTGATTTGGCGATCATTCTCACCAGTTTGCACAGAGACGTTGGTCCAGAATTGGCTTAGGGAATCGGGGTATATGGTAGGATTCAGAAGAAAAGCGGTTCGGTACTGGGAATCTACCATAAGATCGATGGCATTATCAAATTTGTTCCACAAGGCCGATTTCGAGAGGTAGGCAACACAGTTGTGTCTGGGTTTGAGTTTCATGGTCGCCATTGTTGAGAGAGTGAAGGACATGAAACGGCTAATGAAACGTTTGAAATTAGGTTTAGGTATTTATAGTGTAAGAAAAGGCTGATATAAAACAACTGAAAGTATTGGTGCTGTCATCAGTTGTTTGAAAACAACTGAAGACCTGGTATTAACTTTCAGAAGTTGCAACAACTGAAGACTTGGTATTAGTCATCAGTAGTTGTGAAACTACTGAAGACATGGTTTTGGCTTCAGGTGTTGTAAACAACTGAAGATTTGGTGTTAGTCATCAGTAGTTGTAAAACTACTGAAGACATGGTTTTGGCTTCAGTTGTATGAAGTGAAACAGCAGTTGTAGAAACAACTGAAGAGAAAAGTTTCTCATCAGCTGTTGTCGTCAATTCTTAGCTCATCAGCTGTTTCATTCTGACCTCAACACTTATCAGACTGTCTGATTTTCAGACGTTTCATTGGTCATCAGTACTTATCTGTTATACTTACATCAGTAGTTGTAACTACATCAGTAGTTGTAACCACATCAGTTCTTTTCAACAGATAGAGTACTTTAGTACTTTTAAGTAATTTAGTCTTCAGTAGTTATGAAAACTACTGAGGATAAAAGAACTTATCAGTACTTATTTGTGACAATAGTATACGAATGCTCATCAGTACTTATTGACTGAGATCATCAGTAGTTGTCACTTATTCTAGCTGCAGCATACCAAGCCTTAACACTAGGTTTTGGAAAGTTGAACTATCCAAGGGCTTAGTAAATATGTCTGCAAGCTCATCAGCACTAGGAACAAACTTTGGATCAATCAGACCTGTTTCAAAACAATCCTTAATAAAATGGTGTCTGATCTCAATATGTTTGGTCCTAGAGTGCTGGACTGGATTCTTGACAATACAAAGAGCTGAAGCACTATCCATTAGTAATGGAGTCTTTGTCTCTGTAATGCCATAATCCAATAATTGATTCTGAAGCCAGAGTACCTGAGATGTACAACTTGCAGCAGCAATGTACTCGGCTTCAGCAGTGGATGTAGCAACAGATGTTTGTTTCTTACTCTGCCAAGAAACCAAACAGTTGCCTAGGAATTGACATCCACCAGAAGTTGATTTTCTAGTTACTTTACACCCTGCATAGTCACTATCAGAAAAAGCAACTAATTTGCAAGAGTGCCCAGTGGAATACCAAAGACCTAGAGATTGAGTACCTTGCAGATATCTAAAGATCCTCTTGACTGCAATCAAATGAGACTCTTTAGGAGCAGCCTGAAATCTAGCACAAACACAAGTTGCAAACATAATATCTGGTCAACTGCTGAAGTGGAAACTACTGAAGTGGAAACACAAGTTTGGAACCCTTTTTGTACCAGCATTCATCAGATAGATGATTGAATTTACCACATATTTCACATGGCTTATTCTTCATCTTGGATTGATCAACTGCTGAAGTGGAAACTACTGAAGGTGTGATCTTCAGTACTTTCCTCCTTTCAGTACTTGTGTTAAGTACTGAAGGATCGGTAACAACTGAAGACTTGTTCTTCAGCTGTTCTCTATCCGTCCTGAAAGACCGTATGATAGATTCCTCAGCAGTTGTTAATCCTTTTATTTCAGCAGATTTGAAATGCTTTTCAGATGTTGTGACTTGCTCTTCAGTACTTGGAGTACTTTGAGGGACAACATCTGAATTGCTCAGCTTCATGTGTTTATTAGCATTTAAACCATCAGGCAATTGATTTGCTAAGATCTTAACACCTGACTTCATCCTCTGATTTTGTATTATCATTTGAGGATGAATCACATGATGATGTGGTTTGGAAATTACTTTCACCTTCAGATTTTACTATTGATTTTGAAGTAAAATCAGTAGGTGGTGCAGTATGATTGTAACCTATTCCAAACTTCACATTTGAAGCTGTTTGCTTGCTGAGAAGCATTTCAAATCCCTTGCAGGATGTTACCCAGCGGTCACACTCAACTTGGGTAGCTACAAGTGTCTCTTTGAGACTTCTGTGGTTCTCAAGTATGACCTCTACCTTAGCCTTTTCATCATTAAGTTGGCATTTAAGCTTGTAAATCTCATCATCTTTGTCATTAAGAGCAGACTCATACTCAGCTTTTCTTTTGGAAATAGTTTTCTCAAGCTCAAGATTTTGATTGATTAAATCTACATTTGCCTCTCTAATAGAGACAAAGGCAGCTATGCATGATTCAGAACATAACTTGGCTTTAGCCTCAGAAGATACCTGGGTTACCTGTGAAGATGATGCATTGGAGCAGGAACCCTCAGTAGACTCCAGGGTCATGAGAGCAAGATTCCCAAAAGGATGTTCACCACCATGTTGACCAGCACCAGCAAATAATTGCTTATTGAAACCAGAAAGATCATCTGGTGAGCTGCTCCAGTCAACAACTCCTGGTGTGAAGAAGCTGTGATGAGGTTGAGATTGTGATGTAGATGGTTGAGGCTCAGGTATGGGTTGAGGTTGTTGTGCTATAGGAACTTGAACTGGATTTGGCTGTGGCATGTAATAGCAGGGATATGGATATGGCATTGGACCCTGAGAGACAAAATATGCAGGAGATTGAGGTTGTGAGTGATGACCAGAACTAGCAGGATGTTGCCCTTTGTTTTGTGAACTATTGCTTGGAAAGGTCACAAAGGGTGCAGAGGAGTTAGATCCAGTTGATCTACACTCTCTTGCAAAGTGCCCAAGCCTGTGGCATTTGTGACACCTCAACTTACTCTTGTCAAAACCAACTTTGGTTTTGCCAGAGAGTCCTGGAAATTTCCTACCAGTTCTCTTGTAGAACTTTTGAGATCTGATATTGATCAAAGCCATTTGGCTCAAAATATCCATCTCTTCTAAATCATCATCAGCAATACCCATCAAATCATCCATGATAAAGCATAAATTATCACTATTACACCCAGAATGACTGTCAACACCAACAAATGCATGATCAGAACTGTTTGAAGAGAAATCTATATGCTCATCATAATGGCTTTCTGATCCAGCATATTCTGACTCATGACCGACCAAGGCAGTGTTCCCTGGTACAAAGTCATCAGTGAGCTTTCCTGATGATGCCACTTTCCTTTTCTGCTCTATCTCTCTTTCAAATGTAAGCAGTTTCCCATGGAGTTGGGTGAGAGATAGGCTATCCAGATTTGCACTGGAGCGTAGGACAATGGTGTATGTGTCCCATCTCTCAGGCAATGATCTGAGGAATCTGTTGTTCATCTGGCTGTTAGTATACTCATACTTGACCATTTTCAGCTCAGAGATCAAGCAGGAGAAACGCTCAAACTGTTGAGTCAGTGTCTCACCCTTCCTATGAGAGAATGTCTCATATTGTTGGGCGAGAATTTCTCTGTTGTTTGCTAAGACCTCATCAGTCCCTCCGAATTGTTCCTTTAAAGCATTCCAGAGGTCATGAGCAGTTTCATGATGCATAAGCCCAGAATAGATTTCATTAGGCAGTGCCATGGCCAGAATTCCATGGGCTTTAGCATCAATCTCAAACAGTTTACGATCTTCATCTGAGTATTGCTCCTTCTTCTTTGGAACCATTTGGTTGGTCTCCGGATTGTTCACCATAGGCTTGTGTGGACCGTGAACCACAGATGTCCAACAACCTGAACTGTTAACAGACAGGTGATGGAGCATTCTTCGTTGCCATATGTTATACTCACTCCTAACCAGCATCGGAGGCTTGGTTGAGGAGCCAGTATTGTGAGGGTCATTAGAAGGAGTAGTCATTCTCAGATTCAAACCAATTCAATCAAGTTTCAAAAGATTTAGCACAAAAACACAACAAACTCAATATGAACCAAGAAGAAACTCAAATTGACTAACCAGAAGCAGCAGAAGACCAATCTCTATAACCAATTCTTGCAAATATACTAATTTGATCAAACTTTAGATATCGAAATAGCAGTTTCAATGATCAATTGTTAAACCGATCAATGATTAACCCGCTCTGATACCATTTGTCAGGATCAGTGATTCTAAGTTTGATCAATTAGAGTTGAATCGCAGCGGAATTAGAACAAGAATTAGACAAATATTGCAAGAACACAATAGATATTCAATGGAACAGTACACGGTTATAGAGAAAGACGGTTTTCTGCAAAATGGATAATATCATTCATGAACAAATGCTTCGGTATGGCGGCTGCTAAGCTTTTCTAAGTTTCGCTATAGCTACAACTTTACAATTAGGTCAACATTCCTTATATAGAGGAATGTGACGTCTGCTGATGTCACTTGATAGTGACATCTAACATAATTATTACAAACAACTGAAAGTAAGCAAACTACTGAGAATGTTCACAACAACTGAGAACATCTCAGAGTATGCTAAGTACAAGATGAAACTAAAACTACTGAAACTACAAGTACTGATTACAAGAAACATAAAACTACTGAAAGGAAACCATCACAACTACTGAAGAGGTCTTCTTCAACTGTTGTGACAACATCTGAAACTTGGTCTTCAGTCTTTGTCTTCAGCTTTTGTCTTCAGACTTTGTCTTCAGTTCTTTAGCTTCAGACTTTGTCTTCAGCTCTTTCACTTCAGACTTTGTCTTCAGACCTTGTTATCAGTTGATGTCTTCAGCTGTTGCAGACTACTTCAGTTGTTGTAATGTCCATGGGACTTAAAGGTTTTTCTGATCAGACTCATTGGTTCTTTTGGTCCAACAAGCCTCAATAAGTGTCATGTTCCTCCTCTCAGCAACACCATTTTGTTGAGGAGTTCTAGGAACACTGTATTGTCTGGTAACCCCCTTTGATTTACAGAATGAGTCAAGAGCTTGATTTTTAAACTCAGTCCCTTGATCACTTCAAATGATTTTTACTTTGTGATCCTTCTGATTTTCAATTTTAAGAATTAAAGATTTTAAAGTTTCAGCAGCTTCATCTTTAGTTCTTAAAAAGAAAACCCATGTAAATCTTATAAAATCATCAACAATCACAAGGCATGATGATTTCCTTCAAATGCTCATTATACTTGTGGGACCAAAAAGATCCATGTGCAATAAGTGTAATGGGGTGGTGATAGAGTTAACCTCTTTGGTTTCGTGAATGACCTTGTGTTGCTTCCCTTTCAAACAAGCAAAACAATTATCTTTACGAAAAAACTCCTTTTTAGGAACACCATGTACCAAATTATTTTTAATCAATTTATTCATGGTTTTAAAATTAACATGGCATATTCTTTTATGCCAAAGAGTTGACTCATCACCATTAGCTTTGGAAAGAAAGCATGATACTTCACCCAGTGGGGAAGCATTGTACATATCCAGCTTGTACATATCCCCTTTCCTGGGGGATCTAAGAAGCACCAATTCCTGAGGAATTGTCATCCCGGGTTTGAGGATAATGCACTCATGCTCTTTGAAAAGCATTTGGTGCTTTTGTACATAGAATTGAGAAACACTTAAGAGATTGTGTTCAAGCTGTTTGAAAAAATTTACTTTGTCAACTTTTAACTTAACATTGGATACACTACCTCTACCAGAAATGTATCCTCCGGCTTCACCTCCAAACTAAACAGGACCTCAATCAAAATGTTCAAATTGTTGTAGGAGAGATCTGTTCCCTGTCATGTGCCTGGAGCATCCACTGTCCACAATCCATATATCTCCATTCTTGTCATGTGGATGTCCCTGCATATAAGGTGAAAAGATTAGTTACTATTAGAAACCTAAGCCTTGTTAGTCTTAGGCTCTTCCAATGTAGATGATATCATTGAACCAAAATGTATGCATGGGGGTTCAATTGTGGTTTGTGAATAAGAGGCTTTGGCTGCAACATCTTTTCTGATCTTTCATTCCATCCTCTGGTTGATCAGTGTAGATAAGCCTGATAAGGCTTGAGCAACATGACTTGCTTTTGAGGCTTCTTTCTTCTCGGAAGAAGTTTTCACCACCTTTTCTTCCGAAGTAGTTTTCTTCTCGGAAGGTTTCAAAGGATTCTTTTTGTTTCTTTGTTTGATTTTTAGCTTTTCTTGCGAAGCTATTTTCCTTTCGGAAGAATAAGTTTCTTCCAAAAGTAACTTGGCTTTGGAAACAAGCTTTTCTTTCCTCAGCACTTAGACCATATGGTAAGGTCCAAATGTGAAACCATCCTTGACTCCTTCTTTCTTAACATTGGTTGCAAAATATGTGTTTGCTAGATTGTAGTAACAATCTTTAGCCATGTGGTTATGCTGACCACAGATTATGCACTCAATTTTATTCTTGATGGGGCATGAGGGCTGTTGTTTCTTGCACTTCTTTTCTTCTTCAACAGCCTTCCCCTTCAATTTTTGATCCTTCAGCTGGATAGGAGTGCTGGTACTACACTTTTTTCCTGAATCAGAACTTCTAACCACTTGGAATCCAGCTGAAATAAATACTCCCTTTTGCCTTGAGTCTATCTTCAACTTAGTCTCAGCCACCTTCTTGGTAGTTTTTCTTGCTGACCAGATTTTGTTCTTTCTAGCTTTGGTGGTTAGGGGTTGATCAACAGCTGTGGGGATGAGGTTTTCTACCTTAGCCTTCCCTGTGGTGTTCACCATTGTTGCATCATTCTTCATCTCATTGTGTTGTGGGTCAGCAGTTGGAACCTTTTGCTCATCAGTATCACATCTTGGCTATCTAACAGACATATAAGAGTGTAGTGGAGCAATTTCATTGGTTCCCTACCCACTTTTGTTTTGATAACACACCTTTGAGTGGGAGGATGATGCAATGATGGTGTTGAAGTTAAGTTCTTGATTGACATACTTCTTTGCTTTAGCCTTAGCTATTATTAGCTGGGCTTCAGCCACAGTCAACTTAGATATTAATTCTTTTATTTGAGCCCTATAGTTGGAATGTTCATGTTTTAAAGAGGACACCGTTTCTCTAACTCTTCAATTTTGAGTTTGTAGTCAGATTTCGCTCTCTTAAAATCAGATTTTAATATGTTTAAGGACTCAATATCATATTTAATCTCCATGTTGTAGTCCTGATACAACTTAAACTTAGCAATACAGGCTGGAGTACAGAGATATTCATATCCCTTACTGTCTTTAGTTCTAGCCAAGAGAGCTTGAGCAGGAGTGACATCTTGCACCATGAAGCTCCAATCAACTTCTCGAGCAACAGCTGTAGTATGTTGTTTAGTAGGTTTGGCTGTAGCTTTTGGGGTAGCAGGGTGTTGTGAGGATTGAGCTACTCCAGGATTAGATCTAGGAGCCTTACATTCCCTTGCAAAGTGACCAAGCTGGTTGTAGTTGTAGCACTTGGCCTTTGACTTGTCAAACCCAAATTTGCTGTTGGTTGGGTTTTGAGGGAATTGCCTTCTAGTTCTTTTAAAGAACTTCTTTGCTCTGTAGGTCAGAAGAGCCATCTGCTGGACAATGTCCATATACTCAATATCATCTAGGCTAAAATACTCTAGATCATCAAAGCAGAATTGAAAATCTCTAGAGTACTCATTCCCTAAAACAAAAGCACAACTATCCTGGAAAGGATTTTGTTGAGCCTGTTGAGACCTAGGTGTCTTAAGAAATGTGATGTATGGCCTAGAAGAGGATGATGGCTGTTAGAGGTAGTTTAGGTACAACTGGGGCTAGGGAGTTCTTGAACCTTTAGCAATACGTAAAGCATTGCTAACAGGAAGGTTTGAGGTTCTATTCATCTGATGGCCTTTCTAAGTTTCCATCTCCATACGGTTTCCATCAAGGATTCCATATAGTTCAGTCATGGCGAGAGTGTGAGATTCTTAGTCCTCTTTGAGGCACAATAGAAATCCACTCATGAGGAAGCGCACTCATTAATTTTCTCACTATGTCTCTGTAACACCCAGAAATTTACAAAAAAAAAGAAAAGAAAAGAGAAGTATAAAGAAAGAAAGGTGAAATAACCCAAGTTAAGGGGTTAAAGTTGTGCAAGAGGCAAACTTTATTATAATTATGTTTAAAAGGTGGGCATGGCCGGCCACTCCTCCTGCTCACCAACTGCTCGACCGCAGAAAAGAAAGAAAAGCAAAATTTCCATCGGTTTTAGAGGGAAGGAGAAGAGGATCGGCTAGTAGGTGAGTTTTGTGTGTTTTGTTCGGTTTCAGCAGAATTTTCAGCTTACGGACCGAGTCTTATGTGTTTCTCTGCGTTCGGTTGGGTGTTTTTGGTGTGTTTAGGTGTTTGAACTCCAAGTGCTCTCGAGTTTGGGGGAGTTTTACTCGAAGACTGCTGTAGGTGAGTTCTAGATCCCCTCTTTTACTTGTTTTATAAATGTTTGGGGCTTATGTGCATATTACAAGTGTTTTTAATAAACAAATACATTATTTTTTTCATAAAGAAACCGACTGTTCATAAAAGATGTTGCTTCTAGTGTATTACATGTTTATGTGTGATGTTTCTTATGTTTTGAAGATGTAACTTGTTAGATCTAAGCTAAGTAGATGATTAACAAGGGCATTTGGGAACTAGAAATCATGTAAGTTAAGCTCTAAGTGATTAAGTTGTCCGTTGTGGATGTTGGTCATCCGCTGTGGACACTTTGACATGAATAAGTTATCCGCTGTGGTTGTTGGTTTTCCGCTGTGAACACTATAATATGACTATGTGTCCGCTGTGGATGTTGGTCATCCGCTGTGGACGCTATCCGCTGAGAACACTTAGAAAGATTTGCCATCTGCTGTGGACTAGTACATCCGCTGTGGACTTTATTCATCTGCTGTACACTTTTTAGTTATCCGCTGTGGATGTTATTCATCCGCATTGGACTAAGGCCGTCCGCATTGGACTATGTTCATCCGTTGTGAACACACTTAGTGTTTTACTCATCCGCTGTGGACCTTGACTGTCCGCTGTAGACTTAGGCTGTCCGCTGTGGACTTAGGATGTCCACTGTGGATACTTAGTACGCTAAGCCATCCACTATATATGCTACTCATGCGCTGTGAACACTAAGGATTTTATGAAATTTTGGGAATAGAGTTTAAGTGTTAAGAACTTATGTTTAATGGGCGTTTATGCTTGTTCTATGTTTCTAATGTTTTATTTACCTTTTTATGGGCTGCTTGCTGTGAATAATTACTACTGTTTCATGATATGTGCATTTAAGGTAATGAAAATTATAAAAGTATTATTCGTAATAAGTGTACACAAAGAAATAAAAGAAGGATAGTGAAACTTAATAAATATTACCCCAGGGCCCTAACAATAGGTGAAAAGCCTTGCAAGCTTTTCCAACGGAGGTTCACGACCCTGGTAGTCGTTTGCTCAAATGATATGTGGCTGTTCAGCCCAAGAAAGGCACATCTGAGGTCTAATCCTTGTGATTGACCAATAAACCAATGGGATCCAAGTTCATGAGCAGGCTTCGTGCCTAGCAGTGTGGATCAACCGTCGGGGGTTAGCTTCCACTTATTAATGTGTACCGACAGGGGTTCGGCATCTGTTGCCAACCAATAATGTAGGCTCTTACTTTATGTGATCCTAGTTAATGAAAGTGAAAGATAATGAAAGAAGGAAAGATAAAGAATCTGTTAATGATGGATTATGTATGATGATGAATGATCACCATGTGAAGTTTACCAAAGTATATTTTCTATATTATTAAACTAGAACTCACTCAGCAATACTGACTTTTTATATGCATCTCAGTTGGCAGGTAAGGATGTTGCTGAGGATGGCATGGGGCTGAAGCTACTTGGTGAATAGAGACTGGCATCCATTTATGCAATTATGATATTTTTGTCTTGTAATGCAACTAAATGTTCTTTTGTAACTCTAAACAACGATGTATTATTTGGCAGAAGTAATCAATAATGCAAGAAATGGTTTTTGATTAAATTATTCTGTTGCGATAGTTTTTTTATAGTAATATGATTTAAGGTGTTCTTATTAACTAATGGTGCTATGATTGACCAACTGTGGGGTCTCCAGGTACGGGGCCTTACAAGTTGTTATCAGAGCTAAAGTTTAAGAGAAATGGGTAAATATTTTCAAAACCTAAACTTAAACTGAGAATGGGACCGAATGGAGAGATTCCAGCCCAAGTAGCTATGTGCCATCAGGTAATTTACTTTCTTAAGGTTAACTGGTATTATATGCGCGTGCTATCTGATTTATGTGCTCTTAGTAGATTTGGATAATGATGTAGTCAGGATAGGCAATGCTTGGGGGATGAAGAGTAAAGTAAGTGGCTAATCACAAATGGCCACTGTAATTAGGGACTTACAATACTTGACATAATTCGAGCTATTACCTTGAATAACCGTGTTGGTGTTTGAATCTTATAGTGTTTAGAGGATGGCGGGTGGTAGATTTTCGAAGGCTTCTCGAGGAGGTGTGCAGGGTGGTCGTGGTGCTAGGCCATATGTCACCAGGAACAGGGCTAAGGCTGCTGAAGTGGCTCCTGAAGGGCCTGGATTTCAACACCATAGAGGTGGGGATGAGAACGTTAACCTGATGGCCATAGTGAAGGAGGCTGTAACTGAGGAAGTTCACCAAGTCATGCACATGATTTTGCCTTCTGTGGTGACTGGGGTTATCAGGGCTGTAAGGGAAGATGAGAGGAGGGGGAGGACTGGAGTAGAAAACATACTGGTAGTGGCGGTTTCCCTCCCAAGGGCAAAAGGGCGAAGGTAGAGGGACGCAAGGGGGCTGCAACTGAGATAGGAGTGAAGGTGCGTGAGAAGTACGGGAAGGGGCATGTAGGAGAATGTAGGTGGGGATCGAAAGCCTGCTTTCAGTGTGGGATGGAGGTCCATATGGTGAGGAGTTGTCATGTGGTGAAATGTTACAACTGTGGCAAGAAGGGGCATATGAGCAAGGACTGCAAGAAGCCGAGGGCTGAGAGCTCCGGGGCGAAGAAGGGGACTGAGAAGGCGGGCGGAGGGCGAAAGCCAGAGCATTCGCTATAACTTGGGTGGAAGCTAGGGTGGACCCCGACGCGATGTCAGGTAAATTTCTAGTAAACTGAACTTGTGCCTCTATGCTTTTCATTCTGGTGCTAGTAGGAGTTTTATTTTGTTGCCTTCTATGACAAGTTTCCTGCTAGGAGTAGGAAGATTGATGAGCCCTTTGATGTAGAAACTACCATTGGTAAGTCAATCAGGATTTCTGTTATGGTAGAAGACTGTGGCATAGATTTGGAAGGCTATAGGTTCTCTGCTAAATTATTCGTGATGCCCCTAGGTGGATTTGATGTGGTTCTAGGGATGGATTGGTTAGCAGCCTATGAGGCAAATATTATGTGTCACAAGAAAATGATCCAATTGACTGCGCCTGATGGGAGTTTGGTGACGATCTACAGTGATCAAGTTACTACGGTTCCAAAGGTGATTTCAATGGTGGTGGCAGAGAAGTGCATGAAACGTGGATGTAGTGCCTACCTGGCTTACGTGAAGGATGTGGATGCATCAGTACCACAATTGTCTGATGTACCAGTTATGTGTGACTTTCCAGACGTGTTCCTAGAAGATTTACCAGGTGTGCCACCGGACCACGAGATTGAGTTCCAGATCGACTTGATACCTGGTGCTCAACCTGTTGCCAAGGCATCGTATCGATTGGCTCTGTCTGTGATAAAGGAACTGATGGTTCAATTGCAAGAGCTGTTGTACAAAGGGTTCATTAGACTGAGTATCTCTCCTTGGGGTGCTCCGGTCTTGTTTGTACAGAAGAAGGACGGTAGTATGAGGATGTGCAACGACTACCGTGAGTTAAACAAGTTGATTGTGAAGAACCAGTATCCGTTACTGAGGATTGATGACTTGTTTGATCAGCTCCAAGGTGCCAGTTGGTTCTCAAGGATAGATCTCCAATCTGGTTACCATCAGTTAAAGGTGAAGGACCAAGATATTCCCAAAATAGCTTTTCGCATGTGTTATGGACACTACGAGTTTCTCGTTATGTCTTTTAGTCTAACTAACGCGCCAGCTGCCTATATGGATTTAATGAACCGGGTGTGTCAGCCGATGTTGGATAAATCAGTGATTGTGTTTATCGATGATATCCTGATTTATTTGAAGAGCGAAGAAGAGCATGCCGGTCATATTCGTGAATATTGGAGACACTTAGAAGAGAGAAGCTGTATGCTAAGTTCTCCAAGTGCGCTTTCTGGTTGTGCGAGGTTCAGTTTTTGGGTCATGTGGTTAATTTCGAAGGGATCATGGTAGACCCGGCAAAGGTGGAGGTGGTGATGCAATGGAAGACTCAAAGATGCCATTTGAGATCTGTAGTTTCTTGGGTAGCAGGCTATTACAGGAGATTCATTCAAGACATTTCCAAGATAGCCTCACTATTGACCAAACTAACCCGCAAGGATGTGAAGTTTGTATGGGGCTTAGAGCAAGAGAGTGCTTTTGAAGAGCTGAAGACAAGATTGACTCAAGTTCCTGTCTTGACGTTACCCGAAGAGAATGAAGACTTGGTGATCTATTCAGATGCTTCTTATTCAGGATTGGGTTGCGTGCTGATGCAACAGGGAAGGGTAATAGCCTATGCGACCCCACAGTTGAAAATCCATGAGGCTAATTACCCTACTCATGACTTGGAGCTAGCGGCTGTGGTCTTTGCATTGGAGATTTGGAGGCACTACTGGTATGGGCCGAAGTGCACTTTCTTCACTAACCATAAGAGCTTGAAATATTTCTTGAGCAAAAGGATCTCAATATGAAGCAGAGGAGGTGGTTAGAGTTGATCAAGGATTATGATTGTGAGACCTATTACCATCCGGGCAAGATCAACATAGTGGCGGATGCCCTTAGCCGAAAGGAGAGACCCGAGCTAATCCGGGTGAAAGCTTACCAGTTGGTGATGACCTCCAATATGATGACACGGGTCAAGGGTTCCAACATAAGGCATTGAAAGAAGAGCACCTTAACTTCAAAAGAATGAAAGGTCTAGTCTCGGAGTTGGGTGAGAACACTCTTGGAGTTAGAACTCGCTTCGGGCGGATGTGGATCCCTCGTTATGGAGACCTACGGGGGGAAAATCATGGATGAAACTCATAAGACTCGATAATCCCTTCATCCCGATGCTACAAAGATGTATCATGATATGAAGAAAGATTACTGGGGGCCGGGTATGAAGTGCGATGTAGCGGAGTATGGGAGCAAGTGCCTTACTTGCTTGCAAGTGAAGGCTGAGCATCAGAAGCCATACGGGAAGATCCAACCTTTGGATATACCCGAGTGGAAATAGGAGCACATCACCATGGACTTTATTATGAAGTTACCACGTACGACAAGGGGGTATGATGCTATATGGGTGATAGTTGACCGTTTGACGAAGAGTGCTCACTTTCTACCGATTCGCGAGACATATTCATCTGAGAGGTTGGCGGATCTGTTCAACAAAGAGATTGTGACGTGTCATGGTGTACCAGTGTCTATCGTGTCTGACCGTGACACTCAGTTTACATCTAAGTTTTGGAAGAGATTTCATGACGCGATGGGGATGAGGTTGCATATCAGTACGGCTTATCATCCTTAGACGGATGGTCAGTCAGAGAGAACTATATAGACACTTGAGGATATGCTCTGAGCATGCGTCATTGACTTCGGATGAAGTTGGGATGAACACTTACAGTTAGCTGAATTCTCATACAACAACAGTTATCATGCCAGCATTGGTATGCCACCATATGAGATGCTATACGGTAGGAAGTGTAGAACGCCCATATGTTGGGGTGACATCGGACAGAAGGAATTGGGGAGCATTGAAGTGATTGAGGCTACGACTGAAAAGTTGGAAAAGATCAAGGCCTTTATGAAGGCGGCAAAAGATAGGCAAAAGTCGTATGCCGACAAGAGGCGTAGACCGATCAAATTCAAGGTGGGTGATAAGGTTATACTGAAGGTTTCACCTTGGAAGGGGATCATTCGGTTCAAAAAGCGGGGTAAACTGAGCCCGAGGTATATAGGACCTTTCCGAATCATTGCTTGAGTAGGAGAGGTAGTCTATAGGTTGGAGCTACCCGATGAGTTAAGTGGGATTCATCCAACATTCCATGTATCTCATCTGAGAAAATGCCTAGCTGATGAAGATATGATTGTACCACTGGAGGACATTGAAGTGGATGAACGACTCAATAATGTAGAGCAACCAGTGGCAATCATTGTCCGAAAAGAGAAGAGATTACGGAATAAGGTGGTTCCAATAGTGCGAGTACAGTGGAGGCACAGGAAGGGATCTGAGTCTACGTGGAAGAGCAAGGAAGAGATGAGACAGCATTATCCACAACTGTTTGAGGGGTGACAGGTTTCGGGGATGAAACCTATATAAGGGGGGTGGACTTGTAACACCCGGAAATTTACAAAAAAAAAAAGAAAAGAAAAGAGAAGTATAAAGAAAGAAAGGTGAAATAACCCAAGTTAAGGGGTTAAAGTTGTTCAAGAGGCAAACTTTATTATAATTATGTTTAAAAGGTAGGCATGGCCGCCCACTCCTCCTGCTCACCAAATGCTCGACCACAGAAAAGAAAGAAAAGCAGAATTTCCATCGGTTTTAGAGGGAAGGAGAAGAAGATCGCTGGCAGGTGAGTTTTGTGTGTGTTGTTTGGTTTCAGCTGAATTTTCAGCTTATGGACCGAGTCTTATGTGTTTCTCTGCTTTCAGTTGGGTGTTTTTGGTGTGTTTAGGTGTTTGAACTCCAAGTGCTCTCGAGTTTGGAGGAGTTTTACTCGAAGGCTGCTGTAGGTGAGTTATAGATTCCCTCTTTTACTTGTTTTATATATGTTTAGGGCTGATGTGCATATTACAAGTGTTTTTAATAAACAAAAACATTATTTTGTTTCATAAAGAAACCGACTGTTCATAAACGATATTGCTTCTAGTGTATTACATGTTTATGTGTGATGTTTCTTATGTTTTGAAGATGTAACTTGTTAGATCTAAGCTAAGTAGATGATTAACAAGGGCATTTGGGAACTAGAAATCATGTAAGTTAAGCTCTAAGTGATTAAGTTGTCCGCTGTGGATGTTGGTCATCCGCTGTGGACACTTTGACATGAATAAGTTATCCGCTGTGGATGTTGGTCATCCGCTGTGAAGACTATAGTATGACTGTGTGTCCGCTGTGGATGTTGGTCATCCGCTGTGGACGCTGTCCGCTGAGAACACTTAGAAAGATTTGCCGTCTGCTGTGGACTTGTACATCTGCTGTGGACTTTATTCATCTGCTGTACACTTTTTAGTTATCCGCTGTGGATGTTATTCATCCGCATTCCACTAAGGCCGTCCGCATTGGACTATGTTCATCCGCTGTGAACACACTTAGTGTTTTACTCATCCGCTGTGGACCTTGACTGTCCGCTGTAGACTTAGGCTGTCCGCTGTGGACTTAGGATGTCCACTGTGGATACTTAGTACGCTAAGCCATCCACTATATATGCTACTCATGCGCTGTGAACACTAAGGATTTTATGAAATTTTGGGAATAGAGTGTAAGTGTTAAGAACTTATGTTTAATGGGCGTTTATGCTTGTTCTATGTTTCTAATGTTTTATTTACCTTTTTATGGGCTGCTTGCTATGAATAATTACTACTGTTTCATGATATGTGCATTTAAGGTAATGAAAATTATAAAAGTATTATTCGTAATAAGTGGAAACAAAGGAATAAAAGAAGGACAGTAAAACTTAATAAATGTTACCCCAGGGCCCTAACAATAGGTGAAAAGCCTTGCAAGCTTTTCCAACGGAGGTTTATGACCCTGGTAGTCGTTTTCTCAACTGATGTGTGGTTGTTCAGCCCAAGAAAGGCACATCTGGGGTCTAATCCTTGTGATTGACCAATAAACCATTGGGATCCAAGTTCATGAGCAAGCTTCGTGCCTAGCAGTGTGGATCAACTGTCGGGGGTTAGCTACCACTTATTAATGTGTACCGACAGGGGTTCGGCATCTGTTGCCAACCAACAATGTAGGCTCTTGCTTTGTGCGATCCTAGTTAATGAAAGTGAAAGATAATGAAAGAAGGAAAGATAAAGAATCTCTTAATGATGGATTATGTATGATGATGAATGATCACCATGTGAAGTTTACCAAAGTATATTTTCTATATTATTAAGTCCATGTACCTGAAGTATTGTTGGCTAAAGGTCTCACCAACAATGTATGTGAAGTTCTCAAGCTTCTGCTTCAACACATCTTTCTTGGTCTCCTTGGATTCAGTAGAACCAGAGTACATAAGCTTCAAAGCATCAAATAGTTCTTTAGCAGTCTCGTATTGCTTAAAGCTTACCATTATGGAGTTTGGTATAGCTGTGAGCAACATCGTCATGGCTTTGCAGTCAATGCCCATCTTTTTGAGGTCTTCATCAGAGTAGTCTTCCACAGCTTTCTCAATCATGGCACCATTACCAGCTGGGGATTCCACCTTTGGTTGGTAAGGACCATGAGTGACTGATCTCCATATGCGGTTGTCTTGATACTTGATAAAGCCTTCAATATGTTTGCACCAGGTTCCAAATCATTAGGGATGATGATAGGAGCCTTGGTCATGGTTCCCATCTCAGACTCAAAAAATTTCTGGTTAAGAGCCATTTGAGTGAAGTGAGTAAGTATGAAGAAACAAGGGTGATTTGGGATGGTTAGATCTCACAATCAAGAGCCTAAAACACTCTAATACCAATTGCAAGATCGGTGTTGGTTTAACAACACAAGTTTATCACACAAACTCACTTAATCTCACTTGGTTTGATGAAGCAGAATCTCTAACTAAGTTCATAAGTAATATAATAAGTTAATGAAAACAAATGAATGCAAGAGTAGTTTTTCAAGATACTTGTATATATTACTTCTCAACTCAGTATTACAAGACTCTTACAAGCATGATTTACAAAGTTACAATAAGAAACTATATATACTACTATCTACAATCGATTATACTTGATTAACCAGCTGGAATCTACAAATACTACATTGCTAGAAGTAAGGTATCTAAGATAAAATATTATCCTAGATTAGATAGTCATGACAGATCCATGACTTACCTTTTGGTTACCAACTAAAAGTGGCAACTGTACTAACTGATAATGGGTAAACAGTAGATAAAGTATGGTCAACTATATGGGCGTGGGAAAGCGCCATGCAGTATATCAGAGGTTACAGTGGATGTCAGACAAACCATACTTATATCTACTGGTTCATAGTTGGTTCTTCCAAAGCTAAATGGCTTTGGAAGAATAAGTTCTTCTGAGGCCATTTATACTTCGAAAGAATCAACTTCTTCCGAATCTTCTGCAAGTCTTTAGGACTTTATTCTTATGAAGACTTTGTCTTTAGGATCTTCTAAGTTGTATACTTCAGAAGGAGAACTACTTAGTCTCGAAAGACTGAGTTCTCACTTTGGAAGTTCTTCAACCTTGAGGTTCGAAAGATCTTTGACTTGTCTTCGGAAGAGCAACTTTGTCTTCGGAAGACCACTTTAATTGTACATCAAAATTTTTTATGTGTTGTTTTGGTTGCACCAGCCTCATATGATCCAACATTAAAGCACTAAAACTAAATGTGAAAAGTATCTATTTCATGTTTCAAAACGTGGTTTAAGTGTGTGCTTAGGGTGATTTCAGTTCTGCAATGTATGTGTAATCCTAAAGACATTATTATGTATAGTTATAAGTTCTTCCTAAAACTCAGGTTCTAATCTATCATAGGGCCTTATCAATGACTAATATAACATTTAAAAGGTTTAGTTTAAGTGTTTTTAAGTTCATACCCGTTGGTAAGTGTCGGTGCAAGAAGAAGACGCGTGTTAGAGGTTCAAACCGTGCTCTCGTTTCCTCCTCTTCTCACGATCGTAGCAACAGCAGGGAGTTCTTCTGGCCTAGTTTGTGCAAGGAATTAAAGGGGTTGTGGTGTGATAATAGTCTGCTATAAGGTGGTTTTTATAAGAGGCTTAATGTGAAATCAAATCATGAGATGCCAAAGCATCTTTGAACAACTTTTTGTTTGAAATTTCGCCCTTCTTTGGCAGCAGCAACAGCAGCATACTCGATCAGCATTCTAGCAGCATATCACATCTTCTTTTGTACCTCTTTTTAGTATTTTATAATAAGAGTTGATGTCCAATTAAT
Source organism: Flaveria sonorensis (assembly GCA_025506505.1). Lineage (NCBI taxonomy): Eukaryota > Viridiplantae > Streptophyta > Magnoliopsida > Asterales > Asteraceae > Flaveria > Flaveria sonorensis. The sequence continues at coordinate 23,492,929 of CM046439.1, read as the reverse complement.
GATTTCTTAATTTGGCTTTTAGTTGAAGGTATGGGATGTTGTAACTAAGAGGATTGATGGTGACTTGATGGCATTCCAGCAGCCGTCATCGAGCAACAAAAGGGGCCAGGTGCAGGACCTTTTTGACTAGCCATGATGTGAGATTATTATTGGTCTATTACCCACTAGTTTAAGGTTTAACCTCCCTTGTATCTAGCATTATTTATTGGAAGTTTTAAGAGTGTTTTGGGGTTGTTTTTGGCCTCAATAAATCGAATATTATGAGGACATGAACATAGTTTTGTTCAGGTTCTTAAATTTACTAATTTATGTTAATGGATTTGGTGATTTATGCTTGATGATTTACTTATGCGATCATTAGTAAAGCCTGTTGTATGTGATTTGATTGTGATTGTTATCACTAAACCAAGTTATACTAAAATGCACTATTGCACACGAAGTAAGTCCCATATTGAATTAGTTCTGAAGCTCATAACTTAGTAAATGCATTTAGGATTTCCGAATGACGAGCCAAAAATTACGGGTTACTAGAACAAGGTTCATAGTTTCGGTCATGAAATACTAACAGATGTCGTGTTGCATTAAACTTGGTAATTCGACATGCTAAGAATTATGCTTAATGATAAAACGTTCAAGCAAAGGTGGTAGCTTCATGCATAATTACATGCACAAATGAGGTGTCAGGGGTTATTATTAGCTATCATCATGAATCATCACATAATGACATTTATGCATGAACCTTCTCAATATGTAATTACGTACTTAATCTAATTCTCAATTATGTCCAAGGCACGTTAACTACTAACTTAAAATTAAGTAAAAAAATATTATGGTTTGACGAGAGTTAGAGATTTAGAGCTTAATATGTTGGGCTATCAAGTTATCTGAAAATTCACGAATGTTACAGGATGAGATAGAGGTGGTGGTTGGAAGTGGTGGTTGTTGGTGTTGAATGGGTGGTGGGTTGTGATTATGGTGGTACGATGATGGTGGTTAGGTGGGTTGTGATTAACACTGGGGTAAGGTTTGGTGGCTGGTCATGATGGTTGGCGGTGATGGTCGGCTGGTTGGGGATGGTTCTGATGATGATGATGATAAATAATGGTAAGATGATAGTAAATGAAAATGAATAATAAAAAGTAGGATTAAAATAAAATGATAAAAATACCCTCAATTTCCACCCACCATGTCTTTTGCCCAATACTAACCCATGAAAATATCACCATCACCGCCCATCACTACCGCTGTCGCTTGAACCAAATCACCGCCACCACCACCGCCTTAACCATGCCCGAACCAAAACGCTTTCTCTCTCTAGAAATCTAACTAGGTGGTCATTTTTTTTGTAGCTAATTTTTTACTTTTTGTTCTTATGGTTTGTGGTGGTGTTAATAGGGTGGTTGTGGTGGTGGAGATGGGGGTTTGTGGCGGTGGTGATATAAGAAGAGAGATAGTGTGCGTGTGTGAGAGAGAGAGATAGATAGATAAAGAGAGAGAGATAGAAAGTTGTGAGAGTGATTAGTGGTGGCGGTGGGTTGCTGTGGTGGTGGTGGTAGGGGTTATGGTGGTGGAGATGGGGCTTTGATAGCGGTGATGTAAAGTAGAAGAGAGAGAGAGAGAGAGAGAGTGTGTATGTGTGAGAGAGAGAGGGGGATCGTGTTCGTGAAGAGTCTTTTAAAAAAAGTTAACTGGTGAAGAAGATGTGGTTGGGTCCACAACTTTTTTGTTTTTTAATTATTAAAGTATTTCAGTCTTTTAACAGAAATCTTAACAAAATTACTAACGATGTTAATTATTTGGATTCAAACAGAGATAAAATGAAAGTCAAGAATCAAAATGCGAATTTGAAACTTTAAGGATTCAAGCACTTAATATCGGTAAACGTAAGAAATACAAATAGTAATTTACTAATATTTTATTTACTTAATTTTTGAGTGATACAAAGTTTTTAACCTAATATAAATATTTATAATTTATATTCTCAATTGTTATTAAGCTAGTTTCATGTTTTAAGATAAGGTAAAAAGGACAACGCAGATCTTCATAGTTCATACACAACTTTGTGTATGTTAGGCAAATCAACTTTTTAACTTACTTTTAACTTATTAACTTTTTAAAAGTTAATAAATCAAAAAATATGTTTGGATAAAAAAATAAAAAATTTATTTTAAAAAGTTGAAAAGTTGATTTTAAAAAGTTAAATGAACTTACATTCCCAAACAGCCCCTTTAACTTGTTTTTCCTTAATCCCACCCCAATCTCCCATCGTCAAAAATCCTGAACAACCTCAACATCTGCGACAATTGAGTCAATTGTGTCAATCCCCCATCATTCTGAATCCACCATCTCCCCAAACCCTCAATCCCTACTTCAATTTGATCATTCACGGTCCTGTAAATATTGATTAAAATTAGGGTTAGGGTTTCTTGTTATTCACAAACATGACTTCTGAAGAGACTGCTTTAGCTCTATCACACCGTATAAACAGCAATCACCATCAGATCATCTTCCAAAACGACTCCAATTCAGGTTTCCGTTGCAACCAGCGGCCCGCCTCTGGACCTGATCGTCCTGCTGCCGGCACTACTAGCAACAATCACGCTAAAGCAACCCGTGAACTCACTGGCTTCATCGACTACCAACACCGATATTATCAGCCTGAAGGTTCGTCTGAGTTCCGGCAGAGCATGTACAACCCCGCCCCCATTCACCACCGTGGTATCCAGAATTGGCATGTTGGAAATGGGAGAGCTTCCGATTCTCCGAGTGCTGATGGATCAGATGGTAATGAGGAGGACGACGACGACGACGATGATGTTGAGGGGCTTGTGAATAGCAGCGACAACAAGAATAATAACAGTAGTAATACTAGTGGCCATAGCAGTGAGAAAGATGGGATTGTGAAGTTGAATCATTTTTCTTCTTTTGGTATGTTTAATTGAAAGTATTGCCACATTGACTTTTAATATGATATGCTGGAGTTGAAAGTTTGAAACATTAAAAACCATTTGTCTCAATTTGATGCATGGAAGTAACTTAAATTACAGAAGTTGTTGTAAAATTGCTGGATAATGTATGTGGTTGTGTTAGTGATGATATAGTTGCATGAATTATTTTTTATGCTGAAATCAGATTTCTAATCATTTCGATTATTGCAACTTGCAAGTGTATGAATATTGTTTTCTTGTTCTCTTTTATTTTCAAACTTTAACTTGAAATGAAAGGAATGTATTGTGTGTTTGTTTTATTTTTTCTGGTGTGTTAGGTTCTAGCAGGGAATTAGTGAAGGTAGGAAGTCTTGTACCATCAGGAAGCGATTTAAATGATGCGAAACCCAGTGCTAGTGAGAATCACCAGCAAGAATCGAGTCAGTACCCGAATGCTGTTGCACTTGTGGACCGTGATGGTGAATTGTACTATTCACATTATCTTCATGGGACCGAGGGTTTAGGGTCAGGGCTCAAAGATATGGCAGTAGAAAATGGTTGTGGGTTTAGTGGAAGAAAGGATGTTTCATATTCAGGAGAATCTGTTGATTCTCTGCGAGCAATACTATCAGATCCTTTAACGTGAGCTTCTGCAAAATCGTTCATTTTGTATTCATTTTAAATGATTCATTGTTATATATCTGTAAACTTTCTCTAAATTTTGATATTGTGTTTGTACAGAGGAGCTCTTATGGATGATGCTATGATATTGCCTTGTGGGCATTCTTTTGGTAGTGGTGGAATGCAGAATGTTATGAAGATGGTAAGTTTTAATATCCGTTCTTTTATATGATATCATATTGTGAACCTGGCTCGTTTTTAATCAAGTGTCGACTATCTTTTCATACAACACAATTTCCAGAAGGCATGTTACACTTGTTCACAACCTGTGACAGAAGGCTCAGTGGCTCCAAATCTATGTAAGAATGTACATCAGTGGTAGAATTTTACTGATTTTATTTCATAACCAGTAGTTATTTGTTAAGTTCTTATGGTGGAATTTATATTGGAATGTTATGCATTTTGTGACTGTTTACCCTTGTACCCAAAATTATGCATCCAAGAATTCCAGACCCTTAAGAGAAATCATTAGTACAGATTTATATTGAACACCCAAAATTCACTCTTATTGCTGCATTATTATTGAAATCAATATATGTACACGAGTTTTTCCATGGTGTAAACAAGTGCTTATCTATAATACCACATAGGAGTTCTGAGTTCCTTTAATCTACATCCTTTAAAACTATTTAGCATACCATATTTTTCTGAACTGAAACAACAATTAACATAAGAAGGCTCCTCTTCTCCTGTAGATTGATAGAGTTCACTTATTATGAAACTTAGATTTAGCAAAATGGGCGGGCTGGGAAACAAATAAAAATGATAATATTTTGTACGCTTTGGGTTAGGTTTGCCCACAAACGCTTTATGTCTAAAATATTTAAATTTTTTCAAAATACACATAAATAACAATCAAAATTTTGGAATTATATGATTTTGGAGGTTTTATGCTTAAAAAGTACACTTTGGATGGCATTCGACCCGTTCAACCCATTTGACCTGTTTCTTTCTATAGCCAACGGTTTATTTTGCCAATGTCACAAGTTAGAGTCTTTTAGAGATAAACCATTTCCGCCACTATGTATTTATGTTCTACTTTTCTGAACTGAAACAACAATTAACATAAGAAGGCACCTCTTTGCCTGTAGATTGATAGAGTTCACTTTTATGAAACTTAGATTTAGCAAAATGGGCGGGCTGGGAAACAAATAAAAATGATAATATTTTGTACGCTTTGGGTTAGGTTTGCCTACAAACGCTTTATGTCTAAAATATTTAAATTTTTTCAAAATACACATAAATAACAATCAAAATTTTGGAATTATATGATTTTGGAGGTTTTATGCTTAAAAGTACACTTTGGATGGCATTCGAACCGTTCAACCCATTTGACCTGTTTCTTTCTATAGCCAACGGTTTATTTTGCCAATGTCACAAGTTAGAGTCTTTTAGAGATAAACCATTTCCGCCACTATGTATTTATGTTCTACTTTTCTGAACTGAAACAACAATTAACATAAGAAGGCACCTCTTTTGCCTGTAGATTGATAGAGTTCACTTTTATGAAACTTAGATTTAGCAAAATGGGCGGGCTGGGAAACAAATAAAAATGATAATATTTTGTACGCTTTGGGTTAGGTTTGCCCACAAACGCTTTATGTCTAAAATATTTAAATTTTTTCAAAATACACATAAATAACAATCAAAATTTTGGAATTATATGATTTTGGAGGTTTTATGCTTAAAAAGTACACTTTGGATGGCATTCGAACCGTTCAACCCATTTGACCTGTTTCTTTCTATAGCCAACGGTTTATTTTGCCAATGTCACAAGTTAGAGTCTTTTAGAGATAAACCATTTCCGCCACTATGTATTTATGTTCTACTTTTCTGAACTGAAACAACAATTAACATAAGAAGGCACCTCTTTTGCCTGTAGATTGATAGAGTTCACTTTTATGAAACTTAGATTTAGCAAAATGGGCGGGCTGGGAAACAAATAAAAATGATAATATTTTGTACGCTTTGGGTTAGGTTTGCCCACAAACGCTTATGTCTAAAATATTTAAATTTTTTCAAAATACACATAAATAACAATCAAATTTTTGGAATTATATGATTTTGGAGGTTTTATGCTTAAAATTACACTTTGGATGGCATTCGACCCGTTCAACCCATTTGACCTGTTTCTTTCTATAGCCAACGGTTTATTTTGCCAATTTCACTAGTTAGAGTCTTTTAGAGATAAACCATTTCCAACACTATGTATTTATGTTCATCTAATTTTGGGTCTGCTTGTGTAGCTCTGCGGTCTGCTGTTTCGGCATTTCGCAGGGAGGAAGAGTCGCAAGTTCATCATTCATCTAAAAGAAGAAGAGAGAGATTAGACCAAGTTTGTTTTTTCCGTAGAACTGTATATCAAGTAAATTGGAAATTTGAAATTCAGAAAGCAAGTTCCATACAATTATTAGAGGTGGCAATTAGTACCAATCATGTGATTTGGTAACAATCAAAATGGGGTGGGGTTAGAGCTTAACACTTTTTTTCTACGTAAGTTTTTATGAATAATAAATATATGAAATAAGATTATGTACACTATATTGTTAAAATAAAAATCTAGTTTTGTACTTTGTTTAGCAAAGTGATATAGGTGGTTTTAACATCACAGTACTTAGATAACACTTTGGATGACTTGTGACACATTCGACTTGTTTCCTGCCTAGGTAACTTGATAAAAGTTTTACCCATATGACCCGTTGGAGATGAAATTAAACGAAATCGACCTAGTTTTAGGTAATGTGGTTGAAATTGCTACCTCTAGTATTGAAGTTCATTTAAATTAGCTCAATGTGACTGGCGAATCTGCTGTTGAAAATTAACATAATAGGAGTGATCTCTATGGATGCAGGACAAGAATAATTACAATGATTTAATGGACACACCTAGAGGCAAAGGTCTTCAGTTTCCATTTTCTGTGGCTGACCGTGTTATAATCAAGGTTTTTTATAATCAATTTTCATTAAAAATACTTTTTTTTTGTTTTTTTATTTTTTGCGTACACTATCAAAGTTAAATGTTAAAACAGGGAAACAAGAGGACACCCGAGCGTTTTGTTGGTTGTGAAGCCGTTGTCACGACTCAGTGCCTGAATGGATGGTCAGTCTTGTAGTTGACTTTATTTTTGTGATAGTGATTCGCAAAATTAATACCTCTATAATATCATAATCACTAATACAAATTGATTGGCATTTACACTGTTATCCGCATTGGTTGGTTTCAGGTACGTGGTGAAGACGTTGGATAGTGCAGAGAGCATTAAATTGCAGTATCGCTCTTTGGCTAGAGTTCCTGATAAGTCTTCCTCACAGCCATCTTCATGCAAGGTGACACCGAATTGGCGTTAATGTATCACCATTGCAAGCATACATACACATATACATATATGTATATGTGTGTGTGTGTGACGAGAAGGTCGTGATTCATGGGTGGTAGCTTCTAAAGAAAGGGATACCTTAATCTTCTATTTGAATGATCTAAAAGGCTAGAAAATGTTTTCTTTGTTTTCAAGTTTAAACATCTAAATATATATACATATATATGTGTGCGTGTGTATGTGTATCATGCGAGTAAGTATAATGTACATGTAATTGTAAATTGTAAAACTCTTCATATGATGAAAACATGGGATTCGTGATTTGTGATTTATTATGTGAAGTGGTTGAAATCAAATATCCAGCTTCATGTTTGAATTTTGAGATGGATTTCATTTTTGAAACTTGAATTGAGGTTTTTATCGTTGATTTCTTACCATAGACCCTGCTATTCATTATTGAATGGGATTTTACTGGTTAAAGTGCAATCACTCCTTTGGGCATGTACCGTCTCCAATTCATCTAAAAGTAAGAGTAAATTACACTTTTCGTCCTTTAGTTTTATATCAAATTTCAGGTTTTGTTTTAAACTAATGAAATTACGGTAAGTCCTTTACGTTTAAAAAAGTTTGTATGTTTCGTCATTTCCTCTAACGAACGTTAATTCTGTTTGTTAAGTTAGATCATGTGCATTGCATGTGAGAGAGTAATTGTTCATTTTCATCTCTGTTTTGATATATATATATATATATATATATATATATATATATATATATATATATATATATATATATATATATATATAATTTAAATTATTGAACCCCCACCAACCCACCCTCATCTCTCTCTCTCTCTCTACTCTCTCTCCGATGGACAACAAGGTATCACTAGCTGGCCGGAGTTGATGCTACATTGGAGTTGACAAATACATTGCTGGCCTTACCTTCTTCTCACCCTATCTCTCTCTCTCTCTCTCTCTCTCTCTCTATATATATATATATATATATATATATATATATATATATATATATATATATATATATATATATATATATATATATATATATATATATATATATATATAACAGGGAAATAAAACACAAAAAAGTCAATACAAACGGTGTTTTAGATATAAGTTTTTTTATGAATGCCAACTAAGTCTCGTAAGTAAATTGCTCCCGATTGTTCAATCATTTGATAACCAGAGTCATTCTTGATAAATGATCACTATGAGTCAGACTCAATAAAATTTGTTCTAACCTTTTTTCTATCGTTAAGGTGGAGAATTGAACCAAGAATTATCTTTTTTCATCATCAATCGAATCACTGTTTGTAACCCAGGATTCTATTTATATATATATGTATATATATATATATATATATATATATATATATAAATGTATATATATATATATATATATATATAAATGTATATATATATATATATATAAATGTATGTATATATATATATATAAATGTATGTATATATATATAAATGTATGTATATATATATATATACACTAGTGGAAATGCCCGCGCGTTGCGACAATATGGCTGTTGCGCGATTTTTTGGGAATTCAATTTTAGTTAGTATCTGCTCGATGTGTTATGACGTAAATTAAAAAAAATATAATTATTGAAAAAATTGAATGAAAGAAAACAATTATGTATATTACAAAAGTCTTTAAGGCAACTATATTATCCTAACAAGATTAGTGAAAACATGGGTGAAATTTGTGATCGGAAATCACTTATTACCTAGATTTTAGAGGGGTTTCATTTTATGAATGTATGTTAGAGTTTTATGATCATCGGAGGTAGCTTTCGGTGGTGATTTGTATAAACCGGAGAAAGTTAATGGAGAAATTGTCACCATAAATTACCATCTTGATTATTATTGAGCTGTTAACAACCGGCAAGGGAAATGGGAAGATGGATTAACGCTCAATCGCAATTAATGAACGACATTGAAAATAAATAGTGGTTTTGTTTGGCCACGTCTATATGCTTTAGCATTTGTATTATAAGAATCATATGTTATATTTTATTATAAGAGCATAAATAGAATAAAATTATTAAATTTTTAAAATTTAAGCATACTTTTCATATGGGTGTCTTAATACATATGTAAAATTATCATTCTATCATACTTTCACTTTTATTATAAAAAATATAGATAAATATTAAAATTATTAAACTCATAATATGCCCCTAGAAAAATATTAGTATTATAGTTATTATAAATATGAAGATATATATAAGTTATATACTTAACTATTTAAATAAAATAATACTTAATTTAAATAATATTTAGTTATAAAAATATAATTAGAAAATATAAATTTAAATGTTAATTTATAGTATCATAAATAAAATAAAATTTAATCAAGTGAATTAAATAATATCATATTATTAAATAATATATTAATAATATTTATTAAATACATGAAAGAGACAATGAGAAAAATGTCAAGGTATATAGAACTTAATGGATAAATTTACCATATTGCCCCTAAAGTGTCTTAAAATTTTAATCAATTTCCTATTTTACACCTCTTAAATGTTTTGCACTCCTTTGTACATGTTGTTTCAAAACTTGTATGCTTGGCAAAATTACATCTCTATCCAAAGATATGTATTGTATAGTTGTATAGATATAAGTATTTAAATAAAATAATACTTAATTTAAAAAGTAATTAGTTATAAAAATAAGATTAGTAACTATAAATTTAAATGTCAATATATATTATTATAAATAATATAAATTTTAATAAAGTGAATTGATAATATCATATTATTAAATAATGTATTAATAATGTGTATTAAATAATATCTATGTTTAAAATATTGTATATGTATCTTTTACTTTGAACGAAATTACCATCTGATCATTCTATATATATATATATATATATATATATATATATATATATATATATATATATATATATATATATATATATATATATATATATATATATATATATCTAAACACCCAAATCTATCACCACCATGTAACACCTAGAAATTTCAGAAAAAGAAAGAAAAGAAAAGTAAGGAAGAAAAAAGGAAGTTAGTTCAAAAGCAAATGGTTAAAAGCATGCAAGGGCCAAACTTGCTTATTTTGGGGTTTAAAATAAGAAAGGCTGCCATACTTTCTCTCCCACAACACTCAACTTTCGGTTCTAGTGAGAGAAGAAGCTCTCATCCGAAATTTAGTGAGAAAAAGTGGAAGAGATCTTCAAAAGATGAGATTTTAAGGTAATTCTTCTCGGTTTTCAGTCGGGTTTCAGCTTCTGGACCCAGTTTATGGTGTTTAGTGCTCGTTTTCATGTGTTTTAGGTGCTGGAACTTCAAGTGGGCTCTCGGGTTTGAGGTGTTCTACTCGAAAGCTGTTTAAGGTGAGTTCTAGATCCCCTCTTTTACTGGTTTTCTACATGTTTGGGGCTGTTATGCATACTGAACAGAAGGTTTCTAAACCAAACTATGAATTTTTCTATGATGAACGACTGTGTACGGTTGATGTATGTTTTTAGATGATTTCTAAGTTGTTGTATGATGTTTAGAATGTTCTATGTGTGTAACATGTTAGATCTATGCTAAGTATAAGTTAGAATGATGTTGGGGACTGGAAAATACGTTTGATGCATTGCAGTTGTTTTGCATGATGTCCGCTGTGGACACTTAGTGAATCATGCATGATGTCCGCTGTGGACACTTAGAAAAGTCATGCATGTTGTCCGCTGTGGACACTTAGTAGATTTTGCATGGTGGTTGCATGGTGTCCGCCGTGGACACTTAGTGTATTTTGCATGCCTTGTGCTGTGGACATTAAAGTGTCCGCTGTGGACACTTAGAAGATTTTTGCATGCTGTCCGCTGTAGACACTTAGGAGAATTTATGCCGTCCGCTGTGGACTTGCATGTTCGTTGTGGACTTTGCATGTCCGCTGTGGACACTTGGTAAATTTTATGGTTTATCCGCTATGGACATGTTCATCCGCTGTGGACTTGTTCATCCACTGTGGACTTGTTCATCTGCTATGGACTTGTTCATCCGCTGTGGACTTGTTCATCTGCTGTGGACCTGTTCATCCGCTGTGGATACTTAGAATATTTTGTTCATCCGCTGTGGATTTTAAGCTGTCCGCTGTGGACCTTGGCTGTCCGCTGTGGACCTTGGCTGTCCGCTGTGGACACTTAGTGTATTTTTAAGCTGCCCACTGTGGACCTTGGCTGTCCGCTGTGGACACTTAGTGTATTTTTAAGCCGTCCGCTGTGCATGTGTTCATGCGCTGTGAACACTTAGAATATTTTTGTAATTTTGGGAAATTGAATTAAGTGCTAAGTACTGATTTTTATGGTGGCCTATGCTTGTTCATGTTATGTATGCTTGTGGGTTGCTGTTATGATGATGAAGTTCCATGTTATGTATTATGATGTGACTTTACGTGGCTTGGTATGTATATGTACGTAAAGTATTATGTAATGAAAGTGAAAGATAATGTTAACGTTAAGTGGAACATAATGAATGAATGTAAAGTCTTACAAGCAAAATGATGGAGGTTCACAACTCAACGAGGTAGTTGTTTGTTCAACTGTGTGCGGTTTAGCTAACCCTTGTTAATGCGCAAAGGGGTCTAATCCTTGAGATTGACCGAAAAGTATGAAACGGGATCCTTGTCACTCCACCCCGGTACTGTGTCAGCTTCGACATGAGGTGGGGGTTTACTTGTAAGCCCCGACATAGTACCAGCTTCGGCATGACGTGGGGGTATAGCATATGGCAGGATCTAGATAAGGTGAAAGATAATAATGAAAGAAAGTACGAAACGAACGATGATGAATGATAATGAATGATGATGAACGATGATGGAAGATAATAATGATATTATCTAGAAGTATGTATAATGTATGATCACGTACGAAAGTAAGGAAAATGTTTTTGAACAAAAGTGAAATATTTTATTATAAAACTAGAACTTACTCAGCGTTGCTGAGTTTTGTATGCATAATAGTTGGCACTGATTTTTGTATGCATAATAGTTGGCAGGTATTTGTTGATGCTAAGGAGGTGCAGGCACGGATGCATATGCTACTGGGGATGGTTCAAGTCTGACATCCATATTTTTGGAGAATGTTTTTATATTAATACATTTCTGAAATGTAAAAGAAATGATATGATGATTTGGCATGTTTTTAATTGTTAATGAAAAGTTAAATTTCCGCTAAAAAATGAGGTGTTTTATATTATTTATGCGATGCTTGACCAACTTTAAGCGTCTCGGGAACGGGGCCTTACAAGTTAGTATCAAAGCCAAAGATTAAGAGAATTGGGTAAAATATTTTCAAAAACCTAAATTTAAACTGAGAATGGGACAAGAAAGGGAAAGGGATGCCAGTCCTTGTAGCTACATGCTTGCAGGTAACTATTTCATGTAAACGTTTTATGTAAATTAATGGAAAAAGGAATTATGTGCGTGTGCTATGTGAATTATGTGCGTGTGCTATGTGAATTATGTGCTCTTTATAGATTTGGATAGTGATGTAGTCAGGATAGGAAATGCTTGGAGAATGAAGAGTAAAGTAAGTGGCTAATCATAACTGGTCACTGTAATTAGGGACTTACTATACTTGACATAATCTGAGTTGTTACCTTGAATGACCGTGTTGGTGTTTGAATCTTACAGTGCTTAGAGATGGCTGGTGGTAGATCTTCGAAAGGCTTCTCAAGGTGGAGGTCGTGGTGGACGTGGTGCTGGGCCACGTGTCACGAGGAACAGTGCTAAGGCTGCCAAAATGGCTCCCGAAGAGCCAGAGCTTCATCACCATGAAGACGGGGATGAGAGTGCTAATCTGAGGGCCCCAGTGAAGGAGGCAGTTGTGGAGGAAGTTCATCAAGTCATGTAGATGATTTGCTGACTTTGGTGACTGAGGTTATTAGAGCCGTGAAGGAGGATGAGAAGAAGGAGAAACAGGAGAAGGAGAATGCCACTAGGCGAGAGGGTGAAAGAGGAGGAGCAAGGGAAAGGGGTAACCTGAGACTAAGATGGTCGTCTCTAATGATGATGAGAAAGAGGAAGCAGTACAGGAAACTACAAAGGGGTGCAACTATAGGGCATTCTAGAGATGCAAGCCCCCAACATTTGATGGGAATGGGAGTGCTGTTGCTACTCACCGATGGGTGAGGGAGATGGAGGCGGTACTTGATATCAGCGAGTGCTGAAAGGATTAGAAGGTGAAGTTCGCTACCTACTCGTTTGTGGATTCAACCTTATGCTGGTGGGACAACATTGTATAGGCCGAGGGCAGCAGGGCGATTGGAAGGATGAGGTGGAGTGAACTGAAGGAGCTAGTGATCGAGGAGTTTTGTCCTCACAGGGATCTCGTTAAGATCGAGAGAGAGTTCCTGCAGTTGGAGGCGGGAACTATGACGCATCAACAGTACACAACTAAGTTTAATGGGATGGCGAGGCTGGTGCCAGAGCATGTGACACCCGTGTCACGGAAAATAAAGACATACATCCAGGTTTTGCCAGTGGATATCCATAGACATCTGATCGCTGCTCGGCCAGTACGGTCAGGTCGGTGGTCGATCTGGCGGGGAGACTGTATGACGAGCGAGAGGCGGTGGCAGTGATGGATGAGAAAAATAAGTGTGGCAATGATAGGAATGGGAATGAGAAGCGGTATAACGGTGGTGGTTTTGTGGCTGGAGGTAAGAAGATGAGAGGGGATGATCGGAAGGTGATAACAGAGAGGGAGAAGGTATGCAAGAAGTGTGGGAGAGACAAAGTGGGGGAGTGTAAGTAGGGATCAAACGTCTGTTTTCAGTGTGGGAAGGAGGGCCACATAGCTAGGGATTGTCGTGTGGTGAAATGTTACAACTGTGGCGAGACTGGGCACATAAGCAGAGACTGCAAGAAGTCGAGGGCTGAGAGCTCTGGGGAAAAGAAGGGGACTGAGAAGGAGGGTAGAAGGTGAAGGCCAGGGCATTTGCTATGACTTGGGAGGAGACTAGGGTGGACCCCGACGCGGTGTCAGGTACATTTCTAGTAAACCAAACTTGTGCCTCTGTACTTTTGATTTTGGTGCTAGTTGGAGTTTTATTTCTGCTTCCTTTTATGATAAGTTGCTTGCTAGGAGTAGGAAGACTGACGAGCCCTTTGATGTAGAAACTACCATTGGTAAGTCGATCAGGATTTTTGATATGGTAGAAGACTGTGACGTAGAGTTGAAAGGCCACAGGTTCTCTGCTAGGTTGTTCGTAATGCCCTTAGACAAATTTGATGTAGTCCTAGGGATCGATTGGCTAGCGGCCTATGAGGCAAACATCTCGTGTCATAAGAAGATGATTCAATTGACCGCGTCCGATGGGAGTTTGATGACTATCTGTGGTGATAGAGTTAGTACGGCTCCAAAGGTGATTTCGACGGTTGCGGTAGAGAAGTGTATGAGACGTGGAAGTGGTGCCTATCTGGCATGTGTAAAGGATGTGGATGTGTCAGTACCACGATTGACGGATGTACTGGTCGCGTGTGACTTCCCAAATGTGTTCCCGGAGGATCTACCAGGTGTGCCACCTGACAGCAAGATCGAGTTTCAGATCGATCTGATGTCTGATGCCTGATGCCTAACCGGTTGCTAAGGCGCCGTATCGTCTAGCTCCCTCCGAGATGAAGGAATTAATGACTTAGCTGCAAGAGTTATTAGACGAGGGGTTCATTCGAGTATCTCTCCATGGGGTGCTCCGGTCTTATTTGTGAAGACAAAGGACGGTAGCATGAGGATATGCATTGATTACCGTGAGTTGAATAAGTTGGCTGTGAAGAACCGATATCCGTTACCGAGAATTTAAGACTTGTTTGATCAGCTCCATGGTGCTAGGTGGTTCTCGAGGATAGATCTCCGATTTGGTTACCGCCAATTGAAGGTAATGAGTAGGATATTCCTAAAATAGCCTTTCGTACGCGTTATGGACACTACGAGTTTCTCGTGATGTCTTTTGGCTTAACCAACGCGCCAGCTGCTTTTATGGATCTGATGAATTGGGTGGGTCGACCTATGCTAAATAAATCAGTGAATGTGTTTATCGATGACATCCTGATTTATTTGAGGAGCGAAGAAGAGCATGCTAGTCACATCCACGAGGTGTTGGAGACGCTTAAAAGAGAGAAGCTGTACGCCAAGTTCTCCAAGTGACGCGAGATTCAGTTCTGGGTCATGTGGTTAATCCTGAAGGGATTAATGTAGACCTGACAAAGGTTGAGGTGGTGATGCAATGGAAGTCTCCAAGGACGCCATCCGAGATTCGTAGTTTCTTGGGTTTGGTGAGTACTACAGGATAATTATCCAAAGCTTCCCTAAAGTGGTGGCTATGGTCTTTGCATTGAAGGAATGGAGGCCACTTAGGAGTCAAAGGAAGAAATGAGATGGTACTACCCAGATCTCTTTAAGGAGTGACAGGTTTTGAGGACGAAACCTATATAAGGGGGGTGCACTTGTAACACCCGGAAATTTCAGAAAAAGAAAGAAAAGAAAAGTACGGGAGCAAACAGGAAGTTAGTTCAAAAGCAAAGGGTTAAAAGCGTGCAAGGGCCAAACTTTCATATTGTGGGGTTTAAAATAACAAAGGCTGCCATACTTTCTCTCCCACAACACTCAACTTTTGGTTCTACTGAGAGAAGAAGCTCTCATCCAAAATTTAGTGAGAGAAAGTGAAAGAGATCTTCAAAAGGTGAGATTTTAAGGTAATTCTTCTTGGTTTTCAGTTGGGTTTTAGCTTCTAGACTGAGTTTCTGCTGTTTAGTGCTCGTTTAAGTGTGTTTTAGGTGCTGGAACTTCAAGTGGGCTCTCGGGTTTGAGGTGTCCCACTCAAAAGCTATTTAAGGTGAGTTATAGATCCCCTCTTTTACTGGTTTTCTAAGTGATTAGGTCTGTTATGCATACTGGACAGAAGGTTTCTAAACCAAACTATGAATTTTTCCATGATGAACGACTGTGTACGGTTGATGTATGTTTTTAGACGATTTCTATGTTGTTGTATGATGTTTAGTATGTTTTATGTGTGTAACATGTTAGATCTATGCTAAGTATAAGTTAGAATGATATTGGGGACTGGAAAGTACGTTTGATGTATTGCAGGTGTTTTGCATGATATCCGCTGTGGGCACTTAGTGAATCATGCATGATGTCCGCTGTGGACACTTAGAAAAGTAATTCAGGTTGTCTGCTATGAACACTTAGTAGATTTTGCATGGTGGTTGCATGGTGTCCGCTGTGGACATAAGGTGTCCACTATGGACACTTAGTGTATTTTGCATGCTGTCTGCTGTGGACATTAAAGTGTCTGCTGTGGACACTTAGAAGATTTTTGCATGCTATCCGCTATGGACATTAAACTATCCGCTGTAGACACTCAGGAGAATTTATTCCGCCCGCTTGGACTTGCATGTCTGCTGTGGACTTTGCATGTCCGCTGTGGACACTTTGTAAATTTTATGGTTTGTCCGCTGTGGACTTGTTCATCCGCTGTGGACTTGTTCATCCGCTGTGGATACTTAGAATATTTTTGTTTATCCGCTGTGGATTTTAAGCTGTCCGCTGTGGACCTTGGCTGTCCGCTGTGGACCTTATCTGTCCGCTGTGGACACTTAGTGTTTTTTTAAGCTGTCCGCTGTGGACACTTAGTGTATTTTTAAGCTGTCCGCTGTGCATGTGTTCATGCGCTTTGAACACTTAGAATATTTTTGTAATTTTAGGAAATTGAATTAAGTGCTAAGTACTGATTTTTATGGTGGCCTAGCTTGTTCATGTTATGTATGCTTGTGGGTTGCTCTTATGATAATTATGTTCCATGTTATGTATTATGATTTGACTCTATGTGGTGTGATATGTATATTTACGTAAAGTATTATGTAATGAAAGAAAAAGATAATGTGAACGTGAAGTGGAACATAATGAATGAATGTAAAGTCTTGCAAGCAAAATGATGGAGGTTCACAACTCAACGAGGTAGTTGTTTGCTCAATTGTGTACGGTTTAACCCTTGTTAATGCACACAGGGGTCTAATCCTTGAGATTGACCGAACAGTATGAAACGGGATCCTTGTCGCTCCACCCCGGTACTGTGTCAGCTTCGGCATGACGTGGGGGTTTACTTGTAAGCCCCGGCACAGTTCTAGCTTCGGCATGATGTGGGGGTATAGCATATGGCAGGATCTAGATAAGGTGGAAGATAATAATGAAAGAAAGTATGAAACGAATGATGATGAATGATAAAGAATGATGATGAACGATGATGGAAGATAATAATGATATTATCTTGAAGTATGTATAATGTATGATCACGTACGAATGTAAGGCAAATGTTTTTGATCCAAAGTGAAGTATTTTATTATAAAACTAGAACTCACTCAACGTCGCTGACTTTTGTATGCATAATAGTTGGCAGGTATTTTTTGATGCTGAGGAGGTGCAGGCATGGATGCATAAGTTACTGGGGATGGTTGAAGTCTGGCATCCATATTTTTGGAGAATGTTTTTGTATTAATACATTTATGGAATGTAAAAGAAATGATATGATGATTTGACATGTTTTTAATTGTTAATGAAAAGTTAAATTTCCACTGCAAAATGAGGTGTTTTATATTATTTATGCGATGATTGACCAACTGTAAGCGTCTCGGGAACGGGGCCTTACGCACCAACTGCCAACACCATTTTCGGCCAACAAAACAACAACTGCCAACAACTTTTACGTTTCTTCACATCGTAGATATGGAAATCGATCTAAGTAACTATGGTGGGGGGAGGAACTCAATCCGAAAGAAAGACAACAACCACTCTTTGTAGATATGCAAATCGATCTAAGCAACTATGGTGGTGGGAGGAACTCACGGATCTGAAAGAAAGACAATGATCTAAGCACTATGGTGGTGGTGTTGTGGTGGTGGGTGGTCGAAGCTCTAAACACGACCACCTTTTTGTGCAATTGCAGGATAGCGGTTGCAGGGTGATGATGTTGTTGTGCGGTGATAACTACGAGAGGTGCCTTGTGGTTGATGGTGGTCTGTGATCATCACCGGACGATGATGGTAATGGTGATGGTGATGGTGATGGTGGCCTGAGATTTGGTGATAAACATGGGGGTTAGGTTGGGATGTGGTTAGGGTTTTAGTTTATTTAATAATAAGTAAATAAAAAATACAATATTAATTAAGAGAGAAATTATATGGGAGGTTAAAAAGACAATTTTACCCTCATGTGAGGGCACATGACATCTTTTAACGGACAAAATTAACGTCTGTTAGAGGAAAGGATGAAACATGCAAACTTTTTTAAAGGTAAATGATGTTTACTGTAATTTTCTTAGTTTAAGAACAAAACCTAAAAATTGCTATAAACTTACATGACGAAAAGTGTACTTTACTCTAAAATTAACTGCTTTATCATATTACTTTAATTTTATTTTAGCCGCAATTCATTCACATGAATGTTCAATCTTAGCTATCTTTGAGTGAGTTATATTTCTATATATAGCATCACTGACATATTTTATGATAAAATCACATCCTATACTTTATAAGATTCATAATCTTTTGATTAAGAAGTATATCATATTATTAATATACTCTATAAGATTCATAACCTGAGAAGTATATCACTCATCATTAGTATATTAAATGAGTTATTAAACTCGAAGTATTCACAAGCATACATGTCAGTACATGTTCCAACTTTATTGTCAGTCCTAATGTAACATAAATTTTGGAATGATATTTATTACGTCCACAACAACCTTTATCTTAAATTTATAATTTGCTATAGAGCAACATTAAAAACATGAAAGTCAAACATGTTACTTTCAAAATATCAATCTGAGAGAATTAAAAAAAATCAATATAAGAGGACTTTAAATAAAACTTTGGTTCGCATCCTAGGCTTACAAAGTCATCATTTTGAAATGTGTTAGAACATACTTGATAAAATACGATCTTCTTTACAAAGAGGGCATACAATATTGATGATATGGCACATGATATAAGTAACAATCAATAATACTTCCCCTGATAAATTATTTCAACAACATCGTTCTCCATCAAAATTGAAATAACCATAATCAATCGCAGTATGTTGGATCATATGAGGCTGGTGCAACCAAAACAACACTTAGAATATTTTGATGTACAATTGAAGTGGTCTTCCGAAGACAAAGCTGCTCTTCCGAAGACAAGTCAAAGATCTTCCGAAGCTCAGGGTTGAAGAACTTCCGAAGTGAGAACTCAGTCTTTCGAGACTAAGTAGTTCTCCTTCCGAAGTATACAACTTAGAAGATCCTAAAGACAAAGTCTTTCAAAGAATAAAGTCCTGAAGACTTGCAGAAAACTCGGAAGAAGTTGATTCTTCCGAAGTATAAATGGCCTCGGAAGAACTTATTCTTTCGAAGCCATTTAGCTTCGGAAGAACCAACTATGAACCAGTGGACATATGTATGGTCTGTCTGACATCTGCTGCAACCTCTGATATACTGCATGGCACTTTCCCACGCCCATGTAGTTGATCGTAGTTTAATCCGTAGTTTAATCCACTGTTCACCCATTATCAGTTAGTACAGTTGCCACCTTTAGTTGGTGACAAAAGGTAAGTCATGGACCTGTCATCACTACCTAATCTAGGATAGTATTTTATCTTAGATACTTTACTTCTAACAATGTAGTATTTGTCTAGTTGTAAATTCCAGCTGGTTATCCAAGTATAACTGGCTGTAGATAGTAGTATATATAGTTTCTCATTGTAACTTTGTAACCATGCTTGTAAGAGTCTTGTAATACTGAGTTGAGAAGTAATATATACAAGTATCTTGAAAACTATTCTTATGTTCATTTGTTTTTTTTATTAACTTATTATAATACTTGTGAACATAATTAGAGATTCTGCTTCATCAAACCGAGTGAAATTAAGTGAGCTTATGAGATAAACTTGTTGTGTGAAACCAACACCGATCCTGCAATTGGTATCAGAGCTTTTTAGGCTCTTGATTGTGAGATCTAAACATCCCAAATCACTCTTGTTTCTTCACACTTACTCACTTCACTCAAATGGCTCTTAACCAGAAATCTTCTGAGTCTGAGATGGGAACCATGACCAAGGCTCCTATTATCACTCTAGATGATTTTGGAACCTGGTGCAAACGTATTGAAGGCTTTATCAAGTATCAAGACAACCACATGTGGAGATCAGTCACTCATGGTCCTTACCAACCAAAGGTGGAATCCCCAGCTGGTAATGGTGCCTTGATTGAGAAAGCTGTGGAAGACTACTCTGATGAAGACTTCAAGAAGATGGACATTGACTACAAAGCCATGACTGTGTTGCTTACTGCTATACCAAACTCCATAATGGTAAGCTTTAAGCAATGCGAGACTGCCAAAGAACTATTTGATGCTTTGAAGCTGATGTAATCTAGTTCTACTAAATCCAAGGAGACCAAGAAAGATGTGCTAAAGCAGAAGTTTAAGAACTTCACATACATTGTTGGTGAGACCTTGAGCCAACAATACTTCAGGTACATGGACTTGATCACCTCTCTTCAGTCTATGGGAGTGGTTCTTGAGAAGAGAGACACAGTGAGAAAATTAATGAGTGCACTTCCTCATGAGTGAATTTCTACTATGTCTCAATTAAGAGAACTGAGAATCTCAACACTCTCACCATGACTGAACTTATATGTAATCCTTGATGGATACCGTATGGAGATGGAAACTTAAAACGACCATCAGATGAGTAGAACCTTAAACCTTCCTGTTAGCAATGCTTTACATATTGCTGAAGGTTCAAGAACTCCTTAGCCCCAGTTGTACCTGAACTACCTCTAATAGTCATCATCCTCTTCTGGGCCATACATCACATTCCCTGAGACACCTAGGTCTCAACAAGCTCAACAAATTCCTTTCCAAGATAGTTGTGATTTTGTTTCAGGGAGTGAGCACTCTAGAGATTTTCAATTCTGCTTTGATGATCTAGAGTGTTTTGGCCCAGATGATGTTGAGTATATGGACATTGTCCAGTAGATGGCTCTTCTGACCTACAAAGCAAAGAAATTCTTTAAAAGAATTGGAAGGCAATTCCCTCAGAACCCAACCAACAGTAAATTTGGGTTTGACAAGTCAAAGGCCAAGTGCTACAACTGCAACCAGCTTGGTCACTTTGCAAGGGAATGCAAGGCTCCTAGATCTAATCCTAGAGCAGCTCAAGCCTCCCAACATCCGGCTACCCCAAAAGCTATAGCCAAACCTACTGAACAACAGACTGTAGCTGTTGCTTAAGAAGTTGATTGGAGCTTCATGGGGCAAGATGTCACTCCTGCTCAAGCTTTCTTGGCTGGAATTGAAGACAGTAAGGTATAATGAACATCTTTGTTCTCCAGCCTGTATTGCTAAGGTTAAGTTGTATCGGGACTACAACATGGAGATTACATATGATATTAAGTCCTTAAACATATTAAAATCTGATTTTAAGAGAGCAGAATCTGACTACAAACTCAAAATTGAAGAGTTAGAGAAAACTGTGTCCTCTTTAAAACTTGAACATTCCAACTACAGGGCTCAAATAAAAGATTTAATATCCAAGTTGACTGAGGTTCAAGCCCAGCTAGTAATAGCTGAGGCTAAAGCAAAGAAGTATGCCATTCAAAAGCATAACTTCAACACCATCATTGCATCATCCTCCCACTCAATGGTGTGTTATCAAAACAAAAGTGGGTTAGGAACCAATGAAATTGCTCCACCACACTCTTATGTGTCTGTCAAATAGCCAATATGAGGTACTGATGAGTAAGAGCTTTCAATTGCTGATCCACCACCAAATGAGCAGAAGAATGATGCAACAATGGTGACCACCACAGGGAAAGATAAGGTAGAAAACCTCATCCTCACAGTTGTTGATCAACCCTTAACCACCAAAGCCAGAAAGAACAAAATCAGGGCAGCAAGAAAAACTAGCAAGAAGGTGGCTGAGACTAAGTTGAAGATAAACCCAAGGCAAAAGGATGTATTCATCTAAGCT
Source organism: Flaveria sonorensis (assembly GCA_025506505.1). NCBI lineage: Eukaryota > Viridiplantae > Streptophyta > Magnoliopsida > Asterales > Asteraceae > Flaveria > Flaveria sonorensis. The sequence goes on along the minus strand of CM046439.1, from coordinate 23,470,942 downwards.
AGATTCTAAGTGGTTGGAAGTTCTAATTCTGGAAAAAAGTGTAGTATCAACACTCCTATCCAGCTGAAGGATCAGAAACTGAAGGGGAAGGCTGTTGTAGAAGAAAAGAAGTTCAAGAAACAATAGCCTTCATGCCCTATCAAGAATAACATTGAGTGCATAATCTGTGGTCTGCATAACCACATGGCTAAAGATTGTTACTACAATCCAGCAAGCACACATTATGCAACCAATGTTAAAAAGGAAGGAGTCAAGGATGGTTTCACATTTGGACCTTACCATATGGTCCAAGTGTTAAGGAAAGGAAAGCTTGTTTCCAAAGCCAAGTTGCTTTTGGAATAAACTCATTCTTCCAAAAGGAAAATAGCTTTGGAAGACAAGCTAAAGAACAAACAAATGAACAAAAAGAATCCTTTGAAACCTTCTGAGAAGAAGACTGCTTTGGAATAAAAAGGTGGTGAAAACTTCTTTCGAGAAGAAAGAAGCCTCGGAAGTAAGTCATGTTGCTCAAGCCTTATCAGGCTCATCTACACTGATCAACCAGAGGATGGAATGGAAGATCAGAAAAGATGATGCAGCCCAAGCCTCTTCTTCATAAACCAAAATTGAACCCCCATGGTTCAATTATATCATCTACATTGGAAGATCCCAAGACCAACAAGGCTTGGGTTTCCAATTGTAATTAATCTTTTAACCTTATGTGCAGGGACATCCATATGACAAGAATGGAAATATATGGATTGTGGAAAGTGGATGCTCCAGGCACATGACAGGGAACATTTATGGGAGGTCCTATTTAGTTTGGAGATGAAGCCGGAGGATACATTTCTGGTAGAGGTAGTGTATCCAAGGTAAGTTAAAAGTTGACAAAGTAAACTTTGCCAAATAGCTTGAACACAATCTCTTAAGTGTTTCTCAAATTTGTGATCAAAAGCACCAAATGCTTTTCACAAAAAAATGAGTGCATTATCCTCAAACTCGGGATGACAATTCCTCAGGAATTAGTGCTTTTTAGATCTCCCAGGAGAAGGGATATGTACAAGCTGGATATGAACAATGCTTTCCCACTGGGTGAAGTATCATGCTTTCTTTCCAAAGCTAATGGTAATGAGTCAACTCTTTGGCATAAAAAATGTGCCATGTTAATTTTAAAACCATGAATAAATTGGTCAAAAATAATTTGATACATGGTGTGCCTAAAAAGGAGTTCTTCTGTTAGGATAATTCTATTGCTTGTTTGAAAGGGAAGCAACACAAGGTCACTCATAAATCCAAAGAGGTTAACTCCATCACCATCCCATTACACTTATTGCACATGGCTTTTTTTGGTGCCACAAGTATAATGAGCATTGGAAGGAAATCATATTGTCTTGTGATTGTTGATGATTTTAAAAGATTTACATGGGTTTTCTTTTTAAGAACTAAAGATGAAACTGCTGAAACTTTAAAATCTTTTATTCTTAAATTGAAAATCAGAAGGATCACAAGGTAAAAATCATTAGAAGTGATCAAGGGACTGAGTTTAAGAATCAAGTTCTTGACTCATTCTGTAAGTCAAAAGGGATTGCTAGACAATACAGTGCTCCTAAAACTCCTCAACTAAATGGTGTTGCTGATAGGAGGAACATGACACTTATTTAAGCTGCATGAACTATGTTAGCTGATTCAAAGCTGCCTCTAACTTTCTGGGCAGAGGCAGTCAGGACTGCATGTTATGTGCAAAATAGGGTTCTTATTATTAAGCCCTATGGAAAGACCCCTTATGAGCTATGGAACAAGAGGCCACCGTTCATTGGCTTTCTTAGGTCCTTTGGCAGTAGGTGCACTATACTTAACACAAAAGACAATTTAGCAAAATTTGCTAAAAAGCCGGATGATGCTATCTTTGTTGGATATTCCTCAACCTCTATTGCTTATAGAGTGTATAACATAAAAAATCAATAATTTGAGGAATCATCTAACATTGCTGTCAATGAGCATACTCTTTGTGTTAAGGGAAATGGTCCTAATCATATCTTTAATTTAGAATTGTTTCCAAACTATTCTAAACCATCTTGTGAGAATGTTTTAGCTGGAACAGGAACTCAAAGTGACCCCTATAAAGATCAACTGTTTGAGTTACCTAGACCTATTCCTAGTTTTCCAAGAAGAATTAAAGATCAAGCTCCTTCAACTAGAAGTCCTGAAAGCATGAGTATCTCAGGAAACAATGGAGCGTCAACAAGTTGTCAGCCAACTGAGCCTAATAACTCAACAACTAACAACTCTAGCATTCAACACCAAGTTGATGAAGACAGTGATCTGGAGGAACAGGCAACTGTTGATACCGCTTCATAGCAAAATACCATTGATGCTGTCACACATTCATTCAATCGTCCGCATTGAATGAGTGTGAGACATCAGCTGGTCATGGTGTTCAAAATCCTGAGCAAAACTTCTCAAACCCGGATCTATCTATGCAACTAGATGTGATTCCTAGGCTCAGGATACACAACACTCATCCAGAAGAGAACATCATTGGGGATGTCTCAAAAGGTGTGAGAACAGGAAGTCAGACCCACAATGGGAATGCCTGCATGCACTCATGCTTTCTCTCTCAAATAAAACCCAAGAAGGTGGAAGAAGCCCTCAAGGATAACAATTGCGTTGAAGAATGCAAGAGGAGTTGCTTTAGTTCAAATGGCAAAAGGTATGGAACTTGTGTCCACTGCCACCTGGCTAAGTCCCCATTGGCCCTAAATGGGTGTTCAGAAACAAAAGAGACGATAGAGGTTTGATCATCAAGAACAAAGCAAGACTTATTTTTCAAGGATAAAAACAAGAGGAATGCATAGATTACACTGATGTCTTTGCACCTGTTGCAAGACTTGAGGCTGTGCGAATCTTCCTCGCTTTTGCAGCATCCAAGAACTTCAAAGTCTATCAACTTGATGTCAAATGTGCATTTTTGTATGGGGATATTGATAGAGAAGTCTATGTGTGCCAGCCACCTGGATCTGAAGACCCACAACACCCCAACTATGTGTGCAAACTGGATAAAGCTCTTTATGGACTGCATCAGGCACCTAGGCTGTGGTATAAGACACTGTCTTAGTTTCTTCTAAAGAATGGCTACACTAGAGGCACCATAGACAAGACATTGTTCATAAAGAAGTCTGGGAAGGACATGTTGCTTGTTCAAGTCTATGTCGATGACATCATATTTGGATCCTCCAATGACCAAATGTGTAAAGACTTTGAAAGCATCATAAGAAAGAAGTTTGAGATGAGTTCCATGGGAAAGATGGATTTCTTTCTTAGAATTCAAGTGAAGCAGATGAAAGAAGGGTTCTTCATCAATCAATCTAAGTATGTCAAGGACATCTTAGAGAGATTTGAGATGAAAGATTATAAGCCAGCCAAGAAACCTATACCCAGAAATCACAACCTTTGTCTGGATTCCGAGGGGGAGGATACTAATCAGCATCAATATAGGGTAACTATTGGGTCTCTGATGTATCTCACTACAAGCAGACCTGATATCATGTTTGCAACTTGCATCTATGCAAGATATCAGGCTGCTCCAATGGTGTCTCACCTAATTACTGCCAAGATAATTCTTAAATACCTCAAAGGAGCTCCCAAACTGGGTCTCTGTTATCCTAAGAATAGGGATTTTAACCTTTATGGTTACACGAACAATGATTATGGTGGCTGCAACATCAACAAGTAATCAACATTAGGAGGATGTCAATTTCTTGGTAGAAGGATCACCTCCTGGCAATGTAAGAAGCAATCATGTGTTTCCATATCTATAGCTGAAGCTAAGTATATTGCTGCTGCAAGCTGCTGTGCTCAACTGCTTTGGATTCAAAATCAGATGCTGGATTATGGTTTTAACTTCATGGAGACCCCTATCCACATAGACAACAAGAGTGCCATATCTATCGCAGAAAATCCAGTCAAGCACTCCAAGACAAAGCATATTTACATCACGTACCATTTCATTCGAGATATTCATGAGAAAAATCTAATCAAACTAGTCATAGTCAATTCAAGTGAACAATATGCTAATTTGTTCACCAAAGCCTTTGATGAACAAAGATTCAAGTATTTAATTACAACTATTGGGATGATTAACATTGACTAGTCTTTATCTTTTGAAAAACCTTTTTAAATGTGTCTTGTCTATGTTGTCTATATACAATCTAAGCCCTGTTACAAAAAGGTTTTCTTCAAATTTTTTTTAAGTATGAATTCTTCCGAAGAGAAATTTACCCTCGGAAGAGATCTTTATCTATCTTCCGAAGGCAAATTCCTCTGCATAACTATTCTCTTCCGAAGATTTTTTAGCCTTGAAAGTACATTTGATCATAGATCAAATCTACTTCCTAAGCTTACTAACTTCTTTTCACGAAAGAAGACTGTACTCTAGGAAGCAAACTTGTCATTGAGACATGGTTTGCTTTCGGAAGTAAAAATGGCTTCGGAAGACAATATTGAGAAAAAAAGTGTTTTCTCTCGGAAGCAATTTTACCTTCGGTAGAAAACTTTTACTATGTAACGAAAATCTTTGGGCCCTACTCTGTAAAAAGTTAGTTTTTATTGATGATTGTTGGAATATTTTAAATGGTTTATCTTACCGCCCTTGTCAAATCGAAACCTAAAATGCCCTTTCACCTTTTCGGTTTGGCTTTTTACCCCCTATTTAAAAACTTCCGACTCTCTTTCTTTACCACTGCAAAAGACCCAAAATTCCATTATCCTCTTCACTCACTCTCAAATTCCTTCAATCAAACAGTACTCCCTTAACAATAGTCTTGAATCCTCAACATAACTAGGTCGCCATCCTTGATTCTTGAAAGGATATCAATTTTGGCCTTATTGTCAAGTTTCTATCACGATCGACATACTTCACTGCCCTCACTATTAACCCCACAATCTACTCAAACCGTATGGCTGAATTCTGGGCCAATGGTTGAAGCGAGACTATTAATGATGAAAGGGTCATCACATCAAGGATATGCGGGCAGGAGATCACAATAACTGAGTCAACCATCAGGGAACATTTGGAGCATCATGATGAGGGCGCCCATACTGAATTCCCCAAATCTGAGTTGGAGAACACCTACACTCAGATGGGATATGGCACGATGTGAGCAGGTCTACAGTCAATTAGTTTAACTTCTCCTACAATTGGAAGTTCTTACTGCACATCGTCCTGCACTACCTATCCAACAAGTCTGGGGGATGGGATCAAATCCCATATGATTTAGGCTGCCTAGTCCACAGGTTGGTAAAGGGCTTGCGCTTCAACTACTCAAGATTTATGCTGAACAACTTAAGAGGCAATCTCACTCGGGATCCATTCTACATGTATCCCCGGTTCATTCAGCACATAATCAATTATGAGCTAGACCAGGACAGACTACAATGTGCAGATGTTCTACTGGTCCCTCACATGAGGCCTGGCATCTTCAAAACTCTGAAGAAGGTGTCAACCAACTTCACTGGATGATTCATTGATCTTTTTCCAGGTATGCTTGAGCCAACGGCTCCTGGTGACATCTCTGCAAGCCAAAAAGGCTAGAGTGGAACTCAGGGCTCCCACTCAGCAGGTGATGAACCCACAACAGACACCACGACTCCAATGCCAATTACTTCTTCCCATCTAATCAAGATCACCTACACAAGACTCCCCAAACGAACCCCTGATCAATCTACTCTGACTGATCAGGTCACCTCTGTTCAAACCAAAAAGGCTAGAACGAAACTCAGGGCTCCCACTCAGCCAGAGGTCCAACCATCCTCCACCATTAACCTTAATGTCAGTGTTGAGTCTCTTTAGTCTCAACTTGAAAAGCCCACAACCCAAGCCATTAACCCTCATGGTGAGTCTCAACACTCCCCTAAGCATCCAAAAAGGGACAACCATATTCTTCTATATGCTAATCAATGAAAACACTATGAATTTTTGTTGATTTCCTTGTGTTGAATTGAATACTTGTGTGTTTTTAGATTGAATTGTGTTCATATATCATCACAGATCGATCCATTCTGAGCTCATCAAATGGTATCAGAGCATTCGGTTCAGTGATTGAAGTTCTTCAACAGTCGAACTTTCAAAATCACTTGAATCTGTGATTGATAAACAATTCAGTCGTATAATTGTTGAATTCAGTTATGTTTCTTCATCAGGAACATGATTTGATTCATAATTAGCAGTACAATTCGTTCAAATCAGTGAATTTGAGCAAAAAGCTCTCCGAACCTGTTCTTCATTTGTCGAACCTGTTCTTGAACAAAAGATCAATTTTGGTTGTTAATTGAAGAAATTGAAGTTTGAAGGATTGATTATTGATCAAGTTCATACATAATTTGAGGATTTCAGATCAATTAATCAAGTTTTGAAGGAATTCAGAAAATTTAAGTCGTATGAAACTGATGAATGTGGCGCATTAGGTCAAAAACACTACTGAAAATTGCCTAAGTGTTAGGCGCATAACAACTGTTTAAGCGCTTTTCACTGTTTGGGCGTTTTTCAGTTAGGCGTGTTACAAATGTTGAGGCGTTTTTGAACTATTTGGGTGTTTTACCAACCAGGCGTCTGACAACTGTTCAGGCGTTTTGGTACTGTTCAGACGCTTTTCAACTTGGACGTTTTGGAATTTTTCTAAGGCAATTCCTTAGACGTTTCAAAGTCAAAGTCAAAGGAAGTACCACAACTGTTTGGGTGTTTTACCACTATTTGGACGCATCAGCTTTAACACTTAGAAAATTTTTGAAATTTTTCAGAAACTTAAAAAAAAAAATATCCAAAAATATTTTCAATTCATTGTTTTAATTCAAAACATTAAAAACAACAAAAAAAAAATTCATTTAAAAATCAAAAACTAAAAATGGTAAAATCAGAAGACTCAGAGAACAGAGTTCCCAAACTGAAGAATAGAGCAGATTTCAAGAATTGGTCACTGAGATTAAAACATCACTTGAATTCTATTGATACTGATCTATGAAAATCATTGAAAAAGGACCTCATATTCCAATAACTTCAGATGATCCTAATAGAGGTTTTGTTTACACTAAAGAATCTCAGGAACCATATCCTGAAGATGGATTACAGGGTAATGATCTCAGGAAAGTTAAAAATGATATAAAAGCTTATTCTTTGATGTGCAAAGGACTGCCACTTGAAGTCCTTACAATGCTTGATGGTTATCAGACGGGATACACCATGTATAAGGCCTTGAAAATAATATGTGAAGGTGGAAAGGAGATCGAGAATCTGAAAAAGCAAAAGTTAAAGAGCAATTAGAACATTTTGAACATTTATCTGGTGAAACAATAAATCAAATGATGAACATATTTGTTCAAATAATTACTGAGATGTCGACTGCAGGCATCAAGAATGATTTAAAATATCTTAAGTTCAGGCTTCTCAATGCTCTTCCATCTTCATGGAAGCAAACAATCACTCTGTTAAAGCATACTAAGAAATTCCCAATGGATCTTGATCTCTTGATTGCTAAAATAGAATCTGTTGAAATTGATGAAAGTTCTAGAAACAATGACAGAGCAGCTTTGATGTCACAATATAAATATGTTGCTTCTCCAGCAAGTACTGTGGAGAATGCATTCATGGCTAAGAATGAAACTTCACCAGAAGATGAGGGTGATCTATTTATTGGCGCAGGGTTCTTCACTAATTCTACTTACACAAGTGCTCCTGCCTATACAACTCATAATCAACCCCAATCTCCTCCTATGCCTAAAAGTTTTAAATCTCAAGCAGAGACTCCATCTGCTAACTCTGCTAAAACTAGCAAAGTTAACATTGTAATAAACATCCTATTACAGGATGAAGAGTCTAAAACTGCTTTCACTGCATTTATGGCAAGCTTTCAAGCTTATCAAGGTAGTCATCTAACTCAACTTGATCTTGTTTTGCAGGATTTGTTTGAAATGGATCCAGACGATGTTAAAGAAATGGATCTCAACTGGAAAATGGTTATGATAGCTTACAGGACTCGGAAACACTCGTATGTCAACAAAAAGTACAAGCCAAGTGCAAACAAGTCTGTTGGATTTGATAAGTCCAAATCTAGGTGTTTTAACTGTAACAGCTATGGTCACTTCTCTAGAGAGTGCAAAGCTCCAAGGAATAAAGGAGGAAATGGCCAATCAAGCTCAAGTAATCAAAGGTTTCAGCAATCTTTCACAGAAGACATTTCAAAAACCTTATCAAAACCTACCAATGCCAGAATTGAAAGATGATTCTCAATCATCAGAGGAGCACAAGAAAGCTCTTGTTGTTAATATTAAATATGGTTATGATTGGAGTGCATACGCTGAGCAATTTACTGCTGATTTAACCTCCAATATATCTCTTGTTGCAGAAATACAAAAAGAAGATTGGTCTGAATTTAATGATCCAAATGATGATGGAAACTCTAAGAACGAGGAAGAGAATTATGACTAGAGTGACAAGTCTGATCCCAAGGAAGAGTTAGAGGAAGTTGCATTGATGGCAAAATCTGATCAACCAAAGGTTGAAAGCTCTAACTCTGAAACTTCTCCTCCTAAATATTCTGAAATTCCATCAGAAGTCAGAGAAAAATTATGCACAAAGTCTTGCTTCGAGCATGTAGAATACTACAGAAATTATTCTTACAAGATTTGTGAAAAACTTAAGCAAGAAGAACTGTTGGGTTCAACAATTGATAAACTGAAGCTTTCCAAACCACAATCAAAGCCAACTGAAGATCTCATTGTACAAGTTCAAAGACCAAGTTGATAACCAGAACAAAACAAACACAAGACAAAGTCAACATCAAGACCACAAGAAAAGTCAAAATTAGGTCATGATGTAAAAACATTATAAATAGAACCACTAGTGCTACTTTGTAAAGTGTGGTTCTTGCAAAGTGTGTGAGAGCTGGTAGTTCTAAAGTGTGTGTTTTTCATGATGTAAATCACCACCCAAGGAGAAATTCTCTCCTTTGGGTGGGTTTGATATTCATCCATCTTTGTATACGTTTCTTCATTGTAATTTGTTATTCAACATCAATGAAATCATAACATTATACATTACACACACCTCCTTGTTCTTCGATTCACACACTTCCACCCATCTTTAATTTTGAATTTTCGGATCTGAAACTGATGAATCCTAAGATCCAAGCTCAACGAATCTGAAAAATTGATTCAACAAGAACTAATGCATACCAAACTTAAAAATGATCATAAAGTATCTGACGAAAAGATTGGCTCTCTTCAAAATTTTTGGAACAAAACTCTAAGAGAACTTGAAATTGTATAAAAACAACTTGAAGAGATGACAAAAAATCTTGAACTGGAGAAGATAGCTCATGCAGCTAATCATGTTGACCTTGCCAAAGTTAAAAGTTCTAAAACCATTGTGGAAAAGCTGGTAAATGAATGAAAAGATTAACAAAAGGCAGGATTGGGTTTCACTCATGAACCGATGCCTGAATCAATAACAAATACCTTACTAGAAAATTTTAACACTCATGATCACTCTCCAGAAAACAAGGCAAAACTAAAAGCTTTTCAAAACAAGACCAACATGGCTGATGCTGAAGAAGAGAAAACAAATGTGGAAATTTTTGATGAAAAAGATAACGAAAAGATAAAAAATGGTCATCCTGTTAAAGTAAAATCTTACGAACAGAAGTCTAAAACAAAGAAAGTTTTTGTTCCTGAAGAGTCAGTTTTGGAGGAAGTGAATATTATAACTAATAATCAACTCAGATTTTCAAAACAAAAATGATAAAGAAACATCAGAAGATTCAAATTCATTTGGTCTAAATAATCCAGAATTCATTAAATGGCAAAAAGACCAGAAAAAGAAAGAATATGAAAATGAATCTTCAACTGTGGATGTTCAATCTAAACCAAAAACTGGTTCTACAAAATCAAGGAACCAGAGAAGAAGAAGAAAGATAAATAAAGCTAAAAATGAACAAATAAAAATTCAGGAAAATCAGACAAAATAAACAAATCAAGCAACAAAATTAAAGCCAATTAAATTTGTATCTGTTCGTTTATTGAATGTGAACTCCATTCAAGATGTTAAAGAAAATCCTAAGAACAAATCAACCTCTGATCTGAAAACGGGTTCAGATTCTAAGACTTCCGCTGTAGCTAAAAGATTTGTATCTAAAGAAAACAAGAATGAAATTCATGTTCAAAAACAAAAACAAATTGTGCAAAAGAAAGTGGGTCTAATCAAAAGCATAATTCTTCAAATCAAAAACAACAAATTAACTCTTTGACACCTAAAAGTAAACAAGTTTCTAATGTTGCGTCAACATCAAAGGTTAATAAGCAATTATTCAAGACTCCACAGAGGTATTGTAACATATGTGACATGTATAATCACAAAACGTCTGAATGTTTCTTTAACAAATACTATCACATTTGCGATATGAGAAATCACTTAACTTCAGAGTGTTACTTTAACAAATAATGTACCTACTATAATGAGCAAACTCACAACACTAAAGATTGTTACTTTAGAAAGAATTCACAGAGGAGAGGATTTTCCACTTCAACATTGAGCAAAGGTTATGTTAATCCGTAATATAAAAGAAACCAAAATGTTGATTTTCAAAGATTAACACACCAACCCTCCTTAGGTTTAAACACTTTCAGAAGAAATAATTCAGTGAGACCTAAACAATACTTAAGTGATAATTTCATTCCTAGGTCAGTGAGAATTAATAACAAAAGTTTTGAAAACAAAAGTTTTTCAAACAATGGTCAGTCAAAAAGCATGAATTTTCCAACCAAGCATAATTTTGTTACAAATAACAGAATTGGTAAATTCATAAAGAATAAACCTGATGTCAACAAACTTCACTTTAAACAATTTACTATTGTTGACAAGTTTGGAAAACCCAAGACCATTTCGGCTTGGGTAGATAATTCAACTTAAATTGTTTTGTTTTGCAGGTATGCCCGAGAAGACCAATCAATACTTGGTATGTGGATAGCGGGTGTAGCTGGCATATGACAGGTAATCTGGCCTTATTACAAGATTTTAAGTTAAAAGATGGCACGCATGTCGCCTTTGGTGGTGATGCAGGAGGAAAAATAACCGGAGAAAGAACAGTATCCAACGGGATTATAAGCTTTGATAAAGTCAACTTCTGTTCACAGTTGAACTTTAATTTGTTAAGCGTATCCCAAATTTGTGATAAATCATTCTCTGTACTATTTGATGATTCTTTCTGCTATATCTTGAAGTCAGGATTTCAGATAAGCAAGGATTGCGTGGTTGTTAAAGCTGTCAAAGACCAAGATGTATATAAACTGGATATTTCTCAAGTGGACTCTTCTACAGAAACAACTTGTCTCTTTGCTAAAGCATCAAATGATGAAAGCCAGCTATGGCATAGACGTCTGGGGTGTTCAAATTTCAAGAATATGAACAAGCTTGTAGCGGGAAATCATGTTATTGGCCTTCCATCGAAGAAGTTTGCCACAACTGATTTATGCTCAGCATGTTTAAAGGGGAAACAGTACAGAGCGTCTTATAAGTCCAAGCTGATAAACTCAAATTCCAAACCCCTTCAGTTGTTACATATGGACCTTTTTGGACCAACCAATGTGAAGAGTATTGGAAAAAATCTTACTGTTTAGTTATCATTGATGACTATACAAGATTTTCATGGGTTTTCTTTCTAAATGCTAAATCTGAAACGGCTTAATTAATTAAAGAATTCATCATAAATGTAGAAAAACAACTTGATCAAAAAGTAAAAATAATTAGAAGTGATAATGGGACGGAATTCAAAAATCTAACTCTTGACATGTTTTGTGCAGAGAAAGGAATAGCTCATCAGTTCAGTGCTCCCAGAACTCCTCAACAAAATGGAGTTGCTGAAAGGAAGAACCAAACATTGATTGAAGCTGCTCGATCCATGTTAGCCGATGCTAAAATTCCGATCACATTATGGGATGAAGCAATATCAACTGCATGTTTTGTTCAGAACCGTTCATTAATTATTAAAGACAAACTGAAAACTCTATATGATCTAATGTTTGGCAGGAAACCAAACATAGATTTTCTTAAATCTTTTGGTTGTCCGATTATGATTCTGAATTCAAGTGATCATTTAGGAAAATTTAAATCAAAATCTGATGATGGATTTTTCGTTAGATATTCATCTGTTTCAAAGGCCTATAGAGTTTATAACTCTAGGACTAATGTTATAGTTGAAACAATGAATGTTAAATTTCTTGAAAACTCTTTTCCATCAGTGTCAAATGGTCCTGCATGGTTATTTGATTTAGATTCATTGTCAAACTCTTTTCAATCCAACTTGTTTAATCAATTTAACTTGCTTGATTCTACAGGTGAAAAGAAAATTCAAGGAGATCTCGGTTCATTCAGTGACGATTCGGATTCTGACGATGCAGGTGATTCAAGCCCAAACTATCCCTTCTTTTCTTTTGTTAGAGATTCTATTATTAAGTCTAATAATGAAGATCATTCTCATCAAGATAATGCTCATTCAGTATAGGAAACCAAGTTATGTCACAATCAAAAATTGTACAACCTGAGTCTGGAACATCATCTATCTCTGGTGATGTAGTTGATTCTGGTAATCTTGATTGCTTTATCAACTCACCGACTCAAGTTCTCAATTTCAATCCACATTCTTCAAGCCTATTGCAACAGCTTTCCAACTTAAATCAAACCAATCTAGATGTTCATGTTCAAGGAGATGAGATTCTGACATCTCGTATTCACAAGAACCATCCAACATCTCAGATTATTGGTCCTTTGAGTGAGAGAACGACTAGAAGTAAACCAGAACAAGCAAACGTTTGCTTATACTCTTGCTTTCTTTCACAAATTGTTCCTAAAAAAGTTTCCAAAGCGTTAAAGGACAATGGTTGGATCAAGGCTATGCAAGAAGAATTATTACAGTTCTGCAAACAAGAAGTGTGGACTCTGGTGGATACCTGAAGGAGAAAATGCTATAGGCACAAAATGATTATTTAGAAATAAAACTGATGATCGAGGAATTTTTATCTGAAATAAAGCGAGATTAGTTGCACAAGGATACACTCAAGAAGAAGGTATCAATTATGATGAAGTATTTGCTCTAGTTGCAAGACTTGAATGAATTCGTGTCTTCCAGGCTTATGCATCATTCATGAAATTCAAAGTGTATCAAATGGACGTAAAAGGTGCATTCTTGTATGGTTCTATCACCGATGATGTGTACGTGAAGCAACCTCCAGGTTTTGAATATGCTACATATCCACATCGTGTCTACAAGTTGAGCAAAGCCTTATATGGTCTACATCAAGCCCCTAGAATCTGGTATGAAACGTTATCACAACACTTAATCCAACATGGATACACGCGAAGGAAAATCGATTCGACTCTGTTTATCAAGAAGGATGCTGATGATCTTTTATGTGTACAAGTGTATGTTGATGATATCATATTTGGTTCGACAAGTCCAAAAATGTGCAATGAATTCGAAGAAATCATGAAATCTTGATTTCAAATGAGTTCTATGGGAGAGATAAATTTCTTTCTTGGTCTACAAGTTAAGCAATCTGCAGATGGTATTTTTATCAACCAAGATAAGTTCGTCGACAAACTCTTGAAGAAATTTAATCTGCAAGATTGTCAGTCAATTAGAACTCCAACTGATGTGAACACCAAGATTGAGCCTGATTCGAAAGGAAAATCAGTAGACCAAACATTATACAGATCGATGATTGGTTCTTTGATGTATCTCACTGCATCTAGACTAGACATTATGTATGCTGTTTGTGTCTGTGCAAGGTATCAATCAGACCCAAAAGAATCCCACTTAATTGCTGTCAAAAGAATATTCAGGTATCTTAAAGGTAAACCGGCTTTAGGGCTATGGTATCCTTATGAAGGAAACTTCGAGTTACATGGGTATACTGATAGTGATTATGGTGGATATTGTCAAGATAGAAAATCAACAACGGGTGGGTGTCAATTTCTAGGACCCAGATTAGTCTCGTGGCAATGCAAGAAACAAACAAATGTCTCTGTTGCTACTGCAGAAGCTGAGTACATTGTTGCTTCAGCAGGATGTTCTCAAATCCTTTGGTTACAAAACCAACTGCTGGATTACGGGTTGAACTTTCTTAAAACACCTATTTACATTGATAACACAGCTGCTATGTTCATTACAGCGAATCCTGTCCAACATTCTAAAACAAAACATATCGAAATTCGATATCATTTTCTCAGAGATAACTCTGAAAAAGGTTTAATCATATTGATTCAAATTACTACTGAAAAATAGTTGGCCAACCTTTTTACTAAAGCCTTCTTACCAGGACGGTTTGAGTATTTGGTAGAGTTAATTGGTCTTATTAACCACATCTAAAAACTAGTTTTTGAGTATTTCAGTTAACTGAGTCTAAATATGATCAGAATCCTCCCTTATATGAATAGGACACAGTCAGAGAACCTGTCAAAGTTAATTGCCTAATTGTATTTTTTTGTGTGCATGATTATTAGAAAAACAAAAACCAAATACAAAAATAGAAAATTGAAAAACAAAAGATAAAAATATAAAACCAAAAATCACAAAAATAGTGTTTTTCCTTATTAATTATATAGGAATGAATTTGTTTTGCAATACGTGAGAAATGATAGTACATTAGTATGATCAGTTGCATACTTCGCTTACGACTACAGTCTGACGTGATCAGATATGATGTGCAGGTAAGCTCATGCAATTATACTGAACAAGTAAACTTTTGTGATCAAACTAAATAACTCATGCATTAGTGTTTGTCAATTTCAGTACCTATGAGTAGTATTGACTTCTTAAATTGATTGTTTGTAAAGTCACAAACTCACACCTGATGGTGATATAAATAACCATGAGATTTGTTTATATCATTAATTTAAAGCATCTAACACTTCTCTGTTATGAGTCATCATAGACCTGAAGTGACGAGATATCCTTTGTTGTAAGTCATTACAGATCTGGATATTCTCACCTGATGCAAAAAGATGCCAATGTGCACAAACTAAACATGAGATCTGGTTATAAGTATATGTCGGGTTTTCAAGTTGAGAAAAGTGATTTATTGCATATCTTGACCAGGGTTGAGCTCTCTAAGTCTAAGTGTGACTCTTATAATGTCATATCTAATCGTACCTTAAGAAATCCAAGAGTTGAAAAAGTAAGTGTGCGGAGTACCTTGCCAAAAGCACTCATTGTCTGTCCTTAGATCTCGTGTCTCCTTTGCTACAGAAATGCTGACCTGGAATACATTTGATCAGGATTTAATCACTGTCTGTGACTATCTATCAATTTTTTATTTTAATGTGCTGATCACTGCTAATATGATCTCACTGCAGACATTGATTCATTTGTAAATATTAGGATTTTATTCTACTTTCATTTTGATTTTTGCATATTTTCTGTGTGCAGGCAATTTAACAATGATTAGTGTGCTCTTCATATGACAAAATTCAAGAAACTTCTATGTTTTATCAAACTTAAAAGTTTAGGGGGAGTAAAAAAAGTTAAAACAGTGTCTAAGAAAACTGATTGTCAAATTTCAAGATATGTAAAATCATGAAAAATCAAAAATTAATGTTTTGGATGGAAAGGATGATGCTACATATGTTCATGCATATGTGTGTAACAAAATGTAAAATGAACCTGAAAAACATTTTAAATGGAAAAGCTTCTTGCAAAAGTTAAATGAGATTTTTTTTTGTTAAAAATTAGAGACTAAAATGATGGGAAATTATTTTAAAAATTTAAATCAAAATAAAAGGGTCAAAAATAAAATAAAAAAAATTAAAATTTCAAAATAAAAATAAAATTTTAAAAGTCAAATGTTCAAAATTGAGGGTTAATTTTGAAAATATTGGGTGAAAGTCAAAATTTGACTAATTAAAGTCAAAAATTTGAAAATTGTTTAAACATTGGTATTTGATTAATACTAATATGTTTAAATAAGTGCACAGGTGGAAGAACTGAAAAAATACAAGTGTTGGACTCATGGAAGTAATATCATGCGCCGGAATAGTGGTCAAAAGTCAAAGACCAGGAGCATGATGAATTTTTTAGATTTGTACAAGTGTTGGGCGTTTTAGACACTCTCATGCGCCTAAACAGTTGTCTTGAGTCTGAAAATATGGTTAACTATTGGGCGTTTCAACTTTTCCATACGCCTAAACAGTTCCCATGCTTCTAAGTGTAAACAACAAGTGTTAAGTATTGGGCGTTTCAGCTAAGCTCATGCGCCTGAACAGTGCAAAAGCGCCTACACAGTGCTTATGCGTCTGAACAGTGCTCATGCGCCTAAGTCCATGCGCACAAACAGTGCTCATGCGCCTAAGCCCATGCGCACAAACAGTGCTCATGCGCCTGAGTCCATGCGCACAAACAATGCTCATGCGCCTAAAATTTTTCACTTAGTATATAAACAACACTTTGTGATTTCTCATTACATTCACAATCATTTCCCTAAACACTTAAACTCACTCAAAACCAGTCACTCGATATACCACTGATTCACTCATTTTGATTGATTTTTGATCTTGTTTTGCATTCGATAGTGATATTATTAGAGTTTAAATGTAAGTTGATGATTAAAATCATAGAAATTTCAGTTTAATAGGTTGAATTGAGTTGGGCGTTTTGATCCTATTCGGGCATTCGAAACCCTAACTTGTGTAAATCTGTAAAATGTCGAATTGAAATGATAATCTAAACTGAAATTGAAGTTAGAATGATGATATATACATGATTTCGATCAGAATGTTGCATTCAAATCGTTTGTTCATCAAAGTTGATTCAATGATGAATCTTCATCAACTGAGGATGAAGATGAACAGTCATTCAAAATATTGTTTTTAAATAAAAATGAAAAATTGATTAAAAAAAATAAAAAAAAATATTCACATTTAAATATGTTTTTAAAATAAAAAAATTGAGAATTAAAGTGTGTTAATCATAATGAAACTAAACTTGAAAGAATTTTTGATTTTGAACAGAATGTTCAATACTTAGAAATTTCAAGTGCAAAGTGATAAAAATGGTTAAACTACACAAATTCTTAAAAAAATCAATAAACTTTCAATGAGTTAATTTTCAACATTCAAAAGTCTAAATTTCTTGTTCATTTTGCAGATGGCTGATTTAAAGTTCAAGCCAAAACACAATGTGGTTGCTCTTCTTAACGAAGAAATTAGAGAGGCTGTGGGATATGAAGATATGATCAGATTTCTATTACGGACGAAGTATGTATATGCCATGTGCTACCAACTGGTTATCTATGCACGTCTGATTAAGAAGTTCTGGAGCACGGCATATGTTGATGTTGATGATAATGGAGCTAAAGTGGTCCGAGGCTTTATAACGAATTTTAGAATGATTGAAGTCTCTAAAGACTCAATTAGACAAGCCTTGAGGTTAGGACCTAATGATCCAGAAGATTTATCCGAGCTAACGTCTGATGAATGTAGACAAACATTCATTGAAATGGGACACCCTGACCATTTTCCTAAGAAACAATTCTTTCGCGCTCGTGTGTATAACCATTGGAAGCTTATATGCTACATTTTCCAACATTGCATGTCAAAACGAAGTGCGGGATGGAATTCTTTCCCTGTTGGCATTGCATCACCCATTGTTGCACTGACTACAAATAGACTATTTAGTATGTCAAAGTGGATTTTAAATGGGTTTATTTTTAATTTGGAAAAGGGCATAAGGAACAAATACTTAATGTATCCACGTTTCTTTCAGATGATTATCAACGAAGAACATCCAGACATTCATATTGATGGTGTAAGTGGTGATACATTGATATTGGAGCATATGTCTGATGTATCTTATAAGAGACTGGCAACAGTTATTGGAGCTCAGAATGTTCCATTATTTGATTATATTCTTAATGTTGCTAATGATGAAGTGGATATCACGATTGATCATTATCATTTAACTGAGGACGAGCCTATTGACCCAGCTGATTTGATTGAGGAAGTACTAGCTGAAGAGGATGAAGAAGATGATGATGATTATGAAAACATTGATGATGTGGATGATGACAGCTCTAGTTCATCTGATGATGATCATAATGATGATGGTGGTCAATTTGATGAAGTTATGGAATTTATTCTTGAAAATGTTGAAGAATCTGAGCATGTTGCTGAAGAAGCTCATGAAGAAGAGCATGATATTACAGAAGAAGTAGATTCAGCTACTAAAGAAGTGAATGAAGAAATGGATGAATATGTTCAAGATCCAGATCTAGTTACTGAAGAATTTAATGACAATGATACTGAAGTTGAAGAAAGTGAACAAGAGGTTGATGGAAATCAAACTGCTGATGATATTATGAGTATGATTGAAGAAATGGTAGAGCATAATGATCAGTTTGTATTAACTGAAGAAGAAAATTTACAAAAGAAGATTGTTGAATTGAATGAAGAAAAGTTGAATCAATTAAAGATAATTGAAGAGTTGAAAGCTGTCAATGAAAGATTGATTGAAGAAATAAAAGAGAAAGACAAATTAATTGATGAGTTGAGAAAAAGTCGAGATGATAATATGAAGACATTTGAGGTAATGATGACAGATTTTGATTCAATGGAAGAAAGATTAAAGAAAGTAAATGAAGAAAATGAAGCACTAAAAGAAGAATTAGAAAAGTTGAAAGAAAAGCACAAGTCTCCGTCTCCTGAAGTGATGATTATTTCTGAAGTTGCTCCTATAGATGTTGAGAAAATTCCATCGATTGATAAAGGGAAAAGAAAAATAGATGATGTAGATAGTTCAATTTTATCTGAATCTTCATCTAAAATTCAAAAGGTAATTAAGAAATCTGCTGCTGAAAAGGAAGGTGATAAAATTCAAGAAATCATTGGTGCTCTTGATGATATCAAAGAAGAATTTGATGATGACTGGTATAACAAAGTACTAGAAGATGAAGATATAATGGAAGAAAATGTTGAAGAACACCTCTCTCCAATTGGATTAAGACATGATGACATACCTGTTGACATTAAAGATAGGTATAATTATTTAGTGAAGAAGAAATACAACAGAGTATTTTTAGATGGATTAACTGTTTCTCAAATCAATGAAGAGTTTGAGAAGTGCATAACTGCAGAATCCGTTGCTCCAATTGACCCCGATGAAATAATTGTTGAGCATGGTGAATGGAATCCGTTACAAGAAAGCAAAAATGTTGATGATATTCCTACATCTGAGTTGCACCATCCGAATCCAGATGATATGAACATCAATGCACTCAGAATGTGGTTGTAATCTAGAAATTACCCAAGGAAGAAACTGAACAGATTACAAGGAGAATCATTGAGAAACTTAGTTAGAAGTTTTTAGGAAACAGAAAGGCAAACAAAGAAAATGGTGGTACTGGATATGGATAATCCTCAATATCTTGAGAATACCAAAAGAAAAAAGATTTTGAAGCCTCATGAGATTAAATCTATGGCTATAAAAAGTTCAAGATATGAAAGAAGAAGAGAGCTGATTAAGATGTTTTTGGAGATTGATAAAGAAAGTTATCAAGTTTTTATTGATCAAAAGCAATTGTGGAACAAAGCCAGATCTGCTGGTGATTTAGTGAGAAATGTGTTACAAAAAGGTCAACCAATTTTTGAGTTACTGAACGCGATGGTTGTACCTGATTCAACCAAGGAAGTTAAAATTGTGGCCTGGAAATATGATGAAGTCTTTGATGCTTTTTTAATTAAAAGAGTGAATGCTATTTGTGATGTTTATCATTTCTTTTCTAGCATCATATCACTTCCAGTGCAAGACTTAAAAGAGTTGAATAAACTTCCATTGATAAATCATACAAAAGCTAAAAGAGGTGAAATGTTTATAGTGTTGCTCAACAGAGGAATTAATCGAATGCCTTCTTTCTTGAAAACATGTTGTGATCAAGAAGATAAAGAGTATTTCTATGAGTTGAAGAAGAAGAATAAAGGAATTGAAAAGGAAACATGCAGAGAAAAATTCCTTGATGATTTCAGTGATGAATATTTTGATAAAGTTACAAATCCAGGACTAAAGGTGATAGATGGAACTCAAAAGTCAAAACCGATTCTAA
Organism: Flaveria sonorensis; assembly: GCA_025506505.1. Lineage (NCBI taxonomy): Eukaryota > Viridiplantae > Streptophyta > Magnoliopsida > Asterales > Asteraceae > Flaveria > Flaveria sonorensis. The sequence goes on along the minus strand of CM046439.1, from coordinate 23,450,830 downwards.
GATGGTTTTATAATTCTGAAACTTATGAATTGAAGTTGGTCAGAAATTTGGATGATTGGGATAAAGATATGATTACATTATTTGGTGTGTTTGAACTCAAGCTACTCCATCCTAGTTACATTTCTTTCTTATCGATTCAAAAATTTGAGAAAGTGAGTCCAGAAACAGCTGAGAATGACAAAAAGTATTTTATGTCTATAATCAAGGTGATGAATGCAGCGATGGAGAGAATTTCTTTGAGAAAAGCATTAGCATACGCTAACATTGTGAAAAAGGACATAAAAGACATTGAGTTCATGAGGATTTCTAGTAAAGGTGTATTGGAAATTCATTGCAAAGACAATTCAAAGCCAATAGAATGCTATGCAAATGTTGATATAGCAGGTCTGTCAAAGTAAACACTGGAATTGATGAACAACATGGAGATTAAAACAAATGAAGCGAAGCCAGAACAAGGAATTCTTGCTGAGAAATTCAAAGCAACTATTATAAAGGCACTAAGGGAGCAAGAGATTTCCAAGGAGAAACCAGTTTTCAAGATCAAGGAAGAGCCAGAAGACTTCTTTGAAGCATGAAGACTGAAGATCAAGCAGAAGACAAAGAGAGGAGTCTAAAGACTGAAGAAACAAGACTGAAGAAAGAAGATTAAAGATTGAAGACAAAGATTGAAGAAAGAAATTTGAAGATTAAAGATTTTTGAAGACCGAAGACCATGTGAATCTTAAAGGGAGTATTGTAGATGCTTCTTAAAAGATTAACATTAGTCTTTATGTGTCTTTTATATTTTTGTCATAGTATAGGGACTTTTATGTAAATATGTTCCTTTATTTTCTTGATTAGTATATATAGCATAGATATGTTTCGTGTAAAAAGTTTTTAAAGTTTTTAAGTTTAGAGAGTGATTGAGATGCTTTGTAACTGTTTACTACACTTTGTATTATTCTATATGCTAATCAATGAAAACTCTATGAATTTTTGTTGATTTGCTTGTGTTGAATTGAATACTTGTGTGTTTTAGATTGAGTTGTGTTCATATATCATCACAGATCGATCCATTTTGAGCTTAGCAAACATGATAAAGTGGGTCTTGTTGTAAATCTTGAATGAGATGAACCAAGTCTGGATCAAAAGACCATAGAGCTTAAATAGAATCTATTAAAGAAGAATGGATACTAGATATAACCAAATATAGTAATCAGTGACAAACCTAAGACAATGTGTCAACCACCTGTTCTTAGTCCCTTTTTTTTTATTGACAATGTCATAACCAAATGTTGGGTGTTGAATAGTTTGATCTGTCTTACAATAGGTTGTGTAGATGCTTCTTAAAAGATTAACATTAGTCTTTATGTGTCTTGTATAGTTTTTGTCATAGTATAGGGACTTTTTATGTAAATATGTTCCTTTGTTTTCTTGATTAGTATAAATAGCATAGATATGTTTTGTGTAGGTAGTTTTTAGTGTGTGAGATTTAGACGTCTTGTAAATGTTTCCTACACTTTGTATTCTTTTATATGCTAATCAATGAAAACACTATGAATTTTTGTTGATTTGCTTGTGTTGAATTGAATACTTGTGTGTTTTTAGATTGAATTGTGTTCATATATCATCACAGATAGATCCATTTTGAGCTCATCAAATGGTATTAGAGCTTTCGGTTCAGTGATTGAAGTTCTTCAATAGTCAAACTCTCAAAAACACTTGAATCTATGATTGATAAACATTTCAGTCGTATAATTGTTGAATTCAGTTGTGTTTCATCATCAGGAACATGATTTGATTTGTAATTAGCAGTACAATTCGTTCAAATTAGTGAATTTGAGCAAAAAGCTCTTTGAACCTGTTCTTCATTTGTCGAACCTGTTCTTGAATCAAAAGATCAATTTTGGTTGTTAATTGAAGAAATTGAAGTTGAAGGATTGATTATTGATCAATTTCCTACATAATTTGAGGATTTCAGATCAATTAATCAAGTTTTGAAGGATTTCAGAAAATTTAAGTTCGTATGAAACTGATGAATGTGGCGCATTAGGTCAAAAACACTGCTGAAAATTGCCTAAGTGTTAGGAGCATAACAACTGTTTAGGCGCATTTCTACTATTTGGACGTTTTTCAATTAGGCGTTTTTCTACTGTGGGCGTTTGTCAACTGTGTGGACACTGAAGATTTTCTAAAACTAAGGAATTCCAGGCGTTTTACAACTGTTGAGGCGCATTACAACTATTTGGGCGTTTTTCAACTTGGGCATTTTGGAATTTTTCTAAGGCAATCCCTTAGACGTTTCAAAGTCAAAGTCAAAGGAAGTATCACAACTGTTTGGGTGCTTTACCACTATTTGGACGCATCAGCTTCAACACTTAGAAATTTTTCATAAACTTAAAAAATCCAAAAATATTTTCAATTCATTGTTTTAATTCAAAACACTAAAAACAACAAAAACAAAATTAAAAGTGGTAAAATCAGAAGACTCAGAGAACAAAGTTCCCAAGCTGAAGAATTTAACAGATTTCAAGAATTGGTCACTGAGATTAAAACATCACTTGAACTCTATTGATACTGATCTTTGGAAATCAATAGAAAGAGGGCCATATATTCCTATAACTTCAGATGGTCCAGACAGAGGGTTTATCTACACAAAAGACTCTCCAGAACCATACCCTGAAGATGGTCTGCAAGGTGATGATCTAAAAAAAGTGAAAAATGATATAAGAGCTTATTCGCTGATGTGCAAAGGACTGCCACTTGAAGTCCTTACAAGGCTTGATGGTTATCAGACTGGATACACCATGTATAAAGCCTTGAAAATAATATGTGAAGGTGGAAAGGAGATCCAGGATCTGAAAAGCAAAAGTTAAAGAGACAATTAGAACATTTTGAACATTTATCCGGTGAAACAATAAATCAGATGATGAACAGATTTGTTCAACAAACTACTGAGATGTCGACTGCAGTCATCAAGAATGATTTAAAAGATCTTAACTTCAGGCTTCTCAATGCTCTTCCATCTTCATGGAAGCAAACAGTCACTCTGTTAAAGCATACTGAGAAATTCCTAATGGATCTTGATCTCTTGATTGCTAAAATAGAATCTGTAAAAATTGATGAAAGTTCTAGAAACAATGACAGAGCAGCTTCGATGTCATAATATAAATATGTTGCTTTCCAGCAAGTACTGTGGAGAATGCATTCATGGCTAAGAATGAAACTTCACCAGAAGATGAGGGTGATCTATTTGTTGGCGTAGGGTTCTTCACTGATTCTACTTACACAAGTGCTCCTGCCTATACAACTCAGAATCAACCTCAATCTCCTCCTATGCCTAAAATTTCTAAATCTCAAGCAGAGACTCCATCTGCTAACTCTGCTAAAACTAGCAAAGTTAACGATGTAATAAACATCCTATTACAGGATGAAGAGTCTAAAACTGCTTTCATTCATTTATGGCAAGCTTTCAAGCTTATCAAGGTAGTCATCTAACTCAACTTGATCTTGTTTTACAGGATTTGTTTGAAATGGATCCAGACGATGTAGAAGAAATGGATCTCAATTGGCAAATGTTTATGATAGCTTACCGGACTCAGAAACACTCGTATGACAACAGAAGCTAAAGCCAAGTGCAAACAAGTCTGTTGGATTTGATAAGTCCAAATCTAGGTGTTTTAACTGTAACTGCTATGGACATTTCTCTAGAGAGAGCAAAGCTCCAAGGAATAAAGGAGGAAATGGCCAATCAAGCTCAAGTAATCAAAGGTTTCAGCAATCTTCATAGAAGACATTTCAGAAACCTTATCAAAGTCTACCAATGCCAGATTTAAAAGATGATTCTAAATCATCAGAGGAGCCCAAGAAAGCTCTTGTTGTTAATATTAAAGATGGTTATGATTGGAGTGCATACGCTGAGCAATTTACTGCTGATTTAACCTTCAATTTATCTCTTGTTGCAGAAATATAAAAAGAAGATTGGTCTGAATTTAATGATCCAAAAGATGATGGAAACTTTGAGAATGAGGAAGAGGATTGACTGGAGTGATAAGTCTGATCCCGAGGAAGATTCAGAGGAATTTGCATTGAAGGCAAAATCTGATCAACCAAAGGTTGAAAGCTCTAACTCTGAAACTTCGCCTCCTAAATATTATGAAATTCCAACAGAAGTCAGAGAAAAATTATGCACAAGGTCTTGCTTCGAACATGTCGAATACTACAGAAATTATTCTTATAAGATTTGTGAAAAACTCAAGCAAGAAGAATTAATGCATAACAAACTCAAAAACTATCATAAAGTATCTGATGAAAAGATTATCTCTCTTCAAAATTCATGGAACAAAACTCTAAGAGAACTTGAAATTGTATCAAAACAACTTGAAGAGATGATAAAAAATCTTGAACTGGAGAAGATAGCACATACTGCTACACAAGTGGATGTCGCAAAAGTTAAAAGTAATAAAAGTATTGTGGAAAAACTGGTAAACGAAAGAAAAGATAAACAAAAGGCAGAATTGGGTTTCACTCATGAACCGATGCCTGAATCAATAACAAATGCTTTACCAGAAAACTTTAACACTCATGATCACTCTCCAGAAAACAAGGCAAAATTAAAAGCTTTTCAAACCAGGACCAAGATGTCTGATTCTGAAGAAGAGAAAACAAACATGGAAATTTTTGAAGAGAAAGATAATGAAAAGATAAAAAATGGTCATCCTGTTAAAGTAAAATCTTATGAAACAAAGCCTAAAACAAAGAAAGTTTTTGTTTCTAAAGAGTCAGTTTTGGAGGAAGTGAATATTATAACTGATAACCAAAACTCAAAAAATAAAACAAAGCTAAAAATGATAAAGAAACCTCAGAAGATTCAAATTCATTTGGTCTAAATAACCCAGAATTCATTAAATGGCAAAAAGACCAGAAAAAGAAAGAATGTGAAAAAGAATCTTCAATTGAGGATGTTCAATCTAAACCAAAAACTGGTTCTACAAAATCAAGGAACTAGAGAAGAAGAAGAAAGATAAATAAAGCCAAAAATGAACAAATAAAAATTCAGGAAAATCAAACAAAAGAAACAAATCAAGCAACAAAATTAACGCCAATTAAATTTATATTTGCTGGTTTGTTGAATGTGAACTCCATTCAAGATGTTAAAGAAAATCTTAAGAACAAATCAACCTCTGATCTGAAAACAGGTTCAGATTCTAAGACTTCCGCTGTAGCTAAAAGATTTGTATCTAAGGAAAACAAAAATGAAATTCATGCTCAAAAACAAAAACAAATTGTGCAAAAGAAAAGTGGTTCAAATCAAAAGCATAATTCTTCAAATAAAAAACAACAAATTAACTCTTTGACACCTAAAAGTAAACAAGTTTCTAATGTTGCGTCAACGTCAAAGGTTAATAAGCAATTATTCAAGACACCACAGAGGTATTGTAACATATGTGACATGTATATTCACAAAACGTCTGAATGTTTTTTTTAACAAATACTGTCACATTTGCGATATGAGAAATCACTCAACTTCAGAATGTTATTTTAACAAACACTGTACCTACTGTGATGAGTAAACTCACAACACTAAAGATTGTTACTTTAGAAAGAATTCACAGAGGAGAGGATTTGCCACTTCAACAGTAAGCAAAGGTTATGTTAAGCCGCAATATAAAAGAAACCAAAATTTTGGTTTTCAAAGATTAACACACCAACCCTCCTTAGGTTTGAACACTTTCAAAAGAAATAATTCAGCGAGACCTAAACAATACTTCAATGATAATTTCATTCCAAGGTCAGTGAGAAATAATAACAAAAGTTTTGCAAATAAAAGCTTTTCAAACAATGGTCAGTCAAAAAGCATGAATTTTCCAAACAAACATAATTTTGTTACAAATAACAGAATTCATAAATTCATAAAGAATAAACCTGATGTCAACAAACTTCACTTTAAACAATTTACTACTGTTGAGAAGTTTGGAAAACCCAAGACCATTTCGACTTGGGTAGATAATTCAACTTAAATTATTTTGTTTTGCAGGTACGCCCGAGAAGACCAATCAATACTTAGTATGTGGATAGCAGGTGTAGCTGGCATATGACAGGCAATCAGGCCTTACTACAAGATTTAACACATGTCGCCTTTGGTGGTGATGCGGGAGGAAAAATAACCGGAGAAGGAACAATATCCAACGAGATTATAAGCTTTGATAAAGTCAACTTCTGTTCACAGTTGAACTTTAATTTGTTAAGCGTATCCCAAATTTGTGATAAATCCTACTCTGTACTTTTTGATGATTCTTTTTGTTATATCTTGAAACCAGTATTTCAGATAAGCAAGGATTGCATGGTTGTTAAAGCTATCAGAGACCGAGATGTATACAAACTGGATATGTCTCAAGTGGACTCTTCTACAGAAACAACTTGTCTCTTTGCTAAAGCATCAAATGATGAAAACCAGCTATGGCATAGACGTCGGGGGCATTCAAATTTCAAGAATATGAACAAGCTTGTAGTGGGAAATCTTGTTATTGGCATTCCATCGAAGAAGTTTGCCACAACTGATTTATGCTCAGCATGTTTAAAGGGGAAACAACACAGAGCATTTTATAAGTCCAAGCTGATAAACTCAAATTCCAAACCACTTCAGTTGTTGTATATGGAGCTTTTTGGACCAACCAACATGAAGAGTATTCGAAGAAAAACTTACTGTTTAGTTATCATTGATGACTATACAAGATTTTCATGGGTATTCATTCTAAATGCTAAATCTGAAACGACTGAATTAATAAAATAATTCATCATTAAAGTTGAAAATCAACTCGATCAAAAAGTAAAAATAATTAGAAGTGATAATGGAACGTGTTGAATCAATATTTCAGATTCGTTGAGCCTGGATCTTAGGATTCATGTATTTTTCAGATTCGAGAATTCAAAATTAAAGACGGGTGGAAGTGTGTGAATTGAAGAACAAGGACGTGTGTGTCATGTATAATGTTATGATTTCATTGATGTTGAATAACAAATTACAATAAAGAAACATATACAATGATGGATGAACATCAAACCCACCCAAAGGAGAGAATTTCTCCTTGGGTGGTGATTTACACCATGAAAAACAAACACTTAATAACTACTAGCCACTCACACACTTTGCAATAACCACACCTTACAAAGTAGCACTAGTGGTTCTATTTATAATGTTTATACATCATGACCTAATTTTGACTTTTCTTGTGGTCTTGATGTTGACTTTGTCATGTTGACTTTGTCTTGTGTTTGTTTTGTTTAGTTTATCAACTTGGTCTCTGAACTTGTACAATGAGATCTTCAGTTGGCTTTGATTATGGTTTGGAAAGCTTCAGTTTATCAATTGTTGAACCCAACAATACTCCCCCTAAACTGATTCTTGCCAAACTTTGACTAGAAGATCTTCACTTTCACATGTCTTCTTGATCAACTGATGTTCTGACACAGTTCACTATAGTTCTCCCCCTCAGATTAAGCTACTCCTAATGTATTTCTGATAAAGGATAGAATCTATTTGAGAATACTTAACGTATTGGATATGAGGTGTATCACTTTTGGATTACTGTTTGTTCATATCACACTCAAAGGATTAGAATGTATTAGGCATATGATGAGGCTTTGAACTTCAATAAATAGCATCAGGAACATAAGTCAGTCTTGAAGACACTTCAACTCTTTGAATCTCTAAATTAACTTGATAACGGATGGTTCCAAGTACTTCAGAAAGAGTTTCTAACAGTTGTACAAATCCTTGATTGGATCAGTGATTATGTGACCAAGGTTGATGTTTTTTTCATTTATGTTGAATGTGAAAATGGATGTGCCTGTTGGTTGCAATCATCCGCATTCATCATGTGTCTTGTTTTCTTGTTTATTGTAGTCATCTATTCATCATCTGTTCATTGATATTGTTGTTGTTGATGATGTTGTTATTGATGTTGATGTTGTTATTGATGTTGTTGTTGATGTTGATGTTGATGTTGTTGTTATTGTTGTTGTTGTTGTTGATGATGATGTTGTTGATATTGATGTTGTTGATGTTGTTGTTGATGTTGATGTTGATGTTGATGTTGACGTTGTTGTTGTTAATATTGACGTTGTTGATGTTGTTGTTGATGTTGATGTTGTTGTTGGATGTTCTTGATGTTGTTGATGTAGTTGTTGTTGTTGTTGTTGATGTTAAAGTTGTTGTTGATGTTGATGTTGATGTTGTTGATGTTGTTGTTGATGTTGATGTTGTTGTTGGATGTTGTTGATGGATGTTGTTGATGTTGATGTTGTTGATGTTGATGTTGTGCATTATGTTGATGGCATCAGGATTGTTTAAAACAAAGGTTGAAATTTGGATACAACATCCGCATTAGATGTTTATCCAACCACATTTGATCTTGTACCATCCGCATTTGTTGAATCAACATAAGCATTTCTTGTAACACCAAACATAAAAGTGGCCCAAAAACCCATTTAGAGGCCTTATTTTGGAAAAATAACGGGATAACCCGCCTATAGAATGTTACCATGACGTAGCCCTCATTTCCACAGTCGTTTTGACTGGTAGCACGTCCGAAACGGAGGCTCGTAGCCCAGGTTATGCCCATTTTGTTGATCAAGCAGCCGTATTTGGGTGATTAACATCCGCATTTGTTGAGATAAGCATCCGCATTTGTATGTTAAAACAACTGCATTTTGCATGTTCAACAGCCATATTTGTTTAATCAACATCAGCATTTGTGAGATAACTCATCCGCATTTGAGGTTATAATCAGCCTTCATCCGCATTAACTCCCACAACATCTGCATTTGTTGAGTTAAACATTGGCACTCATCCGCATTAGTTCTGTGATCATCCGCATTAGATCCTTAAACTGCCGTATTTCTTGTTCAACAACCACATTTGGAACTCATCATCATCCGCATTTGTATGTTCAACATCATCTTTTGTTAACCAACATCCGCATTTGTGTGTACAACATCAGCATTTGTTTGGTTAGATAAGTTGAACATCCACATTAGTTGTCTTCATCAGCCGCATTTGGAACTCATCTGCATTGGTTGAGTTACACAACCGCATTGGTTGTGTAACATTAGCGTTTGTTCGGATCACAACCGCATTTCTTTGAAGAAATGCGGATGCATTAAGTTCCATCCGCATTTCTTTCATTTGGTACAATATATCTGCTGATGTCTTCTGCTGTAATTTTGTTCGATCTCATGTAATTTGTTTGAACTCTTGTAGTGTACTCGAAATCATGTAATTGGCTTAATCTGCAACCTGTTCGAAGTAATCTGTCTTCTTGGGTCGGATTTGTAGTTGAATTAGATTCAAGAACCCATCGATTGAAGCAACCTGTTTGAGATCTGAATGTTCTTTTTGAACACATGTTCTTTGTGGATTTGATTTGAATCTGTAACAAATGCACTGAATTTGAAGTGATAAAGTGAGGAATGATTTATCATCTTCAATTCCGCCCAAAAAAGAACAGATTTGTAGATGTTCTGTGTATTTTGTTGAAGAACAGATGTTGATGAAGATGAACAGAGACGTGTTCTTTATTTTTCTGATTTTCTTCTTTGTTGTAAACATCTTTAAAAATGAAAACAGATCTGAAACATACATGAACCCAGCAACCAACAGCTCTGATACCATTTTGCTGAATCAATATTTTAGATTCGTTGAGCTCGGATCTTAGGATTCATGTATTTTTCAGATCCGAGAATTAAAAATTAAAGACGGGTGGAAGTGTGTAAATTGAAGAACAAGGACGTGTGTGTCATGTATAATGTTATGATTTCATTGATGTTTAATAACAAATTACAATGAAGAAACATATACAAAGATGGATGACCATCAAACCCACCCAAAGGAGAGAATTTCTCCTTGGGTGGTGATTTACACCATGAAAAACACACACTTAATAACTACTAGCCACTCACACACTTTGCAATAACCACATATTACAAATGGCACTAGTGGTTTTATTTATAGTGTTATTACATCATGACCTAATTTTGACTTTTCTTGTGGTCTTGAGGTTGACTTTGTCATATTGACTTTGTCTTGTGTTTGTTTTGTTCTGTTTATCAACTTGGTCTCTGAACTTGTACAATGAGATCTTCAGTTGGCTTTGATTGTGGTTTGGAAAGCTTCAGTTTATCAATTGTTGAACCCAACAGAACGGAATTCAAAAATCTAACTCTTGACATGTTTTGTTCAGAGAAAGGAATAGCTCAACAGTTCAATGCTCCCAGAACTCCTCAACAAAACGAAGTTGCTGAAAGGAAGAACCGAACATTGATTGAAGCTGCACGATCCATGTTAGCCGATGCTAAAATTCTGATCACATTCTGGGATGAAGCAATATTAACTGCAATGAATTCGAAGATATCATGAAATCTCGATTTCAGATGAGTTCTATGGGAGAGATAAATTTCTTTCTTGGACTACAAGTTAAGCAATCTGCAGATGGTATTTTTATCAACCAAGAGAAGTTCGTTGACAAACTCTTGAAGAAATTTAAGCTGCTAGATTGTCAGTTAATTAGAACTCCAACTGATGTGAACACCAAGATTGAGCCTGATCCGAAAGGAAAATCAGTAGACCAAACATTATACAGATCGATGATTGGTTCTTTGATGTATCTCACTGCATCTAGACCAGACATTATGTATGCTATTTGTGTCTGTGCAAGGTATCAATCAGACCCGAAAGAATCCCACTTAATTGCTGTCAAAAGAATATTCAGGTATCTCAAAGGTAAACCAGCTTTAGGGCTATGGTATCCTTACGAAGGAAACTTCGAGTTACATGGGTATACTGATAGTGATTATGGCGGATGTTGTCAAGATAGAAAATCAACAATAGGTGGGTGTCAATTTCTAGGACCCAGATTAGTCTCGTGGCAATGCAAGAAAAAAACAAATGTCTTTGTTTCTACTGCAGAAGCTGAGTACATTGCTGCTTCAGCAGGATGTTCTCAAATCCTTTGGTTACAAAACCAACTGTTGGATTACGGGTTCAACTTTCTTAAAACACCTATTTATATTGATAACACAGCTGCTATGTTCATTACAGCTAATCCTGTCCAACATTCTAAAACAAAACATATCGAAATTCGATATCATTTTCTCAGAGATAACTCTGAAAAAAGTTTAATCATATTGATTCAAATTGCTACTGAAAAATAGTTGGCCGACCTTTTTACTAAAGCCTTCTTACCAGGACGGTTTGAGTATTTGGTAGAGTCAATTGGTCTTATTAACCACATGTAAAAACTATTTTTTTAGTATTTCAGTTAATTGAGTCTAAATATGATCAGAACCCTCCTTTATATGAATAGGACACAGTCAGAGAACCTGTCAAAGTTAATTGCCTGATTGTATTTCTGTGTGTGCATGTTTATTAGAAAAACAAAAATCAAATACAAAAATTGAAAATTTAAAAATAAAAGATAAAAATATAAAACAAAAAATCACAAAAATAGTGTCTATCTTTTATAATTATATAGGAATGAATTTGTTTTGCAATATGTGAGAAATGATAGTACATTAGTATGATCAGTTGCATACTTCGCTTTCGACTAAAGTCTGACATGATCAGATATGATGTGCAAGTAAGTTTATGCAATTAGTCTGAAAAAGTAAATTCTTGTGATTAAACTAAATCACTCATGCATTCATGTATGTCTATCCTAGCACTAATGAGTAGTGTTAATTTCTCAAATTGATTGCTTGTTAAGACATAATCTCACACCTAATGGTGATATGAATAACCATTAAGCTCTAATTATTTAATGCATCTAACACTTCTCTGTTATGAGTCATCATAGACCTGAAGTGATGAGAAATCCTTTGTTGTAAGTGATTACAGACCTGGATATTCTTACTGATGTAACAAGATGCCAATGTGCACAAACACCAAATAAGATCAGGTTATAGTATATGTCAGGTTAACAAGTTGAGAATAACTTCTTGCATATCTTTATGAGAATTAACATCACTAAGTCTAAGTGTGACTGCATAATGTCATATCTAATTGTACCTTAAACAATCCAAGAACTGAAAAAGTAAGTGTGCTGAATATCTTGCTAAATGCACTCATTTTCTGTCCTTAGATCTCGTGTCTCCTTTGCTGCAGCAATACTGACCTGGAACACACTTGATCAGGATTTATTCATTGTCTATGACTATCCATCAATTTTTTTATTTCAATGTGCTGATCTTATCTAATATGATCTCACTGCAGACATTGATTCATTTGTAAATATTAGATTTTTATTCTGCTTTAATTTTGATTTTTGCATGTTTTTCTGTGTGCAGGCATATTAACAATGATTAGTGTGATCTTCATGTGACAAATTCAAGAAACTTCTAAGTTTTGTTAAACTTAAAAGTTTAGGAGGAGTAAAAAGAGTTAAAACAGTGTCTAAGAAAACTGATTGACAAATTTCAAGATATAAAAAATCATGAAAAATCAAAATCTAATGTTTTGGATGGAAAGGATGATGCTACATATGTTCAAACATGAGTGTGTAACAAAATGTAAAAATGAACCTGAAAAACATTTTTACTGGAAAAGCTTCTTGCAAAAGTTAAATGAGATTTTTTTGTTAAAATTAGAGACTAAAATGACGGGAAATTATTTGAAAACATAAAAAAAATAATAATAAATATTGTCAAAATATAAAAATTAAAAATTAAAAACAAAAAATAAAAAAAAATTGAAATGCAAAATGTTCACAATTTAGGGTCTATTGTGAAAATTTTGGGTGAAAGTCAAAATTTGACTAATTAAAGTCAAAATTTGATAAACTGTTTTAATATTAGTATGTGAACAGTACTAATATGTCGAAATAGTGTACAGGTGGAAGATCTAAAAATTAAAGTGTTAGACACATGAAAGTCATCTCATGCGCCTAAATAGTGTTCATAAGTCCAGGATTAGGAGCATGATGATTTTTCAAGATTTGTACAAGTGTTGGACGTTTCAGACAACCTCATGCGTCTAAACAGTTGTCATGCGTCTAAACAGTTGTTATAAGTATGAAAAAATGTGGTTAAGTGTTAGGCGTTTCAACATTCTCATGCGCCTACACAGTACCCGGACTTTCAAGAATTGGGCATATCAAGTGAAAATAACCAAGTGTTGGGCGTTTCAGCTAAGCCCATGCGCCTGAAAAGTGCAAAAGCGCCTAAACAGTGCTCATGCGTCTGAACAGTGCTCATGCGTCTAAGCCCATGCGCACAAACAGTGCTCATGCGCCTAAAATTTTCACTTAGTATATAAAGAACACTTTGTGTTTTCTCAGTTCATTCACAAAATCTCCCCTGAACACAGAACACTCTCAAACCCAGTATTCTCGATAAACCCTAATTTTCTCATTTCGATTGACTTCTGATCTAATCTTGCATTCGAAAGTCATAGTTCTTGATTCTAAATGTAAGTTTGGGATCAAAATCACATAAATTTCAGATTATCTGGTTGATTTGTATTAGGCGTTTTGATCCTATTCGAGCGTTCGAAACCCTAGATTGAACTGAAATTGAAGTTAGAATGATGATATATACATGATTTCGACCAGAATGATGCATTCAAATTGATTGTTCATCAAAGTTGATTCTTTAATGAATCTTCATCGACCGAGGATGAAGATGAACAGTCATTCAACATATTTTTTTTAAATAAAAATGAAAAATTGATTAAAAATTCACATTTAAATCTGCTTTTAAAATAAATATTGAAAATTAAAGTGTGTTAATCATAATGAAACTAAACTTGAAAGAATTTCTGATTTTGAACAGAATGTTCAATACTTAGAAATTTCAAGTGCAAGTTGGTAAAAATGGTTAAAATACATTAATTCTTAAAAAGTCAATAAACTTTCAATTGAGTTAATTTTCAACATTCAAAAGTCTAAATTTCTTATTCATTTTGCAGATGGCTGATTTAAAGTTCGAGCCAAAACACAGTGTTGCTGCTCTTCTTAATGAAGAAGGTAGAGATGCTGTCGGATATGAAGAGATGATAAGATTTTTGTTGGGAACCAAATATGTTTATGCAATGTGTTACCAACCAATTATCTATTCAAGGCTGATTAAGAAATTTTTGAACACTGCATACATTGACACTGATGATAATGGAAGAAAAGTTGTTAGAGGTTTTATTAACAATCTGAGGATGATTGAAGTTTCAGAAGATTCTATTAGAGAAGCTCTGAGATTGGGACAAAATGATCCTGATGATTATTATGACTTGACTTTTAATGAATGTAGAGAAACATTCTTGGCAATGGGTCACCCTGATCACTTTCCAAACAAGCATTTTTTCAGAGCAAGAGTATATAATCATTGGAAGTTACTGTGCTACATTTTCCAACATTGCATGTCAAAGAGAAATACAGGATGGAATTCTTTTCCTGTGAACATTGCATCCCCGATTGTAGCATTGGCAACAAACAGAAGGTTTAACATGGCTAAATGGATTTTGAATGGATTCATCTTTAACTTGGAAAAAGGAATCAGAAAGAAGTACTTGATGTATCCAAGATTTCTTCAAATGATTATCAATGAAGAACATACATACATTAGAGTTCATGGTTTTAGTGGAGAAACCATGATTCTTGAACACATGTCTGAGATATCTTATAAGAGATTGTCTATAGTGACAGGAGCTCAGAATGTTCCATTATTTGATTATATCAGGAATGTAGCAAATGATGATGCTGATATAACTGTTGATCATTTTCACTTATCAGAAGAAGAACCTGTTGATCCTAATGATTTGATAGAGGAACCTCCTATTGAGGAAGAGAATGATGAAACTGATGACGAAGAAAATGAAGATAATGATGAGGAAGATAGTTCTAGCTCATCTGATTCTGATGATGGTGATGAAGGTGGTCAATTTGATGATGTTATGGAATTTATACATGATAATGTTCCAGAATCTGAGCAAGTAATTGAGGAAACTCACGAAGAAGATCATGATGAGACAGAAGAAGTAGAGTCAGCTACTGAAGAAGTGAATGAAGAAATGGATGAAAATGTCCAAGATACAGATCAAGTTACTGAAGAATTAATGATACTGAAGTTGTAGAAAGTGAACAAGAGATTGATGTAAATCAAACGGTTGATGATATTGTTAGTATGATTGAAGAAATTGTAGATCAAAATGACCAGTTTGAATTAAATGAGAACTCTCAAGAGCTTGATATTGTAGAAGCTGGCATTATGAATAAATTTATAGAAGAACATCTATCAGAAATGCATGTATCTGAAGAAGAAAACTTACAAAAGAAGATTGATGATCTTAAAGAAGAAATTTTGAATCAATTAAAGATAACTGAAGAGTTGAAAATTGTCAATGAAAGGTCGATTGAAGAAATGAAAGAGAAAGATAAATTAATTGATGAGTTGAGAAAAAGTCAAGATGATAATATGAAGACTTTTGAGGTAATGATGACAGATTTTGATGCGATGGAAGAAAAATTAAAGAAGGTGAATGAGGAAAATGAATTGATGAAAGAAGAATTGGAGAAGTTAAAAGAAAAGAATAAGTCTCCATCTCCTGATTTAATGATTATTTCAAAAATTACTCCTATTGATGTTGAGAAGATTCCAGAAGTTGACAAAGGAAAAAGAAAAATAAATGATGTAGATATTTCAGTTATACCTGAATCATCGTCTAAAATTCAAAAGATGATTGATGAAATTGTTGTAGAAGAAGAAGATGATGTTCAAGAACTTATTGGTGCACTTGATAATATTGAGGGTGAATTTGAAGATGACTGGTACAATGAAGTACTTGAAGATGAGGATTTGTCGGATGCTAATGTAGATGAACACTTTTCACCAGTTTATTTGAGCCATGATGACATACCTATAGATATTAAAGATAGGTATAATTATTTGGTGAAAAATAAGTATAACGGAGTATTTCTAGATGGACTAACAATATCTCAAATTAATGAAGAATTTGAGAAATGTCTAACTGCTGAGTCTGTTGCTTCGATAGATCCAGATGAAATCATTGTTGAGCATGGTGAATGGAATACTTTACAGGAAAGTATAAACATTGAAGAGTTATCAACATCTGAGTTGTACCATCCTAATCCTGATGATATGAATATCAACGCTCTAAGGATGTGGTTGCAATCAAGAAATTACCCGAGAAAGAAATTGAATAGATTACAAGGAGAATCGTTGAGAAACTTGGTCAGAAGTTTTCAAGAAACTGAGAAACAAACAAAGAAAATGATTGTACTTGATATGGATAATCCTCAGTACCTTGAGATTACCAAGAGATCAAAGATTTTGAAGCCTCAGGAGATAAAAGCTATTGCTATGAAAAGCTCAAGATATGAAGCAAGAAAAAAATTAATTAAGATGTGTCCTGAAATAAAGAGGCAAGGATATCAAGTCTCTAGTGAACAAAGGCAACTTTGGAGTAAAGTTCGAAAAGCAGGAGACTTAGTGCGTAACGTTTTACAAAAAGGACAATCAATATCTGAATTATTAAATGCAATGATTGTTCCTGATTCAACGAAAGAAGTTAAAATAGTTGCATGGAAGTATGATGAGGTGTTTGATGTATTTTTAATCAAAAGAGTTAATGCTCTATGTGATGTATATCATTTCTTTTCTAGCATCATACAACTTCCAGTGCAAGATTTGAAAGAATTGAACAAACTTCCATTGATAAACCCAACAAAAGCCAAGAGGGGTGAAACGTTTGTACAGTTACTCAACAGAGGTATTTCTCGTATGAGTTCTTTTCTGAAAACAAGATGTGATCAAGAAGACAAAGAATATTTTCATTCTTTAGATACAAAGAAGTTGGTGAAGAAAAATTTCTCGATGCTTTTAGTGATCAGAATTTCGAGAAAGTTACAAATCCGGGATTAAAGGTGATTGAAGGGACTCAAAAGTCAAAACCAATTTTAAGATGGTTTTATAATTCTGATACTTTTGAATTGAAGCTGATGAGAAACTTAAACTTTTACATCCTAGTTATATCTCGTTTCTGTCCATTCAAAAGTTTGAGAAAGTAGTTCTTGAAACAGCAGAAATTGATAAGAAGTATTTTATGTCTATAATCAAAGTGATGAACGCAGCTATGGATTGAATTTCATTGAGGAAAGCCTTAGCTTATGCAAACATTGTGAAGAAAGACATAAATGATACTGAGTTCATGAGGATTTCTAGTAAAGGTGTATTGGAAATTCATTGTAAAGATAATTCTAACCCAATCGAATGTTATGCAAATGTTCATGTAGCAGGTCTGTCAAAGCAAACACTGGAATGATGAACAACATGGAGATTAAAACAAATGAAGCAAAGCCAGAACAAGGCATTCTTGCTGAAAAATTCAAAGCAGCTATTGCAAAAGCATTAAGGGAGCAGGAGCTATACAAAGAGAAACCAGTATTCATAATCAAAGAAGGACAGGAGGATTTCTTTGGAACATGAAGACTAAAGATCAAGCTGGAGATTAAGAGAGGAGACTGAAGACAGAAGATCAAAGAATGAAGATAAAGATGAAGAAAAAGATTTTGAAGATTGAAGATATGTTGAAGACCGAAGACCATGTGAATCTTAGGGGGAGTATTGTAGATGCTTCTTAAAAGATTAACATTAGTCTTTATGTGTCTTGTATAGTTTTTTCATAGTATAGGGACTTTTTATGTAAATATGTTCCTTTGTTTTCTTGATTAGTATAAATAGCATAGATATGTTTTGTGTAGGTAGTTTTTAGTGTATGAGATTTAGACGTCTTGTAACTGTTTCCTACACTTTGTATTCTTCTATATGCTAATCAATGAAAACACTATGAATTTTTGTTGATTTGCTTGTGTTGAATTGAATACTTGTGTGTTTTAGATTGAATTGTGTTCATATATCATCACAGATCGATCCATTTTGAGCTCATTAGGTTGTCTGGGACCATACCTGCTCTTGGTTATGTAAAGATCATATTTCCCATCTTCTGCTTTTAGGTCAGCTCTTTTTGGCCCCTCTTCATTCTCTAGAGGGTTCCAAACCTTTCTTCAACATAGTTGACAAGGAGCAACCAAAATATTCCTTGGTGAATCGGGAGAAAACTTGAACTACGTACATACATACTCTTAAAAAAAGTCAGTAAATAAAATATGAAAAGGTTAACCTACTATGCACATACTAAGAATAGTATGAGCAAAAGTAGGGATCTTGTCCTCAGGGTTACGGGTTAACTGCTTTAATATCAAAAACATTTTAATGCATTTACTTTAGTAGGTTATGGTTAAAGAAGATAAGGGTTTTAATTAGAAACTAAAACTTGAGACAAATTGAAAAAGTGAAAATTTTTCATCAAATTTACACGGGCGTGTCAAACTACAAAGGAAATTCTACACGGCCTATCAAGGTTCTGCCAAAAATTGAAGTTTAGTTTTTATTGTTTTGATTTATGAAAAGGAATTATTGATAAAACTTTTTAAATGAACTTAAACTAATCTAAATATTATAAACTAATTCCAACACTAATATAATTTCTTTATTTCATTTGGCTTACGGTCATTAACGATTACGGTGCAATGATCCTTTTAATTAACTATTTGTATTGATACTAGACATCACACAGTTTCGGACATCCATTCTATCTAATGGCTAATCAAGTGCATTTTGTTAAATAGAGCCAACCCATACTCTAAGTTCACATATTCGAATCTTAGTGTGTGGGTTGCAGTGATAGAAGTATCAATTATAATTAAATACAGATACCATTCGGTATGTTTAATTAGATTGTATGACTCTAAAACGAGAGTGACTTCATAGAAAAACTTAAACCGTTATTTGTTCCTTGTATAAAAAATTACAAATTGATTAAGATTTTAGAACTTGAATAATTTTATTAGAAAAATTAATAAAATGACCAAATTTTTTAACAATATAATATATATCGGAGTAGATCCATGTATAAGATGAAGAATCAAACAAACCATTAAAATAATCGGATCTCATATACGTTTCACATAAGTGTTCAAATCAAAAAAAAGAAAATAAACCCTAATGTTGAAACTATAACTGATTAGCCGGACATGATGGCTAAATCACTCGACACAAATAAAGAAGAAGAAAAAATATAAAGTAGAAAAAACTAAAACAATAGAACACCAAAATTCCCAAGTAACTTTTTGCTTGTTGATTTTGTCTACTGTGTTGTCGAACTCCAAGGTGGGCATAGATGATCTTTTTCTTCTTAATTCTCTTAAATATAATCATCCTTCTTTTTTATTTTCCCTCTTCATATATATAATTATGTACACACACATTTATATCAAATCAAATCCATATCTATATTTATTAGAAGATAATGTTTTTTTGAGGATAATTCTAGATTTAAAGTTAAATCTATCTTTTAAAATCTTCAAAAACCACTCGCTATGTTCAATATACTTTCAAAGCTTCCTTGGATTCTTGTTTTCAACTCTCGTAACCGTCTTTTATATACAAAATAACAAAAACCATCCAAAGTATACTTTATTCCACCAAAACAAGTGTTATACAAAATAAATGAAAATACGTGTACTAAAATGCATGATATGTAATAAATATATATGCTAAAACTATTATAAATAATGCCTAAAACTACTACTAACACTAAACCCATCAACTTAGATGGCTGTTTTTGTTAAAAAGGAGTGGCAACTTTTAACAACATGGATAATAGCCAAGAGTTCATAAGTAAAAGTGGGAGGCTATTAGGAGATAATGCAGTACTAATAAATGCTATAGGGTGACCATTCTACATTTACACAACAGCTATGGCATACCCTGAATCATCTCTTAATGACAAAAGTGCCATTCAAGTTAAGTAGGACCATAACTTGAGGAGTAACCATTGCTTCTTTTAGTGTTGAAAAGCACGTGCAACCTCTGTAGTCCCAAAAAGAGTATCTTTCTTTTTCAAAAGCTAAGTAAGTGACTGACTTATGACACCCTAGTTTTTCACATACCTGTTTTAATACTTAGTAAAACCTAAAAAATCCCTTAATTGTTCACATTTAATATGTAGAGGCTAATCTTGAATAACCATGACTTTAGCAAGGTCAGTAGGAACCCCTTTGGTAGAAATAATATGCATAAGATATTATGTCGGTTCATTTGATCGAAAATCAGTGCAAATGATTCATAAGAAATAGAAATCCCACTGAATCAACACAAATCTAACAATAACATAATGAACAAGTTTCAAATATATCCAATAATCTCCAAACTCACACAATGAATATGAAACAAAGGCTCAAATATAATCAACAGTAAGCTTCCAGCCGAAAACAGAAAATTGAAATAATAATATTTCACTATTAGGGTTTTGCAAAACTTGCTTACAATGAATGAAACTTTCAATAAATAAGCAGACCTAGTTTCGCTGACAAGCGAAACTATCTAGACTAGCATCTAGTTTCACCTGACGATGAAACACAGTTTCGCCGGGTGAACCAGATCAGCTGACTACGAGCAAAACCAAGTTTCGCTCGTAGTTTCGCTGGGTACTAAAACTACAAAATATAAAATACAAACGAAATAAACTAACATTCATCCAATTACATAGATAAACAACATAAACATAAACAACAATGGTGAGTCCAACCTATTCTAGATCATCAATACTCCCCCCAGGTTGGACCTCACCCATTTGATCTTCTCATTTAGCTCCAACTTCCGCAGCAACTTTATCTGATGTTTCCTGTTCAGCTCCAGCTGTACTCTCTTCCTCTCCTAGTGCACTAGCCTTTTCAAATAGCTTTGTTAAATCTTTTACTTTCATTCTAAGTTCGTCAGCTTTAAGTACTTTCTCTGCTAGCTCCCTGACTTTAGCCCTAACTCCTCGAGCCTTGTTTGCAACCCTCATGCAGAGGCTTGGTTCAACCCGTGTTTCAGCTCCTGCTCCAGCTTTTATGTGGTTTTCACACAAAACCACAAAATCCCCATCACAAAAAGAGAATACTTCCATAGGATCAAATTGTTTAATTTCCTGTCCATCCTTCACTCTAATCATAGCTTCTCCCGTGTTATTATCATAAAACCACTTTTCAAACTTTTTCAATCTTGGGGGTTGTGGATTGGGTACTCTTACTCTATTCACAGTCTTTACTCTTTTCAGTCTTCATGTATCCGAATGACTCAAAATTGTCATTCATCCCCCTCTTAATCTCTTGCTCCAGCATCGTAGCTCTTTCACTTAAGTTTGAATCTAGCAGTGGAATCTCAGCCAACCTTCTTAAATCCTATCTTGGCAAGGTCTTGAATGCCTTCCTCTTATGTAAGTATGAGATTCCACCTACTTTTCTCTTGATCATAAACATCTTCAGCTCACTATTGTATTTCCAGCTGATTATCTTCTTATCTGATTCCTTTCGAATCTGTTCTTGAATATTTTGAAATAAAGGTGTCAGCTGTTCTGGTTCCTTCTCTTTCATGAACCAATCCTCCTTGTCCATCTCTATTACATCTCCTTCAGTTGAACTTCTCTGAGCCATATATGTCAATGGTCGCTCGTTTACTTCATAGTATTCTGGCTCAGAGTCATAATCCACCAATTGCTCATCATACTCCTCTTCATCTATCAGATTCAGCTCAGCTCCTTTCTTGTCTGCTCCATTTGATTTTTCTCTAAATACTTCATCACCAGTCAAATCAGTATTTATATCAAACCCATGTCTACAAACCTTGCTTTTACAACCTCAGCTTCATCTCTAACAACACTTTCTTTCACTCCACTTTCTTTGTTTGCATTTGCTTCAGTAACTAAGCCACCCACACCAGAACCACCAGCACCACTCCCACTAGCACCAACTCTACTAACATCAACACCACTTGCATCAACTCTAGCTCCACTTGTGCCTTCTCCAACCCCAGTTGAACAACCCACTTTCAGAAAGGAATACTTAGATGTATCAGTAAGATCCTCTAACTCAGCTTGAGTTAACTGATTGGGTAGGCCAGCATTAGCTTTCAGCTCGTTTACTTCCTTGAACAGTCTCTTGATTAAATCTTGTTGGTCTAACATCAATCTCTTCATGCTCTTTATTTCCTTATCTTTCTCCTTCTCTCTCAGTTCTTGATTCACCAACTTTGTCTTGATCATCCCCAATACATTGGCCAACAATGTATTCAGATTTCGAATGAAATCTTAGTCTAGCTCCGATCTGGGATCCCTCCTTTCTTCAAACAGTTGTTGCTTATGCTTGGTTCTCCTTTCAGTGAAATGAGCTGGTTCTCCCTGATCTGCCTTCTTCTTTGTCCGTTTCTCCCTTTGGACCCTTATTTCCTCTTCAACGTCGTCAATTTCATCTTCTAGATTATACTCTTTATCTTTAGCATATCTCTTTCTCTTCTTTATGGCCTCAGCTTGCTTTTCTTGATTTTCTTCTGCATTTTTATTTTCATTCTCAATCAACCTTTTGATGTAATTCCATCTCTCAGCAGAGTACATATTTTCCCAAAGATATGTTATCTTCCCAATGAAGTCATGTCTCACAGCCGAGCAGTCTGCAAATATTCTGGTATTCATTTGCACCAGTCTATTAATTTCTCCATGTCTAGGCAGATCTGGCTTCAAATCATTAATCAACAGCTGCACAAATCTTGGATACAACAACCACTTATCTTTCTTCAAAGCCATTATATTTTCAATCATGTAATCAAAGATCAACTTAGCAATGTTAGCCTTCTGTCCCCTGCAAAATACAATCATAGCCCTTGCTCCGTCCTGATTTAGACCATCCGACCCTCCTTTCCTATGGTCCAGGCACATAATGAATACATGTGCAATGAATCTCCATTCCTTAGATAGGAGGGACTTCTTGATTTCTTTCTTTGTGCCAAAAGAAGGTCCCTCATACCCAATGCTTCTAAATGCATTTAACACTTCTGCATCAGACAACACCACCTCATCCCCATAATCTTCCTTCAGCTTTAATGCTCTAGCCACGGTCTTAACAGTAACAATAAGGTCGTGGCCAAGGACTTTAGCAGTAATCGGATGTGGAGTCCACCCAAGGTCATACTCTGCAGTTCTCCAAAAGTCTTTTACATGAAGATCATAGATAACGGGCATGTGAGATATAGCATAACAAATTGAGGACTGCTTCAGCCACTTGATGCAATCTCTAAATCCAATTACCTTCAGGTTGCTGTCATCCAGTAATGCTAAAATGTTTGCTCTCTCATCAAACTTCAAGTTTGCCATCTTGACACTTAGTGACATAGAATCGCACCGGAAATCAACACTAAAAGGTTTTGAAAGAGCGGCTCAATAACTAGGGCTTAGTTTCGTCAAAACATGAAAGTGAGAAATTAATCTCACACTGTTCTATATAAATACCTTAGTTTTGCTGGAAGCGAAACTATAGTTTCGCTCGACATAACTTTTGAAATCATGTTACACAGATCTTCGCATATATGCTTGCGAATCTATAGATTTGTTTATCGAAAGAGACAGCCAAACTTAGTTTCGCTGAGACCTAACACTTAAAAAAATTGAAAATTTTTAATGTTTTTTTATTATTTTTTTATTTTTATGTTAAGCTTTCACGAAAAACTTCATCGCCCCACAAAACCATCACTAAAACAAAAAACAAGAGAAAACTAAAATAAAATAAGATAATAAAATAAAATAGAATAGAATAGAATAAAAAAATTTGATAAAAATTAAGAATAAAAGGATATAGACACTTATTTTTCAAGAAATTGTTCCAGAGAGTCTCAGATTGGCAGGATTGCGGATATGTTTGTCCTTTTAAGCCCATGCCTTATTCTTTTCAACACTTAATCTGCAACTGTCTTTATCATGTTTTGGTTTAATTTTAGAAACTCTAATGACTTGGTCCCCACAGACATTTGGCAAAGTACTTATCCTATCCTCATGGATTATTGAGCAATATGATTAACTCTGCTTGATTTTCTTTTAAGGTTTTAACAATGATCTTAATTTAAGAATCACTGTGCCTTTATTTTGGGGAACCGATGACGAGAGCTCCAGGTCCATACTTACATATAACAGAGGAGATGATCATCTGAACTTGCTGATGAGAGCTTCAGGTCTATACTTACACATAACAGAGAAGATCATCAGAACGTGCTGATGAGAGCTCCAGGTCTATACTCACGTATAACAAAGGAGATCATCACTCCAGGTCAATGTTCACACATAGCAAAGGAGATATGCACGAGATATACATCTGAAGAGATAACGAGAAGCTTCAATTCAGAGACTTTTCTAAAGAGCTAGACTAGAAGCATTTATTGTGTTAACTAGAAGCATCATTCAGGACTTGGGGATAGGGAGATTTTGGGAACATCAAAGTAGAGATTTGAAACTCTCAACCTATTTTTGACAAGGAGTTCTAACTTTGTGCAGGCCAAAATGTTAAGAGGATAATCCTTATCATCGAGTTCTTAAATTTTAATTTAGCTACACGATCATTTTTTACTTCGTTTTCGGACTGAGCTTACCATGCATATCCTAACACAACGCTATTGACCTCCTTCAAACTTCTTTTTCCCGGGGTTCGTGAAAAGACAAAATTGAAAAAATTAAGATTCTAATCTTTATTCTCCAACGAAAATTTTTTTTAACTGCCATGTAATAGAAATTTCTGTTTTTCATATTTTGTTAGAGATCAAAGAAGTAAAGGAATATGGGACACAGAAGTTTTCCACAAAGAATTTAGTTAAAAAAATGAACAAAAGAGTTATTTACAGCATTTAGACAATATGTTATGAAAAGAGTTTTCAAAAGGATATTAAACCCAGCATTGAGATCAATTCATAAAACGAGGTTTATCAAACGTTTTTGTGAAAAGATCTGCTCTTTGATTCTTTATGTCAATTGGAATAATGTCAATGAAACCCTTTTCCTAAGTATCTGGGATTACATGAATCCTTGTTTCAATGTGCTTGGTACGAGTATTATGAATTGGATTTTTGGCAATTCCAATGGCAGCTTCATTATCACAAAAGAGTGGTGTATGAAGAAAATTGATTCCGTGATACAACATCTGATGTTGTATCCAAAGCACTTGGTAGCAGCAACTTGATGCAACAACATATTTAGCCTCTCCTGTAGAAAGAGATACTATTGTTTGCTTCTTGCTTTGCTATGAAACAAGACAATCCCTGAGATATTGACATCCACCAATGACGGATTTCTTGTTGATCCTGCAACCACCATAGAATAAGCATGTAAATCAAAGTTCCCTCCTTTTGGATACCAAAGACCCAAACAAGAAGAACCCTTTAAGTAACAAAAGATGCATTTAACAGCTTTTTCATGTGATTCTTTTGGGTTGGCTTGAAAACAGGCACAGTAGCACACGGCGAATGTAATATCTGGATGGCTAGTCGTGAGACACATGAGAGATCTGATCATAGAACGATAGCGATGAGCATCCACGGATTTCCCATTATCATCTGGAGTTAAGCAGGTTTGAGCAGTGAATAGAGTAAGTTCTGGAGAAGCATCATCCATCTTGAACTTCTTGAGAATCTCTTGAATGTACTTTTCTTGATGAATAAGAATACCATCAGGATTTTGTTCAACCTGCAACCCTAAGAAAAAGCACATCTCCCCTATCATGCTCATTTCAAAGTGATCCTTCATCACTTCTTCAAATTCTCTACACAGTTTCTCGTTTGTAGACCGAAAAATAATATCATCAACATACACTTAAACAATCAACATCTAACATCAACTTCCTTCTTGAATAATGTCACATCTATAGTTCCATAAGAGAAACCCTTACTGAGCAGATACTGTGTTAGTGTTTCATACCAGATACGAGGAGCTTGACGTAATCCATATAAGGATTTATCAAGTTTATATACTTTTTCTATAAAATCTAGATCCTTGAAACCTGGAGGCTGAAAAACATAAATCTCTTCATCAATGTTCTCATAGAGAAATGCACACTTCATGTCCATCTGAAAAAATTTGAAGTTTTTGTGAGCAGCGTGAGCAAGAAAGATTCTGATGGCTTCAATGCGGGCAACCAAAGCAAACACTTTAGTGTAGTCAATTCCCTCCTCTTGAGCAAATCCCTAAACAACCAGTCTTGCTTTGTTTCTTATTACCATACCTCGATCATCTGGCTTGTTCCTGAATACCCAGTTGGTGCTGATGGGATGTTTGTTTGGAGGAAGATCAACTAACTCCCAAACTTTTAACTTCCTAAACTGTTGAAGCTCCAACTACATAGATTCAACCCAACTTGAGTCTTGAAGTGCTGCTGAGATATATTTAGGAACATTTGGGATAAGAAACATGTATAGAGACATTCATTTATCAAACCAGATTGACTCCGAGTCCTCACACCATCAGTAATGGAACCAATGATGTAATCATGTGGGTGATCTTTTAAGGTTTTGAAGTGGGTGTTAAGGGTTAATAGGTTGGATTGAGATGTGGAAGCATTCTGAGATAGTTGTGATGGTGAAGTTGGTTATGATGCAGTAATTGGTTGTGGTGAAGATGTAGGAGGTGTAGATGGAACATCAAATGGAGGTGGAGATGGAGGATCTATTGGAAGTTATGGAAGAGGTTTAGCTGGAGGAATGAAGTTTGAGGAGCGACATCATCATCAAATACTGGAAGATTGAATGATTTGAAGATAGTGTTGGAGTCATAAAACCATTTTGGGTCAGACCCCATGTTTGGTGAAATAGACTCTTGCCAATCAACATAAAAGGATTCTTGCACAATACGTGTTCTTTTATTGTACACTCGATACACTTTTTGTGAGGTAGAATAGCCAACAAAGAAACATTCATCAGAGACAGCACCAAACTTTGACTTCTGTGCTTGAGTATTCAGCGAAGAACATGAGAAACCAAATGGATGAAAGATGTCAATCAAGGGTTTCCTTTTATGAAGAAGCTCATAAGGAGTCTTCATTTTGTCTTTCACAATAAGAACCCTGTTTAGTACATAGGATGCATAATTGATAGCTTCTGCCTAGAAAATAATTGGAAGCTTTAACTCAGTCAACATCGTTCTTGCTACTTCAATAAGGTTCCGATTCTTCCTTTCAGCAACACCATTTTGTTGAGGTGTCCTAGCAGCACTGAACTATCTGATAATCCCTTTGCTTGCACAAAATGAGTCAAAGATATGATTTCTGAGTTCAGTTCCATTGTCACTTTTGATTGCCATAACCTTCCTTTTGTTGATGGTTTCAATTCAAAGGATCAGCTTCTGTAGCTCTTTTGCAGTGTCTCCCTTGTGTGCTTGAAATCTTACCCACGAGTATCTTGAATAATCATCTGTAACAACCAAACAATAAGATTTCTTAGAAATGGATTTAACACTAATAAGACCAAATAAAATCAGTATGTAACAATTCAAGGGGTTTTGAAATTGTGTTTTCAAGCTTAAGCTTGTATAGCCTTTTGTGCTGTTTTCCTTGAGCATAAACCATGCACTTTTCTACCATTGAAAAATCTTTAAGTGGTAGGCCCCTCACAAGTCGTTCTTAACCAACTTATTTATATTTTTAAAATTAACATGTCCTAAACGTTTGTGCCACAAAAAGGACTCAGAAGATGAAGCTTTTGATACGAGACATGTCACGGTTGAGGTGGATTCTTTTGATCCCATATCCAGTAGATAGGTATCATTCTTCCTTGGAGCACGCATGATCACCAAATCTTCTGGGATAATAAACTCTAGTTTGAGAAACAAGCATTCATTTGACATAAACAGCACTGGAATGTCTTTATCATAGATTTGTGATACACTCAACAGATTGAATGCTAGCTCTGGGACATAGTTCACTGGAATGCCTTGACCAATCATCTTTCCACCCTTCTTGTCTCCAGCAAATGCAACATATCCTTCATTTATTATTCGATAATTTGTAAGTAGATCCTTCAACCCGATCATATGACTGGAACATCCGCTATCGACGTGCCAGATGCTATTGACAGCTTTTCTGGAATGATCCTTGCATTTGAACAAAATAAATTATTAAGATTTGGAAATTGGGACCCAAGTTATGACTAACTTAGGTCTTGAAATAGAAGATTCTTTATAGAAAAAATTATTTACAAAATGATTTAATCTACTTCCTAATGAACTATTATTTACCTTTCTTCTACCATACTCAGGGCAATGTTTAATTACATGATCATCCTTTCCACATCTAAAACACTGAGATTTTAAACCTTTCTTCTTACATTTTGAGACAGGAGCTTGATCTATTAATATCTCTTTCTCACATTCAGACATATGTGAATCAGAATCGCTATAAGAGTTATATAATTCTTTTGATTTTTCTTTAATACCATTAATTTTAGCAAGTTCTGATTCATTTATATTAATATAACTGACATTTAGAAATCCGAATTGATGTAAAAGATAGAATTGGATGAGAAAAGAACTTTTCAAAACAATTTGATTTTGTTTGTCTATCTGAAGCTATACTTGGACAAGCATCATTTCTATTAACACAAGCATATAAACATCACGATTTGATTCATAAACATCTGAAGGTGAACAAGTTGAACTAGAACTAGAACTACACATGCCATTGTCTATAATAGACTTTTAAGAAACAAATCTATTTAAACTATTGTCTATTGAAGACTTTTTGGAATCAGAAATGCTAATACTAGAGCTGCCCAAACCACTACTTGCACCATAACCATACTCCTCGCGAATCTTCTTATATTTTGCTCCTTCTAAACCTACATACAAACTATTAGTATCCTTTTGAATTAATTCATTAGTTGTATGAGGTGTAGACATAGGAGAATAACAATAAGTACTCAGAGGAGGATAAACATGAGTGGTTTCTTCACTTCCTAAACCAGCTTTAATTCTAGCCCCTATTGTTTCTTGCAAAGATCCTCATGTTTCATCCCAGATATTGTCCATTTTTGAAGTTTGGTTTTTAATTTGCTTGTTTCAAATTCAGGAAGTGCGACAAGTTCTGTTAAAGCATTTATTTCAACATTTCTTTCCAAAAGATTTCTTTTCAAATGCTCATTTTCCTTTAAAGCTTCATTTAACTTGACAAAATATTTTGCCTTATTTATTTTAAGTTCTTTGTTAATTTGTTTTAATTCCTTTTCATTTTCTAACAATAACCTATTAGCTTTATAAACCCCAAATAAACGAATTTTGTATGAAGGGGAACACATGTCTTTGATTACCTCATAAGGAAGTCCCATATACTTTTTCAACAGCTAGGGCTTTTTCGCATTGACAGAAGGGTGTGTTCTTTTTGTATTTTTCCTCCTCCATGGCTTTCTTCCTTGCTTCCTCAGCTTGACGTCCCTCTTCCTTTCCTCAGTTCTGTCACCTTTTTCTTAACAGCTTCATAACATTCCTTCTCTTCACCATCCTCAACAACCTTTTCTTCACAAGTTGTAACATGTTGCACCGTATCTTCAGAAACTGATCAAAATCTTCACCTGAATCCACATCACTATCCACCACCTCAGCCACTAGAGCATGATTAATCTCTTCTTCAGTTTCCTTGATTTCAGCACTCCAATCAAAGTTTGAGATTAGTTCTATATCCTTCTTTGGCTTGGCTTCTTCTTTATCAGTGATCGGGATGACCTTTGAAGTTCCAAAGGTTCCTGATTCAGTGATGATTGGAGATGAACATTCTCTTTTGAAATGGCCTAATTGTTTACAGTTGAAACATCTTTATTTGGACTTATCAAATCCAAGTTTTGAGTTTTGATTTTGATTGCCAAAGTTTTTCCAACCTGTTCTTTCCATAAATCTCCTTGCACGTAACATGAGCATTGCTATCTGCCACTGGATATCAGTTTCTTCCAAGTCATCAGGGTCCACCTAATACATATCTTCCACGGTCATTCCTTTTCCTTTCAACTCCCCCGCAACCAAAGCTTCGTAACTGTGTACAAACATTCCAAACAGCGCCATTGTGTCTGACGGAACATGAGTAGTGACTGATGCCTTTGAGCTTAAACCAACACTTGATAGACCACTACTAGACTTGTCTGACACGCCACATCCAGAAGACCCACCATAACCTGCACTATACATTGAAGGGTTTGCAGCGGATGAAATCAATGTAGCATTTTGTGGATAAACTGTAGCTGGCAACATTGATTGATTGTATTCTCTCCTTTTCATGTCCAAATCAAATCACTTCATTTTGTTGATCATGTCCATTAGTTTATAATCAGCAAAGTTTCTTTCCTGTTTCAACAATCTGACTTGCAAGCTCTATTGAGGTGGAAGAGAATCCAAAAGTTTTGCAGCTTGTATGTGATTACCCAACTGTTCATCATATTTCTTCAAGTTGCTTGAAACAGACAAAAATCTGTTGGTAAGATGAGTAAGGCTTTTATTTTTGTGTCCAACAAATGAATTAAACTCCTTTTCTGCTTGGGCTTTCTTGTCTTTTTTCAAGTCTTCATTACCATCATGAAACTAGAACAAAGAATCGTACAAGGATTTTGTATTCTTGTGTTCGGCAAAACGGTTGTAGATGTCTTGAGATAAACATAGAGTTAAAGCCCTGAGTGCTTTCTGATCATGGTCAATTAACTTAAGGTCTCTTTCTGAGAAGGTTGATGGATCAGTGTTTGGAGAAGTAGTTTGACCAATAGTGACAGTAGGAGAATGTGGACCATTGACGATTGATTCCCACTGGTTGTGATCGGTGTAGTAGAGAAGGCTTTCAAACAACGTTTCTAATCTTCAAAATTGTCACCATTGATAAGCCTTGGAGGCCTATTAGGTCCTACACTTTCCAAGTCAGAAAGGGTGATGTTGGTTGTCGTCATTTTCAAATCAGAAGGTAATTTTGCTGAATACCTCTAATTTCGCTGTTAATTTTGCTGCTACTTTTGCTACGAGATTCGATAGTGGTTTCGCTCGGACAGATGAATGCTGGGAGACTCTAGTTTCGGCACCAATATCGCTGAAACTAGTAGAACTTTCGTTTCGAGGACAATTTCGGCAACACTTTTGCTTGCTTTGGAAATCAAAGAAGGTGAACTTTCGTTCAAAATGAGGTACTTTCACTAAGCAACAAATATCAATTTCAGAATCACAATTTTGGTAGTTTCACTGGAGACGTAGTAGTTTTGCTATATGAAGAGACAGTTTCGCTGGATGAATCTGCAACCCTTTCAAACACTAAATCGATCCGAATTCACCCAAAACACAATGAATTAATGAGTGAATGATTTGGATAGCTTCCTATGAAAATACCAAATGATTCTTAGTCGATTTCCATACCAAAAACACAAGGATAAGATTCAAAATGAATGGAATAGTGTTTTTGCTAAAAACCCATTAAAAACTCAACAAATCAAGAGCACTAAGGCTTTGATACCATATTGTCAGTCCATTTGATAGATAATCAGTGCAAATGATTCATAAAACATAGAAATCCCACTGAATCAATATAACTCTAACAATAACATAAAGAAAAGTTTCAAATATATCCAATAATCTCTAAACTCACACAATTTTTACTATAGTAACTGTGCAAAACACAACACCTAATGAAAATAGTTAATGCAAAATAAAACAAGTTTGTGACATATGCCATGCATGAAACCTTAGTTGTGCGACCTAACCTTAAGCGTTCTTACGACATGAGTAAAAATTTGCTAAAGTGTATCAACATAAGGTTGGTGACTTCACAGTGTAACACCCAAAAATTTCAAAAAAAGAATAGAAAAGAAAAGTAAAGGAGCAAACAGGAAGTTATTTTTAAAGCAAGGGGTTAAAAGTGTGCAAGGGCCAAACTTGCACATAGTGGGGTTTAAAAGAGGTATGGCCGCCCATAACCTCTTTTCTCTCCTGCAACCTTCGGTTCTAGAGAGTGAGAGAAGCCCTCAACCGTTTTTATAGAACAAGAAAGTAGAAGATCTTCAAGAAAGGTAAAGTTTTCAAGTGTTTCTTCCCTGTTTTCTACTGGGTTCGAGCTTCTGGGCCGAGATTCTGATCTCTAGTGCTCGGTTTTGTGGGTTTTAGGTGCTGGAACTTCAAGTAGGCTCTTAGGTTTGAGGTGTTCTACTCGAAAGCTATTCAATGTGAGTTCTAGATCCCCTTTTTTACTAGTTTCTAAGTGTTTAGGGCTGTTATGCATACTGGGTAGAAGGTTTTCTAAACTAAACTATAAATTTTTACATGGTGTGCGACTGGGTGTATGTTTTTAGATGTTTTTCTAAGATGTGTATGATGGTAGTATGTTCTAAGTGCATAGCATGATAGATCTGTGTTAAGGATGTGTTAGAATGAGGATTTGGAACTGAATATAGCTTAAGTTGCAACTGCAAGTTGGTTTAGTTCATTCGCATTTTGATTTGAATATTCGCATGTGTTTTGTTCTGGCGCATTTGCTACAGTGATCACGCGCATTTCTTTTGTTCATGCGCATTTGCTATAGTGTTTAGGCGCATTTGTTTCAGTCATCCGCATTTGGTTCATGCGCATTTCCTGACCCTTGGAATATTTTCTAAAGACTTTCATTTGCCTTGTTCATGCGCATTTCTTTAGGACAATATTTTTTGATTATGTTCATCTGCATTCGTTCATCCGCATTTCTTTGTTCATCCGCATTTACTTTGTTCATCTGCATTTCTTTGTTTTCCCGCATTTGTTAAGGTCATCCGCATTCCTTTTGAGACTTGGGATTTTCTGGAATTTTGGGAAGTAGAGCTTAAGTGTTAAGAAATGATGTCTTGTGGTGGCTTATGCTTGTTTATGATGTGTATGCATTGTGTGCTGTTATGATGATAATGTTGTTCCATAATATGTATATCATGTGACTTTACGTGGTATGATATACTTATCTATGTAAGTAAAGTATTACGTAATGGAAGTGAAAGATAACGAATAACGAAAATGGAAATAATGAATGATGGAGTCCTTTTCGCTTACCCCGATACTGTGTCGGCTTTTGCTTGACGTGGGGGTTTACTTATAAACCCCGACACACTATCGGCTTTTGCTTGACGTGGGGGGTGTAGCGTATGGCAGGATCTAGATAAGGGTGGAAGATATTACTGAAAGAAGGTACGAATGATAAATGATGATGAAAGATAATAATTATTACCAAGATGTGTGATCACGTACGAAAGTAAAAGAAATGTTTTAAATGGAAGTAAAGTATTTTAATATAAAACTAGAACTAACTCAGCGTCGCTGACTTTTGTGTGCATAATAGTTGGCAGGTAACTGTTTGACGCTGAGGAGGTGCAGGCATGGTTGCATAAGCTACTGGGAATGTTTTGAGTCTGGCATCCACATTTTGAGATGATATTGTATTAATACAATTTTTGATGTTGTAATTTAAAGATATGATGTATTGACATGTTTTTAATTATTAATGAAAAGTTTAAATTTCTGCTGAAAAATGATGAATTTTATATGTTTTATGCGATGATTGACCAACTGTAAGCGTTCCGGGAACGGGGCCTTACAAGTTGGTATCAGAGCCAAAGTTTAAGAGAATTGGGTAAAATATTTTCAAAGAACCTAAACTTAAACTGAGAATGGGATGAAAAGAAAAGGGATGCCAGTCCTAGTAGCTACATGCCTGCAGGTAAAGGTTTTATGTAAACATTTTATGAAGGTTAATAAAAGGGAATTATGTGCGCATGTTATGTGTATTATGTGTTCTTTGTATTCGGATACTGATGTAGTCAGGATAGGAAATGCTTGGAGAATGAAGAGTAAAGTAAGTGGCTAATCATAACTGGCCACTGTAATTAGGGACTTGCTATACTTGACATAATCTGAGCTATTACCTTGAATGACCATGTTGGTGTTTGAATCTTGTAGTGTTTAGAGATGGCCGGTGGTAGATCTTCGAAGGATTCTAGAGGTGGAGGTCATGGTGGATGTGGTGTTGGACCGTGTGTCATGAGGATCAGGGCTAAGACTGTCGAAATAGCTCCTGAAGAACCCGAGTCTCATCACCATGATGGTGATGATGAGAGTGCTAATCTGAGGGCCTCAAGAAAGGAGGCAATAGCAGAGGAAGTTCATCTGGTCATGCAGACGATTCTGCCATCGGTGGTGACAGAGGTTATTAAAGCTGTGAGGGAAAATGAGAAGAAGGAGAAACAGGAGAAGGAGAATGCCAATAGGTGAGAGGACGAAGTAGAAGGCTCAAGAGAAAGGGAACAACTAGAGAATGAGATGGTTGTTTCCAGTGACAATGAGGAGGAGGAAGCAGTGCAGGAAACTGTAAAGGGGTGCAACTATGGGGCATTCCAGAGATGCAAGCCCCCAACATTTTATGGGAATGGGAGTGCTGCTGCTGCTCACCAATGGGTGAGAGAAATGGAGGGCGTGTTAAATATCAGCTAGTGCAGGGAGGATCAGAAGGTGAAGTTTGCTACCCACTCATTTGTGGATTCGGCCTTGTGCTGGTGGGACAACATTGTCCAGGTCGAGGGTAGCAGGGCGATCGGGATGATGAGATGGGGTGAATTGAAAAAGATGGTGATCGAGGAGTTTTGTCCTCATAAGGAACTCGATAAGATCAAGAGAGAGTTCCTGCAGTTGGAGGCGGGAACTATGACCCACCAGCAGTACACAACTAAGTTTAATGAGATGGCGAGGCTGGTGCCAGAATAGGTGAAACCCGTGTCACAGAGAATAAAGAGATACATTCAGGGGTTGCCAGCGGATATCCGTAGACATCTAATTTCCGCCCGGCTAGGCACGTTTAGGTCGGTGGTCGATCTGGCAAGGAGACTATACGATGAGAGGGAGGAAGTGACTACACTGGAGGTGAGTAAGAAAGGTGATGGTGACAGAAACTGGAATGGGGAACGAGTTGGTTGTGGTGAGTAAGAAAGGTGATGTTGACAGAAACTGGAATGGGGAACGAGTTGGTTGTGGTGGTTTCACTCCAAAGAACAAAAAGGCAAGGGTGGATGACCGGAGAGTTGTGAAGACAGGTACAGGGATAAAGAGGTGTAATAAGTGCGGGAAGGAGCATGCGGGGGAGTGTAAGTGGGGATCGAACATCTACTTTCAGTGTGGAAGGGAGGGCCACATGGCAAGGGATTATCGTGTGGTGAAATGTCATAACTGTCGCAAGACTGGGCACATGAGCGGAAACTGCAAGAAGTCGAGGGCTGAGAGCTCCGAGGCAAAGAAAGGGGTTGAGAAGGAGAGCAGAGGATGAAGGTGAGAGCATGCACGATGACCCGGGAGGAGGCTAGGGTGGGTCCCGACATTGTGTCAGGTACACTTCTAGTAACCTTAACTTGTGCCTCTTTACTTTTTGATTCTGGTGCTAGTAGGAGTTTTATTTCTGCTGCCTTCTGTAATAAGTTGCCCGGTTAGGAGTACAAATATTGATGAGCTCTTCGATGTAGAAACTGCTATCGGTAGGTCCACTAGGATACATGATGCCCTAGAGGATTCGGTGAAAGAATCAGAAGACCATAGGTTCCCTGCTAAATTATTCGTGGTGCCCCTTGGCGGATTTGATGTAGTCCAAGGGTGGGATTGGCTAACATCCAATATGGCAAGCATCGTTTGTTGTAAGAAGATGATTCTATTGACCAATCCTGATGGGAGTTGGTGGCAATCTATGGCGATAGAGTTAGTGAGGTCCCGAAAGCAATTTCGATGGTTGTGGCATAGGAGTGTACGAGGCGTGGATGTAGTGCCTACCTAGCTTAGTTGGATGATGTGGATGTGCCAGTACCACGATGGCCCGACGTACCGATCGTGTGTGACTTCATAGACGTATTCCCAGAGGGTCTATCAGGTGTGCCACCGGGCCGTGAGATCGAGTTCCAGATCGAATGGATACCTGGTGCCCAGTGTAACAACCGAGCTCAAGGTCATAATTCTAACCTTTAACCTCATGCATCATTATCCATAAAATTAATATTAATGTAATATCATTATTATTATTATTATTATTATTATTAGTGGGTATTATTACTACTACTTCTATTGTCATTTTATTATTTCATGTGCCATTTTGTATGATTTAGTCAAATCTAGCCTTAGCATAGAATAACTTCGTGTTTCGGGAAAGTTAATTAGTCACCCTTGCAAAAATTTAATTTTAATCGAAACAATTAAAATGTGTGCTTACACACATAATTCGCGGTATAACATATACATATACATACTTAATACTTAAACAACTAACTAGAATTTACCACTTAAAATACTACACAACAAAATAATACTACATAATAACAATCAAAATTTAAATTTAAATCTTAAACCCTCCTACTAGAGCCAAACGCGGCTGCCCCTTGACCACCTATCCTCTCCCTTCTACACCACCCAAACTTGCCACCATTCCCCTCCACTCCTATTGCATGCAACATTTGAACACACACCTTCATTCTCACCTCTCACTCTCTCTTCTCTTCCTCTCGGTTTCTTTCATCAGAAAACACACACACACCATGATTTCTAGCTCCATTCCAGCCACATATTCGAAGAACAACAACAATCCACCATCGGCCAAGTCCAAGCAAGCAAGAAAGTGGCATTTGGAGAGCTCTTGGTGCATGGTTCTTGCAAGCCCAAGACTCTCCAGCCTTTGTTCGAGAGTCTACAGCTCATATTGCTCATTTCAACCCTCAAAATAGTGAACCACTCAAAGTGTAAGCATCTACACACCCGAACCATGTACATCATGTGTTATTCTTTCTTTAATCTACCAAAAACCTTACTTTCTTTGTTCTAACAGAAGCTTTCTGCTATAACCTTGTTCTTGAGGAGCTATTAACATCCTTGAAGGTACCTCATTCAATTTATTAGTCATTCTATGGGTGGAACACGAGTTACACCATGAAAACCCTCTTTTTGGGTGATTTGCGCATCATCTAATCCTTATGTCTTGAAACCTCCAAACCAAAGCTTGTAATCTGATTATAAATGGTTTATAAAACTCTTAATAACCTGTTTTTAAAGTTACAAAAGGATTTGGTAATGTTTAAGCATGATCTATAACGTTTTACATGTGTGTAATGGGTGAAAATGGTGAAATCACAATTCTACAAGCTTATTCTTTGGTTACATGTCAACCCATTAGTTAGAACTGTTATTTCAGTAAGTTTTGGTGATATTAGATGTGTATTAGTTGATGTTAATGGTTGAAAAATAATAAAAGTAGAGATTGTAAGCATTTTGAACATATTCGGGGACCCGAAAGGTGGTAAAACGAGCCTAAAAGTAAGAGAAATTAGAGTATGACCATGTTAAAAATAATTCTAGGCTATAAAGGAGTTAATAAAGTGATTTAAATCAGATTTGTTGAATAAATGGTCAAAAATGCTTTAAATGGAATTTTTAATTAAAAACGGGTATTAACCGGGTGATTTTTGGAAGAAAATCATGGAAATATGTAACGCCCGGAATAAAGTCGAAACGAGCCAGTTAATAATAATGGGCTTAGCTAGGATTATTTAAAGAAAATAAGCAGGAAATGGAGTATGGACCAGTAGACCTCGCGGGTTATGTGTTCGGCGAGTTTAAGGTCCCGGGAACGCCCGGTATAAATAAACGGGTCAGCTTTAGCAACTCTCATTTGCAACTCAACACCCAACTTCTAGAGAGAGAGTGTAGAGAGAGAAAGTGGAGAGAAAGTGGTGATTCAAGGCTTGGTGGATCAAGAGATTGAAGATCGGTGTTTGTGGGCATCCAAACAGCAAGAAAAGACTAAGAATCCAGGTAAGAAACATCGTTTAATTGGTTCTTTAAGGGTAAACCAGGATTCTAGGGTTTGGGGTTTTCGAAAGTGGTAAAGAATCGCTCAAAACTCACGTTTTTGTGTAAGAAAACATGTAAGAAGCTTAGATATAGCTTCTTGGGTGATAAACCAAGGTTTTGGGTGTAAAAGATTGAAGTTTTGGGTCAAAAATGGGTTGGTTCGTAATTTCAGCCCGTTTTGCGAAACTGGATGTTCATCCAGCGAAATTATGTAGTCGTCCGGCAAAACTATGGATCTTCCTGCGAAACTATAGTTTCGCAGGTAGTCTCGCAGACTTGAATTTCCAACGAAAGTTGGGCGAAACTGGCAGCGAAGATGCCAGCGAAACTGCCAGCGAAACTGCCAGCTAAGGTGCCAGCGAAACTGCTGGCGAAACTAGCAGCGAAACTGCTGATCATGCAGCGAAATTAGCAGCGAAATTAGGCAGAAATTAACCCCTTTGAGTGTTAACTTATCTGCAGGCTGTGTTGTGCGACCCTTGCTTAGAAAGCTTGATTGAGAAGCTACTCACTGAGTCTAGGTGAGTTCTAGATCCCCTATTTTAATGGTTTTAAACTTGTTTGGGGCTGGAAATGCATATTGAATATATGTTTTGAATGTCCAAGAATTTAAAAGGTTTTAACAGGAAGATTGATTTTACCAGCCAGGGGCGTTGCCCCTTGGACCCCACTAGGGGCTGCTGCCCCTAGGACCCCGCTGTCAGGGGCTACCGCCCCATAACCCCCGCTGCCTCACGGAGGGTCGGTTATGTTTTTATGTTGAACGTACGTGAATGGTTGATGCATGATGTTTATGATGATGTGTGATGGGGTATGTGATGTTTATGTGATGCTATGTATGAATGTGTTATGTTGACTTTATGTTCCTATTACGTATTATGTTTTATAATACGTTATGTATGATGTATGACTTTACGTGGTATGGCTATGAATGAACGTTAAGTATTATGTACGAAGTGAAAGATAACAATAATGAAAAGTGGAACGTAATAATAGTCTTGCAAGCAAGACTGGGGTGAGTGACTGTGTGTCACAACAGACTCGTAAGGGGTTTAATCCATGAGATTGACCCGAAGGGAGTCTTTGTGACTCGAAGGGAGTCGTTGTGGCTCGAAGGGAGTCTTTATGACTCGAAGGGAGTCCTTGTGGCTCGAAGGGAGTCTTTGTGACTCGAAGGGAGTCTTTGTGACTCGAAGGGGATCCTTGTCATGTACCCCGGTACTGTCGGTCTTCGGACATGAGTCGGGTATTGCATGAGACATGATCCATATTGAAGTGAAAGATAATGATGAATGCACGAATTGAACAATGATGAAGATAATAATAATATTATCTATGTGTACATATGATGTATGATCGCAAATGAACGTAAAGAACAGTTTTAAATGAAAGAAAAGTATTTTATTTATAAAACTAGAACTCACTCAGCAAGGCTGACTTTTTACGTATTTTCCAATTGGCAGGTGATGGTTGCTGAGGATGGCACGGGGTAAGCAAGTTTTTGGGATGGCATCCATTTTATGTCAAATGACATTTTTGTAACGATTATGAATGTTGTATTATTTTGCAAAAGCAATGAATGAAATGATTTTAAATTATTCCGCTGCATTGTTTTAGTACACTTAAATATATGTTTTATGTTTTATGTGCAATGATTGACCAGCTGTAAGTGTCCCGGGAACGGGGCCTTACAAAATGCAAGAATAAACCTAAAATATATGGTAACCATGTTATTTCAGTAAGTTGGGAACTTTAAGACTTAAAGATGGTGAAAAATTGGTCAAACATGACTTCGAACGGTCGATTTCGGGTAAAAACGCGTTTTAACGGGTTAAACTAAAAAATTAGACTTTCAACAAAATGAGCTTAAAAATACATTATAGTCAGATTATAAAACTTATTAAAAGTCCTTAAAATAATATTTAAAGTTTTAAGACATAAAACTATAAGATTTAATGCTTAACCGTTAAAAACCTTCGGTTTTACCGTAACCGGTAACTTAAAACATATGTTTACCAACTCAAATTTAAAATCTGGAAAATTTGAGAGTTTAACTTATTTATAATGTAATATTTAACTACAAAAATCTGTTATTTGGTCATAAAGGTCATTAAATATAAAGAAACAAACTTTAGGGTAGAAATTGTAAATTCTGAAACTTGAAGGGCTAAACTGTAAACTCTGCCAAAACTCTACAAATCGACCCTATGGACTAATAATCACTTGGTAAACTTAATTTAACTTGTATCAATGACCTAATAGTGTAAAAATCTATATTTTTCCCTTAAGAAACCATGACTTTCTATAAAAGGAAACTTTCTAATGCAAGCCTTAACAAATATAAGCTAGTTGAACATTTAACTTCTTAACACACTTTGTCCACCATGTGTGACCTTAGAACTAGTGGCTTATCACTTAATCTTGATGGTAGGGTGCTAGACTTGAAACTTTCCCGGTACACGAAGAACCCGTTGCTTCAAACCCTAAGGTGAGTTCTAGTGTTCCCTTTTTACTACTGTTTTTGGGATGAAGCATGCTCTGTTTAAACTGAACTATTTATATGCTATATTATGATGCTATAAGTTGTGGAAATGTTAGAACCTGCTTTTACTTTTATCACAATCATTAATTCTTGTGTGAACCGCTTGTTTTATATGGGTAGATCTACTTGGGGAATCCCCCACACACAGTGTCTTCCGTGATGAACGAGAAGGGAACCACACTGAGATCCTGCGGGGTCGCTTGTGTCATGTGACAGGTTTTTGTAAGATACTAGGGTGAACCATCCGGCAGGTATGGTCCACTGTTTGAGGCTCAGTTCTTCCTTCGGGATTAACCGGTATAACATAACTTTTGAAGAGGCTAGCCGGGACTGAGTGCAGGGTTGATTGTGATCCCCACAACAATGAAACTATGACTTTTAAATCAAATGTGGATTTTATTGAATCCTTTTTTGTTAAACTTTAAGCACTTGAATTCACCAACTTTTTAGTTGTCACAATTTTCTTTTGAGCATGTTTCAGGTAACCCGTGATGAAGGTCTGGCTGATGTAGAAGACCTTGACCTAGCACTGTGACCCTTGGCATTGGCTTGTTTAGTTTTTAAAACATTTTGAACAATTTGAATTTGTTATTGTTGGAAACAATTTGTACTGATGAATTATGTACTTGCACTTGGGCTGGACCTTCTACAAGCCCGGTTTTTCTTTAAAATATAATGCCATGTGATGTTTTCTCCTTTTGTTCTCTTATGATGGTTTGTTTCCGCTGCCATATGTTGTTGCAAGTCTGTGACGTCCCACCCTACCTGGGCCTAGGGTCTGACAGATTGGTATCAGAGCCAAAGGTTGTAGAGAAGTCGGGAATACCATAGTAAAACCTAGGCTACAACCCTGATACCTTAGGACTGTCCTTATGGGAAAGTGATGGGTTGATCGGGTTGGGTAAATTGATGATTACACTTGATCAACGTAATCATGAATTTACCGGAAGCGTAAATTCCAGCATGGACCTTTAGGTAATGATTGGACCTTTTGTTTGAAAGTTATGATTCCTGAAATTTTCTTTGAGTGGTCTAAAGGTTTTTCCTTAAATGAACTACTTTACTTGTTATTATTTGAAGAGACTACTGATTCCTGATACTATTGCTTTCTGATACCTCTAGTTATTGATACTGTTGGGATATCTGATACTACTGCCATCACTACTACTATAAGTACTACTATTATTATAATCGTGAACTATGAGAAACCAAATTACTCATGATATTCTTATAGGAAATCAAATCTATGGCCGACAAAGGGAAGGCACCGGCATACCCAACTGACGGTACTGCACCAACTGGGAGCCTCAAGAAGCCAACGCCACAGACAGATTATGAAGAATACTTGAGGGCTGGATATCCGTTACATCTGACGAAACAGAGCCATCAGAGGACTCTTCCTCGACATCCCCCTCCAGGAGCCGAACACGCTCCCATTCACCGCAAGTCGCAGCTCCTACTGACTCACCTATCCCACCTATTGGGGATACGGGTGCATGTGTTATCACCCGTCCACGTAAAAGTACTAGGCCAGGACCCTCAGTCTCCTTTAGGATGCCACCTCCTCCTGCACCACTGATGTTTGACCCGCTCCGACACCACCCACATGATGAGCACGGGATGCCACCAAGGCACAGCATGTATCATGGCCCTAGTGTGCTAGTTGGTGACTGGTACTCCCAGTCTAGCCGTCGGGCAAGCGATGTAGGTCCCTCTAATGCTGCATTGGATGAGATTCTGAAGACCGTCCGTCGTCACGAGCTGACACTCCAGCATGCCACAAGGACCTCGCAGTCCTGCCCAGTTCCAGGCCATGATGGCCACTCACGGTGTGCAACGCTTGGAGCAAGAGTAAAAGAAGAAGGGTTCAGGATGGTTCGGATGGTTGAAGAAGAAATGGCAGTAATGATGGGTTGATGTCTGATTATTTTGATGATGCTACTATCTTTGAGAGATTATTTAACTATTTAAGACATTATGATTATTATTCTGGGGGTGATGGCACCTTCCAACTTGTAAGAGTATAACTCTGATCCAATTATGTTTTGTTGATACTATTAACCCAATCTATCTATAAAACTATTTCTATTGATGCTAAATTTCGCAGGGTAATTTGTATTGAATTGCAATGTGTCATGTTATGCGTTGGGAATTTTGACTTGTGTCCATTCTGGGTGAATTGTCCTAAATTAATTTAATGGAACATATTTAGAGGTATTTAGTGGTGTGTATATTACACTCCCTCCTATTAGAACGTGGTATATTAGGATAAGTGATGCATGGGCAAATTGAAACCAATTATGAGATGCTAAACAAATTTATCTGTGATGCTACCAGAATGCCGACCAGACAAAGAACCCGTATTGGAAGACAAGGAGCTACTAGAGGTCGTCGTGAGGGAGCTAGGCAGACCGGAAACCAACCCCTACTCCACCAGGAACTCCTCGAGGAGAGAATGCCAATCAGGGGAATGATGAGAGAATTACCAACGTCGTAGCACAACAAATTGCTAACGCCATTCCGACAATCATTGCTCAGATCAATGCAGACCGGAGCAACCCCGGTGGTAATGATGGATTCGGGAATGATGAGGGCAACAATGAGGAAGCTGAAGCATTAAGGAATGGATGCTCCTACAAAACCTTCATGGCATGCAAGCCAAAGGATTTCTATGGTACCAATGGATTGATGAAATAGAAGCCGTCTTAGATATCAGCAAATGTAGGATGGAACACATGGTGAGGTTTGCTTCCCAATCACTCAAGGGATCGGCATTGGAATGGTGGAAGACTGTTACTCAGCCCCGGGGAAGAAACGCTGCTAACCGAATGAGCTGGATCGAATTCAGGGAGTTGACAACCAACAAATACTGCCTAATCAATCAACTAGAGAAACTAGAGTCTGAATTCCTGAGCTTGGAAATGAAAGGTCCTAACTACACTGAGTACATCAACCACTTCTTAGCCCTGTCCCGACTAGTGCCACACCTAGTGACACTGGAATCCTAGGGCGTAGCACGTTTCATTTGGGGACTACATCCTAGAGTCAGGGGTATGGTTCGATCCTCCAGGCCCTCAACCCTGCAAGCTGCGGTCGAATTCACCAGTAGTTTGACCGATGACCTAGTCAGGGCTGGGTGGACTGAACAAACCAGGATAGAAGAAAAAAGGAAGTTGATGGGTGAGAAGAGAAAATGGTTTGATGTGAAGAAATCGATTGGTAGCAGTAGTGGGCCAAGCAAGAAGGGTGTTGAAGGTATGAGGCGCGATGACTAGAGTGGAAGGGCACAGAAGCTATATGGGTACAAGCCCATTCTGCAATAGGTGCAAACTACATCATCAAGGGGAGTGCAACCCGATGCCCTACTTCCGATGCAAATGACCAGGTCATTTAATTAAGGACTGTACGTATGCGCCAGGTAAACAATACTATGAGTATGGAGATCCAGGGCATATGAGGAATAAGTGTCCTAAGCTGGGGAGAGATAAGGATGCCAGACCCAACAAGCCCAAGGGAAGAGCATTCGTTATGGATCCAGCCGGTGCTCGTAAGGAACCTGATGTGGTCAATGGTACGTTCCTTATAAATAACCATCCTGCTACCGTTCTATTTGATACTGGAGCAACTGCCAGTTTTGTCTCTAGTACTTTTAGGCCTTTGATTGACTTGAGTGCATGTGTCCTGATTGATACGTTTACCGTAGAATTAGCTGACGATAACATCTTAGAAACTATTGAATTCATCAAAGATTACTTAATGAATCTATTAGGAAGTACATTTAAGATAAATTTGATGCCTATTAAGCTAGGAGGATTCTATGTGGTTGTTGGTATGGATTGGCTGGCTAGGCATAGAGTAGAAATCATGTGTGATGAACGCCTACTTAAGATACCTATGAGCGATGGAAAGGTGCTAGTTGTCCATGGTGAAAAAAGTAACACGCTATATCCTATGATATCCCATCTAAACGCTACCAAGAGTCTCATGAAGGGATGCCCACCTTTCATAGTCTACGTAATGAAAGCAAGAGAGGAAAAGAAGATTGAGGATATACCAGTGGCTTCTGAATATCCGGAAGTATTTCCCGAAGACCTACCGGGACTCCCTCCGACTCGTCAGGTTGAGTTCCAAATAGATCTATTGCCTGGTGCTGCGCCAGTAGCCAAAGCACCGTACCGACTTGCCCCTCCCAAGATGAAAGAACTAATGCTACAAATCCAAGAGCTACTCAACAAGGGGTTTATATGACCGAGTGTTTCTCCATGGGGTGCCCCAGTACTATTCGTGAAAAAGAAGGATGGAACCCTACGTATGTGTATTGATTACCGGGAACTAAACAAGCTGACAATAAAGAATCGTTACCCTCTTCCGAGAATCGATGACCTATTCGATCAACTGCAGTGGGGAAGCTATTTTTCCAAAATAGATTTAAGATCAGGGTACCATCAACTAAAGATAAGAGAGGAAGGCATACCCAAAACAGCCTTTAGAACTAGATATGGACATTATGAGTACC
Organism: Flaveria sonorensis; assembly: GCA_025506505.1. NCBI lineage: Eukaryota > Viridiplantae > Streptophyta > Magnoliopsida > Asterales > Asteraceae > Flaveria > Flaveria sonorensis. Next base: position 23,406,037 of record CM046439.1, on the reverse strand, counting down.
TGGTCATGCTCTTTGGACTGACTAATGCACTAGTGGCATTTATGGATCTCATGAACCGAGTGTGTCGCCCATATCTAGACAAATTTGTGATTGTATTTATCGATGACATCCTGATCTACTCCCGTAGTAAGGAAGAGCATGAGAAGCACCTTAGGCTGATTCTCGAGTTGCTCAAGAAGAAGGGTTCGGGTTGGTTTGGATGGTTGAATAGGAAATCGCAGTAATGATGGGTTGATGTCTGATTATTTTGATGATGCTATTATCTTTGAGTGATTATTTAACTATTTAAGACACTATGATTATTATTCTGGGGGTGATGGCACCTTCCAACTTGTAAGAGTATAACTCTGATCCAATTATGTTTTGCTGATACTATTAACCCAATCTATCTATGAAACTATTTCTATTGATGCTAAATTTCACAGGGTAATTTGTATTGACTTGCAATGTGTCATGTTATGCGTTGGGAATTTTGATTTGTGTCCATTCTGGGTGAATTTTCCTAAATTAATTTAATGGAACATATTTAGAGGTATTTAGTGGTGTGTATATTACACTCCCTCCTATTAGAACATGGTATATTAGGATAAGTGATGCATGGGCAAATTGAAACCAATTATGAGAAGCTAAACGAATTTATCTGTGATGCTACCAGAATGCCGACCAGACAAGGAACCCGTATTGGAAGACAAGGAGCTACTAGAGGTCGTCGTGAGGGAGCTAGACAGACCGGAAACCAACCCCCTACTCCACCAGGAACTCCTCGTGGAGAGAATGCCAATCAGGGGAATGATGAGAGAATTGCCAACGTCGTAGCACAACAAATTGCTAACGTCATTCCGACCATCATCGCTCAGATCAATGCGGACCGGAGCAACCCCGGTGGTAATGATGGATTCGGGAATGATGAGGGCAACAATGAGGAAGCTGAAGCATTAAGGAATGGATGCTCCTACAAAACCTTCATGGTGTGCAAGCCAAAGGATTTCTATGGTACCGAGGGTGCGATAGAGACGTATGGAGGGATTGATGAAATGGAAGCCGTCTTAGATATCTGCGAATACAAGATGGAACACATGGTGAGGTTTGCTTCCTAATCACTCAAGGGATTTGCACTGGAATGGTGGAAGACTGTTACTCAGCCCCGGGGAAGAAACGCTGCTAACCGAATGAGCTGGACCGAATTCAGGGAGTTGACAACTAACAAATACTGCACAAATCAATCAACTAGAGAAACTAGAGTCTGAATTCTTAAGCTTGGAAATGAAAGGTCCTAACTACACTGAGTACATCAACCGCTTCTTAGCCCTGTCTCGACTAGTGCCACACCTAGTGACACCGGAATCCAAGGGCGTAGCACGTTTCATTTGGGGACTACATCCTAGAGTCAGGGGTATGGTTCGATCCTCCAGGCCCTCAACCTGCAAGCTGTGGTCGACTTCACCAGTAGTTTGACCGATGACCTAGTCAGGGCTGGGTGGACTGAACAAACCAGGATAGAAGAAAAGAGGAAGTTGATGGGTGAGAAGAGAAAATGGTTTGATGTGAAGAAAGCGATTGGTAGCAGTAGTGGGCTAAGCAAGAAGGGTGTTTAAGGTATGAGGCGCGATGACCAGAGTGGAAGGGCACGGAAGCTATAGTTGGGTACAAGCCCATTCTGTAATAGGTACAAACTGCATCATCAAGGGGAGTGCAACCCGATGCCCTGCTTCCGATGCAAACGACCAGGTCATTTAATTAAGGACTGTACGTATGCACCAGGTAAACAATGCTATGAGTGTGGAGATCCAGGGCACATGAGGAATAAGTGTCCTAAGCTAGGGAGAGATAAGGATGCCAGACCCAACAAGCCCAAGGGAAGAGCATTCGTGATGGATCCAGCCGGTGCTCGTAAGGAACCTAATGTGGTCAATGGTACGTTCCTTATAAACAACCATCCTGCTACCGTTCTATTTGATACTGGAGCAACTGCCAGTTTTGTCTCTAGTACTTTTAGGCCTTTGATTGACTTGAGTGCATGTGTCCTGATTGATACGTTTACCGTAGAATTAGCTGACTGTAACATCTTAGAAACTAATGAAGTCATCAAAGATTGCTTAATGAATCTAGAAGGAAGTACATTTAAGATAAATTTGATGCCTATTAAGCTAGGAGGATTCGATATGGTTGTTGGTATGGATTGGCTGGCTAGGCATAGAGTTGAAATCGTGTGTGATGAACGCCTACTTAAGATACCTATGAGCGATGGAAAGGTGCTAGTTTTCCATGGTGAAAGAAGTAACACGCTATATCCTATGATATCCCATTTAAAGGCTACCAAGAGTCTCATTAAGGGATGCCCAGCTTTCATAGTCTACGTAATGAAAGCAAGAGACGAAAAGAAGATTAAGGATATACCAGTGGCTTCTGAATATCCGAAAGTATTTCCCGAAGACCTACTAGGACTCCCTCTGACTCGTCAGGTTGAGTTCCATATAGATCTATTGCCTAGTGTTACGCCAATAGCCAAGGCACCGTACCGACTTGCCCCTCCCGAGATGAAAGAACTAATGCTACAAATCCAAGAGCTACTCGACAAGGGGTTTATACGACCGGGTGTTTCTCCATGGGGTGCCCCGGTACTATTCGTGAAGAAGAAGGATGGAACCCTACGTATGTGTATTGATTACCGGGAACTAAACAAGCTGACAATAAAGAATCGTTACCCTCTTCCGAGAATCGATGACCTATTCGATCAACTGCAGGGGGCAAGCTATTTTTCCAAAATAGATTTAAGATCAGGGTACCATCAACTAAAGATAAGAGAGGAAGGCATACCCAAAATAGCCTTTAGAACTAGATATGGACATTATGAGTACCTGGTCATGCCCTTTGGACTGACTAATGCACCAGTGGCATTTATGGATCTCCTGAACCGAGTGTGTCGCCCATATCTAGACAAATTTGTGATTGTATTTATCTACTCCCGTAGTAAGGAAGAGCACGAGAAGCACCTTAGGATGATTCTCGAGTTGCTCAAGAATGAGCAACTATATGCCAAGTCCTCCAAATGCGAATTTTAGATGCGAGAGATCCAATTCTAGGGCATGTCGTAAATAAAGATGGAATTCAAGTGGACCCTTCAAAGATAGTGGCTATTAAGAACTGGAAAATTCCAGAAACTCCTACCGAGATATGGCAGTTCCTTGGATTGGCGGGATACTACAGAAGGTTTATCAAGGACTTCTCGCGCATGGTGCAACCGTTAACTGCTTTGACTAAGAAGAATACAGCCTTTGTGTGGGAACAAGATCATAATGAAGCATTCGAAACACTCAAGGAAAAGCTGTGTAGTGCTCCTATCCTCGCCCTCCCAGAAGGAGTTGAAGATTTCATGGTCTATTGTGACTCCTCGCGTCAGGGACTAGGATGCCTGCTAATGCAGCGCAACAAGGAAATTGCTTATGCATCAAGACTGCTAAACGATCATGAGAAGAACTACACAACGCATGATCTAGAATTGGGTGCCGTGGTGTTTGCACTCAAAATCTGGAGGCATTATCTCTATGGAACGAAGTGTATTATCTACACTGACCATAGAAGTTTGCAACACATTCTTGATCAGAAAATGCTAAACATGCGTTAGAGAAGATGGGTTGAGCTATTGAATGATTACGAATGCAAAATCCGCTACCATCCCGGCAAGGCCAATGTAGTGTTAGATGCCTTGAGCAGGAAAGAAAGAGAAAAACCCCTTCGTGTCCGTGCCTTAAGGATGAGCGTGTATACCGACCTTATTGCAAGACTAAAAGAAGCTCAAGGCGAAGTGCTAAAGGAAGATAAATTAGCAGAGGAGTTGTTAACAGGAATGGAGAAGCGGTTAGAGTTGAGTAATGATGGTATATATAAACATGAAGGCAGAACGTGGGTACCGAAGTATGGGGGAATTAGAGAGGTAATCCTAGACGAAGCCCACAAATCTAGGTACTTAATTCACCCCGGAAGCGACAAAATGTACCAATATCTAAAGGCACTTTTTTGGTGGCCTGGAATCAAGAAATCAATCGCCATGTATGTTGGGAAGTGTCTGACGTGCGCCATGGTAAAGGCTGAAAATCAAAAACCGTCAGGGATTTTACAACAGTCTGAAATTCTAGAATGGAAATGGGATAACATCACGATGGATTTTGTTACAAAGTTACCCAGAACTTTCAGAGGTCATGATGCTATCTGGGTAATAGTGGATCAGTTAACTAAATCAGCTCACTTCTTGCCGATTCGAGAAGACTACGACCTGACAAAGCTGGCCCAACTGTACATCGATGAAATAGTAACCAGGCATGGGGTGCCACTATCAATCACCTCCGACCATGATAGTCACTTCACTTCTTGTTTCTGGAAGTCACTCCAGCAGGCTCTAGGAACCCGTCTAGATTTAAGCACTGCATACCACCCACAGACTGATGGTCAGAGTGAAAGAACCATCCAAACCTTGGAAGATATGCTAAGGGCTTGCGTGATTGACTTTGGTGGGAACTGGGACAACCATCTTCCTCTAGTGGAGTTCTCCTACAATAATAGTTACCACGCAAGTATAAAGGCAGCTCCGTATGAGGCCTATATGGTAGGAAATGCCGATCACCGTTGAGTTGGAATGAGATCGGTGATAGCCAAGTGATGGGACCCGTCATCATGATGGAGACCACCGACAAAATATTTAAAATCAAGGAGCATTTAAGAGCAGCCAGAGACCGTCAGAAGAAATATTCTGACAAAAGGCGAAAACCTTTAGAATTCCAAGTGGGTGACAGAGTAATGCTAAAAGTAGCACCATGGAAGGGAACTATGAGGTTTGGAAAGAAAGGAAAGTTAAGCCCGAGATACATTGGACCATTTGAAATGCTGGCAAGAATTGGCCCCGTGGCGTATCAATTTAAGCTACCTCAAGAGTTAAGCTACATACATGACACCTTCCATGTGTCAAACTTGAAGAAGTGCATGGTAGACAAGACCATGGAGTTACCTTTGAAGGAGGCACGGATTAATAATAACCTGAACTTCGTGGAAGAGCCTGTAGAGATCACGGACCGGTTGGTCAAGAAACTCAGGCGAAGTCGCATACCCAAGGTCAAGTTAAGATGGAATTCTAGGCGAGGACCTGAATTCACTTGGGAGCGAGAAGATGAGATGAGAAAGAATTATCCACATCTATTCAGACCCACTCGTTCCGGAGCTTATCGAAGCTAAAAAATTTCGGGACGAAATTTCCTAAACGGTGGGAGAATGTAACAACCGAGCTCAAGGTCATATTTCTAACCTTTAACCTCCTGCATCATTATCCATACAATTAATATTAATGTATTATTATTATTATTATTATTATTATTATTATTATTATTATTATTATTATTAGTGATATTATTGCTACTGCTTCTATTGTCATTTTATTATTTCATGTGCCATTTTATATGATTTAGTCAAATCTAGCCTTAGCATAGAATAACTTCGTGTTCCGGGAAAGTTAATTAGTCACCCTTGCAAAAATTTAATTTTAATTGAAACAATTAAAATGTGTGCTTACACATATAATTCACGGTTTAACATATACATATACATACTTAATACTTAAACAACTAACTAGAATTTACCACTTAAAATACTACACAATAAAATAATACTACATAATAACAATTACCATTTAAATTTAAATCTTAAACCCTCCCACTAGAGCCAAAAGCGGCCGTCCCTTGACCACCTATCCTCTCCTTTCTACACCACCCAAACTTGCCACCATTCCCCTCCACTCCTATTGCATGCAACATTTGAACACACACCTTCATTCTCACCTCTGACTCTCTATTCTCTTCCTCTTGGTTTCTTTCAGCAGAAAACACACACACGCCACAATTTCCAGCTCCATTCTAGCCACATATTCGAAGAACAACAACAATCCACCATCGGCCAAGTCCAAGAAAGCAAGAAAGTGGCATTTTGTGAGCTCTTGGTGCACGGTTCTTGCAAGGCCGAGACTCTCCAGCCTTTGTTCGAGATTCTACAGCTCATATTGTTCATTTCAACCCTCAAAATCGTGAACCACTCAAAGTGTAAGCATCTACACACCCGAACCATGTACATCATGTGTTATTCTTTCTTTAATCTACCAAAAACCTTACTTTCTTTGTTCTAACAGAATCTTGCGGCTATAACCTTGTTCTTGAGGAGCTATTAACATCCTTGAAGGTATCTCATTCGATTTATTAGTCATTCTATTGGTGGAACACGAGTTACACCATGAAAACCCTCTTTTTGGGTGATTTGCGCATCATCTAATCCTTGTGTCTTGAAACCACCGAACCAAAGCTTGTAATCTGATTATAAATGGTTTATAAAACTCTTAATAACCTGTTTTTAAAGTTACAAAAGGATTTGGTAATGTTTAAGCATGATCTATAACGTTTTACATGTGTGTAATGGGTGAAAATGGTGAAATCACAATTGTACAAGCTTATTCTTTGGTTACATGTCAACCCGTGAGTTAGAACTGTTATTTCAGTAATTTTTGGTGATATTAGATGTTTATTAGGTGATGTTAATGGCTGAAAAATAATAAAAATAGATATTGTAAGCATTTTGAACATATTCGGGGACCCGAAAGGTGGTAAAACGACCCTAAAAGTAAGAGAAATTAAAGTATGAACATGTTAAAAATAATTCCCGGCTCTAAAGGAGTTAATAAAGTGATTTAAATTGGATTTGTTGAATAAATGGTCAAAAATGCTTTAAATGGAATTTTTAATTAAAAACGGGTATTAACCGGGTGATTTTTTGAAGAAAATCATGGAAATGCAAGAATAAACCTAAAATCTATGGGAACTATGTTATTTCAGTAATTTGGGAACTTTAAGACTTAAAGATGGTGAAAAATTGGTCAAACATGACTTCGAACGGTCGATTTCGGGTAAAAACGCGTTTTAACGGGTTAAACATAAAAATTAGACTTTCAACCAAATGAGCTTAAAAATACATTATATTCAGATTATAAAACTTATTAAAAGTACTTAAAATAATATTTAATGTTTTAAGACATAAAACTATAAGATTTAATGCTTAACCGTTAAAAACCTTCGGTTTTACCGTAACTGGTAACTTAAAACATATGTTTACCAACTCAAATTTAAAATCTGGAAAAATTGGGAGTTTAACTTATTAATAATTTAATATTTAACTCCAAAAATATGTTATTTGGTCATAAAGGTCATTAAATGTAAAGAAACAAACTTTAGGGTAGAAATTGTAAATTCTGAAACTTGAAGGGCTAAACTGTAAATTCTGCCAAAACTCTATAAATCGACCCTATGGACTAATAATCACTTGGTAAACTTAATTTAAATTGTATCAATGACCTAATAGTGTAAAAATCTATATTTTTCTTAAGAAACCATGGCTTTCTATAAAAGGAAACTTTCTAATGCAAGCCTTAGCAAATATAAGCTAGTTGAACATTTAACTTCTTAACACACTTTGTCCACCTCGTGTGACCTTAGAACTAGTGTCTTATCACTTAATCTTGATGGTAGGGTGCTAGACTTGAAACTTTCCCGGTACATGAAGAACCCGTTGCTTGAAACCCTAAGGTGAGTTCTAGTGTTCTTTTTTTACTACTGTTTTTGGGATGAAGCATGCTCTGTTTAAACTGAACTATTTCTGGGCTATATTATGATGCTATATGTTGTGGAAATATTAGAACCTGCTTTTACTTTTATCACGATCATTAATTCTTGTGTGAACCGCTTGTTTTATATGGGTAGATCTACTTGGGGAATCCCCCACACATAGTGTCTTCCATGATGAACGAGAAGGGTACCACACTGAGATCCTGCGGGGTCGCTTGTGTCATGTGACAGGTTTTTGTAAGATACTAGGGTGAACCATCCGGCAGGTATGGTCCACTGTGTAAGGCTCAGTTCTTCCTTCGGGATTAACCAGTATAACATAACTTTTGAAGAGGCTAGCCGGGACTGAGTTCAGGGTTGATTGTGATCCCCACAACAATGAAACTATGACTTTTAAATAAAATGTGGATTTTATTGAATCCTTTTGTGTTAAACTTTAAGCACTTGAATTCACTAACTTTTTAGTTGACACAATTTCCTTTTAAGCATGTTTCAGGTAACCCGTGATGAAGGTCTGGCTGATGTAGAAGACGTTGACCTAGCACCGTGACCCATGGCATTGGGTGTTTAGTTTTTAAAACATTTTGAATAATTTGAATTTGTTATTATTGGAAACAATTTGTACTGATGAATTATGTACTTGCACTTGGGCTGGACCTTCTACCAGCCTGGTTTTTCTTTAAAATATAATGCCATGTGATGCTCTCTCCTTTTGTGCTCTTATGATGGTTTGTTTCCGCTGCCATATGTTGTTGCTAGTTTGTGATGTCCCACCCTACCTGGGCCCGGGGTGTGACACCCAGCCTGTTGCTAAGCCACCTTATCGATTAGCTCCCTCAAAGATGAAGAAATTGATGACTCAGCTGCTAGAGTTACTGGATAAGGGGTTCACCTGACCGATTATCTCTCCATGGGGTGCTCCAGTCTTGTTTGTGAAGAAGAAGGATAGTTGCATGAGGAGGTGCATCGACTACCGTGAGTGGAACAAGTTAACGATGAAGAACCGGTATCCACTATCGAGGATTGATGACTTGTTTTGTTAGCTCCAAGGTGCCAGTTGGTTCTTAAGAATAGATCTTCGATCGGGTTATCATCAACTAAAGGTTAAAGAGCAAGATATTCCGAAGACCGCGTTTCGGATGCAATACAGGCATTACGAGTTCCTTGTAATGTCTTTCGTCTAACCAACGCGCCAGCCGCTTTTATGGATATGATGAATCGGGTGTGTCGGCCGATGTTGGATAAATCAATGATTGTGTTTATCGATGATATCCTGATTTATTCGTAGAGCGAAGAGGAACATGTCGATCACATCTAGGAAGTGCTAGATACGCTTCAAAGGGAGAAGTTGTACGCCAAGTTCTACAAGTGTGCGTTCTAGTTATGAGAGGTTTAGCTTTTAGGTCATGTGGTTAATCCTGAAGGGATTATGGTAGACCTAACAAAGGTTGAGGCAGTGATGCAATGGAAGTCTCCAAGGACGCCATCTGAGATTCGTAGTTTCTTGAGTTTGGTGGGTTGCTACAGGAGATTTATCCAAAGGTTCTCTAAAGTGGCGGCTATGGTCGTTGCATTGAAGTAATGGAGGCCACTTGGGGAATTAGAGGGAGGAATGAGATGGCACTACCTAGATCTCTTTAAAGAGTGACAGGTTTCAGGGACGAAACCAATATAAGGGGGGTGGACTTGTAACACCCAGAAATTTCAAAAAAAAAAGAAGAGAAAAGAAAAGTAAAGGAGCAAACAGGAAGTTATTTTTAAAGCAAGGGGTTAAATGCGTGCAAGGGCCAAACTTGCACATAGTGGGGTTTAAAAGAGGTATGGCCGCCTATAACCTCTTTTCTCTCCTGCAACCTTTGGTTTTAGAGAGTGAGAGAAGCCCTCAACCAGTGTTTTAGAGTGAGAAAGTAGAAGATCTTCAAGAAAGGTAAAGTTTTCAAGTGTTTCTTTCCTGTTTTCTGTTGGGTTCGAGCTTCTGGACCGAGATTCTGGTGTTTAGTGCTCGTTTTCGTGGGTTTCAGGTGCTGGAACTTCAAGTGGGCTCTCCGGTTTGAGGTGTTCTACCCGAAAGCTGTTGAAGGTGAGTTCTAGAACCCCTCTTTTACTGGTTTTCTAAGTGTTTGGGGTTGTTGTGCATACTGGGCAGAAGGTTTTCTAAACTAAACTATAAATTTTGACATGGTGTACGACTGGGTGTATGTTCTTAGATGTTTTTCTAAGATGTGTATGATGTGTAGTATGTTCTAAGTGCGTAGCATGATAGATCTGTGTTAAGGATGGGTTAGAATGAGGATTGGGAACTGAATATAGCATAAGTTGCAACTGCAGGTTGGTTTAGTTCATCTGCATTTAGATTTGAATATTCGCATGTGTTTTGTTTTGGCGCATTTGCTACAGTGATCATGCGCATTTATTTTGTTCATGCGCATTTGCTACAAACTTCAGGCGCATTTGTTTCAGTCATCCGAATTTGATTCATGCGTATTTCCTGACACTTGGAATATTTTTCTTAAGACTTTCATTTGCCTTGTTCATGCGCATTTGGTACAGTGTTCATGCGCATTTCTTTGGGACAGTATTTTCTGAGTATGTTCATCCGCATTTGTTCATCCGCATTTGTTAAGTTCATCCGCATTCCTTTTCGGACTTGGGATTTTTTGGAATTTTGGGAAGTAGAGCTTAAGTGTTAAGAAATGATGTCTTGTGGTGTCTTATGCTTGTTTATGATGTGTATGCATTGTGGCTGTTATGATGATCATGTTGTTCCATGCTATGTATATGATGTGACTTTACATGGTATGATATACTTATGTACGTAAGTAAAGTATTACGCAATGGAAGTGAAAGATAACGAATGACGAAAATGGAAGTAATGAATGATGGAGTCCTTGTCGCTTACCCCGGTACTGTGTTGGCTTTGCCTTGACGTGGGGGTTTACTTATAAACCCCGGCATAGTATCGGCTTTTGCTTGACGTGGGGGTATATTTATGAGTTGTCAGAAGATCCTTGTCGTGTACCCCGGTACTGTGTCGGCTTTTGCTTGACGTGGGGGTTTACTTATAAACCTTGGCACAGTATCGGCTTTTGCTTGACGTGGGGGGTGTAGCGTACGGCACGATCTAGATAAGGGTGGAAGATATTAATGAAAGAAGGTACGAATGATGAACGATGATGAAAGATAATAATTATTACCAAGATGTATGTATGATGTGTGATCACGTACGAAAGTAAAAGAAATGTTTTAAATGGAAGTAAAGTATTTTAATATAAAACTAGAACTCACTCAGCGTCACTGACTTTTGTGTGCATAATAGTTGGCAGGTAACCGTTTGATGCTGAGGAGGTGTAGGCATGGATGCATAAGCTACTGGGAATGTTTTGAGTTTGACATCCACATTTTGAGATGATGTTGTATTAATACAATTTTTGATGATGTAATTTAAAGATATGATGTATTGACATGTTTTTAATTATTAATTAAAAGTTCAAATTTCCGCTGCAAAATGATGAATTTGATATGTTTTATACGATGATTGACCAACTAAGTGTCCCAAGAACGGGACCTTACACATAGGTTTAAACATATTTAAGTGTGTTTGAAAGTGTGAGCATGGAAATGTAATTAAAGCATATCGACATGTAGCTAGCCTATAATCAAATTACTTAGCTTTTTGAAACCAAAACTGACTGTTTGTAAGTTGTTTGTCTTTCCACCATGTCTATCACATATAGTGCATATGTTAGGTAAGTGAAACACCCGTTCGACCTCTAGTAGAGTTAGTGCAACTAAAGTGGGTGGGGTTTATCATACCCAGTAAATAGTACTACTCAGAATTATCTCACTAAGTCATTACTAATGGTTTGAGATAAGGACCGTTAGACCCTGAAAGGATTATGCATGCCAATTCAAGTAATGATTGGAATGTTGTTCTGGATGGAATAAGTACAAGTGTTGACAGAATTATGAGTGAAGAAAAGATATGCAGATAAGATAGATTGAATAAGTATTTTGTCATCCACATTAGTCTAACGGGTGACTTAGAGAAATACGGATGAGCATTTTTCTACGCACATATGACTAATGTGGGTGACATAAAACAAATAATTAAGTCCTTTTGAATAAATGCGACCAAGAATAGCACTCCCACATTAACTAATACGGATGTGATAATACAAATATGGCTGAAGAAATCAACAAATGCTTATAAAGTTATTTTGTACTTTGTACTTAGTTATTCTTGATCATGTGTTAGGGTAGTTAAGTAAATGTATAGATCATTGTATAAGGCCTATAAATTATTATAGTTGTTAGACATTTTGTAACCCTACACAAACCTTGAACCCTGATATCCATTACAAACATAAAACCCTTTGCTGAATCAATATTTCAGATTCGTTGAGCTTGGATCTTAGGATTCATGAGTTTCAGATCCGAAAATTTCAAAATTAAAGACGGGTGGAAGTGTGTGAATCGAAGAACAAGGACGTGTGTGTAATGTATAATGTTATGATTTCATTAATGTTGAATAACAAATTACAATGAAGAAACATATACAAAGATGGATGAACATCAAACCCACCCAAAGGAGAGAAATTCTCCTTGGGTGGTGATTACACCATGAAAAACACATACTTAAGAATTACAAGCCACTCACACACTTTGCAATGACCACACATTACAAGTGGCACTAGTTGTTCTATTTATAATATTATTACATCATGACCTAATTTTGACTTTTCTTGTGGTCTTGATGTTGACTTTGTCATGTTGACTTTGTCATGTTGACTTTGTCTTGTGTTTGTTTTGTTCTGTTTATCAACTTGGTCTCTGAACTTGTACAATGAGATCTTCAGTTGGCTTTGATTGTGGTTTAGAAAGCTTCAGTTTATCAATTGTTAAACCCAAGACCCTTATTGTATTTTGAATCAATCATTAATATACAAGCATTTTGAATAATTTCCATTGTGTTTGATCTTTGATTATTGTAATTCCACTACAATTGATAATTGAATTCAATTAATATATTCCATGATATTGATTCTAACCCAGTCAAGGACTTTTATACATGTTTGCATTAATGTAAGAGGTGATAAAGCGATAATACTAAAACCACTAAAATATAGTTTGCATATGTAATTCAATTCCAAACTAAATCACATAACAAAGTAAGCATTCAAACATCATATTTAATTCACCTATTACACACCTATTGCAAGTTACTTGACCTATTATATTTGCATGCCCAAAAGTTGCCTAACCTAGGACCGTAGGAGTTAAATTGTACAATTTGTAATAAAATTTCTAAACACATGTCTCTATGAATAATTTCAACACAACTCACAGCATATGTCTCATTACACACTTAACACATGCATTATACACAACATTATGTCCTAGAAGTTTTTATAATTGGAAAATTTTATCACACATGTTGGTTTTTCACTATTCAACAATTCCTAACCTATTCTTATGTTCTAAATATTACACGTAAAACATCAAATCTAATGAGACATGTCAAATTTATCATCTAGAATTCCATAAAATCAAAAAGTTTCCTTAATAAGAAGGTTCCTAAAAACCAAACCAATTTCAAAAGTTTAAAGTCTAAACTTTCAATTTACATCAACCAATAACCTAGAATCACTAAATCCATTCTATTCCATGTAAATCAAGCTATTACTACAAACCCTAATAAAAAGTTTTCTTTTTAGAAAGGTCTAGGTTTTGAACCAAATCAACAATTTTTACAAATCAAAACCATACAATAATCATAACATGTATTCTAACACATATTCAATGATCAATCTAAATAAAGTTTGAGTCTTGATGTGTGTTTGGATCATCTAGGGTTTTGATCAAGCTAGGTATGAAAGAGATATAAAGCAACAAAATTAATTACTTGAATGGTGATGTAGATGCTAGTTAATACCTGTTTGATGTAATCGACACTCAATTCCACTTTCAATTTGCAAGAATTAACTAAAGAACAATACGTGTGTGAAGGGTTTATAAAATAAAGAGGGTGAGGGATCGGGTTTCAGCTATAGGTAGGGGTATGAGGGTGGGGTGGGGGGGGGGGTTAGGGTTGGGTTTTATTTATTTTTTTGTTTATTTTTACTAAAGCTACCATGTAATTTCATAAAATTAATTTTAAGTTTACGCGATTAGACTTTTCTACCCCAAAACTTAGATAATGGTTACATATTATCAAATAAACATTCATAAAACCAAATAACATTTATTTTATTTGTTTGAAGCTATTTATATAATAATTAAGCTTTAAAATCCGAAAACGCTTGAAAACGCATAAATGCTAGAAAAATTAGAATTTTACAACTAAGCTAACAATTTATTCACATAATTACATAATATATAATTTCACACCAAATATGATTTTTTGAATGCTATTTAGATAAAGCAGCAGCATTCGGGTATAGACACGTGTATGATTCCGTAATTCTTCGAATTACCGTTTTGTGAAGGTTTGTGAATGTTCGTATAATAGCTAACATATTTAAATGCACAATATTAAATGCATGCATGTATGATCGGAAAATAATGTTCATGTTAGTTGGAAAATGACTTGAAAATGCTAGGTGTCACACTATAGACCCAAAAACACACTTAGATTTCTTTGCAACCTGACTATTAGCCCTTATAATAGTCAAAATAGTTTGTAAATGCTGCAAATATATTACCTAGCTAGGGTTGTAGACCAATATGTAATATAAATAACTAGAACAAACTTTCTTAAATATGATCTAAACATATGATTTACTAAATTTTTAATAGTGAAAGGAGCACAGAGTGAGACCAAAAGACATAACCATAGATTCGTAATGCCCACTATGTGTTTTAATGGAACTTTTATAAATATCTTCTAGGCTCATCCTGATTTGATAATAACCTAACTTAATATCAAGTTTAAAGAAATATTCTATACCATACAACTCATTTAATAGTTCCACAACTAATGGAACAGGAAACCTATCAAATATTATAGCTTGATTTAATTTCCTATAGCCTATATACATTTTCTAACTATGATCTACTTTTCAACCAACATTACATGAGAAGCAAATGTACTATTGCTAGGCGTAATTACCACTTGATCTAAAAGAACATTGGTAATCTTCTTATAACATCATTTGAATAAGTGGATATCTATAGGGTTTCAAAATTTAGACTTACTAATCCTATTGATAAAGAAATTTCATGAACAAATCTTTCATTAAAAGGAGGTAAAGCAAGCAAATAACATAAAACATCATGAAATTCAATAAGTAACCTCTTAATATCAATAGATAAAGTAGCATTATGGGTCTGATCGTACAAGATCACAATGGTATTAGTAAGTTGACCTTTGAATGGGTAGAGTTGCAACATAGGAAGCTCCCTTATCTATTAAACTAATTTCTTTAAACTACCCGCATTTAGAGCCACCTTCTTAGAAAGAGCTCCCTGTCATACCACCTTCAGTCCGTTATACTAGAACTCTATAGTTTTGTCATAATCATTCAAGTAGATACTTCCTAATTTGATGAACCATTACACCTCTAATACCACATCACATTCTCCTAATGACATCATATAAGCATCAGTTGCAAACTACAACCCCTACATTTTCCAAATTAACCCATTCATCATTTTATCACATAACACCTGATCCCCATCAACTACTTTAACCACCACAGGAGAGTTTGTAAACAACTTACAACCTAAATTCCAGGCTAATGACTCATCAATGAAGTTGTTGGAACTTATAGTATCCATCAAAATCCATAAGTATACTCTCCGCATATGAGTAATGGCCCTCATGGATGGCTGGAATTCACTTCCTTCTAATGCATTGACTGATATTTTAGCAAATTTTACATTAGTCAATAATAGGATATTCTCTTCTTCATCATCAAACAATTCTACCATAATATAATAGAGTTGAGGTTTCTTCCCTTTATATACATGCCTTCTAACATATTATTTATCATACATGTTGCATGACTCTTTGGATCTTTTCTTTTATGAAACATGTAAGGACTCGATCTTTACCAAACACACACTCTTGATTCATCTAACCTTGTAGTATAGATGGAAGCAATGCGAATCATACAAACAAACAAATACAAAATAAAAATACAAATACAAATACAAATACAAATACAAATAAAGATTGAAAGAAGATGTATATTGATAATTAATTAGTCATCATGGATTACAACATACATACTATTAGCGGATATTATTATATCCACGCGCGCACACCATACATATATGATTGTTAAACCCATATTTATTACGATAACCTATTAACCTTTTCTTGGTCTTAGATCTCTTCCATCTAACTTGATCGAAGGGTTGTGATTTTATACTAATATAATACTAGTTGCAGCAACTTTATTTGTCACTTTAAGAGTATATTTGACATTTTGATCATGTAATTAATTACTGAAAATGTTCGGATACAATCTGGTGGTGACAAGTGTCGCCCCCTTTTTTCAAAAGAATCTTTCTTATTTTTCTTTTTTTCTAAAAACAGTTTACCCCCTTAACTTTTATATATCAACAACTTTTTAATACTTTTTTATTTTTTATAAAATTACACCATTAAACTAATAATATTTTTCTCTTTAAATCCATTCTAGTTTCGCCTAAAAAGTTAAATTTTGACTAGTGTAATGAACACTTACATCAATATGATGAACACTTATGTTGTAACCACAAGTGTAACAAACACTTACAGTGCAACTACACACTTTAACAAACACTTACATAAGTATAATGAACAAACCTAACTCAACGTAATGATAATTATAACCAATATTTATTCAAAACCATCATATCAATGAAAATATTAAGCAGAAAATATAGATCCAATACATAAACACCAGATCTATGACTAACTTCATTATAAACATCTAGATCCGATGAACCCCACTATAAATTGTAAGCTCTACATTACAGATCTATATTTTATAAAAAGAACTAGATGAACTATTAATGTTACATTAGTGACTACATTGATGTGATAATAGATTACACTGATGTAATAATGTATTACACTACTGTAACATAGGGTATTACAGTGACAAAATGCCCTTATTTAAAAAATAGAAACACATGTAGGACCCACATGAACATCATCTTCCCAGAAGACTCTACAAGATTAAATTAACCAATTTCTATAAACAAATTTAGAATAAATAAGCAAGTAACAAAGTTCGAACCAAATAAGTAGGTTTTAAATATATTAAGCCTTTTGAACAGATAGGAACTAACCATGTGAAAACTTACACCATTCATATGAAAAAACCTCATGTATTGCACCTATAATAATGTTTTAAATACTACTATGGATCTTGATGACAAGAGATGTAGGTAGTGAGAGAGATCTAGGCTTGTTCCCACTCAGACAAGTATCGAGCTATTCAACTATGTAGGATCAGGGCAGGGGACCAATGCAACAGTTTTACAATGTCTAGAGAGAGTTTATAACATTTAGCAGATCAAATAGGGAATCGGCTTAAGATGAAACAAAGAACACAAGTAAAGAACATAACAAGAACAAGAACACACTAATATGGTTTTCAAGAATGATGTATATTGCTCTCAAGTTCTTACAAAGTGTTACAAAGATTAAAAATTAAATGGCAAGTACTTGGGACACTTTATACTACATCCTACACCCGACCATACTATGAAGGCCAGCTGGAAACACTAATCTAGACAACAAGATCAATGTAAAGTCAAAAGGCAGATTGCCTTTTGACTATTGACTATGGCATGCTATAGCTCTCATCCATATCTAATAAAAAAAGGATAAAAGTACAAAAATAGAAAGTTACAGACTCAAGACCTTAATCTACAGTTTGAGAAATTATGACCTTTTTACCAACTCATATAAGTTGGTGATTCAAAGGTGGCAGCAAAAAGTTGTAAGGCCCCGTTCCCGGAGACCTCACAGTTGGTCAATCATAGCATTATACATATAAAACATTATACATTTCATAAGATTAAGCAGCGGATTAAGTTAACAAAAAAAAAACCATTCATGCTTATAATTATTGTTGCCAAATAATACATCGTTTTAAGTTAGGGTTACAAAACAATCAATTAGTTGCATTACAACACAACAAAATCATTTGCACAAATGGATGCCAGTCTTGCCCTGATGAGTAGCTTCCCCCGCGTGCCACCCTCAGCAACATTTACCTGCCAACTGAAAAATGCATAAAAGTCAGCGTTGCCGAGTGAGTTCTTGTTTTAAAACACTTAAAACACCTTTATTAATATACGAAAATATCATTTTTCTTAAAATACTCCCTTTTCATAAAATTCATTACTTTCGTACGTGTTCACATGACATACATACAGCAAGATAATACTCCTCATTATCTTTCATTGTTCATTTCGTACCTTTCTTATTATCTTTCACTTTCTACCAGACCAATGTGCAATACCCTAAACAATGTGCACGAAGCGGGTACTGGGTCGGAGTCTATAAATAGACCCCTAACATTACGCACGAAGCCTGACCCAGTACCAGGGCATGCCACAAGGGTCCCATCAATCTCAAAGATTGACCCTGTGTGCATCCTTCGGGTTAGCTAAACCGCACACAGTTGAGCTAACGACAACATGGTCGTGCACCTCTATTCAATTTGCTTTTTCATTCATTCGTTATGTTCCACTTTTCATTATCATTAATCTTTCACTTTCATTATGATAATACTTTACGTATACGAACATAAACACACCATGTAAAGCCACACAATAATACATAATATGGAACACAAGAACAGGTCATAAACAAGCATGGAATAAACAAATACAACCATCAAAATATCCCAGGGCAATTCCTTAAATTTCCTTTTTCCTAAAATTTCAAAATATTTTCTAAGTGTTCTAGGCGCATGAGTACTATGTAGGCGCATGAGCACTATGTAGGTGCATGAGCACTATGCGGGCGCACCAACACTTAGGTGCATGAGAAATTCTAGGCGCATGAAGACTATTTGGGCGCATGAACTACACTTAGTCATTTGGTCAGTAGGCGCATGAGGTAATTGGGTGCATGAGAAAGGACTTAGGCGTCTGAGCTAAATTTCAGGCGCGTGAGCTAAATTTCAGGCGCGTGAGGAACTATTAGGGCGCATGAGCTTCACTTAAGTTTTCTTAGTCAAAATTTCAGGCGCATGAGCCCTATTTGGGCACATGACCAACAGTTATACATTTTTTAGTCTTATTTTCAAACCCAATCTGCATTCTAACATATTGTTAACATGTATCTATCATTCTAAGCATCAACAACACATATACAACCATAAAACACAAGCATACATACACAAATACATATGGGTACATATATAACAGTTGTAAAACATTTTTAAACATGCATTTTCAGCCCCAAGAAGTTTAAAACACATAAAAACCAGGGTCTAGAACTCACCTATGCAGCCAACAAGTAAAACTCCTCCAAACTTGAGTGCACAAGAGTTCAAACACCTAAAAACACACCAAAATAAACAACCAAACACATAGAACACATAAATCGGTTTTAAGGATGAAAACCCAACAAAATCGAACCAAGAATACATAAAACACTCACCAATATGCTAATTTCAGCATCTTCTTCTTGAATAGCCGAGAGAAACAAGCTCAATCTTCTTCTTTCTTCTTTTTCAGTCTAAGAGCATAAAGTAGAGACATAAAATGGGTGGCCATACCTATTATATAATAAAATAATGGCATTTTGTACTTTTTACACTTTGGCCCCCTCCCCTTGTGTTACTTTTCCTTTATTTCAAGATACTTTTCTTCTTCTTTTATTTTAACAAAATTTCGGGTGTTACATGTCTACCCCCTTTAAAGAGGTTTCGTCCCTGAAACATATCACTCTTCGAACAACTGTGGGTAGTGTTGTCTCATTTCTTCCTCAGTCTCCCATATAGACTCAGAACCCTTTCGATGTTTCCACTGCACACGCACAAGTGGAACCACTTTATTCCGCAGTCTCTTCTCCTTCCGGTCGATGATTGCCACTGGTTGCTCTACATAATTAAGTCGTTCATCTACCTCGATGTCCTCCTGTGGTACAATCATATCCTCATCGGCTAAGCACTTCCTCAGATGAGATACATGGAATGTCGGATGAATTCCACTTAACTCATCAGGCAGTTCTAATCTATAGGCCACCTCTCCTACTCGTGCGATAATTCAGAAAGGCCATATGTATCTTGGACTGAGCTTATGCCTCTTTCTAAACTGGATGATCCCCTTCCAAGGTGAGACCTTCAACATGACTCTATCGCCCATGTTAAACTCAATCGGTCTACGCCTTTTGTCGGCATACGACTTTTGTCTATCCTTTGCCGCCATTATAAAGGCTTTGATCTTCTCCAACTTCTTCGTAGTAGCCTCGATCACCTTAATACTTCCTAACTCCTTTTGCCAATATCAACCCAACACGCGGGCGTCCTACACCTTCTGCCGTTAGCATCTCATATGGTGGCATGCCAATGCTGGCATGGTAGCTGTTGTTGTATGAGAACTCCGCTAACGGTAGGTGATCATCCCAACTTCCTCCAAAATCCATCACACATGATCGAAGCATATCCTCGAGTGTCTGGATCGTCCTCTCAGACTGACCATCTGTCTGAGGATGGTAAGTTGTGCTGATGTGTAGCCTCGTCCCCATCGCATCATGGAATCTCTTCTAGAATTTTGATGTGAACCGGGTGTCACGGTCCGACACGATAGACACCGGCACACCATGACGAGCTACAATCTCTTTAATGAATAGATCCACCAGCCTCTCAGATGAATATGTCTCGCGGATCGGCAAGAAGTGGGCACTCTTTGTCAGACGATCAACTATCACCCATATGGCATCGTATCCTCTTGTCGTATGAGGTAACTTCGTGATGAAATCCATGGTGATATGCTCCCACTTCCACTCGGGTATATCCAGAGGTTGGATCTTCCCATAAGGTTTCTGATGCTCTACCTTTACTTGCAAGCAAGTAAGGCACTTACTCACATACTCTGCCACATCATGCTTCATACCCGGCAACCGGTAATCTTTCTTCACATCATGATACATCTTGGTAGCACTGGGATGAATGGAGTATTGTATTATGAGCCTCATCCATGATTCGCCCCTGTAGGTCTCCATAGCGAGGGGTCCATATTCGTCCAAAGCGGGTTCTAACCCCGTGAGTATTTTCACCCAATTCCGTGACTAGACCTCTCATCCTTTAAGAGTTAAGGCGATCCTCCTTCAACGCCTCATTTTGGAAATCCTTGATCTGCGTCATCACATCGGAGGTCATAATCAACTGGTAAGCTTTCACCCGGATTGGCTCGGGTCTCTCTTTTCGGTTAAGGGCATCGTCCACTACATTGGCTTTGCTCGGGTGGTAATGGATCTCATAATCATAATCCTTGATCAATTCCAGCCACCTTCTTTGCCTCATGTTGAGGTCTTTCTATTCAAAGAAGTATTTCAGGCTCTTGTGGTCAGTGAAGATAGTACACTTCGTTCCATACAGGTAATGTCTCCAAATCTTCAACACAAAGACCACAGCTGCTAGCTCCAAATCATGAGTGGGATAATTGACCTTGTGGATTTTCAGCTGTTGGGACGGTAGGCTATTACCCTTCCACATTGCATCAACACGCAACCTAGTCCCGAATAAGAGGTATCCGAATATACCACTAAATCTTCACTCCGTTCGGGTAATGTCAAGACAGGAGATTGAGTTAATCTCGTCTTTAACTCCTCGAAAGCAATCTCTTGTTCTCGACCCCACACAAACTTCACATCCTTGCGAGTCAATTTGGTCAAAGGTGAGGCTATCTTGGAAAAGTCTTGGATAAATCTTCTATAGTAGCCCACCAGACCCAAGAAACTACGAATCTTAGATGGCGTCCTTGGAGACTTCCATTGCATCACTGCCTCA
This sequence comes from Flaveria sonorensis, assembly GCA_025506505.1. Classification (NCBI taxonomy): domain Eukaryota; kingdom Viridiplantae; phylum Streptophyta; class Magnoliopsida; order Asterales; family Asteraceae; genus Flaveria; species Flaveria sonorensis. The sequence goes on along the minus strand of CM046439.1, from coordinate 23,384,424 downwards.
ACCTTCACCGGGTCCACCATGATTCCTTCAGAATTTACCACGTGACCCAAAAATTGAACTTCGCGCAACCAGAAAGCGCACTTAGAGAATTTGGCGTAAGCTTCTCTCTCCTAAGCGTCTCTAATACTTTGTATGTGGCCGGCATGTTCTTCTTCGCTCTTTGAATAAATCAAGATATCATCAATAAACACAATCACTGATTTATCCAACATTGGCCGACACACTCGATTCTTCAAATCTATAAAGGCAGCTGGCACTTTAGTTAGACCGAAAGACATAACGAGAAACTCGTAGTGTCCATAACGTGTGCGAAAAGCTGTCTTAGGAATATCTTGCTCCTTCACCTTCAATTGATGGTAGCCAGATCAGAGATCTATCCTTGAGAACCAACTGGCACCTTGGAGCTGATCGAACAAGTCATCAATACTCGGTAGGGGATATCGGTTTTTCACCGTCAACTTGTTCAATTCTCGGTAGTCGATACACATCCTCATACTACCATCCTTCTTCTTCACAAACAGGACCGGAGCACCCAAGGAGAGATACTCGGTCGGATGAATCTCTTATCTATCAACTCCTGCAGTTGAACCATTAGTTCCTTCATCTCCGTCGGAGCCAATCGATACCGTGCTTTGGCAATAGGTTGAGCACCGGGTATCAAGTCGATCAAAAACTCGATTTCGCGGTCCGGTAGCACACCTGGTAAATCTTCTGGGAACACGTATGGAAAGTCACACATGGTACTGACGCGTCCACGTCCTTCTCATAAGCCAGGTAGACACTACATCCGCGTTTCATGCACTTCTCTGCCACTGCCATCGAGATCACCTTAGGAACCGTTGTCACTCGATCACTGTAGAACGTCACCGAACTTCCATCGGGCGCAATTAATCGAATCATCTTCTTGTGACACATAATATTTGCCTCATAGGCTGCTAACCAATCCATCCCTAGAACTACATCAAATCCTCCTAGGGGCATCACAAATAGTTTAGCAGAGAACCTATGGCCTTCTAGTTCTATGTCACAATCTTCTATCATCTCAGAAATTCTGGTAGACTTACCAATAGCAGTTTCTACATCAAAGGGCTCATCAATACTCCTACTACTAACAGGCAACTTAGCACAGAAAGCAGCAGAAATAAAACTCCTACTAGCACTAGAATCAAATAACACAGAGGCACAAGTTTGGTTTACTAGAAACATACCTGACATGACGTCGGGGTCCACTCTGGCCTCCTCCCGGGTCATCATGAATGCTCTAGGGCTTGCCCTCTGCCCTTCATTCTCGATTCCCTTCTTCGCCCCAGAACTCTCGGCCCTCGGCCACTTGCAATCCCTACTCACGTGACCTTCTTCACCACAGTTATACCACCTCAACACCCTACAATCCTTTGCAATATGACCAGGTTTCCCGCACTTGAAACATACCTTTGATCCTCACTTGCACTCACCAGTGTGCTCCTTCCTATATTTGCCACACTTCTTTATCCCCGTGCTTGACGACACCACCCTTCGGTCATGTATTCTCATCCACTTGTTGGTTGGAGTGTAACCATCATGCCCAAATCGTTTCCCTTTCCAGTCCTTGTCACCGCCACCCGTCTTGCTCACCTCAACCACAGTCACTTCCCTCTCATCATAGAGTCTACCTACCAGGTCCACTACTGACCTAAAGGTACTTGGTCGGGCAGCAATCAGGTGTCTATGAATATCCACTGGCAATCCTTGGATATAGCTCTTGATCTTTCGTGACACGGGTGTCACCTGGTCTGGCACCAACCTAGCCATTTCGTTGAACTTGGTGGTGTATTACTGGTGGGTCATGGTTCCTGCCTCTAGCTGCAGGAACTCCCTCTCAATCTTATCAAGTTCTCGGTGAGGATAGAATTCCTCAATCACCATTTTCTTTAACTTTTCCCACCTCATCTTTCCGATGGCCCTGCTGCCCTCGGCTTGGACAATATTGTCCCACCAACACAGATTCGAGTCAACAAATGAGTGAGTGGCGACCTTCACCTTTTGGTCCTCCCTGCACTCACTAATCTCTAACACCGCATCCATCTCTCTTACCCAGCGGTGAGCAGCGGCAACATTACCGTTGCCATCGAAAGTCGGGGGCTTGCATCTCTGAAATACCCTATAGCTACACCCCTTGGTGGTTTCCCACACTACCACCTCTTCCTCATCACTCGAGGCCACCATTCTAGTGTTCAGCTCATCCTTTCATGATCTACCTCATTCCCTCTTCTCCCAGCCGTGGTCCTTCCCTCCTTCTCCTTCTTGTTTTTCTCATCCTCCCGCACAGCACGGATGACTTCAGTCACTACAGATGGTAGGATCGTCTGCATGACCTGATGCACTTCCTCCACAACTGCCTCCTTTACTGAGGCTCTTAAGTTAGCATAGAAGCCTAGGCTCAGCAGGAGCTGTTTCTGCAGTCCTTCTCTTCTTCCTTGTGGCACGTGGCCCAGCACCACGACTACCTTGTACTCCTACTCGGGAAGCTTTCGATGATCTACCACCAGCCATCCTCTAATCATCATAAGATTCAAACACTAACACAGTCATTCAAGGTAATAGCTCAACTTATGTCAAGTATAGTAAGACCCTAATTATAGTGGCCAGTTGTGATTAGCCACTTACTTTACTCTTCATTCACCAAGCATTTCCTATCCTGACTACATCCGTATTCAAATCTACTAAAAGCACATAAATCAAATAGCACACGCATATAACACCGGTTAACATTAAGAAAAGAAATACCTGATGGCACGTTGCTACTCGGGCTGGCATCCCTCAATCGGTCCCATTCTCAGTTTAAGTTTAGGTTTTTGAAAATATTTATTCATTTCTCTTAAACTTTGGCTTTGATACCAACTTGTAAGGCCCCGTTTCCGGAGACCTCATAGTTGGTCAGTCATAGCATTATACATATAAAACATTATACATTTCATAAGATTAAGCAGCGGATTAAGTTAACAAAAAAAACCATTCATGCTTATAATTATTATTTCCAAATAATACATCGTTGTAAGTTAGGGTTACAAAACAATCAATTAGTTGCATTACAACACAACAAAATCATTTGCACGAATGGATGCCAGTCTTGCCCTGACGAGTAGCTTACCCCGCGTGCCACCCTCAGCAACATTTACCTGCCAACTGAAAAATGCATAAAAGTCAGCGTTGCCGAGTGAGTTCTAGTTTTAAAACATTTAAAACACCTTTATTAATATACAAAAATATCATTTTTCTTAAAATACTTCCTTTTCATAAAATCCATTACTTTCGTACGTGTTCGCATGACATACATATAGCAAGATAATATTTCTCATTATCTTTCATCGTTCATTTCGTACCTTCGTTATTATCTTTCACTTTCTACCAGACCAATGTGCAATACCCTAAACATTGTGCACGAAGCGAGTACTGGGTCGGAGTCTATAAATAGACCCCTAACATTGCGCACGAAGCCTGAACCAGTACCAGGGCATGCGATAAGGGTCCCGTCATTCTCAAAGATTGACCCTGTGTGCATCCTTCGGGTTAGCTAAACCGCACACAGTTGAGCTAACGACAACATGGTCGTGCACCTCTATTCAATGTGCTTTTTCATTCATTCGTTATGTTCCACTTTTCATTATCATTAATCTTTCACTTTCATTATGATAATACTTTATGTATACGAACATAAACACACCACGTAAAGCCACACAATAATACATAATATGGAACACAAGAACAGGCCATAAACAAGCATGGAATAAACAAATACAACCATCAAAACATCCCAGGGCAATTCCTTAAATTTCCTTTTCCCAAAATTTCAGAATATTTTCTAAGTGTTCTAGGCGCAGGAGCGCTATGTAGCCGCATGAGCACTATGTAGGCACATGAGCACTATGCGGGCGCACCAACACTTAGGCGCATGAGAAACTTAGGTGCATGAGAAATTCTAGGAGCATGAAGACTATTTGGGCGCATGAACTACACTTAGTCATTTGGTCAGTAGGCGCATGAGGTAACTGGGTGCATAAGAAAAGACTTGGGCGTCTGAGCTAAATTTCAGGCGCATGAGGTACTGTATAGGTGCATGTGAACTATTGGGGTGCATGAGCTTCACTTAAGTTTTCTAAGTCAAAATTTCAGGTGCATGAGCCCTATTTGGGTACATGACCAATGGCTATACATTTTTTAGTCTTATTTTCAAACCCAATCTACATTCTAACCTATTCTTAACATATATCTATCTTTCTAAGCATCAACAACACATATACAACCATAAAACACAAGCATACATACACAAATACATACGGGTACATATATAACAGTTGTAAAACATTTTTAAACATACATTTTCAGCCCCAAGAAGTTTAAAACACTTAAAAACCGGGGGTCTAGAACTCACCTATGCAGCCAACAAGTAAAACTCCTCTAAACTTGAGTGCAGAAGAGTTCAAACACCTAAAAACACACCAAAATAAACAACCAAACACATAGAACACATAAAAATCAGTTTTAAGGATGAAAACCCAACAAAACCGAACTAAGAACACATAAAATACTCACCAATATGCTAATTTTAGACTCTTCTTGAATAGCCGAGAGAAACAAGCTCAATCTTCTTCTTTCTTCTTTTTCAATCGAAGAGCAGAAAGTAGGGACATAAAATGGGCGGCCATACCCATTATATAATAAAATAATGGCATTTTGTACTTTTTACACTTTGGCCCCCTCCACTTGTGTTCCTTTTCCTTTCTCTCAAGATACTTTTCTTCTTCTTTTATTTTTAACAAAATTTCGGGTGTTACAAAAGTAGTTGAGCTTTTGTCAAAAGGTGATTCAAAAAAAGCATGTCTTCTCTTTTGAAAGAAATCAGTCGTTGGCTTCGGAAGGCCTTCTCTTTGAAGCTTCTGAAGACTTCATCTTTGGCTTCGGAAGATTTAGTCTGTTGGCTTCAAAAGATTTGATACTTAGAATAATTCATTGAGTTATATCAAATCTTCCAAATTAAGCTCCTTGTACTTCACATATGCATACTAAGAGCGCTTTGGTTGCATCAGCCTCTATGTGTAATCCTCACAAACTCCCCCTAGGCTGATGCTACCAAAACTAAAGGAGGCCTTTGAATCTTGATCTTCATCCGTTGACAGTCCTCATCAGAATCAAGACCATTCTCTTCATCATCAGTTGGTTAGGATTCTTCAGACTTTCAAAGTACCTTTGTCACACCCTCAATTTCCACAAACGGGGTATTACTATTAGGCGCGTGACATACCAGGATCTCAACCACTAGTTACACAAAACACTCATCCATTACAAAACATAATTGCTCGTTAACATTTGAAATTCCCAAAAACAGAGTTAATAATGTAAATGTGAAAATAATTGCGGAAGCGTAATAATTTTTAAATCAAATGGCGCAGACACGCACAAACCAAATAAAGTATAATGGATAGAAATTTATAAATCGTTCATTAGACCCAACGATGATGAATGCATTAGTGAGATGCTCCTAATTGTGCGTACTTTAAGAACCTGAAAAAAATATGCTAAAGTGTCAACACAAGGTTGGTGAGTTCGCAAGTTTTTCAAAAAACAGTAAATAATAGTAATGAAATCCAGATTTAGTAATCAAAGCATATAAGTAGGTAGCTAGCCTACAAGTCACTATGTGAATAAATTTCGCGACCGAACTGACAGTAATAATGTAATGAATGCCCTGGCTGTAGATACCACACCATAGCATAGTAAAACAGGCTAACCATTTACCCGTTTGACCTCCAGTCAAGCTAGTGCGACTAGCCCGGGCGGGTTTTGTCAAACCCAGCCGATCTACTAACAATCACCTCGCTAATACCATATTAACTATCCGAATGAGGCGTAATGTTATCACAATAGTAATCCAGTATATGCAGTATTAACAATCTAAGCCACCATACAATTTATGAAAAACAACATGTTCCTCTCCCCTAAAAGAGAGTATAGTATGAAAGTGAGGCTGTAAACCCACCTTGAAAGCACAGCAACAAAGTAATGTAGAGAACAAGAAATTAAGTTCCCGAATAACCTAAATTTCAGTTAATATATAATTAACATTATTTTTTAATTATTAATATAAGAGTTGTATGGTTTCGTATCCTCGGTTCGGTTATGATGCGGACAAACAATTCATTTGCCATACACAATCAAGCATCAATTCACACAAGCATAGAACCCAAGCTTTCACGTATACCCCGGCTCATTCATGAAAGTAATCCTTGTATATATATTTGACTACAAGACTTTTTATAATAAGCTCATTCGTCCAGCAACTCATAACCCACACATCACAACATGAAGATGACCCAAATGAAACCCACACATAACATGAATGTATTATATATTATCATACTTCAAAAGCTTCACACACATACGATACTAAATCCCAATATAATTCAAATGAGAATTTTCAAGCATTCATGTAATATAAACATGAACACACACAACCCTACGTGTATATACATACCATCTAATACACGGGCACACCCACACACACACTGCCAACACACTCAAAAACACACATACACATGCGGCTGAAAAAGAAATCACACACAAGAACCCACCACATATGCAGAAACACACACACACACACACACACACACACACACACTCAGATAAATATACACACACACAATAAACCAAGCCCAAACACCCCTGTCGAGGGTTCTGTTCGATCATCACCCAAACACCCACACAAAAGCACCAAATCACACCTGAACCACCTTGCCCCATGAACCCCAGTCGGAACACCCTCACCCCATGCCTTCAACCCAAGATCATGGACGCATAGTCGAGTTACGTACACATATACGAATGTAAAGTATACCTGTGATCGTACCATAACATGGTGTATGTAACCCGTACAAAGACTCATGCGATCGGTACTGACGAGTACACACACAAATCTGGTTGTCCGAACTCCAAACCCACGTGAACCGGGGTTTCGAAATAATAATAAAATGGACATGAGCAATAATGGAACTCATACTATACGGGGTCGTTGTTGAGAACTCGCGGTTGATAACGAGGGGTTGCCATTGATGCGCTATTACGACCAAGGCTGCCGTAGTGAGATTCATGGCCAAGAATAAAGCCGCCGTTGGAGGATTGCCGAGAGAAGTAGGGTTTGCCAAAAGGATAACCGTGGAGAATGGATCTGCAAATTTGAAGTCGTGGAGGTTTCGTTGAAAGTTATTTAATTGGAAGCAAGTTTGTGTAAATACAAACCTAGTCCCCCCTCAAACTAACATAACCCATATTAACCCAAATTGTTTTAATTAACCATAACTATATAAAAAATTTTGATAACAAGATAAATTATGCAAGAACAGGGTAATTTAGGTTGGGCTAAGGGTGTTAACCTGAAAGTACGGGGTGTCACATCATCCCCTTGTTGAAGGAATTTTCGTCCCAAAAATTAGAACATTAGGTTCATGACGAACACCTGATTTAATGATCTGCAAGGCACAAGGAGTAGGGTTTTCTGAGGATTTGTAAACAACCCAAAAGAATGAATTTTTGAGGTTTCACAAGAGTTGTGACATCATCCCCTTGTTGAAGGGAATTTCGTCTTGAAATTTAAAGAAAAGATATCTTAAGAATGATACCTTAGGAAGTACCTGTTGGTCCTTGTGATCGATATAACAGCGCAATTGATGAATAAACTTAGAAATCCCACTGAATCAACACAATACTTATAATAACATAATGGATAAGTTTCGAATCTATTCAATAATCACCAAACAAAGGCTCAAAAGTAATAACAAATAGGCTTCCAGCCGAAAACACAGAGTTGCAACAATAATATTTCAGTATTAGGGTTTTGCAAAAACTTGCTTACAATGATAGAACATGATAATATATAAGCAGAGTTAGTTTTGCTGATAGTTTTGCTAGATAGCAAAACTGTCTTGACCATCAACTAGATTCACCTGGCAGCGAAATACAGTTTCGCCGGGTGACCTAGGACAGCCGACTATGAGCGAAACTGTAGTTTTGCTCGTAGTTTCGCTAGGTTAGTGAAACTATACAAATACAAAATACATGGAAACAAACTAACATTCAACCTATTACATAAAAGACAAAATAATCCTAACAACTATGGTGAGTCCAACCTATACTAAATCATCAATACCTGATCATTGAACAATTACGGGCACTTCTTTTCATTTGGTCCTCGCGTTCCTAGGTAAATTCTGGTCCACGCTTAGAATTCCATCTAATACGCACGATGGGAATCTTACTATGCTTTAAGGTCTTGACTTCTCGATCCATAATCTCGACTTGTTTCTCAATGAAACATAACTGTTCATCAATCTCCCTTTCCTCTAATGGAATAACGAGTGATTCATCAACTAGACACTTCTTCAAATTTGAAACGTGGAACACATTATGAACGCCATCGAGTTCCACAGGTAAGTCTAGCTGATAACCTACTGGACCGATCCTTTTGACAATCTCAAGCGGCCCAACGTAGCTAGGGTTTAGTCACGCTTCCTAAAACGTATCACGCTTTTCCAAGGTGGAACCTTTAACAATACCTTGTCACCAACTTGAAATTCTAAAGGTTTTCTCCTCTGATCTGCGTAGCTTTTCTGACGATCACAAGCTGCCGCCCTATGGTTACGAATCTGAACAATCTTTTTTATGGTTTCATGAACAAGTTCAGGACCAGTTAACTGACTATCACTGCCATCAGTCCAACAGAGTGGTGATCTACACTTTCCACCATAAATTGCCTCAAATGGTGCAGCTTTGATACTCGTATGATAGCTGTTGTTGTAAGAGACCTCAACCAAAGGCAGATGGGTTTCCTAACTATTTCAAAAGTCTATAATGCACGCCCTAAGCATATCTTCTGGGGTTTAAATTTTGCGTTCCGTCTGACCATCTGTCTGTGGATGATAAGCCATGCTCATATCCAAACGAGTGCCTAGTGACTTATGTAGTGACTGCCAGAAGTGCGATGTGAATCGCGCCACGATCAGAGATGATCGAGAGTGGCACACCATGTCATGACATAATTTCATTCAAGTAAATCTATGCTGGTTTATCCATTTTGTAGTTCTTACGAATAGCCAAGAAGTGTGCTAATTTGGTCAAACGATCCACTATCACCCAAATAGTATCGTTTCCACTCTGCGAACGGGTTAACATGGTAATGAAATCCATGGTGATGTTTTCCTATTTCCATATGGGAATCTCTGGTTGTTGAAGCAGACCTGAAGGTTTCTAATTTTCCATCTTGACCTTAGAAAAAGTCAAACACTTTGACACATATGTGGCAGTTTCAGCTTCATGTTAGGCCACAAGTAAATGACCTTCAGATCTTGGTAAATCTTGTCAGATCCAGGATGAACTAAATAATGAGACTTGTGAGCTTCATCCATTATCAATTCCCTTAGATTCTCGAACGATGGAATCCATACCCGATTCTCATAGTGATGAAGCCCTTTTGATTTCTCTTGAAACAATTTCTTAGCTCCTCTAAGAGATTCAGACTTGATGTTCTGTTCTTATAATGCCTCAGCCTGGGCATTCTTGATCTGTAATGGTAGATCTGTATGGATGGTTAACTGTAATGTACGAGCACGAACGAGGTTTTAGGGTTTCCTTACGACTAAGGGCATCGGCTACCACATTAGCCTTTCCCAGATGATACTTGATGGCACAATCGTAATCATTCAAAAGTTCTAACCACCATCGCTATCTCATGTTCAACTCCTTCTGTTCATAGATGTACTGAAGACTCTTGTGATCAGTGAAGATAGTGCACTTGGTTCCATAAAAGATAATGTCTCTAGATCTTAAGTGCAAATACCATAGCTCCCATCTCTATATTATGAGTTGTGTAATTCTTCTCATGCACGTTAAGCTGTCTTGATGCATAAGCTATCACTTTCTCGCGTTGCATCAACACGTAACCCAACCCTTGGATTGACGCATCACAATACACCACGAATTCATCTGTTCCCTTTGGCACACCAAAATCAGTGCGCTGTATAGCTTGTTCTTAAGCTCTTGGAAAGCCGCTTCCTCATTACTACCCCATTTGTAAACAGTTCCTTTATGAGTTAGGATAGTCAAGGGTTGTACAAGTTTTGAGAATCCTTCTATGAAACGCCAATAATAACCCATTAATCCATGAAATTGACGTACCTCTGTAGGCGTCGTCAGCACAGGGCAATTCTTGATTGCCTCAATCTTAGACGGGTCAACATGAATGCCTCTCTCGTTGATCACATGCCCTAAAAATTGTACTTCTCTCATTCAGAAGTGACATTTAGAAAAGTTGGCATATAGCTATTCTGTTTTCAGAAGCTCTAGAATAAATCTTAAGTGTTCCTCATGTTCCTTCCTATTCTTGGAATAAATGTGTATGTCATCAATGAAGACGATGACAAACTTGTCTAAATAGGGTTTACAAACATGGTTCATGAGGTCCATAAAGACTGTAGGTGCATTTGTCTATCCAAATGGCATGACTGCTATCTCAAAATGCTGGTACCAAGTTTTGAAAGCTGTTTTGGATATGTCTTCCTCTCGAACCCTGAGCTGATGATATCCAGATCTCAAATCAAACTTTGAGTAGTAACTCAATCCCTGAAGTTGATCAAATAATTCATCGTTACGTGGAACAGATTAACGATTCTTTATGGTAACCTTGTTCAGATCCCGGTAGTCGATATACATTCGAAAGGTTCTGTCTTTCTTCTTCACAAATAACACAGGCGCTCCCCAAGGTGAAGAACTGGGACGTATGAATCCCTTGTCTAACGATTCCTGCAATTGCTTAGAAAACTCTTATAGTTCCTTCAGTGCCAAATGGTATGACGCCCGAGCAATCGGAGCAGCTCCCGGTGCTCCCGGTGCTAACTCAATCTGAAACTCTACCTGCCTGTATGGAGGAAGGCCAGGTAAGTCTTTTGGAAATAATTCTGGGAAGTCTCTTACAACTGGAATGTCTTTAATGCTCTTCTCATCCACTATCTTTTCTGTAACTTATGCCAGGAGGGCGAAATATCCCTTCCGAAGACATTTCTATGTTTTCAAGTATGAGATGATACCGACCATAGCATCTCTCTTGTCACCATATGAGATGATGCCGACCACAGCATCCCTCTTGTCACCTTCCACAACGAGCGTCTCGCCACTAGGAAGAGGTAACTTAATGAGTTTGTCTCCACAAACGATCTATGCTTGGTTCTTGGATACCAACCACAACATCAAAGCTACCGAGTATAACAGGAATTAGATTCATATCGAATGAATGTCCAGTTAAGCCTAGTTTACATCTGCTATATACCTGGGTAGCCACTATATTTCTACCATCAGTTATCTCTATGGTAAATTTAGAACTTAAGTCAGTAGGCACTACCCCAAGCAGATTACTAAGCTTATTGGATACGTAGCTTCTGTATGCACCCGAATCAAATAATATACTGAGGGGAAACAACCATTCTTGTCGGTTTTTCTTCTTCTTGAGCCTTGGATAGTTTCTATTGAAATACACAGATTGTCTACACTCATAACATCTCTTTGTGCTTCATGTGGCTAAGGTGACTTGGCCGGTATGTTCACATGATGTTTCTTAATGGCATGACCGAATTTCCTACAATGCTCACAAATGTTCTTATTGCATGGCCCATTACGATGCTAGATGCACTTCTTGTAAGCGGAAACACAAAGAGGTAATGGATGGTGTAGTTACAAGACCTTGCCAGTCGATCATACGCCAAATGTAGTCAACCAGGAAAATTCAATTTGAATCCCACCATTGGGAGATGAAACATATGCTGAAACATGATAAATACCAAATGAAATAAATGCTAGAATGTTTAATCTGCCAAGACTCTAAGTCTTAAGGTCAATCCAATGATTAGAAAATACATGAGCAGAAAGTATCATCACTCTGTTACTACTTTTTAAGGACCTCGGACGTTGTAGATAGATAGTATTGCACGATCACTGAAATGGTAGAAAGAGCAACATCTCATAGAGACTAGGACTAATGCCATAACCATTGGTAACACTGCATATACTGGATTACTATTATGATACCATTATGCCTCATTCGGATAGTTAATATGGTATTAGCAAGGTGATTGGTAGTAGATCGGCAGGGTTTGACAAAACCCGCCCGGGCTAGTCGCACTAGCTTGACTGGAGGTCAAACGGGTGAATGGTTAGCTTGTTTTACTATGCTATGGTCTGGTATCCACAGCCAGGGCATTCATTACATTATTACTATCTAAATGCAACTTTTATTTTTAGTTCGCTATAACCATTGGCTCTGATACCAATCTGTCACACCCTTAATTTCCACAAAAAGGGTATTACCGTTTGACGTGTGACATACTAGGATCTCAGCCACTAGTTACACCAAACGACACATCAATTACAAAACATCATTGCTCGTTAACATTTGAAATTCCTAAAAACAGAGTTAAAAATGTAAACATGAAAATAATTATGGAAGCATAATAATTTTTAAATCAAATAGCGCAGATACGCGCAAACCAAAAATGAATAGAAATTTATAAATCGTTCATTTGACCCAACGATGATGAATGCATTAGTGAGATGCTCCTAATTGTATGCACCTTAAGAACCTGAAAGAAACATGCTAAAGTGTCAACACAAGGTTGTTGAGTTCATAGGTTTATTAGAAAACAGTAAGTAATAGTAATGAAATCCAGATTCAGTAATCAAAGCATATAAGTAGGTAGCTAGCCTACTACAAGTTACTATGTGTATGAATTTCGTGGCCGAACTGACAGTAGTAATGTAATGAATGCCCTGGCTATGGATACCAGACCACAACACAGTAAAACAGTCTAACCATTCACCCGTTTGACCTCCTGTCAAGCTAGAGCAACTAGCCCGGGCGGGTTTTGTCAAACCCAGCTGATCAACTAACAATCACCTCGCTAATAGCATATTAACAGTCCGAATGAGGCGTAGTGGTATCATAATAGTAAACCAATATATGCAGTATTACCAATCAAAAGTACCGTATAGTTTATGAAAAACAGCATGTTCTTCTCCCCCAAAAAAAGAGTATAGTATGAAAGTGGGGCTGTAAACTCCCCTTGAAAGTACAGCAACAATGTAATGCAGTGAACAGGAAATGAGGGTCCCGAATAACCTGAATTTCAGTTAATATATAATTAACATTTTTTTTAATTATTAATATAAGAGTTGTACGATTTCGTGTCCTCGGTTCGGTTATGATGCGGACAAACAATTCATTTGCCATACAGGAGCAAGCATCAATTCACACAAGCATAGAACCCAAGCTTTCATGTATACCCTAACTTATACATGAAAGTACTCCTTGTATATATATTTGATTACAATACTTTTTACAATAAACTCATTCATCCAACAACTCATAACCCACACATCACAACATGAAAATGACACAAATGAAACCATCACATAACATGCATATATTATATATTATCATACTTCAAAACCTTCACACACATATGATACTAAATACCAATATAATTCAAATGAGAATTTTCAAGCATTCATTTAATATAAACATAAACACACATACACTTACGTATATATACACACCATCTAATAGTTGGGCACACCCACATACACTCTGCCAACACACTAAAAAACACACACACATGCGGCTAAAAAAAAAATCACACACAAGAACACACCACAAACACAGAAACACACACACACACCCTCAGATAAATATACATACACATAATAAACCAAGCCCAAACACCCCTACCGAGGGTTCTGTTCGATCATCACCCAAGCACCTACAAAAAAGCACTAAATCACACCCAAACCACCTTGCCCCACAAACCCCAGTCGGAACACCCTCACCCACGCCTTAGACCCAAGGTCATGCACGCATAGTCGAGTTACGTACACATATATGAATGTAAAGTACACCTTTGATCGTACCATAACATGGTGTACGTAACCCGTACAAAGACTCATGAGATCGGTACTTGCGAGTACACGCACGAATCCGTTTATCAGAACCCCAAACCCACGTAATCAAACACATGTAATAACCGCAAACCGGGGTTTCGAAACCATACTTAAATGGACCTGCGCAATAATGGAATTCATACCATACGGGGTCGTCATTGAGAACTTGCGGTTGATAAAGAGGGGTCGCTGGTGACGTGCTATTACGAGCAAGGCTGTTGACAGTGAGATTCAAGACCAAGAATACGCCCGCCGTTGGAGGATTGCCGAGAATATTAGGGTTTGTCGAAAGGATAACCGTGGAGAATGGATCTATAAATTTGAAGTCGTGGAGGTTTTGTGGAAAGTTATTTAATTGGAAACAAGTTTGTGTAAAAACAAAACTAGCCCCCCCTCAATCTAACATAACCCACCTTAACCCAAATTGTTTTAATTAACCATAACTATATAACGAATTTGGATAATAAGATAAATTACGCGAGAACATGGTAATTAAGGTTGGACTAAGGGTGTTAACCTGAAAGTACGGGGTGTCACAACCTTCTCATGTTATAGAGATCATGTAGAGGAAGGTCAAGTATGTTTTGCCCAAAGTATACAACTTGACCCCCTTGATCTCTAGTGTCATACCATCTGTATGGGTTGGTGGCAAATGCCCAAGATAGGATGTGTCTCTAAGCAACAAGAGACTCTACAATGAGTGGGCTTTGTTGAGAAGCCTCTTCATGGTCACCCTCAGGATGTTCTGACCCATCATGAGGTGTAGAGGTGGATACCTTGAACTTCTTCTTCTTCTTCTTCTTATCCCTTCTAATGGCCATCCTCTTCCTCTGTCTTTATTTTCACTGAGAAGACTGGCCTTCAGTACCAGATGGTTCTTGTTTGTCCTTCACAGCTGAGTCCTTTTCCATCACAAGTTCAAAAGGAGAGGGATTAGGACCCTGCTGTGGGTTAGAATATGAATTTGTGTGATGCAGCACTAGGTCTTGGTTGAGTTATCTCTTGTGGTTCAACCTTGACCTCAGCTTCAGGTGCAACCTGACTTGATGGAGAATGCAAGTCAACTAGCTCACCCTTCTTGATCTTCTACTTGACCACTCTAATGTGATCATCCATGGTCGATAGAGACATTTTACCAAGTCTCCTTTCGGAGAACCCATACAACTTGAAGAAGCTCACCATCTTCTGTCAGTCAGTAGATTTCTTTTGATTTACTTTGATGGTGGCTCTTGACTTTGTAGCCTCTTCCCTCATCTTCCTCTTAGTAGCTTTTTGCTCTTTTAGCACTTGTTGCTCAAGCTGCTTGAGGTATCCAAATTCAATGTATACATAAGACAGGGGAAGCAGGTCTATTACCTGATAGAAGCTTGTGGTACTCAGGTTGGTTATCATGTTTTTTTGTCTTGTTCTATACCTACCTAAGTTTCTTGCTTAGTAGCCACAGCCTCTACCTCAAGACTTTCTTGAACTAGGGAGAGGTAGGATCTTTGTAGAGTATTTTTCTTCTCCTTTCTTCTTTGTTTTTGAGGAGCAGTTCTGCATCCTCAGCTTCCATCCTCTCCTTTCACACTTCCATATCAGCATGTTCATTCAGTTCTTTCAAGGGAAGAGAAATAAGTTCCTTAATATTATAGTTCTGAGATCCCAGATAGTTTAATCTGGCTACCCTCAACTCATCTTCCTGAGTGTTTGGCCTGAGGGTAGCCTTGATTGCAAATTCCATAAAGGTAGGGGTCTTACATATACTCTTTCCTCTTGCCTTCATTTTCCTCTCTCTCTTCTCCTCCTCAATCCCCTCTGTTGAACTCAATAAGTGCATTAATGGATAATGATATCATAATCAAACATAATGTGTCCTAACATTCAAACAATCATTAACTAACACATTAGCATCATTAAAATTCATAACAGACACTAATTATTGTATAAATTTCTTTTTCAGGTTTGTAGATAAAATAAAATTTTGACAAGTGTCGGTAGCGGATGAAGAAGTCTTTACAGCAGATGAAGAAAAAGATCCAAGTGTCTACAGTGGATGACCAACACACATACAGCGGATGCACAAATATCAATAGTGGATGAACACTCCATAGCGAACACTATCATGCAAACACAAGTGTTCACAATGGACAGTATCCAAGACACAGTGGATAACTTATTCAACATCCACAGCGGACGGCTTAGCATCCATAGTGGACAGTCTATCATCCATAGCAGATGATTTAGACTTAGGATTTTATGTAATTTTTGTTTACATAAGGGTATTTTTGTAATTGTATCTAGCTATTGTGTATAGGCTATAAATAGCATAATACCCTAATCATTTGTAAGCTTTTGAACAATCAATACAAACAAGCATTTATTATTATCATCTGAGCATTCAATCACTTGCAAACATACAATCATACACACACATAGATATCATATCTTTAATCATGGGTTTTCACACTATGATTATTGAGTATTGATTATATAACAATCTGTTGTTATATTTGAGAGATTGAAGTCGATCCTGGAGGGAATTTAGTGTTTGTTCTTGGTTTTCTAAGTTGTTTAAACCCATGAATACTTGAATTTCATTAGGTGGTATCAGAGCTTTGGCTCAAATCATTCACTGATTTTTTATCATCTTAATCAATACAATGATATTTGTGGCTCATTAGCTTCATATCATCCATTTTCGAACTGAAAATCATCACAAAACCTTATTCTACTTCAAACATTCAACAAATGCTTAAAACATGATTCATTAATCTATTTTTGTGCATTGTGTAGATGTTTTTTGTGTTGTTGAAGCTCTAAATAGCATTCATACACAGTTTTCAAACGTGTTCATTATCACAAAACCTCAAAAACCTCTTTGATTCAAGGTTTTTCATAGAACTGTAGTCAATTGCTGTTTTATCAAGTTTTCTTCAAACATACACTGTTTTTAAACATTTAAATCATTTTAAGTGTTAAAAATCATAATATTCAAGTATTTTTATACTCGAATAAGGTTTTTCTTCTTCAATCAACAAACCGATTCTTGATTTTTATGAAGAACAGTTCAGCCGCAAACAAACCCTAGGGTAAACCCTAGTTTTCATTCATACACAACCTTCAAAATCTACGATTATTTTGCTGGAATCAGCACCAAAAAAAAAAGAAGAAACCTATTCTTCTTTTGATTTTTTTTTTTGAAAAAGTCACTTTTTGATCCAAAAATTTAACTTTTAAAAATATATTATTGTTTTTAGGGTTTTGACTTTGTTGACTGACATCATTAAAAGGGTTTTGACTGATTTTGACTTTCCTTAAACAGTATATTCTCTTTTATTGTACCGAGAATTGATTGTAAATTAACATTGGACATTAATTAATTAATTAATTTCAATTAATTAATTCCTTTATTTTGTTAAAAAATTTAAAAGTGAAAAAATTATTACAAACAATTCCTAGTGACCTTAGTATAAAACAAATTTAGCACCGAGCTAAATAATCAAACATGTTTGACTTAAACCGTTAAGTTAACATTTAGGAACCATGTCTGATGAAATTTTAGGATCCAACAGTGGTATCAAACCGCTAAGGCTAAAGAACAAAGCAGACTTTAAATAATGGAAAATTATGTTCAGAAACTAGATTATTTTTCAAGACCTGGATCTATGGACATCCATAACCGAGGGACCATACATACCTGTGACTCTTGGTCCAGACTACAACATACAAAAACTAGTATGCTTGAAAAGTGTAGCTGGCGATGACCTCAAAATGGTCAAAACAGACATGAAAGCATACAACATTTTGGCAATGACTCTACCATTTGAAATACTGACAAGAGTTGAAAATTTCAAAACAGCACATGAGCTGTGGAAGGTGCTTCACACTATGTGTGAAGGAAGTGAGAAAATTAGGGAAATCAGGAAGGAAAAATTGAGGACCCAGTATGAAACCTTCGATCATGTCGAAGGAGAATCAATACCACAACAACTTCATAGATTTTTAGCTGGTAAATGAGATGATTGTTTATGGTCTCAAATACAAATCTGTGGAGATCAACAAGAAGATGTTGCATACACTTCCACAGAGCCGGACTCAATCAGTCTCTCTGATGGAAGAAACATTGGATCTAGAAGCATTATACCTAGATGCACTAGTGGCCAAAGTAGAGGCACTAAAACTAGATGAGAGATCTAGAAATAACAACACAGTGAGACACGTGGAATCATACAAGTTTAAGGAACTACAATAAACAAATAATGCATTCTTAACTTGCACTGGTGAAGATGAAGCTGAGGAGTTTCTAGATTCAAATGAAACTTCCTTCTTCTCTACTCCTAAATCATCCCACAACAAACAAAAGTCAAAGAAGAATGGTGTTCATGCTTCCCATTAAGCAACACCTCAAAGCAAACAATAGCCACATGCTTCTAGCTCTATCAAACAACAACAAGCAAAAACTTCTTCACCCGCTGTGGATAGTTCTCACAAATTTGAGAAACCAATGGACTCATTAACAATCATCTTGCAAAGTGAGGAGCAAAAGGAAGCTTTTACAACCTTTTCAACAAGCTTTGAAGCCTACCTAGGGGCTAACCTCACACCATCATAGATCATACAGCAAGACTTGGATGAATTTCCTTCTGATATGGTTGAAGAAATGGATCTTCAATGGTCAATGGCAATGATTGCATACAGATCTAAGAAGTTCCTACAAAGGAATAGGGGGTTAAACATGGATAAGAAAACCAAAATTGGTTTTGAAAAAACAAAGGTGAGATGCTATAACTACCAACTCTATGGACACTTCTCCAGAGAATGCCAACAACCTAGAGTTGACAGAAACAACCAACAAACACAAACCTTAAAAGCAGCTATCACTCAAACAGACAAATCCCACCTCCTATCAGTATTTCTGCTGCACCAACCCCAGCTTAAATCACACAGTACATCACAAACCAACACTCAAAATCATCTGAAATGATTATCAAACAAGATGGTGAATGTGACTGAAGAGGATAAAATTAAAGAAATCCCGAAAGAGGTAAGGGAAAACCTCTGTACAGAAGCATGCATTGACAAAGTCAATAGATATAGAGAACACGCAGACAAACTTTCTAAGAAAGTGATTGAAACAAACATTTTAAATCAAAAGTTTAAAATTAGAACAAAAACAATGTGAGACTAAAATTATTTCTTTACAAAATGATTTGGACAAATTGTTGTCTGAAAAACTAACTCTTGCAGCTCAAGTAGCAAAACTCTTTGAATCATTGACTCAGTCAAAAACATTACAGGCTAAAACTAAAGTGAAACTTCAGTAACTTCAGGTGAGCAACTAGAAGTTTGAAGAACTTCTTGCTCAATAAAGGGCATTTAAAGACCCTTCAAGTTTGGGATAAAATAAGGTCAACCCACCTTATAATGACAATTATATCCCATTTCCTGATTCCATGACCAACAAATAGGGTGAGTCTCTTGACTCACATGACAGGACTGATGACTCTAAACAATCATCATCAGCATCATCAAAATCATCATTAATATCAAAAACACCTTTGATAAAATTTGTTAAGAGCCAAGAACCTCCATAAATAAAATAAATAGACTTTTATCAAAGGAGAAAATAATGAGTTTGATGAACAAAAAACAAATGAAGATGACGATGATCTAGAGTATGATGAGTCAGAACAACTAATTACTGAACCTAAAAAGGTTTCAAGTATGGTTGTTACAATAACCAAACAAACAAAGCAAACACAAGTTTTTGACATCAGCTCTGGTGGAAGAAAAGCTGAATCTTCCACTACCTCTCCTAAACAAACAAACATGGGGAAAGGCAAATCCCCTATTCAGCCAAAACAAACAATAGTAACTTTTGATATACCATTAAAGTCAAGCTTAAAATCAAAAGTTATTAACAAACAAAATACTTCAAATTTACCATATTGTGAGTGGTGTGATAAATACACTCACACCACATAAAAATGTAAATATGGTAAATATTGCAAGTACTATGACATGATGTTGGATCATATGAGGCTGGTGCAACCAAAACAACACTAAGCATTTTGAAGTACAATTGACGAAGTCTTCCGAAGACAAAGCTGCTCTTCCAAAGACAAATTGAAGATCTTCCGAAACTTAAGTATGAAGAACTTCCGAAGGAAAACTAAGTCCCCCAAGACTAAGTAGTTTTCCTTCCGAAGTATATGAAGAACTTCTAAAGGTAGAACCAAGTCTTTCGAGACCAAGTAGTTCTCTTTTCGAAACATTCACACTTAAAAGATCCAAGACAAACTCTTCAGAAGAATGAAGTCATGAAGACTTGCAGAAGACTCAGAAGAAGTTGATTCTTCCTAAGTATAAATGGCCTCGGAAGAACTTATTCTTTCGAAGCCATTTTGACTTCGAAAGAATCAACTATGAACCAGTGGACATAAGTATGGGTTGTCTAACATCCGCTGCCAACTCTGATACACTGCATGGCGCTTTCCCACACCCATGTAGTTGACCATACTTTAATCCACTATTCACCTTTATCAATTAGTATAGTTACCATACTTAGTTGGTGACAAACGGTAAGTCATGGACCTGTCATGACTACCTAATCTAGGATATTATTTTATCTTAGATACTTTACTTCTAGCAATGTAGTATTTATCAGCAGGATTTCTTGAACCAGAATTGCCTAAGGCAGAACTCAAAACAAAGATTAAGATGGAGTTAAAGAACAAACAAAAGCCTGAGGTACAAGAAATTAAAGAACAAGTCAAGAGGAAGAAAACCAGATCTAAAAGAAAGAAGAAAAGTCTGACAAAGTCTTCTACACCTGATCCAAACCAACCATCAACCTCAAAAGTTACATTAGAAACTCCAAAACAACAACCAATTCTCTACGAGACATGCAATTCAGATTCACACAACACGTCTGAGTGTAAAAACACTGAGAGTGATACATATATATGTCCTCACAAGAGAAAGCAACAAAAACAACTAACACAAAAGGCTATGAAGTTTCAAGCAAATCCAACTTCATCATTCAAGCCTAAGGGAAGAAGATCCAGACCTACTCCTTACTGCATAAATTATGACATGGAGACTCATACCACTTTAGAGTGTTCATACAACAACTCTCCAATATCATAACACAAAAGATGTCAAAGATCTTATCATCCATCAGAGTCATACTCACCAAGATCAGAGCATGAGTACTACACCAGTCATCATAGCTACTCTTCTCCTTGATCATATCGGCATGGGTATGATTTTAAGCATTATGATATTCATGATTATTGGGCACCTAGACATTATCCTAGGTCATACACACAACATAATTATGACAGATATAGGAATAATGCTTGGCATAATGGATATCATAGAAGATCACATCCATTAAATTATTATAATCATGATTATAATTCTTATGATGAATATGATCACATGCCCAGAAGAAACAAACATGATCAAGGACAAAGATCCTTTGCTATACCTCCATAAAACTTTCAAAAGCAAACTAGATTTTTTAAACCAACCAAAAGATTTTCAAAAGCCAAACAAACTTCTTTTGTTAAACAAACTAAAGTTGAGTCTGTTGGTTTAAAAACAAAACAATGTTGGAGAAAGTAAACAATTTCAGGAGGTGAATCTGATATATCATCAGATAAGGCAAAATTATACACATATGAGCAAGTCACAGATAAAGATGCTAATGGACAGCTCAGGACAATAATGGCCTAGGTTGAAACATCTAACTTATTTGCTAGTGTGATAGGGACAGTTATGGAGGCCTGCCAACCTAAGAAAAGTTAGCAGTGGCTGATCCCTTCTCATGACAGGAACGTTCTTCCTGTTCATGATATTATGATGCAACTGAGCCAAATGGAGCAGAAATTAACCAGAATTCAATGCAGGATATAAATCACTCACAGAAACTATGATGGCATTGCAAGAAACAACTGATGTTTCATTTCATCTGCTTAGTCTGATTACATTACTACATGGACTAACTGTTTATGATCTATATTGAATTGATAACACATATGCCATTTCTTTATTTTCTCAAAAAACCAAAATCCTAATAATTAGAAAATCAAGAAAAATCCAAAAATATTTCTATTGAATCTTCCAGCATTTACATGAGAAATGATAGTACACTCATCTACTATCTTTTGCATCTATTTTTCAAATCAATAAAGACTGACAAGACTTTGTTTGATATGTCAGTAGGCTCAGCTTGGATTGAAGATAAGCATATTTATGATGAACTAAATCAATATGCATTGTGGACCAAAAATATGCATTGTGGACCAAAACCATCTTAGGATATTGGTAAGCAATGACTTTTCAAGTGTTTGCTTGTGTGGTTACCTAAACACACCATGTAAAAATGGTTTATAAATTTCTCATTGATAAAAGCATTTGTTTCTCCTTTGTTGTATGTAAATATAGACCTGGAGTAAACATAAGGACAACTTCCGTTGTGCTGAGCACAGACCTAGTTGTCCTTGCACTAAAAGTGTTGATGCTAAAAAGAATACCAATGTGGATCAAAGTTAAAAGAATCCTAATGAGGATCAACTTCCAATGTGAAGTATTAAAGAATCTCAATGCGGATCAAATATAAAAGAATCCCAAAGTGGATCAAATCATGATAATTTATACTCTAAGTAGCTTGGTTCAAGTTGCAATAAAGTGCCACCTTGCATTTCATGAGGAGAGTTATTCTTCCATACTTCTGAGTGTATGGTACTCAATTATCATATCTAATCAAACCTAAACATGATAAATATCACAAAATGTTGAAAATAGATCCTTGCATGAGTTTAAGTGGACAAACATACTTATAATCAATTTTGTTCTTTGTCTATGTCTATTCCAAACTTTAAACATGCTTAGATGTAGAGGATTTTGGATTACTATGATCTCATTGCAGCTGAAGGATTCATGCTTGTAAATATCTTAATTTTTAAAAATCTAAAATACCAAAAATATTTGTCATTTTTTAGTATTTTTCTTAGTTTTGGCAGATTTACATATGTTATTGATTTAGGAGTGAAACTTCCACACAATACCTCTACTGCACGACATGCCTGAGCTTCTTATTCAGTTCAAGATGTCAAGAGAACACTCCTGCTTTCTTCAAAGATCTCCTTACAGTTGTTGTGAACTAAGAATCCTCCTTTTGGTGTCTCATACACAAAAGTTCCTCACCCTCCAAAGCTTTTATTGAGGGAGAGTATATGTTAAGTCTGAAGAATTTCTGATGCTTCTCCTTCACTTCTGAAGTTGAGATAAAGCTACTGATATTGCTACCTGTGCAATCCATAGTGTATGCACATGGGTGCATTTTCAAGTCTTAAAAACAAGACTACAAGATCAAGCTGATGAAACATCCATCAAGTACTGAACCAAAGTCTTTATGTGCTGAAACAAAGTCCTTTTCTCAATGCCTTTTAATGAAGCTTCTAAGAAGATGCTACCAAAAAGGGGGAGAAGACTGCACTTCAAGACTGCACGTCAATCAACATCCAAGGTTTTGATAATCATGAAGTTTTGGCAGCATCATGTTGGGGGGAGTATTTTGGATTATTTGAAGATGATACTTACCAAAACCTAAGTGCCAAATCTCATGATGATTACCAAAACCGACACGGTGAAGATATGTTAAAGATATGATCAAAACAAAGAAAATTGACCAAAGTCAAACTTGGTCAACCATGGTCAAAGTCAATAGTCAACATCAGCGGTCGTCCCAAATGACGTCAGTCCCAGCAGTCACGCATCAGTAATAGAGAATTTATCAAACTTAGAACTATATTTGTGTAATCATTTGTGCTTAAATGTAATTTTTTCTTGTTTTTGTAAAGAGTATAAATGACTAAGTGTAGTCATTTATACTCCAACATTAGAACAATGACTAACAATCCATAGCATTCATTAGAGAATTCAAGGTTGAGTGTGTGTGATAGAGAAACCTCTTGCAAACTCCCTTGTAATCTCCTAGCTAATATACATATGAATGAATGAAATTTTTATGATTATGTGTTCTTGAATTGTTTATCATTCATTCATCATCATACATTTCATCTTGCAATAGATCTTCACTTGAAATCATTAACGGGTTTGTGAGATTCCACATCACATTCGATAAACAGCAACAATACGATTGCAATATTCGATCCACCAGCAGAATCAATGGTTTCAACATAAATTCTAGCTAACTTTCCAAGTATAACCGGCTGTAAATAGTAGTATATATAGTTTCTCATTGTAACTTAAGTAACTATGCTTGTAAGAGTCTTGTGATACTAAGTTGAGAAGTAATATATACAAGTATCTTGAAAACCATTATTGTGTTCATTAACTTATTATATTATTGTCAACTTAGTTAGAGATTCTGCTTTATCAACCGAGTGAGACTTAGTGAGTATGTGAGATAAAAACTTGTGTTGGGAGACCAACACCGATCCTGCAATTCGTATCAGAGCTTTTTAGGGTTTTGATTGTGAGATCTAACCATCCCAAATCACCCCTGTTTCTTCACACTTACTCACTTCACTCAAATGGCTCTTAACCAAAAATTTTGTGAGTCTGAGATGGAAACCATGACCAAGGCTCCTATCATCACCCCTGATGATTTTGGAACCTGGTGCAAATGTATTGAAGGTTTCATCAAGTATCAAGACATCCGCATATGGAGATCTGTCACTCATGGTCCTTACAAGCCAAATATGGTGGCCTCGACTGGTAATGGCACCATGATTGAGAAAGCTGTTGAAGACTACTCTGATGAAGACTTCAAGAAGATGGACATCGACTGCAAAGCCATGACCATGTTGCTTACTGCTTTACCAAACTCCATAATGGAAGGCTTTCAGCAATGCGAGACTACCAAAGAACTATTTGATGCTTTGAAGCTGATGTACTCTAGTTCTACTGAATCAAAGGAGAACAAGAAAGATATCTTGAAGCAAAAGTTTGAGAACTTCACTTATGTTGTTGGTGAGACCTTGAGCAAACAATACTTTAGGTATATGGAGTTGATCACCTCTCTTCAGACTATAGGAGTTGTTCTTGAGAAAATAGACATAGTCAGAAAATTCATGAGTGCACTTTCTCATGAGTGGACTTTTTACTGTGTCGTAATCAAGAAAATTGAAAATCTCAACACTCTAACTATGACGGAATTGTATGGAATCCTTGATGGATACCGTATGGAGATGGAGACTCAGAAGAGCCATCATATGAATAGACCCTCAAGTCCTGCAGTCAACAATGCTCTACATGTTGCTGAAGGATCAAGAACTCCCCAGCATCAGTTGTACCTGAACTACCCCCAACAGCCATCATCCTGTTCTGGGCCATATATCACTTTCCCTGAGACACACAGGTCTCAACAGGCTCAACACACTCCCTTCCAGGATAGTTGTGCTTTTGTTTCAGGGCCTGAGCACTCTAAAGATTTTCAATTCTGTTTTGATGATCTAGAGTGTTTTAGCCCAGATGATGTTGATTATATGGACATTGTCTAGGAAATGGCTCTTTTAACCTACAGAGCAAAGAAGTTCTTTAAAATAACTGGAAGGCAGTTTCCTCAAAACCCAACTAACATAAAATTCGGGTTTGATAAGAGCAAGGCCAAATGCTACAACAATAACCAGCTTGGTCACAGGGAATGTAAAGCTCCAAGATCTAATCCTAGAGCAGCTCAAGCCTCCCAACATCCTGTTACCTCAAAGGCTGCAACCAAACCTACTAAGCCGCAAACTACAGCTGTTGCTCAAGAGGTTAACTGGAGCTTTATGGTGTAAGATGTCACCCCTACTCAAGCTCTCATGGCTGGAACTGAAGACAACAAGGTATATGAACATATCTGTACCCTAGCCTATATTGTTAAGGTTAAAATTGTATCAGGACTACAACATGGAAATTAGATTTGATATTGAGTCCATAAATATCCTAAAATCTGATCTTAAGGGAGCAGAATCTAACTATAAACTCAAAATAGAAGAGTTAGAAAAAACTGTGTCCTCTTTAAAACATGAACATACCAACTATAGGACTCAAATAAAAAATCTAATATCTAAGTTGACTGAAGCTCAAGCCTAGCTAGTAATGGCTGAGGCTAAAGTAGAGAAGTATGCTATTCAAGTGCATAACTTCAACACCATTGTAGTATCATCCTCCCACTCCAAGTTATTCTATCAAAACAAAAGTGGGTTGGGATCTAATGAAATTGCTCCACCATACTCTCTTTTGTCTATTAGACAACCTAGATGTGGTACTAATAAGTAACAGGTTCCAACTGCTGACCCACTACTTAGTGAACTAAAGAATGATGCAATAATGGAAACCACCTTAGGGAAGGATAAGGTAGAAAACCTCATCCCCACAGTTGATAAATCGTTGACCACCAAAGCCAGAAAGAACAAGATCATGGTAGCATGAAAAACTACCAAAAAGGTGGCTGAGACTAAAATGAAGACAGACCCAAGGCAAAAGGGTGTATTCATCTTAGCTGGATTCCAAGTGGTTGGAAGTTCTAATTCAGGAAAAGAGTGTAGTACCAGCACTCCTATCCAGCTGAAGGATCAGAAATTAAAGGGAAAGTCTATTGAAGAAGAGAAGAAGTGCAAGCAACAACAGCCCACATGTCCCACCAAGAATAACATTGAGTGCATAATTCGTGGTCTGCATAACCACATGGCTAAAAATTGTTACTACAATCCAGCAAGCACACATTATACAAACAATGTTAAGAAAGAAGTCAAGGATGTTTTCACATTTGGACCTTACCATAAAGTCCAAGTGTTAAGGAAAGAAAAGCTTGTTTCCAAAGCCAAATTGCTTTCGGAAGAAACTTATTCTTCCGAAACGAAAATAACTTCGAAAGACAAGCTAAAGAAAAAACAAAGAAAAAAAAAGATTTCCTTGAAACCTTCCAAGAAGAAGACAGCTTCAGAAGAAAAGGTGGTGAAAACTTCTTCCGAAAAGAAAGAAGCCTCGGAAGCAAGTCATGCTGCACAAGCCTCCTCAGGCTCATCAACACTGGTCAACCATAGGATGGAATGGAAAACTAGAAAAGATGCTGCAACCCAAACCTCTTTTTCATAAACTATAATTGAGCCCACATGTATACAATTCGGTTCAGTTATATGGTCTACATTGGAAGAACCCAAGACCAACAAGGCTTGGGTTTCCAATAATAACTAATCATTTCACCTTATCTGCAGGGACATCTACATGACAAGAATAGAAATGTCTGGATTGTGGGCAGGGGATGCTCCAGGCACATGACAGGGAACAGATCCCTCCTACAACAATTTGAACATTTTTATGGAGGTCCTGTTCAGTTTGGAGGTGAAGCCGGAGGATACATTTCTGGTAGAGCTATTGTATCCAATGGTAAGTTAAACATTGACAAAGTAAACTTTGTCAAACAGCTTGAACATAATCTCTTGAGTGTTTCTTAATTTGGTGATCAAAAGCACCAAATGCTTTTGACAGAACATGAGTGCATTCTCCTCAAACTCGGAATAACAATTCCTCAGGAATTCGTGCTTCTTAGATCTCCCTGGAAAGGGGATATGTACACGCTAGATATGAATAATGCTTCTCCACTGGGTGAAGTATCATGCTTTCTTTCCAAAGCTAATGATGATGAGTCAACTCTTTGGCATAAAAGAATGTGCCATGTTAATTTTAAAACCATGAATAAGCTTGTTAAAAACAATTTGGTACATTATGTGCCTTAAAAGGAGTTCTTCTGTAAAGATAACTATGTTGCTTGTCTGAAAGTAAAGCAACACAAGGTTTCTCACAAATCCAAAGAGGTTAACTCCATCACCACTCCATTACACTTATTGCACATGGATCTTTTTGGTCCCATAAGTATAATGAGCATCAGAAGGAAATCATATTGTCTTGTTATTATTGATGATTTTACAAGATTTACATGGGTATTCTTTTTAAGAACTAAAGATGAAATGACTAAAACTTTAAAATCTTTTATTCTTAAAATTGAAAATCACAAGGATCACAAGGTAAAAATCATTAAAAGTGATCAAGGGATTGAGTTTAAGAATCAAGCTCTCAACTCATTCTGTAACTCAAAAAGGATTACTAGACAATACAGTGCTCCTAAAACTCCTTAATAGAATGGTGTTGCTAAGAGGAGGAACATGACACTTATTGAGGCTGCAAGAACTATATTAGCTGATTCAAAGCTACCTCTAACTTTCTGGGCAAAGGCAGTCAGCACTGCATGCTATATGCAAAACAGTCTCATTGTTAAGCCCCATGGAAAGACCCCTTATGAGTTATAGAACAAAAGGCCACCATTCATTGGCTTTCTTAGGTCCTTTGGCAACAGGTGTACCATACTTAACACAAAAGACAATTTAGCAAAATTTGCTGAAAAGTCGGATGATGTTATCTTTGTTGGATATTCCTCAACCTCTATTGCTTATAGAGTGTATAATATTAAAAATCAACAATTTGAGGAATCATCTAATATTGTTGTTAATGAGCACACTCCTTATGTTAGAGGGAATGGTCCTGATCATATCTTCAATCTAGAATTGTTTCCAAACTATTCTAAACCATCTTGTGAGAATGTTTCAGCTAGAAAAGGAACTCAAAGTGACCTCTATGAAGATCAAATGTTTGAGTTACCCAGACCTATTCCCACTTCTCCAAGAGGAATTGAAGAACAAGCTCCCACTACTAGAAGTCCTGAAAGCTTGAACATCTCAGGAAATAATGGAGCTTCAACAAGTTGTCAGCCAACTGAGCCTCAAACTCATCAGCTGACAACTCCAACATTCAACACCAAGCTGATGAAGATAGTAATCTGGAGGAATAGGCAACTATTGATACTACTTCTCAGTATAATATCATTGATACTGTCACACATTCATTCAATCAGTCCTTATTGAATGAGTGTCAAACATCAGTTGATCATGGTATTCAAAATCCTGAGCAAAACATCTTAAGCCTGGATCTATCTATGCAACTAGGTGTAAATCCTAGGCTCAGGATACATAATACTCACCCAGTTGAGAACATCATTAGGGATGTCTCAGAAGGTGTGAGAACAAGAAGTCAGACCCACAATGGGAATGTCTGCTTGTACTCATGCTTTCTCTCTCAAATGGAATCAAAAAAGGTGGAAGAAGCCCTCAAAGACAATAATTGGATTGAATCTATGCAAGAGGAGTTACTTCATTTCAAGAGGCAAAAGGTATGGAACTTGTGTCTATTGCCACATGGCCAAGTCCCCATTGACCCCAAGTGGGTGTTCAGAAATAAGAGAGATGATAGAGATTTGATCATCAAGAACAAGGCAAGACTTGTTGTTCAAGGATACACACAGGAGGAAGGCATAGATTACACTGATGTCTTTGCACCTGTTACAAGACTTGAGGCTATGAGAATCTTCCTTGATTTTGCAGCATTCAAGAACTTCACTGTCTATCAACTTGATGTCAAATGTGCATTTTTATATGGGGATATCGATAGAGAAGTCTATGTGTGTCAGCCACCTGGATTTGAAGACCCACAGCACCCCAAATATGTGTGCAAACTGGATAAAGCTCTTTATGGGTTGCATCAAGCACCTAGGCTATGGTATCAGACCCTATCTCAGTTTCTTCTTAGGAATGGGTACACCAGAAGCACCATAGACAAGACATTGTTCATAAAGAAGTCTGGGAAGGACATGCTGCTTGTTCAAGTCTATGTTGATGACATCATATTTGGTTTCTAAAATGACCAAATGTGAAAAGACTTTGAAAGCATCATGAGAAAGAAGCTTAAGATGAGTTCAATAGGAAAGATGGATTTCATCCTTGGAATTCAAGTGAACCAGATGGAAGAAGGGTTCTTCATTGGTCAATCTAAGTATGTCAATGACATCTTAGAGATATTTTAGATGAATGATTGTAAGCCAGCCAAGACACCTATACCCAGAAATCATAATCTTTGTTCTGATTTCGAGGGTAAGGATACTGATCAACATTAGTACAGGGCGATTATTGGATCTCTGATGTATCTCACTACAAGTAGACCTGATATCATGTTTGCAACTTGCATCTGTGCAAGATATCAGGCTACTCTCAAGGTGTCTCACCTAATTACCGCCAAGAGAATTCTTAAATACCTTAAAGAAGCTCCCAAACTAGGTCTCTAGTATCCTAAGAATAAGGACTTCAATCTATTTGGGTACATTGGCAGTGATTATGGTGGCTGTAACATCAACAAGAAATCCACATCCGAAGGATGTCAACTTCTTGGTGGAAGGATTATCTCCTGGCAATGCAAAAAGCAATCATGTGTCTCTACATCAACTGCTGAAGCTGAATACGTTGCTGTTGCGAGCTTTTGTGCACAACTGCTATGGATTCAAAATCAAATATTGGACTATGGTTTCAACTTCATGGAGACTCCTATCCACATAGACAACAAGAGTGTGATTTCTATCACAGAAAATCTAGTCAAGCACTTTAAGACAAAGCATATCGACATCAGGTATCATTTCATTAGAGATATTCATGAGAAAAATCTAATAAAGCTAGTCAAAGTGAATTCAAATGAACAATATACTGACTTGTTCACCAAAGCCTTTGATGAACAAATATTTAAATATTTAATTACAGCTATTGGGATGATTAATATTGATTATTTCTTCTTTTTTGAAAAATCTTTTTAAATATGTCTTGTCTATGTAGTCAAAATACAATCTAAGCCCTGTTAGAAAAAGGCTTTCTTCAAAAATCTAAGTGTAAATACTTTCAAAGAGAAATTTACCCTCGAAAGAGATCTTTATCCATCTTCCGAAGGCAAAATCCTCTGCATAAATATTATCTCTCAAAGATTTTTTTGCCTTAGAAGACAATTGATCATAGATCAAATCTACTTCCGAAGATTACTGACTTATGTTCTTGGAAGAAGACTGTACTCTCAGAAGCAAACTTGTCAATGAGACATGGCTTGCTTTTGGAAGTAAAAATGGCTTCGGAAGACAATACTGAGAAACACAAGTGTTTTCTCTCGAAAGCTATTTTACCTTCAAAAGAAAACCTTTACTGTGTAATGGAAATCTTTGGGCCCTACTCTGTAAAAAGTATGATTTTATTGATGATTGTCGGAATATTTTAAATGGTTTATCTTAAAGGGCCCTATCAAATCGAAACCCAAATAGTCCTTTCACCTTATCGGTTTGATTTTATCCCCCTATTTAAAATTTCCGACTCTCTTTCTTTACTTTCTTTAACACCGCAAAAGCCCCAAATTACCACTATCTTCTTAACTCAATCTCAAATTCCTTCAATCCAACTGTACATCTTAATAATGGCCCTAAATCCCCAACGTAATCAGGTCGCTATCCTTGATTCTTCAAATGATGCTGACTTTGCCCCTATTGTTGAATTTCTGTCCCAATCGGCATACTTCGCTACCCTCACTGTTAACCCCACCATCTACTCTAACCGAATGGCTGAACTCTGGGCCAATGGCTGAATCAACCATTAGGGAGCATCTGGAGCTTCATGATAAGGGCGCGCCTACTGAATTCCCCAAATCTAAGTTGGAAGACACTTACACTCAGATGGGATATGGTGGCGATGTGCGCAAGTCTACAGTCTATAAATTTAACTTCTCCTACAATTGGAAGTTCTTGCTGCACATCAACCTGCACTGCCTATCCAACAAGTCCGAGGGATAGGATCTAATCCCATATGATTTGGACTGCCTAGTCCATGGGTTGGTAAAAAGGCCTGCGCTTTAACTATTCACGCTTTGTACTAAACAACTTAAGAAGCAATCTCACCCAGGATCCATTCTACATGTATCCCCGGTTCATTCAATAGATAATCAGCTGTGAGCTAGACTAGAATAGATTACAATATGCAGATGTTCTACTGGTACATCACATGTGGCCTGGCATCTTCAAAACTTTGAAGAAGGTGTCCACCAACTTCACTGGAAAATTCACTGATCTTCTTCCAGGTATGTGCGAGCCAACGGATCCTGGTGACATCCCTGTAAGCCCAGTAGGTGATGAACCCACACCAGACACCACCACTCAAATGCCAATTGTTGAAGCTCTTAAAATATTAACATTTTGTCTTTATGTGTTTTTTGTCATAGTATAGAGACTTATTTGTAAATATATGTTCCTTTGTTTTGTTGATAGTATAAATAGGATACTTTATGTAGTGTAGTTAGAGAGTTCAGTTAGAGAGTTCAATAGAAACTACAACTGAATAGAAAGAGAGAGACAAAATCAGTTGAATGAACTAGATTCTTACATTTTGTATCCTATGCATTTGCTATCAATGAAATCTATGAATTTTTTGATGTATTTGCATGTGTTGATTACTTTGTGTTTGATTTGTCATTGTATAATCATATAATCACAGATTCGATCCATTTTTAACCTATCAAATGGTATCAAAGCTGTTGGTTCAGTGATTATCAAACTAATCCAAAGAACAAATCCAACTCTATTCTGAAAACGGGTTCAGATTCTAAGTCTTCCGCTATTAATAAACGATTTGTATCTAAGGAGTGGAGGAATGATGTTAATGTTAAAAAATCTAAACTCAAATTTCAAAAGAACAAATTCACAAATCAAAAACAACAGATTAACTTTTCAACTCCTAAATCCAAACAAGGATCAAATATGGTATTGACATCTAAAGTTAATCAACACTTGTTTAAATTTCAAAGGTACTGTGAAATTTGTGATATGTACAATCATAAGTCTGATGAATGTTTCTTTAACAAGTACTGTCAAATATGTGATATGAAAAATCATTCAACAGCTGATTGTTATTTTAACAAGTACTATACCTTTTATGATGAAAGAACTCACAAAACTGAGAATTGCTACATCAGAAAGAACTCGCCGAGGAATGGATATCTTAATCCATAGTTAAGGAATGGATATGTCAATCCATAATTTCAAAGAAATCAAAATGTTGGTTTTCAAAGATTGACAAAACAACCTTCTTTAGGCTTGAGATCTTTTTGAAGAAATGATTATGTTTATGATGATTCATATGCTACAAAAACAAGGTAGTATAATGTTTTAAGGAATAAACAAATCAAAGATAATCAAAAATTTGTCAAGAATGGAATTGGTAAATATGTCAAAAATAAGCCTGATCCAAATAAGCTTCACTTTAAATAGTTTACCATTGTTGATAAGTTTGGCAAGCCCAAGGTTGATAACTCAACTTAATTCTTTTTGAAATGCAGGTACGCCCGAGAAAAACTATTAACACGTGGTATGTTGATAGTGGGTATAGCCAGCATATGTCAGGCAACCATGCCTTGCAGCAAGATTTTAAGTTATAAGATGGTACTTAGTTTTTAGGTCCCAGATTAGTCTCATGGCAATGTAAGAAACAAACAAATATCTCTGTTTCAACTGCAGAATATGAGTACATAGCTGCTTCAGCAGGATGTTCTCAAATCCTTTGGTTACAAAACTGTTGGGTTCAACAATTGATAAACTAAAGCTTTCCAAACCACAATCAAAGCCAACTGAAAATCTCATTGTACAAGTTAAGAGACCAAGTTGATAAACAGAACAAAACAAACACTAGACAAAGTCAACATCAAGACCACAAGGAAAGTCAAAATTAGGTCATGATGTAATAACATTATAAATAGAACAACTAGTGCCACTTGTAATGTGCGGTTTTTGCAAAGTGTATGAGTGGCTTGTAGTTCTGAAGTGTGTGTTTTTCATGGTGTAAATCACCACCCAAGGAGAATTTCTCTCCTTTGGGTGGGTTTGATGTTCATCCATCTTTGTATATGTTTCTTCATTGTATTTTGTTATTCAACATCAATGAAATCATAACATTATACATGACACACACACACATCCCTGTTCTTCGATTCACACACTTCCACCCGTCTTTAATTTTGAATTTTCGGATCTGAAACTGATGAAATCCTAAGATCCAAGCTCAACGAATCTCAAATATTGATCCAGCAAAATGGTATCAGAGCTGTTGGTTACTAGGTTCATGTATGTTTCAGATATGTTTTCATCTTTAAAGATGTTTACAACCAAGAAGAAAATCAGAAAAATAAAGAACAAGTCTCTGTTCATCTACATCATCATCTGTTCTTTAGCAAAACACAAACAAAATTAGTAAATCTGTTCTTGTTTGCTTCGAATTGAAGTTGATAAATCATTCCTCATATTATCACTTCAATTTTGGAGCAATTGTAACAGATCCAAAGCAAAATCAACGAAGAACATGTATTTGTGTAGAACATCAAAAATCGAACATCTTGCTTTGATGATGTCAAAATTCTCGAACAGATGTGCTATCTGTAGCCAATTAAATCAAGCCACTGCTTATCTTAGACCTCCAGTATGCAAATCGAGCAGGATACATGATTTTGAGCAGGTTACATGATGTCAACCAGATTTCTGGAGATCGAACAAAATTTAGCTGTAAACACATCATCCTCATTTCATTAACATTGCTGAAATCTGGTAGTGAAGATCAATGCGGATGGAATACAAGGCATCCGTATTTCTCCAATGAAATGCGGATTGAATGAAACCAATGCGGCTGTCTTTGTGATCTAATACGGATGCATTAAGGCAACTAATGCGGATGCATTAAGGCAACTAATGCAGATGAGAACCTCAAATGCATTTGTCACTAAGGCAATCAAATGCGGGTGTTCAAACAGAACAAATGCTGATAAAGGGCATACAAATACGAATGCGAGAACAAAACCAATACGGGTGATTTGTTTAATTCAATGCGGATGAGTGCCAGAGTTTAACTCAACAAATGTGGATGTTGTGGGAGTTAATGCGGATGAAGGCTAATTATAACCTCAAATGTGGATGAGTTATCTCACAAATGCTGATGTTGAACTAAACAAATGCGGATGTTATGCAACTGTAAGGAAACTAATGCGGATGTTACATAAACAAATGCGGTTATTACATAACATGACAAAGTCAACATCAAGACCACAAGAAAAGTCAAAATTAGGTCATGATGTAATAACATTATAAATAGAACAACTAGTGCCACTTGTAATGTGTGGTTTTTGCAAAGTGTGTGAGTGGCTTGTAGTTCTTAAATGTGTGTTTTTTCATGGTGTAAATCACCACCCAAGGAAAATTTCTCTCCTTTGGGTGGGTTTGATGTTCATCCATCTTTGTATATGTTTCTTCATTGTATTTTGTTATTCAACATCAATAAAATCATAACATTATACATGACACACACACATCCCTATTCTTCAATTCACACACTTCCACCCGTCTTTAATTTTGAATTTTTGGATCTGAAAATGATGAATCCTAAGATCCAAGCTCAACGAATCTGAAGTATTGATTCAGCAAAAACCAACTGCTGGATTTCGGGTTCTTAAAACTCCTATTTACATTGATAACACTGTTGCTATGTTTATTACAGCTAATCCTGTTCGACACTAAAAAACAAAACATGTCGAGATTCGATATCATTTTCTCAGAGATAACTCTCAAAAAGGTTTAATCATTTTGATTCAAATGACAACTGAAAAACAATTGACTGACCTATTTACAAAAGCCTTTTTACTGGGTCGATTTGAATATTTGGTCGAGTCAATTGGAATTAACCATGTTTAAAAATTGGTTTTGAGTTTTCAGTTATTGAGTCATAAAATGGTAAGAACCCTCCCTTATTTGAATGAGAAAACTAAGAGAGAAACTATACAAGTTAACTGCCTGATTGTATATATTGTGTGTGCATGTTCAATAGAAAATAAAAAAGCAAATACAAAAATAGAAAATTGTAAATCAAAAGAGAAAATTATAAATCAAAAATACAAAAATAGAGGTTTTCTTGATAGTTAATTGTTTAGGACTGAATCTGTCTTAGCAATTTGTGAGAAATGATAGATACATTAGTTTTGATCAGTTGAATACTTCGCTCGCTACTAAAGTCTGACGTGATCAGATATGATATGTAGGTAAAGTCATGCAATTATACTAAAGAAGTAAATTCTTGCGATTAAACTAAATCAATCATGCATTAGTGTTTGTTCTTCTTAGTACCAATGAGTTGTGTTAACTTCTCAAATTGATTGCTTGTTAAGCCACAAACTCACACCTGGTGGTGATATGAATAACCATAAGCTCTAATAATTTAAAGCATCTACTCACTTCTCTGTTATGAGTCATCATAGACCATAGGTGATGAGATATCCTTTGTTGTAACTCATTACAGACTGGATATTCTCTCTTGATGCAAAAGATGCCAATATGCACAATCTGAACATGAGATCTGGTATAAGTATATGTCAGGTTAACAAGTTGAGAAAAGTAATTTCTTGCATATCTTGATGAGAGTTGAACTTTCTAAGTCTAAGTGTGACTTACATAATGTCATATCTAATCCTACCTTAAACAATCCAAGAATTGAAAAAGTAAGTGTGCTGACTGTCTTACCAAAAGCACTCATTTTCTGTCATTAGATCTCATGTCTCCTTTGCTGCAGAAATGCTGACCTGGAACACACTTGATCAGGATTTAATCACTGTCTATGACTATTCATCATTTTATTTTATTTTGAAGTGCTGATCTTAGCTGATATGGTCTCACTGCAGGCATGTGATTCAATTGTATATAGTAGATTTTTATTCTACTTTAGTTATGATTTTTGCATGACTTTCTATATGCAGGCATGTTAATAATGATTAGTTGCTCTTCTTGCAAAGAAAAAGAAACTTCTAAGTTTGTTAAACTTAAAAGTTTATGGGGAGTAAGAATCTAAGAAAATAAATGAAAATTTAAAATTTCACAAGTGTGGAAAATCAAAATCAAAATAAAGTGTTTTGGATGAAAAGGATAAAGCTGAAAATTACAAGCATGTGTGTTTGACATGATGTAAAAATAAACCTGACAAGAATTCAAAAGTGGAAAAGTTTCTTGCAACAAAATAAAACAAATATGAGACCATTTGTAGATTTAGAGACTAAAATATTAGGAAATTGTTTTTGAAAATTTAAATTAAAAAAAATGGTAAAAAAAATTAAAAAAATAAAAAAAAAATTGAAATGTCAAAAATGATAAAATTGAGGGTTATTAATGAAAATTTTGAATAATAGTCAGACAATTTTGACTAAGTGTTAAAAATTGAGTGTGAACAATTCTAATATGTTTAATTAGTGTTTAGATAGATGATGTGAAAATTACAAGTGTCAAAACTTATGGAAGTATCCTCATGCGCCTGAAGAGTACTCTTAAGCCCAATTCAGGAGTATGGTGATTTTTCAGAAAATTGCACAAGTGTTGGGCGTTTCAGACAAGCTCATGTGCCTAAACAGTTGTTATGTGTCTGAAATTTGATCAAGTGTTGGGCGTATTATCTATGCTTATACGACTAAACAGTACCAAAACTTCCAAGGGTTGGACATTTGAAGGGATAAATACCAAGTGTTAGGTGTTCATCTAGTCTCATGTGCCTGAACAGTGCTCAAGTACCTAAATAGTGCTTATGCGACTGAACAGTGCTAATGTGTCTAAACCCCATGCGCATAAACAGTGCTCATGCGCCTAAAAATTTACACATATATATATATATATATATATATATGTAGGAACCTCTGAAGTTAAGAGGCTGATGCAACCAAAAGATACCAAAACAACCAAGTCTTCCAACATGCACTTTGGAACAAAGGTGAACTAGCTTCGGAAGTTTTACACACTCAAGAAAAATGCTAAGTGTAAAATCTTCCGAAGCCAAAGTTCAGAAGAAACTGCTCCGGAAGCTTTACACTGAACTTGGAAAATATTCCAAGTATAAAGTCTTCCGAAGCCAAAGACTCAACTCTTCCGAAGGTAAAAGATGAAGTCTTCCGAAGCTCTCAAGACAAAGTCTTCTGAAGCTGTTTAAAGACAAGACTAATTTTCCTCTGAAGAGAGAGAAAATATATCTTTTCCATCAACTTTATGTAAGGCCCCGTTCCCGGGACGCTTACAGATGGACCGTCATCGCATAAATTATTTAAAATACTCATTTTTTTTGTAGCGGAAATTAATAACTTTCATTTATAATTAGAACATGTTATCTCATTACACAAATCATTTATATTTCAAAATACAATAACATGTCCAAAATGTGGATGCCAGTCTCAAAACATCCCCAGCGTATGCATCCGTGCATGCAACTCCTCAGCATCAACAAAATACATGCCAACTATTATGCATACAAAAAGTCAGCGACGCTGAGTGAGTTCTAGTTTTATAAATAAAATACTTTACTTTCGTTAAAACATAACCTTCGTAATCGTATGCGATCACACATCATACGTACACATTGATAATATTTATTATTATCTTCATTACCATTCATTTCATACATTCATCATTATCTTTCACTTCAATCTGAATCCTATCTCATGTAATACCCCCGACTCATGTCCAAAGACCGACAGTACCGGGGTACGCGACAAGGACTCCCTTCGAGTCACAAAGACTCCCTTCGAGCCACAAAGACTCCCATTGAGCCACAAGGACTCCCTTCAAGCCACAAAGACTCCCTTCGAGCCACAAAGACTCCTTTCGAGCCATAAGGACTCCCTTCGGGTCAATCTCATGGATTAAACCCCTTACGAGTCTGTTGTGACACACAGTCACTCACCTCAGCCTGGCATACAAGTCTGTTGTGACAACATAGTCACTCACCCCAACCATGGCCTACGAGTCTTTTGTGACACACAGTCACTCACCTCAGTCTTGCTTGCAAGACTATTATTACGTTCCACTTTTCATTATCATTATCTTTCACTTCGTTATATATTACTTTATATTCATTCATAGCCATACCACGTAAAGTCATACATCATACATAACGTATTATAAAACATAATACATACGTTAGAAAACCATTAAACGAAGAAAGACAACACATACACCCATACATCATAAACATCATAACACCATCATGCACACATCAAACATAAGCCAACATATCCCAACGGGACCTATCTCAAACATCACCTCTTAAAGCCTTTAAGAAAGCCCTAAGTCCAAAACTAGGCACAACATAACATTCTGGGCGCATCAGCAGAAAATTCTAAGTATAAAACTTCTTAGGCGTATCAGCACTATTTGGGCACATGAGCCCTCTTGGGCGTCCCAACACTTAGCCACAGAAACAATTCTGGGCGCATGGGAATCAAACAAAAGCTGAAACATATGATTATCTTAGAAAACCTTTTTCCCAGCATGCATAATAGCCCCAAAACACTTTAAAATCTATAAAAGAGGGGGTCTAGAAACTCACCTTGAAGCAACTCTTCAAACTAAATACTTCCACCTATGATTTCAGCTTCAAAATCCCGAGAACAACCTTCTAAAACATCGAGAGCTTCGATTACAAGCTGCAAACTAAGCTAAAACCAAACATAAACCCGAGAACTAACCTTTTTGCAGTTTCTTCTTCCTTCTTCTTCTCCAAAAACCAATTTCTTGCTCTCCTTCTTCTTCAGCCGAGGCCAAAACGCATATCTGCTGCTTTATGGGGCGGCCATACCCTTATTTATATTAAAATAATGAGTTTTTGCACCTTTTGCACTTTGCCCCCTACAACTTGTGCCCATTTACTTTTCTTTCTATTTACTTCCTTTTTATTTTTCTTTTAAATGAAAATTCGGGGTGTTACATTTTATCATAAAGTAACCTACTTTCCGCTGCATACTCTGGTAGTTCACTTGCTATCATTAGTTGGTGAAACTTCCATACTTTATGATAAAGTAGATAAGGTCTTCGCCTGCAAGTTTCTGTTTTTGTTCATTCTTACCTTTTTGTAATAGGAAAGTCAGTGAGCTATGGCTTATCATAGTCACTAGTCAAAAGGCAATCTGCCTTTTGACTTTAGGCTGATCTTGTTGTCTAGATTAGTCACTTCCAACTGTCTTTTTGCATATTTACGGTTGTAGGATGTAGTATAAGTAGTCTCCAGGTCTTGTATTTAAAATATACTTGTACAACACTTGTAATAGAACTAGAGAAGCAATATACAACATCCTTGAAAACTTTATCTTGTGCTCTTGTTCTTG
The DNA here is from genome assembly GCA_025506505.1 of Flaveria sonorensis. Lineage (NCBI taxonomy): Eukaryota > Viridiplantae > Streptophyta > Magnoliopsida > Asterales > Asteraceae > Flaveria > Flaveria sonorensis. The sequence goes on along the minus strand of CM046439.1, from coordinate 23,344,338 downwards.
TTTTACTTGTGTTTATCTTGTATCTTCGGTAAAGGTTCACAGTTCCCTATTTGAATTGTTAAGTGATCTTAAGATCCTCCTAAATGTGTTAACTAAGTGCAAGCTTAAGTACCCTTTAACGGTCCTGCATTTGGTATCAGAGCATTTCAGGCTCTTGATTGTAAGATCTCACCATCTTCAAATCCTCTTAGTTACACACATCACTTAACTCTTCAAATGGCAGCTATCTCCAAAGCTGATATGGAAACTAGAACCACGACAAAGTCCCCACTGATCATGCTTGAGGATTTTGACACTTGGTGTCAAAGAATGGAAGGCTTTATCAAGTCTCAAGATTCTAGGATGTGGGAGTCCGTTGTCAATGGACCTCATGTACCATGCACCTCTTCGGCTACTGCTGGTGGTGGCATAATACCAAAGGAGAGGGTTGACTTTTCTAATGAAGACTGGAAAAGAATTGTTGTTGATCAGAAAGCCATGACAGCTCTCAAAACTGCTCTTCCAAACTCCATCTACAGAGGTTTCAAGAAGTGCAAGATCGCTAAACAGCTATGGGATGCACTGAAACTGATGTATGAGGGTTCAAATGAAGCCAAGGATAACAAGAAGGATCTCCTGAAGTAGCAGTTTGAAAACTTCACCTTCAAGACAGGTGAAACCATGACTCAACAATACTTTAGGTATGTTGAGATTATGGATACTCTGGCTGATTTGGGGTAACTATTGAGAACAGGGATATTGTAAGGAAGTTCATGTCCTCTCTTCCCAGACAATGGACACACCACTGTGTGGTCATTAAGAGGACTGAAAACCTCAAGACCCTTACTCTCACTGAGTTGTATGGGATACTCAGTGGATACCAGATGGAGATGAACATGCAAAATTCATCTGGTAACTCCAACACTCACCAGAGTTCAGCCCTTCATGTGGTTGAAAGGGATAGCAGAGAACCACAACATCATCTCATCTGCTACCCTGAAAACTCACAAAAGGGTCCTTTCATCACCTTCCCAAAGACACCCAGAGAGAGCTACATCTAAGGAAGTCCCTTCCAAGAGACAAGTTCTTCTCAAGCTTTTGTCTCCACTGATGAAAGTACAGACAACTTTCTTTTCACTCTTGAAGACCTGGATTGTATCCATCCAGATGATTTGGAGTACATGGAGATAGTCCAGCAAATGGCACTTCTCACTTACAAATCCCAGAAGTTCTACAAGAGGACTGGAAGAAGGTTTCCTAGCAATGCTGCCAGTGGCAAGTTTGGGCTGGACAAGAGCAAAGTCAAGTGTTACAACTGTAACCAGATGGGACACTTTGCTAGAGAATGAAAGGCACCTAAGTCAAATGGTGGCCAAGCTTCATCCAGGCCAAACTACACAAAAGGAGGGAACCAGAATGAGAGGCCAAGACAGCAAGCTGCAGTTGCTGTTAAAGAAGGAGGCTTTGATTGGAGCTTTCAAGCTAAAGATGCATCTCCAAACCAAGCACTCATGGCTAATCATGATGAAGCCAAGGTACTTGAACATCTTTGCTCTCCTGAATGTATTGCTAAAGTAAATAGATACAGGTCCTACAACTTGGAAATGAGATATGATGTTGAGTCTTTAAATATTTTAAAAGCTGATTTTAAAAGAGCTGAAAATGACTATAAACTTAGGATAGAAGATCTAGAGAAAATAGTTTCAACTCTTAAACATGAGCAGACAAACTACAGGACTCAAATTAATGATCTCATTACCAAGTTGACTGAATGCCAGGCTGAGCTTGTGATCAGCAAAGCCAGGGTAGAAAAATGTGTTCTTGAAGAAGAGACCTTCAAGAACATGATATCCTCATCTCTGCATGCAAAAGTGTGTTATCAGAATAAGCAGGGACTGGGATCTAGTGAGATAGCTCCTCCACACACTCTACTATCAATCAGATCTCCTAGGTATGGAACTGGTCAAGATGAGCTGCCAGCTATAGACCCCAGTGATAAAGAGGATGAAGAGGAGAAGGTGAGGGATAACTATGAGATGAGTGAAGAGAGTCAATCCAAAAAGGGTCACCATGCTCCTAAGGAGGAAAAAGAAGCTGGTTTAAGCAAAACCAATAGAAAGAACTTGATCAGAAGAGCAAAGAGAAGATCCGGAAAAGCTCAAGAGATCAAGACCACCTTTTATCCCAAACAACTAGTATTTATCTCTGCAGGATTCAAGGTGTTGAAAGCTGAAGATCCTGTCAAGAATTCTAGTACCAAGAGTTCTACTTCAGCTTCAACTCACTCCAGCAACAACAAGAAGACTGATCAGCTGTGTGTCACTGCTACATAGCCTGAACCATCCATTTCAAAGAGCAAGCTTCACCCTAAGAAGCCTGCTGCATCATCTGAAAAGGTGGAGAAAGAAGAGAAAAGTGTTCAAGCTTAGTCTTCTTTGGGAAAGAAGGCTCTCAGAAGGAAAGAATTGGATTGTGTTATGTGTGGTAGTACTTCACATCTGGCTAAGGATTGTCAATACAATCCCAAGAGTAGTATCCACATGATCAAGAAGAAAACTTTTGAGAAGAAGAAGAAGAAACAAACAGCTTTGGAAGGAAAATCTGTTTCCTTTGGAAGCTCCAAAATAAAGAAGAAGGCAAGTAGGAAATTGCCTTCGGAAGAAAAGTTGGTCTCGGAAGAAAGGAATGCTTCCGAAGCACTGAAGCCTGCTGCAGTGAAAGCAAGACCTTCTGAAGGATCCGTCTCCAAAGCTTCCGAAGCTACAAAAGCTTCCGAAGCAGTGAAGGTCAAGCCCAATCTTCCAAAGGTGGTGTGGAAGATGCAGGAAGACCTTGAGACTGAAAGCTCCTCTTCAGCAATAGCAAATGATCCTTAAAGCCTGAACATAGGATCACTTACTGTTTCATTGCCTTCATCTGAACTTTATAAGCCCAAGACCAATGAGGCTTGGGTTTCCAAATGTAACTAAATCATCTTTTTTGTGCAGGGATAGCCAAAGGCAAACAAAAATGTACGGATCATTGATAGTGGCTGCTCCAGGCACATGACAGGCATTGAGTCCCTACTTCAAAACTTTGAAAGAATTGATGGAGGACCAGTTGCTTTTGGAGGAGATGCAGGAGGTTACATTACTGGTAGGGGCATGGTCTCAAATGGTAAGCTCAGGATTGAGAAGGTAAACTTTGTCAAGGAGCTTGGATACAATCTTTTGAGTGTATCTCAATTTTGTGACCAAAAACATCACATGCTCTTTACTGAGCATGAGAGGATTGTTCTCAAGCCTGGGGTTGACATTCCTCAAGAGCATATTTTGCTCAGAGCCCCCAGGAAAAGGAACATGTACAAGATGGACTTGCAGGAAACATCTCCCTCTGGAGAAATTTCTTGCTTTCTATCTAAAGCAAATAGTGATGAGTCCTTCCTTTGGCATAAACCAATGTGCCATGTAAACTTTAAGAACATGAATAAACTGATTAAGAATGATTTGGTAACTGGAATGCCAAAGAAAGAGTTTACAAGTGATGACCACTGTGTTGCATGCCTGAAGGGGAAGCAACACAAAGTGTCTCACAAGCCAAAGGAAATGAACTCTATCACTACTCCCCTACACTTGTTACATATGGATCTGTTTGGCCCACCAGTGTAATGAGTTTAGGAAGGACCTCATACTGTTTGGTGATCACAGATGACTTCACAAGATTTACTTGGGTGTTTTTTCTTAGAACTAAGGATGAAACTCCTGAAATCTTAAAGAATTTCATTCTGAAAATTGAGAATCAATCTGATCACAAGGTCAAAATCATAAGATGTGATCAAGGAACCGAATTCAAAAACCAAATCCTTGATACATTTTGTGATGAAAAGGGTATTTCAAGACAATACAGTGCTCCCAGGACTCCTCAGCAAAATGGTGTTGCTGAGAGAGAAACAGGACACTTATTGAAGCTGCAAGAACCATGTTGTCTGACTCTCTGCCCATCACCTTCTGGGCAGAGGCTGTCAACACAGCCTGCTATGTGCAAAACAGAGTTTTGGTAGTTAAGACACATGGTAAGACTCATTATGAACTGTGGCACAAAAGAAGACCATTCATTGGTTTTCTCAGAACATTTGGATGTCCTTACACCATCTTGAATAAAAAAGATCAAATAGCCAAGTTTGCTGAGAAATCAGATGATGGACACTTTATTGGGTACTCTTCTCAAGCTAAGGCTTATAGAGTATACAATCTCAGAACTAGAGTCATTAAGGAGTCAGCCAATATGACTTTCAATGAACACACACCCTGTGTAAAAGGTTCTGGTCAGGATTGGCTGTTTGATCTTGACTTAGTTACCAACTGTTTTAACAAATCTTATGATAATGTTTCAAGATCTATAGATAACAGGTCAACAGAAGATCCTGATCCAAGATTTGAGCTGAGAAGACCAAACAAGAAGACTACTTCAGCTCCAGTGGTGACTAACCCTACAATTGAAGCTCCCATCAGCACTAGCATGACAAAAACTACTGATTCAAATGAATTTCCTTTAAATTCCAGCTCAGAGGCTCAAAATTCTGGAGAAGGAACTTCAAATGCAGGAGGAGGAACTGGAGGTGGTGACAGTGATCAAGAATTTCTTGATGCTGAAAACCACTCCATTGAAGACAACATGAATGATGTTACACACTCATTGGATCAAGTCTCTCTTGATAAGTGTGCTGATGTGGTGGGAGACACCTCATTGCCAGATCAAATTTCTCAAATTTAGATCTGTCTAACCAACTTGCTGTGATCCCTCAACTTGGATCCACAAGTCACATCCCTCCACAAACATCATTGGAAATGTTGACTCAGGGGTAAGAACAAGAGGACAAGCTCATAACAGCCATGTTTGTCTACATTCTTATTTCTTATCCCAGATAGAGCCGAAGAAGGTTGATGAGGCTTTGAAGGATGGAAGCTGGATTGAAGCTATGCAAGATGAGCTGCTTCAAATCAGAAGACAGAAGGTTTGGAACTTATGTCCTCTTCCTCAAGGGAAGAGTGTCATAGGAACCAAATGGGTATTCAGGAACAAGAAAGATGATAGAGGGATCATCATCAAGAACAAGGGTAGACTGGTTGTCCAAGGATACACTCAAGAAGAAGGAATTTATTACACTAATGTCTTTGCTCCAGTTGCAAGACTTTTTAGACCAGCTTGATGTGAAGTGAGCTTTTCTCTATGGGGTGATTGATTTAGAAGTTTATATTAAACAACCATCTGGCTTTGTAGACCCAGATCATCCTGATTATGTCTGCAAGCTTGATAAAGCCCTTTATGGACTGCATCAAGCCCCAAGAAAGTGGTATGAGACACTATCAACATACCTCTGTCAACATGGATAAAAAGAGGTACTATTGATGGGACTCTCTTCATCAAAGAAACAGGAAATGACACATTGCTAGTTCAGATATATGTGGATGACATCATCTTTGGTTCAACTAATCCAAAGCTCTGCAAAGACTTTGAGATGCTGATGAAAATAGATTTGAAATGAGTGCCATGGGGGAACTCAATTTCTTTCTAGGAATTCAAGTGAAGCAGGTTGAAGATGGCATCTTCATCAGTCAGTCAAAGTATGTACAGGACATACTTACAAGATTCAAGATGACTGACTGTAAGGTTGCAAAGACACCCATAGCCAGAAACCACTCCTTTGGTCCTGATCTTGAGGGGGAGTGTGTTGATGAACATCTCTACAGGGCTATGATTGGGTCACTTATGTATCTTACTGCTAGCAGGCCTGATATCATGTTTGCCACATGCATATGCAAGATATCAAGCCAACCCCAAGATGTCACACCTAATCACTGTCAAAAGGATCCTTAGATATCTCAAAGGTGCTCCAAATCTAGGCCTTTGGTATCCAAAGAATTCAGACTTCAATCTGTATGCTTATACAGATAGTGATTATGGTGGCTGCAACATGACTGCAAAGTCCACATTGGGGGGTGTCAGTTCTGGGTGGAAGGATAGTCTCTTGGCAATGCAAGAAGCAATCCTGTGTGTCTGCATCAACTGCTGAAGCTGAATACATTGCTGCTGCCAGCTGCTGTGCTCAAGTGCTTTGGATTCAGAATCAGATGCTAGACTATGGGTTCAATTTCAAAGAGACTCCCATCCACATAGACAACAACAGTGCCATCTCTATTACAGAGAATCCTGTGCAGCACTCAAGGACCAAACACATCAACATCAGGTATCATCTGATTAGGGATAATTTTGAAAAGGGATTGATAAAACTAATCAAAGTTAACACAAATGAACAATATGCCGATCTGTTCACAAAAGCGTTTGATGAACAGAGATTTAAATATCTTGTATCAGCTATTGGATGATTAACTTTGAGTAGATTTTCTTAATAACTTAATCAATATTATTTCTTAAAACTGTGTGTCCTGGGTTGTCTATGAGATCACTTCATAAGCCCTATTCTCTTTGGAAGAAAAACGAATTTTTTTAAAAAATGATATCTCTTAGAATGATGAAAATTTACCTTCGGAAGAAGCAAAAGTTGCCTTCGGAAGAAATTCTTGAAGTATCTTCCGAAGATTAAATTTTGGTATAAGTACTTAAATGCATTTTAGGAACAAATTTCTTCTGAAAGCAATTTAGTCTCGAAAGACTCATTTGTTTCTTCCAAAGCCAAAATTTTCAAAACTCTTTGAAGTATCTTCCGAAGCAAAATTGCTTTCAAAAGCTTTGATTGCAAAGCTTCCGAAACCAAAATTGCCTTTGGAAGCTTTTTCTAATTCCAAGAAAACTAACTTTTTGGGAGCCTTTTTCAGAAGTAGGACCCACTTACGGATTTCAAAGTTTATATTTTTGTCATAATTTTGTCTCAAATCCAGAGTATATCTTTCCAAACGGTTCTATTTCATCTCACTTCTCTCATTGTTCCTTAACCTAAAATTACCCCTAAAATTTCATCTTCTTCTTCTTTCCTTCACTACAAAGCTTCTTCAAATGGCCAATCTTGATTGTCGTAACGACCCAGATTTCACCATGCACCTACACAGGCAACACAATCAAGTTGCTCTGTTAAACTCTGAGAAGGATCCAAGCTTCTCAGACGTGTGTAGGTATCTTTCTTTGTCTTGCTACTTCACCACCCTTACAATCGATCCTCCTCTCTATGAGGATCGGTTGCTTGAGTTCTGGCGGACCTGTCAAGAGGTCACCATGGACGGGGAGAAGGCACTGTCTGCCACAGTGCAGGGGAGGATGGTTTTCATCACTCTAGCCATTATAAACACCCATTTGCAGCTGGATGATGAAGCAGGTGAGCTGTCTTTTCCAAAAGCTTCTGTCAACCAATCCTTTACGTAGATGGGCTACGAAGGTGACTTTTTGATCAAAACCTTCAGGAAGGGGAAGGTCTCATTCCAATGGAAATACCTCCTCCATGTCGTCATACATAGCCTATCCAACAAACATGGAGGATGGGACCAGATTCCAGAAGACCTCTCCTTCATTGTCCATGGGATGGTTCAAGAGGTCAAATTCAGGTACTCTCAATTTGTATTTACAAACTTACTAGCGAATTTGGATTCCTTAGAATATTACATGTTCTACCGATATGTTCAACACATTCTCAACTGTGAATTGGGACCACAGTTGAGGGGAACAGGTAATGTTCTTAAACATGCACATATGAGGCCCAGCATTTTCAAGATATTGAAAAAGCCAAGTGTCGGGTTCTCAGGGTTAGAAACAGCCCTTGTCTAGAAAATGTTTGAGCTCATTGCTCAGGGTGACATCCTACCAGCCCCAGCTAGTGATGAACCAACACCCTCTACTTCTCACCCACCTCAAATACAACCCACCGTCAAATTCACCTACCAAAGAAAATCCAAGCGAACCCCTGCACTTGCTAATGAGCATGTGCAGGCCCCCATATCACAACCCATACAGGAGGAAGTGGAATCTCGAGCTCCACTTCCCTTGAGGAGCAGACCACTCCCATCTTTCAAACAATCAGTACTGAGGTTCCTCATGCTCAGCCTGATGAGCTCATAACTCTACAAATAGCCTTAAGCCATCACTCTGAGTCTCAACACTCTAGTGATCAACCTTTAGGGGAAAGCTACCATCCCCAGCCTCTTGATCTCAACCTCCCCATACCCAGCCTTGACTTCTACTCTGATAAAGATTTGGGTTTTAGTGAGTACCATGACTCTCCCCTCTCTACCCACACTTAAGGGGAGATGAGTACTCCTGCTTCACCCATGTCTAGCCCATATCAGATACCCTAAACTAAGGTGGATCTTCCTATGATTGTCCAGGAGATCCATGTGGAAGAGGCTCTCACTGTTGCCTATGATTACATCTTTAAGACCTCAACCATGGCAACCCAGCGTCTTGACAGTGTCATTGGGCAGGGAAATCCAGCAGCCAAGAACCCCATGCTGGTGGTGAAGGAGTAGACATCGGTTCACCCCCTTCATCCCCCAATGATTCTTCAACTGAAGATGAGGGGAGTCTGAAACTCAGGGTGCACCAACTCGAAGACATCTGCACCCAACTGTTTTCACAGATAGCTCACCTTCAATCATAGGTGACTATCTTGCAAAGGAGGGTCCATGGCCAGCAACTTGAGATCACCGATCTTAAGGGCCAGTTAGCTGAGAGACCTATAGGACAAACTCATCCAGGTCCACAAGAACCTGTGGATGTTATGGATCACTTCCCCAGCTCACCTATGCATGAGGGTGATGCTACCAAAAAGGAGGAGGAAGTTCTGACAGCCACAGAACCTGGGAGTTCTTCCTTAAGTATGGACATACAGGACTCACCATCCTATCTTGCAGTTGTCCATGCTCAGCAACCTCCTCTAGACAGTGATCTAGAACTGCTCATTCAACAACTATTTGAGGGGGGGTACCAAGAGCAATGTCTGCCCCATCTGAGAACCCAATCTGGGGTTGGGGATATGACAATGATAGGAAAGCTCTTGTGATCTCTAGAGCTCAGGGTTAACAAGAAATTCTCAACATCTCCACCCTGAGTTTCTATGAGAGTATAAACTTGGTAGATCTGGCACTTGTCAACCCAAGCAATAACAGACAAGCTGTCAGATTAGCCAATCAAATTCAAGACTGGGTGCTGGCAGAATTCAAAAGAAGAACTGCATTATATAGATAGAGGCTAGCAGTTGAAGCCTCTGGTCAACTGGATGTTGAGGTAGACCCCAAGATTAGCTTCGAAGGGAAAGCCTTGACTGAAGGCCCAGAGGCTGAGACTATGAACCTTGAGACAAGATCTCCTCCAGCATCCCATACCCTCAGTGAGGCACCAGCTGGTGATGGTGCTTCACAACCTCTCTCTGGCCAGAACTTGACTTATGAATCAGTAATGAAGGCCAAAGCTCTCCTCAGACTGAGTCATCAAGATCTGCAATTGACAAAGGCAAAACGAAGATGACTCCTGAAGAGATTGAAGAAGAAAAGAGAGAGAGGAAGAGGAAACTGAGGGGAGAGAGTTCAAGTGGTTCCCCAGGATTCATGCAAGCTGTAATTCTGGCTGTCCCTGTACCAAACACTCAAGAAGATGAATTAAGGGCAGCCAGGCTTAACTATATGGGGACCAGGAACTACAACATAGATGAACTCATCTCTCTCCCCTTAGAGGAGTTAAATAAACAGGTTGATATTGAATTGTCAAAGGAGAGGAAGGAAGTAGAGGATGCAGCCTTGACCCTCAAACACAAGGAAGAAATTAGGAGAAAAAGGCTTTACAAGAACATTCCTGCCCTCTCCCTAGTTCAAGAAAGTCCTAAGTCATAGACGGTGGCTGCTGAACAACCTCAGGTAGTTGATGAAGAAGAAAGATTAAAAATGATCAACTACCTGAGTGCCATAGGTCTCTATTAGGCACCTGCACTTCTTCCCTTGCCTTATGACTATATATTATTTGAATACAATAAGAAGCTGGAAGAGCAAGCCAAGAAAGAAAGGCAAGCTACAAAATCAAGAGCCATCATCCAGAAAAGTCAGAAAAAGTCTGCAGATAGGCAGAGGATGATGAGCTTCTTGAAGCTGTATGGGTTCTTCGAAATAAGGCTTGGTCCCATGTCTCTATCCATAATGGATGAGTACATAAGGGTGATCAAGTAGAAGATAAAAAGGGGAGAGCCTGTGGACCTTCATTCATCATCAAGTCAAGATCAACCTGAAGTTGAGGTAAAGGTGGAACCTACAGAGACAAAACCACCTGCACCTGAAGCTGCACAACAGCCAACTTCATATTCTAACCCACAGTAGGGTTCTCCTCCCTCTCCTTCTAAAACTGGGAGAGAGGAGATCCCAACTGAGAGGGAATCCACTGAAGAACCTTATACTGAAGACCAACCCTCTTAGTTAAAATCATCAGGGAGGAAAAAGAGGATGGCCAAAAGAAGATCGTCTTCAAAGAAGAAAAGAAGAAAGGCATCCTCCTCCCAACCTCAGGATGAGTCAGAACATCCTGAGGAAGTGCATGAAGAGGACTTTCAACCAACTCCTATCATAGTAGAGCCTCTTTCTGTTGGAAGACAAATTCTGTCCTGGACTTTTGCTGAAGATCCAGACAGATGGTATGTCACTAGATATCAGGAAGAACAACATGTCTACTTCACAAGTGACATGCTTGAACTCCCTCTGCATGATCTCTATGACATGAGAAGGTACTTCATGAGTCTGAAGAATCCAGATCTACTGATGAAGAAAGGAATTCTGAAGATCCTCATGTGGACTATCCCAGTCTAAAGAACCTTTCTGTTTTGGTAGCATCAGCCTAAGGGGAGTTTGTAGGAACTTTTGAAGTTAAGAGGCTGATGCAAGCAAAATATACCAAAACAACCAAGTCTTCCAACATGCACTTTGGAACAAAGGTGAACTAGCTTCGAAATTTTTACACACTCAAGAAAAATGCTAAGTGTAAAATCTTCCGAAGCCAAAGTTCAGAAGAAACTGTTGCGGAAGCTTTACACTGAACTTGAAAAATATTCCAAGTATAAAGTCTTCCGAAGCCAAAGACTCAACTCTTCCAAAGGTAAAAGATGAAGTTTTCCGAATCTTTCAAGACAAAGTCTTCCGAAGCACTCAAGACAAAGTCTTTCGAAGCTGTTTAAAGACAAGACTGATTTTCCTCTAAAGAGAGAGAAAATATACCTTTTCCATCAACTTTATCATAAAGTAACCTACTTTCCGCTGCATGCTCTGGTAGTTCACCTACTATCACTAGTTGGTGAAACTTCCATACTTTATGATAAAGTAGATAAGGTCTTCGCCTGCAAGTTTCTGTTTTTGTTCCTTCTTGGCTTTTTGTAATAGGAAAGTCAGTGAGCTATGGCTTGTCATAGTCACTAGTCAAAAGAAAATCTGCCTTTTGACTTTAGGATGATCTTGTTGTCTAGATTAGTCACTTGCAACTGTCTTTTTGCATATTGACGGTTGTAGGAGGTAGTATAAGTAGTCTCCTGTTCTTGTATTTAAAATATACTTGTACAACACTTGTAATAGAACTAGAGAAGCAATATACAACATCCTTGAAAACTTTATCTTGTGCTCTTGTTTTTATTTTACTTGTGTTTATCTTGTATCTTCAGTAAAGGTTCACAGTTCCCTATTTAAATTGTTAAGTGATCTTAAGATCCTCCTAAGTGTGTTAACTAAGTGCAAGCTCAAGTACCCTTTAACAGTCTTGCAATATACAACACTTGTGTAGTTTTCATTCACTCATTCTCAAACTCAAACACTCTGATTCACTCATTCGAACACCCGATACAGTCATTCATTAAACATTAGATTGTTATCAGTTAATCTTTATGATATATAGGTATCATAAGAGAATTTGATTGCAGAGGAGTCTTCACTTGAAGTTATCAAAGTTGTTGCTGATTCACCTATTCATGTGCCAGATGAAGGTGGAAGATCAACAAAAATGCTATAGTCCTTTTTTGAGATCTTGAATGCTGAGCAGATCATAGAATCTTTGAAAGAAGTTCAAGTCTGCATTCAAGAAGGCTTTGAGAGAGTTGGAACTCTACAAATAGAAGCCCATGTTTAGGATCAAAAGATGAGACAAAAGAGTTCAATGTGGACTGAAAACAATGTAAATCTTAGGGGGAGTAATGTTGAAGCTCTTAAAAGATTAACATTTTGTCTTTATGTGTTTTTTATCATAGTATAGGGACTTATTTGTAAATATATGTTCCTTTGTTTTGTTGATAGTATAAATAGGATACTTTATGTAGTGTAGTTAGAGAGTTCAGTTAGAGAGTTCAATAGAAACTACAACTGAATAGAAAGAGAGAGACAGAATCAGTTGAATGAACTGGATTCTTACACTTTGTATCCTGTGCATTTGCTATCAATGAAATCTAAGAATTTTTTGATGTATTTGCATGTGTTGATTACTTTGTGTTTGATTTGATCATTATATAATCATATAATCACATATTCGATCCATTTTGAAACTATCAAATGGTGTGCCAATCATTTCTTCCCACCCAATCAAGATTACTTACACAAGACACCCAAAACAAAACCCTAATCAATCTACTCTGATTGATCAAGTCCCCTCTGTTCAAACCAAAAAGGCTCGAGTGGAACTTAGGGCTCCCACTCAGCTAGAGGTCCAACCATCCTTCACCATTGACCTCAATGTCAGCATTAAGTCTCCTCAATCTCAAGCTGATGAGCCCACAACCCAAGCCTTTAGCCCTCAGGGTGAGTCTTAACACTCCCCTAAGCAGCCAAAAAGTGACACCAACATTATTGGGTCATCTGCTCTAGCTAAAAAGTGTTTAATTCATCCGCTGTGGACTCTAGTCATCCGCTGTGGACACTTAGCATTTAAGTCATCCGCTGTGTACCTCATTCATGCGCTGTGAACACTTAGGTTTTTCCTGGAATTTTGGGTATAGAAATTAAGTGATTTGTACTTATGTTTTAATGGGAGAATGTGCTTGTTTGATGTTTTTCAATGTTTTAATCTTTTAGTGGCTACTGTTATGATTATGAATATTTCATGTTATGTGATTTTAATGTCCGGGTATCTTAACAGTATTATTCATAAATAAGTGGTCACAAAGGAATAAAAGAAAGACAGTGGAACTTAATTAATGTTACCCCTGGGCCCTTATGATGAATGAAAAGCCTTGCAAGCATAATGAATGGAGGTGCACGACCTTGTTGTCATTAGCTCAACTGATGTGCGGTTGTTTCGGCCCATGAGAATGCACATGTGGGGTCGAATCCTTGTGATTGACCAATGAATGAATGGGACCTGTATTCATAAGCAGGCTTCGTGCCTAGCAGTGTAGGTCAACTGTCAGATGTTAGCTACCACCTATAAATGTGTACTGACAGGGGTTCGGCATTTGTTGCCAACTAACAATGTAGGCTCTTGCTTTATGCAATCCTAGTTAATGAAAGAGAAAGATAATTAAAGAAAGAAAGATAATGAATTTCTTAATGAATGATTATGTACAATGATGGATGATCAACAAAGGAAGCTTGCAAAATGTATATTTCCTATATGACAAAAAAAAAACTAGAACTCACTCAGTACCGCTGACTTTTTATATGCATATCAGTTGGCGGGTAAAGATATTGCTGGGGATGGCACGAGGTTGAAGCTGTTGGTCTTGTTGATCGAGATAGCAGTGCAATTGATTGATAAACACAAATAAAACCCACTGATAACACAAATATCAATGATATTTATGAACAATATAGATCAAACACTATAAAATATAGATGAACATGATGAACACCTCAAGAACATTCAATAAACCCTTGTTTGATCTGAATTGATTGCAAGTGATATTACAAATGTGAAAGTCCCTCAATTAATGACTCATTCAAGCTCCCTTGCAATACATGTCACTAATCTATTTATAGTGGAAACATTCACTAATGACATCTTAAGCCCCTATACTTAGACAAACTAAATAAATGACATATAAAAAATAAAAAAGACTTAAACATAAATAAATATATTTTGTTGACACAAAATATATTTATTAACAATAAACTCCTAGTCATTTATATCTTCAACGTCTCGTCTCGGTTCTTCATCTCGAACGCGTCTGTTTGACTTTTGCGTTGACTTTGACAGTGATGTTGACATTTGTTGACTTCGACTGTGTTGATAATATAGACTATCCTTTTCAGACCCAACAATACTCCCCCTTTGTCTATCATTATCAACACCTTGTTTCATCATCAGCTCTGATAAGTCAACCATATCATGATCTTCAAGCTCCCCCTAGATTGATGATCTGGTATTGAAGATTTTTCATCTTTCAGGCTCCCCTTTTTGTATGCTCCCCCTCTTCGTGTGCATTCTATGTGAATGATCAGAAACAACTTTTCCAACTCTCTATTCTTGAGTGCTTCAGAAGATGTAGGAGGAGGAATCCTAGCTCGGTATCTTCTGCAAACTTAAGGAACAGGTTCTCTGGTATGGTACTTTGCTCAGTTGATGATCGGCCATCAATTGCAGCAAGAATCTATAACACAATTACAAACACATTCTACACATTTCTTGTTAGATTATTTCAACAATACAAATAACCCCGTGTTTATCTGAATGTGCAATTTCCCGTGAAATGAATGTGAAAATGATAATATTTTAATAGCATAATATGGAAGACTTGAAAAAAATGATTTGAAATTAATATTTTATTTTATTTTGTTTTATCATATTACACCAAGAATCAATTTGATCATGAGATCACATCTTCAAGATATACTTAAGCATAAAGATGTATTTAAACATCGACAAGTTAGTGAGATCACCCTGATACAGAGTCTGGTCATAATTTTAAGTTTTTGAAAGCCAAAACAGTTCAAAAATGATTGTTGGTATATTTGTCCAATTTAAACCCATGCCTTATCCTTTTCAACAAGTGATCCGCAACTGATTTTATCATGTTTTAGATTCAATTAGAGAAGCTTAGGTGATTTGGTTCCCATAGACATCCGGCAAAGAACTTATCCCATCATCAGGGCTTATTGAGTAATATGAATAACTCTGCTTGATTTTCTTTTAAGTTTTCAACAATGATCTTAATTTAAGAATCACTGCGCCTTTATTTAGGGAACAGATGATGAGGGCTCCAGGTCTATACTCACGTATAACAGAGGAGATGATCATCTGAGCGTGCTGATGAGAGCTTCAGGTCTATACTCATGTATAACAGAGAAGATCATCACTCCAGGTCAATGCTTCTGCATAGAAGAGGAGATAAGCACGAAAAGGATTCTGAAGAGCTTAAAAGAAGCTTCAATTCAGAAGCAAGGGTGAGGGAATTTAGGAATCAAAGTAATCAAGGCAGAAATCAGATACTCTCAACCCATTTTTGACGAGACTTGTAACATTGTGCAGGCCTAAATGTTAGGAGAATAATCCTTATCACCAAGTTCTAAATCTTTAGTTAGGCTACAGAATCACTGTTTACTTTGTTTTCAGGCTGAGCCTACCAAGCACATCATATAATGAAACTGTCTTTTTTAGATTTTAGAATATTAAGTGATACAGACATCTACATCAGTTACTATCATTTCTCACAAAGTACAAGTCATGCAAATAAGCATACTAAGAAGACATAGTATCATTTCTCAGTCATCCAAAATCAAGTTCTTAGTTCCTGTGAAATTTTTTATTCTCCCCCGAAATTTCTTTTTAACTGCCATGAAACAAAAAAAAGAAATTTCCCCTTTTTTATTTTAATTTTTTTTAAGTATATAATAAACGTAATTGAAAAAAGAATTTTACTAAAAAAAATTCTTCCAAATTATACTAGCAAAAACATGAGAAATGAAGTAACAAGAAAAATGCAGTGATTGTGAATGGTAGATAAGAATCCAAAATGTGAATGAGATACGATGACCTGTTTGTTCCGCCTCAAATTTGAATTAGGAACAATCCCAGTCAGTAAACCGGATTATTGATAGGCCTCCTGAAGGGTTCCTGCACTCATAAACAGATTAGTTAGAGAGGGGGACCCAGGCCATCGTGGTCCTGGGAGTTCCTTTTTCATCAGTGTATGTAACCTGTTTAAGCACACACTCTTTTGAAAAATCATTTATCTCTTTATTCGTTTGTTTTACTTTCCAAATTTTTTTTTGTTCAATTACTTTTGATTTGAAAGAATTGAATTTGGAAATCATTTTCTTTTTAAAACCCAAAGGAAGAGATTTTAATTTTGAAACATTAGTCTTTTTCATCTTTGAATCATGTGAAACCAGCTTCACATAAGAAGGTTTGGATAAATTGTTCTTCATCCAACCATTCAAAGATATGTGCATTTTACCTTTTGAACCCGAGAAGCAACCTGTGTTATCTTTATCTCCCGAGGCTTGCCTTTGAACCTGAGGGCACTTCTTTAGCACATGACCTTCTTTTCCACATCTAAAGCAAGCCTTGAAAGGCTTTTGGTTCTTTGTAGTCCCGTGGAGAATAGGAGAGGGTGGAGCCTGCTTTGAGGTTGATGCAGCTTGTTGACAACCTTGAATATTCTTCTTTTGGATATCAGGAAATTGAATCTTTTGAGGCTTTGTCAATGTGGATTTCAAATTGGGCTATGATTTGATTTGTGATGTTCCAGGAGCTGAGATCTCAACATACTTCTGAGTACACTTTTGTATGACTGGTGATCTGGTAGACTTGGAGGCAGATTTGTGACGAGGTTGATGGATAGCAGATGAAGATGGTGAGTGCTTCTGTTGAGCTTTAGAAGAACTGCTGATTTGCTTAGCAGTTGAAGATGAGATCCGTATAGGTCTTGATTCAACTGTTGGAAGCTTTTGACACTTGATAACTTCAGGTGACTTGATGATCTCTGGTTCATCATCAGAATTTATCCAGTCCTGTATACATAAGTTAGCTTCTAATGGATCTTGATTGATGACTCTTGTAGTGCCGGTTTCTGTTGTTGAGATCTGATTGCTTGATGATTCCACAGTTGTTCCTTCTTTGACAAACTTGACAGGAACAAAAGAAGGGATGTTACCTGTCTTGAATTTGTTAAAGAAGTTACGGAAAACAACTGATACTGTTTTTGAAGCATCAGAGGTGGAATTATCATTTTGCAGATCAGATCCTTGCTTGATGAGCCCCAAACCTGCAGGAAAGTCATATTCATCTCGAACCTCTTTATGATTAACGCTGCTTAAACCTGCATGTAAACTATTAGTATCTACAGCTTCAATTAAATCTATAGATGGATGAGGTTAAGGCATAGGAGAATAACAATAAGTGCTAGGTGGAGGATAAACATGAGTGGTTTCTTTGCTTCCCAAATCAGTCTTAATTCTAGCCCCCCTTTGATTCATGCAAAGCTCCTCAAGTTTCATCCCAGAAATTGTCCATTTTTCAAGTTTGGTTTTTAATTTTCTTGTTTCAAATTCAGCAAGTGCTACACGTTCAGTTAAAGCATTTATTTCAACGTTTCTTTCCAAAAGATTTCTTTTTAAATGCTCATTTTCTTTTAGTGCTTCATTTAACTTAACAAAATATTTAGCCTTATTTGTTTTAAGTTCCCTATTAATTTGTTTCAATTCCTTTTCATTATCCAATAACAATCTGTTTGCCTTATAAACTCCAAATAAATGAATTTTGTAGAGAGGAGAACACATGTCTTGAACAACCTCATAAGGAAGCCCCATTACTATCTTTTCAGCAGCTAGGGCTTTTTGACATTGACAGACAGGAGTGTTCTT
Organism: Flaveria sonorensis; assembly: GCA_025506505.1. NCBI lineage: Eukaryota > Viridiplantae > Streptophyta > Magnoliopsida > Asterales > Asteraceae > Flaveria > Flaveria sonorensis. Next base: position 23,326,621 of record CM046439.1, on the reverse strand, counting down.
TTTGTACTCATCCTCCTTAGCAGCTTTCTTCTTAGCTTCCTCAGCTTCATCTCCCTCTGGATTTCCTTCATTCTGAACCTCCTGCTTCACTTTATCTGTTTCACTATCCTGTTGCTTCTGAATTTTACACCAGCTTGCACAGGCATCAACATCACCAACACTCTCACCTTGAGTATCACAGCTAAATTCTTTGAAAGGATCAAAATCTTCAACAGAAACCTCATCACTGTTTACTACCTCAACTTGTACTGCCACCAGCCATACTTGCTTCTCCACCAATACCAGATGATCTCCCCACTTGTTGGTCTTGTTAATCGAGATAGCAGTGCAATTGATTGATAAACACAAACAAAACCCACTGATAACACAAATATCTATGATATTTATGAACAATATAAAATATAGATGAACAAGATGAACACCTCAAGAACATTCAATAAACACTTGTTTGATCTGAATTGATTGCAAATGATATTACAAATGTGAAAGTCCCTCAATCAATGGCTCATTCAAGCTCCCTTGCAATACATGTCACTAATCTATTTATAGTGAAAACATTCACTAATGACATCTTAAGCCCCTATACTCAGACAAACTAAATAAATGACATATAAAACATTAAAAAGACTTAAACATAAATAAATATATTTTGTTGACACAAAATATATTTATTAACAATAAACTCCTAGTCATTTATATCTTCAACATCTCGTCTCGGTTCTTCATCTCGAACGCGTCTGTTTGACTTTTGCGTTGATTTTGACAGTGATGTTGACATTTGTTGACTTTGACTGTGTTGATAATATAGACTATCCTTTTCAGACCCAACAGAAGCTACTTGGCAAATAAACACTGCAACCATGTTATGCAGAAATGACATTTTTGTCTTGTAATACAACTAAATGTTCTCTTTTGAAACTTGTAACAATGATGTATTTTTTGGCAAAAGTTATTATTAATGCATGAAATGGTTTTTGTTTAACTATTTCGCTGCCATGTTTTCTTACTTCAATGTATTTTAATGTGTAATGTGCTATGAATGACCAACTGTGGGGTTTCCCGGGATCGGGGCCTTACAGTAGACAAACAAACAAACATGCTTCTGTTATGCATAATTGAACATACAAGTGTTCACAGCACATGATGTAAGTAAGGCATCCGGTGTAAAATAGTGTAATTGTATACAGCGTATGCACATAGGTAATCATACGCTGTACACATCTACATAATCATACAAAGTACATAGCGCATGACAATAAGTCGTCCGCTGTGAACAATCAAAAAATCATCAGTGCTCACAGCGCATGAACAAATGATCCATCCACTTTGTGAACAGTGAGCAACACACAACATATGACTTTTAGTCATCAGTTGTGAATATTCATCACACAAGTGTGCACAGCGGATGAATAAATGTTCATCTGCTGTGAACACAGTACAACATTCAAGGGTCCACAACGTACCACTTTAAAAAGTATACAACGAACGCACTGTACCCACAACGTACGTGTAACTCACAACGCATGACTTAAAAATTAAATTTTAAGTTTTAAACTGTTTCCATAGCATACACACACTGTATATACAGCGGACGGTCCTTTTGTCCATTGTATATATATTTCAACACTTGCAAAATTTTCATTTCATCAGGAGATTGAGAGAAAAATCAAAATTTTAAAACGTTCCACAGTGCGTTAAAACCTTAAAACCTAGATAGATTGTCAGTCAAATAGGTATAACAACATGTTTCTTAACATCAATCAATCATTAAAACATTCGGTTCTTTGATTTTGACTCTGACATTGTCGAAACCTAAGTACAACTATGAACCGTAAACAAACATAAATATTTTGATGTTTTAAATGAAATCAATCATTGAATATATGTTAGATGACCTTAGTCGAATGTATTATGACTGTTGATTTGATGAAATTTGATTTAGTATTCACTGGGTTTTTGAACAGTCTTGATGTTAATGCCAAAATCATAAGAAAAATGATTTTTGATCTCTGAAAATGTTTAAAATGACTTGAAATGTATTCTAATTTATATATATGTTGAAAAGTCAGTTACAAACATATAAAATCAGTTAATTTGACATAACATTGACCATAACAACATTAAATGCTTTTGCATTCAATGTGCACTGAAGGGTAGGTTTTGACTTTAAAAGTCAAACTAAAATTCATATTTAATAGTACATGATATGAAACATACAACTCATTATAATGAAACAAACATGATGATAAACAATTTGCATCATAATAACTTGAAATTAACAAGATTTACAAGATTAAAATTGACCTGTTAAAAGTCAAACTGATCCAATGAGTGTTTATTAAACAAACATACATTTTGACAAACTTATTATGTTCAACATACACATGTCATCATCTCATATCATGCAACTGCTCAATTAACACATAATCAACATTTCATCACATTAATCATCATACATTATCATCACACAAGTTATTAAAACATCTTCTTCATTGCAGATATGGAAAACTTAGTATTTGTCAGAGATCATAATCTCTATGCATTCCTTAATCCTGATGTTCTAAAGGCTGAAAATTATAAAGATATCATACAAGCTATTAGATAAACAAGACTTGTTTATGCTGTGACAGTAAGGCCAGAGATATATGAGGACCATATCTTCCAATTTTGGACCCATGCTCATCTAGAGCAGATGAATGACCAACAAGTTGTTGTGTCTAACATACATGATCTTCAGATTATCATCTCAGTGGAAGTGTTAAGGAGAGTTTTTCAACTTGGTGATGAAGATTCTGAAGGACCAGTAGAATTTGATGAAAACTATGTTCTACATGTTTTCAAGCAGATTGGTTAAACTGGTACCGTTAAGAGAAAACAGATCAAGAAGTCTTACATGTGTGCATAGTTCAGATTCTTAATGCATACATATCAGAAGACAATGACTAACAAGAAACCTGGCTGGGATGCCACTTCTTTGAGGAGCTCTTCTGCTATAGCAAGCATCATTGCTAGAAGGCCCTTTAATTTTGTAGCTCAAGTGTTAAATGGGATGATCTATAATTTGACTGAAGTGAGGAATAAATTTCAGATGTATCCAAGATTCCTCCAAATGATCATAGATGATTTACTCCCAAACATCCCAAAAAAAGGTGCTATCTTCCAACCTGTTAATTTTAATGAACATTTGTTTAATAGAATCAAATCAAGCCTTTATCAATGAGATGAAGTACCTGTTCCACCACATATGATAGATCATAATACGTGTCCCTAAAGTTTTCTTGAGGATTCCAGGTCAATGAGAACCAAACATGGTGTTCCAAAATGTTATTCATCAAGCACCAATCACCCAACCTGCACCAATCATGCAAGAAGAACAAGCTACACCAATACCAGAACCAATAATTGAACAAGAAGAAGCACCAGAAGATGTACAAGAACAAGAACAACTTCATGTTGAACATCACTTCCCATCTCCACCTTAGAGCCCAACCTTTTCTAATCAGCAATCATTATCATCTCTTTTAAGAGAAATTGATGAATTACTAGCAGAACGAGCAACTCATTAAGAAGAAGTTGGTACATCATCATAGCATGAGCATGATCAAGAAGAACCAAGTGCTCATGATGAACAACTACAAGGTGACGAACAAAGCAGTGATATTCCAACCAAGGAAGAAATAGAATACTCAAAAGTGTTCCTATTCATTGAGTATAACAAGCTTATTGAAAAATCCAACAAAACAGCAAGAAAGTTGAAAGAAAAGTTAAAGAGTAAAGATGAAGAAATTGAGAAACTTTCTGCTGATCAAAAAGCATAAAAGTTGATTGTTCAATTCCTGGAACAACAAATAAAACAATCAAAGGAAGAAGTGAAGGCAAAAGATCAAGATTTGAGCAATACCAGATTAGATGTTGCCTATTTGACTGAGCAGATAAATACCAAAGATTCTGAGATAGATGAGTTGAAAAAGAAAATCTATGCTCAAGAAGGAGAGATAAAAAGAATAAATAGAGAATTGGATCATGCTAACACTCATCTCAATGAGGAAGAACATTCAGAAGATCTAGAACAAGACCTGAGAGATGAGTTTGTTGAACAAATAATGTCTCAAGCTGAGGAAACCAGCCCAGGGAAACTAAAAAGGCAATCATTATCCTTGAGGAGGCTTTTTCAATGGATGAATTATTTGAAGAGGCAAATCCATTTGAGATTACTCACCTATCCTTAGACAACACTTTCATACTTCTGAGACTCAAACAACAGAATCAAGTATCATACCTGTCAACCCTCTATTAGAGATACAGAAGGCATTAATTAGATAGTTTGTTGAATCAATGAAGATGCAAACTCAACCATCATAAGATCAAGCATCATCCTCACAACCACAAATAAAAGCCTATAAGAGGAAAAGAAAGAGATTATATTTGGCTTCCTTAAAGAAAGGAAAACAAAAGGTTGAAGAGTTGGAAGAACCTGAATCTCCACCACTTAAGCTTCTAAAGGTTAAAGCTGAACCAACTGATGAAGAAGAACCAAGGCAGAAAGAAACAGAGCCCGCGGTTTTAGAAGAAGGTGAGATTGATCAAACACATCACAAACAAACAGAGCCCATTATCATTTTAAGTGATTCTGATGAAAAAGAAGAAGAACAAGATGAAGATGAGATAGAAAACATTCAGAACCTACTGCCTAATGTTCCTGAAACCTTATAGGTATAGAGCTTGTAGCAAGGGGATTTCCTTATGATGCTTTCATACAACTTAACCTTTCAGAGGTTAAAGGCTTGCTTAAAGACTTTCAAGAAGTCATGAAAAATAAAAAAGAGAAAATATACAAAAGATATAAGGAAATCAAAGACCAACAAGAATTCCAAAAGAATCTGCCAAAGGATCCACATAATGATAAAATGACATACTCCTAAGTTAAAAGTTGGTTGAGTCATACAAGGATGCCTTACAGATCTTATGCAGGCAGATCACTCTCTTTAATGAAGGATATGGCTAGAGACATATACAAGAACATGCTGACCAGTGCTTTGAAGCCACAGATCTCTAGACCTCATCTAGCTTTATCTATATCAACCTATCATCAAGCTCCACCTAAGCTTCATCCTATAGAAGAGCCTAGGTAGTTCATGCCTCACAGGCTATGGCCAGAAGGAAATGAGGTGAGAGAGATGATCAATGAAAACACCAACTTTGTCAAGTTGTATGATAGAATAACATTAACAGCATCTGCTAATGAAAGAAAGATAATTGCATAGAAATATGATGAAATCTAGGATGCAGTGCTAGTAAAGAGAGTATCTGGCTTAGTCCAATACCTATCATACATATCCCAACTAGGATCTTTGAGTTATGTAGATAGATTAGACCTGATGCATTTGAGGATGATCAATCACACTAATAATCTCAGGGGAGCAGATTTCTATCATATTATGAAAACTTACATGAATAGAACTATCATGTGTTGAAAGCCAGAACAGACAGAGAAGACAAGCTTCACTTAGCCAAACTGAGAAGAGAACAACAGTTGGCAAGCAAGCAGAAGAAGCAAATTGAAGAAACACCAACTCAGATTAACAGTGAAATTTTGGAAAGAGTTGCATACCCACTAAGGCCATCTGATTTGAAGTTGATTATAAAGAAGATTGATGGAAATCAATACAATCACCCAATAACCAAGTGGTATTATGATGAAAACCATTTTAAAGTGGTATTAGAGAGAAAGCTTGAAGGGAAAGAAGCTTTAGATATTAGGTTGTTTGACCCTGTTCAGATCAAACTTCTACATCCTTCATATGACTCATTTTTGAAACCAAATCATTCCCTGTTATAGAAGATGTTCTATGTAAGGGTGATTGCTACTATTTCATTCATGCAGGACCGTTAAAGGGTTCTTAACACTTAGTTAACACACTTAGGAGGATATTAATATTACTTAACAGTTCAAATAGGGAACTGAGAACTTTAACAGATGATGCAATGCACAACACAAGTAAGTAAAGAACAAGAACACAAGATATAAGTTTTCAAGGAAGTAGTATATTTTTTCTCAAGTTCTATTACAAGTGTTTGCACTCATTATTAAATACAAGAACCTTAGACTCTTTACACTAATCCTACAACCTTCAATTTACAAAAGACAGTTGGAAAGTGACTTATCTAGACAACAAGATCAGCCTAAAGTCAAAAGACAGATTGCGTTTTGACTAGTGACTATGACAAGCCATAGCTCACTTGACTTTTCTACTACAAAAGTCCAAAAAGAGACAAATACAAAAATTTGCAGACAAAGGCCTTATCTACTTTATCATAAAGCATGGGAGGTTCACCAACTGATGATAATTGGTGAACCACCAGAGTAGGCAGCGAACAGATGGTTGCTTTATGATAAAGTTGATGGAAAAGGTGACTTTTCTCTCTCTTCTAAAGGTAAATCAGTCTTGTATTTATTCAGCTTCAGAAGACTTTGTCTTGAGAGCTTCGGAAGACTTCATCTTTATACTTCAAAAGAGTTGAGTCTTTGGCTTTGGAAGACTTGACACTTAGTGTAAAGCTTCCTTATCATTTTCTTCAGAACTTATCCTTCGGAAGATTTCATACTTGGCATTCTTCTTTGTATGTGAAAAGCTTCCGAAGTTAGTTCTTCTTTGTTCCTTAGTGCATGTTGGAAGACCTGGTTGTTTTGGTATCGTTTGATTGATCCTTTGGTTGCATCAACCTCTTAACCTCAGAGGTTCCTACAAACTCCCCCTAGGCTGATGCTACCAAAACAGAGAGGTCTTCAGATTGGGATAGTCCATATGAGAATCTTCAGAACTCCTTTCTTCATCAGTAGATCAGGATTCTTCAGATTCATGAAGTACCTTCTCATGTCATAGAGATCATGCAGAGGGAGTTCAAGCATGTCACTAGTGAAGTAGATATGTTGTTCTCCTGATCTCTAGTGACATACCATCTATCTGGGTTTTCATTGAATGCCCAGGATAGAATTGGTCTTCTAATAGAGAGAGGCTCTACTATGATGGGAGTTGGTTGAGAGCCCTCTACATGCACTTCCTCAGGATGTTCTGACTCATCCTGAGGTTGGGAGGAGGATGCCTTTCTTGTTTTCTTCTTTGAAGATCTTCTTCTGGCCATCCTCTTTCTTCTCCCAGATGATTTTGACTGAGAGGGTTGGTTTTCTCTACCAGGTTCTTCAGTGGATTCCCTCTCAGTTGGGATCTCCTCTCTACCAGGTTTAGAAGGAGAGGGAGGAGAACCCTGCTGTGGGTCAGAAGATGAAGTTGGCTGTTGTGTAGCTTTAGGTGCAGGTGGTGTTGTCTCTGTAGGTTCCACCTTTACCTCAAATTCAGGTTGAGCTTGACTTGATGATGAATGAAGATCCACAAGCTCTCCCCTTTTAATCTTCTGCTTGATCATCCTTATGTGCTCATCCATTGTATATAGAGACATGGGACCAAGCCTCCTTTCAGAGAACCTATAAAGCTTCAAGAAGCTCATCATCTTCTGCCTATATGCAGACTTTTTCAGACTTTTCTGGATGATGGCTCTTGATTTAGCAGTCTCTTCCCTTTGCCTCTTTCTAGCAGCTTGTTTTTCTCTTTTAGCTCTTTCTTCTAGCTGGTTGTTATATTCAAATAAGATGTAGTCATATGGCAAGGGAAGAAGTGCTGGTGCCTGATAGAGACCTGTGTCACTCAAGTAGTTGATCATCTTTAATCTTTCTTCTTCATCAACTACTTAAGGTTGTTCAGCAGCCACAGTCTCTTCCTCAGGACTTTCCTGAACTGGGGAGAGAATAGGAATGTCCTTATAAAGCCTTTTCCTCCTCAATTCTTCTTTGTGTTTGAGGTTTAAGGCTGCATCCTTAGCTTCCTTTCTCTCCTTTGACAGCTCTGTGTTTACCAGTTCATTTAACTCATCCAAGGGGAGAGAGATGAGTTCATCAACATTCTAGTTCCTGGTCCCCAGATAATTGAGTCTGGCTGCCATTAGTTCATCTTCTTGAGTGTTTAGAATAGGGGCATCCCTGATTGCAGCTTGCATAAATCCTAGGGAACCACTAGAACTCTCTCCCCTTAGCTTCCTCTTCCTCTCTCTTTTTTCTTCTTCAATCTCCTCAGCAGTGAGTTTTCTTTTGCCTTTCTTTTGCCTTTGTCTGCCATAGGCTGAGGAGAGCTTTGGCCTTTATTGCTTAGTTCAGTAAACAAGCTCTGGCCAGAGAGAGGTTGTGATGCACCATCAGCAGCTGGTGCCTCACAGAGGGTATGGGGTGCTGGAGGAGATGTTGTCTCAAGGTTCACAGTTTCAGCCTCTGGGCCTTCAGTCAAGGCTTTGCCTTTGAAGCTAATCTTAGGGTCCATCTCAACATCCAGTTGACCAAAGGCTTCCACTACTAGCCTCTATCTATATAGTGCTGATCTCCTTTTGAATTCTTCCAGCACCTTATCTTGATTTTTACTAGCTAGTCTGGCAGCTTGTCTGTTATTGCTTGGATTGACAAGTGCTAGATCTACCAGATTTATACCCTCATAGAAACTCAGGTTTGAAATGTTTAAGATTTCTAGTTGACCCTGAGCTCTAGAGAGTACAAGAGCTTTCCTTTCACTGTCATACCCCTAACCCCAGATTGGGTTCTCAGAAGGGGCAAACATTGCTCTTGGTATTCCCTCCTCAAACAGTTGTAGTATTAACAAATGTAGATCACTGTCTAGAGGAGGTTGTTGAGTATGGACAACTGCAAGAGAGGATGGTGAGTCCTCTATGTCTATACTCTGAGAGGAACTCCCAAGTTCTGTGATTGTTAGGATTTTCTCCCCCTTTTTGGTAGCAACACCCTCTTGCATAAGTGAGCTAGGAGATTGATCCATGACATCCACAGGTTCTTGTGGACTTGGATGAGTTGATCTCATTAGTCTCTCAGTGAGCTTACCCTTGAGATCGGTGATCTCAAGTTGCTGGTCATTGACCATTTTCTACAAGATAGTCACCTGAGATTCCAGGTGAGCTATCTTTGACACAAAGTAGGTGCACATGTTTGAAAATTTGTGCACCTTTTGTTGCAGACTCCCCTCATCTTCAAATGAAGAATCATATGGGGGTGAGAGGATTGGACCTGAGTCTTCTCCCTCATCACCAGCATAGGTTTCTTGGCTGCTAGATTTCCCCTGCCCAATGACATCTTCAACAGAAGTGTCAAGGGGATAGGTTGCCATGGTAGATGTCCTAGTGATGTTATCACTGGCAACGATGATAGCCTCTACCACATGGATCACCTGGACAATCTAATGGATCTCCTGGACAATCTGAAGATCCACCTCAGTGTGGGGCGTCTGATGTGGGCTAGAGATGGGTGAGGCAAGAGCACTCATCGCTCCTTGAGTGTGGGAAGAGAGGAGAGACTCATGGTACTCACTGAAACCCAAATCTTCATCAGAGTAGAAGTTAAGGCTAGGAAGTGGTTGATTTAAATCAAGAGGCTGGGGATGGTAACTTTCCCCTGAAGGTTGATCACTAGAGTGTTGAGACTCAGAGTGATGGCTTAAGGCTGTTTAAGAGGGTGTGAGCTCATCAGGCTGAGCATGAGGAACCTCAGCACTGAAAGTTGCAAAGATAGGAGTGGTTTGCTCCTCAGGGGAAGTGGGAGCTCTAGTGTCCACTTCCTCCTGTGTAGGTTATGATATGGGGGCCTGCACATGCTTAATAGCAAGTGTAGGGGTTTGTTTGGATTTTTTGGTGTAAGTGATGGTAATGTTTGGCCTTGATGGTGGTTGAGAAGTGGAGGGTGTTGGTTCATCACTAGCTGGTGCTGCTAGGATGTCACCCTGAGCAATGAGCTCAAACATTTTTGAAACTAGGGCTGTTTCTACCCCTAAGAACCCAACAGATGGCTTTTTCATTGTTTTGAAAATGCCGGGCCTCATATGTGCAAGTTTAAGAACATTTCTTGTTCCCCTCAACTGTGGTCCCAATTCATAGTTGAGAATGTCTTGAACATACCTGGGGAACATGTAATATTCTAAGGAGTCCAAATTTGCAAGTAAATTTGAATAAACAAACTGAGAGTACCTAAATTTGACCCCTTAAACCATCCCATGGACAATGAAGGAAAGGTCTTCTGGAATCTGGTCCCATCTTCCATGTTTGTTGGATAGGCTGTGGATAACGACATGGAGGAGGTATTTCCATTGGTATGAGACCCTCCCCTTCTTGAAGGTCTTGACTGTGAAGTCTCCTTCATATCTCATCTGCTCAAAGGAATGGTTTACAGCGGTCTTTGGGAAGGACATTTCACCTTCCTCATCATCCAGCTGAAGATGGGTGTTTATGATGGCTGGAGTGATGAACCCTGCACTGTGGCAGACAGTGCCATTTCATCGTCCATGGTAACCTCTTGACAGGTCCGCCAGAACTCAAGCAATTGATCCTCATTGATCCTCAAGCAATTGTAAGGGAGGTGTAGTAATGAGACAAAGAAAGAAACCTACAAACGTCTGAGAAGCTTGGATCCTTCTCAGGGTCTAACAGAGCAACTTGGTTGTGTTGCCTATGCAGGTGCATGGAGAAATCCGGGTGGTTACGACGATCAAGGTTGGCCATTTGGAAGCTTTGTAGTGAAGGAAGGTAGAAGAAGATGAAATTTGGGGGCAAGTTAGGTTAAAGATCAATGAGAGAGGTGAGATGAAAGAGAGCCGTTTGGAAAGATATCACTGGATTTGAGACAAAGTTAATTGAAAAGATAAACTTTGAAATCCGGATGTGGGTCCTGCTTTCAAAAAACGACCAAAAAGTTAGTTTTCTTGGAAGTAGAAAATAACTTCCGAAGACAATTATGGCTTCTGAAGATTTGAAACAAAGCTTCCGAAGGTAAATTATGCTTCGGAAGATATCCCCAAGAGTTTTGAAAAAATTGACTTCGGAAGAAATGAGTAAGTCTTTCGAGACTAAATTTCTTTCGGAAGAAATGTGTTCTTAAAATACATTAAATTGCTTATAAGAGACTTAAGCTTCGGAAGATACTTCAAGAATTTCTTCCGAAGGTAAATCTTAGATAAACAAGTTGAAGGATTTTTAGGACATAAATTTCTTCCGAAGACAATTTCACTTCTTTCAAAAGTAAATTTTTTTATCATTCTAAGGAATATCAGTTTAAAATTTTATTTTCTTCCAAAGAGAACTGGGCTTATGAGATGAGCTAATAGACAACTTAGGACACACAATTTTTTAAGAGAAAAAAATTGATTAAGTTATTTCAGAAAATCTATTCAAAGTTAATCATCCCAATAGGTGATACAAGATATTTAAATCTCTGTTCATCAAAAGCCTTTGTGAATAGATCAACATATTGTTCATTTGTGTTAACTTTGATTAGTTTTATCAAACCCTTTTCAAAGTTATCCCTAATCAAATGATACCTGATGTTGATATGTTTGGTCCTTGAGTGCTGCACAGGATTCTCTGTAATAGAGATAGCACTGTTGTTGTCTATGTGGATGGGAGTCCCCTTGAAGTTGAATCCATAGTCAAGCATCTGATTCTGAATCCAAAGCACTTGAGCACAGCAGCTTGCAGTAGCAATGTATTAAGCTTCAGCAGTTGATGTAGCACACAGGATTGTTTCTTGAATTGCCAGGAGACTATCCTTCCACCAAGAAATTGACAGCCCCCAGAGGTTGACTTTGCAGTCATATTGCAACCACCATAATCACTGTCTGTATATGCATACAAACTGAAGTCAGAATTCTTTGGATACCAAAGGCCTAAGTTTGGAGCACCTTTGAGATACCTAAGAATCCTTTTGACAGTGATAAGGTGTGACATCTTGGGATTGGCTTGATATCTAGCACATATGCTTGTAGCAAACATAATATCAGGCCTGCTAGCAGTAAGGTACATGAGTGACCCAATCATGGCCCTGTAGAGATGTTCATCAATAGACTCCCCCTTAAGATCAGGACCAAGGGAGTGATTTCTGGCTATGGGTGTCTTTGAAACCTTACAGTCAGTCATCTTGAATCTTGTGAGTGTGTCCTGAACATACTTTGACTGACTTATGAAGATGCCATCTTCAACTTGCTTCACTTGAATACCTAGAAAGAAATTGAGTTCTCCTATGGCACTCATTTCAAATCTGTTCTTCATCAGCATCTCAAAGTCTGTGCAGAGCTTTGGATTAGTTGAACCAAAGATGATGTCATCCACATATATTTGAACTAGCAATGTGTCATTTCCAGTCTCTTTGATGAAGAGATTCCCATCAATAGTACCTCTTTTGTATCCATACTGACAGAGGTATGTTGATAGTGTCTCATACCACTTTCTTGGAGCCTGATGTAGCCCATATAGAGCTTTATCAAGCTTGCAAACATAATTAGGATGATCCGGGCCTGCAAAGCCAGGTGGTTGTCTAATATAGACTTCTTCATCAATCACCCCATAGAGAAAGGCACACTTCACATCGAGCTGGTAGACCTTGAAGTCCTTAGATGCAGCATAAGCCAGAAATATTCTTACAGCTTTGAGTCTAGCTACTGGAGCAAAGACATTAGTGTAGTCAATTCCTTCTTCTTGAGTGTATCCTTGGACAAATAGTCTTGCCTTGTTCTTGATGATAATCCCTCTATCATCTTTCTTATTCCTAAAAACCCACTTGGTACCTATAACAGTCTTCCCTTAAGGAAGAGGGCATAAGTTCCAAACCTTCTGTCTTTTGATTTGAAGCAATTCTTCTTACGTTGCTTTAATCCAGCTTCTATCCTTTAGAGCCTCATCAACTTTCTTTGGCTCAATTTGGGATAAGAAACAAGAATGTAGACAAACATGACTGTCATGAGTTTGTGCTCTTGTTCTCACCCCTGAGTCAACATTTCCAATGATGTTTGTGGTGGGATGTGACTTGTGGATCCTGAGTTGAGGGATCACAGCAAGTTGGTTGGACAGATCAAGATTAGAGAAATTTTGATCTGGCAAAGAAGAGTCCCCCACTACATCAGCACACTTATCAAGAGAAACTTGATCCAATGAGTATGTGACATCATTGATGTTGTCTTTAATGGAGTGATTATCAGCATCAAGAAATTCTTGATCACTATCACCACCACCAGTTCTTCCTACATTGGAGGTTCCTTCTCTTGAATTCTGAGCCTCTGAACTGGACTTTGAGGGTAATTCAGTTGAATCAGCAGTATTTGTCATGCTTGTGCTGATTGGAGCCTCTATGATAGGGTTAGTCACCATTGGAGCTGAAGTAGTCTTCTTGTTTGGTCTTCTCAAATCAAATCTTGGGTCAGGATCTTCTGTTGACCTGTTATCCATAGATCCTGAAACATTCTCACAAGATTTGTTAAAAAAGTTGGTAACTAAATCAAGATCAAATAGCCAATCCGGACCAAAACCTTTCATACAGGATGTGTGTTCATTAAAAGTTACATTGGCTAACTCCTTAATGATTCTAGTTCTGAGATTGTATACTCTGTAAGCCTTAGCTTGAGAAAAGTATCCAACAAAATGTCAATCATCTGACTTCTCAGCAAACTTAGCTATTTGATCTTTGGTATTCAAGATGGTGCAAGGACATCCAAATGTTCTGAGAAAATCAATAAATTGTCTCCTTTTGTGCCATAGTTCATAAGGAGTCTTACTATGTGTCTTAACTACCAAAACTCTGTTTTGCACATAGCAGACTGTGTTAACAGCCTCTGCCCAGAAGGTGATGGGTAGTTTAGAGTCAGACAACATAGTTCTTGCAGCTTCAATAAGTGTCCTGTTTCTTCTCTCAGCAACCGCGTTTTGCTGAGGAGTCTTGGGGGCATTATATTGTCTTGATATACCCTTTTCATCACAAAATGCATCAAGGATTTGGTTTTTAAATTCTGTTCCTTGATCACATCTTATGATCTTGATCTTGTGATCAGATTGATTCTCAATTCTCATAATAAAACTTTTCAAGATTTCAGGGGTCTCATCCTTATTTCTAAAGAAAAATACCCAAGTAAATCTTGTGAAGTCATTTGTGATCACCAAACAGTATGTGGTACTTCCTAGACTCATTACACTGGTGGGGCCAAACATATCCATATGTAACAAGTGTAGGGGAGTAGTGATAGAGTTCATTTCTTTTGGCTTGTGAGATACTTTGTGTTGTTTACCTTTCAAGCATGCAACACAGTGGTCATCACTTGTAAACTCTTTCTTTGGCATTCCAGTTACCAAATCATTCTTAATAAGTTTATTCATGTTTTTAAAGTTTACATGGCACATTCTTTTATACCAAAGGAAAGACTCATCACTATTTGCTTTAAACAGAAAGCAAGAAACCTCTCCAGATGGAGATGCTTCTTACAAGTCCATCTTGTACATGTTTCCACTCCTGGGGGATCTAAGCAAAATATGCTCAGGAGGAATGTCAACCCCGGGCTTGAGAACAATGCACTCATGCTCAGTAAAGAGCATGTGATGTTTTTGGTCACAAAATTGGGACACACTCAGAAGATTGTATCCCAGGTCCTTGACAAAGTTTACCTTCTCAATACTGAGCTTACCATTTGTAACCTTGCCCTGGCCAGTAATGTAACCTCCTGCATCTCCACCAAAAGCAACAAGTCCTCCATCAAATCTTTCAAAGTGTTGAAGCAAGGACTCATTGCCAGTCATGTGCCTGGAGCAGCCGCTATTAATAATCCAGACATTTTTGCTGGTCTTTAGCTGTCCCTACACAAAAAGAGATGATTTAGTTACATTTGGAAACCCAAGCCTCTTTGGTCTTGGGCTTATTAAGTTCAGATGAAGGCAATGGAACAGTAAATGATCCAATGTTCAAGCTTAAAGGATCATTTGCTGTTGCTACAAAAGAACCTCCAATCTCAAGATTATCACACCCCGAGCCAAGAAGAGGGTGGGACGCCTCAGACTAGCAACATACATGGCAGCAGAAACAGTACCACACAAGAGCGCACAAGGAGAGAAATCATAATGACATTACATTACATCAATGTTATCCGGGTTAACACCGTCAAACCCTAACAATAGAAGCATCCAATACAATACTATACCAAAACATACATATTAAAAACTAAATGTTCAAATGATTTAAAAATCCTAGTAATGCCATTTAGGTAGTCACGGTGCTAAGTCATCTTTAAAGTCTTTCATAAGGTCCAAGCCCAACGAGGATTACCTGAAACATGCTCAAAAAGATTTTGTGTCAACTAAAAAGTTGGTGAGTTCAAGTACTTAAAGTTTAAAAATAAAAGAACTCATTGAATCCATAGTTTAGTTTAAAACATAGTATCACAGTTGTGGGATCACAATTCAACCCTGCACTCAGCCCCGGCTAGGCTCTTCTAAACTTGTGTTGCCGGTAATCCCATAAGGGAAATTGAGCCTCATAGCAGCATACCATACCTGCCGGATGGTACACCATAGTATCTTACAAAACCTGTTACATGCCGCAACGACCCCGCAGGATCTCAGTGTGGTACCCTTCTCATCGGAAGGCACTGTGCGTGGGGGTTTCCCCAAGTTGATCTACCCATATAATCAAGGGGTTCACATAGAATTAATGATTGTGATACAAAGATGCATGTTCTAACAATAGCCAGAACATACAATAGCATCGCATAATAGTATCCAATAAAGTTTAGTTCCAACAGAGCATGTTTCACCCCAAAATAGTGTTAAAAAGGGGGCACAAGAAACTCACCTTAGAATCAAATAAAACTCCTTCAAGTATCAACAAGTTCAAGTCTTAGCACCCTATGATCAAGATACAAGTAATAAGATAATGTTCCTAGGCTATTGGAAGTGTAATCAGGGGTAATTGGTGTTTAAAAGTTACATAAGACCACATCCCTTAAGAATTTTGTGTCAAAAAGTTTCCTTTTTAGGAAAATTTGGGTTTTTGGCGTAATATGACCCGTTTTTAGTTTCTCACAAGTTCTTATATGAAGATAGGTATAAAAATAGTTTCTGGTCATAGATTTACTGGAATATAGTCGACTTTTTCGAATTTACACTTTTAGTCCCTCAAGTTTCCAGAAATACAAAATTTTACCCCGAAATTGGTTCTTTCCATTTCTTGACACATTATGGCCCTTAATAGTTTCTAGGGGTCCTTATATCACTTTTAGACCAATTTTTTTTGGGGTCCTTTGCACAAAGATCTTGTTTCCGACATTTAACCCGTTAAAACCCGTTTTTACCCAAAATTGACACTTTATTTCATTTTCTTTAAGTCCTTTCTTAAAAATATGAGTTTATGGTCCTTTAACTTTCTGAAATATTAAGGCCTTAAATGTTTTTAGGCTTGTTACATTATTTCTTAATGTTTCATCCAAGAATCCCCCGGTTAGACCCGTTTAAGCCAAGTAAGTTCATAGAATTAACAGGTTAACCCAAAATTTAACCAAGTCTAGTTTTAGCCACTATTTTAATAGTTTTAGGTCCTGAAAATTTCACAAAGTCTGGTTTTAGCCATGTCAAAGTACTACAATCACCTATTCGGGTCCTAAGACATGTTTCTAAAATCCATAACACCATACCAAATCAGCCTACTCACAATAATATCCTTTTAGCATCAAAAGCATTCAGAAATTTCAGATCATACCCATGAGCATAGTAACCTAAGGTAACAAGGTCATGGTTGGGCGCATAAGTCCTCGTTTACACATGTGTAACTTGAATTTCCAGGTTTAAACAACCAATTTATTCTAAATACTCAATATGTCCAGGTTATAAAAATTGATTACAAGGTGTTTTAAACAAGTTTTTAAGTGTGGAATAAGGGGGTTAGAATCATGACAGATGGTTGGATGGCCCTGAAAACCCATGAAAAGAGGTCTTCGGGTAGAATCATGGCAATATTACAAGGTAAACATGTATGAAGGAATGTGTACCTCTTGTAGTTCTGAAAGTCACACAACGAAGTCAACCCGGTCGTGGAATTCCGCCTTGGAACAAGAAAGGTAGGATTCAAAGAAGAGAAAGGAGAGAAAACATCGATAATGGTTTGTTAAGGGTACAAGAGACTTACACACGAGATGTTTTGGGTTTGAAGATGGTTTAGAGAGTGTAGGAACTACTGGTTCGAGAGTCTAGAGTTGAAGCTTGCTACTCTAGTTCCTGCTTGATGAAGTCTTCAGAAAAATCCTCTGGTTTTTGGTGAAAGGGATTGCCGAGAGAGAGAGACCGAGTATAGAGAGAATTCGAGAGAGTGAAAAGGGTGGAGGAGGTAGGGACTTCGGTTTATGAAGGGAAAGGTGGAGTGTGGGTTCGGGTTAGTGAGAACCAAGGAGTGGTGTGGTTGGAGGGTGGAACGGCCGAATGCATGGCAACAATCCATGCATTGGCTGGTTTGGAGGTGCGTAGACTGGTCAAAAGCTTCTAGAAGGGTTCGGTCATTTTAAAATTCTAAGTGTCGTCAAAAACACCTGAACAGTGCTCGTGTGCCCACTTTCTGGGCGCCTGAACAGTTGTCATGCGCCTAAACAGTGGAAATGCGCCTAACTGCCAGATGCGCCCGAATAGTTGTTGTGCGCCTAAACAGTGGAAATGCGCCTAAATGAAATTTTTGTAAGGATGACTTAGATTTAAATTTTAGGTAAACATTTTCAGGGGATAAGGTCATTTAAGTGAATTTTCTAGCCTTGGGAACTAGCTCTAGGCTTAAACATGTCAAACAACAGTCAAACAGGGTTGTATAAATCATAGAAATTCATTAACCATAAAGAAAAGGAGATACATACATGAAATGAGATGATGCAATAATACAATGCTAAATCACATTAGATTCTGGGAGTTGGACCTAGGAGTCGGTTGTTACATTCACCCACCGTTTATGAAATTTCGTCCCGAAATTTTAGCTTCAATTAGATTCTGAACGAGTGGACTTAAAGAGGTGTGGATACTCCTTCTTCATCATATCTTCTCGTTCCCATGTTAAAGAGGTGTGGATACTCCTTCTTCATCATATCTTCTCGTTCCCATGTGAATTCAGGTCCTCACCTAGAGTTCCATCTTACTTTCACTTTGGGTATCCGGCTTCGTCTGAGTTTTTGGACTAGTCGGTCGGTGATCTCTATGGGTTCTTCCACAAACTTCAACTCGTTAGTGATTTTGGCATCTTTCAATGGGAGTTCCAAGGCCTTATCAATGAAACACTTCTTTAAGTTGGACACATGAAAAGTGTCATGTGCATAGCTCAGCTCTTGGGGTAGCCTTAACTGGTATGCTACCGGGCCAACTCTCGATAATATTTCAAATGGTCCAATGTATCTTGGGCTTAACTTTCCCCTCTTGCCAAATCTTACCGTGCCTTTCCATGGCGCCACTTTTAGCATCACTCTATCACCCACTTGAAATTCTAGGGGCTTTCGCCTTCTATCGGCGTACTTCTTTTGACGATCTCGGGCTGCTCTCAGTCGTTCCTTAATCTTGAACACTTTATCCGTGGTTTCCATTACAATATCGGGACCCTTAATTTGGCTATCACCAATCTCATTCCAACTCAAAGGTGAACGACACTTTCTGCCATATAGGGCTTCGTATGGTGCTGCTTTTATACTTGTGTGATAAGTATTGTTGTAGGAAAACTCCACCAGAGGAAGGTGATTATCCCAACTTCCCCCGAAATCGATCACGCAAGCTCTCAACATGTCTTCTAGTGTCAGAATGGTCCGTTCACTTTACCCGTCAGTTTGAGGATGATATGCGGTGCTTAAATCAAGCCGTGTCCCCAAAGCCTGTTGGAGAGACTTCCAGAATCGTGAAGTGAAACGACTATTGGAGAGACTTCCAGAATCATGAAGGGGCACTCCATGTCTTGTTACAATCTCATTGATGTATAGTCGAGCTAGTTTTGGTAAGTCGTAGTCTTCTCATATCGGTAGGAAGTGAGCTGATTTGGTCAGCCTATCCACTATTACCCAGATTGCATCATGTCCACAAGAAGTTCTTGGCAACTTTGTAACGAAATCCATAGTAATGTTATCCCATTTCCATTACGGGATTTCAGGCTGTTGTAAGGTTCCTGATGGCTTTTGGTTCTCTGCCTTTACCATTGCACACGTCAGACATTTCCCTACATAGGTAGCAATGGATTTCTTCATTCCGGGCCACCAGAAAAGAGCCCTTAAATCCTGATACATTTTGTCACTTCCCGGATGAACTAAGTATCTTGATTTGTGTGCTTCATCCAGGACTATCTCTCTAATCCCCCCATGTTTCGGTATCCAGGTTCTTCTCTCGTGCTTATACAGTCGGTCATTACTCACTTCCAAACGTTTTTCCACTCCTGTTAGCATTTCTTCTGCTAGTCTGTTATTACTCAAGGCTTCCTTTTGTGCCTCTATCAATCTAGTGGTAAGATTGGTATACACGCTCATTCTCAGAGCACGGACACGAAGGGGATTCTCCCTTTCCTTTCTGTTTAGGGCATCAGCCACCACATTGGCCTTTCCTGGGTGGTAGCGAATTTCGCATTCATAATCACTCAGCAGTTCTACCCACCTTCGTTGGCGCATATTTAGCATCTTTTGCTCAAGGATGTGTTACAGACTTTTATGGTCGGTGTAGATGACGCATTTGGTACCGTAAAGGTAGTGTCTCCATATCTTGAGAGCAAACACCACGGCACCCAGCTCCAGATCGTGGGTAGTATAGTTTCTCTCATGCTCATTCAACAATCTGGACGCGTAAGCAATCACTTTATCTCGCTGCATCAACACACATCCAAGTCCTTTACGCTAGGCGTCGCAATAAACTACAAAATCATCAACGCCTTCAGGTAGGGCGAGGATTGGTGCACTACACAGTTTCTCCTTGAGTAACTCGCATGCTTCATTCTGCTCCATCCCCCATGTGAAGGTCATGTTTTTCTTGGTTAGAGCGGTCAATGGTTGCACAATCTGTGAGAAATCCTTAATAAACCTTCGGTAGTATCCAGCTAAACCAAGAAATTGCCTTATCTCAGTAGGAGTTTCAGGAATTTTCTAGTTTCTAATGGCTTCAATCTTTGACGGGTCTACTTGAATTCCTTCTACGTTCACCACATGCCCTAAAAATTGGATTTCGCGCATCCAAAAATCACATTTAGAGAATTTTGCATAAAGCTGTTCATTCTTGAGCAATTCAAGAATCAGTCTAAGGTGCTTCATGTGTTCTTCACGGCTATGGGAGTAGATCAGGATGTCGTCGATAAACACAATGACAAACTTGTCTAGATATGGACGACACACTCGATTCATAAGATCCATGAATGCGGCGGGTGCATTAGTCAGTCCGAAGGGAATGACTAAGTATTCATAGTGCCCGTACCTTGTTCGAAAAGCTGTTTTGGGTACATCTTCCTCTCTCACCCTTAGCTGGTGATATCCCGACCTTAAGTCTATTTTGGAGAAGTAGCTGGCTCCTTGTAGTTGGTCGAACAAGTCATCGATTCTTGGGAGGGGATAGCGATTCTTGATTGTAAGCTTGTTAAGGTCGCGGTAGTCGATACACATTCGCAGTGTCCCGTCCTTCTTCTTAACGAATAACGCCCCATGGAGAAACACTTGGCCGAATAAATCCCTTATCTAGTAGTTCCTGGATTTGCACCATTAGCTCCTTCATCTTGGGTGGAGCAAGTCGGTAAGGCACCTTAGCCACTGGTGCGGCACCAGGCTCTAGGTCGATTTGGAATTCGACCTGTCTAGTCGGAGGTAGTCCCGGTAGGTCCCGGGAAAAACATCCGAGTATTCAGCCACCACCGGTATATCTTTGATCCTCTTTTCCTTTCTTTCTTTCATAACGTAGACTATGAAGGCTGAGCATCCCTTCTGGAGGCTCTTGGTAGCCTTCAGGTGGGAAATCATAGGGTATAGCGTGTTGTTTCTGTCATCGTGGATTGTTAGCGTGCTTCCATCAGTTAAAGGTATCCTAAGCAAGCGCTCACCACATACAATTACAGCCTTATATTTTGCTAACCAATCCATTCCCACAACTGCATCAAATCCCCCTAAAGTGATAGGCATCAAGTCTATCTTAAACGAAATACCCTCTAGTTCTATTATGCAAACTTTGATAATTTCATTGGTTTCTATTATTTTACCATCAGCTAATTCCACCGCGTAAGCATCAGTTAGGGCACAAGGCTGCAAATCAATTAAATGCCTAAAGGTGGGGGAAACAAAACTTCCAGTTGCTCCAGTATCAAACAAAACAGTAGCAGGGTGGTTATTAATGAGGAACGTACCCTTTACCACGTAGGGATCTTTGTGAGCACCATTGGGGTCCATAACGAATGCTCTCCCTTTAGGCTTGTTAGGCCTAGCGTCCTTGTCTCTTGCTAGCTTGGGGCACCTATTTCGCATGTGTCCCGGATCCCCGCATTCGTAGCATTGCTTTCCGGGCTCGAAAGTACAGTCCTTAATCAGGTGGCCGGTTCGTTTGCACCTAAAGCAGGGCATCGGATTGCATTCCCCTTGGTGGTGCAGTTTGCATTTGGTGCATAAGGGGTTGGTGCCTACATACAGCCGTTGACCTCTTGCTCCTTGTCCATCACTCCTTGACCTTTCATCGGCCCTCCTGTTTGAGCTATTGCCACCGCCACTAGGCCTTCTAACATCAATCCACCTTCTCTTCTCGCCCGATAACCTCTTCTTATCCTCATTCCTCCCCTGATCTGTCCATCCAGCCCTGATCAGGTCGTCTATTAAGCTGCCAGTAAGATCGACACCCGATTGAAGGGTTGTAGGTCTAGCAGATCGGACCATGCTTCTGACTCTGGGATGCAGGCCCCAGATAAATCAGGCTACGCCTTTAGATTCGGGAGTTACCAAATGAGGTACAAGTCAGGATAAAGTAGAGAATCGGTTGATGTACTCGGTGTAATTTGAGCCCCTCATTTCCAGGCTCAAAAATTCCGCCTCTAGCTTCTCCAGCTAGTTCATGGGACAGTACTTACCGGTCATCAGTTCTCGAAATTCCGACCACTTCATGCGGCCTACGGCATCCCTGCCCCTTGGCTGAATGATAGTCTTCCACCATTCTAAGGTGGGCCCCTTTAGGGATTGGGAGGCAAACCTGACCATATGCTCGTTCTTGCATTCGCTTATGTCCAGTACAGCTTCCATTTCGTCCAGCCAGCGGTAGGTGTCTATTGCTCCCTTGGTGCCGAAGAAGTCTTTAGGCTTGCATGACATCAAAGTTTTGTAAGAACACCCGGTTCTTACTTCTTCAACGTCCCCAGCATCCCCCGCATTGTTTTCGAGTCCATCATTCTGGGATGTATTTCCCCGATCAGTATTTAATTGCGTGATGATGGTGGGAAAAGCATTTGCAATTTGTTGGTCCACCAAGTTGGCAATCCTCTCATCGTTTTCGTGGTTAGATTTATCCTCCCGGTCAGCCCTAGGTGGAGTGGGTGATCTATTCCCACCTCGACCCCTGAGGCGTCCAACACCCCGGTTTCTTCCCTCGCGTGTTTCCCTTCCGGGCGGCATTCTGGTGTCAATCATAGTGAAACTCATTTAGTGTCTCATAATTTGTTTCGAGTATCCCACACACCAATTGACTCCCTAAGGTCGTTCCACAACACACAAGGATTCACATAACACACAAAAAGTCATTCATAGTCTCACATATATATAGAATCAATTAGCAATTCAAAAAGGCGATCAAGATAGATTCCTAGAATAAACTAATACACAACCCAAACAGGCAACCAGCAATAGATAAGATAGTATCATAAGAGAAGCTCAATCACAGATAGTAAAACAAACATCAAATAGGGTCAATAGTTTCGTAGCAATACAAGCTGGAAGGTGCCATCACCCCCAAAAATAGTATTAGAGATAAATAGTTTCTCAAAAAGATAGCATCATTCAATAATCAAGTTTCATCCAGTCACTAATACCATTTCTTCTTTAACCAACCGAACTAGCCTGACCCCTTCTTCTTTTGTTCTTGCTCCAAGCGCTGGACACCATGGGACGCCATTAGTGCCTGAAATTAGGCAGACTGTGAGGTTCGTGAGGCATGCTGAATTGTCAACTCGTGACGATTGATTGTCTTCAATATATCGCTCAACGTGGGGTCAGACGGGCCAAAGTCACAAGCACGTCGGCAGGACTGCGAGTAGTGGTCTCCCGCTAGAATGCTCGGTCCATCGTACATGCTGCGCCTCAGAGGCATCCAAAAATCGTCCTGAGGTAGGCGTCTAGGTGGTCCCATCATCAGGGGCGCCGGTGCAGGAGCAGTCGCCGGTGGAGGTGAGGGAGGTGGCATCCTAAACGAGATTGAAGCTCCAGGTTGGGTGCTCTTCCGTGGCCGAGTGATGACTCGCGCGCCCGTATTCCCAATAGGTGGGATGGGCGAGTGCACCGGTGCTGGTACATAGGGTGATTTGGAGCAGGTCCGGCTCCTTGACTGAGATGTCGGGGATGAATCTTCGGATGGGTCGGTATCATCAGATGTAACAGATATCCATCCGGGGTGACTGCATCGCCTAATGTACTCCTCATACTGAGATGGGGAAATCGCCCTTCACAGCCGTCCTACAGGGGCGGTCTCCTCCATGGGGAGTGCGGGTGCTTTACCATTGTTGGCCATAGTCCTCGAGTTCTTGTAAAATCATCATGAGTAATTTGGTTTCTCATAGCTCATGGAAATAGTGACGATAGTATCTCATAATAACAGTTACAGCTGTAACGAAGGTAGTAGTATCTCATAATGACAGTTACATCAGTAACAATGGCAGTAGTATCTCATATTAATAGAAACACAGGTTACCTCATAGACAAGACAAGATTTAGACTCACAGAACATTTTCTATGCAAAGAAAAGATTTTTAACACCAAATAGGGGATCGTGCCGGAATTCACGCGTCCGGTAAATTCATGATTACATTGATCAAGTGTAATCATCAATTTACCCAACCCATTCATCCCAACACATTCCAAAATAGGACAGTCCTAGGGTATCCGGGTTGTAGCCTAGGGTCTACTAAGGTATTCCCGATTTCTCTACAACCTGTGGGTCTGATACCAATCTGTGACACCCCGAGCCCAGAAGAGGGTGGGATGTCTCAGACTAGCAACATACATGGCAGCGGAAACAGTTCCACACAAGAGCGCACAAGGAGAGAAATCATAATGGCATTACATTACATCAATGTTATCCGGGTTAACACCGTCAAACCCTAACAATAGAAGCATCGAATACAATAATATCCCAAAACATACATATTAAAAACTGAATGTTCAAATGATTTAAAAATCCTAGTAATGCCATTTAGGTAGTCACGGTGCTAAGTCATCTTTGGAGTCTTTCATAAGGTCCAAGCTTAACGAGGATTACCTGAAACATGCTCAAAAAGATTTTGTGTCAACTAAAAAGTTGGTGAGTTCAAGTACTTAAAGTTTAAAAACAAAAGGACTCATTGAATCCATAGTTTATTTTAAAACATAGTATCATAGTTATGGGATCACAATTCAACCCTGCACTCAGCCCCGGCTAGGCTCTTCTAAACTTGTGTTGCCGGTAATCCCATAAGGGAAATTGAGCCTCATAGCAGCATACCATACCTGCCGGATGGTACACCATAGTATCTTACAAAACCTGTTACATGCCGCAACGACCCCGCAGGATCTCAGTGTGGTACCCTTCTCATCGGAAGGCACTGTGCGTGGGTTTCCCCAAGTAGATCTACCCATATAATCAAGCGGTTCACATAGAATTAATGATTGTGATACAAAGATGCATGTTCTAACAATAGCCACAACATACAATAGCATCGTATAATAGTATCCAATAAAGTTTAGTTCAAACAGAGCATGTTTCACCCCAAAATAGTAGTAAAAAGGGGGCACAAGAAACTCACCTTAGAATCAAATAAAACTCCTTCAAGTATCAACAAGTTCAAGTCTTAGCACCCTATGATCAAGATACAAGTAATAAGATAATGTTCTTAGGCTATTGGAAGTGTAATCAAGGGTAATTGGTGTTTAAAAGGTACATATCACCACATCCCTTAAGAATTTTGTGTCAAAAAGTTTCCTTTTTAGGAAAATTTGGGTTTTTGGCGAAATATGATCCGTTTTTAGTTTCTCACAAGTTCTTATACGAAGATAGGTATAAAAATAGTTTCTGGTCATAGATTTACAGGAATACGGTCGACTTTTCCGAATTTACACTTTTAGTCCCTCAAGTTTCCAAAAATACAAATTTTTACCCCGAAATTGGTTCTTTCCATTTCTTGACACTCTATGGCCCTTAATAGTTTCTAGGGGTCCTTATATCACTTTTAGACCAATTTTACAAAGTGTTTTGGGGTCCTTTGCACAAAGATCTTGTTTCCGACATTTAACCCGTTAAAACCCGTTTTTACCCAAAATTGACACTTTATTTCATTTTCTTTAAGTCCTTTATTCAAAATATGAGTTTATTGTCCTTTAACTTTCTGAAATATTAAGGCCTTAAAGGTTTTTAGGCTTGTTACATTATTTCTTAAGATTTCATCCAAGAATCCCCCGGTTAGACCCGTTTAAGCCAAGTAAGTTCATAGAATTAACAGGTTAACCCAAAATTTCACCAAGTCCTGTTTTAGACAATGATTTAATAGTTTTAGGCCTGAAAATTTTAGTTTCTAATAGTTTGTTAGGGATTAGGCCATGTCAAAGTACTACAATCACCTATTCGGGTCCTAAGACATGTTTCTAAAATCCATAACACCATACCAAATCATGCTACTCGCAATAATATCCTTTTAGCATCAAAAGCATTCAGAAATTTCAGATCATACCCACAGGCATAGCAACCTAAGGTAACAAGGTCATGGTTGGGCACATAAGTCATCATTTACACATGTGTAACATGAATTTCCAGGTTTAAACAACCAATTTATTCTAAATACTCGATATGTCCAGGTTATAAAAATTGATTACAAGGTGTTTTAAACAAGTTTTTAAGTGTGGAATAAGGGGGTTAGAACCATGACAGATGGTTGGATGGCCCTGAAAACCCATGAAAAGTGGTCTTCAGGTAGATTCTTGGCAATATTACAAGGTAAACATGTATGAAGGAATGTGTACCTCTTGTAGTTCTGAAATTCATACAACGAAGTCAACCCGGTCGCGGAATTCTGCCTTGGAACAAGAAAGGTAGGATTCAAAGAAGAGAAAGGAGAGAAAACATCGATAATGGTTTGTTCGGGTACAAGAGAGTTACACACAAGATGTTTTGGGTCGAGAGTCTAGAGTTGAAGCTTGCTACTCTAGTTCCTACTTGATGAAGTCTTCAGAAAAGTCCTCGGGTTTTTGGTGAAAGGGATTGCCGAGAGAGAGAGACCGAGTATAGAGAGAATTCAAGAGAGTGAAAAGGGTGGAGGAGGTAGGGACTTCAGTTTATGAAGGGAAAGGTGGAGTGTGGCTTCGGGTTGGAGGGTGGAACGGCCGAATGCATGGCAACAATCCATGCATTGGATGGTTTGGAGGTGCGCAGACTGGTCAAAAGCTTCTAGAAGGGTTTGGACATTTTAAAATGCTAAGTGTGGCCAAAAACGCCCGAACAGTGCTCGTGCGCCCACTTTCTGGGCGCCTGAACAGTTGTCATGCGCCTAAACAGTGGAAATGCGCCTAACTGCCAGATGCGCCTGAATAGTGGTCGTGCGCCTAAACAGTGGAAATGTGCCTAAACGAAATTTTTATAAGGATGACTTAGATTTAAATTTTATGTAAAAATTTTCAGGGGATAAGGCCATTTAAGTGAATTTTCTAGCCTCGGGAACTAGCTCTAGGCTTAAACATGTCAAACAACAGTCAAACAGGGTTGCATAAATCATAGAAATTCATTAACCATAAAGAAAAGGAGATACATACATGAAATGAGATGATGCAATAATACAATGCTAAATCACATTAGATTCTGGGAGTTGGACCTAGGACTCGGTTGTTACAAAGATCTTTCTTCATCTTCCACACCACCTTTGGAAGATTGGGCTTGACCTTAACTGCTTTGGAAGCTTTTGTGGCTTTGAAAGCTTTTGATACAGATCCTTCGGAAGATTTTTCTTTCACTGCAGCAAGCTTTAGTGCTTCGGAAGCATTCCTTTCTTCCGAGACAAACTTTTCTTCCGAAGGCAATTTCTTCTTTGACTTCTTCTTTATTTTGGAGCTTTCGAAGGAAATAGATTTTCCTTCTGAAGCTTGTTGTTGTTTCTTCTTCCCAAAAGTCTTCTCTTTTATCAAGTGGACAGTACCTTTGGGATTGTAGATACAATCTCTAGCCAAATAAGAGATACTACCACACATGACACAGATCATTTGCTTCTTTTTGGGAATCTTCTTGTATAAAGAGGACTAATATTGAATACTTCCCTTCTCCTTTTTCATCTTTTCAGATGATACATCAAGCTTTTTAGGGATAGGCTTGCTATTGGAGATGGGTGATTCAGGCTGTGCAGTAGTGACACACAGTTTATCAATCTTCTTCTTGTTGTTGCTGGAGTGAGTTGAAGCTGAAGTAGAACTCTTGGTACTTGAATTCTTAACAAGATCTTCAACTTTTATCACCTTGAACCCTGTAGAGACAAATACCTATTTTTGTTTGGGATCAAAGGTGGTCTTGACCTCTTGAGCTTTTCTTGATCTTCTTTTTGCTCTTCTGATCAAGTTCTTTCTCTTGGTCTTGCTCAAACCAGCTTCTTTTTCCTCCTTAGGAGCATGGTGACCCTTTTTGGATTGCCTATCTTCACTCACCTCAGAGTCATCCCTCACCTTCTCCTCTTCATCCTCTTCATCACTAGGGTCTATAGATGGAAGCTCATCTTGACCAGTTCCACACCTTGGAGATCTAACTGATAGTAGAGAGTGTAGAGGAGCTATCTCACTAGATCCCAATCCCTGCTTGTTCTGATAACACACTTTTGCATGTAGAGATGAGGATATCATGTTCTTGAAGGTTTCCTCTTCAAGAACACCTTTTTTTGCCCTGGCTTTGCTGATCACAAGCTCAGCCTGGCATTCAGTCAACTTGGTAATGAGATCCTTAATTTGAGTCCTGTAATTTGTTTGCTCATGTTTAAGAGTTGAAACTGTTTTCTCTAGATCTTCTATTTTAAGTTTATAGTCATTTTCAACTCTTTTAAAATCAGCTTTTAAAATATTCAAAGACTCAATGTTAGATCTCATTTCCAAGTTGTAGGACCTGTATCTATTAACTTTAGCAATACATTCAGGAGAGCAAAGATGTTCAAGTACCGTAGCTTCATCATGATCAGCCATGAGTGCTTGGTTTGGAGATGCATCTTCAGTTTGAAAGCTCCAGTCAAAGCCTCCTTCTTCAACAACAACTGCAGCTTGCTGTCTTGGCTTCTCATTCTGGTGCCCTCCTTCAGTGTAGTTTGGCATGGAAGAAGCTTGGCCACCTTTAGAATTGGGTGCCTTGCATTCTCTAGCAAAGTGTCCCATCTGGTTACAGTTGTAACACTTGACTTTGCTCTTGTCCATCCCGAACTTGCTACTGGCAGCATTGCTAGGAAACCTTCTCCCAGTCCTCTTGTAGAACTTTTGGGCTCTGTGAGTAAGAAGAGCCATCTGCTGAACTATCTCCATATATTCCAGATCATCTGGATGGATACAGTCTAGGTCTTCAAGAGTAAAGAGAAAATTTCCTGAACTTTCATCAGTGGAAACAAAAGCTTGAGAAGAGCTTGTCTCTTGGAAGGGACTTCCTTGGATGTAGCTCTCTCTGGGTGTCTCCGGGAAGGTGATGAAAGGTCCCTTTTGTGAAGTCTCAAGGTAGCAGATGAGATGATGCTGTGGTTCTCTGTTATCCCTTTCAACCACATGAAGGGCAGAACTCTGGTGAGTGTTGGAGTTACCAGATGAATTTTGCATGTTCATCTCCATCTGGTATCCACTGAGTATCCCATATAGCTCAGTGAGAGTGAGGGTCTTGAGATTTTCAGTCCTTTTAATGACCACACAATAGTGTGCCCATTGTCTTGGAAGCGAGGACATGAATTTTCTTACAATATCCCTGTTTTCAATGGTCACTCCAACATCAGCCAGAGTATCCATAATCTTAACATACCTGAAGTATTGTTGAGTCATGGTCCCACCTGTTTTGAAGGTGAAATTTTCAAACTACTGCTTCAGGAGATCTTTCTTGTTCTCCTTGGCTTCATTTGAACCCTCATACATGAGTTTCAGTGCATCCCATAACTGTTTAGCGGTCTTGCACTTCTTGAAACCTCTGTAGATGGAGTTTGGAAGAGCAGTTTGGAGGGCTATCATAGCTTTCTGATCAATATCAATTCTTTTCCAGTCTTCATTAGAAAAATCAACCTTCTCCTTTGGTATCATGCCACCCCCAGCAGCAGCTGAAGAGGTGCATGGTACATGAGGTCCGTTGACAATAGACTCCCACATCCTGACATCTTAAGACTTGATAAAGCTTTCCATTCTTTGACACCAAGTGTGAAAATCCTCAGTAGTGATCAGTGGGGATTTTGTCATGGTTCCAGTTTCCATATTAGCTTTTGAGATAGCTGCCATTTGAAGAGTTAAGTGATGTGTGTTACTAAGAGGTTTTGAGGATGGTGAGATCTTGCAAACAAGAGCCTGAATGCTCTGATACCAAATGCAAGACCGTTAAAGGGTTCTTAACACTTAGTTAACACACTTAGGAGGATATTAATATCACTTAACAGTTCAAATAGGGAACTGAGAACTTTAACAGTTGATGCAATGCATAACACAAGTAAGTAAAGAATAAGAACACAAGATATAAGTTTTCAAGGAAGTAGTATATTGCTTCTCAAGTTCTATTACAAGTGTTTGCACTCATTATTAAATACAAGAACCTTAGACTCTTTATACTAATCCTACAACCATCAATTTACAAAAGACAGTTGGAAAGTGACTAATCTAGACAACAAGATCAGCCTAAAGTCAAAAGACAGATTGCCTTTTGACTAGTGACTATGACAAGCCATAGCTCACTTGACTTTTCTACTACAAAAGTCCAAAAAGAAACAAATACAGAAATTTATAGACAAAGACCTTATCTACTTTATCATAAAGCATGGGAGTTTCACCGACTGATGATAGTTGGTGAACCACCAGAGTGGGCAGCGAATAGATGGTTGCTTTATGATAAAGTTGATGGAAAAGGTGACTTTTCTCTCTCTTCTAAAGGTAAATCAGTCTCGTATTTATTCAGCTTTGGAAGACTTTGTCTTGAGAGCTTCGGAAGACTTCATCTTTATACTTCGGAAGAGTTGAGTCTTTGGCTTTGGATGACTTGACACTTAGTGTAAAGCTTCCTTATCATTTTCTTCAGAACATATCCTTCGGAAGATTTCATACTTGGCATTCTTCTTTGTATGTGAAAAGCTTCCGAAGTTAGTTCTTCTTTGTTCCTTAGTGCATGTTGGAAGACCTGGTTGTTTTGGCATCTTTTGATTGATCCTTTGGTTGCATTAGCCTCTTAACCTCAGAGGTTTCTACAATTCACATGTTGAGAATTTTGGGAACAGTATATGTGAATGTTGCTCTCAAGCAAAGGATTGAAATAAAACAGCAATCACTAACACACATAGAAGGAATCACTGCCCTAAGGATCTCAGACAATAACAATCTGGAAGTTCTAGAGGGGAATCATGTTGTAACCACATTGGTTAGAACCATTGATGTGCAAAGCTTGGATTAATCAACCCTAGAACAGATGGTTCATCTCTCCATCCATTGTAAATATTATGATCAACATAGTGCAGTACGATATTTTGCTGAGCACATTGTAAACTGCTGGAATGCAATGAAGATCACTCCTTTGACTAACAAAGTCAAGGAAGCTGAAAAAGATCAGATCACAGAAAAGGATGCTAAAGAGTCACTAAAGGCCACAACTGAAGTTTAGAAGAGTGTTGATGAAGCTGGTACATCAAATACTTAAAGGTTTCTAACAGACAAACAAGCAAAAACAACAAATCATACATATCTAACCATTCAAACAAACAAAACATCCAACCATACATAACAGATAATAAACATAATAGAGCATCAATCATTCATCAATATCATCAAACATAACATCAATCACACAATAACATTCCATGCAAGCAAACATATATCATTCAAAACATACAAGGCAAACTGATCACACATATGTAATCAGTTAATCATACGAACAAGCAATCATACATGTAATCAAGCAATCATTCAAATGATCAACCAATCATACATAATCAGTTAAACATGAAATCATTCAAATCAAACACAAACACACACATTATTACTAACAAACATAACATAAACAAGCAAACATTAAGAGATGGAAACATCATCCTTAGGGGAGTATTGTTGAACTCAACTAGTGCATTAAAGGATAATGCTTTCCATAATCAAACATAATGTAATCTAACATTCTAACAATCATTAACTAACACATTAGCATCATTAAATTCATAACAGACACTAATTATTTTTTAAATTTCTTTTTCAGGTTTGTAGATAACAAAAATTTTTGACAAGCGTCGGCAACGGATGAAGAAGTCTTTGTAGAGGATGAAGAAAAAGATGCAAGTGTCTACAGCAGATGACCAACACACATATAGCGGATACACAAATATCCTCAGCGGATGAACACTCCATAGCGGACACTATCGTGCAAACATAAGTGTTCATAGCGGACAGTATCCAAGACATAGTGGAAAACTTATTCAACATCCATAGCGGATGACTTAGCATCCATAGCGGACAGTTCATCATCTATAATGAACTATTGGATCTTATATGCCCAAGACATATACAAGATTGATGTGGTTAGTACGTTATGATCCAAGTCGGGTCATACCCAATAACAAGCTATGCAAACACCGATAAATATTTATTTGTTGATATGATCAAGCAAATAAATTTTGACACCAATTTAGAAAATGGGTTTTCTGAATTATTGCATTTGAGATAGAACAAATTATATGGATATTTTGTTCATGAGATATCATTTGTAATGTTATTTAAATAAGTTAAATAACATCAAATAAAAGAGTGTTTAAGTTATAAAATTAAAATTGGTTTAATTATATAACTTAATTAGTTATTAACAATGAATTAAAAAAGGACTTTTCAAAATGGGAGGGAACCCATTTTGAACCCAATTTTGGCTGCCCCTTGGTGGTTGGCCTTGGGATTCCTTTGTCTTCTTTTATGCAAGACACTAACTTGTTAAACTAGCATACTCAACTCTCTCTCTCTCTCATACATGCAAGAGACTTCATTCTCTCTTTTTTCTCCTAGCAATTTTCGGATCTAAGAGGGTTTTCTTGAAGAAGTTTTGGTGTCAAGACTTCATAACAAGTTGGGTATTTGCAATAGCTTGTGGGTATACAAGCTTGAGGTTTTCTCCTTTGAAGACTACACGTTCAAGAGCATCATCTTCTTCTTTTCATCCATCTCGTATTGCCTTGTTCTTGAAAGGTAGTATTCAAGAACATCCTATGGTTGTTTTCTTTGATAGCATTTCTTTTCACATATATATATGATCCTTGTTCTTGGGTTTGTTTTCTTGAACATATAAATGTTTATTTTCAGATTCTAAAACATGTTTTAACACCCTTATATCCGCTGCGTTTTGTTGTTTAAAATGGTTAAACATCTTTGTTAAAACTTGTAAGAACCCAACAATGGCATCTAGAGCCGGTTATGTGGAAAACTTGCTTCAAAAGTCCAAGAAAATTTAGTTTTGTTGGGCTTTTTCAACCCATTAGGGGCTGTTTTGTTGTGGATGAATGAATCCCTTATCTTTCAAAGTTTTATCTTACATGCTTTAGAATAAACCTTGAAAGATTAACATCTAGTGGTTGATTGTTCTGTTTGGACTAAACCCTAAAGTTTGGGTTTATGTTGGCCGAAACTTTAAGGGTTAAAAGGGAGTTCATGGTTATTCTTGGATGTTGTATTTGATACATATTTTGGTGCATAACATAGCCTTGACCTAATGTGTTTTGGATTTGGATGAATGTGATTGTCATGTTTGGTTTTATTCATTAAAGGGTTGTAATAATAATTTTGGTGTTTGTATCTTTTGGGTTGTAATTTATTTATTCATTGGTTATGTAATAAATAGATTAGGTGCATTTCTTTTATTAGAAAAATTGTATTAGGATATGATTTTTGTAAAAGAAGATGCACAAGTTGGAGGCTCAAGGGAAGATACAAAGGAAGAACTCAAAAGACATGGACACTTGAAGCATTTGGATGCGGATTCGAGTGGGAGTTCTTGGACACACTTTAATGTGTTATTATTAACCCTTAGGAAAGACCAAATGACAACACTTGTGATGGCAAACAAGTGTGGTCACCTTAGTGGCTATGGTTATGCACTTATGATTGAATGGTTGTGCTTGTTTGGTTGTTTGTTTTATGTTGGATGTTTGATATATGGATATGCATAACACACAAATTTCTAAACATAACAAGCTAAAAATAAATGGTTCTTTATCATTAAGTGGTTAATAAAAGGTTATTAAAAGGATTAATGATTTTAAATAAAAAAAGGGTTTTATTAAAAGAACCATAGGGTACCATGTATTTGAAAGCATGCAAATACAAGGTACATAGAGTTTTCTAAAGAATTATGAAAACTTAAAATGTCTTTTGAAAACAAGTTTAACACCGTCCTTTTACACAAACTTGAGTCACTTGAAAACTCTTAATGGGATAAAGGTCACCTAACCATTTTGAGGGAACTTGTGATTTGAGGTGGGAATGCCATATTTGTGGGAAAAGATCACCTAACCACTTATATTGGTAAACTCACATGTGTGTGTAAGTAGGGTAACTTGATTTGCAAACCATGTTAAATGGATCACCTACAATGTGGTTTACAAAAGGTGTTGATGGGATTAACATGCCGACTATACATATGATGTTTAAGTCGATCCCATACCTCTAAAAGTTGCAAACGGTTGCAATTGTCAAACGTTGACTACCTTGTTAATTTAAATAATGGGATAAAGGTCACCTAACCACTATTTAAATGTAACGTTGGATTCTATAATTTTATTTTGTGTATGACACATAAAAGGTATTTATAATTAAATATAATAATATCGTAAATACTAAAATTGAACTTTGTTAAATTTTGTAGATGGCCACCAACAACAATGAAAATAATGACATTCTGTCCGCTCATACCCTATCACTAAGAACCATTCTCCAAAAGGAGCGTCTAAACCATAACAATTTCATTGATTGGTTTCGAAACTTGAGAATTGTTCTCAAGCAAGAGAAACGGTCAATATCTTAGACGATCCGATTCCCGATGAACCCAATGAGGAAGATGAAGAGGCCTACATGAATTGGGTGAAATACACTGAGGACTCGGTCCAAGTGTCTTGCCTCATGTTGGCAAGTATGACTCCGGATCTCCAAAAGGAGTACGAACATCACGGAGCATATGACATGATAACCCAGTTGAAGGAAACGTTCCAACAACAAGCAAGGGTAGAGCGCTTCGAAACGGTTCGAGCACTCCATGCATGTCGTATGGATGATACCCAATCGGTCTCGTATTATGTACTTAAGATGAAGAGCCACATAGACCGTCTTGAAAGGCTGAATTGTCCCATCTTGAAAGAGTTGGCTAGATTTGATCCTCAACTCTTTGTCAAAAAGGTTTGACAATTTTGTTATGAATTATAACATGAATGGTTGGGACAAGAACATAACTGAGCTTCACTCTATGCTCAAAACAGCCGAGGCGGCCATGGGTAAAAGGTGTTTACCCGTTCTCACCATCAATGAAGGTGGGAACAAGAAGAGGCCTCACCCCGCACCCAAGGCAAGTGTTGCCAAAGGTAAAGGGTACGTTGGGAGAAAGGGAAAGGGAGTGGTAAAAGTGCCACCACCAAAACCAACGGAGAAGAAGCAAAAGGTTGCTTCGGATGACCCATGCTTTAAGTGTGGGGAGATAGGACATTGGGCAAGAAATTGTCCTGTCCATCTCAAAGAGTTGAAAGCTAAGAGGGATGTCGGGCAAACCTCAGGTACAATTTTCATGATTCATATTGATCTCAATTTAATATCCTCTAACACATGGGTATTGGATACCGGATGTGGGACTCATATTTGCAATTTGTTGCAGGGTTCAAAAGAAGTAAAGACTTCAAGAAAGGGGATGTTAGCCTCTACATGGGGAATGGGGCAAAAGTTCAAGTTGAAGCCCGAGGGGACTACATCCTGAAGCTTCCAAATGGTTTGGAAGCAATTTTGAACAATGTTTTGTATGCTCCTAGTTTGACTAGGAACATTATTTCAGTTGCCCAATTAAGACAATATGGTTGATGTGTTGACGTTTATTGAAAATGAAATTCATGTTTCTTTAAATGACATCTTTTATTTTAAAGCTACTCCCATTAATGGTATTTATGAACTGGTTCGTGAAAACACATTATATGATAGCTCGTTGTACCAAACCACCACCAAAAAGCTCAAATTAAATTTGAGTGACACCTATCTTTGGCATTGCCGTCTTGGTCATATAAACAAGAAGCGCATACAAACTCTTCAAAAGAATGGTCTTTTAAAAGCAAGTGAATATGATTCATTTGATGTATGTGAATCTTGTTTACAAGGCAAAATGACTAAGGCGCCTTTTAGTGGCAAAACCGAAAGGGCAAAAGATTTATTAGGTATCATACATTCGGATGTATGTGGTCCTTTTAAGCCAATGACTAGGTATAATGAAAGATACTTCATTACCTTTACCGACAACTATAGTAGGTATGGGTATGTGTACTTGTTAAGACACAAAGATGAAGCTTTTGAAATGTTCAAAACCTTCCAAAATGAAGTAGAAAATCAACTCAACAAATCAATAAAAATTCTCCGCACCGATAGAGGAGGTGAATACCTGAGTGATGCTTTTAGAGATCATCTTAGAAGTTGTGGGATTATCTCACAACTATCTCCACCTGGAACACCACAACACAATGGTGTGTCCGAAAGGAGAAATCGAACTCTATTGGATATGGTACGATCTATGATGGCTGGAAGCTCATTGCCTCTATCATTTTGGGGTTTTGCTTTGCTCTCTACGGCCCGTATTTTGAATATGGCCCAACCAAGAAAGTGGAAAATACACCTTTTGAAATATGGCATGGAAGGGTTCCATCTCTATCATATTTAAAGGTGTGGGGATGTGAGGCTTATGTAAAGACTCCCACCTCAAACAAGTTAGAAAGTCGTTCCACTAAGTGTATCTTTATTGGATATCCTAGAGATTCTATGGGATATTATTTCTATGATCCATTGGAACAGAAGGAGTTTGTTGCCAAGAAGGGTGAGTTCTTGGAAGCCAAGTTCCTTATGGAAGGAGCTAGCAGTAGAACAGTGGATCTTGAGGAGGATCAAGAACCACAACCCGATACACGTTTGGTTGACACTGGCACTCAACATGAGGATGTTGAGAATGATCAAATGGTTAATCAATACACACCAAACGTTTACAAATCTGGTAGAACTAGTAATCCACCTGAAAGATATGGGTTTTTCATGGATGGGTGCTATGTGGTTGATTCCGATGAACCAATCACATACCATGATGCAGTGTCCAATTTGGATTGTGACAAATGGCTTGAAGCCATGAACGTTGAGATGCAATCCATGTATGACAACCAAGTGTGGGACTTGGTTGTACCACCTCTTAGCTCCAAGGTAGTTGGAAGTAAGTGGGTTTTCAAGAAGAAAACCGATATGCATGGAAACTTGGATACTTATAAAGCTAGACTTGTAGCAAAAGGTTTCACTCAAACTCAAGGGGTTGATTATGATGAGACCTTCTCGCCTGTTGCAATGCTAAAGTCTATTAGGATATTATTTGCCATAGCTGCTCATTATGATTATGAGATTTGGCAAATGGATGTCAAAACCGCTTTTCTAAATGGATATCTTGAGGAAAATGTCTATATGGTTCAGCCTGAAGGTTTTGTCGACCCAAAACGTCCTAACAATATATGCAAGTTAAAGAAATCAATCTATGGATTGAAGCAAGCGTCAAGAAGTTGGAATCACCGTTTTGATGAAGAGGTAATTAAATTTGGGTTCATCAAAAATGCTGATGAGGCTTGTGTGTATAAAAAGGCTAGTGGGAGCATCATCACTTTCCTAGTATTGTATGTGATGACATCCTACTATTTGGAAATGACATTCCAACCTTGGAAGGTGTAAAAACCTGGCTTGGAAGCTGTTTTTCCATTAAGGATCTTGGTGAAGCCGCCTACATTTTGGGAATAAAGATCTATAGGGATAGATCAAGGCGGTTGATAGGTTTAAATCAAAGTGCATACATTGATAAGATCTTGAAAAGGTTCAAGATGGAGAATTCTAAGAAAGGTACGGTACCTATTCAAAGAGGAATGATATTGAGTACGACTCAATGTCCAAGCTCAAAGGATGAGCAAGATAAAATGAAGGGAATCCCGTATACATCTGCTATAGGATCCATCATGTATGCAATGATATGCACTAGGCCGGACGTGTCATGCGCTTTAAGCATGATAAGCCGATACCAGCAAAATCCTGGAAATAATCATTGGATGGCTGTTAAGAACATACTTAAGTACCTAAGAAGGACTAAAGATATGTTCCTAATCTATGGATATGGTGAGGAGGAACTCGTGGTAAAAGGTTACACGGATGCGAGCTTCCAAACTGATCGGGATGACTCACGATCACAATCGGGATACATTTTCATCCTAAATAGAAGAGCAGTCTCTTGGAAGAACTCTAAACAAGATGTGGTGGCATTATCAACTACAGAGTCAGAATACATCGCCGCTTCATTAGCAGCTCAAGAAGCTGCATGGTTGAAGAAATTCATTGCCGATCTAGGGGTTGTCCCTTCCATTCAGGACCCCCTAGAAATTCTTTGTGATAATGAGGGTGCGATTGCTCAAATCAAGGAACCCCGTGCACATCAAAAGACTAGGCACATTGAGCGGAGATTCAACTACATAAGGGATGAAGTTGAAAAGGGAAAGATATGTATTCGCAAAGTTCACACGGATCAAAACATTGCGGATCCACTCACGAAGCTCCTTGAAAGGCAAAGCATGAAGGTCATACTTGTGCCATGGGACTTCGATATTCTAGTGACTGGATTTGATCTTATAATTTTGTATTTGGATATTGGAACCTTTTATTATTTGAATGAATTATTTGGTTATAATGCTTTAACTAATGTTCCAATTTTGCATGTTTAATCCATGAGTAAATCATTTACTCTAAACGTCCGTAGTCGTTCATACCTGTGGGAACAAGTATGAGGGTAAGACTATTATGAACTTGGATTGGTGGATATTCATATGGATGAATATATAGCAAAGGGTTGCTGCCAAAGTTCATAGATATTTGTGGGATACAAATATTGGACTGACCCGCATCTCAAATATTACTACATGGAATCTTCTTGATTGATCATAAGTAAATTTGAGTAAAGGCGAATATCATTTGGTATCCTCTGACCTGAGATACTGGGTCTTGATATTCACCGGGTATTATACTTTGACTTAGTTCTTCGCTGTTCTGAAACACGGCAATACATAAGACTAAATTTAGGTATAGCACGAGGTGATTGTGAGAGACGTATGTAATCAAGATGGGATTTGTCCCTCTTATTCGTTGAGAGTAAGATGTCTAAGGCCTGCTAAAGTTAAGTCAATGGAGAATGATCATTCTGTGTCTCTAAGATTTAACATGACATCTGTGACAAAAGGATGATGATTGATTCACCTAAAACATTTTCGAGTAAGATACTTGAAGGGGATGATGTTATTGAATGGCACTTAGTCATACGTATTAAGGGTAGTAAACCGTTGTTAGGCGGTATTTACTGCTTGCATCAATCTTCTATGAATCTTGTGCAAGTGGGAGATTGTTGGATCTTATATGCCCAAGACACATACAAGATTGATGTGGTTAGTATGTTATGATCCAAGTCGGGTCATACCCAATAACAAGCTAGGCAAACACCGATAAATATTTATTTGTTATATGATCAAGCAAATAAATTTTGACACCAATTTAGAAAATGGGTTTTCTGAATTATTGCATTTGAGATAGAACAAATTATATGGATATTTTGTTCATGAGATATCATTTGTAATGTTATTTAAATAAGTTAAATAACATCAAATAAGAGAGTGTTTAAGTTATAAAATTAAAATTGGTTTAATTATATAACTTAATTAGTTATTAACAATGAATTAAAAAAGGAGTTTTCAAAATAGGAGGGAACCCATTTTGAACCTAATTTTGGCCGCCCCTTGGTGGTTGGCCTTGGGATTCCTTTGTCTTATTTTATGCAAGACATTAACTTGTTAAACTATCATACTCAACTCTCTCTCTCTCATACATGCAAGAGACTTCATTCTCTCTTTTTTCTCCTAGCAATTTTCGGATCTAAGAGGGTTTTCTTGAAGAAGTTTTGGTGTCAAGACTTCCTAACAAGTTGGGTATTTGCAAGAGCTTGTGTGTATACAAGCTTGAGGTTTTCTCCTTTGAAGACTACACGTTCAAGAGCATCATCTTCTTCTTTTCATCCATCTTGTATTGCCTTGTTCTGGAAAGGTAGTATTCAAGAACATCCTATGGTTGTTTTCTTTGATAGCATTTCTTTTCACATATATATATGATCTTTGTTCTTGGGTTTGTTTTCTTGAACATATTAATGTTTATTTTCTGATTCTAAATCAAGTTTTAACACCCTTATATCCGCTGCGTTTTGTTGTTTAAAATGGTTAAACATCTTTGTTAAAACTTGTAAGAACCCAACACGAATGACTTAGACTTAGGATTTGATGTAATCTTCATTTACATAAGGGTATTTTTGTAATTGTATAAAGCATTCAATCACTTGCAAACACACATTCATACACACACATAGATATCATATCTTTAATCATGGGTTTCCGCTCTATGATTATTGAGTATTAATTATATTGCAATCTATTGTTATATTTGAGAGATTGAAATTGATCTTTAGGGGAATTTAGTGTTTGTTCTTGGTGTTCTATGTTGTTTAAACCTAAGAATACTTAAATTCCATCATCTTTAGAGGTCATCTTCTTCTTTCCCTTGTCAGTCACTGGCATGTGTGACTTAGGGTGGAGAGAGCTTTGGCCTTCATTACTTAGTGTAGTACTTGAGCTCTATCTAAACAAAGGCTGTGAGATAACTTCACCAGCTGATGCCTCACTGAGGGTACTGGGTGTTAAAGCAGTTCCTGTATCAAGGTTCGCAGGTTCAACTACAGGGCCTTCAGCCAAGGTTTCTCCTTTGAAGCTAATATTAGGGTCCACCTCATCATCTAGTTAACAAACAGTCTTGCCTGCTAGCCTCTGTCTATAGAGCTTGGTTCTCCTTTTGAACCCTTCAAGCACCCTATCTTAAATCCTTTCAACTAACCTTGCAGCTTGCCTATTTTGACTTAGGTTGGAAAGTGGCAGGTCAACCAAATAGGTGCTCTCATAGTATCTATGGTTGTGAAAGTTGAAGACTTCTTGTTGTCTCTAAGACCTAGAGATTACTAGGGCTCTCCTATCAGCATCATACCTCCAACCCACTATTAGATTTTCAGAAGGGTAGGATGGGGTAGACATTTCCTTTGGTATACCCTCCTCAAACAGGCTTTGAATTAGCGAATCCATATCAATATGGGCTTGAGGAGGTTGTTGAGTATAGACAACTACAAGTAAGGGTGGTGAATCATCTATGTCCATACTCTAGGCAAGACTCCCAGGTTCTATGAATATAGGTAGGACTTTCTCCCCCTTTTTGGTAGCATCACACTCTTGAATAAGGAAGCTAAGGGTTAGGTCCA
Organism: Flaveria sonorensis; assembly: GCA_025506505.1. Lineage (NCBI taxonomy): Eukaryota > Viridiplantae > Streptophyta > Magnoliopsida > Asterales > Asteraceae > Flaveria > Flaveria sonorensis. The sequence goes on along the minus strand of CM046439.1, from coordinate 23,285,761 downwards.
CCATATCCACAGGTTCTTGTGGACCTGGTTGAGTTTGCCTGACAGGTCTTTTAGCTAACCTGCCCTTCAGATCGGTGATCTCAAGTTGCTTATCACTAACCTGTATTTGCAAGGTAACCACCTGAGATTCCAGGTGATTTACCTATGAAACTAAATAGGTGTAGATATCAGACAGGTTTTGCACCTTTAGTTGTAGACTCCCCTCATCTTTATCAGGAGAATCATGGAGGGATGAGAGAATAGGACCAAAGTCTTCTTCCTCACCATTAGCTTGGGGTTCTTGGCTGTTGGATTTCCTCTGCATATTGATAGTTTCAGTAGAAGTGTCAATGGGCTGGGTTGCCATGGTTGAGGTCTTAATGATGTAGTCACTTGCAAAAGTGAGAGCCTTTTTCATATGGACTTCCTGAACATGTTCAGGGAGGTCCACCTCAGTTGGGGTTGGATGATGTGGGCTAGATATGGGTGATTCAGGAGCACTCATCTCTCCTTGAGCAAGGGTGGGGAAAGAGCTCATGGTACTCACTAAAGCCCATATTCTCATCATCATAAAATTAGAGATCAGGAATAGGTTGGTTTAAATCTAGTGGCTGGGGATGGTAGCTTTCCCCTGATGGTTGATCACTTGAGTTTTGAGACTCAGATTGATGGTTTAAGGCAAGGGTGATTGGCTTATCAGGCTGAGCATGAGGAACCTTAGCATTGATCAAAGAAATAAAGGGAGTGGTCTGCTCCTCAGGGGGAAGTAGGAGCTCTTGGTTCAACTTCCTACTGCATGGGTGGTGATATAGGGACCTGGTCAATCTAAGTAGACTGAGCAGGAGTTCGTTTGGATTTTCTTGAGTAGGTGATGGTTATTTGTGGTTATGTGGGTTATGCAGATGTAGAAGGTGTGGGTTTAATATTGGCTGGTGCTACCAAGTTGTCACCTTGAGCAATAAGCTCTAACATTTTTTAGACCAAGGCTGTTTCTACCCTTGAGAAGCCAACAGTGGACTTTCTTATTGTTTTGAAGATGTCGGGCTTCATCTGTCCCATTTTAAGAGTATTACCTGTCCCTTTTAATAGTGTGCTCAGTTCATAGTTAAGAATGTGTTTAACATATCTAGGGAACATATAGTACTCTAAGGAGTCCAAGTTAGAAGCAAGTTTGTATAGACAGACTATGAGTACTTGAACTGGACTCCTTAAACCATCCAATGGACTATGTAGGATAAGTCCTCAAGAATCTGGTCCCAACCTCCATGTTTGCTTGACAGAGAGTGGATTACCACATGGAGGAGGTACTTCCATTGAGGGGAAAGCTTACCCTTCTTGAAGGTTCTGATAGAGTAGTCTCCTTCATAGCCCATCTGCCAGAATGAGTTGTTGACAAATAATTTTAGGAAGGACAACTCGCCTTCTTCATCAACCAGTCTCAGATAAGATTTGATGGTGACTGAAGTGATGAAAATTGTCTTCCCCTACACAGTGAAAGATAGTGTCTTCTCGCCGTCAAAGATGACCTCTCGGCAGGTTCCCCAAAACTCTAGGAGTTGATCTTCATATAGTGGAGGGTCTATTGTGAGGGAAGTGAGGTAGTTTGAGTGAGTTAAGAAGCGGAAAACATCTGAGAAACCTAGATCTTTATCAGATGATAACAGAGCAACTTGATTGTGTTGCTTGTGTAGATGCATGGACGAATCTAGTTGGTTCTGGGGATCAAGGTTGGCCATTTTGAGTATCTTAGAAGTGAAGAAAGCTAATAACAAAGTCGGTTTGTGGGTGAATTTAGGGTTTGAACTTTTGTAGATGAAGAGGAAGGTGAAAGAGAGGCAACCGTAGTACGAATATTTTTATGGTAAGGATTTTAGACAAAGTTAATGCAAAAGGATAAACTTTAAAATCCGGATGTCGGTCCCACCCCTAAAAAGGTGTCTAAAAAGATAGTTTTCTTGGAAGTCTAAATCTTTCAAAGGTAATTTGTCTTTGGAAGTATTGAGAAAACTTCCGAAACCAATTTGCTTCGGAAGATATTCCCTAGTCTGATAAGAATGGCTTCGGAAGTAAAATACTTTAAGTATTTTTACTTTTTAGATAATTTTTGCTTTAGAAGATATCAAAAATTAGACATTTTATTCAAAGATAGAATAAAGCTTCCGAGACTTAATTGCTTTAGGAAAAAATAGTCCTTCAATACATATAAGTACTTAGAATCAGATTTAAGCTTTGAAAGATATATCAAATTTCTGCCGAAGGTAAATTTTTGAGAAGTAGTTATTAGCGTTGAAGACATAATTTCCTTCCAAAGACAACTTGATGTCTCTCGAAAGAAAACATATCTTAAATTCTCAAAATTCTAAGTAATATCATTTTTGAAAATTTTATTTCAAAGTAAACTGGGCTTATATAGGTGATGATATAGACTACTTAAGACACACATATTTGAAAAATAATCTTGAATTTAGTTTAAGAAAATGTACTCAGAGTTAATCATCCCAATAGTTGATACAAGATACTTAAATCTATGTTCATCAAACGCTTTTGTGAACAGAGTAGCATATTGTTCATTTATGTTAACTTTGACTAGTTTTATCAATCCTTTTTCAAAATTATCTCTAATCAAATGATACCTGATGTTGATGTGCTTTGTCTTTGAGTGCTGCACAGAATTCTTTGTGATGGAAATTGCACTATTATTTTCTATGTGGTTGGGAGTCTCTTTAAAGTTGAATCCATAGTCCAGCATCTGATTCTGAATCCAAAGCACTTAAGCACAATAGCTTGTAACAACAATGTATTTAGTTTTAGCAGTTGATGCAGACATACATGATTGTTTCTTACATTACCATGAGACTATCCTTCCACCAAGGAATTGACATCCCCAAGATGTAGACTTTGCAGTCATTTTGCAGCCACCATAGTATCTATTGTATAGGCATACAGATTGAAGTAAAAATTCATAGGATACCAAAGGCCTAGTTTGGGAGCACCTTTGAGATATTTGTGAATCCTTTCGACTGCAACTAGGTGTGAAATCTTGGGGCTGGCTTGATTTCTTGCACAAATACATGTAGCAAACATGATATCAGGCCTGCTGGTAATGAGGTACATAAGAGACCCAATCATAGCCATGTAGAGATGTTCATAAACACCTTCCCCCTCGAGATTAGGTCATAGAGAGTGGTTTCCATCTATGGGCGTCATTGCAACCTTACATGTAAGGCCCCATTTCCAAGACGCCTACAGTTGGTCAATCATCGCATAAAACATTTAAAACACATTAATCTTGCAGCTGAATTTAAACATTCCATTAACAATTAAAAACATATCAAATCATCATATCATTTCTTTTACATTCGAAAAATGTATTAATACAAAAACATTCTCCAAAATATGGATGCCAGACTTGAACTATCCCCAGTAGCTTGTGCATCCATGCCTGCACATCCTCAGTATCAAAAAATACCTGCCAACTATTATGCATACAAAAGTTGGTGCGCTGAGTGAGTTCTAGTTTTAATAATAAAATACTTTACTTTCATTTAAGACCTTTTCCTTACTTTCATACATGATCATACATTATACATACATCTAGATAATACCATTATTATCTTTCATCATCGTTCATCATCATTCGTTATCATTTATCATCGTTCGTTTCGTACCTTCTTTCATTATTATCTTTAACTTTTATCTAGATCCTGCCATATGCTATACCCCCACGTCATGCCGAAGCTGGTACTGTGCTCGGGGCTTACAAGTAAACCTCCACGTCATGCCGAAGCTGACACAGTATCAAGGTGGAGCGACAAGGATTCCATTTTGTACTTCTTGGTCAATTCTCAAGGATTAGACCTCTGTGCACATTAACAAGGGTTAGCTAAACCACACACAGTTGAGCAAACAACTACCTCGTTGAGTTGTGAACCTCCACCATTTTGCTTGCAAGACTTTCCTTCTTCATTCATTACGTTCCACTTTCATTAACTCCGTCTTTCTCTTTTATTAAGATAATACTTTATGTACAAGAGTATTAACACACCACATAAAGTCACGTAATAATACGTAATATAGAACATCAACCACAGTGCATAATCATACATAACACCAACATCCATAAACCACCAAAACATTCTAGAACTTAACACTACATTCTACTTCCCAAGATTCTAGAAAATCCTAAGTCCCCAAAGAAATGCAGATGAACATTGGCCAATGTGGCTGAATGTTCAGTAAATGCGACAAGCAAATGCGGATGAAAATCTAAAAAAATATTCTAAGTGTATAAAGATATACGGGTGAACCAAATGCGGATGAACATGTCCAAACGCGGATGAACAAGTCCAAATGCAGATGAACAAGTCCAAATGCGGATGAACAAGTTGTTGGTCCTTCTGATCGATATAACAGTGCACTTGATTGATAAACACAAACAAATCTCACTGATAACATAGATATCAATGATATTTGTATGAATTCTAGATCAAACAAATATAAAATAGATGAATATATGGAGAACACTCAAGAACACCAAATAAAACCCTTGTTTGATCTGAATTGATTGTTAAAGATATTACAAAGTGAAAGCCCCTCAATCAATGGCTCATTCAAGCTCATCCAAAACCTAATTTTCATTAATCCATATATAGTGATAATATTCACTAATGACATATTAAGCCCCTAGACTTAGACAATTAGAGAAATTACATGTAAAACATTAAAATGACTGAAACATAAATAAATATATTTTTTTGACACAAAATATATTTATTAACAATAAACTCCTAGTCATTTATATCTTCAATATCTTGTCTCGGTTCTTCATTTCGAACGCGTCTGTTTGCCTTTTCTGATGACTTTGACAGTGATGTTGACCTTTGTTGACTTTGACTGTGTTGATAATATAGACTGTCCTTATCAGAACCAACAATACTCCCCCTTAGTCTATCATTATCAACGTCTTGTATCGTGATCAACACCGATAAGTCAACCATATAATGATCTTCAATCTTTCCCTAGATTGATGATCTGGTATTGAAGATTTTTCATCTTTCAGGTTCCCCCTTTTTGTATGCTCCCCCTCTTCGTGTGCATTCTTTGTGAATGATCAGGAACAACTTTTCCAACTCTCTATTCTTGAGTGCTTCAGAAGATGTAGGAGGAGGAATCCTAGCTCGGTATCTTCTGCAAACTTGAGGAAGAGGTTCTCTGGTCAGGTACTTTGCTCCGCTGATGATCAGCCATCATTTGAAGCAAAAATCTATAACACAATCATAACCACAATCTCCACATTTCTTGTTAGATCATTTCAACAGTACAAATAAACCCGTGTTTATCTGAATATGCAATTTCCCGTGAAATGCATGTGAAAATGATAACATTTTAATAACATAATGTGGAAGACTTGAAATAATTTGAAATGAAAAAAAAAACCCTTTTTTATATATATTTTTAATCACCTTACACCAAGAACTAATTCGATCATGAGATCACATCCTCAAGATATACTTAAGCACAAGGATGTATTTAAACATTGACAAGTTAGTGAGATCACACTGAAGCAGAGTCTCATCACAATTTTAAAATTTTGATAGCCAAAAACATTTCAAGAATGATTGTTGGTATATTTGTCCAATTTAAACCCAGGCCTTATCCTTTTCAACAAGTGATCTGCAACTGATTTTATCATGTTTTAGATTCAATTAGAGAATCTCAGGTGATTTGGTTCCCATAGACATCCGGAAAAGAACTTATCCCATCATCAGGGCTTATTGAGTAATATGATTAACTCTGCTTGATTTTCTTTTAAGTTTTCATCAATGATCTTAATTAAGAATCACTGTGCCTTTATTTGGGGAATAGATGATGAGAGCTCCATGTCTATACTTACGTATAACAGAGGAGATGATCATCTGAGCATGTTGATGAAAGCTTCAGGTCTATACTCACGTATAACAGAGAAGATCATCACTCCAGGTCAGTGCTTCCGCATAGCAGAGGAGATAAGCACGAAAAGGATTCCGAAGAGCTTACAAGAAGCGTCAATTTAGAATCAAGGATGAGGGAATTTGGGAATAGAAGTAATCAAGGCAGAAGTCAGATATTCTCAACCCATTTTTGACGAGACATGTAACTTTATGCAGGCCTAAATGTCAGGAGAATAATCCTTTTCACCGAGTTCTAAAGCTTTAGTTAGGCTACAGAATCACTGTTTACTTTGTTTTCAGGCTGAACCTACCAAGCATATCATATTATCAAACTGTCTTTTTTAGATTTTAGAATTTTAAGTGATACAAATATCTACATCAATTACTATCATTTCTCACAAAATACAAGTCATGCAAATAAGCATACCAAGAAGACATACTATCATTTCTCAGTCATCCCAAATCAAGTTCTTAGTTCCCGTGAAATCTTTATTCTCCCCCAAAATTTCTTTTTAACTGCTATGAAATAGAATTTTTTTTAAGTATATAATAAACGGAAATGAAAATAGAATTTTACTAAAGAAAATCTTCCAAATTATACTAGCTAAAATATGAGAAATGAAGTACCAAGAAAAATATAGTGATTGTGGATGGTAAATAAGAATCCAAAATATGGATGAGATACCATAACCATAACCTGTTTGTTCCACCTCAAATTAGAATTAGGAACAATCTCAGTCAGTAAACCAGATTACTGATAGGCCTCCTGAATTGTTCCTGCACTCATAAATAGATTAATTACAGAGGGGGACCTAGGCCATCGTGGTCCTGGGAGTTCCTTTTTTATCAGTGTATGTAACCTGTTTAAGCACACACTCTTTCGAAAAATCATTTATTTCTTTATCCTTTTCATTCTGTTTCACTTTCCAAATTTGTTTCTATTCAATTACTTATTATTTGAAAGAATTGAATTTGGAAATTATTTTCTTTATAAGACCTGAAGGAAGAGATTTTTGATGAGCTCAAAATGGATCGATCTGTGATGATATCGTGATACAATTCAATCAAAACAAACACAAGTAATCAAATCTAAGCAAACATATCAAAAAAATTCATAGTTTCATTGATAGAAAGCATAAAGAATACAAGTGTAGAAAGAAAACAGTTACAATTCGTTATATGATTATCTATCTATACCTTATCTATGCTATTTATACTATCAATACACAGGGAACAATATTTACATAAAAGTCCCTATACTATGACAAAAATGTAAAAGACACACAAAGACAAATGTTAATCTTTCAGAAAGCATCCACAATACTCCCCCTAAGATTTACATGTCTTCGGTCTTCAAAATCTTCGGTCTTTAATCTTTTTCTTCTTTCTTCAGTCTTCTTTCTTCTTTATCTTCAATCTTCAATCTCCTTCTCTATCTCTAGCATTGATCTTCAGTCTTCACAAGGCAAAGAAGTCTTCTGGTTCATCCTTAATCTTGAACATTAGTTTCTGCTTGTAAATCTCTTGCTCCCTTAGAGCTTTTATAATAGCTGACTTGAATTTTCCTGCTAAAATCCCTTGTTTAGGCTTAGCTTCATTTGTTTTGATCTCCATATTATTCGTTACTTCCAATGTTTGCTTAGTAAGACCTGCAATATCAATATTTGCATAACATTCTATAGGTTTAGAATTGTCTTTACAATGAATCTCCAATACCCCTTTGCTTGAAATTCTTATGAATTCAATGTCTTTGATATATTTCTTCACAATATTAGCGTATGCTAATGCTTTCCTCAATGATATCCTCTCCATCGCTGCATTCATCACCTTAATTATAGACATAAAATACTTTTTGTCATTCTCAGCAGTTTCTAGACTCACTTTCTCAAACTTTTGAATTGATAAGAAAGAAATGTAACTTGGATGGAGTAGCTTAAGTTCAAACACACCAAACAATGTAATCATATCTTTATCCCAATCATCCACATTTCTAACCAACTTCAATTCATACGTTTCAGAATTATAAAACCATCTTAGAATTGGTTTTGATTATTGAGATCCATCTATCACTTTCAATCCAGGATTTGTGACTTTCTCAAAATACTCATCACTGAAAGCATCCAAGAACTTTTCTTCACCAACATCTTTATCAACTTCTTTTCTCTTCTTCTTTAATGATTGAAAATACTGCTTATCTTCTTGATCACACTTTATTTGTAAGAATGAACTCATTCTGTTTATCCCTTTGTGAAGTAACTCAACAAATAATTCTCCACGTTTAGCTTTTGAATGGTTGATCAAAGGCAATCTGTCTAATTCTTTCAAGTCTTGAACTGGCAGCTTAATAATACTTGAAAAGAAATGACAAACATCACAAATTGCATTGACTCTTTTAATCAAGAATGCATCAAACACTTCATCATACTTCCAAGCTACGATCTTGACCTCTTTACTGGTATCAGGAACAATCATGGCATTCAACAAATCTGAAATAGATTGTCCTTTCTGTAGTACATTACGCACAAGGTCACCAGCGGATCGTGCTTTGTTCCACAATTGCTTCTATTCCATTGATACTTGATATCCTTGTCTTTCTGTTTCTGGAAACATCTTCATCAGTTCTCTTCTTCTCTCGTAAGCAGAACTTTTCTTCTCCATTTCTTTGATCTCTTGAGGCTTCAAAATCCTTGTCCTCTTTGTTATCTCCAAGTATTAAGGATTATCCATATCAAGCACTATCATCTTATTTGTTCGTCTTTCAGTTTCTTGGAAACTTCTTACTAAGTTACTTAATGATTCACCTTGCAATCTGTTCAATTTCTTTCGTGGATAACTACGTGACTGTAACCACATTCTGAGTGCAGTAATGCTCATATCATCAGGGTTAGGATGATGTAACTCAGATGTAGACAGTTCTTCAATGTTAATGCTTTCTTGTAATTTGTTCCATTCTCCATGTTCAACTACAATTTCGTTTGGATCAACAGGAGCAACGGATTCAGCTGTAACACATTTTTCATATTCTTCATGAATTTGAGAAACAGTCAAACCATCCAGAAAAACTCTATTGTACTTCATTTTAATCTGATAATTATACCTTTCTTCCACATCCACCGGTATATCATCATGGCTTATATCAATCGGTGAATAATGTTCATCTACATTAGCTTCTTGGATATCTTCATCATCCAGCACTTCATTGTACCAATTATCAACAAATTCAATATCTATATCATCTAAAGCTCCAATGGTTTCTTGTATATCTGAATCTTCTTCATCTCTACTTGCATATTTGTCAATCATTTTTTGAACTTTGAATGATAAATCAGGTAGAACTAAAACATCAATATCATCTAATTTCCTCTTTCCTTTATCTAAAACAGGTATTCTTTCAACATCAATAGGAGTAACTTCAGAAATAATCATCACTTCAGGAGATGGAGACTTTTGTTTTTCTTTCAACTTTTCTAGTTCTACTTTCAATGCTTCATTTTCTTCATTTACTTATTTAATCTTTCTTCCATTGAATCAAAATCTATCATCATTACCTCAAAAGTCTTCATATTATCATCTCGACTTTTTCTCAACTCATCTATTAACTTGTCTTTCTCTTTCATTTCTTCAATCAAACTTTCATTGATAGCTTTCAACTCTTCAATTATCTTTAATTGATTCAACTTTTCTTCATTCAATTCATCAATCTTCTTTTGTAAATTTTCTTCTTTAGTTAATGTAAACTAATCATTATGCGCTACCATTTCTTCAATCATACTTGCAATTTCTTCAATAGATTGTTCTTCACCTTGATTAATTTCTTCAGTATCCTCATCATGAATTTCTTCAGTAGCTTGGTCAATTTCTTGTACATCTTCCTCACTTTCATCATGAATTTCTTCAGAAACTTGCTCAGCTTCTTGTATAATAACATCATGATCTATTTCCATTCCATCACCATCATGACCACCATCAGCATCATCATCAGAATCAGATGACCTAGAACTATCTTCTTCATCATCAATGTTTTCATTATCATCATCATCTTCTTCATCCTCTTCAGCTGGTACTTCCTCAATCAAATCAGTTGGGTCAATAGGCTCGTCCTCAGTTAAATGATAATGATCAATAGTGATATCCACTTCATCATTAGCAACATTAAGAATATAATCAAATAAAGGAACATTCTTAGCTCCATTAACCATTGCCAGTCTCTTATAAGATACATCAGACATATGCTCTAGCATCATAGTTTCACCACTCATACCATACACACGTATGTATGGATACTCTTCATTTGTGATCATCTGAAGAAATCTAGGATACATGAGATACTTGTTCCTAATTCCCTTTTCATGATTAAAGATAAAACCATTTAGAATCCACTTTGACATATTGAATCGTCTATTTGTAGTCAGTGCTACAATGGGTGATGCAATGTATACAGGAAAAGAATTCCATCCTGCACTTCGTTTTGACATGCAATGTTGGAAAATATAGCATATGAGCTTCCAATGAATATACACACGAGCACGAAAGAATTGTTTCTTAGGAAAATGGTCAGGATGTCCCATTTCCATGAATGTTTGTCTATATTCATCAAACGTTAGCTCGGGTAAATCTTCTAGATCATTAGGTCCTAACCTCAAGGCTTGTCTATTTGAGTCTTCAGAGAATTCAATCATTCTAAAATTTGTTAGAAAGCCTCGGACCACTTTAGCTCCATTATCATCAACATCAACATATGCCATGCTCCAGAACTTCTTAATCAGACGTGCATAGATAATCGGTTGGTAGCACATGGCATATACGTACTTCGTTCGTAATATAAATCTGATCATATCTTCGTATCCTGCAGCATCTTGAATATCCTCGATTAATAGCGCAGCAACGTTGTGTTTTGGCTCGAACATTAAATCAACCATCTGCAAAATGAACAAGAAATTTAGACTTTTAAATGTTGAAAATTAACTCAATTGAAAGTTTATATTTTTTAAGAAATTGTGTAGTTTAACCAATTTTTACCAACTTACACTTAAAATTTCTAAGAATTGAACATTCTATTCAAAATCAGAAATTCTTTCAAGTTTAGTTTCATTATGATTTACAAAATTTAATTCTCAATTTTTATTTTAAAAACAGATTTAAATGTGAATTTTTAATCAATTTTCATTTTTATCTAAAAAAATATGTTGAATGACTGTTCATCTTTATCCTCAGTCGATGAAGATTCATCACATAATCATTTTTGAGGAAAAACAGATTTTAATGCATCTATGAGATCGAAATCATGTTTGTATTAACATTTAATCATCAATTTCAATTCATTATACTCATTTTATTCACAATCTTAACAGATTCATTATGCTAGGGTTCGTGCGCCCGAATAGGTCCGATACACCCAAATCAATTAACCTGTTAATTGAAATTTCTGTAATTTTGATCATCAAGTTACATTTAGAATCGAATAATACCACTATAGAATGCAAGACAAGATCAGAAATTAATCGTAATGGGTGATTCAATGGTATATCGAGTGTCTGGGTTTGAGAGTGTTCTGTGTTCAGGGGAGATTTTGAGAATGAAATCTGAAAACACAAAGTGTTGTTTATATACCAGGTGAAAAATTTTAGGCGCATGAGCACTGTTTATGCACATGAGGTCAGGCGCATGAACACTGTTTGTGCGCATAGAGATGATTTTTACACCAAGTATTTAGGCGCATGAGCACTGTTTGTGCACATGGACTTAGGCGCATGAGCACTGTTTGTGCACATGGACTTAGGCGCATGAGCACTGTTCAGACGCATAAGCACTGTGTAGGTGCTTTGGCACTGTTCAGGCGCATGAGCTTAGCTGAAACGCCCAATACTTGACACTTGTTTACACTTGGAAACACGACAACTGTTTAAGCGCATGGGAAGGATAAAAGCCCAACACTTAACCACATTTTCAGACAACTGTTTAGATGCATGACAACTGTTTAGACGCATGAGGTTGTCTAAAACGTCCAACACTTGTACAAATCTTGAAAGATCATCATGCTCCTAATCCTTGACTTATGAACACTGTTTAGGCGCATGAGATGACTTCCATGTTTCCCAACACTTGTAATTTTCTGATCTTCCACATGTACACTGTTTAGACATATTAGCACTGTTCACATACTAATATTAAAACAGTTAATCACATTTTGACTTTAATTAGTCAAATTTTGACTTTCACCCAAAATTTTCAAAATTAACCCTCCATTTTGAACTTTTGACTTTTAAATTTTTAAATTTTTTTTATTTTTGAAATTTTTAATTTTTATTTTTGACCTTTTTATTTTTTTTTTAATTTTCAAAATAATTTCCCGTCATTTTAGTCTCTAATTTTTAACAAAAAATCTCATTTAACTTTTGCAAGAAGCTTTTCCATTAAAATGTTTTTCAGGTTCATTTTTACATTTGTTACACATACATGCTTGAACATATGTAGCATCATCCTTTCCATCCAAAACATTAGATTTTGATTTTTCATGATTTTTCATATCTTGAAATTTGTCAATCAGTTTTCTTAGACACTGTTTTAACTCTTTTTACTCCCCCTAAACTTTTAAGTTTGATAAAACTTAGAAGTTTCTTGAATTTTGTTACATGAAGAGCACACTAATCATTGTTAAATTGCCTGCACACAGAAAACATGCAAAAATTAAAATGAAAGCAGAATAAAAATCTAATATTCACAATGAATCATGTCTGTAGTGAGATCATATTGGCAGTAATCAGCACATTGAAATAAAAAAATGATCGATAGTCACAGACAGTGATTAAATCCTGATCAAGTGTGTTCCATTTCAGTATTTCTGCAGTAAAGGAGACACTAAATCTAAGGACAGAATATGAGTGCTTTTGGCAAGGTACTCCGCACACTTACTTTTTCAACTCTTGGATTTCTTAAGGTACGATTAGATATGACATTATGTGAGTCACACTTAGACTTAGAGAGGTTAATTCTCATAAAGATATGCAAGAAGTCACTATTCTCAACTTGTTAACCTGATATTTACTATAACCAAATCTCATTTGGTGTTTGTGCACATTGGCATCTTGTTACATTAGTGAGTATATCCAGGTCTGTAATCACTTACAACAAAGGATATCTCATCACTTCAGGTCTATGATGACTCATAACAGAGAAGTGTTAGATGCATTAAATAATTAGAGCTCAATGGTTATTCATATCACCATCAGGTGTGAGATTATGTCTTAACAAGCAATCAATTTGAGAAATCAACACTACTCATTAGTGCTAAGATAGACATACATGAATGCATGAGTAATTTAGTTTAATCACAAGAATTTACTTTTTTAGTATAATTGCAAGAGCTTACCTGTACATCATATCTAATCATGTCAGACTTTAGTCGAAAGCGAAGTATGCAACTGATCATACTAATGTACTATCATTTCTCACGTATTGCAAAACAAATTCATCCCTGTATAATTAATAAGGAAAAACACTATTTTTGTGATTTTTGGTTTTATATTTTTATCTTTTGATTTTCAATTTTCTATTTTTTGTATTTGGTTTTTGTTTTTCTAATAAACATGCACACACAAAAATAAAATCAGGCAATTAACTTTGACAGGTTCTCTGACTGTGTTCTATTCATGTCAGGGAGGGTTCTGATCATATTTAGATGCAATTAACTAAAAGACTCAAAAACTAGTTTTAAGTTTGGTTAATAAGACCAATCTACTCCACCAAATACTCAAACTGTCCTGGTAAGAAGGCTTTAGTAAAAAGGTCAGCCAACTGTTTTTCAGTAGCAATTTGAATCAAAATGATTAAACCTTTTTCAGAGTTATCTCTGAGAAAATGATATAGAATTTCGATATGTTTTGTTTTAGAATGTTGGACAGGATTAGCTGTAATGAATATAGCAGCTGTGTTATCAATGTAAATAGGTGTTTTAAGAAAGTTGAACCCGTAATCCAGCAGTTCGTTTTGTAACGAAAGGATTTGAGAACATCCTGCTGAAGCAGCAATGTACTCAGCTTCTGCAGTAGAAACAGAGACATTTGTTTGTTTCTTGCATTGCCATGAGACTAATCTGGGTCCTAAAAATTGACACCCACCCGTTGTTGATTTTCTATCTTGACAACATCCGCCATAATCACTATTAGTATACCCATGTAACTCGAAGTTTCCTTCGTAAGGATACCATAGCCCTAAAGCCGGTTTACCTTTGAGATACCTGAATATTGTTTTGACAGTAATTAAGTGGGATTCTTTTGGGTCTGATTGATACCTTGCACAGACACAAACAACATACATAATGTCTGGTCTAGATGCAGTGAGATACATCAAAGAACCAATCATCGATCTGTATAATGTCTGGTCTATTGATTTTCCTTTCGGATCTGGCTCAATCTTGGTGTTCACATCAGTTGGAGTTCTAATTGACTGACAATCTGGCAGCTTAAATTTCTTCAAGAGTTTGTCAACGAACTTCTCTTGGTTGATAAAAATACCATCTGCAGATTGCTTAACTTGTAGTCCAAGAAAGAAATTTATCTCTCCCATAAAACTCATCTGAAATCTAGATTTCATGATTTCTTCAAATTCATTGCACATTTTTGGACTTGTAGAACCAAATATGATATCATCAATATACACTTGTACACATAAAAGATTATCAGTATCCTTCCTTATGAATAAAGTTGGATCGATTTTCCCTCGCGTGTATCCATGTTGGATTAAGTGCTATGACAATGTCTCATACCAGATTCTAGGGGCTTGATGTAGTCCATATAAGGCTTTGCTCAACTTGTACACATGATATGGATATGTAGCATCTTCAAAACCTGGAGGTTGCTTCACGTACACATATCGGTGATAGAACCATACAAAAATGCACCCTTTACGTCCATTTGATACACTTTAAATTTCATGAAAGAGGCATAAGCCAAGAAGACACGAATAGATTCAAGTCTTGCAACTGGAGCAAATACTTCATCATAATCAATACCTTCTTCTTGAGTGTATCCTTGTGCAACTAATCTCACTTTATTTCGAATAACAATTCCTCTATCATCAGTTTTATTTCTAAACAACCATTTTATGCCTATGGAATTTTCTCCTTCAGGTAAATCCACCAGATTCCACACTTCTTGTTTGCGGAACTGTAATAATTCTTCTTGTATAGCCTCGATCCAACCATTGTCCTTTAATGCTTCGGAAACATTTTTAGGAACAATTTGATAAAGAAAGCAAGAGTATAAGCAGACGTTTGCTTGTTCTGATTTACTTCTCATCGTTCTCTCACTCAAAGGACAAATAATCTGAGATGTGGGATGGTTCTTGTGAGTACGAGATGTCGGAATCTCATCTCTTTAAACATGAACATCTAGATTGGATTGATTCAAGTTGGAAAGCTGATGCAATAGGCTTGAAGAATGTGGATTGAAATTGGGAACTTTAGTCGGTGAGTTGATAAAATAATCAAGATTACTAGAATCAACTACATCACCAGAAATAGATGATGTTCCAAACTCAGGTTGTACAATTTTTGTACTATCATTAGGAATTGGTTGTGCCACATCTTGGTTATCTGAAACTGAATGATCATTATCTTGATGAGACTCATCATCATTATTAGATTGAATAATAGAATTTCTAACAAAAGAAAAGAAGGGATAGTCTGAGCTTGAATCATCTGCATCGTCAGAATCCGAATTGTCACTAAATGAACTGAGATCTCCTTGAATTTTCTTTTCACCTGTAGACTCAAGCAAGTTAGATTGATTAAACAAGTTGGATTGAAAAGAGTTTGACAATGAATCTAAATCAAATAACCATACAGGACCATTTAAAACTGATGGAAAAGAGTTTTCAAGAAATTTAACATTGAATGTTTCAACTATAACGTTAGTCCTAGAGTTATAAACTAGATAGGCCTTTGAAACAGATGAATATCCAACGAAAAATCCATCATCAGATTTTGATTCATATTTTCCTAAATAATCACTTGAATTCAGAATCATAACCGGACAACCAAAAGCTTTATGAAAATCTATGTTTGGTTTCCTGCCAAACATTAACTCATATAGAGTTTTTAGTTTGTCTTTAACAATTAATGAACGGTTCTGAACAAAACATGCAGTTGATATTGCTTCATCCAAGAATGTGATCGGAATTTTAGCATCGGCTAACATGGATCGTGCTGCTTCAATCAATGTTCGGTTCTTTCTTTCAGCAACTCCATTTTGTTGAGGAGTTCTGGGAGCACTGAACTGATGAGCTATTCCTTTCTCTGCAAAAAACATGCCAACAGTTAGATTTTTGAATTTCGTCCCATTATCACTTCTAATTATTTTTACTTTTTGATCAAGTTGATTTTCTACTTTTATGATGAATTCTTTTATTAATTCAGCCATTTCAGATTTAGCATTTAGAAAGAAAACCCATGAAAATCTTGTATAGTCATCAATGATAACTAAACAGTAAGATTTTCTTCCAATACTCTTCACGTTGGTTGGTCCAAAAAGGTCCATATGCAACAACTGAAGGGGTTTGGAATTTGAGTTTATCAGCTTGGACTTATAAGACGCTCTGTGCTGTTTCCCCTTTAAACATGCTGAGCATAAATCAGTTGTGGCAAACTTCTTTGATGGAAGGCCAATAACATGGTTTCCTGCTATAAGCTTGTTCATATTCTTGAAGTTGGAATGTCCAAGACGTCTATGCCATAGCTGACTTTTATCATTTGATGCTTTAGCAAAGAGACAAGTTGTTTCTGTAGAAGAGTCCACTTGAGACATATCCAGTTTGCATACATTTCGATCTCTGACAGCTTTAACAACCACGCTATCCTTGCTTATCTGAAATCCTGGCTTCAAGATATAACAGAAAGAATCATCAAAAAGTACAGAGTAGGATTTATCACAAATTTGGGATACGCTTAACAAATTAAAGTTCAACTGTGAATAGAAGTTGACTTTATCAAAGCTTATAATCCCGTTGGATACTGTTCCTTCTCCGGTTATTTTTCCTCCTGCATCACCACCAAAGGCGACATGTGTTCCATCTTTTAACTTAAAATCTTGTAATAAGGCCTGATTGCCTGTCATATGCCGGCTACTCCCGCTATCCACATACCATGTATTAATTGGTCTTCTCGGGCGTACCTGCAAAACAAAACAATTTAAGGTGAATTATCTACCCAAGCTGAAATGGTCTTGGGTTTTCCAAACTTGTCAACAATAGTAAATTGTTTAAAGTGAAGCTTGTTGACATCAGGTTTACAATTTATGAATTTACCAATTCTGTTATTTGTAACAAAATTATGCTTGTTTGGAAAATTCATGCTTTTTGACTGACCATTGTTTGAAAATTTTTTGTTTTCAAAACTTTTGTTATTAATTCTCACTGACCTTGGGATGAAATTATCATTGAAGAATTGTTTAGTTCTCGCTAGATTATTTCTTTTGAAAGAGTTCAAACCTAAGGAGGGTTGGTATGTTAATCTTGGAAAATCAACATTTTGATTTCTTTTATATTGCGGATTAACATAACCTTTGCTTACCGTTGAGGTGGCAGATCCTCTCCTCTGTGAATTCTTTCTAAAGTAAGAATCCTTAGTGTTGTGAGTTTGCTCATCACAGTAAATGCAGTATTTGTTAAAATAACACTCAGAAGTTGAGTGATTTCTCATATCGCAAATATGACAGTATTTGTTAAAAAAACATTCAGCAGTGTTGTGATTGTACATGTCACATATTTCGCAATACCTCTGTGGAGTTTTAAACAATTGATTATTAACTTTTGATGTTGACAGAACATTTGTTCCTTGTTTAGGTTTAGGCGTCAAAAAGTTAATTTGTTGTTTTTGATTTGAAAAATTATTCTTTTGATTTAAACCGCTTTTCTTTTGCACAATTTGTTTTTGTTTTTGAACATGAATTTCATTCTTTGTTTCCTTAGATACAAATCGTTTAACGACAGCGGAAGACTTAGAATCTGAACCTGTTTTCAGATCAGAGGTTGATTTGTTCTTCGGATTTTCTTTAACATCTTGAATTGAGTTCACATTCAACAAACCAGCAGATACAAATTTAATTGGTTTTAGTTTTGTTGCTTGATTTGTTTCTTTTGTCTGATTTTCCTGAATTTTTATTTGTACATTTTTAGCTTTATTCATTTTTCTTCTTCTTCTCTGGTTCCTTAATTTTGTGAAACTTGATTTTACTTGAGATTGAACATCTTCAGCGGAAGATTCTTTTTCATTTTCTTTCTTTTTCTGGTCCATCTGCCATTTAATAAATTCAGGATTATTTAGACCATATGAGTTAGAATCTTCTGATGTTACTTCTTCTTGTTTAGCTTTATCTTTGGTTTTGGAGTTTTGGTTATCATTTTTAGTAATTACTTCCTCCAAGACAGATTCTTTAGGAACAAAAATTTCTTAGTTTTAGGCTTTGGTTCATAAGATTTTACTTTAATAGGATGACCATTTTTTATCTTTTCGTTATCTTTTTCTTCAAAAATTTCCACATTTGTTTTCTCTTCTTCAGCATCAGACATCTTGGTCTTGTTTTGAAAAGCTTATAATTTTGCCTTGTTTTCTGGAGAGTGATCATGAGTGTTAAAATTTTCTGGTAAGTTATTTGTTATTGATTCTGGCATCGGTTCATGAGTGAAACCCAATCCTGCCTTTTGTTTATCTTTTCGTTCATTTACCAGCTTTTCCATAATAGTTTTAGAACTTTTAACTTTGGCGAGATCAACTTGAGTTGCTGCATGAGCTATCTTCTCCAATTCAAGATTTTTTGTCATCTCTTCAAGTTGTTTTGATACAATTTCAAGTTCTCTTAGAGTTTTGTTCCAAGAATTTTGAAAAGAGAGAATCTTTTCGTCAAATACTTTATGATCATTTTTAAGTTTGGTATGCATTAGTCCTTCTTGCTTAAGTTTTTCACAAATTTTGTAAGAATAATTTCTGTAGTATTCTACATGCTCGAAGCAAGACTTTGTGCGTAACTTTTCCCTGACTTCTAATGGAATTTCAGAATATTTAGGAGGAGACGTTTCAGAGTTAGAGCTTTCAACCTTTGGCTGATCAGATTTTGCCATCAAAGCAACTTCCTCTGAATCTTCCTTGGGATCAGACTTGTCACTCCAGTCGTAATCTTCTTCTTCATTCTCATAATCATATTTAGCCTTTGGATCATTGTCGTCTGACCAATCTTCTCTTTGAACTTCTGCAATAAGAGATAAATTAGATGTCTGATCAGCAGTAAATTACTCAGCATAAGCACTCTAATCATATCCATCTTTAATATTGACAACTAGAGCTTTCTTAGGCTCTTCAGATGACTTAGATTCATCTTTCAGTTCAGGCATTGGTAAGCTTTGGTATGGTTTCTGGAATGTCTTCTGAGATGATTGTTGAAATTTTTGATTGCTTGAACTCGATTGTCCATTCCCTCTGTTTCTTGGAGCTTTGCATTCTCTTGAAAAGTGGCCATAACTATTACAGTTGAAACACCTTGACTTAGACTTGTCAAATACAACAGTCTTGTTAGCACTTGGCTTGTAGTTCCTGTTGACATAAGAGTGTTTCTGAGTCCTGTATGCAATCATCACCATTTGCCAATTCAGATCCATTTCCGCCACGTCATCTGGGTCCATTTTGAATAAGTCCTGCAAAACAAAATCTAATTGAGTTAAATTACTACCTTGATAAGCTTGAAAACTAGCCAAAAAAGTAGTAAAAGCAGATTTGGACTCTTCATCCTGTAATAGGATGTTAATGACATCTTTAACTATGCTAGATTTAGCAGAGTTAACAGATGGAGTCTCATTTTGAGGTTTAGAAGTTTGAGGCATAGGAGGTCACTGAGGTTGTGGCTGAGATGTATAAGCAGGAGCACTTGTATAAGAAGAATCAGTACAGAACCCTGCTCCTACAAACAGATCACCCTCTTCTTCAGGTAAACTCTCATTTTTAGCCATAAATGCATTTTTCACAATACTTGCTGGAGATGCAACATATTTGTACTGAGACATTGAAGCTGCTCTGTCATTATTCCTTGAGCTTTCATCAATTTCAACAGACTTAATTTTGGCTATCAACAGATCAAGATCCGTAGGAAATTTCTCAGTATGCTTTAACATTGTAACTGTTTGCTTCCATGAAGATGGAAGAGCATTGAGAAGCCTAAAGTTTAGATCTTTTAGATCATTTTTTATACCAGTTGTTGACATCTTAGTTGTGAGTTGCATAAACCTATTCATCATTTGGTTTATGGTTTCACCAGATAAGTGCTCAAATAGTTCTAATTGTCTCTTCAATTTCTGCTTTTTGAGATCTTGAATTTCTTTATCTCCTTCACAAATTATCTTCAAGGCTTTATACATGGTATATCCCGTTTGATATCCATCTAGTCTTGTTAGGACTTCAAGAGGTAGTCCTTTACACATCAGAGAATATGCTTTTACATCATTCTTAACTTTCTTTAAATCATCACCCCGCAATCCATCTTCAGGGTATGGTTCTGGAGAGTCTTTAGTGTAGACAATTCCTCCATCAGGACCATCTGAAGTGATAGGAATGTGAGGTCCTCTTTCTATTGATTTCCAAAGATTAGTATCAATAGAATTAAGGTGATGTTTCAGTCTAAGTGACCAATTCTTAAAATCAGCTCTATTCTTCAGTTTAGGAACTCTGTTCTCTGAGTCTTCTGATTTCACCATTTTTAATTTTGTATTTTAGAAAAAGACTTTTTTTGTTGTTTTTTAAGTTTTTGAACTAAATCAATGAATTGAAAATATTTTTAGATTTTTAAGTTTTTTTTTAATTTCTAAACAGTGATGAAGCGCCCAAACAGTTGTGAAACTTCCTTCGACTTTGACTTTGAAATGCCTAAGGGATTGCCTTAGAAAATTCTGGAAAACGCCCAATCTAAAATGCGCTCGAACAGTTGTCAAACGCCCAGATTAAAACGCCTCAACTATTGTAATGTGCCTAGTCCACACAGGTAATACGCCCCAACAGTGGTAAAACGCCTGATCCGCCTAAACAGTTGTCAAGCACCTAACACTTAGGCAATTTTCAGTAGTGTTTTGACGTAATGCGCCAACTTCAACAGATTCAAACGAACTCAGATCTTCTGAAATCCTTCAAAACTTGATGAATTTACCTAAAATCCTCCAATTAGGAAGGAATTCGATCAATTAACAGTCCTCTAACTTCAATTTCATCAAATAACAGCAACAAATCGATCTTTGGCTTGAAAATCAGTTCGACTGATGAAGTGTTTCTAACATTGATTTGAACAATTCACTGAATTTGAACGAATTGAGCTGCAAATTGTGATTCAGTTCATGTTTCTGATGATGAAACACAACTGAAATCAACAATTATTTGATTGAATTGCTTATCAATCATAGATTCAAGTGATTCAAAAGTTCGACAGATTGAAGAACTCAAATCACTGAACCAACAGCTCTGATACGATTTGATGAGCTCAAAATGGATCGATCTGTGATGATATCATGATACAATTCAATCAAAACAAACACAAGTAATCAAATCTAAGCAAACATATCACAAAAATTCATAGTTTCATTGATAGAATGCATAGAGAATACAAGTGTAGAAAGAAAACAGTTACAATTCGTTATATGATTATCTATCTATACTTTATCTATGCTATTTATACTATCAATACACAAGGAACAATATTTACATAAAAGTCCCTATACTATGACAAAAATGTAAAAGACACACAAAGACAACTATAAATCTTTCAGGAAGCATCCATAATTTTAATTTTGAAACATTGGTCTTTTTCATCTTTGAATCATGTGAAACCGGCTTCACATGAGAAGGTTTGGATAAATTGTTCTTTATCCAACCATTCAAAGATATTTGCTTTTTACCTTTTGAACCCGAGAAGCAACCTGTGTTATCTTTACCTCCCGAAGCTTGCCTTTGAACCTGAGGGCACTTCTTTAGCACATGATCTTCTTTCCACATCTAAAGCAAGCCTTGAAAGGCTTCTGGTTCTTTGTAGTCCCGTGAAGAATAGGAGAGGGTGGAGCCTGCTTTGAGGTTGTTACCACTTGTTGACAACCTTGAAGCTTCTTCTTTTGGATATCAGGAAATTGAACCTTTTGAGGCTTTGTCAATGTGGATTTTGAACTGGGCTGTGATTTGATTTGTAATGTTCAGGGAACTAAGATCTAAACATTCTTCTTAGAACCTTTTTGTATGACTGGTGACTTGTTAGACTTGGAAGCAGATTTGTGAAGATTATGATGGATAGTAGATGAAGATGGTGAGTGCTTCTGCTGAGCTTTGGAGGAACTGCTGATTTGCTTAGCAGTTGGAGTTGAGATTCGTATAGGTCTTGATTCGACTTTTGGAACCATTTGACACTTGATAACTTCAGGTAACTTGATGATCTTTGACTCATCATCAGAGCTTGTCCAGTCTTGTATACACAAGTCAGCTTCCAATGGATCTTGGTTGATAACTCTTGTTGTGTTGGTTTGTGTTGTTGAGTTCTAATTGCTTGATGATTCCACAGTTGTTCCTTCTTTGACAAACTTGACAGGAACAAACAAAGGGATGTTATCTATCTTGAATTTGTTAAAGAAGTTACTGGAAACCACTGATACTAGTTTTGAAGCATCAGAGGTGGAATTATCATTTTGCCTATCATATCCTTGCTTGATGAGCCCCAAACCTGCAGGAAAATCATATTCATCTCAAACCTCTTTGTGATTAACACTGCTCAAACCTGCATGTAAACTGTTAGTATTTGCAGCTTCAATTAAATCATTAGATGGATAAGGTTGAGGCATAGGAGAGTAACAATGAGTGCTAGGAGGAGGATAAAAATATGAAGTTTCACCACATCCCACACCCTTTTTTATTCTTGCTCCCCTTTGTTTAGAGAATAGTTCTTCCTGTTTCATCCCAGATATCATCCATTTGTCAAGTTTAGTTTTCAGCTTGCTAGTCTCAAATTCTACTAAAGTGACTCGTTCGCTCAAAACATTAATCTCGACATTCTTTTCTAAAAGATTTCTTTTTAAAAGATCATTTTCCTTTAAAGCTTCTCTTAGTTTGATAAAATATTTGGGACTCATTGATTTTAAGTTCTTTGTTTATTCGATTTAATTATTTTTCATTTTCTAACAATAACCTGTTAGCTTTATAAACCCCAAATAAATGAATTTTGCAGGGAGGAGAACACATGTCTTGAACTATCTCATAGGGGAGTCCCATAACTATCTTTTCTGTAGCAAGTGCTTTTTCACATTGACAAACAGGAGTGTTCTTTTTGTATTCTTCCTCCTCAGCAACTCTTTTATTAGCTTCTTCAGCTACACCTTCATCTTGCTTTACTTCATCCTGAACTTTACATCGGCTTGCACAATCACCAACATCACCAAAACTCTTACTTTTAGTATTACACCTGAATTCTTTGAAAGGGTCAAAATCCTCAACAGAATCCTCATCGTTGTTTTCCACCTCAGCCATCAATGCATGGTTCACTTCTTCTTTAGACTCTATATTGATCTTAGTACTTGAAGATACACCTTCATACATGCATTGATTGTACTCTCTTCTTTTCATATCCAATTCAAATAACTTCAACTTGTTGATAACTTCCAAGAGTTTGTAGTCAGCAAAATTTCTTTCTTGTTTTAACAACCTCACTTGTGGACTCCACTGTGGAGGAAGAGAGTCCAAAAGTTTTACGACTTGTTCATGGTTCCCAGCTGGTCATCATACTTCTTAAGATTGCATGCCACCATCAAAAATCGATCAACAAAATCAGATATCTTTTCATCTTTCATGGCTGCAAAAGAATCAAATCAACTTTGTGCTGATATTAGATTATCAGATTTATGGAAACTATCTACTTCTGAAGAAGACATTTTAGAAATGATCAGAGGCTAATTTTGCTAAATTTCACTAAATTCGCTGAATTTTCACTAATTTCGCTGGCAAGTTCGCTGGTAATTTCACTCGTAATTTCGGTAGTAGTTTCGCCCAGAAATGGCACACAAATGCTAGTTTCGCAGGGTAATTTCTCCCGAAACTAGTTGAACTTTCGTTCAGAGAACAATTTGGCAGCAATTTCGCTGGGATTGGCGCACAAACACTATGAACTTTTGTTCAACATATGTACTTTCGCTGGAACGAGGAAACCAGATCCAAAAACCAAGAACAGCTTAGTTTTGCTGAAGGAACCCTAGTTTCGCCAGGCAAAACTATGTAGTTTCGCTGAAAGATGCTGTAATTTCGCTGGACGAGCTGTAAATTTGCCCGACGTATCTGGACAGCCATTTTTAGCATGAAATCAGCTTAAACTCATCCAAATCTCAATGGATTTGAGATCTGATGATTCCTATAGCTTCCCACACCAAAATCAAGCAATCCTCAACCAATTTCCATATCCAAAACACTCAGATCAGATCGAAATTGAATGGAACAGTGACTTAGAACTTGAACCAAACAAAAACTCAAATCATCAAGAGCATAATGGCTCTGATACCATATTGTTGGTCCTTCTGATCGATATAACAGTGCACTTGATTGATAAACACAAACAAATCCCACTGATAACACAGATATTAATGATATTTGTGTGAAATCTAGATCAAACAAATATAAAATGGATGAATATATGAAGAACTCTCAAGAACACCAAATAAAACCCTTGTTTGATCTGAATTGATTGCTAAAGATATTACAAAATAAAAGTCCCTCAATCGATGGCTCATTCAAGCTCACCCAAAACCTAATTATCACTAATCTATATATATTGTGATAATATTCACTAATGACATATTAAGCCCCTAGACTTAGACAATTAGAGAAATTACATATAAAACATAAAAATGACTTAAACATAAATAAATATATTTTGTTAACACAAAATATATTTATTAACAATAAACTCCTACTCATTTATATCTTCAACATCTTGTCTCGGCTCTTCGTTTCAAACGCGTCTGTTTGCCTTTTCCGATGACTTTGACAGTGACGTTGACCTTTGTTGACTTTGACTGTATTGATAATATAGACTATCCTTATCAGACCCAACACAAGTCTTAAGTGAATGAACTTGACCAATGCCGTTGAAGTTCAGCAAATGCGGATGAAGATTAGCAAATATGGATGAACACTTACAAATGCGGAAGAATAAAAGCAAATGCGGATGAACAAAAATACTTAACTATGAAGCATAAAACCAATGCGGTTGAATGCTCAGCAAATGCAGATGTTCAAAACCAACCTGCAATCCATTATGCAATTTCTAGCCTCATATATCATTTCTAAACGTAACCTTAGCATGGATCTACTAGTTATACACTTAAAACATAATAAACATCCTTCAACATCACAGCAATCTTGTAAGACATTCAACTTCATAAACAGTAGTACTTTTTCATGGAAAATCATAGTTTGGTAAAGAAACATCCTTTTTAGTATGCATAACAGCCCCAAACAAGTAGAAAACCAGTAAGAGAGGGGGATCTAGAACTCACCTTAACAGCTTTCGAGCAAACTTCACAACCCAAGAATAAGCTTGGAGTTCTAGCACCTAGAACACACGAAAACGAGTGCTAAACACCAGAAACTCTGTCCAAAAGCTGAAACCCGACTGAAAACCGAGAAGAATTACCTTAAAAGCTCACCTTCAAGCAGATCTTCCTCCTTCTCTCTCTAGAAACCGATAGGAGCTTCTTCTTCTCTTCTTGTAGCCGAAAGCAGATGTAGGGAAATGGGGGTGTGGGAAGCCATCCCCTGCTTTTTGAACCCACTAGAGGCAAGTTTTCCACTTTCACACTTTAACCCCCTTTACTTTTGAAAAATGTTATCTTTCCCCTTTTTCTCTTCTTTTCCTTTCCTTTTTATAAATTTCCGGGTGTTACAAGTCCCCCCCTTAAATGGGTTTCATCCCCGAAAGCTGTCACTCTTAAAGAGATCTGGGTATTGCCATTTCATTTCTTCCTCTGATTCCCCAAGTGGCCTCCATTCCTTCAATGCAAAGACCATAGCCGCCACTTTAGAGAAGTTTTGGATAAATCTCCTGTAGTAACTCTCCTAATCCAAGAAACTACAAATCTCGGATGGTGTCTTTGGAGACTTCTTGCATCACCGCCTCAACCTTCGTCAGATCTACCATAATCCCTTCAGGATTAACCACATGACCCAAAACTAAGGGGCTGTTTGGCAACATCTTATTGAATAAGTGCTGAACTAGTAAGAGGTCTGAACCAGTAAGAGGTCTGAATCAATAACTGTGTTTGGTTATAAAAAGGAAAAATAAAAACCCATTGTTCAAATGGAACCAACTCGTTATAAGGTACATAGTAGTTCTCAGGGTATAAACCCCCACTCGGTTTCATCTTCTATATATTCAACCCTCTGAAACCCAAATCCCTTTAATCTTTCATCTTCTTCAATCTTTCATCTTCTACAATCTTTCAACTTCTTCAAGCACTCATCAATGGCGGAACGAATGTTAGACCTCACAATCATCTCTGCAAATGGCCTCAACAAGGTCAACCTCATCGGAAAATGGACCTCTACACCGTCGTCTACATCTCCAGCGCTGGCAACCACGATCAGAAGCACAAAACCCTCATCAATAAGGACGGAGATTCCAATCCAACATGGAACCACACCAACAAGCTCCAGATCGACGAATTGGCAGCATTGCAGAACTGATTGACGCCGATGTAGGTGGTGAGGAGGAGGGAGAAGAGGAGGGAAGTGGCGGTGGTGCTGGTGGTGGGTTTTGCTCCGGCGGTGGTGACGGGAGTCGATCAGACACCATCTCAAATCTGACCCGGTAAGTGATGATTCAGAGCTCTTTTTCAATCAGAGGTACCCCAACCAAACAACCATGTCTGACTCGGTTAGACATACATGTCTAAATGGGGTCATTCAGACCCAAACAAACAGCCCCTAAACCTCGCGTAACTAGAACGAATACTTGGAGAACTTGGTATACAGCTTCTCCCTTCTAAGCGTCTCCAGCACCTCGCGAGCGTGACTAGCATGCTCTTCTTAGCTCCTCAAATAAATCAGGAAGTCATCGATAAACACAATCACTGATTTATTTAGCATAAGTCGACACACCCAGTTCATCAGATCCATAAAAGCAGCTGGCGTATTGGTTAAACCAAAAGACATCGTGAGAAACTCGTAGTGTCCATAACGCGTACAAAAAGCTGTTTTAGGAATATCTTTCTCCTTACCTTCAATTGGCGGTAACTAGATCGGAGATCTATCCTTAAGAACCACCTGACACCTAGGAGCTGATCGAACAAGTCATCAATCCTTGGTAACGGATATCGGTTCTTCACAGCCAACTTGTTCAACTCATGGTAGTCGATACACATCCTCATGCTACCATCCTTCTTCTTCATAAACAAGACCGGAGCACCCCATGAAGAGACACTCGGTTGAATGAACCCCTGTCTAACAACTCTTGCAGCTGAGTCATCAATTCTTTCATCTCGAAGGGAGCTAGACGATACAACACCTTAGCAACAGGTTGGGTATCAGGCATCAGATCGATCTGGAACTCGATCTCACGGTCAGGCTGCACACCTGGTAGATCCTTTGGGAACATGTCTGGGAAGTCACATGCGACTGGTACATCCATCAATCGTGGTACTGACGCATCCATATTCACGTAGGCTAGATAGGCACCACTTCCATGTCTCGTACACTTCTCTGCCACAACCATCCAAATTACATTCGAGATCGTACTAACTCTATCGCCATAAATCGCCACTGAACTCCCATCGGGCGCGGTCAATCGAATCATCTTCTTGTGAGACATATGTTTGCCTCATAGGCTACTAACCAATCCATCCTTAGAACCATATCGGATCCGCCTAGAGGCATCACAAATAATCTAGCAGAGAACCTATGGCCTTCCAACTCTATGTCACAATCCTTTATTAGATCAGAAATCCTGGTAGACTTACCAATGGCAGTTTCTACATCGAAAGGCTTATCAATCTTCCTACTCCTAGCGGGCAACTTATCACAGAAGGCAGCAAAAATAAAACTCCTACTAGCACCAGAATAAAAAGTATAGAGGCACAAGTCTAGTTTACTAGGAATGAACCTGGCACCGTGTCGGAGTCCACCCTAGCCTCCTCCTAAGTCATAGAGAATGCCCTGGCCTTCGCCCTCTACCCTCCTTCTCAGTCCTCTCCTTTGCCCCAGAGCTCTCAGCCCTCGACTTCTTGCAGTCTCTGCTCATATGCCCAGCCTCGCCACAGTTGTAACATTCCACCATAAGACAATCCCTTGCTATGTGGCCCTCCTTCCCACATTGAAAGCAAACGTTTGATCCCCACTTACACTCCCCATGTGGTCTCTCCCATACTTCTTGCATGCCTTCTCCCTCTCTGTTATCGCCTTTCGATCATCCACTCTCGTCTTCTTACCTCCAGCCAGAAAACCACCACCATTATGCTGCTTCTCATTCCCATTCATATCATTGCCACACTTCTTCTTCTCATCCATCACCGCCACCACCTCTCGCTCGTCATACAGTCTCCCCGCCAGATCGACCACTGACCTGTACGTACTTGGCCGAGCGGCGATCAGATGTTTACGGATATCCGCCGGCAAACCCTGGATGTATCTCTTTATTTTCCGTGACATGGGTGTCACATGCTCTGGCACCAGCCTCTCCATCTTATTAAACTTAGTTGTGTACTACTGGTGTGTCATAGTTCCCGCCTCCAACTATAGGAACTCTCTCTCGATCTTGTCGAGCTCCCTGTGAGGACAAAACTCCTTGATCACCAGCTCCTTCAATTCACCCCATCTCATCCTCCTTATCACCCTACTATCCTCAACCTGGATGATGTTGTCCCACCAGCATAAGGCCAAATCCACAAACGAGTGGGTAGCAAACTTCACCTTCTGATCCTCTCGGCACTCGCTGATATCAAGTACTGTCACCATCTCCCTCACCCATTGGTGAGCAGCAGCAGCACTCCCATTCCCATCAAATATCGGGGGCTTGCACCTCTGGAATGCCCCATAGGTGCACCCTTTTGTAGTTTCCTGTACTACTTCCTCTTCCTCTTCGTCACTGGAGACAACTATCTCAGTCTTAGGTTGCCCCCTTTCCTTTGCTCCTCCTTCGCCCTCTCGCCTAGTAGCATTCTCCTTCTCCTATTTCTCCTTCCTCTCATCCTCCTTCACGGCTCTAATAACCTCAGTCACCATAGTTAGTAGAATCGTCTGCATGACTCGAAGAACTTCCTCCATAACTGCCTGTCACACCCCGAGCCCAGAAGAGGGTGGGACGTCTCAGACTAGCAACATACATGGCAGCAGAAATAGTATCACATAAGAGCGCACAAGGAAAGAAATCATAATGGCATTACATTACATCAATGTTATCTGGGTTAACATCGTCAAACCCTAACAATAGAAGCGTCCAATACAATACTATCCCAAAACATACATATTAAAAACTGAATGTTCAAATGATTTAAAAATCCTAGTAATGCCATTTAGGTAGTCACGGTGCTAAGTCGTCTTTGGAGTCTTTCATAAGGTCCAAGCTTAACGAGGATTACCTGAAACATGCTCAAAAAGATTTTGTGTCAACTAAAAAGTTGGTGAGTTCAAGTACTTAAAGTTTAAAAACAAAAGGACTCATTGAATCCATAGTTTAGTTTAAAACATAGTATCACAGTTGTGGGATCACAAATCAACCCTGCACTCAGCCCCGGCTAGCCTCTTCTAAACTTGTGTTGCCGGTAATCCCATAAGGGAAACTGAACCTCATAGCAGCATACCATACCTGCCGGATGGTACACCATAATATCTTACAAAACCTGTTACATGCCGCAACGACCCCGCAGGATCTCAATGTGGTACCTTTCTCATCGGAAGGCACTGTGCGTGGGGGTTTCCCCAAGTAGATCTAACCATATAATCAAGCGGTTCACATAGAATTAATGATTGTGATACAAAGATGCAGGTTCTAACAATAGCCACAACATACAATAGCATCGCATAATAGTATCCAATAAAGTTTAGTTCAAACAGAGCATGTTTCATCCCAAAATAGTAGTAAAAAGAGGGCACAAGAAACTCACCTTAGAATCAAATAAAACTCCTTCAAGTATCAACAAGTTCTAGTCTTAGCACCCTATGATCAAGATACAAGTAATAAGATAATGTTCTTAGGCTATTGGAAGTGTAATCAAAGGTAATTGGTGTTTAAAAGGTACATATGACCACATCCCTTAAAAATTTTGTGTCAAAAAGTTTCCTTTTTAGGAAAATTTGGGTTTTTGGCGTAATATGACCCGTTTTTAGTTTCTCACAAGTTCTTATATGAAGATAAGTATAAAAATAGTTTCTGGTCATAGATTTATAGGAATATGGTCGACTTTTCTGAATTTACACTTTTAGTCCCACAAGTTTCCAAAAATACAAATTTTTACCCCGAAATTGGTTCTTTCCATTTCTTGACACACTATGGCCCTTAATAGTTTCTAGGGGTCCTTATATCACTTTTAGACCAATTTTACAAAGTGTTTTGGGGTCCTTTGCACAAAGATCTTGTTTCTGACATTTAACCCGTTAAAACCCGTTTTTACCCAAAATTGACACTTTATTTCATTTTCTTTAAGTCCTTTCTTCAAAATATGAGTTTATGGTCCTTTAACTTTCTGAAATATTAAGGCCTTAATGGTTTTTACGCTTGTTATATTATTTCTTAAGATTTCATCCAAGAATCCCCGGTTAGACCCGTTTAAGCTAAGTAAGTTCATAGAATTAACAGGTTAACCCAAAATTTCACCAGGTCCGGTTTTAGCCACTGTTTTAATAGTTTTTGTTGGAGATGTACAAGATAGTCTATATTATCAACACAGTCAAAGTCAACAAAAGTCAACGTCACGGTCAAAGTCAACGCAAAAGTCAAACCCGACACGTTCGAGACGAAGAACCAAGACGAGACGTTGAAGATTTAGATGACTATGAGTTTTATTGTAATAAATATATTTTGTGTCAACAAAATATATTTAATAATGTTTTAGTCATTTTTATGTTTTATATATAATTTTCATTAATTAGCCTAAGTCTAAGGGGTTAAGTGCAATTAGTGAATATTATATTCATTATAAATAGGTTAATGACAATTAGGTCTAGCATGGTTGCATGACCAATTGATTGAGAGATTTACTGGTAAACAATATTATTAGCAATCTAATTCAAGATCAAAGGGGTTTTGATTGTGATTATCATATTTTGATCTATAAACTTCATGATTTGATTCAAGTGTGTTCAATCTGGGTTAACAATTTGGTATCAGAGCAATTTTGGATCAAATTCATTGAAGATTTGAAGATTATTGAAGGTGTTCATCAGATTTCTAGAGAGAGAAAGTGGGGGTTTAGAGAGAGAAAGTAGATCTGAGTTCAAATTTGTACAAATTCAACATCAACAACATCAGATCTATCATTATCTACAACATATATTAGATCTACATCATCTGTTATACAAGAAAAATCGAAGAAAATCTTCAGATCTGAAATTTTCTCTCACACACACTAGTGTGTGTGTTCTTGGTGTTCTTGAGAGCTTCAAATCTTCAAGGGGCAAAACTAGCATCATTCTGAACGAAAGTTCAAAATTTCTGATGAAATTACTCAACTCCGGCGAAACTAGAAATTCCGGCGAATCTATAAAAGCTACGAAATTAAAAAAAAAATTTGTTGTTTGCGAAATTACAAATTCAAGCTGCGAAATTAAACCCTAACCATAACCACACTCACCACAGCCAAACCACAGCCAAACCACAGCCACAATCACCACAGTCTTAGGCGGCCTAAACCCTAACCACCGTCGCCACTGCCTTCGCAACACCATCTGAACCGCCACCATCGTTACAACCGCTAACCACCATTACAGATACAACTCACTGTCCTAGCCGATGCCATCAACACCAACTTTCTTACCCGATATCTCATTCCCTACTACACATTTTCGTGAACCACCACGACCATTGGAATCAGAGTGACGAGGGGAAGAACTTCTTGTGTATCACGCACCACGACTCGCCGGAAAAAGTTCACCGGAACCCTAGCCGCCGCCACCTTCTCTCTTCGATAACTCCTTCATTATTGATTTTCAGAGCAAACCGAACCCACCATTGAAATCAGAAGGTCGTGTTTAATGGAGGTAAAGGTTGCTCCGACCGTTGCTCGCCGCCGGAGGCTCGCCGGAAAGGCGGCCGTTCGCTGGAATATTGTTAGGCGGCCGGAACTCTAATTTGCTCTCATCCGCCTCTCTCTCTCTCTCTCTACACACTTGTGTGTGTGTTTTGTTGGTGTTTGACAATTGTTAGGGTTTAAGTTTGTGTTTGGTTGTGGGCTTTTTGTCATTGGGCTGGGTTTTCTCAAACAATTGGGCTAACTATTTGGTTCAACAATCAAGTTAGGACTAATAATTTGGGCTAGTTAAAGATTAAAAAATTGGGCCTTTTTTTAAAAAAAAAATTAAAAAAAAATTATGTGTGGGCTAATAAAAAAATCAAAGAAAATTGACTAGTTTGAGATTAATTGATTCCATCCCGATGAAGAAATATTCAACGATTTTAAAAGATTTATTAAAAAAAATACTTTTGGGGCGTTTAATTGTTAAATTTTTTAATAAAATGTCATCTTCAGAAGACTTTAAATCAGATAATCTCACAACGGCAGAAAGCCGGTTTGCCTCTTTTGCAGCAATGAAGGGAGAGAAATTGTCAGATTTGATTGAACGATTTTTAAAGGTGGCAAATAATCTAAAGAAGCATGTTCCAGATCTCAGTAATCATGAACAAATTCAAAAACTTCTTGACTCTCTTCCGTATGAATGGAATCATCAAGTTAAAATGCTAAAGCAAGAAAGAGGTTATGTTGACACAAAACTCATGGAAATGATCAACAAGCTAAGATCTCTCGAGCTGGACATCAAAAGAAAGGAATTTCAGCAAGCGGTGTTCCCACATCAAACCAACACGCTTAATACTGATCTTATCTCCTCTGTAACAAGCATACTTGATTATAAAACAGAGATGATTGAAAAGTTGACGTTATTGAGAACTGATTTGTACTTAAATATTGAATTTAGAGATACTGTTGAAGAGAACTGTGAAGCTTTGAGAGTTGACAATGACAGTAAACCGGAGTCTGTGAGAACCGATGATGATAAGGCTGGAAAAGCTGATAAAAGAAAGAAAGAATCTGAGGCTGACGAGATGCTGAAGGTCAAAGAAGAGGAACAACAAAGAATCACAAAGGTCTGCGACTGTCAGAAGAGCTTAGCTGCAGAACGAACTATCATGGGTCTTCCTTATGAGACTGTTCAGGATATGTGTTCTTCTTCCTGCAAACTTCGGTTATTTGGGATTTATAAGGCAAACAGATTGTTATTGGAAAATGAAAAAGAACTAAAAATAATTAATCAGGAGTTAAAGAAAAATGAAATTGCTTTTTCAAGGAAACTTAATGAAGCATTGGCTGAAAATGATCTTTTAAGAAGAACAATTTTGGAGCGTAATGTTGAAATTAATATTTTGAGAGAAAGGGCTGTTTTAGCTCAATTGGAAACGACACAGCTTCAAACAAAACTTGATAAATGGACCCTTTCACACATGAAAAAGGATGAGCTTATTGCTAAACAACAAGGGGCATGGGTAAAACATGGGATTGGATATCATTCAGATGGTGAAACTGTATTTAATTCAGTTCCACGTCCATCTACTCTATGTTACTCTCCAATTCCCAAACTTCATCCAACCAATGATTTAATTGAAAAGGATACTAATAGTTTGCATGCAGGTTTAGCAGGAGTGAATCTTAAAGAGGTGCGATTACAATTGGTATGGGATACAATAAACCGAATACTGACAGTCCAGATAATGATTGTTCAGTTCTAGTTGTTTGTAATTCTGTATCTAGTATTTCTTTTAACTTCTTTGATAAGTTAAAGCAGGTGAAATTCCTACCTTTGAGCCGGTCAGGATTGTGAAAGAAGAGATAAATCGGGAATCACCTAATTATCAAGCTCCAACAACAGCCACACATCATATTCATGTCAATCAAGATCCATTAGAAGCAGATTTATGTATACGAGACTGGACAAGCTCAGATGACGAATCAAACACAGAGGACCGTGTCGGTTCCTCAAAGATCAAGATATCATCTGAATTTTTCAAGTCTCGAAAGTTTCCAAAAGCTGAATCAAGACCAATACGAATATCTTCTCCATCTGCTAAACAAGCCAGTCAACCAGTGAAGATCTCATTCACTGTTCAGCACAGGAAACTTCAAAACAAGCAAGAATCTGCAACAACCTCAAAGCAATCTCCAATTCCAAATGCTTCACACAGGTCAGTCAAGCATCAAAAGCCTTTCAAGGCTTGTTTTGAGTGTGGAAAAGACGGTCATGTGGTAAAGAAATGTCCTCAAAGACTTGCTAAGGATGGTAAAGGCAAAACGAATTGCTTCTCCGGATGTAAGTCTACAAAGAATGTTCCAGACGGTAAAGGCAACACGGGTTGCTTCTCTGGTTCAAAAGGTAAAAAGCACTTATCTTTGAATAGTTGGATGAAAAATCCTTTATCTAAATCTTTTCATGTGAAGCCGGTTTCACATGATTCAAAGATGAAAAAGACCAAAGTTTCTACACCAAATTCTTTTTCATCCAGTCTTAAAGAGAAAATGATTTCCAAATTTAATTTCTTCAAAACAAAATTGATTAAAACAAAACAAATTTGGCAAATTAAAAAGAAGGATACAGAAATTCTTGATATTTCAACAGATTGTGTGCTGAATCAGGTTACTTCTACCGTTGTAAAAGAAACTCCCAGGACTACGATGGTTGGGGTTCCTCTTTCCGACTAATCTGTTTATGAGTGCAGGAACAATTCAGGAGGACTGTTAGTAATCCGGTTTACTGACAGAGATTGTTTCTAATTCAAAGTTGAAGCGGAACAAACAGGTTACGGTCATGGTATTTTATCCATAATCTGAATTTTTATCTGCACAATCACAGTTCTCACTTCAATCTCTGCGTATTTCTTGATCATTCATTTCTTATCTTGTTATCAGTATAGTTTGGAAGATCCTCTTTGGTAAAATTCTATTTTTGCATAGTTTTAAAAAAAATATAAAAAAAATTTATTAAAAAAAATTAAAAAATTAAAAAAAAACAAGGGGTTTGCATAAATATAAATTTAGGGGGAGAGTATATTAAATTCAATACAAATGATGAAAAGAGAACTGGGAACTTGATTCGAGATGACTGAGAAATGATTGTATATCATCTTGAGATACTTGTTCTTGCATGGCTTGCGCTTTAAAATGAGAAATGATAGTAACTGATGCTGTTATTTGATATCACATCTAATTTTAAATTGAAAATTTAACAATCAAACAGATTTGTTAATGATATGCTTGGTAGGCTCAGCCTAAAGAATAAAGTAGACAGCAGCATAATGATTTAAATTAAAATCTATGCTTAAGGATGTCTGCATATATGCAATCATTTTGGCCTGCATGAAAACTGAGTCCCGACAAAAATTGGATTGAGAATTGACCTTTCACCCACCATGATACAATTCATATAAGCCATATCTTTGAGCCATGTTTGGTGTAGTTATGTGTCTTGTGTTTGTGCTAATCTCCTCTGCTGTACGGAAGTACTGACCTGGAGTGATGATCTCCTTTGCTGTACGATAGTACTGACCTAGAGCTCTCATCGGCACATGTTTAAATGGTCATCTCCTTTGTTATACGTGAGTATAGACCTGGAGCTCTCACTATTTTGGTCTAAGTTGTGTCAAATCATCTAACGATGAATTCATCACAGAATGCAATATTCTGATGATAATCACTTGCACACTAATGCACAAGCCTTGCTCTATAAAGATCGTAACCAAATTCTTGAAATCCTAAGGTTGGTTGAGGGTTTTTGCCAAATGATTGTGGGGTCCTAGCATTCTAAAGTATTTAATCAAACCTTAACGAATCATCAGCTGCTTGTTGAAAAAGATAGGGCATAGGTTTAAATGGACAAACATATCAGCAATTGTTATTGATATGTTTGAGAATTTTCAAAATCTTTCAAAAAATTATGATTAGATTCAGTTATCAGTGTGATCTCATTGCTTGTCGATGTTTAAATTCATCTTTGTGCTAAAGTATATCTTGAGGATGTGATCTCATGATCGATTCAGTTTTCGGTAATTAAAATATATATATATATATATATATATATACAAATAAAATAAAAAGAATATATATAATAAATTTTGATTTCGAAATTCTTTTCGGTCTTCCATATTATGTTGTTACAATTTTATCAATTTTTATGCATTTCACAGAAATTGCATACAAACGAACACGGCTTTGCTTGTTTTCTCACACAGATAAACACGAGTTTATTTTGTTAAAATGAAATGATCTAATTAGAAATGTCGAGATTGTGTTTGTGATTGTGTTTCAGATTTTTGCTGTAAGTGATGGCCGATCATAAGCTAAGCAGTGTACCTGATCAGAGAACCTGTTCCTCAAGTTTGCAGAAGATACCAAGCTAGGAATCCTCCTCCTACATCTTCTGAAGCACTCTAGATTAGAGATTTGGGAAAGCCGTTCCAACATCTTTTCAAAGGATGCATTCGAAAAGGGGGAGCATATAAATAGGGGGAGCTTATGAGATGAATAATCTTTCTCATCAGTTTCAGAAAGATTCAATTTGAAGATCTTTCTATGGTTGACTTCTTGGTGCTGATTTAGTTTGAAGACGTTGATAATGATAGACTAAGGGGGAGTATTGTTAGTGCTGTACAAGATAGTCTATATTATCAACACAGTCAAAGTCAACAAAAGTCAACGTCACGGTCAAAGTCAATGCAAAAGTCAAACCCGACACGTTCGAGACGAAGAACCGAGACGAGACGTTGAAGATTTAGATGACTAGGAGTTTTATTGTCATAAATATATTTTGTGTCAACAAAATATATTTAATATTGTTTTAGTCATTTTTATGTTTTATATGTAATTTCTATTAATTAGCCTAAGTCTAGGGGGTTAAGTGCAATTAGTGAATATTATATTCATTATAAATAGGTTAATGACAATTAGGTCTAGCATGGTTGCATGACCAATTGATTGAGGGATTTGCTGGTAAACAATATTATTAGCAATCTAATTGAAGATCAAAGGGGTTTTGATTATGTTTATCATATTTTGATCTACAAATTTCATGATTTGATTCAAGTGTGTTCAACCTGGGTTAACAGTTTTAGGGCCTGAAAATTTTAGTTTCTAATAGTTTGTTAGCGATTAGGCCATGTCAAAGTACTACAATCACCTATTCGGGTCCTAAGACATGTTTCTAAAATCCATAACACCATACCAAATCATCCTACTCGCAATAATATCCTTTTAGCATCAAAAGCATTCAGAAATTTCAGATCATACCCACGGGCATAGCAACCTAAGGTAACAAGGTCATGGTTGGGCACATAAGTCATCATTTACACATGTCTAACATGAATTTCCAGGTTTAAACAACCAGTTTATTCTAAATACTCGATATGTCCAGGTTATAAAAATTGATTACAAGGTGTTTTAAACAAGTTTTTAAGTGTGGAATAAGGGGGTTAGAATTATGACAGATGGTTGGATGGCCTTGAAAACCCATGAAAAGAGGTCTTCGGGTAGATTCATGGCAATATTACAAGGTAAACATGTATGAAGGAATATGTACCTGTTGTAGTTCTGAAAGTCACACAACGAAGTCAACCCGGTCGCAGAATTCTGCCTTGGAACAAGAAAGGTAGGATTCAAAGAAGAGAAAGGAGAGAAAACATCGATAATGGTTCGTTCGGGTACAAGAGACTTACACACAAGATGTTTTGGGTTTGAAGATGGTTTAGAGAGTGTAGGAACTGCTGGTTCGAGAGTCCAGAGTTGAAGCTTGCTACTCTAGTTCCTGCTTGATGAAGTCTTCAGAAAAGTCCTCGGGTTTTTGGTGAAAGGGATTGCCGAGAGAGAGAGACCGAGTATAGAGAGAATTCGAGAGAGTGAAAAGGGTGGAGGAGGTAGGGACTTCGGTTTATGAAGGGAAAGGTGGAGTGTGGGTTCGGGTTAGTGAGAACCGAGGAGTGGTGTGGTTGGAGGGTGGAACGGCCGAATGCATGGAAACAATCCATGCATTGGCTGATTTGGAGGTGCGTAGAATGGTCAAAAGCTTCTAGAAGGGTTCGGACATTTTAAAATGCTAAGTGTGGCCAAAAACGTCCGAACAGTGCTCGTGCGCCCACTTTCTGGGCGCCTGAACAGTTGTCATGCGCCTAAACAGTGGAAATGCGCCTAACTGCCAGATGCGCCCGAATAGTTGTCGTGCGCCTAAACAGTGGAAATGCACCTAAACGAAATTTTTATAAGGATAACTTAGATTTAAATTTTATGTAAAAATTTTCAGGGGATAAGGCCATTTAAGTGAATTTTCTACCCTCGAGAACTAGCTCTAGGCTTAAACATGTCAAACAACATTCAATCAGGGTTGCATAAATCATAGAAATTCATTAACCATAAAGAAAAGGATATACATACATGAAATGATATGATGCAATAATACAATGCTAAATCACATTAGATTCTGGGAGTTGGACCTAGGAGTCGGTTGTTACACTGCCTCCTTCACTAAGGCCCTCATATTAGCGCTCTTATCCCCCATCATCATGGTGATGAAGCTCGGGCTCTTCAGGAGCTGTTTCAGCAGCCTTGGCCTTGTTCCTTGTGGCACGTGGTCCAGTACCACGACCACCCTGTACTCCATCTCAAGAAGCCTTCGAAGATCTACCACCAGCCATCCTCTAAACACAATAAGATTCAACCACCAACATAGACATTCAAGGTAATAGCTCAGATTATGTCAAGTATAGTAAGTCACTAATTACAGTGGCCAATTATGTTTAGCCACTTACTTTACTCTTCATCCCCCAATCATTTCCTATCCTGACTACATCAGTATCTAAATCTACTAAGAGCACATAAATTAGATAGCACACGCACATAATTCATTTTTTCATTAATTTACATAAAACTTTTACATGAAACATTTACCTACAGACATGTAGCTACTAGGGCTGGCATCCTTTTCACTTTCCTGTCCCATTCTCAGTTTAACTTTAGGTTTTTAGAAAATATTTTACCCAATTCACTTAAACTTTAGCTCTGATACCAATTTGTAAGGCCCCGTTTTCGAGACGCTTACAATTGGTCAATCATCGCATAAAACATTTAAAACACATTAATCTTGCAACGCAATTTAAACTTTTCATTAACAAATAAAAAACATGTCAAATCATCATATCATTTCTTTTACATTCCAAAAATGTATTAATACAAAAACATTCTCCAAAATATGGATGCCAGACTTGAACTATCCCTAGTAGCTTATGCATACATGCCTGCACCTTCTCAGCATCAACAAATACCGGCCAACTATTATGCATACAAAATTCAACGATGCTGAGTGAGTTCTAGTTTTAATAATAAAATACTTTACTTTCATTTAAAACCTTTTTCTTACTTTCGTACGTGATCATACATTATACATACATCTAGACAATATCATTATTATCTTCCATCATCGTTCATCATCATTCATTATCATTCATCATCGTTGGTTTCATACTTCCTTTCATTATTATCTTTCACTTTTATCTAGATCCTGCCATATGCTATACCCCCTCGTCATGCCGAAGCTGGTACTGTGCCTGGGGCTTACAAGTAAACCCCCACGTCATGCTGAAGCTGACACAATATCGAGGTGGAGCGACAAGGATCCCGTTTCATACTTCTCGGTCAATCTCAAGGCCCTGTGCGCATTAACAAGGGTTAGCTAAACCGCACACAGTTGAGCAAACAACTACCTCGTTGAGTTATGAACCTCCACCATTTTGCTTGTAAGACTTTCCTTCTTCATTCATTACGTTCCACTCTCATTAACTTCATCTTTCTCTTTTATTAAGATAATACTTTACGTACAAGAGTATTAACACACCACGTAATGTCACATAACAATACGTAATATAAAACATCAACCACAGCGCACAATCATACATAACACCAACAGGCATAAACTACCAAACATTTTAGAACTTAACACTACATTCTACTTCCCAAGATTCCAGAAAATCCTAAGTCCCCAAAGAAATGCGGATGAACATAGGCCAATATGGCTGAATGTTCAGCAAATGCGACAAGCAAATGTGGATGAAAATCTCAGAAAATATTCTAAGTGTATAAAGATACACAGGTGAACCAAATGCAGATGAACATGTCCAAATGCGGATGAACAAGTCCAAATGCAGATGAACAAGTCCAAATACGGATGAACAAGTCGAAATGCGGATGAACAATACTAAATGTGATTGAGCTAAGTCTTAGGTGAATGAACTTAACCATTGAGGTTGAAGTTCAGCAAATGCGAATGAAGATCAGCAAATGTGGATGAACACTTACAAATGCGGAAGAACAAAATCAAATGTGGATGCACAAAATACTTAACTATGGAGCATAAAACCAATGCGGCTGAATGCTCAGCAAATGCAGATGTTCAAAACCAACCTGCAATCCAACTAATGCAATTTCTAGCCTCATATATCATTTCTAAACGTACCTTTAGCATGGATCTACTAGTTATACACTTAAAACATAATAAACATCCATTCAACATCACAGCAATCTTGTAAGACATTTAACTTCATAAACAGTCGTACTTTTTCATGGAAAATCATAGTTTGGTAAAGAAACATCCTTTTTAGTATGCATAACAGCCCCAAAAAAGTAGAAAACCAGTAAGAGAGGGGGATCCAGAACTCACCTTAACAGCTTTCGAGCAAACTTCACAAACCGAGAATAAGCCTGGAGTTCAAGCACCTAGAACACACAAAAACGAGTGCTAAACACCAGAAACTCTGCCCAGAAGCTGAAACCCGACTGAAAACCGAGAAGAATTACCTTAAAAGCTCACCTTCAAGTGGATCTTCCTCCTTCTATCTCTAGAAACTAATGGCACCTTCTTCTTCTCTTCTTGCAGCCAAAAGCAGATGTGGGGAAATGGGGGTGGGGGCGGCCAACCCCTGCTTTTTGAACCCACTAGAGGCAAGTTTGCCACTTGCACACTTTAACCCCCTTTACTTTTGAAAAATGTTATCTTTCCCCTTTTTCTCTCCTTTTCCTTTCCTTTATATAAGTTTCCCGGTGTTACATTACACTCAATCAGATGAAATCTGGTGAGTATATCTTGCACGTACTTTGACTGCTTTATGAAGATGTATTTGTCAACCTGCTTCACTTGAATTTCTTGAAAGAAATTTAGTTCCCCATGGCACTCATTACAAATCTATTCTTCATCAGCTTCTCAAAGTCTTTATAGAGCTTTGGATTAGGTGACCCAAAGATGATGTCATCTATTTTAACTTGAACCAGCATCAAGTCATTCCATGTTCCATTAATGAAGAGTGTGCTATCAATAGTACCCCTCTTGTAACCATGCTAACAAAGGTACTATGATTGTGTCTCATACCACTTCCTTGGAGCTTGATACAGCCCATAGAGAGCTTTGTTAAGCTTGCAGACATAATAAGGATGATCTGGATTTGCAAAGCCAGGTGGTTGTTTGACATACACTTCCTCATCAATCACCCCATCTAAGAAGGCACACATGACATAAAGTTGGTAGACCTTGAAATACTTGGATGCAGCAAAACTAAGGAATATCCTAACAGCTTCAAGTCTTGCTATAGAAGCAAAAACATCTATGTAGTCAATCCCTTCTTCTTATGTATACCGTTGAACAACTAGTCTTGCCTTATTCTTGATAACAAGTCCTTTATCATCTTTCTTATTCCTAAAAACCCACTTGGTACCTATAGTGGTCTTCTTTTGAGGAAGAGGAAATAGGTTCCAAACCTTTTGCCTTTTAAATTGAAGCAGCTCCTCTTACATTACTTCAACCTAACTTCCATCCTTTAGAGCCTTATCAATCTTCTTAGGCTCAATCTGGGACAAGAAACAAGAGTGAAGAGAAACATTTTGTCATGGGTTTTTCCTCTTGTTCTCACCCCTATCTCAACATCTCCAATGATGTTTGTGGTGGGATATGAATTATGGATTCTTAATTGAGGAATCACAGCAAGTTGGTTGGGGAGATCTAAATTATTGAAATTCAGATCTGGCGATTGAGTATCACCCACCACATCAGCACACTTATCAAGAGAAACTTGATCTAATAAGTGTGTGAAATCATTGATGTTGTATTCTATGGAATGGTTATCAACATCAAGAAATTATTGATCACTATCACCACCTCTATCTCCTCCTACATTGGAAACTGCTTCACTTGAGTTTTGTGCCTCTATGCTGATCTTTGGTATTCATGATGGTGCAAGGACATCTAAATGATTTGAGGAAACCAATGAAAGGTCTCCTTTTATGCCACAACTCAAAAGGAGTCTTACCATGAGTCTTGACTACTAAAACTCTGTTCTGCACATAGCATGCAGTGTTAACTCCCTCCGCCTAGAAGGTGATGGGTAGTTTAGAGTCAAATAGCATGGTTCTTGTAGCTTTAATAAGTATCATGTTTCTCCTCTCAGTAACAACAACACCATTTTGCTGAGTAGTCCTGGGAGCACTGTATAGTCTTGTAATACCTTTCTCATCACAAAATGTATTAAGGATTTGGTTCTTGAATTTAGTTACTTGATCACATCTTATTATGTTGACCTTATGATCATATTGATTCTCAATTTGAGAATGAAGCTCTTCAAGCTCTTAGGGGTCTCATCCTTAGTTCTAAGGAAGATGACCCAAGTGTACCTTGTGAAGTCATCTATGATCACCAAACAATATGAGGTCCTTCCTAAACTCATTACACAGGTGGGGCCAAAGAGATCCAAAAGTAATAAGTGTAGGGGGGTAGTGATAGAGTTCCTTTCTATTGGCTTGTGAGACACCTTGTGTTGCTTTCCTTTCAGACATGCAACATAGTGATCATCATTCGTAAACTCTTTCTGTGGCATTCTAGTTACCAAATCATTCCTAATCAATTTGTTCTTGTTCTTAAAGTTTACATGGCACATTCTTTCATGTCAAAGGAAAGACTCATCACTACTGGCTTTAGATAGAAAGCAAGAAACTTCTCCAAAAGGACAGGTTTCTTGCAAATCCATCTTGTACATGTTCCCTTTCCCAGGGGCTTTGAGTAGGATGTGCTTTTGAGGAATAACCACCTCAGGATTAAGAACAATGCACTCATGCTCAGCAAAAAGCATGTTATGTCTCTGGTCACAAAATTGGAATACACTCAAGAAATTGTACCTAAGCTCCTTAACATAGATTACCTTCTCAATGCGGAGCTTACCG
This sequence comes from Flaveria sonorensis, assembly GCA_025506505.1. Classification (NCBI taxonomy): domain Eukaryota; kingdom Viridiplantae; phylum Streptophyta; class Magnoliopsida; order Asterales; family Asteraceae; genus Flaveria; species Flaveria sonorensis. The sequence continues at coordinate 23,242,361 of CM046439.1, read as the reverse complement.
TTTGTGACTCTGCCCCTTCCAGTGATGTAACCACCTGATTCTCCTCTAAAAGCAACTAGCCCTCCATCAGTTCTTTAAAAGTTTTAAAGTAAAGATCCATTGCCTGTCATGTGCCTAGAACAGCCTCTATAATGATCCATATATTTCATTTAGTCCTCAGTTATTCCTACACAGAAAGAGATGGTTAGTTACATTTGAAAACCCAAGCCTTGTTGGTCTTAGGACTGTCAAAGTGAACTGAAGATAATTCAATAGTAATTAATCCTATATGCAAGCTCTAAGGATCATTTGCTGTTGTTGATGAGAAACTTTCAATCACATGGCCTTCCTTCATCTTCCACACTATCCTTGGAAGACTAGACTTGGCCTTCAATACTTCGGAAGTTTTGATGACTTTGGAAGTTTTGGAGACTGGACCTTCGGAAGCTTTTCCATCCACTGTAGCAGACTTTAGTACTTGTAAGCATTCCTTTCTTCCGAGACCAAATTTTCTTCCGAAGGTAAGTTTTCACTTATCTTCTTCTTTACTTTGGAGCTTCCGAAAGGAAGAAATTTTCCTTCCGAAGCTATATTCTTCTTCTTCTTCTTAGATTTTCTCTTCTTGGTCTTGTGGATGGTACTTTTGGGATTGTAGATGTAGTCCTTAGCAAAGTGAGAGGTACCACCACACATGATACATTCAGTTGGCATACTTCTAAGAGTCTTCTTCTGAGTAGAAGGCTAAGCTTGACCTCTTTCCACTTTCTAATACATCTTCACAGGTGATGCAACAACCTTCTTAGGGTGAGGCGTGCTTTTGAAATTGGATGGTTCAGGTTGTGTAGCAGTGGTGCACATTTGATTAGCCTTCTTCTCTTGACCAAGATGATTTGAACATAGGTCTCCTTGTACTAGAGTCCATGGTTGAGTCTTCAATCTTCACCACTTCAAATCCAACAGAGATAAAAACTAGCTTGTGCTTGGAGTTGAAGTGGTCTTGATCTCTTGAGCTTTCTTTGATTTTCTTTTTGCTACCCTAATCAAGTTCTTTCTAGCATACTTGGTCATCCTTGGTACTTTCTTTTCTCTAGGAGAATAGTGACCCTTATTAGGATGATCTTCTTTACTCACTTCAGATCCATCCATCACTATCTCCTCTTTATCTTCATCCTCTTCTTGGATGGGGTCTATGAGGGGTAGCTCATCTTGACAAGTTCCACACCTTGGAGGTCTTACATATAGTAATATGTATGGAGGAGCTATCTCACTTGAACTCAATCCTTGCCTGCTATGATAAAAAATCTTTGCATGCATGGATAAAGATATGATGTTCTTGAAGGTTTCCTCTTCAAAAACACACTTTTCTGCCTTGGCTTTGCTGATTAGAAGCTCAGCCTGGCATTTAGTTAACTTGGTAATGATATCTTTGAGTCTTGTAATTTGTGTTCTCATGCTTAAGAGTTAAATTTTTTTCTCTAAATCTTCTATTTTAAGTTTAGAATCATTTTTAGCTCTTTTGAAATCAACTTTTAAAATGTTCAAGGACTCAAGGTCAGATCTCACTTCTAAGTTATGGGACCTATACATATTAACTTTAGCAATGCATTCAGGTGTACAAAAATGTTCTAATACCTTGGCTTCTTCATGGTCAACCATCAGTGCTTGGTTAGGAGTAACATCTTCTACCTGAAAGCTCTAGTCAAATCCTCTTTCTTCAATAGCAATAGCAGCTTGTTGTTTTGGTTGGTTTGGCCTCTCAAGTTTGGGAGCAGCATTAGTGTAGTTAGGCCTGGATTGTGCTTGGGCACCGTTTCTCCTTGGTGCCTTGCACTCCCTAGCAAATTGTCCTATTTGGTTACAGTTGTAACACTTTACTTTGTGTTTATCTAGTCCAAACTTTCCACTAGATATATTGTTGGGAAACTTCTTTCCAGTTCTCTTGTAGAACTTCTTGGCTCTGTGAGTGAGAAAGCCCATTTGCTAGACTATCTCAATTTACTCTAAATCATCTAGATGGCTGCAATCCAAGTCTTCAAGAGTGAATAGAAAGTTACCACGACTTTCATCAGCAGACACAAAGGCTTGAGAAGAGTTTGTCTCTTGGAATGGGCTTCGTTGGATGTAGCTCTACCTTGGTGTCTCATGAAAGGTGTTGAAAGGACCCTTTTATGAGTTGTCAGGGTAGTAGATAAGATGATACTATGGTTCTCTACTATCCTTTTCAACCACATGGAAGGTTGAACTCTGTTGATTGCTTGAAGAGCTGCTTGATGGATTTTGAATGTTCATCTCCATCTGGTAACCACTAAGGATGCTATACAACTCTGTGAGAGTAAGGGTAGATAGGTTTTTAGTTCTCTTAATGGCCATATAGTAGTGTGTCCATTGTCTGGGAAGAGAGAACATGAACTTCCTCACAATGTCCTATTCTTAAGCTTTACTCCAACATCCATGAGAGTATCTAGAATCTCAACATACCTAAAGTATTGTTGAGTTTCAAAGAGCAGTTTAGAGAGTGTTAATGGCTTTTTGATCTACATAAATTTTCTTCCAATCTTCCTCAGAATAGTCAGTCATTTCCTTTGGAATCATCCCACCTCTAGCAGTGGCTGAAGAGATGCTTGGTATATGAGGTCCTTCAATAATAGATCTCCACATCCTGCTATCTTAAGACTTGATGAACCCTTCCATGCGTTGGCACGAAGTATCAAAGTCATCAGCAGTGATCAGTGGAGACTTTGTCATAGTACCAGTTTCCATATCAACCTTTATGAGAGCCGCCATTTGAGTTGGTAAGTGTTTTGTGAAACTAAAGAGATCTAAGATTATGAGATCTTATAATCAAGAGCTTGAAATTCTCTAATACCAATTGCAGGATTGGGACAGGAGACCAATGTAATAGTTTCATAATGTTTGGTGAGAGTTTGTAACACTTAGCAGATCAAATAGGGAACTGGCTTAAGATGAAACAAAGAACACAAGTAAAGAATAGAACAAGAACAAGAACAAGAACACACTAATATGGTTTTCAAGAATGATGTGTATTGATCTCAAGTTCTTACAAAGTGTTACAACTCTTAAAAAATAAAATGACAAGTACTTGAGACACTTTATACTACACCTACAGCCGGCCATACTATAAAGGCCAGCTGGAAACACTAATCTAGCTAACAAGATCAATGTAAAGTCAAAAGGCAGATTGCCTTTTGACTAGTGACTATGACATGCCATAACTCACATCCTTATCTAATACAAAAAGGATAAAAGTAGAAAAGTAGAAAGTTACAGACTCAAGACCTTAATCTATAGTTTGACAAAGTATGACCTTTTCACCAACTCATATAAGTTGGTGAGTCTTCAAAGGTGGCAGCAGAAAATAGTTTAGCTTTTATCAAAAGGTAATTCAAAAAAAGCATGTCTTCTCTATCTTCGGAAGAAATCAGTCTTTGGCTTCAGAACACTTTATCTTTGAAGCTTTGGAAGACTTCATCTTTGGCTTTGGAAGATTTGGTCTTTTGGCTTTGGAAGATTTGATACTTAGAATAATTCATTGAGTTATATAAAATCTTCCGAAGTAACTTCCTTGTACTTCACATGTGCATGCTGAGAGCTCTTTGGTTGCATCAGCCTCTAAGTGTAATCCTTAAAACTAATCTCTATTCCAGATTTGATTTTCTTGCTTTACATCTAGCATCTGATGTTGGCGCTTGATTTTCTAGCGAGGTTTCTTAGAATCTTAAACAAGCATCAAACACCATTGATTAAGAAAGAAAAAACAAACTTATAGGGACAAATGGAGTTATTGTAAGAATGATTATGTCTGAATTTGAGAAAGAAAAAAGAAAATTGTTTGTTTTAGAAAGAAAGATTGTTTCAAAAAGTTAGAAAGTACATATTGCTTAGTGACTAAATTAGCCTTCAATAGGCATATGGTGATCAGGTGATGTGGATAATCCTAGACCACAAAAACAAGTTAACGGTTTATCGCAATAAACACGGGTTAACATCATATATATATATATATATATATATATATATATATATATATATTGTATTAAAATGTATTTGATTGTGTATATCTTTGTATTAGATTGGAATATATATATATATATATATATATATATATATATATATATATATATATATATATATATCCTTTCCTTTATTTTAGGGATTTAGTTTGTCCCTTTCACTGTATTTATATCCCTTTTAACTAAACAAGAAATCATCAATTTTATCAAAAAGTATTATGGTATCAGAGGCTGCACTCAGATTTATACCTAACCCAATACTACTACCTCTAAACCACCATACAGTCTCGGATTTTGTTTTCTAGTTATTCCAATCAGACCTACACAATGAATGGCAAAGTAGAAAGCTCACCTTCTGCCAAACCGGAACCGCTCATCCAGTGTATGGTGTCACCGCCTGCAGAAACTGATCCAGCATACGATACTTGGTCAAAGGTTGATGCTATTGTCATACAGTGGATCTATGGAAAAATGTATGACAAACTTCTAGCACGGGTCCTTTAACTAGAATCCACTGCCCTTAAAGAGTGGAACTGAATCAAAAAACTTTTCATAACAACAAGGGTGCATGGGTTGCTGCCCTTGAACACGAGTTCATAAATTTAACCCTTCAGGCCATGCATAATCTAGATGCTTTCTGTCAATGCCTAAAGGAACTAGCTGATCAACTAGGAGATATAAATAGCCATGTCACTTACCAAAGTTTAGTTCTACAACTAGTCTGGTGACTTCCTTCAAAATTTGATGTGGTTGGTAGTTTTCATAAACAAAATGTTCCAAACTCAGAAACATCATGCTCGATGTTGCAACTTGAGCAACATCGCTAAAACGCTCAGGAACAACTTTCCATCACTTCCCCCATTGCAGCTGCTGTTACATCAGAACCATCAGCCCTTCCTCGTCAAAACAACATCAATAAAAACAAACATCAGTAGGCTCCTACCACCCAAACTACTTTGCACATCAACCCACTAATCAGTGCCTTCTAAACATGGGTCTATACACATTTCTTGTTAGTTTCAACAACACCACTCCTTGCATATAGTAATCCACTTGTCACACCCTTAATTTTTACAAACGGGGTTTTACCGTTAGGCACGTGACATACAAGGATCTCAGCCATTAGTTACACCAAACAACATAATATTTACAAAACATAATTGTGCAATATTATTAGAATCCCAAAAACATAATTAATAATTAGTTTATGAAAACATTTGCTGAAGCGTAAATAGTTAAACATTTAATATTCGACTAGCACAAAAACATGCACAACCCAAATAAATGTAAACTTGTCAAAGCTAGTGTTTAAACATGTTTGAAAAGCGATCAGGGTATGATAGAAGTGATGCAATGCTCCTAGACGTGCACACCATATGAACCTGAAAGAAACATGCTAAAGTGTCAACACAGGGTTGGTGAGTTCATAGGATTTGATAAGCAGTAATATAATCGAAAGCAGATCCAGTAAACAAAGTAATATCTGTAGGTAGCTAATCTATATAAGAAGTTACTTAGTGTATGAAGTTTGCAACCGAAGATGACAATATAAATGAATGCCTCGGCTGTGGCTACCAGACCACAACAACAAAAGCTAGGTCAATTAAACACCCGTTTGACGTGCAGTCGTGATAGCGCGACTAGCCCGGGTGGGGTTTGTCAAACCCAGTAGATCTACTCAGAATTGCCTCGTTAAAGTACATAAATTAATGGTTTAAAAGTGAGGACTTGGTTTGGAACAACACTAGTAAACATGTGATAATACAATAATACTAATCAAACGAAAACATTTTAAAAATAACATGTTTCTTTTCCCCAATAAGAATATAAGTAAGGTGGGGCCGTAAACTCTCCTCGAATGCACAACAATGAGTAAATACCAGCACAAACGATTAGGGTTTGGAATAACCTGCATGCACATATAATGTCTAGTTAATATAAAATATCTACTCTTGAACTATCGGTTTCGCGTTCCCGACCCGGGTTCATGCCAAATATAACACTGACTCATAGGCACACCCACATATCACATATATATTATATATAACCCAAACATATAATTATATATATATATATATATATATATATATATATATATATATATATATATATATATATATATATATAGATTACATTACTTTAATACATGATACAAAAATATATACTTTAATACATAATACAAACCAGATATACTTGCATTAATATTTATTCCCAACACAAGATAATGCCAATAATATATTCACCACCCATGCATAGGCATGCACCAACATCCATCTTCACAACACATACTTTGCATATATGCAAAATTCACCCATTCACAAGCATAGGCTCACTCCTACATACACACGTCGGCCACCCCAAGGAAGTCACCCACACGTACATTTCTAAACCAAAGTCATCATATATGCATATGCAATCACACACATGAACAAAACCACCATATTTATATATCAATCCGACGAGCACACAAATGAAATCATGCATAACACTCTCAACACTACCATCACCGGTCCACCCGAACCCACCATTGATAGCCCAACCATGCATAACAAGATCTATGAACCCAACACCAAAACACATACATAATACACACCAAACACACATGCAGAACACACACATGCACACTGCAACCCAAATTTAGAACAAACACACACACCATATGCACAAACCTGGAAACACACCCCGAACACACACGCAAATCGCAGAACACACAGCACACCGACAACAGCCCTAGGCAAAACCAACCCCGATGCAAAAACCCACCCGCAATGACCCTAAATCTAACGGTATACACAAACCATGCATACCCAAGCATAAACATTACATATCAACATACAAATACGCAGAAACACATAAACGGCGCGCACACACATAACATAGAACGCGCACACATACACAAAGAACCATGCGAACCGTGGTTGCCCGAACACCACCCAATGACCTATAACACACATACACACAGCACACTACCCACGCAGAAACACACACACAAACGCAGCACACTACACCGCAGAACACATCCACGCCCGCTGAACCAAATCAAAACCGAAACCATAATGAAACAAAAACAAATAAGCAATGAGAAGAAAGACCTACCGAACGATTGTTTCGACTTCCGCTCTAAACTGCCGGAGACGAGGTTGACTGCCAAGTAACCCACAGTTGCCGGAGAATGCACGCTCGATGGAGATCCTTGGTCACGAAGAGGCTACCAGAAGAACCCTATGCGAAGCAGATGATCGACGGCAGCAGGGCTGTTTTAGGCTTACGGATGTAAGGGAACGGGGTGGGGGTTTGGGAAGTTATTAAGTTTGTGAAACTTTCCATAATTGACAAGTTAGTCCTTCTAACATGCTCAACTTGCACAAAAGACCCTCAGTTAAGTAATGGAATAAATTAATCACATAATTTCATAATCAAGAAAGGAATGTTTAAATAATTGAATCAATTTGATGGCGTTAATCTGGGAGTACGGGGTGTCACACCACTTTAGGTAACTTTCATTCGGCCTAATTTATGGCATTATTATTAGGCTCTTTGGTGGGCCTTCTAACCTCCCTACCTATACTCTATTGAACAACGTTGGGCCCCACCTACTTAGGCTACGACTCCGCCTCCCAAGCCTGTCTCAATTGCCACTCCTGAGGACCAAAATCAGGCCCATTTAATAGAAGTTACCCTCTTTAGCCTACTAATCTTGAGGTTGCCTTTCAAACTATTTAGCTAAACCCAAAAGATAACAACTAATATATGGACTTTAGAGACTTCTCGCACGTCAGTGTAGATCCAAGTAATATTCACACTCCCTATGTTAATTCTATTAAGTCTGTTTTCATTAAAAATGGTCACTAGGTGCTGGTTATTGGATGAGGTCACTACACCTTAGCATCCCCAACCAAACCCATACACTTAAAGAACATTCGCTATATCCCCTCACATGACTTAAAACATAATATTTGTCCAATAGTTTACTACTGATAATCGTTTATCTGTAACTTTTGGCCCATTTGGGTTTTTTGTGAAGGAGTTCAAGAATAGGATGCTTTTGAGTTGCTAAATAGTTCTGGTCCACTCTACTCGTAAAACTGAATGGTCCACTCTACTCGTCAAACCGAAAGCATAAGCTCCTGTATCATCCTTCCTTGCATCTTCCCTATCAGATACTTAGCATGATAGACGAGGCCACCATAGCAATAATGTTTTTGATTTTCTTGTTTCTTTTAATTTAAATTCATGTACTAAACCATAGCACTACAAGAAAGTGGGTCTATAGCAACGAAACTATGGCACCTTATAGCAACGACATGTCGTCGCTATAGCTAATTTTGACCTATAGCGACGACATGTCGTCGCTATAGAGTTCGTTCGTAAAAGTTAGTTGTAATAGGCTGATATGTCGTCGGGATAGAGGTCGTCGGCATAAGTTTTTCTATAGGAACGACAAATCGTTCCTATAAGTGTCGTGGTTTCTGATTTTATCGAATAAAAAAAATAAAAAAAATGATATCAATAGCGACGACATGTCGTCGTTATAGGTGTTTTTTAATTTTTTTTTAAAAAAGGAATACACCTATAGCGACGACATGTCGTCGCTATAGGTATTTTTTAATTTTTTTTAGAAAAAGGAAAATATCTATAGCGACGACATGTCGTCGCTATTGATCTTATTTTTTTATTTTTTTATTTTATGCAGAACCTTATTTTTTTTAAAAATTTAACAAATATATAATCAAGAAAAATCCAATGCAAGTTTAACAAACTAATAATTCATACAACTTCAAATATAAGTTTAACAAACAGATAATTCATACAATTAGTTTAAAATTCAACAAAATCTAACAAAAATACAAACGCTAATGACCACCAGGTGGTCGTTGCTGCTGCCAGTAGCGCATCATTTTCATCTGCTCTTGAAGTAATCGTTGCATTTCTTGTATTTGTTGTTGTTGTTGTTGTTGGATTTGTTGTTGTTGTTGTTGTATAGTTTCTTGATTTTGTTGTTGTTGTTGTCTAAGTTCTGCAACTTCATCATGCAAATGTTGTGTTGGAGGAGGTTGCGAGCTACAAAAATCAGGGGTGGGATGTCTCACCACGCGACCAACACCTCGTATATGTCCTCGCCTTTGACCTAAGGCACGCTCAATGCATTGAATCTCATCAACAGCAGATGAGTCTCCACCGGTCTCGCTAGAGGATCTCACATACTCCTCTTGAATTCTTTCATGCATTAAACTTATTGAATATTTGTCAAACGGGTCATTTTGACCAAAACACACTTAAACATACTAGAATCACACAAAAGTTAGTTCAAATGGGTCATTTTGACCCAAACACACTTAAACATATTAGAATCAATTAAAAGTTAGTTCAAACGGGTCATTTTCACCCAAACGCATTTAAGCATACTAGAATCAATCAAAAGTTAGTTCAAACGGGTCATTTTGACCCAAACACACTTGAACATACTAGAATCACACAAGAGTTAACCCAAACACATTTAAGCATACTAGAATCGATCAAAAGCTAGTTCAAACGGGTCATTTTGACCCAAACACACTTAAACATACTAGAATCACACAAGAGTTAGTTCCAACGGGTCATTTTCACCCAAACCATTTAAGCATACTAGAATCAATCAAAAGCTAGTTCAAACAGGTCATTTTGACCCAAACACACTTAAACATACTAGAATCACTCAAGAGTTAGTTCAAACGGGTCATTTTCACCCAAACACATTTAAGCATACTAGAATCCATCAAAAGCTAGTTCAAACGGGTCATTTTGACCCAAACACACTTAAACATACTAGAATCACACAAGAGTTAGTTCAAACGGGTCATTTTCACCCAAACACATTTAAGCATACTAGAATCGATCAAAAGCTAGTTCAAACGGGTCATTTTGACCCAAACACACTTGAACATACTAGAATCACACAAGAGTTAGTTCAAACGGGTCATTTTCACCCAAACACATTTAAGCATACTAGAATCAATCAAAAGCTAGTTCAAACGGGTCATTTTGACCCAAACACACTTGAACATACTAGAATCACACAAGAGTTAGTTCAAACGGGTCATTTTCACCCAAACACATTTAAACTTACCCAGTCCGATTCTGCAGTTGCATTCACCCATCCCGTGCCTTCTCTAAAATGCATCTTCTGAAAGAGATCAATCGGTCCACTCCCCTGTGAATACAGTTTTGGTTGATGCATCTCTCATTTGAACTCCTTCGGCCCATAACATTTTCAACTCATCTATTAAAGGCCTTAGGAAAACATCAATGTCCTTTCCAGGAGATTTAGGCCCGGGAATAAGCAAGGTCAACATAAAAGAAGACTCTTTCATACATAACCATGGTGGTGTGTTAAATGTTGTCAACACAACTGGCCACATACTGTAAGATTGACTCATGTTACCGAATGGATTAAAACCATCTGCAGCCAAACCCAAACGTACATTTCGGGGTTCTTTGGCAAAATCAGGAAATCTTTCATCAAAGTCTTGCCATGCCTTCCCATCAACTGGATGACGCATCATACCATCCGTTGAGCGTCCAGTATAATGCCATGTCATTTCTTTTGCTGTGAATCTTGAGCTATACATTCGTCGAAGTAGGGAAGTTAAAGGAAAGTAGCGCAACACTTTTTGAGGTACTTTCTTCCCCTTTGTGTTTTTGTCAACCCATCTACTCTCGTTACAAACCGGACAATTTTGCATCATCTCATTTTCTTTCCAAAACAGAGCACAATCGTTAATGCAAGCATGGATAGATTCATATCCTAACCCAATCTTTCTTAATCTCTTCTTAACTTCATAGTATGAGGCTGGAATTTGATTTTCTTTAGGGAATGCAACTCTCAAAAACTCTAAAAGTTGGTTAAATGAACTATCCGTCCATTTGTTGATAACCTTGATATGCATTAATTTTGCTAAAAAGTTTAAAGAAGACATCCAACTACAACCGGGGTATAACTCGGTATTCAGCTCCTTAAATAATGCATCAAACTCCAGGTCAAAACCAGTTCCACCTTCGTCTACATTTTCTTCGTTAATATTCTGCTCCGCCATAACATCATCAAGTACATCAAACATCTCATTATTTGTTGCTGGAATTGATTTTCTTGGAGCAAAAAAGTCTTTTATTTCTGAAGCACGTGGATGTTTCTCACCATGATAAGTCCACGTCTTATATGATTGTAGAAACCCATTGTCATGTATGTGGGCATAAATGATATCCAGATCCTGCCGACACCCATTGCAGCATCGTTTACACGGACAAAAAGCTTTTCCTAAACTATCGACATGGTTCTTGGCAATTTCTAGAAAACTACGAAGACCTTTTATAAATTCCGGAGAACTCCGATTTCGCAATTTAATCCAACTCTTATCAATTGTCATATCTATGGTATTATAAAACATGGAAATACAACTTTATCAATTAACATATACACAAAGATGTACTAACATTAAATTCATATACACTTACATATACATACATACAAGCATAATCACAACACATAATCACTTACAAGTATACAAACATACAAATATAAAGCATACCTACATACACAATTACAAAAATACAAACATACTTACATACAAGTATACAACATACTTACATACACACTTACAAGTATACAAAAAACATACAAGTATACAACATACTTACATACACAATTACAAAAAACAAACATATAATATACTAATGAACAAACATATAAACATAAATACATACAAACATTCACATACAAAATTTACATAATTACATACATATAAACATATACATAAACAACTAAATACATCAAACCATATACATATAAATTAACACATATAAAAATACATACAAACTTAAAACCATGAAAATATATATAGTGGCATTTCATCAAACACTTGGTGTGCATAACCTAATCTACCATCAAACTTACATACACTAACATATATATACACTTTTACAATCATACAAACCTAATCACAAACATATTCACTAAACAACACTTAAATCATAAGCTTTAAACGAATTTCATACCTTCAAATCTTCAAATCCTTTAATTTCAAGCTTTAAACTATAATCCCACCTAAAACATAAAAATTTAGATAAAACTTATAAAAACAAGATTATATAACTTCATTATAGTAAAATAACATCATTCTTACCTTCAAACACTTCAATTTGATACCAAATACGTATATAAACCGAGATGAAAATCGTGAGAAAAATTGGGTTTTTTTTTTGGGTGGAAAAATGGGCAGAAGGTCTGAAATGCGATTTAAGGGGTCTGCACTCTATAGCGACGACATGTCGTCCCTATAGAGTCAAAATTAAAAAAATTAAAAAAACCTGTCCCGACGACATGTCGTCGGCACAGAGAAATTATTTTTTTATATTTTTTATCTATCCCGACGACATGTCGTCGGGAAAATTGGATTTTAATTTTTTTTTTTAAATCTGTAAGTTGAGATAGAAAAAAAATAAAAAACTAAATAACCTCACCTGTGGCGACGATATGTCGTCGGTATAGGAATTTTCATAAATCTCGCGTATTATTTTGAAGCCCGCCAACTATATACCGACGACAAGTCGTCGGTATAGAGTTTGACCAGTCAAAAATCCCTATTACTATATAGCGACGACATGTCGTCGCTATAGACCAAACTATACCAGCGACTTATGTCGTCGCTATAGATATCGTCGGGACAGAGCTAAATTGTTGTAGTGTAGGGTTCTTTTTTTCTTTTAGTTATTCATGCTAACTATCCAAGCATAAACGTTTTGTTAGATCAGGGTTGTGGATTATCAAGACATCTCCTATGATTAGAAGTTAAAAAAATATGGAATCTAAGTTAACAACTTACTAGCAAACACTAATACTTTAAGTAAAGATAAAATACACAAGTTGTTCTTATAAAGTATTCACTTGATTAATCTTTTGAGTCCAAATGATACAATCGGCAGATGAACCAAGTGGCTTAACAAAGCTTGTCTCTACTATACAAGTGTTGAGGAATTTATACTATGAAATCTAAACAATAAGAATTAACTATTCTATGTTTAGAATATATAGCAAGACAAACAATCGGCACATCAGAGTTAGACAGCTTCAGTACTATGTTGTCTCCAAAAGATAGAATACAGTAGTTATTGATACAGATAGTCTTGTCTTGTGTAACAGTTGATCAGCAGGTCATGGAGTTCTATGTCGATTAGCAGCAGTCGATCAGTAGCTCATTTGTTGAATGCTGATTGATAGTTGTTCAGCATATGCTGATCGGTAGTCATTCAGCATATGTGATTCGGCAGTTGATTCAGCACTGATCAGAATTTGGCAGTTAGTAGCCAGTGCTGAATTTTTGAGTTTTTGGTAGCTTCATCATCTTCATAGATCAACAAATTCCCCCTAGGATGATGCTAAAAAACTCTATTTTCATTCCTCAAGTAACCTGATTAGTAGTAGTTCATATATATACCCTCTTCTATCTCATGAGGAGTTTTCAACAAGTAGATTAACCAAGTCTCTCATGTTATGCCGAGATAGTCTGAAGAGATCATATTCTTTTACTTCTACTTTGCTGGCACCAACCTATGTTAGATAGAAAGTATTGGTTAAAGGATTGTAACTTCGATGTATAATTGGGTCATGAATGCTCAAAGAAGTTACATGTAGAACCTCTTCTTCTTTATCTTCCCCTTGCTCAGCCTTGTTTTCAAATTTAATTCTCAGAATAGTAGCCATGGATTTGTACTTGTCTAGCATGTCTTCATATTTTAAGAATAAATTGAACATTTTTTTCAAGTGTACAAGGCTGAGATCCAAAACTTCTAGCTCAGATAGAAAGAAGGATTTTGACTTGTTCCTTTTTTCTATGAGAAACCTCTCTGCTTTCAAGTTATAATCCCATTTGATGATGTTCTATCATCATCCTCTAAGCTTTCCTCTTCCTTAGATTCTAAGACTTCTTCTTCTTGCTCTGGATGATCTAAGCCATATCTGATTCTTTCAGCAACATTGATGATGATCACTACATCTGATGAGTCATCAGATTGGCTTTGAATGGGGGATCAACTATAACAGGAGCTTGTTGGACTAGATCCCTGCTTAGTCATTTGAGCAAGTTGAGTAGTAGGAGTTGATTATGGTTGACTACTATGGTAGGATCGGCACATGATGTGGTTTCAGTAGTTTCAGACTCATGTGTCTTCTTTCTATGATCTGAAGCATGCTTTGATCTTTTTAGATGAGATTTGTAAATCCTCATCGGTACCTTTTTTACCTCCCTTACCTCAAAATCATTACTTGGATTCCTTAGTCTTAGTCTGGTTAAGTCAGCTATCTAAAACCGGTTGAAGCATACAAGTTGGTTTCTTGAGTAAGCTACTCTCCTAGTTGTTGATATAGTTATGAAGTAGGTATTCTTCTTCTAATCATATTTTCACTCCACTATTAGATCAAAAGCTCACAGTGAAGTTTTTAGGATCTCTTTACAAGTATTAGTTTTGACTAAGGATAACACCTTTTCAAGCAGTACTCAGCAAAGATGCTGAAGTACTCAGCAATTTACTCTAGAATGTTAAAGGGCAGATCAAGTACTTCATTTTCATGATCATAGTACATGATCTCTCCATTTACCCTCTTGATAGCAAATTTCTTCATTTAAGATAGGTACGCAGCAGCCAAGTCCTTGGTTACTTTAATTATCTTCTCCTCTACTTTAGAGTCAACAATCCTTGCCTTGATGATTTGTTTAGGTGCTTTCTTCTTTGCAAAGATTGAGGAGATGGACTGACTGTCATTAGAATTTATAGAGTTAGAGTCAGGGGATATTGGAGGTTCAGTCGGCAGATGAGAAAACCTTTGAGTGAATTTCTTTGTTTTGGCATGGTATCTTTCCTATCGCTCCTTGGCTTCTTCAAAACTTTTAGAGCTCTCCAGCTGCAACCTTTTGTCTAATTCCTCTGATATTCAAATCAAAAGTTGACATACTCATTGGTCATACTTGTGTACTAGAGAAACCATAGTACTTGAGGAACATCTTCATTTGTTGCTTATCCATTTTTTGCTTGCTTTCTCTCTGACTTAGCCCTTTTTCTTCTTGCCAACGCATCTGATCTTTCCATCTTAGCATGACTTTTAGCTATCTGTTTGGATTTAATCTCAACAGTGCTCCACTCCATGACCTCATCAAAGTTAAATCCTTTCAACTAAAGTTGAGCTACTAAGAGACATTTTTCTTGATCTTTCTTTTCTTTCTTCTGAGTGGAGGCCATAGGTTTGGATTCGATAGGTTTTTGGAGTTTGCTAAGTAGTTGCCCTTTAGGTGCTTTCAGCATATGGCCTAGATAACTTAGATGACACCCTTTTGACAACTTTAGCCTTTGGTTTGGTGGAGCTTTTGATGTTGTTCTGCTGGATTCACCACCACGATTGAATTCATTTACTACAGCTCTTGATTCCTTTTTATCAAGCCAATGATGTTCTTTTTAATGGAAGATTCTTGAGCTATGCCTTCCTTCAGTTCCAAAATATCTTCTTCAACCTTGCATGGGAATAGCTCCACCTTTTTCGTCATCATTAATCTGGCCTTCATTTTCTGTGACTCAAACTAAACTTCTTCTTTAATAGTTATAGGTCTCTTACCTTTGTCTAAGGTACAGATTGTAGTATGTCTGACTGCTGAAGGTCTAGTACTTTCACCTACCTCACCAGCTGACTTGGGATCATCGATAGTCGTTTGAGCTCTCTCAGCATCCTTAGTGACTTCTGGGCCATCTGCTTCCACATTCACCTTAGATTTAACTGGGGTTTCAGTTTTAACTTCCGATTGACCAAATATCACCTTAGCTGGTTTTCTGAGTTCAGACTTAGGTGTGTCATTTTGTTGTTTATGAAGTTGAGCTGGTTCTACTTCAAGACTCACACCATGCCTTTCTATGTCATCTTCCATGGTCTGGGCGCCTCTTATTTAAACCAACATTTTGGTTGAGGATTCATATGTAAACCAGAAAATGGGTAACTATACATACAAAGATGTGAATCTATTGTGGCCCTATTTCGCCTTACCAACCCCAGGGAAGATAAAGACTGGGGGTCAAACCAGTCTTTTTAGCCAATCACATTGCTACCATACTGCTATGAGCCAAGGCTGCTAAAGAATCCTCTTGTCTGGTACTTTCAGCAGTTCCATCGATGGCTGATTTATTCAACACTTTAGCAGGTTTCGATAACACTCTTAGTAATAATGCTTCTTCTTTAGCAGATGCCTTGGGAGGTGCTTCAAGTCCAAGTATAAGCTCTCTCTTTGATAATTCCTCATCAGATCTCTTTCTTTGGAGAGAGAGTAAGGAAGAAGTGTTGGATCTTTTCATTATTGCCATTCTCCTCTTCCCAAGTTAAACCTTTTGGTTCATCCTCTTCATCACCCACCTTGCCTCCGCCTCCTTCTCTTATGAGCTATCATAGTGATATCTATCTAAAAGCTTATTCAGTTTGGCTTCAGCTTCATATAAAGGCTCATGTTGGTCAATCCATTTGGAAGAGAAGGAGATTGGTTGTGCAGCTTATACAACTTGATCAACCAATCTAAGGAGAATATCTTTAGCTTCGTTAGGCTCATCTTCCCCTTTTTGGTAGCATCATTTGAGATTCTAGTTGACACTAAGTGGGTAGAGGAAGGCACATCCAAAGGTTCTTGTGATGCTAAGAGTTAAAGGCTTAGGATGATAGATTGTTGAAGGTCAATGATCTCTTGAAGTTGTTTAATTTTGTGTTCAAGATCCATTGTCCTCATTGCAGCTTGCTGAAGAGTTGTAAGTTGTTGTTCTAGGGTAGACACTCTTGCAGCTCGTTGTTAGAGAGTCCTAAGCTGAGCTTCCACCTCAGTGACTCTATCTGTCGAAGATTTTAGAAGACAATTCTCAAATTCAAGAATTATGGCTCGTTCAGCATAACATTGAAGCCTTGCATTTTCAGCTTGTAAGGTATTGAGTTTTTGAGCAACTTTAAGGTTATGGGCTGTTAATTCATGACTTTGCTGCATACTTCCCTCATCCAAAGGTGTGGAATCTTCGGGAGATGAGGTCCTACGCTGAGCCTCTGCACCCTCACCACCAGATGTGGTTTCTTGGCGCCTTGGATTCCTCTCCTCAAGGAATGACTCTAAAGATACATTCTCAAGGTGAGTTGTCATGGTTAAGGTCTTATGGATGTTGTCTCTGTCCTTCTGATCAATTGATGGATCAACATTAGAGGCAGTCTCTTCCACATTGATCCTTTCTTCCCTAGGATCAATCTCTTAGGATAACAGATATGGGTTAGATGTTACTACTAACATATCAGTCTCCACTGTTTGTAGTGTATGGGAAGGGGGAGACAGTGGATCATGTTGAAGTGCATTATGGACCTTTTTATCTGAGGTAGTAGACATGTGTATGGGATATTAAGGAGCTAAGTCTAATGGCCTGAGATATGAACCGGTTCCTAATGAGACTTCTTCCTTAGAAGATGTCTCAGCTATGTGGGTATCCCTTTTGCTTTGCTCAATAGAGTGTTGGGACTCTAATTGAGGGCTTATAGCATAGGTTTGGGTCTGCTCAGAAGAAGGAAGAGAAACATTCTTCTTTGAGCTCAGTTTAGGTGTGGCTGACACCTTTGAGTTGACTAGGACCCTTGTCTCCAGTCTTGCCTTTTTGAGAGAAGGTGATTTGGGGGTTTGCGTCTCCTTAGTAGAAGATGGGGGGATTCGCTTTTTTTTGTTCTTTTGGCTTTGAGGTGGAGGGAGTTGGATCAACAATGGTAGGTGTTGCCATGCTGTCACCCTGAGGCTCAAAAAAAGATTTTTAAGTGGCCTTGAACTTTGAAAATATGACTTTGTTTAAAGTTCCTATGGCATAGACAACTCCAATTTTAAGTTTATGACCCAATCCTTGTTGTAAAATCAATTGAATGAATCTATGCTACATTAGAAACTTAAATTTAGCAGCAGCAGTTGCATTTTTGCAAAGATTTTGGAAAATGATGTTTGAAAAATTGTAACTCTGCTATTTGACAAAACCATAGATAGCCCCTGCCAAAACCAATAGCACTTGATCCTATCCTTTTGACTTGTTTAACAAGCAATTAAGAAAGATATGAAGGATGACTCTCCAATTGTGATATACCTATGATTTGGAGAAGGATGATGTTGTGAGGTGTCCTTCATATCCCATCTCCTTGAAAGTGGCACTTACCACTTCTTTGGAGAAAGAAGACTCACCGTTTGCATTGTTCAACTTGAGATGTCATCAAATTTTCGCATAGGTGACAAGTGATCTTCAGTTCTTGCAACATTATGGTGAGTACTTTTGTTTGATGTTCCCTTTGAATGGAACATGTATTCCAGAATTCCCTAATATGTGTCTCACATATCATCGGGTCCACAGAGATTTCAAAAGCATAATCGCTATTGCGTAGGAATTTAAGAACTGGATCATATACAGGATCACCAATGGGTTGAAGTGATGCGATGATGTTCTGATTCAATCTGAATTCTAGGGTTTGAGCAGCCAACGAAAAATGGTTGATTGTTGGTTTGGTTTAAGAGATTGAAGGGTTTTGAGAGACTTTGCTTTTTGACGAAGATTGAAGATGAAAATGGTGGGAAAACATAGATTTTAATTGTGGATAATATATGATAGTGTTAATTTTAAAATTTTTACCATTGTAACAGTAAAATCCTGAAGGTGTGACGATGGAACAGCCTTTTTAGGCAAACTACTCCGGTGCCACTATGTACCGAAAGATGATAGTGGGACCTACCAGATCTTATGTGTTGATTTGTGAAATTCTGCACATACCTAGTTATCTGCCGAATTGCCCCATTCGGTAGATGCCCAGTTTTACCCAATTATGTGTTGATTTGTGAAATTCTGCACATACCTAGTTATCTGCTGATTTGCAATATTTAGCAGATACTTTGTTATCTGCTGATTGGCAATTTTTAGCACACTCCCAATTATACCCAGTTATCTATAAACCACTTATTCATAATTTTATTAGATATCATTATGTAAATCATTTAATTATTCAAAGTTCACCATCCTAATAGTAGATACAAGGTATTTAAATCTTGTTTCATCAAAAGCTTTTAAGAAAAGATCTTCATATTGTTTAATTTTTTGGACTTTAATTAATTTAATGATTCTTTTTTTTTGCATAATCTCTAATGAAATGATACCTGGTGTCAATGTGCTTTATGATTGAATGCCAAATAGGATTGTTGGTGATTGAGATGGCATTGTTGTTGTCAATATGAATTGGAGTGTTCATGAAGGTTACTCCATAATCTCTAAGTTGAGTTTGGATACTCAACACCTGAGCATAACAACTATATGTAACGATGTACTCTACTTTAGCAGTTGGTAGAGACACAGGTGTGCTTCTTGTATTGCCATGAAACCAATCTTCCCCCTATAAATTGACATCTTTCTGAGGTGGACTTCTTGTTGATGTTTCATCCTCCATAGTCACTATTTGTATATCCATAAAGATTGAAGTCAGCACTCTTAAGGTACCATAATCCCAACTTATGTTCCCCTTTAAGATACTTCAAAATTCTCTTGGCAGCCATTAAATGTGACACCTTTGGAGCAGCTTGGAATCTTAAGCACAGGCATATGGCAAACATGATATCTGGTCTGCTAGCTATAAGATACATGAGAGATCTAATGATGGCTCTGTACTACTGCTAATCAATTGCTTCCCCCTCAAGATCAGGAGTTAATGAACATGTCTTAGACATGGGGGTTTTTACAGCCTTAGCATCAGTAGCATGAAATCTTACTAAGATGTCCTGAACATACTTAGATTGATTTATGAAAATGCCATCAGAGGTTTGTTTCACTTGAAGCCCTAGAAGGAAAGTGAGTTCTTCTATCGAACTCATCTCAGACTTCAACTTCATGAGACTTTCAAAGGCTTTGCACAAGCTCTCATTTGTAGACCCAAATATGATATCATCTACGTATACTTGTACTAATATGATATCGAAATCAGCTTTCTTGATAAAGAGTGTTTTATCTATAGATCCTCTAGTGTACCTATATTTCTGGAGAAATGTAGAAAGTGTCTCATACCATTTCTTCGGAGCTTGATGAAGACTATAAAGGGCTTTATCAAGTTTGTATACATGATTTAGATACTTGGGATCTTCAAAGCCAAGAGGTTGGTAGACACAAACCTCTTCATCAATCTTACCATAGAGGAATGCACTCTTAGCATCCATCTGAAATACCTTGAAGTCTTTTGAGATAGCAAATGCTAGAAGAATTTTGATTGCCTCAAGCCTAGCCAAAGGAGCAAAGAATTCATCATGATCAATCCCTTCCTCTTTTGTGTATCATTGTACCACAAGTCTAGGTTTGTTCTTGATAACAATGCCCATGTCATCCTTTTTGTTCCTGAACACCCATTTGGTCCCTATTGCAGTTTTCCCCCTAGGAAGTGCATAGAGTTTTCAAACCTTCTTTCTAATAAATTAAAGAAGCTCTTCTTGCATAGCTTCTACCCAGCTGTTATATCTTAATGCCTCATATACTTTCCTTGGTTCTAGTTGACAATAGAAGCATAAAAACAAACAGATATTTGCTTTATTCACCCTACTTTTTGTCTTGACACCAGCATCTATATTATCAATAACATTCTCAACTGGATGCTCTTTATGGATTCTTAGTCTTGGGATTAGTTGGAGTTGCTAAGATAGATCTAAATTGGAGAAATTTGTTTTGGGAAGTTTGGTAGATGGATTGACTGGTTCAACTACCGAATTGACTATATCCTCATCAATTTTGATACTTGACGCTTTTTCAAGAGATTGTCTAGTACCACAATGATCATGAGACTCTTCATCTGATGAGTCATAATGAGCAATTGATGTTTGACCCATATTGTTTGTGGTACTATCATCTGCTTCTACTGAATGTGGCCGAGTTGTATCAGTAAATGACATGTTATGACTGAGACCTTGTAGTAGATCAACTTTGTGGTCTTTAGTACTTGGGACTTGTGTGTCTACTAATCTGTTGAGATAGTCTCTCGAAACAATCTCAATCAAATAGTTAAATGCATTTGTGAATCCATCAAGATCAAACATTCAACTTAGAGTAGTGTCAACACTATTTGAGGAATTTTCATTAAATATGAAATTATAAGATTCCTTTATAGTGTGATCAACTTTGTTGTATACTCTATAAGCCTTAGCTTGTGATGAGTATCCTACAAACAACCTATTTACTAATATCTCGACATAATTGGATAAATGATCTTTGGTATTTTGAAAGGTGCATGGACATCCAAAAGGTCTTAGAAGCCCTATGAATGGTCTTCTCTTTTGCCATAATTCATAAGATGTTTTTCCATGTGCCTTGACTATCAACTCCCTGTTCTAAACATAGCACACAGTGCTGACTACTTCAGCCTGGAATGTTATAGGAAGTTTGGAGTCAAAAAACATTGTACTTGCAGCCTCAATAAGTGTCCTATTTCTCCTTTCAGCAACTCTTTTCTGCTGAGGAGTTTTAGGA
This sequence comes from Flaveria sonorensis, assembly GCA_025506505.1. Taxonomy (NCBI): domain Eukaryota; kingdom Viridiplantae; phylum Streptophyta; class Magnoliopsida; order Asterales; family Asteraceae; genus Flaveria; species Flaveria sonorensis. The sequence continues at coordinate 23,220,795 of CM046439.1, read as the reverse complement.
GCATTATATTGCCTTGCAATACCTTTGGATTCATAAAAGGAATCAGAGTTTTTGAATTCAGTGCCCTGATCACATCTGATTATTTTAACTTTTTAGTCAATTTGGTTTTTAATTTTGATTATAAACGATTTTAAAATTTTGGCAGTTTAACCCTTAGTTTCTAAAAATAAAACCCAAATGAATCTTGTAAAATCATCTATTATTACCAAGCAGTATGATTTTCTTCCCAAACTCTTTACACCTATTGGCCCAAATAATTCTATATGTAACAGATGTAAAGGAGTTATGACTAAATTCAATTCTTTGGACTTATGAAAAGGCTTGTGTTGCTTTCCTTTTTGACAAGCAACACAGTGGTCAGCACATGCAAACTCCTTGTTCGACAGTCCTGTGACCAACCCATTCTGAGCAAGTTTATTCATGTTTTTGAGATTTACATGTGCCAATATTCTGTGCAAAAGAAAGGATTCATTTAGAGAAGATTTGGAAATGAAACATAATACATTTCCTGAAGGTGATGCATTCAGCAGGTTAAGCATGTACATATTTTCCTTCCTATGAGCTCTTAAAAGTATTATCATTTAGAATTCAAACCCAGGGTATAGGGCGATACATTCATGCTCTATGAAAATCTTACCTTGCCATTATTAAGACACAACTAAGATACATTCAGTAGATTATAGTTTAACTCTTTCACATAGTTCACCTTGTCAAAGCTTACTTTGCCATTACTGACTATCCCCCTGCCAGTAATGTATTCGCATTTTGTATCACTTCCAAAGGCAATAGATCCACCATCATATGGTTCCAAATTCAGCAGGCATGATCTATCACCTGTCATATGCCGGGAGCATCCACTATTCATAATCCATAAATTAGTTTTGGCCTGCGAATGATCCTCCACATAAACAAATTGGTTAGTGACGAATATGGACCCAAGCTTGTTTAGTCTTGGGTCTTCTAATTTTTAGCAGTTATATATCAATGGTAAGTGCTGAGGGGTGCTTTGTGGTTTTGGGTCATCTAAGAATTAGAAAGATGTCTTTAGTTATATATCAATTTTGTTATCCCAGAGAATTTAGTGATCATGCATGCTCCAAGGAAGAATGATACTTATCTGCTGGATATGGGATCAAAAGAATCCATCTCAACTGTGACATGTCTCCTGTTAAAAGCTTCATCTTCTGAATCCTTTTTTCTGGCATAGACGATTAGGATAAGTTAATTTTAAAAATATTAATAAGTTGGTTAAGAATAATCTTTTGAGGGAGCTACCACTTAAAGATTTTTCAGTGGTAGAAAAGTGCATGGCTTGTGCTCAAGGAAAACAGCACAAAAGGCCACACAAGCTTAAGCTTGAAAATACTATTTCAAAACCCCTTTAGTTGTTACATACCGACTTATTTGGTCCTACTAGTGTTAAATCCATTGCTAAGAAATCTTATTGTTTGGTTGTTACAGATGATTATTCAAGATATTCTTGGGTAAGATTTCTAGCACATAAGGTAGACACCACAAAAGAGTTGCAAAAGCTGATCCTCTCAATTGAATCCATCAACAAAAGGAAGGTTATGGACATCAGAAATGAAAATGGAACTGAATTCAGAAACCATATCTTTGACTCATTCTGTGCAAGCAAAGGGATTCTCAGATAGTTTAGTGCTGCTAGGACACCTTAACAAAATGGTATGGCTGAAAGGAAGAATTAGACCCTCATTGAAGCAGCAAGAACTATGCTGATTGAGTCAAAGTTTCCAATTATTTTTTAGGCAGAAGCTATCAATTGTGCATCATATGTACTGAACAAGGTTCAAATTGTGAAAGACAAGATGAAGACTCCTTATGAGCTTCTTCGTTAAAGGAAACCCTTGATTGACTTCTTCCGTCCATTTGGTTGCTCATGCACTTTGCTGAATACTCAAGCTCAGAAGTTAAAGTTTGGTGCAGTTTTTGATGAAGGTTTCTTCATTGGTTATTCTAACTCACAAAAGGCGTATAGGGTGTACAAGAAAAGAATACGTGTTGTGCAGGAATCCTTTTATGTTGATTGGCAGGAGTCAAATTCACCAAACATGGGGTCTGACCCAGAATGGTTCTATGACTCCAACACTGTCTTCAAATCTTTCAACCTTCTACTATTTGACGATGATGTCGTTCCTCAAACCAATGTGCAAATCATTCCTCAACCTGAACCTTATCCACAACTACTAATTGACCCTCCACCTCCACCTGCATTTGATCCTCCACCTACACCTCCACCTCAACCAATTCCTCCATCACAACCAACTTCACCATCACAACCATCACAAACTTCATCTTCATCTCTATCCAACCCATTAACCCTTACCACTACCTCTAAAACTTTAAAAGATCACCGACATGATTATATCATTAGATCCATTACAGATGGTATGAGGACTCAGAGTCAGTCTAGATTGATCCATGTATGTCTGTATGCATGTTTCTTATCTCAAATTGTTCCTAAGAATATCTCAGCAGCACTTCAAGACCCCAGTTGGGTTGAATCTATGCAGTTAGAGCTTCAGCAGTTTAGGAAGTTGAAAGTTTGGGAGTTAGTTAATCTTCCTACAAACAAATTTTCCATTGGTACCAAATGGGTATTCAGGAACAAGCCAGTTAATTAAGGTGTGGTAATAAGAAACAAAGCAAGACTGGTTATTCAGGGATTTGCTCAGGAGGAGGGAATTGACTACACTAAAGTGTTTGCTTCGGTTGCCCGCATTGAAGCCATCAGAATCTTTCTTGCTCATGCTGCTCACAAAAACTTCAAAGTTTTTCAGATGGATGTGAAGTGTGCATTTCTCTATATGAACATTGATGAGGAGATTTATCTTTTTCAGCCTCCAGGTTTTGAGGATCTAGATTTTCCGGAGGAAGTGTATAAACTTGATAAATCATTATATGGATTGCATCAAGCTCCCCATATTTGGAATAACACACTGACACAAAATCTGCTCAGTAAAGGTTTCTCTCGTGGTACAATAGATATGACACTATTCAAGAAGGAGGTCGATGGTGAGATGTTGATTATTCAAGTGTATGTTGATGATATTATCTTCGGGTCAACAAACGAGAAACTACATAGAGAATTTGAAGAAGTGATGAAGGATCGCTTTGAAAAGAGCATGATGGGGGAGATGTGCTTTTTCTTAAGGTTGCAGGTTGAATAAAAGCTTGATGGTATTCTTATTCACCAAGAAAAGTACATTCAATAGATTCTCAAGAAGTACAAGATGGATGATGCTTCGCCAGAACAAACTCCATTCACTGCTCAAAGTTGCTTAACTCCTGATGATAATGGGAAATCCGTGGATGCTGTTAGTCCCAAGAGCACTTGAATCATCAAATTGCAATGAAGATTCGGATCAAAATGATAAAATGAGAAGAACTTGGATGAACACTCAAGAACATCAATCAAAAACCCTCATTTGATCCATATTGATTAGCATAAGATGTTTGTTACATGAAAACCCTCAAATCTAGCTCTTGCAAGCTTAACAACACTCTAATGACTCTAGAAATTTATAGTCTAATGACAATTAGACTTAATGACATTTAGCACCCTAAACTATGAATAAAGCATGACAATTATGAAATTACAATTAAAACACAAACTAGACTAATAACGATTAAATGTATATTTTGTTGACAAATAAATATATATATTAACTCTAAGACCCGTGTTCTTTGTATTTTTAACATCTCACTACTAATCTTCGTCCCGAACACGTCGTCTTGATTGTTGCGTTGACTTTCACCGTTGACGTTGACTTTTGTTGAGTTTGACTGTGTTGATAATATTAGACTATCTTTCAGACCCAACAATACTCCCCCTTAGTCTATCATTATCAACACCTTGTATCATCTTCAACTCCCAGAAGACAACCATATAATGATCTTTAATCTCCCCCTAGATTGATGATCTGTTACTGAAGATCTTTCATCTTACAGGCTCCCCTTTTTTGTATTCTTTCCCTCTTTGTATGCTCCCCTTCTTCGTGTGCATCCTTTGAATGATCAGGAACAACTTTTCCAATTCTCTGTTCTTGAGTACTTCAAAAGATGTAGGAGGAGGAATCCTGGCTTGGTATCTTCTTCAAACTTGAAGAATAAGTTCTCTAGTCAGGTACTTTGCTCAGCCGATGATCGGTCATCATTTGAAGCTAAAATCTGTAACACAATCACAACCACAATCTCGCGACTTCCTGTCAGATCATTTCAGCTAACAAATAAGCCCGTGTTTATCTGTGTGTGCAATTTCCCGTGAAATGCATGTGAAAATGATAATATTTTAATAGCATAATGTGGAAGACTTGAAATAATTTAAAATGAAAATCCCCCCCCCCTTCCTTTTTTTTATTTTTTTAATCACCTTAGACCTAGAACTAATTCGATCATAAGATCACATCCTCAAGATATACTTAAGCACATTGAAACAAGGGTTCATGCAATCCGGGATGCGCAGGAAAAGGGTTTCATTGATATTATTCCAATTGACACAAAGAATCAAAGAGCAGATATTTTCACAAAAACATTTGATAAATCTTGTTTTTATGAATTGATATCTATGCTGGGTTTAATATCTTTTTGAAAACTCTTTTCCTAACAAATTGTGAAAATACTGTAAATAACTCTTTTTGTTCATTTTCTATTTTTTTTTATAAACTCGTTCTGAGAAACTTCGTTGTCCCATATGCCTTCACTTTTTGTTCCTTAAAAAATATGAAAAACAGAAATTTATCTTACATGGCAGTTAAATATGAATTTCGGGGGAGAATAAAGATTAAACTCTTAAAGTTTTTCATTTTTGTCTCTTTAGGAACCCCGAAAAAAGAAGTTTGAAGGAGGTCAACAGTCTTGTGTTGGGATATGCATGGTAGGCACAGCCCGAAAACGAAGTAAACGGTGATCATGTAGCTAAATTAAAGTTTAAGAACTCGGTGATAAGGATTATCTCCTTGGCATTTTGTCCTCCATAAAGTTACAAGCCCTTGTCAAAACTGGTTGAGAGTTTCAAATCTCTGCTTTGATATTCTCAAAAAATTCCTAAAATCTCCCTGTCCCCAAGTCCTGAATGATGCTTCTAGTTAGCATAATAAATGCTTCTAGTCTAGCTCTTAAGAAAAGTATCTAAATTGAAGCTTCTCGTTAGCTCTTCGGAAGTATATCTCGTTCTTATCTCCTCTGCTATGTGTGAACATTGACCTGGAGTGATAATCTCCTTTGTTATACGTGAGTATAGACCTGAAGCTCTCATCAGCATGCTCAGATGATCATCTCCTCTGTTATACGTGAGTATAGACCTAGAGCTCTCATCATCGGTTCCACAAAATCAAGGCATAGTGATTCTTAAATTAAGATCATTTTTGAAATCCCAAAAGAAAATCAAGCAGAGTTAATCATATTGCTCAATAAACCATGAGGACATGATAAGTCTTTTGCCAAATGTCTGTGGGGACCAAGTTATTAGAGTTTCTATAATTAACCTAAAACATGCTAAAGGCAGCTGCAGATTACGTGTTGAAAAGAATAAGACATGGGTTTAAAAGGATAAACATATCAGCAATCCTGCAAATCTATGACTCTCTAAAAAAACTTCTTGAAAAAAAAAGTGACTATATCCTTTTATTCTTAATTTTATCTTATTTCTTATTTTTATTTTTATTTTTATTTTAATTTTTGTTTCTGTGTTGGTTTTGTGGGGTGAAAAAGGTTTTTTTTTCTCAAAAGCTTAATACTTAAAATAAAAAAAAAGAAATTTAAAATTTGTTAAGTGTTAGGTCTCAGCAAAACTAAGTTTCGATGGCTCTTTCGCTTAGCGAATCTATAGATTCGCTCGGACACATTCGCTCATTCTGAGCATCATGATTTCATATATTTGCCGAGGAAAACTATAGTTTCCCTGCCAGTATATCTAAGGTGGATATATAAAACAGTGTGAGACCAGTTTCTCACTTTCGCTCACCTTTGAAACTAGCCCTAGTTCTGAACTGTTTCATTTGATCTGCTATTTTGTTGATTTCCGTTGTGATTTTGTGGCTCTAAGCCTATTGGTTAGTGTTTCGATCTCATCCAACCACATTAATCGCGATTATGACCAATGCATTTTGGTTTTAGGTTGATTCGCTGGGTTGGAGTTTTGCTGATTCGTTTAGCGAAACTACGAGATTAACCAGTGAAACTAAACGAAAGTTCAAAGTTCTGAGTGAAACTGTCTAGTTACGCTGTCCGTGCGTACTTGACAATTTCGCTACGATAGTTTAAGTGAAACTATAGATTCGCTCGGGCACATGATTTTGTGTCTGAGTCTCAGCGAATCTATAATTTCTCTGCTGTGAAACTACAATTTAGACATCAGCGAAACTATAGAATCGGTCTGACACATGATTTTGTGTCTGGGTAACAACGAATCTATACATTCGCCTTTACGGCGAAACTATTGAAATTTCAAATAGAATCGCTCAGACACATGATTTTGTGTCAGAGTAACAGTGAAACTATTGATATTTCAAATTTTTCTTGTGGTTTGTTTCATTTCATTGTTAATTCTTATATCAATGCTTTAACTAACCCACCTCTGTTTATTTTTCAGTTAAGATGGCAAACTTAAAGTTTGACAAGAGGAACAACATAGTAGCACTACTTGATGATGGCAACCCAAAAGTTATTTGTTTTATAGACTGCATCAAATGGATGAAGGAGTCCCCTATATGTTATTCCATATCTCATATGCCCACTATCTATGATCTTCATGTCAGAGACTTTTGGAGAACTGTTGAGTATGACCCTGGGTCTAATCCACATCAGATTGTAGCTAGAGTCCATGGCAAGACATAGCCATTATTGTTGAGACTATAGCCAGGGTGTTGAGGCTCGAGGATGACTGTGGAGAAGAGGTGGTGTTGTTTGATGCATAGGTGCTAAATGCATTTAGGAGCATCAGTTATGAAGGACCTCCTTTTGGCTCTAGAAAAGAGATCAAGAAGTCCTTCCTATCTAAGGAATGGAGATACATAGCACACGTGTTTATCATGTGCCTGGACCATAGAAAAGGAGGGTCTGATGGGCTAAACTTGCATTGGACCAGGGCTATGATTGTGTTCTACAGAGGACAAAAGGCCAACATTGCCAAACTGATATTTGATTGCATGTCGAAAAACATAATGGCATTAAAGAAGGATAAATGATTGTTATATCCAAGATTTGTATAGATGTTGATAAATGATTTGATTCCAAATATGGCTAGACATGGAGAGATAAAGAGACTGGTTCAGATGAATACCTAGATATTTACAGATTGCTCAGCTTTGAGGCACGACTGCAGTGGGAAGATCACACATCTATGGGAAAACATGTACTCTACTGATAGGTGGAATTACATTAGGAGAATGTTTGAGACTGAAAACAAAAATGCTAAAAAGAATCAAGAAAAACAGGCTATATCAATCAAGAAGAGGAAAAGTTATGGTAAAGAAAAAGAGTACAATTTGGATAATGAGATAGATGAGGTTGAAGAGGAACTGAGGGTGCAAAGGGAGAAACAAACAAAGAAGAAGGCAGATCAGGGAGAGCCAGCTAATGTTACCGAAAGGAGAACAAAGCATAAATAACAAGCATTTTCTAAAACTCCTGAAAGAAGAGATGCTAGAATAGAGCTAAACCAAGATGTTATTAGAAATTTAAATGCATCTTTGGCAAATGAATTCGGGATGATCAAAACTAAATTGGCAAATCAAGAACTGAGAGAAAAGGAGAAAGATAAGGTGATATAGAGCATGAAGAGCTTGATATTAGACCAACAGAAGTTAATCAAGAGGCTACTTAAGGAAGTGAATGAATTGAAAGCCAATGCCAGCCTACCCAATCAGTTAACTCAAGCTGAGTTAGATGATCTCATTGATACATCAAAGTATACATTTCTAAAAGCGGGAAGTTTACCTGGGGTAGGAGAGGGCTCAAGTGGAGCAGGATTAGATGCTAGTTGTAGTGGTACTGGTGGTACTGGTGTTGGTGGCTCAGGTGTTGATGTGAGGGGTGTCAATGAGTCAGGATTTGACAGAGAAAAAATTGGAGCTGAAGATATTGATACAGAGGCAGGAGTTGTGAAAGAAAGTGGTGCAGGAGGTGCTGAAGGAAATGAAAGTGAAGTTGTAGAAGCTCGTTTTGTTGATCTGGGATTTGACATAGATGCAGATTTGACCGGTGATGAAATGATTAGAGAAGAAAGAGATGGAGCAGGAAGGAAAGATGCTGAGTTGAAGTTAATAGACGAAGAAGAGGAGATTGAGGAACAATTAGTGGATTATGACTCTGAGCCCAAATACTATGAGGTAACAAAGCGACCAATGACATATGTTGCAGAGATGAGTTCCATTAAGGGTGATATCAGAGAAATGGACAAGGAAGAATGGTTCATCAAAGAAAAGGAACCAGAACAGCTAACCCGTTTATTTCAAAATATTAAAGAACCAAGCTGAAAGAAATCTGATAAGAAGATAATCAGTTGGAAGTACAACAGTGAATTGAAAATGTTCATGATCAGAAGGAGAGGAGGAGGGATTTAATACTTACATAAAAGGAAGGCATTCAAGACCTTTCTAAGATAGGATTTAAGAAGATTTGCTGAGATTCCTCTGTTGAATTCAAACCTAAGTAAGAGTCCTATGTTGCTGGAACAAGAAATTAAAAAGGGGCTTAATGATAACTTTGAAACATTTGGATACATGAAGACTAAAAGGAGAAGATTGAAGAAAGACATGGATTGGGTGACCGGAAAAGGCAAAATTGTATTGAAGTTGAAACCAACGAAGACTGTGGATAGAGTGAGGGTACCCGACCCACAACCTCTGAGGTTGCAGAAGTTTGAAAAGTGGTTCTATGACAACAACACAGGAGAAGCGGTGGTTAGAGTGAAGGATGGCAAGGAAATCAAATTATATGATCCAATGGAGGTGTTTTCTTTCTGTGATGAGGATTTGGTGGTTCTGTGTGAAAACCACATAAAAGCTGGAGCGGGAGCTGAAATAAGGAATGAAGTAAGCCTGTTTATTAGGGTTGCAAACAAGGCTTGTGGGGTAAGGGCTCAAGTCAGGGAGCTAGCAGAGAGAGTACTTAAAGCTGACGAACTGAGAATGGAAGTGCAGGATTTGACAAAGAAATTTGAAAAGGCCAGTGCACGGGGAGAGGAAGAATGTATAGCCAGAGTTGAAGAGGGAACATTAGATAAAGCTACAGAAGATGTTCATCAAGCTGAAGAATAAGCCGAAGCTGATCCAGAAGATCAAGTAGGTGAGGTCCAACTTAGGCGAAGTATTGATGATCTAGAATAGGTTGGACTCGCCATTTTTTATTATGTTTATTTTGTTTATCAATGTAATAGGATGAATGTTAGTTTACTCCATTTGTATTTTCTAGTTTTAGTACCCAGAAAAACTACGAGCAAAACTGAGCTTCAATCGTAGTCAGCTGATCTACGTCACCTGGTCATCGCCGGGTGAAACTAGATGTTGGTCTAGACAGTTTCACTGTCCAGTAAAACTGTCAGCAAATCTATATTTTAGCTTATATATTGTAAGTTTCATTCATTGTAAGGAAGCTTTTTGGTAAACCCTAATAGAGATCGTATTATTTTGATTCTTTGATTGTAGTGTGTGGGCTGGAAGTTTATTGTTACCATACATGAGACTTAGTTTCATTTTTATTGTGTTTGTTTGGAAATTGTAGAAAAATTTTGAAACTTATCTTTTGATTAATAATAGATTGTTGCTAATACAATGGGGTTGGTGTGTTTTCCTTAATCATTTGCACTGATTAACGATCAAATGGACCAACAAGTTCTTTCCTCTTCTTCTCCACTTCTTCCTCCTTTTTCCCTCTTTTCTCTTCCTCTTCATCTACTTCCTTAACTATTCCCTCAATCTCCTCCTTCTTTGTTGTCTTAATCTTTTCATTAGATACCCTTGAACGGGGGTGGGGGGGAGGTGTTCGGCAGATACTTTCTTCTTTACATCAAGTTTGCACATATGGGTATATGTATGTCATTGGTGGTTCCATAGAATTATTCCCTAAACCTGTCTTGGTTGGATAGAACTTTTGGGAGTTTTCAGTAAAGGCAAAGTAATTTTTCAAACTTTTCAGTTTGAACATTGTATTTATCAGCATATGTTTTAGCTATAGCTAAATCACATTGTGCTGATTTTAGTCTGCTCAAGAGATCATCAATTTGGTTCTCTAGGTTGATTTGCTCATGAATTCAGTCTGCTCAAGAGATCATCAATTTAAGCCTGATCATTTTTCTTAAAATTAGTTTTAAAAAGATTGATTGATTCAACATCCTTCATGAGAACCAAATTGTAATTTCTGTACAAGTTGACCTTAGCAATACATTCAGGTGTACAGGAAGGTTGAGAAGTCACATAAAGGTGAGTAAGTTGAGCTTCCTAGCATCAATGCATTGTTGATAGGAGTAATATCTTCTACTTAGAAGCTCCAATCAATCACCTCTTCTCTTGAGGCCACAGCTGTTGTATTTCTTAGGCTTGATGAAGTAAAAGGACTTTGATGAGCTGAGTGTTGTGGAAGATTTGATGAACTTGGAGGAGATGTGTATGCTTTGCATTCTTTGGCAAAGTGTCCCAGTTGGTTGTAGTTGAAGCTTTTTACTTTGCTTTTGTCAAGCCCAATACCTTATCTTCTCTGCCTTAGGAATTTTCTTCTTGTTCTCTATTGAAACTGCTTGGCCCTGAAGGAAATCATGGCTATCCGGTAGTTGATGTCCATTTCCTTAAGATCGTCTGGATGAATGCAATCCAGATCTTCTTTAGAGATGGAAAAGAAGTTAGCTTGTTCATTAACAAAGGCAGAGTTTGAGGGATATGTTTGTGAAAAGGATGGTGAGGTCTGCTGAGTCCATCTACCAAATGATGGTGATGATTGAGATTCGGCAGTTGGAGATTCAGGATAAGTGTTCATTGGTACTGGATGAGTCATCATAGGAGTGGGAATGATAGTGAAAAGGCTCATGAATAGGTTCCATAAGAGCTGATGACTTTGACAGGTTTGAAGATCTACCAAGTGAATCTTCATCTGCATCCATCTCCATCTGATAAGCACTCAGGATGTCGTATAACTCCTCAAGAGTCATTGTCTTTAGATATTTAGTTCTTTTGATGGACACAATATAAACTGTCCATGTGTTTGGTTGGGACCTCAAGAATTTTCTAAGAACATCACTATTCTCCATCTTCACTACCGCTTCATTGAGAGAGTCTAGTAGTTCAACATATCTAAGATATGTAGCAGTCATGGTTTCTCCCCTTGTGAAACCAAACTCTCAAACTTTTGCTTCAAGACATCTCTTTAGTTTTCTTTCATATCCTTTATTCCTTCAAATCAAGCCTTTAATGCTTCCCACAACTTCTGAGCAGTTGTAAAATTCTTGAGGCATGCATGATGCTGTTTGGTATGCTCATTCTAATTAGTCATAGAGCCTTCAAATCCACATCCATCTTCTTTAGATCTTTATCTGAATATTTTGTGGGATCTTTGGGAATCAAGACTCCACCTTCACAAGCAGCTTGGACCATATGGACATATGGTCTGTTCAGAATAGAGCTAGAGTCTCATGTCTTGATTCCTTATGAAATCCTCCATTTGGATTTTCCACGTATCATAGTCATGTGGTGCAAACATGGGAGGTTTGGTCTGAGTTCCATTCTCCAAATCATGCTTACTTGAGATAGCTACACCAGTCATTTTAAAAGGATAGGGAGGTATGAAGAAGTGTGGTATTTGATAGTGTGATCAAAATAAAAGCAAGTGATTTGTTGAAAGATAACTTCAAGAAATCAAGAACCAACGCTCTGATACCACTTATTGGATCAGGGTTATGGATTAACAAGACTTCTTCTTTGATCGGAAGTTAACAAATAGAAATCTAAGTTAATAACATACTACCAAACACAAATACTTTGAGTAAAGATAAAACTCACAAGTTGTTCTTTCAAAGTATTCACTTGATTAATCTTTGAGTACAAATGATACAATTGGCAGATGAACCAAGTGGCTTAACAAAGCTTGCCTCTACTATACAAGTGTGAGGACATTATACTAAGAAATCTAAACAATAAGAATAAATTATTCTATATTCAGAATGTACAACAAGACAAACAATCATCACATCAGAGTTAGGCGGCTTCAGTACTATGTTGTCTTCAAAAGGCAAAACATAGCAGCCGTCGGTACAGATAGTATTGTCTTGTGTAACAGTAAATCAGCAACTCATGGAGTTCTGTGTTGATCAGCAGCAATCGATCAACATCTCATTTGTTGAATGCTGATTGGAATTTGTTTAACATATGCTGATCGGCATTCATTCAGCATATGTGATTCGGTAATTGATCCAGCACTGATAAGAATTTGATAATTCGTAGCCGATGCTGAATTCTTGAGTTTTTGGTAGCTTCATTGTCTTCATAGATCAACACATTTTTCATTTTATTTTCATCGACTTATAATTTATTTCCGTTTGACTTGATCCATTGCGATTTGTGGCCATCTCCATTTATGAGTATGTTTGGTTGCAAGTATCACATGGTTCTCATTGACGACCATACCCAATATACATTGGTTTTTCCTTTAAAATACAAATCTTAAACCTTTACCAAAATTTCCTAATTTCATCAGTGTATTATGATAGGATCAAAATGGATCGATCTGTGATGATATTGTGATACAACTCAATCAAAACAAACACAAGTAATCAATTCAATGCAAACAAATCAGAAAAATTCATAGTTTTTCATTAATAGTAAGCATAGAAAGTACAAGTGTAAGAAAAACAGTAACAAGTCGTTCTAACCGATTCTCAGGTTCTAAGGTCTTACTTAGGTGCTTTTCTACACAATACCTTATCTATGCTATTTATACTATCAATACAAAAAGGAACATATATTTACACAATAAGTCCCTACACTATGACAAAAACTATACAAAGACTAATAAAGACTAAATGTTAATCTTCAAGAGGCTTCTACAATACTCCCCCTAAGATTTACATTGTCTTCAGTCTTCAAAATATCAATCTTCAGTCTTCAAATCTTTGTCTTCAATCTTCTTTAATCTTCTGTCTTCAATCTTCTTTAATCTTCTGTCTTCAATCTTTAATCTTTTCTCTTTGTCTTCATACTTCAAAGTTATATTCGGTTTCCTCCTTGATCTTGAACATCGGTTTTTCCTTGTATAGCTTCAACTCAGATAAAGCTTTGGAAATTGCTGATTTGAATTTGCTTGCAAGTACTCTTTGTTCTGACTTTGATGGATTAGTCTTTATCTCCATTTGATTCATTATCTCCAATGTTTCTTTCGAGAAACCTGCAATACCAATATTAGCATAAAGTTCAATTGGCTTTGAATGGTCTTTTGCATGAATCTCCAATACTCCTTTACTTGAAATTCTCATAAATTCAATCTCCTTAATGTCTTTCTTCACAATGTTTGCATATGCAAGAGCTTTTCTAAGAGAAATTCTTTCCATGGTAGCATTGATCACTTTGATTATTGACATGAAATACTTTCGATCATTCTCTGCCACTTTAGAGGATACTTTATCAAATTCTTGAACAGACAAAAATGAAATGTAGCTCGCATGCAGCAGTTTAAGCTCAAATACACCAAACAATGAGATCATATCTTTATCCCAGTCATCAAGGTTTTGAACTAATTTCAACTCAAAAGTATCTGAATTATAAAACCATCTCAAAATTGGTTTTGTCTTTTGTGAACCATCAATCACCTTCAATCCAAGTGTAGTGACTTTTTCAAAAAATTGATCACTATAAGCATCCAAAAACCTTTCTTCTTCTACAGGATTCTCAGCAATTTTTCTTTTACTTTTGAAAGACTTAAAGTATTGTTTATCCTCTTGATCATATTTTGTTTTTAGATAAGACTCCATTCTTGTCATACCTACATTCAGGAGTTTAACAAAATTTTCTCCTCGATTTGATTTTGATGGATTTATCAAAGGCAACTTATTCAGTTCCTTTAAATCTTGCACTGGTAAGGCTATGATGCTCGTGTAAAAATGATAAACATCACAAATAGCATTTACACGTTTGATTAAAAATGCATCAAACACCTCATCATACTTCCATGCTACTATTTTCACATTCACTGTAGAATCTAGCACAATCATTGCATTGAGCAATTAAGAAATTGATTGGCCTTTTTGCAAAACTTTTCTAACTAGATCACTAGCAGTCCGAGCTTTGTTCCATAATTGCTTTTGCTCGACTGACACTTCATAAGCTTATTTTTCATTTTCAGGGAATAACTTTATTAACTCTTTCCTTCTCTCATGTCCACTTCTGATTAGCTCCACATTCTTTATTTCTTAAGGCTTCAAGATTCTTGTTTGTTTTGTGATCTCAAGATATTGAGAACTATTTGTATCAAGCACAATCATTCTATTGGTTTGTTTTTTAGTCTCTTGGAAACTCCTCACCAAATTTCTCAATGATTCTGCTTGTAATCTATTGAGCTTCTTCCTTGGATAGTTACGTGATTGTAACCATGTCCTTAAAGCAGTAACATTCACATCATTTGGATCTGGATGGTGCAATTCAGAAGTTGAAAGTTCATCAACATTGATACTTTCACTAATAGGATTCCATTCACTATGTTCAATAATAATCTCGTTTGGATCTACAGGAGCACTTGATTCAGTAGTTACGCACTTCTCGTATTCTTCGTTAATTTGAGATACTGTCAATCCATCAAGAAATACTCTATTATACTTCATCCTGATTAAGTAATTATACTTATCTTCAATATCCATAGGAATGACTTCAGTAGATTCTTCAATAGGAGAATAATTTGCTTCAACCAAATCTTCATCTTCAAGTACTTCATCGTACCATGCATCATCAAATTCTGAGTCTATGTCATCAAGAGCTTCTATCTTCTTTTGAATTTCAGACTCTCTTTCTTCTTCAAGTGCAGGTTCATCAACAATCTTTTGCATTTTTGATGATGATTCAGGTAAAACTGATACATCAATGCCATCAATTTTCCTTTTACCTTTATCTACTTCTGATATCTTCTCAACATTTGTTGGAGTTACTTCAGATATAATCATCACTTCAGGAGATGGAGATTTTGCACTTTCTTTCAATTTCTCAAATTCTTCTTTCAATAAATCATGGCTTTCTTTCAACTTCTTAAAGTTTTCTTCCATAATATCATAATCTCTAAGCATCACTTCAAAATTTTGAATATTTGCTTCTTTATCCTTTTCAAGTTCAGCAATCACTTGATTTTTCTTTATTTAATCTTCTTTCAGCTTATTATTTTCTTCTTTTAATTCCTCAATAAGCTTTAATTGCTTACAGTTTTCTTCTTTCAAATCATCAATGATCTGTTGAACATTTGTTTCTTCAGCCATATGAGCATCTTGTTGAAAATCATTTTTGAACCTCAGCTTCAGAAACTTCAAAATCTTGAACATTTTCAGTGTCCTGTTGAATATTAGCTTCAACATTTTCTTCAATCATCTTAATGATCTCTTCAACAGTTAATTCATTTTCATTTTCACCTTCAACCTGTTCAGCTTCATGAATATCATCATCAACATGTTCAGATTCATGAACAACATCTTCATGAACTTCTTCCATTTCATCATCATCATTACCACCATCATTATTATCATCATCATCATCAGAAGGTTCTTGAGGTAATTCTTCAATAAGTTCATTTGGATCAATTGGTTCTTCCTCAGTCAAATGAAAGTGATCTATAGTAATATCCATCTCATCAATGGCAACATTTCTCATGTATTCAAACATGGGTACATTTTGTGCACCTGTGATCATAGCAAGTCTTTTATAATAAATTTCTAACATATGCTCCAGTATCATTATCTCTCCACTAAAACCATGAACATGAATGTCTAGATACTCATCATTAATTATCATTTGTAAGAATCTAGGATACATCAAGTACTTATTCCTGATTCCTTTCTCCAGATTGAAATTACAACCATTTAGAATCCATTTTGACATGTTAAACCTTCTGTTTGTTGCAAGAGCTGCAATCGGAAATGCTATGTCAACTGGAAAAGAATTCCATCCTGCACTTCTCTTTGACATGCAGTGCTGAAAGATATAACACATTAGCTTCCAATGATTATACACTCGTGCTCTGAAGAATTGTTTCTTGGGGAAATGGTCTGGGTGACCCATAGCCATAAATGTTTCTCTACATTCATTGAAAGATAATTCAGCTAAATCATCTGGGTCATTATGTCCCAACCTTAATGCTTCTCTAATTGAGTCTTCAGAAACTTCAATCATTCTCTCATTATTAATAAATCCCCTTACAACCTTTCTACCATCATCATTGAGTTCAGCTGTGGCTGTGTTCCAAAACTTCTTTATCAATCTTGCATATATGACTGGTTGATAGCACATAGCATATACATATTTAGTTCTCAACAGGAACCTAATCATTTCTTCATAGCTAACAGCCTCTTGTAGTTCTTCATTTAGTAAAGCTGCCACATTATGCTTTGGCTCAAATTTTAACTCAGCCGTGTTAATAATCAGTAATACTCACTATCAAACGCACTTTTAGAACTTAAATCAATCACAATCTGAAAATCAAAGATAATCGAGAGTCGGGTGTGAGAGAACAGGGCATTTTGAGTGAATGAATCGACTGAAATCACAAAGTGTTGTATTTATACTAAGTAAATTTTTAGGCGCATGAGCACTATTTGTGCGCATGAGGTTAGAAGCATGAACACTGTTTGTGCGCATGAGGTCAGACGCATGAGCACTGTTCAGATGCATAAGCACTGTTTAGGCGCTTTTGCACTGTTCAGGCGCATGAGAATACCTGAAACGCCCAATACTTTAAAAAGAATTTACTTGAAATGCCCACTTGAAAGCTTGGTACTGTGTAGGCGCATGAGGATTTGTGAAACGCCCAACACTTAATCAAAATTTCAGGCATATGACAACTGTTTAGACGCATGACAACTGTTTAGACGCATGAGGTTGTCTAAAACGTCCAACACTAGTACTAATTTTGAAAAAAATCATCATGCTCCTACTTGGACTTTTGAACACTGATTAGGCTCATGAGATAACTTTCATGAGTCTAACACTTGTAATTTTCAAGTCTTCCACCTGAACACTATTTAAACACATTAGTACTTTTCATATACTAATTTTTTTTTAATCAGTTTGTCAAATTTTGACTTTCACCCAAAATTTTCATAATTGACCCTCAATTTTGAACTTTTGACATTTCAAACTTTTTATTTTTATTTTTGATCATTTTATGTTTTGACCTTTTTATATTTATTATTAATTATTCAAAAACAATTTCCCGTCATTTTAGTCTCTAATTTTAACAAATAATCTCATATTACAATGTTGCAAGAAGCTTTTCCACTTTAAAATATTTTTCATGTTCATTTTTATATTATGTCAAACACACACATGCTTGAACTTTTGAGCTTTATCATTTCCATTCAAAACACTAAATTTTGATTTTTCATATCTTGAAATTTGAATTATTTTCTCTTAGACTTTTTACTCTTTTTACTCCCTCTAAACTTTTAAGTTTAACAAAACTTAGAAGTTTCTTGAATTTGTCACATGAAGATCACACTAATCATTGTTAATATGCCTGCACACAGAAAACATGCAAAAATCAAAATTAAAGCAAAATAAAAATCTAATAGTTACAATTCAATCAATGTCTGCAGTGAGATCATATTAATTAAGATCATCATATTTAAATAAAAGAAATTGATGGATAGTCATAGACAGTGAATAAATCCTGATCCAGTGTGTTCCAGGTCAGCATTTCTGCAGTAAAGGAGACACAAAATCTAAGGACAAAAAATGAGTGCATTTAGCAAGATATTCAGCACACTAACTTTTTCAATTCTTGGATTGATTAAGGTACAATTAGATATGACATTATGCAGTCACACTTAGACATAGAGAGGTTAATTCTCAAAAAGATATGCAAGAAGTCATTGTTCTCAACTTGTTAACCTGACAAATACTATAACCAGATCTCATTTGGTGTTTGTGCACATTGGCATCTTGTTGCATCAGTGAGAATATCCAGGTCTGTAATCATTTACAACAAAGGATATCTTATCACTTCAGGTCTATGATGACTCATAACAGAGAAGTGTTAGATGCTTTAAATAATTAGAGCTCAATGGTTATTCATATCACCGCCAGGTGTGAGATTATGTCTTAACAAGCAATCAAATTTGAGAAATCAACACTACTCATTAGTGCTAAGATAGACAGACATGAATGCATGAGTGATTTAGTTTAATCATAAGAATTTACTTTTTCTGTCTAATTGCATGAACTTACTTGCACATCATATCTGATCACGTCAGACTTTATTATCGAGTGAAGTATGCAACTGATCATACTAATGTATCTATCATTTCTCACATATTGCAAAGACAGATTCATCCTAAATAATGAATTAAACAAAGAAAAACTCTATTTTTGTAGTTTTTGTTTTATATATTTATCTTTTGATTTTTTAATTTTCTATTTTTGTATTTGGTTTTGCTTTTTCTAAGAAACATGCACACATAAAATACAATCAGGCAATTAACTTTGACAGTTTCTTTTGATGTGTCCTATTCAGGTAAGGGAGGGTTCTGGTCATATTTAGACTTAATTAACTGAAATGCTCAAAAACTAGTTTTTAAATGTGGTTAATAAGACCAATTGACTCTACCAAATACTCAAACCGTCCTGGTAAGAAGGCTTTAGTAAAAAGGTCAGCCAACTATTTTTCAGTTGCAATTTGAATTAGAATGATTAAACCTTTTTCAGAGTTATCTCTGAGAAAATGATATCAAATCTCGATATTTTTTGTTTTTGAATGTTGGACAGGATTAGCTGTAATGAACATAGCAGTAGTGTTATCAATGTAAATTGGAGTTTTAAGAAAGTTGAACCCGTAATCCAGCAGTTGGTTTTGTAACCAAAGGATTTGAGAACATCCTGCTGAAGCAGCTATGTACTCAGCTTTTGCGGTTGAAACGGAGACATTTGTTTGTTTCTTACATTTCCATGAGACTAATCTGGGTCCTAAAAACTGACAACCACCCATAGTTGATTTTCTATCTTGACAACATCCTCCATAATCACTATCAGTATACCCATATAACTCGAAGTTTCCTTCATAAGGATACCATAACCCTAAGGCCGGTTTTCCTTTGAGATATCTAAATATGCGTTTGACAGCAATTAAGTGAGATTCCTTCGAGTCTGATTGATACCTGGCACAGACACAAACAGCACACATTATGTTAGGTCTAGATGCAGTAAGATACATCAATGAACCAATCATAGATCTGTGTAAAGTTTGGTCTACAGATTTTCCTTTTAGATCAGGCTCAATTTTGGAATTTACGTCAGCTGGAGTTCTTATGGACTGACAATCTTGCAGTTTTAATTTCTTCAAGAGTTTGTCAACGAACTTCTCTTGATTTATGAATATTCCATATGCAGATTGCTTGACTTGAAGTCCAAGAAAGAAATTTATTTCTCCCATAGAACTCATTTGAAATCGAGACTTCATGATTTCTTCGAATTGATTGCATAATTTTGGACTTGTAGAAAAAAATATGATATCATCGACATACACTTGTACACATAAAAGATCATCAGCATCCTTCTTGATAAACAGAGTCAAATCGATTTTCCCTCGCGTGTATCCATGTTGGATTAAGTGTTGTGACAATGTTTCATACCAGATTCTAGGGGCTTGATGTAAACCATACAAAGCTTTACTAAGCTTGTGCACACGATGTGGATATACTGAGTCTTCAAAACCCGGAGGTTGCTTGACATACACATCATCGGTGATCAATCCATACAAGAAAGCTCCTTTAACGTCCATTTGGAACACCTTGAATTTCATGAATGATGCAGAAGCCATGAAGACACGAATTGATTCAATTCTTGCAACTGGAGCAAATACTTCATCATAATCTATTCTTTCCTCTTGGGTGTATCCTTGTGCAACGAGTCTCACTTTATTTCTAATAACTATACCTCGATCATCTGTTTTGTTTTTGAACAATCACTTTGTACCTATGGCATTTTCTCCTTCAGGTAAATCCATAACATTCCATACTTCTTGTTTGCGGAATTGCATAATTCTTCTTGCATAGCCTCAATCCAACTATTGTCCTTTAACGCTTCAGTAACGTTTTTAGGAACAATTTGAGAAAGAAAACACGTGTATAAGCAAAGATTTGTTTGTTCTAATTTACTTCTCGTTGTTCTCTCATTTAATGGACCAATAATCTGAGACGTTGGATGGTTCTTGTGAATACGAGATGTTGGAATCTCATTCCCTTGAACATGAACATCCAGATTGGTTTGGTTCAAGTTAAAAAGCTGATGCAATAGGTTCGAAGAATGTGGATTGAAATTAGGAACTTGAGTCGGTGAGTTGATGAAGTAATCAAGATTACCGGTATCAACTACATCACCAGAAATAGATGACGTTCCAGACTCAGGTTGTATACTTTCTATACCATCATTAGGAATAGGCTGTGAAACATCTTGATTTTTTGAAACGGAATGATCTTCATCTTGTTGAGAGAGATCATCATTATTATTAAATCAAATTATTGAATCCTTGACAAAAGAGAAAAAAGGATAATCTGGGCTTGAGTCATCCATATCATCAAAATCGGAATCATCACTGAAAGAACCTAGATCTCCTTAAGGTTTCTTCTCACCTGTAGAATCAAGCAAGTTAGATTGATTAAAAAAGGCAGATTGAAAACAGTTTGACAATGAATCTAAATCAAATAACCAAGCTGGACCATTTGAAACTGTTGGAAAAGAATTTTCAAGAAATTTAACGTTGAATGTTTCAAGTATAACATTTTTCCTAGAGTTATAAACTCAATAGGCTTTTGAAACAGATGAATATCCAACAAAATGTCCTTCATCAGATTTTGAATCAAATTTTCCTAGATGATCACTTGAATTTAAAATAAAAACTAGACAACCAAAAGATTTAAGAAAATCTATGTTTGGTTTCCTGCCAAACATCAACTCATAAGGAGTTTTCAGTTTGTCTTTCACAATTAAAGTACGATTCTGTACGAAACACGCAGTAGATATGGCTTCATCCCAGAAAGTGATAGGAATTTTCGCATCTGCTAACATGGATCGTGCAGCCTCAATCAAAGTTCTGTTCTTCCTTTCGGCAACTCCATTTTGTTGTGGAGTTCTGGGAGCACTGAACTGATGAGCATTTCCTTTTTCTGCACAGAACATGTCAATATTAGCATTTTTAAATTCCATTCCATTATCACTTCTTATTATTTTTAGTTTTTGTTCTAATTGGTTTTCAACTTTTGTGATGAATTCTTTTAATAATTCAACCGTTTTAGATTTTGCTTCAGAAAGAAAACCCATGAAAATCTTGTGAAGTCATCAATGATAACTAAATAATAATATTTTCTTCCAATACTCTTCATATTTGTTGGTCCGAAAAGGTCCATATGCAACATCTGGAGAGGTTTGGAATTTGAGTTTATTTGCTTGGGCTTATAAGACGCTCTATGTTGCTTCCCCTTTAAACATGCTGAGCAGATATCAGTAGTGGCAAATTTCTTTGATGGAAGGCCGATAACATGATTTCCTGCTACAAGCTTGTTCATATTCTTGAAGTTGGAATGTCCGAGACGTCTATGCCAAAGCTGACTTTCGTCATTTGATGCTTGAGCAATAAGACAAGTTGTTTCTGTAGATGGATCAACTTGAGACATATCCAATTTGTACACATCTCGATCCCTAACAGCTTTAACAACCACTCAGTCTTTGCTAATCTGAAAACCTGGCTTCAAAATATAGCAAAAAGAACATAATATGATTTATCAGAAATTTGGGAAACGCTTAACAAATTAAAGTTCAACTGTGAGCAGTAGTTGACTTTATCAAAGCTTATTATCCCGTTGGATACTGTTCCGTCACCTGTGATTTTTCCTCCTGCATCACCACCGAAGGCGACGTGTGTACCATCTTTTAACTTCAAATCTTGAAGTAAGGCATGATTGCCCGTCATGTGCCGGCTACACCCGCTATCCACATACCATGTGTTGATTGGTCTTCTCGGGCTTACCTACAAGACAAAGAAATTAAATTGAGTTATCTACCCAAGCCGAAATGGTCTTGGGCTTGCCAAACTTGTCAACAATAGTAAATTGTTTAAAATGAAGTTTGTTCACATCCGCTTGTTTTTAATGAAATTTCCAATTCTGTGATTCAGAAATTTTTGATCATTTTTAAGAAAATTCATACCATTTGAATTACCAATTTTTGAAAAATTTTTATTTCCAAATTTTTTATCATTCATTCTCACAGACCTTGGAATGAATTGATCTTGAATGTATTGTTTTGGTCTCACAGAATTATTTCTTTTGAAAGATCTCAAGCCTAAGGAAGGTTGATTAGTTAATTTTTGAAAACTGACAGTTTGATTTATTTTAAACTGAGGATTAACATAACCTTTGCTCAATTGTGTATTAGCAAATCCTTTCCTTGGCAAACTCTTTCTAAAGTAACAGTTTTATGTATTATGAGTCCGTTCATCACAGAAAGTACAGTACTTATTAAAATAACACTCTGATGTTGAGTGTTTTCTCATATCGCATATGTGACAGTACTTATTAAAGTAACATTCAGTAGTGTTGTGATTGTACATGTCACAGATTTCGCAGTACTTCTGTGGAGTTTTAAATAACTGTTTATTAACTTTCGATGTTGACGCAACATTTGATCCTTGTTTACGTTTAGGCGTCAAAAAGTTAACTTGTTGTTTTTGATTTGAAAAATTTTGTTTTTGATTTGACCATTTGTTCTTTTGCATATTTAATTTTGGCTTTTGTACATGAACTTCAGTCTTTGATTCCTTAGACACAAATCGTTTAACGACAACGGAAGTCTTGGAATTTGAACCTGTTTTCAAATCAGAGTTTGATTTGTTCTTAGGAGTTTGTTTAACGTCTTGAATTGAGTTCATGTTCAACATACCAGCAGACACAAATTTTATTGGTTTAAATTTATTTGCTTGATTTGTTGTTTTTGTCTGATTTTTTTGACTCTTATTTTGATCAGTTTTAGCTTTAGTCATTTTTCTTCTTCTCATTTGGTTCCTTGATTTTGTGGAACTTGATTTCATTTGAGATTTAACATCTTCAGTTGAAGATTTTTTTTAGTTTCTTTCTCTTTTTGATCTTTTTGGTCATAAGAGCTTGAAACTTCAGATGTTTCTTCTTTTTGTTTTGCCTTATCTTTGTTTTTAATGATTATTTCCTCCAACACAGATTCTTTTGAAACAAAAATTTTCTTACTTTTCGGTCGTGGTTCATATGATTTAACTTTTATTGGATGACCGTTTTTTATCTTTTCTGTATCATTTTCTTCAAAGATTTCAACATTGATTTTCTCTTCTTCATTATCAGAAATCTTGTTGTTTTTGTTTTGGTAAGCTTTAAGTTTTACTTTATTTTCACGAGCATGATCACGCGTGTTGAAGTTCTCTGGTAAAGTGTTAGTTATAGATTCAGGCATTGGTTCGTGTGTGAAACCTAAGCCTGCTTTTTGATTTTCCTTTCGTTCACTTACCAGTTGTTTCACAATTGTTTTGGAACTTTTGACTTTTGCTAGATCAACTTGTGTAGCAGCATGTGCTATTTTCTCCTGTTTCAAATCCTTAGTCATTTCTTCAAGTTGTTTGGAAACAATTTTTAATTCTTTCAAAGTTTTGTTCCATGAAGTTTGTAAAGAAATGATCTTTTCATCAAATATTTTATGGTCATTTTTGAGTTTATTATGCATTAATTCTTCTTGCTTGAGCTTGTCACAAATTTTGTACGAGTAAGTTCGATAATACTCTACTTGTTCAAAGCAAGATTTAGTGCATAGTTTTTCCCTTACTTCATCTGGTATTTCAGAAAATTTGGGTGAAGAAGTCTTAGAGTTGGAAGATGAATTTTCAACCTTTGGTTGATCTGACTTTGCCATCAATGCAACTTCTTCTGAATCCTCTTTAGGATCAGATTTATCACTCCAATCGTATTCTTCTTCTTCATTCTCAAAATCATATTTAGCCTTTGGATCACTATCTTCTGACCAATCTTCTCCTTGAACTTCTGCAATAAGAGATAAACTAGAGGTTAGATCAGCAGTAAATTGCTCTGCATAAGCACTCCAATCATATCCGTCCTTAATGCTAACAACTAGAGCTTTCTTTGGCTCTTTAGATGACTTAGATTCATCTTTAAGTTTAGGCATTAGTAAGGTTTGGTATGGCTTTTGGAATGTCTTCTGAGATGATTGTTGAAACCTCTGATTGCTTGAACTCGATTGGCTATTTCCTCCTTTGTTTTTGGGAGCTTTGCATTTCCTTGAAAAGTGACCATAGCTATTGCACTTGAAACACCTTGACTTAGACTTGTCAAATCCAACAGTCTTGTTAGCACTTGGCTTGTAGTTCCTATTGACATAAGAGTGTTTCTGAGTCCTGTATGCAATCATCACCATCTGCCAGTTTAGATCCATTTCCTCCACATCATCTGGATCCATTTCAACTAAGTCCTGCAAAACAAGATCTAATTGAGTTAAATGACTACCTTGGTAAGCTTGAAAACTAGCCATAAAAGCAGTAAAAGCAGATTTGGACACTTCATCCTGTAATAGGATATTAATGACATCTTTAACTTTGCTAGTTTTAGCATAGTTAACAGATGGAGTCTCAGTTTGAGGTTTAGAGCTTTGAGGTTTAGGAAGAGACTGAGGTTGAGGCTGTGTTGCATAAGCAGGAGCACTTGTATATGTAGAATCTGTAAAGAATCCTGCTCCAACAAATAGATCACCCTCTTCTTCTGGTGCACTTTCATTCTTTGCCATAAACGTATTTTCCACAGTGCTAGCTGGTGATGCAACATACTTGTATTGAGACATTGATGCTGCTCTATCATTGTTCCTTGACCTTTCATCAATCTCTACTGACTCAATTTTTGCTATCAATAAATCAAGATCCATAGGAAATTTTTCCGTGTGCTTCAACAATGTCACTGTTAGTTTCTATGAGGATGGAAGTGCATTGAGAAGTCTGAAATTTAGATCTTTTAAGTCATTTTTAATACCCGTAATTGACATCTCAGTTGTAAGCTGCACAAATCTATTCATCATCTGATTTGTGGTTTCACCAGATAAATGCTCAAACAGCTCTAACTGCCTCTTCAGTTTTTGTTTCTTGAGATCTTGAATCTCCTTGCCACCTTCACATATTATCTTCAAAGCTTTATACATAGTATATCCCATTTGATATCCATCAAGTCTAGTTAAGACTTCAAGTGGTAATCCTTTACACATCAAAGAATAGGCTTTAATATCATTCTTGACTTTCCTTAGATCATCACCTTGTAACCCATCTTCCGGATATGGTTCTGGAGAATCTCTTGTACACACAATTCCTCCATCAGGACCATCTGAAGTAATTAGAATATGAGGTCCTTTTTCTATTGACTTCCACAAGTGAGTGTCAATAGAATTAAGATGATGTTTCAATCTAAGAGACCAGTTCTTAATATCAGCTTTGTTCTTCAACTTGGGAACTCTGTTCTCAGAATCTTCTGATTTTACCATTTAATTTTTGTTTTTAAGAAAAGATTTTGTTTTTGTTGTTTTTAATTTTTGAATTAAAAAAATGAATTAAAAATGTTTTTGGATTTTTTAAAAATTTTGAAAATTTTCTAAGTGTTGAGTTGATGCGCCTAAACAGTGATGAACCGCCCAAACAGTGGTGAAACTCCTTTGACTTTGACTGAAACGTCTAAGGTATTGCCTTAGAAGAATTCTCAAACGCCCAACTTGTAATGCGCCTGAATAGTTGTGAAACACCCAAACCGTTAGACGCCAGGGTGTTAAAAACGCCCAAACAGTTCAAATGCGCCTCAACAGTGGTAATGCACCTGAAAATACTGGGTTTCTGGGAAGTTTCAATGTGTCCACACAGTTGTAATGCGCCCCCACGGTGGTAAAACGCCTAGACCAAAAACGCCTTAACAGTTGTGAAACGCCTGAACAGTTGTCAAGCGCCCAAACACTTAGGCAATTTTCAGTAGTGTTTTGACCTAATGCGCCAAATTCAACAGATTCAAACAAACTCAGATCTGCTGAAAATCTTCAAAACTTATTGAATTGCTTTGAAAACTTCCAATTAGACTATAATTTGATCGATTAATAGTCCTTCATCTTCAATTTCACCAAACAACAACAACAATTCAGTTTTCTGATTGAATTTCAGTTCGAAAATGAAGAACAGGTTCGCATACTAATTTGAACAAATTCACTGATTTTGAACGAATTGAACTGCAAATTGTGATTCAATTCATGTTTCTGATGATGAAACACAACTAAAATCAACAATTTTTAGATTGAATTGCTTATCAATCACAGAATCAAGTGATTCAAAAGTTCGACAGTTTGACAAACTCAAATCACTGAACCAACAGCTCTGATACCATTTGATAGGATCAAAATGGATCGATCTGTGATGATATTGTGATACAACTCAATCAAAACAAACACAAGTAATTAATTCAATGCAAACAAATCAAAAAAGTTCATAGTTTTTCATTGATAGTAAGCATAGAAAGTACAAGTGTAAGAAAAACAGTTACAAGTCATTCTAACCGATTCTCAGGTTCAAAGGTCTTACTTAGGTGCTTTTCTACACAGTACCTTATCTATGCTATTTATACTATCAATACAAAAAGAAACATATATTTACATAATAAGTACCTACACTATGACAAAAACTATACAAAGACTAATAAAGACTAAATGTTAATCTTCAAGAGGCTTCTACATATTAAAACTCAATCTATTAAACTCATAAAGACCTTCTAGTGTGACATGGGTAGAGAATTTGATAATACTTAGTTAAAAATTTTTACACATTCTACTAGTTTACAATTATGTTTTTCATGCCCACAAACATCTCAATAAAATGGCAAAGCCACGCGCATGATTCTTCGCCTTAACAAGATCATGGTATTGCTTCCAAGTCATGCTTCACTCCCACTATCGTTTGGGTCGAAACGATCCACACATTGGTCTATCTTCATAACATACTACCCACTAAACTTCATAACTTCCACACCCCACCTCCCTACTTTACCGCAAAAACCCAACCTATTTACATTTTCACACCTTCAAGTGTGTATGCTTTCCAAACCATTCCTCTACCCGTCCTCACAAGTTTGTCCCTCAATCCTCTCTATGCATCTTCTTCAGTTACCTAACTAACTACTGTGGTTATTGTTGTCTAGAACTTTCCACGGGCAAAACTTTCATGTTCTGCCATGTCACCTTTGATGACTCAATGTTTCCTTACTCTAACCAACTTTATCCAATTCTGTTATTTATAACTTTTTAGAACTAAAATCACCTTCCCTTCTTTGTTTTAATCAGACAAGAACACCCTCTCTTCAGCCTACTCCCCACCCACCTTCCACCCTTCACACTCCACTTAGCAACCCCTCCCCACCCCTAATAACCCCTGTTACTCTTACATATCAGGGCCGTAACAAAACCCCAAACCAGCCCCTTATCAGCCCTCACCCACATAACAAACCACCCCCTGCCCCTTTCAACACCGCATTCAGTGTCCTAAATCAACCTACTACTGCTCCAACCTGCCTCGTCCTTCAACCGCAACCCACTTTGTCCCACCATATGAACACCCCGTCTAAAACAAGTTCTCTAAAACCATTGATATACAACCTAACTACAACGATCGTCTCCCACACACCAAAGTCTCACAAGCTAACTCTTTTTTATCCAAATTGGCACTCGGCAATGACTGACAAATATCAGGCCTTAATATGTAATAAGAATTAGGAACTTGTGCCTACACCCTTAGACGCACAGATTATTTAGTGCATATGGCTCTTTCACCACACATATCATGTTGATGGTTCTTTACAATGGTATAAAGCACGTTTGGTGGTTAACAGGAAATCTCAACAGGTTGGTATTGATTGTGACAAGACATTTAGCCCAGTAATCAAGCCTACCATAATTCGTACTATACCCAGTCTCGCCACATCTCATTTTTGGCCCGTTCACCACTTAGAAGTCAAGTGCCTTCATGATTCTACTGGTGACCTAAAAGTCTTTCCTTTTAGGTCTCTCCCTCTTGGTAAGCGCCTCCTGAAAGTTTCAAGCACCAAGTCCATCATATATATATATATACATATATATATATATATATGTATATATAAAGGTATGTATGTGTGTATGTATGTATGTATGTATCCTTTGGGTAACACCTGCTAAGTTATTGTACTACATTTGGCATATGATAAAGGTTCAATCTTCAACTAGTCAATTAATGAATGACTAGCTTCACAATGAATATACATAACATAGTCTAACACATCAATAGTGATCATAATATACTCAACAATCTTCAATTAGGTCTTAATTCCTGATTAAACCTTCCTAGTTTGCACATACCTATATGTCATAAGGTCGTATAACTAGGCTGTCTATCCATTTCGCTTGGATCCATGACGAGAAATCAAACCATCATCAAAGTTTGTTCGATTACGTTATGGACTAACAAGACTTTTCTAGTAATAGGCAGATAAGAAATGCGGAATCTAAGTCACCTGTCTTACTGACAAACACAGATACTTTGAGTAAAATTAAAGACACAATATGTTCTTTCAAAGTATTCACTTGATTTTTTTGATTACAAAGAGTAAATATCAACAGATAATAAGTGGGCTAACAGGCTAACCTCAAAACTATACAAGACAAGAAATTTAGTTCAACTAAACTTTGAATATAGTATGCAACAACCGTAATCTCTCTATTTGATCTTTACAACCAGCTGTGTCTAATTTTGTCAAGTGCCTTCATGAATCTACTGATGACCCAAAAGTCTTTCCTTTTAGATCTCTCCTTCTTGGTAACCGCCTCCTGAATGTTTCAAGCTCCAAGTAGATATATATTGCAGGATCGGTGTTTGTCTCACAACACAAGATAACCACAAAAACTCACTTAATGTCACTCGGGTTGATGAGAAGAATCTTATCCAAGTTCACAAGTAATAGAACAAGTTCAAACATAAAACTTAAAAGCACACGAGTGGTTTTCAATATACTTGTATATATTAGTTCCCAACTCAGTTTTACAAGACTCTTACAAACATGGTTACTAAGTTACATGAAGAAACTATATATACTACTATCTATAGCCGGTTATACTTGGAAAACTAGCTGAAATTACAACTAGACAAATACTATATTGTTTAGAAGTAAGGTATCTAAGATAAAATAATAATATCTTAGATTAGCTAGTCATGACATGTCCATGACTTACCTTTTGTCACCAATTGAAAATGGCAACTGTACTAAGCTGATAATGGTTGAACAGTGGATAAAGTAAGGTCAACTATATGAGTGTGGGAAAGCACCATGTAGTCTGACAGAGTGGCAGTGGACTATCAGACAGACCTTACTTATGTTCACTGGTTCATAGTTAGTTCTTTCGAAGCTAAATGGCTTCGGATGAATAAATTCTTCCGAGGCCATTTATACTTCGGAAGAATAAATTCTTCTGAGACCATTTATACTTCGGAAGAATCAACCTCTTCAAAATTTCTGCAAGCCTTCAGGACTTTATTCTTAGAAAGACTTTGTCTTTGGATCTTTTAAGTTGCATACTTTGGAAGAATAAGAACTTAGTCTTGAATTCGAAAGTTCTTCACACGTGAGCTCGGAAGATTTTGACTTAGCTTTGGAAGAGCAGCTTGTTCTTTTGGAAGACCATTTGTTTAGCACATCAAAATATATCTAAGTGTAGTTTTGGTTACACCAGCCTCATTAGATCCAACATATATATATATATATATATATATATATATATATATATATATATATATATATATATATATATATATATATATATATATATATCCTTTGGATAACACCTGCTGAATCACTCTACTATTATTGGCATATAATAAAGGTTCAATCTTCAACTAGTTAATTAATGAATGACTACCTTCATCATGAATATACATAACATAGTCAAACACATCAGTAGTGATCAAAATATATTCAACAATCTTCAATTAGGTCTTAATTCCTGATTAGACCTTCCTAGTTTTCACATACCTATATGCTCTAAGGTCGTATAACTAGGTTGTCTATCCATTTTGCTTGAATCCCTGACGAGAAATCGAACCATAATCAAAGTTTGTTGGATCACATTATGGACTAACAAGACTTTTCTAGTGATCGGCAGATGACTAATGTAGAATCTAAGTCAACTGTCTTACTAATAAACACAAATACTTTGAGTAAAATTAAAGACACAAGATGTTCTTTCAAAGTATTCACTTAACTAATCTTTTCCAATTACAAAGAGTACATATCAACAAATAATAAGTGGGCTAACAAGCTAGCCTCAAAACTATACAAGTGAGATGTATTTATACTAAGAAAGCTAAACACTAAGAATTAATCACTTTACATCTAATCCTAGTTTAGGATAACATATTTACATCATAGACAGGCAATCGACACATTATAGATCAACAGCTTCAGTATAATGTTGTCTCCAAAAGGTAAAACACTACAGCCGCCAATCAGCAGCTCATCAAGTTGAGTGCCGATCGGCAGTAACCAATCCGCTACTCATCTAATTAAGTGCTGATTGGCAGTGATTTAGCATTTGGCAGAAATCAATAGTTGACAGGGAATGCTAAATCTTTATGTTTTCGGTAGTTTCATTCTCTTCATAGATCAACAAAGATTGTCAAATTAAACTTTTGAAATGATCTTGATCATAACCTTTTTTACAAAGAACAATATGTTTAAATTTTTATCTCACGTTTTACTAAGCAAAACTTTAAAATCACCATCTCTTCATCTAGAATTAACTCGTCCAAAAATAATTTTCAGCTCTTCAAGAGAAAGTATAATTAGTATTTCTTGGAAAGCGAAACTATCTAGTTTATCTTCTTGGAAGCGAAAGTAGCTAGTTTTTATTAGACAGTTTCTCTTGATAGTTTCTTCTGGTGTTTAGCTTGATAGTTTTGCGTGATTTGTTTTTTTGCTTGATAAGCAATTTCTTGAGAATCTGTAAGTCTTCAAAAACTTTTGGCGACAAAAACTTCAAGCAACCCCAACTTCAAACCTTTGAGATCTAAATCTCATCATAAGTCATGATTTAACTTGAATTTAGCAAAATCCACTGGTGAATCTTCTCAAAATTACGAGGAGAACAATCCAAACCATTCAAATCTTCAATTTATCCCTAAAAGTTAATGTCTCGTGGTTAATATGATGAATTAAGCCCTGAATCAAGGACATACGTGAACCAAAAAAGTGATTAGACCTTCCGATTCTTCAACAACGCTCTGATACCACTATGAAAATCAAGGGGATCCGATCTTCACCAAACATGCACTCTTGATTCTTTTAACTATATAGTAGTGATAGAAGTAATGGGAGTCAAACAAACAAAAAAGAAGATACATATACAAATAAAGATAAAAAAAGATGTATATTGATAATCAACTAGTCATCATGGATTACACCGTATATACATCCGTACATACATCTTTATGCTCATTCCAACTCTAGGTGAGCTCCCCTAGGATTAGAGACTCACATATCTTGTCAGAGGTCCTTGGTTACAAAGGATGCTTCAACTATAAATGAACACATCTTGTTCTATTTATAGTTTAGTCAATAACCTGTGTCGCAAAACGAAGCCTTAGTTTGGCCAAACTTTATCAAGCAAAATTGCTTAGTTTTTTCCTAAACTAGGATATGTTATCCTATTATTGTTTTGCCTACTAAAAATTTAGCTACATTCACATTGTCTGCATCAACATCTTCTGAAACTCAACAGTTTAAGAGTCCGTCTAACACTATATTTTTCATATGTTGTACCAGGAGCAATAGTTATATGTTTTGCGTTTAGCAACAATCCATTACTTATATTACCAATATTAGACCCTCCCCTCATACTTTTTTAATTTTCCTTTGATCTATTAATGTTTTCTGAAAACTATTGTCAACAACAATATGCTTTTATATGTTATTATTAAATTATATTGAGATGTTATCTATCATGTTAGATATATGGTTAGTAGCTCTGTGTCCAGATAACAGTTCTAATTTAGGTTTAAAATCAGGGTGTGTAGTTCTTGAGATGGTGGAGTGATGGATATGATCTGCCCAAAATACATATTGAATTGATGTGGCTAGTATGTCATGATCCAAGTCGGGTCATATCCAATAACGAGCTAGACAAACACCAAAGATATTTGTTTTATGATATGATCATATAAATAAATATTAACACTTAGAATATTTGGAAATTGGGTTTCCAAACATTTACACTTGTGTTGTATATAAATTATATGGATAATTTATTTCAAAGAGAGAGGAATATTAATTCATCCGCATTCGTTTTACAAAGCCGCATTTGATGTGGTTGAACAAATGCGGATGGTGTTTACTTACCCGCATTCGTTTAACACAGCCGCATTTGATGTGGTTGAACAAATGCGGATGATGTTTACTCATCCGCATTTACAAATGCGGGTGAACAAACCCTGTCCGCATTTGTTTTGGAACAAATGCGGATGAGCATTTCTGGAAATGCTGATGGAAACATACATCCGCATTAGCTAATGCAGATGGCCATTTGCAAATGCGGACGGATTACTTCACCCGCATTTCCAAATGCGGGAGAACAACTTCATCCTCATTAACTAATGCGGATGTTGTTCTGAGAAATGCGGATGGGTTAAGGGGCTGGGCCCCACCCGCTTTTCTCTCTCCTGAACTTTATGTTTCCAAGGACATGCAATATAAGATGGCTTGCAGATCTCTCTAAACTCATAACATAAGAACACGAAAAGTGTAAGAACCCTTTTTCTCTCGATCGGTCTAGAGAAATATAAAAGGGAGTTGTATAAGTGAAAATCCTAGCAACCGGTGTTCTTGTTGGTGGCTCGTGGGTAGATCAGCTTGAGGCTTCTTGCTTTAGGAGCTGCCATCCTCGTTCACCTCCTGCCGACCTCATTGTTGAAGGTAGTTCTTCGTACCTTCTATGGTTATTTGTAAGCATGATTTCATATATCGATCCATATGGGTTTTGACTGATTTTATACAAAAATGTTTTATATATAAATTAGCTCACTGTAACAAGTTTAAAATCATATTCCGCTGCGTTCTTCTATTTTATAAGGATAAAATAAATCTGTTTAACTTGTGAAATCCCTTCTTGGAGCACCTTGAATACCTACTGATGAGATAAGGAGTAAGTGGTGCATGCCAATTTTGGTGAGAGTTTGCCTAAGGTTGAAACTAGGAGTAGCCATATGATTAGAAGAAGTTAGAAGTAGCATTCTAGGGTTAATGCTTTTATATTTAGCTTTTGTAAGGTTTGATAATGTGAGAATTAAATCACATAATACGAATAAACACTTCTTTTTCCCAAGGACAAGTGCCAATAGCAAGAACATGCACCAAAGGTATTCCGTAAATCAAGATGGTGTGTTGTAATGGTTATTGATAAAGAAATCGACCGATGAAAAGTCAATAAGGCCCGTGATATCTAAGATGGAGGGAAGAATCAATGAGAAGAGAAGTTATGGTCAGTGATAAGGGCTTGCCAAAAAGAGGATTAACTGGCGATAAAGAAGAGTAGGGAGTTACACTCGGCAGCTTAGGTTATACAAACTCTTGAGAAGGAAAAAGTATCTTCATAATCGAAAAGAAGACCCTAATATCATAATAGAATTGATGCGACTCCTTTCTCATTGGTAACACATATTTATAATTATAATATAAACACTTGACTATCTTGAACTATATAATATTCATAAAGTTATAATAACCCAGTTTGATAGTTATCGAAAGATAACTAAATATGCTATAGAGTTTTTATTCAACGAGTGATACATCAATAAGGGTATTTTTTTTCCTATAGAATCCAAACTAAATATTTTAAAGTTGTTTTCTTTTGATTAAAAATCATATTATTCTATAAAAGCTTGAATGCTTTTTTATATAATTAAAAAATCATATTATTTTATATAGCAATTAGATTGATAATGATAAACAAAAACAAAATTCGAATATGTTTAAGAGAACTAGTGGGAATGCCCATGCTTTGCTAAGGGTGCATCTGTTTTGTTCTATGTTCTATGGTTCATCTATGTGATCATATTTAATATTTGATATGTGAATATTTCTTGAAAATGCGAGGGATCTTTGGAAGTGATGAATTTAGAATGATGTTTATATTGAATTATTTGTATATTATAGAATAATTTATATTTAAAAAAAATATATTTTATAATATTTCTTTGTCACACCCTCGAAATCCATGTGCGGGGTTTAACCGCGAGGCGTGTGAACAAACCAGGATCCAAGTCATTAGTTACTCAGAACGACAGTATATGTGACATTTAGGATAAACTAGAGTTTAAAACTTTAAAACGGAAGCGTTTTATAAATATTTCAAACTCCAAAATAATAAATGTAAACTACGCAAGACACGCACCCAAATCAATGTATGTAAGTATGCAATAAGTCAAATGTAAATCAATGTTTGTTCAAAGCATGCTTGGCACGTGCGTGCTCCTATGGGCAGCTGCTAACCTGAGAAAAGCATACTAAAAGTGTCAACGCAATAGTTGGTGAGTTCAAGAGTTTACAAGTTATCATAAACAATAGTGTTTGTAAAACATAAACAAGTGTATTGAAATAGATAGCTAGTCTAATTTTAGTAGTCATGAACAATAGTGATTTCGCGATCGAATCTGACTATGTTTGTCTGTTTGCCTACCGTCACGACATACCAATTCGTGACGCTGTTAGTTGTTTAGGACAATATTGCACCTACTTGACCTCCAGTCGTATGGGTGTGGGCTTGTCAGACCTAGTAGTACAACCCAAGATATCCCGTTAGATTCCTTAATTAACAATCTGAAAGTGTAAGGGCTTTCAATGGTATAACACACTATGTCATACTAAACACATGTTATAATAGTAAAGCGTTATAGAACAAAGTATACTTTTTCCCCAAAAAAGAGAGTAAATAAAAGTGGGGCATTAAACTCGCCTGGTGCATAAACAAACAATAATAGAGAGCTAACGGTGAGTGGAAAGACAACCCGTCAAAGGTTACCTAGAACACGCGAGTACATAAGTACGTGTAACCTAGAAAGTTTAACAACCCTAAGTGCTCAATAAACACGTTAACCCAAACAAAGACTCATTTGACCTAGTTGACCCGATTGACCCGGTGGTGACACGTTAATTGAAATCTTGTTTGATCAAGTATAACAACTCATACACATGATTATCATACAAGTTATTCACGTATGCCACATCATCAATCTTAAGTTCTATCAAGATCATCATACCAACATAGATTATCATACAACACATGCGAACCAAAACCACAACAAGCTCCGTATAAATATAATTACATCATAATCAACAATTCATACATTGATTTTAATCATGGACCACATGCCATTTGAAGCCACTGACGACTTCACACCTTAAACCCTACCAATCCTACTAAGTAGGGGCCTTAGATTCGCACGCATGTACGACGATCATTATCACATTACCTAACAAGATTCACACCAACTAACATACACAACAATGATCTATTATAATATCAAACACGATTCCATAACCTCCTAACATAACTCAACACTTTTGCAACGTTCCATAAAACCTAGATTTTCAAGTAATCCATCAAGTATCCATACGACCCAAATAACACATTCTAACACATTAGACATCATCAACAAGCATTCTAGCATGATCCTAACATCATAAACACACCCAATTCACAATATCCAATGATTCACATCAATAAAGTTTCCTTTCAGAAAAGTAACACCCAAAATCAATCTATCATCCAATTCATTCATAAATTCATCATCTTTACACCTAATCTAGTTCATAGCAACCATTTAGACATGATAAACATTATCAAATCATCATAATTCCCAAATCTCATGCACAAAAGTTACTACTTATAGTAAGGTATGAACAACCACTCAATTCCATGAATTTGTTGCATAATCCACGTAAACTAACATCAATGCAATACAACTAACATCAAAACATAATCAAACAACATCACTTGTGACATTTATCATGTTAATTGAACTAGGGTTTGATCATTGATGAAAAAAATGAAAATTAGTTCAGAAACTCACCTTAAACATGATATAGATCAACAATTCCACTTGGGTACTACTTGGAATTGATCAAAATTGATTGTGTTGAGATGTTTGAAGGCTGAAATCGCAAGGGGAGGGGGTTGGGATGATGGTTTCAGCCGAATGAGGGTTAGGGAGGCTAGGGTTGGGTTTTTATCAAACTTAACTTATTTAGAAATTACCTTTTAAACCCTCTTTTATTACATTTTATAAAAATTAATCTTTTTAGCATTTTTTAACAATTTTAACTACAATATACAAGCATTATTAATCAACAATAATAATCATATATATTTTTCAACTAACCACAAAACACATGAATCAAATATCACACGTTGTCACGTTACAATGTTAAATTCATAAATAATATTTAAAATTCATTAATCATATAACCACAAATTAATAATCAAAATAATTAACTAAGTTATTATCTGTTAACCATAGTTAATTATTATTAGGTCACCAACGTTCAACGACAACTAGTATGTGCTCACGTCACGTGTATGCAAGACCTAATGGAACTAACGGCATTTGGTAATGGAAAATTATCGGATGTCACATTATCCCCATGTTGAAAGAATTTTCGTCCCGAAAATTACGTTACATGGTTGTGTCACATCACTGGTCTACTGCATTGGCACAATGAAATCGAGTGAGTTGTCACGTCATCCCTATGTTGAAAGAAATTCCATCCCGAAATTTAATAATTACCTTCGCTGGTTGTCATCGTCATTTCAAAAAAATGAGGTACTTAAGTTTCATCTGATCCTACATGTTCCCACGTGAATTCCTGTCCATGTCTTGATTTCTAGCGAACTTTGACTATGGGTATTTTGCTTTGCTTAAGGGTCTTGACTTCACAATCCATTACCTCAATCGGTTCTTCAATAAATCGTAGTTGTTCATCTACTTGCACCTCCTCGAGTTGTACAACCAAAGTCTCATCAAATAAACACTTTTTTAGGTTGGAGACGTGAAACACATTGTGAACTCCACTCAATGAGTTAGGCAAATCCAATCGATAAGCCACTGGACCGATTCTTTCTAGAATCTCAATTGGTCCAGCATATCTCAGATTAAGCTTGCCTATTTTTCCAAATCTAATCACACCTGTAACATCCGGCCCTTTTTCAAAGTAGAAACCCAAACCCGAACCCGTTTGAGTCAATCTTGTAAATCAAATTCATTAGTTAGTCATTTTATTTATTTTTGTGTTCCAAAAACAATAAATGTGTCACTTAATTAATTTAACTTAAATTCTATAATTTATAAAATAAATTTTATAAATGTTAAAAGGTTATTAATATCTATAATATTTTAAAATATTCAACTAAAATAAATAATCAAATTACAAGTTCTTGTGAGATTTATAAAGTTTATAAAGATTTAATAAAAAAAAGTTGTAATTAGAGTCTTCATAAATTTAGAGTTTAAATTGTAATTATTCTTTTATTTATTTAATTTATATAATTTTATATTTATTTCAAATTCTAATCATAACTCTATTTTAAAAGACTTGTAACTCATCATTAACATCATTCATAACCTCTTCCTAACCTCAACTATAAAAGCAAGGTTTAGGCCTCACTTTTTATTTGCTCATTCTCTAAAATTCTCACACACAAACCTTTTATCATTCTTTGTTTATGATCAATTTCAAGAATTTTCTTTTACAAGTAGTTTCAAGAATTTTCTAATACTAAGGTAATTTTATATTGCTTATATATTATGCATTTCTATATTCTTTCAATCATCCTAACATCAAATTGTTTTCATGTTCTTACTTTTATTATTTTTTCTACTAAATCTATTTTAATTTTAATCATTACCATTTGATCATTAACCTTCTAATATTCACTAACCTTATAACAATCACTAACATTCCTAAATCAAGCTAACAACACACTAACGTAAACAAAGAATCCCGTTTGCATATGGCGGCTATGCCGCCGCATTCGGTTATTCCACAAGATTATTTCTCTAAATGATGGCTATGCAAAAGTCTTGAAATATTTTTTTTTATAACTCAAACGAAGTCTAATATACCATATATCAACATAATAAATTTGTTCTAACCTGTTTTATGCTTTAGCAATTTTAAAAGTGCACAAAAGTGCCTTATTACATATTTGGCAGAATATAGTCTGACTCCAACTAACAATAACTTGGTCATAACAAACTAAATTTGAGTAAACTCCAACTCCAACACTAAGTTCATTGAATTACCTTTTTAACGATTGTTTATACGTCTTCAAAATCAATCGGACGACTCAACAATAGCCTTCACAAGATAAGTGCGCATTTCAGCACCTTTTGTATTGTGCTGCTTTTTGACCTATTTACGGATATTTTCATAAAAATGTTTCTGAACGAAAGTTGTCCGGAAGACTCTGAACTAGTTAACTGTAAATTTTTATAATTTTATGAAACCGTTTACTATTTTTAAAACCTGTTCAAACACGTACCAAACATTCTGTCCAGAATCTAAAATTGGTACAATAATCCTTTTTCAATCTACCTTTCGCTTTTTGGCATTCTCTAAATATCCTAACTTCTTGTAATGAATTCCGACCTCATGTTATTATTTCTTTTTACCCTTTAGGACATCACCTTTGACTCTTGAACATCCAAGCTTCCTTATGTACTCTACATCCATCATTATACAATGTGAGTTTTCCATGCCCCTTTTTACTTTATTTCACACCTTTTGGGGTGAAACATGTTAACTTTATGAACTTGCACTTGTAAACATCTTGATACTTGTAAATGCACGAGCAATTCATTTATAAACTTTGTCATGGTTATTTGAGATGCTTGTGAGTCTTATATGATAGTCATCTTGTAAAAACAATCATTAACTATTGCTAGCCTAGCGACGTCATAGATCTATGGGCCTGACAAGCCTATTTGGTGCTAAAGCCGAGGTTATTGCCGGCTCCTAGTGTCGTATTCTTGAGCACTATGGGAACCAAGTACACTTAGCTAATCGTTATAACTTGTAATGGATATCTTTGTCAAGGTTTGATTGTAACATTATGCTATCTATATTCTTGCAATATTTCTTAACCTATGACATGAATTGCCTCTTAAACGTTGTTTTCATACGTATGTACAAATTCATGGGAACTCACCAACATTATATGTTGACCTTATTTTTAACATGTTTCAGGATTGCTACTTTGAGGATTTCTTCATGCTCATATAGGACTTGGACTTAGTTTAATTAACGATTTTATGTTGTTGTTTGAATCTTTAGTGTATTGTAATGATTTATTTGTTTAGTATTATTCAACGAAAAATGGCATTTAATATTATTTCAACTTATTAAATTTCATGAGCTATGAACAATCGTTTCACATTCATCCGCCCCGATGATTCCGCCGTCGGTCGGGGTGTGACAGATTGGTATCAGAGCCATGGTTATAGGGAATTAGGTTATTAGAAATGGAATGACCTAGACTATAACTAAGTACCCTTGCACATGAGTCCTCTCATGTATTTTACATGCTTAGATAGGATTTTATATGTCTTATATGCTTATCCATGATTATGTGATTATATGCCTTATGTGCTTATTCTTACACTTTGATTATTATCAATGCACACAGATTTTCAAATCATATGTTAAGGCATTGTGCCTAAATCAAATGGTTCACGTTGAATTTTGAATCGTTATTCATGGTTTTCAAATCTTGTCAAAGTTTGTGTCCCATAACTAAAAACATGTAATGCTGGAAGAGTGGGATGCCTGTATCTCGAGGTGTTCTGTCTAGGCAAGGTATTCATATAAATCCAAATCAACCGATGGATCCGTTTACCTTACCTGGGAACCCTTGAGGTGAGTGTCCGCTTATAGGTACGCATGTCATCATTAAAGTTGTGGTTGACCTAATACTTTGATAAGTCAACGTATTTGCTTTGGTTTGTAAACCGAACGTTTACACTTGAAACATCTTGT
The DNA here is from genome assembly GCA_025506505.1 of Flaveria sonorensis. Classification (NCBI taxonomy): domain Eukaryota; kingdom Viridiplantae; phylum Streptophyta; class Magnoliopsida; order Asterales; family Asteraceae; genus Flaveria; species Flaveria sonorensis. The sequence goes on along the minus strand of CM046439.1, from coordinate 23,180,456 downwards.
TGTCATTTTGATTCATCTTATCTTTGATTTTGTTTCTGAAGTTTTAAAACTCATTCTTCAAATTCTAATAAGGTTTCTTAATAATCTTTTCGAATGCTTTCCCCTCAAACCGCTCTTGTTTTGTAAACCCATTACAATGGTCCTCTTATTTTGAACTGTATCCTTAATCTTAACAAACACGATTCTCGTATCAACCCTACGCTAATGCAACTTTGAAATATCAATGTCATCTAAGAACCATGCCGAAGTTGTCTGCTTTGAGAAGCTCCTCTGGATTTGTATTTCATCCAAAAGAGTCTTAAACATATTTATCATGTTCGTCAAGCCGAGCCTCGTATTGATCAAATGCTTGGTGCTTCACTCGTGACAAAACCTTTCTAATCGTCTTGCACCATCTGAAATGCAAAAGCTTGAAAGCCAAAATTCCAATTAAATGGATGATTCGATCCACATTGTAAAGAAACCCATGAGATCATTAATTATGGAATCTTAAACGTACCCAAAACTCATTAAGTTTAAACGTTCCCCATAGATCACTTTCGAACATGAAACAAAATCCAAGTATTTCTTTAAATCAACCGGTTCGTGATTAAATTTCGGGACGAAATTTCCTAAAGTGGGGGAGACTGTAACATCCGGCCCTTTTTCAAAGTAGAAACCCAAACCCGAACCCGTTTGAGTCAATCTTGTAAATCAAATTCATTAGTTAGTCATTTTATTTATTTTTGTGTTCCAAAAACAATAAATGTGTCACTTAATTAATTTAACTTAAATTCTATAATTTATAAAATAAATTTTATAAATGTTAAAAGGTTATTAATATCTATAATATTTTAAAATATTCAACTAAAATAAATAATCAAATTACAAGTTCTTGTGAGATTTATAAAGTTTATAAAGATTTAATAAAAAAAAGTTGTAATTAGAGTCTTCATAAATTTAGAGTTTAAATTGTAATTATTCTTTTATTTATTTAATTTATATAATTTTATATTTATTTCAAATTCTAATCATAACTCTATTTTAAAAGACTTGTAACTCATCATTAACATCATTCATAACCTCCTCCTAACCTCAACTATAAAAACAAGGTTTAGGCCTCACTTTTTATTTGCTCATTCTCTAAAATTCTCACACACAAACCTTTCATCATTCTTTGTTTATGATCAATTTCAAGAATTTTCTTTTACAAGTAGTTTCAAGAATTTTTAATACTAAGGAAATTTTATATTGCTTATATATTATGCATTTCTATATTCTTTCAATCATCCTAACATCAAATTGTTTTCATGTTCTTACTTTTATTATTTTTTCTACTAAATCTATTTTAATTTTAATCATTACCATTTGATCATTAACCTTCTAATATTCACTAACCTTATAACAATCACTAACATTCCTAAATCAAGCTAACAACACACTAACGTAAACAAAGAATCCCGTTTGCATATGGACGGCTATGCCGCCGCATTCGGTTATTCCACAAGATTATTTCTCTAAATGATGGCTATGCAAAAGTCTTGAAATATTTTTTTTTATAACTCAAACGAAGTCTAATATACCATATATCGACATAATAAATTTGTTCTAACCTGTTTTATGCTTTAGCAATTTTAAAAGTGCACAAAAGTGCCTTATTACATATTTGGCAGAATATAGTCTGACTCCAACTAACAATAACTTGGTCATAACAAACTAAATTTGAGTAAACTCCAACTCCAACACTAAGTTCATTGAATTACCTTTTTAACGATTGTTCATACATCTTCAAACTCAATCGGACGACTCAACAATAGCCTTCACAAGATAAGTGCGCATTTCAGCACCTTTTGTATTGTGCTGCTGTTTTGACCTATTTACGGATATTTTCATAAAAATGTTTCTGAACGAAAGTTGTCCGGAAGACTCTGAGCTAGTTAACTGTAAATTTTTATAATTTTATGAAACCTTTTACTATTTTTAAAACCTGTTCAAACACGTACCAAACATTCTGTCCAGAATCTAAAATTGGTACAATAATCCTTTTTCAATCTACCTTTCGCTTTTTGGCATTCTCTAAATATCCTAACTTCTTGTAATGAATTCCGACCTCAAGTTATTGTTTCTTTTTACCCTTTAGGACATCACCTTTGACTCTTGAACATCCAAGCTTCCTTATGTACTCTACATCCATCATTATACAATGTGAGTTTTCCATGTGAGTTTTCTATGCCCCTTTTTACTTTATTTCACACCTTTTGGGGTGAAACATGTTAACTTTATGAACTTGCACTTGTAAACATCTTGATACTTGTAAATGCACGAGCAATTCATTTATAAACTTTGTCATGGTTATTTGAGATGCTTGTGAGTCTTATATGATAGTCATCTTGTAAAAACAATCATTAACTATTGCTAGCCTAGCGACGTCATAGATCTATGGGCCTGACAAGCCTATTTGGTGCTAAAGCCGAGGTTATTGCCGGCTCCTAGTGTCGTATTCTTGAGCACTATGGGAACCAAGTACACTTAGCTAATCGTTATAACTTGTAATGGATATCTTTGTCAAGGTTTGATTGTAACATTATGCTATCTATATTCTTGCAATATTTCTTAACCTATGACATGAATTGCCTCTTAAACGTTGTTTTCATACGTATGTACAAATTCATGGGAACTCACCAACATTATATGTTGACCTTATTTTTAACATGTTTCAGGATTGCTACTTTGAGGATTTCTTCATGCTCATATAGGACTTGGACTTAGTTTAATTAATGATTTTATGTTGTTGTTTGAATCTTTAGTGTATTGTAATGATTTATTTGTTTAGTATTATTCAACGAAAAATGGCATTTAATATTATTTCAACTTATTAAATTTCATGAGCTATGAACAATCGTTTCACATTCGTCCGCCCCGATGATTCCGCCGTCGGTCGGGGTGTGACAACACCGTTCCACGGTGAGACTTTCAGCAATACCTTATCTTCAACCTGTAACTCCAAAGGTATCCGTCACTTGTCTGCTTAGCTCTTCTATCGGTCTCGTGCTGCGGCCATACGATTTCGTATCTGTACGATCTTTTTAGTAGTTTCATGTACCAATTTAGGGCCAGTCAACTGACTATCTCCAACTTCCACCCAACAAACTGGTGATCTACACTTTCGCCCATACAACGCCTCAAACGGTGTTGTAATGCTAGTGTGATAGCTATTGTTGTAAGAAAACTCTACCAACGGTAGATGAACTTCCCAATTGTTTCCGAAGTCTATCACACAAGATAGCAACATGTCCTCCAACGTTTGAATAGTACGTTCTCTTTGCCCATCGGTCTGCAGATGATAGGCAGTGCTCATATCCAGACGCTTACCCAAAGATTTTTGTAACATTTTCCAGAAATAGGATGTAAAACGAGCATCCCGATCTGAAATAATCGAGATTGGTAAACCATGTCTCGAAACTACCTCTTTCAAATAAATCCGGGTTAACTTATCCATCTTATCTGTTTCTTTGATTTCAAAGAAGTGAGCGGACTTGGGCAGTCAATCCACGATCACCCATATCGTGTCACAACCACTACGAGTCCTGGGTAACTTGGTAATAAAATCCATAGAAATCTGCTCCCACTTCCCCAAATGAATCTCAAGTTTTTGTAGTAACCCAAATGGTTTCTGATACTCAACTTTAACCTTAGAGTAGGTTAAACACTTGCTCACGTATGTAGCTACATCTGCCTTCATATTAGGCCACCAACAGTGTGCCTTCAAATCATGATACATTTTGTTAGAACTAGGATGTATAGAATACTTAGACTTGTGTGCTTCACTCATAACCAAGTCTCTTAGGTTTTCGTGTAAGGGTACCCAAAGTCCATCCATGAAGTAACGAATCCCATTGGCTTTTACTTCAAACTGTTTGTCCATCCCACGTAAGGATTCAGATTTAATGTTTTCTGATTTCAAGGCTTCCGTCTGAGCTTCCTTGATTTGTTCAGGCAATTGAGTACTAATCGTAAGCTGTAAAGCTCGCACTCTTCGGGGTTTAGCGGTTTTGTTTCTGCTCAAAGCATCCATGACTACATTTGCCTTTCCTGGGTGATATTTGATAGCACAATCATAATCATTCAATAATTCCACCTAGCGTCGCTGTCTCATATTCAGCTCCTTCTGCTCAAAGATATGCTGAAGACTCTTGTGATCGGTATAAATAGTACATTTGGTACCGTACAAGTAATGTCTCCAGATCTTCAAGGCAAAGACCACTACACCTAATTCCAAATCATGAGTAGTGTAATTCTTTTCATGCACTTTCAGTTGTCTCGAGGCATACGCTATCACTTTGTCATGCTGCATCAAAACGCAACAGAGTCCTTGAATAGAAGCATCATAGTAAACCACAAAGTCATCACTTCCCTCAGGTAATGCTAATATAGGTGCACTATAAAATTTCTATTTCAATAATTGGAAAGCAGCTTCTTGACTCTCTCCCCATTTATACATTGTACCTTTTTGGGTCAAGGCTGTGAGAGGTTGAACGATCTTAGAAAATCCCTTAATGAAACCCCAATAATATCCTGCCAGTCCAAGAAATTGCCGTTTCTCACTAGGCATCTTGGGAACCGACCAATTCTTTATCGCCTCAATATTTGCAGGATCCACGTGAATTCTCTTTTTGTTACCAATATGACCCAAGAATTGCACTTCATGAATCAAGAAGTCATACTTGGAAAGCTTGGCGTACAGTTGTTCCTTTCTAAGTAGTTCCAAGATTAGACGTAGGTGCTCCTGGTGTTCCTCCTTGGTCTTAGAATAGATCAATATGTCTTCGATAAACACGATAACAAACTGATTAAGATAGGGTTTGCACACACGATTCATAAGATCCATGAATATTGCTGGTGCATTAGTCAACCCAAATTGCATGACCAAGAACTCATAGTGAACATAACGAGTACGAAATGCAGTCTTCGAGATATCTTCCTCTCGAACTCTCAGTTGATGATAGCCAGACCTCAAATCAATCTTAGAATAATAGCTTGATCCTTTAAGCTTGTCAAACAGATCATCTATATGAGGTAAAGGATATCGATTCTTGACTGTAACTTTGTTTAATTCTCTGTAATCAATGTACCTTCGGAATATGCCATCCTTTTTCTTAAAGAACAGGGGCTCTCCATTGTGATGAGCTCGGTCGAATAAATCCTTTACCCAATAGCTCTTGAAGCTGTGTTGATAGTTCCTGCAGTTAGTTCGATGCTAGCCGGTAAGGTGCTCTCGCAATTGGAGCTGCTCCGGGAGTCAAATCGATCTAAAACTCAACTTGAAGATGAGGTGGTAGCCTAGGCAGATCCTCTGGAAACAACTCTAGAAAATCATGAACTACCGGAATATCCTCTATCTTCTTTTTCGCTTGTTGCTTGTCAGTCACAAGGGCTAATATGGCTAAGCGACCTTTGGTAGCCACTTATGTGCTTTCATAAATGATATGATGCCTATCACTACACCACTCTTCTCGCCCTTAACCGAGAGAATTTCTCCACCCATGAGAGGAATGAAAATGACCTTCTCATGACAAATGACTTCCGCCTGCTTCTCAGACAGCCAATCCATGCCCATGGCCACATCGAAACTCCCAAGTGTTACAGGCATAACATCGATATTGAAGGTATGACCAGCAAGTTCAATCTTCCAACCCTTAAGGATGTGCGTAACATGAATTTGCTTATCATCAGCTAATTCTACGGTATATTTGGATTCCAACGTAGAAGGCATATCACTTAAGAGACTACTAAACTTAGTAGAGATAAAGCTTTTATCGGCTCCAGTATCAAACAACACAGTAGCAAAACGACCATTAATAGGAACTTTACCAGTAACAGTAGTAGGGTCGTTTAGAGCCTCACCTGTACCCATGACAAAAGCTCTTCCCTTGGCTCCACCATTATTCCCACCATTGTTGTCGCCATTGCCACCATTGTTGTTGTTGTTGCCACCATTCCCGATACCATTTCCATTCTTCTTCACTTGAGGACAGTTCCTCTTGTAATGCCCTTCTTTCCTACATTCAAAGCAACCTTTTGGTGTTTCTTGAGTTTGTTGGGGATTTTTCATCAACTCACCATGGTAATCCTTCGCCGCGTGTCCTGCTTTCCCACAACGCTGGCATCGGAAATTGTCACATCTGCAAGTGTGATGGTAGTTGCATCGGTTGCACTTTGGATACTTCCCCATGTATCTACCTTGTCCTTGATTTGAGGAAGATGACTTGTTAAAGCTACGATTGTTGTCAAACCTTCTTTGCTACTGCTGCTGGTTGTTAGACGACTAGCTCTTGTTCCCATAGTTATCCCACTTGCGCTTGATGTCGGGCACGCTTGCCATAATGCCCAGTTTTGGTAGCTTGCCTTGCTCCACCACTTGGTCCGTCAGCTTATGAGATAGCCGGATAGCCTGCTGGATAGTGGTGGGGTTTGAAGCAGTCAGCATACTTTGTATTTCTGGCACCAGCCCACATAGATAGAGCTCGATTTGCTTGATTGGCGGGTTTATCATTCCAGGACAAAGAGTCACCAACTCATGAGACCTAGTAGTGTAAGCCTCAATCTTAGATCCTTCCATCTTTAATTGCCAGAATTCAGCCTCCAACTTTTGGACTTCATCTCAATGACAATATTCCTCCATCATCATGGCTGAACTCGTCCTATGGCAAAGCATTAGCCATTGCTTGACCCAGCATATGTACTTAAGCGTTCCACCATGAAAGCGCTGCAGCCTCCAAAGTTCCCGTGGCATATTTCACTTGATCCGCTGCCGGGCAATTGCACTTGGTGAAGACCGACTCGGTCTTCTCAAACCATAGCACCAAACCCACGGCTCTTTTAGCTCCACTATAGGTGTGGGGCTTACAGTCCATGAATGCCATGTACATGCATGCTGCTGGTCCTGAATTCAACATTTCAAAAAGTTTAGTCCAACCAATTGGTTAACCGTCTAACGGAATATTTGCGTAAGTGATGACCAGGGTCATCGTTACCTCCAAGCTAAGAGCTTGAGCGTTAACCACTGCTTGCACATGTTCATTGATAAGAGCTGTTGATTCAGCTGGGGTCATGTTCAAAGTCGCCTCACCATGACCACGACCTCTTCCGCGTCCACCACCACGTCCACCACCACATCCTTCACCATGTCCTTCACCACGCCCGTCCATTATCTCTTTAAATTCACAAATACAATAATGAGTAACATCCAACATATTAATCTCATTAAAGTATGGTAAATAATAAGAAATAATGAATCTATTACACCCACAACATTTATAACCAAAATAATAACTCATGATAAATAAATTCTAAGTAACTCACAAAATATCCAATCAGTGTCAAAATTTCAAGTTTTTCAGTTGGGTGGAAAACAATCCTTCCCACATAGGTTTTTTTTTAAGAAAAAACACCATGTAGTCCAAGTCTGATGTATAAAGGAAATCAGTCTATCACTTCAGACCCATCACTGTCCTCTTCCATCTTTTTCGGTTCCTTCACAGGCTCTTCCTCCGGCTCTTCCTCCGGATCTTCTTCTGGATCCTCGCTGGATACCTCCTCTGGTACCTCCTGAGGCTCCTCCATTGGGGCCACCTGAGGCTCGAGCTGATTTTCCAGCTCATTTATACGAACTATAGCCTCTTGAAGCTGATCGCGCATCACGTTTAGAGTAGCCGTCAACTCAGCAACCTGTCCATGCAGAGCCTGAATCTCTCCTTCCTGGCCATCCTGACGTCCTTGCATATCGAGCCACGAGTCTTCTATCTCCTCATACACTCTGCTGTTGTGCTCCTATCGCGCATCCAACCTTTTAAATTTCTTCTCGATATTTCGTCGCAGTTGGTCATGTGAGGCCACCACTGCGGCGATAACCCTATAAGGGGTGCAGGGTAGAGGGTATAATATGAAATCTCTAGTCACTGTGGGAATCGAAAATGGAACACACTCCTTTTCTAGCATCCTGATCAGTGTAGTGCGATACCAGTCCCAATTGTCAGGATTATCCATGTCCCGCTCAATCATAGGCTCGCCCGTAAGATACACATCAGATATAAACACAGGGGGTTGAGTACCATAACTCGTAGACGACGAAGGAATAGTAGGAACCTCAGGTTCCTTTCTTTACGCATGTCGAACAGGGGATGAAGATGATGATGATGCCATACTGCAGTGTATGTGATGTGTATGCCAATGAGTAACAGTAAGGGAATAAGTAACATTAACTAACTAACAGTGCGCGGTTATAGACTAGTGTGTATGCAACCTAGTTCCCTATAACCAATGGCTCTAATACCAATCTATTACCCCCTCAAAATCCACGTGCAGCGTTTAACCGCGAGGCGTGTGAACAAACCAGGATCAAAGTCATTAGTTACTTAGAACGACACTATATGTGACATTTAGGATAAACCAGAGTTTAAAACTATAAAACATTTGTAGAAGAATTTGTAAATATTTCAAACCCCAAAGTAATAAATATAAACTGCACAAAACATGCGCCCAAATCAATGTACGTAAGTATGCAATAAGTCAAATGTAAATCAATGTTTGTTCAAAGTATGCTTGACACGTGCGTGCTCCTATGGGCAGCTGCTAGTAATGACCTGAGAAAAGCACACTAAAAGTGTCAACGCGATGGTTGGTGATTTCAAGAGTTTGCAAGTTATCATAAACAATAGCATTTGTAAAATATAAACAAGTGCATTGAAACAGATAGCTAGTCTAATTTTATTAGTCATGAACAATAGTGATTTCGTGATCGAAGCTGACTATGTTTGTCTGTTTGCCTTCCACCATGACATACCAAGTCGTGACGCTGTTAGTCGTTTAGGACAATATTGCACCTGCTTGAACTCCAATCGTACGGGAGAGGCTTGTCAGACCCAGTAGTACTACCCAAGATTTCCCGCTAAATTCCTTAATTAACGATCTGAAAGTGTAAGGGCTTTCAATGGTATAACACACTATATCATACTAAACACATGTTATAATAGTAAAGCGTTTTAAAATAAAGTACGCTTTTTCCCTAAAAAAGAGAGTAAATAAAAGTGGGGCATTAAACTCACCTGGTGCGCAAACGAACAATAATAGAGAGCTAATGGTGAGTGGAAATACAACCCATCAAAGGTTACCTAGAAGACGCAAGTACATAAGTATGTGTAACCTAAAAGGTTTAACAACCCTAAGCGCTCAATAAACATGTTCTCCCAAGGGTTTTGGAAAACAAAGACTCATTTGACCTAGTTGACCCATTTGACCCGTTGGTGACACGTTAATTGAAATCTTGTTTGATCAAGTATAACAACTCATACACATGATTATCATACAAGTTATTCACGTATGCCACATCATCAATCTTAAGTTCTTTCAAGATCATTATACCAACATAGATTATCATACAACACATGCGAACCTCAACCAATCAACAAGCATAACATAAATATAATTACATCTTAATCAACAAATCATATATTGAGTTTAATCATGCACCACATGCCATATGAAGCTACTGACGACTTCACACCCTAAACCCTGCCAATCCTACTAAGTAGGGGCCTCAGATTCGTATGTGTGTACGATGATCATTATCACATTACTCAACAAGATTCACACCAACTAACATACACAACAATGATCTATTATAATCTCAAACATGATTCCATAACCTCCTAACATAACTCAACACTTTTGCAATGTTCCATAAAACCTAGATTTCCAAGTAATCCATCAAGTATCCATACAACCCAATTAACGCATTCTAACATATTGGACATCATCAACAAGCATTCTAGCATGATCTAACATCATAAATACACCCAATTCACAATATCCAATTATTCATATCAATAAAGTGTCCCTTTCGGGATAGTAACACCCAAAATCAATCTATCATCAAATTCATTCATAAATTCCTTATCTTTACACCTAATCTAGTTCATAGCAACCATTTAGACATGATAAATATCATCAAATCATCATAATTCCCAAATCTCATGCTCCCAAATCTCATGCACAAAAGTTACTACTTATAGTAAGGATGAACAACCACTTAATTCCATGAATTTCTTGCATAATCCACGTAAACTAACATCAATGCAATACAACTAACATCAAAATGTCATCAAACAACTACGAGATTCTTCATGTTAATTGAACTACGGTTTGATCATTGATGAAAAACATGAAAATTAGTTGAGAAACTCACTATAAACGTGATATAGATCAACAATTCCACTTGGTACTACTTGGAATGGATCAAAATCGATTGTGTTGAGATGTTTGAAAGCTGAAATCACAAGGGGAGGGGGTTGGGATGATGGTTTTGGCCGAATGAGGGTTAGGGAGGCTAGGGTTGGGTTTTTGTCAAACTTGACTTATTTAGAAATTATCTTTTAAACCCTCTTTTATTACATTTTATAAAATTAATCTTTTTAGCATTTTTAACAATTTTAACTAGAAAACACAAACATTATTAATCAACAATAATAATCATATATATTTTTCAACTAACCACAAAACGCCTAAATCAAATATCACACGTTGTCACGTTACAAAATAAAATTCACAAATAATATTTAAAATTCATGAATCACATAACCACAAATTAATAATCAAAATTATTAATTAAATTATTATCTGTTAACCATAGTTAACTATTATTAGGTCACCAACATTCAACGACAACTAGTGTGTGCTCACGATACGTGTATGCAAGACCTAACGGAACTAACGGAGTTTGATAATGAAAAATTACCGGATGTCACATTCTTTGACTTACTACTTCTTAGGTACTAAATATTGAAAACGTATATCAAATAAGGAGGTTCATGATTAGTATGGTAAGACACGCTCTTGTTATGAGAAAATCATTATTCAAAGCGTTTATCTTCAAGATTAAATGAAGTTTATCTACAGTAAAAATCTATCAAATGTGTCAATCAAGCACTCTTTGTTTTAAAAGTAGTATAACAATGCATAGAATTAGTAAATGAAAAGAAATCATGACCCCATAAGTTTCTTTGTAATTAAACAAATGTGGCAATGGGTGGGACAAGCAGGTTGGCTATCCGATCAAATACATGTCAAACCCTCAAACTCTATAATTAAAGGGAGACGATACGTTTCTTATATGTATCATCAAAATCATTAGCTCATCTCCTCCCCTAAAGAAATATTAGAGGTGACAAATTGGACGTGTTGTTCGGGTTGGATAATGGGTCAAAATAGGTTTAGGTCAGAATGGTATTACAGAAAGATTAGGATTTACAAAGATATAGGTTTTGGGAATTACCAATATATATTTTAAATAGGTCATAAAAATGTTTCTTCATGTTTGGATTTTTTTTTAAATGTTTTTACAAGTAAAAATTTATATTGTTATAAATTCAATGAATAATAATCTATATAGAGTCAAATAATAATTTATATAAATAAAACTTATATAGTAATTTTTAAATAATTTTTATCAATATTAATGAAACTTAAAGTCTATAATCTTAATGAAATTGATTAACCTCATCAATAAATGTTTAATATGCTTAAGCTACTTGTATATCATGCTTAGAGTTCAATTTCAATATTAAAGAAAAATATATATAAGAATTAAATGTTTAAATATCTTAAATTGTGTCTAAAATGCCAATTTTGTACTTCTTTCATCCTTATATAAGTATTATAGATTATAGATAATGTATTAATAGTGTGTATTAAATAATATATTAACTAGCAGTGGTTTGTTAACTAAGACCAAAATAAGAACTATTGCATAGAATGTTTGTACAATATGCTTAAAAACTTGTATTAGGTGTCTTAAATTTTAAGTAAAATTACAATTGTGTCCCAAAAAAATGCATTATAGTATGGATAAAAACTAAACATATTAACAAATAAATTTGTTCTTGGGTTAATTTGCTTCTACTATGATGAATCTTTTCATTTTCTTACTTTCCCAAATCATACACTTACACCCCTCAATCATAATATTACCCCTTTACACACCTCATGTATCGTTTTGTGCAAGTATATTAAAAATATTTGTTTGTTGCATGCATCGTCCTAAGTTTTGAAGATAACCAAACATCTCAAACAACGTCATCTAACTTCACAGCCAATATAAACATTTTTCGAAGTAACATGCTAGCTTTGCACATGGTTTGGGGCATAATAAGAGGGCTATTTGTTGGAAAAGTTAGTGATAAAATGTAGTTTTTTGTTATCCTTAACACAAATAATTAATAATGTATAAGTTATATAATTAATTATTTATGAAACTTTGTTCTAATATGTGAAAGCATCACAACAAACTAAATCATATTTAAACCGGAGCTAATATGAATGAGATATCAATACTTAAAATTAAAAAGATAAAATAAAAAAAATGGTTAAAATATTCAATTTAAATGAGTGGAAACTTGTCACACAAAGGAGGTTAGACAAAATGAAGTGCTATATGAGTGACTGGGTAACAATTAATGGTCGAATATATCAATTGATTTCAATAATAATTGCAGCGGAAATACAAAGATAAATGATCAAAACAATCTGAAGTACTCATAATATTCTATTGTATATTGATAATAAGTACTTAATATTACAATATGGGTTTTTGTGTAATCATGATGTAGGGTTGTGTGACAGGTACAAGAGTTTCAAAAAAGATAAAAACTTTATCTATTATATACAATCTAGAATACTAAGTACAAAGTATATGATAACAGTATCCGCAAATACTTGTTCTTCACCCTCATTTGTCTTATGTACATCAGCATTTGTTTTTGTAGGTGCACAAGTCTTTTCCGCATTTGTTGTTGTTAGGCATAAGTATTTGTTTTAGTTCACCCTTATTAGTTCTTTGCGGGTAGACAAATGTTCATCAGTATTTTTGTCTTTGTCCACCCGCAAAGACTAATGCGGCTGAACAATACTTAGCCTTTTCTCCTATTCGCATTTCCTCAAATATCATCCGCAAAAATCACACTTGTATATATTTTCCAACCAGAACATAATTCATCACTACTTGAATTGGCATGTATGATCCTTTCAGGGTCCAACAATGAGGAAGGGCACTCTTTACATCTTATTTACTTTATCAGGTCATACAAGTAGAGACCCCAAGAGTATGAAGCACCTTAACCCACACATAGCATGGCCAATGCACGCAATGTTACATTTTGACGGCGCACGTTACATTTCACATACTTTCATCACTCCTAACCGCTTGAAAGTCGTCTTAGTGGTTTTGGTGAGACAAGGGAACCTTCCTCTGATTCGTTGGTGTTTATGATTAGAAAATGGCGAGTTGAGTTCCTATAGTGCGGTTGTGATCATCAGATGATATTTCCTTTAGTTCAAGGCGAACTAGACAGTTTAGTCATAACAGGATCCTCTGATGATAGAGAAGAGGATCTTTCTTCTGATAAGAGGAGGTCCAGTTCCTCTACTATGATGCCATCGGATGTTCACTCACTTCATAGCTCGCAAACAGTTACTTTGCTACTAATAAGTTATGATTGCTTTCTTAAACCATTTCAAGCTAGTCATAAATTGAAATGAAGGTGGAATTCAACCATATTAATCACCTTAAATAGAATTGAATCTTGTAATTAACAAAATTTTGGTTATAAGTTTGTGTATGTATATAATGAATTTGAACCATTGATACTTAGCCGAAGTGGTTAAAATAAGGTACCCAAAACATATAAACATGGAGAGGTTTTGTGTTCAAGTCTCACTCTAAGCAAAAATACTTAGTGTTAAGTTAGGGGATTTTTCCATTTGTGGGTTTCCTTCAGAGGGGGTTGGGGATGCGATCCCAGCTGAGAAATAGATAGGTGAGCACGATTAAAATAACATATATCCTTTGAAGCGGGGTCATACATTTACTATTCATATATATATATATAATGAATATGAGAGTTTATTTTCAAAAGAATACAAAAAAATCAAACCATACATGGGATTAGAGAAATTTCATCTCCTTCCTCTTCTAAATTTCCCTACGTTTCAAGAACACCACTTTACCCGGTGCAATCTCGGGTGCAAGAACATCTTTGACAGTATATAATGATTCGGCGGTTGCACCCTAGGAAACAAACATGTTCTCTAGAGTGCGACTCAAAATTTTTGTTATAATTCTAGACGAATTGTCAAGACATCAATCAACAACTTGTTTTATCACTGGTGCAGTCAAGGCTGAAGGTAACGACACTTGTGGATTGAAGACTTGAGTCAATAAGACTTTTTAGAGTTTCTTTTATTGAAAACACAGGTTAAAATCAAGTTTAGTATAAAAAAAGTATATTATAATTTGTTTTCCACTCTATTATGTAAAGGGTATTGTTTTACATTATTTCTCGTGTATAACGACTTAATAAGAATATCGTTATTATTATTATTATTCTTTTATTAATTATTTCAAATAAAAAGTGACCATAGTTGTTACACTATTTGTTCAACCTTGATATCATAGATTTTACTCACAAGCACCGCGTATAAACAGGAGGGTGGTGAACTGTTACGTGGATTGACGAACGGACATAGAATCGGGGATTTGAAGACGTTAAATTGTGAGCAACCCATGTTACGATGTTTGGTGGCGATTTGAAATTTTGATAGTGACTCCTCATGAGATTTTATTGTAAGTGGGTGAAGAAAATTGAGATGATAACATTTTTGAATTTAGTTAAAAAAAAAAACACCATCAGAGGAATTTGTAAAGAGAAATATATGTTTCTTTCATTAGTTAGTGTAAAACACAATTTATATCAGTAACTTAGAGTGAAACTAGGTACATTTTAAACCCCTTAAGTTTATTTTTTTCGTCTCTCTCTTATCATAAATAACTAACTAAATTAAAAAATATTAAATAATTTTAATTTAATTTTAATTCGTATTTAGATTAAATTTTTTTAATAAATTAATAAAGATGTATTTTTATTAATGTTATTTCTAGAAAATAGTCTTTATAAAATAAGATTTTTTTTTCTAAAATATCTAACTTTTTTTAAAATATAAAATATTTTAAAATTGGTGTTTTTAAAAAGTAATTTTTTTATAAACTAAAAATAATTAAAATTAGGAGTTATAATAAAAAAAATTTAAAAATGACATTTTTAATATGTTTTGTTTTGAAAAAAAATATTTAACTTTTTTTGGATAAAAAGTTTAAAAAGAAATGTTTAAAAATTGATATCATTATTTTATTACTTATACGTAGTTTAAATCATAATTTATTTTAGAATATCATTTTATACTTCATAAATTTTCATTATATTTAATATTTTATTTTTTCAACCTGTATAACACACGAGTTTACTAAAGTTAGTATTAAATAAATAATAATCAACAACTAATCAAAGGTATTTTGAACGTTTATAGCCTGATCCAACCCGATTCAATATTATATCCCTATATTTAATTACATGATCAAAATAATTCAAAATTGATCTAATATTGCACATAACTTTTTAGTATATATTATTCAAATCTTAATTTCTTCATACTAATATCCTTACACCCACTCAATATTTAGCTCATGATTTGACCTGTCAAAAGGATTCCTTTTAAGTATAAAAGAAGACGGTTTTCTTATACCGTATATTTCGTAATGACAATAAACAAAAGTTAAAGTCAATCTCTGTTAAGAGTTGGTTTGTACTTTAAAGAGTATTTTTACGCATGGTTAGCTTTATTTCGTCTTGTCACAAGTTAAGAGTAAATATAGATTGAAACTCTTAGCTTAATATAATAAGAGCAAACCTACTAATATTACTAAAAATGCAGTTTACATGGATATTTTTGCTCATTTGTGACCTTATAATCGAAAGTTGTTATTTCTTATTTAATATTTAACATGATTGGTTTTATTTATGTTTTTATGTTTTTATGTTATTTAATAAATAACTTTTCAAACTCCGTGTAATACACGGGTAACTAAAGCTAGTAAACAATATATAACGAAAAATGGGACAACATTAAAATAATAACCATCATAAATTGATTATATATTAAAAGTTCAAACATCATGCGTTAATGCACATCAATAAGTTTTTAATTACGTTACTATTCATAACTAGATATAGTATACCATGTATTACGTGGTTTGCATAAATAAAATAATAAATATAATAAAGTTTTATTAATTATAATACAATATTTTAAGATACAATATGATTAAAATTACGTACGAGTAATAGTTATAAGTAATAAAACGATGATATCAACATTGTAAACTTTTTTTCTTTAATTAAATTAGTTTCAAAACAAACTATTTTAAAAAAAGTCATTTTTAAATTTTTTTATTATAAATCTCAATTTTAATTATTTTTGGTTTAAAAATATTTTACTTTTTAAAAACATCAATATTAAAATATTTAGTATTTTCAAAAAAATTTATGCTTTAGTATTTTTAGAAATAGAATTAACTAGTATTAAGCTTCCATCGTTGCGCAAGTGGCGTAAAACCATACCAAGTAGCATCGATGTCACAACATCATCAACAACCATCAAAACTAAAAAGCCTCGTGTAAAAAAAATATAAACCAAATGGAAAATAGACGTAAAAACATTGGTTCACGCACGTGAAACATAAAATATTAAAAATAATAATTAAGACGATCTAGTACCCGCGCCTTGTGTTGGGCCGTGAAACGGAAAAAAATATGCATACAAACATTGAAACCACATGCGCATGTTGCGGCTTGTTAACTTGTAAAATTTAGAATGAAATGTAAAACGTAAAATTTTACAAAATAAATTGTAAAAAATGTAAAAGTATTATGGTTAAATGTAAAAAGAAAAATAAAAAAAAAACACAAAAATGGGTACAACCCACTAAACTTAAACTACAAACCATGAAGCATAAAAAAGTTAATAATTAGTAATATATATAATAATTTGATATATTTCTTAATTTATTAAAAAATATTTTTAATCTAAAAAAAGTTAAATAATATTATTAATAATTAATGTAATTATATAATAGTAGAGAGAACCGGTAAAATTTTAGTGAGAAAAAATATGATGTTACATGTCCCCCTTAATTAATTTTCATTAAAATAAGAAGATTTACATTTAATCATATAAGGAAAGTTTACGGTACAAAGCCTATAATTCGTGCGAATGGTATGAAGCAACGAGGGCCATTGACCTAAGAGATGTACGATTCAGATTTAAGATGTAATAATCACACAAAGCAATATGCCTGGAGGGTAGAATTGAAAATAGTCAACAAGTGTCGATTTTTTTAAAATTTCCCCTGTTTTTTTAAATAAATATAACTTTTTTGTATGACATTATTTTTTTAAAAAATACATCATAAAAAAGCGTTTATGTCCTGTGCGTATAACTTGCGTGATTATTCATTTCGTAATTATCAACATAACTTGCATAATTATCATATAACTTGCGTAATTATAAATATAACTTGCGTAATTATTTTTATAACGTGAGTAAATTTACTTTGCGTAATATATATCTTGCGTAATAATACATATAACTTGTATAATTATGTACATTATATGCGTAATTGTGATGTGGGCGAAACTACCCCCCCCCCCCCCCCCGCCAGAAAACACCTGTCACATTCTTTTAACTTCGTACGCTTTGCACGAAAATTACATTTTGTATAGTAACCGATCCTTAATTATATATTACATGACAAAACGTTTATACATATTATACAAGTATTTAATACATGTTTGTGTCAACTTTGTTACTTTACATAAAAGAACTCTGAAAATTTACATGTTAAGCCCGCCAAATTTAATTATAAATATTTTCACCCTATACTTATTTATTTGTTTTTTTAGCACACTCATTTATTTTTATTTTTCTTTTATAAATTCTAAAATGAGGTTTATAAAATTCGAGATACATTGTTGTAACGTGTTTATTTTTATTTATGTTTTGGTTTAGATTTTATTCAAAACAAATTTGTACTTTATAATATGCAAGTCACCGACATACAAATATACAACTCACTAAAGCTGTTCAAAGTTTTGATTTTCTTAAAAAAATTATTTTTCACTTGGATCTTTAACATATGATTTTTTATAAAATTAAAATTAATACGTGCTTGTTTTTATAACGTTAATTTCTTCATTGTTCAGTTTTTCAATTACGACATGGCTATTTATCAACATTCTAACATTAACTTTTTACTGGTCTGTTTTTTATTAAGTTTCAAATATAATTAACGACCTTGCTACAACGCAACAGTGCGTGAAAGTTTCGTTTTTTAATAAAGTATCATAGGTTTCCTTTTCTTATCTTTAATGGACAAATTGCGTTAGCATTTTGACTGGGTTTGTTTTACCTGTCACAAATACTATTTAAACTATTAGTAATTGGCTGATAATAATTAAGTTGATCGGTAACAATGTAAACTTATATTTTTATCACCAACAACAATCTTAATTATATAATTATTAAATATTTACGTTTGATTTGCACGCGATTTAGTTCACAATAATGAGCATGAAAGAAATAAAAAAAAAACATATAAGCTAAAATTTAAGATAAATATTAATCGAGTGTAAATACATAATAGTTATTTAACTGGAAATGTTTTGATAATAAAAATAAGGAGTAAATAACACGGATAGTCCCTGTGCTTTGCACGTATTGGAAGTTTAGTCCCTACTTTTTAAAAATTACAGACGCGGGCTTAAACTATGCACGATATGCACATCGGCAGTCCCCGACGCTAACTGAGGTTAAATTTCTTTGTTAAGTTAATGTAAAATTACCAATATACCCCTAAATTGAAAATATAATAATTTTCAAATAAAACCTAAGTTAACTCCCAACCAAACCCCACCCACCACAGCTAACCCCATCTCTCAATTTTCTTCTTCCATCTTCATCTTCTTCTTTCATATTCATCTTCTTCCTCCATCTTCATCTTCATTTTCATCACCATCACCACCACTATATGAGAAATCGAATATCACCACTGGTCAAAGTCTCTCTCGTTCGCCAATTTCAGCAAAGGGTTGACTCCACCCTTTTCGATTAACAGCTTCCTGTAGAGATCGTTGTCACGAGCAAGCGACACCAGCGACCCTGCGGCGTCGGACCGATCGTCTAAGGTTCCGGTGCACAAAATCACGATCTATTCCCAAATTAAGCACAAAATCGACTCATTGGCTGCAATCAGAGGGAGACCTAGGTACTCATCAGTGGAATTGTTGGGGTGGAGACACGAAGGAGCTATGAGACGTCTCCGATGGAGTTTTCAAGCTGCGATGACATCTTGCTGAAGGCGATAGCGGGGATGATGGTGTAGGGATCTACGATGGTTGTGTTGATGATTTCAGGAGGTTCATAAGGTGGTCGATTTCATGATTTCAGGGGGTTCATAAGGTGGTCAATTTCATGATTTCAGGGGTTCATAGGGTGATGGTGGTGGTTGGAGGAAAAAGAGCTTAGAGTGAGATGGTGTGATAATGATGTGGGGAGATGAAGATGATGGTGATGGTTACCTGATTGTCATCGGAGGTGGCGGTGAGGCTGCCGGAATAGTCGTCGGAGGTGGCGGTGGGGCTGTTGGAATAGTTATGGGGAGAAAAGGGTGGGTGAGTGTGGTAAATGCTTAGAGGGTATTTTTGTTATTTTCAAACACTTAACAGAGAAACTTAACATCAGTAAGTGACAGGGACTGTCAGCGTGCACTCCTTGCATAGTTCAGGCCCACATTTGAAATTTATTAAAAGTAGGGACTGAACTTGCAATACGTGCAAACCTCAGTGACTGTCCGTGTAATTTACTCTAAAAATAAGACTTAATTACACGGGTGGTCCTGTGGTTAGGCCCGATTTTACTTTTGGTCCCTAACTCTCTGAAATTACAAGGTTGGTCCAAAACTTTGCAAAAACGTAACAACGATGGTTCTTGAGTTTATTGAACGAGAGAAATAAAAATAAAGATTTTCTTTTTCTTTCTTTTCTTTTCTTTTCCTTTTTTTTTCTTTTCTTATTTTCTATCCATTTTCTTCCGATTTAAAATAATTAATTAGAACATTTATTTTCTATTCATTTTCTTTTTTATCTTTTATTAAATAAAGTCGGTAACATAACCTTATAAACAAAACATGGAAACGTAGCTTATAAATGATCAATCAACGAGGGATTTATGTTACAGATTAATATAAGAAGACAATATATTTTACACAAACAAGCGTGAAAATGCTAAATAAAACCTAAACAACAATCATTAACCTCTATGTTTCATAATTAAACTAATCACTTTGTTGATTAAGTATAATCACAGGAGCATCAGACGTACCACCACCCGCCAACACCGGCGGCAGCTCCAACAACGATCGCCGGCAAGTCGGACACGAAGAATGAGAACCCAACCACACATCAATGCACCGTACATGAAACCCATGATTACACCCTGGCAGAACCCTAACTTTTTCCCCATCCACAAACTCTCCGAGGCATATCGGACACTCGGTCGCCGGTATCTCCACTCCGGCACCGTACACCGCCACCGGAATCTGCTTCAATGCCTTCTTCTTAACCCCCAACGTCGCCAGCCGCGCAGCAGCGGCGGCGTCATCACCCTCGAACACCAATCTCCGGCTGCATCTTAAAGCACAACGTACGATCGAATTAAGCCCCAGAGCACATATCAAAGCACAGAGTAAAACCCCCAGTATGATCACCATGTTCGTATCGAAATTCGCTTCTTTCCGGTAAGATGCGTGCAGCTCACTACCACCGCCGCCGCTGCTGCCGTCCTCCGGCGGTGTCATAGTGTCTGTATCGAGTAGCAGCCGCTGCATCATCGTTACCCACCTCACAAACACACTAATAGCCGAGAAAAGATCACCTTAAAGCAACAGAAACTGGATCAAAGTGCAGGATTATGAAATTAGGGTGTATAACTCTTTCCTCCACGGGAACCGAACGACAAAAGAGATCGCAAATTGGGGATCCATTCGATTATGAACTCTGAAGATCTTCTTGCTGATTCTTCAATTCCTCATGTTCTTGTGCTCTTTGCAGACATGAATTCATGGGCGAAACAGGGGACTGTTTGATTCTTCGAGGTGAACTTGATATTATGACGAAGAACTGTGCTCTGTTCAAGAAAATTTTGGGGATTAAAGGTTAAACATAGTGAAAATTGTTGGTTGGGTGTTTGGAAATGGTGTTGTTGATCTGAATTTGTGTAGGGTTGGATGAGGATTTGAGTTGGTAAAGGGGAGAAGATGGTTGATCATTTATGTGGTGAAACAGGGGTGGGTCTTTAAGCTTTATTGAACATGTATATGAGACAATGAGTGTGGGGGTGGAGCAGGGGTTAAGAATTTTAATTAAGCACCTGATGCTACTTAATCACAATTAGGAATACAAATTAATGCTTTATTCCAAAGCAACAAATCTGTTTCTATTCCATTCTGCACTCCACTCATGCTTGATGATTCAAAGACAAAATTAACCCGTGTGAGATTTTTTCCTTTTCAGTTTTATCTATATAAATATTATGATTTTTGGAAGAAGTTAATAAATATACAAAAAATATAAAAACATTTTTATATCACTAGTTAAAGTTTTCACATCAGGTCGTCCATTCTTATATTTATAATTATATTAAAAATATTTTTTTATTTTTTATTTTTTGTTAAATATATATTTTTTATATTTTTATTATTATTTTTTTGTCTCTCATCTATTTAAAATAACTTTTTAAAAATATTAAAAAATTTATAGAATAAAAAATATTTCAACAAAACATACAAATAAATATTAACATTTTGTCTATTATTCACACGCAACAACTTATAATCATTTAGTATAATGTAAATATATTTACATCACTGGTTTAGTTTGTCTTATCAATAAAATTCTTCATTTAACTAACAAATAAAAATGATTCTTTTGATTTAATAGATTTAAAGGGAATCCGTTGAAAGTTAGGGTATATATTTTGCCTTTCTCGTGATACAACCCTAAAAATTGTTATATAAGATTCTCTTTTTTGTTCCTATTTAAATCCACTTAAAGCCAAAAAAAAAGACCTTAAAAATAGTAGTGAAATCCCAATTGTAATTTATTTGTTTTTATTAACAGGTGTGTTTTTATGAAAAGGGACATCACATAATTCTTTGTTATATAATAAAAATAAAATACCGCCTATAACTTAAAAAGTATTATTCTTTTATAAGTTCTCAAATAGAATCTTGTGGTCAAGCTCTATCATAATTTTCTAAGGAATAAAGTATAGATCTAGAAATGTATTTTAAACCTTTTAATAGTTAATCATTTAACATCTAGTACTCATAAAAGCTCCTTGACACATTAGAATCAAGAAACCTCAATATGATAGAGTTATATTTATTAATCATATGGATGAGGGTTTGTTTCCATTTATGGTGAATATTTGAAGTTTCTCTTTGATGTCAAGGCCTTAAGGGTTCAAGTATGCATATGATGGGTGATATAAATTAGTTGTGATGTAGATTAGGTGTAATATAGATACTTGTAATAGGTAAGTATATGGTTTGATTTCTTGTATTTTGTTGGATTTTCTTCTTAATCTTGACTTTATCTTCTTTAAAAATTATGAACTTTTCTAAATTTTTTTTTGTAAGAATTATACTTAGAGGCTAATGCAATCAAAAAGTTCTCAACATGCACATCTGAAGTACAAGGAAAGTTACTTCGAAAGAATTGATATAACTCAATAAAATTCACTAAGTATCAAATCTTCCGAAGCCAAAAGACCATTTCTTCCGAAGCCAAAGATGAAGTCTTCCGAAGCTTCAAAACAAAGTATTCCGAAGCCAAGAGACTGATTTTTTCCAAAGACAAAGAAGTCATGCTTTCTCTGACATGCTTTTGATAAAAGCTGAACCACTTTACGCTGCCATCTCTTAAGACTCACCAACTTATATAAGTTGGTAATAAGTCCATGCTTTTGTTAACTGTAGATTATGGTCTTATAGTCTGTAACTTTCTACTTTGTACTTTTATCATTTTTGTATTAGACAAGGATGTGAGCTATGGCATGTCATAGTCACCGGTCAAAAGGCAATCTGCTTTTTGACTTTACATTGATCTTGTTGTCTAGTCTGTAGCAGTACTTTAAACTAAGCTTTGTAACATATTGTAAAACACTTGAGAGCAATATATATCATTCTTGAAAACCATCTTATTATGTTCTGCTTGTGTTCTTTACTTATATTCATTGTTCCATTTTTGCCGGTTCCCTATTTGATATGTTAAGTGTTCAATGTCTCTCCAACTTTGTGAAACTATTGCATTGACCCCCTTTAACGGTCTCGTAATTCGTATCAGAGCTTTTTAGGCTCTTGATTGTAAGATCTCACCATCTTTAATCTCTCCAGTTTAACAAAACACTTACCAGCTCAAATGCCAGCTCTCACTAAGGCTGACATGGAAACCGGTACCATGACAAAAATCTCCACTAATCACTCCTGAGGACTTTGATACTTGGTGCCAACGAATGCAAGGGTTCATCAAGTCTTAAGACAGCAGGATGTGAAGATCTGTTGTCAAAGGACCTCACATCCCAAGCACCTCTTCAGCCACTGCTGGAGGTGGGATGATTCCAATGGAAATGGCTGACTATTCTGAGGAAGATTGGAAGAAGATTGACATAGATCTAAAGGCCATGACCGCTCTTCAAACTGCTCTTCCAAACTCTATATACAGAGGCTTTAATAAGTGTAAAACTGCTAAGCAGCTCTAGGATACACTGAAGCTCATGTATGAGGGGTCTGATGAAGCTAAAGAAAACAAGAAGGACTTCATGAAGAAGTAGTTTGAGAACTTCACCTACAAATCAGGTGAAACTATGACTCAATAATACTTTAGGTATGTTGAGTTTGTAGGTACTCTGATGGATGTTGGAGTTAAGCTTGAGAATAGGGACACTGTGAGGAAGTTCATATTCTCTCTTCCCAGATAATGGACGTACTACTGTATGGCCATTAAGAGAACTGAAAAGCTCTCCACCCTTACTCTCACAGAGCTGTATGGTCTCCTTAGTGGCTACCAGATAGAGATGAACATACAAACTCCATCAACCAGCTCTTCCAGCAATCAACAGAGTTCAGCCTTTCATGTGGTTGAAAGGGATAGCAGGGAACCACAACACCATCTTATATGCTATCCTGACAACTCATAAAAGGGCCCTTTCATCACCTTCCCTGAGACACCAAAGGAGAGCTACATCCAAGGAAGCTTATTCCAAGAGACAAGCTCATCTCAAGCCATTATGTTTGCTGATGAAAGTTATGGCACCTTTCTCTTCACTCTTAAAGACTTGGATTGTATCCATCCAGATGACTTGGAGTATATGAAGATACTCTATCAAATAGCTCTTCTCACTCATAGAACCAAGAAGTTCTACAAGAGAACCAGAAGAAAGTTTCCTAGCAACATATCCAGTGGAAAGTTTGGACTGGATAAAAGCAAAGTGAAGTGTTATAACTATAACCTGATGGGACACTTTACTAGGGAGTGAAAGGAACCAAGGACTAATGGTGGCCAAGCACAATCCAGACCAAGCTACACTGATACAGCTCCTAGATCTGAGAAGCCAAGCCAACCAATACAACAAGTTGTTGCTACTGTTGAAGAGGGAGGTTTTGAGTGGAGCTTTCAGGTAGAAGATGTTTCTCCTAACCAAGCATTGATGGCTGACCATGAAGAAGCCAAGGTATTAGAACATCTTTATAAACCTGAATGTATTGCTAAAGTAAACATGTATAGGTCCTATAACCTGGAAGTGAGATGTGATCTTGAATCCTTAAATATTTTAAAAGTTGCTTTACAAAAGAACTAAAAATGACTATAAACTTAAAATAGAAGATTTAGAAAAAACAATTTCAACTCTTAAGCATGAGCACACAAATTACAGGACTCCAATCAAAGATCTCATTACCAAGTTAACTGAATGCCAGACTGAGCTTGTGATTAGCAAAGCGAGGGTAGAAAAATGTATTGTTAAAGAAGAAACCTTCAAGAACATTATATCTTCATCCTTCCATGCTAAGATTTTTTATCAGAACAGGTAGGGATTGTGTTCAAGTGAGATAGCTCTTCTACACATGTTACTATCTATAAGATCCCAAGGTGTGGAACTAGTCAATAATATATCTAAATATGCACCACTGCTACACAGCCTAAACCATCCAGTTCCAAGAGCAAGTCTCACCCTAAGAAGCCTGTTGCATCATCTATGAAGTTGAAGAAGGAAGTGGAAAGAGATCAAGCTCAGCCTTCTGAGAAGAATAAGAAGAAGATGCCAAGAGTAGTGGTACCTCTAACTTTACTAAGGATTGCATCTACAATCCCAAAAGTACCATCCATATAACCAAGAAGAAAACTTCTGAGAAGAAGAAGAAGAAGATAGCTTCAGAAGGAAAATCTCCTCCTTTCGCAAGCTCCAAAGTAAAGAAGAAGATAGGTGGAAAATTACCTTCGGAAGAAATTTTGGTCTTGAAAGAAAGAAATGCTGTTGAAGTACTAAAGTCTGCTGCAATGGATGCAAAAGCATCTGAAGGTATAGTCTCCAAAACTTTTGAAGTCTTGAAGGTCAACTATAATCTTCCAAAGATGGTATGGAAGATGAAAAGGACATGTGACTGAAAGTTCTTCATTAACAACAACAAATGATTCTCAAAGTTTGCATATATGATCAATAACTATTGAACTATCTTCAGTTCACTTTGATGAGCCCAAGACCAACAAGGCTTGGGTTTCCAAATATAACTAATCATTTCTTTCTTTGTAGGAACAACTGAAGACCAAGGGAAATATATGGATCATTGATTGTGGTTGTTCCAGGCATATGACAGGTAATGACTTTTTGCTTCAAAACTTTGAGAAAATTGATGTAGGGCCAGTTTCTTTTGGAGGAGAATCAGGTGGTTAGATCACTAGAAGAGGCATAGTCACAAATGGTAAGCTCAACATTTAGAAGGTAAACTATGTTATGGAGCTTGGGTACAATCTCTTGAGTATATCCTAATTTTGTGACCAGAGACATAACATGTTCTTCACTGAGCATGGGTGCATTGTTCTCAATCCCGGGGTGGTCATTCCTCAAGAGCATATCTTGCTTAGAGCCCCCAGGAAAGGGAATATGTACAAGATGGATTTGCAAGAAACCTTCATATCTGGAGAAGTTTCTTGCTTTCTATCTAAAGCCAGTAGTGATGAGTCTTTTTTTTGGCATAAAAGAATGTGCAATGTAAACTTTAAGAACATGAATAAACTAACTAAGAATGATTTTGTAATTAGAATGCCAAAGAAAGAGTTTACAAGTGATAGTTATTGCGTTGTATATCTGAAAGGAAAGCAACATCAAGTATCTCACAAGCCAAAGGAAAATAACTCCATCACTACTCCCCTACACTTATTACATATGGATATCTTTGGCCCCACCAGTGTAATGAGTTTAGGAAGGACTTCATATTGCCTGGTGATCATAGATGATTTCATAAGATACACTTGGGTTTTCTTTCTTAGAACTAAGGATGAGACCCCAGAAATCTTAAGGAACTTCATTCTAAAAATTAAGAATCAATATGATCACAAGGTTAAAATCATAAGATGTGATCAAGGAACTAAATTCAAGAACCAAATCCATGATACATGTTGTGATAAAAATGTATTACAAGACAATATAGTGCTCCTAAGACACCTCAGCAAAATGGTGTTGCTGAGAGGAGAAATAAGACACTTATTAAGGCTGCAAGGACCATGCTCTTTGACTCTAAACTGTATATCACCTTCTGAGCAGAGGTAGTCAACACTACCTGCTATGTGCAGAACAGAGTTTAGTAGTCAAGACTCATAGTAAGACTTTTTATGAACTATGGCATAAAAAGAGACCTTTTATTGGTTTCCTCAGATCATTTGGATGTCCAAGCACCATCTTGAATACCAAAGATCAGATAGCCAAATTTTTTAAAAAATCAGATGATGGACACTTTATTGGATACTCTTCCTAAGCTTATGATTATAGAGTATACAATCTCAAAACTAGAGTAGTTGAGGAGTCAGCCAATGAAACCTTTAATAAGCACACTCCAAGTGTGAAAGGTTCTTGTCCAGATTGGCTATTTGATTTTGACTTAGTTACCAACTGTTTAAACAAATCTTATGAATATGTCTCAGGATCTATAGGTAGCTTATCAAAAGGAGATCTTGACTCAAGATTTGAGCTAAGAAGACCAACTGATAAAATTTCTTCAGCTCCAGTGGTAACAAGCCCTGTAGTTGGAAATCCTGTAAGCATAACCATGACAAACTCTTAAGTTAATACATTTGAGATGCTTATAAATTCTAGCACGGAGGCATATAATTCAAATGAAGGGGCTTCCAATGTAGGAGGAGATGGAGATGGTGAAAGTGATCAAGAATTTCATGATGCTGACAACCTCTCCACTGAAGACAACATCAATGATGTCACACACTCATTCAATCAAGCTTCTTTTGATAAGTGTGCTGATGTGGTGAGTGATACTCAATCATAAAATCTGAATTTCACTAATTTAGATCTGTCAAATCAACTTCCTATGATTCCTCAACTGAGAATCCAAAAGTCCCATTCCACCATAAACATCATTGGAGATGTTGAGACAGTGGTGAGAACAAGAGGACAAACCTATGATAAAAAAGTTTGTCTATACTCTTCTTTTTTGTCCCAGATTGAGCCAAAGAAGGTTGATGAAGCTTTGAAAGATAGAAGTTGGGTTGAAGTAATGTAGGAGGAGCTGTTACAATTCAAAAGACAAAAGGTTTGGAATCTATGCCCTTTTACTCATGTGAAGACACCAATAGGTACCAAGTGGGTTTTTCAGAATAAGAAGGATGACATAGGACTTGTCTTTAAGAAAAAGGCGACTAGTTGTTTAACGGTACACTCAAGAAGAAGAGATTAACTACATAAATGTTTTTGCTCCTCTGGCAAGACTTGAAGCTGTTAGGATATTCCTTGCTTTTGCTGCATCTAAGGATTTCAAGGTCTACCAACTTGATGCCAAGTGTGTATTTTTATATGGAGTGATAGATGGGAAAGTGTATATCAAACAACCACATGGCTTTTGTAAAACCAGGAAAATCTTAAAAAAAAAAAGAGAAAGGAAAAGGAAAGAAAAGTAAGGGAGCAAAAAGGGATTTTATTTCAAAAAGCAAGGGTTAAAAGTGTACAAGGGGCAAACCGGCCCATAATGGGGTTAAAAGGAGGTAAGGCCGCCCATATTCTCCCCATGCACTCAAATCATACAGCTAGAGTGAGATAAAGTACTCCCACTGGTTCTAGAGTAAGAAAGTAGAACCCAAAAGGTAAGATTTAATCATGTTTCTTCTTGGATTTCAGTCGGATTCAAGCTTCTAGACCGATTTATGTATGTTCCTATGTTTTTAGTTGCTTCTTTACTCGTGTTTAGGTGTTAGAACTCCGGGTTTGCTCTCGGGTTTGCGGTGTTAGGCTCGAAGGCCATTTAAGATGAGTTCTAGATCCCCTCTTTTACATGTTTTCTACTTGTTTGGGGCTGATATGTATATTAAACTGATGTTTCTAAACCAAACTATGATTTTCCTTGAAAATACGACTGTTTATGAAAGATGAAGGTTTTCTTTTAAGATCCTATGATGTTGAATGGTTTATTGTTATATTTTAAGTGTGTAACTGATAGATCTATGCTAAGAATACGCTTAAGATGATGTATGGAACTAGAAACTGCACAAGATTGGATCGTAGGTGATGAGCTTGTTGTCCGCTGTGGATATTAGCTATCCGCCGTGGACACTTGAGCACTGATAATATGTCCGCTATGGACACTTAGGCATTTAGACTATCTGCTGTGGACAATGCATGTTCGCTATAAACACTTAAGTATGCATGCACATCCGTTGTGTACCCTTTAGGTACTTTTAGACTATCCGTTGTGGACTTGGCTGTCCGTTGTGGACACTTATATATTTTAAGTCATCTGCTGTGGACATACTTACTATTTTATTCATGCACTGTAGACTTTGGCCGTCCGCTGTGGACTTTG
The DNA here is from genome assembly GCA_025506505.1 of Flaveria sonorensis. Classification (NCBI taxonomy): domain Eukaryota; kingdom Viridiplantae; phylum Streptophyta; class Magnoliopsida; order Asterales; family Asteraceae; genus Flaveria; species Flaveria sonorensis. The sequence goes on along the minus strand of CM046439.1, from coordinate 23,151,394 downwards.
ACTGTCCTTTGTGGACACTTATATTATTTAAGTCATCCGCTGTATACCTATTTCATACGCTGTGAACACTTAGGTTTATTCTAAAATTTTTGGAATAGAATTTAAGTGCTAAGTACTTATGTTTAATCAAAGTTTATTCTTGTCTAATGTTTCTAATAGTGTGATATAAAGTCAAATCAAGTTTTCTTCTGAAGCTTAGTTTCTTTCGAAGCTTAGTTTCTTCCGAAGCTTATTTTCTTCGAAAGCTTATTTTCTTCCGAAGCTTAGTTTTCTTCCGAAGCTTAGTTTCTTCCGAAGCTTAGTTTCTTCCGAAGCTTAGTTTTCTTCCGAAGCTTAGTTTCTTCCGAAGCTTAGTTTCTTCCGAAGCTTAGCTTTCTTCTGAAGCTTAGTTTCTTCTGAAGCTTAGTTTTCTTCCGAAGCTTAGTTTCTTCCGAAGCTTAGTTTCTTCCGAAGTTTATTTTCTTCCGAAGCTTATAGCATAAATCTTCCGAAGCTTATGTTGCCTTCAGAAGTATTAGTATTAGTGTTATGTTTGCTAGTTGATAGTTAGCATAAGTTCAGTGGCTTAAATTGTATGCTATATTCTTTTCTTTTATGCAGCTATTATGAATATTAATATTCCATGTTATGTGATTCTAATGACCAGATATCCTAAAAGTATTATTCATAAATAAGTGGCCACAAAGGAATAAAAGAAAGACAGTGTAACCTAATGAATATTACCCCCGGGCCCTTATAAATGAAACGCTTTGCAAGCACAATGGAATAAGGTGCACACCTTGTTGTGGTTAGCTCAACTGATGTGTGACTGTTTCAGGATGCACATCTGGGCTCTAATCCTTGTGATTGACCAATAAATAAATGGGAGCTGTATTCATGAGCAGGATTCGTTCCTAGCAGTGTAGGTCAACTATCAGGGGTTAGCTACCACTTATAAATGTGTAATGACAGGGGTTTGGCATTTGTTGCCAACCAACATTATAGGCTCTTGCTTTGTGCAATCCTAGTTAATAAAAGAGAAAGATAATGAAAGAAAGAAAGGTAATGAATCTCTTAACGAATGATTATGTATAATGATGGATGAACACCAAGTGAGGCTTACAAAATGTATATTTTCTATATTATCAAAACTAGAACTCACTCAGCAATGCTGACTTTTTATATGCATATCAGTTGGCAGGTAATGATGTTGCTGGGGGTGGCACGAGGTTGAAGCTTCTTGGTAAATAAAGACTGGCATCCATGTTATGTAGAAATGAGATTTTTGTCTTGTAATACAACTAAATGTTTTTTTTGAAACTTGTAACAATGATGTATTTATTGGCAAAATTTATTATTAATGCATGAAATGGTTTTTGTTTAACTATTCCATGGCCATGCTTTCTTACTTCAATGTATTTTTAATGGATAATGTGCTATGAACAACCAACTGTGAGGTTTCCCGGGTTCGGGGATTTACAAGTTGGTATCAGAGCCAAAGTTTAAGAGAATTGGGTAAATTATTTTCAAAACCTAAACTTAAACTGAAAATGGGACCAAATGGAGGGATGCCAGCCCAAGTAGCTACATGCCATCAGGTAATTTTCTTAAAGTTACCCTGTATTATATGCGTGTGCTATTTGATTTATGTGCTTAGAAGATTTGGATGTTGAGGTAGTCAGGATAGGAAATGCTTGGGGAATGAAGAGTAAAGTAAGTGGCTAATCACAACTCGTCACTGTAATTAGGGACTTACTATACTTTACATAATCTGAGCTATTACCTTGAATGACCTTGTTAGTGTTTGAATCTTATAGGAAGTAGACTTTATGGCGGGTAGAGAATCTAGGAAGGAAACCCGAGGTGAAGGTCGTGGTGGACGTGGTGCTGGGCCGCGTGTCATGAAGAACAGGGCTAAGACTGCCGAAATGGCACCAGAAGATCCCGAGCTTCATCACTATGAAGGTTGGGATGAGGGCGCTGATCTGAATGCCTTAGTGAAGGAGGCTATAGTTGAGGGGGTCCATCAAGTCATGTACATGATTCTGCCATCTATGGTGACTGGGGTCATTAGGGCCGTAAGGGAAGATGAAAGGAGAGGGAAGAGATGGAGTGGAAAATGTTTTGGTAGTGGTGGTTTCACTCCCACAAGCAAAAAGTCAAAGGTAGAGGGTCATAAGGTGGCTGCAACCGATGTAGGGGTGAAGGTCTGCAGCAAGTGTGGAAGAGACCATGTGGGAGAATGTTGGTGGGGATCGAACCTCTACTTTAAGTGTGGGAAGGAGGACCACATGGCAAGTGATTGTCGCGTGGTGAGGTGTTACAACTGTGGCGAGACACGACACATGAGCAGGGACTGCAAGAAGCCGAGGCTGAGAACTCCGGGGCGAGGCAGGGGATCGAGAAGAAGAAGGAAGGGCAGAAGGCTAAAGCTAGGGCATTTACTATGACCCGGGAGGAGGCTAGGGTGGACCCTGACGTGGTGTCAGGTACCGTCCTAGTAAACCAAACTTTTGCCTCTATGCTTTTTTGATTCTGGTGCTAGTAGGGTTTTATTTCTGTTGCCTTCTGTGATAAGTTGCCCATTAGGAGTACAAAGATTGATGAGCCCTTTGATGTAAAAACTGCCATTGGTAAGTCTACCAGGATTTCTGATATGGTAGAAGATTGTGACATAGAGTTGGAAGGCCATAGGTTCCCTGCTAGGTTGTTCGAGATGCCCTTACGTGGATTCGATGTAGTCTTAGGGATGGATTGGCTAGCAGCCTATGAGGCAAACATCGTGTGTCGAAAGAAGATGATTCGATTGACCGCGCCCGATGGGAGTTCGATAACGACTTACGACGATAGTGTCGGTATGGTCCCGAAAGTAACTTCGATGGTTGTGGCAGAGAAGTGTATGAGGCGTGGATGTGGTGCCTATCTGGCTTATGTGGAGAATGTGGATGCGTCAGTACCACGATTGTCAAACGTACTGGTCATGTGTGACTTCCCAGACGTATTCCCGGAAGATCTATCAGGTGTGCCACCTGATTGTGAGATCAAGTTCCATATTGATCTGATACCTGGGGCACGATATTTCTAAAGCAGCTTTTCGTACGCGTTATGAACACTATGAGTTTCTCGTTATGTCTTTTGGTTTAACCAACGCGCCAGCTGCTTTTATGGATCTGATGAATCGGGTGTGTCAGCCTATGCTAGATAAATCAGTGATTGTGTTTATCTATGATATCCTGATTTATTTGAAGAGCAAAGAAGAGTATGTCGGTCATATTCGGGAGGTGTTGGAGATGATTAGAAGGGAGAAGCTGTATGCCAAGTTCTCCAAGTGTGCGTTCTGGTTATGCGAAGTTTAGTTTCTGGGTCATGTGGTTAATCCTGAAGGGATCATGGTGGACCCGGCGAAAATTAAGGCGGTGATGCAATGGAAGTCTCCAAAGACGCCATCTGAGATTCGTAGTTTCTTGGGTTTGGCGGGCTACTACAGAAGGTTCATTCAAGACTTCTCCAAGATAGCTTCACCATTGACTAAGTTGACCCATAAGGATGTGAAGTTTATATGGGGTCTAGAGCAGGAGAAAGCACTGTCTTCACTAACCACAAGAGCTTGAAGTACTTCTTCGAGCAAAAGGATCTCAATATGAGGCAAAGGAGGTGGTTAGAGTTGATCAGGGATTATGACTTGTGAGATCCACTACCATCCGGGCAAGGCCAATATGGTGGCGGATGCCCTTAGCCAAAAGGAGAGACCCGAACGAATTCGGGTAAAGGCTTATCAGATGATCATGACCTCTGATGTGGCGAAGTAGATCAAGGAATTTCAGGACGAAGCTCTGAAGGAGGATCAAATTAACTCCGAGTGAATGAGGGGCCTAGTCAAGGAGTTGAGTGAGAACACTCTAGGAGTTAGAACCCACTTCGGGTGGATGTGGATTCCTCGTTATGGAGATCTACGAGAGGAGATCATGGATGAGGCTCACAAGACTTGATACTCAATTCATCCCGGTGCTACAAAGTTGTAACAGGATATGAAGAAAGATTACTGGTGGCCAGGAATGAAGCGTGATGTGGTGGAGTACATGAGTAAGTGTCTGACCTGTTTACAAGTGAAGGCAGAGCATCAGATACCATACGAGAAGATCCAACCCTTAGATATACCCGAATGGAAGTAGGAACACATCACCATGGACTTCATCACGAAATTGCCTTGCACGGTGAGGGGATGTGATACCATTTGGGTGATTATAGACCGTTTGACGAAGAGTGCTCATTTCTTGCCAATCCGAGACACTTACTAGTCAGAAAGGTTGGCGGAGTTCTTCATCAAGGAGATTGTAACTCGTCATGGCGTGCTGGTGTCTATTGTTTCTGATAGGGACACTCGTTCACGTCTAACTTCTGGAAGAAATTTCATGATGCGATGGGAATGAGGTTACATATTAGCACAACTTACCACCCTCAGACAGACGGTCAATCAGAATGAACCATTTAGACCTTAGAGGACATGCTCCGGCCATGCATTATTGATTTTGGTGGAAGTTCGGATGAACACCTACTGTTGGCAGAGTTCTCCTATAACCATAGTTATCATGCCAGTATAGGCATGCCGCCATTCGAAATGTTGTACGGGAGACAATGCAAAACCTTGGTGTGTTGGGGTGATATAGGGCAGAAGGAGTTGGGAAGTATTAAGATCATTGAGGCTATATCGGAGAAGTTCGAAAAGATCAAGGCTTTTATGAAGGCAGCTAAGGACCAGCAGAAGTCCTACGTTGGTAAGAGGAGGCCAATTGAGTTTCAAGTAGAAGATAAGGTGATGTTGAAGGTATCTCCTTGGAAAGGGATTATCAGGTTCTGAAAGCGAGGGAAGTTGAGCCCAAGGTATATCAGGCCATTCAAAATCATTGCAGGGTTGGTGAAGTGGCATATAGGCTGGAACTTCCCGATGAGTTGCATGGGATTCATCCTACGTTCCATGTATCTCACTTACGGAAGTGCTTGGCAGAAGGAGATGTTGTTATTCCTCATACGGATATTGAGGTTGATGAAAGGTTGAATTATGTGGAGCAACCAGTGGCTATTTTGGATCGAGAGGAGAAATGGTTACGGAATAAAGTGACTAGCCAAGTAAAAGTGCAATGGAAGCATCGCAAGGGATCGGAGACCACTTGGGAGTCAGAGGAAGAAATGAGACGGCACTACCTAGATCTCTTTAAGGAGTGACAGGTTTCGGGGACAAAACCTATATAAGAGGGGTGGACTTGTAACACCCAGAAAATTTTTAAAAAAAAAAAGATAAAGGAAAAAGAAAGAAAAGTAAGGGAGCAAAAAGGGATTTTATTTCAAAAAGCAAGGGTTAAAAGTGTACAAGGGGCAAATCGGCCCATAATAGGGTTAAAAGGGAGGTAAGGCCGCCCATACTCTCCCCATGCACTCAAATCATATGGCCCCGTTCCCGGGAACTGCACAGTTGGTCAATCATAGCTTTATTTATAATAAGACACAATAAACTTCATAAAAACATTGCAGCGGATTAATTTATCAAAAAACTATTCATGCATTAATATTTGATGTTGACAAATAATATATCATTGTTTTAAAAGAGTTACAAAAGAATATTTAGTTGTATTACAAAACAACAATATTATCATGCATGAAATGGATGCCAGTCTTTGCCCGCCAAGTAGCTTCACCCTCATGCCATCCTCAGCAACAAGCTACCTGCCAACAGAAAATACATAAAAAGTCAGCGTTGCTAAGTGAGTTCTATTTTTTAATAAATAAGATACTTTTATTTCATTTAAAATATTTTCTTTACTTTCTTACATGGTCATTCATTGTACATACCTCAAGGTAATATCATTATTATCTTCCATTATCGCACATATTCGTTTGTTTCGCACTTTTTCATTATCCTTCACTTCTATCTAGATCCTGTCATAAGCTATGCCCATCGTTAGGCATGAAGCCACCTCAGTGTTGGGGTTAAGCGACAAGGATCCCGTTTCGCATGTATGGATCAGTCACCAAGACTGACCCCCCTGTGTGTACCCTCATGGGTTAGCCATTAAAGCACGCTACATCGCACACAGTTGAGCTAACAACTCTTCAGTGAGTTGTGAACCTCTTTAAATTTGCTTGCAAGACTTTCATTCATTTGTTATGTTCCACTTTTCATTATCTTTGATCTTTCGCTTCTTTTATGATAATGCTTTACGTATAAGAGCATTAACACACCATGTAAAGTTGCGTAATAATAGTTAATAAGGAACATCAATAATAGACAACAAACATGCGTAACATGAACAAACATAAACCACCAAAACATTCCAGAGCTTAATCATTAATTTCTATTTCCCAAGATTTTAGAAAAATCCTAAGTCAACTTAGGCGCATGAGCACTATGTAGGCGCATGGGTACTATGTAGGCGCACGGGCAGTTGGGCGCATGGGAAAATCTTAGGTGCATTGGCAAAGTGTTAGGCACATGGGCAAGTGTTAGGCGCATGGGCAAGTGTTAGGGGCATGGGCAGTTGGGTGCATGGGCAAGTGTTAGGCGCATGGGCAAGTGTTAGGCGCATGGGCAAGTGTTAGGAGAATGGGCAAGTGTTAGGCGCATGGGCAGTTTATCAGTTCTAACTTATACTAATTTCAGTCCCCATTCATTATCCTAACGTATTCATAGCCCAAATCTAGCATACTAAGCACTTAGAACAAGCATACAACCACATGACTCGATCAAAACATTCACAAACACACCCCCAGCGTAAAACAGGGGTAAGCATACGGTTCCAACACACTGTGAGTTGTAAAAAGATAGTTTATACGCATTTTAGCCCCAAAACAAGTTTAAAACAGAAAAATCAAGGACCTAAAACTCACCTACAGCAGCCTTCGAGTAAAACTCCTCCAAAGTCGAGAGCACTTGGAGTTCAAACACCTAAACACACCAAAAACACACAACCGAACACAGAGGAAAACATAAGACTCGGTCCAAAAGCTGAAAATCAAGCTAAAACCGAACAAAACACATGAAAAGCTTACTTTCAAGCCGATCTTCTTCTTCTCTCTAAAAACCGATGGAAACTCTGTTGTTCTTCTTTTTTTCTTTCTTGCAGCCGAATCAGTTGGTGGAGTAGGGTAGTGGGTGGCCATGCCCACCTTTTAAACATCATAATAATAAAGTTTACCTCTTGCACAACTTTAACCCCTTAACTTAGGTTATTTCACCTTTCTTTCTTTATACTTCTTTTTTCTTTTCCTTTTTTTTTTGTAAATTTCTGGGTGTTACAAGTCCACCCCCTTATATAGGTTTCATCCCCGAAACCTGTCACTCCTCGAACAGTTGTGGATAATGCTGTCTCATCTCTTCCTCTGTCTCCCATATAGACTCGGATCCCTTCCTGTGCCTCCACTATACTTGCACCAGTGGAACCACTTTATTCCGTAATCTCTTTTCTTTTCGGTCAATGATTGCCACTGGTTGCTCTACGTAATTGAGTCGTTCATCCACTTCAATGTCCTCCAGTGGTACAATTATATCTTCATCAGCTAGGCACTTTCTCAGATGAGATACATGGAATGTTAGATGAACCCCATTTAACTCATCAGGTAGCTCCAACCTATAGGCCACATCTCCTACTCAAGCAATGATTCGAAAATGTCCTATATACCTCGGGCTCAGCTTACCCCGCTTTCTGAACCGAATGATCCCCTTCCAAGGTGAAACCTTCAGCATAACTTTATCACCCACCTTGAATTCAATCGGTCTATGCCTCTTGTCAGCATACAAATTTTGCCTATCTTTTGCCGCCTTCATAAAGGCCTTGATCTTCTCCAACTTTTCAGTCATAGCCTCGATCACTTCAACGCTCCCCAACTCCTTCTGTCCGATGTCACCCCAACATACGGGCGTTCTACACTTCCTACCGTATAGCATCTCATATGGTGGCATACCAATGCTGGCATGATAACTGTTGTTGTATGAGAATTCAGCTGACGGTAAATGATCGTTCCAACTTCCTCCAAAATCAATGATGCATGCTCGGAGCATATCCTCAAGTGTCTGTATAGTTCTCTCTGACTGATCATCCGTCTGAGGATGATAAGCCGTACTGATATGCAACCTCGTCCCCATCGCGTCATGAAATCTCTTCCAAAACTTGGATGTAAACTGAGTGTCACGGTCAGACACGATAGACACTGGTACACCATGATGCGTCACAATCTCTTTGATGAATAGATTCGCCAAGCTCTCAGATGAATATGTCTCGCTGATCGATAGAAAGTGAGCACTCTTTGTCAACGGTCAACTATCACCCATATAGCATCGTACCCCCTTGCCATACATGGTAACTTCGTAATGAAGTCCTTGGTGATGTGCTCCTATTTCCACTCGGGTATATCCAAAGGTTGATCTTCCTGTATGGCTTCTGATGCTCCTTCTTCACTTGCAAGCAAGTAAGGCACTTACTCACATACTCTGCTACCTCATGCTTCATACCCGGCCACCAGTAACCTTTCTTCATATCATGATACATCTTTGTAGCATGGGGATGAATGGAGTATTGAGTCTTATAAGCTTCATCCATGATTTTCCCTCGTAGTTCACCATAACGAGGGATCGACATCAGCACGAAGCAGGTTCTAACTCTGAGAGTGTTTTCACCCAACTCCGAAACTAGACCTTTCATTCTTTCAGAGTTGATTCGATCTTCTTTTAGCGCCTCATCTTGAAATTCCTTGACTTGTGTCATCACATCCAAGGTCATAACCAACTGGTAAACTTTCACCTGGATTGGCTCGGGTCTTTCCTTTCAGCTAAGGGCATCCGCCACTATGTTGGCCTTGCCCGGATGGTAGTGGATCTCACAATCATAAGCCTTGATCAACTTTAACCACCTCCTTTGCCTCATATTGAGGTCCTTCTGCTCAAAGAAGTATTTCAAGCTCTTATGGTCAGTGAAAATAGTGCACTTCATCCCATACAAGTAGTGCCTCCAAATCTTCAATGCAAAGACCATAGCCGCTAGCTCCAAGTCATGAGTAGGGTAATTAGCCTCATAGATTTTCAACTGTCGGGACGCATAGGCTATTACTCTTCCCCATTGCATCAACACGCAACCCAACCCCGAATAAGAAGCATCCAAATAGACCACTAAGTCTTTGCTCCCTTCGGGTAATGCCAAGACAGGAGCTTGGGTCAATCTTGCCTTTAACTTTTCAAAAGCATTCTCCTGTTCTAGACCCCATACAAACTTCACATCTTTGTGGGTCAATTTAGTCAATGGCGAGGCTAACTTAGAAAAGTCTTGGATGAATCTTCTGTAGTAGCCCGCCAAACCCAAGAAACTACGGATCTCGGATGGTGTCTTTGGAGACTTCCATTGTATCACCGCCTCAACCTTTGCTGGGTCTACCATGATCCCTTCGGAATTTACCACATAACCCAAAAACTGAACCTCACGCAACCAGAAAGCACACTTGGAGAACTTAGCATATAGCTTCTCTCTTCTAAGTGTCTCCAATACCTCAAAAATCTGACCGGTATGCTCTTCTTCGCTCTTCGAATAAATCAGAATATCATCGATAAACACAATCACTAATTTATCCAACATCGGCCGACACACCCGGTTCATCAAATCCATAAAGGCAGTTGCGCTTTAGTTAGACCAAAAGACATAACGAGAAACTCGTAGTGTCCATAACGCATGTGAAAAGTTGTTTTGGAGATATCTTGCTCCTTCACCTTCATCTGATGCTAACCAGATCGGAGATCTATTCTCGAAAACCAACTGCCACCTTGGAGCTGATCAAACAAGTCATCAATTCTGGGTAGTGGATATCGGTTCTTCACCGTCAACTTGTTTAACTCACGGTAGTCGATGCACATCATCATACTACCGTCCTTCTTCTTTACAAACAAGACCGGAGCACCCCAGGGAGAGATACTCGGTCGAATGAACCCTTTGTCCAATAAATCTTACAACTGAACCATCAGTTCCTTCATCTCAGATGGAGCCAATCAATACGGTGCCATGGTAACAGGTTGAGCACCAGGTATCAAGTCGATCTGGAACTCAATCTCGCGGTCCGGTGGCACACCTGCTAAATCTTCTGGGAACACATCTGGAAAGTCACACACAACTGGTACGTCGGACACTTGTGGTACTGACGCATCCACATCCTTCACGTAACCAAGTAGGCACTACATCCACGTTTCATGCACTTCTCTACCACCACCATCGATATCACCTTTGGAACCGTAGTAACTCGATCACCGTAGATCGTCACAGAACTCCCATCAGGCGCAGTCAATCGGATCATCTTCCTGCGACATATAATATTTGTCTTATAGGTTGCTAACCAATCCATCCCCAGAACCACATCAAACCCGCCTAGGGGCATCACGAATAATCTAGCAGAGAACCTGTAGCCTTCCAACTCTATGTCATAACCCTCTATCAGATCAGAAATCCTGGTAGACTTACCAATGGCAGTTTCTACATCGAAGGGCTCATCAATACTTCTACTTCTAACAAGCAACTTTGCTTAGAAGGCAGCAGAAATAAAACTCCTACTAGCACCAGAATCAAATAGTACAGAGGCATAAGTTTGCTTTACTAGGAACGTACCTGACACGACATCGAGGTCCACCCTAGCCTCCTCTCGGGTCATCGTGAATGCTCTGGCTTTTGCTCTCTGCCCATCATTCTCGGTCCCCTTCTTTGCCCCAGAACTTTCAGTCCTCAGCTTCATGCAATCCTTACTCAGATGGCCCTCTTCATCGCAGTTATAACATCTTACAACCCCACACTCTCTTTCCATATGACCGGGCTTCCCACACTTGAAGCAGAGATTCAATCCCCACTTACACTCCCCTGTATGTTCCTTCCCACACTTACCACACCTCTTCATTCCCGTACCTGATGTTGCTACCCTTCGATCATCCACCCTTGCCCTCTTGTTATTTGGAGTGAAACCACCATGACCAAACCGCTTCCCATTACAGTTCCTGACACCACCACCCTTCTTATTCACCTCTACCATTGCCACCTCTCTCTTATCATACAACCTCCCTGCCAGATCAACCACTGACCTAAAAGTATTCGGCTGGGCGGTGATAATGTGCCTATGGATATCCGCCAGCAAACCCTAGATATTCCTCTTGATCTTCCTTGACACCGACGCCACCTGATCCGGCACCAGCCTTGCCATCTCATTGAACTTATTAGTATACTGCTGGTGTGTCATGGTTTCCGCCTCTAGCTGTAAGAACTCTCTCTCAATCTTGTCAAGTTCCCTGTGAGGACAAAACTCCTCAATCACCATCTTTTTCAGTTCACTCCACCTTATCCTCCAAACAGCGTTGCTGCCCTCGGCCTGGACAATATTGTCCCACCAAAATAAAGCAGAGTCCACGAATGAGTGGGTAGCAAACTTCACCTTTTGATCCTCCTTACATTAACTGATCTCCAACACAGCCTCCATTTCCCTCACCCATCGGTGAGCAGTAGCAACATCCTCGTTAACATCAAAAGTCAGGGGCTTGTATCTTTGGAATGCCCCATGACTACACCCCTTGGCAGTTTCCTGCACCTCTTCATCTCTAGAGACGACCATCTCAGTTTCTGGTTGCTCCCCTTCACCTGAACCTCTCTCCTCACCCTTCTCCCAACGGTCCTCCTCCTCTCCTCCTTCTCTTTCTTTTCATCCTCCCTCATAGCACGAATAACCTCGGTCACCACAGATGGCAGGATAGTCTGCATGACCAGATGAACTTCCTCCATAACTGCCTCTTTCATAGAGGCTCTCAGATTAGCACTCTCATCACCGCCTTCCTGGTGATGAAGCTCGGGCTCTGCAGGAGCCGTCTCAGCAGCCTTAGCCTTGTTCCTGGTGACACGTGGTCTAGCACCACGACCACCCTGTACACCACCTAGAGAAGCCTTCGAAGATCTACCACCAGCCATCCTAAGCGCTATAAGATTCGAACACCAACAAAATCATTCAAGGTAATAACTCAGTTTATGTCGAGTATAGTAAGTCCCTAATTATAGTGGCCAGTTGTGATTAGCCACTTACTTCACTCGTCATCCCCCAAGCATCCCCTTTTCTGACTACATCAGTATCCAAATCTACTAAGGGCACATAAATCAGATAGGATGCGCACATAATACCGGTTATTTAAGAAAAAAAAAAATTACCTGACGGCACGTAGCTACTTGGGTTGGCATCCCTCCATTCAGTCTCATTCTCAGTTTAAGTTTAGGTTTTGAAAATATTTACCCATTTCTCTTAAACTTTGGCTCTGATACCAACTTGTAAAGTCCTATTCCCAGGAACCCCACAGTTGGTCAATCACAACCTTATTTATAATAAGACACAATAAATTTCATAAAAACATTTCAGCAAATTAATTTATCAAAAAACCATTCATGCATTAATATTTGATGTTGACAAATAATACATCATTGTTTAAAAGAGTTTCAAAAGAATATTTAATTGTATTACAAAACAACAACATTATCGTGCATGAAATGGATGCCATTCTTTGCCCGCCAGGTAACTTCACCCTCGTGCCATCCTCAGCAACAAGCTACCTGCCAACTGAAAATGCATAAAAAGTCAACGTTGCTGAGTGAGTTCTAGTTTTAAATAAATAAGATACTTTTCTTTCGTTTAAAACATTTTCTTTACTTTCGTACATGGTCATTCATCGTACATACCTCAAGGTAATATCATTATTATCTTCCATTATCGCACATATTCGTTCGTTTCGCACTTTTTCATTATCTTTCACTTCTATCTAGATCCTGTCATAAGCTATGCCCCATCATTAGACATGAAGCCACCGCAGTCTTGGGGTTAAACGACTAGGATCTCGTTTCGCACGCATGGATCAGTCACCAAGACTGACCCCCCTTGTGTGTACCCTCATGGGTTAGCCAAGATCGCACGGTACATTGCACACAGTTGAGCTAACAACTCTTCAATGAGTTATGAACCTCTTTAAATTTGCTTGCAAGACTTTCATTCATTCGTTATGTTCCACTTTTCATTATCTTTAATCTTTCGCTTCTTTTATTATAATACTTTACGTATAAGAACATTAACACACCATGTAAAGTCACGTAATAATACGAAATAGGGAACATCAATAACAGACCAGAAACATCAAAAACGACCAAAACATTCCAGATCTTAATCATTATTTCTATTTCCCAAGATTTTAGAAAAATCATAAGTCAACTTAGGCGCATGAGCACTATGTAGGCGCATGGGTACTATGTAGGTGCATGGATACTATATAGGCGCATGGGCAGTTGGGCGCATGGGAAAAACTTAGGCGCATGGGCAAAGTGTTAGGTGCATGGGCAAGTGTTAGGCGCATGGGCAAGTGTTAGGCGTATGGGTAGTTGGGCGCATGGGCAAGTGTTAGGCGCATGGGCAAGTGTTAGGCGCATGGGCAGTTTACCAGTTCTAACTTATACTAATTTCAGTCCCCATTCATCATCCTAACGTATTCTTAGACCAAATCTAGCATACTAAGCACTTAGAACAAGCTTACAACCGCATGACTCGATCAAAACATTCACAAACACACACCCCCACGTAAAACAGGGGTAAACATATGGTTCCAACACACTGTGAGTTGTAAAATGATAGTTTATATGCATTTCAGCCCCAAAACAAGTTTAAAACAGAAAAATCGGGGACCTAGAACTCTGCTACAACAGCCTTCGAGTAAAACTCCTCCAAACTCGAGAGCACTTGGAGTTCAAACACCTAAACACATGAAAAACACACAACCAAATATAGAGGAACACATAAGACTCGGTCCAAAATCTAAAAATACAGCTGAAACCGAACAAAACACATGAAAAGTTCACCTTCAAGCCAATCTTCTTCTTCTTTCTAAAAATCGATGGAAACTCTATTGTTCTTCTTTTTTCCTTTCTTGCAGCGGAATCAGTTGGTGGAGCAGGGTAGTGGGTTGCCAAGCCCACCTTTTAAACATCATAATAATAAAGTTTACCTCTTGCACAACTTTAACCCCTTAACTTGGGTTATTTCACCTTTCTTTCTTTATACTTCTCTTTTCTTTTCCTTTTTTGTAAATTTCCGGGTGTTACATATCCGTTGTGGACACTTGAGCACTGATAATGTGTCCGCTGTGGACACTAAGGCATTTAAACTATCTGCTGTGTACAATGCATGTCCGCTGTAAACACTTAAGTATGCATGCACGTCCGCTGTGTACCCTTTAGGTACTTTTAGACTGTCCATTGTGGACTTGGCTGTCAGTTGTGGACACTTATATATTTAAGTCATCCGTTGTGGGCATAGTTTGTATTTTATTTATGCACTGTGGACTTTGGCCGTCCGCTGTGGACATTGGCTGTCCGCTGTGGACACTTATATTATTTAAGTCGTCCGCTGTATACCTATTTCATGCGCTCTGAACACTTAGGTTTATTCTGAAATTTTGGGAATAGAGTTTAAGTGCTAAGTACTTATGTTTAATGAAAGTTTATGCTTGTCTAATGTTTCTATTAGCGTGATATAATGTCAAATCAAGTTTTCTTCTGAAGCTTAGTTTCTTCCGAAGCTTAGTTTCTTCTGAAGCTTATTTTCTTCCGAAGCTTAGTTTTCTTCTGAAGCTTAGTTTTATTCTGAAGCTTAGTTTCTTCTGAAGCTTAGTTTCTCTTGAAGCTTAGTTTCTTCCAAAGCATAGCTTTCTTCCGAAGCTTAGTTTCTTCTGAAGCTTAGTTTCTTCCGAAGCTTAGTTTCTTCCGAAGCTTAGTTTCTTCCGAAGCTTAGTTTTCTTTCGAAGCTTAGTTTCTTCCGACGCTTAGTTTTCTTCCGAAGCTTAGTTTCTTCCGAAGCTTAGTTTCTTCCGAAGCTTAGTTTCTTCTGAAGTTTATTTTCTTCCGAAGCTTATAGCATAAATCTTTCGAAGCTTATGTTTCCTTCAAAAGTATTAGTATTAGTGTTGTGTTTGCTAGTTGATAGTTAGCATACGTTTAGGGGCTTAAATTGTATGTTATATTCTTTTCTTTTGTGCAGCTATTATGAATATTAATATTCCACGTTATGTGATTCTAATGACTAGATATCTTAAAAGTAAATAAGTGGTCACAAAGGAATAAAAGAAAGACAGTGTAACCTAATGAATGTTACCCCCGGGACCTTATAATAAATGAATGTTACCCACGGGACCTTATAATAAACGAAAAGCCTTGCAAGCACAATGGAATAAGGTGCACAACCTTGTTGTCATTAGCTCAACTGATATGTGACTATTTCAGGATGCGCATCTGGGGTCTAATCCTTGTGATTGACCAATAAATAAATGGGACCTGTATTCATGAGCAGGCTTCGTACCTAGCAGTGTGGGTCAAATATCAAGGGTTAGCTACCACTTATAAATATGTACTGATAGGGGTTTGGCATTTGGTGCCAACCAATAATATAGACTCTTGCTTTGTGCAATCCTAGTTAATAAAAGAGAAAGATAATAAAAGAAAGAAAGATAATGAATCTCTTAACGAATGATTATGTATAATGATGGATGAACACCAAGTGAAGCTTACAAAATGTATATTTTCTATATTATCAAAACTAGAACTCACTCAGTAACGCTGACTTTTTATATGCATATCAGTTGGCAGGAAATGATGTTGCTGGGGGTGGCACGAGGTTGAAGCTGCGTGGTAAATAAAGGCTGGCATCCATGTTATGCAGAAATGAGATTTTTGTCTTGTAATACAACTAAATGCTCTCTTTTGAAACTTGTAACAACGATGTATTTCTTGGCAAAATTTATTATTAATGCATGAAATGTTTTTTGTTTAACTATTCCACTGCCATGCTTTCATACATCATTGTATTTTTAATGGTTAATGTGCTATGAACAACCAACTGTGAGGTTTCCCGGGTTCGGGGCCTTACAGCTTTGAAGACCCAGATCATTCTGATTATGCCTGCAAGCTTGGCAGAGCTCTTTATGGGCTGCATCAAGCTCCAAAGAAGTAGTATGAGACACTGTCACAATACCTTGTTCAGCATGGTTACAAGAGGGGTACTATTGACAACACACTCTTCATTAAAAGAACATAAAATGACTTGATGCTAGTTCAAGTTTATATAGATGACATCATCTTTGGGTCAACTAATCCAAAGCTCTACAAAGACTTTGAGAAGCTAATGAAGAATAGATTTGAAATGAGGGCCATAGGGGAACTTAATTTCTTTCTAGGATATAAAATGAAGTAGGTTGATAATGCATCTTCATAAACCAGTCAAAGTATGTACAAGAGAAACTAACCAGATTTCATCTGAATGAGTGCAAGGTAGCTAAGACACCCATAGCCAGAAACCTCTCCCTAATACCTGATCTTGAGGGAGACTGTGTTGATGAATATCTCTACAGGGCTACGATTGGGTCTCTTATGTACCTCACAGTCAACAGGCCTGATATCATGTTTACCACATGCATATATGCAAGATATCAAGCCAATCCTAAGATGTCACACTTGGTTGCTGTCAAAAGTATTCTTAGATATCTCAAAGGTGCTCCCAAATTGGGCCTTTGATATCCAAAGAATTTTGACTTCAATCTGTATGCTTATACAGATAGTGAATATGGTGGCTACAACATGACTGCAAAGTCTACATTAGGGGGTGTCAATTCTTTGGTCGAAGGATTGTCTTATGGCAATGCAAGAAACAATCCTGTGTGTCTACATCAAGTGCTGAAGCTGAATACATTGCTGCTGCAAGCTGCTGTGTTCAAGTGCTTTGGATTCAGAATGAGATGTTAGACTATGGATTCAACTTCAAGGAGACTCCCATCCATATAGACAACAATAGTGCTATCTCTATCATAGAGAATCCTATGCAGCACTCAAAGACAAAGCACATCAACATCAGGTATCATTTTATAAGAGATAATATTGAAAAGGGATTGATAAAACTAGTCAAAGTTAACACAAATAAACAATATGCTGATCTGTTCACAAAAGCATTTGATGAACAGATATTTAAGTATTTTGTATAAGCTTTTGGGATGATTAACTTTGAGTACATTTTCTTAAATTAATTTCAATATTTTTTTGCAAATATGTGTGTCTTTAATGTTGTCTATATCATCACTCATATAAGCCTTGTTTACCTTGGGAGAAAATTTTTCAAAATGATATTCCTAGAATTTTGAGAATTAAAGATATATTTGCATTCGAAAGACATTAAGTTGACTTCGGAAGAAAATTATGTCTTCAAAACTAATAACTACTTACTAAGAATTTTACCTCCGGAAGAAATTTTGATATATCTTCCGAAGCTTAAATATGCTTCTAAGTACTTACATGTTTTGAAGGATAATTTTCTTCCAAAACCAATTAAGAAGCTTTATTTGTTCTTTGAATAAAACTTCTGATGTTTAATATCTTCCGAAACCAAATATATCTTGGAAGCAAAACACTCTAAGTATTTTTATTTCGAAGCAATTCTTTTAAAGCTAAGGAATATCTTCCAAAGTAAAATTGGCTTTGTAAGTTTTCTCAAATCTTCCGAATACAAATTACCTTTGGAAGCTTTTCAACTTCTAAGAATTGATGGAGTCAACCCCCAGAAGTCGGAGAAGACGTTAGGCAACGGTTAAACACGTTCAAAGAGGCTTCCAATGTTCAGGAAGACTCATTCTCTGAAGAATCCCGAGATATCCGGGATATGGCCGAGGATATCGGTTGACCATATTAGCTAGGTTTAACTATAAAATGAGGCTGGATTGATCGATTTAGGCATTTACGTCCATTTCTATCTTACTTACTCTTTTTTTTTTCTGCTCACACATGCTCAAACATCAATTGTAACTCTTAGCATCGATCAAATCTAGTTCTCAAGTTGTACTTTTACTTTTTATTATTAGAATCGACCGCCAACGATTTGTCAGGGGCCAAGGGGTTTTTTGTACTGGATATCACTTTGATCAAGGGCTTTTTCCCCTTAAAAAATTCACTGTCTTTGTTCTTACTTAATTTGATTGTTCATTTCTATAATATCCTGATTGATATTCTGATTTGTTCATTAACTATATTGTTAATTGTTGACCAAAACAATTTGGTGCCCACCATGGGGCAAGTGTCTCTATAATCTTTGAAATCTTTCCAAACATCTTTCGTTTAATCAAGTCTTACATTCATTTTTGTTTTTTTAAAAAAAATGGCTTCTCAATCAAAGCAATCTTCATCTTCAACTCCCTCTTCTTCCATCTCTGCTGCTTTGAATGCTCCTCTTCCTCCTCCCCGTAATTTTGAAACATTCCAGAGGAGTAAGAATAAGGCCGTTACCAAAACTGCTACTCCTATCTTTGAAATTCCTAGGTCTAGGAATACTGGTGGGGATTCTGCTCTAGTTTCTGGTGAAGAATTCCGCTCGGTAGTGTCCATGATAAAGCAACATATGGAGCAGCAGCAGCAGTAGACCAACAAATTGGTGATGAGTCAACTTATGGAGTTGAAGTCAGCATCCAAAAAGCGAGCCCAAAATGAGGAAACACCATTGCACCCTAGGATACTTAACTTTGATTCTGCAGGATCCTATAGGGTGCAAGATGATGATATAATCCTGATGCAGGATAGCATGGCTGGACCATCTGTAGGGATCTATCTGAAGATTATGAGGCTGATGCAACCAAAGATCTTCCAACATGCACTAAGGAACAAGGATGAACTTGCTGCGGAATCTTTACACTCTCTAAAACTCTAAGTGTAAAGTCTTTCAAAGCCAAAATTTCAGAAGAAATTACTTTAGAAGCTTTACACTTAACAGAATATATTCCAAGTGTAAAAACTTCTGAAGCCAAAGGCCAAGTTCTTTCGAAGCCAAAGATGAAGTCTTTCGAAGCTTCAAAGACAAAGCCTTTAAAGCCATTTTCCTATGAAGACTGATTTCTTCGAAAGATAGAGAAAAGATGCTTTTTCTGATATACTTTTGATAAAGCTGACCAACTTTCTGCTGCAACTCTGATAACTTCCATGCTTTAGTGAATAGTAGCTAAAGTCTTTGTCTGTAATTTTCTTCTTTTATTCCTTTGAACTTTTTTGTAATAGGAAAAGTCAGTGAGCTATGATATGTCATAGTCACTAGTCAAAAGGCAAGCTACCTTTTGATTCCAGATTGATCTTGTTGTCTAGATTAGTCAATTCCAACTGTCCTTCCAAGTATTGACGGTTGTAGGTTGTAGTATAAAAGAGTCTCAGGTCCTTGTATTTTAGAATATGCTTTGAACACTTGTAATAGAACTTGAGATCAATATATAACATCCTTGAAAACTAATACTTGTGTTATTGTTCTAAGTTCTATCTTATTGTTACTTGTGTTCTTTGTATCTTCAAAGTATCCTGTTCCCTATTTGAACTATTAAGTGATCTAAGGTCACTCCTCTTGTGAAACTAATTGAGTTAACACCCTTACCCAGTCCTGCAATTGGTATCAAAGCATTCAAGGCTCTTTATTGTAAGATCTCACCATCTTAAATCCTCTTAGTTTCACACTTCACTTAATTTTTCAAATGGCAGCTATCTCAAAGGCTGATATGGAAACTGGAACTATGACAAAGTCCCCACTGATCACTCCTGAGGATTTTGATACTTGGTGCCAAAGAATGGAAGGTTTCATCAAATCTCAAGATTCCAGGATGTGGGAGTCTATTGTCAATGGACCTCATGTACCATACACCACTTCAGCTGCTGGTGGTGGTGGTATGAAACCAAAGGAAAGGGATGATTTTTCTGAAGAAGATTGTAAGAAAATTGTTATTGATCAAAAAGCTATGACAGCCCTTCAAACTGTTCTTCCTAACTCCATCTATAAAGGTTTCAAGAACTGCATGACCGCCAAACAGCTATGGGATGCACTAAAGCTGATGTATGAGGGGTCCAATGAAGCCAAAGAGAACAAGAAGGACCTCTTGAAGCAGCAGTTTGAAAATTTCACCTCCAAGACAGGTAAAACCATGACTCAACAGTACTTCAGGTATGTTGAGATTGTGGATACTCTAGCTGATGTTGGGATAACCATTAAGAATAGAGATATTGTTAGGAAGTTCATGTCCTCTCTTCCTAGACAATGGACACACTACTGTGTGGTCATTAAGAGGACTGAAAACCTCAAGACTCTTACTCTCATTGAGTTATATGGAATACTCAGTGGATACTAGATGGAGATGAACATGCAGAACTCATTTAGTAACTCCAACACTCATTAGAGTTCAGCCCTTCATGTGGTTGAAAGGGATTGCATAGAACCACAGCACCATCTCATCTGCTACCCGGAAAAATCACAAAAAGGTCCCTTCATCACCTTTCCAGAGACACCAAAGGAAGGCTACATCCCTGGAAGCCCATTCTAGGAGACAAGTTCTTCACAAGCTTTTGTGTC
Source organism: Flaveria sonorensis (assembly GCA_025506505.1). Taxonomy (NCBI): domain Eukaryota; kingdom Viridiplantae; phylum Streptophyta; class Magnoliopsida; order Asterales; family Asteraceae; genus Flaveria; species Flaveria sonorensis. Next base: position 23,130,970 of record CM046439.1, on the reverse strand, counting down.
TTCTGATGAAAGTTCAGGCAACTTTCTCTTCACTCTTGAAGACCTGGACTGTATCCATCAAGATGATCTAGAATATATGGAAATAGTCTAGCAGATGGCTCTACTCATTCATAGAGCCCATAAGTTCTACAAAAGGACTGGGAGAAGGTTTCCCAATAATGCAGCCAGTGGAAAGTTTGGGCTGGACAAAAGCAAGGTGAAGTGTTACAACTGTAACCAAATGGGACACTTTGCGAGAGAGTGCAAGGCACCAAAGTCAAATGGTGGCCAAGCGCAATCCAGGCCAAACTAAACTGAGGGAGCTCACCAGAATGAGAAGCCAAGACAGCAAACTGCAGTTGCTGTTGAAGAAGGAGGCTTTGACTGGAGCTTTCAGGTTGAGGATGATTCTCCAAACCAAGCACTAATGGCTGCTCACCAGAATGAGAAGCCAAGACAGCAAACTGTAGTTGCTGTTGAAGAAGGAGGCTTTGACTGGAGCTTTCAGGTTGAGGATGATTCTCCAAACCAAGCACTAATGGCAGACCATGATGAAGCCAAGGTATTGGAACATCTTTGTACTCCTGAATGCATTACTAAAGTTAATAGATACAGGTCCTATAACTTAGAGATGAGATCTGATCTTGAGTCCTTAAATATCTTAAAAGCAGACTTTAAAAGAGCTGAAAATGATTATAAACTTAAGATAGAAGATCTAGAGAAAACCATTTCAACTCTTAAGCATGAGCACACTAACTACAGGACTCAAATCAAAGATCTCATCTCAAAGTTAACTGAATGTCAGGCTGAGCTTGTGATCAGCAAAGCCAGGGCAGAAAAATGTGTTCTTGAAGAAGAGACCTTCAAGAACATAATATCCTTATCCCTACATGCAAAAGTTTTTTATCAGAATAAGCAGGGACTGAGATCTACTAAGATAGCTCCTCCACACACTCTATTGTCTGTAAGATCTCCAAGGTGTGGAACTTGTGAAGAAGAGCTTCCCCTCATAGACCCCATTGTTGAAAAGGATGAAGGGGAGATAGTGAAGGATGACTCTGAGAAGAGTGAAGAAGATCATCCTAAGAAGGGTCACTATTCTCCTAAGGAGAGGAAAGAGTCTAGAATGACCAAGTCAAAGAGAAAGAACTTGATTAGAAGAGCTAAGAGAAGATCAAAGAAGGCTCAAGAAATCAAGGCAACTTTTGACTCAAAGCAGAAACAAGTGTTCATTTCTGCAGGTTTTGAAGTGGTAAAGACTGAAGACTCAACTATGAACTCTAGTACCAGGAGTTCTAGTTTAGTTCCAAATCATTTCAGCAAGAAGAAAAAGACTTACCAGCTGTGTACCACTACTACATAGCCTGAACCATCCAGCTCCAAGAGCAAGTCTCTCCCTAAGAAGCTTGTTGCATCATCTGTGAAGATGAAGATGGAGAAGGAAAATGATCAAACTCAGTCTTGCTCTCAAAAGAAGACTCTTAGAAGGAAGGAACTCGACTATGTCATATGTGGTAGTACTTCTCATCTGGCTAAGGATTGCAAGTACAATCCCAAAAGTACCATCCACATGACCAAGAAGAACACTTCTGAGAAGAAGAAGGAACAAACAGCTTCAGAAGGAAAATCTTTTTCCTTTAGAAGCTCTAAAATGAAGAAGACAAGTGAAAACTTTCCTTCAGAAGAAAAGTTGGTCTCGGAAGAAAGGAATGCTTCTGAAGTATTGAAGCTTGCTGCAGTGAAAGCAAGATCTTCTGAAGGTCCAGTCTCTAAAACATCCAAAGTTGTCGAAATTTTTGAAGCTTTGAAGGTCAGGCCCAATCTTCCAAAGGTGGTGTGGAAAATGAAGGAAGACCATGTGACTGAAAGTTCTTCATCAACAACAGCAAATGATCCTCAAAGCTTGAATATAGGATCACTTACTGTTACATTGTCTTCAACTCATTTTAATAAGCCCAAGACCAATAAGGATTAGGTTTCTAAGTGTAACTAATCACCTCTTTTTGTGCATGAACAGTTAAAGACCAAGAAGAATGTTTGGATTATTGATAGTGGTTGTTCCAGGCACATGACTCGCAATAGTTCTCTGCTTCAAAATTTTGAGAAAATTGATGGAGGGACAGTAGCTTTTGGAGGAGATACTGGTGGTTATATTTCTGGAAGGGGAAGAGTCACAAATGGTAAGCTCAGCATTGAGAAGGTAAACTTTGTCAAGCAGCTTGGATACAATCTTCTGAGTGTATCCCAATTTTGTGATCAGAAACACCATATGCTCTTCACTGAGCATGATTGCATTGTTCTGAAGCCTGGGGTGGCCATTCCTTAAGAGCATATCCTGCTCAGAGCCCCCAAGAGAGGGAACATATACAAGATGGATTTACATGAAACATCTCCCTCAGGAGAAGTTTCTTGCTTTCTGTCTAAAGCAAATAGTTATGAGTCTTTTCTTTTGGTATAAAAGAATATGCCATGTAAACTTTAAGAACATGAATAAATTAATTAAGAATGATTTAGTAACTGGAATACCAAAGAAAGAGTTTACAAGTGATGACCACTATGTTGCATGCTTGAAAGGGAAGCAACACAAAGTGTCTCACAAGCCAAAGGAAATGAACTCCATCACTACTCCCCTACGCCTATTACATAAGGATTTGTTTGGGTCCACCAGTGTAATGAGTTTAGGAAGGACCTCTTACTGCTTAGTGATCACAGATGATTTCACAAGATTCACTTGGCTCTTTTTCCTTAGAACTAAGAATGAGACCCCTGAGATCTTGAAGAACTTCATTCTGAAAATTGAGAATCAATCTGATCACAAGGTCAAGACCATAAGATGTGATCAAGGAACAGAATTTAAGAACCAAATCCTTGATACATTTTTTGATGAAAAGGGTATTACAAGACAATATAGTGCTCCCAGGACTCCTCAGCAAAATGGTGTTGCTGAGAGGAGAAACAAGACACTTATTGAAGCTGTAAGAACCATGTTGTCTGACTCTAAACCGCCCATCACCTTCTGGGCAGAGGCAGTTAACACAACCTGCTATGTGCAGAATAGAGTTTTAGTGGTTAAGACTCATGGTAAGACTCCTTATGAGCTGTGGCACAAAAGGAGACCATTTATTGGTTTCCTCAGGTCATTTGGATGTCCTTGCACCATCTTGAATATCAAAGATCAAGTAGCCAAATTTGATGAGAAGTCAGATGATGGACGCTTTATTGGATATTCTTCCCAAGCTAAGGCTTATAGAGTATACAATCTCAGAACTAGAGTAGTTGAGGAGTTAGCCAATGTGACCTTCAATGAGCACACTCCTAGTGTGAAAGGTTCTGGTCCGGATTGGCTCTTTGATCTTGACTTAGTTACCAACTGTTTTAACAAGTCTTGTGAGAATGTTTTAGTATCTACAAATAATATATCAACAGGAGATCCCAACCCAAGATTTGAACTTAGAAGAACAAGCAAGATTACTACTTCAGCTCCTTTGGTGACTAACCCTGCAAATGAAGATCCTATATGCACAAACATGACAAATTTAGCTGATACATCTGAGGTGCTTTCAAATTCCAGCTAAGAGGTTCAAAACTCAGGTGAAGGAGCTTCAAATATAGGAGGAAATGGAGGTGGTGATAGTGATCAATAATTTCTTGATGCTGATAACCACTCCATAGAAGACAACATAAATGATGTCACATATTTATTAGATCAAGTCTCACTTGATAAGTGTGTTGATGTGGTGGGTGACACTCCATTGCCATATCTAAATTTCTCTAATTTGGATTTGTCCAATCAACTTGCTGTGATCCCTAACCTAGGGATCAACAAGTCACACCCCACCTCAAACATCATTGGAAATGCTGAGACTGGGGTAAGAACAAGAGGACAAACCCATGACCAAAATGTTTGTTTGAACTCTTGTTTCTTGTCCCAGATTTAGCCAAAGAAAGTTGATAAGGCTCTGAAAGATGGAAGCTGGGTTGAAGCTATGCAAGAAAAGCTACTTCTAATCAGAAGACAGAAGGTTTGGAACCTATGTCCTCTTCCTCAAGGGAAGACTGTCATAGGAACCAAATGGGTTTTTGGGAACAAAAAGGATGATAAAAGGACTTGTCATCAAGAACAAGGAAAAACTAGTTGTTCAAGGGTACACAAAAGAAGAGGGAATTGATTACACAGATGTTTTTGCTCCTGTGGTAAGACTTGAAGCTGTAAGAATATTCCTGGCTTTTGCTGCATCCAAGGATTTCAAGGTCTACCAACTTGATGTCAAGTGTGCTTTTCTGTATGGGGTGATTGATGAAGAGGTGTATGTCAAACAACCACCTGGCTTTGCAGACCCAGATCATCCTGATTATGTCTGCAAGCTTGATAAAGCACTTTATGGGCTGCACCAAGCTCAAAGGAAGTGGTATGAAACACTATCTCAGTATCTCTATCAACATGGTTACAAGAGGGGTACTATAGATGGAACTCTCTTCATCAAAGGGATAGGGAATGACTTAATGCTGGTTCAAGTATATGTGGATGACATTATCTACGGGTCAACTAATCCAAAGCTCTCCAAAGACTTTAAGAGGCTGATGAAGAACAGATTTGAAATGAGTGCCATGGGGGAACTAAATTTCTTTCTAAGAATTCAAGTGAAGCAAGTTGACAATGGCATCTTCATAAGTCAGTCAAAGTATGTACAAGACATACTTACAAGATTCAACATGACTGAATGTAAGGTTGCTAAGACACCCATAGCCAGAAACCACTCCATAGGACCTGATCTTGAGGGGGAGTGTGTGGATGAACATCTTCATAGGGCTATGATTGGGTCTTTTATGTACCTAACAGCCAGTAGGCTTGATATCATGTTTGCCACATGCATTTGTGCAAGATATCAAGCCAACCCCAAGATGTCACACCTAGTTGCTATCAAGAGGATTCTTAGATATCTCAAAGGTGCTCCCAAGCTTGGCCTTTGGTATCCAAAGAGTTCTGACTTTAATCTATATGCTTATACAGATAGTGACTATGGTGGTTGTAACATGATTGCAAAGTCTACATCCTAGGGATGTCAATTCCTTGGTGGAAGGATTGTCTCATGGCAATGCAAGAAACAATCTTGTGTCTCTGCATCAACTGCTAAGGCTGAACACATTACTGCTGCAAGTTGCTGTGCTCAAGTGCTTTGAATTCAGAATCAGATGCTGGACTATGGATTCAACTTCAAAGAGACTCCCATCCACATAGACAACAACAGTGCTATCTCCATTACAGAGAATCCTATGCAGCACTCAAGGACCAAACACATCAACATCAGGTATCATTTGATTAGAGATAATTTTGAGAAGGGATTAATTAAATTAGTCAAAGTCTATTCACTAAAGCTTTTGATGAATAGAGATTCAAATATCTTGTATCAGCTATTGGGATGATTAACTTTGAGCAACTTTAAAAATAAAAAAAACATAAGTCAACTTTATTTCTAAAACTTGTGTGTCCTAAGTTGTCTATTTTATCACCTTCATAAGCCCAGTTTATTTTGGAAGAAATTTTTTAATGATATTCCTTAGATCTTTGATAATTTTTCAAAACATATTTTCCTTCGGAAGATTTCAAGTTGCCTTCGGAAGAAATTTATGTCTTCAAATCAAGAACTACATATAAGAAATTTACCTTCGGAAGAAATTCTGAGAATATCTTCTGAACTTAAATATGCTTCTAAGTACTTGCATGTATTTGAAGGACAAATATCTTCCGAAAGCAATTAAATCTCGGAAGATTTATTCTCTTTAGAATAAAACTCCCAAGACTTAATATCTTCCGAAATCAAATATATGTCGGAAGAAAAACTCTCTAAGTATTTTTTTTCCGAAGACAAATTTTCACATTTCTTAAGAATATCTTCCGAAGCCAAATTGGCTTCGGAAGCTTTTTCTCAAAACTTCTGAAGCAAAAATTACCTTCGGAAGATTTTCAACTTCCAAGAAAACTACCTTTTTGGGCGCTTTTTCAGAAGTGGGACCTACTTTCGGATTTTAAAGTTTATCCTTTTGCATTAACTTTGTCTTAAATCCATTCCATATATATTCTCACTCTCTTCTTCTTCCACAAATTCTTGACCTAAATTCTCCCAAATTAACCTTCTTCTTCACTAACAAACTTCCTTCATGGAAAACATTGATCGATGAAACCAACTAGGTTTTATCATGCACCTTCATAGACAACACAATCAGGTTGCTTTGTTAGACTCTGAGAAAGGTCCTCATTTCTCAAAGGTCTGTCGATACCTTTCTGCGTCTCACTACTTCACCTCCCTTACCATTGATCCTGCTCTTTATGAGGATCAGTTACTTGCATTCTAGAGGACCTGCCAAGAGGTCACCATGGATGGGGAGAAGGCACTATCTGCTATAGTGCAGGGGAGGACAATCTTCATCACTCCGGCCATCCTAAGTTCACATCTTTAGCTGGATGATGAAGAAGGTGAGTTGTCCTTTCCAAAAGCTGTTGTCAACCATTCTTTTTAACAGATGGGCTATGAGAGTGACTTCTCAGTCAAAACCTTCAAGAAGGGGAAGGTCTCATCCAAATGGAAATGCCTCCTCCATGTCATCATACACTGTCTCTCCAACAAGCATGGAGGATGGGATCAAGTTCTAGAGGACCTCTCCTTCATAGTCCATGGAATGGTTCAGGGAGTCAAATTCAGGTACTCTCAATTTGTCTATACAAATATACTTGCTAATTTAGAATCCTTAGAATACTACATGTTCCTGCGACATGTCCAGCACATTCTCAACTGTGAACTGGGCTCACAGTTGAGGGGAACAGGTAATATTTTTAAATTGGGACAGATGAAGCCCAACATCTTTAAAATACTAAAAAAGCCTACTGTTGGCTTTTCCGGGGTAGAAACAGCCCTGGTTCCACAACCTAGCAGAACCAGCTAGTGTTGAACCCACACCCACTACCTCAACTCCACCCCCACAACCTCAAATTACCATCACCTATAAAAGAAAAACCAAACGAACCCCTGCACCTGCTACTGAGCATGTGCAGGTCCCCATATCACAACCCATACAGGAGGAAGTGGAATCTCGAGCTCCCACTTTCCCTGAGGAGCAGACCACTCCCATCTCTTAAATAATCAGTGTTGAGGTTCCTCATGCTCAGCCTGATGGGCTCACATCCCTAACAGCCTTAAGCCATCACTCTGAGTCTTAACACTCAAGTGATCAGCCTTCAGGGGATAGTTACCACCCTCAACCACTGGACTTAAACCACCTAATTCCCAGCCTTGATTTCTAAAATGATGAGGACTTGGGTTTCAGTGAGTACCATGAGTCTCTCCTCTCTTCCCACACTCAAGGAGAAATGAGTACTCTTGACTCACCTAGGTCTAGCCCACATCATCTACCCACAACTGAGGTGGGTCTTCCTGAACATGTACAGGAGATCCATATGGAAGAGGCTCTCACTTTAGAAAGTGATTACATCAGTAAGACCTCAACCATGGCAACCCAGCCTCTTGACACTTCTCTGGAAGTTTTCATGATGCAGGGGAAATCCAGCAGCCAAGAACACTATGCTGGTGATGAGGAAGAAGACTTTGGTCTAATTCTCTCATTCCCCAGTGATTCTTCAACTGAAGATGAAGGGAATCTGAAACATAGGGTGCACAAAATAACAAACACCTGCACCTATCTAGTTTTAAAGATAGTTCACTTGGAATCTCATGTGACTATCCTGTAGAAGAGGTTCAATGACAAGCAACTTGAGATCACCGATCTCAAGGGCCAGTTAGCTGAGAGACCCTTAAGGAGGACTCAACCAGGTCCATAAGAACCTTTGGAAATGATGGATGACACACCCAGCTCACTTATGCAAGAAGGTGATACTACCAAAAAGGGGGAGAAAGTCCTTACAACCACAGAACCTGGGTGTCCCTCCTAGAGTATGGACATAGAGGAGTCACCAACCTCTCTTGTAGTTGTCCAGACTCAACAACCTCCTCAAGTCATGAAGATAGACTTACTCATTCAACACTTGTTTGAGGACGGAATTCTAAGTGCAATGTCTGTTTCCTTTGAGAATCCAATTATGGGATAGGGGTATGACACCAACAGAAGAGCTCTTGTGATCTCTAGAGCTCTGGGTCAACTAGAAATCTTCAACTTCTCACACCTGAGTTTCTATGAGTGCATCAATCTGGTGACTCTTCCACTTGTCAACCCAAGCCACAACAGACAAGCTGAGAGATTAGCAGACTGGATTCAAAATAGGGTGCTAGAGGAATTCAAATTGAGATCAAAATTATATAGACAGAGGCTAGTAGATAAGATCTTTGGTCAACTAGATGTTGAGGTGGACCCTAAGATTAGCTTTGAAGGGAAAACCTTGACTGAAGGCCCAGAGGTTGAGCCTGTTAACCTTGAGACAGGATCTCCCTCTACACCCAGTACCCTCAGTGAGGCACCAGCTGGTGAAGGTGTCTTACAACCTCTCTCTGGCCAGAGCTTGACTACTGAACCAAGCAATAAAGGCCAAAGTTCTCTCCACCCTAAGCACCAAGGCTTGTGGTTGACAAAAGGAAAAGGAAATTAACTCCTGAGGAGACAGAGGAGGAGAAGAGAGAGAGGAAGAGGAAGCTGAGGGGAGAGAGTTCAAGTAGGTCCCCAGGCTTTATGGAAGCTGCAATCCGGGCTGGCCCTAGGCCAAATACTCAAGAAGATGAGTTAAGGGAAGCCAGGCTAAACTACCTCGGGATTAAGAACTACACCATAGATGAACTCAGCTCTCTCCCCTTAGAAGAGTTGAATGAGCTGGCTGACACTGAGCTATTAAAGGAGAGGAGGGAGGTAGAGGATGCAGCATTGCTTCTCAAGGCTAAGGAAGAAAAGTGACTGAAAAGGCTCTACAAATAGGCTCATGTCCTCTCTTCAGCTCAAGAAAGCCCTGAGATAGAGGATGTGGCAACTGCACAACCTCAGGTAGACAAGGAATCCGATAAATCAACATGATCAACTACCTGAGTGCCACAGGCCTCTATCAGGCATCTGCACTTCTTCCCTTATCCTTGGAGTATGAAGAGTTTGAATATCTCAAGCTGCTAGAGCAACAAGTCATGAAAGAAAAAAAGGCTGCTAAGAGAAAGCTCAGGGAAAAAGCTGCAAAGTCAAGAGCCATCATCCACAAATGCTAAAAGAAGTCTGCTAATAGACAAAGGATGATGAGCTTCTTGAAGCTGTATGGATTCTCCGGAAGGAGGCTTGGTCCTATGTCTCTATCCACAATGGATGAACATATAAGGGTGATCAAGCAGAAGATCAAAAGGTGAGAGCTTGTGGACTTACATTCTCCACCAAGTCCAGGTCAACCTGAAGTTGTGGTAAAGGTTGAACCCATTGAGACAACACAACCTAAACCTAAAGCTGCATCTCAGCCAACTTCATCTTCTGATCCATAGCAGGGTCCACTTCTCTCTTCTTCTGAACCTGTGAGAGAAGAGAACCCAACTGAGAGGGACACTACTGAACAATCTGGTGTTGAAGACCAGTCCTCTCAGTTGAAATCATCAAAGAGGAGAAAAAGGATGGCGAGAAGAACCCCTAAAAAGAAAAGGAAAACTAATGCATCCACCTCTACACCTCAGGATGAGTCAGAACATCCTGAGGAAGTGCATGAAGAGGCTGCTCAACTAACTCCCATCAGAGTAACGCCTCTTGTAGTTAGAAGACCCATCATGTCCTGGAGTTTTGCTGACAATCCAGACAGATGGTATGTCACTAGAGATCAAGGATGTCAAGATGTCTACTTTTAGCAAGACATGCTTGCCCTTCCTCTGCATGATCTCTATGACATGAGAAGATTCTATGAGAGTCTGAAGGATCCTGACCATATGATGAAGAGAGGTTTGCTGCTGATCCAAATAAGGACTATCAACATCTGAAGAATTTCTCTATTTTGGTAGCATCAGCCTAGGGGAGTTTGTAGGGATATATCTAAAGATTATGAGGCTGATGCAAACAAAGATCTTCCAACATGCACTAAGGAACAAGGATGAACTTACTGCGGAAGCTTTACACTCTCTAAAACTCTAAGTGTAAAGTCTTCTGAAGCCAAAAGTTCAGAAGAAATTACTTCGGAAGCTTTACACTTAATAGAAAATATTCCAAGTGTTCCGAAGCCAGAGGCCAAGTTCTTTTGAAGCCAAAGATGAAGTCTTTCGAAGCTTCAAAGACAAAGTCTTCCGAAGCCATTTTGCTGTGAAGACTGATTTCTTCGGAAGACAGAGAAAGGATGCTTTCTCTAATCTACTTTTGATAAAGCTGACCAACTTTCTGCGGCAACTCTGATAACTCACCAACTTGATGAGTTGGTGAAACTTCCATGCTTTAGTGAATAGTAGATAAAGTCTTTGTCTACAATTTTCTTCTTTTGTTCCTTTAAACTTTTTTGTAATAGGAAAAGTCAATGAGCTATGGCATGTCATAGTCACTAGTCAAAAGGCAATCTGCCTTTTGATTCCAGATTGATCTTGTTGTCTAGATTAGTCAATTCCAACTGTCCTTCCAAGTATTGACGGTTGTAGGTTGTAGTATAAAAGAGTCTCAGGTCCTTGTATTTTAGATTATGCTTTGAACACTTGTAATAGAACTTGAGATCAGTATACAACATCTTTGAAGTATTCCATGCTAGTCATAGGATATGATCTCTAGTGTAGGGAGAGGATGGAGATTAACCCTAGTGTATTGTTGCTAGAGAAATCCAAAAACTTAAGGATATGATCTCTAGTGTGTCGGGTGTGATAAAGCCCATCCCTGAAGTATCCAATGCTAGTCATAGGATATCTTGCTTTGCACCACCAATTTGTGACGCTAAAATCCCGAAGAGATTCCAAACTCTTAGCATGAAGCACTATGATGGTTCAACTGATCCTGAGGAGCATATTGCCCAGTATAGGGAGAGGATGGAGATTAATCCTATCCCTACGCACATGAAAGAATCCTGTTTATGCAAGGGATTCGGATCAACATTGACAGGGCCAGCCCTGAAATGGCTGCTTAATCTTCCACCTTATTCTATTACTTCCTTTGCTCATTTAATCAATTTGTTTAACAATCAATTTTCTTGTAGTAGAGCATTTGAAAGACTAACAACTGATCTGTATAGGGTGGTATGCAATCAAGGAGAATCTCTAAGAGATTATGTCAACAGGTTTAGCAAGGAGGCTCTAGATATCCCGAACCTTGATATGCTAACGACAGTTCAGGCTTTCAAAATGGGATTGCCGAAGGATTTTGCATTCTATGAAGATCTTGTGATGAATCCTTCCAGGAAGTTGGATGTAGTCAGAAACAAGGCTCTGAGGTTTATAAGACTCGAAGAAGATAGAAAGATCCAGCAAAGGATTGATGGATCCTTAGAATATGTGAATCCCAATAGGAAATCAGAATCCTCTTCAAAATATTACCGTCCTAAGCCATATTCCCGCAATGATGGCAAGAAAGTGAACTTTGTTGAAGATGATGAGGATGATGAGGAGTATCCTAAACATGCTGATTATTGTTTTTCTGTGTCTACTTTAGAGTTAATATATGCTATGCAGGGTCTTGGAGAGAAAGCTAGGTGGCCTTGGAAGAATGAGAAGAATCCTGGCTAGAAAGACAAGTCTAAGTGGTGTGCATTCAATGAATACTTTGGGCATATCACTAAGGAATGCATTGCTCTACGCAAAGAAATAAGTTACTTGTTGAGTAAAGGACACCAGAAGAACTCTTGGGAAGGAAGAAGGCTAAGCACTAGGATACCGATAGGAAACTTGACAGGAATCCTGATGGAAATCCTAAGAGAGCTGCATCTCCTCCCCCAGATGCTTCTATTGTTTACTTTATTTCATGTGGATCTGACATATGTGGAACATCATACTCTGCTACCAAAAGACATGCGAAAGAAGCCAAATCAGAGAAAGGAGATAGGCCAAAAGCTGAAGCTACTTTGACTCAAGGAAAAACCATATCCTTTGATCATGATAACATGGATAATGTGCAGGATCCTCATCATGTTGGTTTAGTTATAACTCTATATATTGCTAACCATTTTATGTGTAGGATATTTATAGATGGTGGGAATTCTGTGAACATAATCCAGCTACAAACTCTAAAGAAGAAGAACATCCCAGACTCAGAAATCACATTAAAATCCTCAATCCTTGTGGGATTCAATGGTGAAACAAAGAGTACTATTGGAGAAATCAAGCTTACAGTCTATGTAAAGGGAGTAAATTCTATTAAAATATTTTGTGTAATTGATTGTTCATCTTGTTATAAGATTATTTTAGGTAGACCTTGGATCCATGAAATGAAGGTTGTACCCTCAACATACCGCCAATGTGTAAAGCTCCCTACACCTTAGGGTATGGTCAAGATTGAGAGTGATCAGTAGGAGGCCAAGGATTGTTATACATCCTCAATGAAAGCATCAGCTCAGAATAAGGGAGCATAGAAGTTACAGAATAAGCTTCAAGATGTGCTGGAGAATACTGAGCAGGATATCCAGCAGGACGTGAAAGAAATACCTTTAGATCCCGAAGATCTAGAGATAAAAGTGTTGATAGGAGCAAATATTCCTCAGGATATTGAACAGGATATGATCTCCTTCCTGAAGAAAAGAAGAAGCATATTTGATTGGAGAGTTGAAGATATGACAGGTATCTCCAAGGATATTATAACTCATAAACTTGGTTTGGATGTAAATTGCAGGCCAATTCACCAAAAGAGGAGGAAGTTTGCACCTGAAAGGAATCACATCATCCAAGAAGAGGTGGAGAGACTACTGAGATCTAGGATGATTAAAGAAGTGAAGTTTCCATGGTGTCTTGCAAATGTGGTAGTGGTCCATAAAAAGAATGGAAAATGGAGGGTGTGTGTGGATTATACCGACCTCAACAAAGCATGTCCAAAAGACCCATTCCCATTGCCACATATTGACTCCATGGTAGATGCTATTACTGGCCATGAAATGCTAACTTTCATGGATGCCTCTTCAGGATTTCAACAAATCCAAATGGAACCCTCGGATAAAGAAGATACAAAGTATTTATTGTTATATTTCCATGCCCTTTGGTCTTAAGAATGCAGGTGCTACATACAAAAGGTTGGTCAACAAAATGTTCAAAAACAAGCTGGGGGACACCATGGAAGTCTATATTGATGATATGGTAGTTAAGTCAAAGAGAGCTGAGGATCACCTCCGGGATGTAGAAGAAGCTTTTGATATCCTAGACCAATTTAATATGAAGCTGAATCCTGCCAAGTGTCATTTTGGTATGGGGGCAAAAAAGTTCTTGGGATACATGGTCACCAAAAGGGGGATAGAGGCCAGTCCAGAGCAAATTAAAGCTATCATGAACCTGAAATCCCCAACTAATGTCAAGGATATACAAAGGTTAACCAGGAGAGTTACAACCCTAAACATATTTATATCAAAATCCTCCAAGATATGCAAAGAATTCTATGATATCTGAAAAAGAATAGGAAGTTCGAGTGGGGAAAGAAGCATGAAGAGGCTCTTTGAGCTCTTAAAAAATATCTTGCCTCATCACCTCTATTGATGAAGCCCGAAGATGGAGAACAACTGTCATTGTACCTAGCAATATCCCGGACCACTATAAGTGTTGTTCTTGTTAAGGATCACGATGGGAATCAGCATCCTGTGTATTATGTGAGTAAAAGTCTACTTGATGCTGAAACCAGGTATTCTCACTTATAAAAAAATATTTTAGCTTTGATAATGGCTTCTACTAAGCTTAGGCATTATTTTGAAACACATAGGATATGTATTAAAACAAACTATCCAATTAAAAGTGTACTTAGAAAACCTAAAATGTCTGGTAGGATGGCTAAATGGTATGTAAAGCTTAGTGCCTTTGATATAATATATGAGCCTAGGACTGCTATAAAATCCCAAGCATTAGCTAATTTTGTGGCAAATTTTAGTCAGGATATCCAGCAGGAAGTAGACTTAGAAGTTTAGAACTTAGAATCTAATAATGAAATATGGACCTTGCATACCGATGGAGCATCTAATATTAGAGGAATAGGACTAGGAATCATCCTAAAATCGCCACAGGGGGGCCATACTACCCCAAGCCATTAGATGTGACTTCCAAGCTACGAATAATGAATCAGAATATAAGGTCCTTATAGCAGGATTACAATTAGCTAAAAATATGGATATCAAATGCTTTCATGTTTATGTTGATTCCTTATTATTGACTAACCATTTTAATGGATCATATGTTGTAAAAGGGGATAAGTTAGTTAAATATCTCCAAATTGTTAAAAAATTATCAAAATATTTTAAGATATTCTCTATAGAACTAGTACCCACGGAAGAAAATGCTAAAGCGGATTCTTTGCCATATCTTGGATTGACTGTCAGGATACCGAAGGGGATAAAGATACCTATCACCCATATCCTGAAACCAGCTATAAATGATGATGAACTTGTTACTAAAGATGTCTAGGGAGTGATGACCACTGAGGATGAAGAGCTTCAGGATCCTGATCAGGATACCAAATCCTGGACTTGTCCAATCTTGAACTACATAAGGAATGGGGACATCCCGAAGGATGAAAACCCAAGAGCCTTTAGAGCCAAGGTATCCTGATACACTATTATTAATAATATATTATATAACAAATCTCTTACAGGTCCTTATCTAAGATGCTTGAAGGATCCCGAAACCAATGAAGTGCGTAAGGATATCCTCGAAGGTGACTGTGGGAATCATTCCGGAGGCAGGTCATTATTCTTAAAGGTATTGCGAATAGGATACTACTAGCCAACTATGAGGAAGTATGCCATGATATATGCTCAAAAATATGATGCTTGTCAAAGGCATAGTAACATTCTTTATCAGCCTGCTGAGCCTATGTACCCAATAGTATCCCCATGGCCTTTCTTGAAATAGGGGATGGATATTGTGGGAAGGTTGTCGAAAGCTCCAGGAGGAAAGGTGTTTATGCTTGCAATGACAGATTACTTCTCCAAATGGATTGAGACAGAGGCATATCCTTAGGTTACCGAAAGAGAAATGGTGTCCTTCATCAAGATAAACATCCTAACAAGATTTGGAATCCCGACCGAGATAACCTATGATAATGGATCCCAATTTATGGGCAAGAGAAAAACAAAATTCTGTGAAAGCTAGGGAATAAAGATGATAACTTCAACTCCAGTCCATCCTTAGGCTAATGGACAAGAAGAATCCTCAAAGAAGATCATCCTCAACAACTTGAAAAAGAGATTAAAGAAGAAAAAAGGCAAATGGGTAAAAGAATTACCATTTGTACTTTGGGCTGATAGAACTATATCTAAGAATGCACCAGGCCAAACCCCATGGTTGAGGCCATGATTCCGAATGAGAAGACCATCCTGACAGCAAGATCCAGCCACCAAGCCAATCAGGATAATGACCAGAATATGATTGATAATTTGGAGATCCTGAATAAAGTTAGAGATGCTGCTAAAGTCATGATTGTAGCTCATCAACAAAGAATCGCAAGATCTTACAACAAGAAGTTAAGAACCAAGAGATTCCAAGTGGGTGATTTGGTATTGAGAAAAGCATTCCAAAATACGACTAAGGCTAGTGATGGGAAATTAACACCGAAATGGGAAGGTCCTTACATGATTGATTCTAAGGCTGGGAAAGGAGCATATTGGTTGGCTACTATGGAAGGAGATATCTTGCCCAGATCTTGGAATGCAATCCACCTCAAGACTTATTTCATGTGAGGTAAACCAAGATTCCTTAGAGTTAAAACTGGTATGTTTTCTATCCTTGTGTATATTCTCAATCATATTCTTAATTATATCCTGATCAATATTCTATTTTTATTTTATTCTCAAAATCATTATTGACTTAAGCATCGGAGGGGTGTTAGCCTGGCTAACACCCACCTTACCAAGGTTTGAAGTGTTTTGCAGGAAACACCTAAGGATTTTGCTCAAGATACCGGTTCAAAAGATTAGAGGATTGGCCCCCTCTCTACATTTAAGATATCCTGGATATCTTCTTAAGGTTTAAAAGTTTTCACCTTTCTCAGAAATTGAGTTTAAACACTTCGCCTAGAGCGCACGAATATTTGGGTATGGTTGAGATTGCGGAATCGGTTCACGCTTGAGTGGCTGACAAATTCATGATCGTCACTCATATTCCATATTGGACGAACAATGTTTGAACACTTTGTCTACTGGTTTAACACTTACGTGTTAACTTAAGGCTTAAAGTTATTCACGTTTCATCCGTGGCTTGTCCCAAGAAATATCCTAAGTTATATCCTAAGTCTGGCTTAGCCCATGTTATTCTGGATTGGCCCACTTTTAAAATGGCATTGCCCACGTTTAAATACTTAAGAATGGATTTTATCCATTTACTTATGTTTTTGCAGATTTAATACATGCTGGATTACCAATCTATATCCTGAAGCATATTCCTAGGCGATATTGGGGACAATATCCAGAAGGGGATATTTGAAGACTCAAAGGTTATATTGAATCCTATAAATAGACTAAGTCAAAGATTTTTAGTATGATTCTCCTACTTGTTTATTTTTGGATATTGGTAACCTATGAATCGAATGTATTCTAAAATTTTTCTAAGCATTTTTGAAAGGTTTTTCAGAATATCCAACCTTTATCATTCACAACAAGCAAATAGTTTCGAAGTAAGAACACGAAAATATAAGATAAAAGCAAAAGATATTACAAATCTAACACCTTGGGTTTCACACTGAAAAAGGGCCCATCCACCCAGGATGTTAGCAAAAAGCCGATATCCTTGACAAGATATCCCAAGTCATAATGATTAATATAATGACCAAGAATTGGGGCTTCGTCCTGGAACCTAGGATCCCTCCACCCCAATTCTAGTTCAAAGTGCGAGAAATTAAAATTGTCAAATGTAGGAGAACTAAATTGTTCTGGGACTACAACCATATCAAATGAGAAAGAACCACAAATTTAACCAACGCTTAGGCTTTTTCATCAATGCCCTCATTGACTTGGGAAACCACCACAATTGCTGAGCTCCCATCCACCTCCAGCTTGCCCTTGCCCTTCTTCTCAGCCTTAGCTGCCACAGCTGCATCCTGCCTAGGATCCTCTTCAGCCTTTCCCTCAAGCTGCCTTAGCCTCTACACCAAGCCTTTGATGTTCCAGGAGCTCATGTTGAAATTTTCGTCATTAGCCTCCTCTGCCATTTTGATCCTAGCTTGCAGGACCAATGTTGCGATTGTCTTTTTAGTATTTTCTTGGAACAGAGCAAGCTCCTCGGCCATCATCACCATCATCATCATCATCGTCATCATCATCATTGTCATCTTCATCATCATCGTCATCATCGTCATCATCATCATCGTCATCATCGTCATCATCATCATCATCATCATCATCATCGTCATCATCATCATCATCGTCATCATCATCATCACCATCATCACGTCATCATCATCATCGTCATCTTCATCATCATCATCATCATCATCATCATCGTCGTCATCATCGTCATCATCTTCATCGTCATCATCGTCATCATCGTCATCGTCATCATCGTCATCATCATCATCATCGTCTTCATCGTCCTCATCGTCATCGTCCTCATCGTCATCATCATCATCATCATCATCATCATCATCCTCATCATCATCATCATCATCATCATCATCATCATCATCATCATCATCATCATCATCATCGTCATCATCATCGTCATCATCATCATCATCATCATCATCATCATCATCACCATCATCACCATCATCACGTCATCATCGTCATCTTCATCATCATCATCATCATCGTCATCATCATCATCATCATCATCATCATCATCATCATCGTCATCATCATCCGTCACCCTCGTCGTCGTCGTCGTCACCCTCGTCTTCATCGTCGTCGTCGTCACCCTCGTCGTCGTCGTCGTTGGCGTCATCATCCTCCTCGTTGTCGTCCTCCTCGTCGTCGTCTTCGTCGTCGTCGTCCTCTTCGTCCTCGTCCTCGTCCTCGTCATCGTCCTCGTCATCGTCGTCGTTGTCGTTCTCGTCGTTTTCATCATCGTCGTCCTCATCCTCGTCCTCGTCATCATCGTCATCCTCGTCGTCGTCCTCGTCATATCATATTGTCGTCGTCGTCGTCGTAGTTGCCGCCGCCGTCGGACGCACGTTGACATATTTTAAGTGAAATTTTTTCAAATTGTCAAGTTATAGGGGGGTCTAAGCATTTGATTTGTAATATTGATAATAGGATTGATTGCCCTTAGAAGACTCACTTTAGAAGACCGGTACAAGAACCTAGACGAGCTATACAAAATGACTATTTTAGGAATAGATGAAAATAGCCCAATAGCCTTTACCTATGATTTAGTTATAAACATACCAAGTTGTAATAGAATATACTTATTTTATTATTATTCATGTAAACCAATGGCTCATTTTTATTATTTGCATGGTTTTCGTTGTATTTGTATTATCTTCAATAGTCACGAACAACCTCCTTTGTCCGGGTGTGACACTAAAAATGGAAAATTTTATTATCAAAGTGAGTAAAAGGAATGTGAAATTAGTCTTATTAATCAAATACCCATATTAGGTATTCGGATACATGAAATTAAACAAACACAAGCATAGATAGATGTAAAGCTTATACATTGACAAGAAAAGCCAAAGCTTTACACCTTGAATCTACAACTGTCTTACTAGATGACTGGATTCACGAACAGGTCCAACCTTTGCAACAATTGCAACCGTAAACACCATCTTGTCATGATGGTAGTGGTTAACGACGGTAGCGGCAGCGATGTAGTGATTAGTGTTCGACGGCCAAGAGGAGGTCGAGAAGAGGGGTGTCAATGGCAACAAGGGATGCCTTAATCCCTATTATATTAAATTGATTTTACAAATTAAACCCCCATATTTTCATTTTAGGTCCCCGGTTCATTGACATTTGAAAACCTTCAACAATTAACATTTAATTATCGAACCCTTGTAATTTACAAATTAACTTTTAATTACAAAAACCTTTTAAACCTTTTAATTCCTTAAATGTTTAATTAAATAACTAGAAATTAACAAATGTTAAACCACTTTTTTTATTAGTTCTCTAAATAATTAATCACCATTAATTAACTGTGATTTGTAAATCGTAACATGAAATAATTTCACGTTATTATTTTGTTGTTGTCAAAGATATAACTATTTGGATAGTATCTTGATTTAATGTCGATATTATCTTTGATCGAAAGTCTATTACCCAAAAACCAGCGCCTTTCTCCCTAGCGTTATTTGTGTCTTTGTGCTCTTAAGTAGACCCCTTCTGCCGAAACTCTATTTTGGTGGTGGTGGTGGGGCCCATTGCCACTCTACCTGCCCTTTTGTGGTTGAGGTGTAGCACACAACACTTATGGCCGTTCATCGTGGTTGTGTGAACACCTCTATTTTCCTCTGCCTATATATCTCCTCGATACTCTTCTAGGGTTTTTGGATCAACCTTTGTATATGATTCTTAACTATTTTATATTCGTGCAGATGATGGTTGAATGTTAAGCCGTCATTGTTTGGATTTGCCATAACTTGCTTTCTTTGGAGGTGGCAATTGGATTCATTCTTCTGTTGGCTAATTGTCTTAGTTGTGTCGATGATGATGAGGATGACCTCATCTAGGACTTTTTTGATTTTTTGTCATATTCATCTCAAGCTTTAAACATGCATCTGTTTTATTATCTGTAATGTCAATAGTGATAATGTTTGCCTGATCAAATAGTTTGTTGATGCTTTTGATTGTGTGTCTGTTGGGTTGATGCTTAGCTAGGCCCTGTTTTGTCAGCTGTTGCATCTATTTGTGTCGATGATGATGAGGATTACATCATCTAAGACTTTATTGATCTTTTGGTGATTTTTTGTTCGGTGATGTTGTTAGGTAGATATTTATCATAGGTTCTAAAGTTGCCACTTTTTAGTTAACTAGCCCATATGTTGGAATGTTAGTTATGTTGATTATGATGAGAATTACCGAATATATGGTCATTTCTCTGTTGGGTGTTGTTGCTATTGGATTAAAGTTGTTTGGTTGGTGGCTCCGTTGATAAAAAATCGCTTCCATGATAATGAGCCTTGGCTCATCTAAGATTGAGTTTGCTATCTCAAACGAATGCCTCTACTGGGTCGCTATTACAAAAATAATTAGGCCAATGATGTTTTTGCCATGATGTTGGTGTTGGGCATACCACTCTGTCGATGATGACGAGCCTTAGTTCATTTGAGACAACGAACCTATGTTTGTTTGTGACCTTATCTGTTATCATACAAGACTAAATTCCATCGTAAACTACTGTTCCTTTCATTGTGTTATTACTAGATAGGATAATAATTCTTAAATTGTTTACATTGGTTGCAAGGTGGCGTGGCTATCATGGCTCAACAAAAATGTTGTCTGTTGCTTTGGCGTGCCAGCCATTGATGGCTAGCAGCCGTGATTGACAGCCTGTTCTGGCCCGATCATGACTGCAATTGTGGTATAAAAGTTTCTAGGGCATCGCTTGTCTTCCCCATCGCGCAACGCGTGTCACTAAGTGCAACTTGTTTTACTTTATAAAGTATCTTGTGAGACTATAATGATTTTTAAGTGTTTTACATTACACATATCATTCACTACTACACGGATGTTCAAATTCAACATTATCTTGACAAGTGTTGGTTTGGCTTTCATCAAGTTGGAGCTAATGGCTTGTTATAGATATTTCATAATGGATGTACAGCACCTACTATGAATGTTAACTACTTTTCTTCAAAAGTTATACTTCTAAACATTATATGGTTGTGTTTTCTTAGTTTCAAGATTCTTTCAAATAGATCTTTGGTGGGTTTATAAAAGTTATATACCTAAATCTTTCATTGCTAAATATTTTCTTGAACGGTAAAAAAAACCTAACACGCTTCAAAAAGCATGAATGTGTTAATACTTGGATGACAATGTACCACAATTCAGGCATAAAGTACCAATGACAATAAAGATTAAATATAGGGGTGTGAACGAGGCAAGCAATCATGTGAACTACTCGAGATAGACTCGCTCAAAGCTTAGAATGAGCCAATCTTAAATTATCTCGAGCTTATATTATGGCTCATTTAGTAATTGAGGTTGAGCCCTAGCATGCTCGTGAGTATAAACAAGCTCTTTTATATACTTTTTGTTTAAAAATGTTAAATATATGTGTTCATATAAATAATAATTTTATTTAATATATATTCATGATAAAAATAAAAAACTAATATATATTATGGTATGCATAAAAATCATAAATAATTATAAAAATATATAAATAAAATAACTAAGAAATAAATTTTCCGAGCATAAACTAACCACGAGCTTGAAAAATTTCTCGCAAGTCGAGCTCGAGCTTTTCAGAAAAAAATCTTTTATGAAGCTGGCCTCGACTTGTTACATCCCTAGTATGGATGTTTAAATTAAATTTACATACTAAACAACTACAAGACGTACTAATTGACCACTTAACTTATTAGAATATTTGTAGGCCACATTTTCTAATCTTGCTTTATGGGATTTCGACAACTCATGGCAGACACTACTTGTTAACGTACTATAATTCATACATAATGTACAAACATCACATCCAACAAACTAACAATCGAGCCACCGAATGTTTGACAATCATTTTGGGGATATGGACAACAACATGCAGATAAACCAAAGATTTGACTAGGCTAGATGACCACATTTCTTTGCCCAAAGGTTGGTTGGATACAGTGGCGACAACATCTCACCACCACCACTGTGCCACCATGGATTATTGGAGAGGTCTATTGTTTGGTGGTGATGGGACCATGATGTTATGGGTCTAGTCTAAGTCCATTAAAGCACGGTAATGTTGGTCACCTAACAAGGGTTGGTTACATTTAAGTTAGAACATGAGGTTTATTTTGTTGACACATAAGAGTGCAAACTTGAAAGTCAATGAGTGTTGAGTAACTCAGCTTTAATCTGAACTCAAGTCTTCCTTAATCAGGTTTTCAGCTTGCAAAAATGGCATATTAGTTATTGGACCATACATGAGTTTAATCTAATAAGTTAAGCTCGAATGAGTTTATTTACGATCATCAATGAGAGGAAGAAGTCCTAGTCACAAAAGATAATTAATAAGTAGGAAAATATAATTAAAAATAGTTACGAGAAAATTTATATGAAGATGAGAAATTTACATTAGGAATCTTTATGTCCATTTTTCTTATATGAGTTATTAGGCTCGTATACTCCTTACTTCTATTTTATAAACGTAATTTAATATATTCCCTAAAAATTAACTCATTAAATAGTTATACTAGTTTTTGGGAAAAAAATTTTGTTAAATAAAATTATAAAGTGCTATTTGTTAATATTCATCAGTAATACAATTTCGTAGGAATTTTTGAAATTTGTATAAAGTTTTGGTAATAGTTTATAAGGGTAGGTTTCACTTGAAAACCAATTTTAAATTAAAAACTTAAGAACTAACTTTTTTTTTTAAATTTAAACCACTATAAATTTTTCATATGTCATTTTCTTTTTTTTTTTTTTATTATAAAAATTGCACTATTAAATCGCAAATTTTTTGTCTTTAATTTGGGTAAAATATTGGTACATCAGAATGATAAACAATTATATATCAATACTACATATATGCAGTATAACGATATTGTATAAACATAATATGATGTAGTGCACGTATGTAATTTGATATACAACATATATGCAACAAATATGTAATACATGAATATTATACTCAAATTAAATATAAAAATAACTCTTGATATTATAGTTTAATTTTTTTTAAAAATAATATCGTATGAAAAAGTTATATGTGTTTAAAGAAAAAATAGGATTAGTTCTCAAGTTTTCAAATTAAAACTAGTTCTCATATGATCATCTACTTACTATATAAAATAAAAATATTAAAAAAACATTAGTTACTATATATATGTCATATTATTATGTTATATTATTGCTGTTTGATAATATACAAATACTTTTAAACGTTATGAACTTTGAAGGAAAAAAAGCTTTTTTATTTGAAAGTGGGATAAGTGGAAGGCATAGGCCTGAAATGTATGGAACGAGTTAAGTTGATTTACAAGTAAGTAATGCATACTTTTACATGGCAAAATAAATTTAAATGATGAATATAGAGAGAGGCTCTAAACCTAAATTAAGTATATTGGATTAGGTAAGTTAGAAGATATTAATTTCAGTTTACTTCTTAAATGGTGATGGTGGTATAAGGTGGAACATGATCGGTTATGGAGAAAGGTGATTGAAAAGATGCATGATAACCACAATAACTGGTAGGTAGTACCAAGTAGCAAGTCGCAAACCGGAGTGTGCAGAATGATTGCAACCGTCGAGGTGTTTCTTACCAAGGTAAATAAGGCTCTTCCGAAGGGGTTCTAGGTAACAGGGCGATGAAAAATTTGTTATAAAAAACCATTCATGCATTAATACTTCATGTTGCTAAATAATACATCATCGTATTTTTATAGTTACAAAAGAATCATCCAGTTGTGCAGGACCAGGTAACGGTACTTAACACTTAGTTTCACACTGAGAAGAGATCTTAGATCATTTAACAATTCAAACAGGAAACTGGTAACTTAAAACATATGATACTAAGAACACAAGTAAATTAAAGAGACAGAATTAAGAACAACACAAGAACACATAATTGGTTTTCAAGGATGTTGTATGTTGATCTCAAGTTCTTTTACAGGTGTTACAAAGCATAAAGAAATTACAAGGACCTGAGACACTTTTATACTACAACCTACAACCATCACTTACATGTAAAGACAGTTGGGATTTAACTAATCTAGACAACAAGATCAATCTAAAGTCAAAAGGCAGATTGCCTTTTGACTAGTGACTATGACATGCCATAGCTCACTGACTTTTCCTAATACAAAAAGTCTACATGAACAAGTACGGTAAGTTACAGACAAAGACCATTCTTACTTTTTGATAAAGCATGGAAGTTTCACCAACTTGTGTAAAGTAAGTGAACCACCAGAGCAGGTAGCGGAAAGTGAGTCAGCTTTATCAAAAGTTGATTCAGAGAAAGCATATTTTCTCTGTCCTCTGAAAAAATCAGTCTTCAGAGCTTCAGAAGACTTTGTCTCTGAAGCTTCGAAAGATTTCATCTTTAGCTTCGAAAGATGCTGGTCTTTGGCTTCGGAAGATTTCACACTTAGAATATTTTTCTGTTTGAGTGTGAAACTTCCGAAGTAACTCCTTCTGAACTGTTAGCTTCGGAAGATCTTACACTTAGACACATTTGAGAGTGTAAGACTTCCAAAGCTAGTTCATATTTGTTCCTTAGTGCATGCATGGAAGAATTGGTTGTTCTGGCTTGTTGGTTGCATCAGCCTCATAACCTTCAGATGATCTTACAAACTCCCCCTAAGCTGATGCTACCAAAACAGAGAAGTTCTTCAGATTTTGATAGTCCACATTAGGATCTTCAGCATACCTTTCTTCATCATTAGGTCTGGATCCTTCAGACTAACATAGAACCTTCTCATGTCAAAGAGATCATGCAAGGAAGATTGAGAATGTCTTCTGTGGAATAGACATGCATGCCATCCTGATCTCTTATGACATACCATCTATCTTGATCTTCATCATAAGACCATGACATAATTTGTCTTCCAACAGCAAGAGGCTCTACTATGATTGGAGTTTGTTGAGAGATCTCTTCATACACTCCATCAGGATACTCTGACTCATCCTGAGGTTGGGAGGTGGATGCCTTTCTTCTCTTCTTCTTTGAGGATGATCTTCTGGCCATCCTTTTTCTTCTCCCTGATGATTTTAATTGAGGGGACTGGTCTTGAGTACCAGGTTGTTTAGTTGAGTCCCCCTCAGTTAGGATCTCCTCTCTCACAGGTTCAGAAGAAGAGAGAGGAGGACCCTACTATGGATCAAAAGATGAAGTTGGCTGAGATGCAGCTCCAGGTTCAGGTTGTGTTGTCTTAGTGGGTTCAACCTTCACCTCAACTTCAGGTTGAGCTGGACTTGGTGGAGAATGCAAGTTCACCAGCTCTCCCTTCTTTATCTTCTGCTTGATTACCCTAATATGCTCATCCATTGTGGATAGAGACATAGGGTCAAGCCTCCTTCCGGGGAATCCATACAGCATCAAGAAGCTCATCATCCTTTGTCTGTCAGCAGACTTTTTTTGGCTTTTGTGGATGATAGTCCTTGACTTTGCAGCTTCTTCCCTTAATCTTTTCTTTTCAGCTTGTTTTTCTCTTTTAGCTTTTTCTTCATCTGCTTATTGTATTCAAACAATATGTACTCAGATGGTAAGGGAAGAAGTGCATCTGCCTGATAGAGACCCTGCGACACTCAGGTAGCTGATCATCTTTAGTCTTTCTTCTTTAGTTGCTACCTGAGGTTGTTCAGTGGCCACAGTCTTTGGCTAAAGACTTTCTTGAACTGGGGAGAGGACAAGAATGTTCTTGTAGAGTCTTTTCATCCTCATTTCTTTTTTGTGCTTAAGGAGCAGTGCTGCATTCTCTGCTTCCTTCCTGTCTTTTGACAGCTCTGTGTCAGCCAGTTCATTCAGCTCACCTAAGGGGAGAGAGATGAGTTCATCAACATTATTGTTTCTAGTTCCTAGGTAGTTTAGCCTGGCTGCCCTTAACTTATCTTCCTAAGTGTTTAGCCTGGGGGTAACCCTGATTGCAGCTTCCATAAACCCTAGGGAACCACTTGAACTCTCTCCCCTTAGCTTCCTCTTCCTCTGTCTCTTCTCCTCCTCAATCTCCTCAGGAGTCATTTTCCTTTTGCCTTTGTCAACCATATGCTTTGGTGACTCAGGCTGGAGAGAGCTTTGGCCTTATTGCTTGGTTTAGCTGTCAAGCTCTGGCCAGAGAGAGGTTGCGAAACACCATCACCAGCTGGTGTTTCACTGAGGGTAATGGGTGCAGAGGGAGATCCTGTCTCAAGGTTCACAGGTTCAAGCTCTGGGCCTTCAGTCAAGGTTTTCCCTTTGAAGCTAATCTCCAGGTCTACCTCAACATCCAATTGACCAAAGATCTCACCTGCTAGCCTCTGTCTATATAATTTTGATCTCAATTTAAACTCCTCTAGCACCCTGTCTTGGATTCTTTCTGCCAATCTTGCTGCTTGTCTGTTATTGCTTGGGTTGACAAGTGGCAGATCTACCAAGTTGATGCTCTATAGAAACTCAGGTGTGAAATGTTGAAACTTCTAGTTGACCCTGAGCTCTAGAGATCACAAGAGCTCTCCTATTACTATCATACCCCCAACCCCAGATTGGGTTCTCAGAAGGGGCAGACATTGCTCTTGGTATTCCCTCCTCAAACAGTTGTTGAATGAGCAAATGTAGATCACTGTCTAGAGGAGGTTGCTGAGTATGAACATCTGCAAGAGAGGATGGTGATTCCTCTATGTCCATACTCTGGGAAGAACTCCCAGGTTCTGTGATTGTCAGAATTTCTCCCCCTTTTTGGTAGCATCACCCTCTTGCATAGGTGAGCTGGGAGATTGATCCATGACATCCATAGGTTCTTATGGACCTGGATGAGTTGTCCTCATAGGAATCTCAGCTAACTTGCCATTGAGATCGGTGATCTCAAGTTGCTGGTCATTGACCCTCTTCTGTAAGATAGTCACCTGAGATTCCAGGTGAGCTATCTTTGAAACAAAATAGGTGCAAAGATGTGACAGTTTGTGCACCTTTTGTTGCAGACTCCCCTCATCTTAAGATGAAGAATCATTGGGGGATGAGAGAATTGGACCTAAGTCTTCTTCCTCACCACCAACATGGGTTTTTTGGCTGCTGGATTTCCCCTGCCCAATGACAACTTCCAGAGAAGTGTCAAGAGGCTGGGTTGCCATAGGAGAGGTCCTAGTGATGTTATCACTTGCAAAAGTGATAACCTCTACCATATGGATTTCCTGAATAAGTTCAGGACTATCCACCTCAGTAGGGGTTGCTGATGTGGGCTAGAGATGGGGGAAGCAGGAGTACTCATCTCTCCTTGAGTGTGGGAAGAGAGGAGAGACTCATGGTACTCACTGAAGCCCAAATCTTCATCAGAATAGAAGTCAAGGCTGGGAATGGGGCGGTTTAGATCAAGAGGTTAGGGATGGTAGCTTTCCCAGAAGGTTGATCACTAGAGTATTGAGACTCAGAGTGATGGCTTAAGGCTGTTTGTGGGGTTGTGAGCTCATCAGGCTGAGCATGAGGAACCTCAGCACCGAGTGGTGGAAAGATGGGAGTGGTCTGCTCCTCAGGGGAAGTGGGAGCTCGAGATTCCACTTCCTCCTGTATGGGTTCTGATATGGGGGCCTGCACATGCTCAGTAGCAAGTGCAGGGGTTCGTTGGGATTTTCTTTTGTAGGTGATGGTGATGGTAGGCTGTGTTTGAGGTGGTTGAGAGGTGGAGGGTGTTGGTTCAACACTAACTGGTGCTGCTAGGTTTTCACCCTGAGCAATGAGCTCAAACATTTTGGGGACAAGGGCTGTTTCTACCCCAGAGAAGCCAACAGTTGGCTTCTTCAAGATTTTGAAGATCGGGCCTCATTTGTCCTATTTTAAGAATATTACCTGTTCCCCTCAACTGTGGTCCCAACTCACAGTTGAGAATGTGTTGAACATACCTAGGGAACATGTAATACTCTAAGGAGTCCAAGTTTGCAAGTAAATTAGTATATACAAACTGAGAGTACCTGAACTTGACCCCTTGTACCATCCCATGGACTATAAAGGAGAGGTCTTCTGGAACTTGATCCCATCCTCCATGCTTGTTAGAAAGGCTGTGAATGAGACATGGAGGAGGTATTTCCATTGAGATGAGACCTTCCCCTTCCTGAAGGTTTTGATTGAGAAGTCACCTTCATAGCCCATCTGCTAAAAGGAGTGGTTGACAGCAGATTTGGGAAAGGACAGCTCACCTGCTTCATCATCCAGCTGCAAATGGGTGTTTATGATGGCCGAAGTGATGAAAACTATCCTCCCCTGCACTGTAGCAGATAGTGCCTTCTTCCCATCCATGGTGACCTCTTGACAGGTCCTCCAGAACTCAAGCAAATAGAGAGGAGGATCAATTGTAAGAGAGGTGGAGTAGTGAGATGAAGAAAGGTACCTACACATATCTGAGAAGCTTGGATCCTTCTTAAAGTGTAAAAGGGCAACCTGATTGTGTTGCCTGTGTAGGTGCATGGAAAAATCAGGGTCGTTGCGACGATCAATGTTGGCCATTTGAGGAAGCTTTATAGTGAAGAAAGGAAGAAGAAGATGAAATTTAGGGGTAAATTTAGGGTAAGGATCAATGAGAGTAGAGAGACGAAATAGAACCATTTGGAAGATATATGTTGTGGATTTGAGACAAAGTTATGACAAAAAGATAAACTTTGAAATCCGCAAGTGGGTCCTACTTCTGAAAAAGGTGCCCAAAAAGTTAGTTTTTTTGGAAGTTGTAAAACTTCCGAATACAATTTTGCTTCGGAAGCTTTATATCAAAGCTTCTGAAGGCAATTTTTGCTTCGGAAGATATTTCAAAGAATTTTGAAAATTTGGCTTCGGAAGAAGTGAATAAGTCTTCCGAGACTTAGTTGCTTTCGGAAGATATTTGTTCTTAGAATGCTTTTAAGTGCTTATATACAAATTTAAGCTTCGGAAGATACTCCAAGAATTTCTTCCAAAGGTAAATCTTAGATAAGCTGTTAAATGATTTAAAGACATAAATTTCTTCTGAAGGCAATTTGAGTTCTTCCGAAGGTAAATTTTCACAAATCTAAGGACTATCAGTTAAAAGTTAGTTTTCTTCCGAAGAGAACTGAGCTTATGAGGTGATCTAATAGACAGCTTAGGACACACAATTTTAGGAAATAAAGTTGATTAAGTTATTAAAGAAAATCTATTCAAAGTTAATAATCCCAATAGCTGATACAAGATATTTAAATCTCTGTTCATCAAATGCCTTTGTGAACAGATCAGCATATTGTTCATTTGTGTTAACTTTGATTAGTTTGATCAATCCCTTTAAAAAATTATCCCTAATCAGATGATACCTGATGTTGATGTGTTTGGTCCTTAAATGCTGCACATGATTCTTTGTAATAGAGATGGCACTGTTGTTGTCTATGTGGATGGGAGTCTCCTTGAAGTTGAACCCATAGTCTAGCATCTGATTTGAATCCAAAGCACTTGAGCACAGCAGCTTGCAGCAGCAATGTATTCAGCTTCAGCAGTTGATGCAGACACACAGGATTGCTTCTTGCATTGCCAAAAGACTATCCTTCCACCAAGGAATTGACATCCCCTAGATGTGTACTTTGTAGTCATGTTGCAGCCACCATAATCACTATTTATATAAGAATACAGATTAAAGTCTGAATTCTTTGGATACCAAAGGCCTAGATTTGGAGCACCTTTGAGGTATCTGAGAATCCTTTTCATAGTGATTAGGTGTGACATCTTAGGGTTAGCTTGATATCTTGCACATATACATGTTGCAAACATAATATCAGGCCTGCTAGCAGTAAGGTACATAAGTGACCCAATCATAATAGAGATGTTCATCAACACACTCCCCCTCAAGATCAGGATCAAGGGAGTGGTTTTTGGCTATGGGTGTCTTTGCAACCTTACAGTCAGTCATCTTCAATCTTGAAAGTATGTCCTATACATACTTTGACTGACTAATGAAGATGCCATCTTCAACCTGCTTCACTTGAATTCCTAGAAAGAAACTGAGTTCCCCCATGACACTCATTTCAAATCTATTCTTCATCAGCATCTCAAAGTCTTTGTAGTGCTTTGGATTAGTTGAACAAAAGATGATGTCATCTACATATATTTGAACTAGCAGTGTGTCATTCCCTATTTCTTTGATGAAGAGAGTCCCATCAATAGTACCTCTTTTGTATCCATATTCACAGAGCTATGTTGATAGTGTCTCATACCACTTTCTTGGAGCTTGATGCAGTCCATATAGAGCTTTATCAAGCTTGCAGACATAATCAGGATGATCTGGGTCTGCAAAGCCAGGTGGTTGTTTGATATAAACTTCTTCATCAATCACCCCATAGAGAAAAGCACATTTCACATCAAGCTGGTAGACCTTGAACTCCTTGGATGCAGCATAAGCTAGGAATATTCCTACAGCTTCAAGTCTTGCAACTGGAGAAAAGACATTAGTGTAATCAATCCCTTCTTCTTGAGTGTATCCTTGGACAACAATTCTAGCCTTGTTCTTGATGACAATCCCTTTATCATCCTTCTTGGTCCTGAATACCCATTTGGTACCTATGACATTCTTCCCTTAAGGAAGAGGGCATAAGTTCCACACCTTCTGTCTTCTGATTTGAAGCAGCTCATCTTGCATAGCTTCAATCCAGCTTCCATCCTTCAAAGCCTCATCAACTTTCTTCGGCTCTGTCTGTGATAAGAAACATGAATGTAGTCAAACATGGTTGTCACGAGTTTGTCCTCTTGTTCTTACCCCAGAGTCAACATTTCCAATGATGCTTGTGGTGGGATGTGACTTGTGGATCCGAAGTTAAGGGATCACAGCAAGTTGGTTGGACAGATCTAAATTAAAGAAATTTTGATCTGGCAATGAGGTGTCTCCCACCACATCAGCACACTTATCAAGAGAAACTTGATCCAATGAGTGTGTGACATCATTCATGTTGTCTTCAATGGAGTGGTTATCAGCATCAAGAAATTTTTGATCACTGTCACCACCTCTAGTTCTCCTGCATTAGAAGTTCCTTCTCCTGAATTTTGAGCCTCTGAGCTAGAATTTGAAGGCAATTCAGTTGAATCAGTAGTATTTGTCATGCTTGTGCTGATAGGAGCCTCAATTACAGGGTTAGTCACCACTGGAGCTGAAGTAGTCTTCTTGGTTGGTCTTCTTAGCTCAAATCTTAGATCAGGATCTTCTGTTGATCTGTTATCTGTAGATCCTGAAACATTCTCACAAGACTTGTTAAAACAGTTGGTAACTAAATCAAGATCAAACAGCCAATCTGGACCAGAACCTTTCACACAGGTGTGTGTTCATTGAAAGTCACATTGGGTGACTCCTAAATGATTCTAGTTCTGAGATTGTGTACTCTATAAGCCTTAGCTTGAGAAGAGTATCCAACAAAGTGTCCATCATCTAATTTCTCAGCAAACTTGAATATTTGATCCTTGGTATTCAAGATGGTGCAAGGACATCCAAATGTTTTGAGAAAACCAATGAATGGTATCCTTTTGTGCCACAATTCATAAGGAGTCTTACCATGTGTCTTAACCACTAAAACTCTGTTCGGCACATAGCAGGCTGTGTTGACAGCCTTTGCCCAGAAGGTGATAGGAAGTTTAGAGTCAGACACATGGTTCTAGCAGCTTCAATAAGTGTCATGTTTCTTCTTTCAGCAACACCATTTTGCTGAGGAGTCCTGGGAGCATTATATTGTCTTGAAATACCTTTTTTATCACAAAATGTATCAAGGATTTGGTGTTTAAATTTAGTTCCTTGATCACATCTTATGGTCTTAACCTTATGATCAGATTGATTCTTAATTTTCAAAATGAAGTTCTCTAAGATTTCAGGGGTTTCATCCTTAGTTTTAAGGAAAAACACCCAAGTGAATCTTGTGAAATCATCTGTGATCACTAAACAGTAAGAGGTCCTTCCTGACTCATTACACTGGTGGGGCCAAACAGATCCATATGTAACAAGTGTAGGGGAGTAGTGATAGAGTTCATTTCCTTTGGCTTGTGAGACACTTTGTGTTGCTTCCCTTTCAGGCATGAAACATAGTGGTCATCACTTGTAAACTCTTTCTTTGGCATTCCAGTTACCAAATCATTCTTAATCAATTTATTCATGTTTTTAAAGTTTACATAGCACATTCTTTTATGCCAAAGGAAAGACTCATCACTATTTGCTTTAGACAGAAAGCAAGAAACTTCTCCAGAGGGAGATGTTTCCTGCAGATCCATCTTGTACATGTTCCCTCTCATGGGGGCTCTGAGCAGAATATGCTCTTGAGGAATGTCAACCCCGGGCTTGAGAACAATGCATTCATGCTCAGTAAAGAGCATGTGATGTTTTTGGTCACAAAATTGGGACACACTCAAAAGATTGTATCCAAGCTCCTTGACAAAGTTTATCTTCTCAATGCTGAGCTTACTATTTGTAACCTTGCCTCTGCCAGTAATGTAACCTCCTGCATCTCCTCCAAAAGTAACTAGTCCTCCATCAAATCTTTCAAAGTTTTGAAGTAAGGACTCATTGCCTGTCATGTGCCTGGAGCAACCACTATCAATGATCCACACATTTCTGTTTGCATTTGGCTGTCCCTGTACAAAAAGAGATGATTTAATTACATTTGGAAACCCAAGCCTCATTGGTCTTGGGCTTGTTAAAATGAGTTGAAGGCAATGAAATAGTAAGTGATCCTATGTTCAAGCTCTGAAGATCATTTGCTATTGCTGATGAAGAATCTTCAGTCATACGGTCTTTCTTCATCTTTCACACCACCTTTGGAAAATTTGGCTTGACCTTCGAAGCTTCGGAAGCTTTTGTAGCTTTGGAAGATTTGGAGACTGGACCTTCGGAAGATCTTGCTTTCACTACAGCAAGCTTCAGTACTTCGAAGCATTCCTTTCTTTCGAGACCAAATTTTCTTCCGAAGGCAATTTTTCACTTGCCTTCTTCTTCATTTTAGAGCTTCCGAAGGAAACAGATTTTCCTTCCGAAGCTTTCTTTTCCTTCTTCTTCCTAGAATCCATTTCTTTGACCATGTGGATAGTACTTTTAGGATTGTAGATGCAATCCTTAGCCAAATGAGAAGTACTACCACACATGATGCAGTCCATTTGCTTCCTTCTGGGAATCTTCATTTCTTGAGAAGACTGAGTTTGAACACTTCCCTTCTCCTTCTTCACCTTTTCAGATGATGCAGCAGGATTTCTAGGGAGAGACTTGCTTTTGAAGATGGGTGGTTCAGGCTGAGTAGCAGTGATACACAACTTATCAGTCTTCTGCTTAGAGCTTGAGTGAGTTGAAGCTGAAGCAGAACTCTTGGTACTAGAGTTCTTGGTAGAATCTTCAGCTTTCACCACCTCAAACCCTGTAGAGATGAATACTTATTTTTGCTTGGGGTCAAAGGTGGTCTTGATGTCTTGAGCCTTTCTTGATCTTCTTTTTGCTCTTCTGATCAAGTTCCTTCTCTTTGACTTACTCAAACCAGATCCTTTTTCCTCCTCAGGAGCATGGTGACCCTTTTTGGATTGACTCTCTTCACTCACTTCAGAGTCATTCCTCACCATCTTCTCTTCATCCTCTTCATCACTAGGGTCTATAGAGGGCAGCTCATCTTGACCTGTTCCACACCTTGGAGATCTTAATGATAGTAGGATGTGTGGAGGAGCTATCTCACAAGATCCCAGTCCCTGCTTATTCTGATAACAAACTTTTGCATGCAGAGATGAGGATATTATGTTCTTGAAGGTCTCTTCTTCAAGAACACATTTTTCTGTCCTGGCTTTGCTGATCACAAGCTCAGCATGGTATTCTATCAACTTAGTAACAAGATCTTTTATTTGAGTCTCGTAGTTTGTTTGCTCATGTTTAAGAGTTGAAATTGTTTTATCTAGATCTTCTATTTTAAGCTTATAATCATTTTTAGCTCTCTTAAAATTAGCTTTTAAAATGTTTAAAGACTCAATATTAGATCTCATTTGTAAGTTGTAGGACCTGTATCTATTTACTTTAGCAATACATTTAGGAAAGCAAAGATGTTCTAATACCTTGGCTTCGTCATGGTTAGCCATGAGTGCTTGATTTGGAGAAGCATCTTCAGCTTGGAAGCTCCAGTCAAAGCCTCCTTCTTCAACAGCAACTGTAGCTTGCTGTCTTGGCTTCTCATTCTGGTGCCCTCCTTCAGTGTAGTTTGGCCTGGATGATGCTTGGCCAACATTTGACTTAGGTTCCTTGCATTCTCTGGCAAAGTGTCTCATCTGGTTACAGTTGTAACACTTTACTTAAATTTTGTCCAGCCCAAACTTGCCACTGGCTGTATTGCTAGGAAACCTTCTCCCAGTCCTCTTGTAGAACTTCTGGGCTCTATGATTGAGAAGAGCCATCTGCTGGACTATCTCTATATATTCCAGATCATCTAGATGGATACAGTCCAGGTCTTCAAGAGTGAAGAGAAAGTTGCCTGAACTTTCATCAGTAGAGATAAAGGCTTGAGAGGAACTTGTCTATTGGAAGGGACTTCCTTGGATGTAGCTCTCTCTGGGTGTCTCTGGGAAGGTGATGAAAGGACCCTTTTATGAAGTTTTAGGGTAGTAGATAAGATGATGCTATGGTTCTCTGCTATCACTTTCACCCACATGAAGGGCTGAACTCTGGTGAGTATTGGAGTTACCAGATGAATTTTGCATGTTCATCTCCATCTGGTATCCACTGAGTATCCCATACAACTCAGTGAGAGTAAGGGTCTTGAGGTTTTTAGTCCTCTTAATGACCACATAGTAGTGTGTCCATTGTCTGGGAAGAGAGGACATGTACTTCCTAACAATATCACTGTTCTCAATAGTTACTCCAACATCAGCCAGAGTATCCACAATCTTAACATACCTGAAGTTTTGTTAAGGCATGGTTTCACCTGTCTTGAAGGTGAAGTTTTCAAACTGCTGCTTCAGGAGGTCCTTCTTGTTTTCCTTGGCTTCATTGGAACCCTCATACATCAGTTTCAGTGCATCCCATAGCTGTTTAGCGGTCTTGCACTTCTTAAAACCTCCGTAGATGGAGTTTGGAAGAGCAGTTTGGAGGCCTGTCATGGCTTTCTGATCAATATCAATCCTTTTTCCAGTCTTCATCAAAAAACTCAGCCCTTTCCTTTGGTATCATGCCACCAACAGCAGCAGTTGAAGAGGTGCATGGTATATGAGGTCCATTGACAACAGACTCCCATATCCTGGAATCTTAAGACTTGATGAAGCCTTCCATTCTTTGGACCAAGTGTCAAAATCCTCAGGAGTGATCAGTGGGGACTTTGTCATAGTTCCAGTTTCCATATCACCCTTAGAGATAGCTGCCATTTGAAGAGTTAAGTGATGTGAGAAGCTAAGAGGATTAAATATGGTGAGATCTTACAATCAAGATCCTAGAATGCTCTGATACCAAATGCAAGACCGGGTAAGGGTACCTAACACTTAGTTTCACATTGAGGAGAGCTTTTAGATCACTTAACAATTCAAATAGGGAACTGGTAACTTCAAAAAGATGATACTAAGAACATAAGTAAATTAAAGAGATAGAATTAAGAACAACACAAGAACACAAGATTGGTTTTCAAGGATGTTGTATATTGCTCTCAAGTTCTTTTACATGTGTTACAAAGCATAAAGAAATTACAAGGACCTGAGACACTTTTATACTACAAGCTACAACCGTCACTTATATGTAAAGACAGTTGGGATTTGACTAATCTAGACAACAAGATCAATCTAAAGTCAAAAGGCAGATTGCCTTTTGACTAGTGAATATGAGATGCCATAGCTCACCGACTTTTCCTAATACAAAAAAGTCTACATGAACAAGTAATGTAAGTTACAGACAAAGACCATTCCTACTTTTTGATAAAGCATGGAAGTTTCACCAACTTGTGTAAAATAGGTGAACCACCAGAGCAGGCAGCGAAAAGTGTGTTAGCTTTATCAAAAGTTGATTTAGAGAAAGCATATTTTCTCTGTCCTTTGAGAAAATCAGTCTTCACAGCTTCGGAAGACTTTGTCTCTGAAGCTTCGGAAGATTTCATCTTTAGCTTCGGTAGATGCTGGTCTTTGGCTTCTGAAGATTTCACACTCAGAATATTTTTCTATTTGAGTGTGAAACTTCCGAAGTAACTCCTTCTGAACTGTTAGCTTCGGAAGATCTTACACTTAGACACATTTGAGAGTGTAAGACTTCCAATGCTAGTTCATCTTAGTTCTTTAGTGCATGCATGGAAGACTTGGTTGTTCTGGCTTGTTGGTTGCATCAGCCTCATAATCTTTAGATGATCTTACAAGTTGTATTACAAAACAACATATCATTAAGCATGAATGGATGTCAGTCTTTGCCCACCAAGTAGTCTCACCCTCGTGCCATCCCCAGCAACAAGTTACATGCCAACTTAAAATGCATAAAAGTCAGCATTGCTGAGTGAGTCCCTTGTATATATATATATATATATATATATATATATATATATATATATATATATATATATATAAATATCATTTTTCTTAAAATACTTCCTTTTCATAAAATTCATTACTTTCGTACGTGGTCACGTATCATACATACAGCAAGATAATATTTATTATAATCTTTCATCATTTTCTCATTCATTTCATACTTTCACCATTATCTTTTCTTCCGAACCAATGTGCAATACCCCAAACATTGTGCACGAACCTGGTACTGGGCCTAGGGCCTATAAATAGACCCTGAACATTATGCACGAAGCTGACTCCAGTACCTGGGGAAAGCAACAAGGGTCCCGTCAATCTCTAGGATTGACCCTGTGTGCATCCTTCGCGTTAGCTAAACCGCACACACTTGAGCTAACAACCCAATGGCCGTGAACCTCCTTTCATTTGCTTGCAAGACTTTTATTCATTCGTTATGTTCCACATTTTGATTATCATTAATCTTTTGCTTCATTTATGATAATACTTTACATATATAAGCATAAACACACCACGTAAAGTCATGTAACAATACATAATATGGAACATAAAAACAGGCCACAAACATACAAAACACCAACAAACATACCCACCAAAACATTCCAGTGCTAGTCCTAAAAATTTCTATTTCCCAAAATGTCAAAAAATTTTCTAAGGCATTAGGCGCATGAGCACTATGTTAGGCGCATGAGCACTATGCAGGCGCACGACACTTGGGCGCATGGGAAAGACTTAGGCGCATGAGGAAACTTAGGCGCATGGGCACTGCTTGGGCACATGAGCCTCACTTAGGCACAAGAGCCTCACTGCGCATGAGGTACTGTTTGGGCGCATGAACCAACACTTAGGCGCATGAATAAGTTTCTGGCCGCATGGGTACTATTGGGGCGTATGGGCTGATATTTAGGCTTTTTGGCAAAATTCTCAGAAGCATGAGCCTTATTTGGGCGCATGAGAAGGGACTTAGGCGTCCGAGCAAAATTTCAGGCGCATGAGAAGCAGTTATATTCAAACTTATAAATATCAGTCCCAAACATCATTCTAACCTGTCCATAACTTAAATTTGACATACTAAGCACCTAAAACAATCATAAAACCATTGAACACAACCAACCATACACAAACATATATACGGTTACAAAAAATAAGCTATAAAACATTTTTATATGCATTTTCAGCCCCAAAATATGGTTAAAACAAGAAAACCGGGGTTCTAGAACTCACCAATGCAGCCTCCAAGCAAGACTCCACCAAACTTGAGGGCACAAAGAGTTCAAACAACCTAAATACACCAAAATACAAAACCAAGCACAAAGAACATATAAGAATCGGTTCACAAGCTGAAAATTCAACTGAAACCTAACCAATTACACAAGAAAATACTCACCTTAAAAATTTCCAGCTTTCTCTCACTAGAAACTGTAACACCCCGAATTTTTATTAAAAAGAAAATCAAAGAAAAGTATCTAGAAAGAAAAAAATATAGACACAAGTAGAAGGGGGAAAATTGTAAAAAGCACAAAATTCCATTATTTTAATATACATGGGAGTATGGCCACCCACTTAAAGTGGATCTGCAATCTTGCTCTCGGCTGAAGAAGAAAAGAGAAGAAGAGCTCTCGTTTTTTTGAGAGAAAAAGGAAGAAGAAGCTGCAAAAGGTAAGTTTCTTAAGTATATGTTTGGTTTTAACCAAATTCACAAGCTTTTGACGAATTTCTTGGTGTTTTAGAGTTTGTTTTCGGGATTTTGGAGTTGAATTTGCTGGTGGAAGTGTTTAGTTCGAAGATTTGCTTCAAGGTGAGTTCTAGAACCCCTCTTTTACTGATTTTCAACTTCTTGGGGCTATTATGCATACCAAACAAACGTTTTTAAATTTAACCATGAGTTTTGCCTGTTATTCGAATGATGTTCAGTGATTTAGGTTTTGGTGTTGTTTTGGTGGTTAGAATTGTTGTTAGTATTTTTTAAGGGCCTTAGTATGTTAGATCTGTGTTTGGGTAGGATTTGAAAGGTGTCGGTTGATTATTGGCAGTTTATAAAATTAGAAAGTTCTCATGCACCTAACTGTCCTCATGCGCCCAGGGTCATGCGTCCAAATAGTGGACATGCGCCTGAACAGTAGTTCATGCGCCCCGAATAAGGGTTGATGTGCCTAAGTGTTGGCCATGCGCCCAAATAGTGCCCATGCGCCCAGAGTTGCCCATGCGCTTAAGTGTTGATGCGCCTAAGCCGGGCTCATGCGCCTATATAGTTGTAATGCACCAAGACTTTTATACTTAGAATTTTTATGCTCATGCGTCTGAAATGTTCCATGTGCCTCATTTTGGACTTAGGATTTTCTAAGGGGTTTTAAGAGATAGATGGTTGAGATAGGTTCTTTGGTATTGTGATGGCTTATGCTTGATGTATGCATGATGATATGTTGAGGTTTACGATGTGTGTGTGTGTGATGTGTTATCTTTCTTCGTTAAACGGTTTTCAAAACATATGTATTATGTTATGTAATATGTTATGTATTATGTTATGACTTTACGTGGTATGATGTATGAATGTGCATACGTA
The DNA here is from genome assembly GCA_025506505.1 of Flaveria sonorensis. Lineage (NCBI taxonomy): Eukaryota > Viridiplantae > Streptophyta > Magnoliopsida > Asterales > Asteraceae > Flaveria > Flaveria sonorensis. The sequence goes on along the minus strand of CM046439.1, from coordinate 23,092,114 downwards.
AAGTATTATGTAACGAAAGTGAAAGATAACGAATGATTAGTATGGAAGTAACGGATGATGAGATCCGTGTCGCGTACCCCGGTACTGTGTCAGTCTTCGGACATGAGTCTGGGGTTTGTGTACAGGCCCCGGCACAGTATCAGTCTTCGAACATAAGTCGGAGTATTGCATGAGACAGGATGGTATGAGATTGAGATGAGGTCTTGTTGCTCGCCCCGGTATTGTGTCAGTCTTCGGACATGAGTCGGGGGTTTGTTTACAGGCCTCGGCACAGTATCAGTCTTCAGACATGAGTCGGGGGTGTTGCATACGAAGATGGGATCCTTTTCGCGTACCCCGGTACTATGTTGGTCTTCAGACATGAGTCGGGGGTTTGTTTACAGGCCCTGGCACAGTATCAGTCTTCGGACATGAGTCGGGGGTATTGCATGAGGTAGGATTCGTATGATAATAAGTATTGTGTTGACTGATGAACGATGATGAAGATAATAATTAATTATTATCAAAGTGTACTTATGATGCGTGATCATGAACGAAAGTAAAACGTGGTTTTAACGAAATTAATGTATTTTATTTATAAAACTAGAACTCACTCAGCGTCGCTGACTTTTTGTATGCATGATAGTTGGCAGGTATTTTGTTGATGCTGAAGAGTTGCAGGCATGGATGCATACGCTACTGGGGACGTTTTGAGGCTGGCGTCCACGTTTTGTTATAATGTCATATTTTGAAATGTAATAATGATGTAATGTGATGACATGTTTTTAATTACTAATGAATGTTTTTAAATTCCGCTGCAAAAGTAATGTATGTTTTAAATATTTTATGCAATGACGGTCTAGCTGTAAGCGTCCCGGGAACGGGGCCTTACAAGTTGGTATCAGAGCTAAAGTTTAAGAGAATTGGGTAAATATTTTCAAAAACCTAATCTTAAACTGTGAATGGGACGAAAGAAAAGGGATGCCAGTCATAGTAGCTACGTGCCTGCAGATAAAAGGTTTTATGTAAGCTTCTATGTAAGTTAAATGTTAACCGGTATTATGTGCGCATGTTATGTGGCTTGTGTGCTTTTGTGTAGATTTAGATACTGATGTAGTCAGGATAGGAAATGCTTGGGGAATGAAGAGTTATGTAAGTGGCTAATCACAACTGGCCACTGTGATTAGGGACTTACTATACTTAACATAAGTCGAGCTATTACCTTGATTGACCAGTGTTCTAGATGGTTGGCGGTAGGTCTTCTGAGGCTTCGCGAGGTGGAGGTTGGGGTGGATGTGGTGTTAGGCCGCGTGTCACGAGGAGCAGGACCAAGACTGCTGAGACGGCTCCTAAAGAGCCAGAGCTTCGTCACCAGGATGGTGAAGACGAGAGTGCCAACCTAAGAGCCTCAATGAAGGAGGCGGTGGTCGAGGAGGTTCATCAGGTCATGCAGACGATTTTGCTGTCCTTAGTGACTGAAGTTATCCGTGCTGTGAGGGATGACGAGAAGAAGGAGAAGGAGGAGAGGAGGAGAACCGCACGGCGAGGAGGTGAAGCTAGAGGTTTTAGGGATATGGAGCAACCCGATGTTGACATGGTTGTCTCCAGTGACGATGAGGAGGAGGAGCAACCTATGTTGGAGACTGCGAAGGGATGCAGCTATGGAGCATTCCAAAGGTGTAGGCCCCCTATCTTTGATGGAAATAGGAGTGCTGCTGCTGCACAACGTTGGGTGAGAGAGATGGAAGCGGTACTTGACATCAGCGAGTGCCGTGAGGATCAGAATGTGAAGTTTGCTACCCACTCGTTCGTGGACTCGGCCTTGTGCTGGTGGGACCACATTGTCCAAGCTGAGGGTACCAGGGTAGTCAGGAAGATGAGGTGGAAAGAGATGAAGAGGTTGGTAATTGAGGAGTTTTGCCCTCATAGAGAGCTTGACAAGGTTGAGAGGGAGTTCCTGCAGCTGGAGGCGGTGACCATGATGCACCAGCAATAAACCACAAAGTTCAATGAGATGGCAAGGCTGGTGCCAGATTAGGTGACGTCTGTGTCACGAAAGATCAAAAGGTATATTCAAGGTCTGCCAACAGATATCCGCAGACATCTGATCACTGCCCGGCCAAGTACGTTTAGGTCGATGGTCGACCTAGCGGGGAGGCTGTATGATGAGCGAGAGGCAGTGGCTATAATGGATGAAGAGGAGGAGCGAGGTTATGTTAGGAGTGGGAACGGAAGGCGGGATAATGATGATGGTGAATTTGTGGCTGGAGGTAAGACGATGAGGTTCGATGATCGGAAGAGGATAACTAAGAGGGAAAAGGTATGCAAGAAGTGTGGTAGAGGCCATGTGGGGGAGTGCAGGTGGGGGAGTGCAGGTGGGGATCAAACGTTTGTTTCCAGTATGGGAAGGAGGTCCACAGGGCGAGGGATTGCCACATGGCTAAATGTTACGACTGTGGCGAGACTGGACACATGAGCAGAGACTGCAAGAAGTCAAGGGCAGGAAGCTCTGGTGCGAGGAAGGAGAACAGATGAAGGTTAGAGCATCTGCCCTGACCGGGAGGAGGCTTAAGTGGGCTTCGATATGACGTCAGGTACGTTTCTGGAAATTTAAATTTGTGCATCTATGCTTTGATTATGGTGCTAGTAGTAGTTTCATTACTGCTGCCTTTTATGGTAAGTTGCACGCTAGGAGTAGAATGATCGATGAGCCCTTCGATGTAGAAATTGCTATTGGTTAGTCCACTAGGATACCTGATGCCCTAGAGGATTACGTGATAGAATTAAGAGAGCGCATGTCTCCTGCTTGACTATTCAGGATGAACTTAGGCGGATAGGCATACACCTTCGGATGAATTGGCTAGTAGCCTATGAGACAAAACTCTGAGTGTCGCAAGAAGATGGTTTAATCTACGACGCCCGACAAGAGTTCGGTGCCGACCTACGGCGATGGAGTAATGATGAAGGCCTCGTCGTGGAGAGGGGGATCATCCAATTCATAGAAACAAGGAAAGCTAATACCGAGTTATATAGGGCCATTCTGAATTGTTGCTCAGGTAGGAGAAGTGGCCTATCGACTGTAGCTACCCGATGAGTTAAGTGGAATTCATCTGACATTCCATGTATCTCGTCTAAGAAGGTCCTCAATCGATGAGGATATGATCGTGCCACTAGAGGATAACGAGATGGATGAAGGATTCAACTACGTGAAGCAACTGGTGGCCGTTTCTGATAGAAGGAGAGGAGGGCTAAGAGAAGAATGGTTTCACGTGTGCGAGTACGGTGAATTTCATAAGGGAGCCCAAGCCTACGTGTAAGATCAAGGAAGAGGTGAGACAACGTCACCCGTAACTGTTCAAGAAGCGACAGGTTTCGGGGACGAAACCTATTTAAGGGGTAGGCTTGTAACACCCCGAATTTTTATTAAAAAGAAGAATAAAGAAAAGTATTTAGAAAGAAAAGAATATAGACACAAGTAGAAGGGGGGAAAGTGTAAAAAGCACAAAAGTCCATTATTTTAATCTAAATAGGAGTATGGCCGCCCACTTAAAGTGGATCTGCAATCTTGCTCTCGGCTGAAGAAGAAAAGAGAAGAAGAACTCTCGTTTCTTTGAGAGAAAAAGGAAGAAGAAGCTGCAAAAGGTAAGTTTCTTAAGTACATGTTCGGTTTTAATCGAATTCACAAGCTTTTGATCGAAGTTCTTGGTGTTTTAGAGTTTGTTTTTGGGATTTTGGAGTTGAATTTGCTGGTGGAAGTGTTTAGTTCGAAGACTTGCTTCAAGGTGAGTTCTAGAACCCCTCTTTTACTGATTTTCAACTTTTTGGGGCTATTATACATACCGAACAAACGTTTTTAAATGTAACCGTGAGTTTTGCTGTTGTTCGAATAAGGTTCTGTGATTTAAGTTTTGGTGTTGTTTTGGTGGTTAGAATTGTTGTTAGTATTTTTTAAGGGCCTTAGTATGTTAGATCAGTGTTTGGGTAGGATTAGAAAGGTTTCGGCTGATTATTGGCAGTTTAGAAATTCAGGAAGTTCTCAAGCGCCTAACTGTCCTCATGCGCCCAGGGTCATGTGCCCAAATAGTAAACATGCGCCTGAACAGTAGTTCATGTGCCCAGAATAAGGGTTGATGCGCCTAAGTGTTGGCCATGCGCCCAAATAGTGCCCATGCGCCTAAGTGTTGATGCGCCTAAGCAGGGCTCATGCGCCAACATAGTTGTAATGCACCCAGACTTTTATACTTAGAATTTTTATGTTCATGCGCCTGAAATGTTCCATGTGCCTCATTTTGGAATTAGGATTTTCAAAGGGGTTTTAAGAGGTAGATGGTTGAGATAGGTTCTTTGGTGTTGTGATGGCTTATGCTTGATGTATGCATGATGATGTGATGAGGTTTATGATGTGTGTGTGTGTGTGATGTGTTATCTTTCTTCGTTAAACGGTTTTCAAAATATATGTATTATGTTATGTAATACGTTATGTATTATGTTATGACTTTACGTGGTATGATATATGAATGTGCATACATAAAGTATTATGTAACGAAAGTGGAAGATAATGAAATGGTAAGTATGGAAGTAACGGATGATGAGATCCGTGTCGCGTACCCCGGTACTGTGTCAGTCTTCAGACATGAGTCGGGAGTTTGTTTGAGTTGGGGGTATTGCATGAGACAGGATGGTATGAGATTAAGATGAGGTCTTGTTGCTCGCCTTGGTATTGTGTCAGTCTTCAGACATGAGACGGGGGTTTGTTTACAGGCCCCGACACAGTATCATTCTTTAGACATGAGTCGTGGGTATTGCATACGAAGATGGGATCCTTGCCGCGTACCCCGGTACTGTGTCGGCTTTGGACATGAGTCGGGGGTTTGTTTACAGTCCCCGACATAGTATCAGTCTTCGGACATGAGTCGGGGGTATTGCATGAGGCCGGATTCGTATGATAATAAGTATTGTATTGATTGATGAACGATGATGAAGATAATAATTAATTATTATCAAAGTGTACGTATGATGCGAGATCGTGAACGAAAGTAAAACATGGTTTTAATGAAATTAAAGTATTTTATTTATAAAACTAGAACTCACTTAGCGTCGCTGACTTTTTGTATGCGTGATAGTTGGCAGGTATTTTATTGATGATGAGGAGTTGCAGGCATGGATGCATACGCTACTGGGGACGTTTTGAGGCTGGCACCACGTTTTGTTATAATGTCATATTTTGAAATGTAACAATGATGTAATGTGATGGCATGTTTTGAATTACTAATGAAAGTTTTTAAATTCCGCTGCAAAAGTAATCTATGTTTTAAATATTTTATGCAATGACGGTCCAGCTGTAAGCGTCTCGGGAACAGAGACTTACAAAAACCGAGAGAACTTCAAGCATAGTGAAAAATGCAGTAGCATGGGCGGCCATGCCCTTTTAAACCATAATATAATAAGTTTTTGTATTTTGTACACTTTACCCCCTCCACTTGCATCCATTATCTTTTCTTTCTAGATACTTTTCTTTTCCTTTATTTTAAACAAATTTTCAGGTGTTACAAGTCCACCCCCCTTATAGAGGTTTCGTCCCCGAAACTTGTCATTCTTTGAATAGTTTTGGGCAATGTTGTCTCATCTGTTCCCCAGTCTCCCATGTGGACTCAGATCCCTTCCTGTGCCTCCACTACACTCGCACCAGTGGAACCACTTTATTTCGTAATCTCTTCTCCTTTCGGTCAATGATTGCCACTAGTTGTTCTACATAGTTGAGCCGTTTATCCACTTCAATGTCTTCTAGTGGTACAATCATGTCTTCATCAGCTAGGCATTTTCTCAGATGAGATACATGGAATGTTGGATGAATTCTTCTTAACTCATCGGGTAGCTCCAACCTAGAGGCCACCTCTCCTACTCGAGCAATGATTCGGAAAGGTCCTATGTACCTCGGGCTGAGCTTACCCTGCCTTCTAAACCGGATGATTCCTTTCCAAGGCGACACCTTCAACATGACTCTATCGCCCACATTTAATTCAATCGGTCTACGTCTCTTGTCGGCATATGACTTTTGTCTATCTTTTTCCGCCTTCATGAAGGCCTTGATTTTCTCCAATTTTTCAGTCGTAGCCTCAATCACTTTGACACTCCCCAACTCCTTCTGTCCGATATCACCCCAACATACGGGCGTTCTACACTTCCTACCGTATAGCATCTCATATGGTGGCATAACAATGCTGGCATGATAACTATTGTTGTATGAGAATTCAGCTAACGGTAAGTGTTCATCCCAGCTTCCTCCAAAATCGATGACTCAGGCTCGAAGCATATCCTCAAGCGTCTATATAGTCCTTTCTGACTGACCATCTGTCTGAGGGTGGTAAGCCGTACTGATATGCAACCTCGTACCCATTGCATCATGGAATCTCTTCCAAAACATAGATGTAAACCGAGTGTCAAGGTCCGACATGATAGACACCGGTACACCATGACGCGTCACAATCTCCTTGATGAATAAATCCACTAACTTCTAGGATGAATATGTCCCGCGAATCAGTAGAAAGTGAGCACTCTTCATTAAGCGATCAACTATCACCCATATAGCATAATACCCCCTTGCCGTATATGGTAACTTCGTAATGAAGTCCATGGTGATGTGCTCCCATTTCCACTCGGGTATATCTAGAGGTTGGATCTTCCCATATGGCTTTTGATGCTCTTCCTTCACTTATAAGCAAGTAAGGAACTTACTCACATACTCCGCCACATCCCGCTTCATACCTGGCCACCAGTAATCTTTCTTCATGTCATGAAACATCTTGGTAGCACCGGGATGAATGGAGTACCTAGTCTTATGAGCTTCATCCATGATTCGCCCCCGTTGGTCTCCATAACGAGGGATCCATATTCACCCAAAGTGGGTTCTAACTCCGATGGTATTCTCACCTAACTCCACTACTAGACCTCTCATCCTTTCAGAGTTAAGGCGATCTTCTTTCAACGCCTCATCTTGGAACCCCTTGACCTGTGTCATCACATCGGAGGTCATCACTAACTGGTAAGTTTTCACCCGGATTGGCTTGGGTCTCTCTTTTGGATAAGGGTGTCTGCCACTACGTTGGCCTTGCCCGGATGATAGTGGATCTCACAATCATAATCCTTGATTAACTCTAGCCACCTCCTTTGCCTCATATTGAGGTCCTTCTATTCAAAGAAGTATTTCAAACTCTTATGATCCGTGAAGATAGTGCATTTTGTCCCGTACAGGTAGTGCCTCCAAATCTTCAACGCGAAGACAACATTCGCTAACTCCAAGTCATGAGTAGGGTAATTAACCTCATGGATTTTCAACTGTCGGGACGCATTGGCTATTTCTCTTCCCCTCTGCATTAGCACGCAACCCAATCTCGAATAAGAAGCATCCGAATAGACCACTATGTCTTCATTCCCTTCACGCAACGTCAAGATAGGATCTTGAGTCAACCTTGTCTTTAACTCCTTAAAAGCATTCTCTTGTTCCAGACCCCATACAAACTTCATGTTCTTGCGGGTCAGCTTGGTCAATGGTGAAGCTATCTTGGAAAAGTCTTGGATGAACCTCCTGTAGTAACCTGCCAAACCCAAGAAACTGCGGATCTCGAATGGCGTCTTTGGAGACTTCCATTGCATCTCCGCCTCAACCTTTTCCGGGTCAACCATGATCCCTTCGGAATTTACCACGTGACCCAAAAACTAAACCTCGCGCAACCAGAACGCTCATTTGAAGAACTCAGCGTACAACTTCTCTCTTCTGAGTGTCTCCAACAATTCACGAATGTGGCCGGCATGTTCTTAATCGCTCTTCAAATAAATCAGAATATCATCAATAAACACAATCACTGATTTATCCAACATCGGCCGACACACCCGATTCATCAAATCCATGAAAGCAGCTGGCGCGTTAGTTAGACCAAAGGACATAATGAGAAACTCGTAGTGTCCATAACACGTGCGAAAAGCCGTTTTGGGGATATCCTGCTCCTTCACCTTCAATTGATGGTAGCCAGATCGGAGATCTATTCTCGAGAACCAACTAGCACCTTGGAGCTGGTTAAACAAGTCATCTATTCTGGGTAGCGGATATCGGTTCTTCACCGTCAACTTGTTCAACTCATAGTAATCAATACACATCTTCATACTACCATCCTTCTTCTTTACAAACAAGACCGAAGCACCCCAGGGAGAGATACTCGGTCAGATGAAACCCTTGTCCATCAACTCTTGTAACTAAACCATCAGTTCCTTCATTGCCAATCGATACGGTGCTTTAGCAACAGGTTGAGCACCATGTATCAAATTGATCTGAAACTCGATCACGCGGTCAGGTGGCACACCTGCTAAATCTTCTAGGAACATGTCTGAAAGTCATGCACAACTGGTACATAGAACAACTGTGGTACTGACGCATCCACATCCTTCACGTAAGCCAGGTAGGCACTACATCCACGTTTCATGCACTTCTCTGCCACCACCATTGAAATCACCTTTGGAATGGTAGTAACTCGGTCATCGTAGATCGTTACCGAACTCCCATCAAGTGCTGTCAGTCGGATCATCTTTTTGTGACAAACAATATTTGCCTCATAGGCTGCTAGCCAATCCATCCCTAGAACTATATCAAATCCACCTAGGGGCATCACAAATAGTTTAGCAGAGAACCTATGGCCTTTTAGTTTTATGTCGCAATCCTCTATCAAGTTGGAAATCCTGGTAGACTTACCAATGGCAGTGTCTACATAGAAGGGCTCATCAATGCTTCTACTACTAACGGGCAACTAAGCACAGAAAGTAGCAGAAATGAAACTCCTACTAGCACCAGAATCAAATAACACAAAGGCACAAGTTTGGTTTACTAGGAACATACCTGACACGACATCGGGGTCCACTCTACCATCTTCCCGGGTCATCGTGAATACTCTAGTGCTTGCCCTCTGCCCCTCATTCTTGGTCCCTTTCTTCGCCCCTGAACTTTCAGCCCTCGGCTTCTTGCAATCCCTGCTCATATGGCCTTCTTCACCGCAATTGTAGCACCTCCTCGCCTTAAAATCCCTTGCCACATGACCAGGCTTCCCACATCTGAAACAAATGTTCAGTCCCCACTTGCATTCTTCCGTATGCTCCTTCCCACACTTACCACATCGCTTCACCCCCGTACTTGCCGACACTACCCTCCAATCATCCACCCTTGCCTTCTTGTTGTTCGGGGTGAAACCACCATGACCAAATCATTTCCTATCCCAGTTACTGTCACCACCACTCTTCTTGCTCACTTCCACCACCACCACATTTTCTCTCTCATCATATAGCCTCCCTGCCAGATCAACCATCGACCTAAACGTACTCGGCCGGGCAGCGATCAAGTGCCTGCGGATATCTGCGGCAAACCCTGTATGTACCTCTTGATCTTTCTTGACAACGGCGTAACCTGGTCTGGCACTAGCCTTGCCATCTCATTAAACTTGGTCATGTATTGCTCGTGTGTCATGGTTCCCGCCTCTAACTGCAAGAAATCCCTCTCTATCTTATCAAGTTCTCGTTGAGGACAAAACTCCTCGATCACCATTTTCTTCAATTCATCCCACTTCATCTTCCCAATAGCCCTGCTGCCCTCGGCCTGGACAATATTATCCCACCAGCATAAAGCCAAGTCCACGAATGACTGACTGACAAACTTCACCTTTTGGTCCTCCCTATATTCGCTGATCTCCAACACAGCCTCCATCTCTCTCACCCATTGGTGAGCAGCAGCAGCGTTACCATTTCCATCAAAAGTTTGGGGCTTGCATATCTGGAATGCCTCGTAACTACACCCGTTCATAGTCTCCTGCATTGCTTCCTCCTCCTCCTACTCATCACTGGAGGCAACCATCTCAGTATCTTGTTGCTCCATCTCCGTTGGACCCACTCCTTCGCCCCCTCGCCTGGTGGTTCTCCTTCTCTCCTCTTTCTCCTTCTTTTCATCTTCTCTCACCGCATGAATGACCTCGGTCAACACAGATGGCAGGATTGTTTGCATGACCTGATGCACTTTCTCCATGACTGCCTCCCATCACCGCCCTCCGGGTGATGAAGCTCGGGCCCTGTAGGGGCCATCTCAGCGGTCTTAGTCTTGTTCCTCGTGACACGTGGCCTAGCACCACGGCCACTCCGTACTCCTCCTCGAGAAGCTTTCGACGATCTACCACCAGCCATCTTCAAAACACTATAAGATTCAAACACCAACACGGTCATTCAAGGTAATAGCTCAGTTGATGTCAAGTATAGTAAGTCCATAATTACAGTGGCCAGTTGTGATTAGCCACTTAATTTACTCTTCATCCCCCAAACATTTCCTCTCCTGACTACATCAGTATTCAAATCTACTAAGAGCACATAAATCAGATAGCACACACACATAATACCGGTTAACATTTAACAAAACGAATTACCTGATGGCACGTAGTTACTTGGGCTGGCGTCCCACCACTAGGTCGCATTCTCAGTTTAAGTTTAGGTTTTTAAAATAATTTACCCATTTCTCTTAAACTTTGGCTCTGATACCAACTTGTAAGACCCCGTTCCCGGAGACCTCACAGTTGGACAATCACAACATTTTTCATATAAAATAAATACATTTCATAAAAACATCATGGCGGATTAAGTTATCAAAAACCATTCATGCATTAATACTTGATGTTGCTAAATAATACATCATTGTATTTTTACAGTTACAAAAGAATCATCCAGTTGTATTACAAAACAACAATATCATTAAGCACGAATGGGTGCCAGTCTTTGCCCGCCAAGTAGCCTCACCCGCTTGCCATCCGCAGCAACAAGTTACCTGCCAACTGAAAATGCATAAAACTCAGCGTTGCTGAGTGAGTTCTAGTTTTAAAATTAAAGTCCCTTATATATATATATATATATATATATATATATATCATTTTTCTTAAAATACTTCCTTTTCATAAAATCCATTACTTTCGTATGAGGTCACGCATCATACATACAGCAAGATAATATTCATTATTATCTTTCAACATTTTCTCATTCATTTCATACTTTCACCATTATCTTTCACTTTCTTCCGAAACAATGTGCAATACCCCAAACATTGTGCACGAAGCTGGTACTGGGCCTAGGGCCTATAAATAGACCACACACATTGTGCATGAAGCTGACTCTAGTACCCGGGGCAAGCAAAAAGGGTCCCGTCAATCTCTAGGATTGACCCTGTGTGCATCCTTCGGGTTAGCTAAACCATATACAGTTGAGCAGACAACCCAATGGCTGTGAACCTCCTTTCATTTGCTTGCAAGACTTTCATTCATTCGTTATGTTCCACTTTTCATTATCATTAATCTTTTGCTTCTTTTGTGATAATACTTTACATATACGATCATAAACACACCACGTAAAGTCACGTAATAATACGTAATATGGAACATAAAAACAGGCCACAAACATACAAAACACCAACAAACATAACCACCAAAACATTCCAGGGCTAGTCCTTAAAATTTCTATTTCCCAAAATTTCAGAAAATTTTTAAGGCATTAGGCTTATTATGAGCACTATGTTGGGCGCATGAGCACTATGCAGGCGCACGGCACTTGGGCGCATGGGAAAGACTTAGGCGCATGAGGAAACTTAGGCGCTTGGGCACTGCATGGGCGCGTGAGCCTCACTTAGGCGTATGAGCAGTGGGCGCATGAGGTACTGTTTGGGCGCATGAACCAACACTTAGGCGCATGAAAAATTTTCTGGGCGCATGGGTACTATTGGGGAGCATGGGCTGGTATTTAGGCTTTTTGGCAAAATTCTCAGGCGCATGAGCCCTATTTGGGCGCATGAGAAGGGACTTAGGTGTCCGAGCAAAATTTTAGGCGCATGAGCAGCAGTTATATTCAAACTTATAAATTTCAGTCCCAAACATCATTCTAACATGTCCATAACTTAAATCTGACATACTAAGCACTTAAAACAAGCATAAAACCATAGAACACAACCAGCCATACACAAACATACATACGGTTACAAAACATAAGCTGTAAAACATTTTTATATGCATTTTCAGCCCCAAAAATACGGTTAAAACAAGAAAACCTGGGATCTAAAACTAACCAATGCATCCTCCAAGCAAGACTCTACCGAACTTGAGGGCACAAAGAGTTGAAACAACCTAAACACACCAAAATACAAAACCAAGCACAAAGAACACATAAGAATCGGTTCACAAGCTGAAAATTCAACTTAAACCAAACCAATTACACAAGAAAATACTCAGCTTCAAAATTTTCAGCTTTCTCTCACTAGAAACCGAGAAAACTTCAGTTCTTCCTTCTTCTTTCTTGTTCCAGCCGAAAAGCAAAGTGAAAAAGCCAGTAGCATGGGCGGCCATGCCCTTTTAAACCATAATATAATAAGGTTTTGTACTTTGTACACTTTAACCCCTCCACTTGCATCCATCATCTTTTCCTTCTAGATACCTTTCTTTTCCTTTATTTTAAACAAATTCTGGGTGTTACAAAATGTCCATACTTTTGTCAAGTATAGATTAAGGTCTTAAAGTGTGTAACTTTCTACTTTTGTACTTTTATCCTTTTTTTAATAGATAAGGATGTGAACTATGGCATGTCATAGTCACTAGTCAAAAAACCAATCTGCCTTTTGACTTTACATTGATCTTGTTGTCTAGATTTATGTTTCCAGCTGGCCTTCAAAGTATGGCCTGTTGTAGGATGTAGTATAAAGTATCTCAGGTACCAGTCCTTAGGATTAAGCCTTGTAACATTTGTAAAACACTTGAGAGTAATATACAACATTCTTGAAAACCATTTATTGTGTTCTGCTTGTGTTGTTTACTTGTGTTCATTGTTTTAATATAATTGGTTCCCTATTTGATCTGTTAAGTATTTTAAGTCTCTCCAACCTTATGAAACTCTTGCATTGACCCCCTTTAATGGTCCTGCAATTGGTATCAAAGCATTTTAGGCTCTTAATTGTAAGATCTCTCCATCTTTAATCTCGCCAGTTTCACAGAACACTTACCAGCTCAAATGGCAGCTCTTACTAAGGCTAACATGGAAACCGCTACCAAGACAAAATCTCCACTGATCACTCCAAATGACTTTGATACTTGGTTCCAATGTATGGAAGGGTTCATCAAGTCTCAAGACAAAAGGAGGTGAAGATCTATTGTTGAAGGACCTTACATCCCAAGCACCTCTTCAGGCAATACTGGAGGTGGGATGATTCCAAAGGATATGGTTGACTATTCTAAGGAAAATTAGAAGAAGATTGACATAGATCAAAAGGCCATGACCGCTCTCCAAACTACTCTTCCCAACTTTATATACAGAGGCTTCAAGAAGTGCAAAACTACTAAGCAGCTCTAGGATGCACTAAATCTTAAGTATGAGGGGTCTGATAAAGCTAAAGAAAACAAGAAGGACCTCATGAAGTAGCCTTTTGAGAACTTCACCTACAAATCAGGTGAAACTATTACTCAACAATACTTTAGGTAAGTTGAGATTGTAGATACCCTCATGGATGTTGGAGTTAAACTTGAGAATAGGGACATTATGAGGAAGTTCATGTTCTCTCTTCTCAGATAATGGACTCACTACTATGTGACAATTAAGAGAACTAAAAACCTCTCCACCCTTACTCTCACAAAGCTATATGGTATCCTTAGTGGCTACCAGATGGAGATGAACATGCAAAATCAATGAAGCAGCTCTTCCAGTAATCAACAAAGTTCAGCCCTTCATGTGGTTGAAAGGGATAGCAAAGAACCATAGCATCATCTCATATGCTATTCTAACAACTCACAAAATGGCCCTTTCATCACCTTCCTGGAGACACCAAGGGAGAGCTACATCCAATGAAGCCATTCGAAGAGAAAATCTCATCTCAAGCCTTTGTGTTTCTTAATGAAAGTTATGGCAACTTTCTATTCACTATTGAAGACCTGGATTGTATCCATCCAGATGACCTAGAGTGAGTGTAAGGAACCAAGGACTAGATAAAAGCAAAAAATTCTACAAGAGAGTCAAAAGTTCTACAAGAGATTCGGAAGAAAGTTTCCCAGCAACGTATCCAATGAAACATTTTGCTAAAAGCAAAGTGAAGTGTTACAACTATAACTAGATAAAAGCAAAGTGAAGTGTTACAACTATAACTAGATGGGACACTTTGCTAGTAAGTGCAAGGAACCAAGGACTAATGGTGGCCAAGCACAATCCAGACCAAGCTACACTGATGCAACTTCCAGATCTGAGAAGCCAAGCAAAACAAAACAACAAGTTGTTGTTATTATTAAAGATGGAGGTTTTGATTGGAGCTTTTAGATAGAAGATATTCCTCCCAACCAGGCACTGATGGCAGAACACGAAGAAGCCAAGGTATTAGAACATCTCTGTACACCTGAATGCATTGCTAAAGTGAACATGTACAGGTCCTATAACCTTGAAGTGAGATCTGATCTTGAGTCCTTGAATATTTTAACGGCTGATTTAAAAGAGCTGAAAATGATTATAAACTAAAAATAGAAGATTTAGAAAAAACAATTTCAACTCTTAAGCATGAGCACACAAATTACAAGACTTGAATCAAAGATCTCAGTACCAAGTTAACTACATGCCAGGCTGAGCTTGTGATCAGCAAAGTCACGGTAGAAAAGTGTGTTATTGAAGAGGAAACCTTGAAGAACATTATATCCTCATCCATGCATGCAAAGATTTTTTATCAGAACAGGCAGGGATTGGGTTCAAGTGAGATAGCTCCTTTAAATACATTTCTATATGATCTCCAAGGTGTAGAACTAGTCAAGATGAGCTTCCCCTTATAGACCCTATCAAAGAAAAGGATGAAGATGAAGATAAGATAGTGAAGGATGAATCTGTAGTGAGTGAGAAAGATCATCCTAAGAAGGGTCGCTATGCTCCTGGAGAGAAGAAAGAATCAAGGATGACCAAGTCAGTTAGGAAGAACTTGATCAGGGCAGCCAAAAGGAAATCAAAGAAAGCCCAAGAGATCAAGGCCACTTTTGATTCCAAGCAAAAAAAAGTCTTTATTTCTACTGGGTTTGAAGTGGTAAAGACTGAAGACTTAACTATGGACTCTAGTACCAGGAGTCCTAGTTCATGTCCAAATTATCATGGTCAAATTAAGAAGGTTGATAAAATATCTATCACTACTGCACAACCTGAACCATCTAGTTCCAAGAGCAAGCCTCACCCTGAAAAGCCTGCTACTTCATCTATGAAGATGAAGATGGAAGTGGAAAGAGATCAAGCTCAGCCTTCTACTCAAAAGAAGACTCTTAAAAGTATGCCAAATGAATGCATCATGTGTGGTGGTACCTCTTATTTTGCTAAGGATTGCATCTATAATCCTAAGAGTACCATCCATATGACCAAGAAGAAAAATCTGAGAAGAAGAAGAAGAATACATCTTCAAAAGGAAAATCTCTTCCTTTTAGAAGCTCTAAAGTAAAGAAGAAGATAGGTGAAAAATTAAATTCAAAAGAAATTTAGTTTTGAAGTACTGAAGTCTACTGCAGTTGATGCAAAAGCTTTCGAAGGTCCAGTCTACAAAACTTCCGAAGTCTTCAAGGCCAAGCCTAATCTTCCAAAGATGGTGTTGAAGATGAAGGACTGAAAGTTCTTCATCAACAACAGAAAATGATCCTCAAACTTTGCATATAGGATCAATAACTATTGAACTATCTTCAGTTCACTTTGATGAGCCCAAGACCAATAAGGCTTGGGTTTCCAAATGTAACTAACCATCCCTTTCTGTGCAGGAATAGCTGAAGACTAAGGGAAATGTATGAATCATTGATAGTGGCTGTTCCAGGAATAATACAGGCAATGTCTCTTTGCTTCAAAACTTTGAGAAAATTGATGGAGGGCCATTTTCTTTTAGAGGAGAATCAGGTGGTTACATCAGCGGAAGGGGCAGGGTCATAAATGGTAAGCTCAGTATTGAGAAGGTAAACTATGATAAGGAGTGTGGGTAGAATCTCTTGAGTGTATCCTAATTTTGTGACCAGAGACATAACATTCTCTTCACTATGCATGAGTGCATTGTTCTCAAGCCCGGGGTGGTCATTTCTCAAGAGCACATTTTGGTCAGAGCCCACAGAAAAAGAAACATTTACAAGATGGATTTGAAGGAAACCTCTCCATCTAGAGAAGTTTCTTGCTTTCTATCTAAAGCCAATAGTGATAAGTCTTTTCTTTGGCATAAAAGAATGTATCATGTAAACTTTAAGAACATGAATAAATTAATTAAAGATGATTTGGTAACTAGAATGCCAAAGAAAGAGTGTACAAGTGATGATCATTGTGTTGCATGTTTGAAAGAAAAACAATGCATATAATATCACAAGACAAAGGAAAGAACTCCATCACTACTCCCATAAAGTTGTTATATATGGATTTCTTTGGCCATACCAGTGTAATGAGTTTAGGAAGAACTTTGTATTGCCTTATAACCACAAATGATTTCACAAGATATACTTGAGTCTTCTTTCTTAGAACTAAGAGTAAGACCCCTAAAATCTTTAGGAACTTTATTCTGGAAATTAAGAATCAATGTGATCACAAGGTTAAAATCATAAGATGTGATCAAGGAACTGACTTCAAGAACCAAATCCTTGATACAATTCAGTTAACTTCCCATTCTCAGCTACTAGAGTGTACTTTTCACCATGGAGTTTTTCAATATCTGAAAGAAGTGATTTGATTTTAATTTAAAAATTTTCATCTCATGTTTCAACATTTTAGATATGACCTTTTCCTCTTTGATTTTAAGAGCCAACTTGTGATTATGTTCTCTGTATCCCTGTACTTCTTGAATAAATTTGTCACTACAGAGATTGGATTTTACCTCATATGGTATTGGAGTTGGACCATCTTAATGTGAGCCGTGGGAGCATGATTTTAGAAGTGAGGCTTGACTCACTCTACAGATAGGCTCCAGTCACAGACTCCATCTTGTCTGAGCTTGATATGTAAGTTGTGGTTGATTGTGATGAGTTTGTTGATGCTGATTTTGATGTTGGTGCTGATGAGGATTGCCTGATTGAAAGCTTGAATTGGATTGAGATGATGGCTAACCATGGGAAGTTCTTTGGTAATTGTTGCTACTTTTTCCGGGAGGATTGCATTCCCTAGAGAAATGGCCAGTCAGTCCATAATTAAAGCACTTTACCTTGGATTTATCATATCCAAGTTTTGTGTTCTTATTAAGACTCAGCTTCTTCCTTTTTTGGAAGAATTTCTTGGCTCTCATTACAATCATGGCCATCTGCCATTGCAAGTCCATTTCTTTAACATTATCTGGATCTATTTCTTCAAGATGTTCCTAAATCAGATGTGTTGAAGTAAGTCTTCCTCCCAGATATGCCTTAAAACTAGCAATAAAGTCATTGTAAGTTGTATTTTACTCTTCAGATCTTTGATACCAGGCATGCATGTGGGTGTTGCTGTAGATGGAGTTGAAGATGATGGCTTGTTTTGTTATGAAGCAGTAATGAATCTAGTTGTTCTTGCTTGATCTCTGGAGGATAGAAAATCATCTTCCTCTGTCACAAAGGCATTTTCATCAAAATGAGTTTCTAATGGGAACTTGTATGCCTTAATGACTTGAGGTCCACTGAGATTTTTGCTTCTCTCATCTAACTTAAGAGATTCAATCTTAGCAATCATGATGTCTAAGCTGGTGCTCTCCAAGTCAAGTGCGTTCTTCAGCATTGTGACATTCTGCTTCTAGCTTTCAGGTAGACTATGAAGCATATTCTTGTTTATTTCCTTTTGTTTGTATGTAACTCCCATGATTTCCAGATCATTCACCAACTGTACAAATCGATGTAGCTTCTTGGGGATTGATTCACCCTTGGTATGATGAAATGTTTCATATTGGTTCACCAGTTTGTCTTTGTTTATTTTCGTCACCTCCTTGCTTCCTTCACACATAATTTGCAGTGCATCCCAAACACCTTTGGCTGTTCCATACTTTTCTAGTCTTTTGTGGACATCCATTTTCAAAGCCTGATAAGAATGGAGATGGCTTTGAGATCTATCTTGATTTTCTTGTATTCCTCATTATCAAGATTTAGATTAGGATCCTCAATGGAAATTCTGATAGTTTTGTACAGAGCAGCTTGATCAGTATTAAGAGAAACAGGAATGTAGGGTCCTTTGCAGATTGATATCCAGTAGTCAGGATCCATACCTGTAATGTAATTTTTAAACCTTATTTTCCACTGCTTAAACTCAGACTTGTGTTTAAGCATTAGAGGTTTAGATGCATGACCAAGTTTAGAAAAATTAGCAGAATCCATTATGATAAATTTGTTTTTAGATGGTTTGAATATTGATTAAGTTGATTTTAAATCTAGAATGTTCAAACAGTCCAATGTCAGGATCGTCTTGTATGGTTTCGGTGAACTGTTCACTGTTGAGTCGATTTTAAGTTGATTTTCGGTTAAAATTTTTAATTATGAGTGGTTTTTGTCTAATTTTTGTTGAGACTCAACAATCGAACAGTGTTCTTGAGTTTGTTGATCAGAAGATTATCGATAGTTGATGAAGCTCCAAATATTTTCAGTATGAATGTTTATTAGAAGTCTAAAGCATGCTAATAAACAACTCAATCAACAGTTCAATCTATTTTCGTTCAAGATCTACATTGATTTTTAGATGAATTCAAGAGCCGAGGCTCTGATACCAATTGACCGAGTCCGAGATATGAATCTGAGTTGATGTGCCTCAACTAGGATCGAATATGCTGTTTGAGTCAATGATAATGTAGCAGAAATACAGAATCAAAGAACATTTAATGATGAAAATACTAATAAATGCTTCACACATTGATTTTGGTAAACAAGATACAAAGTGTGCTAGGGTTTGCAGCACAAAATAGAAACTTTGTCACATTTCATTTAGTGTATAATATTCTATTTATAGGCTGATACAACGCCTGTACAAAATGACTAAACTACCCTAACAACTATACATTAGAATACTAGTCAAAGTGCAAAAGATAATCAGTATTTGTAAATGTTCATCCGTACTAACTAATGCGTACGTGTTTATCTTCATCAGCATTTCTTGTTTTGAGCTTCCCCATTAAGTATGTCATCAACATTACTTAATGTGGATGAACAAATACTTAAGCGCATTTGCTTCTGTACATCAACATTAGTAAATGCGGATGAAAAAATACTTAGCCGTATTTGTTCTGCGTATCCCCATTAGTAAATGCGGATGAGCAAATACTTGATCGTATTTGTTCTTTGCTCTTCCGCATTGACTAATGCGGATAGCCGACACTTGTCTTCATTTTCTCCAGTTTTCATCCCCCGTATTACTTCTTGGACTTGTGGGGATTTCCAACCAGAACAACCTTCAACCACCTCTTAAATTGGCATGTATGATCCTTTTAGGGTCCAACAATACTCCCCCTAAGGATTATACAGGCTATGTACTTCAAGGGTTTGAGGGTGGTAGGGGTTGTGAAGATTCTGGTGGTTTTTCAAGTGCAGGTGCTTGCCTTTGTTGGTCTGTTGATAGAGCTGGTACTGGTTCAGGCTCTGTAGATTATTGAGGTTCAGCTAGTGAAGGATCAAGTATATCCTTGATCATGTTTGAGAAGTCTCTAGCCTTATTCATCTTGTCTCGGCTAAGAACATGTATCTTCATTTGGCTCATAGTATGAACAGCCTCAATAGGCATCTCTCTCATAGATATGGGTTCCCATATAATTACAGTGGAAAGCCCATCTCTGTGGATTAGTAAAGACCTATCAGCTCTAGCTTCACTATGTTTCCCAGCTAGAGAGGAACTCTTTTTCTTTTTCTTTGTTCTTTCTTTTTGTTGATTCTATCATAGGCTATCTTTAGAATCTTGATGCATTTCAAAAAGAAATACATATCAGCTTCTCCAAGCTTGTTATCTATTTCTCTAAAGTGTCTTGTATATATGTAATGGATATAGGATTCATCTAACAATCTCACATCATATCCACTAAATAGCCGTATGTCAGATCCTTCTTTTCCTCCCCATTTTCTTTCAATTACCAGCTCATAAGTCTTCTCATCATAGAATACATTGGAGATTGGCTTTGAATTATGGGTTCCAGCAACCATCTTTCTTTTTAATGATTCTGTTGGTTTTACATTCAACTCCGAAAATACCAACTCTTTAGTTCATTTTATCTTCTTCTTCTTTTCAAGAGGATTGTTAAAAGATTTGTCTTTCCTTATGCATATAGCCTTTAGAGATTTGAAGTTGTTTGTTTTCTTGAACATTTTCAGTATATCTTCAAACCCATATCGTCTGTACATATCTTGATGATTAATCAATTCAAGCTCAGCTAGTTCCTTCAGATCATGTATCTGTAGGGAGTTCACCAGAGCAGTATACTCTATGAAGAACTAAACTAGCCCTGAGATCCTCTTTACCATGAACATTTTCCAATCACTGTCATACTTCCAGGCAATTATTTTCACATCAACTTTGCCTTCAGAAGCAGACACACCCTTGACCATTTCTGAAGTGGTTAAGCATTCATGTAACTTCAATTGAGAGGGTTAAATAAACCATTTAGGGTTTTTGTGTAGAATGGGTGCCAAGACATCATGGTCTTTGGTAGTGAGTTTGACATCCAGAGCTGACATTCTAATTCTGGGTTTCCTCCCTACAACCTCTTCTTCAATAGTCTTTAATCTTTCTTTCTTCTTTTTGACTATCTTGAGAATTGCAGCTCTAAGGGTACAGAGGCTTTAGCTTCCTGTTGCTTCTTTTCTTTCTCAAGCGTTTCAGCTTCTTCTTTCTCTCTAAGCTCTTCACACAGCCTCATTATGAGTTCCTTTTGTTCAACAGTCAAGGTGACTATAGGAACAAGCTGTAAGCTTAGTTCTTCTTCTAAAGGCACATGGTTAAGGGGAATCACCACTATTGTATCAACTGGAGCTCTAAGATCTCTAATAAAATCCCAGAAGTCTTCATCAATAATGAACTCTCCAGAAGAATAGATGTCTAAGTCTTCAATCATTTCTTTCATCTCAGACTCCTCATCAACTCTTTCTTCAGGAGTTTAACCAGAATAAGCAACCATGGCCATGCTTTCATCTTCTCCCCTAACCTCACTTTGTCTCTTTGATGGTGTAGAGTCATCATCATCATTACTACTCCCACCAGAGACATTTTCTTATTCTTTTGATTCTTTTTCTTGTTCAGCCTCATCATCCTTGTCTTTCTCAGTTTCATCATCACCCTTCTCATCCTTTTCTTTGGCCAATTCTTCTTTAATCTTAATTAACATCTCAAGTTCAGAAACTCTCTTTGTTAGAGCTTCTATCTGTCTATGTAAATCAAATATTATATCAGTTTGGACATCAAGGAGATTCTCTTGTTCTTCTATTGCAAGAGTTTGAATGGTTGCAGCATTCAAGTGTCCATTAATTTCTTGTTTGGCCTGTTCTAGGTCTGATTTAAGTCTATCAATCTCTTTTTCTTTTTCTTCTTTATCAGAATGATATTTGGATTTTAGTTCTTTTAGTTCTTTCTCCTTCTTATCCAGTTCAAGAAGTCTATCTCTTATTATGCCAGGCCTTCTATCCAAAAGTTTTTCCATTCTGTCTACCTTCAGTAATAGCTTAGAAATCATTTCATCCTTAGTATCAGGACGGTTGACTTCAGATTCTGCAAAGCTTTCGGAAGGACCCGCCTCTGAGTGTACTTGTCTCTCAGGCCTTTGAAAATCAGTATGATGTTCCGCCTCATCCAAAGATGATTCAGACCAATCTGATGAACTGGTAGATTCACCAGATTCAACAGATGCATCAACAGCTTCTAGTGAAGAATGGATAGGAGCCTGATGAAATCAACTTAAATACATGTTGAACATGAACATATTAGAACAATATTCAACATGAACAGGTTGATTCCCCCAAGGAGATTTTCAAAATCTCTCAATAATCAACAAACATGAACCATGGTGCGAAAACCTATGATAGATGCTATGAAATCAGTGGGTGTGAGTGATTGTGTGTGATTGAATGCTCGAAAATAATAATAACGGCTTGTTTGATTGATTGTTCAAAAGCTTACAAAGGATTAGGGTAGAATGCTATATATATAGCCTATACACATAGCTATATACAATTACTAAACTACCCTTATGTAAATGAAAATTACATAAAAAATAATCCTAAGTCTACAAGCTATCCGCTGTGATGATTGGTCGTCCGCTGTGGATGTTTTGGTCATCCGCTATGTAAGAAGATGACTTGTCCGCTATGCTTTGGATGTTGTCCGCTATTAAGTGTTTGCATTGTTTGTTGTGCACTGTGGGATGTTCATCCGCTGTGGATGAACATCCGCTGTGGAGTGTTGATTGTTGTTAGCTATGGAATGTTCATCCGCTGTGGATGAACATCCACTGTGGAATTGTATCCGCTGTCTATTGTTCATCCGCTGTGGCATGTCTTCATCCGCTGCACAAACTTTGACTTAAATCTTCATCCGCTGCATATTGACCTTTAGCCGCTTTGAACTGCTTCTCATCCGCTGTGGATACTTCTTAAAAACTTCATTTATCTACAATTCTGAAAAAGAAATTAAAACAAATATTAGTGTTTGTTATGAATGATAATGATGCTAATGTGTTAGTAAATGATTGTTTGGATGTTAGAACACATTATGTTTGTTATATATTTGATTATGGCAAGCATCATCCTTTAAAGCATTAATCAATTTATGCACTTGTTGAGTCCAACAATACTCTCCCTAAGGATGATGTTGCCAACTCTTTTATGTTTGCTTGTTATTGTTTTGTTTGTTAGTATTGTGTATTATGCATGATTGACTGTTTGAATGTTTTACTAGTATGATTGTATGATAACCTATATGTTTATGTGATTACATGTGTGTTTTTATAATAACACATGTCTGTATGTATATTTGTTTGTTTGTTAAGTTAGTCATGTTTGATTGTTTGTTTTTGTTTATTTGATTGTTATAAACCTTTATGAATGTGATGGACCAGCTTCTTCTGTCTATTTCTGGACATCTTCTGTAGCCTTCAAAGTGTCTTCTATATCTTGTTCTATGGCTTGATCTGTTTCAGCTTCTTTTACTTGGTCAGTCAAGGCTGTGATCTTCAAGGCATTTCTATAGTTGACTATGTGTTCAACAAAGTAGTCTACTGCACTTCTCTGGTCATCATATTTTCTTTCAATGGTAAGATGCACCAGCTGTTCCAATGTTGACTGATCCAGGCTTTGAACATCTATGTTGCTCACCAGAGTGGTGACAACCTGTTTACCCTTTAATATCTCCAAATTGTTGTTTTTTGAGATTCTCATGCCAGTGATTCCTTCTATATGTGTTAGGGGTTGCTGCTTGGATTCTAATCTTTGTTTGAGAGCTGCTTTCACATAGACTATCCCCAGAATTCTTAGCATTTGTATGAACAGTCTCCTTTGCACAAAACATCTTTTATGGATGGGTATGTTTTTGTCTTCAGAAATGATACATAAGATGGGTGTAGCAATTTAATCTCTACTGGATCAAATAATCTTATGTCTTCAGCCTCTTTTCCTTCCAACTTTCTTTCCAATACCACTTCAAAATGATTTTCATCATAATACCATTTGGTGATTGGATGGTTGTACTGATTGCCTTTAATCTTTTTCATAATTAACTTTAAATCTGAATGTCTTAGTGGATATCCCACTCTCTCAAGCAATTCACTATCAATTTGCTCTGTCTGTTTAGCTTGAGGTTGTTTGCCTTTGCCTGCTGCTTTTTGCTCTCTTCTGAGCTTTTCAATGTGCAATTTGTCTTCTTTGTTGGCTTTTGCTCTCAGTTCATTATGATGTTTATACATGTATGATCTTAATATATGATAGAAGTCTGCTCCCCTTGGGTTGTTGGTGTGATTGACCATTATGAGTTGCAGAAGGTCTAATCTATCTTCATAACTTAGGGATCCCAGCTGGGAGATGTATGATACTTACTGGACAAGTCCAGAAACTCTCCTGACAAGTATAGCATCCCAGACTTCATCATATTTCCATGCCACAATCTTGATTTCATTAGCCCCAGCAGTTAGAGATATTTGTCATACAACTTGACAAAATTTGTTTTCTCATTGATCATTTCTCTAACTTCATTGCCTTCAGGCCATAGCCTGTGTGGCATAAACTCTCTTGGTTCTTCAATGGGGTGTGGTTCTGGTGGTGCTTGGTGGTAAGTAGATAGAGAAGAAGAAGGATATGGTCTAAACATCTGTGGCTTTAGAGCATTTGAGAGCATGTTTTTGTAGATCTCTCTAGCCATGTCTTTCATCTGTGACAGAGATCTTCCTGCATATGACCTATATGGGATTCTTGTATGACTCAACCAGCTCTTAACCTGGGAGTAGGTCATCTTCTCTATCTGAGGATCTTTAGGCAAATTCTTCTATAGTTCTTGCTATCCTTTATCTCTTTGTATCTTCTGTATGTTTGCTCATCTTCATTTTTCATTACCTCTTGAAAATCCTTAAGCAAGTCTTTAACCTCTGAGAGGTTAAGTTGCATGAATGCATCATAAGGGAACCCTCTTGAAACCAACTCAATTCCCATCAAAGTTTCAAGATCATCTGGGAAGAGTTCTTGAATGTTTTGAATGGTATCCTCAGCTTTTTTTTCTTATGTTTCATCATCAGAATTAGTCAATATGATGATTGGCTACTTTTCTGTGCTTTGGTCTATCTCTCCTTCTTTAAGAGGACTTGATTGTTGAGTTGCTTCATCAACTGGTTCTGATTTAACTTTTAAAAGCTTTAGTGGAGGGGACTCAGGTTCATCAACATCTTCAATGGCTTTCTTCCCCTTGGATGAGGATCCCAAATACATCCTTTTTCTTTTCCTTTCATATGTTTTGATCTGGGGTTCAGAGGATGAGGCTTGAAAATCTGATTGTTCAACTTGCACGGTAGCAGTCTCAGCAAACTGCCTAATTAATTCCTTTTGTTTGTCTGTGAGTGGGTTATAAGGAACAATGCTTGTTTCTTGGCTTGTGGATCAGGGGTGTGAAAGTGTTGCCTCAAGATTAGGGAATAGTGAATGTTTTCAAATGGGTTAACTTCACTGAATAGCTGATCCATTAAGTAGGACTCTTCAGGGATAATCAGTGACAGTTCTGTTTGAATTTCTTGTTGGCTTGCATCTTCTTCATCCACTTTTTGATCATCACTCAAGTCTTGTTCTAGACATTCTGAATGTTCTTCCTCATTCAGTTGAGTGTATTTAAGCTCAAGCTCTCTATTCAACCTTTGAATTTCCTTATTTTGAGCTTCAATTATTCGTTTAAGCTCATCAATCTCATCACTTCTTGCTTCTATTTGTATGGATAAGAAGGCAATATCAAATTTTGCACTACTGAGCTCTTTATCTTTGGATTTCAGCTCATCTTTTGTTTGATCAAGCTATGTTCTAGAAACTGCACAATCAACTTTTGGGCTTTTTGATCAGACTCAAGCTTCTCAATTTCTTTATCTTTTCCTTTAAGCTTGTCTTTTAGGTTCTTGGCCCTTGTGTTTGATCTTTCAATGAGTTTATTATACTCAGTGAATAAGAAGACCTTTGAGTATTCATATCTTCCTCTGTGGGAATCTCACTGGTTGATTCTTCAACATTTTCAGCAGTAGTTGGTTGTTCCTGTTCAGGTTCATGGTATGTAGAAGTGCTCACTTCTTCTTGTTCATCAGATTGTTCTTCCAAGGCTGTATCAATATCTCTTAACAGAGGTAATAATGTTTGTTGATCAGAAAGGTTTGGTCTTTAAGGTGAATGAGTGAATTGGTGTTCCAACTGAATGTTTTCTTATTGTTGGATTTCTTCTTCAATTATTGGGGGATGAATGATTGGTTGTTCTTGAATGATTGGGGCTGGCTGTATGATTGGAGCTTGGTGTATTTCATGTTGAAAGAGCATGTGTGGTTCATCTTGGCCAGGTATTCTTAAGAATACATCAGGAACTGGGAGATCATAATCTATCATGTGAGGTGGAACAGGGACCTCATCTCCATGATACAGGCTTGACTTGATCCTGTTGAAGACATGTTCGTTAAAATGAACAGGATGGAATATAGCTCCCTCTCTTGATATGTCTGGAAGTAGATCATTGATGATCATCTGGAGGAATCTTGGAAACATTTGGAACTTGTTCCTCACTTCAGTTATGTTATAAATCATACCATTAAGCACTTGAGCTGGAAAGTTAAATGGCCTTCTTGCATTAATACTTGCAATTGCACGGGAGGCTCTTAATGAAGTTTCATCCCACACAGTTTTCCTGTTGGTCATGGTCTTTTGACAGGTGTGCATTAAAAATCTAAAATGAGCACACATGTATGATTTATTTATTTGCTTCCTTTCAATGGTGCCAGTGTATCTGTCTAAACACATGAAGAACATAGTTCTCATCATACTCCACTGGACCTAAGGCATCTTCTTCACCCAACTGAAGTGCCCTTCTAATAAGTTCTTCAGTGATAGTGATCTCTTGATTATGCACAGTAGACATTACTACTTGCTGATCATTGTCTTGCTCTAAGTGTGCATTGGCCCAAAATTTGACTAATGATCCTCAAAAATATCTAGCCTAGCAGTCATAGCATGTACCAGTCTTGTTTTCCTGATAGCTTGGATTATATCTTTATAGTTCTCTGACTTAGGAGAGTCAGTATTCAGGTATGCACATATGTTGTGATCTCTGACAAGCACTAAGTTTGCCATATCTGCAAAACAAAGAAGTGTGTGTTAGATGCTTATTTAACTGTTTTTACTTGTTTGTTATTGTCTTTTGGAAATGTTTACCAAGTTATAACATGTTTTAATCATTTTTGAACATTTTCAAAGATCAAACAGAGGGTTTTGTTTGATTTTGGCATGAACACCCTGACTGTTCATGAACCCGATGAACAATTAATCAAATTTCATCAAATCAACAGTCTCAATACATTCAACTAAAGTCATAAAACACTCATTCAATGTTTGATTTTGTTATAAACATCAAGAGATTCATGTGTGATTTTGGTTCAAGGTTCGACTTCGACGAACAGTGTATGAATATGAATCACTCAATCTGATGTTTTAATGAATGATTGATGATAAGAATGTTGTTGTTATACCTATTAGATTGTGAATCAGATGATAAATCACAATGATTTTAGGTTTTTAATCAAACAGGGTTTCAAGGGTTTAAGGGTTTTAACACACTGTGTATAACGTTTAATTTTTTTTGGATTTTTCTCTCTCTCTCTCTATTGTGATGAAAAGAAAATTTTACAAGTGTTGTGTTTATATACACAGCGGACAAAAGACTTATCCTCTGTGGGTACAGTGTCTATACGCTGTATGAATAGTGACTTAAAAATTTGATTTTAAGTGGTGCGCTGTGAGTTACTCATGCGCTGTGTGAACAGTGTGTCCGTTGTACAATTTTTCGTTGTACGCTGTGGACCCCTTGTATGTTGTACTATGTTCACAATGGATGAACAATTGTTCATGCACTGTGGATCCTTGAAACATTTGTTTGTTTGTTCACAGCGGATGAACATTTGTTCATGCGCTGTGGACACATGAAATGTTTTGATGATTGTTCACAGCGGATGAACATTTGTTCATGCGCTCTAGACACTTAGAAAATTTATTTGATTGTACACAGCGGATGAACATTTGTTCATGCGGTGTGGACACTTGAATGTAATGTGCGAATATTTACAGCGTATGATTACCTGTATGCATACGCTGTACACACTTGTACTGTTTCTACAACGGATGACTTATGTTAGTCATGCGCTATGGAATGGCACTGTATTCACACCGGATGTCTTGTCAACATCATGTGCTGTGAACACTTGTATGTTCACAAGAGCATAGCGGATGTTTGTTTGTTTTGTCCGCTGTATAACCTTGGTGTATTTTGCATGTTATGATGGTTACTGTAGCTACATTGGATGTATGTTTGTGTGTCCGCTGTGACAACAGTTTTCAAAAATTTCAGATTTTTGTTTGTTTTGAACTAATGTCTTTCGAAGCATATGTTTGATAAAATTTTCTTCCGAAAGAACATTTGTTTGATAAAACTTGGTTAAATCAAAATGTTTCTTTAAAATCTTTGATCTAAAATGTATGTTAAAATATTGAAATTTTAACATATTCAATATATGGATGTTTACATATCACTCATAAGCAATATTGTGCAATATTTAAAAAAATGTATGTGTGTCAACCTGTTGTTTGTTGGTGCTGGCTTGACATGACTTTGTTTAATATATAAAAATTTGAAAATTTCAAATTTTGAAATGTATGAATCATGCACAATTCTGCTGTCTTTGATATTTCCACGTCCAATTTCTCCCCCTAAATTTTTGCGTAGTTATAAAAATCTTTTATAAAAATGACAAAAATTTATATATGTGTGAGTGGAAATTATCATAGTCCAAATTTAATGCTTGTTTGTTAAACACTTAGTAAGATCACATTGAATCTTACTAACAAATAAATGTGTTGCTTGGTTGAATCATGAATCAGTGTCACATACCTTGAGATCATAGTAGTCTAAAATTCTCACTGAGTGGTTTGAATGTTTTTGAGAATAGACATAGACTAATACAATGTTGATTGTAGATATTGTGATCCATTTAAACTCATGTATGGTATTAATGATTGATTGAAACAGTGAGTGATTATCATGTTTTAAGTTGATTGATATGAGTTGTATGTACCCCACATCTGATAGTATGTT
The DNA here is from genome assembly GCA_025506505.1 of Flaveria sonorensis. Lineage (NCBI taxonomy): Eukaryota > Viridiplantae > Streptophyta > Magnoliopsida > Asterales > Asteraceae > Flaveria > Flaveria sonorensis. The sequence goes on along the minus strand of CM046439.1, from coordinate 23,063,314 downwards.
TGGTACAACCTTCCTCAAGATATGCTATAAAGCACTTTCAATACTTAAGACCTAGCTACTTAGAAGTATAAATGCTCAATTTGATCCATGATGTTTGATCCTCATTGGGATTCTTTTGATTCATTCACAAGGAATGTAGTCTTAAAGACTTTATTGATTGTTCATCCATAATGGATGTGTTCCTCATTGGGAATCTTTTTGGATCATGATTTAGGTCATTCAGGTCTGTGCTTAGCACAACAAAGAATGCCTTGGTGTACTCCAGGTCTATGAAAATCATAACAAAGGAGAAACTTGTATGATTGAGCAATTTATAAACTGTTTCACTTGGTGTATTGTAGTTACTTTACAAGCAACCTATATTGGATAGATTAGTACTCACCATAAACCAAGATGTGTTATTTGACCACACAATCATGAGAATTTAGTTCTTCACTATTGTATGTGATGTTAGGTGTCCCATGCTGAGCCTATCCACATATCAAACAAAGTACAGTCAGTCTTTATTAGTGGAAAATAACTCAAGTGAAGAATATGCTAGTGTACTATCATTTCTCATGAATGGTATGTGTGATTCGATATATTTAAAAAATGATGTGTTTGTTTGATATCTTGATTTTGAAAGATACATGTTTGATGTTAAACTTGGACTTTGACAAAATCAAGCTTGTTTGATTTTATTGTTTTGAAAAACATTACTTGTTTGATTCAAAGTTGATCATACCAAGTGACTGAACCAAAAATTCAAATCTTGTTAAATCAAATGGTTTAGTAAATAGGTCAGCCAATTGATTGTCTGTATGGACTTTGATCAACTTGATCAGACCTTTTTCTGAGCTATCTCTTAAAAAGTGATATTTGATCTCTATGTGTTTGGTTTTTGAATGTTGAACAGGATTATCAGTGATAAACATGGTAGTAGAATTGTCAGTGTGTATGGGTTTTTGAAGAAAATTAAAGCCATAGTCAAGCATTTGGTTTTGAATCCAAAGCACTTGAGACCAGCATGCAGAAGCAGCTATGTATTCTGCTTCAGCTGTTGACACAGAGACATTTGTTTGTTTCTTGCACTGCCAAGAGATCAATCTTGATCCAAGAAACTAACAATCTCTGGTAGTGGATATTCTGTTTTGATTGCATCTTCCATATTCACTGTCTGTGTATGCATATAAAGAGAAATCTCCATCTTTGGGATACCACAAACCAAGAGCCGGTTTGCCTTTCAAGTATCTAAAGATTCTCTTTACTGCATTGATGTCTGATTCTTTAGGATCTGCTTGATATCTTGCACACATGCAGACTACATACATGATGTCTGGTCTTCTTGTTGTTAGGTACATCAGGGAACCTATCATGGATCTATAAAGTTTCTGGTCCACTGAAATTCCTTCTGGATCGGGTCCAAACTTTAATCCAGTTGCAAATGGTGTTTTGCTGGATGTGCAATCAGACATGTAGTATTTCTTCAATATCTGATTCACATTTTTGCTTTGATTGATGAAAATTCCATCAGCTGCTTGTTGAACTTGAAGACCAAGGAAGAATGTAAGTTCTCCTATTGAGCTCATCTAGAATTTGGATTGCATAAGAGTTTCAAACTCTTTGCAAAGATGTGTGTTTGTGGATCCAAAGATTATGTCTTCCACATAGACTTGCACTACTAACAAGTCTTGTTCTTTTCTTCTTAAGAACAATGTTTGGTCGATTTTCCCACGGGTGTATCCATTCTGTAGTAGAAACTTTGATAACATTTCATACCACTTCCCGGGTGCTTGATGAAGACCATACAGAGCTTTATCCAACTTGTAGACTCTGTGAGGGAATTCTGGATCTTCAAACCCCGGTGGTTGAGCAACATATACCTCTTCATCTATCTTACCATAGAACAATGCACATTTGACATCCATTTTGGTAGACAGTGAAACTCTTGGATGAGGCATAAGCAAGGAATACTCGAATGGCTTCTAGTCTTGCTACAGGAGCAAAGACATCATCATAGTCAATGCCTTCCTCTTGAGTATAACCCTAGGCTATTAGCCTTGCTTTATTTCTTATGACAATCCCTCTTTCATCAGCTTTGTTTCGGAAGAGCCACCTTGTGCCAATTGCATATTGACCTTCAGGTAGATCAACCAGCTTCCATACTTCTTGCTTCTTAAATTGTTATAGTTCCTCTTGCATGGCTTCTATCCAACTGTTGTCTTTGAGTGCTTCAGTGATGTTTTTGGGTACAGTTAGGGATAAGAAGCAGGAGTGCAGATACATGTTTGCTATATCAGATTGACTTCGAGTTAATCTGGTATTGAGGTCACCCATGATATTTTCTATGGGATGGTCTTTGTGAACTCTTGTTGTTGTAATCTGATCAACAGGAATTTTTGGATCAAGGTTGGTGATTGTTTGAGAATGGGATGATGGTTAAGCACGAGTATCAGGAATTGTTTGTTTATCTGGATGAGGCATCTCATTGAATGTTTGAGGTGAATCATGAAAGAAATCTAAGATTTCATCTTCATGATGTGTATCTGGTAATGAGTGGTAATCATCATCTTCTTCAGCATTGGTTGGTTGATGTTGTTTTGTTTGGTTGTGTGGTTGTGGTTGGGTGGTCATAGGAGATGAAGATGATGGCATGTTTGATGATGGTCCTTTTGATGTGTTTGTTTGTTCTGGAGGAGTTGAAACTGTTGTACTTGAAGGAGTGTTGTTAGTTCTCCTTGGAGAATCAGTAGTCAATGGAATATCAATGGTTGTTGGTGGAACCATTGGATACTCATGGTTATCCTTGGTATCTGAAACATCAAAATAAGATGTGTCAAATGATTTAGTTAAAGCATTAATATCAAACAGCCAGCTTGATCTAATGACTTTCTTAGTGAAAAAATGTTCATTAAAAACAATATCTGTTGTTTCTTCCACTATATTTAGCTTTGGATTGTATACTCTATAAGCTTTTGAGCTTCCAGAGTATCCAACAAAGAATCCATCATCTGCTTTTAGAGAAAATTTGGATAATCGTTCTCTGGTGTTTAATATTGATACAGAACATCCAAAAGCCTTAACAAATCCTATGAATGGTTTTCTTTTAAACATTAATTCATAAGGCATTTTGAAATGATCTTTGATGATTAATGTTCTATTTTGTATGTAGCAAGCTGTGTTGATTGCTTCAGCTCAAAAGGATATGGGCAATGGAGAGTCAGCTAGCATAGATTTGGCTGCTTCTATCAATGTTCTGTTTCTCCTTTCAGCTACTCCATTTTACTGAGGAGTTCTTGCTACGCTGAATTGATGACTAATTCCTTTTTCTGCACAAAAAGAAGAAATGTAGTCATTCTTAAATTCAGTACCATTATCACTTCTTAAAGATTTAACTTTAAGATCTAATTGATCCTCAATCTTAGTGATAAAAGATTTTATTATGTTTGCTGTTTCTGACTTGTGTAGTAGAAAGAAAACCCCATGTGAATCTGGTATAGTCATCTACTATAACAAGACAGTATTGATTCTTTCCTATGCTTAGGATGTTTGTTGGGCCAAATAGGTCTATTTGAAGCAATTTGAGTGGTGTGTTATTAGATTTTACCAATTTTGACTTATAGGACACTCTATGTTGTTTGCCTTTCAGACATGCTATGTAGTGGTCTGTATAGAAGAATTCTTTTTGTGGTAAACCTATTACTAGATCACCTTTTACAAGTTGGTTCATTCTGTTAAAGTTAGAGTGTCCTAATCATCTGTGCCATAATTAGGAAACATCTCCTGATGCTTTTGAAAATAAACAAGTTTTAGGGGTTGATGCTGAAACAATATTCATATCAATAATGTATGTATTGTTATGACGGGGAGTTTTCAAAAGGATACAGTCTTCTGGAATTTGAAACCCGTCTTGAGGATGTGACAGTTGTTGGAGTCAAATAAGGTGGCATATCCTTTGTCGCATATTTGGGATACGCTTAGAAGATTGAACTGAAGATTGAAACAATAGTTGACATTCTCAAAGCTAATTAACCCATTAGTTACTGTTCCTTCGCTAGTTATCTTCCCACCTGTCTTGTCTCCTCCAAAGGCTGCATTAGCTCCATGTTTGCTCTTAAAATCCTAAAGGAGGGAACAGTTTCCAGTCATATGTCAGGAGCATCCACTGTCACCATACCATATGTTGTCAGGCCTTCTTTGATGTCCCTACAAAAGAAAAGAAATTAGTTAGTTGGTGCAACCCAAGCCATGATAGTCTTGGGTTTTCCATCTTTCCCTGTAATACAAATTTCATCTAATATGGCACTGTCTAATGGTTTAGGAACTCTAGGTACACTATTGTTCCTTTGGTTGTGTTTAGCTCTGTCAGGAGAAGTACTTTGAGCCTTTCTCCTTTGAGAGTTAATGTCTGGTGACTATCTGTTTTGAGACTTATGTCTCCTTGTTGGTTGTTTAAAGTTGTCATAAAATGTTTTGTCACTGTTTAAAACAACTTTTTGGTGAGGAGTTTCTCTTAGAACTCCTCCTTTGTTCTTAATTTGAACACTTGCTTGTTTCTCAGTTGATTTCTCAACTTGAGCCTGTTTGTTTTGCTTTTTATTTTTTTTATTGAAAAAGCAATTTGCTGTGCTGTTGTTATTTCTTTCACAAATTGAACAATAGTTGTAAAAATGGCATGTTTCAGTACTGTGATTATTCATGTTACAGTACTTACAGTATTTACCATACTTGCATTTTTCAGTGGTGTGTGTGTTGATCACACCACTCACAATATGGTAACTCTGATTTTGTTTGTTTGTTAGTAACTTTTTTCTTCAAATTTGATTTTGAGGGAATTTCAAAAGTTACTGTTTGTTGTTTTGGCTGAAATGTGGCTTTGCCTTTCCCTTTATTTACCTGTTTGGGAGAGACAGTGGAAGTTACAGTTTTCCTTCCACCAGAATAGATATCAAAACCTTTAATCTGTTTCGTTTGTTTGTTTGATGTATCAGCCACACTTGAAACCTTTTGAGTTTTAGTAATTTGCTGAGTTGGCTCATCATCCAATAAATCATCTTTATCATCATCTGTTGTTTGTTCATCAAATTCATTATTCTCTCCTTGATAAAAGTTAGTTGATTTGATTTGTGGTGATACTAAACTTTTAACAAATTGTATGAAAGGTGATTTTGATGTTAATAGTGATTTTGATGATGATGATAATGATTGTTTGGAATCATCAGTCTTTTCATGAGTGTCAGGAGATTCATCCTGTTTGTTGGTCATTGAGTCAGGTAAAGGAATATAATTATCATTGTAAGGTGGGCTGACCTTGTTATAACCTAAACCTGACGGGTCTTTGAATACCCTTTGTTGAGTAAGAAGTTCTTCGAACTTCTTGTTGCTTACCTAAACCTTCTGAAGTTTTACTTTAGTTTCAGCTTGCAATGCTTTTGATTCAGTTAATGATGCAAAGAGGTGCTCAACTTGAGCTGCTAGTGTTAATTTCTCAGACATTAGTTTATCTAAGTCATTTTGTAATAAAAGTATTTTGGTTGCATATTGTTTATGTTCTGATTTTAAACATTCATTTAAAATGTTTGTTTCTATAACTTTCTTGGAAAGTTTGTCTGCATGCTCTTTATATCTGTTGACCTCATCAATACATGCCTGTGTGCAGAGGTGCTCCTTTACCTCTTACGGGATGTCTGATATTTTATCTTTAATATCTGCCATAAGGGCATGATCTGGAGATGGAATTTCAGCCTCGTACAGGCTCCAGTCACATTTACAATCTTGTTTGATTATCATTGCAAAAGATTTTGAATGTTGATTTGGACTGTACTGTGTGATTTGTGGTGGGGTTGGTGTAGCTGTAATGCTGATTGGAGGTGGCACCTATCTGTTAGAATAATAACTACTGGATGTTTGTGCCTGATGTGTGTTTCTATCAACCCTTGGTTGCTAGCATTCTCTTGAGAAATGCCCATAAAGTTGACAATTGTAGCACCTCACTTTTGTCTTATCAAAACCAATCCTGGTTTACTTGTCCATGTTCAATCCCCGATTTCTTTGCAGAAACCTTTTAGATCTGTATGCAATCATAGCCATGGACCATTGAAGATCCATTTCTTCTACCATATCTGGTGGAAGTTCATCCAAATCTTGCAGAATGATCTGTGATGGTGTTAGACTTGCACCTAAAAATGCTTCAAAGCTTGTAGAAAAGGCTGCATAAGCTGCCTTTTGCTCTTCACTTTGTAGGATTATAGTAAGAGCATCCATTGGCTTTTCAAGTCTATGTATGTTGTTAGTTTGAGGTTTTGGCTATTTGTTTGAGCTAGAGGTATGTGGATGTTTGTAACACCTGAAAATTTATTAAGAAAAGAATAAAGACAAAAGGAGAAGTTGCAAAAGTGGAGGGGCTGAAGTGTACAAAAGGACAAGCATTATTATTTTATGTTTAAAAGAAGCATGGCTGCCCACTATCACCTTTCCACCCACTCTCTCTCGGCTGTAAAAGGGAAAAGAAGAAAAGAGAAGTGTTTGACCGAAGAAGAAGAAGAAGATTCAACTTGAAGGTGAGTTTTTGTGTGTTTTGTTTGGTTTCAGCTGAGCTTTCAGCTTCGGGACCGATTCTTATGTGTTCTTTTGTGTTTGGTTTTGTGTTTTGGTGTGTTTAGGCATTTGAACTCCAGGTTGCTCCCGGGTTTGGAGGTGTTTTACTCGAAAGGAGTAGAGGTGAGTTCTAGATCCCCTCTTTTAAATGTTTTCTGCTTATTTGGGGTTGGTTTGCATATTTGACTGATTTTTTGAAACCTGTTATGATTTTTCATGTATGGTGCCAACGATGTTGATGGTATGGTATGTTATGTGCTTCTCTTGTTGATCGTTTAAAGTTTATGATGTTCTAAGTGTTAGACTGATAGATTTAAGCTGTGTTCATGTTAGAATGATGATTAGGAACTGATAATGGTATAAGTTGAATTGCAGGTTAGTTCTTTTGTTCATCCGCATTTAACAGAAAGTCTTTTGTTCATGCGCATTTTTTAAAGTCTTCATGCGCATTTGTTAAGTGTTCATCCGCATTTGTTTTGCCCATGCGCATTTGCTAAGTGTTCATCCGCATTTGATGTGTTCATCTGCATTTGTCTAAGCTCATCCGCATTTGTCTAAAGACTTGGGATTTTCTGGAAATTTTGGGAAGTAGAATTTAAGTATGGAGAACTCTTGAAAAAGGGATGATTATGCTAGTTTAAGGATTATTATGCTTGGTTCTTTCTTATGTGCTGCTTTTCTATGTCTATAATATTTTCATGTTATATGATTATGTAATGCGTATCTCAATAAGTATTATCCATAACAATTGGACACAAAAGCATAAAAGAGAACAATGAAACTTAATGAATGTTACCCCGGGCAATTACGATGAATGAAAAGCCTTGCAAGCAAAATGAATGGAGGTGCACGACATTGTTGTCGTTAGCTCAACTGATGTGCGGGTGTATAGCCCATGAGGATGCACATCTGGGGTCTAATCCTGGGGATTGACCATGGAATGAATGGGATCCTAGTTCATGAGCAGGCTTCATGCCTGGAAATGTGGATCAACTGTCGATGGGTTAGCTACCATGATAAACGTTTACCGATAGGGGTTCGGTATTTGTTGCCAACCAATAATGTAGGCTCTTTCTTTGTGCAATCCTACTTTATGAAAGAGAAAGATAATGAAAGAAAGAAAGATAATAAATCACTTTATGATTGATTATGTATATTGATGAATGATCACCAAATGAAATTTACAAAGTGTATTTCTCTATATTATTAAACTAGAACTCACTCAGCAACGCTGACTTTTTATATGCATATCAGTTGGCAGGTGAGGATGTTGCTGAGGATGGCACGCGGGTGAGGCTACTTGGTGGGCAAAGACTGGCATCCATTCGTGCACGATGATATTGTAGTTTTATAATACAACTGAAAGAATCTTTTGTAACTGTAAAAATACAATGATGTATTATTTAGCAACATTAAATATTAATGCACGAATGGTTTTTGATAACTTAATCCGCTGTGATGTTTTTATGAAATGTAATTACCTTATATGAAAAATGCTGTGATTGTCCAACTGTGAGGTCTTCGGGAACGGGGCCTTACAGCATTGTTTACTCTGAGGTGTTGCTTCATGTGAAGCATGCACACCAGTCTTTTTAGACTTATGTTTGTTGTTGGATGATTCAGGTGCTAAGAAGAATGGTGTATCACTGGAGTCCAAAAATTCTTCATCTTATTCTTCTCTAGTGCTTGTCAGAAATGCACTGTCTGTTTGTTGTGGTTCTTTGAATTTGTAATCCTCTACATGTCTGATGTGATTGTTATTTTCGGATTTTTCATCCATTTCCAGAGCTTCAACCTTGGCTACCAGAGAGTCAAGGGATATGGCTTCCAAATCCAATGTTGCCTTCATCAAGGATACTGACTGAGTCCAGCTCTCAGGCGGCGTGTAAGGCCCTGTTCCTGGAGACCCCACAGTTGGACATTCATAGCATCATTCATTATTAAAAACACCTTAAATCACATTATTATAAGAAAACAATCGCAGCGGAATAATTTAACCAAAAACTATTTCTTGCATTAATGATTACTTTTGCCAAATAATACATCGTTGTTAGAGTTACAAAAGATTATTTAGTTGCATTACAAGACAAAAATATCATAATTGCATAAATGGATGCCAGACACCATTCACCAAGTAGATTCGGTCGTGCCATCCTCAGCAACATCCTTACCTGCCAACTGATATACATATAAAAAGTCAACGTTGCTGAGTGAGTCCTAGTTTAATAATATAGAAAGTACACTTTGGTAAACTTCACATGGTGATCATTCATCATCATACATAATCAACCATTAAGGGATTCTTTATCTTTCTTTCATTATCTTTCACTTTCATTGTCTAGGTTTGCACAAAGCTAGAGCCTATATTATTGGTTGGCAACAAATGCCGAACCCCTGTCGGTACACATTTATAAGTAGTAGCTAACCCTTGACAGATGATCCACACTGCTAGGCACGAAGCCTGCTCATGAACTTGGATCCCATTGGTTTATTGGTCAATCACAAGGATTAGACCCCGGATGTGACTTTCTTGGGCTGAAACAGCCACACATCAGTTGAGCTGACGACAACATGGTCGTGAACCTCTGTTGGAAAAGCTTGCAAGGATTTTCACCTTTTTTAGGGCCCTGGGGTAACATTTATTATGTTTTGTTGTCCTTCTTTTATTCCTTTGTGTCCACTTATTATGAATAATACTTTTATAATATTATTACCTTAAAACCACATATCATTAAACAATAATAATTATTCATAGCAAGCAGCCCATAACAAGGTAAATAATACATTAGAAACATAGAACAAGCATAAACACCCATTAAACATAAGTTCTTAACACTTGAACTCTATTTCCAAAATTTCAGAAAAACTCCTAAGTGTTCACAGCGCGTGAGTAACTTATTCAGCGGACGGCTTAAAGTACTAAGTATCTACAGCGGACAACTTAAGTCTACAGCGGACAGCCAAGATCCACAGCGGATGAGTAAAACACTAAGTGTTCACATCGGATGAACATAGTCCAATGCAAATGAATAACATCCACAGCGGATGACTAAAAGTGTATAGCGGATGAAATAAGTACACAGCGGATAACCAACACCACAACGGACAACTAAAAACTCCTCAAGTGTCCACAACGGACATGTAAGTCCACAGCAGACGTCCTACATTCTAAGTGTCCACATCGGACACACAATATCCATAGCAGACACACAATGTCCAAAGCAGACACACAATGTCCACAGCGAATGACCATCATCCACAGTGGAAACTTGTTCAGTACCTACAATGCAACTTATGAGGTTTTCCAATCTCAACCATCATTCTAGCCTGAACTTAACATAGATCTAACATGTTACAAGATTAAAGCGTAACAAACATCATCACAACATCGTAGATATCACTTAAAACCAACATATATCAAACACAATCGTACATCATATAAAACTCATAGTTAGTTAGGAAAAACTGCAATTATAATGCATATCAACCCTAAAACAAGTAGAAAACATGTAAAAAAGGGGATCTAGAACTCACCTCTTAGCAGCTTTCGAGTGAAACACCACAACCCAAGAGCTAACAAGAATATCTAGCACCTAAACACATAAAACAAACAACCAACACAAGAAAACACATAAAAATAGGTTCATAAGCCCAAACCCAGCAGGAAAATCGAGAAGAAATCTTCTAGAAATCTCACCTTTCGAAGAACTTGAGCTTTCTCTCTCTAAAACCGGATGGGGTTTTCTTTTCCAAGCTTCCAGCCGAATTGTGCATGAGAGAGAGGGTCATGGGCGGCCTTACCACCTTTTTGAAACCCATTATGGGTAAGTTTGCCTTTTGTACACCTTCACCCCTTAACCTTTTGGATACTTATCTTTTCTTCTTTACTTTTCTTTTCTTTGAATTTTTCGGGTGTTACACAGCGTGTGCAACATCTTCTTGTTGATTTCAACAGCTTCATATTTCATTCCATATACAATCATTTCATTTACTAACTAGACATATCTATGTAGCTATTGTGGGATAGATTCTCCCTGGATGTGATGGAAAGTTTTATATTGGGTTCTTAGTTTCTCTTTTTTGATTTCCCATATTTCTTCATTTCCTTCAAACATTATGTGAAGAACTTTCCAAAATTCATCGACTATTTTGTTCACCCGCATTTGCTAAGTGCTCATCAGCATTTGTTTATTCATCCGCATTTGTCTATTCATCCGCATTTAGTTACTCATCCGCATTTGTTTATTCATCAGCATTTGTCTATTCATCCGCATTTGGTTACTCATCCGCATTTGTTTATTCATCCGCATTTGTTTATTCATCCGCATTTGTCTGTTCATCCGCATTTGTTTGCTCATCCGCATTTCTTTAAGGGAACAGAATTTTCTGAGATTTTGGGATGTAGAGCTTAAGTGTTAAGAAAGGAGGTTTTATGGGGGACTGTGCTTGTTTATGATTTGCATGCTTTGTATGCTGTTGTGATGATGTTGTTCCATGTTATGTTTATGTCGTGACCTTACGTGGTGTGACGTATGAATATGCTTATGTAAAGTAGTACTTAACGAAAGTGAAAGATAACTAAAGAGAAGTAAGAAAGATCGAATGCATGCATTAATGAATGAACGGAAGTAAGAAAAGTCTTGCAAGCACTGTACGGAGGTTCACACCCAATGAAGGGTGTTAGCTCAACGGTGTGTGGGTTAGCTACCCCAGAAGGATGCACACTGGGGTATAGTCTTTGTGATTGACCATTAGTATGGGACCATTATCGCTTGCCCCGGTGCTGGTGCCCGCCTAGTGCATGATGTTTGATGTCTATTTATAGTCTTCGGCCCAGTACCCGCCTTGTGCATGATGTTTGGGGTATAGCACATGGCATTGGTCCAAATGATGATACCTTGATGTTGGTACCCGCCTAGTGCATGATGTTTGAAGTCTATTTATAGTCTTCGGCCCAGTACCCGCCTTGTGCATGATGTTTGGGGTATAGCTCGAGGCAATAGCCTGGAGCATAGAGAAGTGAAAGTAATAATGGACGAATGAAATGTACGCTAAGAAAGAGAATGAATGAATGCAAGTTGACGATGATGAAAGATAATAATGAGATTATCTATTTGTACGTATGATGTATGATCGCTTACGAAAGTAAAGTATGGTTTTAAATGAAAGAAAAGTATTTTATTTATAAAACTAGAACTCACTCAGCAACGCTGACTTTTTTGTAATTTCCAGTTGGCAGGTAACGTTGCTGAGGATGGCACGGGGCAGCTACTTGGCATTTTTGGGATGGCATCCATTTCATGACAAATGGCTTTTTTGTAATGTAATGTAAACAATGAGATTTTTGTAATGGATAACAATGATTGTATTGTCTTGCAAAAGTGGTCATTAATATAAGAAATGGTTTGTTTAGTATTCCGCTGTGATGTTTTAGCAAATGTAAATATATGTTCTATGTTTTATGTGCGATGATTGACCAGCTGTAAGCGTTCCGGTAATGGGGCCTTACAAGTTGGTATCAGAGCCAAAGTTTAAGTGAAACGGGTAAATATTTTCAAAAGAAACCTAAACTTAAGCTGAGAATAGGACAAAGGGAAGGGATGCCAGTCCGAGTAGCTGCGTGCCATCAGGTATTTTCTTAATGTTAACCAGTATTACGTGCACATGTTATGTGATTTATGTGCTTCTTAGTATATTTAGATACTGATAAAGTCAGGATAGGAAATGCTTGGGGTATGAAGAGTAAAGTAAGTGGCTAATCACAACTGGCCACTGTAATTAGGGACTTACTATACTTGACATAAACTGAGTTGCTACCTTGAATGACCGTGTTGGTGTTTGAATCTTATAGCGTGTTAGAGGATGGCCGGTGGTAGATCCTCAAAGGCTTCTCGAGGTGGAGGTTGTGGTGGACGTGGTGCTGGACCACGGGTCACGAGAGGAAGGCCTAGGGCTGAAGAGGTGGCTCACGAAGAGCCAGAGACCCCTCATCCGGAGGGTGGTGATTAGAGTGCCAATTTAAGGGCCTTAGTGAAGGAGGCGGTGGTGGAAGAGGTTCACCAGGTCATGTAGACGATTCTACCGTCTGTGGTGACCGAAGTGATTAAGGCTGTACGAGAAGGAGAGAGGAAGGAAAGGAGGAGACCCGCGGAGGAAAGGGAGCAACCGGAGACTGAGATGGTTGTCTCCAGTGAAGAAGATGGAGAAGAGCCTGTGCAGGAGATAGCACGAGGCTGTAACTAAGGGGTATTTCAAAGATGCAAGCCCCCGACTTTTGACGGAAATGGCACTGCGGCTGCGGCTCACCGGTGGGTGAGAGAGATGGAAGCTGTTCTAGATATCAGCGAGTACCGGGAAGATCAGAAGGTGAAGTTCGCCACCCACTCATTTGTGGACTCGGCCCTATGTTGGTGGGACAATATTGTCAAGGCCGAGGGTAGTAGAACGATTGGTAGGATGAGGTGGAATGAGTTGAAGAAACTGGTGATCGAGGAGTTTTGTCCTCATCAAGAGCTCGACAAGGTTAAGAGGGAGTTCCTATAGCTGGAGGCGGGAACCATGACACATCAGCAATATACCACCAAATTCAATGAGATGGCACGGCTGGTGCCGGATTAGGTGACACCCTTGTCATGAAAAATTAAGAGATACATTCAGGGCTTGCCGGCGGACATCCGCAGGGACATGATCACCGCCCGACCGAGCACGTTTAGGTCAGGGTTGATCTGGCAGGGAGGCTGTATGATGAACGGGAAGTGGTGGTGGCTGAGGTGAGTAAGAAAGGTGGTGGTGACCGGAACTGGAATGGGAATAGGTTTGGTAGGGGTGGTGCCCTGACAAACAACAAGCGTGCATGGGTGGATGACCGCCGTGTGGTCACATCTGGTGCGGGGTCGAAGAGGTGTGGCAAATGTGGAAAGGAGCATTTCGGAGAATGTAGGCGGGGATTGAATGTATGCTTCCTGTGTGGGAGGACTGGGCATATAGCAAAGGATTGTCGTATGGCCAGATGTTTTAATTATGGTGGAGAGGGTCACATGAGCAGGGAATGTAAGAAGCTAAGGGCTGAGAGTTCCGGAGCGAAGAAGACGACCGGAACCGAAGGGCAGAAAGCAAGCACAAGATCATTCACGATGACCTAGGAGGATGCTAGGACGGACCCTAATGTTGTGTCAGGTACGTTCCTAGTAAACCAAACTCTTGACTCCGTGTTATTTGATTCCGGTGCTAGTAAGAGCTTCATTTCTGCTTCCTTTTGTGCTAAGTTGCCTTAAAGGAGTAGGAGTATTGACGAGCCCTTCGATGTAGAAACTACCATAGGTAAGTCTACCAGGATTTCTGAGATGATGGAAGGCTATGTCATAGAAGTAGAAGGTCATAAATTTCCTGTTAGACCATTCGTGATGACCATAGGTGGTTTCGATGTAGTCCTAGGAATGAACTGGTTAGCGGCCTACGAGGCGAATATCGTATGTCGCAAGAAGATGATTGGACTGACAGCGCCTGACGGGAGTTCGGTGACGATTTACGGTGATCGAGTTACTACGATTCCGAAGGTGATTTCAATGGCGGTGGCGGGAAAGTGTATGAGGCGTGGATGTAGTGCCTACTTGGCGTACATAAAAGATGTTGATACGCCAAAACCACAATTGTCTGATGTACCGGTTATGTGCGACTTCCCAGACATGTTCCCAAAAGATTTACCAGGTGTACTGCCGGACCATGAGATTGAGTTTCAGATCGACCTGATACCCGGTGCCCAACCTGTTGCTAAGGCACCATATCGGTTAGCCCCCTCTGAGCTGAAGGAATTGATGGAGCAACTGCAAGAGTTGCTTGATAAGGGGTTCATTAGACCGAGTATCTCTCCATGGGGTGCCCCGGTTTTGTTTGTAAAGAAGAAGGACGGTAGTATGAGGATGTGTATTTACTACCGCGAGCTGAACAAGTTGACGGTGAAGAATCGGTATCCATTGCCGAGGATTGATGATCTGTTTGATCAGCTCCAAGGTGCCTGTTGGTTTTCGAGAATATATCTCCGATCTGGTTACCATCAGTTGAAGGTGAAGGAGCAGGATATTCCTAAAATAGCTTTTTGTACATGTTATGGACACTACGAGTTCCTCGTTATGTCTTTCGGTTTAAACAACGTGCCAGCTGCTTTTATGCATCTGATGAATCGAGTGTGTCGGCCGATGTTGGATAAATCAGTGATTGTGTTCATCGATGATATATTGATTTATTCGAAGAGCGAGGTGGAACATGCCGGTCACATTCGAGAGGTAATAGAGACGTTAAGAAGGGAGAAGTTGTATGCTAAGTTCTCCAAGTGTGCGTTCTGGTTGCGCGATGTTCAGTTTTTAGGTCACGTGGTGAATCCCGAGGGGATTATGGTAGACCCGGCAAAAGTGGAAGCTGTGATGCAATGGAAGTCTCCAAGGACGCCATCCGAGATCCGTAGTTTCTTGGGGTTGGTGGGCTATTATAGGATATTCATCCAAGATTTCTCTAAGATAGCTTCTCCACTGACCAAGTTGACCCTTAAGGATGTGAAGTTTGTTTGGGGTCAAGAGCAAGAGAAGGCTTTCGAAGAGTTGAAGACGAGGTTGACTCAAGCTCCTGTCTTACCATTACCCGAAGGGAGTGAGGATTTGGTGGTTTATTTAGATGCTTCTTACTCGGGATTGGGTTGCGTACTGATGCAGCGAGGAAAGGTTATAGCTTACGCATCCCAACAATTGAAAGTTCATGAGGTTAATTACCCTACTCATGATTTAGAGCTAGCAGCTGTGGTCTTTGCATTAAAAATTTGGAGGCACTACCTGTACGGGATGAGGTGCACCATCTTAACTGACCACAAGAGCTTGAAGTACTTCTTTGAGCAGAAGGATTTGAACATGAGGCAGAGGAGATGGTTGGAAGTGTTAAAGGATTATGATTGGGAAATCCATTACCATCCGGGCAAAGCCAACGTAGTGGCGGATGCCCTTAGCCGAAAGGAGAGGCCTGAACCAATCCGGGTGAAGGCTTACCAATTGATTTTGACCTCCGATGTGATGAAGAAGGTCAAGGAGTTTCAAAATGAGGCGTTGAAGGAAGATCATCTTAACTCTGAAAGGATGAGAGGTCTAGTCGCGGAATTGGGTGAAAATACTCTCAGTGTTAGAACCTGATTTGGACGAATGTGGATTCCTCGTTATGGGGATCTACGTGGGAAGATCATGGACGAAGCTCATAAGACTCGATACTCCATTCATCCCGGTGCCACGAAAATGTATCAGGATATGAAGAAAGATTATTGGTGGCCGGGTATGAAGCGTGACGTAGTGGAGTACGTGAGTAAGTGCCTTACTTGCTTGCAAGTGAAGGCGGAGCATTAGAAGCCATACGGTAAGATCCAACCTTTGGATATACCCGAGTGGAAGTGGGAGCATATCACCATGGACTTTATCATGAAGCTAACGCATACCGTGAAGGGGTACGATACCATATGGGTGATAGTCGACCGTCTGATGAAGAGTGCTCACTTCCTACCGATCCGAGAGACGTATTCATCTGAGAAGTTAGTGGATCTATTCATCAGGGAGATTGTAACTCATCACGGTGTGCCGGTGTCTATTGTTTCTGATCGTGACACTCGGTTTACATCTATGTTCTGGAAGAGATTTCATGATGCAATGGGGACGAGGTTACACATCAGCACGGCTTATCATCCACAAATGGATGGTCAGTCAGAGATAACCATTCAAACGCTTGAGGATATGCTTCGGGCATGCGTCATTGATTTTGGAGGTAGTTGGGATGACCACTTACCGTTAGCGGAGTTCTCATACAATAACAGTTATCATGCCAGCATTGGTATGCCCCCTTATGAGATGCTATACGGTAGGAGATGTAGAACACCCGTTTGTTGGAGTGATATTGGTCAGAGAGAGTTGGGAAGTATTGAGGTGATCGAGGCTGCGACTGAGAAGCTTGAAAGGATCAAAGCCTATATGAAGACAGCTAAGGATAGACAGAAGTCGTATGCTGACAAGAGACATAGACCAATTGAGTTCAAGGTGGGAGATAGAGTTATGTTGAAAGTCTCGCCGTGGAAGGGGATCATTCGGTTTAGAAAGCGGGCCAAGTTGAGCCCGAGATACATAGGGCCTTTCCGAATCATTACTCGAGTAGGAGAGGTGGCCTACAGGTTGGAGTTGCCCGATGAGTTAAGTGGAATTCACCCTACATTCCAAGTATCTCATTTGCGGAAGTGTTTAGTTGACGAAGATATGGGTGTACCACTGGAAGACATTGAAGTTGATGAAAGGCTCAATTATGTGGAGCAACCAGTGGCAATCATTTATCGCAAGGAGAAGAGGTTAAGGAATAAAGTGGTTCCCCTGGTGCGTGTACAGTGGAAGCACAGGAAGGGATCCGAGTCTATGTGGGAGACTGAAGAAGAGATGAGGCAGTATTACCCACATCTGTTCGAGGAATAACAGGTTTCGGGGACGAAACCTATATAAGGGGGGTGGACTTGTAACACCCGGATTTTTTTAGAATAAAAGTGAAGAAAAGAAGGAAAGGCAATTAAACCCAAATAGAGGGGTTAAAAGTGTGCAAGGTACAAAATATAATATAATTTTGTACAAAAGCAACATGGCCGCCCATCCATGTTACTTTTCACCTTTTTCTGCTGATTGTAGAGAGAGAAAGAAGGAGAGAAGCTTTTGGGTTTTGGAGAAGAAGAACAAGGAGATCGAATTCAAGGTAAGAATTCATCGTTTTAAGTTGTTCTTGGCCGGCCTATGCCTTGGTTGCATGCTTATGTATGTTTGTTTGTGTTTGGGTTATGTTTTGTTGGCTTTTAGGTGTGTGAACACATTGCATTCGGGTTTGAAGGAAGTCTTGCCCGAAAGATTGCATAAGGTGAGTTCTATATCCCCGGTTTTCTATGTTTTAAACCTGTTTTGGGGCTGGAAATGCATGTAACTAACTTTTTAATATGTCCAGTATTTTGTACCGTAAGTTTGGCCCTGTTCTTTTAGTGGGTGTGTTAGGGCCTGCATGTTTTGCTCGGCTTATATGGTTGTATGCTTGTTCTAAGAGATTAGCATGCTATATCGGTGCGATGAATGTATAAGAATGAGGATTGGGAACTGATTATAGTGTAAGATGCGGTTTCAGGTTAGTTGATCATCCGCATTAAGTTTGAATATTTGCATAAGTGTTGTTCATCCGCATTAGTTAAGTCTTCATCCGTATTTGATGAACACATTGACTAGTTTGTTCACCCGCATTTGCTAAGTGCTCATTCGCATTTGTTTATTCATCCACATTTGTCTATTCATCCGCATTTGGTTACTCATCCGCATTTGTTTATTCATCCGCATTTGTCTATTCATCCGCATTTGGTTACTCATCCGCATTTGTTTATTCATCCGCATTTGTTTATTCATCCGCATTTGTCTGTTCATCCCCATTTGTTTGCTCATCCGCATTTCTTTAAGGGAACAGAATTTTCAGAGATTTTGGGATGTAGAGCTTAAGTGTTAAGAAAGGAGGTTTTATGGGGGACTGTGCTTGTTTACGATTTGCATGCTTTGTATGCTGTTGTGATGATGTTGTTCCATGTTATGTTTATGTCGTGACCTTACGTGGTGTGACGTATGAATATGCTTATGTAAAGTAGTACTTAACGAAAGTGGAAGATAACTAAAGAGAAGTAAGAAAGAATGAATGCATGCATTAATGAATGAACGGAAGTAAGAAAAGTCTTGCAAGCACTGTAAGGAGGTTCACACCCAATGAAAGGTGTTAGCTCAATGGTGTGCGGGTTAGCTACCCCAGAAGGATGCACACTGGGGTCTAGTCTTTGTGACTGACCATACGTATGGGACCATTGTCGCTTGCCCCGGTGCTGGTGCCCACCTAGTGCATGATGTTTGAAGTCTATTTATAGTCTTCGGCCCAGTACCCGCCTTGTTCATGATGTTTGCGGTATAGCACATGGCATTGGTCCAAATGATGATACCCCGGTGCTGGTGCCCGCCTAGTGAATGATGTTTGAAGTCTATTTATAGTCTTCGGCCTAGTACCCGCCTTGTGGCTGATGTTTGGGGTATAGCTCGAGGCATTAGCCTGGAGCATAGAGAAGTGAAAGTAATAATGGACGAATGAAATGTACGATAAGAAAGAGAATGAATGAATGTAAGTTGATGATGATGAAAGATAATAATGAGATTATCTATTTGTATGTATGATGTATGATCGCTTATGAAAGTAAAGTACGGTTTTAAACGAAAGAAAAGTATTTTATTTATAAAACTAGAACTCACTCAGCAACGCTGACTTTTATGTAATTTCCAGTTGGCAGGTAACGTTGCTGAGGATGGCACGGGGCAGTTACTTGGTGTTTTTGGGATGGCATCCATTTCATGACAAATGACTTTTTTGCAATGTAATGCAAACAATGAGATTTTTGTAATGGATAACAATGATTGTATTGTCTTGCAAAAGTGGTCATTAATATAAGAAATGGTGTGTTCAGTATTCCGCTGCGATGTTTTAGCAAATGTAAATATATGTTCTATGTTTTATGTGCGATGATTGACCAGCTGTAAGCGTTCCGATAATGGGGCCTTATAGAACTCAAGTTGTTGATTGAGAGGATCGAAAATCAATGATGATTTGAGCCAAGGCTCTGATACCACCTTATGAAATCAACTTAAACACATGTTGAACATGAACATATTAGAACAATATTCAACATGAACAGGTTGATTCCCCCAAGGATCTTTTCAAAATCTCTCAATAATCAACAAACATGAACCATGGTGCGGAAACCCATGATAGATGCTATGAAATCAGTGTGTGTGATTGATTGTGTGTGATTCAATGCTAGAAAATAATAATAACTGCTTGTTTGATTGATTGTTCAAAAGCTTACAAAGGATTAGGGTAGAATGCTATTTATAGCCTATACACATAGCTATATACAATTACTAACTCTTATGTAAATGAAAATTACATAAAAAATAATACTAAGTCTTCAAGCCATCCCTTGTGATGATTGGTCTTCCGCTGTGGATGTTTTGGTCTTCTACTAGGGAAGAAGATGACTTGTCCGTTGTGCTTTGGATGCTATCCGTTGTGAATTGTTTGCATTGTTTGTTGTGCGTTGTGGGATGTTCATCTACTGTGGATGAACATCCGCTGTGGAGTGTTGATTGTTGTCAGCTATGGAATGTTCATCCGCTGTGAATGAACATCCACTGTGGAATTGTATCCACTGTCTGTTGTTCATCCGCTGTGGGATGTCTTCATCCGCTGCATGTTGACCTTCATCCGCTATGAACTGCTTCTCATCCACTGTGGATACTTGTCAAAAATTTCTTTTATCTATAATTCTAAAAAAGAAATTTAAATAAATATTAGTGTTTGTTATGAATGATAATGATGCTAATGTGTTAGTAAATGATTGTTTGGATGTTAGAACACATTATGTTTGTTATATTGTTGAATATGGCAAGCATCATCCTGTAAAGCATTAATCCATTTGTGCACTTGTTGAGTCCAACAATACATGATGAGAATGGATAGGAGATAATGGTGGAGAATGAATAGGTGATGCTCTGAAAGTTGATGGTATATCAGCTTCTTGAACTGAAGGCAAAGTTTGAAGATCACCACCTACATCAACGTGAGGTGACACTTGCCTTTATCCTTCTTCAGCCACTTCAGCATGCTCTTCAATAGTTTGTTGATTATGAGCTGTTGGTTGTTCCTCTAAAATCTCATGCACATCAGTAGAAACATCATCATGAGCTTGTTCCTCAACATCAGGAACAACTTCCTCAGCTTGAACTTCTTCAGGATTGATCTGCTGTAACATCCATGGAAGTAGAGGAAAGAAAGTTCCACTATAGAAGTTCCTTGGGTCTCTTTTCTTGTTATACTTGTAGGACTAGGCATTGTACTGAGGAATCTCCATCACAGGGCCTTCTACTACAATATCATGGAAAGCTTCATTGATGAAGCATTGGATGAACTGTGGATACATCAGGAACATATGTCTTCTTCCTTGCTGAATGTTGTAGACCAGGCCATTGAACACATAAGCAGACATGTTGAATTGTTTGTTAGTGTATAAGGCCCAAATAGCTGATGATGTAGTGATGGGGATGTCATTTTAACCAGTCTTCCTCTTTGACAGGAAATGTTGGAATAGATGTATTAGGAACCTCCACTGTAAGTCAACTAACCCCTTGACAATCTGTTTTATTTCAAAACCGCTTTCATAACCAATGTTGGAGAAGAAGGTCATGATGTCATCTTCTTCTAGCTCTTGGGGAGAGTTGGCATCATCCCCAAACTGTAAACACTGTCTCACAGTTTGTTCAGAGATGGCTAATATGTGATCATCAGTGATTCTTCCTGATATGGTCCTCACACCATCTACTTTAGTCACTTCAGTTATTCCCCAGAAAGATCTCATAAAGTTCTCATAGATGATTGGTCTAACAGTGATGACATGTGCTACTCTTGTTGTGGAAATGAATCTGATCATGTCTCTTAAACCCTCAGATTCTGGCACATCTGGATCAAGGTATCCACTGACATTGTGGAGCTTGCTCCAAGTGAGGTTTGTGATAGATTCTGCAATAGAGACACAAGACACTTATCAAATTATACAAATAAGAGAAGGTTTGACTTTTCTCAGTTTGACTTTCTTAGGTGCAAATTGAGAGTTCAATGTTTACTATTGTATAGGAATTTGGCCTATCTATGATTTTGTGATGAATAACCATTTGTGTTATGTTTTTATGCTTATTTTCAATCATCTTTACTGTTTCAAACATCTTTTTACACTGAAACATTGGATTTGATTTCAATATTTTCAAGTTTTGGTTCCCCTGATCATCGAGGTTAACCTAGGGTTTGTAAATCGGTTGTTCTTTGTTATTCACATTAACATCCATTTCATTGAACTCGATAATGTCATTGAAAAACCTAGGGTTATATGTTCATCACTGGTTCGGTATTTGAAGTTTACAAATCGATCGAGAATCACCTTGTTTCGATACTACTTTGGCTAAGAATCAAAATAGAGATGAAATGGAGTTGGATGAACAATCGACACACAAGGTTTGAGATGGTTTAGGTGATTGATGAAGATCAGTGAGAATAACGCTCATCACACTATCAGTTCACTCAAATTTGAAAAGTATTAAATGACTCTCCTTAATGTTCTTAAATAGTCGATTTAATGTGTTTCTCAAACATTAAAAGTGTATGAACAAATGTGGAACTTTTAATTTTATACTGTAGCAAATGCTTATGTTTTTGACTTGTACGCATTTATGTACTATGACAAATGCAGAAGCACAAAACTTGTCAGCATTTGAACCTGTAAGAAATGTGAAAGAACATTTTGGCTTGTCCGCATTTACATCAGAACTTGCATTTTTGTTGCAACAAATGCGGATGAACAATTTAGTTGTTCGTATTTCTTGAACTTCTAACGCATTAGTTAATGCTGCTGGATGTTAGTATTTCTGTGCTTTGCATTATCCATCCGCATTAACTGAGGTTTAAACACTTATCATGACAGAAGAGTGTAAGCACATGATTTACTTTTGATACAAATACACAACAATGTTGTCCGCATTGATCATGTCAACCGCATTTGGTAAATATGGATGAATAAAACTTAACTGCATTTGGGAAATACGAAAGAACAAAATTTTATTTGCATAAGTTTTTAACCATGATGCTTCACACATTGTTGTATGCATTTGTTTTGAAACAAATACGGATGACTTAACCTGTCCGCATTAGTTTCATCTTGGTTTTTCTTGCACAAAACTTTTACCCGCATTGGTTATATACATAGGTTACCTTCACCCGCATTAACCAATACTCTTACCCGCATTAAAATTTGAACTTGTCAAAAATTAATGTTTTTGTTGTGGATAGTTTTAACTGTTTTTGCACTGTTGCTTTGACTTTTATGAAGGTGTGTCTATTGCTTTGACTTTTATGAAGTTTTGACTGCTGTTTGGATTGTCAATTCTTGCTTGGATTGAAATGTACACCCGGTGTGATACAAACTTCGTAGAGTTGACTGATCTTGGACTTTTGTGCTTCCAAATGTCTGCATACACTGAGATACTATGGTATAGCTTCCACACCAACACAGTCAATTTTTTTATATTTTTATATTTTTCAAGTAAAGCAGCAACTGTACAAAGTAATTAAAATAACATTGAGATTTTGCAAATATTTCATGTTTTTGTGAGTATTTTCATTAAATTTTAATTACTCCCCCTAAAGTTTATATCCATATGGGATAAAAACTTTAAAGATTTTAAAATTTTGAAAAGAAAAGGTTTTTTGTAAATTTTTGTTTTGATTTCCTTATCTGTATATGAAGAGGAAGTATAGCTTACTTGGGATCATATCAATCTTACCTTTCACAAGTGCAAGAAATTGTTAGTAAAATAGACATAATCATGAACATATTGATTGAAGGTATGTTTGTCCTCTTAAACTCATGCTTGGTTAATATTTTAATGCTTGTAATCTTTATCATGTTTTGAGTGGATTAAATATTCAACATGTACCTCACACTCAATTGCATGGTAAGATCAACCACCCGCATGAAATGCATGGTAGAACTTTTTCACAACTTACATGACCAGGTAATTTATATTATGAAATCTCATTTGGTTTTGGGTAAGGGGGATCCAAATTGGGATTATTTTACTTTGATCCTTATAATTATTTGATCCCCATTATGATTCTTTTTGGCATTTCACTTTGGAAGGTGATCCTCTTTGGGATTTCTTTGATTTTATTAATTCATCTATTTTGGATGTCTTTCATATTGGGAATCTTTTTGGATCATGATATCAGCAATTTATGCATGTTTCTCTAGGTCTTTGCACAACAAAACAAAGGAGAAACTGATGTGGGTGAATGAGATTCATAAGGCATCATTACCTGGTGTGTTTAGGTTACTACACACACACACTTGGATAAGCTAATACTTACTCATACATGAGATGATGGCTTCATAATTGAATATGAGCTTTAGTTCATCACAGCATGTATCTTCTTTTCCAAGCTGAGCCTACACGCATATCAGATAAGTCATGTCAGTCTTTCAAGATTTTGAAGTAAGCACAGTGAATAATATAACGACTGTAATTATATCATTTTCCATTTGGAGTATATTTCAAATACTTCAACAAAAAATAACTTCGTTTTGTATTTTTATAATATTTGAATATTTTTGCAAATTTTGATTTTTTACTCAAGGTTAATCATGCCAATTGATTGAACTAAGAATTCAAATGGACTAGGGTAAAATGCCTTAGTGAACAAATCAGCTAAATGATTGTCTGTGTGAAGCTGTATTAACTAAATTAACCCTTTTTCAGTACAGTCTCTTAAAAAGTGATATCTAATTTCAATGTGTTTGGTTTTTGAGTGCTGAACTAGATTGTTTGTTTTGAACATGGTGGTTGTGTTATCAATGTAAATTGGTGTATGCAAGAAGTTATAACCATAATCAAACATCTGGTTTTGAATCCAGAGAACTTGAGAGCAATAAGCTGATGCTTCTATGTACTTAGCTTCTGCTGTGGAAACAGACACGTTTGTCTGTTTCTTGCACTGCCAGGAGGCCAGTCTGGGACCAAGAAATTGAGAGCAATAAGTTGATCCCCTCTAGTCAGTGTCTGTGTAGGCAACGAGATTGAATCTCCATCCTTTGGGTACCATAATCCAAGTGCAAGCTAGCCCTTGAGATATCTGAATATATTTACATGTGATTCCTTGGGATCTGCTTGATATCTGGCACAAACACATACACCAAATATTATGTCAGGTCTGCTTGCTGTTAGATACATGAGTGAACCTATCATTGATCGATAGTGAGTCTGATCCACTAATTTGCCAACTGACTCTGGACGAATCTTTATTTTCTTATCCACAGAAGTTCTGATTGACTGACAATCTGCAAAATGAAATTTCTTCAACATGGATTCCATATATTTTGATTGATTAATGAAGATTCCATCTGTTGTTTGCTATACTTGCAATCCTAAGAAGAATGTAAGCTCTCCCATTGCACTCATCTGGAACTTGGAGTGTATAAGGTCTTCAAAATCCTTACAATGTTGCTTGTTTGTTGATCCAAAAATGATATCATCCACGTAGATCTGGACTAGCAGCATTTCATGCTCTTTTCTTTTTCTGAACAAAGTCTGATCAATCTTTCCTCTCTCATACCCTTGTGTAAGAAGGAAACATGATAGAGTCTCGTACCACTTTCGTGGGGCTTGATGTAGGCCATACAAAGATTTGTCAAGCTTGTCCACCTTGTGAGGGAAATTCGGGTCCTCAAAGCCTGGTGGTTGACTCACATAGACTTCTTCAGAGATTTTTCCATAAAGAAATGCACACTTTACATCCATTTGATACACAGTGGATTTCATAGATGCAGAGTACGCAAGAAAAAGTCTTATGGCTTCTAATCTGGCAACAGGTGCAAACACCTCATCATAGTCTATTCCTTCTTCTTGGGTGTATCCTTGTGCAACAAATCTTGCCTTGTTTCTGATAACAATGTCCCTATCATCAGTCTTGTTTCTGTATAACCATCTGGTACCGATAGGGTATTGTCCTTTGGGTAGGTCTACCAGCTGCCATACTTCTTGTTTCTTGAACTGGAGTAATTCTTCATGCATTGCCTAGATCCAGCTGTTGTCTTGAAGAGCCTCTTTTATATTCTTGGGTACTCTTTGACACAGAAAGCAAGAAAACAAATAGTTGTTTGCAATACTTGACTTGCTTCTTATCACCCGCTCATCTAATTCACCAATGATGCTTGAAACCAGATGATTCTTATGTACCCTAGTGGTTGGAATTAAGTCACCAGTAATTGATACATCATGATTGGAGACATTCAGATCATCTTGGCGAGAGGCACCTTCAGGTTGTGAAATAGGAGAATTGTGAAAGTAATCAAACGCTTCACCAGCTTCAGCTTCAGCATCAGTAACACTTTGAAGACTTTCATCATTAGCCTTCACTTCAGTTTCAACTGGCACAGTAGCTAATTCTAAATTTCTATCTTCAAAAGATGGTTCTACTGAAGGAGTGGGCAGTGTACTAGGACCAGCCTCAGTTGAGACACTCTGATTTTGTATTTCTTGTCTAACCGGATCAGCTTACAATAGAACTTCTTTATCAGGATGATTTGAAGTAGATAGAGGAATCATTGAAAAGTCATCCCTTCTCTCTACTGTTCCAGAAGATACAACTGATTGTAGATTACCTGCATTTGACAACTGAAACTGATCAAAAGATCTTGTAAAAGAGTCAATATCAAACAACCAATCGGGACCATTAATTGACTTAGGAAAGGAGTGCTCATTGAACTGAACATTTGTTGATTCATCAATAATGTTTAATCTAGGATTAAACACTTTGAAAGCCTTTGAGACAGAGGAATAACCTACAAAGAATCCCTCATCAGACTTAGGAGCAAACTTTTCTAAATGATCTCGGGTGTTTAATATTAAGACAGGACAACCAAATGACTTGAAAAATCCAATGAATGGTTTTCTATGAAAAAGAAGTTCATAAGGTGTTCTGTTGTTTTCTTTAAGAATCAAAGTTTGATTTCACACAAAACACGATGTGTTGACTGCTTCAGCCCAAAAGGTAATTGGTAGCTGAGCATCTGCTAGCATTGTTCTTGCTGCTTCAATCAGTGTTTTGTTTCTCCTTTTGTTGTAGCTCTTGAAAGATTAACATTTTGTCTTTATGTGTTTTTTGTCTTAGTATAGGGACTTATTTTGTAAACATATGTTCCTTTGTTTCTTGATAGTATATATAGGATATTTTATGTATGTGCAGGGAAGAGAGATCTAGACTTTAGAGATCTAAGAAACAGCTAGAGTCAGTGAACGAATTGTAACCATTACACATTGTATCCTATGCATTTGCTACCAATGAAATCTATGAATTTTTTGATGTAATTGCATGTGTTTGATTACTTTGTGTTTGAATTGATCATTGCATTACGATATCATCATAGATTTGATCCTTTTGAACCGATCAATTGGTATCAGAGCCTTCGGTTCAGTGATCAGAGCTTATCGACATTTTGAGCTATTTGAATCACTTGAAATCTGTGATTGATTGCAATTTGATCAATTAATTATTGTTTTCAGTTGTGTTTCATCCATAGAAACAGGATTTGAATCACAATTTTGTGTTCAATTCGTTCAAATCTGAGAAATTGATCGAATTAGTGTTCGAACTTTGTTCTTCATATTCGGACTGAGATTCAATCAGAATACTAATTTGTTGTTGTTGTTTGATGAAATTGAGGATTAAGGATTGTTAATCGACCTAATTACTACCAAATTGGATGTTTTTAGATCAATTAATCAAGTTTTGAAGATTTTCATAAGATCTGAGTTCGTTGAAGCTGATGAATTAGGCGCATTATGGTTGAAAACTGCTGAAAATTGTCTAAGTATCTAGGCGCATCTCCACTATTTGGGCGTTTTGGTACTGTTCAGACGTTTCAAATCAGGCGTTAGACCACTGTTGAGATGTTTTGAGACTGTTTGGACACTTGGTGACTTTGCAGAAACAAAGTAATTCTTGGTGCATTTAAACTGTTTAGACGCATTTGAACTGTTTGGACCCTAGGCGTTTAACAACTGTTTGGGCGCATTTCAACTGTTCAGGCGCATTTCAGTTGGATGTTTTTCAGAATTCTTCTAAGGCATTTCCTTAGGCGTTTCTACTTCAAAGTCAGGTGTTTGAGAACTGTGTAGGCTTTTCACTACTGTGTAGGCGCTTGTCAACTATTCAGGCGCATCAGCTTTCAGACTTATCAGTTTACACTTAGAATTTTTTTTTTTAGAAACTAAAATCCAAAAATATTTTTATTTCATAGTTTTTAATTCAAAACTTAAAAACAACAAAAATAAGTCTTTTTCTTAAATTCAAAAATACAAAATGGTTAAGTCTGAAGATTCTAAGAACAGGGTTCCAAAGCTAAAGAACAGAGCTAATTTCAAGAACTGGTCTTTAAGATTGAAGCATCATCTAAACTCTATTGATATTTACTTATGGAAGTCAATAGAGAAAGGACCACATATCCTAATTACATCTGATGGTCCTGATAGAGAAGTTGTATACAAAAGACTCTCCAGAACCTTATCCAGAATTTCCTCTGCAAGGTGATGACTTAAGAAAGGTGAAGAATGACATCAAAGCATACTCATTGATGTACCATTGGAAGTCTTGACTAGACTTGATGGTTATCAAACTGGTTACACTATGTACAAGGCTTTGAAGATCATTTGTGAAGTTAATAAAGAGGATTTAGAAGAAATTGCACTTATGGCTAAGAATCCATCATCTGACTCTGAGACTTCATCTTCAAGTTATCCTGAAATTCCTATTGAAGTCAGAGAGAAAATGTTCACAAAAGCATGTTTTGATCAAGTTGAACATTACAGAACATATTCATATAAGATCTGTGATAAACTTAAACAAGAAGAAGTAATGCACAACAAACTGAAAAATGATCACAAAGTCTCTAATGAAAAGATATTATCTTTACAAACCTCATGGAATAAAACTCTAGAAGAACTTGAACTTGTGAAGAAACAAATTGAAGAGATGACTAAAAATTTAGAAGAAGAAAAAATAGCTCATGTTGCAACTCAGGTGGATCTAGCTAAAGTTAAAAGTTCTAAAACTATAGTAGAATAGCTGGTAAGTGAGAGAAAAGATAAAAACAAAATAGGTCTAGGATTTACACATGAACCAATGCCTGAATCTATCACAAACACTCTACCAGAAAACTTTAACACACATGATCACTCACCTGAAAACAAAGCTAAGCTAAAAGCCTTTCAAAACAAGAAAAAGAATTCTGAAAGTGATGAAGAAAAAACAAATGTTGAAATATTTGAAGAACAAGATTCTGAAAAGATTAAAAATGGTCATCCAGTGAAAGTTAAATCTTATGAACCACGACCAAAGAATAAGAAAATGTTTGTTCCCAAAGAGCATGTTGTTGAAGAAATCATTGTTAAGAATGACAAACAAAACTCAAAGAATAAAGAGAAAGCAAAACTAGATAAAGTAACATCTAAAGATTCAGTTTCTTACGGATTAAACAATCCAGATTTCATTAAATGGCAGAAAGAACAAAAAGATAAAGAAAATGCAAAAGAGTCTTCTGCTGAAGATGTTCAATCCCAAAGCAAAAAAAAATCATCAAGATCAAGAAATGAAAGAAGAAGAAGGAAAAATGCTAAATCTAACTCCTCTCAAAACAATCAAACTCAAAGAACAAATCAAACTAATCAGTTTAAACCAATAAAGTTTGTATCTGCTGGTACTTTTGACATGAACAAAATTCCAGAAATCAAATCTAACTCAAAGAATAAATCTAACTCTGATCTGAAAACAGGTTCAGTTCCTAAGTCTTCCGCTATCAGCAAAAGATTTTTATTTAAAGAGTCAAGAAATGGTGATTATGAGCAAAAGTCAAAACCCAAATTTCAAAAGAACAAACTTTCAAATCAAAAACAAGCAATTAACTTTTCAACTCCTAAATCAAAACAAGGATCAAATGTGGCTTCCACATCTAAAGTTAATCAACAGTTGTTTAAATCACAATAAAGGTACTATGAAATATGTAATATGTACAATCATAAGACTGAAGAATGTTTCTTTAACAGATATTGTCATATATGTGATATGAGAAACCATTCAAAAGCTGATTGTTATTTCAACAAATATTGTACCTATTGTGATAGAAGAACTCACAAAACTGAGAATTGCTACTTCAAAAAGAACTTGTTGAGGAATGGATATGTTAATCCACAGTTAAGGAATGAATATGTCAATCCACAATTTCAAAAAATCAAAGTGTTGGTTTTCAAAGATTGACAAAACAACCTTCCATAGGCTTGAGATCTTTTTGAAGAAATGATTCTGTTTATAATAATTCTTATGCTACAAAACCAAGGCAGTATAATCAAGGAAAATTCATTCCACGATCTGTGAGAATGAACAGTGGGAAGTTTGGTAAACAAAATTTTTCTAAAAAAGTATTGTCTGATGGTTTGAAATATCTTGATGATGATTTTGAAAAACGTTACAATGTTTTAAGGACAAAACAAATCAAAGATAATAAAAAAATTTTAAGAAACGTAATTGGTAAATTTGTTAACAATAAGCCTAATTTGAAAAAGCTTCACTTTAAACAGTTTACCATTATTGATAAATTTGGCAAGCCCAAGACCATCTCGGCTTGGGTTGATAACTCAACTTAATTCTTTTTGAAATGCAGGTACGCCCGAGAAGACCTATTAACACATGGTATGTTGATAGTGGGTGTAGCCGGTATATGACAGGCAACCATGCCTTGTTGCAAGATTTTAAGTTAAAAGATGGTTCAAATGTTGCATTCGGAGGTGATGCAGGTGGAAAAATAACAAGAGAAGGAAAAGCGTCTAATGAGATTATTAGCATTGATAAAATCAACTACTATTCACAGTTGAACTTTAATCTTTTAAGTGTTTCCCAAATTTGTGATAAATCTTACTCTATTCTATTTTTGATGATTCTTTTTGTTATATTTTGAAGCTAGGTTTTCAGATAAGCATAGAATGGGTAGTTGTTAAAGCTCTTCGTGATCGAGATGTATACAAGTTAGATATGTCTCAAGTAGATCCATCTACAGAAACAACACGCCTAATTACTCAAGCATCAAATGACGAAAGCCAGTTATGGCATAGACATCTCGGGCATTCCATCTTCAAAAATATGAACAAGCTTGTAGCAGGAAATCATGTAGTAGGTCTTCCAACAAAGAAGTTTGCTACAACAGATCACTGCTCAGCGTGTTTAAAAGGAAAGCAACACAGAGCGTCTTATAAGTCCAAGCTGATAAACTCAAATTCCAAGCCTCTCTAGATGTTGCACATGGACCTATTCGGACCAACAAATGTTTGGAGTATTGGAAAGAAATCTTACTGTTTAGTTATCGTTGATGACTTTACAAGATTTTCATGGGTTTTCTTTTTGCATGCTAAATTTGAAACGGCTGAATTATTAAAAGAATTCATCATTAAAGTAGAAAATCAATTAAAACAAAAGTTGAAAATAATTAGAAGTGATAATGGAACAGAATTTGAAAATGCTAATGTTGATAGGTTTTGTGTAGAAAAAGGAATTGCTCGTTAGTTCAGTGCTCCTAGAACTCCACAACAAAATGGAGTTGCTGAAAGAAAAAACATAACTTTGATTGAGGCTGCACGTTCCATGTTAGCAGATGCAAAGATTCCAATTACTTTCTGGGATGAAGCCATATCCACTTCATGTTTTGTACAAAATCGATCATTGCTTGTGAAAGATAAACAGAAAACTCCTTATGAGTTTATGTTTGGCAGGAAACCTAATATAGATTTTCTTAAATCTTTTGATTGTCCAGTTTTGATTTTAAACTCAAGTGACCAGCTAGGAAAATTTGATGCAAAATCTGATGAAGGATTTTTCGTTGGATATTCATCGGTTTCAAAAGCTTTTAGAGTTTATAACTCTAGGACAAATGTTATCCTTGAAACTTTCAATGTTAAATTTTTTGAAAACTCTTTTCCATCAGTTGCAAATGGTTCAGCTTGGTTATTTAATTTAGATTCTTTGTCAAACTCCTTTCTTTCTAACTTGTTTGAATCTATAGGGAGAAGAAGAATCAAGAAAAGATCTAGGTTTGTTGAGTGATGATTCTGATTCTGATGATATGGATGACTCAAGCACAGATTATCCATTTTTCTCTTTTATGAAAGATCCTATATTTCAGTCTGAAACTTATGATCAACCTCAACAAGCTCAGGAGCATCCCTTTTCAGAAAATTCAAATGTTTCACAACCTATTCCTAATGATGGTCCTAAAATTATACAACCTGAGTCCTGAACGTCATCAATTTCTGATGATGTAGTTGTTACTGATAATCTTGATTACTTTATCAACTCACTAACTCAAGTTCCTAATTTCAATCCACGTACTTCGAACTTATTGCATCAGCTTTCCGACTTGAACCAATCTAATCTGGATGATCATGTTCAAGGGAATAAGATTCTAAAGTCTCGTATTCACAAGAACCATCCTACATCTCAGATTATCGGTCCATTGAATGAGAGAACAACGAGAAGTCATTCAGAACAAGCAAACCTCTGATTATACTCGTGTTATCTATCTTAAATTGTTCCTAAAAACATCACTGAAGTGTTAAAGGACAATAGTTGGATTGAGGCAATGCAAGAAGAGTTATTTCAATTTTGTAAACAATAAGTGTGGAAGCTTGTGGATTTACCTGAAAGAGAAAATGCCATAGGCACAAAATGGTTGTTCCAAAACCAAATAGACCATCGGGGAATTGTTGTTCACAACAAAGCGAGACTCATTTCACAAGGTTACACCCAATAAAAAGGAATAGATTATGATGAAGTATTTGCTCCAGTTCCAAGACTTGAATCAATTCGTGTCTTCCTAGCTTATGCATCATTCATGAAATTCAAGGTGCATCAGATGGACGTTAAACGTGCTTTCTTTTATGGACCAATCACCGATGATGTGTATGTCAAGCAACCTCTAGGTTTCGAAGATTTAGAATATCCTCATCGTGTGTACAAGCTTAGCAAAGCTTTGCATCGCTGCATCAAGCTCCTAGAATATGGTATGAAATGTTATCACAACATTTGATCCAACATGGATACACGCGAGGGAAAATCGATCCTACCTTGTTTATTAAAAAGGATGCTGATGATCTCTTATGTATTCAAGTGTATGTTGATGATATCATATTTGGTTCTACAAGTCCAAAGTTGTGAAATGAATTTGAAGAAATCATGAAGTCTCGTTTTCAAATGAGTTCTATGGGAGAAATAAATTTTTTCCTTGGTCTTCAAGTGAAGCAATCTGCAGATGGAATTTTTATCAATCAAGAGAAATTCATTGAAAAACTCTTGAAGAAATTTAAACTGCAAGATTGTCAATCCATCAGAACTCCAGCTGACGTAAATACCAAGATTGAACCTGACCCAAAAGGAAAATCTGTTGATCAAACTTTATACAGATCTATGATTGGATCTTTGATGTATCTTACTACATCTAGACCTGATATAATGTATGTTGTTTGTGTCTGTGCCAGATATCAATCTGACCCAAAGGAATCTCATCTAATCGCTGTTAAGCGAATATTCAGGTATCTCAAAGGAAAACTGGCTTTAGGGCTATGGTATTCTTATGATGGAAACTTCGAGTTACATGGATATACAGATAGTGATTATGGGGAATGTTACCAAGATCGTAAATCTACAACGGGTGGTTGTCAGTTTTTAGGTCCTAGATTAGTCTCGTGGCAATGTAAGAAACAAACAAATCGTTTCAACCATAGAAGCTGAGTACATAGCTGCGTCAGCAGGATGTTCTCAAATACTTTGGTTACAAAACCAACTAATGGATTACGGGTTCAATTTTCATAAAACCCCTATTTACATTGACAACACTGCTGCTATGTTTATTACTGCTAATCTTGTCCAGCACTCAAAAACAAAACATATCGAAATTCGATATCATTTTCTTAGAGATAACTCTAAAAAAGATATAATCATTTTGATTCAAATCACAACTTAAAAACAGTTAGCTGGCCTATTTACAAAAGCCTTTTTACCAGGTCGATTTGAATTTTTGGTCGAGTCAATTGGACTTATTAATCATGTTTAAAAACTGGTTTTGAGTTTAATTCAGTTGTTTGATTTATTAAAAATGATAAGAAGCCTTCCTTAGCTTAATCTTGAATATAGAGAATCTGTCAAAGTTAACTGCCTGATTGTATATATTGTGTATGTATGTTCAATAGAAAGTGAAAAACCAAATATAAAAATAGAAAATTGCAAAATCAAAAGAGAAAAATATAAAAACAAAAACAAAAAATAGAGTTTTTCTTGCTAGTTTTGTGTTTAGGACTGAATCTGTCTTTGCAATTTGTGAGAAATGATAGATACATTAGTTATGATCAGTTGCATACTTCACTTGCTTCTAAAGCTTGACGTGATCAGATATGATGTACAGGTAAGTTCATGCAATTTTACTGAAAAAGTAAATTCTTGTGATCAAATTAAATCAATCATGCATTCATGTTTGTCCATTTTAGTACCAATGAGTAGTGTTGACTTCTTAGATTGATTGCTTGTAAAGTCATAAACTCACACCTGGTGGTGATATGAATAACCATTGAGCTCTAATAATTTAAAGCATCTATTCACTTCTTTGTTAAGAGTCATCATAGACCTGAAGTGTTGGACCAAAAGAACCAATGAGCCTGATCAGAAAAACCTTTAAGTCCCATAGACATTACAACAACTGAAGTAGTCTGCAACAGCTGAAGACATCAACTGATAACAAGGTCTGAAGACAAAGTCTGAAGTGAAAAAAGCTGAAGACAAAGTCTGAAGCTAAAGAACTGAAGACAAAGTCTGAAGACAAAAGCTGAAGACAAAGACTGAAGACCAAGTTTCAGATGTTGTCACAACAGCTGAAGAAGACCTCTTCAGTAGTTGTGATGGTTTCTTTTCGGTAGTTATATTTTCCTTTCAGTTCTTTTGTAATCAGTAGTTTTATGTTTCTTGTAATCAGTACTTGTAGTTTCAGTAGTTTTAGTTTCATCTTGTACTTAGCATACTCTGAGATGTTCTTAGTTGTTGTGAACATTCTCAGTAGTTTGCTTACTTTTAGTTGTTTGTAATAATTCTGTTAGATGTCACTATCAAGTGACATCAACAGACGTCACATTCCTTTATATAAGAAATGTTGACCTAATTGTAAGGTGCGCAGCTATAGCGAAGCTTAGCGGCTGATATAGCGAAGCTTAGCGGCCGCCATACCGAAGCATTTGTGCATGAATGATATTATCCCTTTTGCAGAAAACCCTCTTTCTCTATAACCGTGTACTGTTCCATTGAATATCTATTGTGTTCTTGCTATTTTTGTCTAATTCTTGTTCTAATTCCGCTGCGATTCAACTCTAATTGATCAAACTTAGATCACTGATCCTGTCAAATGGTATCAGAGCAGGTTAATCATTGATCGGTTTAACAATTGATCATTGAAATTGCTATTTCGATATCTAAAGTTTGATCGAATTAGCATATTTGCAAGAATTGGTTATAGAGATTGATCTTCTGCTGCTTCTGGTTATTCTATTTGAGTTTCTTCTTGGTTCATATTGAGCTTGTTGTGTTTTTGTGCTAAATCTGTTGAAACTTGATTGAATTGGTTTGAATCTGAGAATGACTACTCCATCTAATGACCCTCACAATACTGGCTCCTCAACCAAGCCTCCGATGCTGGTTAGGAGTGAGTATAACATATGGCAACGAAGAATGCTCCATCACCTGTCTGTTAACAGTTTAGGTTGTTGGACATCTGTGGTTCACGGTCCACACAAGCCTATGGTGAACAATCCGGAGACCAACCAAATGGTTCCGAAGAAGAAGGAGCAATACTTAGATGATGATCGTAAACTGTTTGAGATTGATGCTAAAGCCCATGGAATTCTAGCCATGGCACTGCCTAATGAAATCTATTCTGGGCTTATGCATCATGAAACTGCTCATGACCTCTGGAATGCTTTGAAGGAACAATTCGGAGGAACTGATGAGGTCTTAGCAAACAACAGAGAAATCCTCGCCCAACAATATGAGACATTCTCTCATAGGAAGGGTGAGACACTGACTCAACAGTTTGAGCGTTTCTCCTGCTTGATCTCTGAGCTGAAAATGGTCAAGCATGAGTATACTAACAGCCAGATGAACAACAGATTCCTTAGATCACTGCCTGAGAGATGGGACACATACACCATTGTCCTACGCTCCAGTGCAAATCTGGATAGCCTATCTCTCACCTAACTCCATGGGAAACTGCTTACATTTGAAAGAGAGATAGAGCAGAAAAGGAATCTGGCATCATCAGGAAAGCTCACTGATGACTTTGTACCAGGGAACACTGCCTTGGTCGGTCATGAGTCAGAATATGCTGGATCAGAAAGCCATTATGATGAGCAT
This sequence comes from Flaveria sonorensis, assembly GCA_025506505.1. Taxonomy (NCBI): domain Eukaryota; kingdom Viridiplantae; phylum Streptophyta; class Magnoliopsida; order Asterales; family Asteraceae; genus Flaveria; species Flaveria sonorensis. Next base: position 23,027,578 of record CM046439.1, on the reverse strand, counting down.
ATAGATTTCTCTTCAAACAGTTCTGATCATGCATTTGTTGGTGTTGACAGTCATTCTGGGTGTAATAGTGATAATTTATGCTTTATCATGGATGATTTGAAGGGTATTGCTGATGATGATTTAGAAGAGATGGATATTTTGAGCCAAATGGCCTTGATCAATATCAGATCTCAAAAGTTCTACAAGAGAACTGGTAGGAAATTTCCAGGACTCTCTGGCAAAACCAAAGTTGGTTTTGACAAGAGTAAGTTGAGGTGTCACAAATGCCACAGGCTTGGGCACTTTGCAAGAGAGTGTAGATCAACTGGATCTAACTCCTCTGCACCCTTTGTGACCTTTCCAAGGAATAGTTCACAAAACAAAGGGCAACATCCTGCTAGTTCTGGTCATCACTCACAACCTCAATCTCCTGCATATTTTGTCCCTCAGGGTCCAATGCCATATCCATATCCCTGCTATTACATGCCACAGCCAAATCCAGTTCAAGTTCCTATAGCACAACAACCTCAAGCCCTACCTGAGCCTCAACCATCTCCATCACAATCTCAACGTCATCATAGCTTCTTCACACCAGGATTTGTTGACTGGAGCAGCTTACCAGATGATCTTTCTGGTTTCAATGAGCAATTATTTGCTGGTGCTGGTCAACATGGTGGTGAACATCCTTTTCGGAATCTTGCTCTCATGGCCCTGGAGTCTACTGAGGGTTCCTGTTCCAATGCATCATCTTCACAGGTAACCCAGGTATCTTCTGAGGCTAAAGCCAAGTTATGTTCAGAATCATGCATAGCTGCCTTTGTCTCTATTAGAGAGGCAAATGTAGCTTTAATCAATCAAAATCTTGAGCTTGAGAAAACTATTTCCAAAAGAAAAGCTGAGTATGAGTCTGCTCTTAATGACAAAGATGATGAGATTTACAAGCTTAAATGCCAACTTAATGATGAAAAGGCTAAGGTAGAGGTCATACTTGAGAACCACAGAAGTCTCAAAGAGACACTTGCAGCTACCCAAGTTGAGTGTGACCGCTGGGTAATATCCTGCAAGGGATTTGAAATGCTTCTTAGCAAGCAAACAGCTTCAAATGTGAAGTTTGGAATAGGTTACAATCATACTGCACCACCTACTGATTTTACTTCAAAATCAATAGTAAAATCTGAAGGTGAAAGTAATTTCCAAACCACATCATCATGTGATTCATCCTCAAATGATAATACAAAATTAGAGGATGAAGTCAGTATTAAGATCTCAACAAATCAATTGCCTGATGGTTTAAATGTTGATAAACACATGAAGCTGAGCAATTCAGATGTTGTCCCTCAAAGTACTCCAAGTACTGAAGGGCAAGTCACAACATCTGAAAAGCATTTCAAATCTGCTGAAATAAAAGGATTAACAACTGCTGAGGAATCTATCATACGGTCTTTCAGGACGGATAGAGAACAGCTGAAGAACAAGTCTTCAGTTGTTACCGATCCTTCAGTACTTAACACAAGTACTGAAAGGAGGAAAGTACTGAATACACCTTCAGTAGTTTCCACTTCAGCAGTTGATCAATCCAAGATGAAGAATAAGCCATGTGAAATATGTGGTAAATTCAATCATCTATCTGATGAATGCTGGTAGAAAAAGGGTTCCAAACTCAACAGAGATAAGCTCATTAAAGAAGAGATTAATAAAATGAAAAATGAGTTTGAGACCATGTTTGTACCACAGTCATCTCAAACTGATAAACCCAAGGCCTCACCAAAATCCAAAAAGAAGGATGGGGTTTATCAGAAAACAGCTGATAGTGTTCCTCATGATAAACATCAGACTAAGTCTGTGAATTTCAAGAAGGAGGAAATGGTGGGTCACAGGAACTCATCAAAAACAAGTACTGATGTGTCAAATGAGCCGAAGGCTTTAGCAACAAATCAGACACAACTTGTTATGATGGTTCAGCATTTGTTGGGGAGAGTTAACCAACTAGATGCACCTGTGATCAAACCACTGAAAAGGAAATCCAAGCCCAAATCTAAGAAATCCATTTCAGCACCATCTCCACCTTCATCAGCTGTTAATCATGAGAAACAAGTTATGGTTAAATCTGTTGATGAAAACAGACCCAAAACCAAAAAGGTTTGGGTCTCTAAAGCTAACGACTTTCTTATGATAAATGCAGGGTTCTTCAGCATGCCAAAGAAGCATCTGGTATGTAGACAGTGGAGGATCTATGCATATGACTGGGAGCAGTTCTCTTCTTAATGACTACTCTCAAGGAAAGAAGGGATTTGTCTCATTTGGAAATGATGCTAAGGGTTACATCATCGGGAAAGGATTTGTGTCAAATGGAGAAATTAGATTTGATGATGTTAACCATGTGGAGAATCTTAAGTATAATCTACTGAGTGTCAGTCAGATGTGTGATAAAGGGCATGTTGCACTTCTCATAAGCCAGAACTGTCGGATTCTGTCTTCCAAAGTTCTGAGGCTGATTGACAAGGTATTGGATGCACATACTCTCTTGAAGGCAAACAGGATAGGAAGAGTATATGCCTTGGATTTGTCAAAGAAGATTGATTTAAAAGGTCATCCTTGCCTGTTCTCCAAGGCCTCTCCTCAGGAATCCAAACTGTGGCATAGAAGGCTGGGTCATGTTAATCTCAAAAACATGAATCAGCTAATCCATAATAGTTTAGTGAGAGGTCTACCAATAAAGGAGTCCAGCACTCTAGGACCAAACATATTGAGATCAGACACCATTTTATTAGGGATTGTTTTGAAAAAGGTCTGATTGATCCAAAGTTTGTTCCTAGTGCTGATGAGCTTGCAGACATATTTACTAAGCCTTTGGACAGTTCAACTTTCCAAAACCTAGTGTTAAGGCTTGGTATGCTGCAGCTAGAATAAGTGACAACTACTGATGATCTCAGTCAACAAGTACTGATGAGCATTCGTATACTATTGTCACAAATAAGTACTGATAAGTTCTTTTATCCTCAGTAGTTTTCATAACTACTGAAGACTAAATTACTTAAAAGTACTGAAGTACTCTATCTGTTGAAAAGAACTGATGTGGTTACAACTACTGATGTAGTTACAACTACTGATGTCAGTATAACAGATAAGTACTGATGACCAATGAAACATATGAAAATCAGACAGTCTGATAAGTGTTGAGGTCAGAATGAAACAGCTGATGAGCTAAGAATTGACGACAACAGCTGATGAGAAACTTTTCTCTTCAGTTGTTTCTACAACTGCTGTTTCACTTCATACAACTGAAGCCAAAACCATGTCTTCAGTAGTTTTACAACTACTGATGACTAACACCAAATCTTCAGTTGTTTACAACACCTGAAGCCAAAACCATGTCTTCAGTAGTTTCACAACTACTGATGACTAATACCAAGTCTTCAGTTGTTACAACTTCTGAAAGTTAAAACCAGGTCTTCAGTTGTTTTCAAACAACTGATGACAGCACCAACACTTTCAGTCGTTTTATATCAGCCTTTTCTTACCCTATAAATACCTAAACCTACTTTCAAACGTTTCATTAGCCGTTTTATGTCCTTCACTCTCTCAACAATGGCGACCATGAAACTCAAACCCAGACACAACTGTGTTGCCTACCTCTCGAAATCGGCCTTTTGGAACAAATTTGATAATGCCATCGATCTTATGGTAGATTCCCAGTACCGAACCGCTTTTCTTCTGAATCCTACCATATACCCCGATTCCCTAAGCCAATTCTGGACCAACGTCTCTGTGCAAACTGGTGAGAATGATAGCCAAATCACTCTCCAGTCGTTGGTTAACTAGAAACAGGTGGTCATCACTCCAGACATCATTCGACAAACCCTAAATCTACATGATGCCACCTGTGTCACAGAATACCCGAAAGGCACAACTAATATGTCTTTCATCAATAACGGGTATGAAGGAGACTTAAGTGCTACCACCATTCTGAAGAAGCACTTCCATGATGCTGAACGTCTTATATTCCACATGGTGAATGTCTGCCTTGCATCAAAAACCTCCTCATGGGATCAGATGTCCTCCCGATGGCAACAGTATTATACTCTATCTTTGAATGACAAAATCTAAATTTTTCTAAGATAGTTTTCATGGAACTAAAGGATCTGGCTTTGAATCCTGTGGCAAACAGATGGATATTATATCCCAGGTTTCTCATGGCCATAATTTTAAATCAGCTAAAATCAGACGGCCTTGTTGGCCTTGGAGTCCCTGCTCCGGCTGTATTGCCTGAAGTATACTCCAGGCACAACTCTGACCCTACACTGAAAGGGGCTGCCCGGCTGCTAAAACCCAAGCAGCGGGAACCCACAGCCTCCACTTCAAGATCCAAAGTCCCCACCAAACCCAACACCAAAAAGCCCAAAAAGGCTACTCAGGGAGATGAGTCCCCTGAGGATGCCCCTGTACCACCAATACAGGAAACACTTACTGGTTCTAACCCCCCAGTAGTGTCAAAGACTCCACCAGCCCTAGCCGCTCAGGCATCCTCTCAACAGGATCCTGATGCAACCATAATTGGGGATACCACAATGCTGGAACCTATCTCAATTGAGAAGGTTACCATTGAAGAGCACCAGTCACCCCGGGTGCAATCTGCTTCAAACTATCTCCAAATGCAACCGCCCCTCAAAGCCCAACCATTATAGTTGCACAAGTGCTGAGTCAGCTGCATTCCTCTCCTCCTCCCCAGAAACCAATTACAATAGGGAGAACCTCAACAGCTGAGGAAGAGGACCAAAATGCTGCTGATAACCCACAGCACAGGGGTTATAATGTTCAATCTCCCCGTGTAGAGGAGGAGGTTAGAACATCTGGTGAGGCTGCCACTTCTACTGATTCAGCAAATGAACAGGATGCAGTTGGTAACATCTCTAACGACCTCACCAGAGGCAACTGCCGATGAAGGACTCAGTCCTGAGGCAGGAAGTCCCCAGAACCAAGAACAAGGGGCACATGCTACAACTGATCTACACTCAGGGCATGTACATCCTGATTCAATCAGGAGGTCAGGTGATTCAGCAAAGACTGATGATGACCTGGGCGTTTTCTTCATGTCTTAGCCCATAACACAATCCTTGAGGCTGAGGTGAGCAGACTCAAAGAACTGCTTGCCAAAATGTCTCAGGATCAAAGTCCATCTGCCCCAATAAACCCACAGATGGCACCTTTCATCTGAAGGTTCACCAAACACTCAGCCACTACACTCAACTGAGCCACCAGCCACTGCTTTTGGCACCACCTCTCAGGGACAGAACCCCTCTGAGCAGATGGTTGCTACCTTTCAACATTCCTTACCTCTCATCACTCCCATCATCAATGAGATTGTGCATAAAGCCATTGATGAGAGGATCTCCTCAAATCTACAAACACTTGTTGATGATGCTGTACAAAAGAAGCTTTCTGCCATTCAAACCCCAGAACCCAATGCACCCAAAAGGGGGAGTCTAAGGCAGTGAAAGAAAGAAAGAAAGAGAGTGGAAGATGAGAAACAACAAGAGAAAGAAAAGGAGTTAGAAAAGGAAAAACAGCTGATCACATACAAGAGAAAGAAAAGCGCTGAAACTCAAAAGCCTGATGAAGAGAAATCATTGGAAGATCTGGTTAAAGAAGCTGATGAAGCTCACAGCAGATCAATGGACAGAATAATAGACCAACTCTTCAGACAGGGCTTTGATACAGCTACATTAGACACTGAGATCAGAAGGCTGGAGATTAAAGAGATACAAGAGAGATGGGCCAGTTACAGTGTGATGGAAAGGGAGAGGTTGGAGATAATGATCAGGTTTATTGCAAAATACTTGGGAAGATCATTAATTGAGATTAAATCATGGACCAGAGACAATATTCTGGCAATAACCACCAGAATCTGTGCTTCTGAAGCATTCAATAAGGGGTTGATTATCGAAGCCTTAGATGAAGCAGGTGCTGGGAAGAGAACTGATATGGCCAAGCTTTCCAAAGCCAAACTTACCACAAAAATGCTAGATCAGCCTTCCCAAACTCCCACTCAAAAACAACCAACCCCACAACTCTCCAAACCAATCCCTAAACCTAAACTTAAACCAACTCAACCCTCAAAACCAACTCCCTTACCCCAAAAACCACCTCAAACCACATCCAATGATGCACCCAGAAGGAGGAGAAGGGTGTTGAGGATGGAAGAAGAAGAAGAAGATGATGATGAAGAAGACAGTCTGCCAATCTCTGCTGTTCTAAAAATACCTAAGCCCAGAAGTCAACAAATGATCACACTAGACTTTCAGAGGCAAATGGTGAAAGTTAAGATTGAAGAAGAAGAACAGCAAAAACAGCACGATGAGCAACTTTTAAAGATGGTTGACAAAGAGTTTCCTCAGTCATCATCTATAAAGCCATGAAGAAACACGCTCAAAGGCTGTATGCTCTCAGGCATACCTTTCAATATCAAAAGGAGAGAGTAAGGATTTGGCCAGACCCCAGGGTTAGTTCTAGAATTCATAAGAAATCCATACCAAGTAGATACAATGGCCAAGTGAGAAAGACCATAGATGCTGTTAATATGTTGGCCATTGTAGTCTCACCCTGGGAGATACTTGAAGACTTCAAAAGAGCCTACAAGTCAAAGATGACCCCTCAAACTCTAATGGAGAACAAAATGGTCAAGAAGGGGTTGTTATACAAGAGGCTTGAAAAGATCAAGAAAAATGAACTCCAGTTGTTATTAGAAGGGACTCACCCAGATGAATTTGCTTACAGAGAGATAACAACTGTTGAGTTGAAAAATGGAAAGACAGTAAAGTACCTATCAGAGTACTATGGCCCAGAGTTCTTCTTCGAAGGAGAAGCAGAAGAACTCACCAAGGAGGAACAAGTTGTTCTCCTTGAGGCCTACGTCAGAGAGTCTTATAAACTCATCAATGGGAAGTAGGTTTCATGGTTGGGATAACAGCTCTGTGTCCAGTTCCCCAAGACAGAGTTCCCTTCCATCCTTTGACATTCATATCTACTAAAACCTGTTCCCTGGCCCGTGCTTATCTGATATCTCTGAAGCTGATCAAGAGAGTATTTCTGCCAAGAATAAGTGGGACCTCAATAAGCTTAAAGGTTTTGGCTGCATTGGTTCAGGGGGAGTTTGTTGGACCAAAAGAACCAATGAGCCTGATCAGAAAAACCTTTAAGTCCCACAGACATTACAACAACTGAAGTAGTCTGCAACAGCTGAAGATATCAACTGATAACAAGGTCTGAAGACAAAGTCTGAAGTGAACAAAGCTGAAGACAAAGTCTGAAGCTAAAGAACTGAAGACAAAGTCTGAAGACAAAAGCTGAAGACAAAGACTGAAGACCAAGTTTTAGATGTTGTCACAATAGCTGAAGAAGACCTCTTCAGTAGTTGTGATGGTTTCCTTTCAGTAGTTTTATTTTCCTTTCAGTTCTTTTGTAATCAGTAGTTTTATGTTTCTTGTAATCAGTACTTGTAGTTTCAGTAGTTTTAGTTTCATCTTGTACTTAGCATACTCTGAGATGTTCTCATTTGTTGTGAACATTCTCAGTAGTTTGCTTACTTTCAGTTGTTTGTAATAATTCTGTTAGATGTCACTCAGCAGACGTCACATTCCTTTATATAAGAAATGTTGACCTAATTGTAAGGTGCGCAGCTATAGTGAAGCTTAGCGGCTGATATAGCGAAGCTTAGCGGCCGCCATACCGAAGCATTTGTGCATGAATGATATTATCCCTTTTGCAGAAAACCCTCTTTCTCTATAACCGTGTACTGTTCCATTGAATATCTATTGTGTTCTTGCTATTTTTGTCTAATTCTTGTTCTAATTCCGCTGCGATTCAACTCTAATTGATCAAACTTAGATCACTAATCCTGTCATGAAGTGACGATATATCCTCTGTTGTAAGTCATTACAGACCTAGATATTCTCACTTGATGCAAAAGATGCCAATGTGCACAATCTAAACATGAGATCTGGTTATAAGTATATGTCAGGTTAACAAGTTGAGAAAAGTGATTTCTTGCATATCTTGCATTTCTTGCATAGCTTAGCGGCTGATATAGCGAAGCTTAGCGGCCGCCATACCGAAGCATTTGTGCATGAATGATATTATCCCTTTTGCAGAAAACCCTCTTTCTCTATAACCGTGTACTGTTCCATTGAATATCTATTGTGTTCTTGCTATATTTGTCCAATTCTTGTTCCAATTCCGCTGTAATTCATCTCTAATTGATCAAATTTAGATTGCTGATCCTGACAAAACACATTAGTACTGTTCACTCTCAATTTTTCAACACTTAGTCAAAATTGTTTGACTATCACTCAAAATTTTCATTAATTTCCCTTAATTTTAACATTTTTGAAATTCAAACTTTTATTTTTTTTTGTTTTTGACCATTTTATTTTTATTTTAAATTTTCAAAAACAATGTCCTGTCATTTTAGTCTCTATTTTATTTTTACAAAACAAATAATCTTATTTTGTTTGCAAGAAGCTTTTCCACTAAATTTGAATTCTTTTTCAGGATTATTTTTACATCATATCAAACACACATATGTTTGAAATTTCAACTTCATCCTTTTATCCAAAACACTTTATTTTTTATTTCTTTTTCACATTTGGAAAATCAATTATTTTCTCTTTTTCATTTTTACTCCCCCTAAACTTTTAAGTTTTACAAACTTAGAAGTTTCTTTGACTTTGCAAGAAGAGGAAACTAATCATTATCAACATGCCTCTGCACACAAAAAATCATGCAAAAATAAAAAATAAAGCAGAATAAAAATCTACTATAAATAATTGAATCACATGCCTGCAGTGAGATCATATCAGTTAAGATCAGCACGTTAAAATAAAATAAATGATGGATAGTCATAGACAGTGATTAAATCCTGATCAAGTGTGTTCCAGGTCAGCATTTTTATAGCAAAGGAGACACGAGATCTAAGGACAGAAAATGAGTGCTTTTGGCAAGATACTCAGCACACTTACTTTTTCAATTCTTGGATTGATTAAGGTACGATTAGATATGACATTATGAATGTCACACTTAGACTTAGAGAGTTCAACTCTCATCAAGATATGCAAGAAATCACTTTTCTCAACTTGTTAACCTGACATATACTTATAACCAGATCTCATGTTTAGATTGTGCACATTGGCATCTTTTGCATCAAGTGAGAATATCCAGGTCTGTAATGACTTACAACAGAGGATATATCGTCACTTCATGATAGGATCAGTGATCTAAGTTTGATCAATTAGAGTTGAATCGCAGCGGAATTAGAACAAGAATTAGACAAAATAGCAAGAACACAATAGATATTCAATGGAACAGTACACGGTTATAGAGAAAGAGGGTTTTCTGCAAAAGGGATAATATCATTCATGCACAAATGCTTCGGTATGGCGGCTGCTAAGCTTTTCCGGGTTCACTCAGCTGCGTCGCACCTTACAATTAGGTCAACATTCCTTATATAAAGGAATGTGACGTCTGCTGATGTCACTTGATAGTGACATCTAACAGAATTATTACAAACAACTGAAAGTAAGCAAACTACTGAGAATGTTCACAACAACTGAGAACATCTCAGAGTATGCTAAGTACAAGATGAAACTAAAACTACTGAAACTACAAGTACTGATTACAAGAAACATAAAACTACTGAAAGGAAACCATCACAACTACTGAAGAGGTCTTCTTCAGCTGTTGTGACAACATCTGAAACTTGTCTTCAGTCTTTGTCTTCAGCTTTTGTCTTCAGACTTTGTTCCAGTTCTTTTCACTTCAAACTTTGTCTTCAGCTCTTTTACTTCAGACTTTGTCTTCAGCTCTTTGCTCTCAGACTTTGTCTTCAGCTCTTTCACTTCAGACTTTGTCTTCAGCCTTTCACTTCAGACTTTGTCTTCAGACCTTGTTATCAGTTGATGTCTTCAGCTGTTGCAGACTACTTCAGTTGTTGTAATGTCTGTGGGACTTAAAGGTTTTTCTGATCAGGCTCATTGGTTCTTTTGGTCCAACAAACTCCCCCTGAACCAATGCAGCCAAAACCTTTAAGCTTATTGAGGTCCCACTTATTCTTGGCAGAAATACTCTCTTGATCAGCTTCAGAGATATCAGATAAGCACAGGCCAGGGAACAGGTTTCAGTAGATGTGAATGTCAAAGGATGGAAGGGAACTCTGTCTTGGGGAACTGGACACAGAGCTGTTATCCCAACCATGAAACCTACTTCCCATTGATGAGTCTATAAGACTCTCTGACGTAGGCCTCAAGGAGAACAACTTGTTCCTCCTTAGTGAGTTCTTCTGCTTCTCCTTCGAAGAAGAACTCTGGGCCATAGTACTCTGATAGGTACTTTACCGTCTTTCCATTTTTCAACTCAACAGTTGTTATCTCTCTGTAAGCAAATTCATCTGGGTGAGTCCCTTCTAATAACAACTGGAGTTCATTTTTCTTGATCTCTTCAAGCCTCTTGTATAACAACCCCTTCTTGACCATTTTGTTCTCCATTAGAGTTTGAGGGGTCATCTTTGACTTGTAGGCTCTCTTGAAGTCTTCAAGTATCTCCCAGGGTGAGACTACAATGGCCAACATAATAACAGCATCTATGGTCTTTCTCACTTGGCCATTGTATCTACTTGGTATGGATTTCTTATGAATTCTAGAACTAACCCTGGGGTCTGGCCAAATCCTTACTCTCTCCTTTTGATATTGAAAGGTATACCTGAGAGCATACAGCCTTTGAGCGTGTTTCTTCATGGCTTGTATAGATGATGACTGAGGAAACTCTTTGTCAACCATCTTCAAAAGTTGCTCATCGTGCTGTTTCTGCTGTTCTTCTTCTTCAATCTTAACTTTCACCATTTGCCTCTGAAAGTCTGGTGTGATCATTTGTTGACTTCTGGGCTCAGGTATTTTTAGAACAGCAGAGATTGGCAGACTGTCTTCTTCATCATCATCTTCTTCTTCTTCTTCCATCCTCAACACCCTTCTCCTCCTTCTGGGTGCATCATTGGATGTGGTTTGAGGTGGTTTTTGGGGTAAGGGAGTTGGTTTTGAGGGTTGAGTTGGTTTAAGTTTAGGTTTAGGGATTGGTTTGGAGAGTTGTGGGGTTGGTTTTTTTGAGTGGGAGTTTGGGAAGGCTGATCTAGCATTTTTGTGGTAAGTTTGGCTTTGGAAAGCTTGGCCATATCAGTTCTCTTCCCAGCACCTGCTTCATCTAAGGCTTCGATAATCAACCCCTTATTGAATGCTTCAGAAGCACAGATTCTGGTGGTTATTGCCAGAATACTGTCTCTGGTCCATGATTTAATCTCAATTAATGATCTTCCCAAGTATTTTGCAATAAACCTGATCATTATCTCCAACCTCTCCCTTTCCATCACACTGTAACTGGCCCATCTCTCTTGTATCTCTTTAATCTCCAGCCTTCTGATCTCAGTGTCTAATGTAGCTGTATCAAAGCCCTGTCTGAAGAGTTGGTCTATTATTTGTCCATTGATCTGCTGTGAGCTTCATCAGCTTCTTTAACCAGATCTTCCAATGATTTCTCTTCATCAGGCTTTTGAGTTTCAGCACTTTTCTTTCTCTTGTATGTGATCAGCTGTTTTTCCTTTTCTAACTCCTTTTCTTTCTCTTGTTGTTTCTCATCTTCCACTCTCTTTCTCTTTCTTTCTTTCACTGCCTTAGACTCCCCTTTTTGGGTGCATTGGGTTCAGGGGTTTGAATGGCAGAAAGCTTCTTTTGCACAGCATCATCAACAAGTGTTTGTAGATTTGAGGAGATCCTCTCATCAATGGCTTTATGCACAATCTCATTGATGATGGGAGTGATGAGAGGTAAGGAATGTTGAAAGGTAGCAACCATCTGCTCAGAGGGGTTCTGTCCCTGAGAGGTGGTGCCAAAAGCAGTGGCTGGTGGCTCAGTTGAGTGTAGTGGCTGAGTGTTTGGTGAACCTTCAGATGAAGGTGCCATCTGTGGGTTTATTGGGGCAGATGGACTTTGATCCTGAGACATTTTGGCAAGCAGTTCTTTGAGTCTGCTCACCTCAGCCTCAAGGATTGTGTTATGGGCTAAGACATCGAAGAAAAAGCCCAGGTCATCATCAGTCTTTGCTGAATCACCTGACCTCCTGATTGAATCAGGATGTACATGCCCTGAGTGTAGATCAGTTGTAGCATGTGCCCCTTGTTCTTGGTTCTGGGGACTTCCTGCCTCAGGACTGAGTCCTTCATCGGCAGTTGCCTCTGGTGAGGTCTTAGAGATGTTACCAACTGCATCCTGTTCATTTGCTGAATCAGTAGAAGTGGCAGCCTCACCAGATGTTCTAACCTCCTCCTCTACACGGGGAGATTGAACATTATAACCCCTGTGCTGTGGGTTATCAGCAGCATTTTGGTCCTCTTCCTCAGCTGTTGAGGTTCTCCCCATTGTAATTGGTTTCTGGGGAGGAGGAGAGGAATGCAGCTGACTCAGCACTTGTGCAACTATAATGGTTGGGCTTTGAGGGCGGTTGCATTTGGAGATAGGTTTGAAGCAGATTGCACCCGGGGTGACTGGTGCTCTTCAATGGTAACCTTCTCAATTGAGATAGGTTCCAGCATTGTGGTATCCCCAATTATGGTTGCATCAGGATCCTGTTGAGAGGATGCCTGAGCGGCTAGGGCTGGTGGAGTCTTTGACACTACTGGGGGGTTAGAACCAGTAAGTGTTTCCTGTATTGGTGTTACAGGGGCATCCTCAGGGGACTCATCTCCCTGAGTAGCCTTTTTGGGCTTTTTGGTTTGGGTTTGGTGGGGACTTTGGATCTGGAAGTGGAGGCTGTGGGTTCCCGCTGCTTGGGTTTTAGCAGCCGGGCAGCCCCTTTCAGTGTAGGGTCAGAGTTGTGCCTGGAGTATACTTCAGGCAATACAGCCGGAGCAGGGACTCCAAGGCCAACAAGGCCGTCTGATTTTAGCTGATTTAAAATTATGGCCATGAGAAACCTGGGATATAATATCCATCTGTTTGCCACAGGTTTCAAAGCCAGATCCTTTAGTTCCATGAAAACTATCTCAGAAAAATTTAGATTTTGTCGTTCAAAGATAGAGTATAATACCTGTTGCCATCGGGAGGACATCTGATCCCATGAGGAGGTTTTTGATGCAAGGCAGACATTCACCATGTGGAATATAAGACGTTCAGCATCATGGAAGTGCTTCTTCAGAATGGTGGTAGCACTTAAGTCTCCTTCATACCCGTTATTGATGAAAGACATATCAGTTGTGCCTTTCGGGTATTCTGTGACACAGGTGGCATCATGTAGATTTAGGGTTTGTCGAATGATGTCTGGAGTGATGACCACCTGTTTCTGGTTAACCAACGACTGGAGAGTGATTTGGCGATCATTCTCACCAGTTTGCACAGAGACGTTGGTCCAGAATTGGCTTAGGGAATCGGGGTATATGGTAGGATTCAGAAGAAAAGCGGTTCGGTACTGGGAATCTACCATAAGATCGATGGCATTATCAAATTTGTTCCAAAAGGCCGATTTCGAGAGGTAGGCAACACAGTTGTGTCTGGGTTTGAGTTTCATGGTCGCCATTGTTGAGAGAGTGAAGGACATAAAACGGCTAATGAAACGTTTGAAATTAGGTTTAGGTATTTATAGGGTAAGAAAAGGCTGATATAAAACGACTGAAAGTGTTGGTGCTGTCATCAGTTGTTTGAAAACAACTGAAGACCTGGTTTTAACTTTCAGAAGTTGTAACAACTGAAGACTTGGTATTAGTCATCAGTAGTTGTGAAACTACTGAAGACATGGTTTTGGCTTCAGGTGTTGTAAACAACTGAAGATTTGGTGTTAGTCATCAGTAGTTGTAAAACTACTGAAGACATGGTTTTGGCTTCAGTTGTATGAAGTGAAACAGCAGTTGTAGAAACAACTGAAGAGAAAAGTTTCTCATCAGCTGTTGTCGTCAATTCTTAGCTCATCAGCTGTTTCATTCTGACCTCAACACTTATCAGACTGTCTGATTTTCAGATGTTTCATTGGTCATCAGTACTTATCTGTTATACTGACATCAGTAGTTGTAACTACATCAGTAGTTGTAACCACATCAGTTCTTTTCAACAGATAGAGTACTTCAGTACTTTTAAGTAATTTAGTCTTCAGTAGTTATGAAAACTACTGAGGATAAAAGAACTTATCAGTACTTATTTGTGACAATAGTATACGAATGCTCATCAGTACTTGTTGACTGAGATCATCAGTAGTTGTCACTTATTCTAGCTGCAGCATACCAAGCCTTAACACTAGGTTTTGGAAAGTTGAACTGTCCAAAGGCTTAGTAAATATGTCTGCAAGCTCATCAGCACTAGGAACAAACTTTGGATCAATCAGACCTTTTTCAAAACAATCCCTAATAAAATGGTGTCTGATCTCAATATGTTTGGTCCTAGAGTGCTGGACTGGATTCTTGACAATACAAAGAGCTGAAGCACTATCCATTAGTAATGGAGTCTTAGTCTCTGTAATGCCATAATCCAATAATTGATTCTGAAGCCAGAGTACCTGAGATGTACAACTTGCAGCAGCAATGTACTCGGCTTCAGCAGTGGATGTAGCAACAGATGTTTGTTTCTTACTCTGCCAAGAAACCAAACAGTTGCCTAGGAATTGACATCCACCAGAAGTTGATTTTCTAGTTAATTTACACCCTGCATAGTCACTATCAGAAAAAGCAACTAATTTGCAAGAGTGCCCAGTGGAATACCAAAGACCTAGAGATTGAGTACCTTGCAGATATCTAAAGATCCTCTTGACTGCAATCAAATGAGACTCTTTAGGAGCAGCCTGAAATCTAGCACAAACACAAGTTGCAAACATAATATCTGGTCTAGAAGCTGTTAAGTACATCAAGGACCCAATCATACATCTGTAAAGTGTTTCATCAACAGCTTTACCTTTCTGATCTGCATCCAGTTGTGTGGTGCTGCACATGGGAGTAGAACAGGGCTTACAGTTTTGTAAATCAAACTTTTCCAAAAGACTCTTTGTGTATTTTGACTGATGAATGAAAGTTCCATCAGCCTTTTGTTTGATTTGCAAACCTAGAAAGAACTGTAATTCTCCCATGGCACTCATTTCGAATTTTTGTTGCATCAACTTTGTAAATGCATCACACAACTGTGGATCAGAGGATGCAAAAATAATATCATCAACATAAATTTGAACAAGGAGCTTATGCTGACCCACTTTCTTAATGAACAAAGTTTTATCTATGGAGCCTCTAGTGAAATTATTCTGAAGAAGAAAATTTGACAGTGTTTCATACCAGGCTCTAGGAGCTTGTTTCAACCCATAAAGAGCCTTATCAAGTTTATACACCCAATCAGGATGTTTATTATCCTCAAAACCTGGTGGTTGACACACATAAACCTCTTCTTTTATTTTACCATATAAAAATGCACTTTTGACATCCATTTGAAAAACTTTAAGATTGTGGAATGCAGCATAGGCTAAGAACAATCTAATTGCCTCCAGTCTGGCTACAGGGGCAAAGGTTTCATCATAATCAATACCTTCTTCTTGTGAAAACCCCTGGACAACCAGTCTGGCCTTGTTCTTGACAATTTGCCCATTTTCATCTGTTTTATTCCTAAACACCCATTTAGTGCCTATTGCACACTTACCTGGGGGTAGAGGAACCAGTTCCCACACTTGCTGCTTTTTGAACTGAAGAAGCTCAAGCTGCATGGCATCAACCCATCCATTGTCTCTTAATGCAATATGATAGTTCTTTGGCTCTTGCTGACTGATGAAGAGAGCATAGAAGCAGAAGTTG
The DNA here is from genome assembly GCA_025506505.1 of Flaveria sonorensis. Taxonomy (NCBI): domain Eukaryota; kingdom Viridiplantae; phylum Streptophyta; class Magnoliopsida; order Asterales; family Asteraceae; genus Flaveria; species Flaveria sonorensis. The sequence goes on along the minus strand of CM046439.1, from coordinate 23,011,749 downwards.
GACAATTGACTTCTAGTTGAGACACCAGCATTGATATCACCAATGATTTGAGACATTGGGTGATTCTTCAGCTCTTGGTACACTATGAGATCTGTGCAAGTGTTTGTAGCACGCTCAGCAGCAACAGATGTTGATCCAGATTCTTGAAACCAAGTATTAGATGGCAAGTCAAATGAAGTAGAGGATTCAGAAATCTCATCAGCATTTGTTGTGGATGGTGCTACTGAAGCTACAGGAACATCAAGTTTAGTAGACTCAGGCAGTTGATCACTAAACTTGAATAGGTGAGTACTGGGATCATCATCAACATCAGTACCACCAGATGGATGACTAGCTGCAGAAGGTGATGAATTCACATGATCTGCAACAGCTGGAGGCTGATAAGGAACATATTGCAGTATGTCCAGATCAAACAACTCCACAGGGTTTTGTGGAATTTTGTCCTTAGGAGATTCATTGAACTTCACATGCAAGGTTTCTTCAACCATCTTTGTTCTGCAGTTGAACACTCTGTAAGCCTTGCAAGTGGATGAATACCCAACAAAATACCCTGCATCCACCTTAGAATCAAACTTTTGGAGTTGATCCTTTGTGTTGAGAATGTAACAAGGACACCCAAATGCTCTGAAGAATGAAATTAGAGGAGCCAAATGATGTAGAACTTCATAAGGAGTCTTCATCAACCTCTGATTCACTAAAGCTCTATTTTGCACATAGCATGCTGTGTTGACAGCTTCAGCCCAAAAGGTCAGTGGCAAACCAGAGTCAGCCAACATGGACCTTGCAGCTTCAATTAGGGTCCTGTTCTTTCTCTCCACTACTCCATTTTGTTCTGGAGTCCTTGGGATGCTATACTGCCTCTTGATTCCTTTTGAAAGGTAGAAATCATCAAGTGTATGGTTTCTAAATTCAGTTCCATTATCACTTCTTATACACTTGACTGATAGGGAATACTGCTTCTCAACATACAACACAAAGTTAATAATTGTCTGAGCAGCCTCATCCTTTGAATGCAAGAAGAAGGTCCATACAAATCTGGAGTAATCATCCACAATTACCAGACAGTATTTCTTCTTTGCCATGCTCATTACTCTCACAGGACCAAAGAGATCCATGTGCAGTAATTGCAAGCAGGCAGTGGACTTTGGTTCTTCTATAGGAGGGAATGAAACTTTGTGTTGTTTTCCTTTTAAACAAGCAGTGCAGGTTTCATCACAGTGGAACTCCTTTATTGGTAGACCTCTCACTAAACTATTGTGGATCAGCTGATTCATGTTTTTGAGATTAACATGACCCAGCCTTCTATGCCACAGTTTAGATTCCTGAGGAGAGGCCTTGGAGAACAGGCAAGGATGACCTTTTAAATCAATCTTCTTTGACAAATCCAAGGCATATACTCTTCCTATCCTGTTGGCCTTCAGGAGAGTATGTTCATCCAATACCTTGTCAATCAGCCTCAGAACTTTGGAAGACAGAATCCGGCAGTTCTGGCTTGTGAAAAGTGCAACATGCCCTTTATCACACATCTGACTGACACTCAGTAGATTATACTTGAGATTCTCCACATGGTTAACATCATCAAATCTGATTTCTCCATTTGACACAAATCCTTTCCCGATGATGTAACCTTTAGCATCATTTCCAAATGAGACAAATCCCTTCTTTCCTTGAGAGTAGTCATTAAGAAGAGAACTGCTCCCAGTCATATGCATAGATCCTCCACTGTCTACATACCAGATGCTTCTTTGGCATGCTGAAGAACCCTGCATTTATCATAAGAAACTAGTTAGCTTTAGAGACCCAAACCTTTTTGGTTTTGGGTCTGTTTTCATCAACAGATTTAACCATAACTTGTTTCTCATGATTAACAGCTGATGAAGGTGGAGATGGTGCTGAAATGGATTTCTTAGATTTGGGCTTGGATTTCCTTTTCAGTGGTTTGATCACAGGTGCATCTAGTTGGTTAACTCTCCCCAACAAATGCTGAACCATCATAACAAGTTGTGTCTGATTTGTTGCTAAAGCCTTCAGCTCATTTGACACATCAGTACTTGTTTTTGATGAGTTCCTGTGACCCACCATTTCCTCCTTGAAATTCACAGACTTAGTCTGATGTTTATCATGAGGAACACTATCAGCTGTTTTCTGATAAACCCCATCCTTCTTTTTGGATTTTGGCGAGGCCTTGGGTTTATCAGTTTGAGATGACTGTGGTACAAACTTGGTCTCAAACTCATTTTTCATTTTATTAATCTCTTCTTTAATGAGCTTATCTCTGTTGAGTTTGGAACCCTTTTTGTACCAGCATTCATCAGATAGATGATTGAATTTACCACATATTTCACATGGCTTATTCTTCATCTTGGATTGATCAACTGCTGAAGTGGAAACTACTGAAGGTGTGATCTTCAGTACTTTCCTCCTTTCAGTACTTGTGTTAAGTACTGAAGGATCGGTAACAACTGAAGACTTGTTCTTCAGCTGTTCTCTATCCGTCCTGAAAGACCGTATGATAGATTCCTCAGCAGTTGTTAATCCTTTTTTTTCGCAGATTTGAAATGCTTTTCAGATGTTGTGACTTGCCCTTCAGTACTTGGAGTACTTTGAGGGACAACATCTGAATTGCTCAGCTTCATGTGTTTATCAGCATTTAAACCATCAGGCAATTGATTTGCTGAGATCTTAACACTGACTTCATCCTCTAATTTTGACAATTTTGTATTATCATTTGAGGATGAATCACATGATGATGTGGTTTGGAAATTACTTTCACCTTCAGATTTTACTATTGATTTTGAAGTAAAATCAGTAGGTGGTGCAGTATGATTGTAACCTATTCCAAACTTCACATTTGAAGCTGTTTGCTTGCTGAGAAGCATTTCAAATCCCTTGCAGGATGTTACCCAGCGGTCACACTCAACTTGGGTAGCTGCAAGTGTCTCTTTGAGACTTCTGTGGTTCTCAAGTATGACCTCTACCTTAGCCTTTTCATCATTAAGTTGGCATTTAAGCTTGTAAATCTCATCATCTTTGTCATTAAGAACAGACTCATACTCAGCTTTTCTTTTGGAAATAGTTTTCTCAAGCTCAAGATTTTGATTGATTAAAGCTACATTTGCCTCTCTAATAGAGACAAAGGCAGCTATGCATGATTCAGAACATAACTTGGCTTTAGCCTCAGAAGATACCTGGGTTACCTGTGAAGATGATGCATCGGAGCAGGAACCCTCAGTAGACTCCAGGGCCATGAGAGCAAGATTCCCAAAAGGATGTTCACCACCATGTTGACCAGCACCAGCAAATAATTGCTCATTGAAACCAGAAAGATCATCTGGTGAGCTGCTCCAGTCAACAACTCCTGGTGTGAAGAAGCTGTGATGAGGTTGAGATTGTGATGGAGATGGTTGAGGCTCAGGTAGGGCTTGAGGTTGTTGTGCTATAGGAACTTGAACTGGATTTGGCTGTGGCATGTAATAGCAGGGATATGGATATGGCATTGGACCCTGAGGGACAAAATATGCAGGAGATTGAGGTTGTGAGTGATGACCAGAACTAGCAGGATGTTGCCCTTTGTTTTGTGAACTATTGCTTGGAAAGGTCACAAAGGGTGCAGAGGAGTTAGATCCAGTTGATCTACACTCTCTTGCAAAGTGCCCAAGCCTGTGGCATTTGTGACACCTCAACTTACTCTTGTCAAAACCAACTTTGGTTTTGCCAGAGAGTCCTGGAAATTTCCTACCAGTTCTCTTGTAGAACTTTTGAGATCTGATATTGATCAAGGCCATTTGGCTCAAAATATCCATCTCTTCTAAATCATCATCAGCAATACCCATCAAATCATCCATGATAAAGCATAAATTATCACTATTACACCCAGAATGACTGTCAACACCAACAAATGCATGATCAGAACTGTTTGAAGAGAAATCTATATGCTCATCATAATGGCTTTCTGATCCAGCATATTCTGACTCATGACCGACCAAGGCAGTGTTCCCTGGTACAAAGTCATCAGTGAGCTTTCCTGATGATGCCAGTTTCCTTTTCTGCTCTATCTCTCTTTCAAATGTAAGCAGTTTCCCATGGAGTTGGGTGAGAGATAGGCTATCCAGATTTGCACTGGAGCGTAGGACAATGGTGTATGTGTCCCATCTCTCAGGCAGTGATCTGAGGAATCTGTTGTTCATCTGGCTGTTAGTATACTCATGCTTGACCATTTTCAGCTCAGAGATCAAGCAGGAGAAACGCTCAAACTGTTGAGTCAGTGTCTCACCCTTCCTATGAGAGAAGTCTCATATTGTTGGGCGAGGATTTCTCTGTTGTTTGCTAAGACCTCATCAGTTCCTCCGAATTGTTCCTTCAAAGCATTCCAGAGGTCATGAGCAGTTTCATGATGCATAAGCCCAGAATAGATTTCATTAGGCAGTGCCATGGCCAAATTCCATGGGCTTTAGCATCAATCTCAAACAGTTTACGATCTTCATCTGAGTATTGCTCCTTTTCTTCGGAACCATTTGGTTGGTCTCCGGATTGTTCACCATAGGCTTGTGTGGACCGTGAACCACAGATGTCCAACAACCTGAACTGTTAACAGACAGGTGATGGAGCATTCTTATTGCCATATGTTATACTCACTCCTAACCAGCATCGGAGGCTTGGTTGAGGAGCCAGTATTGTGAGGGTCATTAGAAGGAGTAGTCATTCTCAGATTCAAACCAATTCAATCAAGTTTCAACAGATTTAGCACAAAAACACAACAAACTCAATATGAACCAAGAAGAAACTCAAATTGAATACCAGAAGCAGCAGAAAATCAATCTCTATAACCAATTCTTGCAAATATGCTAATTCGATCAAACTTTAGATATCGAAATAGCAGTTTCAATGATCAATTGTTAAACCGATCAATGATTAACCTGCTCTGATACCATTTGTCAGGATCAGCGATCTAAGTTTGATCAATTAGAGATGAATTGCAGCGGAATTAGAACAAGAATTAGACAAATATAGCAAGAACACAATAGATATTCAATGGAACAGTACACGGTTATAGAGAAATAGGGTTTTCTGCAAAAGGGATAATATCATTCATGCACAAATGCTTCGGTATGGCGGCTGCTAAGCTTTTCCGGGTTCACTCAGCTGTGCGTCACACCTTACAATTAGGTCAACATTCCTTATATAAAGGAATGTGACGTCTGCTGATGTCACTTGATAGTGACATCTAACAGAATTATTACAAACAACTGAAAGTAAGCAAACTACTGAGAATGTTCACAACAACTGAGAACATCTCAGAGTATGCTAAGTACAAGATGAAACTAAAACTATTGAAACTAAAAGTACTGATTACAAGAAACATAAAACTACTAAAAGGAAACCATCACAACTACTGAAGAGGTCTTCTTCAGCTGTTGTGACAACATCTGAAACTTGGTCTTCAGTCTTTGTCTTCAGCTTTTGTCTTCAGACTTTGTCTTCAGTTCTTTTCACTTCAGACTTTGTCTTCAGCTCTTTTACTTCAGACTTTGTCTTCAGCTCTTTTACTTCAGACTTTGTCTTCAGCTCTTTCACTTCAGACTTTGTCTTCAGACCTTTCACTTCAGACTTTGTCTTCAGACCTTGTTATCAGTTGATGTCTTCAGCTGTTGCAGACTACTTCAGTTGTTGTAATGTCTGTGGGACTTAAAGGTTTTTCTGATCAGGCTCATTGGTTCTTTTGGTCCAACATGTTTATATAGTGTTCAGATGGATGATGAGAAAAGTTCAAGTGTCAAGACTCATGGAAAGGATCCCATACGCCTGAACAGTTCTCATAAGTTCAGAAATTTGCACAAGTGTGGGGCTTTTCATCCAAGCTCATGTGCCTAAATAGTTGTCATGTGTCTGAAAAAATTGGTTAAGTGTTAGGCGTATCATCTTATGCTCATGTGCCTAAATAGTTGTCATGTGTCTGTAGATTTTTTTACAATTCTAATTTGCTTGGTCTTTTGAGACTGCTTTGGCTTCCTTTTTCCCTTACTTAACACCTTTTCAAACTGGTCTACATCCTTTTTATTGAGAATGTCAAAACCGACCCCTTATTTTGACTTTATTGATGAGATTTGTTCAGTTTTACTTTTGATTTTTGAACCATGGGAGATTTTCCTTGATGGAGATGCTATTGAGTTGCTTTTGGATTTTAGTGAAACCCTTTCTGATTTGCTTGAATTTTTATGAGATTTAATCTTACTATCAGATCTGCTTTCAGCAGAGGATTTCACTGATACTTCAACATTCTTCACCACCTTGAGATTTTCAAGTATGAATTTCACAAATGGCACAATGGCTTTGATTAGGCTGTTTGGTTTCTTGACAACTACAGGTTTGTATGAGCACTCTTTGATTTTGATTGGGTGACCCAACTTGGTTTTATCCTTATTGGTTTCAATATACATACTTGGTTTCTTTTCAGGATTGGTTATTTGAGAAACAATTATTTTAGTTTCAATAACATTAGTTTCAGTTGAATCAGAATGAGTGAGTGCCTCAGGCATAACCGTATAGTTGTCATTATATGGAGGTGGACAAGAATTGTACCCTATCCCAGTCATATCCTTTGGCTCTTTCTATGAGACATGTAACTCTTGCAGCTTAGCTGAAGAGAATTGAAACTTTTCAAGTTTCACTTCTGTAGCTGATTGCTCAGCTTTGGTTTTTGTTAACAATTCCATTAACTTCTCATTCTCAGCTGCTAGAGTGTACTTTTCACCATGGAGTTTTTCAATATCTGAAAGAAGTGATTTGATTTTAATTTCAAAACTTTTCATCTCATGTTTTAACATTTCAGATTTGACCTTTTCTTCTTTGATTTTAAGAGCCAACTTGTGATTATGTGCTCTATATCCCTGTGCTTCTTGAATACATTTGTCCCCTATACTTCTTGAATACATTTGTCACTATAGAGATTGGATTTTACCTCAGATGGCATTGCAGTTGGATCATCATTAATGTGAGCCATGAGAGCATGATTTTGGATGTGAGGCTTGATTTCTCCTGCATATAGGCTCCAGTCACAGACTCCATCTTGTTTGAAGACAAGTGCATTAAAGGTTGGTTGGTTGCTTCCCTGAGCTTGGTTTGTAAGTTGTGGTTGATTGTGATGAGTTTGTTGCTGCTGATTTTGATGTTGGTACTGATGGGGATTGCTTGATTGAAAGCTTGAATTGGATTGAGATGATGGCTAACCATGTGAAGTTCTTTGGTAATTGTTGCTACTTCTTTTGGGAGAATTGCATTCCTTAGAGAAATGGCTAGTCACACCATAATTAAAGCACTTTACCTTGGATTTGTCATATCCAAGTTTTGTGTTCTCATTTAGACTCAGCTTCTTCCTTTTTCAGAAGAATTTCTTGGCTCTTATTGCAATCATGGCCATCTGCCATTGCAAGTCCATTTCTTTAACATCATCTAGATCCATTTCTTCAAGATCTTCCTGAATTTGATGTGCTGAACTAAGTCTTCCTCCCAGATATGCCTCAAAACTAGCAACAAAGGCATTGTAAGTTGCCTTTTGCTATTCAGGTCTTTGATCACTGGGCATGCATGTGGGTGTTGCTGTAGATGGAGTTGAAGATGATGGCTTGTTATGTTGTAAAGCAGCAATGAATCTAGTTGTTCTTGCTTGATCTCTAGAGGATAGAAAATCATCTTCCTCTGTCACAAAGGCATTTTCAATAGAATGAGTTTCTGATGGGAACTTGTATGCCTCAATGACTTGAGGTCCACTGAGATTTCTGCTTCTCTCATCTAACTCAAAAGCTTCAATCTTAGCAATCATGATGTCTAAGCTGGTGCTCTCCGAGTCAAGAGTGTTCTTTATAATTGTGCCATTCTGTTTCCAGCTTTCAGGTAGACTATGTAGCATCTTCTTATTCATTTCCTTTTCTTTGTATGTAACTCCCATGATTTCTAGATCATTCACCAACGGTAGAAATCGATGTAGCTGCTTGGATATTGATTCACCCTTCGTATGATGAAATGTTTCATATTGGTTCACCAGTTTGTCTTTGTTTATTTCCGTCACCTCACTTCTTCCTTCACACATAATTTGCAGTGCATCCCATACAACTTTGGTTGTTCCATACTTTTTTGGTCTTTTGAGGACATCCATTTTCAAAGCCTGAGTAAGAATGGAGTAGGCTTTGAGATCTATCTTGATTTTCTTGTATTCCTCATATCAAGATTTAGATTAGGATCCTTAATGGGTATTCTGATAGTTTTGTGTTGAGTAGCTTGATTAGCATTGAGAGAAACAGGAATGTAGGGTCCTTTGCAGATTGATATCCAGTAGTCGGAATCCACACCTGTAATGTAATTTCTAAACCTTATTTTCCATTGCTTAAACTCAGACTTGTGTTTAAGCACTGGAGATTTGGATGCATGACCAAGTTCAGAAAAATTAGCAGAATCCATTATAATAAACTTGTTTTTAGATGGTTTTAATATTGATTATGTTGATTTTAAATCCAGAATGTTCAAACAGTCCAATGTCAGGATTTTCTTGTACGGTTTCGATGAACAGCAGTAGCAGAATAGTCGATTTGATGAACGATTCACTGTTGAGTCGATTTCAAGTTGATTTTAGGTTAATATTTTTTTATTATAAGTGGTTTTTGTCTGATTTTTGTTGAGAATCAACAATTGAACAGTGGTCTTGAGTTTGTTGATCAGAAGATTATCGATGGTTGATGAAGCTCCAAGTATTTTCCGTATGAATGTTTATTAGAAGTCTGAAACATGCTAATAAACAACTCAATCAATAGTTCAATCGATTTTCATTCAAGATCTATGTTGATTTTGAGATGAATTCAAGAGCCGAGGCTCTGATACCAATTGACTGGGTTCGGGATGTAAATCTAAGTTGATGTGACTCAACTAGGATTGAATATGCTGATTGAGTCAATGATAATGTAGCGGAAATACAGAATCAAAGAACATTTAATGCTGAAAATACTAATAAATGCTTTGTATATTGACGTTGGTAAACAAGATACAAAGTGTGCTAGGGTTTGCAGCACAAAACAGAAACTTCATCACATTTCATTTAGTGTATACTATTCTATTTATAGGCTCATACAATGCCTGTACAAAATGACTAAACTACCCTGACAACTATACATCAGAATACTAGTCTAAATGCAAAAGATAATAGCATTTGTAAATGTTCATCCGCATTAACTAATGCGAATGTGTTTGTCTTCATCGGCATTTCTTCTTTTGAGCTTCCGCATTAAGTATGTCATCAGCATTAGTTAATGCGGATGAACAAATACTTAAGCGCATTTGCTTCTGCAACTCCGTATTAGTAAATGTGGATGAACAAATACTTAGCCGTGTTTGTTCTGCCTATCCTCATTAGTAAATGTGAATGAACAAATACTTGACAGTATTTGTTCTTTGCTCTTCCGCATTGACTAATGCAGATAGCCGGCACTTGTCTTCTTTTTCTTCTGTTTTCTTCACCCGTATTACTTCTTGGACTTATGGGGATTTCCAACCAGAACAACCTTCAACCACCTCTTGAATTGGCATGTATGATCCTTTTAGGGTCTAACAGATACTTGGTTCCAACATATGGAAGGGTTCATTAGTCTCAAGACAATAGGATGTGGAGATCTGTTGTTGAAGGACCTCACATCCCAAGCACCTCTTCAGCCACTGCTAGAGGTGGGATGATTCCAAAGGAAATGGTTGACTATTCTGAGGAAGATTGGAAGAAGATTAACATAGATCATAAGGTCATGACTGCTCTCAAAACTACTCTTCCCAACTCTATATATACAGGCTTCAAGAAGTGCAAAACTGCTAAGCAGGTTTGAGATACACTAAAGCTCATGTATGAGGGGTCTGATGAAGCTAAAGAAAACAAGAAAGACCTCATGAAGTAGCAGTTTGAGAACTTCACCTACAAATCAGGTGAAACTATTACTCAATAATACTTTAGCTATATTGAGATTGTAGATACCCTCATGGATGTTGGAGTTAAACTTCAGAATAGGGACATTGTAAGGAAGTTCATGTTCTCTCTTCCCAGACAATGGACTCACTACTATGTGGCCAATAAGAGAACTAAAAACCTCTCCACCCTTACTCTCATAATGCTATATGGTATCCTTAGTGGCTACTAGATGGAGATGAACATGAAAAATCCATGAAGCAGCTCTTCCAGTAATCAACAGAGTTCAGCCCTTCATATGGTTGAAAGGGATAGCAAAGAAGCATAGCATCATCTCATATTCTATTCTAACAACTCACAAAATGGCCCTTTCATCACCTTCCCAGAGACACCAAGGGAGAGCTACATCCAAGGAAGCCCATTCTAATAAAAATGCTCATCTCAAACCTTTGTGTCTGCTGATGAAAGTTATGGAAACTTTCTATTCAATATTAAAGACTTGGATTGTATCCATCCAGATGACCTGGAGTATATGGAGATAGTCTAACAAATGCCTCTTCTCACTCATAGAGCCAAGAAGTTCTACAAGAGAGCCGGAAGAAAGTTTCCCAGCAACGTATCCAATGGAAAGTTTGGACTGGATAAAAGAAAAGTGAAGTGTTACAACTATAACTAGACGGGACACTTTGCTAGTGAGTGCAAGGAACCAAGGACTAATGATGGCTAAGCAAAATCCAAACCAAGCTACACTGATACAACTTACAGATTTGAGATGCCAAGCCAAACAAAACAACAAGCTGCTGTTGTTATTGAAGAGGGTGGTTTTGACTGGAGCTTTTAGGTAGAAGATGTTTCTCCCAACCAAGCACTGATGGCTGACCGTGAAGAATCCAAGGTATTAAATATCTCTGTACACCTGAATGCATTGCTAAAGTGAACATGTACAGGTCCTATAACCAAGAAGTGAGATTTGATATTGAATCCTTAAATATTTTAACAGCTGATTTAAAACATCTAGAAATGATTATAAACTTAAAATAGAAGATTTAGAGAAAACAATTTCAACTCTTAAGCATGAGCACACAAATTACAGGACTCAAATCAAAGATCTCAATACCAAGTTAACTACATGCTAGGTTGAGCTTGTGATCAGCAAAGTCAAGGTAGAAAAGTGTGTTATTGAAGAGGAAACCTTGAAGAACATTATATCCTCATCCACGCATGCAAAGATTTTTTATCAGAACAGGCAGGGATTGGTTTCAAGTGAGATAGCTCCTCTGCATACATTACTACCTCTAAGATCTCCAAGGTGTGGAACCAATCAAGATGAGCTTCCCCTCATTGACCTTATCAAAGAAAAGGATGAAGATGTAGAGGAGATAGTGAAGGATGAATCTGTAGTGAGTGAGAAAGATCATCCTAAGAAGGGTCGCTATGCACTTGGAGAGAAGAAAGAATGAAGGATGACCAAGTTAGCTAGGAAGAACTTGATCAGGACAGCCAAAACGAAATCAAAGAAAGCTGTGAATCCAAGGATCAAAACAGGAATTATCAGTTTGATTGAACAAATAATGATCGCGGAATTATCACAACTTGTTGTTTAACTAATTGTTTAAGAAATTGTAATTATGACTTAAATCGATGAAGAACAGATGATAGAAATAGAAAACAAGTTAAAGTAATATGATAAACAAATTTGCTTCAAAAGATTTACATCAATACTGAATTGGTTACAATCGGTTTTGATTTTGCTGATATGATAATTGCTAGGCGATGTTCTTGGTGTTCTTGGTGTATTGTTAGTGTATTGTTGTTGTATATTGCTAGTCTATTGTTGTGATCTCTAGTGTTTTTGTTTTACTATATTGCATTGGATTAGCAGTTATAAACATAGCACATGAGTTATCTATATGAATTGGTGTTTGAAGAAAATTGTAACCATAATCAAGTAGTTGGTTTTGCAACCACAAAACTTGAGAGCAACCAGCTGAAGCAGCAATGTACTCAGCCTCAGCTGTGGATACTAACACATTTATTTTCTTTTTTCACCGCCAAGAAACTAGTCTTGGTCCAATGAATTGACAGCTACCAGTTGTTGATTTTCTGTTGTTATTGCAACCTCCAAAGTCACTATCAGAATATGAATAGAGGTTGAAATCTCCTTCTTTGGGATACCAATGTCCAAGAGCTAGCTTCCCTTTGAGGTATCTGAAAATCCTCTTAACAGCATTCATATATGACTCCTTAGGGTCTGATTGGTAGCTAGCACAAACACACAGCAAACATTATGTCAGGTCTGCTAGCAGTTAAGTACATCAAAGATCCTATCATATATTTATACAATCTTTGATCAACTGATTTCCCTTTAGGATCAGGTACAATCTTATCTATTATTGATGCTGGTGTTTTGCATGAAGAAGAGTCAGCAAGGTTGTACTTCTTCAAGATTTGGTGCACAAACTTCTCCTGATTGATGAAAATTCCATTTGATTTCTGATGAACTTGTAAACCAAGGAAGAATGTTAATTCTCACATGGAACTCATTTGGAACTCAGATTTCATCAAAGATTCAAAGTCTTCACACAATCTCTTGGAACTCAGATTTCATCAAAGATTCAAAGTCTTCACATAATCTCTTGTTTGTTGACCCAAAAATGATATCATCCACATAGATTTGGACAACCAAGAGGTCTTGATGATCATATTTAAGGAAGAGAGTCTGATCAATGGTTCCCCTTTTGTAACCATGCTTGAGCAAGAAAGATGACAATGTTTCATACCACTTTCTTGGTGCCTGCTGAAGACCATACAAAGCTTTGTCAAGCTTGTATACCCTGTGTTGTTTATCAGGATCTTCAAAGCCTGGTGGTTGGGTAACATAGACTTCTTCATCAATTTTAGCATATAAGAATGCACATTTTACATCCATCTGGTAAACTGTAAACTTCTTATATGAAGCATAGGCTAGAAAGACTCTAATAGCTTCAATCCTTGTAACTTGAGCAAAGACTTCATCATAGTCTATCCCTTCTTCTTGAGTATACCCTTGTGCTATCAGCCTTGCTTTGTTTCTGACAATGATACCTCTGTCTTCTAGTTTGTTCTTGAAAAGCCACCCTGTACCAATTGGATATTGACCTTCAGGAAGTTCAACTAGATTCCAAACTTTTTGCTCTCTGAATTGCTGAAGTTCTTCTTGCATTGCTTCAATCCAGTTGTTGTCTTTTAGTGCAGCAGTAATGTTAGGAGGAACCACTTGTGAAAGAAAACAAGACAAAAGACAAATATTGGCAGCTCCCCCTTGGCTTCTTGTGGTTCATTCATTAAGATCACCAATGATATTTTCTATTGGATGATACTTATGAATTATTAATGTTAGAATTGATTCAACTGGAATGGATGATTCCAAGTTAGTGATATTGGTTATTAATGATGGAGATGGATCCAGCTGAGATGTAGAATCAACAAAGTAGTCTAAATCCTTATCATTTTGTTCTTCTGATATTGAATGAAAACCATCTTCATGAGTTTGTGTTTCCACAGATGTAGGAATAACTTCTGCGGCATGTAGTTTGTTGATTTGTAGATGTTGTGAATGTAGTTGGAATATCTCTTGATGGATTGGGAACTTTAGTTGAAGGCAATGAATCATCTCCGGAAGTAGACGGGACATTTACGGATGTAGAAGGAACTTATGCTGATGCATTGTTCAGTATTACGGATGCATTAGTAACTGCTGCGGATGCATGGTTAACTTTTTCTTATGTATTAGTTACTTCTACAGAAGTTGAATTTTCATTTCCATCAGAATTTCCATTACTTGTTTGAGATGAAGGGCCATGATCAACAACACTTGAAGTGTTTGAACGTGATGATCTTGGAGGATCAGCAGTCAATGGCACTTCACTCATACTTGGATGTACATAAGGATAGCACGTGTCCGAAGGACCTGCAACATTCAGATAACCAGTGTTAAATGAATTTGTTAATGCATCTATATCAAACAGCCAATATGATCCTTTAACAGATTTTGGAAATAAGGATTCATCAAATGATACATTAGGAGTTTCCTCCATAATGTTTTGATGTGGAATGTAGACTCTATATGATTTAGAAGTTGATGAGTAACCAACAAAGAAACCATCATAGGCCTTTTTAGCAAACTTTCCTAATTGATCTTTGGTGTTTAAAATAGACACATGACACCCAAATGGTCTAAGATATCCTATAAAAGGTTTTCTTTTAGACAAAATTCATAGGGTGTTTTATTATGTTCTTTGACAATTAAGGTCCTGTTTTGAACATTGCATGTTGTATTCACTACTTTAGCCCAAAATATGATTGGCAAATATGAGTCAGTTAGCATTGTTCTTGCTGCTTCAATGAAACTTCTATTTCTTCTTTCAGCAACTCCATTTTGTTATGGAGTTCTTGGTGCACTGAATTGTCTGGCTATGCCTTTCTTCCTGTAAAAGGAGTCTAAAACATGGTTAACAAATTTAGATCCTTTATCACTTCTTAATATTTTGACTTTTAAATCAAGTTGATTTTCAATCTTAGTGATAAACTCCATTAATGTTTCTGATGTTTCACTTTTATGTTTTAAGAAAAAGACCCAAGTGAATTTAGTGAAATCATCAACAATCATTAAACAATATTACCTTTTTCCAATGCTCATCCCATTTGTTGGACCAAAAAGATCCATGCATAGCATTTTGAGTGGAGTTGTGTTTGTGTTGATTCTTTTGGACTTATGTGACACCCTATGTTGTTTTCCTTTATAACATGATGAACAATGATTAGAATAGTAAAATTCTATCTTGGAAAGGCCAATGTCTAAGTCATTTTTGACCAGCTTATTCATGTTCTTCATGTTTGAATGAACCATCCTTCTATGCCACAGTTGAGCTTCATCTTCTGACGACTTAGAAATCAGGAAGGTTTCATTGCTTGTCATTAAGGTGTTATTCCTGTCCAAAACATATGTGTTTCCTTTTCTTGGTGCTTTAAGAAGGATCCAATCTTATAGGATTTGAAAACTTGGCTTAAGAATGTAACAGTAAGTGTTATCAAATAGAGTGGTATAACTTTGATCACAAATTTGAGATACACTTAGCAAGTTGTATTGTAAATTTTCACAAAAATTTACTTTCTCAAATTTGAGTACACCATTTGTTACCATTCCTTCACCAACAATTTTACCTCCCTTCTTATCCCCACCAAATGCCACATATGAAGCATTTTTGTGTTTGAAATCATAGAGGAGAGAATAGTTTCATTTCATATGCCTGGAACAACCACTGTAAACATACCACTTGTTGTCAGCCCTCCATGGATGTTCCTGCATAAATAATGAAATCAATTAGAGCGTGGAGCCCAAGCCTTAATGGTCTTGGGCTTGCTATTGGAATCTAAGATTATTCCTCCCTCATGGATGAGCCTAGATGTCTCAGGGTTGTTTTTAGACTCATTTGATTCATTATGGTTTGTTTGGGGTGAGGATGATTTTATTGAAGTTGAACTTGAATCACTTTGTTCTTGGTCCACAAACACTTCCTCTGTCACCTCTTTGAATAACTTTTTCTTTGAACTTGATGATGATACTCAATTAGAGAAAGTTTCTTCTTCTTTTGTCTTTGATGGTGGTACTTGATTACCCTTTTCAAAGTGGTCATAGAAGGCTTCATCATCCTGCATATCTACCTTCTTGCGAGGTGTCTTGCTTTGAGAATATTCCTTCTCCTTCTTCCTTTTTGTTTGATTATCAGTAGATGTTGCCTTCTTTGCCTTTGGAACCTTTTGTTTTGGTTGCTGCTTGTTTTGCTTTGAACTTGCCTTACTTTCAGTGGATTGTGAGCCTGATTCAACATTCTCATACTATTGCTTCTTTGTAACTTTGGATTTGTTCTTCTTGTTGAAGTAGCATTCTTGAGTAGAATGATTATTCTTGTTGCAAATAGCACAATGTTTGTTGAAGTAACAATCAACAGTCATATGATTGTTTATGTTACATATGGAGCAATAGCTGCTGAAGTAACAATCATCTGTGTTGTGGTTATACATGTCACACCACTTACAATATTTTTCTTCAACTTCACTCCCAAACTCCATCACTTTCTTCTTCTACTGCTTCTTCAAAGCTTTCTCAAACTTTGCAGCTGAAGAAACTTCTTCATGTTTCTAAGGATTCATAACTCTCTATTTTTTCTTACCTTTCTTGTTAGCATTGTGTGATTCAGTAGATGATTGCTTCTTCCGTAAATCTTCTACGGATGTTGATTGTTTTGAAAGAGCAACATTTGTCTTCTTCCGTGGATTTTCTACGGATGGTTCTAAGATGGTCTTCTTCTTTCGATTTTCTATGGATGGTTCTGATACAGTCTTCTTCTTTCGCACGTGTTCTGCGGAAGTGATTTTCTCTTCTTCCATGGATCCAACAGTTATTTTTGATGAATGAGTTTTGTGCTTCTTGTTAAGCTCAATTTAATTGATCAATTCTTGTGTAGATGGTCTTCAAAATATCTCTTTGTTTAGGAGGATAAGGTAGCTTAATCTCCTCAAGAACTTTAGGAACTATAGGTTGAATTAACACATTCTTCCCCTTACCTAAACCAGAACAATTTTGCTCATTAGGCTCATCAAACTCATCCAGGTCATCATAATCATTGAAGTTAAATTCTGATTCAATTTGTTTTAAACATTCTGATTCAGATGAATCAGTTTCACTGACCTTAGTATCTTCACCACTTATCAATTCATTAATTTCAATTTTTGGTTCAGTTTTGGTACTTGATACAAAATAGTTTGACAAACTATTGGTCGTTGACTCAGGTAATATGGTGTAGTTATCATTCAATGGAGGTGCAACAACATGAAATCCCAACCCATACCTGTTCTTTGTTTCAATATGAGTATTCAAAAGTTTCTCATGTTGCTGAGATGATAATTGAAACTTCTGAAGTTTCACTTTAGTGGATGCATGATCAGACATTGATTTTGTTAAAAAGGTGGTCAGATGCTCAACTTGTGCTTTCAAATTACATTTTTTAGATAAGAGTTTATCCAAATCCTTTTATAAAGAAGTTATTTTGACCTGATATAATTTGTGTTCTCTCACATGAGATTCATTCAAATCATAGTTTCTTTGATTTTATCAGCTAATTGTTAAGCATGGACTCTATATCTTTCAACCTCTTCAACACATCATGATGAACATAATCTATCCCTTACCTCTCTGGCCATAGGTGGAATCTTGTTCTCCATGTTAGCCATCAATGCTTGATTCTCCTCCAGAACTTCTTTCTCAGACATGCTCCAATCATAAGTACCATCCTGCAAGATAATTAACCCAGTTTCTTTAGTGTTACTTATACATGCCGAAGAACTTGTTGCTGGTGGGGATGAGTTTGTAAGTTGAGGTTGCTTGAAGTTTCTTTGGTTTGCTTGTCTCAAATCACTTGTTGATTGCTAATTGCATTCTCTTGAAAAGTGACCATACAAATTGCACTTGTAGCATCTCACTTTGGATTTATCAACACCAATCTTTGAGTTCTCCTTGTAATAGCCAATCCCTTATTCCTTCTCAAATACATCTTAGCTCTGTATGCAATCATGGCTATTTGCCATTGTAAATCTATTTCCTCTACTTCATCTGGATGAAGTTCTTCAAGGTCTTGTTGACAAATGTGAGCAGGGGTCAAAGTACTACCTAGATAAGCTTGAAAGCATGAAGAGAAGGCTGCAAATGTTGTTTTTTGCTCTTCTAATTCTAGTACCACAGTAATTGGTTCAGATTGAGTATTGCTTTTGTTGGTTGTGGATCCCTTTATGGCTATAGCATTTGAATTTTTCGTATCATTAAGTTTCCCTTTCACTTTCTTGTTTGAACTGCTTTGAGAGTTTGATTTAGAGGACTTTGCAGCATAGAAAGCTACTTCATCTTTATCATCAATCTAAACATAAGAGCTTCCATCATCATTATTGGAAATAAAAGCACTTCCAGCACCCTTTGTTTCTTTAAATTGATATGGTGCAATTGGTACTTTTACACTTTTGTTTCTTGTTTTCTCATCCAATCCTAGAGCTTCCACCTTTCCAATTGCTTTTAGATCAAGGGTATTCTTACAGATAGACACAGTTTGAGTCCAACTTTCTGGCAAAGTATGGAGCATCTTTTTGTTCAACTCCTCATTACTATATTTCAACTCAAAGATTTTCATTTCAGTAACAAGTTGCATGTATCTGTGGAGTTGTTGAGGAACAGATTCACCATAAATATGATGAAAAGTCTCATATTGTGAACTAAGGATATCCTTCCTAATGCTTCTGATCTCATCACTTCCATCACACAAAGTGTGAGGAATCTTCCATAAAGAGTGGGCTGTTTTGTAAGCATCACATCTGATCAAGAGGTCTTCAGGTGTAGCCATAGTAAGCATACTATAGGCCTTAATATCATTTTTGACCCTCTTAGCATCTTCAGAAGACAGATCTTTCAAACTTATAGGCTGATTGTTGTTATTATAATCAGGTTGAATGTAGGGACCTTCAGTCATAGACACCCATAAATCAGAATCAGTGTAGTTAACATGGTTATTGAATCTAATTTTCCATGTTTTAAAATCAGCTTTGTTTTCCAATTTTAGGGGTTGATAAGCTAAGCCAACAATTTAACTACTCATTTTAGTTAACTTGGTAATTATCAAACTATCAACTAATCTAATACCCTATGAATGTGTAAAGTAAATGTAATTCAAACACACTCACACAGCAAAAACAAATCACTGATAATACTGATATCAAATCAACTAAGACATAAATTCCTTTGAATTAATGGCTTTTGTTGAGAATAAGCTAATTAATAACAAACTCTTAATTTTTCAGACAATTAAGCAGTTTTGGTCAAAATTAGTCAAACCTCTCAGTGAATTCTCAGATGATTTGAATTTGATATGTTAGATGATGAGATCTGTTAAAAATTTTTTGAACAATCGTTAAATATCGAACAACAACACAAACCCACGAATCAAAATGATTTTGATGTAGATCGGAGTTAATCAAGCAATGGAACAGTACTCGATGATCGATATAATAGGGTTTGATGATTTTAACTAATTACACCAATTCGTTGAGTAAAATACCTTCGTTAGCTATTGATTATCTAAACCCAACTTGTGTTTTGATTAAATTGTTCAACAACACGTTAACTCTAAGTTATGAACTCTCAAACTCTGACGAACACTCAAAAGCAATTTTAAGCTAAATTATCATATCTAATCAAAAACTGATAGATCTAATGAAATTAACAACTAATTAGACTAATCAAAACTGATAGATCAATTTATCATGATCAATGAGCATGATGCTCTGATACCACATGTGAATCCAAGGATCGAAACAGGAATTATCAGTTTGATTGAACAAATAATGATCGCGGAATTATCACAACTAGTTGTTTAATTAATTGTTTAAGAAATTGTAATTGTAACGTAAATCAACGAATAACAGATGAGTGAAATGGAGAACAAGTTAAAGTAATATGATAAACAAATTTGCTTCAAACGATTTCCATTAATACTGAATTGGTTACAATCGGTTTTGATTTTTGCTGATATGATAATTGCTAGGTGATGTTCTTGGTGTTCTTGGTGTATTGTTGGTGTATATTGCTAGTCTATTGTTATATTTGATTGGTGTCTATGATACCCTAAAAGAGTGCACCCATGCCTTCAATTTATAGGCAGAGAGATTCAGTTTTTACATGGGTAAAAGTAACTTTCCTATTATGGTAAGAAAGTTACACAAATAAAATTCTTGACGTGACATGCAGTATTTTTTTCTGACAGAAGTGCAGTCTTCCACAGATGTTGACTAGATGACATCACTCTAGAGAATTTGACTTTTTGACTTCATGAGTCTTCCTTGATGAACGGAGTTCATGCAAATATTTTGTTCTTCCATAAGAGATAGCCTACCATAGGAGTTGGCCGTCCGTAGTAGATGGTTCTTTGATCTTCATATTGAACTTCATCTGCAGGAGCAAGCTTTCTTCTTCCGTAGGAGTAGCAGTAACTTGATCTCACGAGCAGACTTGTTCTTCCGTAGATGTTACAATGTTTCCGCAGGAGATCCACGGATGCATATTCTTTGACTTGTTCTTTCGTAGATGTTCTTGTAGTTGGTCAAATTTCAAAATTGACCAAATATGATGTTTTCCTACAATTACACATACAATCAACATAAATAATAATTTGGGTTAACATATATATATCTTGCATACAAAAAGATAAAGATTTACAAGAGTTCATTACAAGAGATGAATAATCTTCTAAACCTATACAATCAATCTAGAGCTAACAAAAGCCCAAGAGATGAAGGCCACTTTCAATTCCAAGCAAAAAATAAGTCTTTATTCCTATTGGGTTTGAAGTGGTAAAGACTGAAGACTCGACTATGGACTCTAGTACCAGGAGTCCTAGATCATGTCCAAATCATCATGGTCAAGATAAGAAGGTTGATAAAATATGTATCACTGCTGCACAGCCGGAACCATCTAGTTCCAAGAGCAAGCCTCATCTCGAGAAGCCTGTTGCTTCATCTATGAAGATGAAGATGGAAGTGGAAAGAGATCAAGCTCAGCCTTCTACTCAGAAGAAGACTCTCAAAAGTATGCCAAATGAATGCATCAAGTGTGGTGGTACCTCTCATTTCACTAAGGATTGCATCTACAATCCCAAGAGTACCATTCATATGACCAAGAAGAAAAATCTGAGAAGAAGAAAAAGAATACAGCTTCAGAAGGAAAATCTCTTCCTTTTAGAAGCTCCAAAGTAAAGAAGAAGATAGGTGAAAAATTACCTACAGAAGAAAATTTGGTGTTAAAGTACTGAAGTCTACTGTAGTTGATGCAAAAGCTTCTGAAGGTCCAGTCTCCAAAACTTCTGAAGTCATCAAAACATCCAAAGTCTTCAAAGCCAAGCCTAATCTTCCAAAGATGGTGTTGAAGATGAAGGAAGGCCATGTGACTGAAAGTTCTTCATCAACAACAGCAAATGATCCTCAAAGTTTGCATATAGGATCAATAACTATTGAACTATCTTCAGTTCACTTTGATGAGCCCAAGACCAGTAAGGCTTGGGTTTCAAAATGTAACTAACCATCCCTTTCTGTGCAGGAACAACTGAAGACCGAGGGAAATGTATGAATCATTGATAGTGGTTGTTCCAGGCATAATACAGACAATGTAACTTTACTTCAAAACTTTGAGAAAATTTATGGAGGGCCATTTGCTTTTGGAGGAGAATCAGGTGGTTACATCACTGGAAGGGACAGGGTTACAAATGGTAAGCTCAGTATTGAGAAGGTAATTAATTATAAGGAGCGTGGGTAGAATCTCTTGAGTGTATCCTAATTATATGACCAGAGACAAACATGCTCTTCACTAAGCATGAGTGCATTCTTCTCAAGCTTGGGATGGTCATTTCTCAAGAGCATATCTTGCTCAGAGCCCCCAAAAAAGGGAACAATTACAAGATGGATTTGAAGGAAATCTCTCCATCTAGAGAAGTTTCTTGATTTCTATCTAAAGTCAATAGTGATAAGTATTTTCTTTGGCATAAAAGAATGTATCATGCAAACTTTAAAAACATGAATAAATTAATTAAAGATGATTGCATGTCTGAAAGGAAAACAACACATATAATCTCACAAGACAAAGGAAAGAACTCCATCACTACTTCCATACACTTGTTACATATGGATTTCTTTGTCCCCAACAGTGTAATGAGTTTAGGAAAACTTCGTATTGCCTGATAATCACAAATGATTTCACAAAGTATACTTGAGTCTTCTTTCTTAGAACTAAGAATGAGACCCCTAAAATCTTCAAGAACTTCATTCTGGAAATTAAGAATCAATGTGATCAAAAGGTCAAAATCATAAGATGTGATCAAGGAACTGAATTCAAGAACCAAATCCTTGATACATTTTTTGATAAAAAAAGGTATGACAAGACAATATAATGCTCCTAGGACTCCTCAACAATATGGTGTTGCTAAGAGGAGAAACATGACACTTATTGAGGATGCAAGGACCATGCTCTCTGACTCTAAACTGCCTATCACCTTCTACGAAGAGGCAGTCAACATTACCTACTCTGTGCAAAATAGATTTTTAGTAGTCAAGACTCATGGTAAGACTCCTTATGAACTGTGGCACAAAAGGAGACCTTTCATCGGTTTCCTCAGATCATTTGGATGTCCATGAAACATCTTTAATAAAGATCAGATAGCCAAATTTTCTGAGAAATTAGATGATGACCACTTTATTGGATACTCTTTCCAAGCTAAGGCTTATAGATTATACAAGCTTAGAACTAGAATAGTTGAGAATTTAGCCAATGTGACCTTCAATGAGCACACTCCAAGTGTGAAAGGTTCTGCTCCGTATTTGTTATTTGATCATGACTTAGTTACCAACTGTTTTAACAAATCATGTAAAGATGTTTCAGGATCTACAGGTAGCTTATCAAAAGGAGATCCTAACCTAAGATTTGAGCTAAGAAGACCAAGTGATAAAATTTCTTCAGCTCTAGTGGTAACAAGCCCTGTAGTTGGAAATCCTATCAGTACAATCATGACAAACTCTTTAGTTGATACATCTGAGGTGCCTATAAATTCGAGCACAAAGGCAAATAATTCAAATGAAGGGATTTCCAATGTAGGAGGAGGTGGATATGGTGAAAGTGATCAAGTATTTCATGATGCTGAGAACCTCTCCACTGAAGACAAAATCAATGATGTTACACATTCATTGGATTAAGTTTCTCTTGAAACATGTGCTGATGTGGTGGGTGATACTCGATCGTCAGATCTGAATTTCACTAATTTAGATCAATCAAACCAACTTGCTGTGATTCCTCAACTGAGAATCCATAAGTCACATCTGTTGCTGAATTAATATTTCAGATTCGTTGAGCCTGGATCTTAGGATTCATCAGTTTCATATCCAAAAATTCAAAATTAAAGATGGGTGGAAGTGTGTGAATCGAAGAACAAGGATGTGTGTGTAATGTATAATGTTATGATTTCATTGATATTGAATAACAAATTACAACGAAGAAACATATACAAAGATGGATGAACATCAAACCCACCCAAAGCATAGAAATTCTCCTTGGGTGGTGATTTACACCATGAAAAACACACACTTAAGAACTACAAGCCACTCACACACATTGCAACAACCACACATTACAAGTGGCACTAGTTGTTCTATTTATAATGTTATTACATCATGACCTAATTTTGACTTTTCTTGTGGTCTTGATGTTGACTTTGTCTTGTGCTTGTTTTGTTATGTTTATCAACTTGGTCTCTGAACTTGTACAATGAGATCTTCAGTTGGCTTTGATTGTGGTTTAGAAAGGTTCAGTTTATCAATTGTTGAACCCAACATCTGTTGGTCCTACTGATTGATATAACAGTGCACTTGATTGATAAACATAAACAAATCTCATTGATAACACAAATATCAATGATATTTGTGTAAAATATAGATCAAACACTATAAAATATGGATGAATAATGATGAACACCTCAAGAACATTCAATAAACCCTTGTTTGATCTGAATTGATTGCTAAATATATTACAAAGTGAAAGCCCCTCAATCAATGGGTCATTCAAGCTCTCCAAACCTAATAGTCACTAATCTATATATAGTGATAATATTCACTAATGACATATTAAGCCCCTAGACTTAGACAATTAGAGAAATTACATATAAAACATAAAAATGACTTAAACATAAATAAATATATTTTTTTGACACAAAATATATTTATTAACAATAAACTCCTAGTCATTTATCTTCAACATCTTGTCTCGGTTCTTCGTCTTGAACACGTCTGTTTGCCTTTTCCGATGACTTTGACAGTGACGTTGACCTTTGTTGACTTTGACTGTGTTGATAATATAGACTATCCTTATCAGACCCAACAATACTCCCCCTTAGTCTATCATTATCAACGTCTTGTATCGTGATCAGCACCAATAAGTCAACCATATAATGATCTTCACTCTTCCCCTAGATTGATGATCTGGTATTGAAGATTTTTCATCTTCCAGGCTCCCCTTTTTTGTATGCTCCCCCTCTTTGTGTGCATTCTTTGTGAATGATTAGGAACAACTTTTCCTACTCTTTATTCTTGAGTGCTTCAGAAGATGTAGGAGGAAGAATCCTAGCTCGGTATCTTCTGCAAACTTGAGGAGCAGGTTCTCTGGTCAGGTACTTTACTCAGCCGATGATCGGCCATCATTTGAAGCAAAATCTTTAACACAATCACAACCACAATCTCAAAACTTCCTGTCAGATCATTTCAGTTAACAAATAAACCCGTGTTTATCTGTGTGTGCAATTTCCCGTGAAATGCATGTGAAAATAGTAACATTTTAATAGCATAATATGGAAGACTTGAAATAATTTGAAATGAAGAACCCCCTATATATATATATATATATATATATATATATATATATATATATATATATATATCTTTTAATCACTTCCCCCTAGACTACCAAAGTTTGAGAAATGGTTCTATGATAACAATACTCGGAAGCAGTAATTAGAGTGAAAGATGAAGCTGAGATTAAACCTTTTGATCCAATGGAGGTGTTCTTTTTTTATGATGAAGACTTAGTGATTCTATGTGAAAATCACATCAAAGCGGGAGCTAGAGCTGAAACAAGGAAAGAAGCCAGTTTGTTTATGAACATGGCGAATAAAGCTCGTGGAGTAAGGGCAGAGGTCAGGGAGCTAGCTGAGAAAGTATCCAAGGCTAACGAGTTAAGGTTGGACATGCGGGATCTTACACGACAGTTCGCAAGGGCAAGTGCAAGGGCCGAAGAGGAGAGTGCAGCAGGAGCAGAACAAGAAAAATCTGATAAAGCTGAAGAGGGAGCAAGAGAAGAGTCATAAGACCGAGAGTGAGGTCCAACCTAGGGGGAGAATTGATAATCATACATAGGTTGGACTCACTATAGTTGATAGGTTTACTTTGTTATGTAATAGGCTAAATGTTAGTTTTATCTTGTAATTTGTATTTCTTATGTATTTTTGTATTTCAGCGAAACTACGGGCGAAACCATAGTTTCGCCCGGAGTCAGCTGCTTCTGATCACCCGACGAATCTGTAGTTCGCTGCCAGTGAATCTAGTAGTTAGACAGGCAGTTTTGCTAGTCAGCGAAACTGCCAACGAATCTAAGGTTGCTTATATATTGTAATTTTTCTATCTTTGTAAGGAACCTTTTGCAAAACCCTAATATAGAATATTGTTGTTGGAAAAAAAATCAAGCAGAGTTAATCATATTACTCAATAAGCCTTGATGATGGGATAAGTTCTTTACCAGATGTCTATGGTAACCAAATCACCTGAGCTTTTCTAATTGAATCTAAAACATGATAAAATCAGTTGCAGGTCACTCGTTGAAAAGAATAAGGCATGGGTTTAAATTGGACAAATATACCAACAATCATTTTATAAATGTTTTGGCTTTTAAAAACTTAAAATTATGACCAGACACTGTATCAGTGTGATCTCACTAACTTGTCAATGTTTAAACACATCTTTGTGCTTTCATATATCTTAAGGATGTGATCTCATGATTGAATTAGTTCTTGGTGTAAGGTGATTGAAAAATATATATATAAAAAAAGGGGGTTCTTCATTTTCAAACAATAATCTGTTAGCTTTATAAACTCCAAATAAATGAATTTTTCAAGGAGGAGAACACATGTCTTGAACAACCTCATAAGGAAATCCCATAACTTGCTTTTCAGCAGCTAGGGCTTTTTCACATTGACAGACAGGAGTGTTCTTTTTGTATTCATCCTCCTCAGCAGCTCTTTTCTTAGCTTCTTCAGCTTCACCTTCCTCTTGCTTTCCTTCATCCTGAACTTTACACCGGCTTTCACAATCACCAACATCACCAACACTCTCACCTTGAGTATCACACCTGAATTCTTTGAAATGGTCAAAATCCTCAACAGAATCCTCATTGCTGTTTTCCACCTCAGCCATCAATGCATGGTTCACTTCTTCTTCAGACTCCATATTGATCTTAGTACTTAAAGATACACCTCCATACATGCATTGATTGTACTCTCTTTTTTTCATATTCAATTCAAATGACTTCAGTTTGTTGATAACTTCAACGAGTTTGTAGTCAGCAAAATTTCTTTCCTGCTTTAACAACCTAACTTGTGGACTCCACTGTGGGGGAAGAGAGTCCAAAAGTTTTGTGACTTGTTCATGGTTCCCCAGCTGGTCATCATACTTCTTAAGATTGCATGCCACCATTAGAAATTGATCAACAAAATCAGATATCTTTTCATCTTTCATGGCTGCAAAAGAATCAAACTAACTTTGTGCTGATATTAGATTATCAGATTTATGGAAATTAGCTACTTCAAAAGAAGACATTTTAGAAATGATTATCAGAGTTTCGCCCAGCAATGGCACACAAATGCTAGTTTCGCTGGGTAATTTCGCCTGAAACTAGTTGAACTTTCTTTCAGAGAACAATTTGGCAGCAATTTCGCATGGATTGGCACACAAACACTATGAACTTTCGTTCAACACATGTACTTTCACTGGAACGAGGAAACCAGATCCAAAAACCAAGAACAGCTTAGTTTCGCTGAAGGAACCCTAGTTTCACCAGGCGAAACTATGTAGTTTCGCTTAAAGATGCTGAAATTTCGCTGGACGAGCTGTAAATTCGCCCGACGTATCTGGACAGCCTTTTTCAACATGAAATCAGCTCAAACTCATCCAAATCTCAATGGATTTGAGATCTGATGATTCCTATAGCTTCCCACACCAAAATCAAGCAATCCTCAATCAATTTCCATATCCAAAGCACTCAGGTCAGATCGAATGAATGGAACAATGACTTAGAACTTGAACCAAACAAAACTCAAAAATCAAGAGCACAATGGCTCTGATACCATATTGTTGGTCCTATTGATCGATATAACAGTGCACTTGATTGATAAACACAAACAAATCCCACTAATAACACAGATATCAATGATATTTGTGTAAAATATAGATCAAACACTATAAAATATGGATGAACAATGATGAACACCTCAAGAACATTCAATAAACCCTTGTTTGATCTGAATTGATTGCTAAATACATTACAAAGTGAAAGCCCCTCAATGAATGGCTCATTAAAGCTATCCAAACCTAACTGTCACTAATATATATATAGTGATAATATTCACTAATGACATATTAAGCCCCTAGACTTAGACAATTAGAGAAATTACATATAAAACATAAAAATAACTTAAACATAAATAAATATATTTTGTTGACACAAAATATATTTATTAACAATAAACTCCTAGTCATTTATCTTCAACATCTTGTCTCGGTTCTTCGTCATGAACGCACCTGTTTGCCTTTTCCGATGATTTTGACCGTGACGTTGACCTTTGTTGACTTTGACTGTGTTAATAATATAGACTATCCTTATCAGAACTAACAACATCGACCACAAACATCATTGGAGATGTTAAGACAGTGGTGAGAACAAGAGGACAAACCTATGATAAAAATGTTTGTCTATACTCTTGTTTCTTATCCCAGATTGAGCCAAAGAAGGTTGATGAAGCTCTGAAGGATGGAAGTTAGGTTGAAGCAATGCTGGAGGAGCTACTTCAATTTAAGAGACAAAAGGTCTAGAACCTATGCCCTTTTCCTCATGGGAAGACACCAATAGGTACTAAGTGGGTTTTTAGGAATAAGAAGAATAATAGAGGACTTGTCATCAAGAACAAGGCAAGACAAGTTGTTAAAGGGTACACTCAAGAAGAAGGGATTGACTACACAGATGTTTTTACTCATGTAGCAAGACTTGCAGTTGTTAGGAGATTCCTTGCTTTTGCTACATCCAAGGATTTCAAGGTCTACCAACTTGATGTCAAGTGTACATTTTTATATGCAGTGATATATAAGCAAGTGTACGTCAAACAACCACCTGGCTTTGCAGACCCAGATCATTTGGATTATGTTTGCAAACTTGACAAAGTTCTTTATGGGTTGCACCAAGCTCCAAGGAAGTGGTATAAGACACTATCACAGTACCTTGTTTAGCATGGTTACAAGAGGGGTACTATTGACGACACACTCTTCATTAAAGGAACAGGGAATGACTTGATGCTGGTTCAAGTTTATGTAAATGACATCATCTTTGGGTTAACAAATATGAAGCTCTGTAGAGACTTTGAGAAGGTGATGAAGAATAGATTTAAAATGAGTGCAATGGGGGAACTTGATTTCTTTCTAGGAATTCAAGTAAAGTAGGTTGATAATGGAATCTTTATAAACCAATCAAAGTATGTACAAGACTTACTTACCAGATTTCATCTAAATGAGTGCAAGGTTGCTAAGACACCCATAGCCAGAAACCACTCCCCATGACCTGATCTTAAGGGGGAGTATGTTGATGAACACCTCTACAGGGCTATGATTGAGTCTCCTATGTACCTCACAACCAACAGGTCTGATATCATGTTTCTCACATGCATATGTTCAAGATATCAAGCCAACCTTAAGATGTCTCACCTGGTTGCTATCAAGAGGATTCTTTAAAATCTCAAAGGTGCTCCCAAACTTGGACTTTTGTATCCAAAGAATCATGATTTCAATTTGTATGCTTATACAGATAGTGACTATGGTGGCTACAGTATGACTTCAAAGTCTACATCAGGAGGGTGTTAATTCCTTGGTGGAAGGACAATCTCATGGCAATGCATGAAACAATCATGTGTGTCTACATCAACTGTTGAGCTGAATTCATTACTACTACAAGCTGCTATGCATAGGTGCTTTGGATTCAAAATCAGATGTTAGACTATGGATTTAATTTCAAGGAGACTCCCATCCATATAGACAACAATAGTGTTATCTCTATTACAGAGAATCCTATGCAGCACTCGAAGACAAAGCATATCAACATCAGGTATCATTTGATAAGAGATAATTTTTGAAAAAGGATTGATAAAAGTAGTCAAAGTTAACACAAATGAACAATATGCTAATCTGTTCACAAAAGCTTTGATAAACAGATATTTAAGCTATTGTGATGATTAACCTTGAGTAGATTTTCTTAAACTAATTTCAAGATTATTTTTCAAATATGTGTGTCTTAAGTTGTCTATATCATCACTCATATAAGCCTTGTTTACCTTGGGAGAAACTTTTTGAAAATGATATTCATTAGAATTTTGAGAATTAAAGATATATTTTCTTTAGAAGATATCAAGTAGACTTCGAAAGAAAGTTATGTCTTCAAAACTAATAACTACTTACTAAGAAATTTACCTTTGGAAGAAATTTTGGTATATCTTCCGAAGGTTAAATATGCTTCTAAGTACTTATATATTTTGAAGGATAATTTTCTTCCAAAGGCAGTTAAGTCTCGGAAGCATTATTTGTTCTTTGAATAAAACTTTTGAAGTTTATTATCTTCCAAAACCAAAATATATCTCAGAAGCAAAACCCTCTAAGTATTTTGCTTCCAAAGCAATTCTTGTAAAGCTAAGAAATATCTTCCGAAGTCAAATTGGCTTTGGAAGTTTTCTCAAAACTTTCAACGACAAATTACCTTTGGAAGGTTTTCTACTTCCAAGATAACTACCTTTTTGGGCACTTTTTCAGAGGTGGGACCAACATTTGGATTTCAAAGTTTATCCTTTTGCATTAACATTGTCTCTAATCCTACCATATAAATATCCTTACAACAGTTCACCCCCTTTCTTCTTCCTATTCATCTTTAAAAGTTCTAACCCTAAATTCACCCACAAAACCTCTTTGTTCTTAGATTTTTTCATACCAAAGCTTTCTCAAATGGCTAACCCTGAACCCCAAAACCAGCCCGATTTATTAGATGTCTGCTGTTTCCTTGTTCAATCAAACTACCTCACCGCTCTAACCGTCGACCCTCCACTGTATCAAGAACACTTGCTGGAGTTTTGGAGGACCTGCCAATAGGTGATCTTGGACCGTGAGAAGGCACTGTCTGCCACAGTCCAGGGGAAGAAAGTTATTATCACCCCAGCTACAATCAACAATCATCTCAGTTTGGATGATAAAAAAGGGGAGCTGTCATTTCCCAAATCTACTGTAAATGAGTCATTCAGGCAAATAGGCTATGAAGGAGACTACACTGTCAGGACCTTCAGGAAGGGTAAGGTCTCTTACCACTGGAAGTACATCCTCCATGTTATTATTCATACCTTATCAAATAAACATAGAGGATGGTACCAAATTACTAAGGACTTATCATATATAGTCCATGGAATGCTTTAAGGGTTCAAGTTCAAGTACTCCCAGTTTGTCTACACAAACTTGCTTGCAAACTTGGACTCTTTAGAGTACTACATGTTCCCAAGATATGTCCAGCACATTCTTAACTATGAACTGGGCTCACAATTAAAGGGAACAGGTACTACTCTTAAATTGGGACAGATGAAGCCCGGTATCTTCAAAATCACGAGAAAGACCACTTTTGGCTTCTCAGGAGCAGAAACAGCCCTGGTCCCAAAAATGTTAGAGCTCATTGCTCAAGGTGACAACTTGACAGCACCAGTCAAAGTTAAACCCACACCATCCACATCTGCACCACCCATACAGCCATAAATAATTCTCATCTACTCAAGAAAATCCAAATGAACCCCTGCTTAGTCTATTCAGATTGAGCAAGTCTCCATACAATCACCCATGCAGGAGGAAATGGAACCAAGAGCTCCCACATACCCTAAAGAGGGAACCACTCCCATCACTTCATTTATCAGTGTTGAGGTTGCTCATGCTCAGCCTGATGAGCGTATTGCCCAAACTTTAAACCTTCACTCTGAGTCTCAAAACTTAGATGATTAGCCTTCAGGGGACAATTACCATCCCCAGCCGTTAGACTTAAACAAACCAATTCCTGACCTTTAATTCTATGATAATTAGGATATGGGTTTTAGTAAGTACCATGAATCTCTCTTCTCCTTACCTACTCAAGGATAGATGAGTGCTCCCGAAACACCCATATCTAGCCCATATCATCCACCCCCTATTGAGGTGGACTTCCTTTAACATGTTCAGCAGGTCTATATGGATGAGGCTCTTAGTTTTATAAGTGATTACATCATTAAGACCTTAACCATGGCAACCTATCCCCTTGACACTTCTTTTGAAGCTATCATAGAGTAGGGGAAATCCAACAGCCAAGAACCACAAGGTGGTGGCGAGGGAGCTGACTTTTATTATGTTCACTCATCCTCCCATGATTCTCCTGATGAAGATGAGGGGAGTCTGCAAGTAAAGGTGCAAAAACTATCTAAAACCTGCACCTATTTAGTTTTAAAGGTAAGTCACCTGGAATCTGAAGTGACTACCTTGCATAGGTAGCTCATTGATTAGCAACGTGAGATCACCGATCTCAAGGGCATGTTAGCTAAGAGACCTGCCTAGCAAACTGTACCAAGTCCATAAGAACCTGTGGATGTGCTGGACCAAACCCTTAGCTCCCCTTTGCAAGAGGGTGATTGCAGGACCATTAAAGGGTACTTAAGCTTGCACTTAGTTAACACACTTAGGAGGATCTTAAGATCACTTAACATTTTAAATAGGGAACTGTGAACCTTTTACCGAAGATACAAGACAAATACAAGTAAAAGTAAGAGCAAGAACACAAGATAAAATTTTCAAGGAAGTTGTATATTGCTTCTCTAGTTCTATTACAAGTGTTGTACAAGTACATTTTAAATACAAGAACCAGATACTACTTATACTACATCCTACAACCGTCAATATACAAAAAGACAGTTAGAAGTGACTAATCTAGAAAACAAGATCAGCCTAAAGTCAAAAGGCAGATTGCCTTTTGACTAGTGACTATGACAAGCCATAACTCACTGACTTTCCTATTACAAAAAGCCAAGAAGGAACAAAGACAGAAACTTGCAGGCGAAGACCTTATCTACTTTATCATAAAGTATGGAAGTTTCACCAACTAGTGATAGCAGGTGAACTACCAGAGCATGCAGCGGAGAGTAGGTTACTTTATGATAAAGTTAATGGAAAATGTATCTTTTCTCTCTCTCCTGAGGAATATCAGTCT
The DNA here is from genome assembly GCA_025506505.1 of Flaveria sonorensis. NCBI lineage: Eukaryota > Viridiplantae > Streptophyta > Magnoliopsida > Asterales > Asteraceae > Flaveria > Flaveria sonorensis. Next base: position 22,979,629 of record CM046439.1, on the reverse strand, counting down.
TGTCTGTAAATAGCTTCGGAAGACTTTGTCTTGAAAGCTTTGGAAGACTTCATCTTTTACGTTCGGAAGAGTTGAGTCTTTGGCTTCGGAAGACTTTACACTTAATATATTTTCTAAGTTCAGTGTAAAGCTTCCGCAGCAGTTTCTTCTGAACTTTGGCTTCGGAAGACTTTACACTTAGAATATTTTCCAAGTTCAGTGTAAAGCTTCCGTAGCAGTTTCTTCTAAACTTTGGCTTCAGAAGATTTTACACTTAGCATTTTTCTTGTGTGTGTAAAACTTCCGAAGCTAGTTCACCTTTGTTCTAAAGTGCATGTTGGAAGACTTGGTTGTTTTGGTATCTTTTGGTTGCATCAGCCTCTTAACTTCAGAGGTTCCTACAAACTCCCCCTAGGCTGATGCTACCAAAACAGAGAGGTTCTTCAGACTGGGATAGTCCATATGAGGATCTTCAGAATTCCTTTCTTCATCAGTAGATCTGGATTCTTCAGACTCATGAAGTACCTTCTCATGTCATAGAGATCATGCAGAGGGAGTTCAAGCATGTCACTTGTGAAGTAGACATGTTGTTCTCCCTGATCTCTAGTGACATATCATCTGTCTGGATCTTCAGCAAAAGTCCAGGATAGAATTTGTCTTCTAACAGAGAGAGGCTCTACTATGATAGGAGTTGGTTGAGAGTCATCTTCATGCACTTCCTCTGGATGTTCTGACTCACCCTGAGGTTAGGAGGAGGATGCCTTTCTTCTTTTCTTCTTTGAAGATGATCTTCTTTTGGCCATCCTCTTTTTCCTCGCTGATGATTTTAATTGAGAGGGTTGGTCTTTAGTACCAGGTTCTTCAGTGGATTCCCTCTCAGTTGGGATCTCCTCTCTCCTAGTTTCAGAAGGAGAGGGAGGAGAACCCTGCTATGGGTTAGAAGATTAAGTTGGCTGTTGTGCAGCTTCAGGTGTAGGTGGTGTTGTCTTTGTAGGTTCCACCTTTACCTCAAATTCAGGTTGAGCTTGACTTGATGATGAATGAAGGTCTGCAAGCTCTCCCCTTTTTATCTTCTGCTTGATCACCCTTATGTGCTCATCCATTGTGGATAGAGACATGGGACCAAGCCTCCTTCCGGAGAACCCATACAGCTTCAAGAAGCTCATCATCCTCTGCCTATCAGCAGACTTTTTCTGACTTTTTTGGATGATGGCTCTTGATTTTGCAGCTTCTTCCCTTTGCCTCTTCTTTGCAGCTTGCCTTTCATTCTTGGCTTGCTCTTCTAGCTGCTTATTGTATTCAAATAATATGTAATCATAAGGCAAGGGAAGGAGTGCAGGTGCCTGATAGAGACCTATGGCACTCTGGTAGTTGATCATTTTTAATCTTTCTTCTACATCAACTACCTGAGGTTTTTTAGCAGCCACAGTCTCTGACTCAGGACTTTCTTGAACTGGGAGAGGACAGAAATGTTCTTGTAAAGCCTTTTTCTCCTTATTTCTTCCTTGTGTTTGAGGGTCAAGGCTACATCCTCTGCTTCCTTCCTCTTCTTTGACAATTCAATGTCAGCCAATTCATTTAATTCCTCTAAGGAGAGAGAGATGAGTTCATCTATGTTGTAGTTCCTGGTCCCCAGATAGTTGAGCCTGGCTGCCCTTAATTCATCTTCTTGAGTGTTTGGTACAGGGGCAGTTAGAATTGCAGCTTGCATGAATCCTGGGGAACCACTTGATCTTTCTCCCCTCAGCTTCCTCTTCCTCTCTCTCTTTTCTTCTTTAATCTATTCAGGAGTTATCTTCTTTTTTCCTTTGTTAATTGCAGATCTTGATGACTCGGTCTGAGGAGAGCTTTGGCCTTCATTGCTTGATTCAGCAGTCAAGCACTGGCCAGAGAGAGGTTGTGAAGCACCATCACCAGCTGGTGCCTCACTGAGGGTATGGGGTGCTGGAGGAGATCTTGTCTCAAGGTTCATAGTCTCAGCCTCTGGGCCTTCAGTCAAGGCTTTCCCTTTGAAGCTAATCTTTGGGTCTACTTTAACATCTAGTTGACCAAAGGCTTTAACTGCTAGCCTCTGTCTATATAATGCAGTTCTCCTTTTGAATTCTACCAGCACCCAGTCTTGAATTTGATTGGCTAATCTGACAGCTTGTCTGTTTATACTCTTATAGAAACTCAGGGAGGAGATGTTGAGAATTTCTTATTGACCCTGAGCTCTAGAGATCACAAGAGCTTTCCTATCATTGTCATACCCCCAACCCCAGATTGGGTTCTCAGATGGGGCAGACATTGCTCTTGGTACTCCCTCCTTAAACAGTTGTTGAATAAGCAGTTCCAGATCACTGTCTAGAGGAGGTTGCTGAGCATGGACAACTGCAAGATAGGATAGTGAGTCCTGTATGTCCATACTTAAGGAAGAACTTCCAGGTTCTGTGGCTGTCAGAACTTCCTCCCCCTTTTTGGTAGCATCACCTTCATGCATAGGTGTGCTGGGGAAGTGATCCGTAACATCCACAGGTTCTTATGGACCTAGATGAGTTTGTCCTATAGGTCTCTCAGCTAACTGGCCCTTGAGATCGGTGATCTCAAGTTGCTGGTCATGGACCCTCCTTTGCAAGATAGTCACCTATGATTCAAGGTGAGCTATCTGTGAACCCGGTTGGGTGCAGATGTCTTCTAGTTGGTGCACCCTGAGTCTCAGACTCCCCTCATCTTCAGTTGAAGAATCATTAGGGGATGAAGGAGGTGAACCGAGGTCTGCTCCTTCACCACCAGCATGGGGTTCTTGGCTGCTGGATTTCCCCTGCCCAATGACAGTGTCAAGAGGCTGGGTTACCATGGTTGGGGTCTTAAGAATGTAATCACTGGCAACAGTGAGAGCCTCTTCCACATGGATCTCCTAGACAATCACAGGAAGATCCACCTCAGTTTGGAGTGTCTGATGTGGGCTAGACATGGGTGAAGCAGGAGTACTCATCTCCCCTTGAGTATGGGTAGAGAGGGGAGAGTCATGATACTCACTGAAACCCAAATCTTCATCAGAATAGAAGTCAAGGCTGGGAATGGGTTGGCTAAGATCAAGAGGCTGGGATGGTAGCTTTCCCCTGAAGGTTATCACTAGAGTGTTGAGACTCAGAGTGATGGCTTAAGGCTGTTTGTGGAGTGGTGAGCTCATCAGGTTGAGCATGAGGAACCCCAGCACTGATTGTTTGAAAAATGGGAGTGGTTTGCTCCTCAGGAGAAGTGGGAGCTTGAGTGTCCACTTCCTCCTGTGTGGGTTGTGATATGGGGGCCTGCACATGTTCAATAGCAAGTGTAGGGGTTTGTTTGGATTTTCTAGTGTATGTGAGGGTAATTTTTGGCCTTGATGGTGGTTGAGAAGTAGAGGGTGTTGGTTCATCACTAGATGGTGCAGCTAGGATGTCACCCTGAGCAATGAGCTCAAACATTTTTGGGACAAGGGCTGTTTCTACCCCGGAGAACCCAACAGCTGGCTTTTTCAATATCTTGAAAATGCCGGGTCTCATGTGTGCAAGTTTAAGAACATTAGCTGTTCCCCTCAACTGTGGTCCCAATTCACAGTTGAGAATGTGTTGAACATACCGGGGGAACATGTAATATTCTAAGGAATCCAAATTCGCGAGTAAATTTGTAAATACAAACTGAGAGTACCTGAATTTGACCACTTGAACCATCCTATGGACAATGAAGGAGAGGTCTTCTGGAATCTGGTTCCATCCTCCATGTTTGTTGGATAAGCTGTGAATGACGACATGGAGGAGGTATTTCTATTGGAATGAGACCTTCCCCTTCCTGAAAGTCTTGACTGAGAAGTCACCTTTATATCCCATCTGCTCAAAGGATTTGTTGACAGTAGTTTTTGGGAAAGACAGTTCACCTGCTTCATCATCCAGCTGAAGATGGGTGTTGATAATGGTTGGAGTGATGAAAATCATCCTCCCCTGCACTGTGGAAGACAGTGCCTTCTCCCCGTCCATGGTGACCTCTTGACAGGTCCACCAGAACTCAAGCAACTGATCCTCATAGAGAGGAGGATCGATTGTAAGGGATGAGAAGTAGTGAGACAAAGAAAGATACCTACACACGTCTGAGAAGCTTGGATCCTTCTCAAAGTTTAACAGAGCAACCTGATTGTGTTGCCTGTGTAGGTGCATGGTGAAATCAGGGTCGTTACGACGATCAAGATTGGCCATTTGAAGAAGCTTGGTGTTGAAGGAAATAAGAAGATGAAATTTGGGGGTAATTTTAGGTTAAGGAACAATGAGAGAGGTGAGATGAAATAGAACCGTTTGGAAAGTTATACTCTGGATTTGAGACAAAGTTATGACAAAAAGATAAACTTTGAAATCCGTAAGTGGGTCCTAGTTCAGAAAAAGGCGCCCAAAAAGTTAGTTTTCTTGGAAGTAGAAAAAACTTCCAAAGAAAATTTTGGTTTCGGAAGCTGCGCAATCAAAGCTTCCTAAAGCAATTTTGCTTCGGAAGATATTTCAAAGAGTTTTGAAAATTTTGGCTTCGGAAGAAATAAATGAGTCTTCCGAGACTAAATTGATTTCGGAAGAAATTTGTTCCTAAAATGCATTCAAGTACTTCTACCAAAATTTAAGCTTCGGAAGATACTTCGAGAATTTCTTCCGAAGTTAAATCTCAGATAAGCTGCTTAAACGATTTAGACATAAATTTCTTCCAAAGGCAACTTTTGCTTCTTCCGAAGGTAAATTTTCATCATTCTAAGAAATATCATTCTAAAAGTTTGTTTTTCTTCCAAAGAGAACTGGGCTTATGAAGTGATTTAATAGACAACTTAGGACATACCGTTTTAAGAAATAATATTGATTAAGTTATTAAAAAAAATCTACTCAAAGTTAATCATCCCAATAGCTGATACAAGATATTTAAATCTCTGTTCATCAAAAGCTTTTGTGAACAGATCGGCATATTGTTCATTTGTCTTAACTTTGACTTGTTTTATCAATCCTTTTTCAAAATTATCCCTAATCAGATGATACCTAATGTTGATGTGTTTGGTCTTTGAATGCTGCACAGGATTCTCTATAATAGAGATGGCACTGATGTTGTCTATGTAGATGGGAGTCTCTTTGAAATTGAACCCATAGTCTAGCATCTGATTGTGAATCCAAAGCACTTAAACACAGCAGCTGCCAGCAACAATGTATTCAGCTTTAGCAGTTGATGCAGACACACAGGATTACTTCTTGCATTGCCAAGAGACTATCCTTCCACCCAGGAACTGACACCCCCCAGATGAACTACCAGAGCATGCAGCGGAGAGTAGGTTACTTTATGATAAAGTTGATGGAAAAGGTATCTTTTCTCTCTCTCCTGAGGAAAATCAATCTTGTCTTTAAATAGCTTCGGAAGACTTTGTCTTGAAAGCTTCGGAAGACTTCATCTTTTACGTTCGGAAGAGTTGAGTCTTTGGCTTCGGAAGACTTTACACTTAAAATATTTTCCAAGTTCAGTGTAAAGCTTCCGCAGCAGTTTCTTCTGAACTTTGGCTTCGGAAGACTTTACACTTAGAATATTTTCCAAGTTCAGTGTAAAGCTTCCGTAGAAGTTTCTTCTGAACTTTGGCTTCGGAAGATTTTACACTTAGCATTTTTCTTGAGTGTGTAAAACTTCCGAAGCTAGTTCACCTTTGTTCCAAAGTGCATGTTGGAAGACTTGGTTGTTTTGGTATCTTTTGGTTGCATCAGCCTCTTAACTTTAGAGGTTCCTATAGTGATGCTAGCAAAAAGCGGGAGAAAGACCTACCTACAATCACAAAACCTGGGAGTTCTGCCCAGACTATGGACATAGAGGCCTCACCATCCTCACTTGTAGTTGTCCATACTCAACAACCTCTTCAGGCCCACATTGATGTGGATGCCCTGATTCAAAGCCTATTTGAGGAGGAAATTATAATGGATATGTCTACCCCAACCTATCCTATTGAGAACATAATAATAGGATTGAGGTATGATACTGAAAGAAGAGTCCTGGTACTCTATAAATCTCAGGGGCAACAAGAAGTCTTCAATTTTCAAACCCTGAGATACTATGAGAGCTTTCCTCTGGTTGACCTGCCATTTGCCAACCCAAGTCAAAACAGGCAAGCTGACAGGTTAGCTGAGAGGATTCAGCAAAGGGTGCTTGAAGAGTTCAGAAGAAGGTCCTACTTATATAGATAGAGGCTAGTAGGCAAACCTTTTGGTCAATTGGATACTGAGGCAGACCCTAAGATTACTTCGAAGGGGAAACATCAGTTGAAGGCCCAGTAGTTGAACCTGTGAACCTTGAGACAGGAATTGCGTCAGCACCTAGTACCCTCGGTAAGGCACCAGCAGGTGAAGGTGTCTCACAGCCTCTTCCTGGCCAAAGCTCAAGTTCTACACCATGTGATGAAGGCCAAAGCTCTCTCCACCCTAAGTCATACAGGCCAATAACTGACAAAGGGAAGAGGATTATGTCCTCTGAGGATATTAAGGAGGAGAAAAAGGAGACAAAGAGGAAGGAAAGGGGTGAGAGAACTAGTGAGACCTCTAGCTTCATGGTAGCTGCAATCAGGGCTGCCCCCAGGCCAATCACTTAGGAGGATGAGTTAAAGGTAGCTAGATTGAACTACTTAAGGTCTAAGAACTATAACATAGATGAAATTATCTCTCTTCCATTGGAAGAACTTAATGAACTGGATGACACTAAAGTGTCAAAAAAGAGGAAGGAAGCTGAGGCTGCAGAGTTGCTCCTTAAAATTAAGGAAGAAAGAAAAAGAAAGAGACTTTACAAAGCTCTTACCCTCTCTCCAGTTCAAGAAAGCCCTAAGGCAAAGGCTGTGGTAGCTGGACAAAAAGCTCATATAGGTAAGGAACAAGACAGACAAAACATGATACCCTACTTGAATGCCATAGGCCTCCATCAGGAAGAAGACCTACTACCCTTGTCATATGAATAAATTGAGTTTGAGTACCTCAAGCAGCTTGAGTAAGAAGTATTGAATGAATAAAAAGCTACTAAGAGAAAGATGAGGGAAGAGGCTGCAAAGTCAAGAGCCACCATCCAAGCCAATCAGAAGAAATCTACTAACAGACTAAAGATGGTGAGTTTCTTGAAGCTCTATGAGTTCTCCAAAAGGAGACTTGGTCCAATATCTCTATCCACTATGGATGAGCACATGAGAGTGATTAAGTAGAAGATTAAGAAGGGTGAGCTAGTAGTCTTGCATTCTCCACCAAGTTTGGTTGCACCTGAAGCTGAGGTCCCAAAAGACAACACAACCTAGACCTAGTGCTGCATCTCAGCCAGCTTCATCTTCTGACCTACAACATGGTCCTAATTCTTCGCTTTCTGAACTTGTGAAGGAATATGACCCAACTAAGAAGGACACACTAGAAACATATGCTACTCAAGACTAACCTCCTCAGTTAAAATATAGAAAGAGGAAGAGATGGCCATCAGAAGGGACAAGAAGATGAAGAAGTCCAAGGCATCCACCTCTTCAACTAAAGATGGGTTAGAACATCTTGAGGGTGATCAAGAAGAGACTGTTCATCCAACTCCAATCCAAGTAGAGCCTCTTGCTGCTGAGAGACCCATTTTGTCTTAGGTATTTGATACTAAACCAGACAGATGGTATGTCACTAGAGATCAAGGGGGTCAAGAGGTGTACTTCTGGCAAAGCATACTTGACCTTCCTCCACATGATCTCTATGACATGAGAAGATACTTTGAGAGTCTAAGGAATCCTGACCAACTGATGATGAAGGGACTGGACTTGATGATGATGACAGTCAAAAGATGAAGATCAAGACGTAAAGTTATTCTTTAGTTTTGCTAGCATCAGCCTAAGGGGAGTTTGTAAGAGTTATACTTAGAGGCTGACGTAACCAAAGAGCTCTTAGCATGCACATGTGAAGTACAAGGAAAGTTACTTCGAAAGATTTGATACAACTCAATGAAATTCACTAAGTATCAAATCTTTCAAAGCCAAAAGACCATTTTTCTGAAGCAAAAACACGACAGGATCATGTGAAGGTTGGTCAATACAATCAGCCTCATAATGAGGAGAGGTTTAAAACACTTAACAGTTCAAATGGGGAACTAGGTTTGAGTATGATGATACTAAGAACACAAGTAATTAGTGAGACAGAACTAAAGATGTTGTATATTGCTCTCAAGTTCTATTACAAGTGTTTACAAAGCATATTCAAATTACAAGGACCTGAGACATTTTATACTACATCCTACAACCATCAATACTTAGAAAGACAGTTGGAAACACTAATCTAGACAACAAGATCAATGTAGAGTCAAAAGACAGATTGCCTTTTGACTAGTGACTATGACATGCCATAGCTCATATCCTTTTCTAATATAAAAAGGTTTACAGGTACAAAAGTAGGAAGTTACAGACAAAGACCTTATTCTACTATTTACAAAACATGTACTTTTCAACAACTCATACAAGTTGGTGAGTCTTCAGAGTTGTAGTGGAAAGTGTGTCAGCTTTCTATAAAGTAGATCAGAGAAATCATGTCTTCTCTGTCTTCGGAAGAAATCTGTCTTCACAACAAAATGGCTTCGGAAGACTTTGTCTCTGAAGCTTCAAAAGACTTTATCTTTGGCTTCGGAAGATTTGGACTTTGGCTTCGGAAGATTTTACACTTAGAGTATTTTCTAATGTAGAGTGTAAAACTTCCGAAGCACTTCTACCTTGTACGTCCAGTGTATGCATGCAGGAGGACCCTTGGTTGTTTTGGCCTTTTTTGTTGCATTAGCCTTATAATCTTCTGATATTATATTACAAACTCCCCCTAGGCTGATGCTACCAAAACAGAGAAGTTCTTCGGTTGTTGATAGTCCTTATCAGGATCAAGACCAAGCCTCTTTTCATCATCTGGCCAGAATCCCTCAGACTCTTATAGTAGCTTCTCATACCATAGAGATCATGTATAGGAAGATCAAGCATGTCTTGCCAGAAGTAGACATCTTGACCTTCTTGATCTCTGATGGCATACCATCTGTCCGGATTAGCAGCAAAACTCCAGGACAAGATGGGTCTTACAATGGCAAGAGGCTCTATTTGAATAGGAGTTAGTTGAGCAGCCTCTTCATGCACTACCTTAGGATGCTCTGAGTCATCTTGAGGTGTGGAGGTGGATGCCTTGGTCTTCATCTTCTTAGAAACACTTTTCCTGCCATCCTTTTCCTCCTCTTTGAAGTTTTCAACTGAGAGGACTGGTCTTCAGCACCAGATTGTTCTGTTGTGTGCCTCTTAGTTGGGATCTTTTCTCTCACAGGTTCAGATGAAGAGAGAAGAGAACCCTACTGCAAATCAGAAGACAAAGTTGACTGAGATGCAGCTCTAGGATCAGGTTGTGTTGTCTTAGGGGGTTCAACCTTCACCTTAACTTCAGGTTGAGCTGGACTTGGTGGAGAATGCAAGTCTGCAAGCTCTCCCTTTTTGATCTTCTGCTTTATCACTCTTATATGCTCATCCATAGTGGATAGAGACATAGGAGCAAGCCTCCTTCTAGAGAATCCGTACAGCTTCAAGAAGGTCATCATCCTTTGTCTGTTTTCAAACTTCTTTTGGCTTTTGTGGATGATGGCCCTTAACCATGCAGCTTCTTCCCTTAACTTCCTTTTAGTAGCTTTTCTTTCTTTTGTAGCTTGTTCCTCTAGCTGCTTTAGATATTCAAATTCAATGTACTCGAAGGATAAAGTAAGAAGTGCAGCAGCCTGATAGAGTCCTATGGCATTCAGGTAGTTGATCATATTCATTCTTTCAACTTCCCTAACTACCTGAGGTTGTGCAGCTGCCACAGTCTCTGTCTCGGGACTTTCTTGAACTGGGAGAGGACAGGAGCATGGTTGTAGAGCCTTTTCAGTCTCCTTTCTTCCTTGATCTTGAGGAGAAATGTTGCATCCTCTGCCTCCCTCTTCTCCTTTGACAACTCAATGTTAGCCAGCTCATTCAACTCTTCTAAGCGGAGAGATATGAGTTCTTCAATGTTAGAGTTCCTGGTCCCTAGGTAGTTTAGCCTGACTGCCCTCAACTCATCATCTTGAGTATCTGGCCTGGGGGCAGCCCGGATAGCAGCTTGCTTGAAGCCTGAGGACCCTCCTGAACTCTCTCCCCTTAGCTTCCTCTTCCTCGCTTTCTTCTCCTCCTCTAACTCCTCAGAGGTAATTTTCCTCTTCCTTTTGTCACGCACAGGCCTTGGTGACTCAGGGCGGAGAGTGCTTTAGCCTTCATTGCTTGGTTCAGTAGTCAAGCTCTAGCCAGAGAGAGGATGTGAAGCACCTTCACCAGCTAGTGTCTCACTGAGGGTACTGGGTGCTGAAGGAGATCATGTCTCAAGGTTCACGGGCTCAACGTTTGGGCCTTCAGTCAAGGTTTTCCCTTTGAAGCTAATCTCAGGGTCCACCTCAACATCCAGTTGACCAAAAATCTCACCTGCTAGCCTCTGTCTATATAATTTGGATCTCATCTTGAACTCTTCAAGCACCCTTCCTTGAATCTAATCTACTATTCTCTTAGCTTGTCTATTTTGGCTTGGGTTGACAAGTGGAAGATCAACCAGATGCATGCACTCATAGAAACTCAGGTTTGTAAAATTGAAGATCCCTTGTTGACCCTGAGCCCTAGATGTGACATCCGTCACCGACAGGTCCGTTAATTAACGTTAATCTCGTTAACTCTCCTTGTGTTATATTTATCTTTGCGTAATTAATTCGTTTTCGAACCAAATCTCATCGTATCTGCCTTGCGTTAGTATTAACATAACTAATAATTATAGGGTCTAACTGATAATTAAATAAACTTAAGGGAATAATTAATTCAAAGTCCGGGGTGCAAAGCGTAAATATGAAAAATTATATATTAAAACAACCCAACCCATCGGGCCCCTCCCGTAAGCCTACCACCAAAACCCTGCTGTTGCAAACCCTCACCCGTGAGCTGCCGTCATCTTGCCGTTTACTCGTTTCGCAGGTAACCGATCATTGTGGACTTTGTTTCGGTTATTTTGGCAACATTCGGTTTCATTCTTTCAGTTCGGTTTGTTTCGGGGGATACGGTTGTATCATGATGTTGCGATGGTGTTGCAGTGTGTATCCGACGAGGAATACCACACAGCAGCCTTCAGCTGCTACTGTGCATGTATATATATGCGACCGTGGGTGTGTATGTATATAATGTATGTATGTGTGAGTGTAATGTATATGTGTGCAGTGTGTGTGCGGGCGTGTATGTGCTCGGTGTGTGTGCATGTAATGTATGTGTGTGCAGTTTGTGTGCGGGCATGTATCTGCTCGGTGTGTGTGCGTGTAATGTATGTGTGTGTAGTGTGTGTGCGGGCGTGTATGTGCCTGGTGTGTATGCGTATAGCGTGTGTGTGTGTGTGTTAATGTGGGTGTGTGTGGGTGATAAGGAGAAAACACAAACACAGCAGCCCTCGGCTGCTATGTGTTATGTGTAGGTGGGTGTGCAGTGTGTGATACATATATGTATATGTGCTGCCATATATATGTTGAAACCGTGCGTGTGGGTATATATACATATGTGTGTGAGTGTGCCCGTGAGTGTATGTACAAGGTTGTGTGTGTGTGTGTTATTTTCAAGTTGTGTGTTTTGGTGTGTATGCTTCCATGTATATATATATGTATATATGGGTGTTTTGGTGTGTATGCTTCCATGTATATATATGTATATATGTGTGTTTGGTGTGTATGCTTCCATATATATATATATATGTGTGTGTATATATATGTGTTTGTTTGAATGAAGATAAATATATATATATATATATATATATATATATGTGTGTGTGTGTGTAGGTGTGTGTTTATATGGGTGTATTAGTGTGTGTTTAGATGTGTGAACCGAGGTATGTGTGTGTTGTGGGTGTTATAGAGTGTGTGTTTTTCTTTTTGTTGTTTTATTTTACTCTAATATTATTATTATTATTATTATTATTATTATTATTATTATTATTATTATTATTATTATTATTATTATTATTATTATTATTATTATTATTATTATTATAATGTTGTTGTTATTATTATTGTATAGTGTGTTAATGTATATATTTTCATTAACTCTATATCACTTTTGTTTCTTCTCTTATATATAAACTTATAATCATATATTGCGTATTGGATTGTGTTTTATTTTAAATTATTGATAACTAGTTTTTATCATATTTGGTGTGCGTGTCTCGCGACGAACCCCCCATCCGACTCGAAACCAACCGAATGTATCTATTCTCCTTAGACGCATTTTGAGTTTTTAAGTTATAACTTATTATAGGTGGTTGATCATTCATTGCTCTCATCTTTTGATGCTTTTGTTCATCTTATTTTGTATCATCTCGAGGTGAGTTTCGCGGCCCCTTTTTCATTGCAACTATTTATAAAACTTAGGGGGGAAAGTATGCTCACCCTTTTTATGTTGTGAACTCATTTATTCTTTGGGACTGTTGTGTTTACTGTTTTGTAAGTTTATATCTGGTGCATGCATGAGTTTGCTATGTGGTTCTTTTTTCTCAACTATTTAATTCCGGTGTGGGAACCAACGGACAGGTATTGGTAGTACTATTGGGTTGACACCCCCACTCTTGTTTGTTAGTATACTAGTTAGGACTGACAGTGGCCATGGACGGGCCCTAGGGTGAATATGATCTGACAAGAGCTGTGTGTACGTAATAGGTTTAGTTGTGATGCTTATGATTACATGTGTTATTACTTGCATATAACTGTATACACTTATGTCCTACAAAACTATTACACAACATCAATTTGTGTTAACTATTTAAACCTGCGAACTCACCAACAATATGTTGACCTTTTTGAGCATATCTTTTTAGGTTTCAACCATTGAGGATAGCTAGGGATGCTGCCTTAGTGACGACCATAGGAATTGCATTTTAAACTTGTTGGGTGTCTTTGATAATTATGTTTTGGATTATCCTTGTTGATCATGTTTTGTTCACTTACTCCCGGGTTGTGGGATTTACATTTCTTTTGACTGTTTGGCTATGTTTGTCGGGGAATTGACTAACCACGACACAAGTCTCCATTTGTGTCAGGTGACGTCATGACACGTTGACCTTACATCATTTAATGCATCTCTATTAATTAACAATGTGTTATGACGATCCTGTCCGTTACATCCTCGTGTTTCCTCTATAAGCGGGGGTGTGACACTAGAGATGACAGGAGCCCTTCTTTCTGTGTCATACCTCCATCCCAAGATTGGGTTCTTAGAGAGAAAAGATGGGGTAGACATGGCTCTGGGTATACCCTCCTCAAATAGGTTGTATATGAGTGAGTCCACATCAATGTGTGTGGACTATTGCAAGTGAGGGTGGTGAATCCTTTAAGTCCATACTTTGAGAAGAACTCCTAGGTTCTGTGACTGTTCTGACTTTCTCCCCCTTTTTGGTAGCATCACTTTCTTGTATAAGTGAGCTGAGGGTTGAGTCTATCACATTCATAGGTTCTTGTGAACCTGGTTGAATTGTTCTTAGTGGTCTCTTAGCTATCTTTCCCTTGAGATCGGTGATCTCAAGTTACTGGTCATTGACTCTCTTTTGTAAGTTAGTCACCTGAAATTCCAGGTGACTAATCTTAGAGACTAAATAGGTGCAAGTTTTAGTCAATGTGTGCACCTTTAGTTTCAGACTCCCCTCATCTTCATCAGAAGAATCCTGGGGGGATGAGAGAATAGGACTAATGTCTTCTTCCTCATCATAAGCATAGAGTTCTTGGAGGCTGGATTTCCCCTGCATCATGACAGCTTCAAGAGAAGTGTCAAGAGGTTGGGTTGCCATCATCGAGGTATGACTGATGTAATCACTTTCTAAAGAGAGAGCCTCTTCCATATGGATCTCCTGAACAGGTTCAGGAAGCTCCACCTCAGTAGGGAGGTGGATGATATGGGCTAGACATGGGTGAGACAGGGGTACTCATCTCTCCATTAGTAGGGGTGGAGAAGAGAGACTTATAGTACTCACTGAAGCCCATGTCTTCATCATCATAAAAGTCAAGGCTGGCAATTGGTTGGTTGAGATCCAGCGGGTGGGGATGGTAAAGTCCCATGAAGGTTGTTTACTAGAGTGTTGATAGTCTGAGTGAAGGCTTAAGGTTGGTTGTGTTGTGAGCTCATCAGGCTGAGCATGAGGAACCTCAGCACTGATCATTTAAGAGATGGGAATGGTTTTCTCCTTAGGGGAAGTGGGAGCTCAGGTGTCCACTTCCTCCTGCATGGTTTGTGATATGGGGACCTGCACAAGCTGAATAGCATGTGCAGGGGTTCATTTGGTTTTTCTCTGGTAGGTGATGGTTATTGTAGGTTGTATTTGTGGTTGGGAGGTGGAAGGTGTGGGTTCAACACTAGCTGGTGTTGCTAGGTTGCCAGCTTGAGCAATGATGTTGGACTCAACAAGTGCATTAAGAATTAATGCATAAAAGTATGATGCTTGCCATATCAGACATATAAAAAACATAATATGTTCTAACATCCAAAACAATCATTTACTAACACATTAGCATCATTAACATTAATTACAAACACTACTATCTATTAAAGATTTCTTTTGCAGATTTAAGATAAAGAAATCTTTTTCTAAGTACCCGCAGCGGATGAGAAGAATCCACAGCGGATGAAGATCATCAGCAGTGGATGAAGATTTTCTTCCAAGTGTGTGCAGCGGATGAACAACCATCCCACAGCGGATGAAGAACTCACAGTGGACAACATTCCACAGCGGATGCTCATCCATAGTGGATGAACATCCCACAGCGAATAACATACAACCATGCACAGCGGATGACAAGATCTTCCCCACAGCGGTTGACATATAGACTTAGGATTATTTATGTAATATTCGTTTACATAAGGGTAGTTTAGTAATTGTATATAGCTTTTGTGTATAGGCTATAAATAGCATGCTACCCTAATCCTTTATAAGCTTTTAAACGAAATCAAAACAAACAAGCAGTTAATTTTCATTGTGTTCTTGCACACACACCATACACACACATACACTGATTTCATACTCTATCATTATGGGTTTCCGCACCATAATGTTAGTGTGTTGAAGTTGAGAGATATTGAAAAGATCCTTGGGGGAATCAACCTTTTATTCATTTTCATTATGAGTTTAAGCTGATTTCATCAGGTGGTATCAAAGCTTTGGCTCAATCATTCATTGATTTCGATCCTCTCACTCAACAACCTTGATTTTAGTGGTTCATTAGCTTCAAAACAGACATTCACAAGCTGAAACATCATCAAACTCATCTTCTTCTACTCATAAACATTCATTAAATGCAAACAAACATGATTTCAGAATCATTTTGCGCATTTTGAAGAAGTGTTGTTGCTTTTCAGCTTGAACATCACACATAACACAAGTTTTCTATGGTTTTTGTGATAAAACAATACACGGGTATTGTTAATCATTTGTTAAACAACATTCTACAGAAGGTTTTCAACTGCAAATCTTCATCAAAACCTTTAAAACCCTATCGGATTTAAGGGATTTTTGCAAACATTTCAAGTGTTTATTCACTATTTTATTGGTTTTCAATCGAAACCAATCATTGTTTGAACAATCTAAACCGGTTATATTGTTCATAATCATCACAAACTAGTGACAATCTCACTAGGAACGCATTTATGTTTTTAAATTTAAAATTTGTTTTGTTGAATATTTAAACAATTGTTTTTTCGAACAAACCCTAGAAAAAACTTAGTTTTTTATCAGAAAAACTCATATGCAATTCACGGGATTTGTGTTTGTAGATTTGAAGAACCGAAGAAGAACAGTTTTCTTCTTTTAAAAGTTCTCAAAAACCAACTTTTTGATCCAAAAAGTTTTCTGCAAAAGACAAACTTAGTGTTTTTAGGTTTTTGCCCGAAAGATTTGACCATTCATTAAATCAGGAAAAGGACAAATATTCCTTTTCACACAATCTTTCTTGTCAACCGTGACATAGAAAGAATCAAATCATAGGATATTTAATTAATATTAATTAATTCCTTTATTTGGTAAACAGTTAAAAACAAATAGTTTATCAAATTAACAAAAAAATCCTAGAGACAATTAGGATTAATTAAATTTTAGCATCGGACTAAAATTTAAACAAACAAATTTAACTTGAAAATTATTAAGTTAAAAAAAATTAAACAAACATGGCTGATGAAATGATGAGTTCTAACAGTGGATTAAAACCCCCTAAATTGAAGAACTAATCAGATTTCAAGCAATGGAAAATTATGTTTAGAAACTGGATTACATATCAAGATCCAGATCTATGGACATCCATCACAGAAGGTCCTTACATCCCACTAACATTAGGACTTGACTACAACATCCAAAAGCCAGTTAGTCTGAAGAGTGTAGCTGGTGTTAACCTGAAACGGGTCAAAACAGACATGAAGGGTTACAGCATTCTTGCAATGACTTTGCCTTTTGAAATTTTAACTCATGTTGAAAATTTCAAAAGAGCAAATGAGCTGTGGAAAGTTCTTCACACCATGTGTGAAGGTAGTGATGAGATACGGGAAATCAAGAAGGAAAAACTAAGGACCCAATATGAGACCTTCCACCACATCCATGGAGAGTCCATCCCTCAACAGTTACATTGATACGTCCAACTTGTCAATGAAATGATAGTGTATGGACTTAAATATGACACTGTTGAAATCAACAAGAAAATGTTGCACACATTGCCTAAGAGTTGGACTCAGTCAGTTTCACTCATGAAAGCAACATTGGACTTAGAGACCCTATCCCATGACTCACTAGTAGCCAAGGTTGAAGCTTGGAAATGGATGAAAAATCCAGGAACAATAACCAGATTAGACATGTAGAGGCTTATAAGTTCAAAGAAACCCAACACACAGACAGTACTTTCCTCACCAGCACTAGAGAAGATGAAGAAGAAGAATTCTTGGATTCTCATGACACATCATTCTTTTCAGCACCAGAATCATCCAACAACAAACACAAGTCCAAGAAGACTGGTGTTCATGCTTCTCATGAAGCCACACCCCAAAGCAAGCATCACCCTTATAACTCTAACTCAAACAAACAGCCAAAACCTCAAACATCAATCATACACAGACTTGAAAAACCAATGGATGCTCTTACTATCATTCTACAAAGTA
Source organism: Flaveria sonorensis (assembly GCA_025506505.1). Taxonomy (NCBI): domain Eukaryota; kingdom Viridiplantae; phylum Streptophyta; class Magnoliopsida; order Asterales; family Asteraceae; genus Flaveria; species Flaveria sonorensis. Next base: position 22,962,456 of record CM046439.1, on the reverse strand, counting down.
AAGAGCAAAAGGTAGCATATGCAGCCTTTTCCACCAGTTTTGAAGCATTCTTAGGAGCAAGTCTGACTCCATCTCAAATCATTTAATAGGATTTGGATGAGCTTCCACCTAATATGGTAGAAGAGATGGATCTGCAATGGTCCATGGCCATGATAGCATACAGGTCTAAAAGATTTCTATAAAGAAATCAGGGATTAAACATGGACAAAAAGACAAGAATTGGTTTTGATAAAACCAAAGTTAGGTGCTACAACTGTCAGCTTTATGGGCACTTTTCAAGAGGATGTCAACAGCCCAGAGTTGACAGAAATACACATCAAGCACAACCCTCTAGTGGAATTCATTCAAACAGACAAGTGCCTCCACCAATTAGCATTCCAAATGCACCAACATAACCTCAAATCACATAATTCAGTACAACTCAACATCCAACATCTTCTGCTATGATCATCAAAAAAGATGGAGAATGTGAAAGGAGCCTTTATGAGGCTGAAATTCCATCACCTTCAGATCATGCCCTTATGGCTGATATTAAAGACAAACTAACAGACATCCCGAAAGAGGTAAAAGAAAACCTCTGTAGTCAAGCATGCATTGATGAGGTAAATAGGTATAGAGAGCATACTGATAAACTGTCAGAGAAAGTCATAGAAACAAACATTTTAAATGAAAGTTTAAAATCTGAACAGAAACAATATGCAACTAAAATACTTTTATTACAAATAGATTTAGACAAATTAATGTTTGAAAAACTGACTTTGGCAGCTCAGGTTGAGCAACTCTCTATCTCATTAACTGTGTCAAAATCATTACAAGCTGAAACTGAAGTGAAACTTCAGAAGTTTCAGGTTAGTAACAAGAAGTTCGAAGAACTTCTTGCAGAACAAAGGGCCTTTAAGGACCCTTTAGATTTTAGGATATAATTAGGTAAATCCACCTTATAATGATAATTATATTCCTTTACCTGACTCCATGACCAACAAACAGGATGAATCACATGATTCTCATGAACAGACTGATGACTCCAAACAGTCATCATTATCATCAAAATCACCTTTAAAATCAAAATCACCCTTTATAAAGTTTGTTAAAAGTTCAACACCGCCACCAATAAAATCAACTGACTTTTATCAAGGAGAAAATAATGAATTTGATAATCAAACAACAGATGATAATGAGGATTATTTATTAGATGATGAGTCTGATCAGCCAATTACTGAAACTCAAAAGGTTTCTAGTGAGGCTGATACATCAAACAAACAATCAAAACAGATTCAAGGATTTGATATCTGTTCTGGTGGAAGGAAAGCTGTAACTTCCATTGCCTCTTCCAAACAAGTAAATAAAGGAAAAGCTAAGGCAACAATTCAGCCAAAACAACAATTAGTAACTTTTGAAATTCCATTAAAATCTAATTTGAAATCAAAAGTTTTTAGCAAACAAACAAAAGCAGAGTTGTCATACTATGAGTGGTGTGATCAATTCACACACACCACTGAAAAATGTAGATATGGTAAGTACTGCAAGTACTGTAAGATGAATAATCACAGTATAGAATAATGTCATTTTCACAATTACTACTCTATTTGTGAAAGACACAATCACAGCACTACAAATTGTTTCTTTAATAAGAAGAACAAGAGACAAAACAAACAAGCTCAGATTGACAAAACCACTGAAAAAAATTAGATGTTCAAAATAAGAGCAGAATGGGTGTTCCTAAACAAACTCCTCATCAGAAAATTGTTTTAGATAATGATAATGATAAAACTTTTTATGACAATTTTCAACACATATCAAGGAGACATAAGTCTCAGAACAGACAAAACACTAACACTAGCTCACAAAAGAGAAGAGCACAAAGCACTTCTCCTAATAAAGCTAAAACAAACCAAAGGAAATCTAATGTTTCTAGAGTTCCAAAACCAGCAGACAATGCTGTTTTGGAAGAAATTTGCGTTGTTGGAAAAGATGGAAAACCCAAGACCATCTTGGCTTGGGTTGCTCCAACTAACTGATTTCTTTTGTTTTACAGGGACATCTTTGAAGGCATGACAACATCTGGTATGTTGAAAGTGGATGCTCCCATCATATGATCGGCAATTGTTCCATCCTTTAGGATTTTAAGAACAAACATGGAGGCAATGTAGCCTTTGGAGGAGATAAAACAGATGGGAAGATAACTGGCGAAGGAATAGTAACAAATGGGTTGATTAGCTTTGAGAATGTCAACTACTGCTCCAATCTTCAGTTCAATCTTCTGAGCGTATCCCAAATCTATGACAAGGGATATGCCACCTTATTCGATTCCAACAACTGCTACATCCTTAAGACAGGTTTTCAGATTCCAGAAGAACATAACCTTTTGAAAACTCCTCATCTAAACAACACATACATTGTTGATATGAACAATGTTTCAGCCTCAACCCCTGAAACTTGTTTATTATGAAAAGCTACATAAGATGTCTCACAATTGTGGCATAGACGATTAGGTCATTCTAATTTTAACAGAATGAACAAACTTGTTAAAAATGATCTAGTCATAGGTCTACCACAAAAGGAATTTTTCTGTACAGACCACTGCACAGCATGTCTGGAAGGCAAACAACATAGAGTTTCACATAAATCAAAATTGATAAACTCTAATAACACACAACTCAAATTGCTTCATATGGACCTTTTTGGCCCAACTAACATCCTAAGTATAGGAAAGAAGCAATACTGTCTTGTCATAGTAGATGATTATTCCAGATTCACATGGGTTTTCTTTCTACTACACAAGACAGAAACAACACAAATCATTACATCCTTTATCACAAAGATTGAGAATCAACTTGACCTTAAAGTTAAATCTTTAAGAAGTGATAATAGCACTGAATTTAAAAATGACTATATTTCTTCTTTTTGTGCAGAAAAAGGAATAAGTCATCAATTCATCATAGCAAGAACTCTGTAGCAGAATGGAGTAGCTGAATGGAGAAATAGAACATTAATAGAAGCAGCTAGAACCATGCTAGCGGACTCTCTATTGCCCATATCTTTTTGGGCTGAAGCCATAAACACAGCTTGCTACATACAAAACAGAACATTAACCATTAAAGAACATTCCAAAATGCCTTATGAATTAATGTTTAAAAGAAAACCATATATAGGATTTCTTAAGGCCTTTGGATGTTCTGTTTCCATATGAAACACCAGAGAACAATTATCCAAATTTGCTCCAAAAGCAGATAATGGATTATTTGTTAGAAATTCTGGAAGCTCAAAAGCTTACAGAGTATTCAATCCAAGGCTAAATATAGTGGAACAAACAACTGATGTTGTTTTTAATGAACATTCTTTCACTAAGAAAGTCATTGGATCAAACTGGCTGTTTGATATTGATGTGTTAACAAAATCATTTGACACATCTTATTTTGATGTTTCAAGTTACATGGATAACAACGAATATCCAATGGTTCCACCAACAACCATTGATGTTCCATTGACAGCTGATCCTCCAAGAAGAACCACTAACACTCCTTCTAGCACAACTATGTCAACACTAGCTGATCAACCAAACACAACAAGAGGAATATCATCAACACTCCAGCATCTTTATCTCCTATACCCAATCAATCACAAGAAACCAACAAACCAAAACAACATGAAGATGATGATGATTACCATTCACTACCAGATACACATCATGAAGATGAAATCTTAGATTTCTTTCATGATTCACCACAAACATTCACTGAAGCCCCTTAACAAGACAATCACACATTACCCAATACTCTTACTCAACCATCATCACATGATCAGACAATCACCAATCTTGATTCAACAATTCATGATGATCAGATTACAACCACAAGAGTTCATAAGGACCATCCAATAGAAAACATCATAGGTGACCTCAACACCAGATTGACTTGTAGTCAATCTGATACAGTAAACATTTGCTTGTATTCCTGTTTCTTATCCTTAACTGTACCCAAAAACATCACTGAAGCATTAAGGGACAACAGTTGGATAGAAGCTATGCAAGAGGAACTACAGCAATTCAAGAAGCAAGAAGTTTGGAAGCTGGTTGATCTGCCTGAAGGTCAATATGCAATTGGCACAAGGTGGCTATTTGGAAACAAATCAGATGACAGAGGGATTGTCATAAGAAACAAAGCAAGGCTTATAGCCCAAGGTTATACTTAAGAGGAAGGAATTGACTATGATGATGTCTTTGCTCTTGTAGCAAGACTGGAAGCATCTGAGTATTCCTTGCTTATAGCCCAAGGTTATACTTAAGAGGAAGGCATTGACTATCAGAAGTTCACTGTCTACCAAATGGATGTCAAATGTGCATTCCTCTATGGTAAGATAGATGAAGAGGTATATGTTGCTCAACCACCAGGGTTTGAAGATCCAGATTTCCCTCACAAAGTCTACAAGTTAGACAAAGCTCTGTACGGTCTTCATCAAACTCCAAGAAAGTGGTATGAAACTTTATCAAAGTTTCTACTACAGAATGGTTACACCCATGGGAAAATTGACCAGACATTGTTCTTAAAGAGAAAAGAACAAGACTTGCTAGTAGTGCAAGTCTATGTGGATGACATAATATTTGGATCCACAAACATACAGCTTTGCAAAGAGTTTGAAACTCTTATGCAATCAAAATCCCAGATGAGCTCTATGGGAGAACTAGCATTCTTCCTCGGACTACAAGTTCATCAATCAGCAGAAGGAATTTTCATCAATCAAAGCAAATATGTGAATCAGATCTTGAAAAAGTATAACATGTCTGATTGCACATCTAGCAAAACACCATTCGCAACTGGATTGAAGTTTGGACCAGATCTAAAAGGAACGTCAGTTGACCAGAAACTTTATAGATCTATGATTGGTTCACTGATGTACCTTACAGCAAGCAGACCAGATATCATGTATGCAATATGCATGTGTGCAAGATATCAAGCAGATCCCAAAGAATCACACATTAATGTAGTGAAGAGAATCTTTAGATACTTGAAAGGCAAACCAGCTCTTGGTTTGTGGTATCCCAAAGATGGAGATTTCTCTTTATATGCATATACAGACAGTGATTATGGGGGATGCAACAACAACAGGAAATCAACCAGTGGAGGCTGTCAGTTTCTTTGATTAAGATTGATCTCTTGGCAGTGCAAGAAACAAACCAATGTCTTTATGTCAATAGTAGAAGCAGAATACATAGCTGCTTCTACATGTTGTTCTCAAGTGTTATGGATTCAAAACCAAATGCTTGACTATGGTTTTAACTTTCTTAAAACACCTATACACATTGACAATTCTGCAGCCATGTTTATAACATACAATCCTGTTCAACATTCAAAAACCAAACACATAGATATCAGATATCATTTTCTAAGAGATTGCTCAGAAAAGGGTCTGATAAAGTTAATCAAAGTCCACATGGATAATCAATTGGCTGACCTTTTTACAAAACCATTTGATTCAACAAGATTTGAATTTTTGGTTTAGTCACTTGGTATGATCAACTATGAATCACCAAATTAATGTTTTTTAAAACATTAAAATCAAACATGCTTGATTTTGTCAAAGTCCATGATTAACACCAAATTTACCTTTTTCAAAATCAAGAAATCATACAAATCATTCATTTGTTATATTGAATTACACATACATCTCATGAGAAATGAAAGTAAATTAGCTTAATTCTTCACTTGAGTCATTTTCCACTAATAAAGACTGACTTTTATTCTGTGTGATATATGGATAGGCTCAGCATGGGACACCTAACATCACATACAACAGTAAAAGAACTAAATCCTCATGATTGTGTGGTCAACAACACATCTTGGTTTATGGTAAGTATTAATCTATCCAACATAGGTTACTTTCAAAGTAACTACAATACACCAAGTGAAACAGTTTATAAATTGCTTAATCATACAAGTGTCTCCTCTGTTATGATAATCATAGACCTAGAGTACACCTAGGCATTCTCTGTTGTGCTAAGCACAGACCTGAATGACCTAAATTGTGATCCAAAAAGATTCTCAAAGTGGAGCACATCCATCTTGGATGAAAAATCAATAAAGTCTTCATGACTACATTCCTTATGAATGAATCAAAAGAATCCCAAAGAGGATCACCTTCAAAAGTGAAGTGAAAAGAATCCCAATAAGGATCAACCAACCTAGATCAAATTGAGCATTTATACTCCTAAGTAGCTAGGTTTTAAGAATTGAAAGTGCTTTCTAGCATATCTTAAGGAGGGTTGTATCAATCATACAATCAGATATGGGGTACATACAACTCATGTCAATCAACTTAAAACATGATAATCACTCACTGTTTCAATCAATCATTAATACCATGCATGAGTTTAAGTGGATCACAATATCTGCAATCAACATTGTACTTGTCTATGTCTATTGTCAAAACCATACAAACAACTCAATGAGAAATGTAGACTAGTATGATCTCATGGCATGTGCAAAAAGATTCATGTTCAAACATGAATATCATTCATTTATTATTTAGATAAGGCATTATCTTTCTAACTTTTATCAAGCAAGCAATCAATTGGACTTTGATAATTTCCATATTAAAGCATATAAATTTTTGTCATTTTATAATAGGTTTTTATAAACATGCAAAAATTTAGGAGGAGAATTGAGCATGAAATTATCAAAGGCAGCAGAATTGTGCATATTCACACATTTCAAATTTTGTTATTTCAAATTTTGAAAAAATAAACAAAGCCAAAGTCAAGCCAACACTAACAAACAGCAGGTTGACATACATACATTTGTTTATTTTATTGCACAATATTGTTTATGAGTGATATCTTATCATTCATATTAGGGATAGATCTCTTGTATAGGTTTAGATGATAAAGATCACTCTTGTAATCATGATTGTAATTATTGTTTGTGATGATATAATATGAATATATTTGATTATAATTGTGTTTATGAATTAAATAACATTTATTTTGCACTTCTTTTAATATATTCATCTATGATATAATATATTTCAGAATGTATGTGTGAATGTGCAGGAAACATTAAACTGTGTCAATTTGGAAAAATTGACTACGTGTTGGAACAACTGCGGATGAATAAAGTGTTCTTCTGTAGATGTTCCTAGCAACATAACTGAAGTGTACATCCGTGGATCTCCTACGGAAGAACAACTTCAGCTGAACAAGAAAAGAACAACCTACTGAAGGAGGGATTGCTGCGGAAGACAAGAACTCCTGCAGAATCACAAGAACAAGTACTGAAGAACAAAATGTTGCTGCGGAAGACAAGTTACCTGCTGAAGAGTAAATTTCTATGGAAGACTAACAAACGTGTATGATTTCATATCACCAAGTACGTAACATAGTCAACCAGTCAACATGTCAGAGCAATAACATCGAGTCAATGGCGACGGAAGACATTTTATTCAAGCGAATATTCCACGTCATATCAACAACTTTATTCATATTGGATTCGTTGTAAATCTCAAATTCCTAAGCCGATAAACATGGTGAGGATTTGGATAAGTTTAATTAGCTTAATTATAGCAACAAAATAGCTAGTAATAGAACAGAATTAGATCTCTCTCTATATATACGAGATCAACAACATAGATCATACATAACAACAGTTGAGAATCATTAGAATCATTAGAATCATCTGTAATCATTATCTAAATCATTGTATTCAAGATCAGCAACATCAATAGCAACAAGAAAGCATTACGAACAACATTATTGAGTTCTCTCGGTTTGATTATTCTTATTTTATTTGTTTGATTGGTTGATTTTAGTATTATTAATAGATTAAACACCAAGTAATGATAATTCCACGATCAATACTAGTTCAAATCAATTCTGATAATTCCTGAACGATCCCTTGATTCATAGGTGGTATCAGAGCTTGGTGCTCATTGATTCATATCAATTGATCTATCAGCTTTGATTATAACTAATCAATTAATTCCCTTAATCTGAGTAGTATAACTAATCAATTAATTCCCTTCAGAACCGCAGGTGTACTACGGAAGACATGAGCTATCTTCCGTAGATACAGTGAAATCTGTTCATGGGTCCACTTCCGTAGATAAAGTACGGAAGAAACACAAAACTATGATTTTCGTGGATATTATACTTTGATTAATTATGTGATCATTAATTGCTATTAATTATTTATTAGGCATAGTTAATAACCTCAGAGGGGTAAAAAATGTAAATGGGTCCCACATGGTAGACAGACTGTCTGAAAAGGTATAAAAAGGTACTTCGACCGTTGGCCTTTCAATTCATTTTCAAAACACACCGACCTAAAAACCCCTTCATCCAAAACCCCCTTCTTCATCGTCTACATAGAACACTAGGCTAATGCCACTGTCACCATGGCTAATCAGTTCGTAAAAGACCACAATGTCTGTGCATTTATAAATCCAGATGTGGAAGATGAATGTAAAGACATTATAAGATACCTGAGAAGAACACGACTCTTCTACACGCCGACTGCTGACACAGTCATCTATCTATCCCACATGATAGATTTCTGGAATACAGCTGCAATAGTCGAAGGAGACGAAGGAACCATGATCACTGCGACCATTGGGAACTTACCCCTTTGGGTAAACGAAGGAATAATCCGCAGTGCCCTAGAACTGGGAGTGAATGAACAAGGTCATCCAGATGTATTCAATAATGAATACATCCAGAAGGTATTCAATCTGATGGGCTACGATGGTGACTATCAACACGGAGAAATCAAGAAGGGTAGGCTATGCAAGCCTTACCGGTTCCTCTGCCACACTTACCTGAAGTGCATCTCCCATCGGAAGTTCGGGTTGGATAGGTTCTCACGGCACATCTCGTCTGGCATCATAGGATTCTTTGAAGGAAGAACCTATAATTTTGCCAAATACATCATGAACTGCCTTTGCGATCATGTGCAAGTGCAAAAGGAGAACAACATGTTCATGTTCCCTCGGTTCCTCCAATTGATAATCAATGAACAAATCCCCGAAGTGGAGAGAGAAGGTGATATAGGTGTACAAAGCCATTTGAGCAGATCCCTTCTTAATAAATTGAAAGGGCAGTATGAAGGAGGCGGTGTGGAGATGTTTGCTCACATACTAGATGAGAATGAGGATATTCCTCAGGAGTTGCTGTGGGTAGAGGACCAAACAATTGCAAGTTCTTCAGCACCATCTGTCACACACTCCCAGCCTAAAACACCACACCATAATTCACCCAAGTCACCCCACTAAGAATCATAACCACCACCAGCACCCATCCACTTGACATCTTCAAGTGTGGACACCGAACCAATCTCTCCTGGCCAATCTCCAACATCAATAAACGCTGCTTCTACGGGGGTAGTTGGTAAGGAGAAGATCCAACCTACTCTCCCACACTCACCAATCTCCAGAACTTCCATTGATACTGGTGCCACAAAGCCCATATCACCTCCAGTACCTACTGAACCAACCACCTCTCCTACTCCTACTAAACCCATTAAAAGCCCTGCTGCTACTGAGATACTTAACATTAAAGAGGGTGATGAAGTTGAAGGAGGTACGACTGAGGAAGTTTGTCTGGAAGTTGAAGGACAGACTAATGAGATGGTAGAGCAGGAGGAGGGTGATTATGTTGAAATAACTGCTTACAAAGAGGATGATCTGAAGGAGGAGGATATCAATGTAAGCAAACACTACTTGGTGGCTCAGTACAACAATCTTGTACTAAAGGGAAAAAAGAAGATGGAAAAGTTGAGAGGGCTGAGAAAGGAGCTGAATGAGAAAGATGAGACCATTAGTAGCCTGGAAAGCAGATTGACAAGATTAAGAGAAGATGCTGGGATGAACAATGAAGTAATTGATGCTCTTCATGAGCTTGTGGCTGAACAAGTAGAACTTCTGAAACAAAAAGATCATGAGATTGAGAAGTTGAAGAGGAAATTGAGTGAAGCTGAAAAGAAAAAAAGTGATTCATCAATGATCACTTACACCAGAAAGAGAAAATATCTTGGAAAAGTAACTGGTGTTGCTGGTGAATCGTCAGAAAGAGAAAAAACAAGTTCACCAGAGCAGTCAGTACCTAAGGAAGAAACTGCTAAGAAAAAGAAAAGAAAAGTAAAGAACTGCTGACAGCCAAAGACATTCTTGAAGAAAGACCCGAATCTACGATATTCATGGAGCTAATCAACAGAGGATTCCTTTTTGACTTGGTAGAGAGGATGAACCTGTCAGAGCTGATTCAGACAGTAAAGGATTTTGATGCAGTAAGAATGATGATTCCCAACTGCAATTATGAAACATTCTCCAAGTACAAAGCACTGGAGAAGATTGGGAAGGATTTGGGCCACTGTGATACAGCCAAGCTTACAAGATATAACATGACATGCTGGCTACAAAGCCATAACTACCAGCCCCATGAGCTAAAGGGAAGATCAGTTGGTGAACTCAGAGCAATGATGGATCATGTCATGAAAGTAGAGCTAGACACAGGAGTAAAATTTAGATCCGGAGCTCTCAATCCTGCCTATCAACAAACTCAAACTCCTGTTGAACCTACAATAGTAAAAGCCAAAGATATGCATATGGGAAAGGAGAAAATGATTAGAGAGCCAAGGGATTTAGTTCCTCACAAGATCTGTCCTCTAGACACTACTGTGAGAGAGATCATTGAGCAAAAATATACATTAATACAATTCTTTGATCTCATCACAAGGCCTGAAGAAGCAAAGGACAATCAAATAATTGCTTGGAAATATGATGGGGAATGGGATTGCACACTTATTAAGGGGGCATCTGGCATGGTGCAATACTTTCCCAGAGTAGAATCTTTACTATCCCTACTAGATGTAGACCTGCATACATTACAAACCATTCCCATCACCAATTATCCTATAAATCCAAGGGGAAGAGACTTCTGCGGACTTGTGACCAAACTAAGTCACAAGTTCAAAGGAGATGTTCTCAGGGAGGCAAGATTGGTAGATGCAGAGAACATGAGGAGAAAACTAAGGAAGTCTCAGCCCAAAACTCAATTGATTGATGAAGAATTTTTAAAGAGAATTGGTGCTGAAGACAAAGCTAGTGCATCCATCAAAACAATAGAAGGCAACCAGTTTATATTCCCTATACTGATTGGGGATATGTTGAAAAGAATAAGGAACTGGTTCTGCCAAAGAATGATCCTCAAAGGAAGGAAGTCAGTATAAGGATTTTTGATCCAGTTGAAATAAAACTGTTGCACCCAAGTTACACATCATATCAGCACGACAAGTTTTTCCCAAGGCTGCAAGATCAAACTGCTCAAAATGACTTGTGCTTATACGTACATCTTATCCAAGTCATAGATAAGTTTCATGCCAAAGCTAGTAAGAGGAGGAAGTATGAAGCAGGTTAACTTATCGGATCAGAAATAGAGCCAATCACTGAACTGAGAATTTTAGAATAGGATGAATTGGAGGTGGTGTCAATCAATAGTGTTGTTGCAACACTCACTACTGAAGAGGATGTCCTGGGCTTGAAATACAAAACTCTGAAAAGGATGAGCCAAAGGCAGATCAAGATCAAGTATGAAGATCAACAAGTGACTGCTGATTGCTTCAAAGCAATGATTTTGTCAAGAGTGAATGAGCTTAAATTATTAAATCAATGATTACTAGAGTCTAAACCTAAGGGGGAGTACTGTTAGGGATAGATCTCTTGTATTGGTTTAGAGGATAAATATCACTCTTGTAACCATGATTGTAATTATTGTTCTTGATGATATAATATGAATATATTTGATTATATTTGTGTTTATGAATTAAATAAAATTTATTTTGTACTTTATTTAATATATTCATCTATGATATAATATATTTCGGAATGTATGTGTGAATGTGCAGGAAACATTAAACTGTGTCAATTTGGAAATATTGACTAAGTGTTGGAACAACTGCGGATGAATAAAGTGTTCTTCTGTAAATGTTCTTAGGAACATAACTGAAGTGTACATCCATGGATCTCCTGCGGAAAAACAACTTCAGCTGAATAAGAAAAGAACAAGCTACTGAAGGAGGGATTGCTGCGGAAGGCAAGAACCCCTGCGGAATCACAAGAACAAGTACTGAAGAACAAAGTGTTGCTGCGGAAGACTAGTTACCTGCGGAAGAGTAAATTCCTATGGAAGACTAACAAACGTGTATGATTTCATATCATCAAGTACGCAATAGAGCCAACAAGTCAACATGTCAGAGCAATAACATCGAGTCAATGGCGACGGAACACATTTTATTCAAGCGAATATTCCACGTCACATCAACAACTTTATTCATATTAGATTCATTGTAAATCTCAAATTCCTAAGCCGATAAACATGGCGAGGATTTGGATAAGTTTAATTAGCTTAATTATAGCAACAAAATAGCTAGCAATAGAACAGAATTAGATCTCTCTCTATATATACAAGATTAACAACATAGATCATACAAAATAACAGTTGAGAATCATTAGAATCATCAGTAATCATTATCTGAATCATTGTATTCAAGATCAGCAATATCAATAGCAACAAGAAAGCATTACGATCAATATTATTGAGTTCTCTCGGTTTGATTATTCTTATTTTATTTGTTTGATTGGTTGATTTTAGTATTATTAATAGATTAAACACCAAGTATTGATAATTCCACGATCAATACTTGTTCAAATCAATTTTGATAATTCCTGAACGATCCCTTGATTCACAATTCATATATTGAATATGTTAAAATTCAATATTTTAACATACATTTTAAATCAAATTTTAAACAAACATTTTGATTTAAACAAGTTTCATCAAACAAATGTTCTTTCAAAAGAAAATTTTATCAAACATATGCTTCGGAAGACATTAGTTCAAAACAAACAAAAATCTGAAATTTTTAAAAAATTTTGTCACAGCGGACACACAAACATACATCCGCTATAGCTACAATAATCACCATAACATGCAAACTACACCGTGTATATCGCGGACAAAACAAACAAACAACCGCTATGCACTTGTGAACATACAAGGGTTCACAACGCATGACGTTGGTAAGGCATCCGCTGTAAATACAGTGCCATTCCACAACGCATGACTAATATAAGTCATACACTATAAACATTCACACCACATCCAAGTGTCCACAGCGCATGAACAAATGTTCGTCCGCTGTGAACAATCATCAAACCATTTCAATAACATACAATCATGCAATCAAATAGTTTAAGAGATAACACACACACTCACACACACATTGTTTCTAACAAACAAAATAGCAACAAGCAAACATAAAGAGTTGGCAACATCATACTTTGGGGGAGTATTGTTGGACTCTACAAGTGCATTAAGAATTAATGCATAAAAGTATGATGCTTGCCATATCAGACATATAACAAACATAATCTGTTCTAACATCCAAAACAATCATTTATTAACACATTAGCATCATTAACATTCATTACAAACACTAATATCTATTAAAGATTTCTTTTGCAGATTTAAGATAAAGAAATCTTTTTCTAAGTACCCGCAACAGATGAGAAGAATCCACAGCGGATGAAGATCATCAGCAGCGGATGAAGATCATCAGCAGCGGATGAAGATTTGCTTCTAAGTGTGTGCAGCGGATGAACAACCATCCCATAGCGGATGAAGAACTCACAGTGGACAACATTCCACAGCTGATGTCCATCCACAGCGGATGAACATTCCACAGTGGATGTTCATCCATAGCGGATGAACATCCCATAGCGGATAACATACAACCATGCACAGTGGATGACAAGATCTTCTCCACAGCGGATGACAAGATCTTCTCCTCAGCGGATGAGCAAACATCCATAACGGATGACTGATCTCCATAGCGGATGACATATAGACTTAGGATTATTTATGTAATATTCGTTTACATAAGGGTAGTTTAGTAATTGTATATAGCTTTTGTGTATAGGCTATAAATAGCATGCTACCCTAATCCTTTGTAAGCTTTTGAACGAAATCAATATAAACAAGCAGTTAATTTTCATTGTGTTCTTGTACACACACCATACACACATAAACACACACATACACATTTTTAAGACTAGGGCTGTTTCTACCCCAGAGAAGCCAACAGTTGGCTTCCTCATTATTTTGAAGATGTCGGGCTTCATCTGTCCCAGTTTTAGAATATTACCTGTTCGCCTCAATTGTGTGCCCAGTTCACAGTTGAGAATGTGCTGGATATATCTAGAGAACATGTAATACTCTAGGGAGTCCAAGTTTGCAAGCAAATTGGTATATACAAATTGAGAATACCTAAACTTTCCCCCCTAAACCATCCCATGGGCTATAAAGGAGAGGTCTTCTGGAATCTGATCCCATCCTCTATGTTTGTTAGATAAGCTATGTATGACAACATGGAGGAGGTACTTCCATTGAGAGGAGACCTTCCCCTTCTTGATGGACTTGATTGAGAAGTCACCCTCATAGCCCATCTACGCAAAGGAATGGTTGACTGTAGCTTTGGGAAAGGACAAGTCACCTTCTACATCATCCAGCTAAAGATGTGTGTTTATGGTGGCCGGAGTGATAAAGATTGTCCTCCCCTTCATTATGGCAGACAGTGCCTTCTCCCTGTCCATGGTGACCTCTTCGCAGGTCCGCCAGAACTCCAACAAGTGATCCTCATAGAAAGGAGGATCAACGGTGAGGGAGGTGAAGTAGTTGGGCAAAGATAGGTAATAAAAAACCTCTGAGAAACCTAAATCTTTCTCAGAGTCTAACATAGCAACCTGATTATGTTACCTGTGAAGATGCATGGAAAAATCGGGTTGGTTTCTGCGGTCAAGGTTGGCCATTTGAAGTAGCTTTATGATAAAGGAAGATAAGAACGAAGGCGGTTTGTGGGTGAGGTTAGGTTAGAGAATTGTAGATTAAGAGGAGAGTGAGAAGAGAGGGAACCATTGTGAGAATATATATGAAATGGATTTGAGACAAATTTAAAGCAAAAGGATAAACTTTGAAATCAGGATGTCGGTCCCACCTCTGAAAAAGTGCCCAAAAAGGTAGTTTCCTTGGAAGTTGAAAATCTTTCGAAGATAATTTTGCTTCGGAAGTTTTGAGAATAAGCTTCCGAAGCCAACTTGGCTTTGGAAGATATTCTTAAGAATTGTGAAAATTTGGCTTCGGAAGAAAAATACTTAGAGAGTTTTTCTTCCGACACATATTTGGTTTCGGAAGATATTAAGACTTGGGAGTTTTATTCTAACGAGAATAAATCTTCCGAGACTTAATTGATTTCTGAAGATATTTGTCCTTCAAATACATGCAAGTACTTAGAAGCATATTTAAGTTTCGAAAGATATTCTCAGAATTTCTTCCGAATGTAAATTTCTTATAAGTAGTTATTTGATTTCGAAGGCAACTTGAAATCTTCCGAAGGAAAATATGTTTTGAAAAATTTTCAAAGGTCTAAGGAATATCATTAAAAATTTTCTTTCCAAAATAAACTGGGCTTAGGAAGGTGATAAAATAGACAACTTAGGACACACAGGTTTTAGAAACAAAGTTGATTTAAGTTTTACGAAAATCTACTCAAAGTTAATCATCCCAACAGCTTATACAAGATATTTGAATCTCTATTCATCAAATGTTTTAGTGGACAGATTAGTGTCAGGATCAGTGATCTAAGTTTGATCAATTAGAGTTGAATCGCAGCGGAATTAGAACAAGAATTAGACAAATATAGCAAGAACACAATAGATATTCAATGGAACAGTACACGGTTATAGAGAAAGAGGGTTTTCTTCAAAAGAGATAATATCATTCGTGCACAAATGCTTTGGTATGGCGGCCGCTAAGCTTCGCTAAGTTTCGCTATAGCTACACACCTTACAATTAGGTCAACATTCCTTATATAGAGGAATGTGACGTCTGCTGATGTCACTTGATAGTGACATCTAACAGAATTATTACAAACAACTGAAAGTAAGCAAACTACTGAGAATGTTCACAACAACTGAGAACATCTCAGAGTATGCTAAGTACAAGATGAAACTAAAACTACTGAAACTACAAGTACTGATTACAAGAAACATAAAACTACTGAAAGGAAACCATCACAACTACTGAAGAGGTCTTCTTCAGCTGTTGTGACAACATCTGAAACTTGGTCTTCAGTCTTTGTCTTCAGCTTTTGTCTTCGGACTTTGTCTTCAGCTCTTGTCTTCAGACTTTGTCTTCAGCTTTTGTCTTCAGACTTTGTCTTCAGTTCTTTAGCTTCAGACTTTGTCTTCACCTATTTCACTTCAGACTTTGTCTTCAGCTCTTTCACTTTAGACTTTGTCTTCAGACCTTGTTATCAGTTGATGTCTTCAGCTGTTGCAGACTACTTCAGTTGTTGTAATGTCTGTGGGACTTAAAGGTTTTTCTGATCAGGCTCATTGGTTCTTTTGGTCCAACAAACTCCCCCTAAACCAATGCAGCCAAAACCTTTAAGCTTATTGAGGTCCCACTTATTCTTGGCAGAAATACTCTCTTGATCAGCTTTAGAGATATCAGATAAGCACAGGCCAGGGAACAGGTTTCAGTAGATGTGAATGTCAAAGGATGGAAGGGAACTCTGTCTTGGGGAACTGGACACAGAGCTGTTATCCCAACCATGAAACCTACTTCCCATTGATGAGTCTATAAGACTCTCTGACGTAGGCCTCAAGGAGAACAACTTGTTCCTCCTTAGTGAGTTCTTCTGCTTCTCCTTCGAAGAAGAACTCTGGGCCATAGTACTCTGATAGGTACTTTATTGTCTTTCCATTTTTCAACTCAACAGTTGTTATCTCTCTGTAAGCAAATTCATCTGGGTGAGTCCCTTCTAATAACAACTGGAGTTCATTTTTCTTGATCTCTTCAAGCCTTTGTATAACAACCCCTTCTTGACCATTTTGTTCTCCATTAGAGTTTGAGGGGTCATCTTTGACTTGTAGGCTCTCTTGAAGTCTTCAAGTATCTCCCAGGGTGAGACTACAATGGCCAACATAATAACAGCATCTATGGTCTTTCTCACTTGGCCATTGTATCTACTTGGTATGGATTTCTTATGAATTCTAGAACTAACCCTGGGGTCTGGCCAAATCCTTACTCTCTCCTTTTGATATTGAAAGGTATACCTGAGAGCATACAGCCTTTGAGCGTGTTTCTTCATGGCTTGTATAGATGATGACTGAGGAAACTCTTTGTCAACCATCTTCAAAAGTTGCTCATCGTGCTGTTTCTGCTGTTCTTCTTCTTCAATCTTAACTTTCACCATTTGCCTCTGAAAGTCTGGTGTGATCATTTGTTGACTTCTGGGCTCAGGTATTTTTAGAACAGCAGAGATTGGCAGACTGTCTTCTTCATCATCATCTTCTTCTTCTTCTTCCATCCTCAACACCCTTCTCCTCCTTCTGGGTGCATCATTGGATGTGGTTTGAGGTGGTTTTTGGGGTAAGGGAGTTGGTTTTGAGGGTTGAGTTGGTTTAGGTTTAGGTTTAGGGATTGGTTTGGAGAGTTGTGGGGTTGGTTGTTTTTGAGTGGGAGTTTGGGAAGGCTGATCTAGCATTTTTGTGGTAAGTTTGGCTTTGGAAAGCTTGGCCATATCAGTTCTCTTCCCAGCACCTGCTTCATCTAAGGCTTCGATAATCAACCCCTTATTGAATGCTTCAGAAGCACAGATTCTGGTGGTTATTGCCAGAATACTGTCTCTGGTCCATGATTTAATCTCAATTAATGATCTTCCCAAGTATTTTGCAATAAACCTGATCATTATCTCCAACCTCTCCCTTTCCATCACACTGTAACTGGCCCATCTCTCTTGTATCTCTTTAATCTCCAGCCTTCTGATCTCAGTGTCTAATGTAGCTGTATCAAAGCCTTGTCTGAAGAGTTGGTCTATTATTCTGTCCATTGATCTGCTGTGAGCTTCATCAGCTTCTTTAATCAGATCTTCCAATGATTTCTCTTCATCAGGCTTTTGAGTTTCAGCACTTTTCTTTCTCTTGTATGTGATCAGCTGTTTTTCCTTTTCTAACTCCTTTTCTTTCTTTGTTGTTTCTCATCTTCCACTCTCTTTCTCTTTCTTTCTTTCACTGCCTTAGACTCCCCCTTTTTGGGTGCATTGGGTTCAGGGGTTTGAATGGCAGAAAGCTTCTTTTGCACAGCATCATCAACAAGTGTTTGTAGATTTGAGGAGATCCTCTCATCAATGGCTTTATGCACAATCTCATTGATGATGGGAGTGATGAGAGGTAAGGAATGTTGAAAGGTAGCAACCATCTGCTCAGAGGGGTTCTGTCCCTGAGAGGTGGTGCCAAAAGCAGTGGCTGGTGGCTCAGTTGAGTGTAGTGGCTGAGTGTTTGGTGAACCTTCAGATGAAGGTGCCATCTGTGGGTTTATTAGGGCAGATGGACTTTGATCCTGAGACATTTTGGCAAGCAGTTCTTTGAGTCTGCTCACCTCAGCCTCAAGGATTGTGTTATGGGCTAAGACATCGAAGAAAAAGCCCAGGTCATCATCAGTCTTTGCTGAATCACCTGACCTCCTGATTGAATCAGGATGTACATGCCCTGAGTGTAGATCAGTTGTAGCATGTGCCCCTTGTTCTTGGTTCTGGGGACTTCCTGCCTCAGGACTGAGTCCTTCATCGGCAGTTGCCTCTGGTGAGGTCTTAGAGATGTTACCAACTGCATCCTGTTCATTTGCTGAATCAGTAGAAGTGGCAGCCTCACCAGATGTTCTAACCTCCTCCTCTACACGGGGAGATTGAACATTATAACCCCTGTGCTGTGGGTTATCAGCAGCATTTTGGTCCTCTTCCTCAGCTGTTGAGGTTCTCCCCATTGTAATTGGTTTCTGGGGAGGAGGAGAGGAATGCAGCTGACTCAGCACTTGTGCAACTATAATGGTTGGGCTTTGAGGGGCGGTTGCATTTGGAGATAGGTTTGAAGCAGATTGCACCCGGGTGACTGGTGCTCTTCAATGGTAACCTTCTCAATTGAGATAGGTTCCAGCATTGTGGTATCCCCAATTATGGTTGCATCAGGATCCTGTTGAGAGGATGCCTGAGCGGCTAGGGCTGGTGGAGTCTTTGACACTACTGGGGGGTTAGAACCAGTAAGTGTTTCCTGTATTGGTGGTACAGGGGCATCCTCAGGGGACTCATCTCCCTGAGTAGCCTTTTTGGGCTTTTTGGTGTTGGGTTTGGTGGGGACTTTGGATCTGGAAGTGGAGGCTGTGGGTTCCCGCTGCTTGGGTTTTAGCAGCCGGGCAGCCCCTTTCAGTGTAGGGTCAGAGTTGTGCCTGGAGTATACTTCAGGCAATACAGCCGGAGCAGGGACTCCAAGGCCAACAAGGCCGTCTGATTTTAGCTGATTTAAAATTATGGCCATGAGAAACCTGGGATATAATATCCATCTGTTTGCCACAGGTTTCAAAGCCAGATCCTTTAGTTCCATGAAAACTATCTCAGAAAAATTTAGATTTTGTCGTTCAAAGATAGAGTATAATACCTGTTGCCATCGGGAGGACATCTGATCCCATGAGGAGGTTTTTGATGCAAGGCAGACATTCACCATGTGGAATATAAGACGTTCAGCATCATGGAAGTGCTTCTTCAGAATGGTGGTAGCACTTAAGTCTCCTTCATACCCGTTATTGATGAAAGACATATCAGTTGTGCCTTTCGGGTATTCTGTGACACAGGTGGCATCATGTAGATTTAGGGTTTGTCGAATGATGTCTGGAGTGATGACCACCTGTTTCTGGTTAACCAACGACTGGAGAGTGATTTGGCGATCATTCTCACCAGTTTGCACAGAGACGTTGGTCCAGAATTGGCTTAGGGAATCGGGGTATATGGTAGGATTCAGAAGAAAAGCGGTTCGGTACTGGGAATCTACCATAAGATCGATGGCATTATCAAATTTGTTCCAAAAGGCCGATTTCGAGAGGTAGGCAACACAGTTGTGTCTGGGTTTGAGTTTCATGGTCGCCATTGTTGAGAGAGTGAAGGACATAAAACGGCTAATGAAACGTTTGAAATTAGGTTTAGGTATTTATAGGGTAAGAAAAGGCTGATATAAAACGACTGAAAGTGTTGGTGCTGTCATCAGTTGTTTGAAAACAACTGAAGACCTGGTATTAACTTTCAGAAGTTGTAACAACTGAAGACTTGGTATTAGTCATCAGTAGTTGTGAAACTACTGAAGACATGGTTTTGGCTTCAGGTGTTGTAAACAACTGAAGATTTGGTGTTAGTCATCAGTAGTTGTAAAACTACTGAAGACATGGTTTTGGCTTCAGTTGTATGAAGTGAAACAGCAGTTGTAGAAACAACTGAAGAGAAAAGTTTCTCATCAGCTGTTGTCGTCAATTCTTAGCTCATCAGCTGTTTCATTCTGACCTCAACACTTATCAGACTTTTTTCTGATTTTCAGACGTTTCATTGGTCATCAGTACTTATCTGTTATACTGACATCAGTAGTTGTAACTACATCAGTAGTTGTAACCACATCAGTTCTTTTCAACAGATAGAGTACTTCAGTACTTTTAAGTAATTTAGTCTTCAGTAGTTATGAAAACTACTGAGGATAAAAGAACTTATCAGTACTTATTTGTGACAATAGTATACGAATGCTCATCAGTACTTGTTGACTGAGATCATCAGTAGTTGTCACTTATTCTAGCTGCAGCATACCAAGCCTTAACACTAGGTTTTGGAAAGTTGAACTGTCCAAAGGCTTAGTAAATATGTCTGCAAGCTCATCAGCACTAGGAACAAACTTTGGATCAATCAGACCTTTTTCAAAACAATCCCTAATAAAATGGTGTCTGATCTCAATATGTTTGGTCCTAGAGTGCTGGACTGGATTCTTGACAATACAAAGAGCTGAAGCACTATCCATTAGTAATGGAGTCTTAGTCTCTGTAATGCCATAATCCAATAATTGATTCTGAAGCCAGAGTACCTGAGATGTACAACTTGCAGCAGCAATGTACTCGGCTTCAGCAGTGGATGTAGCAACAGATGTTTGTTTCTTACTCTGCCAAGAAACCAAACAGTTGCCTAGGAATTGACATCCACCAGAAGTTGATTTTCTAGTTAATTTACACCCTGCATAGTCACTATCAGAAAAAGCAACTAATTTGCAAGAGTGCCCAGTGGAATACCAAAGACCTAGAGATTGAGTACCTTGCAGATATCTAAAGATCCTCTTGACTGCAATCAAATGAGACTCTTTAGGAGCAGCCTGAAATCTAGCACAAACACAAGTTGCAAACATAATATCTGGTCTAGAAGCTGTTAAGTACATCAAGGACCCAATCATACATCTGTAAAGTGTTTCATCAACAGCTTTACCTTTCTGATCTGCATCCAGTTGTGTGGTGCTGCACATGGGAGTAGAACAGGGCTTACAGTTTTGTAAATCAAACTTTTCCAAAAGACTCTTTGTGTATTTTGACTGATGAATGAAAGTTCCATCAGCCTTTTGTTTGATTTGCAAACCTAGAAAGAACTGTAATTCTCCCATGGCACTCATTTCGAATTTTTGTTGCATCAACTTTGTAAATGCATCACACAACTGTGGATCAGAGGATGCAAAAATAATATCATCAACATAAATTTGAACAAGGAGCTTATGCTGACCCACTTTCTTAATGAACAAAGTTTTATCTATGGAGCCTCTAGTGAAATTATTCTGAAGAAGAAAATTTGACAGTGTTTCATACCAGGCTCTAGGAGCTTGTTTCAACCCATAAAGAGCCTTATCAAGTTTATACACCCAATCAGGATGTTTATTATCCTCAAAACCTGGTGGTTGACACACATAAACCTCTTCTTTTATTTTACCATATAAAAATGCACTTTTGACATCCATTTGAAAAACTTTAAGATTGTGGAATGCAGCATAGGCTAAGAACAATCTAATTGCCTCCAGTCTGGCTACAGGGGCAAAGGTTTCATCATAATCAATACCTTCTTCTTGTGAAAACCCCTGGACAACCAGTCTGGCCTTGTTCTTGACAATTTGCCCATTTTCATCTGTTTTATTCCTAAACACCCATTTAGTGCCTATTGCACACTTACCTGGGGGTAGAGGAACCAGTTCCCACACTTGCTGCTTTTTGAACTGAAGAAGCTCAAGCTGCATGGCATCAACCCATCCATTGTCTCTTAATGCAATATGATAGTTCTTTGGCTCTTGCTGACTGATGAAGAGAGCATAGAAGCAGAAGTTGGACAATTGACTTCTAGTTGAGACACCAGCATTGATATCACCAATGATTTGAGACATTGGGTGATTCTTCAGCTCTTGGTACACTATGAGATCTGTGCAAGTGTTTGTAGCACGCTCAGCAGCAACAGATGTTGATCCAGATTCTTGAAACCAAGTATTAGATGGCAAGTCAAATGAAGTAGAGGATTCAAAAATCTCATCAGCATTTGTTGTGGATGGTGCTACTGAAGCTACAGGAACATCAAGTTTAGTAGACTCAGGCAGTTGATCACTAAACTTGAATAGGTGAGTACTGGGATCATCATCAACATCAGTACCACCAGATGGATGACTAGCTGCAGAAGGTGATGAATTCACATGATCTGCAACAGCTGGAGGCTGATAAGGAACATATTGCAGTATGTCCAGATCAAACAACTCCACAGGGTTTTGTGGAATTTTGTCCTTAGGGGATTCATTGAACTTCACATGCAAGGTTTCTTCAACCATCTTTGTTCTGCAGTTGAACACTCTGTAAGCCTTGCAAGTGGATGAATACCCAACAAAATACCCTGCATCCACCTTAGAATCAAACTTTTGGAGTTGATCCTTTGTGTTGAGAATGTAACAAGGACACCCAAATGCTCTGAAGAATGAAATTAGAGGAGCCAAATGATGTAGAACTTCATAAGGAGTCTTCATCAACCTCTGATTCACTAAAGCTCTATTTTGCACATAGCATGCTGTGTTGACAGCTTCAGCCCAAAAGGTCAGTGGCAAACCAGAGTCAGCCAACATGGACCTTGCAGCTTCAATTAGGGTCCTGTTCTTTCTCTCCACTACTCCATTTTGTTCTGGAGTCCTTGGGATGCTATACTGCCTCTTGATTCCTTTTGAAAGGTAGAAATCATCAAGTGTATGGTTTCTAAATTCAGTTCCATTATCACTTCTTATACACTTGACTGATAGGGAATACTGCTTCTCAACATACAACACAAAGTTAATAATTGTCTGAGCAGCCTCATCCTTTGAATGCAAGAAGAAGGTCCATACAAATCTGGAGTAATCATCCACAATTACCAGACAGTATTTCTTCTTTGCCATGCTCATTACTCTCACAGGACCAAAGAGATCCATGTGCAGTAATTGCAAGCAGGCAGTGGACTTTGGTTCTTCTATAGGAGGGAATGAAACTTTGTGTTGTTTTCCTTTTAAACAAGCAGTGCAGGTTTCATCACAGTGGAACTCCTTTATTGGTAGACCTCTCACTAAACTATTGTGGATCAGCTGATTCATGTTTTTGAGATTAACATGACCCAGCCTTCTATGCCACAGTTTAGATTCCTGAGGAGAGGCCTTGGAGAACAGGCAAGGATGACCTTTTAAATCAATCTTCTTTGACAAATCCAAGGCATATACTCTTCCTATCCTGTTGGCCTTCAGGAGAGTATGTTCATCCAATACCTTGTCAATCAGCCTCAAACTTTGGAAGACAGAATCCGGCAGTTCTGGCTTGTGAAAAGTGCAACATGCCCTTTATCACACATCTGACTGACACTCAGTAGATTATACTTGAGATTCTCCACATGGTTAACATCATCAAATCTGATTTCTCCATTTGACACAAATCCTTTCCGATGATGTAACCCTTAGCATCATTTCCAAATGAGACAAATCCCTTCTTTCCTTGAGAGTAGTCATTAAGAAGAGAACTGCTCCCAGTCATATGCATAGATCCTCCACTGTCTACATACCAGATGCTTCTTTGGCATGCTGAAGAACCCTGCATTTATCATAAGAAACTAGTTAGCTTTAGAGACCCAAACCTTTTTGGTTTTGGGTCTGTTTTCATCAACAGATTTAACCATAACTTGTTTCTCATGATTAACAGCTGATGAAGGTGGAGATGGTGCTGAAATGGATTTCTTAGATTTGGGCTTGGATTTCCTTTTCAGTGGTTTGATCACAGGTGCATCTAGTTGGTTAACTCTCCCCAACAAATGCTGAACCATCATAACAAGTTGTGTCTGATTTGTTGCTAAAGCCTTCAGCTCATTTGACACATCAGTACTTGTTTTTGATGAGTTCCTGTGACCCACCATTTCCTCCTTCTTGAAATTCACAGACTTAGTCTGATGTTTATCATGAGGAACACTATCAGCTGTTTTCTGATAAACCCCATCCTTCTTTTTGGATTTTGGCGAGGCCTTGGGTTTATCAGTTTGAGATGACTGTGGTACAAACTTGGTCTCAAACTCATTTTTCATTTTATTAATCTCTTCTTTAATGAGCTTATCTCTGTTGAGTTTGGAACCCTTTTTGTACCAGCATTCATCAGATAGATGATTGAATTTACCACATATTTCACATGGCTTATTCTTCATCTTGGATTGATCAACTGCTGAAGTGGAAACTACTGAAGGTGTGATCTTCAGTACTTTCCTCCTTTCAGTACTTGTGTTAAGTACTGAAGGATCGGTAACAACTGAAGACTTGTTCTTCAGCTGTTCTCTATCCGTCCTGAAAGACCGTATGATAGATTCCTCAGCAGTTGTTAATCCTTTTATTTCAGCAGATTTGAAATGCTTTTCAGATGTTGTGACTTGCCCTTCAGTACTTGGAGTACTTTGAGGGACAACATCTGAATTGCTCAGCTTCATGTGTTTATCAGCATTTAAACCATCAGGCAATTGATTTGCTGAGATCTTAACACTGACTTCATCCTCTGATTTTGTATTATCATTTGAGGATGAATCACATGATGATGTGGTTTGGAAATTACTTTCACCTTCAGATTTTACTATTGATTTTGAAGTAAAATCAGTAGGTGGTGCAGTATGATTGTAACCTATTCCAAACTTCACATTTGAAGCTGTTTGCTTGCTGAGAAGCATTTCAAATCCCTTGCAGGATGTTACCCAGCGGTCACACTCAACTTGGGTAGCTGCAAGTGTCTCTTTGAGACTTCTGTGGTTCTCAAGTATGACCTCTACCTTAGCCTTTTCATCATTAAGTTGGCATTTAAGCTTGTAAATCTCATCATCTTTGTCATTAAGAGCAAACTCATACTCAGCTTTTCTTTTGGAAATAGTTTTCTCAAGCTCAAGATTTTGATTGATTAAAGCTACATTTGCCTCTCTAATAGAGACAAAGGCAGCTATGCATGATTCAGAACATAACTTGGCTTTAGCCTCAGAAGATACCTGGGTTACCTGTGAAGATGATGCATTGGAGCAGGAACCCTCAGTAGACTCCAGGGCCATGAGAGCAAGATTCCCAAAAGGATGTTCACCACCATGTTGACCAGCACCAGCAAATAATTGCTCATTGAAACCAGAAAGATCATCTGGTGAGCTGCTCCAGTCAACAACTCCTGGTGTGAAGAAGCTGTGATGAGGTTGAGATTGTGATGGAGATGGTTGAGGCTCAGGTAGGGCTTGAGGTTGTTGTGCTATAGGAACTTGAACTGGATTTGGCTGTGGCATGTAATAGCAGGGATATGGATATGGCATTGGACCCTGAGGGACAAAATATGCAGGAGATTGAGGTTGTGAGTGATGACCAGAACTAGCAGGATGTTGCCCTTTGTTTTGTGAACTATTGCTTGGAAAGGTCACAAAGGGTGCAGAGGAGTTAGATCCAGTTGATCTACACTCTCTTGCAAAGTGCCCAAGCCTGTGGCATTTGTGACACCTCAACTTACTCTTGTCAAAACCAACTTTGGTTTTGCCAGAGAGTCCTGGAAATTTCCTACCAGTTCTTTGTAGAACTTTTGAGATCTGATATTGATCAAGGCCATTTGGCTCAAAATATCCATCTCTTCTAAATCATCATCAGCAATACCCATCAAATCATCCATGATAAAGCATAAATTATCACTATTACACCCAGAATGACTGTCAACACCAACAAATGCATGATCAGAACTGTTTGAAGAGAAATCTATATGCTCATCATAATGGCTTTCTGATCCAGCATATTCTGACTCATGACCGACCAAGGCAGTGTTCCCTGGTACAAAGTCATCAGTGAGCTTTCCTGATGATGCCAGTTTCCTTTTCTGCTCTATCTCTCTTTCAAATGTAAGCAGTTTCCCATGGAGTTGGGTGAGAGATAGGCTATCCAGATTTGCACTGGAGCGTAGGACAATGGTGTATGTGTCCCATCTCTCAGGCAGTGATCTGAGGAATCTGTTGTTCATCTGGCTGTTAGTATACTCATGCTTGACCATTTTCAGCTCAGAGATCAAGCAGGAGAAACGCTCAAACTGTTGAGTCAGTGTCTCACCCTTCCTATGAGAGAATGTCTCATATTGTTGGGTGAGGATTTCTCTGTTGTTTGCTAAGACCTCATCAGTTCCTCCGAATTGTTCCTTCAAAGCATTCCAGAGGTCATGAGCAGTTTCATGATGCATAAGCCCAGAATAGATTTCATTAGGCAGTGCCATGGCCAGAATTCCATGGGCTTTAGCATCAATCTCAAACAGTTTACGATCTTCATCTGAGTATTGCTCCTTCTTCTTCGGAACCATTTGGTTGGTCTCCGGATTGTTCACCATAGGCTTGTGTGGACCGTGAACCACAGATGTCCAACAACCTGAACTGTTAACAGACAGGTGATGGAGCATTCTTCGTTGCCATATGTTATACTCACTCCTAACCAGCATGGAGGCTTGGTTGAGGAGCCAGTATTGTGAGGGTCATTAGAAGGAGTAGTCATTCTCAGATTCAAACCAATTCAATCAAGTTTCAACCGATTTAGCACAAAAACACAACAAACTCAATATGAACCAAGAAGAAACTCAAATTGACTAACCAGAAGCAGCAGAAGACCAATCTCTATAACCAATTCTTGCAAATATGCTAATCCGATCAAACTTTAGATATCGAAATAGCAGTTTCAATGATCAATTGTTAAACCGATCAATGATTAACCCGCTCTGATACCATTTGTCAGGAACAGTGATCTAAGTTTGATCAATTAGAGTTGAATCGAAGTGGAATTAGAACAAGAATTAGACAAATATAGCAAGAACACAATAGATATTCAATGGAACAGTACACGGTTATAGAGAAAGAGGGTTTTCTTCAAAAGGGATAATATCATTCGTGCACAAATGCTTCGGTATGGCGGCCGCTAAGCTTCACTAAGTTTCGCTATAGCTGCACACCTTACAATTAGGTCAACATTCCTTATATAGAGGAATGTGACGTCTGCTGATGTCACTTGATAGTGACATCTAACAGAATTATTACAAACAACTGAAAGTAAGCAAACTACTGAGAATGTTCACAACAACTGAGAACATCTCAGAGTATGCTAAGTACAAGATGAAACTAAAACTACTGAAACTACAAGTACTGATTACAAGAAACATAAAACTACTGAAAGGAAACCATCACAACTACTGAAGAGGTCTTCTTCAGCTGTTGTGACAACATCTGAAACTTGGTCTTCAGTCTTTGTCTTCAGCTTTTGTCTTCGGACTTTGTCTTCAGCTCTTGTCTTCAGACTTTGTCTTCAACTTTTGTCTTCAAACTTTGTCTTCAGTTCTTTAGCTTCAGACTTTGTCTTCAGCTATTTCACTTCAGACTTTGTCTTCAGCTCTTTCACTTTAGACTTTGTCTTCAGACCTTGTTATCAGTTGATGTCTTCAGCTGTTGCAGACTACTTCAGTTGTTGTAATGTCTGTGGGACTTAAAGGTTTTTCTGATCAGGCTCATTGGTTCTTTTGGTCCAACAATTAGCATATTGTTTATTTGTGTTAACTTTGACTAGTATGATTAATCCCTCCTCAAAGTTATCTATAATCAAATGATACCTGATGTTGATGTGTTTGGTCCTGGAGTGCTGCACAAGATTCTCTGTAATAGAGATAGCACTGTTGTTGTCTATGTGGATGGGAGTCTCTTTAAAGTTGAATCCATGGTCCAGCATCTAATTCTGAATCCAAAGCACTTGAGCACAGCAGCTTGCAGCAGCAATGTATTCAGCTTCAGTAGTTGATGCAGAGACACATGATTGTTTCTTGCATTGCCATAAGACAATCCTTCCACCAAGGAATTGACATCCCCTTGATGTAGACTTTGTAGTCATGTTGCAGCCACCATAGTCATTATCAATATAAGCATACAGATTGAAGTCAGAACTCTTTAGATACCAAAGGCCAAGCTTGGGAGCATGTTTGAGATATCTAAGAATCCTCTTGACAGCAACCAGGTGTGACTTCTTAGGGTTTGCTTGCTATCTTGCACAGATACATATGGCAAACATAATATCAGGCCTACTAGCTGTGAGGTATATAAGAGACCCAATCATAGCCCTACAAAGATGTTCATCCACACACTCCCCCTCAAGATCATGTCCAAGAGAGTGGTTTCTGGCTATGAGTGTCTTAGTAACCATACAATCAGTCATGTTGAATCTTATAAGTATGTCTTGTACATACTTTGATTGACTTATGAAGATGCCATTATCAACTTGCTTCACTTGAATGCCCAGAAAGAAATTGAGTTCCCCAATGGAACTTATTTCAAATCTATTCTTCATCAGCCTCTTAAAGTCTTTACAAAGCTTTGGATTAGTTGACCCGAAGATAATGTCATCCATATATACTTGAACCAGCATTAAATCATTCCCTATTCCTTTGATGAAGAGAGTTCCATCTATAGTACCCCTCTTGTAACCATGTTGATAGAGATACCGAGATAGTGTCTCATAACACTTTCTTGGAGCTTGGTGCAACCCATAAAGAGCTTTATCGCTTGCAGACATAATCAGGATGATCTAGGTCTGCAAAGCCAGGTGGTTGTTTGACATACACCTCTTCATCAATCACCCCATACAGAAAAGCATACTTGACATCAAGTGGGTAGACCTTGAAATCCTTGGATGCAGCAAAAGCTAGGAATATTCTTACAGCTTCAATTCTTGCTACAGGAGCAAAAACATATGTGTAATCAATTCCCTCTTCTTGTGTGTACCCTTGAGCAACTAGTCTTGCCTTGTTCTTGATGAAAAGTCCTCTATCATCTTTGTTGTTTCGAAAAATCCACTTGGTTCCTATGGTAGTCTTCCCATGAGGAAGAGGACATAGGTTCTAAACCTTCTGTCTTTTGAATTAAAGCAGCTCCTCTTGCATTGCTTCAACCCAATTTCCATCTTTTAAAGCCTTATCAAATTTCTTTGGCTATACTTGGGACAAGAAGCAAGAGTGTAGACAAACATTTTTGTCATGGGTTTGTCCTCTTATTCTCACCCCTGTATCAATATTTCCAATGATGTTTGTGATAAGGTGTCACTTATGGATCCTAAGTTGAGGGATGACAACAAGCTAGTTGGAGAGATCCAAATTAGAGAAATTAAGATCTGACAATGGAGTATCACCCACCACATCAGCATACTTTTCAAGTGAGACTTGATCCAATGAGTGTGTCACATCATTTATGTTGTCTTCTATTGAATGGTTATCAACATCAAGAAATTCTTGATCACTGTCACCACCTCCATTTCCTCCTACATTTAAAGCTCCTTCACTTGAGTTTTGAACCTCTGAGCTGGAATTTGAAGGCATCTCAGATGTATCAGCTGAATTTGTCATGTTTGTGCTGATAAGATCTTCATTTGCAGGGTTAGTTACCATTGGACCTCAAGTAGTATTCTTGCTTGGTCTTCTCAGCTCAAATCTTGGGTTAGGATCTTCTATTGATATGTTACCTGTAGATCCTGAAACATCCTCACAAGACTTGTTAAAATAGTTGGTAACAAAATCAAGATCAAATAGCTAATCCAGACCAGAACCTTTCACACTAGAAGTGTGCTCATTGAAGGTCACATTGTCTGACTCCTCAACTACTCTAGTTCTGAGCTTGTATACTCTATAAGCCTTAGCTTGAGAAAAGTATCCAATAAAATGTCCATCATCTGATTTCTCAGCAAACTTGGCTACCTGATCTTTGGTATTCAAGATGGTGCATGGACATCCAAATGACCTGAGGAAACCAATGAATGGTCTCCTTTTGTGCAACAACTCATTAGGAGTTTTCCCATGAGTCTTAACTACTAAAACTCTGTTATGCACATAGCAGGCTGTGTTAACAGCCTCTACCTAGAAGATGATAGGCAGTTTAGAGTCAGACAACATGGTTCTTGCAGCCTTAATAAGTGTCATGTTTCTCCTCTCAGCAACACCGCTTTGCTGAGGAGTCCTGGCAGCACTATATTGTCTTGTAATACCCTTTTCATCACAAAATGTATCAAGGATTTGGTTCTTAAATTCTATTCCTTGATCACATCTTATGGTCTTGACCTTGTGATCAGATTGATTCTCAATTTTCAGAATGAAATTCTTTAAGATCTCAGGAGTCTCATCCTTAGTTCTAAGGAAAAAGACCCAAGTGAATCTTGTGAAATCATCTGTGATCACTAAATAATATGAGGTCCATCCTAAACTCATTACACTAGTGAGGCCAAAGAGATCCAAGTGTAATAAGTATAGGGGAGTAGTGATTGAGTTCCTTTCCTTTGGCTTGTGAGACACTTTGTGTTGCTTCCCTTTCAGGCATGCAACACAATGATCATCACTTGTAAACTTTATCTTTGGCATTCCAGTTACCAACTCATTCTTAATTAATTTATTCATGTTCTTAAAGTTTACATGGCACATTCTTTTATACCAGAGGAAAGACTCATCACTATTTGCTTTAGATAGAAAGCAAGAAACTTCTCCTGAGGGAGATGTTTCCTACAAGTCCATCTTGTACATGTTCCCTTTCCTGGGAGCTCTGAGTAGGATATGCTCTTGAGGAATGGTCACTCTGGGCTTGAGAACAATGCACTAATGCTCAGTAAAGAGCATGTTGTGTCTCTGATCACAAAATTATGATACACTCAGTAGATTGTATCCAAGCTCCTTAACAAAATTTACCTTCTTAATGGTGAGCTTACCATTTGTGACCATGCCCCTTCCAGTGATGTAACCACCAGTATCTCCTCCAAAAGCAACTGGTCCTCTATCAATTTTCTCAAAATTGTGAAGCAAAGAAGCATTTCCAGTCATGTGCCTGGAACAGCCACTATCAACGATCCACACATTTCCCTTGGTCTTTAGCTGTTCCTGCACAAAAAGAAGTGGTTAGTTACACTTGGAAACCCAAGCCTCATTGGTCTTGGGCTTTTCATAGTGATCTGAAGACAATGTAACAGTAACTGATCCTATATTCAAGCTTTGAGGATCATTGCAGCATGCTTCAGCAACTTCTAAAGTTATGGAGACTGGATCTTCAAAAGATCTTGCTTTCACTGCAGCATGCTTTAGTACTTCAAAAGCATTCCTTTCTTCCGAGACCAAATTTTCTTCCGAATGCAAGTTTTCACTTGTCTTCTTCTTCACTTTGGAGCTTCTGAAGGAAACAGATTTTCCTTCCAAAGCTTGCTTCTCCTTCTTCATCTCAAAAGTTTTCTCTTTGATCATGTGGATGGTACTTTTAGGATTGTAAATGCAATCCTTAGCCATTTGAGAAGTACTACCACACATGATACAGTCTATTTGCTTCCTTCTAAGAGTCTTCTTCTGAGAGGAAGGCTGAACTTAATCATTTTTCTTCTCCATCTTCACCTTCACAGATGATGCAGCAACTTCTTAGGGAGAGGCTTGCCCTTGGAGCTAGATGGTTTAGGCTGTGTAGCAGTGGTACACAGCTGATCAGTCTTCTTCTCCTTGCTGAGATGATTTGAACCTGAACTAGAACTCCTGGTACTAGAGTTCATGGTTGGGTCTTCAGCCTTCACCACTTCAAACCCTGTAGAGATAAAAACTAGTCTTTGCTTAGAGTTAAAAGTGGCCTTGATTTCTTGAGCCTTCTTTGCCTTTATCTTGGCTCTCCTGATCAGGTTCTTTCTTTGAGACTTTGTCATCCCAGCTTCTTCATATCTTTCCTCAGGAGAATAGTGTCCCTTCTTAGGATGGTCATCTTCACTCTTCTCAGACACATCCTTCACTATCTCCTTCTTATCCTCTTCATCAATGGGGTCTATAAAAGGAAGCTCATTTTCACAAGTTCTACACCTTGGAGATCTTACATATAAAAGAGTGTGTGGAGGAGCTATCTCAAAAGATCCCAGACCCTACTTATTTTCATAACAAACGTGTGTATGTAGGGATGAGGATATCATGTTCTTGAAGGTCTCTTCTTGAAGAACAAGTTTTTTTGCCCGGGCTTCACTGATTATAAGCTCAACCTGGCCTTTAGTTAACTTTGTGATGAGAACTTTGATCTGAGTATTGTAGTTGGTATGTTCATGCTTTAGAGTTGAAATGGTTTTCTCCAGATCTTCTATTTTCAGTTTATAATCATTTTCAGCTCTTTTGAAATCAGCTTTTAAGATATTTAAGGACTCAAGATCTAATCTCATCTCTAAGTTATAGGACCTATATTTATTGACTTTAGCAATACATTTAGGTGTACAGAGATGTTACAATACCTTAGCTTCATCATGGTCTACCATAAGTGCTTGGTTTGGAGTAGCATCCTCCACCTGAAAGCTCCAGGCAAAGTCTCCTTCTTTAACAACTGCAGCATGTTGCCTGGGCTTCTTATTCTGGTGTGCCCCTTCAGTGTAGTTTGGCATGACTTGTGCTTGGCCACCATTTGACTTAGGTGCCTTGCACTCTTTGGCAAAGTGTCCTATTTGGTTACAATTATAACACTTCATCTTACCTTTCTCCAGCCCAAACTTTCCACTGGACATATTGCTGGGAAACTCCTCCCGGTCCTCTTGTAGAACTTCTTGGCCCTATGAGTGAGAAGAGCCATTTGCTGGACTATTTTCATATACTCCATATCATCTGGATAGATACAGTCCAGGTCTTCAAGAGTGAAGAGAAAGTTGCCTGTACTTTCATCTGAAGACACAAAAGCTTGAGAAGAACTTATCTCCTGGAATGGGCTTCCAGGGATGTAGCTTTCCCTTAGTGTCTTAGGGAAGGTGATGAAAGGCCCCTTCTGTGAGGATTCAGGGTAGCAGATAAGGTGGTGTTATGGTTCTCTTCCATCCCTTTCAACCACATGAAGGGCTAAACTGTATTGGATGTTGGAGTTACCAGATGAATTTTGCATATTCAACTCCATCTAGTAGCCACTGAGTATGCCATACAACTCAGTGAGAGTGAGGGACTTGAGGTTTTCAGTCCTCTTAATGACCACAAAATAGTGTGTCCATTGCCTGGGAAGAGAGGACATGAACTTCCTAACAATATCCCTGTTCTCCAAAGTTACTCCAACATCAACAAGAGTAACCATAATCTCAACATACCTAAAGTACTGTTGAGTCATGGTTTCACCTACTTTGAAGGTGAAGTCCTCAAACTGCTGCTTCAAAAGGTCCTTCTTGTTCTCTTTAGCTTCATTGGAGCCCTCATACATCAGCTTCAGTGCATCCCACAATTGCTTTGCAGTCTTGAACTTCTTGAAGCCTCTGTAGATAAAGTTTGGAAGAGCAGTTTGGAGGGCGGTCATGGCCTTCTGATCAATATCAATTTTCTTCAAGTCTTCATCAGAATAGTTGGCCACTTCCTTGGGTATCATACTACCACCAGCAGTAGCTGAAGGGGTGGATGGTACATAAGGTCCTGAGACTACTGACCCCTACATCCTGGAGTCCTGGGACCTGATGAAGCCTTCTATTCTTTGACACCAAGTGTAAAAGTCTTCAGGAGTGATCAGTGGGGACTTTGTCATGGTACCAGTTTCCATGTCAGCCTTGGTGATAGCTGCCATTTGATATGTTAAGTATTTTGTGAGAGTGAAAGGATTAAAGATGGTGAGATCTAACAATCAAGAGCCTAAAATGCTCTGATACCAGCCTAAAATGCTCTGATACCAATTGCGGGACCGTGTGAAGGGTGGCCAATACAAACAGCCTCACAATGAGAAGAGGTTTAGAATACTTAACAGTTCAAATGGGGAACTGGGTTTGAGTATGATGATACTAAGAACACAAGTAATTAGTGAGACAGAACTAAGAACAAGAACAAAAAAGTATGGTTTTCAAGGATGTTGTATATTGCTCTTAAGTTCTATTACAAGTGTTTACAAAGCATATTCGAATTACAAGGACCTGAGACACTTTATACTACATCCTACAACCGTCAATACTTAGAAAGACAGTTGGAAACACTAATCTAGACAACAAGATCAATGTAGAGTCAAAAGGCAGATTGCCTTTTGACTAGTGACTATGACAAGCCATAGCTCACATCCTTTTCTAATATAAAAAGGTTTACACGTACAAAAGTAGGAAGTTACAAACAAAGACCTTATTCTACTATTTATAAAAGCATGGACTTTTCACCAACTCATACAAGTTAGTGAGTCTTTAGAGTTGCAGCGGAAAGTGTGTCAGCTTTCTGTAAAGTAGATCAGAGAAAGCATGTCTTCTCTGTCTTCAGAAGAAGTCAGTCTTCACAGCAAAATGGCTTCGGAAGACTTTGTCTCTGAAGCTTCAGAAGACTTCATCTTTGACTTCGGAAGATTTGGACTTTGGCTTTGGAAGATTTTACACTTATAGTATTTTCTGATGTAGAGGGTAAAACTTTCGAAGCACTTCTACCTTGTACGTCCAGTGCATGCATGCAGGAAGACCCTTGGTTGTTTTGGCTTCTTTGGTTGCATCAGCCTTGTAATTTTCTGATATTATCTTACAAAGACCATTTCTTCCAAAGCCAAAGATGAATTCTTCCGAAGCTTCAAGACAAAGTCTTCTGAAGCCAAGAAACTGATTTCTTCCAAAGATAGAGAAGACATGCTTTTTCTGACTCATTTTTTACGAAAGATGAACCACTTTTCGCTACCGTCTCTGAATGCTCACCAACTTATACAAGTTGGTGAAACGTCCATACTTTTGTCAACTATAGATTAAGGTCTTAAAGTCTATAACTTTCTAATTTTATACGTTTATCCTTTTTGTAATAGATAAGGATGTGAGCTATGGCATGCCATTGTCACTAGTGACAAAAGCAAACTGCCTTTTGACTTTACATTGATCTTGTTGTCTAGATTAGTATTTGCAGCTGGCCTTTAAATTATGGCTAGTTGTAGGATATAGTATAAAGTATATCAAGTACCAGTCCTTAGTAGTAAGCCATGTAACATTTGTAAAACACTTAAGAGCAATATACAATATTCTTGAAAACCATCTTTATGTGTTCTGCTTGTGTTCTTTACTTGTGTTCATTGTTTCAATAAAGCCGGTTCTCTATTTGATCTGTTAAGTTTTCTAAGTCTCTCCAACCTTGTGAACCTGTTGCATTAACCCCTTCATCGGTCCTTCAGAGATATTTAAGTTAATCATGGATATCACTAAAATGGGGGAGGAATATTGATAATTTTAGTGTTGTCAATAACTTTAGTGTTATTGGATTAACTTATTGATTAGGTAAATTATATTAATAATTGAACAAGTTAGGTGATGCAGGAAGATGGGCTCGTTGTACATAAATATAATTAGTTGTATATGTATATGTTTGTATAAATTGGACTTATTATGTGTGTATTGTATTAATTAATTATATGAATTATATATTGGCCTTGATATGTATATGGTTCACCTTGGTTGTAGTATAATCCCAGTATACTTGCTCCATGGTATCAAATCAGATTTTTAAAAAATAATAATAAAATAACAAAGACCACTGTGATCATTTGTTTTCTATTTTTTCCTTAAGTTCTTTGTGGAACTTCTTCTCAAGTTGTTGCAACAGATGATGAAGAAATAGGCTCCGAATAAGAGATGCGAGATTGGTTGTTAAACATATTAGCTTATACTAGGTCTGAGCCTCCAACCTTCAAATTTATAAGTTTACGTAAAGTATATAAATAATCTGTTTGGTTATTGTCATGAGCAACTATACCGAACTCATTTGATATTGGTTTGAATGACTGAAGCTTTGATTTTGTACAAAGGTAGTCCTGTAATTCAGGGTCGGTCCCGAGAGTCCTTGAAAAATTTTAGACTATACGCGAGTAGAAAAAAAATAGACCCCTATAATGTAAAGCCAATAACCCGTATGTAAAAAATTTATAAAAGTATAATTGTTTTACCGGTAAACAAAAGTATTGTAGCAAAATATATACTAATAAATAATTATATTGGGTGGACACGTGTAATCGTCATATTAATACTACCATTTATTTTCCCGCCCAAATCATTTATTAATCCTTAAAAAGTCAAAATAACTAATTTTTCTAAATTCTCTCTCTCTCTCTCTCTCTCTCTCTCTCTCTTTTAAACATTCTAAATTTTTCTAAAATTAATATTTTCATAAAACATATTTTTAATTATTTAAAAACTAAATATTTTGATAAAAAAAATACACTTTTAAATAAAAAGATTTGAGTTAATTACACGATTGGTCCCTATGGTATGCCCATATTGCAGTGTTGGTCCCAACTTTTAAGAAATTACATCATTAGTCCTTACTTTTATCAAACCGTAACACTAGTGGTCCCTAGGGTGAATGGACGTTAGATTTTTTAGTTAGATGAATGTGAAACGACGAAAATACCCCTTATATTCAAAAAATTAAAACCTTTTAATCATTAAATAGAGTGGGTCCCATCACTCCCTATCTTCTTCCCCATCTACCTTATAAGTCACCACCACCACCCGTTCATCCCTTCTATCTCTACTCAACCCAGACTACCACCACCGACACACACCACTGCCACCACTGTTGGCACACGTCATCGCCAGCATACCGCGACCACCAACCATCTCTCTCTCCTAATGTTCTAATGACCTATTTCGTCTTTCACTAATTCTATATCTGATCTCTCTCACTCACTTTCTCTCTCTTTCTCGATCTAGATTCACATATGGAAGTTGTGGTGCTTGATTGTTTGACAGCAGGTGTTCCAGGGTAGAGATGATCTAGAGTTCGATTTGTAATCTGTAGGTGATTGGTGGGGTGGCCGACAATGGTGACAATGGTGGTTAGGCGATGAGTGACGGATGGTAGCTTGGTGGTCGTTTGATGCTCATGGTGGTATGGCGACGGTGTTGCTCGGTGGTTGACTTTAGTGGTAGATTCAAACCAAATTAGGGATTCCGATGGTGGTTAAGTCACGGTGATGTTGGTGGTTAAGTGACGGGTGAGGATCAACGGTGAGGGTGGTTGGTGCGATGATGTTCGTACGATGATGTTGGTGGTGGTCCGATTGAGGTGATCGGACACTGGTGGTGGAGATGACACCATGGATTATGGTGGTCCAGTTATGGTGGTAGGATACTCAGATTGTGGTGGTTGGGCTGTGGGAAAATATGAAAGACAGTGGTTCAGGTATGGTGATGGTAGTCGATGATCAGTGGTGGCCATGGTGATGACTGATCGTGGTCGACGACAGTGGTCGTGAGTTGAAGGTTATGAAATGAGGGGAAGAAGGAGATGTTGGTCCCATATGACCATATATTATATTATATATAATAATAATAATATAATAATAATAATAATAATAATAATAATAATAATAATAATAATAATAATAATAATAATAATAATAATAATAACAAAAGTAATATTAACTAATATTAACATGGGGTAGAATGGTCACTTCATAAAATTTAACTTAAAAAAACTAACGGATATCCACTCTAGGGACCAATAGTGTGACAGTTTGACAAACAATTAGAACTAAAGATGTAATTTGTGACATTCATCACCAAAATAGGTGCGTTGACTTTGACTTTAACCCTGATTTTGACTTTTGACCTTGATTTTTGTCATATTTCGGCTTGGTCTTAATTGATTGTTTATTACATCGTTCACACAAATTTTAGCTTAATGGGCCTATGTCATAATGTTGGGCCTAGGGTTTTTATCATTAAGATGACCATTGGGCTTGTCATCATACGAACTCCTGTACATTGAGCCAAATCAATGATTTTCTGAAAGGTGAAACACAAAAATTTATGTTAAAACCCAATTAATCATACATTCATGGGCTTTTCCTAAAACCTGGTAAATAAACTTGAATTAATTCAAAAATATAGTTTATCCGATTTCTAGGTCATATAATAGCTCGTTGGAACAGTTTTAGCATGCTTAATTTAAAAATGTAAAAATTGGTCGACACGTCTCCCTTTTTGCGGCCGTAAACAAGACAAGGGGGAATCCCCCTTGTTTTCATCACTTTTGCAAAATTGTTCTCCAAGGCTCTCTCCTTGGAAACCCTAGCCACCACAACCAATTCTCCTTGTTCTTCACCTTGATTCCATCGAAAATCACCATCCACATCCAACAACCATCAATTTTTGGTGTATTGGTTCATTCAAGAGCAAGTTTTGCATTCGAATCGTTCATCCCTACATTCTCCGGCAAGAAAAATCGATATTATATTGATTTTATCATTGTATTTGATGACATTCATCATCCTATACTAAGATTCTTCACTTGTTCTTCTTCTTTTCGATGTCGGGGTGATGACTATTGTAGGATCTGGGCGTTCAATTGTCGGATTTGCAAATCAGTAAAACCCTAGTGCATTACTCTTGATTGTTCATTGATCTTTTGATTTGGGATTGTAACCTCTTGAAATCTGGACTTAATGGACGTTTTTAGATCCCAATTAATTATTAAAAACCATTAATTTCTTGTTATGGGATCGATTCGGGTCAATAAAGGTCGAAAACCAAGTTTTAGAATCTAATAGATAATGCTGAGAAATTGGACAGTTTGCTGTCAGAAAATTAAGACATATTGTATAGGTCATAATCGGTCATAATACATCCAAATGGGGAAAAATTGAGTCTAAAATCAATTTTTATGAGTCCTCTAACTAACCCAAGTGGTCTCGTGTCGTTTCGACATCATTTGGTCCTCCAAATGTGGCTAACAAAACTGAAGGTCAAAACAGACGAATCTGGGCAGCAGGTTGGTCTGTATTCATCGAGTCATAACTTTCTCATATTTTTTCCAATGGAGATGATTTATTTTCTGGAGTTTAATTTAAGGTCTTCTCTTTCAAATGGTACCTTTTACGTAATGATTCGTTAACTTTTCGATCTCCAAACAGCTTATACAAAACTGATACGCAATAAGATTATATGTGCTAAAATATTTTGATAAACTTAAAAATAAGGTTTGAAACTCAATAATCCAAGTAAAGACAGGTTATGTGTTTAAAGGTGGTTAAATGAATTTTAAAAGAATAAATTAATATGAGTCACAATAAAAACCTTGATGGACATTAAGGACTGGACTTCGAGGGCAACACCCAACTAGATCAACTTGGCCTTTAGTAATCTTTTTGGTGTTTTGTGTTCTATAGTGATTTGACATTCTTACTATAGACTTTGGGACTTTGCTATTTCAAAGTGAGTTTCACGGCCCCGTTTTATTACACTTATTTATAACCATCAAGGGGGAAAAGTATGCTCAACCCATTTTCTTGCTGTGATATCAATTATTCATTTCGGACTATGTGTCATTGTTTGGCAAGTTTATATCCGGTACATGCATGAGTTTTCTGTGTGGTTCTTTATTCACAACTATTTAACTCTGGTGTTGGAGCCGACAGACAGGTATTAATAGTACTATTGGGTTGACACCCCACCCTTGTTTGTTAGTATACTAGCTGGGACTGACAGTGGCCATGGATGGGCCCTAGGGTGAATATGTTCCGACAAGATCTGTGTATACGTCATAGGTTTAGTTGTGATGTTCATGATTACATGTGATGTTGCTTGCTTATAACTGTATACACTTATGTCCATCAAAACTATTACACAGCATCAATTTGTATTTATTATTTACACCTGCGAACTCACCAATAATATGTTGACCTTTTTGAGCATATCTTTTCAGGTAACAATCATTGAGGATAGCTAGGGATGCTTCCTTAGCGACGACCCTAGGATTTACATTTTTAAACTTATTGGGTGTTTTGACAATCACGTTTGGATCTTCTTTGTGATTCATATTCTGTTCACTTTCTCCCGGGTTGTTGGATTTACATTTCTTTTGACTGTTTGACTATGTTTGTCATGAAATTGACTAATCATGACACAAGTCTCTATTTGTGTCGGGTGACTTCATGACACGTTGACCTTACATCATTTAATGCATCTCTATTAATTAACAATATGTTATGACTATCCTATCCGTTACATCCTCGAGTTTCGGCTATAAGCGGGGGTGTGATAGATTGGTATCAAAGTCATTGGTTATAGAGAATTAGGTGGATTATTCGACCTAGACTATAACCTAAGTACCCACTGTAGTATGCATCATATGATTATGTGTGTATAGCTATACATGTGAACGTTTTATGTGCATTAACTGTTGTGTTGTGTAGCCTGCCTTATGTGTTATCTGTGTTCTTCTTATTTGGAGAACTTTGGTTGATGTATTATCTATGCATTCCTTGAGAAAGCATTAGGTAAGGACACCCTCTCGTTTGGTCTGGATTGACAAGTGTTGCAATAAGGATTCTTTTAAAAGGCCTAGGTTAATAAGCCAACCTTAATATGTGTGTTTGCTGGTGATACCTATATTATGAGTTGAATCTTGGGAGATGAACACGTTAGCTGATATGACACCAACAGACAAGAGCCATGGCATACTCAGGTCAGATGATTGCTTTATTGGATTTTAGACTTTACTAAATGGATTTCTTTGACTGTTCCTTACCCAAGTGAATGCTTTCTCAATCTATTCCTCTATATAACTTTGATTACTTAACCTTGGGTTAGTAACCATATCCTTGATTCTCCAATCATGGTAGCACTCTGTACTTGGAAAGATGCGTTGACTCCGGCAGGAGGAGCTAGGGGGACCATGCAAAGAAAATTACCATTATGGGTGCACACATAATTGCAATTTGCAGTGCATGCGAAATCTGGCAAACCCTTTCGTAAGATAACGCTCATAGTTAGTACGAATCTTCCATTCTATATATGGGACATTGGAGTTCCTGTTCTTGTAATAATCAACGGTGTGGAAACACCAATCTCGTTTGTCCTTGTACAAGTACAAACTGATCTGGAGCCTTCATGGGAATCATACTGGGATATTTTAGCCCAATATCTATGAGAAGTTTCTCTTGCTTTTGTTTTTGTGATCATGGAAATGGACTACATGTTCAAAATGTACTTGGTCTTTAAAGAGTTGAAGTTGAGAGGTGAGACTCCTTGTACCTGTGATGCTTTGTTCAAACTGATCTTAATACTTGGAGCATTGGTTGCGGAGACATTCTAGCATTATACTTGGTGGAGTAAATGGATGACATGTAACCAGTTTTGACGTCATCCTTGGTATATCGTTGGTGTGGTGGGAATGCTGCGGGGAACCCTATACATAAACATCTTCAGAATGCTAAGGATGTGCCTGAACTGGGCTATGTGATGATCCTAGAGGATTAGAGTTGGACATGGCTAGACTGATAACATGGAAGGAGATGGCACTAAAGGCAGGATTGGTTGTACGTGCACGGATTTCATGACGTGCAAGACAATAGAGTACGATGAGAAAGATGAAGCAATAGCCCTGACCCGTTGCATTGAGTAAACAAAAATGGATGTGGACATCGAGATCTGTGCTAATAATCAAAAGGCAAAGAGTGTTGTTTGGCCACTAATCGGCAAATTACTAATGTGGTCGAATATCCAAATTCAAGTACGAAGTAGAAAAGTTGTGATGGCCATGACTTTGGACAGGCTTAAAGCATTAGTAATTGACGTGTACTGCCTCATGGACAAGATGCAAAATACAGATCATCAGTTTTGGAGTCAAGTAATGATGGGATCAGGACATGCCGCCTATCCCTACCAATTCTATAAGTTGGCAAAGCTGGTGCCATATTTGTGGACACACAAATCAAAGTGGATGGAGAAGTACATCAAGGGGCTGGTTCTATAGTTCGTACAATGAAGGTTGTTGTTGCACCCCCAACCATTTAGAGTGCAATACTAAAGACATGTACTTTAGCTAAGGAAATGGTTTGTATTAGACCTTGGAGATAGCTAGTGAGACGTAGGAGGATGTTAGGGAAACGGCTGAGCTGGCTGGTGCTAAAGTAGCAAGAAGGACAAGGTCATGAAAGGATATGTGGCTGCCT
Source organism: Flaveria sonorensis (assembly GCA_025506505.1). Lineage (NCBI taxonomy): Eukaryota > Viridiplantae > Streptophyta > Magnoliopsida > Asterales > Asteraceae > Flaveria > Flaveria sonorensis. The sequence goes on along the minus strand of CM046439.1, from coordinate 22,920,103 downwards.
TGCTGGCAACGACGATCTATGTTGTCACTTACCCGGAGAGTAATAAGTGCAATCTACACCACCCGACTATGATGCCATGACCTGTGTGTTTCAATTTCAAGCAATTGGAATGCTTAGCGAAGAGTTTTAAGGCATTTGTGAACCCAGTTGGGCCCATTAATGAGGTCAAATCGGCAAGAGTTTGACGTTGACAATATGAGTGCGGAATCTAGTAGCATTATTGAAATGCATATGTCTGTTTATATAGGGGTCAAGGTCAAATGATCAATCAAAAATAAAAGGAAAAACAACACAAATCTGGCCTGCAATTTGTGCAAACCCATGGCAAGGTAAGATGGCAACCCTGCTCATAGAAAGGCGTTGAGGATTGGTGTCAATGATGTCCAAAAGGACCCATGCGTAGTGACTTTGACTTTTGTAACTAAGTTGGGTTTAACCCCAGTCACGAGGAACGTATGTTATTAAATGGGCTAAAGATAGACTTGTAAAGACTAGGGAAGTAATATGGGACTATACTATGCTATTAGAGGATCATGCATTTAGATTAGATTTTGTACAATTTGGGCGCGAAAGTTTCAACATGATCATTAGGATGGATTGATTGTCAAGGAATAGTGCTAAGATCATCTGATGTGAGAAGCTTGGTTGCATACTGTTGTCAAATGATGAGACACTTGACATGTATGGCAAAAGATCAGAAGAGGACAACATGCAGATCTCGAGCATGAAGGTTAAGGAATAAGAGTTAGATGATATACCTATTGTGTGAAACTTCAAAGAAGTGTTCCCGAAGGATTTGGTATGATTGCCTACTTCACAACAGGTGGACCTTTAGATTGACCTGGTACATAAGGCGGCCATGTTCCTAGGGCTTCTTATTGTGTAACACCCTTGGAGATGTAAGATCTATCTAATCAACTTTAGGAGTGGTTTGGCAAGGGTTTTATACGACCCACACACACCATGGGGTGCTATTGCTTTCTGTCGAGAAGAAGGATGAATCGTACAGGACGTGCATGGACTATCAAAAGCTGAATAAACTAACGAACAATAACTGTTATCGTTTGCCAAGGATAAATGACTTATTCAATCAGCTCCAAGTATCAACGTACCTATATTGGTAAGTGCAATTAAGACTTCCATACATATTTGGTCATGGGATTATCGGTTTGAGTTACAGCAATAACCGAGAGGGGTGCATGACACGTTCCATGGATGGTAAACTTCGATTCGTCAAAGAATTGGCTGAGATCACGGCTAAAGAAAATGAACTTTGATAATTAGTGGCATCCTGATCCTAAAGATTAGATGGAACTCAAAGAGAGGACCTAAATTTACCTGGGAACCAGAAGACGGAATGAGGACGAAGTACCCTCACCTGTTTGCGGATGGCATTGCAGTTGATAACTCCAGCTGAATTTTAGGACGAAATTCTCTCAACTGGGGGATACTATGACATCCGTCACCAAAATAGGTGCGTTGACTTTGACCCTGATTTTGACTTTTGTCCTTAATTTTTGTCATATTTGGTCTTGGTCTTAATTGATTGTTTATTACATCGTTGACCCAAATTTTTGCTTAATGGGCCTATGTCATAATGTTGGGCCTAGGGTTTTTATCATTAAGATGACCATTGGGCTTGTCATCGTACGAAGTCCTGTACATTGAGCCTAATCAAGGATTTTCTAAAAAGTAAAACACAAAAATTTACGTTAAAACCCAATTAATCATACATTTATGGGCTTTTCCTAAAGCCTGGTAAATAAACTTGAATTAGTTCAAAAATATAGTTTATCTGATTTCTAGGTCATATAATAGCTCGTTGGAACTGTTTTAGCGCGCGGAATTTAAAAACGTAAAAATTGGTCGACACGTGATTCGAGACGAGACGGATTATACGAGACAGGCCAAGGGCCCGAAGGCCCTTGCCCCTCCCTTTTTGTGGCTGTAAACTAGACAAGGGGGAATCCCCCTTGTTTTCATCACTTTTGCAAAATTGTTCTCCAAGGCTCTCTCCTTGGAAACCCTAGCCACCACAACCAATCATCCTTGTTCTTCACCTTGATTCCATCAAAAATCACCATCCACATCCGACAACCATCAATTTTTGGAGTATTGTTTCATTCAAGAGCAAGTTTTGCATTCAAATCGTTCATCCCTACATTTTCCGGTAAGAAAATCGATATTATCTTGATTTTATCATTGTATTTGATGGCATTCATCATCCTATACTAAGATTCTTCACTTGTTCTTCTTCTTTTCGATGTCGGGGTGATGACTCTTGTATTATCTGGGAGTTCAAGTGTCGGATTTACAAATCGGTAAAATCCTAGTGCATTACTCTTGATTGTTCATTGATCTTTTGATTTGGGATTGTACCCTCTTGAAATATGGACTTAATGGAAGTTTTGGATCCCAATTAATTATTTAAAACCATTAATTTCTTGTTATGGGATCGATTCGGGTCAATAAAGGTCGAAAACCAAGTTTTAAAATCCAATAGACAATGCTGAGAAATTGGACAATTTGCTGTCAGAAAATTAGGACATATTGTACAGGTCATAACTCGGTCGTAATACGTCCAAATGGGGCAAAATTTGCATCAAAAATCAATTTCTATGAGTCCTCTAACTAAACCAAGTGGTCTCGTGTCGTTTCGACATCATTTGGTCTTCCAAACGTGGCTAACAAAACTAAAGGTCAAAACTGACGAATCTGGGTTGGTCTGTATTCATCGAGTCATAACTTTCTCATATTTTGTCCAATGGAGATGATTCTTTTTCTAGAGTTTAATTTAAGGTCTTCTCTTTCAAATGGTACCTTTTACGCAACGATTCGTTACCATTTCAATCACCAAACAACTTATACAAAACTGATACGCAATCAGATATATGTGCTGAAATATTTTGATAAACTTAAAAATAAGGTTTGAAACTCAATAATCCAAGTAAAGACAGGTTTTGTGTTTATAGGCGGTTAAATGAATTTTAAAAGAATAAATTAATATGTGTCACAATAAAAAACCTTGATGAACATTAAGGACTGGACTTTGAGGACTACACCCAACTAGATCAACATGGCCTTTAGTAATCTTTTTGGTGTTTTGTGTTCTATAGTGATTTGACATTCTTACTGTAGACTTTGGGACTTTGCTATTTCAAGGTGAGTTTCGCGGCCCTGTTTTATTACAATTATTTATAACATCAAGGGGAAAAAGTATGCTCAACCCATTTTCTTGTTGTGACATCAATTATTCATTTAGGACTATGTGTTACTGTTTTGCAAGTTTATATATGGTACATGCATGAGTTTTCTATGTGGTTCTTTATTCACAACTATTTAACTCCGGTGTTGGAGCCGACGGATAGGTATTAATAGTACTATTGGGTTGACACCCCCACCCTTGTTTGTTAGTACACGAGCTGGGACTGACAGTGGCCACAGACGGGCCCTAAGGTGAATATGTTCCGACAAGATCTGTGTGTACGTCATAAGTTTAGTTGTGATGCTCATGATTACATGTGATGTTGCTTGCTTATAACTGTATACACTTATGTCCTACAAAACTATTACACAACATCAATTTGTATTTGTTATTTAAACCTGCGAACTCACCAACAATATGTTCACCTTTATGAGCATATCTTTTCAAGTAACAATCATTGAGGATAGCTAGGGATGCTGCCTTAGCGATGACCCTAGGATTTACATTTTTAAACTTATTGGGTGTTTTGACAATCACGTTTGGATCTGTTTTGTTATTCGTATTCTGTTCACTTTCTCCCGGGTTGTGGGATTTACATTTCTTTTGACTGTTTGGCTATGTTTGTCATGAAATTGACTAACCATGACACAAGTCTCCATTTGTGTCGTGTGACGTCATGACACGTTGACCTTACATCATTTAATGCATCTCTATTAATTAACAATGTGTTATAACGATCCCATCCGTTACATCCTCGTGTTTCCGCTATAAGCGGGGGTGTGACATAATTTCTCAAAAATTGAGACCAATATTACAATATGAGCATACTACAGGGACCAATTGTGTAATTAACTCAAAAGATTTTAAAAAGTTATCAATTTTTTTAAACAACTTATCTTTTCATGCATATGACATATTCTAAACCGATCTTTTTTTAAATAAAAGTCTTATATAAAACTGTTTTTCTTAAAACTTTAAAAAAATAACCGAAACCCGGAGTTTTTAAACAATGAGATATTTATGAAAATGATATTTTATCAAAACAAACTTTTATTAAATACGAAAAATTATTTATAAAATCAAAATAACTAAAAATCATATTATAATAATTATATTTTTATTAAAAATAACAATTTTCAAAAAAAAAATATTCTTAGAATGAAATGTTTCTTAATATATTTCTAAAAAGAGAGTTTTATAAAACACTTTTTGAATGAAAGTTTTAAAAAATAATAATAATAATTTATTAACTAAAGTTATTACTCACACGTAACTTTAATTATATCTTATATCACAAATAGTGTTTTATATTTTCGATCTTTTTATTAATTTTAATATTTTTTATTTAACCCATGTAATATACGAGACTATAACCTAGTAATCTAATATACTTACTTAAGCGAATCATGAGACACTCTTAACGTTTTTGAATTGAGTTTAGGTTAAATAAATGGTAGTGGACTAAACTAATTAAAATGTTAATGAACCCTAACTTTCAATAGGTCAAAATAATAAAATTGCTATTAGGCTTGTTAATTAGATTGTTAATAGCTTATAGTTGTTATTAAAAGCTATTACATACATATATAATATAAATTTTTTAAAAAAGTTTCGGAACCATAAGGAGATCGTGCCTTGAGCGGTCGCCCATCCCGCTCCCCCGAGCCGACCATGCTGCCCACTTTGATCAATTGATTTTAGGTACTCAATCACAAATATATGTTGCAACTAGTTTCAAATAATTGAAATTGGTGACATATGTTTAAAGTATAATTTTAAAAGTTCAAAAACACTACCTAGGCTGTTTTAAAAATGATGTTGAAGCGGATTAAAGATCAAAAAATTTTAATGAACTTTTGACTAAACTTTTGAAAGAGCTCATGCAATTTTAATTGTCACAGCCAAAAACAAACAGTTAGTTGCTCCATTCTGACAAGTGAATCGTGCCTTTTGTTAGAAGGTTGTTGTAAAATAATCTAAATATATATAAAAAGTAAAGAATAGTTTTATCTAATGACTTTTTCAAAGTAATTATTATTAATAGATCATTATTATTTCCTGGTTTAAAGGTATTGGTTCTCAAATAACTTACGTTGATAATGAAACTTGTAACCCATAGCGAAGTACGTGCTTATTACTAAACTATATATTTTTACGTATTTTCATCATCAAATGCATATATTATAAATTTTGCTTGTACACATAGTAGAATTCTTAAAGAGTTGTTTACAGTCAATAAATTACCCCTTATTAACATGTGTTATTAACATGTCTGTGAATGAACAGTTATATTTTATGTACACTTTATAAAGCAAAATGTACAACCTGCTTCTGGATATGTGTTTTCTTGTACGCTCATTCTTAAAGAGGTTTTCGCCCTTATGGATCTGGCCACCGGTTACCCTTATGGATCTGGCTTTCGGTTGCCCTCGACAATGATTTTTGGCGGGCTGCCTCCGCAAGATGTTGTCTATGGCGATAGTTGAGGTCAGCTGATTCCTTTTTTCTCTCGGTCTTTCGTTTCCCATCTCCGGCGGATGTTGTGGTCGGCAATGGTGGAGATCTGCCGGTTCCTAATTATGTTCCCCGATCCTGTGTTTTCTTTTAGGCATCACCGCCTATTTGTGCTTGTCGGTTGTTGGGTGCTTTGGAATGACTTAACTAAATTGCAGAATTTGGAAGGTTATTTTATTGATGATTTGGGGAGAATTAGGATGGGAAAGCAGAACTGTAAGAAGGGGATGGGAATTAAGACCACTTGGCTCACAACTTTCTTGCCTCATGACTGAGTAATAATTACACTTAAATAAGCATGGGTAACTAATTCTGTTAGATCACTGCTGAGGTGGCACCCATGAGATGGTCATGGAACTTCTTTGGCTGCATTCTAACTCTTGTACTTTTCCTTAAATGCCCTTGGTCCATACGTGGTGCATTTCCATTCTCTACCGGTATATTGGTGTTCATAACAATACCACCCCCTTTAGAACCCAACTTGTCCTCAAGTGGGAAATCCAGAAACTGCTGGTGCAAAAGGGTATTATCTTCCCAAGTGGCCTCATCCACAGATAAGCTATCCCATTGAATCAAGCTTTGTGATATTAACTGGTTCCCACAGTAGAATCCACCAAGTGCAATGGAGTTATTTTACAAACATTTGTGCAGCAACGAAACATGAAAAACCGGGTGAATTTTAGCAGACATCGGTAAATCAAGTTTATATGCAACAGCCCCAATCTTTGCAATGACACGATACGGTCCGAAATACCGATGACCTAATTTGTGATGGCGTTGCAAGCAAACCGAACCTTGGTGATATGGTTGTAACTTTACAAACACCCAATCATCTACTGAAAATTGCCCGTCCCGTCGGTGTTTGTCTGCAGCCAATTTCATGCGGGATTGAGCTTTTAACAAATTAGTTTTTAATAATGCCAAAACAGTGTCTCGTTCCAACAATTTCTCCTCCACTGTAGGATTAGAAGTCGAAACCCGTAAGTAGCGAGTTAGTGTTGGTGGTTTCCGCCCATAGAGAATTTCAAAGGGGTCATTTGAGATGACGTTTGGTACGAAGTGTTGTACCAAAATTCTGCCCACGGTAAAAATTGCAGCCACTTTTAAGAGTGATCGGCCACGTAGCACCGGAGGTACATTTCTAAACAACGGTTTAAAGCTTCGGATTGGCCGTCGGTTTGCGGGTGGTATGCGGTACTAAATTTGAGAGTGGTACGGTTAACCCGATGTAGTTCTTTCCAGAAATCCATCATAAAACGAGCGTCTCTATCAGTGACAATGGTAAGTGGAACCCCATGGAGCCGAACAATCTCATTAACAAAAGCTGTGGCAACCGAAGTGCTAGTAAAAGAAGAACGTAAAGCCACAAAATGCCCATATTTTGATAACCGATCTACCACAACCAAAATAACCGTTTTACCTTGCAAAACCGGAAGACAAGTAATGAAATCCATAGCAATATCTTCAAAAACTGCCTGGGGAATAGGCAGTGGCTGGAGAAGACCTCCCGGTGATAAAAAGGATGGTTTCGTTTGTTGCCAAACCTGACAATGAGCAATAAACTGTTTGACATCAGCCCGCATTTGTTTCCAGAAAAAGGTGGCTGATAAGCATTGGAAGGTGCGAGTCACCCCCGAAAGCCGATGAATGATACTTGGTAAGGAGTTGTTGTCGCAAGGCTGTATTATTTGGCACCCATAACCGTCTTTTATACAGTAGAAAACCATCCTTAAGTGAATATTCTGGAAAACTAGTAGGGTCGGCGGTGTATTTCTGAAGAAAAGTCGTAAAGTCGGGATCATTTTTTGAGGCTGCGGATAGCTCTTGCAACAAGGTTGGAACCGGAGCCGATACAGCAAGTATGTGGCCAGTAGGAACCTGAGATAAAGCATCGGCGGCACTGTTTTGGGTCCCGGGTCGGTACACAATATCAAAATCAAACCCCATCAGTTTTCCCAGCCATTTCTGTTGCTCTGGTGTCTGAATAATCTGATCTTGGAGTTGTTTTAGGGATTGTTGATCAATGACTATAGTAAACTTATGTCCCAAAAGATACTGTCACCATTTAGCTATGGCTTGGGTAATTGCATACATTTCCCGATGGTACGCGGATGCTTGTTGCATCCATGGACAAAGCTTTTTAGTAAAAGAGGCCAAAGGATGTTGCTCTTGAGAAAGTACTGCTCCAATTCCATTGCCGGATGCATCGGTTTCAACAGTAAAAGGTTTTGAAAAGTCGGGAAGGTGCAAAATCAGGGTAGAACTGAGGAGTGATTTAAGGTGATTGAAGGCTTGAAGGGTAAATGGTGTCCAACAAAAGGCATCTTTTCGGAGTAGGTCGGTTAATGGACCGGCAATGGAAGCATAGTTTCGGATAAAACGACGGTAGTAGCCGCCAAGGCCGAGGAAGCTCCTAACCTCTTTGACACTTTTTGGAATTGGCCATTGTTGAATGGAGATGATTTTATCGGGATCGACGGCGACACCTTGAGCTGAAAGAATATGCCCCAAATAAGCGACTTGTGTTTGGCTAAAAATACACTTGGACAATTTAGCCACCAAGTGATTGTCATGTAACAACTGTAATGTACAAGTAAGATGCTGGAGATTATCTTCCCAAGATTTGCTGTATAATAAGATGTCATCAAAGAACACCAAAATAAAACGGCACAGAAACTGCCGAAACACATCATTCATAAGCCTTTGGAAGGTAGAAAGCGCATTCGTAAGCCCAAAGGGCATGACTAAAAACTCGTAGTGTCCGTCATGAGTTCGAAAGATGGTTTTCAAGGCATCCCAATGAGCGATACGAATCTGATGGTATCCCGCCAATAAATCGAGTTTAGAAAAATACTTAGCATTATGCAACTCATCAAATAACTCTTCGATGGATGGAATAGGAAATTGATCCCGTACAGTGATGGCATTTAAGGCCCGGTAATCGACACAAAAACGCCATGTGCCATCTTTTTATCGGACTAAAAGAACCGGGGACGAGAAAGCACTCGTGCTCGGACGAATTATTCCTTGCTGAAGCATTTCGTGTACCAACCGCTCGATCTCCTGTTTTTGAAAATATGGATACCGGTAAGGCCGTATTGATATCGGAGTGCTAGCAGGCTGAAGATTAATATGGCGGTCTTGTGAACGGTATGGAGGTAAACCTTTAGGAGCAGTAAAGACAGTAGAATTCTGTGTTAAAATATATTGCAATTCAGGAGGGTAGGCAGTTTGTGTGTTGTCCGGTGGTACAAGGGCTAAATGAAACAACTGTCCAATACCATTGGAATGTAATAAGTGGCGAAAACCATTAAATTGAACAGCCTGGGCCAAGGGCGCATCACCCTGCCACTTAATCCGTTTTCCTTTGACAGAAAACTCAAACATAGAAATGGAATAATCGGTGATCACTGGACTGAGTGTAGCCAGCCATGAGACTCCTAAAACCATATCCCAGCCTTGTAACGGTAGCACATAAAAATCGACGAGAAGAGATTCACCTTGAATTACCAATTCCACATTCCTGCCCAGGGCAATCGTTCACCAGTACCGACCAAAATCGAAAACGGTTCAATGGATTCAATGGCAAAATTAAGAAATTGAGCGATACGTGTTTTCACGAAACAATGAGTACTACCTCCGTCTAATAACACCTGAACCTCTTTGCCCCGAACCGAACCCGTAAAACGCAAGGTAGTAGACGAACACCCACCCGATAGAGCATTATATAAAATAGCAGATTGGTTTTTTACCTCTTCCAGTTGAAGTTTTTCAGCAAGAATAGAATCTGAGCCTTTAGACGACGGAGAGTCCGGTGAACCCCCTGGACCTGGTGTATCTTCATCAAAGAAAAGGAGCTGGGGTGTCGCCTTACACTTATGGTCCCACGTATATTTTTCGTCACAACGGTAGCACAACCCTTCTGAATGTTTATGAGAAATTTCTGCCAGTGTCAACCGACGGAATCCGACCTTGGAATTTGAGAGTGTAGGGGTTGACATTTGACTGGAATATGGCGGTGTAACCAGAGTATCAGATGGCGTAGATTTGGATGTAGGTAATAAGGGTTTAGAGGAGCCCAAATAGGCCCGGCCCATACATTTTTCGAACTGGATTCTCCGTTCATGTAACTGGGCTTTGTCCATGGCATCCTCCAGCGTTGTGGGTTCATGAATAATGATAGACTGCTTAATATCGGAGCGAAGACCAGAGATCCAACAGCTTGCAAGGAATCCGACCGGCAATGGCATGGGGCGATTGGAAATCGCCTCGAATTGAGCCCGATAATCCGCTACGGTAGATGTCTGTTGAAGCTTCGCGAGCAATCCTGCAGGTTTCTCTAGGTCATTGGAACAGAATCGCTTGGTTAGGGCGTCGGTAAACGCATCCCAGGTGGAGATCCGTTGATGGAGTTGAAGCCAATCATACCAATCAGCAGCTGCATCATCTAAATAGAATAAAGAAATCGTTAAGCGATCCCTCTCTGGTATAGAATAGAACTCTAAATAACGGGATGCTTGAGCCAACCATCTCTCCGGATGCTCGCCGTTGAAGCGAGCCAAATATACCGGCGCCGGTTTATGGCGGCCGATGATACTAGAACCGTCACCGTCCGTGAATCCGGTGGGTGAAAAATGGGTTTGTTTCTTCGAATTACTGGTACTAACATTAGATCTTTTGATTAATTCATTGATAGAATGTTGCAGAGAACCTATGGCGGTAACAACAGCATCCAATTCTAGCCTGATAGATTTTTGATTTTCCTGAACATCTTTCACCGTATCTTCCATGACGCGAGCTCGAGTACCTTCTGCCATCGACGCAGAGGTACAATGAAAGCACCAATTTGGAATGACTTAACTAAATTGCAGAATTGGAAGGTTATTTTATTGATGATTTGGGGAGAATTGGGATGGGAAAGCAGAACTGTAAGAAGGGGATGGGAATTAAGATCACTTGGCTCACAACTTTCTTGCCTCATGATTGAGTAATAATTACACTTAAATAAGCATGGGTAACTAATTCTGTTAGATCACTGCTGAGGTGGCACCCATGAGATGGTCATGGAACTTCTTTGGCTGCATTCTAACTCTTGTACTTTTCTTTAAATGCCCTTGGTCCATACATGGTGCATTTCCATTCTCTGCCAGTGCATTGGTGTTCATAACATGCTTTCGGTGACCTGGCAGCCGACTTGCCCTGCATGGGTATCGAGAGGGGATGTTTTGGGGTTTACAAGGTGGTTGCATGGGTCGCGTCCACAATGCTTCGTCAAGGCTGTGGATGGTAGAACGTCATGCTCCGGCGAATCCCACGGATGCTCCGACCATGGCCGCTGGGCTCTAACATGTCTGTAGATGGTGGTGCGTCTATTTAGTGTAACCTCCAGCTGGTTTGTTGACTTGCGATGCAGTGGCAGGTGGTTAGTGAAAGTCGGTGCCACCTCCGGCTGTTCTATTCTGGTTCAAAATGCTACCCTGATGCCACAGATCAATGACGATATTTCATCTGAAATTTCTGAGTCTATGATGATGGTGGCAGCCTCATTTGAGATGATATAGCACGTTAATGAGTCTGTGAATAAACTGTTATTTGCACAACTGATTTAGGTAACATGGTACTAGTTACTACTTCATAAACATGTTCGTTCGATGATAAAGATGAAACATACACTGGAAATTTATAAGATGTAAATGTGCAAGTTGGCATGTTTACTTCTTGTCTCACATTGGTGGTGGGAAACAAATTTGAGTGACTTATAATAGGCTTTCCCTTATAAGTCACCAAAGTGGTAGTTGGGCCAAGAGAAGGGCTAAGCCCACACGCACGCCGAGCTGACACGAACGTACGTACGCATCGTCGCTAGGATCTAATGAGCTTTTATTTTTAGCTAAGGCCTTGTTTAGAGGCTTGCGGATAGAATCAAAAAACCAACTACGAGATAAATACGATGGATAGAGTCGATCAATAAGCAATTTGGGTTATCTGCGTAACCGAATTCGTGAATTGGTGGGGGTCAGCCTCATTCCCCGTTTTTCTCATTGTTAGTTACGGTTTAGTCTATATATATGAAGCTCCTGGTTAGAGTTTACGCATCCTAAAAAAAAGCTACAGCTTTTCTCTGCTACATATTTCTCTACATCTGTTTCCTCATGAGCTTCACGTTGATCTGGTTCTATAGCTGTTGGAACACCAGATTCATTCTGCATTAAATCCAGGGAGTTTACGCTATAGCCTACAACAAATCGGGCGCGTAAAATCCTTTAAGGACAGGAATATATTCCGTGCAGTTCGTCATTCGAATAACATCGTATAACAGGTTGGTTTTATATTATTACGTGTCTTTAATTCGTCCGATAACGGGACACTCTCTTCTACCTTTCTTATAATTAATTTTGGTCATGAAGGATCAAACTGATTTGCCCAATAACTTGGTAATAGTTAATAATTATTAATTAATCTCTATTTGGTCTAATTGTTTTCAACAATCTTAAAGGATTTTCTTTTTGTGTTAATACAACAGACCAAATGGACGCTAAACTTCTACCGCTAATCTGAGTTTCATGAATCAAGAGTTTGTCAAGTTGGATAGATTCGACGGTCAGAACTACACCCGCTGGGCTGATAAAGTCAAATTTATGCTGATTGTTCTGAAGCTATATTATGTTCTTGATCCGTGCTTGCCCCTGATCCCAAACGACCCGGTTCCTGAAGAGGGAAAGAACTGGATCAGCAAGTGATTTCTAATCTCAACAAGCGAAGACTCGTCCGAAAGGAAGCTGAAGGTCTCTGTCTTGGTCACATCAAGAACTCACTTTCTGATCACCTATATGACTTGTACTCGGAGGTTACAAGTCCGAGGGATTTATGGAAAGCTTTGGAACTCAAATACAAGGCTTATGAAGAATGTACTAATAAGTACCTTATTGCTAAGTATTTAGACTTTCAAATGGTGGATGAAAATTCAGTTTTGGAGCAGGTGCACGAACTTCAAGTACTTGTTAACAAACTGACTGCTCTTTCCATTCCTCTACCTGAAATCTTCCAGTTGGGGGTTATTATTGCTAAATTGACTCCCACTTGGAAAGATTTCTCCAAACTAATGATGCACAAATCTGAGGCCTACTCTTTGGATGAACTATTGAAGCACCTCCGAATTGAGGAGGAACCGCGCAATAGGGACAAAAGAAGTAAAGTCGGATCGAGTGTTAATCATGTGGCGACCAGGGGGTCTGGGCAAAAGGGGAAGTATGGATCAAAACAAAAGAAACCGCTTGCACCTAAAAAGAAAGAATTCAAGAAGCCTATTCAAAACAATAACCGCTTGCACCTAGGTGAAGTTCTCAAACTGTTGTTTCATGATGTCTTTCTTGTTTTCCTTAGCTTCCTTAGACCCCTCATACATGCGCTTAAGTGCATCCCAGAGCTGTTTAGTAGTTTTGCATTTATTGAAGCCTCTGTATGGAAGAGCAGTTTGGAGAGCGGTCATGACTTTCTGATCTACATCAATTTTCTCCAATCTTCCTCAGAATAATCAGCTATTTCTTTTGGAAACATCCCACCTCCAGCAGTGGCTGAAGAGGTGTTTGGGATGTGAGCTCCTTCAACAATAGATCTCCACATCCTGTTGTCTTGAGACTTAATGAAACCTTCCATATGTTGGCACCAAGAATTAAAGTCATCAGGAGTAATCAGTGGAGACTTTTTCATGGTACAGGTTTTCATATCAGCCTTTGAGATAACTGCCATTTGAGCTGCTAAGTGTTTTGCGAAACTGAAGAGATTTAAGATGGTGAGATCTTACAATCAATTGTCTGAAATGCTTTGATACCAATTGTAGGACTGTTGAAGGGAGATCAATGCAATAGTTTCATAGTTGTTAGGAGAGAGTCGGAAGAATTAGCTGATCAAATAGGAAACCGGCTTATGATGAAACAAAGAACACAAGTAAAGAACAAGAACAAGAACAAGAACAAGATAATATGATTTTCAAGAATAATATATATTGCTCTCAAGTTCTTACAAGTGTTACAAAGCTTACATACTAAAGTTACAAGTACTTGAGATACTTTATACTACATCCTACAACCGGTCATACTTTGAAGGCCAGCTGGAAACACTAATCTAGATAACAAGATCAATGTAGAGTCAAAAGGTAGATTGCCTTTTGACTAGTGATTATGAAATGCCATAGCTCACATCCTAATACATTTCAAAAAGGATAAAAGTACATAAGTAGGAAGTTACAGACATAAGACCTTAATCTACAGTTTGATAAAAGTATAGACTTTTCACCAACTCATATAAGTTGGTGAGTCTTTAACGGTGGAAGCGAAAAGTAGTTCAGTTTTTGTCAAAAGGTGATTTAGAAAAAGCATGCCTTCTTTGTCTTTGGAAGAAATCAGTCTTTAGTTTTAGAAAACTTTGTCTTTGAAGCTTTGGAAGACTTCATCTTTACCTTCGGAAGATTTGGTCTTCTGGCTTCGGAAGATTTGATAATTAGTATAATTCACTGAGTTATATCAAATCTTTCGAAGTAACTTTCTTGTACTTCACATGTGCATTCTGAGAGCTCTTTGGTTGCATCAGCCTCTAAGTGTGATCCTTACATACTTTTATATCTTTATCATTACCTTTTGGCTCTCTCCTTCACTCACAATTATTTTTAAAAATATTAAAAAATTTATGAGAGTTAAACAATATGTTCTCAAATATACAGATAAACAATAACATATTATCTCTCCTCCACTCACAAACATCCCCCTATAATATAAGACAAACACTCATATCAAAATAAGAAACAAGTTGTGAATGCTCAAAATAATGATAGTTTTTACTCAATCTCAGCTGAACAGTTAATACAACAGAGAAAACTTAAATAAATATTTGATTGGAGCATTCACATCTCGATCCCTAAAATTTTATGAGTGTAATCCCTATATTATATGAAACGGTTATGAGTGGAAAAAAAAGCAAATGTTGTTACATTTAAATGTGTACGGGTTAGATTAATTAATGTTGCCAACCGAGTTATGACCCGTAAAAGTTATAACTTGGGTAACGAATTTTAAACCCACTTTTTATAATTAACTAGTAAATATGCGAACTATTGTATCGGGTTTTAATAAATTATAAAATTTATAAATTATTTAATTAAAATGTTTAAGCGTTAAACATTGTTATTTCAGTTTCAGTTTAAAATGTAGGCCAAGATTTATTCGACCAGGCCCACGGCCCGCTAGTGGATTAAGTAGTTTAAAAGAATGTATTATCTCATTTTAGCGGCCGAGACTCCAAGGGAGACCCCTCCCTTGACCGCCATCTTAGAACACCATCACAAGCCGCCCCTTGATCGGCTGGGGACCACCGCTTGTGCACCATCCCACCACCACATTTTGTGTATGGTTCAACAACACACAAACCGAGAACCTAAGAGAACAAGCAACCCTAGGCCAGGAACCCTAGGCTTCAAATCATGTGTTCCTGTTTAGTTTGTGTTTCTAGCAATCATTCATTGATCCCTCAGTGCTTCGATTAGTTAATCATTAACCAAAGTATATCTATCTCTATGGTAGGCTAATATTATCTGTATTTGCATAATTTGTAACTCAAATCCTGTCAGCGTCACTTTTGGCATTGTAATTATATCCGCTGCGTTTATAGGTTATTAATTTGATTAATAAATTATCGAAACTATTTTGATAAAATAAACCTAACCAAGATACCACTGAATCCAACAAATATTACTGTTTATTTGCATATTATATACACTTTTTAATTCCTATAAGTTTTTTTTAATAATTTTGAAAACGTTTGTGAGTAGAAGAAGAAGAAAATATAATGATAAAGATATAAAAGTTTTGTTTAATTGAAAAATAGAGAAAATAATGATTTTTAGTTTAATTATAAAGATAAAACTAAAAAATAAGATGTGAATGTTCTTATACTTTTTTATTAAGCTAGAAACTTATGTATAATACAGATCGAATAAACAATTTTAAATTAAATAGTTGGTCATGAAAAGGAGTAGTGTTCTAACACCTCAAATATTTTAAACCCTAACAATAATAACAATTATAGAAAAAACAATATTAATAATAATATTCGATGTTTGACAAATTATTAAAATCTAATGCTTTGAAAAAGATTTTCTTATATTATTACAAAAATGAATTACATAAAAGAAAGTGAATTGGGGTAGTCCTATCAAGTTTAAATCATTTGAATAATATAATTAGAACAGTGTAATTGATGGAGGAGTTAATGTGAGTTAATTAATAGTATAATTATTTTAAATTATAATTTAACAAACAGTAATCATACATGAAGGGAAAGAAGACATTGACTTATAAAATTGTGACTAGTGAAGTAATAATTCATTTATTTATTAGTTATAGATTAATAATTTATCTTTTTTAATGTCGTTAGCATTCGTAATTATATTTAGATTATTTGAAAATATACTAGCTAGTAAGAGTCGTGTGTGTTCATTTGTTCTTCATCGATTCAAATTGTTCTCGATATCAACTGCGGTTAAAACTAAAACTTTTTGTTTCTTAAACATTTCAAGTAATTTAAAAATAAATGATTAAAAAAGTGGCATGAAAGCGTTATCAGTAAATCAGCTAATCGAATTATTGATCTTTGATTCAAAGACTCCTCTTCCAAACTTGTTTCAATCACAAATTAAATCATTAACAATTTTATAAACAATCAAAAAAAAATGGAGAGATCTAATAGTGATCGATCACCTGGGCACCAAATTTGATGCATATTGAATTTATCACGTGGAAGAAAAGAATTGTACACTTCCTCATCATCTATGACGTTTAGTAATGGCTCTCATCTTACCTTCTTAATTAGAAGGGAAAGACTCTTATGAGAGATTCTACTCACAATTCAAAAGATAACAATTCGAAGATGATAAATGATGGTAATTATTTCAATACGCTTGCTAGTGCACCGTCTAATGACATATATCTATCTAGTGGTGCAACTAGAAAGTTTTAGAAAGTTTTAGTAAGGGGTTATTAAATAATTTTCTTTTATCAGTTGTTAGTGTACGTAGATTAACATATTTTAGGAATCTATCCGCAACAATCTTGAATATGAATATTGTAACCTTCAAGATCTCATATTTAATAAATCACTTCATTTTAGGATTTATAAAATCATATTAAAAAATGGTCTAACACAGTGATGAATTAGCAAAGAAAAATATTATCCCTTTGTAAATCATTCAACTAACTATGGTTAAAATTCCACTAAAACATATAAATCAATTAATTAAGAATAAATGATTCAATCATAGCGTCTTTAATCAATCAGCTAATAGGGTTATTTATTTTTGATTAAAAGATTCCTCTTTTATGTTTGTTTTGATCAACATTCAGATGGCAGACAAATTGTAATCAGTTAGAGAAGGTAAATTTTATCGGCTCTTTCCATAAAAAGGTCATTAAGTGTCATCTTGGTTAAAATTCTTTGAAATAAAATCTTGACTGCAATCCCCTTGCCCATTTTTGCATCATGTTCGTGTGATGAAAACAAGGAACACATTGTATTGAATTCTAAACATAGTTGAACATACTTGATTTTAAACTCCAACAATTTGGATTCTCATTTGTGCTAGAAATACACCGTTGCCTTCTTCATTAGATTCACATGGACTTTATAGCCTTTTGCTATGCCCAGTGCATTAGGAAAAGGTACAAAGGCAAATTCTTTTCCAAGTATCTCATGTCCAATCAAATACAAACTAGTTTTATACAAACATGTTGTTTATGACCCAAATAAAAATCGTTAACATAAGTAGTCGCTAAATGACCAACAACAATAAGGCAACCATAAAACAATGATAAGAAGTAATTGCTAAACAACATAAAACTTAAAAACATAAATAATCAGGTAGAATTAAAATGTTAATTAACGTTTATGTATGGTAGTTAATAAGCAACTTGTGGGGAATGTTTCATGAACCATAGATGCTATCTACGTGTGAAATTATTTAAGTGTTTGTCATCTTTGGCCTTAGATTTTCATGTTGTTGATATGTGGCGTGTTCGACGGAAATAATATACGTTTAACGTAAAAGTACAACTCGTTTAACTTGAAAGTAAAAAAAAATTGACAAATGTCATCAAAAGAAACACAAAGAAATGTTAATATAGTACAATGTCGACTAAAATCCGTCATTTCAACAACATAAAATAGCATACAAAACCGTCAATGTATACGACTGTAAGAGATGGCAGATTTGTTCTATAGACATAAAAAGAATTAAAAATTAAAAATTAAAACTTGATAGAACGCCATATGTGAAGGATAAATTTTCCATAAAGTCTACCTTCAAATCCAAAGCAACGTCATAATCCTTTACCTATTACATAAGGCAATGATCACAAGTTCATTATATAGTATATTTGTTAAGAAAAGAAAACCCATTACACATCCGTACAACGACTATAGGAAGGAAACATAATTTAATACAACTGTTTTGTATTCTTCAACAACATAGGAACAATAGGCGCTTTGATACACACACTATGTTTGAGCTCTCAATGGTTAGCACAAATGTTAAGTCTTTAATAGTATACCCGCAATAATAGTTTAAAAACATTAGTTAAGGACAATGAGAGAAGTAAACAACATAATGCAAAGTCGAAAGCAACAAACTCATGAATAAAAGACCAAATAGGTCATGCGATATGATTTTATTTCTCAAAATATAATTTCTCTCGATTGCAAACAAAAGATACGATTTTATTGGAGTGTGTATTCAGAATGCCTGTGTGTGGAGGGGGCATCCAGTGACCACACCTATGATCTCCCATACCATAAATTAGCAGTCCACGCCAATGATTTCCTTTAGCACACATAATTAAGAATTGCAAAAAAAATGTACCATCATATGAGAGCAAGAAGTCAGTGGTGATTACAACTTTCAACTATATAATGACCATCATTTTAGTATGACCAAAAATATAACATGGAGCAAAATTATATCATACGTGTTCTATATCTGAGATCTGAAATAGTGCATATTAACTTAGTTCATACCTATGTATGTATGTTGTATACGAACCAAATAGTTAAGCCTTAACCAATGGGCATTACGACAAAACATGGTACCTGAAAAAAACAACTTTATGGATGAAATGAGTTATACCTCAAGTTGGGAATGCAAAGCTGGGGGGAAATCGATAAAGTTATACCTTAAAAGCAACGGTTTCTTGTGTTCTTAAATATGTTATTTCATATCCATGTTTCCTTCTAAATTGTAAATCGAAGAACAGATTAATAAGAAGACTTATTGGCCAAGAGGATTAAAAGCAGGACATCTTCATTCTTAATTCTTGTTTCAATGAGAATGAAGTTCCAAATGATACTCGGATTGAAATGAAATTACCTAATATAATAACATAAACTTTATATCTATAACTATCACTAATAAATTACTAAACTCATATATACAGAATTCATTGGTACAAGAGATGCAAGTAACGCTTGGTGTGTGACCTTTAGGTTTGTTATAAATAAGAACTTTGGGTATGGATATGTTTGTGAGAATAATTTTAAAAAATACCTCTTGGTAGCAGAATCTGAAAGGTATCAAAGGCTTGATTTATATCTTCTATTCGGCTTATCAGGATCTTGAAATCAGGTTCGAGTATCAAGCTGAGCATAACATGAAATCAAAGGCCCTTCTGAATTAAAAATTTGAAGTTATTGAAGGCTTGATCAATATGTCCACACATTGATCCTGCTATTTATATTCTGCAAAAACAAATGACAATTAGATACAAAAAATTAAAGTAGGAGGAAAGTATATGCATACCAAATTGATGATAAATAAGATCTAAGATGGTATCGTTGTTCAAAGTATAAAAGTAACTTACGTTAATAAGTACTCGATCGTTAGGAGGCTTCAAATCCTTAGTCATTCTTTGAGGCGTATTATCGAACAACTTGCGTGCGATTTAAGAACATCAATTTCCACATGCCGTCATGGGTCATCATTGCCAAATATTAAACTTACTTTGATACAGAAAATATATTTCTCACTGATGGATCAGTGTTCCAAACATTCCATATCAAAAACTGCCATAAAATAAGAATTTGAGCAAGCTTTTAAGAGCATGAAAATCAAGATTCAAAAAGAAATTGAAGATTAGTATGTCCATTCCTCCTTGATCTCCTTGATCTCTAGTGACCTCCTTGATCTCTAGTGACATACTGTAGATGCTTCTTAAAAGATTAACATTAGTCTTTATGTGTCTTGTATAGTTTTTGTCATAGTATAGGGACTCTTTATGTAAATATGTTCCTTTGTTTTCTTGATTAGTATAAATAGCATAGATATGTTTTGTGTAGGTAGTTTTGAGTGAGAGAGATTTAGACGTATTGTAACTGTTTCCTACACTTTGTATTCTTCTATATGCTAATCAATGAAAACTCTATGAATTTTTGTTGATTTGCTTGTGTTGAATTGAATACTTGTGTGTTTTAGATTGAATTGTGTTCATATATCATCACAGATCGATCCATTTTGAGCTCATCAAATGGTATCAGAGCTTTCGGTTCAGTGATTGAAGTTCTTCAACTTTCGAACTCTCAAAATCACTTGAATCTATGATTGATAAACAATTTTCAGTCGTATAATTGTTGAATTCAGTTGTGTTTCATCATCAGGAACATTATTTGATTCACAATTAGCAGTACAATCCGTTCAAATCAGTGAATTTGAGCAAAAAGCTCTTCGAACCTGTTCTTCATTTGTCGAACCTGTTCTTGAATCAAAAGTTTAATTTTGGTTGTAAATTGAAGAAATTGAAGTTGAAGGATTGATTATTGATCAATTTCCTACATAATTTGAGGATTCCAGATCAATTAATCTAGTTTTGAAGGATTTCAAAAAATTTAAGTTCGTATGAAACTGATGAATGTGGCGCATTAGGTCAAAAACATTGCTGAAAATTGCCCAAGTGTTAGGCGCATAACAACTGTTTAGGCACATTTCCACTGTTTGGGCGTTTTTCAGTTAGGTGTTTTTCTACTGTGTGGGCATTTTTCAAGTGTGTGGACACTGAAGATTTACTGAAACTAAGGAATATCAGGCACATTACAACTATTTGGGCGTTTTTCAACTTGGGCGTTTTGGAATTTTTCTAAGGAAATCCCTTAGACGTTTTAAAGTCAAAGTCAAAGGAAGTATCACAACTGTTTAGGTGTTTTAGCACTATTTGGATGCATCAACTTTCACACTTAGAAATTTTTTTTTGAAATTTTTCAGAAACTTAAAAAATCCAAAAATATTTTCAATTCATTGTTTTAATTCAGAACATTAAAAACAACAAAAACAAAATTAAAAATGGTAAAATCAGAAGACTTAGAGAACAGAGTTCCCAAGCTGAAGAATAGAGCAAATTTCAAGAATTGGTCATTGAGATTAAAACATCACTTGAACTCTATTGATGCTGATCTTTGGAAATCAATAGAAAGATGGCCATATATTCTTATAACTTCAGATGGTCCTGACAGAGGGTTTATCTACACAAAAGACTCTCCAGAACCATACCCTGAAGATGGTCTGCAAGGTGATGATCTAAGAAAAGTGAAAAATGATATAAGAGCTTATTCTCTGATGTGCAAAGGACTGCCACTTGAAGTCCTTACAAGGCTTGATGGTTATCAGACTGGATACACCATGTATAAGGCCTTGAAAATAATATGTGAAGGTGGAAAGGAGATCCAGGATCTGAAAAAGCAAAAGTTAAAGAGACAATTAGAACTTTTTGAACATCAATCTGGTGAAACAATAAATCAGATGATGAATAGATTTGTTCAACTAACTACTGAGATGTCGACTGCAGGCATCAAGAATGATTTAAAAGATCTTAACTTTAGGCTTCTCAATGCTCTTCTATGTTAAAGCATACTGAGAAATTCCCAATGGATCTTGATCTCTTGATTGCTAAAATAGAATCTGTCGAAATTGATGAAAGTTCTAGAAACAATGACAGAGCAGCTTCTATGTCACAATATAAATATGTTGCTTCTCCAGCAAGTACTGTGGAGAATGCATTCATGGCTAAGAGTGAAACTTCACCAGAAGATGAGGGTGATCTATTTGTTGGCGCAGGGTTCTTCGCTGATTCTACTTACACAAGTGCTCCTACATATACAACTTAGAATCAACCTCAATCTCCTCCTATGCCTAAAAGTTCTAAATCTCAAGCAGAGACTCCATCTGCTAACTCTGCTAAAACTAGCAAAGTTAACGATGTAATAAACATCCTATTACAGGATGAAGAGTCTAAAACTGCTTTCACTGCATTTATTGCAAGCTTTCAAGCTTATCAAGGTAGTCATCTAACTCAACTTGATCTTGTTTTGCAGGATTTGTTTTAAATGGATCCAAACGATGTAGAAGAAATGGATCTCAACTGGCAAATGGTTATGATAGCTTACAGGACTCAGAAACACTCGTATGTCAACAGAAGCTACAAGCCGAGTGCAAACAAGTCTGTTGGATTTGATAAGTCCAAATCTAGGTGTTTCAACTGTAACAGCTATTGACACTTCTCTAGAGAGTGCAAAGCTCCAAGGAATAAAGGAGGAAATAGCCAATCAAGCTTAAGTAATCAAAGGTTTCAGCAATCTTCACAGAAGACATTTCAGAAACCTTATCAAAGCCTACCAATGCCAGAATTGAAAGATGATTCTAAATCATCAGAGGAGCCCAAGAAAGCT
This sequence comes from Flaveria sonorensis, assembly GCA_025506505.1. Classification (NCBI taxonomy): domain Eukaryota; kingdom Viridiplantae; phylum Streptophyta; class Magnoliopsida; order Asterales; family Asteraceae; genus Flaveria; species Flaveria sonorensis. The sequence continues at coordinate 22,897,632 of CM046439.1, read as the reverse complement.
CTTGTTGTTAATATTAAAGATGGTTATGATTGGAGTGCATACGCTGAGCAATTTACTACTGATTTAACCTCCAATTTATCTCTTGTTGTAGAAATACAAAAAGAAGATTGGTCTGAATTTAATGATCCAAAAGCTGATGGAAACTCTGAGAACGAGGAAGAGGATTATGACTGGAGTGACAAGTCTGATCCCAAGGAAGATTCAGAGGAAGTTGCATTGATGGCAAAATCTGATCAACCAAAGGTTGTAAGCTCTAACTCTGAAACTTCTCCTCCTAAATATTCTAAAATTCCATCAGAAGTCAGAGAAAAATTATGCACAAAGTCTTGCTTCGAACATGTCAAATACTACAGAAATTATTCTTATAAGATTTGTGAAAAACCCAAGCAAGAAGAATTAATGCATAACAAACTCAAAAACGATCATAAAGTATCTGATGAAAAGATTATCTCTATTCAAAATTCATGGAACAAAGCTCTAAGAGAACTTGAAATTGTATCAAAACAACTTGAAGAGATGACAAAAAATCTTGAACTGGAGAAGATAGCACATGCTGCTACACAAGTGGATCTCGCAAAAGTTAAAAGTTCTAAAAGTATTATGGAAAAACTGGTAAATGAAAGAAAAGATAAACAAAAGGCAGGATTGGGTTTCACTAATGAACCGATGCCTGAATCAATAACAAATACTTTACCAGAAAACTTTAACACTCATGATCACTCTCCAGAAAACAAGGCAAGTTTTTGAAAGTTTTTCAAAACAGGACCAAGATGTCTGATTCTAAAGAAGAGAAAACAAACGTGGAAATTTTTGAAGAGAAAGATAACGAAAAGATAAAAAATGGTCATCCTGTTAAAGTAAAATCTTATGAACCAAAGCCTAAAACAAAGAAAGTTTTTGTTCCTAATGAATCAGTTTTGGAGGACGTGAATATTATAACTGAAAACCAAAACTTAAAAAATCAAAACAAAGCTCAAAATGATGAAGAAACATCATAAGATTCAAATTCATTTGGTCTAAATAACCCAAAATTCATTAAATAGCAAAAAGACCAGAAAAAGAAAGAATGTAAAAAAGAATCTTCAACTGAGGATGTTCAATCTAAACCAAAAATTGGATCTACAAAATCAAATAACCAGAGAAGAAGAAGAAAGATAAATAAAGCTAAAAATGAACAAATAAAAATTCAGGAAATTCAGATAAAAGAAACAAATCAAGCAATAAAATTAAAGCCAATTAAATTTATATCTGCTGGTTTGTTGAATGTGAACTCCATTCAAGATGTTAAAGAAAATCCTAAGAACAAAACAACCTCTGATTTAAAAACGGGTTCAGATTCTAAGACTTCTGCTGTAGCTAAAAGATTTGTATCTAAGGAAAACAAGAATGAAATTCATGTTCAAAAACAAAAACAAATTGTGCAAAAGAAAAGTGGTTCAAATCAAAAGCATAATTCTTCAAATCAAAAACAACAAATTAAGTCTTTGACACCTAAAAGTAAACAAGTTTCTAATGTTGCGTCAACGTCAAAGGTTAATAAGCAATTATTCAAGATTCCACAGAGGTATTGTAACATATGTGACATGTATAATCACAAAACATCTTAATTTTTTTTTAACAAATACTGTCACATTTACGATATAAGAAATCACTCAACTTCAGAGTGTTATTTTAACAAATACTGTACCTACTGTGATGAGCAAACTCACAACTCTAAAGATTGTTACTTTAGAAAGAATTCACAGAGGAGAGAATTTGCCACTTCAACAGTGAGCAAAGGTTATGTTAAGCCGCAATATAAAAGAAACCAGAAAGTTGGTTTTCAAAGATTAACACACCAACCCTCCTTAGGTTTGAACACTTTCAAAAGAAATAATTCAGTGAAACCTAAACAATACTTAATGATAATTTCATTACAAGGTCAGTGAGAATTAATAACAAAAGTTTTGAAAATAAAAGCTTTTCAAACAATGGTCAGTCAAAAAGCATAAATTTTCCAAACAAGTATAATTTTGTTACAAATAATAGAATTGGTAAATTCATAAAGAATAAACCTAATGTCAACAAACTTCACTTTAAACAATTTACTATTGTTGACAAGTTTGGAAAACCCAAGACCATTTCGGCTTGGGTAGATAATTCAACTTAAATTGTTTTGTTTTGCAGGTACGCCCGAGAAGACCAATCAATACTTGGTATATGGATAGCGGGTGTAGCAGGCATATGACAGGCAATCAGGCCTTATTACAAGATTTTAAGTTAAAAGATGGAACGCATGTCGCCTTTGGCGGTGATGCGGGAGGAAAAATAACCGGAGAAGGAACAGTATCCAACGGGATTATAAGCTTTGATAAACTCAACTTCTATTCATAGTTGAACTTTAATTTGTTAAGCGTATCCCAAATTTGTGATAAATCCTACTTTGTACTTTTTGATGATTCTTTCTGTTATATCTTGAAAACAGGATTTCAGATAAGCAAGGATTGTGTGGTTGTTAAAGCTGTCAGAGATCGAGATGTATACAAACTGGATATGTCTCAAGTGGACTCTTCTACAAAAACAACTTGTCTCTTTGCTAAAGCATCAAATGATGAAAGCCAGCTTTGGCATAGACGTCTAGGGCATTCAAATTTCAAGAATATGAACAAGCTTGTAGCGGGAAATCATGTTATTGGCCTTCCATCGAAGAAGTTTGCCACAACTGATTTATGCTCAGCATGTTTAAAAAGGAAACAACATAGAGCGTCTTATAAGTCCAAGCTTATAAAATCAAATTCCAAACCCCTTCAGTTGTTGCATATGGACCTTTTTGGACCAACCAACATGAAGAGTATTGGAAGAAAATCATATTGTTTAGTTATCATTGATGACTTTACAAGATTTTTATGGTTTTTCTTTTTGAATGCTAAATCTGAAACAGCTGAATAGATAAAAGAATTCATCATTAAAGTTGAAAATCAACTTGATAAAAAAGTAAAATAATTAGAAGTGATAATGGGACGGAATTCAAAAATCTAACTCTTGACATGTAAAAACTTTTTAAATTCAAAATAATATTTTTCCAAAATTAAAATGGTTGATAAAATGTTAACAAATCAAAAATATGTAAAAATTAAATGTGCAAAGTGACTGAACAGTGTGATTGATCTCAACACTTAGAAATTTTTGAAACTGACAAATTAATTTTGTTAAAACATACAACATCTTGAAATGCAGTAAAATGTTAATTGATTTTAGTTGTTAAAACTTCAAATTCTAAATGTCTTGTGTTTAATTTTGCAGATGGCTGATTTAAATTCGAGCCAAAACCAATGTTGCTACTCTTCTTAATGAAGAAGGTAGAGATGTTGTCGGATACAAAGAGATGATAAGATTTTTGTTGAGAACCAAATATGTTTATGCAATGTGTTACCAACCAATTATCTATTCAAGGCTGATTAAAAAATTTTGGAACACTGCATACATTGACACTGATGATAATGGAAGAAAAGTTGTTAGAGGTTTTATTAATAATCTGAGGATGATTGAAGTTTCAGAAGATTCTATTCGAGAAGCTCTGAGATTGGGAAAAAATGACCCTGATGATTATTCTGAGTTGACTTTTAATGAATGTAGAGAAACATTCTTGGTAATGGGTCACCCTGATCACTTTCCAAAGAAGCAATTTTTCAGAGCAAGAGTATATAATCATTGGAAGTTACTGTGCTACATTTTCCAACATTTCATGTCCAAGAGAAGTGCAGGATTGAATTCTTTTCCTGTGAACATTGCATCCCCGATAGTAGCTTTGGCAACAAACAGAAGGTTTAATATGTCCAAATGGATTTTGAATGGGTTCATCTTTAACTTGGAAAAATGAATCAGAAATAAGTACTTGATGTATCCAAGATTTCTTCAAATGATTATCAATAAAGAACATACAGACATTAGAGTTCATGGTGTTAGTAGAGAAACCATGATTCTTGAACACATGTCTGAGATATCTTATAAGAGATTGTCTATAGTGACAGGAGCTCAAAATGTTCCATTATTTGATTATATCAAGAATGTAGCAAATGATGATGTTGATATAACTGTTGATCATTATCACTTATCAGAAGAAGAACCTGTTGATCCTAATGATTTGATAGAGGAACTTCCTATTGAGGAAGAGAATGATGAAAATAATGATGAAGAAAATGAAGATAATGATGATAATGATGGGGAAGATAGTTCTAGCTCATCTGATTCTGATGATGGTTATGAAGGTGGTCAATTTGATGATGTTATGGAATGTATACATGAAAATGTTCCAGAATGTGAGCAAGTAATTGAGGAAGCTCACGAAGAAGATCATGATGAGACAGAAGAAGTAGAGTCAGCTACTGAAGAAGTGAATGAAGAAATGGATGAAAATGACCAAGATACAGATCAAGTTACTGAAGAATTCAATGATAATGATACTGAAGTTGTAGAAAGTGAACAAGAGATTGATGTAAATCAAACGGTTGATGATATTGTGAGTATGATTGAAGAAGTGGTAGATCAAAATGACCAGTTTGAATTAAATGAGAACACTCAAGAGCTTGATATTGTAGAAGCTAGCATTATGAATGAATTTATAGAAGAACATCTACCAGAAATGCATGTATCTGAAGAAGAAAACTTACAAAAGAAGATTGATGATCTTAAAGAAAAAAATTTGAATCAATTAAAGATAATTGAAGAGTTAAAAGCTGTCAATGAAAGGTTGATTGAAGAAATGAAAGAGAAAGATAAATTAAATGATGACTTGATAAAAAGTCGAGATGATAATATGAAGACTTTTGAGGTAATGATGACAGATTTTGATGTGATGGAAGAAAAATTAAAAAAGGTGAATGAGGAAAATGAATTGATGAAAGAAGAATTGGAGAAGTTGAAAGAAAAGAATAAGTCCCCATCTCCTGATTTAACGACTATTTCAGAAATTACTCCTATTGATGTTGAGAAGATTCTAGAAGTTGACAAATGAAAAAGAAAAATAGATGATGTAGATATTTCAGCTATGCCTGAATCATCTTCTAAACTTCAAAAGGTGGTTGATGAAAATGTTGAAGAAAAAGAGTCTGATGTTCAAGAGATTATCGGAGCACTTGATAATATTGAGGGTGAATTTGAAGATGACTGGTATAACGAAGTTCTTGGAGATGAGGATTTGGCGGATGCTAATGTAGATGAACACTTTTCACCAGTTGATTTGAGCCATGATGACATACCTATGGATATTAAAGATAGATATAATTATTTGGTGAAAAAGAAGTATAACAGAGTATTTCTAGATGGACTAACAGTATCTCAAATTAATGAAGAATTTGAGAAATGTCTAACTGATGAGTCTGTTGCGTCGATAGATCCAGATGAAATCATTGTTGAGCATGGTGAATGGAATCCTTTACAGGAAAGTATAAACATTGAAGAGTTATTAACATCTAAGTTGCACCATCCTAATCCTGATGATATGAATATCAACGCTCTAAGGATGTGGTTGTAATCAAGAAATTACCAGAGAAAGAAATTGAATAGATTACAAGGAGAATCGTTGAGAAACTTGGTCAGAAGTTTTCAAGAAACTGAGAAGCAAACCAAGAAAATGATTGTACTTGATATGGATAATCCTCAGTACCTTGAGATTACCAAGAGATTAAAGATTTTGAAGCCTCAGGAGATAAAAGCTATTGCTATGAAAAGCTCAAGATATGAAGCAAGAAAAGAATTAATTAAGATGTTTCCTGAAACAGAGAGGCAAGGATATCAAGTCTCCAGTGAACAAAGGCAACTTTGGAGTAAAGCTCGAACAACAGGAGACTTAGTGCGAAACGTTTTACAAAAAGGACAATCGATATCTGAGTTATTAAATGCAATGATTGTTCCTGATTCAACGAAAGAAGTTAAAATAGTTGCATGGAAGTATGATGAGGTGTTTGCTGCATTTTTAATCAAAAGAGTTAATGCTATATGTGATGTATATCATTTCTTTTCTAGCATCATACAACTTCCAGTGCAAGATTTGAAAGAATTGAACAAACTTCCAATGATAAACCCAACAAAAGCCAAGAGGGGTGAAATGTTTATACAGTTACTCAACAGAGGTATTTCTTGTATGAGTTCTTTTCTGAAAACAATATGTGACCAAGAAGACAAAGAATATTTTCATTCTTTAAAGAAAAAGAAGAAAGGCGTTGAAAAAGAAGTTGGTGAAGAAAAATTTCTCGATGCTTTCATTGATCAGTATTTCGAGAAAGTTACAAATTCGGGATTAAAGGTGATTGAAGGGACTCAAAGTCAAAACCAATTTTAAGATGGTTTTATAATTTTGATACTTTTGAATTGAAGTTGTTAAGAAACTTAGAAGATTGGGATAAAGATATGATATCATTGTTTGGTGTTTTTGAGCTTAAGCTTTTACATCCCAGTTATATCTCGTTTCTGTCCATTCAAAACTTTGAGAAAGTAGTTCCTGAAACAGCAAAAATCGATATGAAGTATTTTATGTCTATAATCAAAGCGATGAATGCAGCTATGGAACGAATTTCATTAAGGAAAGCCTTAGATTATACAAACATTGTGAAGAAAGACATAAAGGATATTGAGTTCATGAGGATTTCTAGTAAAGGTGTATTCGAAATTCATTGTAAAGACAATTCTAACCCAATCAAATGTTATGCAAATGTTGATATAGCAGGTCTATCAAAGCAAACACTGGAATTGATGAACAACATGGGGATTAAAACAAATGAAGCAAAGTCAGAACAAGGCATTCTTGCTGAAAAATTTAAAGCAACTATTGCAAAAGCATTAAGGGAGCAGGAGCTATACAAAGAGAAACTAGTTTTCACAATCAAAGAAGAACCGAAGGATTTCTTTGGAGCATGAAGACTGAAGATCAAGCTGGATATTAAGAGAGGAGACTGAAGACAGAAGATCATAGAATGAAGATAAAGATGAACAAAAAGATTTTGAAGACTGAAGATATGTTCAAGACCGAAGACCATGTGAATCTTAGGGGGAGTATTGTAGATGCTTCTTAAAAGATTAACATTAGTCTTTATGTGTCTTGTATAGTTTTTGTCATAGTATAGGGACTTTTTATGTAAATATGTTCCTTTGTTTTCTTGATTAGTATAAATAGCATAGATATGTTTTGTGTAGGTAGTTTTGTGTGAGACAGATTTAGATGTATTGTAACTATTTCCAACACTTTGTATTCTTCTATATGCTAATCAATGAAAACTCTATGAATTTTTGTTGATTTGCTTGTGTTGAATTGAATACTTGTGTGTTTTAGATTGAATTGTGTTCATATATCATCACAGATCGATCCATTTTGAGCTCATCACATGCCATCTGTCTGGGTTAGTGGCAAACACCCAGGACAAGATGGCTCTCTCAGCAGCAAGAGGCTCTACTATAAGTGGACTTTATTGAGCAACCTCTTCTTGAGCACCCTCAAGAGGTTCTGACCCATCCTGAGGTGCAGAGGTGGATGTATTGGATTTCTTCTTCTTCTTCTTGTCCCTTCTTATGGCCATCCTTTTCCTCTTTCTAAAATTATCTCCTCATGCCTTGACAGTCCTCATCAGAATCAAGACCATTCCCTTCATCATCAGTTGGTCAGGATTCCTCAGACTCTCAAAATATTTGCTCATGTCATAGAGACCATGTAGAGGAAGATCAAGAATGTTTTTCTAGAAGTAAATGTCTTGATCTCCTTCATCTCTAGTGATATACCATCTGCTGGGTTAGTGCAAACACCCAGGACAACATGGATCTCTCAGTAGCAAGAGGCTCTACTATAAGTGGACTTTGTTGAGCAGCCTCTTCTTGAGCACCCTCAGGATGTTCTGACCCATCCTAAGGTGCAGAGGTGGATGCCTTGGTCTTCTTCTTCTTCTTCATCTTCTTGTCCCTTCTTATGGCCATCCTTTTCCTCTTTCTACACTTTAACTGCAAGGACTGGCCTGTAGTACCAGATTGTTCTTGTTTGTTCTTCTCAGTTAGGTCCTTTTCCTTCACAGGTTTAGAAGGAGAAGGATCAAGACACTGCTTTGGATCAGAAGATGAAGCTAGTTATGATGTAACACTAGGTCCAGGTTGTGTTGTCTCCTGGGGTTCAATCTTGACCTCATCTTCAGGTGCAGCCTGACTTAGTAGAGAATGAAAGTCAACCAAGTCACCCCTTTTGATCTTCTGCTTGATCACTCTTATATGCTTATTATAGTGGATAGAGACATTAGACCAAGCTCCTTCCAGTGAATCCATACAACTTCAAGAAGCTCACCATCTTTTGTCTATCAGCAGACATTTCCAAATTTACTTTGATGGTGTCTCTTGATCTTGCAGCCTCTTCCTCCATCTTCCTCTTTGTAGCTTTTTCTTCTTTTTGCACTTGTTGCTTAAGCTACTTGAGGTATTCAAACTTAATGTATTTATATGATAAGGGAAACAGGACTGCTATCTGATAGAGACCTGTGGCACTCAGGTAGGTTATTATGTTTTGCTTGTCTTGTTCCCTACCTACTTGAGTTTGTTGCTCAGTAGCCATAGCCTCTGGCTCAAGACCTTCCTGAACTAGGGAGAGTGTAGGAGCTTTGTAATGTCTTTTTCTTCTCCTTTCTTCTTTGATTTTTAGGAGCACTTCTGCATCCTCAGCCTCCTTTGACACTTCCTTGTCAGCCAGTTCATTTAACTCATCCAAGGGGAAAGAGATGAGTTCATTAATATGGTAGTTTCTGGACCCTAAATAGTTTAATCTAGATGCCCTTAACTTATCATCTTGAGTGCTTGGCCTGGGGGCAGCCCTGATTGCAGCTTCCATGAAGCCAGGGGTCCCACTTGAACTCTCTCCCCTTCCCTTCCTTTTCCTTTCTCTCTTATCCTCCTCAATCTCCACAGAGTTCATTTTCCTCTTCCCTTTATCACTTATAGGCCTGTGTGACTCAAAATGGAGCGAGCTTTGGCCTTTATTGCTTGGTGCTTCACTTGAGCTCTAACCAGAGAGAGGCTGTGAGACACCTTCACCAGTTGGTGCCTCACCAAGGGTAATGGGTATTGAAGTAGTTCCTGTCTCAAGGTTCACATGCTTAACTACTGGGCCTTCAGCCAAGGTTTCCTGGTCGAAGCTAATCTTAGGGTCCACCTCAGCATCCAGTTGACCAATAGTCTTGCCTGCTAGCCTCTGTCTATATAAGTTGGTTCTCAGCTTGAACTCATCAAGCACCCTTTATTGAATCCTATTAGCTAACCTTGCAGCTTTCTTATTTTTACTTGGATTGGAAAGTGGGAGGTCAACTAAATAGGTGCTCTCATAGTATCTCAGGTTGTAGAAGTTGAAGAATTCTTGTTGTCCCTAAGACCTAGAGATTACAAGGGCTCTTCTTTCAACATCATACCTCCATCCCACTATTAGATTTTTATCAGGGTGAGATGGAGTAAGCATAGCCCTTGGTATACCTTCCTTAAACAAGCTTTGAATAAGTGAGTCCACATCAATATGGACCTGAGAAGGTTGTTGAGTATGGACAACTGCAAGTGAGGGTGGTGAGTCCTCCATGTCCATACTCTGAGAGGAACTCCTAGGTTCTGTGATTATAGGTAGGACTTTCTCCCCTATTTTGGTAGCATCACCCTCTTGCACATAGGAGCTAAGGATTAGGTCCACCACATCCATAGGTTCTTATGGGCCTGCTTGAGTCCTCTGGATGGGTCTCGCAGCTAACTTGCCCTTGAGATCGGTGATCTTAAGTTGCTTGTCATTGACCCTTCTTTGTAAGATTGACACCTGAGATTCCAAGTGACTCACCTTTGAAACCAAATAGGTGCATATTTTTGACAGTTGTTGCACCTCTAGTTGTAGACTCCCCTCCTCTTCATCAGAAGAATCATGGGGGGGGGGGAGGATGAGAGAATAGGACCAAGGTCATCTTCCTCATCACCAGCTAGTGGTTCTTGGCTGTTGGATTTCCCCTGCAACATGACAGCTTCAAGAGAATTGTCAATGGGTTGGGTTGCTATAGTTGAGGTCTTAATGATGTAGTCACTTGTAGAAATGAGAGCCTCTTCCATATGGATCTCCTAAACAAGTTCAGGGAGGTCCACCTCAATTATGAGTGGATGATATGGGCTAGATATGGGTGATTTAGGAGCACTCATCTCTCCTTGAGCAGGAGTGGAGAAGAGAAACTCATGGTACTCACTAAAACCCATATCTTCATCATCATAGAATTCTTGGCTGGGGATTGGTTAGTTGAGGTCTAGCGGTTGGGGATGGTAGCTTTCCCCTGAAGGTTGATTAGTAGAGTTTTATGACTCAGAGTGTAGGCTTAAGGCTGTGGTAATGAGCTCATCAGGCTGATCATGAGGAACCTTGACACTGATCATTGAAATAATGGAAGTGGTCTGCTCCTCAGGAGAAGTGGGAGCTCTAGTGTCCACTTCTTTCTGCATTGTTTGTGATTTGGGCGCCTACTCAACCTGAGTAGACTAAGCAGTGATTCGTTTGGATTTTCTTTGGTAGGTGAGGGTGATTTATGGCTGTGTGGGTGGTGTAGATGTAGAAGGTGTGGGTTCAACATTAGCTTGTGTTGCCAAGTTGTCACCTTGAGCAATAAGCACTAACATTTTTAGGACCAGGCCTGTTTCTACCCCTGAGAAGCCAACACTAGGCTTTCTCATTGTTTTGAAGATGTCGGGCTTCATCTGTCCTAGTTTAAGAATATTACATGTTCCCCTTAACTGTGAGCCTAGTTCATAGTTAAGAATATATTGAACATATCTGGGAAATATATAATATTCTAAGGAGTCCAAGTTTGCAAGCAAGTTTGTATAAACAAACTGTGAGTACTTGAACTCCCCCTTGAACCATCCCATGGACTATATAGGATAAGTCCTCAGGAATTTGATCCCAACCTACATGTTTGTTAGAAAGAGAGTGGATTACTACATGGAGCAGGTACTTCCACTAAGATGAGACCTTACCCTTTTTGAAGGTTCTTACTGAGTAGTCTCCTTTATAGCCCATCTACCGGAATGAGTTGTTTACAACAGATTAAGGGAAGGACAAGTCACCTTCTTCATCATCCAGCCTTAGATAAGAGTTGATGGTGGCTAGAGGTATGAATATTATCCTCCCCTGCACTATGGCAGACAGTGCCTTCCTACCGTCCAAGATGACCTCTTGGCAGGTCCTCTAGAACTCTAAAAGTTGATCTTTATATAATGGTGGGTCTATTATGAGGGCGGTAAGGTAGTTGGTCAGAGACAAGAAGCGATAAACATCTGAGAAACATGGATCTTTCTCAGATGATAACAGAGCTACTTGGTTGTGTTGCCTGTGTAACTACGTGGAAAAATCGGGTTGGTTTCAGGGATCAAGGTTGGCCATTTTGAGTAGCTTTAAAGTGAAGAAAGGTAAGAACAAAGTAAGTTTGTGGGTGAATTTAGGGTTTCAATTTTTGCAGATGAAGGAGAAAGTGAAAGAAGGGGAACCATTGTATGAATATATGGTAAGGATTTGAGACAAATTTAATACAAATGGATAAACTTTGAAATCCGGATGTCGATCCCACCTCTGAGAAAGTGCCCAAAAAGGTAGTTTTCTTGGAAGTCTAAAATCTTCCTAGGGTAACTTGTCTTCGAAAGGTTTGAGAAAACTTCCGAAACCAATTTGGCTTCGGAAGATATTCCTTAGTCTTTCAAGAATTTTGCTTCAGAAGAAAAATACTTAGAGTATTTTTACTTCCTAGATAAATTTTGCTTCGGAAGATATCAAATATTAGAAATTCTATTCAATGATTGAATAAAGCTTCCTAGACTTAATTGCTTTCAGAAGAAAATGGTCCTTCAATACATATATGTACTTAGTGACAAATATAAGCTTCGGAAGATATATCAGAATTTCTTCCGAAGGTTAATTTCTCATAAGTAGTTATTTGTTTTGAAGACATAATTTTTTTTCGAAGACAATTTGATATCTTTTGAAAGAAATCATATCCAAAAAAATTTCAAAATTCTAAGGAATATCATTTTGAAAAGTTCCTTCCAAAAAAACTGGCCTTATATAGTGATGATATAGACAACTCAAGAAACACATATTTAAAAATAATCTTGAGTTAAGTTATCTACTCAAAGTTAATCATCCCATAGTTGATACAAGATATTTAAACCACTACTCATCAAAAGATTATTGTGAACATATCATTCATTTGTGTTGACTTTGACTAGTTTTATCAATCCTTTTTCAAAATTATCACTAATTAAATGATACCTGATGTTAATATGTATTGTCTTTAAGTGCTGTACAGGATTCTCTGTAATAGAGTTAGCACTATAATTGTCTATATGGATGGGAGTCTCCTTGAAGTTGAATCCATAGTCTAACATCAGATTTTGAATCCAAAGCACTTGAACACATATGCTTGCAATAGCAATGTATTCAACTTCAGCAGTTGATGCAGACACACAAGATTGTTTCTTACATTGCCATGTGTAAGGCCCCGTTCCCGAGATGCCTACAATTAGTCAATCATCACATAAAACATTTAAAACACATCATTTTGTAGCGGAAGTATAAGTTTTCATTAATAAATTAAATCATGTCAAATCATCACATCGTTTCGTGTACATCTCAAAAATTGTAATAATACATTATCATTCTCAAAAATATGGATGCCAGACTCGAATTATCCCCAGTAGCTTATGCATCCATGCCTACACCTCCTGAGCATCAACAATCACCTGCCAACTATTATTGTAACACCTGAAATTTTTGTCAAAATAAAAGAGGATAAAGCAATAAGAAGAGAAAATAAAAGTATATTGAAAGAAAGGAAAAGGAGCCAAAGTGGAGGGGGCCAATGTGTAAAGAGTACAGAACTCAAATATTTTAATAATTCTTTGAGTATGGCCGCCCATATATCTTTTCCCACTACTGCTCTTCGACTGAAAAAGAAGAAAGAAGAAGAAGAAGCTTGTTTCTCTCGTTATTCAAGAAGAAAAGGCTAAAATTCACAATTGGTGAGTGTTCTTTATGTTCTTGGATCGGTTTTGTTGGGTTATCATCCTTAAAACCAATTTTTATGTGTTCTATGTGTTTGGTTGTTTATTTTGGTGTGTTTTTAGGTGTTTGAACTCTTGTGCACTCAAGTTTGGAGGAGTTTTACTTGTTGGCTGCAAAGGTTAGTTCTAGACCCCGGTTTTTATGTGTTTTTAAACTTCTTGGGGCTGAAAATGCATGTTTAAAAAGGTTTTATAACTGTTTTATGTTTACCCGCATGTATATGTGTGTTTATGTTTGTATTTATGGTTGATTATGTGTTGATGATGCTTAGAATGATAGGAATAGGCTTCAATCAGGTTAGAATGCAGATTGGGTTTGAAAATATTTCAGAAATATGCATAGCTGTTGGTCATGCGCCCAAATAGGGCTCATGAGCCTGAAATTTTGACTTAGAAAACTTAAGTGAAGCTAGTGCACCCTAATAGTTCCCATGCGCCTGGAATTTTTACCAAATAGCTTAAGTACTAGTCATGCGCCTGAATAGTTCCCATGCGCCCAGGATTGGTTCTCAGGCACCTAAGTGTTGGTTCATGCGCCCAGTGTGTTCATGCGCCTAAACAGTACCTCATGCGCCTACTGACCAAATGACTAAGTGTAGTTCATGCACCCAAATAGTCTTCATGCGCCTAAGTTTCTCATGCGCCTAAGTGGTGCGCCCGCATAGTGCCCATGCGCCTACATAGTGCTCATGCGCCTTGAACACTTAGAAAATATTCTGAAATTTTGGGAAAAAAGGAAATTTAAGGAATTGCCCTGGGATGTTTTGATGGTTGTATTTGTTTATTCCATGCTTGTTTATGGCATGTTCTTGTGTTCCATATTATGTATTATTATTTGACTTTACATGGTGTGTTTATGCTCGTAAACGTAAAGTATTATCATAATTAAAGTGAAAGATTAATGATAATAAAAAGTGGAACATAAAGATGAATGAAAGTCTTGCAAGCAAAATGAAAGGAGGTTTACAGCCACGGGTTGTCAGCTCAACTGTGTGCGGGTTAGCTACCCCATGAGGATGCATGCAGGGTCAATCTTTAAGATTGACGGGACCTTTGTTGCTTGCCTCAGGTGACTGGGTCAGCTTCATGCACAATGTTCGGGGTCTATTTATAGACCTCAGGCCCCACACCAACTTCGTGCATAATGTAGGGGTATTGGACATTTGTCCGGTAGAAAGTGAAAGATAATAATGAAAGTACGGAATGAAAGAGATGAATGATGAAAGATGATAATGAATATTATCTTGTTGTACGTATGACGTGTGAACACGTACGAAAGTAATGAATTTTATGAAAAGGAAGTATTTTAAAAAATATGATATTTTCGTATATAAATAAAGGTATTTTAATGTTTTAAAACTAGAACTCACTCAGCAACGCTCACTTTTATGCATTTTTAGTTGGCAGGTAATTATTGCTAAGGATGGCACGTGGGGAAAGCTACTCGTCGGGGCAAGACTGGCATCCATTCATTCTTAATGATATTGTTGTTTTGTAATGCAATTAAAAGGTCTTTTGTAACTTAAGAAACAATGATGTACTGCTTAGCAACAGTAATTAATAATGAAATGAATGGTTTTTGGTATAAATTCCGCTGTGTTATTTGATGAAATGTAAGTTGTATTATATATATTATGCTATGATTGACCAACTGTGAGGTCTCCGGGAACGTGGCCTTACAAGTTGGTATCAGAGCCAAAGTTTAAGAGAAATGGGTAAATATTTTCAAAAACCTAAACTTAAACTGAGAATGGGACCGAATGGAGGGATGCCAGCCCGAGTAGCTACGTGCCATCAGGTATATATTTTCTTAAATGTTAACCGGTATTATATGCGTGTGCTATTTGATTTATGTGCTTTTAGTAGAATTGAATACTGGTATAGTCAGGATAGGAAATGCTCGGGGAATAAAGAGTAAAGTAAGTGGCTAATCACAATTGGCCACTATAATTAGGGACTTACTATACTTGACATAAACTGAGCTATTACCTTGAATGACCGTGTTAGTGTTTGAATCTTATAGTGATTAGGGGATGGCTGGACGAAGATCGTCTAAGGCTTCTAGAGGAGGAGTACGAGGTGGTCGTGGTGCTGGGCCACGTGCCACAAGGAACAAGACAAGGACTGTAGAGACGGCTCCTGCTGAGCCTGGGCTTCATCATCCGGAAGGAGTTGATGAGAGCGCTAACTTAAGAGCCTCAGTAAAGGAGGCAGTTGTGGAAGAAGTGCATCAGGTCATGCAGATGATCCTACCGTCTATGGTGAGTGAGGTCATCCATGCTGTGAGAGAGGACGTGTGACATCCGGTAATTTTCCGTTACCAAACTCCGTTAGTTCTGTTAAGTCTTGCATACACTTGTCGTGAGCACACACTAGTTGTCGTTGAACGTTGGTGACTTAATAAAATTAATAATGTTAAACAATAATTTCTATGTTGATTATTGGTTGTGATTATGTGATTTAAATATTAATTGTGAATTTTATCGCGTAACGTGAAAACGTGCATATTTATTTCGTGTGTTTTGTGATAAATGGGAGTTATGCATGATTGTTATTTGTGATTAATAATAATTGTGTTTAGTAGTTAAAAACTATTTAAAAACTATTCAAAAAGCCTAATTTTTATAAAATACAAATTATAAGGGTTAAAAGGGTAAATATGATTAATTAAGTTACAAAATCAAAAAAATCCTAACCCTAATCACCCTTTCGGCCGCGACTTGCACTCCCTCACCCTCACCATCGCGAATTCAACCAAGAACAAGCATTCACATTCGAATTTGGATCGATTTCAAGGCATACAACAAGTTAGAACCTTCAATTGCAAACTATTACACATTTAAAGGTTAGATTTTTATATGATTTGATGATTGTTCATGATTTGCCGAAAGTTCCATGCGAATTCTGCAATTGATGGTTGATTGATGCTTGTTTGTTGTTGTTAATGTGTTTACTAGATAGATTACATGTTAATTAACGTCAAGTATGCAATAAAGGTTGGATTTTTACAAGTTTTATGGAAATTACATTAGGGCCGAAACCCTAATTCGAAACTTGCAATTGGGGATCGATTTGTTGATGTTGGTTGGTGTTATTGTGTTAGTTGCATTGTATATATGCTAGTTAACGTTGATTATGCAAGAAAGCTATGATTTTGATACATTGTTCATAGGTTACTAATAATAGTAACTTTATTTTGCATGAATTGATGATTGGTTGATGTATGAATATTATGGATGTGTTTGTGATGATGATTAGATGCTAAGTTGATGTTATGAACAATTGAAAAACAAGAAGATGTGTTATAGTTCATACATTGCTAAAAATAGTAACTTTTGGTGTTGAATGTTGATGAATCATGATGATTAGGTGTTGTTGATCATGTCTAGATATTGTCATGGACTTGAATTGGTATATAATTGATGAATTCATGAATGTAGTGTGAGTTTGATGAATTTGGGATGAACTTTCCCAAAAGGGAAACTTTATTTGTGCAAATCCTTGAAATGGATGATTTGAGCATGTTTGGGATATTAGGACCATGCTAGTGTGTTCATGGATGGTTTCTAAGGTGATGAAATGTGTTGTTTAGGTTATAGGGATGTTGATTTGGTTTGTTACCTGTTTTGGCCTGTTGTGATTCGCATGACTTGTGTGATATCTAGTTGTATGATGATCTAGTTGGTACATGTGGTTAATGAAGTGCTATATGTAATCAAGTTGTATGTGAACATGTATGATATGCTGTTGTGTTAGTATTAACAAGTTATCACCTATAATGTCACCAACGGGTCAAACGGGTCAACTGGGTCAAATGTGTCTTGTCTTTCTAAAACCTTGAGTTCCTTGGTTTGTAGAGCACTTAGGGTTTCATGTTGATTCTGTGTACACGTACTTATGTACTCTTGTGTTTTAGGTGACCCTTGAAGGTTGTCTTTCCCTCTTTCTTTCAAGTTAATCTCTAAGTTAATTCTTGCGCGTATCAGGTGAGTTCTTGCCCCACTCATTTTACATAATCTCTTTTGGGGGAGATAGCATACTGTTGATCACAAACGCTTTTATATATGAGTGTGTATAATATTGATATAGTGCTGTTTACCATGGAAAAGTCCTCACACTTTCGGATTGTTAATATTGACTAGCGGGGAAATTTTGGGTAGTACTACTGGGTCTGACGAGCCCCACCTGTGCGACTCGAGGTCAAACGGGTGCAATTTTGTCCTAACACATATTCGTCACGACCTGGTAAGTCGTGACGGGAGGCAACAAACGTAACACAGTCAGCTTCGATCGCGAAATCACTATGATTAATATTTTTATGTTAATAGACTAGCTATCTATTGCAATACACTACTTATGCTCTGGAAACTGTTGATTGGTTTATATTTTAACGCAAACTCTTGAACTCACCAACCATGTGTTGACTTGTTTAGTATGCTATTCTCAGGTTAAGGTTGCTAGTTGCCTAGGAGCACGCACACCAGCATCGTTGAGTTGTCTACATTTGTTTGTTTACAAATTTGGGATTATTTTTATATTAAACATTTGTGTTTGGGCCGCGTATGTTTTGCGCATTCTCTTTACATACTACTTGTTTTGGGTTTTTTGTTTTAAAAACGCTTCCGCAGTATTTTAAACGTTAACTCTGGTTTTGTTTATTTATCATATAGAGTCGTTCTTGGTAACTAATGACTGAGATCCTGGTATGTCACGCGCCTCGCGGTAAAACCCGCTCGCGGATTTTGAGGGTGTGACAGGACGAGAAGAAGGAGAAGGAGGAGGAGAGAAGAAGGACAACTGGGAGAAGGGGAAATGAGGGAGATCATAGTGAGGAGGAGGAACTGAATGCTGAGAAGGCGGCCTCCAGTGATGAGGAGGATGTAGTAGTGCGTGAAGCCACGAGGGGATGCAGCTACGGGGCATTCCAACGGTGTAAAAACCCAACTTTCGATGGCAACGGTAATGCTGCCGCTGCTCACCGCTGGCTAAGAGAGATGGAGGTGGTGTTAGAGATTAGTGAGTGCAGGGAGGACCAGAAGGTGAAGTTCGCTACTCACTCGTTTGTAGACTCGGCTTTGTGTTGGTGGGATAACATTGTCCAAGCCGAGGGCAGCAGAGCCATCGGGAAGATGAGATGGGGAGAGTTGAAGAAGATGGTAATCGAGGAGTTCTGTCCTCACCGAGAGCTCGACAAGATAGAAAGAGAGTTCCTACAGCTTGAGGCGGGAACCATGACCCACCAGCAATACACCACCAAGTTTAACGAAATGGCGAGGCTGGTGCCGAATCAGGTGACGCCGGTGTCAAGGAAAATCTAGAGGTATATCCAAGGATTACCGGCTGACATCTATAGGCATTTGATTGCTGCCTTGCCGAGTACCTTTCGATCGGTGGTAGACCTGGCGGGTAGGTTGTATGATGAGAGGGAGGAGACCATGGTGGAAGCAAACAAGAAGGGTGGTGGTGGTAAGAACTGGAATAGGAAGAGGTTTGGACGTGGTGGTTTTACTCCAAACAACAAGAGGATGAGGATGGATGACGAAGAGTGGGGTCATCAAGCTTGGGGATGAAGAAGTGTGGAAAATATGGGAAGGAGCACACTGGTGAGTACAAATTGGGATCGAATGTATGCTTCAAGTATGGAAAGCCTGGTCATATTACAAAGGATTGTAGGGTGTTAATGTGCTATAACTGTGGTGAGGAGGGGCATGTGAGCAGGGATTGTAAGAAGCCAAGGGCCGAGAGTTCTAGGGTGAAGAAGAGGACGGAGAGTGAAGGGCAGAGGGCAAGCACTAGAGCATTCACGATGACCCGGGAGGAGGCCAGAGTGGACCCTGCCATCGTGTCAGATATGATTCTAGTAAACCAAACTTGTGCCTCTGTATTATTTGATTCTGGTGCAAGCAGGAGTTTCATTTTTGCTGCTTTCTGGGCTAAGTTGCCTATTAGTAGTAGGAGTATTGATGAGCCCTTTGATGTTGAGACTGCTATTGGTAAGTCTACCAAATTTTTTGATATGATAGAAGATTGTTACATAGAACTAGAGGGCCATAGGTCCTCTGCTAAACTATTTGTGATGCCCCTAGGCGGATTTGACGTAGTTCTAGGGATGGATTGGCTAGCAGCCTATGAGGCAAATATTATGTGTCGCAAGAAGATGATTCGATTAATTGCGCCAGATGGAAATTCGGTGACGGTCTACGGTGATCGAGTGACAACGGTCCCTAAGGTGATCTCGATGGTGGTGGCAGAGAAGTGCATGAAACGCGGATGTAGTGCCTACCTGGCTTATGTGAAGGATGTGGACGCGTCAGTACCATAATTGTCTGATGTACCAGTTATGTATGACTTTTCAAACTTGTTCCCAGAAGATTTACCAGGTGTTCCACCGGACCGTGAGATCGAGTTTCAGATTGATTTGATACCCGGTGCTCAACCCGTTACCAAGGCACTGTACCGATTAGCTTCGACTGAGATGAAGGAGCTTCGACTGAGATGAAGGAGCTTCGACTGAGATGAAGGAACTGATGGTTCAACTACAGGAGTTGATGGACAAAGGGTTCATCGGACCGAGCATCTCTCCTTAGGGTGTTCCGATCTTGTTTGTTAGGAAGAAAGACGGTAGTATGAGGATGTGTATAGACTACCCGGGAGTTAAACAAGCTAACGGTGAAGAACCGATATACCCTACCGAGAATTGATGACTTGTTCGATCAGCTCCAAGGTGCCAGTTGGTTCTCAAGGATAGATCTCCGATCTGGCTACCATCAATTGAAGGTGAAAGAGCAAGATATTCCTAAGACAACTTTTCGCACGCGTTATGGACACACCGAGTTTCTCGTAATGTCTTTTGGTCTAACAAACGCGCCAGCTACCTTTATGGATTTGATGAACCGAGTATGTCGACCAATGTTAGATAACTCAATGATTGTGTTTATTGAAGACATCCTGATTTATTCAAAAAATGAGGAAGAACATGCTGGCCATATACGCGAAGTATTAGAGACACTTAGGAGAGAGAAGCTGTACGCTAAGTTCTCCAAGTGCGCTTTCTGGTTGCGCGAAGTTCAATTTTTGGGTCACGTGGTGAATTCTAAAGGAATTATGGTGGACCCGGTGAAGGTTGAGGCAGTGATGCAATGGAAGTCTCCAAAGAGGCCATCCAAGATTCGCAGTTTCTTGGGTTTGGCGGGCTACTGCAGAAGATTTATCCAAGACTTTTCCAAAATAGCCTCACCTTTGACTAAATTGACTTGCAAAGATGTGAAGTTTGTGTGGGTTCGAGAACAGGAGGATGCTTTTGAGGAGTTAAGGAAAGATTAACTCAGGCTCCTGTCTTGACATTACCCGAAGGGAGTGAAGATTTAGTGGAATATTTGGATGCCTCTTATTCGGGACTGGGCTGCGTGTTGATACAACATGGAAGGGTAATAGCCTACGCATCCCCACAATTGAAAATCCATGAGGCTAATTATCCCACTCATGACTTGGTGCTAGCAGCTGTGGTCTTTGCGTTGAAGATTTGGACACATTACTTGTACGGGACGAAGTGCACAATCTTCATGGACCACAAAAGCCTAAAGTATTTCTTTGAGCAGAAGGACCTCAACATGAGGCAGAGGAGGTGGCTGGAATTTATAAAAGATTATGATTGTTAGAGCCATTACCTCCCGGGTAAAGCCAATGTAGTGGCCGATTCCCTCAGCAAGAAGTAGAGACCTGAGCCGATCCAGGTGAAAGCTTATCAACTGGTGATGACCTCTGACATGATGACCCAAGTCAAAGAATTTCAAAATGAGGCGTTGAAAGAAGATCACCTTAACTCTGAAAGGATGAGAGGTCTAGTCATGAAGTTGGGAGAAAATACCCATGGAGTTAGAATCCGCTTCGGACGGAAGTGGATCCCTTGTTATGGAGACCTACGGGGGCGGATCATGGATGAAGCTTATAAGACTCGATACTCCATTCGTCCCGGCGCTACCAGATGTATCAAGACATGAAGAAAGATTACTGGTGGCCGGGAATGAAGCGCGATGTAGTGGAGTATGTGAGTAAGTGCCTTACTTGCTTGCAAGTGAAGGCAGAGCATCAGAAGCCATATGGGAAGATCCAACCTTTGGATATACCCAAGTGGAAGTGGGAGCACATCACCATGGACTTCATCACGAAATTACCTCATACGGCAAGGGGGTACGATACCATATGGGTGATAGTTGATCGTCTGACAAAGAGTGCTCACTTCCTACTGATCCACGAGACGTATTGATCCGAGAGACTGGCGGATCTGTTCATTAAAGAGATTGTAGCTCATCATGGTGTGCCTGTGTCTATCATGTCGGACCATGACACCCGGTTCACATCGAAGTTTTGGAAAAGATTTCATGATAAGATGGGGACGAGGCTACACATTAGCACGGATTACCATCCCCACATAGATGGTCAGTCTGAAAGGACAATACAGACACTTGAGGATATGCTCCGAGCATGCGTGATCGACTTTGGAGGAAGTTGGGATGATCACTTACCTTTAGCAGAATTCTCATACAACAACAGTTATCATGCCAGCATTAGTATGCCACCATATGAGATGCTATACGGTAGAAGGTGTAGAACGCTCGTGTGTTGGGGAGACATCGGGGGGTAGAAGGATTTGGGAAGTCTTGGGGTGATCGAGGCTACAACGAAGAAGTTGGAGAAGATCAAAGCCTTTATGAAGGCGGTGAAAGATAGACAAAAGTCGTATGCCGACCAAAGGCGTAGACTGATTGAATTCAACGTGGGTGATAGAGTCATGTTGAAGCTCTCACCTTGGAAGGGGTTCATCCGGTTCAAAAAAAGGGGCAAGCTGAGCCCGAGATACATAGGGCCTTTCCGAATTATTACACGAGTAGGAGATGTGGCCTATCGATTGGAGCTACCCGATGAGTTAAGTGGAATTCACCCAACATTCCTTGTATCTTATCTGAGGAAGTGCCTAGCTGATGAAGATATGATTGTACCACCGGAGGACATCGAGGTGGATGAACGGTTTAATTATGTAGAGCAAATAGTGGCAATCATCGACCGGAAGGAGAAGAGATTGCGGAATAAAGTGGTTCCACTTGTGCGTGTGCAGTGGAAACATCGAAAGGGTTCTGAGTCTACGTGGGAGACTGAGGAAGAAATGAGACAACATTACCCATAGTTGTTCGAAGAGTGACAGGTTTCGGGGACGAAACCTCTTTAAGGGGGGTAGACTTGTAACACCCGAAATTTTTGTCAAAATAAAAGAGGATAAAGCAATAAGAAGAGAAAATAAAAGTATCTTGAAATAAAGGAAAAGAATTCAAAGTGGAGGGGGCCAATGTCTAAAGAGTACATAACTCAAATATTTTAATAATTCTGTGAGTATGGCCACCCATATATCTTTTTCCACTACTGCTCTTTGACTGAAAAACAAGAAAGAAGGAGAAGACGCTTGTTTCTCTCGGTTATTCAAGAAGAAAAGGCTGAAATTCGCAATTGGTGAGTGTTCTTTGTGTTCTTGGTTCGGTTTTGTTGGGTTATCATCCTTAAAACTGATTTTTATGTGTTCTATGTGTTTGGTTGTTTATTTTGGTGTGTTTTTAGGTGTTTGAACTCTTGTACACTTAAGTTTGGAGGAGTTTTACTTGTTGGCTGCATAGGTGAGTTCTAGACCCCGGTTTTTATGTGTTTTTAAACTTCTTGGGGCTGAAAATGCATGTTTAAAGAGGTTTTATAACTGTTTTATGTTTACCTTGTTGTTGATGCCTAGAATGATAGGAATAGGCTTAGATCAGGTTAGAATGCAGATTGGATTTGAAAATATTTCAGAAATATGCATAACTGTTGGTCATGCGCCCAAATAGGGCTCATGCGCCAGAAATTTTGACTTAGAAAACTTAAGTGAAGCTCATGCGCCCCAATAGTTCCCATGCGCCTGGAATTTTTGCCAAATAGCCTAAGTACTAGTCATGCCCCTGAATAGTTCTCATGTGCCCAGGATTGGTTCTCAGGCACCTAAGTGTTGGTTCATGCGCCCAGTGTGTTCATGCACCTATACAGTACCTCATGCACCTACTGACCAAGTGACTAAGTGTAGCTCATGCGCCCAAATAGTCTTCATGCACCTAAGTTTCTCATGCGCCTAAGTGTTGGTATGCCGGCATAGTGCCCATGTGCCTACACAGTGCTCATGCGGCTAGAACACTTAGAAAATATTCTAAAATTTTAGGAAAAAGGAAATTTAAGGAATTGCCCTGGGATGTTTTGATGGTTGTATTTGTTTATTCCATGCTTGTTTATGGCCTGTTCTTGTGTTCCATATTATGTATTATTATGTGACTTTACGTGGTGTGTTTTTGCTCGTAAACGTAAAGTATTATCATAATGAAAGTGAAAGATTAATGATAATGAAAGTGGAACATAAAGAATGAATGAAAGTCTTTCAAGCAAAATGAAAGGAGGTTCACAGCCACGGGTTGTCAGCTCAACTGTGTGCGGGTTAGCTACCCCATGAGGATGCACGCAAGGTCAATCTTCGAGATTGACGAGACCTTTGTTGCTTGCCTGATGAGCTCAAAATGGATCGATCTGTGATGATATAAGAATACAACTCAATCTAATACACAGAAGTATTCAATTCAACACATGAAATCAACAAAAATTCATAGAAGTTTTCATTGATTAGTAGAGAAGAATACAAAGTGTAAGTAACAGATACAAAGCGTCTAAACTGAAAGTCTAATCTCTAGATGTCTGAATGTCTAGATGTCTCGATGTCTACCTACACAATACATATTCAGCCTATTTATACTAATCAAGAAAAACAAAGGAACATATTTACAATAAAAGTCCCTATACTATGACAAAAAAATAAAAGACATACAAAGACAAATGTAAATATTTAAAAGAAGCTTCTACAATACTCCCCCTAAGATTTACATGTCTTCAGTCTTCAAAATCTTTGGGCTTTAGATCTTTAATCTTTAATCTTCAATTTTATTTTCAATTTTGTCTTCAATCTCCAATCTCCATTCTTCTGACTGCTATCTCTATCTTGATCTTTAGTCTTCAAACATCAACGAAGTCTTCAAGTTCTTCCTTGACATTGAATACTGGTTTCTCCTTGTAAGTCTCTTGCTCCCTTATAGCCTTTGCAATCGCAGCTTTGAATTTCTCAGCAAGCACTCCTTGTTCAGGCTTCTTCTCATTGTTCTTTATCTCCATGGACTTCATTACTTCCAAGGTTTGCTTAGATAATCCTGCTATATCCACATTTGCATAGCATTCAGTTGGATTTGGATTATCTTTGCAATAGATTTCCAATACACCTTTACTTGATATTCTCAAGAAATCAATATCTTTGAGATCTTTCTTTACTATGTTAGCATAAGCCATTGCCTTCCTTAACGAGATTCTCTCCATTGCTGCCTTCATAACTTTTATGATGGATAAAAAGTATTTTTTATCATTCTCTGTAGTTTCTGGAAATACCTTCTCGAATTTCTGAATGGACAAAAATGAGATATAACTTGGATGAAGTAGTTTGAGTTCAAACACTCCAAACAGAGTAATCATGTCATTGTCCCAATCATTTAAATCCCGTACTAACTTCATTTCAAAAGTGTCAGTAATGTAAAACCATCTCAAGATAGGTTGGACTGTTGAGATCCATCTATCACCTTCAGCCCAGGGTTTGTAACCTTCTCAAAATAGGCATCACTGAATGCATCTAATAATTTTTCTTTACCAATATCTTTATCAACTCCTTTATTTTTCTTTCTCAACTCATGAAAGTATTCTGTATCTTCTTGATCACAACGTGTTTGCAAGAAGGATGGCATTCTGTTTATTCCTCGGTGAAGTAGCTCTATAAATATCTCTCCACGCTTAGCTTTTGAATGGTTTATCAAAGGCAACTTTGGTAATTCTTTCAGGTCTTGTACTGGTAGCTTGATAATGCTTGAGAAAAAAGGATACACGTCACATATATCATTAACTCGTTTAATAAAAAACGCATCAAACACTTCATCATATTTCCAAGTTACTATCTTGACCTCTTTTGTTGTGTCAGGAACAATCATAGCATTTAATAACTCTAAGATAGATTGTCCTTTTTGTAAAACATTTCGTACAAGATCACCAGCAGATCGTGCTTTATTCCATAACTGTCTTTGTTCTAAAGGAACTTCATATCTTTGTCGTTCAGTTTGTGGAAACATATTCATCAGCTCTCTCCTTTTCTCATAAGTTGAACTTTTCTTAGTCATAGATTTGATTTCTTGAGGCTTTAACATTCTTGTTCTTTTAGTTATCTCTAAATACTATGGATTATCAGTATCTAGAATGATCATCTTGTTTGTTTGCTTCTCAGTCTCTTGAAAACTTCTTACTAAGTTTCTCAATGATTCAGCCTGTAGTCTTTTTAAATTTTTCCATGGATAGTTCCTAGATTACAACCACATCCTTAACACGGTTACGTTCATGTTGTCAGGATTAGGATGGTGCAATTCTGATGTTGGAATATCCTCAACATTTATACTTTCACTCAATGGATTCCATTCACCATGTTCAATCACAATTTTGTTTGGATCAATAGGAGCAACTGATTCAGCTGTAATACATTTTTCATACTCTTCATGAATCTGAGAAACTGTCAAGCTATCAAGATATACGCAATTATACTTCATCCTCACCAAGTAATTATATTTATCTTCAACATCAACTGATCATGACACAAATCAATTTGAGGTAAATTTTCATCTATATTAGCCTCATGAATGTCTTCATCATCAAGTACTTCATTGTACCAATCATCATCAAATTTAGACTCTATGTCATCTAGAGCTCCGATCGTCTCTTGAATGAAAGATTCACCTTCTTCAACATTCACCTTTTGCATTTTAGACAATGATTCAGGTAAAACTGAAACATCAATCTCATCAACTTTTCTTTTCCCTTTATCTACAGATTGAATCTTTTCTACCTCAACTGGAGCAATCTCAGACATAATTATTACCTCAGGAGATGGAGACTTTTGAGTTTCTTTTAACTTATTTAGTTCATCTTTCAACATATTATTCTCCTCACTCACCTTCTTTAACTTTTCTTCCATCAAATCATAATCAACCATCATAACTTCAAAAGTTTTCAAATTTTCTTCTTTACTTTTCCTCAACTCATCAATCAATTTTTCTTTCTCTTTCATCTCTTCAATTAACTTTTTATTAGCATCTTTCAGCTCTTCAATTCTCTTAACTTGATTCTCATTATCCTTTTTAAGTTCATCAATTTGTTTTTTTTAACTCTTCTTCTTTATTCACATTTTCTTCAAGAATAGACTCTTGTACAAACTCAGGTAATACAATCTGTTCTTCACCACCAACCATTTCCTCTATCATTTCAGCTATTTCTTCAACTGCATCATGACTTTCTTCATGTGCCTCTTCAACAACATGCTCTAATTCTTGTATTTGCTCATGGATCACTTCTATATCTTCAACATTATCATCACCTTCATTACCATTATCTCGATTGTCATCATCTGATGAACTAGAACTTTCATCATCAGCTTCATCATGTTCATCATCATCATCATCTTCTTTATCATCAGCTGGAATTTCTTCAATAAGATCAGCTGGATCTATTGGTTCTTCTTCAGTTAGATGATAGTGATCTATAGTGATATCAACTTCATCATTTGCCACATTCTTGATGTAATCAAATTGACGAACATTCTGAGCACCTGTCACCATAGACAATCTTTTGTATGAAATCTCTGACATGTGTTCAAGAATCAATGTTTCTCCACTAAAACCATTTACCCTTATGTTAGGATATTCTTCATTAATGATCGTTTGAAGGAATCTTGGATACATCAGATACTTATTTCTTATGCCCTTTTCTAAGTTGAAAATAAACCCATTCATGATCCACTTGGACATATTAAATCTCCTGTTTGTTGCCAGTGCTACTATCAGAGAAGCAATGCCAACAGGGAAAGAGTTCCATCCTGCACTCCTCTTGGACATACAATGTTGGAATATATAGCATAGAAGTTTCCAGTGGTTGAATACACAGGCTCTGAAGAACTGTTTCTTTGGAAATTGATTAGGATGACCCATTTCCATGAATGTTTGACTACATTCATCAAATGTCAGTTTAGATAAATCTTCAGTATCATTTTGACATAATCTCAAAGCATATCTTATAGAATCTTCTGATACTTCAATCATCCTCATATTGGTTATAAACCCTCTAACTACTTTCCTTCCATTATCATCAGCATCAATATATGTGGTGCTCCAGAATTTTCAAATCGGACGAGCATATATAACAGGCTGGTAACACATAGCATATACATATTTGGTTCTCAGCAGAAATCTGATAATCTCTTCGTATCCGATGGCATCTCTAACTTCTTCATTGAGAAGAGCAGCCACATTATGTTTGGGCTCAAATTTTAAATCTGCCATCTGCAAAGGAAACAAAGAAATTTAGAGTTTGAAAGTTATATTTTCATTCAATTTGAAGTTTTTGACTTCAACACTTTAAAGCTTGAATTTGCTGAGATTTTTATATTCTGATGAATTTCACACATTCAAACAGTTTTGTTTCTTAGATGATTTACCATTTTACATTTTGACTTTTATTCAAAACAATTTTCAATATAGATTTTGATTTATTTTCCATTTTATTTTATTTTTATTATTATGAATTTTTGTTAAAAAAAATGTAATTTTCTCTTGACTGTTCATCTTCAAGTCGACTGCTTGATTATCATCAAACATTCAACTTTGATGAATACCCGATTTGAATGCACAAACATGTTCGCAATCCAGTTCATTTCATCATATAATCATCAATTTTCATTCAATATCGTTTGTTAAATCACATTTTAACAGATTCAATCATTAGGGTTCGAACGCCTAAATAGGTTCGAAACGCCCAAATCAATCAGCTTAAAAATCTAAAATTTGTGTGATTTTGAGTTCGAACTTACAGTTAGAATCGATTTCTATCGCTTTCGAGTGCAACAAGAACACAAAAATCAATCAGAATGAGGATTTATGGTTTATCGGGATGTATGGGTTTTGAGAAACTGAGAGTTCAGGGGAGATTTGAGAATGAAATTTGAGAAACACAAAGTGTTGTTTATATACTAAGTAAAAAAATTTAGGCGCATGAGCACTGTTTGTGCGCATGGGCTTAGGCGCATGAGAACTGTTCAGACGCATAAGCACTGTTTGTGCGCATGAGCTTAGGCGCATGGGCACTGTTCAGTCGCTTTTCCACTGTTCAGACGCATGAACTAAGCAGAAATGCCCAATACTTAGTTTCTACACAGATACAATAGAACTGTTTAGGCGCATGGGATTGTAAAGCGCCCAACACTTAGCAATATTTTCAGACTCATGACAACTATTTAGGCGCATGACTACTGTTTGTCCGCATGAAGTAGTCAAACGTCCGACACTTGCACAAATTCTGAACAAATCATCATGCTCCTACATTTGAACTTTTGACTACTGTTTAGGCGCATGAGATAACTTTCATGTGTCTAACACTTGTAAATTTTCATAATCTTCCACCTGCACACTGTTTAGACATATTAGACTGTTCACACACTAATATTTAAACAATTTTCAAATTTTAACTTTAATAAGTCAAATTTTGACTTTTACCCAAAATTTTCAAAATTAACTCTTAACTTTGAAATTTTCTTTTTATTATTTTTTATTTTTTATTTTTTATTTTTCATCCTTAAATTTTGATTTTTTTTTTATTTTTTGTTTTAATGTTTCAAAATTAGTTTCCCGTCATTTTAGTCTCTAAAAATTAACAAAAACTCCCATTTCACTTTTGCAAGAAGCTTTTCTATTTAAAATGTTTTTCAGGTTCATTTTTCATTTTGTTACACACACATGCTTGAACATCTGTAGCATCGTCCTTTCCATCCAAAACATTAGTTTTTGATTTTTCATGATTTTACATATCCTGAAATTTAATAGTCATTTTTCTTTTAAACTATTTTTACTCCCCCTAAACTTTTAAGTTTGATAAAACTTATAAGTTTCTTGAATTTGTCACATGAAGAGCACACTAATCATTTTAAATTGCTTACACACAGAAAACATGCAAAAAAATTAAAATGAAAATAGAATAAAAATCTAATATTCACAATGAATCATGTTTGCAGTGAGATTATATTAGAAGTGATCAGCACATTGAAATAAAAAAATGATAGGTAGTCACTGACAGTGATTAAATCCTGATCAAGTGTGTTCCAGGTCAATAGTTCTGCAGCAAAGGAGACACTAGATCTAAGGACAGAAAATGAGTGCTTTTGGTAAGAGGCTCAGCACACTTACTTTTTCAATTCTTGGATTGTTTAAGATACAATTAGATATGACATTATGCAGTCACATTTAGACTTAAAGAGGTTAATTCTCATAAAGATATGCAAGAAGTCACTATTCTCAACTTGTTAACCTGACATATACTATAACCAGATCTCATTTGGTGTTTAAGCACATTGGCATCTTGTTACATCAATGAGAATATCCAGGTCTGTAATCACTTACAACAAAGTATATCTCATCACTTCAGGTCTATGATGACTCATAACAGAGAAGTGTTAGATGTATTAAATAAGTAGAGCTCAATGGTTATTCATATCGCCATCAGGTGTGAGATTATGTCTTAACAAGCAATCAATTTAAGAAATCAACACTACTCATTAGTGCTAAGATAGACATACATGAATGCATGAGTGATTTAGTTTAATCACAAGAATTTACTATTTCAGTATAATTGCATGAGCTTACCTGCACATCATATCTGATCATGTCAGACTTTAAACGAAAGAGAAGAATGCAACTGATCATACTAATGTACTATCATTTCTCACATATTGCAAAATAAATTCATGCCTATATAATTAATAAGGAAAGACATTATTTTTGTGATTTTGGTTTTATATTTTTTATCTTTTATTTTTCAATTTTTATATTTTTGTATTTGGTTTTTGTTTTTATAAAGAACATGCACACACAAAAATAAATTCAGGCAATTAACTTTAACAGGTTCTCTAACAGTGTCCTATTCATATAAGGGAGGGATCTGATAATATTTAGACTCAATTTACTGAAATTCTCAAAAATCAATTTTACGTGTGATTAATAAGACCAATTGACTCAACCAAATACTCAAACCGTCCTGGTAAGAAGGCTTTAGTAAAAAGGTCGGCCAATTGTTTTTTAGTAGCAATTTGAATCAGAATGATTAAACCTTTTTCAGAGTTATCTCTGAGAAAATGATATCAAATTTCGATATGTTTTGTTTTAGAATGTTGGACAGGATTAGCTGTAATGAACATAGCAGTTGTGTTATCAATGTAAATAGGTGTTTTAAGAAAGTTGAACCCGTAATCCAGTAGTTGGTTTTGTAACCAAAGGATTTGAGAACATCCTGCTGAAGCAATAATGTACTCAGACTTCTGTAGTAGAAACATAGACATTTGTTTGTTTCTTGCATTGCCATGAGACTAATCTGGGTCCTAAAAATTGACACCCACCCATTGTTGATTTTCTATCTTGACAACATCCACCATAATCACTATCAGTATACCCATGTAACTCAAAATTTCCTTCGTAAGGATACCATAGCCCTAAAGCTGGTTTACCTTTGAGATACCTGAATATTCTTTTGACAACAATTAAGTGAGATTATTTCGGGTCTGATCGATACCTTGCATAGACACAAACAACATACATAATGTCTGGTCTAGATGCAGTGAGATACATCAAAGAACCAATCATCGATCTGTATAGTGTTTGATCTACTGATTTTCCTTTCGGATCAGGCTTAATCTTGGTGTTCACATCAGTTGGAGTTCTAATTGATTGACAATCTAGCAGCTTAAATTTCTTCAAGAGTTTGTCGACGAACTTCTCTTGGTTGATAAAAATACCATCTACAGATTGCTTAACTTGAAGTCCAAGAAAGAAATTTATCTCTCCCATAGAACTCATCTAAAATCGAGATTTCATGATTTCTTCAAATTCATTGCACATTTTTGGACTTGTAGAACCAAATATAATATACACTTGTACACATAAGAGATCATCAGCATCCTTTCTGATAAACAGAGTTGGATCGATTTTCCCTCGCGTATATCCATGTTGGATTAAGTGTTGCGACAATGTCTCATACCAGATTCTAGGCGCTTGATGTAGTCCATATAAAGCTTTGCTTAACTTGTACACACGATGTGGATATGTAGCATCTTCAAAACCTGGAGGTTGCTTCACGTACACATCATCGGTAATACAACCATACAAAAATGCAGCCTTTACGTCCATTTGATACACTTTAAATTTCATAAATGAGGCATAAGCCAGGAAGACACGAATAGATTCAAGTCTTGAAACTGGAGCAAATACTTCATCATAATCTATACCTTCTTCTTAAGTGTATCCTTGTGCAACTAATCTTGCTTTATTACGGATAACAATTCCTCGATCATCAGTTTTATTTCTGAATAACCATTTTGTGCCAATAGCATTTTCTCCTTCAGGTAAATCCACTAGATTCCACACTTCTTGTTTGCGAAACTGTAATAATTCTTCTTGCATAGCCTCGATCCAACCATTGTCCTTTAACGCTTTGGTAACGTTTTTAGGAACAATTTGAGAAAGAAAGCAAAAGTATAAGCAAACGTTTGCTTGTTCTGATTTACTTCTCGTCGTTCTCTCACTCAAAGGACCAATAATCTGAGATGTTGGATGGTTCTTGTGAATACGAGATGTTGGAATCTCATCTCCTTGAACTTGAACATCTAGATTAGTCTAGTTCAGATTGGAAAGCTGATGCAAAAGGCTTGAAGAATGTGGATTGAAATTGGGAACTTGAGTCGGTGAGTTGATAAAGTAATTAAGATTACCGGAATCAACTATATCACCAGAGATAGATGACGTTCCAGACTCTGGTTGTACAATTTCTATACCATCATTAGGAATTTGTTGAGACACATTTTGGTCTTCTAAAATTGAATGAGAATTGTCTTGATGATCTTCATTATTAGACTGAATAATAGAATCTCTAACAAAAGAAAAGAAGGGATAGTGTGAGCTTGAATCATCTGCATCGAGATCTCCTTGAATTTTCTTTTCACCTGTAGAATCAAGCAAGTTAGATTGATTAAACAAGTTTGATTGAAAAGAGTTTGACAATGAATCTAAATCAAATAACCATGCAGGACCATTTGACACTGATGGAAAAGAGTTTTCAAGAAATTTAACATTGAATGTTTCAACTATAACATTAGTCCTAGAGTTATAAACTTGATAGGCCTTTGAAACAGATGAATATCCAATGAAAAATCCATCATCAGATTTTGATTCAAATTTTCCTAAATGATCACTTGAATTCAGAATCATAACCGGACAACCAAAAGATTTAAAGAAATCTATGTTTGGTTTCCTTCCAAACATTAACTCATAGGGAGTTTTCAGTTTTTCTTTAACAATTAATGAACGGTTCTGAGCAAAGCATGCAATTGATATTGCTTCATCCGAGAATGTGATCGGAATTTTAGCATCGGCTAACATGGATCGTGCTGCTTCAATCAATGTTTGGTTCTTCCTTTCAGCAACTCCATTTCATTGAGGAGTTCTGGGAGCACTGAACTGATGAGCTATTCCTTTCTCTGCACAAAACATGTTAAGAGTTAGATTTTTGAATTCCGTCCCGTTATCGCTTCTAATTATTTTTACTTTTTGATAGTTGATTTTCTACTTTTATGATGAATTCTTTTATTAATTCAGCCGTTTTAGATTTTGCATTTAGAAAGAAAACCCATGAAAATCTTGTATAGTCATCAATGATAACTAAACAGTAAGATTTTCTTCCAATACTCTTCACGTTGGTTGGTCCAAAAAGGTCCATATGCAACAACTTAAGTGGTTTGGAATTTGAGTTTATCAGTTTGGACTTATAAGATGCTCTGTGTTGTTTTCCTTTTAAACATGCTGAGCATAAATCAGTTGTGGCAAACTTCTTTGATGGAAGTCCAATAACATGATTTCCTGCTACAAGCTTGTTCATGTTTTTAAAATTTGAACGCCCGAGACGTCTATGCCATAGCTGGCTTTCATCATTTGATGCTTTAGCAAAGAGACAAGTTGTTTCTATAGAAGAGTCCACTTGAGACATATCCAGTTTGTATACGTCTTGGTCTCTGACAGCTTTAACAACCACGCTATCCTTGCTTATCTGAAATCCTGGCTTCAAGATATAACAGAAAGAATCATCAAAAAGTACAGAGTAGGATTTATCACAAATTTGGGATACGCTTAACAAATTGAAGTTGAACTGTGAACAGAAGTTGACTTTATCAAAGCTTATAATCCCGTTGGATACTGTTCCTTCTCCGGTTATTTTTCCTCCCGCATCACCACCAAAGGCGACATGCGTTCCATCTTTTAACTTAAATTCTTGTAATAAGGCCTGATTGCCTGTCAAATGCCGGCTACACCCGCTATCCACATACCAAGTGTTGATTGGTCTTCTCGGTCATACCTGCAAAACAAAACAATTTAAGTTGAATTATCTACCCAAGCCGAAATGGTCTTGGGTTTTCCAAACTTGTCAACAATAGTAAATTGTTTAAAGTGAAGTTTGTTGACATCAGGTTTATTCTTTATGAATTTACCAATTCTGTTATTTGTAACAAAATTATGCTTGTTTTGAAAATTCGTGCTTTTAGACTGACGATTGTTTGAGAATCTTTTATTTTCAAAACTTTTGTTATTAATTCTCACTGACTGTGGAATGAAATTATCATTAAAGAATTGTTTAGGTCTCACTAAATTGTTTCTTTTGAAAGTATTCAAACCTATGGAGGGTTGTGTGTTAATCTTTGAAAATCGACATTTTGGTTTCTTTTATATTGCGGATTAACATAACCTTTGCTTACTGTTGAGGCGGCAAATCCTCTCCTCTGTGAATTCTTTCTAAAATAACAATCTTTAGTGTTGTGAGTTTGCTCATCACAGTAAGTATAGTATTTGTTAAAATAACACTCTGAAGTTGAGTGATTTCTCATATCGCAAATGTGACAGTATTTTTTAAAAAAACATTCAGCAGTGTCGTGATTGTACATGTCACATATTTCGTAGTACCTCTGTGGAGTCTTGAGTAATTGCTTATTAACCTTTGACGTTGACGCAACATTAGAAACTTGGTTACTTTTAGGTGTCAAAGTGTTAATTTGTTGTTTTTGATTTGAAATGTTTTTCTTTTGCACAATTTGTTTTTGTTTTTGAACATGAACTTCATTCTTGTTTTCCTTAGATACAAATCTTTTTGCTACAGGGAAAGTCTTAGAATCTGAACCCGTTTTCAGATCAGAGGTAGATTCGTTTTTAGGATTTTCTTTAACCTTTTGAATAGAATTCACATTCAACAAACCAGCAGATACAAATTTAATCGGCTTTAATTTTGTTTTCTGATTTATTTCTTTTGCCTGATTCTCTTGAATTTTCAATTGATCATTTTTGGCTTTATTTATCTTTCTTCTTCGTCTCTGATTCTTTGATTTTGAACCAGTTGTTTGTTTAGATTGAACATCTTCAGTTGAAGATTCTTTTTCACATTCTTTCTTTTTCTGGTCTTTTTGCCATTTTATGAATTCTGGGTTATTTAGACCAAATGAATTTGAATCTTCTGATGTTCTTCATCATTTCTAGCTTTGTTTTCTGTCATCGTACTCATTTCTTCCAAAACTGATTCTTTAGGAACATAAATTTTCTTGTTCTTTGGTCTTGGTTCATAAGATTTAACTTTAACCGGATGACTATTTTTAATTTTCTCAATATCTTTTTCTTCAAAAATTTCTATGTTTGTTTTCTCTTCTTCATTTTCAGACATCTTGTTCTTGTTCTGATATGCTTTGAGTTTTGCTTTGTTTTCTGGAGGTGATCGTGAGTGTTAAAGTTTTCTAGTAAAGTATTCGTTATTGATTCAGGCATTGGTTCATGAGTGAAACCCAATCCTTCCTTTTGTTTATCTTTACGTTCATTTACTGGCTTTTCCACAATAGTTGTAGAACTTTTAACTTTAGCTAGATCACCTTGAGTGGCTGCATGAGCTATCTTCTCCAGTTCAAGATTTTTCGTCATCTCTTCGAGTTGTTTTGATACAATTTCAAGTTCTCTTATAGTTTTGTTCCATGAATTTTGAAGAGAGATAATCTTGTCATCAGATGTTTTATGATCCTTTTTCAGCTTGTTATGCATTTGTTCTTCTTGCTTAAGTTTTTCACATATCTTATAAGCATAATTTCTGTAGTATTCGACATGTTCGAAGCAAGACTTTGTGCATTACTTTTCTCTGACTTCTGATGGAATTTCATAATATTTAGGAGGAGACGTTTTAGAGTTAGAGCTTTCAACCTTTGGCTGATCAGATTTTGCCATCAAAGCAACTTCCTTTGAATCTTCCTTGGGATCAGACTTATCACTCCAGTCATAATCCTCTTCCTCGTTCTCAGAGTTTCCATCAGCTTTTGGATCATTAACTTCAGACCAA
Organism: Flaveria sonorensis; assembly: GCA_025506505.1. Lineage (NCBI taxonomy): Eukaryota > Viridiplantae > Streptophyta > Magnoliopsida > Asterales > Asteraceae > Flaveria > Flaveria sonorensis. The sequence goes on along the minus strand of CM046439.1, from coordinate 22,861,965 downwards.
TCTTCCTTTTGTATTTCTGTAACAAGAGATAAATTGGAGGTTAGATCAGCAGTAAATTGTTCAGTGTAGGCACTCCAATCATAACCATCAGTAATATTGACAACTAAAGCTTTCTTGGGATCCTCTGTTGCTTTAGAATCATCTTTTAATTCTGGCATTGGTAGGCTTTGATAAGGTTTTTGAAATGTCTTCTGTCGATTGCTGAAACCTTTGATTACTTGAGCTTGATTGAACATTTCGTCCTTTATTCCTTGGAGCTTTGCACTCTCTAGAGAAATGACCATAGCTGTTACAGTTAAAGCATCTTGACATTGACTTGTCAAAACCTACTGTCTTGTTTGCACTTGGTTTATAGTTTTTGTTGACGTAGGAATGCTTTTGAGTTCTGTATGCTATCATTACCATCTGCCAATCAAGTCCATTTCCTCAACGTCGTCTGGATCCATTTCAAATAAATCCTGCAAAACAAAATCAAGTTGAGTTAAATGGCTACCTTGGTATGCTTGAAAACTTGCCATAAATGCAGTAAAAGCAGTTTTTGACTCTTCATCTTGTAATAAGATGTTTATTACATCGTTAACTTTGCTAGATTTAGCAGAGTTAACAGATGGAGTCTCTGCTTGAGAGTTAGAACTTTTAGGCATAGAAAGAGATTGAGGTTTATTCTGATTTGTATAGGCAGGAGCACTTGTGTAATAGAATCAGTGAAGAACCCTGCACCAACAAATAAATCACCCTCATCTTCTGGTGAAGTTTCATTCTTAGCCATGAATGCATTCTCCATAGTGTTTGCTGGAGAAGCAACATACTTATATTGTGACATCGAAGCTGCTCGGTCGTTGTTTCTAGAACTTTCATCAATTTCGACAGATTCTATTTTAGCAATCAAGAGATCTAGATCCATTGGAAATTTCTCAGTATGCTTTAACAGAGTGACTGTTTGCTTCCATGAAGATGGAAGAGCATTGAGAAGTCTGTAGTTAAGATCTTTTAAATCATTGTTGATCCCTGCAGTCGACATCTCTGTAGTCAGTTGAACAAATCTGTTCATCATCTGATTTATTGTTTCACCAGACACATGTTCAAAAAGTTCTAGTTGTCTCTTTAGCTTTTTTTTTCAGATCCTGAATCTCTTTTCCACCTTCACATATTATTTTCAAGGCCTTATACATGGTGTATCCAGTCTGATAACCATCAAGCCTTGTCAGAACTTCAAGAGGTAGACCTTTGCACATTAAGGAATATGCTTTCAATATCATTCTTAACTTTTCTGAGATCTTCTCCTTGTAGATCATCTTCTGGATAAGGTTCAGTAGATTCCTTTGTATACACAAATCCTATATCAGGTCCATCAGATGTGATTGGAATGTAAGGACCTTTTTCTATTGATTTCCATAAATCAGTATCAATAGAATTCAGATGGTGTTTTAATCTCAATGACCAATTTTTGAAATCTGCTCTATTCTTCAGCTTGGGAACTCGGTTCTCTGAGTCTTCAGATTTTACCATTTTTAATTTTTGATTTTTAAAGGTGAATTGTTTTTGTTGTTTTTAATGTTTTGAATTAAAATAATAAAATGAAAATATTTTTGGATTTTAAAGTTTCTGAAAAATTTCTAAAAAATTTCTAAGTTTGAAAGCTAATGCGTCCAAACAATAGTGAAATGCCCAAACAGTTGGAGTACACCTTTGACTTTGACCCTGAAACGTCTAAGGGATTACCTTAGAAAAATTTCAAAAAACGCCCAAGTTGAGATGCGTCTGAACAGTTATGATACGCCCAAACAGTTCAAATACTCCTCAACGGTTGAAAACGCCTGATATTACTTGGTCTGATAACTTCCAAAGTGTCCCAACAGTTGAAATGCGCCCACACAGTGGTGAAACGCCTAACTGATAAATGCCCGGAACAGTTGTAAAGTGCCTAAACAGTTGTTATGCGCCTATCACTTAGACGATTTTCAAGGTGCTTCTGACCTAATGCGCCACATTCATCATCTTCAACAAACTTAGATTCTTTCAATTTCTTCAAAACTTGATTAATTGATCTAAATTTCACCAATTAGGTCTGAAATCGATCGATTAACAATCCTCTGACATCAATTTCATCAATTAATCAACAAAGATTAATGTTTTGATTCAAAGAACAGTTCGAACAAACTAAGAACAGTTCAAAGACTTTTTGCTCAAATTCACAGATTTGAACGAATTGTACTGCTAATTGTGAATCAAATCATGTTTCAGATGATGAAACAAATCTTAATTCAACAATTTTTAAGACTGAATTGTTTATCAATCACAGATTCAAGTGATTATGAGTGTTCGACAATTGAAGATCAGCTTCAATCACTGAACCGAAAGCTCTGATACCATTTGATGAGCTCAAAATGGATCGATCTGTGATGATATAAGAATACAATTCAATCTAATACACAGAAGTATTCAATTCAACACATGAAATCAACAAAAATTCATAGAAGTTTTCATTGATTAGTAGAGAAGAATAAAAAGTATTAGTAACAGATACAAAGCATCTAAACTGAAAGTCTAATCTCTAGATGTCTGAATGTCTAGATGTCTCGATGTCTACCTACACAATACATATTCAGCCTATTTATACTAATCAAGAAAACAAAGGAACATATTTACAATAAAAGTCCCTATACTATGACAAAAACATAAAAGACATACAAAGACAAATGTTAATCTTTAAAAGAAGCTTCTACATTGCCTCAGGTGACTGGGTCAGCTTCATGCGCAATGTTCGGGGTCTATTTATAGACCTCAGGCCCAGCACCAGCTTCGTGCACAATGTCGGGGTATTGCACATTGGTTCGATAGAAAGTGAAAGATAATAATGAAAGTACGGAATGAAAGAGATGAATGATGAAAGATGATAACGAATATTATCTTGTTGTACGTATGACGTGTGAACACGTACGAAAGTAATGAATTTTATGAAAAGGAAGTATTTTAAGAAAAATGATATTTTCGTATATAAATAAAGGTATTTTAATGTTTTAAAATTAGAACTCACTCAGCAACGCTGACTTTTATGCATTTTCAGTTTGCAGGTAATTATTGCTGAGGATGGCACGTGGGGGAAGCTACTCGTCGGGGCAAGACTGCCATCCATTCATTCTTAATGATATTATTGTTTTGTAATGCAATTAAAAGGTCTTTTGTAACTTAAGAAACAATGATGTATTGCTTAGCAACAGTAATTATTAATGAAATGAATGGTTTTTGGTATAAATTCTACTATGTTATTTGATGAAATGTAAGTTGTATTATATATATTATGCTATGATTGGCCAACTGTGAGGTCTCCCGGAACGGGGCCTTTCAATTATGCATACAAAAGTCAGTGACGCTAAGTGAGTTTTAGTTTTATAATAAAATACTTTACTTTACGTTAAAACATCTCCTTTACTTTCGTACGTGATTATACATCAAACATACATCTTGATAATAATTATATATTATCTTTCATCATTGTCATCATCATTCATCATTTGTTTTCGTTCTTTCATTTGTTAACATCATTCATCTTTATATAGATCCTACCATATGCAATACCCCCACGTCATGCAAAAGCTGGTACTGTGCCGGGGTTTATAAATAAACCCCTATGTCATGCCGAAGCTGACACAGTACTAGGGTACGTGACAAGGATCCCATCACATCTTGGTCAATCTCGAGAATTGGACCCCTATACGCATCATCAAGGGTTAGCTAAACCACACATAGTTGAGCAAACAACTACCTCATTGAGTTGTGAACTTCCATCATTTTGCTTGCAAGACTTTCATTCATTTATTATGTTCCACTTTTTCATCATCGTTATCTTTCACTTTCATTATATAATACTTTACTTACGTATACGTACATATCAAGTAAAGTCACATCATAAACATAATGTTTTAAAGTAATTTTAACATGAAAAGATAACACATCATACAGCATAGCATACCATGTGGAAACTTAAACATACATCATCATCATCTCACGTGAGAACTAGCTTTTCACACGAGAACCTTACCACATTCAAATCCTACACATCAAATCATCACTGTCGTGCGAGAACTACAAGTCACGCAAAAACTTCATGTCACGCGAAAACTTCATGTCACGTGAAAACATACATATTGCGCGTGGACTTCCTATCACGCGAGAACTACCTGTGGTGCGAGAACTATCCCCTTTCGCGTGATAACTTCGCAGATTCAAATTTCATAAAGTATAACTTAGCTGCTTGCACGAAAACTATGGGTTTCCCACCCATACCTAACTTATCACGTCTAAGGGACGTCCTAACATGCTTAACATCATAAACGACATCATCACAAGCATAAACAAGCATTTTCAAATGCGCTTCTCCTTGTTCCTGTTCCTAACTCCTCCCCGGGTAGTTCCCAATGTTTGGCACTTTCCATACTTGATGGGTGCAACATCAACAAATTCCCTAGGCCTTGCCGGGAGGTTTCTTTCGGGGAACAAAGGACGAATAGAATCGAGTTGAAAATGCATAATAGCCCCAAAACATAAAAACTTTCATAAAAAGGGGACTAGAAACTCACCTCTTGAAGTTCTAGCTTAAAGACAACCTTCCCAAAGCCTTTACCGATCGAAAACTACATAACCATACGTTATATTCATCAATAATCCATTCTTAGTATATAACACGAGTTACATACCTCCAACACTGGGATTCTTCACTTCTCTTTCTACGCAACCGCTTTCTCTCTCTAATAGCAGCACTTCTCGCATTACAATAGAGTCAAACTGGGTGTTCTTAGATAATTATACCTAGCTCAACTTTTCGCATGAGGTTCTCATGCAAGAACCTCCCTTCGCACGAAAACTTCTTTCTATCTTCATTTCTTTGAAATTTTCGGGCGTTACAAGTCGACCCCCTTATTTAGGTTTCATCCTTGAAACCTGTCAGCCCTCGAATAGCTACGGATAGTGTTGACTCATCTCTTCCTCGGTCTCCCACATATACTCGGACCCCTTTCTTTGTCTCCACTGTACTCGCACAAGTGGAACCACTTTATTCCTTAACCTTTTCTCCTTTCTATCAATGATGGCCACTAGTAGCTCCACATAATTGAGTTGTTTGCCCACTTCGATATCCTCAAGTGGCACGATCATATTTTCATCGGCTAAACACTTTCTCAGATGAGATAAATGGAACATCGATGAATTCCACTTAACTCATCGGGTAGCTCTAACTTGTAAGCCACCTCTCCTACTCGATCAATGATTCGGAAAGGCCCTATATACCACAGGCTTAGCTTTCCTCGCTTTTTGAACCAGATGATCCCTTTCCAAGGCGAGACCTTCATAATAACTCTATCGCCCACCTTGAATTCGATCGGTCTACGTCTCTTGTAGGCATACGACTTCTGTCTATCCTTTGCTGCCTTTATAAAGGCCTTGATCTTCTCCAACTTTTCGGTCATAGCATCAATCACCTCAATGCTCCCCAACTCCTTTTGCCCGATGGCACCCCAACATACGGGTGTTCTACACTTCCTACCGTATAGCATCTCATAAGGAGGCATACCAATGCTGGCATGATAACTGTTGTTATATGAGAACTCGGCTAACGATAAGTGTTCAACCCAACGTCCTCCAAAATCAATGATGCATGCCCGGAGCATATCCTCGAGCGCCTGAATAGTTCTCTCCGACTGACCATCTGTCTAAGGATGGTAAGCCGTACTGATGTGTAACCTCATCCCCATCGCATCATGAAATCTCTTCTAAAACTTCGATGTAAACCGAGTGTCACGATCAGACATGATAGACACTGGCACACTATGATGAGTCATAATCTCCCTAATGGACAGATCTACCAACCTCTCAAATGAATACGTCTCGCGAATCGGCGGAAAGTGAGCACTCTTTGATAGACGGTCGACGATCACCCATATGACATCGTATCCCCTTGCCGTATGTGGTAACTTCATAATGAAGTCCATGGTGATGTGCTCCCATTTCCACTTGGGTATACCCAATGGTTGGATCTTTTCGTATGGTTTCTGATGCGCCGCCTTCACTTGTAGACAAGTAAGGCACTTACTCACATACTCCACTACGTCACGCTTCATTCCCGGCCACCAGTAACCTTTCTTCATATCCTGATACATCTTCGTGGCACCAGGCTGAATCGAGTATCGAGTCTTATGAGCCTCATCCATGATCTTACCTTGTAGATCTCCATAACAAGGAATCCACATCCGCCCAAATCAGGGTCTAACAGCGAGAGTGTTCTCACCCAACTCCACGACTAGACCCTTCATCCTTTCGAAGTTAATCCGATCTTCTTTCAGCGCCTCATCCTGAAATTCCTTGACCTTCTTCATCATATCAGAGGTCATAACCAACTAATAAGTCCTCACCCGAATCGGCTCGGGTCTCTCTTTTTGGCTAAGGGCATCTGCCACCATGTTGGCCTTGCCTAAATGGTAGTGGATCTCACAATCCTAGTCCTTGATAAGCTCTAACTATCTCCTTTTCCTTATGTTCAAATCCTACTGCTTGAAAAAGTACTTCAACCTTTTGTGGTCAGTGAAGATGGTGCACTTCGTCTCGTACAAGTAGTGCCTCCAAATCTTCAAGGCAAAGACCACAGCCGCCAACTCCAAATCATGAGTTGGGTAGTTAACCTCATGGATCTTTAACTGCCGGGACACATAGGCTATAACCCTACCTCGTTGCATCAACACGCAACCCAATCTCGAATAAGAAGCATCCGAATAAACCACCAAGTCTTCGCTCCCTTTGGGCAACATCAAGACAGAAGCTTGAGTCAATGTCGTCTTTAGCTCTTCAAAAGCATTCTCCTGCTCTAGACCCCATACGCACTTCACTTCTTTACGGGTCAACTTGGTCAGTGAAGCTATCTTGGAGAAGTCTTGAATAAATCTCCTGTAGTAGCCCGCCAAACCTAAGAAACTACGAATCTCGGATGGCGTCTTTGGAGACCTCCATTACATCACCACCTCAACTTTTTGCAGGTCTACCATAATCCCTTTCGAGTTGACCACATGACCCAGAAACTAAACCTCGCACAACCATAACATGTATTTGGAGAACTTAGCATACAACTTCTCCCTTCTAAGCGTATCCAGCACTTCTTGAATGTGACTGGCATTCCCTTCTTCGCTCTTTGAATAAATCAGGATATCATCGATAAAAACAATCATTAATTTATCCAGCATAGGCCAACACACTCGATTCATCAAATCCATAAAAGCAGCTGGCGCGTTGGTTAAACCAAAAGACATCACGAGAACTCGTAGTGTCTATAACGCGTACGAAAAGCTATTTTAGGAATATCTTGCTCGTTCACCTTTAATTGGTGGTAACCAGATCAGAGATCTATCATTGAGAACCAACTGGCACCTTGGAGCTAATCAAACAAGTCATCAATCCTCGGTAACGGATACCGATTCTTCACCGTTAACTTGTTTAGCTCTCGGTAGTCGATGCACATCCTCATACTACCGTCCTTCTTTATTACAAATAAGACCGGAGCACCCCATGGAGAGATTCTCGGTCAAATGAACCACTTATCTAGTTGAGTCATCAATTCCTTCATCTTAGAGGGACCTAGACGATACGGCGCCTTAGCAACTGCTTGGGCACTAGGTATCAAATCGATCTGGAACTCGATCTCGCGGTCAGGTGGCACACTTGGTAGATCTTCCGGGAATATGTCGGGTAAGTCACACACGACTGGTACGTCCGACAATCATGGTGCTGACGCATCCACATCCTCCACATAGGCCAAATAGGCACCACATCCATGCTTCATACACTTCTCTGCCACCGCCATCGAAATTATCATCGAAACCGTACTAACTTTATTGCCATAGATTATCACCGAACTCCCATCCGGTGCAATCACTCGAATCATCTTCTTTTGACACATGATGTTTGCCTCATAGGCTGCTAGCCAATCCATCCCTAGGACTACATCAAATTTGCCTAAGGGCATTAGCAGAGAACCTATGGCTTTCCAACTCTATGTCATAATCATCTACCATATGAGAAATCCAGGTAGACTTACCAATTGCAGTTTCTATGTCGAAGGGCTCATCAATCTTTCTACTCCTAACGAGCAACTTATCATAGAAGGTAGCAAAAATAAACCTTCTACTAGCACCAGAATCAAAAGCACAGAAGCATAAGTTTGTTTTATGTTGGGTTTGAAAAATAGTCTAATATTATCAACGTAGTCAAAGTCAACAAAATCAACATTAAAGTCAAAGTCAACGCAAAAGTCAAGACGACACGTTCGGAAGGAAGATTTGTAGTGAGTCGTTGAAGATACAAAGAACACGAGTCTTAGAGTTAATATATAATTTGTTGTCAACAAAATATATATTTAATCTTTATTTGTCTAGTTTGTGTCTTAATTGTAATTTCATAATTGTCATGTTTTAATCATAGTCTAGGGGGCTACATGTCATTAAGTCGAATTGTCATTAGACTATATATAGCTAGAGTTATTAGAGTGTTGTTAAGCTTAGAAGAGCCATTGATTGAGGGTCTTTTCACATTTGTAATATCTTTAGCAATCAATTCAGATCAAACAAGGGTTTATTGAGTGTTCTTAAGGTGTTCATCATTGTTCATCAATATTTTATTGTGTTTGATCTATATTTTACACAAATATCATTGATATTTGTGTTTTCAGTGGGATTTGTTTGTGTTTATTAATCAATTGCACTGTTATATCAATCGAGAGGACCAACAATTTGGTATCAGAGCCTTTGTGCTCTTGATTGATTGAGTTTTTAGGTATTTTCAAACAGTTCACTGTTACATTCATTTTCGATCTGATTTGCGTGTTTTGGACATGGATATTGATTAAAGATTGCTCGATTTCGGTATGGGAAGCTTTAGAAATCATCAGATCTTAAATTTATTGAGATTTGGACAAATTTTAGTTGATTTCATGCTGAAAAAGCTGTCCAGATACGTAGGGCGAATTTACAGATCGTCCAGCGAAACTACAGCATCATTCAGGGAAACTACACAGTTTCACCAGGCGAAACTAGGGATCATTCAGCGAAATTACACAGTTCTTGGTTCTGGATCTGATTTCTTTGTCCTAGCGAATGTACATGCGTTGAACGAAAGTTCAGTGTGTTTGTGTGCCAAACCCAGCGAAATTGCTATCAAATTGATCTCTGAACGAATGTTCAACTAGTTTCAGGCGAAACAATCCAGCGAAACTAGCCTCTGTGTGCTATTGCTGGGCGAAACTGTTGCCGAAATTACCAGTGAAATTTGGAGAGAAACTGCTAGCGAATTTGCTAGTGAAATTATTGTAAGTTCAGCGAAATTAGCCTCTGATCATTTCATCAATAAAAAAAAATACATAAATAAAAAAAACAAAAAAAAAACAAGCTTACCTGGCAGCTTGACCCCAGTTGCTTAGAAACCATTTAGTTGACATTAAAGTATTTTATTCCAGGGGGAGAATATTATTCATCAATTTTTTTTTGGAAAAATATTTTTAGTTTTGGGTGTTAAAGTGAATTTTAATATTGTTAAATGAAAATGTCATTTTCTGCCGATTTCGAATCAGACAACGCCAAAATGGCATAAAGTCCGTTTGATTCTTTTGCAGCCATGAAAGATAAAAAGATATCTGATTTTGTTGATCGATTTCTGATGGTGGCAAACAACCTTAAGAAGTACGATGATCAGTTGGGGAACCATGAGCAAGTCATAAAATTTCTGGACTCTCTTCCCTCACAGTGGAGTCCACAAGTTAGATTGTTAAAGCAGGAAAGAAATTTTGCTGACTACAAACTCATGGAAGTTATCAACAAGTTGAAGTCATTTGATTTGGATTTGAAAAGAAAAGAGTACAACCAATTCATGTATGGAGGTATATCTTCAAGTACTAAGATCAAAGAGACTGAAGAAGAAGTGAATCATGCATTGATGGCTAAGACGGTAAACTGCGATGAGGATTCTATTAAGGATTTTGATCCTTTCAAAGAACTCAGGTGTGATACTCAAGGTGAGAGTTTTGGTGATGTTGGTGATTGTACAAGTCAGAGTAAAGTTTAGGATGAAGGAAACCAAGAGGAAGGTGAAGCTGAAGAAGCTAAGAAGAGAGTTGCTGAGGAGGAAGAGTACAAAAAGAACACTCCTGTCTGTCAATGTGAAAAAGCCCTAGCTGCTGAAAAGATAGTTATGGGACTCCCCTATGAGATAGTTCAAGACATGTGTTCTCCTCCCTACAAAATTCATTTATTCGGGGTTTATAAAGCTAACAGATTATTGTTAGAAAATCAAAAAGAATTAAAATGAATAAACAAAGCACTTAAAATCAATGAGTCCAAATATTTTATTAAACTAAGAGAAGCTTTAAAAGAAAATGATCTTTTAAAAAGAAATCTTTTAGAAGAGAATGTCGAGATTAATGTTTTGAGCGAATGAGTCACATTAGCAGAATTTGAGACTAGCAAGCTTAAAACTAAACTTGATAAATGGACAATATCAGGGATGAAACAGTAAGAACTATTCTCTAAGTAAAGGGGAGCTAGAATCAAAACGGGTGTGGGATGTGGTGAAACTTCATATGTTTATCCTCCTCCTAGCACTTACTATTACTCTCCTATGCCTCAAAATCATCCATCTAATGATTTAATTGAAGCTGCAACTACTAAAAGTTCACATGCAGGTGTAAGCAGTGTTAATCACAAAGAGGTTCGAGATAAATATGATTTTCCTGCAGGTTTGGGGCTCATCAAGCAAGGATCTGATCTGCAAAATGGTAATTCCAACTCTGAAGCTTCAAAACCAGTATTAGTTGTTTCACGTAACTTCTTTAACAAATTCAAAACAGGTAACATCCCTTCTTTTATTCCTGCAAAGTTTTTCAAAGAAGGAACAGCTGTAGAATCGTCAAGCAATCAGAACTCAAGAACACAAACCGACACAACAAGAGTCATTAATCAAGATCCATTGGAAGCTGACTTGTGCATACAGGACTGGACAGTTCTGATGATGAACAAGTGATCATCAAGTCACCTAAATTTATCAAGTATTAAAAGCTTCCAACAATTGAATCAAGACCTATACGGATCTCATCTTTAACTGCTTAACAAATCAGCAGTTCCTCCAAAACTCAGCAGAAGCACTCACCATCTTCATCTGCTATCCATCATAACCCTCACAAATTTGCTTCCAAGTCTAACATGTCACCTGTCATACCAAAGGATTCTCAAAAGAATGTTCAGATCTCAGCTTCTAGAACATCACTCATCAAAACACAGCCTAGTTCAAAATCCACATTGACAAAGCCTCAGAAAGTTCAATTTCCTGATATCCAAAAGAAGAAGCTTCAAGGTTGTCAACAAGCTGCAACAACCTCAAAGCAGGCTCCACCCTCTCCAGCTATCCATGAGACTACAAAGAACCAAAAGCCTTTCAAGGCTTGCTTCAGATGTGGAAAAGAAGGTCATGTGCTAAAGAAGTGCCCTCAGGTTCAAAGGCAAGCTTCGGGAGGTAAAGATAACACAGGTTGCTTCTCGGGTTCAAAAGGTAAAAAGCACATATATTTGAATGGTTGGATAAAGAACAATCTATCCAAACCTTCCCATGTGAAGCCGGTTTCACATGATTCAAAGATGAAAAAGACCAATGTTTCAAAATTAAAATCTCTTCCTTCGGGTCTTAAATAGAAAATGTTTTCCAAATTCAATTCTTTCAAATCAAAAGTAATTGAACGGAAACAAATTTGGAAAGTAAAACAAAAAGAAAAGGATAAAGAAATAAATGATTTTTCAAAAGAGTGTGTGCTTAAACAGGTTACATACACTGATGAGAAAGGAACTCCCAGTACCACGATGGCCTGGGTCCCCCTCTCTAACTAATATGTTTATGAGTGCAGGAATAATTCAGGAGGCCTATCAGTAATCCGGTTTACTGACCGGGATTGTTCCTAATTCAAATTTGAGGTTGAACAAACAGGTTATGGTATCTCATCCACATTTTGGATTCTTATCTACCATTCACAATCACTACATTTTTCTTGTTACTTCATTTCTCATGTTTTTGCTAGAATAATTTGGAAGACTTTCTTTAGTAAAATTCTTTTTTCAATTCCATTTGTTATATACTTAAAAAAAGAAGGGGAAATTACTTTTTTTTTGTTTTATGGCAGTTAAAAAGAAATTTTGGGGGAGAATAAAAAGTTAATTTCACGGGAACTAAGAACTTGATTTGGGATGACTGAGAAATGATAGTATGTCTTATTGGTATGCTTATTTGGATGACTTGTACTTTGTGAGAAATGATAGTAACTGATGTAGATGTCTGTATCACTTAATATTCTAAAATCTGAAAAAGACAGTTTCATTATATGATATGCTTGGTAGGCTCAGCCTGAAAATGATAACTAAAGCTTTAGAAATCGATGATAAGGATTATTCTCCTAACATTTCGACCTGCATAAAGTTATAAGTCTCGTCAAAAATAGGTTGAGAGTATTTGACTTCTGCCTTGATTACTTCGATTCCCAAATTCCCTCACCCTTGCTTCTGAATTGATGCTTCTTGTAAGCTCTTCAGAATCCTTTTCATGCTTATCTCCTCTGCTATGCGGAAGCATTGACCTGGAGTGATGATCTTCTCAGTTATACGTGAGTATAGACCTGAAGCTCTTATCAGCACGCTTAGATGATCATCTCCTCTGTTATACATAAGTATAGACCTGGAGCTCTCATCATCTGTTCCCCAAATAAAGGCACAGTGATTCTTAAATTAAGATCATTGTTGAAAACTTAAAAGAAAATCAAGCAGAGTTAATCATATTACTCAATAAGCCCAGATGATGGGATAAGTTCTTTGCCGGATGTTTATGGGAACCAAATCACCTGAGCTTCTCTAATTAAATCTAAAACATGACAAAATCAGTTGCAGATTGCTTGCTGAAAAGGATAAGGCATGGGTTTAAATTGGACAAATATACCAACAATCATTTTTGAACTGTTTTTAGCTTTCAAAAGATTTAAAATTATGACCAGACTCTGTATCAGTGTGATCTCACTAACTTGTCAATGTTCAAATACATCTTTTTGCTTTCGTATATCTTGAGGATGTGATCTCATGATCAAATTTGTTCTTGGTGTAATATGATAAAACAAAATAAAATAAAATATTCATTTTAAATCATTTGTCAGGTCTTCTATATTATGCTATTAAAATGTTATTATTTTCACATGCATTTCACGGGAAATTGCACATTCAGAAAAATACGGGTTTATTTGTATTGTTGAAATGATCTAACGAGAATTTTGTATAATGTGTTTGTAGTTGTGTTATAGATTCTTGCTGCAATTGATGGTTGATCGTCAACTGAGCAAAGTACCATACCAGAGAACCTGTTCCTCAAGTTTGCATAGGATACCGAGCTAGGATTCCTTCTCCTACATCTTCTGAAGCACTCAAGAATAAAGAGTTGGAGATGCTGTTCCTAATCATTCTCATGATGCACACAAAAGGAGGGAGCATTTCAAAAAGGGGGAGCCTATAAGATGAAAGATTGTAGGTACCAGATCATCAATCTAGGGGGAGATTGAAGATCATTATATAGTTGACTTATCGGTACTGATCACGATGAAAGACATTGATAATAATAGACTAAGGGGGAGTATTGTTAGGTTTGAATAATAGTCTAATATTATCAACGCAGTCAAAGTCAACAAAAGTCAACATTAAAGTCAAAGTCAATGCAAAAGTCAAGACGACACGTTCGGAACGACGATTTGTAGTGAGTCGTTGAAGATACAAAAAACACCGGTCTTAGAGTTAATATATATTTTGTTGTCAACAAAATATATATTTAATCTTTATTTGTCTAGTTTGTGTCTTAATTGTAATTTCATAATTGTCATGTTTTAATCATAGTCTAGGGGGCTAAATGTCATTAAGTCTAATTGTCATTAGACTATATATAGCTAGAGTTATTAGAGTGTTGTTAAGCTTGGAAGAGCCATTGATTGAGGGTCTTTTCATATTTGTAATATCTTTAGCAATCAATTCAGATCAAACAAGGGTTTATTGAGTGTTCTTAAGGTATTCATCATTGTTCATCAATATTTTATTGTGTTTGATCTATATTTTACACAAATATCATTGATATTTGTGTTTTCAGTGGGATTTGTTTGTGTTTATTAATCAATTGCACTGTTATATCGATCGAGAGGACCAACAGTTTACTACAAATATACCTGACACAACATCGAGGTCCACCGTAGCCTCCCCCTGGGTCATAATGAATGCCCTGGCCTTCGCCCTCTGCCCCTTTTTCTCAATCCCCTTCTTTGCCTCGGAGCTCTCAGCCCTTAACTTCTTGTAGTCTCTACTCATGTGCCCCGTCTCGCCATAGTTGTAACACCTCACCCCGTGACAATCCCTTGCCATGTGGCCCTCCTTCCCATACTGAAAGTAGAGATTCAATCCCGAATTACATTCTCTTGCATGCTCCTTCCCGCGCTTCTAGCATGCTTTCTCTCCCCGTGTTAACTCCTTTCGATCGTCAACCCTCATCGTTTTACCACCGGCCACAAAACCACTACTATTGTACTACTTCCCATTCCCATTCCTATCGTTGCCCCACTTCTTCATAACATCCACCACCGCCATCGTCTCTCGCTTGTCATACAGTATCCACGCCAGATTGACTACCGACCTGAACGTACCTAGCTGAGCGGCTATCAGATGTCTGCGGATATCCACCGGCAGAGGTTGAATGCACCTCTTAATCTTTTGTGACACAGGCGTCACCTGATTTGGCACAAGCTATAACACTCAGAAAATTCAACAAAAAAGGAGAGAGAGAGAGAGAAAGAAAAGAAAAAGGAGAAAAAGAGTTTTACTTAAAAACAAGAGGTTAAAAATGTGCGATGCCCATTATAGGATTCAAAAAGGAGTATGGCTGCCCACATCTCCTTTTTCACTCCCACAGTTTGGCTGAAAAAGGAAAGAATGAAGCTGCAACCGGTTTCTAGAGAGAGAAAGAAGAAGATCTTAAATAAGGTGAGGTTTTTTAGTGTATTCTTCTCGGTTTTCAGTGGGTTAGAACTTCTGGACTGATCTTTATGTGTTTTCTTTATGTTTGGTAGCTTGTTTTTGTGTGTTTTAGTGCTAGAATTCCAGGTAGCTTTTGGGTTTGAAGAGTTTTCACTCAAAAGCTATTAGAGGTGAGTTCTAGATCCCTCTTTTGCATGTTTCTACTTGTTTGGGGCTGTTATGCATACTAAACTATTGTTTTCTACTCAAACAATATATTTTCCATGTATGTACGATTGAATTATGATGTATGTGTGTTTGTGTGATTGCTGTGATGATTGAGTCGATGTTTAGTGTGTTCTAAGTGTGTAACATGTTAGATCTATGCTAAGTATAAGTTAGAATGTTGTTTGGGAATTGGAAAATATGGATATTGCATTGCAGGTGATAAGTATGGTGTCCGCTGTGGACACTTAGGATTTGCTAGGTGTCCGCTATAAACTTGGTACGTCCGCTGTGGACACTTAGAATTATCATGCATGTGTCCGCTGTTGACTTTACACGTTTGCCATGGATACTTTGAAAAATATTGTGCATGTGTCCGCTGTGGACTTTACACGTCCGCTGTGGACACTTAGAAAACTCATGCATGTGTCCGCTGTGGACTTTACACGTCCGCTGTGGAACTTAGCCATTGCATTTTGTCCGCTGTTGACTTTACACGTCCGCTGTGAACACTTAGGAATTTTTATGATTGTCCACTGTGGACTTTGTTCATCCGCAGTGACACTTAGTAAATCCTATGAACTATTTGTTATGGACTTGTTCATCCGCTGTGGATACTTAGAATATTTTGGCCATGCGCTGTGGACTTTGGCTGTCCGCTATGGACTTTGGCTGTCCGCTGTGGACTTTGGCGTCTGCTGTCGACACTTAAAAATTTTTAAGTTATCCGCTGTAAGTTTGTTCATGTGCTGTAGACACTTAGGAATTTGCTGAAATTTTGGGGATAGAATTTAAATGTTAAGTACTTATGTATAAGGAAAGATGATGATTGTTTAAGGTTTCTAATGTTTGATTCCTTTCTTATAGGCTGTTTTTATGAATAATAACTATTATTTAATGTTAAGTGATTATAAGGTAATGAATATCTTAAAAGTATTATTCATAAATAAGTGGTCACAAAGAAATGAAAGAAAGACAGTGTAACCTAATGAATGTTACCCCCGAGCCCTTATGATGAATGAAAAGCCTTGCAAGCACAATGAATTGAGGTGCACGACCTTGTTGTCGTTAGCTCCACTGATGTGCGGATGTTTCAGCCGATGAGGATGCACATCTGGGGTCTAATCCTTGTGATTGACCAATGTATGATGAATGAGACCCGTATTCATGAGCAGGCTTCGTGCTTAGCAGTGTGGGTCAACTGTCGATGGGTTAGCTACCATGATAAACGTTTACCGACAGGGGTTCGGTATCTATTTCCAACCAACATGTAGTCTCTTTCTTTGTGTAATTATAGTTAATAAAAGAGAAAGATAATGAAGGAAAGAAAGATAATGAACAAGATAATGAAGGAAAGAAAGATAATGAACCTCTTAACAAATGATTATGTATAATGTTGAATGATCACCAAGTGAAGATCACAAAAAGTATATTTTCTATATTATCAAACTAGAACTCACTCAGCAATACTGACTTTTTATATGCATATCAGTTGGCAGGTAATGGCATTGTTGGGGATGGCACGAGGTTGAAGCTACCTGGCAAATAAAGATTGGCATCCATGACATGCTAAAAAGTAATTTTTGTTTTGAAATGCAACTAGATGTTCTTTTTGTAACTAGTAACAACGATGTATTTCTTGGCAAAAGTAATGGTTAATGCATGCTATGGTTTTTGTTAAATTATTCAACGGCAACGTTTTCTTATTTAAATGAATCTAAAAGTGTTTTAATATGAATAATGCTATGAATGACCAACTATGGGGCTTTCGGGATCGGGGCCTTACAAGTTAGTATCAGAGCCAAAGTTTAAGAGAATTGGGTAAAATATTTTCAAAAACCTAAACTTAAACTGAAAATGGGACCAAAATGGAGGGATGTTAGCCCAATTTGCTACGTGCCATCATGTAATTTTCTTAAAGTTAACCAGTATTATGTGCGTGTGCTATTTGATTTATGTGCCTAGTAGATTTGAATGCTGATGTAGTCAGGATAGGAAAAGCTTGGGAAATGAAGCGTAAAGTAAGTGGCTAATCACAACTGGCCACTGTAATTAGGGACTTACTATACTTGACATAATCTGAGCTATTACCTTGAATGACCTTGTTGGTGTTTGAATCTTATAGGGTGTAGATCGTTATGGCGGGAAGAAAATCTGGGAAGGCAACCCGAGGTGGTGCTTGTGGTGGGCGTACTACTGGGCCACGTGTCACCAGGAGCAAATTTAAGGCTCTCGAGATGGTTCATGAGGACACATATCTCCATAGCCACCAAGAGGGTGAAGGATCAACCTCCCTCAAATCCACGGTAAAGGAAGCTATTGCTGATGAGGTCTACCACGTCATGCAAAATGTGTTACCTTCAGTAGTGACTAAAGTATTAAGGGCAGTAAAGAATGGGGAAAGAACTAAGGATACGGGGAAGAAGGAGTCGAGGAAATCAAGAAAGTCCACTGAAAGGACTGAGGAAGTTGAAGAGGAGCCATCTAGCCCAAAGGTGGTAATTCATGACGATGATAGTGAGGAGGAGAAGGAGACTGTTAAGGGGTACAGCTATGGGGCATTCCAAAGATGCAAACCCCTGACCTTTGATGGTAATGGCAATGCTACTGCTGCTCACCGTTGGGTTCGGGAGATGGAAGCAGTACTGGATATCTGTGAATGCCGGGAGGATCAGAAGGTAAAGTTTGCCTCCTATTCTTTTGTTGACTCGACACTATGCTGGTGGGACAACATTGTCCAAGCCGAGGGAAAACGATCTATAGCAAAAATGAAGTGGTCGGATTTGAAGGAACTGGTGCTAGAGGAGTATTGTCCACATTGGGAATTGGACAAAATTGAGAAGGAGTTTTTGTATTTGGAGGCCGGGAACATGACTCATCAAGAGTACACCTCTAAGTTCAATGAACTTGCAAGACTTGTGCCAGATCTAGTAACTCCAGTGTCTAAGAAGATTAAGAGATACATGCAAGGTTTACCAGTGGACATTAGAAGGAACATGATAGCCGCTAGACCGACCACGTTCAGGTCTGTGGTGGATTTGGAAGGGAGATTGTATGATGAGAGTGACCCGTTGCCAGTCCAAAGGAAGGTTGAGAAGAGTTGGAACAAGAATGGGAATGGGAAAAGATTCAAGAATGACAACTATGGGATTGGGGAGAAAAGATGAGGGTTGACGACCGTCACCCAGAACAGAGGAAAGTGAATGATCAAAGGGGGTGTAAAAAGTGTGGGAAGAGCCACACGGGTGAATGCAGAGTGTGGACAAATAGGTGCATCAAATGCGGGGGCGACGACCATTACGCTAAGGAGTGCAGGGTACCGAGATGTTATCAATGCGGTGAAGTAGGCCACTTGGGCCGAGATTGCAAGAAGGGTGGAACGGGAAGCTTAGGGGTCAAGGTGATAGGAGAAAAGGGGAAGAGTGAGAGCACCAAAGCCAAGGTAAGGGCATTCAACATGACCCGAGAAGAAGCTAGAGTGGACCCTGAAGTAGTTTCAGGTATGTTTTTGGTAAACCAATTGTGTACTTCTGTGCTCTTTAATTCGGGTGCTATTAGGAACTTTGTATCTACTGCTTTTTTTCGTGTAATGCATGGTAAGAGTAGGAAGATAGATGTGCCCTTCCACATAAAGACAACAATAGGAAAATCTACCAAAGTGACTGATATGATAGACGTTTGCCTTATAGAATTGGACGGTCATAAGTTTCCTGCTAGATTGTATATGATGGCTCTAGGAGGTTTTGATGTGGTGTTAGGAATGGATTGGTTGGCGACCTACGAAGCGAATATCGCGTGTCGAAAGAAGATGATTCATATGATTGCACCCGACGGTGGTTTGGTTACGGTTTAGGGAGACAAGGAAAGCATCACTCCGCGAGTGATATCTATGATCACGGCAGAGAAGTTTATGAGATGAGGGTGTGGTGCTTACCTGGCTTATGTCCAGGATGTGAATGCTACCATGCCTCAACCGTCAGACATGCCGGTAGTATGTGAATTCCCCTATGTGTTTCTCGAAGACCTGCCAGGGGTTCCACCTGATAGAGAAATCATGTTTCAGATTGACTTGATACCAGGAACACAACCTATCGCCAAAGCACCATACCGGTTGGCTCCATCCAAACTTAAGGAGCTGACGACACAACTACAAGATATTTTGGATAAGGGCTTTATTCGGCCGAGTATCTCTCCATGGGGTGCTCTGGTTCTATTCGTGAAGAAGAAGGACAGTAGTATAAGGATGTGCATCGACTATCACGAGCTAAACAAATTGACTGTGAAGAACCGGTATCCCTTACCAAGGATTAGGGACTTGTTTGATCAGCTCCAGGGTGCTAGTTGGTTCTCTAGGATAGACCTTCGGTCCGGGTATCATCAACTAAAGGTGAAGAAGCAGGATATCTCTAAGACAGCCTTTCGCACTCGTTATGGACACTACGAGTTCCTAGTGATGTCTTTTGGTTTAACCAACACGCTGGCTGCCTTTATGGATTTGATTAATCGGGTGTGTCGGCCTATGCTAGACAAATCAGTGGTCGCGTTTATTGATGACATCCTGATTTATTCGAAGAACGAAGAAGAGCATGTCGGTCACATTCGGGAGGTGCTAGAGATGCTTAAAAGGGAGAAGATATACGCCAAATTCTCCAAGTGTGCATTCTGGTTACGCGAAGTACAGTTTCTGGGTCATGTGGTTAATCCGGAATGGATCATGGTAGACCCGGCAAAAGTTGAGGCGGTGATGCAATGGAAATCTCCAAAGATTCCATGCGAGATTCGTAGTTTCTTGGGTTTGGCTGGCTATTACAGAAGGTTCATTCAAGACTTTTCTAAGATAGCTTCACCATTGACCAAGTTGACCTGTAAGGATGTGAAGTTAGTATGGGGTCGAGAGTAAGAGAATGCTTTCGAAGAGTTAAAGAGAAGATTGACTTAAGCTCCTGTCTTGACGTTACCGAAGGGAATGAAGACTTAGTGGTCTATTCGGATGCTTCTTATTCGGGGTTGGGTTGCGTGCTGATGCAATAGGGAAAAGTGATAGCCTATGCATCCCAACAGTTGAAGGCCCATGAGGCTAACTACCCTACTCATAACTTGGAGTTGGCGGCTGTGGTTTTTGCATTGAAGATTTGGAGGCACTACTTGTACGGGACGAAGTTCACCATCTTCACTGATCACACAAGTTTGAAGTACTTCTTCGAGTAGAAGGATCTCAATATGAGGTGAAGGAGATGGTTAGAGTTGATCAATGTCTATGATTGTGAGATGCATTACCATCCGGGCGAGGCCAATGTGGTAGCAGATGCCCTTAGCCGGAAGGAGAGACCCGAGCCAATTCGGGTAATTGCTTATCAGATGATCATGACCTTTGATGTGATGAAGTAGGTCAAAGAATTTTAGGATGAAGCATTGAAAGAAGATCAGATTAACTCTAAAAGGATGAAAGGTCTAGTCGCCAAGTTGGGCGAGAACACTCTTGGTGTCCGGACCCGATCGGGGTGGATGTGGATTCCTTGTTATAGGGATCTACATGGGAAGATCATGGATGAGGCTCATAAGACTCGATACTCAGTTCATCTCGGTGCTACAAAGATGTGTCATGATATGAAGAAAGAACACTAGGGGCCGGGAATGAAGCGTGATGTGGCGGAGTATGTGAGTAAGTGCCTTACTTGTTTACAAGTGAAAGCGGTGTTGGGTTTTGAACAAGTTATCAGATCTATTTTTATCCATATAAAATAGAAAACGCAGCGGAATATCAGTTTAAAACTTGTTACAATTAGCATATATAAAATATTTTTTTATATTTATCTGTTAAAACCCATATGGATCGATATATAAACAACATGCTTACAAACAACCATAGGGTGTTTAGAAATACAACCTTTGTAGAAGAATGGGAGGGAGATCAATGAATGCAAGTCTTCAAAGCAGAAGACCACAAGCAGTTCTACCCATAAGCCACCAACAGACACCCGGTTGCTAGGATTTTCACTTTGAACAAATACTCCTAATTTTGCTCTTGACCGATCGAGAAAAAGAGAGATTGAAGTGTTCAGCACCTTTCGTGTTGTGTAAAAAGTTGTATTAGAGAGAGACCAGATGCAAAGTGTTCAGCACCGTTCGTGTTGTGTAAAAAGTTGTATTAGAGAGAGATCAGATGCAATCATATATTGCATGTCCTTAGAAACTTAAAATTCAGGAGATAGAAAAGTAGGTAGGGCCCAGTCACTTAATCCATCTGGATTTCTCAACATCATCCGCATTAGTTAATACGAATGCATGTTCTTCTCCCGCATTTGTAAATGCGGATGAAGAAAGTTCATCCGCGTTTCAAATGGTCATCCGCATTTGTAAATGCGGATGAACAGTTTATCAGCATTTCCAAAAATGCTCATCCTCATTAGTTCACACGCAAATGCGGATAGTTATCTTCATTTGCATTAGTAAATGCGGATGAGTTCTCTTCATCCATATTTCTTTAACCACATCAAATGCGGCTGTTATAAGCAAATGCGAATGAATTATATTCATTTTCTCTCTAAAATAAATTATCCATATAATTTATTCACAACACAATTACAAATATTTAGAAACCCAATTTCTAGATATTCAAAGTGTTAATATTCATTTATATGATCATATCATAAAACAAATATTGTAGGTGTTTGTCTAGCTTGTTATTGGGTATGACCCGACTTGGATCATGACGTACTAGCCACGTCAATTCAATATGTATTTTGGGCAGACCATTTCCAACAATCTCTTACTTGCACAAGATACATAGAGGATTGATGCAAGTGGCAAATACCGCCTAACAACGGTTTACTACCCCTAATACGCATGACTAAGTGCCATTCAATAACATCATCCTCTTCAAGTCTCTTACTTGAAATGATTTATGTGAATCAAATCATATATCCTTTTGTTTCAGATGTCATGTTAAATCCAGAGACACAGAATGATCATTCCCTATTGATTTAACTTTATCAGGCCTTAGACATCTCACTCTTAATGAATAAGAGGAACAAATCCTATCTTGACTACATACATTTCTCACAATCACCTTGTATCACATCTGAACATAGCCTTGTGTGCTGTCCATTATTTCAGAACAGCAAAGAACTAGATCAAGGTATTATATTTGGTGAATATCAAAACCTAATATGTATCTCAGTTCGGAGGATACTATGATATTCGCCTTTACTCAAATTTACTTATGATCTATCACAAGATTCCATGTAGTAAAATTTAAGGGCAGCTCAGTCCAATATTTATATCCTATAAATATCCATGAACCTTGGCAGTGAACCCTCGCTCTATATTCATACCTTATGAATATCCACCAATCAAAGTTCATGATAGTCTTACTTTCATATTTGTTCCCACAAATATGAGCGACTACGGACATGTACAATAATTAACTTATTCACGGATTTAAACATGCTAAAATGTAACATAACTCAAAGTATCATAATTATACAAAAGAGTTAAAATTTACAATCGTTCCAATATTTAAATACTGAAAAGATCAAATCCAATCACTAGAATATCGAAGTCCTAAGGCACAAGTATGACTCTCATGCTTTGGCCTTTCAAGAAGCTTTGTGAGTGGATCCGCAATGTTTTGATAGGTATGAACTTTGCGAATACATATCTTTCCTTTTTCAACTTCATCCCTTATGTAGTTGAATCTCCGCTCAATGTGCCACGTCTTTTGATGTGCTCGGGGTTCCTTGATTTGAGCAATTGCACCCTTGTTGTCACAAAAGATCTCTAAAGGGTCTTGAATGGTACGGACCACCCCTAGGTCGGCAATGAACTTCCTTATCCACGTAGCTTCTTGAGCTGCCAATGAGGTGGCGATGTATTCCTATTCAGTGGTGGACAATGCTACCACATCTTGTTTTGTGCTCTTCCAAGAGACCGCTCCACCATTCATAATGAATACATATCCCGATTGTGATCGAGAATCATCTCGATCAGTTTGGAAACTCGCATCCGTGTAACCCTTTACAACGAGTTCCTCCTCACCAGAGCTATATATTAGAAACATATCCTTAGTCCTTCTAAGATATCTCAATATACTCTTAACAGCCATCCAATGGCAATTTCCCAGATTTTGCTGGTATCTGCTTGTCATGCTCAAAGCGCATGACACATTCGGTCTAGTGCATATCATAGCATACATGATGGATCCTATAGTAGATGCATTTGGGACTTCCTTCATTCTTTCTTGCTCATCCTTTGAGCTTGGACATTGAGATGTACTCAATATTGTCCCTCTTTGAATAGGTACCATACCTTTCTTAGAGTTTTCCATCTTGAACCTTTTCAAGATTTTATCAATGTATGCACTTTGGTTTAAACCTATCAACCGCCTTGATCTATCCCTATAGATCCTCATTCCCAAAATGTAGGCAGCTTCACCAAGATCTTTGATGGAAAAACAACTTCCAAGCCAGGTTTTTATACCTTCCATGGTTGGAATGTCATTTCCAAATAGTAGTATGTCATCAACATACAATACTAAGAATGTAATAATGCTCCTACTAGCCTTTTTATACACACAAGCTTCATTGGCTTTCTTGATGAATCCAAATTTCTTGATCTCTTCATCAAAACGTTGATTCCAACTTCTCGATGCTTGTTTTTATCCATAGATTGGTTTCTTTAACTTGCATACTTTGTTAGGATGTTGTGGGCTGACAAAACCATCAGGCTGAACCATATAGACAGTCTCTACGAGATGTCCATTAAGGAAAGCGGTTTTGACATCCATTTGCCAAATCTCATAGTCATAATATGCGGCAATGGCAAATAATATCCTAATTGACTTTAGCATTGCCACGGGCGAGAAAGTTTCATCATAATCAACCCCTTGAGTTTGAGTGAAACCTTTTGCTACAAGTCTTGGTTTATAAGTATCCAAGTTTCCATGCATATCAGTTTTCTTCTTGAAAACCCACTTACATCCAACCAGTTTGGAGTTAAGTGGTGGTTCAACCAATTCCCATACTTGGTTGTCATGCATGGATTGCATCTCTACATTCATGGCTTCTAGCCATTTGTCATAATCCGAATAGGACATTGCATCATGGTATGTAGTTGGTTCATCCGAGTCAACCACATAGCATGCATTCATGAAAAATCCATATCTTTCAGGTGGAATTCTAATTCTACCAGATCTGCGAACGTTTTGTGTGTATTGATCAACCACTTGATCATTATCAACAACCTCTTGTTGATTGCTAATTTCAACCAAACATGTATTGGCTTGTGGTTCTTGATCCTCATCAAATTCCACTGTTCTATACGTCGTTCCTTCCATAAGGAACTTGGTTTCCAAGAACTCAGCCTTTCGAGCAATAAATACCTTTTGCTCTGTTGGATCAAAGAAGTAATATCCCATACAGTCTTTGGGATATCCAACAAATATACACTTAGTGGATCAAATTTCAAGTTTGCTTTGGGAATTACGTTTGACATAAGAATCACAACCCCATAACCTTAAATATGATAATGATGGAACCCTTCCATGCCATATTTCAAAAGGTGTCTTGCCTACTTTCTTGGTTGGGGCCATATTTAAAATACGGACTGCTGAGAGCAATGCGTAACCCTAAAATTATAGAGTCAATATGCTTCTAGCCATCATAGATCAAACCATATCCAATAGAGTTCGATTCCTCCTTTCGGACACACCATTATGTTATGGTGTTCCTGGTGGAGTGAGTTGCGAGATAATTCCACAACTTCTAAGATGATCTTGAAAGGCATCATTAAGGTATTCACCTCCTCTATCCGAATGAAGTACTTTGATGGTTTTATTGAGTTGATTTTCAACTTCATTTTGGAAGTCTTTGAACATTTCAAAGGCTTCATCTTTGTGTCTCAACAAGTACACATACCCATAACGACTATAATCGTCGGTAAAGGTAATGAAGTATCTTTCACCATTCCTTGTCATTGTCTTAAAAGGACCACATACATCTGAATGTATGATTCCTAATAAATCTTTTGCCCTTTCGTTAGTACCACTAAAGGGCAACTTCGTCATCTTTCCTTGTAAACAAGATTCACACTTATCAAATGAACCATTTTCATTTGTTTCCAAAAGACCATTCTTTTGAAGTGTTTGAATCCGATTCTTGTTTATATGACCAAGACGACAATACCAAATATATGAATTACTTAAACCCACTTTAAGTTTCTTGGTGCTTGATTGGTATAACAAGTTATTAAAGGATGAGTCATCATGAACCAATTCATAGATATCATTAAAAGGCATAGCCTTAAAATAAAATGCATCATCCATAAAAACATAAATACCATCATTTACAAACTTTAATACATAACCATATTCTTTCAGAACAACTTCCAAACCATTTGAAAGCTTCAAAACATAATCTCCTTGGGCTTCGACTTCAACTTTTGCTCCGTTTCCCATGTAGAGACTAGTGTCTCCCTTCTTGAAAAGCTTATTTCTTTTGAACCCCTGTAACAAATTGCAAATATGAGTTCCACATCCGGTTTCCAATACCCATGTGTTTGAAGATATAACATTCAATCCAATATGAATCATGAAAGTTGTACCTGAGGTCTGCCCAGCATCCCTCTTGTTCCTCAACTCTTTGAGATAGGTTGGACAATTCCTCTTCCAATGCCCTATCTCACCACACTCAAAGCATGGATCGTTCTCCGTCACCTTAGGCTTCTTAAGCTTTGGTTTTGGAGGTTCGGCTCTAGCTTTTCCCTTACCCTTCCCTTTGATGTACCCTTTGCCTTTGGCAACATTTTCCTTGGGATCGGGGTATTGCCTTTTCTTGTTGCCTCCCTCATTGATTGTGAGGACCGGTAAAACCCTTTTACCCATCCCCGCCTCGACTGTTTTAAGCATTGCATGGAGTTCACCAATGCTCTTGTCCCAACCATTCATGTTATAATTCATGATAAATCTCTCAAACCATTTGGTTAGACCATTGAGGATCAAATCCATGGCCAACTCTTTTGAGACTGGACAATTCAGCCTTTCCAGGCGATCAATGTGGCTCTTCATCTTAAGCACATAAGATGATACCGATTGAGTTTAATCCATGCGACATGCATGAAGCGCTCTACCCTTGCTTGTTGAAGGAACATTTCCTTCAACTGGGTAATCATGTCGTATGCCCTATGATGCTCCAAATCCTTTTGGAGCTCGGGAATCATAGTTCCCAACATAAGACAAGAAACTTGCACAGAATCCTCTGTGTGCTTAATCCAATCGTTGTAAGCATCAACATCATTACGTCAGGTTCATCGGGAATGGGATCGTCTAATACATAGGATTTCTTCTCTTGCTTGAGAACAATTCTCAAGTTTCGAAACCAATCCATAAAATTATTATGGTTAAGACGATCCCTTTCTAAGATAGTTCTTAGTGATAGGTTATGGACGGTCAGGGTGGGAGCGTTGTTGTTTGCGGCCATTTCTACAAATATTAACAAAGTTCAATTTTAGTATTTCCAAAAAAGAAATTTTAAATATTAATACCCTTTCACGTCTCATAGACAATTAATAATTAAAATCTAGAATCCAACGTTACATTTAAATAATGGTTAGGTGACCTTTATCCCATTATTTAAATTAACAAGGTAGTCAACACTTGACAATTGCAACCCTTTGCAACTTCTAGTTTTATGAGATCGGTCAAACATCTTTATGTTAAGTTGGCATGTTTAATCCCATCAAAACCATTATACGCCATGCTTCGGTGACCCTATTCACATGGTTTCCAACTCAAGTCGTCCTACTTACACACACGTGTGAGTTTACACATACAAGTGGTTAGGTGACCTTTATCCCACAAATACGTTAACCCCACCTCAAGCGCACAAGTTTCCTAAATGTGGTTAGGTGACCTTTATCTCACAAATATGTCCCAAGTGATTCGAGTGTTGTGTAAAAGGATGGTGTTAAACTTGTTTAAAAGGGATTTCAGTTTTCATTAATTCTAGTTTTTGAAAACCTTTTGTACCTAACATTTGCATGCATTCAAATGTGTGGTACTAATATGAAAAAAAATTTCAAGGTTCTTTCAATAAAACCCAATTTTTATTGTGAACACATTAACTTTAAAAAAAAAACTTTTATTACCCATGTAATGTTTCATAAGAACCAATTTTATGCTTGTTGTTGATATTAAATTGTTTAATCATGCATATCCATATAACACAAAACAATAATAAATCAACCACACAAGCATCACATGAGTTCATAACCATAGCCTACTAAAACTTAACATCACTTGTTGACCGAAACAAGTGAGTTAATAAGGTCATTCCTAAGGGTGAATATGACACAACATTTGTGTTGGTGAACTCCCACTTGATCCCGCATCCAAATGCTTCAAGTGTCCACCTTGTGTTGTGATTCTTCCAATCCATTTGGGTTTCCAAGTAGGCTATGACTTTCGCACCAAACTCCTTTGGGCCTTCATCTTCTCCTTTCGGTTGAAACCGAGAAAGGCAGCCTTGTTGCATCTTCTTTTACAAAATATATCCTAAATACATTTTTCTAGTAAAAGTAAAATGCAACTAACCTATTTATTTTACATACCAAATGAAAGATAAATAAATTACATACCCAATAGGAAGAATAAATACATTTAAATAATTACAAACCATTTGAATAATTAAATGCAAATCACAACACATTCATCCATAGGTCTCGGCTTTGGTTATGAACAAGTAAAACACATATCCAAATATGTAAGTAAAATTCCCAGGAGCATCCCCTTGAACCATAGATTCTCGGTTTAGGCATAAATGACCGAGAACCATGGATTTGTTCCAAATAGCAGAATCACCCAAATGATTTAAATTTTTCATGATTACAACATGCATGTTTGAAGAGATCTTGAAAAACAGGGGATACTAGGATGGAATCCTCTGGGCTTTTTGGTGAAACGTCACCAAGAAATCGAATTTTTCAGTCCAAAAGAAGCATGTATCCATATAACCAGCTCTAATACCATTGTTGGGTTTTGAACAAGTTTATCAGATCTATTTTTATCCATATAAAATAGAAAACGTAGCGGAATATCAGTTTAAAACTTGTTACACTTAGCATATATAAATCATTTTGTTTTTATTTATCTGTTAAAATCCATATGGATCGATATATGAACAACATGCTTACACACAACCATAGGGTGTTTAGAAATACAACCTTTGTAGAAGAATGGGAGGGAGATCAATGAATGCAAGTCTTCAAAGCAGAAGACCTCAAGCAGTTCTACCCATAAGCCACCAACAGACACCCAGTTGCTAGGATTTTCACTTTGAACAAATACTCCTAATGTTGCTCTTGACCGATCAAGAGAAAAAGAGAGATTGAAGTGTTCAGCACCTTTCGTGTTGTGTAAAAAGTTGTATTAGAGAGAGATCAGATGCAATCATATATTGCATGTCCTTGGAAACTTAAAATTCAGGAGATAGAAAAGTAGGTGGGGCCCAGCCCCTTAACCTATCCTCATTTCTCAACATCATCCGCATTAGTTAATGCGGATGCATGTTCTTCTCCCGCATTTGTAAATGCCGATGAATAAAGTTCATCCGCATGTCCAAATGGTCATCCGCATTTGTAAATGCGGATGAACAGTTTATCAACATTTCCAAAAATGCTCATCCGCATTAGTTCACACGCAAATGCGGATAGCTATCTTCATCCACATTAGTAAATGCGGATGAGTTCTCTTCATCCGCATTTCTTTAACATCAAATGCAGCTGTTATAAGCAAATGCGGATGAATTATATTCATTTTCTCTCTAAAATAAACTATCCATATAATTTATTCACAACACAAGTACAAATATTTAGAAACCCAACTTCTAGATATTCAAAGTGTTAATATTCATTTATATGATCATATCATAAAACAAATATTGTAGGTGTTTGTCTAGCTTGTTATTGGGTATGACCCGACTTGGATCATGACGTACTAGCCACGTCAATTCAATATGTATTTTTGGCAGACCATTTCCAACAAGCGGAGCACCAGAAGCCATACGGGAAGTTCCAACCCTTGGATATACCCGAGTGGAAATGGGAGCACATCACCATGGACGTCATTACGAAGTTAAAATGTACGACGAGGGGATACGATGCCATATGGGTAGTTGATCGACTGACAAAGAGTGCTCACTTTCTATCGATCCATGAGACGTATTCATCTGAGAGGTTGGCAGATCTGTTCATCAAAGAGATTGTGACTCGTCATGGTGTGCCAGTGTCTATCGTTTCTGATCTCGACGCTCGGTTTACATCAAAGTTTTGGAAGAGATTTCATGATGCGATGGGGACGAGGTTACGTATCAGTACGGCTTACCATCCTCAGATAGATGGTCAGTCGGAGAGGACGATTCAGATACTAGAGGATATGTTACGAGCATACGTCATTGATTTCGGAGGAAGATGGGACGAACACTTACTGTTAGCCGAATTCTCATATAACAATAGTTATCATGCCAGCATTGGTATGCCTCTATATGAGATGCTATACGGTAGGAGGTGTAGAACGCCTGTATGTTGGGGTGACATCGGGCAGAAAGATTTAGGGAGCATTGAGGTGATCGAGGCTATGACCAAAAAGTTGGAAAAGATCAAGGCCTTTATGATGGCAGCAAAGGATAGCCAGAAGTGGTATGCTGACAAGAGACATAGACCGATTGAATTCAAAGTTGGTGATAGAGTCATGTTGAAGGTCTCGCCCTGGAAAGGGATCATCCGGTTTAGGAAGCGAGGAAAGTTAAGTCCAAGGTTCATAGGGAATTTTCGAATCATTGCTCAAGTAGGAGAGGTGGCCTATCGATTGGAGCTACCCAATGAGTTAAGTGGAATTCATCTGACGTTCCATGTATCTCATTTGAGGAAGTGCTTAGCCAAGGAGAATATGATCTTGCCACTCGAGGACATCGAGGTGGATGAACGGCTCAATTATTTGGAGCAGCCAGTGGCCGTCATTGACAAAAAAGCGAAGAGGCTAAGGAATAAAGTAGTTCCACTTGTGTCAATACAGTGGAGACATAGGAAGTGGTCCGAGTCTACATGGGAGATTGAGGAGGAAAGAGGCAGCCTTACCCACAGCTGTTTAAGGAGTGATAGGTTTTAGGGACGAAACCTATAAAAGGGGGTGGACTTGTAACACCTGGAAAATTCACAAAAAAAGGAGAGAGAGAGAGAAAAGAAAAGAAAAGGGAGAAAAAGAGTTTTACTTAATAGCAAGGGGTTAAAAATATGAAAGGGTGAAACTTGCCCATTATGGGATTCAAAAGGGAGTATGGCTGCCCACATCTCCTTTTTCACACCCACACTTAGGCTGAAAAGGAAAGAAAGAAGCTGCAACTGGGTTCTAGAGAGAGAAAGAAGAAGATCTTCAAAAAGGTGAGTTTTCTTAGTGTTTTCTTCTCGGTTTTCAGTGGGTTTGAACTTCTGGTCCGATCTTTATGTGTTTTCTTCTCGGTTTTTAGTGGGTTTGAACTTCTGGACCGATCTTTATGTGTTTTCTTCTCGGTTTTCAGTGGGTTTGAACTTCGGGTTTGAAGAGTTTCACTCAAAAGCTGTTAGAGGTGAGTTCTAGATCCCCTCTTTTTCATGTTTCTACTTGTTTAGGGCTGGTATGCATATTAAACTATTGTTTTCTGCTCAAACTATGTATTTTCCATGTATGTACGACTGAAATATGATGTATGTGTGTTTGTTTGATTGCTGTGGTGATTGGGTTGATGTTTAGTGTGTTCTAAGTGTGTAACATGTTAGATCTATGCTAAGTATAAGTTAGTATGTTGTTTAGGAACTGGAAAATACGGATATTACATTGCAGGTGATAAGTATCGTGTCTGCTGTGGACACTTAGGATTTATATGGTGTCCACTGTGGACTTTGTACGTCCGCTGTGGACACTTAGAATTATCATGCATGTGTCCGCTATGGACTTTACAAATCCACTATGGACACTTATAAAAATATTGTGCATGTGTCTGCTGTGGACTTTACACGTCGGCTGTGGACACTTAGAAAAATAATGCATGTGTCCCCTGTGGACTTTACACGTGAGTTGTGGACACTTAGAAAAATTTTGCATTCTGTTCGCTGTGGACTTTACACGTCCACTGTGAACACTTAGGAATTTTTATGATTATCCGTTGTGGACTTTGTTAATCCGCTGTGGACTCTGTTCATCCGTTATGGACACTTAGTAAATCCTATGAGCTATCCGTTGTGGACTTGTTCATCCTCTGTGGATACTTAGAATATTTTAGCCATGCGCTGTGGACTTTGGCTGTCCGCTGTGGACTTTGGCTGTCCGCTGTGGACACTTAGAAAATTTTAAGCTGTCAGCTATAAGTTTGTTCATGTACTGTAGACACTTAGAAATTTTCTGAAATTTTGGGGATAGAATTTAAATGTTAAGTACTTATGTATAAGGAAACATTATGCTTGTTTAATGTTTCTAATGTTTGATTCCTTTCTTATAGGCTGTTGTTATGTATAATAACTATTATTTTATGTTTAGTGATTATAAGGTAATGAATATCTTAAAAGTATTATTCATAAATAAGTGGTCACAAAGAAATGAAAGAAAGAGTGTGTAACCTAATGAATGTTAGCCCCAGGCCCTTATAATGAATGAAAAGCCTTGCAAGCACAATGAATGGAGGTGCACAACCTTGTTGTCATTAGCTCAACAGATGTGCGGCAGTGTCAGCCCATGAGGATGCACATCTGGGGTCTAATCCTTGTTGTCTTAATGAATGATTATGTATACTGTTGAATGATCACCAAGTGAAGTTTACAAAAAGTATATTTTCTATATTATCAAACTTGAACTCACCCAGCAATGTTGACTTTTTATATGCATATCAGTTGGCAGGTAATGGTGTTACTGGGGATGGCATGAGGTTGAACCTACTTGGCAAATAAAGACTGGCATCCATGACACGCTAAAATGTTATTTTTGTTTTGAAGTACAACTAGATGTTCTTTTTGTAACTAGTAACCAATGATGTATTTCTTAGCAAAAGTAATGGTTAATGCATGCTATGGTTTTTGTTAAATTATTCCGCTGAAACATTTTCTTATTTAAATGAATCTAAATGTGTTTTAATATGAATAATGCTATGAATGACCAACTGTGGGGCTTCCGGGATCGGGGCCTTACACCATCCTTGCCATCTCGTTGAACTTTGTCGTGTACTATTTGTGTGTCATGGTCCCCGCCTCCAACTGCAGGAACTTTCTCTAGATCTTGTCGAGTTCCCTTTGAGGGTAAAACTCCTCGATACCAACTTCTTTAGCTCACTCCACCTCATCCTTCCAATCGCCCTGCTACCCTCAGCCTGGACAATGTTGTCCTACCAGCATAAGGCCAAATCCACAAATGAGTGGGTAGCAAATTTCACCTTCTGATCCACTTGGCACTCACTCATATCAAGTACCGCCTCCATCTCCCTCACCCATCGATGAGCAGCAGCAGCACTCCCATTCCCATCAAAAGTCGGGGGCTTGCATCTCTGGAATGCCCCATAGTTGCACCCCTTCGCAGTTTCCTACACCGCTTCCTCCTCCTCGTCATCACTAGAAGCAACCGTCTCAGTCTCTGGTTGCTCCCTTTCCCCTGAACCTCCTTCTTCGCCCCCTCGCCTAGCAGTATTCTTCTTTTCCTTCGTCTCATCTTCCCTTACGGCTCTAATAATCTCTATCACCACAGACGACAGAATCATCTGCATGACCAGATGAACCTCCTCAACCACTGCCTCCTTCACTGAGGCCCTCATATTAGCACTCTCATCCCTACCTTCATGGTGATGAAGCTTGGTGTTGGACTCAACAATTGCATTAAGAATTAATGCATAAAAAGTATGATGCTTGGCACATCAAGCATAACAAACATAATGTGTTTTAACATCCAACACAATCATTTAATAACACATTAACATCATTAAGAATTAATGCATAAAAAGTATTAACATCATCCAACACAATCAACAATTGCATTAAGAATTAATGCATAAAAAGTATGATGCTTGCCACATCAAGCATAACAAACATAATGTGTTTTATCATCCAACACAATCATTTAATAACACATTAACATCATTAACATTCATAAAAATCACTAATATTTGTTTAAATTTCTTTTCCAGGTTTGTACATAAAAGGAAATTTTGACAACTATTCGCAGCGGATGAAGAAAGTCTCACAGCGGATGAAGATCATCAGTAGCGGATGAAGATTTGCTTCCAAGTGTGTGCAGTGGATGAACAACCTTCCCACAGTGGATGAAGAACTCACAACGGACAACATTCCACAGCGGATGTTCATCCACTGCGGATGAACATTCACAGTGGATGTTCATCCACAGCGGATGAACATTTCACAGCGGATAACATAAAACCATGCACAGCGGATGACAAGCTTTTCCACAGCGGATGCGATATTATCCACAGCGGATGACTTATTCTCCACAGCAAATAGCTTAGACACTTAGGATTATCTATGTAATATTCGTTTACATACGGGAAGTTCAGAAATTGTATATAGCTATGTGTATAGGCTATAAATAGCATGCTACCCTAATCCTTTGTAAGCTTTTGAACGAAATCAATACAAACAAGCAGTTTATTTTCATTGTGTTCTTGCACACACACCATACACTGATTTCATACTCTATCATTGTGGGTTTCCGCACCATAATGTTAGTGTGTTGAAGTTGAGAGATATTGAAAAGATCCTTGGGGGAATCAACCTTTTATTCATGTTCATCATGAATTTAAGCTAATTTCATCAGGTGGTATCAGAGCTTTGGCTCAATCATTCATTGATTTCGATCCTCTCACTTAACAACCTTGATTTCAGTGATTCATTAGCTTCAAAACAGACATTCACAAAATGAAACATCATCAAACTTATCTTCTTTTACTCTAAACATTCATTAAATGCAAAAAACATGATTTCAGAATCATTTTGTGCATTTTGAAGAAGTGTTGTTGCTTTTCAGCTTGAACATCACACATAACACAAGTTTTTTGTGGTTTTTGTGATAAAACAATACACGGGTGTTGTTAATCATTTGTTAAACAACATTCTATAGAAGGTTTTCAACTACAAATCTTCATCAAAACCTTTAAAACCCTATCGGATTTAAGGGGTTTTTGCAAACATTTCAAGTGCTTATTCACTGTTTTATTGGTTTTCAATCAAAACCAATCATTGTTTGAACAATCTAAACCAGTTATATTGTTCATAATCATCACAAACTAGTGACAATCTCACTATGAACACATTTGTGTTTTTAAATTTAACAATCTGTTTTGTTGAATATTTAAACAGTTGTTTTCTAACAAACCCTAGAAAAACCTTAGTTTTTGATCAGAAAAACTCATACACAATTCACGGGATTTGTGTTTGTAGATTTGCAGAACCAAGAAGAACATTTTTTTCTTTTAGAAGTTCTCAAAAACCAACCTTTTGATCCAAAAGTTTTCTGCAAAAGACACACTTAGTCTTTTTGATTTTGCCCAAAGTTTTGTTTCAGAAAAGGATTTCATTTCAAGGATCTTATCTTGTCAACGTGACATAAAAAGAATCAAACAAGGATATTAATTAATATTAAAATTCCTTTATTTGGTATGAATATTTATCAAATTTAACAATCCAAGACTTTTGGATGATTGTGCAAGTTTTATTCACCAAAAACTAGCTTTTCTTGAAATCAAAGGTCCAACAAAGGTTTAATCAAGAAAATGTGTTCTTAAACAATGTGCGTGTGTGTGAGTGTGTGTGTGCGTAAGTGGTGTGTGTGATGATTTTGTGTTTTGTGACCTTTTAAACTTGTTAATTTTCACTTGCATGCAAGATGATCAAACTTTGATTTGAGGTTATGAACATCATAAGAAACCCATCTCCAAAAGGAGTCTATCAAATGATGAAAATGGGTAATACATGATTGTATATAAAGAATGATGTTCTTAAACCCATCTTGCTCTTGATTTCATAAAGGATTGAGATGATCCATGAATAATGGTGATCATGATCTGAAATCTTTTGATTTCTAAAGGATGTTTGTTGAAATGAAAACTAGAACATAAGATAAATATATGATATGGATTATATATGTATGTATAAAATCAGTATATGTATATATGTATGGTTTACACTTTTGTTCTTGATTTGTTCTTCACTCATAAGTTTAGAGATGATTGAAATGATCCATGTATATAGTGATCATGATCTGGAGATTTTGGTGTTTTTATTCACATTTGATTTTAAGAAAAAAGAAAAAAACAAATTAGAATTAAAGGTACTCAAGTATAAATGGGACATGACCACTAGTGGTAATGACATAAAAGTTGATAGCTAACAAGGCAAGTATCTTTGTAAAATCTGGAATAATAAGTTTAAAACATAAAAATATAAGTTAAAATTTAGTAATATTACTGAAAATAAAGTCTTAATGATTGGGTTTAATTTCGTAAACGTTTTACTTTTAAACGAGTTAAAAACGGTGTTTTTCGGGTTTTAAACCAAGTAATTATGTGCAAGTCCGGTTTTGTACAGAAATATATTTTCTTTTAAGTTAAAAACTTATGTTTTTAAGTATATAACAAACCCATAACAAGCAAGGTCTTCGGTGATGACTTTGTACGCGCGAAAAAGCCGAAAACCGATAATCGGGTTAAAATAATGGACTGTTTGAAACTGAGTTTTTAACAAATTATTTTAGAATGTTTTTGGTTTTAAAGAGCCATTTTTAAACATTTAAAATGGCACAAGATATATATGGGTTGATGTACGGTTTATGCGTGTAAAACCATGCGGTTTCGGGTCAAAAATTACCATATATGGGTGAAATATGGGTCAAACATAATAGAGCATAATTTATAATAAAAATTTATCTAAAAAATTTATATATATTTACTACTGAAAATGTTATTATTTTTGTAAAAGATTAATAAACGTTGGCATGTGTTAAATAAAGTAGTAGTTATAAAGTATAATATAAGAAATAGATTTCTTAACTAAAGCAAGAATATCTATATTAATACTAAATTAAATATTATTATGAAAGAATAATTATTTATTTATTCATTATTATTTATTTGTTTGTTTGTTTGTTTGTATAGTACATAACGTAGTAAATTTTACGTTATATTTTTTATACTTTCATCTGTCTATCTTGTGTGTGTTATGTGATTGTTGTTTAAGGGTTAAATGATTTATTTAATAAATAAATATTTGTCACATAATACAAATTATTAACTAAACCAAAAGTCACCAACGGTCGTTTTAAAAAAAACGGATTTCAAGACAAGTCTAGTGAGTTGGTAAACAACTTACGTATAGACTTATACTCAACAATTAATAGATCCCTTGTGTTTAGGGCGTTAGTTGGTCATTTATTTCCGGGCCTCGATTTTTGCTAGATCATCACTCTGTCACATTTGAAGGTGAGTTTTCACAGCCCCTATTTTAACGTTTATTTTAACTATTTTGGAGAAAAAATATGCTATAACGTTTTTATTTGTGATATGATTTAATTATGGAATAACTGCATGATCTTTATGATGGCCTTGAGTTGTTTTATTATTTGCGCATGATTGCCCTCTTACATAATCATTAACCCTTGGAGGGCCACAAGATATATTGGTAGATCTATTGGGTTTGACAACCGCCTCTCAGGATCGGTTTTACCGTCTGGTACAGAGGGAATATATGTTGAAAGGATTTTGAGGGACTTTGTGTCTTGGTTTGATTATGGGGCTCTTGGTTGCGATCATAGTCAGTGGACCTAGCTAGTCCTTGACGATCCAGGGGTTTTCTTCGGGATAATCATATCTTTTTTATATAGGGACTTATGATAACCTTTTTATATAACCTGTAAACTCACCAGCTTTTTGCTGATAAACTTTTAGGCATATTTTTCAGGTGATTAGGCATGCATGGGAATGAAAGAGTTTTAACGGCATAGTTTGGATACCATTTGGACCCAATTTCCGCTGCCATCAAAAACTCTTGTAATGTTAAAAACATATTATGTTATTACTATTTAGTTTTTTAGTTTTCAAGTTAAGACTACTTTGGATCAAAGTAATAACATTCTATAATAATAGTTAACTTTGGTATCCATGATTGTTTGCTTAATAATCGTTGGAAATAATCCAACTTCCGTTATCTCTGTCACACGCGTGCCCTTCCGGTGCGCTTTTAGGGTTGTGACAGAAGTTGGTATCAGAGCCAACGGTTATAGCGAACTAGAAATTTTTTTTTACATCTAGACTATAACCAAAAAATATATATTAAGTTAAGTTAAAAAGTTTTCATTCCTAAGTGTTCCGTGTCATGCATGCATAAGTTAATGATACGTTGGTATTTGTGCTTGATAAAATAAATTAAGTATAGATGCCAGTAGTTAGAAAATTTAGTACGGATATTCTTGTGTTACATATGCCTTCTCGGACCCCGTTCATTCTGATCCATGACTCCGATACTGACTGACGAGGATCCCATGTTTTTTCTTCCCCCTATCGCACCCTTGGAGATTTACCATTACCGGTTTGCACCGAGATGGGAGCCGACCTCCGAGTATGGGAATGGTTGGATTTGAGAATCTGATGATGAGAGTCCTCCTACTATTGGGGAGCCTAGACAGGCAGCTCCTATTATTGATAAGCCTGTTCCTGACATTCCTGATCATGTTCCTGAGGTTCGCTTTGTCTACTCAAGGAAGAAGAAGAGGGTGTCTAAGATAGTTACCAATGAGACTACCAGTGAGGTACCTGAGGAGACTGAGCCTAAGAGGGCTAGAGTATGGGATGAGCAGTGGGATTGGTTGACTGGACGATTATAGGAGTGGGCTGATGAGGGTGGTATACCCTCAACGTTTGAGGTTGGTGAGTCGTCCTCATTCCGTCGAGACCTACCACTGATCGATGAGCCTGTGCATTGCACCCTAGCTACTCTAGCTACCCAATGCATTCACTATGAGCACCAGATTTCATCCTTATAGGGTAAGGCAGGAGTGACAAGCAAGATGTTAGAGGCGATGGATGGAAGAATGATGACATTTGAGGAGGAGAAGGTGATTGAGAATGACATCCTGAACCAGCAACATTTCAGGATTTGTGATTTGGAGATGGGACTGTCGCAGACAAAGAAGAAACTGGAGATGGCGGAACTAAAGGTGGAGGCTGCAGAGGCTGGATTGGTAGCAGCACAGGAACAGGTGACTTCTCTTGAGGAGCGAGTGGGGGCAGCATTAGGGTTGGCAACGGTTTGCATGATGGGCTTCGGTGGTGGTGCGTGCTGATGTGATGGCAAAATTCTCTCGTTAGATTTGTAGGGTCTTTCTTATGTTAGTATTTAAAATATTGAAACAACTATTTTGTAATGATGTTGATGCTACTGCAACATCTATTTTGGATTGTTTCTGGACATGTATTCTGAACTAATTATCTCTCTCAGTAATCCATTTTGATGATTTTAATGAATGATGTGATTATCAAAATGTTCTAATTGTATACCTATTATTATTATGCATTTTGATATTATTTCGTGTATGTCGTTTATTCTCTTTTGTATAATCCATAACAGAAGTTAATTCATGGCACCTAACACGCGAAACACCGCTGGTGCTAGAGGTACTGGTTTACCTACCACTGTTGAAGAGTTAGCACAATTGATATCCCAACACGTCAACTCTGCCCTCGAGCAACATGACGCAAATGCTGGGCGTGGTAGAGGACGTGGCACCATTGGTGGTTCCAGTGGAGGCACTTCTATTGGAAATCCCTCTGGGAGTCAAGCTCAGGGTTGTACCTACAAGACATTCCAAGTTTGTAATCCATGAATCTTTTTAGGAGCTGAAGGTCCTCTTGATATTATTAGATGGATAGAGAAGATGGAATCTGTGATGGCAATCAGCAACTGTTCTGCTGACCAGCGGGTGAAGTATGCAACATGTTCATTCCAAGATGAAGCACTGAGTTGTTGAATTCACAAGTTCAGAACCTAGGAGAGGAAGCTGCCTTTGGTCTCTCTTGGAATCAATTAAAGGAAATATTGCTTACGGAGTACTGTCCTCGCAATGAGCTCCAAAAGATCGAAACTAAATTCTGGAATCTTACTATGGAAGGTGCGGAATTTGGAGCCTATACTTCCAGGTTTAATGATCTGGCAAGACTCGTACCCCGAATGGTGACTCCAGACTACGTTAGGATTGAGAGATATATTTGGGGATTGGCACTGCAGATCAGAGGCATGGTTACAACATCAAACCCTACCACAATGCAGAGCGCAGTGGCACTAGCGAATTCATTGACTGATGATGCTATTCGGAGAGGTGTGCTGGTTAAGAAAGGGGATACTGGTAAGAAGCCCATGGAGAATGAAAGGAAGGTTATGGAGTCTGATAAGAGGACTGTGGAGAATAAGAGAAAGTGGATAGGAAATTTCAAGAACAGAGCCGGAAATCAAAAGAATCAAAGGGTTGGATCAGGAAAGATGTATGCTACTAACTTGCCGGATGCAAGGAGGCAAGCTGGCGTACAACAGAGGTGTAGCAAGTGTAATCTTCATCATGGTGGAAACTGCAATGTGAATGTGTGTTCAAGGTGTAACAAGTATGGGCACCAAGCCCAGACTTGTCGAGTGAGGTTGTTAGAGAAGCCTGAGAGGACTGGGCAAAGATGTATAAATATGGTGTTGAAGGTCACTACAAGAGGGATTGCCCTAAGCTAAAGGGATCAAGCGCAAGGGGCAGGGCGTTTGAGATGAATGCCAAGGAGGCAAGGCAGGAACCATCCGTCGTTACTGGTACGTTCCTTGTCAACAATCATTTTGCATCTATTTGATTTGATATTGGACCCGATATGAGTTTTGTGTCAAAGAACTTTGAACCATTACTTGGCCCTAGATCTAGTAAATTAGATATGAAATATATTATCAAGCTTGCCAACAGAAAGATAATTGAAGCATGAGATGTAGTTAGAGGGTGCACTATGCAATTAGAGGGTCATTACTTTAACATCGACCAACTACCTGTTGTGCTTGGTAGTTTTGATATTGTCGTGGGTATGGATTGGTTGTCAAAGTATCATGCTGAGGTAATATGCTACGAGAAGATTATTCGTCTCCCTATTCCAAACGATGCAACTTTGACAATCCAAGGTGATAAAGGGAAACCTACCCTGAAGATTGTTAATATAATGAAGGCTTGCAAGTATCTATGTGAAGGGTACCCAGCGTTTCTTGCCAAGGCGGTGGGTACTAAGAATGAGGAGCAAAAGATTGAAGACATACCGATAGTGCGAGACTATCCAGATGTCTTTCCTGATGATCTGCCTGGATTACCTCCATCTAGACAGGTTGAATTCCAAATCGATTTGGTTCCAGGAGCTGCTCCTATTGCCCGATCACCATATCGATTAGCGCCTTCGGAGATGCAAGAGTTGTCCAAGCAATTAGAAGATTGTTGGATAAGGGATTTATAAGACCAAGCTTCTCGCCATGGGGAGCACCAGTCTTATTTGTCAAGAAGAAAGATTGATCGTTTAGAATGTGCATCGATTACTGAGAGTTGAACAAACTCACTATCAAGAATCGATACCCATTACCAAGAATCGACGATCTGTTTGATCAGCTTCAAGGATCCAGTTTCTACTTGAAGACTGACCTGTGATCGGGTTATCATCAATTGTTAATAGCTGAGGATGATGTCCCAAAAACAGCATTCAGAACATGTTACGACCATTATGAGTTTCTGGTTATGCCATTTGGTCTGACAAATGCACCTGCTGTGTTCATGGATCTTATGAATAGAGTATGCAAACCTTACTTAGATAAGTTTGTCATAGTATTTATTGATGATATACTAGTCTATTCAAGAACCAAGAAATATCATGAACAACATCTGAAGATCATCTTGGAGACACTAAGGAAAGAGAAGTGGTATGCAAAGTTCTCAAAGTGCGAGTTTTGGATTCGAGAGGTTCATTTTCTTGGTCATGTCATTAATGAGAAAGGCATACATGTAGATCCGGTGAAGATTGAAGCGATTAAGAACTGGGAGGCACCCAAGTCCCCGACCGAGGTGCGTCTGTTTCTTGGATTGGCTGGATATTATCAAAGATTCATTGAAAATTTCTCGAAGATTGCACAGCCGTTGACGCTATTGACTAAAAAATATAGGATGTACGACTGGACTGATAAGCAAGAGGCAGCTTTTCAGTTACTGAAGCAGAAGTTATGTAGTGCTCCTATTTTATCTCTTCCTGAAGGAACTGAAGGGTTTGTTGTGTACTGTGATGCGTCCCGTTTAGGTCTTGGTTGTGTGTTGATGCAGAAAGATAAGGTCATAGCCTATGCATCCAGACAATTAAAGATGCACGAGAAGAATTACACCAGTCATGATTTAGAGTTAGGAGCGGTGGTTTTTGCATTCAAGATGTGAAGGCATTACCTATATGGTACGAAGTGTGTTATTTACACGGACCACAAGAGTCTTCAGCATATCTTCGATCAGAAAGAGCTTAACATGAGGCAACGTCGATGGGTAGAGTTGCTAAATGATTATGATTGTGAGATCCGCTATCATCCGGGCATGGCCAACGTTATGGCCGATGCATTGAGTAGAAAGGAGAATGATAAGCCTAAGCGTGTTCGTGCTTTAGAGCTGACTATCCATTTAGGTCTCGATGCTCAAATTCGAGATGCTCAAGTTGAAGCTCTGAAAGATGAAATTTGAAGAATGAAGGATTGAAAGGCGTGGTCAAGGAGTTAGTGCCTAAAACCAATAATGTGTTGTACTTCATGGACCGGATCTGGGTTTCACATTTTGGGAACCTACGTAAATTGATTTTGGATGAGGCTGATAAATCCAAGTATTCGATTCACCCCGGATCAGATGGAAATAGGAGCAAAGAGCAATGGACTTTGTCACAAAGTTACCCCGCACATCAAGTGGTCACGATGGTATTTGGGTAATAGTCGATAGGTTGACTAATTCTGCTCATTTCCTACCCATTAAGGAAATGGATCAGATGGAAAAGTTAACTAACATCTACCTTAAGGAGGTGGTATCTCGTCAAGGAGTACCGATCTCGATAATCTCTGAGAGAGATAGCCGATTTACCTCGAGGTTTTGGCAATCCTTACATCAAGCATTGGGTACTCGTATAGACATGAGTACTGCCTACCATCCGCAAATAGATGCCCAAAGTGAAAGGACTATTCAAATGTTGGAAGATCTGCTACGAGCTTGTATGATTGACTTTGGAGGAAATTGGGATACTCATCTACCCTTTGTTGAGTTTTCCTACAATAATAGTTATCACAGTAGTATCAAAGCAGCTCCGTTTGAAGCTTTATATGGAAGAAAGTGTCGTTCACCGCTTTGTTGGGCAGAAATTGGAGAAAAGCAGCTGACTGGACCTGAGATTATCCAAGAAACTACGGATAAGATTGTTCAAATCAGAAAGAGGTTAGAAGCCGCTGCGAGTCGGCAAAAGAGTTATGCGGATACTTGAAGGAAACCATTGGAATTCCAGGTTGGAGACAAAGTCTATCTAAACGTCTCGCCTTGGAAAGGAGTTATGCGGTTTGGAAAGCAAGGAAAGCTTAGCCCTCGATATATCGGACCATTTGAGATTGTGGCGCGAGTTGGTCCCGCTGCATATCAACTTAAGTTACCTCGTGAGCTTAGTGGAGTACATGATGTGTTCTATGTATCCAATCTGAAGAAGTTTCTTGCTGATGAAGCTTTAGTTATTTGACCCGAAGAAGTTTGTATCGACGAGAAACTGAATTCCACCGAGGAACCAGTCGAAATTATGGACTGGAGAATTCAGAAACTTAGAAGGAGTCGGGTTAATTTGGTGAAGTTTAGATAGAACTCAAAGCGTGGTCCCGACACTTGGGAGTGACAGGACCAGATGAAGCACAAATATCCTCACCTCTTTCCATCTAGATCGGAATCGGGAACTACAACTTAAAATTTCGGGACGAAATTTCCGAAACGAGGGGAGACTGCGACATCCCGTGTTTCCATGTTAATATTCGTACATTAATGAAATGTGATAAAATAATTAAATGCATCATAAGACTTAGTTTTATGATAATTAAGGTCATTTAAGGTCTAGCGAAGCCCCTTTGTGCATAAATTTTATATTTGGTAATTTTGAGAATTATCGGGTCGCGTAGCGACAAAACTTTTAACGAGCGTTGGTGACAATTTGGTTAAATAAATTTAGTCAATATATGTTGATTTTTAAGATTTAATGTATCTCAAGTGAAAATATTATTAGTCGTGAAAAATAATAATTATTATTATTTACCTTAATCGTGTAAAATTAAGACTTTTTAAATATTGCCGTGATGTAACGTACAGTCTGTTGCATACTGTGTTATACCGTGTATATTTTAATTCTTGACTTTTTGTTACTATTATTAAATGTTGTGAACCTTTGGAAAGTATCAAATTAATACTTTGATTTTATATAAAATTTTCACGTAAAAACCAGAACGTTTAAGCATTTTACAAAAATTTAACGAGACCGACACCCGCCTTACACCGGGTGGCATCTCATTTGGAGATCCACCAGCCATATCATCAATATAATCACATGATTAACTTAATTTAAGCATACTTAATCATTTCTATGTAAACAACTTCACACTCTATCTTTTACACACACTCAACCCACCCTTTCTCTTTCTAGAACTCACCTACACACACTCTCCTCTCCTTCTCTCTCTAACTCATGGCTGAACATCCTAAAACAGCCCCCATTCCTTTGATTTTGATCATCCAAGTTTGTTTCAAGATTTGATTTCTTGATTTCAAGGATTCCTTATGAGCTTGGTGCAAAACATTGCATGAATCCAACTCAAAGGAGAAGAAATCTACAAGGAAATCATTATTGAATCTTCAAAACTTGTTCATCTTAGGTATGAACATTTCATCTTTTAACACATGCAACATGACTTTTGGATGATTTTTGCAAGTTTTATTCACCAAAAACTATCTTTTCTTGAAGTCAAAGGTTCCAACA
Organism: Flaveria sonorensis; assembly: GCA_025506505.1. Taxonomy (NCBI): domain Eukaryota; kingdom Viridiplantae; phylum Streptophyta; class Magnoliopsida; order Asterales; family Asteraceae; genus Flaveria; species Flaveria sonorensis. The sequence continues at coordinate 22,817,600 of CM046439.1, read as the reverse complement.
AAGGTTTTAATCAAGAAAATGTGTTGTTAAACAATATGTGTGTGTGTGTGAGTGTGTGGTTGCCGTAAGTCTGTGTGTGTGTGTGTGATGATTTTGTGTTTTGATGATCTTTTATTGTTTTGTTGATTTTCACTTACATTCAAGATGATCAAACTTTGATTTGAGGTTATGAACATCATAAGAAACCCATCTCCAAAAGGAGTCTATCAAATGATAAAAATGGGTAATACATGATTGTATGTAAAGAATGATGTTCTTGAACCCATCTTGCTCTTGATTTGATAAAGGATTGAGATGATCCATGAATAATGGTGATCATGATCTGAAATATTTTGATTTTAAGTATGTTTTGTTGAAATGAAAACTAAGAACATAAGATAAAATATATGATATGGATTATATATGTATGTATAAAATCATGTATATGTATGTATGTATGGTTTACACTTTTGTTCTTGTTTGTTCTTCACTCATATGTTTAGAGATGATTGAAATGATCCATGTATATGGTGATCATGATCTGGAGATTTTGGTGTTTTATTCACATTTGATTTTAAGAAAAGATAAAAGCAAATTAGAATTAAAGATACTCAAGTATAGATGGGACATGACCACTAGTGGTCATGTCATAAAAGTTGATAGCTAACAAGACAAGTATCTTTGTAAAATCTGGATAATAAGTTTAAAAATATAAAATAAGTTAAATTTAGTAATATTACTGAAAATAAAAGTCTTAATGATTGGGTTTAATCTCGTAAACGTTTTTCGTTTAAAAACGCGTTAAAAACGGTGTTTTCGGGTTTAAAGCAAGTAATTATGTACAAGTCCGGTTTTGGACAGAAAATAATATTTTTTTTAAGTTAAAAACTTATGTTTTTAAGTATATAACAAACCCATAACAAGAAAGGTCTTCGGTGATGACTTTATACGAGCGAAAAAGCCTACAACCGACAATTTCGAGTTAAAAATAATGGACTGTTTGAAACTGAGTTTTAACAAATTATTTCAGAATGTTTTTGGTATAAAAGAGCCATTTTTAAGCATTTAAAATGGTCACAAGATATATATGGGTTGATGTACGGTTTATGCGTGTAAAACCGTGCGGTTTCGGGTCAAAAATTACCATATATGGGTAAAATATGGGTCAAACATAATAGAGCATATTTTTATAATAAAAATTTATCTTAAATAAATTTTTATATATTTTACTACTAAAAATGTTATTATTTGTTAAAGATTAATAAACGTTGGCATGTGTTAAATAAAGTAGTAGTTATAAAGTAATAATATAAGAAATAGATTTCTTAACTAAAGCAAGAATATGGATATTGATCCTAAATTAAATATTATTATGAAAAAATAATTATTTATTTATTCATTTATTTGTTTGTTTGTATAGTACATAACGTAGTAAATTTTACGTTATATTTTTGTATACTTTCATCTGTCTATCTTGTGTGTGTTATGTGGTTGTTGTTTAAGGGTTAAATGATTTATTTAATAAATAAATATTTGTTACATATAATACAAATTATTAAACTAAACCAAAAGTCACCAACGGGTCTTTTTTAAAAAAACGGATTTCAAGACAATTCTAGTGAGTTAGGTAAACAACTTACGTATAGACTTATTACTCAACAATTAATAGATCCCTTGTGTTTAGGGCGCTAATTGGTCGTTTATTTCTGGGCTTGATTTTTGCTAGATCATCACTCTGTCACATTTGAAGGTGAGTTTTCACAGCCCCTATTTTTAAATAACGTTTATTTAACTATTTTGGGGAAAAACATGCTATAACGTTTTATTTGTGATACGATTTAATTATGGAATAACTGCGTGATCTTTATGATGGCCTTGAGTTGTTTTTATTATTTGCGCATGATTGCCCTCTTACATAATCATTAACCCTTGGAGGGCCACAGATATATTGGTAGATCTATTGGGTTTGACAACCTCCCCTTAGGATCGGTTTACCGGTCTGGTACAGAGGGAATATATGTTGAAAGGATTTTGAGAGACTTTGTGTCTTGGTTTGATTATGGGGCTCTTGGTTGCGATCATAGTCAGTGGACCTAGCTAGTCCTTGACGATCCAGGGGTTGATTATGGGATAATCATATCTTTTTATATAGGAACTTATGATAAACTTTTTATATAAACCTGTGAACTCACCAGCTTTTTGCTGATAAACTTTGGGCATGTTTTTCAGGTGATTAGGCATGCATGGGAATGAAAAGAGTTTTAACGGCAAACTTATCAAGTTTGGATACCATTTTGAACCCAATTTTCCCTGCCAATTAAAAACTCTTGTTAATGTTTAAAATAATGTTATGTTATTACTATTTTAGTTTTCAAGTTAAGACTACTTTTGGATCATTGTAATAACATTCTATAATAATAGTTAACTTTGGTATCCATGATTTGTTTGCTTAATAATCGTTGGAAATAATCCAACTTCCGTTATCTCCGTCACACGCGTGCCCTTCTGGTGCACTTTTCGGGGTGTGATAGTGTAGCTGGTGATGACCTGAAACGGGTCAAAACAGACATGAAGGCTTACAACATTCTTGCAATGACTTTGCCATTTGAAATTTTAACTCGTGTTGAAAATTTCAAAACAGCACATGAACTGTGGAAAGTTCTTCACACCATGTGTGAAGGTATGAGGAGATACAGGAAATCAAGAAGGAAAACTGAGGACCCAATATGAGACCTTCCACCACATCCAGGAGAGTCCATCCCTCAACATTACATAGATACATCCAACTTGTCTATGAAATGATAGTGTATGGACTTAAATATGACACTGTTGAAATCAACAAGAAAATGTTGCACACATTGCCTGAGAGTTGGACTCAATCAGTGTCACTCATGAAAGCACATTGTACTTAGAGGTCCTATCCCTTGACTCACTAGTAGCCAAGGTTAAAGCATTGGAAATGGATGAAAAATTCAGGAACAATAAACAGATCAGACATGTAGAGGCTTATAAGTTCAAAGAAACCCAACACCACAGACAGTGCTTTCCTCACAAGCACTGGAGAAGATGAAGAAGAAGAATTCTTGGATTCTCATGACACATCATTCTTTTCAGCAACAAAATCATCCAGCAACAAACACAAGTCTAAGAAAACTAGTGTTCATGCTTCTTATGAAGCCACACCCCAAAGCAAGCATCACCCTCATAACTCCAACTTAAACAAACAGCCAAAACCTCAAACATCAAACATACACAGACTTGAAAAACCAATGGATGCTGTTACTATCATTCTACAAAGTAAAGAGCAAAGGCAGCACATGTAGCCTTTTCCACCAGTTTTGAAGCATTCTTAGGAGCAAGTCTGACTCTATCTCAAATCATTCAGCAGGATTTGGATGAGCTTCCACCTGATATGGTAAAAGAGATGGATTTGCAATGGTCCATGGCCATGATAGCATACAGGTCTAAAAGATTTCTACAAAGAAATCGGGGATTAAACATGGACAAAAAGACAAGAATTGGTTTTGATAAAACCAAAGTTAGGTGCTACAACTGTCAGCTTTATGGGCACTTTTAAAGAGAAAGTCAACAGCTCAAAGTTCACAGAAATACACATCAGGCACAACCCTCTAGTGGAATTCATTCAAACAGACAATTGCCTCCACCAATTAGCATTCCAAATGAACCAACACAACCTCAAATCACACAATTCCAACTCAACATCCAACATCTTCTGCTATGATCATCAAAAAGGATGGAGAATATGACTGGAGCCTTTATCAGGCTGAAATTCCATCACCTTCAGATCATGCCCTTATGTCTGATATTGAAGACAAACTAACAGACATCCCAAAAGAGGTAAAAGAAAACCTCTATAGTCAAGCATGCATTGATGAGGTAAATAGGTATAGAGAGCATGCTGATAAACTGTCAAAGAAAGTCATAGAAACAAACATTTTAAATAAAAGTTTAAAATCTAAACAGAAACAATATGCAACTAAAATACTTTTATTACAAACAGATTTAAACAAATTAATGTCTGAAAAACTAACTTTGGCAGCTCAGGTTGAGCAACTCTCTATCTCATTAACTGAGTCAAAATCACTACATGCTGAAACTGAAGCGAAACTTCAGAAGTTTCAGGTTAGTAACAAGAAGTTCGAAGAACTTCGAACTTCTTGCACAACAAAGGGCCTTTAAGGACCCGTCAGGTTTAGGATATAATAAGGTAAGTCCACCTTATAATGATAATTATATTCCTTTATCTGACTCCATGACCAACAAACAGGATGAATCACATGATTCTCATGAACAGACTGATGACTCCAAACAATCATCATTATCATCAAAATCACCTTTAAAATCAAAATCACCCTTGATAAAGTTTTTTAGAAGTTCAACACCGCCACCAATCAAATCAACTGACTTTTATCAAGGAGAAAATAATGAATTTGATAATCAAACAACAGATGATGATGAGGATGATTTATTAGATGATGAGTCTGATTAGCCAATTACTGAAACTCAAAAGGTTTCTAGTGAGGCTGATACATCAATCAAACAATCGAAACAGATTCAAGGATTTGATATTTGTTCTGGTGGAAGGAAAGCTTTAACTTCCATTGCCTCTCCCAAATAGGTAAATAAAGGAAAAGGTAAAGCAATAATTCAGCCAAAACAACAATCAGTAACTTTTAAAATTTCATTAAAATCTAATTTGAAATCAAAAGTTTTCAGCAAACAAACAAAATTAGAGTTGTCATACTGTGAGTGGTGTGATCAATTCACACAACACAAAAAAATGTAGATATGGTAAGTACTGCAAGTACTGTAAGATGAATAATCACAGTACAGAATCATCTCATTTTTACAATTACTGCTCTATTTGTGAAAGAAACAATCACAGCACTGGAAGTTGTTTCTTCAATAACAAGAACAAGAGATAAAACAAACAAGCTCAGATTGAGAAAACCACTGAAAATCAATCAGTTGTTCAAAATAAGAGCAGAATGGGAGTTCCTAAACAAATTCCTCATCTGAAAATTGTTTTAGATAATGATAAAACTTTTTATGACAATTTTCAACACACATCAAGGAGACATAAGTCTCAGAACAGACAAAACACTGACACTAGCTCACAAAAGAGAAGAGCACAAAACACTTCTCCTAATAGAGCTAAAACACAACAACGAAAGGAAATCTAGTGTTTCTAGAGTTCCAAAACCAGTAGACAATGCTGTTTTGGAAGAATTTGCGTTGTTGGAAAAAAATGGAAAACCCAAGACCATCTTGGCTTGGGTTGCTCCAACTAACTGATTTCTTTTGTTTTACAGGGACATCTTAGAAGGCCTGACAACATCTGGTATGTTGATAGTGGATGCTCCCGTCATATGGCCGATAATTGTTCTCTGCTTCAGGATTTTAAGAACAAACATGGAGGCAATGTAGCCTTTGGAGGAGATAAAACAGGTGGGAAGATAACTGGTGAAGGAATAATAACAAATGGGTTGATTAGCTTTGAGAATGTCAACTACTGCTCCAATCTTTAGTTCAATCTTCTGAGCGTATCTCAAATCTGTGACAAGGGATATGCCACCTTATTCGACTCCAAAACTACTACATCCTTAAGACGGTTTTTCAGATTCCAGAAGAACATATCCTTTTGAAAACTCCTCATCTAAACAACACATACATTGTTGATATGAACAATGTTTTAGCCTCAACCCTTGAAACTTGTTTATTATCAAAAGCTACAGAAGATGTCTCACAATTATGGCATAGACGATTAGGTCATTCTAATTTTAACAGAATGAATAAACTTGTTAAAAATGATCTAGTCATAGGTCACCACAAAAGGAATTTTTCTGTACAGACCACTGCACAACATGTCTGAAAGGCAAACAACATAGAGTTTCACATAAATCAAAATTGATAAACTCTAATAACACACAACTCAAATTGCTTCATATGGACCTTTTTGGCCCAACTAACACCCTAATTATAGGAAAGAAGCAATACTGTCTTGTCATAGTAGATGATTATTCCAGATTCACATTGGTTTTCTTACTACTACACAAGACAGAAACAACACAAATCATTACATCCTTTATCACAAATATTGAGAATCAACTTGACCTTAAAGTTAAATCTTTAAGAAGTGATAACGGCATTGAATTTAAAAATGACTATATTTCTTCTTTTTGTGCAGTAAAAGAAACAAGTCATCAATTCAGCGTAGCAAGAACTCCGTAGCAGAATGGGGTAGCTGAACGGAGAAACAGAACATTAATAGAAGCAGCTAGAACCATGCTAGCTGACTCTCTATTGCCCGTATCGTTTTGGGCTGAAGCCATAAACACAGCTTGCTACATACAAAACAAAACATTAATCATTAAAGAGCATTCCAAAATGCCTTATGAATTAATGTTTAAAAGAAAACCATATATAGGATTTCTTAAGGCCTTTGGATGTTCTGTTTCCATATTAAACACCAGAGAACAATTATCCAAATTTGCTCCAAAAGAAGATGATGGATTCATTGTTGGATATTTTGGAAGCTCAAAAGCTTACATGGTATTCAATCCAAGGCTAAATATAGTGGAAGAAACAACTGATGTTGTTTTTAATAAATATTCTTTCACTAAGAAAGTAATTGGATCAAGCTGGTTGTTTGATATTGATGCTTTAACCAACTCATTTGACACATCTTATTTTGATGTTTCAGGTTCCAAGGATAGCAACGAATATCCAATGGTTCCATTAACAACCATTGATGTTCCATTGATAGCGGATCCTCCAAGAAGAACCACTAACACTCCTTCTAGCATAACTATGTCAACACCAGCTGATCAACCAAACACATCAAGAGGAACATCATCAGACACTCCAGCATCTTCAGCTCCTGTACCCAGTCAATCACAAGAAACCAACAAACCAAAACAACATGAAGATGATGATGATTACCATTCATTACCAAACCTCAACCCTTGAAACTTGTTTATTATCAAAAGCTACAGAAGATGTCTCACAATATGGCATAGACGATTAGGTCATTCTAATTTTAAAGAATGAATAACTTGTAAAAATGATCTAGTCATAGGTCACCACAAAAGGAATTTTCTGTACAGACCACTGCACAACATGTCTGAAAAGGCAAACAACATAGAGTTTCACATAAAATCAAAATTGATAAACTCTAATAACACACAACTCAAATTGCTTCATATGGACCTTTGGTGGCCCAACTACACACCCTAATTATAGGAAAGAAGCAATACTGTCTGTCATAGTAGATGATTTATTCCAGATTCACATGGGTTTTCTTACTACGACACAAGACAGAAACAACACAAATCATTACATCCTTTATCACAAATATGAGAAATCAACTTGACCTTAAAGTTAAATCTTTAAGAAGTGATAACGGCATGAATTTAAAAATGACTATATTTCTTCTTTTTGTGCAGTAAAAGAAACAAGTCATCAATTCAGCGTAGCAAGAACTCCGTAGCAGAATGGGGTAGCTGAACGGAGAACAGAACATTAATAGAAGCAGCTAGAACCATGCTAGCTGACTCTCTATTGCCCGTATCGTTTTGGGCTGAAGCCATAACACAGCTTGCTACATACAAAACAAACATTAATCATAAAGAGCATTCCAAAATGCTTATGAATTAATGTTTAAAAGAAAACCATATAGGATTTCTTAAGGCCTTTGGATGTTCTGTTTCCATATAAACACAGAGAACAATTATCCAAATTTGCTCCAAAAGAAGATGATGGATTCATTGTGGATATTTTGGAAGCTCAAAAGCTTACATGGTATTCAATCCAAGGCTAAATATAGTGGAAGAAACAACTGATGTTGTTTTTAATAAATATTCTTTCACTAAGAAAGTAATGGATCAAGCTGGTTGTTTGATATTGAGCTTTAACCAACTCATTTGACACATCTTATTTTGATGTTTCAGGTTCCAAGGATAGCAACGAATATCCAATGGTTCCATTAACAACCATTGATGTTCCATTGATAGCGGATCCTCCAAGAAGAACCACTAACACTCCTTCTAGCATAACTATGTCAACACCAGCTGATCAACCACAACACATCAAGAGGAACATCATCAGACACTCCAGCATCTTCAGCTCCTGTACCCAGTCAATCACAAGAAACCAACAAACCAAAACAACATGAAGATGATGATGATTACCATTCATTACCAAATACACATCATGAAGATGAAATCTTAGATTTCTTTCATGATTCACCACAAACATTCACTAAACCCCCTCAACAAGACAATCACACATTACCCAATACTCTTGCTCAACCATCATCACATGATCAGATAATCACCAATCTTGATTCAAAAATTCATATTGATCAGATTACAACCACAAGAGTTCATAAGGACCATCCAATAGAAAAAATCATAGGTGACCTCAACACCAGATTGACTCGTACTCAATCTGATACAACAAACATTTGCTTGTATTCATGTTTCTCATCCTTAACTATACCCAATAACATCACTGAAGCATTAAAGGACAACAGTTGGATAGAAGCTATGCAAGAGGAAGTACAGCAATTCAAGAAGTAAGAAGTTTGGAAGCTGGTAGATCTTCCTGAAGGTCAATATGCATATGGCATAAGGTGGCTATTCAAAAACACAAAGCAGATGACAGAGGATTATCATAGAAACAAAGCAAGCCAAGGCTTATATGTCAAGGTTATTAACAGAGGTTCGTCAAAGGATTGACTATGATAATGTCTTGCTCCTGTAGCAAGACTGGAAGCCATTCGAGTATTCCTTGCTTATGCCTCATCTCAGAAGTTCACTGTCTACCAAATAGATGTCAAATGTGCATTCCTATATGGTAAGATAGATGAAGAGGTATATGTTGCTCAACCACCAGGGTTTGAAGATCCAGATTTCCCTCACAGAGTCTACAAGTTAGACAAAGCTCTGTATGGTCTTCATCAAGCTCAGAAAGTGGTATGAAACTTTATCAAAGTTTCTACTATAGAATGGTTACACCGTGGTAAAATTGACCAGACATTGTCTTAAAGAGAAAAGAACAAGACTTGCTAATAGTGCAAGTCTATGTGAATGACATAATATTTGGATCCACAAACACACAGCTTTGCAAAGAGTTTGAAACCCTTATGCAATCAAATTCCAGATGAGCTCTATGGGAGAACTCACATTCTTCCTAGGACTACAAGTTCATCAATCAGCAGAAGGAATTTTCATCAATCAAAGCAAATATGTGCATCAAATACTTAAGAAGTATAACATGGCTGATTACACTTCAAGCAAGACACCATTTGCAACTGGACTGAAGTTTGGACCAGATCCTGAAGGAACATCAGTTGACCAGAAACTTTACAGATCTATGATAGGTTCACTGATGTATCTTACAGCAAGCAGACCAGATGTCATGTATGTAGTTTGCATGTGTGTAAGATATCAAGCAGATCCCAAAGAATCACACATTAATGTAGTGAAGAGAATCTTTAGATACTTGAAATGCAAACTAGCACTTGGTTTGTGGTATCCCAAAGATGGAGATTTCTCTTTATATGCATATACAGATAATGATTATGGGGGATGCAATAACAACAGGAAATCAACCAGTGGAGGCTGTCAGTTTCTTGGATCAAGATTAATCTCTTGGCAGTGCAAGAAACAAACCAATGTCTATGTATCAATAGTAGAAGCAGAATATATAGCTGCTTCTGCATGCTGTTCTCAAGTGTTATGGATTCAAAACCAAATGCTTGACTATGGCTTCAACTTTCTTAAAACACCCATACACATTGATAATTCTGCAGCCATGTTTATAACAGACAATCCTATTCAACATTCAAAAACCAAACACATAGAAATCAGATATTATTTTCTGAGAGATTGCTCAAAAAAAGGTCTGATCATGTTGATCAAACTCCACATGGATAATCAACTGGCTGACCTTTTTACAAAACCATTTCATTCAACAAGATATGAATTTTTAGTTCAGTCACTTGGTATGATCAACTATGAATCACCAAATTAATGTTTTCAAAATATTAAAATCAAACATGCTTGATTTTGTCAAAGTCCATGATTAACACCAAATTTACCTTTTTCAAAATCAAGAAATCATACAAATCATTCATTTGTTATATTGAATCACACATACATCTCATGAGAAATGATAGTAAACTAGCTTAATTCTTCACTTGAGTCATTTTCCACTAATAAAGACCGACTTGTATTCTATGTGATATGTGGATAGGCTCAGCATGGGATACCTAACATCACATACAACAGTGAAGAACTAAATTCTCATGATTGTGTGGTCAACAACACATCATGGTTTATGGTGAGTATTAATCTATCCAATATAGGTTGCTTTCAAAGTAACTACAATACACCAAGGGAAACAGTTTATAAATTGCTCAATCATACAAGTGTCTCCCCTGTTATGATAATAATAGACCTGGAGTACACCTAGTCATTCTCTGTTGTGCTAAGCACAGACCTGAATGACCTAAATTGTGATCCAAAGAGATTCCCAAAGTGGAACAAATCCATCTTGGATAAAAAATCAATAAAGTCTTCATGACTACATTCCTTGTGAATGAATCAAAAGAATCACAAAGAGGATCACCTTCCAAAGTGAAGTGAAAAAGAATCCCAATGAGGATCAAACAACATGGATCAAATTGAGCATTTATACTCCTAAGTAGCAAGGTTTTAAGTATTGAAAGTGCTTTCTAGCATATCTTGAGGAGGGTCATACCAATCAAACAATCAGATGTGGGGTACATACAACTCATGTCAATCAACTCAAAACATGATAATCACTCACTATTTTGATCAACCATTAATACCATGCTTGACTTTAAGTGGATCAATATATCTACAATCAACATTGTACTTGTCTATGTCTATTCTCAAAACCATACAAACAACTCAGTGAGAAATGTAGACTAGTATGATCTCATGGTATGTGAAAAAGATTCATGTTCAAACATGAAAATCATTCATTTATTAGTTAGATAAGGCATTATCTTTCTAACTTTTATCAAGCAAGCAATCAATTGGACTTTGATAATCTCCACTCAAATACATATAAATTTTTGTCATTTTATAACAGGTTTTTATAAATATGCAAAAATTTAGGGGGAGAAAATGAACATGAAATTATCAAAGGCATCAGAATTGTGCATTTTCATACATTTCAAATTTTGATATTTTCAAATTCTAAAAAAATAAACAAAGCCAAGTCAGCAGGTTGACACATACATATTTGTTTATTTATGGCACATATTGCTTATGAGTGATATCAAAACATCAACTGTGAACATATCAAACATTTGATCAAAGGTTCTACAGCGCATGAACTTTGTTCATCCGCTGTGAGCATATCAAACATTTGATCAAAGGATACACAGCGCATGAACTTTGGTACAACATCACTGAGGTGAGGAACAAATTCCTGATGTTTCCCAGATTCATCCAAATGATTATAGATGATCTCCTTCCAAATATTCCAAGACAAGGCACCATATTCCATCCATGCACTTCAATGAGCATGTCTTTAACGTGATAAAATCTAGAATTTACCGAGGGAATGAATGCCTGTACCTCCACACAGATGATGATCATGACATCCCTATTCCTGAGGTATTTCTGAGGATTCCAGGAAAGGATGAGCCTTTAATGCTTTACCAACATGCCATCAACAAGCACCCATCATACAACCACCACCACATCATTCAACCAGAATAGCTATCCAACCAGAACACCCAATTCTTAACAAAACCAACCATTAGCCCACAACAACTAGTCCCACAAGAACAATCCATTAAGGAGAAATTCCAGCAAACTAAAAACATACAGTTGGATCTCCATTTCCCTTCACCTCATCACAGCCCAACTTTATCTGATCAACAAACTTTGTCATCTCTTTTGAGAGATGTAGATACAGCCCTTGAAGAACAATCTGATAAACATGAGGATGTTGGTACATCATCTCATGAGCGCATACAAGAACAGACAGTCACTGCTGATGAAGCTGAATCAAGCAGTGAAAATCTCAATGAAGATGATATTGAGCATTCCAAAGTCTTTCTCTTTACAGAATATAACAAGCTGATTGAAAGATCAAACAACAGAGCTAAGAGACTAAGAGAAAAAATTGAAGTAAAAGATAAAGAAATAGAGAAGTTGGAGTCTGATCATAAAGCTCAAAAGCTGATTGTTAAGTTTGTTGAAAAACAACTTGAACAGACCAATGGTGAATTGAAAGCTAAAGACAATGAGCTTAACTTAGCCAAGGCTAAGATTGAATACTTGGCTAAACAATCACAATCAAGGGAAATGAAGTATATGACTGAAGAGGATTATAGAGGCTCAAAATGAAGAAATAAGAGATAAACAGAGTGCTAGAACAGACTGACACTCAACTGAATAAGGAAGAACATTCAGTAGATCTTGAACAAGATAGAGTGATTTTGAAATGGCTGAAGAAGAAGAGATAAGTCAACAGAAAGAAGATCAACCAGAACTGGCACTGATCATTCCTGAAGAGTCATACTCTATGGATCAGTTGCTCAGTGAAGCCAACCCTTTGAAAACATCCATTATTTACCTATCTTGAGACAGCACTTTCACAGTCCAGATCTACAAGCTCAAGAAACCAGCATTATTCCTTATAATCCTCTCTCTGCCAAGCAAAAGGAACTAATCATACAGTATGCTGAGACTGCCTCTGTTCAATCTGAACAAGCAACAACAGAAGCTTCATCATCATTACCACAAGTAAAAACTTATTAGAGAAAGAGGAAGAGAACTTACTTGGGTTCTTCATCAAAAGGCAAGACACCAGCAGAAGAGTCTGAAGCACCAAAATCACCTCCATTTAAGCTGCTCAAGGTGAAGTAAGAACAACCTGAGTATGCTGATCCAATCCAATTGGAAGAAGGTGAGATTGCCCAGAGTTTTGAATCAAAGCAAGTCAATATTTTATCAGACTCTGAGGAAGAACAAGAAGAAAGTGATTCTAAAGATCCTCTTCCAAACATACAAGACCTATTCCCTGATGATCCAGAGACTCTTATGGGAATAGAGTTGGTCTCTAAAGGTTTCCCTTATGATGCTTTCATGCAACTGAACCTTTTTGAAGTAAAGGATTTGCTCAAGGACTTTCAGGAAGTAATGAAGAATGAAACTGAGCAAACCTACAGAAGGTACAAAGAGATCAAAGATCAGTAGAAGTTGCAGAAAAACCTACCAAAGGATCCATAAATATAAAAGATGACTTATCAACACGTGAAGATTTGTTTAAGTCATACTCGGATTCCTTATAGATCATATGTAGGGAGGTCACTATCCCAGATGAAAGATATGGCCAGGGAGATTTATAGGAACATTCTCTCAAATGCCCTGAAGCCACAAGTGTTTAGACCTCATCCTGCGGCATCACTCTAACATATCATCAAGCTCCACCTGAGCTACATCCTATAGAAGAACCAAGAGAATTTATGCCACACAGGCTATGGCCTAAAGGTAATGAAGTAATAGAAATGATTAATGAGAAGACAAATTTTGTTAAATTTTATGACAAAATAACTCTTACTACGAGTGCAAATGAAAGAAAGATTGTGGCCTGGAAGTATGACGAAGTATGGGATGCTGTTTTAGTGAAAAGAGTATCTGGATAAGTCCAATAATTATCCTATATATCCCAATTAGGCTCCATGTCCTATGATGACACACTTGACCCTCTCCAACTGAGAATGGCAATCACACAAAAATACAAGAGGAGCATACTACTTCCATATTCTGAGAACCTACATGCAAAACACCACAATGAATTAAAGGCCAAAGCAGACAAGGAGGATAAACTCCACATTAAAAGATTGATGAGAGAGCAAAGAGCAGCTGGGAAGGGTAAACAACAACAGACAGAACAAACAGATCAACTAGACCATGAGCTGCTAGAAAGAGTAGGTTATCCTTTAAGACCTTCTGATCCGAAGTTGATAATGAAGAATATTAAAGGCAACCAGTACACACATCCAATCACTTGATAATATTAAGACAAAAACCATTTTGAGGTAGTGTTGGAAAGGAAACTTGAAGGAAAAATGGCTGAGGACATAAGATTGTTTGACCCTGTAGAGATCAAACTTCTTCACCCATCTTATGTCTCTTTCTTGAAAAAAAAACTTTTCCAGCCATACAAGATGAGCTTTGAAAAGGTGACTTTTGTTACTTTATTCATATGCTGAGGATTCTTGGCACAGTCTATGTCAATGCAGCCTTGAAGCAGAGGCTAGAGACTAAACAGCAGCCACTCACCCACATAGAAGGAATTACAGGAATGAGAATCTCTAAGAACAATAACTTAGAGATACTCAAGGGAAAGCATGTTGTCACCACTTTGGTGAGCAACATTGATGTTCAGAGTCTTGATCAGTCCACTCTGGAGCAGCTGGTTCACCTAACAATAGAAAGAAAGTATGAAGATCAAAGGAGTGTAGTTGAGTACACTGAACATATAGTCAACTGTAGGAATGCCTTCAAGATCACAGCTCTCAAAGATCAGGTGAAAGAAGCTGAAGCTGACTAAGCCATAGAGCAAGACATTGAAGATACTCTTAAGGCTATGGAAGAAGCCAAGAAGAAGAATGATGAAGCAGGACCATCTCATTCCTAAGGTTTCTAAACACACAGCTGGGGAAACAAATAAAACAAATTTATCCTTCTTTATTATTTTGCATTCATACATTCATACATACATGTTCCCTTATGCACATGATATCATACAATCATTCGTACATGTGGTTTTATATACATGGTATCATACAATAATACATATATGTGTTTTTAATACAAACACATGAGATTCATGCAAACATACATATATGTGTTAATAAACACATGGATTCATACAATCATTCATATTTGTTTTATTATGCTAACACTTGAAATCATTCAATCAAACAATCATTTCAAACATGTATTTTGTATAAACACATGTAAAGATACACAAAACAACACATGTGTTACACATGTAATCAATCAAATATACAAAATTACAATCAATCATACAAGTAAATAATCAAACAGTCAATCATACATAACATACAATCTAAACATGCATAACATTCAAGACAAACAAACAAACAAAACAATTATTCATAACCAAAACACACAAACACACATTACTAACAAACAAAACATTAATCTAGCAAACATAAAATGTTGGCAACATCATACTTAGGGGGAGTATTGTTGGACTCAACAATTGCATTAAGAATTAATGCATAAAAAGTATGATGCTTGCCACATCAAGATAACAAACATAATATGTTTTAACATCGAAAATAATCATTTAATAGCACATTAACATCATTAACATTCATAACAATCACTAATATTTGTTTAAATTTCTTTTTCAAGTTTGTACATAAAAGGAAATTTTGACAAGTGTTCGCAGCGGATGAAGAAATTCTCACAACGAATGAAGATCATCAGCAGCGGATGAAGATTTGCTTCCAAGTGTATGCAGCGGATGAACAACCATCCCACAGCGGATGAAGAATCACAACGGACAACATTCCACAGCAAATGTTCATCCACAGCGGATGAACATTGACAGCGGATGTTCATCCACAGCGGATAACATACAACCATGCACAGCGGATGACAAGCTTCTCCACAGCGGATAAGATATTATCCATAACGGATGACTTATTCTCCACAGCGGATAGCTTAGAGACTTAGGATTATTTATGTAATATTCCTTTACATAAGGGTAGTTTAGTAATTGTATATAGCTATGTGTATAGGCTATAAATAGCATGCTATCCTAATCCTTTGTAAGCTTTTGAACAAAATCAATACAAACAAGCAGTTAATTTTCATTTTGTTCTTGCACACACACCATGCACACACAAACACACACACACAAACACTGATTTCATACTCTATCATTATGGGTTTCCGTACCATAATGTTAGTGTTGTGAAGTTAAGAGATATTGAAAAGATCCTTGGGGGTATCAACCTTTTATTCATGTTTATCATGAGTTTAAGCTGATTTCATCACTCAGGCTCTTCAGGAGCCGTTTCGGTCATCCTAGCCCTGTTCCTCGTGACATGCGGCCCAACACCACGTCCCCAACGACCTCCACCTCGAGAAGCCTTTGAAGATCTACCACCAGCCATGTCTAAGCACTATAAGATTCAAACACCAACACTGTCATTCAAGGTAATAGCTCGGATTATGTCAAGTATAGTAAGTCCCTAATTATAATGTCCAGTTGTGATTAGCCACTTACTTTACTCTTCATTCCCCAAGCATTTCCTATCCCGGCTACATCTATCCAAGTCTACAAGAAGCACGTAAACAACAAAACATGCGCACATAATTCCTTTTTCCGTTAACGTACATAAAACGTTTAAATGAAATATTTACCTGCAGGCATGTAGCTACTAGGACTGGCATCCCTTTCCCTTTCGTCCTATTCTCAGTTCGAGTTTTAGGGTTTTGAAAATAATTTACCTAATTCTCTTAAACTTTGGCTCTGATACTAACTTGTAAGGCCCCGTTCCCGAGACGCTTACAATTGGTCAATCATCGCAAAAAATATTTAAAAAACATCATTTGGTTGACCAAGGTTGATTTCTTCATTTCTGTTGAATGTGAAAATGGATTTGCCTGATGGTTGCAATCATCCGTATTCATCATGTATCTTGGTTTCTTATCTGTTGTAGTTCTGTTCATCATCTGTCATTGATATTGTTGTTGTTGATGATGTTGTTGTTGATGTTGATGTTGTTGACGATGTGTGTTTGTTGATGTTTGATGATGTTGTGATGTTGAGTTTTTTTTTTTTTTTTGTGTTGATGTGTTGATGTGTTGTTGTTGATGTTGATGTTGTGTATTCTATTGATTTTATTGATGTTTATGTTGTTGGATATGCATTTGTTTGAGGCAAGCTAACATTTGCATTAGTTACTCAAAACATGAGCATTTGTGATGCAGTGCACGGAATGAAATCAAAGCTAAAAAACATAAACGTGGCCCAAAAACCCATTTAGAGGCCTTATTTTGGAAAAATAATGGTATAACCCGCCCATGACGTAGCCCTCGTTTCCACGGTCATTTACACTGGTAGCACGTCGGAAACGGAGGCTCGTGGCCCAGGTTATGCCCATTTTGTTGATCAAGCAGCCGTATTTGGGTGATTAACATCCGCATTTGTTGAGATAAGCATCCGCATTTGTATGTTAAAACAGCTGCATTTTGCATGTTCAACAGCCGCATTTGTTTAATCATCATAAGCATTTGTGAGATAACTCATCCGCATTTGACGTTATAATTAGCCTTCATCCGCATTAACTCCCAAAACATCCGCATTTGTTGAGTTAAACTCTGGCACTCATCCGCATTTCATGTAACACATCCGCATTTCTTGAAACACATCCGCATTGGGTGAACGAACATCCACATTGGTTGTCCTAATGCTGCATAACATCCGCATTTCTATTGTCACATCCGAATTTCATTAAAACAAATGCGGATGTGTCAAAAGTTAGTCGCATTTCTTGAACATACATCCGCATTGAGGCACATAACAGCCGCATTTCCTTTTGGATTCTTGAACTCAGCCGCATTTGTATGTCCTTTATCAGCATTAGTTCTGTTTGAACATCCGCATTTGGTTGCCTTAGAGACAAATGCGGATGGCTTTAGTAGGAAATGCGGATGCAAGAGAGAAATACGGATGGCTTGTGTTTATCGATCAGAGATATTGAATTCAGGTTCAATCCGAATAATTTCTGTTCGAGATCTTTGTAGTTATCCTCGAAACATGTTAATTGTACACAGGTGGTCTCGGATTTGTGGTTGGATTTGATTCAACAACCATTGATTAACCACCAGTTCGAGATCTTTGTATTTTGAATCAACCTGTTCGAGATCTAAATGTTCTTCTCAAATCCTTGATTGGATCAGTGATTATGTGACCAAGGTTGATTTCTTCATTTCTGTTGAATGTGAAAATGGATGTGCCTGTTGGTTGCAATCATCCGTATTCATCATGTTTCTTGGTTTCTTATTTGTTATAGTCATATGTTCATCATCTGTTCATTGATATTGTTGTTGTTGATGTTGATGTTGTTGACGATGTTGTTGTTGATGTTGATGTTGTTGATGTTGATGTTGTTGTCGATGTTGATGTTGTGTATTCTGTTGATGATATTGATGTTTATGTTGTTGGATGTGCATTTTTTTGAGGTAAGCTAACATTTGCAATAGTTACTCAAAACATGAGCATTTGTGATGCAGTGCACAGAATGAAATCAAAGCTCAAAAACATAAAAGTGGCCCAAAACCCATTTAGAGGCCTTATTTTGGAAAAATAATGGTATAACCGCCCATGACGTAGCCCTCGTTTCCACGGTCGTTTTGACTGGTAGCACATCGGAAACGGAGGCTCGTAGCCTAGGTTATGCCCATTTTGTTGACCAAGCAGCCGTATTTGGGTGATTAACATCCGCATTTGTTGAGATAAGCATCTGCATTTGTATGTTAAAACAGCTGCATTTTGCATGTTCAACAGCCGCATTTGTTTAATCAGCATCAGCCTTTGTGAGATAACTCATCCGCATTTGAGGTTATAATTAGCCTTCATCCGCATTAACTCCCACAACATCCGTATTTGTTGAGTTAAACTCTGGCACTCATCCGCATTTCATGTAACACATCCGCATTTCTTGTAAACATCCGCATTGGATGAACGAACATCCGCATTGGTGTCTTAATGCTGCATAACATCCGCATTTCTATTGTCACATCCGCATTTCATTAAAACAAATGCGGATGTGTCAAAAGTTAGTCTCATTTCTTGAACATACATCCGCATTGAGGCACATAACAGCCGCATTTCCTTTTGGATTCTCGAACTCAGCCGCATTTGTATGTCCTTTATCAGCATTAGTTCTGTTTGAGGATATGCATTTGTTTGAGGCAAGCTAACATTTGCATTAGTTACTCAAAACATGAGCATTTGTGATGCAGTGCACGAATGAAATCAAAGCTAAAAACATAAACGTGGCCCAAAAACCCTTTAGAGGCCTTATTTTGGAAAAAATGGTATAACCCGCCCATGACGTAGCCCTCGTTTCCACGGTCATTTACACTGGTAGCACCGTCGGAAACGGAGGCTCGTGGCCTGAGTTTATGCCCATTTTGTTGATCAGCAGCCGTATTTGGGTGATTACATCCGCATTTGTTGAGATAAGCATCCGCATTTGTATGTTAAAACAGCTGCATTTTTGCATGTTCAACAGCCGCATTTGTTTAATCATCATAAGCATTTGTGAGATAACTCATCCGCATTTGACGTTATAATTAGCCTTCATCCGCATTAACTCCCAAAACATCCGCATTTGTTGAGTTAAACTCTGGCACTCATCCGCATTTCATGTAACACATCCGCATTTCTTGAAACACATCCGCATGGGTGAACGAACATCCACATTGGTTGTCCTAATGCTGCATAACATCCGCATTTCTATTGTCACAACTCCAATTTCATTAAAACAAATGCGGATGTGTCAAAAGTTAGTCGCATTTCTTGAACATACATCCGCATTGAGGCACATAACAGCCGCATTTCCTTTTGGATTCTTGAACTCAGCCGCATTTGTATGTCCTTTATCAGCATTAGTTCTGTTTGAACATCCGCATTTGGTTGCCTTAGAGACAATGCGGATGGCTTTAGTAGGAAATGCGGATGCAAGAGAAATACGGATGGCTTGTGTTTATCGATCAGAGAATATTGAATTCAGGTTCAATCCGAATAATTTCTGTTCGAGATCTTTGTAGTTATCCTCGAAATCATGTTAATTGTACACAGGTGGTCTCGGATTTGTGGTTGGATTTGATTCAACAACCCATTGATTAACCACCAGTTCGAGATCTTTGTATTTTGAATCAACCTGTTCGAGATCTAAATGTTCTTCTCAAATCCTTGATTGGATCAGTGATTATGTGACCAAGGTTGATTTCTTCATTTCTGTTGAATGTGAAAATGGATGTGCCTGTTGGTTGCAATCATCCGTATTCATCATGTTTCTTGGTTTCTTATTTGTTATAGTCATATGTTCATCATCTGTTCATTGATATTGTTGTTGTTGATGTTGTGTTGTTGACGATGTTTGTTGTTGATGTTGATGTTGTTGATGTTGATGTTGTTTGTCGATGTTGATGTTGTGTATTCTGTTGATGATATTGATGTTTATGTTGTTGGATGTGCATTTTTTTTTGAGGTAAGCTCACATTTGCAATAGTTACTCAAAACATGAGCATTTGTGATGCAGTGCACAGAATGAAATCAAAGCTCAAAAACATAAAGTGGCCCAAAACCCATTAGAGGCCTTATTTTGGAAAATAATGTATAACCCGCCCATGACGTAGCCCTCGTTTCCACGGTCGTTTTGACTGGTAGCACATCGGAAACGGAGGCTCGTAGCCTAGGTTATGCCCATTTTGTTGACCAAGCAGCCGTATTTGGGTGATTAACATCCGCATTTGTTGAGATAAGCATCTGCATTTGTAGTTAAAACAGCTGCATTTTGCATGTTCAAAGCCGCATTTGTTTAATCAGCATCAGCCTTTGTGAGATAACTCATCCGCATTTGAGGTTATAATTAGCCTTCATCCGCATTAACTCCCACAACATCCGTATTTGTTGAGTTAAACTCTGGCACTCATCCGCATTTCATGTAACACATCCGCATTTCTTGTAACACATCCGCATTGGATGAACGAACATCCGCATTGGTTGTCTTAATGCTGCATAACATCCGCATTTCTATTGTCACATCCGCATTTCATTAAAACAAATGCGGATGTGTCAAAAGTTAGTCTCATTTCTTGAACATACATCCGCATTGAGGCACATAACAGCCGCATTTCCTTTTGGATTCTCGAACTCAGCCGCATTTGTATGTCCTTTATCAGCATTAGTTCTGTTTGAACATCCGCATTTGGTTGCCTTAGTGACAAATGCGGATGGCTTTAGTAGGAAATGCGGTTGCAAGAGAGAAATACAGATGGCTTGTGTTTATTGATCTGAGAATATTGAATTCAGGTTCAATCCGAATGATTTCTATTCGAGATCTTTGTAGTTATCCTCGAAATCATGTTAATTGTACACAGGTGGTCTCGGATTTGTGGTTGGATTTGATTCAACAACCCATTGATTAACCACCAGTTCGAGATCTTTGTATTTTGAATCAACCTGTTCGAGATCTGAATGTTCTTCTCAATTCCTTGATTGGATTAGTGATTATGTGACCAAGGTTGATTTCTTCATTTCTGTTGAATGTGAAAATGGATGTGCCTGTTGGTTGCAATCATCCGTATTCATCATGTTTCTTGGTTTCTTATTTGTTGTAGTCATATGTCATCATCCGTTTAGACTGGTAGCACGTCAGAAACGGAGGCTAGTGGCCCAGGTTATGCCCATTTTGTTGATCAAGCAGCCGTATTTGGGTGATTAACATCCGCATTTGTTGAGATAAGCATCCGCGTTTGTATGTTAAAACAACTGCATTTTGCATGTTCAACAGCCGCATTTGTTTAATCATCATAAGCATTTGTTAGATAACTCATCCGCATTTGAGGTTATAATTAGCCTTCATCTGCATTAACTCCCACAACATCTGCATTTGTTGAGTTAAACTCTGGCACTCATCCGCATTTCATGTAACACATCCGCATTTCTTGTAACACATCCGCATTGGATGAACGAACATCCGCATTGGTTGTCTTAATGCTGCATAACATCCGCATTTCTATTGTCACATCCGCATTTCATTAAAACGAATGCGGATGTGTCAAAAGTTAGTCACATTTCTTGAACATACATCCGTATTGAGGCACATAACAGCCGCATTTCCTTTTGGATTCTTGAACTCAGCCGCATTTGTATGTCCTTTATCAGCATTAGTTCTGTTTGAACATCCGCATTTGGTTGCCTTAGTGACAAATGCGGATGGCTTTAGTAGGAAATGCGGATGCAAGAGAAAAATACGGATGGCTTGTGTTTATCGATCAGAGAATATTTAATTCAGGTTCAATCCGAATAATTTCTGTTCGAGATCTTTGTAGTTATCCTCGAAATCATGTTAATTGTACACAGGTGGTCTCGGATTTGTGGTTGGATTTGATTCAACAACCCATTGATTAACCACTAGTTCGAGATCTTTGTATTTTGAATCAACCTGTTCGAGATCTGAATGTTCTTCTCAAATCCTTGATTGGATCAGTGATTATGTGACCAAGGTTGATTTCTTCATTTCTGTTGAATGTGAAAATGGATGTGCCTGTTGGTTGCAATCATCCGTATTCATCATGTTTCTTGGTTTCTTATTTGTTGTAGTCATATGTTCATCATCCGTTTAGACTGGTAGCACGTCGGAAACGGAGGCTAGTGGCCCAGGTTATGCCCATTTTGTTGATCAAGCAGCCGTATTTGAGTGATTAACATCCGCATTTGTTGAGATAAGCATCCGCGTTTGTATGTTAAAACAGCTGCATTTTGCATGTTCAACAGCCGCATTTGTTTAATCATCATAAGCATTTGTTAGATAACTCATCCGCATTTCAGGTTATAATTAGCCTTCATCTGCATTAACTCCCACAACATCTGCATTTGTTAAGTTAAACTCTGGCACTCATCCGCATTTCATGTAACACATCCGCATTTCTTGTAACACATCCGCATTGGATGAACAAACATCCGCATTGGTTGTCTTAATGCTGCATAACATCCGCATTTCTATTGTCACATCCGCATTTCATTAAAACGAATGCGGATGTGTCAAAAGTTAGTCACATTTCTTGAACATACATCCACATTGAGGCACATAACAGCCGCATTTCCTTTTGGATTCTTGAACTCAGCCGCATTTGTATGTCCTTTATCAGCATTAGTTATGTTTGAACATCCGCATTTGGTTGCCTTAGTGACAAATGCGGATGGCTTTAGTAGGAAATGCGGATGCAAGAGAGAAATACAGATGGCTTGTGTTTATCGATCTGAGAATATTGAATTCAGGTTCAATCCGAATAATTTCTGTTCGAGATCTTTGTAGTTATCCTCGAAATCATGTTAATTGTACACAGGTGGTCTCGGATTTGTGGTTGGATTTGATTCAACAACCCATTGATTAACCACCAGTTCGACATCTTTGTATTTTGAATCAACCTGTTCGAGATCTGAATGTTCTTCTCAAATCCTTGATTGGATTAGTGATTATGTGACCAAGGTTGATTTCTTCATTTCTGTTGAATGTAAAAATGGATGTGCCTGTTGGTTGCAATCAACCGTTTTCATCATGTTTCTTGGTTTCTTATTTGTTGTAGTCATATGTTCATCATCTGTTCATTGATATTGTTGTTGTTGATGATGTTGTTGTTGATGTTGATGTTGTTGACGATGTTGTTGTTGATGTTGATGTTGTTGATGATATTGTTGATGTTGATGATGTTGATGTTGTTGTCGATGTTGATGTTGTGTATTCTGTTGATGATATTGATGTTTATGTTGTTGGATGTGCATTTTTTGAGGTAAGCTAACATTTGCAATAGTTACTCAAAACATGAGCATTTGTGATGCAGTGCACGGAATGAAATCAAAGCTCAAAAACATAAAAGTGGCCCAAAAACCCATTTAGAGGCCTTATTTTGGAAAAATAATGGTATATCCTGCCCATGACTTAGCCCTCGTATCCACGGTCATTTTGACTGGTAGCACGTCGGAAACGGAGGCTCGTGGCCCAGGTTATGCCCATTTTGTTGATCAAGTAGCCGTATTTGGGTGATTAACATCCGCATTTGTTGAGATAAGCATCCGCATTTGTATGTTAAAACAGCTGCATTTTGCATGTTCAACAGCCGCATTTGTTTAATCATCATAAGCATTTGTGAGATAACTCATCCGCATTTGAGGTTATAATTAGCCTTCATCCGCATTAACTCCCACAACATCTGCATTTGTTGAGTTAAACTCTGGCACTCATCCGCATTTCATGTAACACATCCGCATTTCTTGTAACACATCCGCATTGGATGAACGAACATCCGCATTGGTTGTCTTAATGCTGCATAACATCCGCATTTCTATTGTCACATCCGCATTTCATTAAAAAAATGCGGATGTGTCAAAAGTTAGTTGCATTTCTTGAACATACATTAGCATTGAGGCACATAACAGCCGCATTTCCTTTTGGATTCTTGAACTCAGCCGCATTTGTATGTCCTTTATCAGCATTAGTTCTGTTTGAACATCCGCATTTGGTTGCCTTAGTGACAAATGCGGATGGCTTTAGTAGGAAATGCGGATGCAAGAGAGAAATACCGATGGCTTGTGTTTATCGATCAGAGAATATTGAATTCAGGTTCAATCCGAATAATTTCTGTTCGAGATCTTTGTAGTTATCCTCGAAATCATGTTAATTGTACACAGGTGGTCTCGGATTTGTGGTTGGATTTGATTCAACAACCCATTGATTAACCACCAGTTCGAGATCTTTGTATTTTGAATCAACCTGTTCGAGATCTGAATGTTCTTCTCAAATCCTTGATTGGATCAATGATTATATGACCAAGGTTGATTTCTTCATTTCTGTTGAATGTGAAAATGGATGTGCCTGTTGGTTGCAATCATCCGTATTCATCATGTTTCTTGGTTTCTTATTTGTTGTAGTCATATGTTCATCATCCGTTTAGACTGGTAGCACGTCAGAAACGGAGGCTAGTGGCCCAGGTTATGCCCATTTTGTTGATCAAGCAGCCGTATTTGGGTGATTAACATCCGCATTTGTTGAGATAAGCATCCGCGTTTGTATGTTAAAACAGCTGCATTTTGCATGTTCAACAGCCGCATTTGTTTAATCATCATAAGCATTTGTTAGATAACTCATCCGCATTTGAGGTTATAATTAGCCTTCATCTGCATTAACTCCCACAACATCTGCATTTGTTGAGTTAAACTCTGGCACTCATCCGCATTTCATGTAACACATCCGCATTTCTTGTAACACATCCGCATTGGATGAACGAACATCCGCATTGGTTGTCTTAATGCTGCATAACATCCGCATTTCTATTGTCACATCCGCATTTCATTAAAACGAATGCGGATGTGTCAAAAGTTAGTCGCATTTCATGAACATACATCCGTATTGAGGCACATAACAGCCGCATTTCCTTTTGGATTCTTGAACTTAGCCGCATTTGTATGTCCTTTATCAGCATTAGTTCTGTTTGAACATCCGCATTTGGTTGCCTTAGTGACAAATGCGGATGGCTTTAGTAGGAAATGCGGATGCAAGAGAGAAATACGGATGGCTTGTGTTTATCGATCAGAGAATATTGAATTCAGGTTCAATCCGAATAATTTCTGTTCGAGATCTTTGTAGTTATCCTCGAAATCATGTTAATTGTACACAGGTGGTCTCGGATTTGTGGTTGGATTTGATTCAACAACCCATTGATTAACCACTAGTTCGAGATCTTTGTATTTTGAATCAACCTGTTCGAGATCTGAATGTTCTTCTCAAATCCTTGATTGGATCAGTGATTATGTGACCAAGGTTGATTTCTTCATTTCTGTTGAATGTGAAAATGGATGTGCCTGTTGGTTGCAATCATCCGTATTCATCATGTTTCTTGGTTTCTTATTTGTTGTAGTCATATGTTCATCATCCGTTTAGACTGGTAGCACGTCGGAAACGGAGGCTAGTGGCCCAGGTTATGCCCATTTTGTTGATCAAGCAGCCGTATTTGAGTGATTAACATCCGCATTTGTTGAGATAAGCATCCGCGTTTGTATGTTAAAACAGCTGCATTTTGCATGTTCAACAGCCGCATTTGTTTAATCATCATAAGCATTTGTTAGATAACTCATCCGCATTTCAGGTTATAATTAGCCTTCATCTGCATTAACTCCCACAACATCTGCATTTGTTAAGTTAAACTCTGGCACTCATCCGCATTTCATGTAACACATCCGCATTTCTTGTAACACATCCGCATTGGATGAACAAACATCCGCATTGGTTGTCTTAATGCTGCATAACATCCGCATTTCTATTGTCACATCCGCATTTCATTAAAACGAATGCGGATGTGTCAAAAGTTAGTCGCATTTCTTGAACATACATCCACATTGAGGCACATAACAGCCGCATTTCCTTTTGGATTCTTGAACTCAGCCGCATTTGTATGTCCTTTATCAGCATTAGTTATGTTTGAACATCCGCATTTGGTTGCCTTAGTGACAAATGCGGATGGCTTTAGTAGGAAATGCGGATGCAAGAGAGAAATACAGATGGCTTGTGTTTATCGATCTGAGAATATTGAATTCAGGTTCAATCCGAATAATTTCTGTTCGAGATCTTTGTAGTTATCCTCGAAATCATGTTAATTGTACACAGGTGGTCTCGGATTTGTGGTTGGATTTGATTCAACAACCCATTGATTAACCACCAGTTCGAGATCGTTGTATTTTGAATCAACCTGTTCGAGATCTGAATGTTCTTTTCAAATCCTTGATTGGATCAGTGATTATGTGACCAAGGTTGATTTCTTCATTTCTGTTGAATGTGAAAATGGATGTGCCTGTTGGTTGCAATCATCCGTATTCATCATGTTTCTTGGTTTCTTATTTGTTGTAGTCATATGTTCATCATCCGTTTAGACTGGTAGCACGTCGGAAACTGAGGCTAGTGGCCCAGGTTATGCCCATTTTGTTGATCAAGCAACCGTATTTGGGTGATTAACATCCGCATTTGTTGAGATAAGCATCCGCGTTTGTATGTTAAAACAACTGCATTTTGCATGTTCAACAACCGCATTTGTTTAATCATCATAAGCATTTGTTAGATAACTCATCCGCATTTGAGGTTATAATAAGCCTTCATCTGCATTAACTCCCACAACATCTACATTTGTTGAGTTAAACTCTGGCACTCATCCGCATTTCATGTAACACATCCGCATTTCTTGTAACACATCCGCATTGGATGAACGAACATCCGCATTGGTTGTCTTAATGCTGCATAACATCCGCATTTCTATTGTCACATCCGCATTTCATTAAAACGAATGCGGATATGTCAAAAGTTAGTCGCATTTCTTGAACATACATCCGCATTGAGGCACATAACAACCGCATTTCCTTTTGGATTCTTGAACTCAGCCGCATTTGTATGTCCTTTATCAGCATTAGTTCTGTTTGAACATCCGCATTTGGTTGCCTTAGTGACAAATGCGGATGGCTTTAGTAGGAAATGCGGATGCAAGAGAGAAATACGGATGGCTTGTGTTTATCGATCTGAGAATATTGAATTAAGGTTCAATCCGAATAATTTCTGTTCGAGATCTTTGTAGTTATCCTCGAAATCATGTTAATTGTACACAGGTGGTCTCGGATTTATGGTTGGATTTGATTCAACAACCCATTGATTAACCACCAGTTCGAGATCTTTGTATTTTGAATCAACCTGTTCGAGATCTGAATGTTCTTCTCAAATCCTTGATTGGATCAGTGATTATGTGACCAAGGTTGATTTCTTCATTTCTGTTGAATGTGAAAATGGATGTGCCTGTTGGTTGCAATCATCCGTATTCATCATGTTTCTTGGTTTCTTATTTGTTATAGTCATATGTTCATCATCTGTTCATTGATATTGTTGTTGTTGATGATGTTGTTGTTGATGTTGATGTTGTTGTTGATGTTGATGTTGTTGATGATGTTGTTGATGTTGATGTTGTTGATGTTGTTGTCGATGTTGATGTTGTGTATTCTGTTGATGATATTGATGTTTATGTTGTTGGATGTGCATTTTTTTGAGGTAAGCTAACATTTGCAATAGTTACTCAAAACATGAGCATTTGTGATGCAGTGCACGGAATGAAATCAAAGCTCAAAAACATAAAAGTGGCCCAAAAACCCATTTAGAGGCCTTATTTTGGAAAAATAATGGTATAACCCGCCCATGACGTAGCCCTCGTTTCCACGGTCGTTTTGACTGGTAGCACATCGGAAACGGAGGCTCGTAGCCTAGGTTATGCCCATTTTGTTGACCAAGCAGCCGTATTCGGGTGATTAACATCCGCATTTGTTGAGATAAGCATCTGCATTTGTATGTTAAAACAGCTGCATTTTGCATGTTCAACAGCCGCATTTGTTTAATCAGCATCAGCATTTGTGAGATAACTCATCCGCATTTGAGGTTATAATTAGCCTTCATCCGCATTAACTCCCACAACATCCGTATTTGTTGAGTTAAACTCTGGCACTCATCCGCATTTCATGTAACACATCCGCATTTCTTGTAACACATCCGCATTGGATGAACGAACATCCGCATTGGTTGTCTTAATGCTGCATAACATCCGCATTTCTATTGTCACATCCGCATTTCATTAAAACAAATGCGGATGTGTCAAAAGTTAGTCGCATTTCTTGAACATACATCCGCTTTGAGGCACATAACAGCCGCATTTCCTTTTGGATTCTTGAACTCAGCCGCATTTGTATGTCCTTTATCAGCATTAGTTCTGTTTGAACATCCGTATTTGGTTGCCTTAGTGACAAATGCGGATGGCTTTAGTAGGAAATGCGGATGCAAGAGAGAAATACGATTGGCTTGTGTTTATCGATCTGAGAATATTGAATTCAGGTTCAATCCGAATAATTTCTGTTCGAGATCTTTGTAGTTATCCTCGAAATCATGTTAATTGTACACAGGTGGTCTCGGATTTGTGGTTGGATTTGATTCAACAACCCATTGATTAACCACCAGTTCGAGATCTTTGTATTATAAATCAACCTGTTCGAGATCTGAATGTTCTTCACAAATCCTTGATTGGATCAGTGATTATGTGACCAAGGTTGATTTCTTCATTTCTGTTGAATGAGAAAATGGATGTGCCTGTTGGTTGCAATCATCCGTATTCATCATGTTTCTTGGTTTCTTATTTGTTGTAGTCATCTGTTCATCATCTGTTCATTGATATTGTTGTTGTTGATGATGTTGTTGTTGATGTTGATGTTGTTGACGATGTTGTTGTTGATGTTGATGTTGTTGATGATGTTGTTGATGTTGATGTTGTTGATGTTGTTGATGATGTTGTTGTTGATGTTGATGTTGTGTATTCTGTTGATTATATTGATGTTTATGTTGTTGGATATGCATTTGTTTGAGGCAAGCTAACATTTGCATTAGTTACTCAAAACATGAGCATTTGTGATGCAGTGCACGGAATGAAATCAAAGCTCAAAAACATAAACGTGGCCCAAAAACCCATTTAGAGGCCTTATTTTGGAAAAATAATGGTATGACCCGCCCATGACGTAGCCCTCGTTTCCACGGTCATTTTGACTGGTAGCACGTCGGAAACGGAGGCTCGTGGCCCAGGTTATGCCCATTTTGTTGTTCAAGCAGCCGTATTTGGGTGATTAACATCCGCATTTGTTGAGATAAGCATCCGCATTTGTATGTTGAAACAGCTGAATTTTGCATGTTCAACAGCCGCTTTGTTTAATCATCATAAGCATTTGTGAGATAACTCATTCGCATTTGAGGTTATAATTAGCCTTCATCCGCATTAACTCCCACAACATCCGCATTTGTTGAGTTAAACTCTGGCACTCATTCGCATTTCATGTAACACATCCGCATTTCTTGTAACACATCCGTATTGGATGAACGAACATCCGTATTGGTTGTCTTAATGCTGCATAACATCCGCATTTCTATTGTCACATCCGCATTTCATTAAAACAAATGCGGATGTGTCAAAAGTTAGTCGCATTTCTTGAACATACATCCGCATTGAGGCACATAACAGCCGCATTTCCTTTTGGATTCTTGAACTCAGCCGCATTTGTATGTCCTTTATCAGCATTAGTTCTGTTTGAACATCCGCATTTGGTTGCCTTAGTGACAAATGCGGATGGCTTTAGTAGGAAATGCGGATTCAAGAGAGAAATACGGATGGCTTGTGTTTATCGATCTGAGAATATTGAATTCAGGTTCAATCCGAATAATTTCTGTTCGAGATCTTTGTAGTTATCCTCGAAATCATGTTAATTGTACACAGGTGGTCTCGGATTTGTGGTTGGATTTGATTCAGTAACCCATTGATTAACCACCAGTTCGAGATCTTTGTATTTTGAATCAATCTATTTGAGATCTGAATGTTCTTCTCAAATCCTTGATTGGATCAGTGATTATGTGACCAAGGTTGATTTCTTCATTTCTGTTGAATGTGAAAATGGATGTGCCTGTTGGTTGCAATCATCCGTATTCATCATGTTTCTTGGTTTCTTATGTGTTGTAGTCATCTGTTCATCATCTGTTCATTGATATTGTTGTTGTTGATGATGTTGTTGTTGATGTTGATGTTGTTGACGATGTTGTTGTTGATGTTGATGTTGTTGATGATGTTGTTGATGTTGTTGATGATGTTGTTGTTGATGTTGATGTTGTGTATTCTATTGATTATATTGAAGTTTATGTTGTTGGATATGCATTTGTTTGATGCAAGCTAACATTTGCATTAGTTACTCAAAACATGAGCATTTGTGATGCAGTGCACGGAATGAAATCAAAGCTCAAAAACATAAAAGTGGCCAAAAACCCATTTAGAGGCCTTATTTTGGAAAAATAATGGTATAACCCTCCCATGACGTAGCCCTCGTTTCCACGGTCATTTTGACTGGTAGCACGTCGGAAACGGAGGCTCGTGGCCCAGGTTATGCCCATTTTGTTGATCAAGCAGCCGTATTTGGGTGATTAACATCCGTATTTGTTGAGATAAGCATCCGCAATTGTATGTTAAAACAGCTGCATTTTGCATGTTCAACAGCCGCATTTGTTTAATCATCATAAGTATTTGTGAGATAACTCATCCGCATTTGAGGTTATAATTAGCCTTCATCCGCATTAACTCCCACAACATCCGCATTTGTTGAGTTAAACACTGGCACTCATCCGCATTTCATGTAACACATCCGCATTTCTTGTAACACATCCGCGTTGGATGAACGAACATCCGCATTGGTTGTCTTAATGCTGCATAACATCCGCATTTCTATTGTCACATCCACATTTCATTAAAACAAATGCGGATGTGTCAAAAGTTAGTCGCATTTCTTGAACATACATCCGCATTGAGGCACATAACAGCCGCATTTCCTTTTGGATTCTTGAACTCAGCCGCATTTGTATGTCCTTTATCAGCATTAGTTCTGTTTGAACATCCGCATTTGGTTGCCTTAGTGACAAATGCGGATGGCTTTAGTAGGAAATGCGGATTCAAGAGAGAAATACGGATGGCTTGTGTTTATCGATCTGAGAATATTGAATTCAGGTTCAATCCGAATAATTTCTGTTCGAGATCTTTGTAGTTATCCTCGAAATCATGTTAATTGTACACAGGTGGTCTCGGATTTGTGGTTGGATTTGATTCAACAACCCATTGATTAACCACCAGTTCGAGATCTTTGTATTTTGAATCAACCTGTTCGAGATCTGAATGTTCTTCTCAAATCCTTCATTGGATCAGTGATTATGTGACCAAGGTTGATTTCTTCATTTTTGTTGAATGTGAAAATGGATGTGCCTGTTTGTTGCAATCATCCGTATTCATCATGTTTCTTGGTTTCTTATTTGTTGTAGTCATATGTTCATCATCTGTTCATTTATATTGTTGTTGTTGATGATGTTGTTGTTGATGTTGATGTTGTTGACGATGTTGTTGTTGATGTTGATGTTGTTGATGATGTTGTTGATGTTGATGTTGTTGATGTTGTTGTTGATGTTGTTGTTGATGTTGATGTTGTGTATTCTGTTGATGATATTGATGTTTATGTTGTTGGATGTGCATTTTTTTGAGGTAAGCTAACATTTGCATTTGCTACTCAAAACATGAGCATTTGTGATGCAGTGCACGGAATGAAATCAAAGCTCAAAAACATAAAAGTGGCCCAAAAACCCATTTAGAGGCCTTATTTTGGAAAAATAATGGTATAACCCGCCCATGACGTAGCCCTCGTTTCCACGCTCGTTTTGACTGGTAGCACGTCGGAGACGGAGGCTCGTAGCCCAGGTTATGCCCATTTTGTTGATCAAGCAGCCGTATTTGGGTGATTAACATCCGCATTTGTTGAGATAAGCATCTGCATTTGTATGTTAAAACAGCTGCATTTGGCATGTTCAACAGCCGCATTTGTTTAATCAGCATCAGCATTTGTGAGATAACTCATCCGCATTTGAGGTTATAATTAGCCTTCATCCGCATTAACTCCCACAACATCCACATTTGTTGAGTTAAACTCTGGCACTCATCCGCATTTCATGTAACACATCCGCATTTCTTGTAACACATTCGCATTTCTTGTAACACATCCGCATTGGATGAACGAACATCCTCATTGGTTGTCTTAATGCTGCATAACATCCACATTTCTATTGTCACATCCGCATTTCATTAAAACAAATGCGGATGTGTCAAAAGTTAGTTGCATTTCTTGAACATACATCCGCATTGAGGCACATAACAGCCGCATTTCCTTTTGGAGTCTTGAACTCAGCTGCATTTGTATTTCCTTTATCAGCATTAGTTCTGTTTGAACATCCGCATTTGGTTGCCTTAGTGACAAATGCGGATGGCTTTAGTAGGAAATGCGGATGCAAGAGAGAAATGCGGATGGCTTGTGTTTATCGATGTGAGTATATTGAATTCAGGTTCAATCCGAATAATTTCTGTTTTAGATCTTTGTAGTTATCCTCGAAATCATGTTAATTATACACAGCTGGTCTTGGATTTGTGGTTGGATTTGATTCAACAACCCATTGATTAACCATAAGACTTGACAAGAATGATCAAATTAAGTTTGTCTCTATACATAAAATGACATTTTTCCTAATTCAACATTAAGTTTGTCTCTATACATCTCCTTAACATCCTCTTTAGATTCTCCAAACAATGATCAAATGAGCTCCCGGACATAGAGAAGTCATCCATAAACACTTCCATGGATTTCTCTATCATGTCTTGGAAGATAGCCACCATACACCTCTGAAAAGTGGTTGGAGCATTACCAAACCAAAGGGAATACGACGGTATGCAAAAGTCCCGTATAGACATGTAAAAGTGGTTTTCCCCTGATCCTCCGGTGCAATGGGAATCTAGAAATAACCAGAGAAACCATCCAGGAAACAATAAAACTGCTGCCCAGATAGACGCTCCAAGATTTGATCAATGAATGGAATAGGAAAATGATCTTTCCTGGTCGCTTCATTCAACTTTCTGTAATCAATACAAACTCTCCATCCAGTGATTGTTCTTGAGGGGATCAACTCATTCTTATCAGTCCTGGTTAATGTCATCCCCCTTTTCATTGGGACTACCTGAACTGGGCTCACCCAAGTGGAGTCAGAAATGGGATATATAAATCCTGCATCAAGGAACCTGAGAACCTCCTCTTTCACCACTTCTGTTATGTTAGGGTTGAGCCTCATCTATCTCTGAACAACCAGCTTATACTCATCCTCTATGAGTATTTTATGCGTGCAAAAGGAAGAGCTGATGCCCTTAATATCAGTGAGTTTCCATGCAATCGCCTGTTTGTGCTCCTTGAGCACTTCAATCAACCTATTTTTCTCCTCCTCCGTCAGATGTGAAGATATGATGACGGGTAAACCTACCTCACCATCTAGAAATGCATATTCTAAATATGATGGCAACTCCTTCAACTTCAAAGATGGGGGTGTTTCTACTGTGGGCTTCCTCCCCTCCTCAGTAACATCTCCAACAGAAAACACCTCTGGATACTGAGACAACTCAGTGACCCAGGAGTTAAGACTAGGGTTTGGATCACTCTCTATCTCAACTTCCTGGTTCTCTTCATCGAGGTCAGAGGTGGCCATCAGATCTGCTCCACTGATATAGTCCAAGCAAGGATCCATGTGAGAAAAGAATACATCAAGAAAATATACTGAATCGTCTTGACTACCAGAATGGTTCATCACCTTAGAGACATCAAAAGTGATGGTTTCCACCCCCACACGAAGTGTTATCTTACCTTCATGGACATCAATCAATGCCTTAGCTGTACGTAGGAAGGGGCGTCCCAAGATGAGAGGGACTCTATCGTCAGCTTCCATGTCAAGAATGACGAAATCCACGGGGAACACAAATTTGTCTACTTTCACCAAAAAATTCTCCATAATGCCCCATGGATATTTGACCGATCGATTAGCTAAAGATATGCTCATGTGCGTTGGAGTCGGGTCTCCAAGGTCTACCTTCTTATAAATCGAGTAAGGCATCAAATTTATACTAGCACCAAGATCAGCCAACGCGTGGTTAACAGTAGAACTACCAAACAAACACGGGATGGTAAAAATACACGGGTCTTCTAGTTTCTTCGATAGTTTACTTTGCACCACCGCAGAACAATGCTCACTGAGGGTAACGATTGAGAGGTCCTCTAGCTTCTTTTTGTTGGAAAGAAGATCCTTAAGAAATTTGGAATACTTAGGCATATGCTGGAGCGCCTCTACGAATTGAAGATTGATTTTGAGTTGTTTGAACAACTTAAGAAAATGTCCATAATCCTTAGAGAGTTTCTGCTTCATCAGACGAGCAGGATATGGAACTCGGCTCAAATCCATCTCAGGATTTGTCTTCTTAACTTCAACCTTCTTCTTCTCTGCTACTTCCTCCTATGGAGACTCACTACTCGGCGTGGTAATTGTTGGGTCTAGCCTCTGTTGCACCCCTCTTGGAGTCTCCATTTCAATCTCCTCATCCATTTCCTCTTCTTCTCATGTCACAAGCTTCTCCTGTTCACCTCCTCTGCCACTTCATGTCATCATGGCTTTTGCAGTCCCATTGGGATTCGGGAGAGTGCATCCTGAGAAGGAACCTACAGGTCGGTGTTCTAATTTCTTAGCTATGTCACCTACGGAATGCTGCAAGTCTAGGAAAGTTGATTGTTGACTCTTCAGCAGAACGTCATGCTAACTCAACCTTTTCTGAGTTTCTTGATCTTTATTTATCAGTTGAGTGAGTAGCTGAGTTTGGGTAGCAAGTATGTCCTTCAACTCCTTGTCCATTCCCCTACTAGCACCTGGACTAGTGCCTACATCTCCTCCACCCTGCTGATTTTGCCTCGGTTGAAAACCAGGTGGGTTCCCCCCAGATCTCCAACCAAAGTTAGGGTGGCCTCTCCAACCCTGATTATACAAACCAGAAAACGCATCACTCGAACCTCTACCCTGACCACTCACGAAGTCAACTTGCTCTTTACTCATAACCGGACACTCTTTCGTATCATGTCCACCTCTACAAACCTCACACTTATTGACACTCATTTTCAGGTCTCGGATTTCACGTTGCATAGCTTCTAAGGCAGCAGCCACACTAGTATCAGTTATGATGTGATGAGCACCCCTCGAAGAGGAAGCGGGGGCTCTAGTACTAGGGATGGAATTCTTAGTTTGCGGATGCTGCTGCTCAGCCAATGCAAAACTCTCAAACATCTCCTCACACTCTTCTGCAGTCTTTTTCTCCATAATGTGTCCTCCTGCAGCAGTATTGAACATGAGTTGAGTTGCAAAGGTGAGACCGTTGTAAAATTTCTCGATAAGTGCCCACTCGGTCAACCCATGCTGAGGGAATCTACTACGAAGTGTGTTGAAACGTTCCCATGCCATGTAGTAAGGTTCATCAGGATCCATGCGAAAAGAGTGAATCTGCTCCCTAAGTCGGGCGGCCCTAGAAGGTGGATAATATTTCTTAAGGAATTTTGTCTGCAAATCAGCCCAAGTGGTAATGGAATCCTGGGGTAATGTGTCGAGCCACGAAGCAGCTCGACCCTATAGAGTGAAAGGGAAAAGACGAAGATAGATGGCATCTTCTGTCACACCAGAAATGTTAAAGGTATCACAGATACGAACGAAACGTGAGACATGACCGGGAGCATCCTCATCATCCAGTCCGTGGAACTGGGTAGCATTTGTGATTGTAGACATGACATACGAAGGAATCTGCCAGTTGTTCGCGTTATTAATCGTGGGACTGTTGATTGACGATCTGCCTTCAGTGAAACCATCCGATGCTCTCTCGTGAACGGTACGCCTAGGGGGGTTAGCATCACCCATTAGAATTATCTCGGGAAAAGGAATAAAATGTACCTTAGGATCTAATATTACATGTAAACGTGTACAAGGTGGAGCGTGCTTCTCATGATACTCTCGCTCAGGGTCAGAAAAAGCAGAGAATTCAGGTGATGCTTTCGAACGGGTGTGTGGCATGCAACTGAAAAGGTAAAAGATCTAAGAAGAAATAGGAGAGAAACAGAATAAAAGAACTTAATTGACTCTAGGCTAAAAGAAATAAACTTTAAAAGCAAAGAAATACTCTTAACTAAAACTTAACCTAACCAAATCTTGAAACTCAAAACTTAAGTTTCCCCGGGAACGGTGCCAAAAACTTGATGGTCACAAAGTGATCTAATCAAAACAACCTAAATTAAACACAATCTAGAAACTCAAATTTTACCCATGAAAACCTAGACCTAGACCACTAGATAGGCAAGTGACCTAATCGAATGTAGACATAGATTAAGGAAGACCGGAATCGAACCCTAGAGACACTATTATAGACTAAACTAGACTCGAAAGGATAAAAAAACAAAAATAGATTTAATAATGGGGGGGGAGATTTTCTTTTCTCTTTTTTTTTAAAGAACCTACAGAAACAAAAACTACTTTTAATTAATTGATTTAAACACTCGACTTACCAACTAGAACACGATGAAACAAAAACCCTTAGAAAATCAAGAATGAGAAAGATACTACCTAGGTGAATCCTAGCTGTGAACCTCAAGCTTCAAATGGCTATTGAACTATTGTGGAATCGGGATCTAATAAAACAAACTTCTAAGATACTTAATGGATCCCGGATCATTCTCCGGATGTGACCAAAAGGAGAGCCTAGAAGGTGAGTGAACTACCGATTAGTCAAATTACCGCTAAGTCTCTTTGACAACACTTATGTACCCGGTTGATAGCTAATCTATCGATCTAACTAACACAATTCATTAATAATGAAAGGGGCAACCTTTAAACAATCTATTGGACACGAAAAGCAATGCAATTAATTAACTTAGAGAAATCTTATTTCGAACCACTTATTTCTAAACAATTAACCACAACGACAATTCAATTAATCCTCACCTCTCGGAATCAAATTAAGAAGGGCATTAAGGCTTAACGATCAATTCAACCCAATTCCTATGGTTACTATGTCTAGCAAACCATCAACTAATCAAAAACACAAAGTAATCGATCTAGATATGCAAGTTTTTATGAAAGAAATTCAACAACAAACATATGAATATAGGAATCATCAATAATTATGCCAAAACACACAAAGTCATCCAATAGATTGAATAAACATCATTACATAAGCATTACCCACAAAAACCATTCAATAACCAAAATCCATTCGAGTTAACACAAACTAATCATCAACCTAGGTAGTATTATGATCTTAGCTACTCATATTCAGCAGAAACATCATCTCAAACAATGAAAACAAGATCAACATAACTAAACAAACTGTAGGTAAACGAAGTTACAAAGATGAAAACCCGTAATCAAATGTTTGCGGTTGTTTCTACGATCCTAGCCTCAATCCTTGGCTTCCAATCCTTGCAAAAGCTCCAATTCATCCTTCAAAGTGCTCTTGAAACGGCTGGAAGTCGACCCCCCTCATTAGGGTGAGAAAAGTTATTTAAATACAACTTTGCAAAATTTTCCTGTAAACACCATCTATGCGATGCGTGCTGGTGAAGCCCTCCTACTGTGCGTATCACGTAGATTAAAAAACTAGAAAACCCTAATTTACAATTTATGCTATACGCGCAGGTGAAGCCCTCCTGCTGCGCGTATCGCGTAGATTGGATTTTCAGCAATTGTTGGTCTTTCCCCATCGTTTGGCTCTTCTTTGCTTCCCATGCGTTTTCATCACTTTTAAGCACCCAAGCACCTATTTAAATACAAAATAACGAACAATAAGTAAAAACTAATGAATCTAACTGAAATTTAAACAAAAGCGACCCGAAAACGTGAAATAAAATGGATGTGTTTTACAACACATCATCATTTTAGTTAACTTGGTAATTATCAAACTATCAACTGATCTAATACCCTATAAATGTGTAAAGTAAACGTAATGCAAACACACTCACACAGTAAAAACAAATCACTGATAATACTGATATTAAATCAGCTAAGACAGAAATTTCTTTGAATTAATGGCTTTTGTTGAGAATAAGCTAACTAATGACAAACTCTTAATTATTAGACAATTAAGTAGTTATGGTCAAAATTAGACAAACCTCTCAGTAAATTCTCAGATGATTTGAATTTGAGATGTTAGATGATGGGATCTGTTCAAATTTGTTTGAAAAACCTTTAAATATCAAACAACACAAATCCACAAATCAAAATGATTTTGATGTAGATCAGAGTTAATCGAGCAATAGAACAGTACTCGATGATTGATATAACAGGGTTTGATGATTTTAACTAATTACACCAATTCGTTGAGTAAAATACCTTCGTTAGC
Source organism: Flaveria sonorensis (assembly GCA_025506505.1). Taxonomy (NCBI): domain Eukaryota; kingdom Viridiplantae; phylum Streptophyta; class Magnoliopsida; order Asterales; family Asteraceae; genus Flaveria; species Flaveria sonorensis. The sequence continues at coordinate 22,778,895 of CM046439.1, read as the reverse complement.
TATTGATTAGCTAATCCTAACTTGTGTTTTGATTAAATTGTTCAACAACATGCTTAGATCAGAGTTATGAACTCTCAAGCTGTGATGAACACTCAAAAACTGATAAATCTAATGAAATTAACAACTAATTAGACTAATCAAAATTGATAGATCAATTGATCGAGATCAATGAGCACGAGGCTTTGATACCACCTGTGAATCCAAGGATCGAAACAGGAATTTATTAGTTTGATTGAACAAATAATGATCGCGGAATTATCGCAACTCGTTGTTTAATTAATTGTTTAAGAAATTGTAATTGTAATGTAAATCAACGAAGAACAGATGAGAGAAATGGAAAACAAGTTAAAGTAATATGATAAACAAATTTTCTTCAAATGATTTCCATTAATACTGAATTGGTTACAATCGGTTTTGAATTTTGCTACTATGATAATTGCTAGGTGATGTTCTTGGTGTTCTTGGTGTTCTAATTACTATTCTGGTGTAATCAGAATTGTTGTATTTTTTTTTCTGTGTATTGTTAGTGTCTGTGTATTGTTCGTGTATGAAAAGAGTGCACTCATGCCTTTTATTTATAGGCAAAGGGATTCACTTTTACATGGACTTTCTTATTATGGTAAGAAAGTTACACAAATAAAATTCTTGACGTGACATGCAATATTCATTTCTAACAGAAGTGCAGTCCTTCACAGATGTTGACTTGATGACGTCACTCCAGAGTGTTTGAATTGTTGACTTCATGAGGCTTCCTTGATGAATGGAGTTCATGCAAGTACTTTGTTCTTCTGTAGGATATAGCCTTCCATAGGAGTTAGCTTTCTGTAGGAGTTGGTTCTTTGATCTTCATATTGAACTTCATCCGCAGGAGCAAGCTTTCTTCTTCCGCAGGAGCAGCAGTAACTTCCGTAGACGAAGTATGATGTTTTCCTGCAATTTCACATATAATCAACACAAATAATAATTTGGGTTAACATATACATATCTTTCATACAAAAAGATAAAGATTTACAAGAGCTCATTACAAGTGATGAATAATCTTCTAAACATATACAATCAATCTAGACCTAACACTATGGAATGTATTTGCTTCGTGCACAATGTATCTGCTTCGTGCATAATGTATTTGGTTCGTGCACAATGTATCTGCTTCGTGCATAATGTATTTTCTTCATGCACAATGTATCTGCTTCGTGCATAATGTATTTGCTTTGTGCACAATGTATCTGCTTCGTGCACAACGATTAGGGGTTTGTTTACAATTCCCGATAAAGTACCAGCTTCGTGCACAATGTTGGGGTTGAGCATATGGCAGGATCCATAAAGAAAATGAACGATTTTAAAAAAGGAAAGTGCGAAAACGAATGATGATAAAAGATAATAATGATATTACCTTGATGTTTGTATGATGAATGATCATGTACGAAAGTAAAGAAAATGTTTTAAATGAAAGTAAAGTATTTTATTATAAAACTAGAACTCACTCAGCGTCACTGACTTTTCTATGCATAATAGTTGGCAGGTAATTGTTAATGCTGAGGAGGTGCAGGCATGGATGCATAAGCTAATAGGGATGGTTCGAGTCTGGCATCCATATTTTAAGAATATTATTGTATTAATACGATTTTTGGGCTGTAAACGTAATGATATGATTTTTAAGTAAACGGGAATGGGGCCCTACACAGCTCATCTTGACAAGTTCCACCCCTCGGAGATCTAACTGATTGGAGTGTGTATGGAGGAGCTATCTCACTTGACCCTAGTCCCTGCCTGTTTTGGTAACAAACTTTTGCATGTAAGGATAAGGATATTATATTCAAGAACACATTTTTCTACCTTGGTTTTGCTGATCACAAGCTCAGCCTGACATTTAGTTAACTTGGTTATGAGATCCTTGATTTGTGTCATGTTGTTTGTATGCTCATGCTTAAGAGTAGAAATGGTTTTCTATAAATCTTCAATTTTTTGTTTATATTCATTTTCTGCTCTTTTAAATCAGCTTTTAAAATGTTTAAGGACTCAAGATCAGATCTCACTTCCAAGTTGTAGGACCTATACATATTAACTTTAGCAATGCATTCAGGAGTACAAAGATGTTCTAATACCTTGGCTTCTTTATGATCAACGATCAGTGCTTGGTTTCGAGAAGCATCTTCTACCTGAAAGCTCTAGTCAAAGCCTCCTTCTTTAACAGCAATAGCTGCATGTTGTTTAGGTTAGTTTGGCTTCTTAGTTCTTAGAGCTGCATCAGTGTAGTTTGGTCTAGATTGTGCCTGACCACCATTTGTCCTTGGTACTCTCTAGCAAAGTGTCCTATTTGGTTATAGTTGTAACACTTCACCTTGCTTTTATCCAGGCCAAACTTTCCACTGGCTACATTGCTGGAACTTCCTTCCTGTTCTCTTGTAGAACTTCTTGGCTTTATGAGTGAGGAGAGCCATCTATTGAACTATCTCCATATACTCCAGATCATTTGGATGGATGCAGTCTAAGTCTTCAAGAGTGAAGAGAAAGTTTCCACAACTTTCATCAATAGACACAAAGGCTTGAGCAGAGCTTGTCTCTTGGAATGGGCTTCCTTGGATGTAGCTCTCCCTTGGTATCTTAGGGAAGGTGATAAAAGGATCCTTTTATGGGTTATGAAGGAAGTAGATAAGATGATGTGGTTCTCTGCTATCACTTTCAACCACATGAGGGGCTAAACTTTGCTGATTGTTGGAAGAGCTAATTGATGGATTTTGCAGGTTCATCTCCATCTTGTAACCACTAAGGACACCATACAGTTCTGTGAGAGTAAGAGTGGAGAGGTTCTCCGGTCTCTTGATGGCCACATAGTAGTATGTCCATTGTCTAGGAAGAGAGAACAAGAACTTCCTTACTATGTCCATATTCTCAAGCTTGACTTCAACATCCATTAGGGTATTCGCAATCTCAACATACCTGAAGTATTATTGACTCATGGTTTCACTTGTCTTGTAGGTGAATTTCTCAAACTACTGCTTCATAATGTCTTTGTTGTTCTCTTTGGCTTCCTCAGACCCCTCATACATAAGCTTTAGTGCATCCTAGAGCTGCTTTGCAGTATAGCACATCTTGAAGCCTCAGTATATGGTGTTTGGAAGAGCAGTTTGAAGAGGGGTCATGGCTTTCTAATCTACATGTATTTTCTTCCAGTCTTCTTTAGAGTAGTCAGCCATTTCCTTTGGTATCATCCCACCTCTAGCAGTGGCTGAAAAGGTGCTTTGGATATGAGGTCCTTCAACAACAGATCTCCACATCTTACTGTCTTGACATTTAATGAACCCTTCCACACGTTGGCACAAAGTATCAAAGTCATCAGGGGTGATCAGTGGAGACTTTGTCATGGTACCGGTTTCCATATCATCCTTAGAGATAGCTATCAGTTGAGTTGATAAGTGTTTTGTGAAACTGACGAGATTTAAAATGGTGAGATCTTACAATCAAGAGCCTGAAATTCTCCGATACCAATTGCAGGACCATTGAAGGATGGTCAATGCAACAATTGCATAAGATGGAGAGACTTGGAACACTTAGAAGATCAAATAGGGAATCAGTTAGGATGTAACAAAGAACACAAGTAAAGAACAACAACAAGAACAAGATAATATGGTTTTCAAGAATGATGTATATTGCTCTCAAGTTCTTACAAGTGTTACAAAGCTTATCTTAAGATACAAGTACTGGAGATACTTTATAATACATCCTACAGCCAGTCCTACTTTGAAGGCTAGCTTGAAACACTCATCTAGACAACAAGATCAATGTAGAGTCAAAAGGTAGATTTCCTTTTGACCGGTGACTATGACATGCCATAGCTCACATCCTAATACATTACAAAAATGATAAAAGTACATGGTTGGAAAGTTACAGACTCAACACCTTAATCTACAATTGACAAAAGTATGGACTTTTAACCAAACCATGCTGGTTAGTGAGTCTTTAGAAATGGCAGCGGAAAGGTTGTTCAGCTTTTGTCAAAAGTAAGTTAGAGAAAGCATGTCTTCCCTGTCTTTGAAAGAAATTAGTCTTGGCTTTGGGAGACTTTGTCTTTGAAGCTTTAGAAGACTTCATCTTTGGATTCGGAAGAATTGACCTTTTGGTTTCAGAAGAATTGGCCTTTTGACTTCGAAAGATTTGATACTTAGCATAATTCACTGAATTATATCAAATCTTCCAAAGTACTTTTCTAGTACTTCACATGTGCATGCTGAGAGCATTTTGTTTGTTCTTTGGTTGCATCATTCTTTAAGTGTATTCTTTACATATTTCATGAAGCATTTGGTTTGGCTAGAATACAACACATCAATCACACAAACCTATGGAAGAAATTTTCTAGTGGTTCGTCCGCTGGTGGAGTTGCTGCCACTAAGTCTTGGAGCAATTCTTCTATACTTGGTACTGTTAGCAATATGACTAAACTATCCTTACTTCCATCACCCACCACCAAACCCAATACTTCTTCTAGTGTTGCACATTATAGTATTAAAACCCTTACAACTAAAGAAATGGCAACAAAAAGGGCTAATGGAGAATGCTTCGGGTGTACAGAAAAGTTCACACCATCACATAAATGTCAAAAGAAGCAGTTATTCTTAATTGAAGTAGAAGGTGAGGAAGAAGAGGATTTATGTTCTTTGTTGGAGACTGATCTCGATCCTCAACTCTCTTTGAATGCCTTAATAGGCAGTCATTCATTTGCAACTATGCAAGTTCAAGGATGCATGGGAACCAGGCAATTAGATATCTTAATTGATTCAGGTTCAACTCACAATTTCATTGACTCAAAACATGCATGCAAGTTCAAGAGGATTTAGTGTACTGTTCAAGACATTAAGCCATTAAAGGTCAATGTAGCTGATGGGAAACAGTTGTCTTGCATGCAATTTTGCCCAAATTTCTAATGGTGTATGCAGGGTAAGTGGTTTACTATCAAGGTGCTTTTAATCCCCTCGATAATTATGATATCATTTTAGGGGTACAATGGTTGTTACCTTTAAATGATATCTTATGGATTTTTAGTAACATGACTATGAAATTCATGTTGGATGGTAATTCGATTGAACTCAAAGGGTTGGTCGATAATAAGGTTTCATTTTGCTCGGTGGAAAAGTTGCATAAAATTTTTCAAAAGCACACTGATGTTTCTACACAACTTTGTATGACACATGTGGTTGTTGATAATGAAGCTAAAGCTTATGGTTCCAATGTATTGCAAACACAATTTGATAGTTGCTTAGAAGAGTTTTTACACCAATTTCAAGATATTTTTGCTATACCTACTTCACTACCACCTTCCCGAGCATTTGATTAACGCATTATTCTTAAGGAGTGTAGTGGTACTATTTATCAAAAGCCTTATCAATATCCTGTTGGCAAGAAAGATGTCATTAAAAAAATGACAACAGAACTTAAAGAAGCAGGTGTTATTAGGGACAACCATAGTGAATTCATGGCACTGGTTATTTTTGTTAAGAAGAAAGATGGGCAGTGGCGTATGTGCATGGATTATAGGAAGCTGAATGATGTGACGGTTAAAAATAAGTTTCCAATTCCTCTTATTGAAGAATTGTTGGATGAATTTGGTCAATCGACTATTTTTCCAAACATGACTTGAGATGGGGTTATCATTAAGTCAGAATTTTTGAAGATGACATTTATATGACCGCTTTTAGAACTCATGAAGGCCAATATGAGTTCTTAGTAATGCCTTGTTAATCCTAGGATCGTTGCAGGAATTATCAATTTGATTTTAACAAGTATTGATCGCGGAATTATCAATACCTGTTGTTTAATGGATTGTTTATCAAAAGGTGAAATGGATGAACAAAGAAGAACAACTAGAAAAACTAAATGTAATAATGCAATTGAAAGATTGTTTTCATTTGCTCTTCATTCACAATCAATCGATTACAATTGATTATAATGCTATATGTTCTTGATGCTTGATATTGCTATATTGTTAATGTTCTAGTATATCAATGTTCATTAATCAATATATACACCTAATTGTTTATAGATATCTTCCTATTCTATTCCTATTTTCTAGCTAATATATCACTATTCTATTTTTGATATTTTGTTTCTATGTGTGCAAATCCTTGCCTTGTTTATCGGCATAGGAGTTCACAATTTACATAGGAAATTGTAAATTACGTAAAGAATGTTGTTAATGTGACGTGGAATATTCTGTTGACTTAATTATTCTTTGCTGTCATTGATTTGATGATATTGCTTTGACATGTTGACTTATTGACTTTTTGTTACATACTTGATTATTTGAAAAAATACAAGTTTGTTAATCTTCCGTAGGAATTGGTCTTCCGTAGGAAGTTCTTCTTCCAAAGCAATTAGACTTCTGCAGCAACACTTTGTCTTCAGCATTTGCTCTTCAGTGGTTGTGCTTCCGCAGGAGTTCTTGTACCTATTCTTCAGCAGCAAGCTCTCATTCAGTAGCTCCACTTGATCTTTGGTCTTCTTCAGCAGTTGTTGTTCTTCTGTAGGAGATCTACTAAAGCACAAACTTCAGTTATGCTCCTAAGAACATCTACGGAAGAACACTTATTCATCTGTAGGTTGTTCTAACAATTAGTCAATTTTTCCAAATTGACCAAGTCTGATGTTTCTTGTAATAACATAAACTAACACACAAAATAATATAGGTTACCATATGATTCATGCATTATATTATATTATCAAAAATAGAATTACAATGATTAATTACAAGAGTTGAAAAGTTAACTAAACCTATACAGTTGATCTAGTCCTAACAATACTCCCCTTATAGGTTTAGCCTCTTGTAATCATCTATTCAAGTCTCTGAATTCTTGAACCCTTGTCAAAATTTTGGTGTTGAAGTATCCCATAGTATTCTTTTGATCTTCATACAGATACTTTATCTTCATTCTTCCCATTCTCTTTAATTTTTGGTATTTCAAGCCCAGGATGCCCTCTTCAGTGGTTAATGTTGCAACAACACTATTATTGGACACCACTTCCAGCTTATCCTATTCTGAAATTCTCAGTTCTATTATTGGTTCTATTTCTGCTCCCATCAGTTGACCAGCCACAAACTTCCTTCTCTTGTAGGCCTTGGCATGGAGCTTGTCAATAACTTGAATGATGTATACATACAAGCACATGTCATTTTGAGCATCCTGGTCATTCAGCTTAGGAAAATACTTGTCATGTAGATATGAAGTGTAGCTTGGATGAAGCAGTTTGATCTCCATGGGGTCAAACAGTCTTATCCTTTAACCCTTCTTCTATGGATCATTTCTTTGCAACACCAACTCCTTGGTTCTTTCTACATAGCCCCATTTTGTGATAGGCATTGAAAATTGATTTCCTTCTATGATTTTGATTGATGCTTCAGATCTGTCTTCATATCCAAATCTTTGTAAAAATTAATGACATGAGACCTTTTCTGTTTCAACTTCCTTTTGTTGTGTTCTGCATCTTCTCTCTTTGCTTCTTTAAGCATATCTCCTTTGAACTTGTGACTCAACTTAGCCATAAGTCCAGAGAAGTATCTTCCCCATGGACTGATTGGGTAGTTTGTGATGGGAATGTTTTGCAAAGTAGTGAGGTCTGCATCTAGAAGTGTAAGGAGTGTTTCCACCCTTAAAAAGTATTGAATCATTCCAGATGTCCTCTTCAGCATAACACAATCCCATTCTGAATCATATTTCCATGCTATTATTTTATTTTCTTCAGCTGTTCTTGGAGTGGTCATCTGATCAAAGAGTTGTATCAATGTAGTCTTTTCATCTATTATCTCCCTCACAGCAGTTCCCAAGGGCCATACTTTGCTAGGAATGATGTCTCTTGGTTCTTTGATCATGCTTTCTCTGCCCTTATACATATCTTTGCTTTGAACTATAGTTGGTTTAGCAGGAGTTTATTTTGCTTCTTTGTAGGCAAGATTAGGAGCTCCAGTCCTGAATTTCACTCCTGTTTCTAGCTCCACCTTCAGCACATGCTCCATCATAGCTCTAAGCTCACCAATTGTTCTCCCTTTAAGCTCATGTTGCTTATAGTTGTGACTTTGTAACCAACAAGTTATGTTGTACCTTGTCAGCTTCTTTGTGTCACAATGGCCTAAGTCTTTTCTTATTTGCTCCATGTCCTTAAACTTTGAAAAAGTTTCATGATTGCAAATTGGGAGCATCAGTCTTGCAGCATTAAATTCTTTCAAAACTTGGATCATTTTAGGCATATTCATTTTCTATACTAAGTCATAGGGAAAGCCATTGTTGATTAAGTCCATGAACATGGCAGATTGAGCTCTTTCTTCAAGTATGTCTTTGGTGGATAACAAGTCATCAGCCTTTGCTTCTTTACCAGCTTCAGCTGGCTCTTCTTTTGTTAATTCTTCCCACTCATTATCACTATTTACTTCAATGCTTTCAATTGGTTGAAAAGCTGGAGGATCAGCTGATTGAATGTGAAGTGGGCAATTACTTTTGGTTCTCTTTTGTGCATCTTCAAGTTCAGCAGCTTCATCTTGAGTTTTACCCAGATATTTTCTTTTCCTATTATACATGATAATGGGTTCCTTTGCCTTCATTTTTGAACTCACATCAGCTTCTTTCTTTTTGCTCACTTCTCGTTCAGACAACTTTTTCTTTAACTTCTCATTCTCATCATCTTTTGCTTTCAGTTGTTCTGATTGTTCAAAGATTAGCTCATTCATTGCATCAATCACCTCGTTATCAGTCTCAATATCTTCTTTCAGCCTTTTGATTCGTCCTTCTAGTTCAGTGATTATAACATCTTTCTCAGCTATCAGTCTATCTTTCTCTATCAGAACCTTCTTCATTTTCCTCAACTTTTCTAACTTCCTGTTGCTTTTAATGATCAAATTGTTGTATTTTGCTACCAGGTAGCTCTTACTCACATTAATCTCTTCTTCATTCAAGTCATCCTCATTATAAGCAATGATGTCAACATAAATAGCCTCCTCTTGTTCAACTTCTTCATCTTTCTCCCTTTCAACCTCCAGCCATATCTCCTTAGTATCACCATCATTAACAGCTTCATATTCATCCTCATCAAAGTTGAGTTTCTTAGTAGATATTGGGCTATCAATGGGTTTAGTAGGTATGGGTGAGGTGGTTGGTTCAGTTTGAAGTGGAGGTGTAGGTGTTTGAGTGAGAAGTGGTGAGATGGGTTCTGTTGCACTAGAGTGCAGCGATGATTGAGATTGGATGGGTGAGATAGGTTGGGTATGCTTATTGGAAGATGATTCTGATAATTCTATCACAGTAGCTGGTGATGGAAAGTATGCTTCATGTTGAGATAATGGTTGTGGTGGTGATTGTTGTGGTGATGGTTGAGGGATTTAATCAAGTGACACTACTTCAGTTGAAGCAGAGTTTATTGATGTTTGAGAAAGTGCAGGTGATAAGGGTTGGGTGTGTTCACATGGTGGTGAGATGGTATGTACAGGTGGTGATAAGGGTATGTTGGTAAAGGATGGTGGTGAAGGAGGAATGGGTTCATGATGTGGTGGTTCAGGTGATTCGGTTGATGGTGTTTGTTGTTGTGGTTGTTTAGGGAATATGAGTTTCTGAGGTATGTCAGCAGTTTCATCCATCACATATGGGAACATCTCCACCTCTTCTCCTTGATACTGCCCAGTCAATTTGTAGAGTAGAGATCTTCCTAAGTGAGTTTGCACAAAACACATCACCTTCTCTTTCAACATTAGGCATACATTCGTTTATGATCAGCTGGATGACCCTTGGGAACATGTACATCATGTTGTCTTTCTGCATTCTTATGTTGTCACACAGGCAACCAAGAATGTACTTGGAGTAGTTGTACATTCTTCCCTCAAAAATGCCGATGATTCCCGATGAGATGTGCCTCGAGAATCTGTCTAAACCGGACTTCCTGTTGGAGATGCACTTGAGATAGGTGTGGCATAGGAATCTCTACGGCTTGCATAACCTCCCCTTTTTGATCTCACCATGTTGATAGTCTCCATCATACCCCATTAACTAAAAAACTTTATGAATGTATTCGTGATCAAATACATCAGGGTGACCTTCTTCACCTTCTCCGAACTCCAGCGCCCTCCTTATTGTTCGTTCATCAATTCTCAATTGTTGATTTCTAATTGAAGCAAAAATTACTTGTTCTTTATTTTCTTCCTCGACCCTCGCAGAGTCCCAGAAATCTATCATGTGTGATTGATAGATAATAGGATCCACTGTTAGTGCATAAAACAATCTACTTCTTCTCAGATAGCGGATGATGTCTCTGCATCCATCTTCCAATTCTGGATTCAGAAATTGGCATATGTTATGATCTTTGACGAATCGATTAGTCATACTGGCTTCGATGTTTGACTGATGTGTGGATTATTTGTGTGGAATGATCGATTTCAGCGATTGTTGATGAAAGGGGTTTGAGAGATTTTCTAGGGCTGAGATGGTTTTTGAGAGTGATTAGAAAGGCCAACGGTCGAGATATCATTTTTTTATACCTTTTCAGACAATTTAAAAAATATTTAATATTGTGGGACTCATTTTCCTTTATACCCTTCCAAGGTTATCCACAAGTTTATGCTTCCGCAGAACATATACGGAAGGCTAAAACTTTCCTTTTTGATTTGATTTAATTTTATTCTTCCGCAGAACATCTACGGATGGCAAAAACTTTGTTGTTTTAACCTTAACAAATTAATTCTTCCACAGGAACATCTACACAAGACAAAATTTGTTATGAATTTGCTGTTTTATCCGTAGGTTACCAATCTCCGAAAAGGCAATTTTTGTTCTTTTTGACGTGTGATCTTAAACACAATGTTAGATCATTTGTTGTTTGCTATTGGACCTTGTTGACTCTGCTTCATAGCAATTGTGCAAAATTGATTTGGTTAAAACCTTTAGATATCCTGCAGCCAAGTTAGTGCTCAAGTTCCAACTTTCTTCATTTAAAGATGTAACACATTTGATACTTAGATTTTCATGCTGATTTACTACTCCCCCTAAATTTATGATTAATCATAAAATTATGCATTTATCAAAAATTTATAAAGAATATCATGAAAAACATTATCTGTCCAACTAATTAGCAAAGAAAAGAACAAAATCCAAAATTATTTACAAGCATTGACATCATATAATGGGATCATACTATAACACTAAGAAACTTCCCAATTATAGTTTTGGTTGATGATAGAAGATAGATCTAGTGTTGATCGCAAGTATATTGATCCTCATAAATTCAAGCAAGAGTGTATATTCAACTTGTCATGCTATTTATCATGTTTTAAAATTGTATAAAGATGGAAAAGTATGGACTCCACATTTAATTCACATTGAAGTTTGTCCTCTATAGATGAGTCAATTTACCACTTTTTCACACTTAAAATTATGTTTCGTAAGTTATAAGCTCTATCTTAAGATTTTGTGAAATCTTATTAATGCTGATATGATTTGTGAGCTCTGAATTAATATACAGTTGATCACCATGGATTCTTTTAGAGCTGTTCCTTTTAGAAGCTTTTGTTACTAAGCATCAGGACACCAAGTCTTTACATACATAAAACAGAGGTGCCCAGGAACTCAGGTCTTTGCTTATACAAAACAGAGAGTTCATGATGCGCAAAGATAGAGGTTATAAAGTGTTATAACATAGTGTGCTTAGGTGACTAAGTTGATCACAGCAGGATAAGACTTACTTCCTCACTCCTCAAAATGGAATTAGCCATAGTTTGTGACCTTGACATTATGTTATGCATGACTTAATTATTTTCAACTCAAGCTGAACCTACTCACATATCAAATCACATTTGATCAGTCTATATGAATTGTTTGATAACTGAGGAAAGTAAGCAAAGGTATAGTGTACTATCAGTTCCCATTATATGAACTGCTTATTTAATAAAATATGTAAATAAGACAATAGTCTTTTATATGTTTTAAGAATATTTTTGGCTTTTCATATTAATAACAATCTGTGGATGAATAAGTTTGTTCTTCCGTAGATGTTCATATTAGAACTATAATAGACAAAACATGCTTTTCATTATGTTGATTAAGACTTAATCTAAATTGATCATGCCTAATGACTCAATTAAGAAATTAAATCTAATTGAATCAAAGGCTTTAGTGAATAAATCAGCAAGTTGATTTGTGATTTCCACCTTAATCAATTTGATTAAACCTTTTTCTGAGCAATCTCTTAGAAAATGATATCTGTTTTCAATATGTTTTGTTTTACTATGTTGTACTGGATTAGCAGTGATGAACGTAGCAGCTGGGTTATCAATATGTATTGGTGTTTGAAGAAAATTGTAACCATAATCAAGTAATTGGTTTTGCAACCATAAGACTTAAGAGCAACCAGTTGAAGCAGCTATGTACTCAGCCTCAGCTGTGGATACTAAAATATTTGTTTGCTTTTTGAACTGCCAAGAAACTAGTCTTGGTCCTATGAATCGGCATCCACCAGTGGTTGATTTTTTGTTGTTGCAGCCTCCATAGTCACTGTCGGAATATGAGTAGAGTTTAAAATCTCCTTCTTTGGGATACCAGAGTCCAAGAGCTAATATCCCTTTAAGGTATCTGAAAATCCTCTTCACTGCATTCATATGTGACTCCTTTGGGTCTGCTTGGTACCTAGAACAAACACACACAGCAAACATTATGTCAAGTCTACTGGCTGTTAAATACATTAATGATGCTATCATTGATCTATATAATCTTTGATCAACAGACTTCCTTGTAGGATCTAGTACAATCTTATCTATTATTGATGCTGGTGTTTTGCATAAAGATGAATCAGCAAGGTTGTACTTCTTCAAAATTTGATTCACATAATTCTCCTGATTGATGAAGATGCCATCTGGTTTCTAATGAACTTGCAAACCAAGGAAGAATGTTAGTTCTCCCATGGAACTCATTTGAAACTCAGATTTCATCAGACATTCAAACTCTTCACACAATCTCTTGTTTGTTGATCCAAATATGATATCATCTACATATACTTCGACAACTAAGAGATCTTGATGTTTATGTTTCAGGAAGAGAGTCTGATCAATTGTTCCCCTTTTGTAACCATACTTGAGTATGAAAGATGACAATGTTTCATACCACTTTCTTAGGGCCTGATGAAGTCCTTACAAAGCTTTATCAAGCTTGTATACCCTGTTTGGATAATCAGGATCTTTAAAGCCTGGTGGCTGAGCAACATAGACTTCTTCATCAGTTTTACCATATAAGAAGGCACATTTTATATCCATCTGGTAAACTATGAACTTCTTATATGATCCATAGGCTAGAAAGACTCTAATGGCTTCAATTCTTGCAACAGGAGCAAAGACTTCATCATAGTCTATCCCTTCTTCCTGAGTATAACCTTGTGCTATCAGCCTTGCTTTGTTTCTGACAATAATCCCTCTGTCATCTAGTTTGTTCTTGAATAGCCACCTTGTGCCAATTGGATAATGGCCTTTATGAAGATAAACTAGATTCCAAACTTTTTGTTTTCTGAATTGCTAAAGTTCTTCTTGCATTGCTTCAATCTAGCTGTTATCTTTCATTGCTATAGTGATGTGGGAGGAACCACTTATGAAAGAAAGCAAGAGAACAGACAAATGTTGGTTGCGCCCCCTTGTCTTCTTGTGATCCTGTCATTAAGTTCACCTATCATGTTTTCAATGGGATGATACATGTGAATTCTGGATGATGGTATTGATTCAACTTGAATGGATGAATCCAAGTTAGTAATGTTGGTTGATGGAGATGGAGTCAGCTGGGATGGGGAATCCACAAAGTAGTCGAAATTCTCATGTGGCTGGTCTTTTGATGCTGAATTATGTCCATCTGTATCAGCTTGTGTTTCTGCAAATGTAGGCATAACATCCACAGCAGCTAGAGGTACAACTACTGATGATGTAGTTTGTTGAACTGCATGTGTGGGTAGTGGTTGTTGAATGTTTTCTGTTGAATTATGAACTTCAACTGAATGCAATGGGTCATTTTCAAAAGTAGTAATATCTACGGATGTAGAAGGAACTTCTACGGATGTAGAAGGTACTTCTACGGATGTAGAAGGTACTTCTACGGATGTAGAAGGTACTTCTACGGATGTAGAAGGAAATTCAGCGGATGTAGACCTATTGTTTCCATCAGGATGATCTTTGCTTGTTTGAATTGAAGGGCCAGGATCAGTAACATTTTGAGTAAGTGACTGGACTACTCTTGGTGGATCAACTGTCAATGGCACATCACCCATGTTTGGAGGAACATAAGGATAACATGTATCCGTAAGACCTGCCACATTCAAATAACCTGTGTTAAATGAGTTTGTTAATGCATCTATATCAAACAACCAAGATGATCCTTTTATAGATTTTGGAAACAAGGATTCGTTAAAAGATACATTAGGAGTTTCTTCCACAATGATTTCATGTGGAACATAGACTCTGTATGATTTAAATGTTGATGAGTAACCAACAAAGAAACCATCATAGGTTTTTTTTGCAAACTTTCCTAATTGATCTTTTGTGTTTAATATGGACACATGACACCCAAAAGCTCTAAAATATCCCATGAAAGGTTTTATTTGAAACAGAAGCTCATATGGTGTTTTATTATGTTCTTTGACAATTAATGTCCTGTTTTGAACATTGCAAGCTGTGTTCACAGCTTTTGCCTAGAATGTGATTGGCAACTATGAATCAGCAAGCATTGTTGTTGCTACTTCAATAAGAGTTCTATTTCTTCTTTCAGCAACTCCATTCTATTGTGGTGTTCTTGTTGCATTGAATTGTCTTTATATGCCTTTTTCCCTGCAAAAGGAATCTAAATATGATTAACAAATTCAGTTCCATTATCACTTCTTAAGATTTTGATTTTTAGATCAAGTTGATTTTCAATCTTAGTGATAAACTCTATCAATGTTTCTGATGTTTCACTTTTATGTTTTAAGAAAAAGACCCATGTGAATCTAGTGAAATCATCAACCATCACCAAATAGTATTGCCTTTTCAAATGCTCATGACATTGGTTGGACCAAAAGATCCATATGCAACAGTTTGAGTGGTGTGGTGTTTGTGTTAAGTGTTTTGGATTTATGAGACACTCTATGTTGTTTTCCTTTGAAACATGATGAACAGTGAGTAGAACAATAAAATTCTTTCTTTGTAAGGCCAATGACTAAGTCATTTTTGACCAACTTATTCATGTTCTTCAAGTTAGAGTGAACCATTCTTCTATGCCATAGTTGAGATTCATCTGCTGATGACTTAGAAATCAGGCATGTTTCATTGCTTGTTATAGATGTGTTGTTCATATCCAAAACATCTGTGTTGCCTTTTCTTGGTGCTTTAAGAAGGATCCAGTCTTCTGTAATTTGAAAACCTGACTTAAGAATGTAACAATAGTTAGTATCAAAGAAAGTAGTATAGTTTTGATCACAAATTTAAGAAACACTTAATAAATTGAATTGTAAATTTTCACAGAAGTTACTCAAATTTTAGAACACCATTGGTTACCATTCCTTCACCAATGACCTTACCTCCCTTCTTATCTCCACCAAATGCTACATAGGATTCATTTTTATGTTTAAAGTCATGGAGGATAGAACAGTTTCCTGTCATGTGCCTGGAACAGCCACTGTTAACATACCACTTGTTGTCAGTTCTCCCTCGATGTTCCTATAAAAATAATGAAATCAGTTAGACCGTGGAGCCCAAGCCTTGATGGTATTGGGCTTGCCATTGTTATCTAATATTTTTATTCTCTCATGAATGAGCCTAGATGACTCTAGATTGGTTTTAGATTCCATTAATTTATTATGTTTTGTTTTGGGTGAGGATGATTCTTTTGATGATGAAGATGAAGCACTATCATCTTGATTCACACTCACTTCCTCTTTCACCTCTTCTTTCATTAACTTTTTCTTTGAACTAGAGGCTGAGGCTCTTTCTGAAAAGGTTTCTGTATCCTTTGTCCTTGACTGGGTTACATGATTACCTTTTTCCAAGTGATCAAAGAAGGTATCATCTTCTTGTAACACTACCTTTTTATAAGGTGTCATACTTTGAGATAGTTGTATCTCCTTTTTCTTTGATGAATTATCAGCAGATGTTTTCTTTGTCTTTGCATTCTTCTGCTTTTGTTGCTGATTCATTTGCTTTGGTATTTTTGATTTATCATTCTCTGAAGATTCTGAATTTGATTCAAAAGTCTCAGCTTTTTGCTTCTTGGGGACCTTTAATTTGTTCTTTTTGTTGAAGAAACATTCTTGAGTGGAATGGTTGTGCTTGTTGTAGATGGCACAATGCTTGTTGAAGTAACAATCTGAAGTCATATGATTGTTCATATTGCAGATGGAGCAATAGCTGCTGAAGTAGCACTCTTCTGTTTTGTGGTTGTGCATATCACACCATTTGCAATACTTTTCTTCAGCTTCACTATCAGAGTCAGCTTCTATCTTTGTCAGTTTCTTCGTCAATATCTTCTTTTGCTTCTTCAGTTATTTCTCAATCTTTGCATCTGAAATATCCTTTTGTTTACCTTTCTTGTTAGCAGGAATCCTCAGGTATTTTCTTCTTCCGTAGATCTTCTACGGATGACTATTTAGGTTCTGATGATTTCTTCTTTCCCGGATGTTCTACAGAAGACTGTTTTGTCTTCTTCCGTGGATCTTCTACAGCTGACTTTAGAACATTTTTCCTTTGCTTTTCTATGGAGGTGTGAGAACCAGTCTTCTTCTTTTGTAGATGATCTGCTGAAGTGAGACTATCTTCTTCCTCCGTAGTTCTTTTTGTTGCCTTACTTTTATGTTGTTTGTTGAGTTCATGAATGCCTTCATTTAACTGAACAATCCTTATGTAAATGGTCTTTAATAAATTTCTTTGTTTTAGTGGATAGGGCAACTTGATCTCATCAAGGATTTTAGGAGTTATAGAATCAATTACCACATATTTTCCCTTACCCAAACCAACACTTTCTTATTCATTATGCTCATCACTATCATCTAGATCATCACAATTATCAAGATCAAGTTCTGAGTCATTTTGTTTTGAGAATTCTGATTCAGATGAATCAGTTTCAATGGATTCAGAATCCTTGTCATTTATGTAACAACTGACTTCTAGGTCCGACTTCAAAAACTTAAATTTAAGTTAGCATTGTTTCATTTTCATTATTTTATTATATTTATGTATCTTCTTTCTTCTGTGATTAATTGTTTGTGTGCTTAATTTCCTTAGATGATTCCATTAGGACTTGCCTTAGTCTAGAAACTAATTCCCGAGGCTAGAAAATGCTAATTGGCTAAACTACCCTAATAATATTACATAAAAATATAAATCCTAGTCTTCCACATTTGTTTTTCTTAGGCGCATGACCACTGTATAGGCGCATTAACACTGTTAAGGCGCATTGGCAGTGGGCGCATTAACATTGTTCAGGCGAATGAGTACTGTGAGGGCGCATTGGCTGTGGGCACATTAGCACTGTTCAGGCGCATTGGCAGTGGGCGCATGGACACTGTACAGGCGCAGTGGCACTGTGCGGCTCGAAAATTTTCTATCTTCTGAAGTCTAACACTTAAAATTTTAGAATTTTATTTTCAAAAACATTCTTGAAGACTATTTGACCAGTGTTAGCACCACTAATATCACCCAATGCATGGGATTGTCAGTCCATGCATTCGGCTGCCCCCACTCACCAACCACACTTCCAATCGAATTACCCAAACCCGCTTACACACTCCACCCTCCCCATATTTTCTTTCTATCTTTTCTTAACCGCACACTCCACTCTATCTTACTCTCTCTCTTTCTTGAAAACTCTTTCTGCCTCTCCTGCTTTCTACGACTTCTTCACCATCTTCATCAAGTGTTCGAAGCCTTCTTCAAGCACAACATCGACCGGGAGTGAAACCGGCTAGAGGAGGAGCTGAAATGTGCCACCACACAAGATTCTTCTAGAACATTCTTCTAAATGCCCGCAAAGCATGAGTTGGTGCACATGATTTGAACCCGAAAACCCTCCTTTTTCATGTATTTTAGCACACATTTGACTACTTGTCTTGAACAACCCCTCGTTCTATGTTAAAACCTGCTTAAAAACATCTTATGAACATTATAATAATCTCTTCTAAACATTACAGAAAGGTTTAATGATGTTTGAACTTAAACCATGATGATTACACTTGTGCAAATGATGTAAAACACCCTCAAGAAGGCAACAATGGTGTTATGTATGTGAAATCTATGAGATATTGCTTTGTTCCAGTAGTTTTATGATATTAATCTTGCTAAATTCATGGTATTGGTTTAAAACGTATAAAGGCATGGTAAAATGGACTCAAAGACCCTATTTAGTGACTCGAAAAGTTGGTAAAATTCTCAAAAATAATCAAACTTAAAAGATTTGCAAGTTCTATAAATTCCAGGCCCTAAAATAAGTATTTTAGTGTTAAAAACCGAATTTGGTGAATTTTGGGTTAATACGTGATTTTATGAATTTATTTAACAAAAATAAGCCTAAACCGAGAGATTTTTTGATAAATTTCTAAAAATAGTGAAACAGACCTAAAAGTGATATAAAAACCCCTAGGAACTAATAAGGGCCATATTGGGTCAAGAAATGAAAGAAAGCAAACTTTTGAGTCAAAATTGTAAATTTTGAAACTTTAAGGACCAAAGTGTAAATTTCATGAATATAACTATATTTCAGTAATATTATGACTAGAAAATCTTATTAAACTTATTATAATATAAACAAACTTATAAGAATCATATAACTTGTCATCCATATATCAAAAGCCCTAAGTTTCCTAAAAAGAAAACTTTTTGACACAAACTCATAAGAAACGAAGCTACGTGAACTTATGACCATAAAATACATTTAGTTACACTTTCAATAGTCTAAGGACATTATCTTACTACTTGTATCTTGATCATAGGGTGCTAGGACTTGAATCTTTCTATGACAAAAGAACTATTGAGTTACCTAAGGTGAGTTTAGTGTTCCCTTTTTACTACTATTTTGGGATGAAGCATGTTATGTTCAGGCGAATGAGTACTGTGAGGGCGCATTGGCTGTGGGCACATTAGCACTGTTCAGGCGCATTGGCAGTGGGCGCATGGACACTGTACAGGCGCAGTGGCACTGTGCGGCTCGAAAATTTTCTATCTTCTGAAGTCTAACACTTAAAATTTTAGAATTTTATTTTCAAAAACATTCTTGAAGACTATTTGACCAGTGTTAGCACCACTAATATCACCCAATGCATGGGATTGTCAGTCCATGCATTCGGCTGCCCCCACTCACCAACCACACTTCCAATCGAATTACCCAAACCCGCTTACACACTCCACCCTCCCCATATTTTCTTTCTATCTTTTCTTAACCGCACACTCCACTCTATCTTACTCTCTCTCTTTCTTGAAAACTCTTTCTGCCTCTCCTGCTTTCTACGACTTCTTCACCATCTTCATCAAGTGTTCGAAGCCTTCTTCAAGCACAACATCGACCGGGAGTGAAACCGGCTAGAGGAGGAGCTGAAATGTGCCACCACACAAGATTCTTCTAGAACATTCTTCTAAATGCCCGCAAAGCATGAGTTGGTGCACATGATTTGAACCCGAAAACCCTCCTTTTTCATGTATTTTAGCACACATTTGACTACTTGTCTTGAACAACCCCTCGTTCTATGTTAAAACCTGCTTAAAAACATCTTATGAACATTATAATAATCTCTTCTAAACATTACAGAAAGGTTTAATGATGTTTGAACTTAAACCATGATGATTACACTTGTGCAAATGATGTAAAACACCCTCAAGAAGGCAACAATGGTGTTATGTATGTGAAATCTATGAGATATTGCTTTGTTCCAGTAGTTTTATGATATTAATCTTGCTAAATTCATGGTATTGGTTTAAAACGTATAAAGGCATGGTAAAATGGACTCAAAGACCCTATTTAGTGACTCGAAAAGTTGGTAAAATTCTCAAAAATAATCAAACTTAAAAGATTTGCAAGTTCTATAAATTCCAGGCCCTAAAATAAGTATTTTAGTGTTAAAAACCGAATTTGGTGAATTTTGGGTTAATACGTGATTTTATGAATTTATTTAACAAAAATAAGCCTAAACCGAGAGATTTTTTGATAAATTTCTAAAAATAGTGAAACAGACCTAAAAGTGATATAAAAACCCCTAGGAACTAATAAGGGCCATATTGGGTCAAGAAATGAAAGAAAGCAAACTTTTGAGTCAAAATTGTAAATTTTGAAACTTTAAGGACCAAAGTGTAAATTTCATGAATATAACTATATTTCAGTAATATTATGACTAGAAAATCTTATTAAACTTATTATAATATAAACAAACTTATAAGAATCATATAACTTGTCATCCATATATCAAAAGCCCTAAGTTTCCTAAAAAGAAAACTTTTTGACACAAACTCATAAGAAACGAAGCTACGTGAACTTATGACCATAAAATACATTTAGTTACACTTTCAATAGTCTAAGGACATTATCTTACTACTTGTATCTTGATCATAGGGTGCTAGGACTTGAATCTTTCTATGACAAAAGAACTATTGAGTTACCTAAGGTGAGTTTAGTGTTCCCTTTTTACTACTATTTTGGGATGAAGCATGTTATGTTCAGGCGAATGAGTACTGTGAGGGCGCATTGGCTGTGGGCACATTAGCACTGTTCAGGCGCATTGGCAGTGGGCGCATGGACACTGTACAGGCGCAGTGGCACTGTGCGGCTCGAAAATTTTCTATCTTCTGAAGTCTAACACTTAAAATTTTAGAATTTTATTTTCAAAAACATTCTTGAAGACTATTTGACCAGTGTTAGCACCACTAATATCACCCAATGCATGGGATTGTCAGTCCATGCATTCGGCTGCCCCCACTCACCAACCACACTTCCAATCGAATTACCCAAACCCGCTTACACACTCCACCCTCCCCATATTTTCTTTCTATCTTTTCTTAACCGCACACTCCACTCTATCTTACTCTCTCTCTTTCTTGAAAACTCTTTCTGCCTCTCCTGCTTTCTACGACTTCTTCACCATCTTCATCAAGTGTTCGAAGCCTTCTTCAAGCACAACATCGACCGGGAGTGAAACCGGCTAGAGGAGGAGCTGAAATGTGCCACCACACAAGATTCTTCTAGAACATTCTTCTAAATGCCCGCAAAGCATGAGTTGGTGCACATGATTTGAACCCGAAAACCCTCCTTTTTCATGTATTTTAGCACACATTTGACTACTTGTCTTGAACAACCCCTCGTTCTATGTTAAAACTTGCTTAAAAACATCTTATGAACATTATAATAATCTCTTCTAAACATTACAGAAAGGTTTAATGATGTTTGAACTTAAACCATGATGATTACACTTGTGCAAATGATGTAAAACACCCTCAAGAAGGCAACAATGGTGTTATGTATGTGAAATCTATGAGATATTGCTTTGTTCCAGTAGTTTTATGATATTAATCTTGCTAAATTCATGGTATTGGTTTAAAACGTATAAAGGCATGGTAAAATGGACTCAAAGACCCTATTTAGTGACTCGAAAAGTTGGTAAAATTCTCAAAAATAATCAAACTTAAAAGATTTGCAAGTTCTATAAATTCCAGGCCCTAAAATAAGTATTTTAGTGTTAAAAACCGAATTTGGTGAATTTTGGGTTAATACGTGATTTTATGAATTTATTTAACAAAAATAAGCCTAAACCGAGAGATTTTTTGATAAATTTCTAAAAATAGTGAAACAGACCTAAAAGTGATATAAAAACCCCTAGGAACTAATAAGGGCCATATTGGGTCAAGAAATGAAAGAAAGCAAACTTTTGAGTCAAAATTGTAAATTTTGAAACTTTAAGGACCAAAGTGTAAATTTCATGAATATAACTATATTTCAGTAATATTATGACTAGAAAATCTTATTAAACTTATTATAATATAAACAAACTTATAAGAATCATATAACTTGTCATCCATATATCAAAAGCCCTAAGTTTCCTAAAAAGAAAACTTTTTGACACAAACTCATAAGAAACGAAGCTACGTGAACTTATGACCATAAAATACATTTAGTTACACTTTCAATAGTCTAAGGACATTATCTTACTACTTGTATCTTGATCATAAGGTGCTAGGACTTGAATCTTTCTATGACAAAAGAACTATTGAGTTACCTAAGGTGAGTTTAGTGTTCCCTTTTTACTACTATTTTGGGATGAAGCATGTTATGTTCGAACTAAATTTATTTGTGTACCATTATGTGATGCTATTATATGTTGTGGCTAACGTTATAACTTGCACTTACTTGTATCACAATCATTAATTCTTGCATGAACCGCTTGTTTTATATGGGTTGATCTACTTGGGGAATCCTCCACGCATAGTGCCTTCCGTCATAACCCAATGACATAATAGGAAGGGCACCACACTTAGATCCTGTGGGGTCGTTTGTGTCATGTAACAAGTTTTATAAGATACTATGGTGTACCACTCGGCAGGTATGGTACACTGTTTGAGGCTCAGTTTCCCCTATGGGATAACCGGCATAACACAAGTTTAGAAGAGGCTAGCCGGGGCTGAGTGCAGGGTTGATTGTGACCCCACAATAGCAATACTTATGTTTTTAAAATTAACTTATGGATTCTAAAGAGCCCTTTTGTTTTTGAACTTTAAACACTTGAACTCACCAACTTTATAGTTGACACAAAAATCTTTTTGAGCATGTTTCAGGTAACCCATGATGGAAGCTTGGATTTTAATGGAAAACCTTTATGGATGGCTTAGCATCATGACTACCAATGGCATTACTAGATTTTTAAAACATTATTAGACATTCAAGTTGTTGTTTTAAATTTGGATAATTTGTAATAGGTGTTGATTTTATGTTTGGGCAAGACTTTCATAGCCCGGGTATGCTATTTAAATGTAATGCCATGCGATTTCTCTCCTTGTGTGCTCTTGAGTGGTTAGTTTCCGCTGCCATGTATTGTGCTAGTCTACGATGTCCCACCCTCCTTGGGCCCGGGGTGTGACAGATTAGTATCAGAGCCACAGGTTGTAGAGAAGTCGGGAATACCTTAGTAGACCCTAGGCTACAACCCTGATACCCTAGGACTGTCCTTGTTTTGGAACGTGTCAGAGTGAGTGGGTCGGGTAAATTGATGATTACACTTGATCAATGTAATCATGAATTTACCGGACGCGTGAATTCCGGCACAATCCCCCAAGTGGTGTTAAAACCTTTCTTTCAAGTGGAAATTTTGGAAATAATTTTTGGTGGTCTAGACCTTGTAAACTAATTTTCATTCCTGTTGTAACTGGTATTGTTACTGATTATGGATACTACTACCATCACTACTGTTGTAATTACTATTATGAGATACTATCATCACTATTGTCATGAGCTATGAGAAACCAAATTACTCATGATGATTTTACAGGAACTCAAGATTCATGGCTAACAACAGTAAGGCGCCTGCATTCCCTGTTGAAGAGACTGTCCCAGTGGGAAGGATCAGGAGGGCAACATCCCCGTCTCAATATGAGGAGTACCTGCGGAGATGCAGTCATCCAGGATGGATCTCTGACAGGATCAGCGATCTAAGTTTGATCAATTAGAGTTGAATCTCAACGGAATTAGAACAAGAATTAGACAAATATAGCAAGAACACAATAGATATTCAATGGAACAGTACACGGTTATAGAGAAAGTGGGTTTTCTGCAAAAGGGATAATATCATTCATGCACAAATGCTTCGGTATATCAGCCGCTAAGCTTCGCAGGTTACAATTAGGTCAACATTCCTTATATAAAGGAATGTGACGTCTGTTGATGTCACTTGATAGTGACATTTAACAGAATTATTACAAACAACTGAAAGTAAGCAAACTACTAAGAATGTTCACAACAACTGAGAACATCTCAGAGTATGCTAAGTACAAGATGAAACTAAAACTACTGAAACTACAAGTACTGATTACAAGAAACATAAAACTACTGATTACAAAGGAACTGAAAAGAAAATATAACTACTGAAAGGAAACCATCACAACTACTGAAGAGGTCTTCTTTAGCTGTTGTGACAACATCTAAAACTTGGTCTTCAGTCTTTGTCTTCAGCTTTTGTCTTCAGACTTTGTCTTCAGACCTTGTTATCAGTTGATGTCTTCAGCTGTTGCAGACTACTTCAGTTGTTGTAATGTCTGTGGGACTTAAAGGTTTTTCTGATCAGGCTCATTGGTTCTTTTGGTCCAACAAACTCCCCCTGAACCAATGCAGCCAAAACCTTTAAGCTTATTGAGGTCCCACTTATTCTTGGCAGAAATACTCTCTTGATCAGCTTCAGAGATATCAGATAAGCACAGGCCAGGGAACAGGTTTCAGTAGATGTGAATGTCAAAGGATGGAAGGGAACTCTGTCTTGGGGAACTGGACACAGAGCTGTTATCCCAACCATGAAACCTACTTCCCATTGATGAGTCTATAAGACTCTCTGACGTAAGCCTCAAGGAGAACAACTTGTTCCTCCTTAGTGAGTTCTTCTGCTTCTCCTTCGAAGAAGAACTCTGGACCATAGTACTCTGATAGGTACTTTACTGTCTTTCCATTTTTCAACTCAACAGTTTTTATCTCTCTGTAAGCAAATTCATCTGGGTGAGTCCCTTCTAATAACAACTGGAGTTCATTTTTCTTGATCTCTTCAAGCCTCTTGTATAACAACCCCTTCTTGACCATTTTGTTCTCCATTAGAGTTTGAGGGGTCATCTTTGACTTGTAGGCTCTCTTGAAGTCTTCAAGTATCTCCCAGGGTGAGACTACAATGGCCAACATAATAACAGCATCTATGGTCTTTCTCACTTGGCCATTGTATCTACTTGGTATGGATTTCTTATGAATTCTAGAACTAACCCTGGGGTCTGGCCAAATCCTTACTCTCTCCTTTTGATATTTAAAGGTATGCCTGAGAGCATACAGCCTTTGAGTGTGTTTATTCATGGCTTGTATAGATGATGACTGAGGAAACTCTTTGTCAACCATCTTCAAAAGTTGCTCATCGTGCTGTTTCTGCTATTCTTCTTCTTCAATCTTAACTTTCACCATTTGCCTCTGAAAGTCTGGTGTGATCATTTGTTGACTTCTGGGCTCAGGTATTTTTAGAACAGTAGAGATTGACAGACTGTCTTCTTCATCATCTTCTTCTTCTTCTTCTTCTTCCATCCTCAACACCCTTCTCCTCCTTCTGGGTGCATCATTGGATGTGGTTTGAGGTGGTTTTTGGGGTAAGGGAGTTGGTTTTGAGGGTTGAGTTGGTTTAAGTTAAGGTTTAGGGATTGGTTTGGAGAGTTGTGGGGTTGGTTGTTTTTGAGTGGGAGTTTGGGAAGGCTGTTCTAGCATTTTTTTGGTAAGTTTGGCTTTGGAAAGCTTGGCCATATCAGTTCTCTTCCCAGCACCTGCTTCATCTAAGGCTTCGATAATCAACCCCTTATTGAATGCTTCAGAAGCACAGATTCTGGTGGTTATTGCCAGAATACTGTCTCTGGTCCATGATTTAATCTCAATTAATGATCTTCCCAAGTATTTTGCAATAAACCTGATCATTATCTCCAACCTCTCCCTTTCCATCACACTTTAACTGGCCCATCTCTCTTGTATCTCTTTAATCTCCAGCCTTCTGATCTCAGTTTCTAATGTAGCTGTATCAAAGCCCTGTCTGAAGAGTTGGTCTATTATTCTGTCCATTGATCTGCTGTGAGCTTCATCAGCTTCTTTAACCAGATCTTCCAATGATTTCTCTTCATCAGGCTTTTGAGTTTCAACACTTTTCTTTCTCTTGTATGTGATCAGCTGTTTTTCCTTTTCTAACTCCTTTTCTTTCTCTTGTTGTTTCTCATCTTCCACTCTCTTTCTCTTTCTTTCTTTCACTGCCTTAGACTCCCCCTTTTTGGGTGCATTGGGTTCAGGGGTTTGAATGGCAGAAAGCTTCTTTTGCACAGCATCATCAACAAGTGTTTGTAGATTTGAGGAGATCCTCTCATCAATGGCTTTATGCACAATCTCATTGATGATGGGAGTGTTGAGAGGTAAGGAATGTTGAAAGGTAGCAACCATCTGCTCAGAGGGGTTCTGTCCCTGAGAGGAGGTGCCAAAAGCAGTGGCTGGAGGCTCAGTTGAGTGTAGTGGCTGAGTGTTTGGTGAACCTTCAGATGAAGGTGCCATCTGTGGGTTTATTGGGGCAGATGGACTTTGATCCTGAGACATTTTGGCAAGCAGTTCTTTGAGTCTGCTCACCTCAGCCTCAAGGATTGTGTTATGGGCTAAGACATCGAAGAAAAAGCCCAGGTCATCATCAGTCTTTGTTGAATCACCTGACCTCCTGATTGAATCAGGATGTACATGCCCTGAGTGTAGATCAGTTGTAGCATGTGCCCCTTGTTCTTGGTTCTGGGGACTTCCTGCCTCAGGACTGAGTCCTTCATCGGCAGTTGCCTCTGGTGAGGTCTTAGAGATGTTACCAACTGCATCCTGTTCATTTGCTGAATCAGTAGAAGTGGCAGCCTCACCAGATGTTCTAACCTCCTCCTCTACACGGGGAGATTGAACATTATAACCCCTGTGCTGTGGGTTATCAGCAGCATGTTGGTCCTCTTCCTCAGCTGTTGAGGTTCTCCCCATTGTAATTGGTTTCTGGGGAGGAGGAGAGGAATGCAGCTGACTCAGCACTTGTGCAACTATAATGGTTGGGCTTTGAGGGGCGGTTGCATTTGGAGATAGGTTTGAAGCAGATTGCACCCGGGGTGACTGGTGCTCTTCAATGGTAACCTTCTCAATTGAGATAGGTTCCAGCATTGTGGTATCCCCAATTATGGTTGCATCAGGATCCTGTTGAGAGGATGCCTGAGCGGCTAGGGCTGGTGGAGTCTTTGACACTACTAGGGGGTTAGAACCAGTATGTGTTTCCTGTATTGGTGGTACAGGGGCATCCTCAGGGGACTCATCTCCCTGAGTAGCCTTTTTGGGCTTTTTGGTGTTGGGTTTGGAGGGGACTTTGGATCTGGAAGTGGAGGCTGTGGGTTCCCGCTGCTTGGGTTTTAGCAGCCGGGCAGCCCCTTTCAGTGTAGGGTCAGAGTTGTGCCTGGAGTATACTTCAGGCAATACAGCCGGAGCAGGGACTCCAAGGCCAACAAGGCCGTCTGATTTTAGCTGATTTAAAATTATGGCCATGAGAAACCTGGGATATAATATCCATCTGTTTGCTACAGGTTTCAAAGCCAGATCCTTTAGTTCCATGAAAACTATCTCATAAAAATTTAGATTTTGTCGTTCAAAGATAGAGTATAATACCTGTTGCCATCGGGAGGACATCTGATCCCATGAGGAGGTTTTTGATGCAAGGCAGACATTCACCATGTGGAATATAAGACGTTCAGCATCATGGAAGTGCTTCTTCAGAATGGTGGTAGCACTTAAGTCTCCTTCATACCCGTTATTGATGAAAGACATGTCAGTTGTGCCTTTCGGGTATTCTGTGACACAAGTGGCATCATGTAGATTTAGGTATTTATAGGGTAAGAAAAGGCTGATATAAAACGACTGAAAGTGTTGGTGCTGTCATCAGTTGTTTGAAAACAACTGAAGACCTGGTTTTAAGTTTCAGAAGTTGTAACAACTGAAGACTTGGTATTAGTCATCAGTAGTTGTGAAACTACTGAAGACATGGTTTTGGCTTCAGGTGTTGTAAACAACTGAAGATTTGGTGTTAGTCATCAGTAGTTGTAATGGTTTTGACTTCAGTTGTATGAAGTGAAACAGCAGTTGTAGAAACAACTGAAGAGAAAAGTTTCTCATCAGCTGTTGTCATCAATTCTTAGCTCATCAGCTGTTTCATTCTGACCTCAACACTTATCAGACTTTTTGTCTGATTTTCAGACGTTTCATTGGTCATCAGTACTTATCTGTTATACTGACATCAGTAGTTGTAACTACATCAGTAGTTGTAACCACATCAGTTCTTTTCAACAGATAGAGACTTCAGTACTTTTAAGTAATTTAGTCTTCAGTAGTTATGAAAACTACTGAGGATAAAAGAACTTATCAGTACTTATTTGTGACAATAGTATACGAATGCTCATCAGTACTTGTTGACTGAGATCATCAGTAGTTGTCACTTATTCTAGCTGCAGCATAACAAGCCTTAACACTAGGTTTTGAAAAGTTGAACTGTCCAAAGGCTTAGTAAATATGTCTGCAAGCTCATCAGCACTAGGAACAAACTTTGGATCAATCAGACCTTTTTCAAAACAATCCCTAATAAAATGGTGTCTGATCTCAATATGTTTGGTCCTAGAGTGCTGGCTGGATTCTTGACAATACAAAGAGCTGAAGCACTATCCATTAGTAATGGAGTCTTAGTCCCTGTAATGCCATAATCCAATAATTGATTCTGAAGCCAGAGTACTTGAGATGTACAACTTGCAGCAGCAATGTACTCGGCTTTAGCAGTGGATGTAGCAACAGATGTTTGTTTCTTACTCTGCCAAGAAACCAAACAGTTGCCTAGGAATTGACATCCACCAGAAGTTGATTTTCTAGTTAATTTACACCCTGCATAGTCACTATCAGAAAAAGCAACTAATTTGCAAGAGTGCCCAGTGGAATACCAAAGACCTAGAGATTGAGTACCTTGCAGATATCTAAAGATCCTCTTGACTGCAATCAAATGAGACTCTTTAGGAGCAGCCTGAAATCTAGCACAAACACAAGTTGCAAACATAATATCTGGTCTAGAAGCTGTTAAGTACATCAAGGACCCAATCATACATCTGTAAAGTGTTTCATCAACAGCTTTACCTTTCTGATCTACATCCAGTTGTGTGGTGCTGCACATGGGAGTAGAACAGGGCTTACAGTTTTGTAAATCAAACTTTTCCAAAAGACTCTTTGTGTATTTTGACTGATGAATGAAAGTTCCATCAGCCTTTTGTTTGATTTGCAAACCTAGAAAGAACTGTAATTCTCCCATGGCACTCATTTCGATTTTTTGTTGCATCAACTTTGTAAATGCATCACACAACTGTGGATCAGAGGATGCAAAAATAATATCATCAACATAAATTTGAACAAGGAGCTTATGCTGACCCACTTTCTTAATGAACAAAGTTTTATCTATGGAGCCTCTAGTGAAATTATTTTGAAGAAGAAAATTTGACAGTGTTTCATACCAGGCTCTAGGAGCTTGTTTCAACCCATAAAGAGCCTTATCAAGTTTATATACCCAATCAGGATGTTTATTATCCTCAAAACCTGGTGGTTGACACACATAAACCTCTTCTTTTATTTTACCATATAAAAATGCACTTTTGACATCCATTTGAAAAACTTTAAGATTGTGGAATGCAGCATAGGCTAAGAACAATCTAATTGCCTCCAGTCTGGCTACAGGGGCAAAGGTTTCATCATAATCAATACCTTCTTCTTGTGAAAACCCCTGGACAACCAGTCTGGCCTTGTTCTTGACAATTTGCCCATTTTCATCTGTTTTATTCCTAAACACCCATTTAGTGCCTATTGCACACTTACCTGGGGGTAGAGGAACCAGTTCCCACACTTGCTGCTTTTTGAACTGAAGAAGCTCAAGCTGCATGGCATCAACCCATCCATTGTCTCTTAATGCAATATGATAGTTCTTTGGCTCTTGCTGACTGATGAAGAGAGCATAGAAGCAGAAGTTGGACAATTGACTTCTAGTTGAGACACCAGCATTGATATCACCAATGATTTGAGACATTGGGTGATTCTTCAGCTCTTGGTACACTATGAGATCTGTGCAAGTGTTTGTAGCACGCTCAGCAGCAACAGATGTTGATCCAGATTCTTGAAACCAAGTATTAGATGGCAAGTCAAATGAAGTAGAGGATTCAGAAATCTCATCAGCATTTGTTATGGATGGTGCTACTGAAGCTACAGGAACATCAAGTTTAGTAGACTCAGGCAGTTGATCACTAAACTTGAATAGGTGAGTACTGGGATCATCATCAACATCAGTACCACCAGATGGATGACTAGCTGCAGAAGGTGATGAATTCACATGATCTGCAACAGCTGGAGGCTGATAAGGAACATATTGCAGTATGTCCAGATCAAACAACTCAACAGGGTTTTGTGGGATTTTGTCCTTAGGAGATTCATTGAACTTCACATGCAAGGTTTCTTCAACCATCTTTGTTCTGCAGTTGAACACTCTGTAAGCCTTGCAAGTGGATAAATACCCAACAAAATACCCTGCATCCACCTTAGAATCAAACTTTTGGAGTTGATCCTTTGTGTTGAGAATGTAACAATGACACCCAAATGCTCTGAAGAATGAAATTAGAGGAGCCAAATGATGTAGAACTTCATAAGGAGTCTTCATCAACCTCTGATTCACTAAAGCTCTATTTTGCACATAGCATGCTGTGTTGACAGCTTCAGCCCAAAAGGTCAGTGGCAAACCAGAGTCAGCCAACATGGACCTTGCAGCTTCAATTAGGGTCCTGTTCTTTCTCTCCACTACTCCATTTTGTTCTGGAGTCCTTGGGATGCTATACTGCCTCTTGATTCCTTTTGAAAGGTAGAAATCATCAAGTGTATGGTTTCTAAATTCAGTTCCATTATCACTTCTTATACACTTGACTGATAGGGAATACTGCTTCTCAACATACAACACAAAGTTAATAATTGTCTGAGCAGCCTCATCCTTTGAATGCAAGAAGAAGGTCCATACAAATCTGGAGTAATCATCCATAATTACCAGACAGTATTTCTTCTTTGCCATGCTCATTACTCTCACAGGACCAAAGAGATCCATGTGCAGTAATTGCAAGCAGGCAGTGGACTTTGGTTCTTCATAGGAGGGAATGAAACTTTGTGTTGTTTTCCTTTTAAACAAGCAGTGCAGGTTTCATCACAGTGGAACTCCTTTATTGGTAGACCTCTCACTAAACTATTGTGGATCAGCTGATTCATGCTTTTGAGATTAACATGACCCAGCCTTCTATGCCACAGTTTAGATTCCTGAGGAGAGGCCTTGGAGAACAGGCAAGGATGACCTTTTAAATCAATCTTCTTTGACAAATCCAAGGCATATACTCTTCCTATCCTGTTGGCCTTCAGGAGAGTATGTTCATCCAATACCTTGTCAATCAGCCTCAGAACTTTGGAAGACAGAATCCGGCAATTCTGGCTTGTGAAAAGTGCAACATGCCCTTTATCACACATCTGACTGACACTCAGTAGATTATACTTGAGATTCTCCACATGGTTAACATCATCAAATCTGATTTCTCCATTTGACACAAATCCTTTCCCGATGATGTAACCCTTAGCATCATTTCCAAATGAGACAAATCCCTTCTTTCCTTGAGAGTAGTCATTAAGAAGAGAACTGCTCCCAGTCATATGCATAGATCCTCCACTGTCTACATACCAGATGCTCTTTGGCATGCTGAAGAACCCTGCATTTATCATAAGAAACTAGTTAGCTTTAGAGACCCAAACCTTTTTGGTTTTGGGTCTGTTTTCATCAACAGATTTAACCATAACTTGTTTCTCATGATTAACAGCTGATAAAGGTGGAGATGGTGCTGAAATGGATTTCTTAGATTTGGGCTTGGATTTCCTTTTCAGTGGTTTGATCACTGGTGCATCTAGTTGGTTAACTCTCCCCAACAAATGCTGAACCATCATAACAAGTTGTGTCTGATTTGTTGCTAAAGCCTTCAGCTCATTTGACACATCAGTACATGTTTTTGATGAGTTCCTGTGACCCACCATTTCCTCCTTCTTGAAATTCACAGACTTAGTCTGATGTTTATCATGAGGAACACTATCAGCTGTATTCTGATAAACCCCATCCTTCTTTTTGGAACCCTTTTTGTACCAGCATTCATCAGATAGATGATTGAATTTACCACATATTTCACATGGCTTATTCTTCATCTTGGATTGATCAACTGCTGAAGTGGAAACTACTGAAGGTGTGATCTTCAGTACTTTCCTCCTTTCAGTACTTGTGTTAAGTACTGAAGGATCGGTAACAACTGAAGACTTGTTCTTCAGCTGTTCTCTATCCGTCCTGAAAGACCGTATGATAGATTCCTCAGCAGTTGTTAATCCTTTTATTTCAGCAGATTTGAAATGCTTTTCAGATGTTGTGACTTGCCCTTCTGTACTTGGAGTACTTTGAGGGACAACATCTGAATTGCTCAGCTTCATGTGTTTATCAGCATTTAAACCATCAGGCAATTGATTTGCTGAGATCTTAACACTGACTTCATCCTCTAATTTTGTATTATCATTTGAGGATGAATCACATGATGATGTTGTTTGGAAATTACTTTCACCTTCAGATTTTACTATTGATTTTGAAGTAAAATCAGTAGGTGGTGTAGTATGATTGTAACCTATTCCAAACTTCATATTTGAAGCTGTTTGCTTGCTAAGAAGCATTTCAAATCCCTTGCAGGATGTTACCCAGCGGTCACACTCAACTTGGGTAGCTGCAAGTGTCTCTTTGAGACTTCTGTGGTTCTCAAGTATGACCTCTACCTTAGCCTTTTCATCATTAAGTTGGCATTTAAGCTTGTAAATCTCATCATCTTTGTCATTAAGAGCAGACTCATACTCAGCTTTTCTTTTGGAAATAGTTTTCTCAAGCTCAAGATTTTGATTGATTAAAGCTACATTTGCCTCTCTAATAGAGACAAAGGCAGCTATGCATGATTCAGAACATAACTTGGCTTTAGCCTCAGAAGATACCTGGGTTACCTGTGAAGATGATGCATTGGAGCAGGAACCCTCAGTAGACTCCAGGGCCATGAGAGCAAGATTCCCAAAAGGATGTTCACCACCATGTTGACCAGCACTAGCAAATAATTGCTCATTGAAACCAGAAAGATCATCTGGTAAGCTGCTCCAGTCAACAACTCCTGGTGTGAAGAAGCTGTGATGAGGTTGAGATTGTGATGGAGATGGTTGAGGCTCAGGTAGGGCTTGAGGTTGTTGTGCTATAGGAACTTGAACTGGATTTGGCTGTGGCATGTAATAGCAGGGATATGGATATGGCATTGGACCCTGAGGGACAAAATATGCAGGAGATTAAGGTTGTGAGTGATGACCAGCACTAGCAGGATGTTGCCCTTTGTTTTATGAACTATTGCTTGGAAAGGTCACAAAGGGTGCAGAGGAGTTAGATCCAGTTGATCTACACTCTCTTGCAAAGTGCCCAAGCCTGTGGCATTTATGACACCTCAACTTACTCTTGTCAAAACCAACTTTGGTTTTGCCAGAGAGTCCTGGAAAATTCCTACCAGTTCTCTTGTAGAACTTTTGAGATCTGATATTGATCAAGGACATTTGGCTCAAAATATCCATCTCTTCTAAATCATCATCAGCAATACCCTTCAAATCATCCATGATAAAGCATAAATTATCACTATTACACCCAGAATGACTGTCAACACCAACAAATGCATGATCAGAACTGTTTGAAGAGAAATCTATATGCTCATCATAATGGCTTTCTGATCCAGCATATTCTGACTCATGACCGACCAAGGCAGTGTTCTCTGGTACAAAGTCATCAGTGAGCTTTCCTGATGATGCCAGTTTCCTTTTCTGCTCTATCTCTCTTTCAAATGTAAGCAGTTTCCCATGGAGTTGGGTGAGAGATAGGCTATCCAGATTTGCACTGGAGCGTAGGACAATGGTGTATGTGTCCCATCTCTCAGGCAGTTATCTGAGGAATCTGTTGTTCATCTGGTTGTTAGTATACTCATGCTTGACCATTTTCATCTCAGAGATCAAGCAGGAGAAACGCTCAAACTGTTGAGTCAGTGTCTCACCCTTCCTATGAGAGAATGTCTTATATTGTTAGGCGAGGATTTCTCTGTTGTTTGCTAAGACCTCATCAGTTCCTCCGAATTGTTCCTTCAAAGCATTCCAGAGGTCATGAGCAGTTTCATGATGCATAAGCCCAGAATAGATTTCATTAGGCAGTGCCATGGCCAGAATTCCATGGGCTTTAGCATCAATCTCAAACAGTTTACGATCTTCATCTGAGTATTGCTCCTTCTTCTTTGGAACCATTTGGTTGGTCTCCGGATTGTTCACCATAGGCTTGTGTGGACCGTGAACCACAGATGTCCAACAACCTGAACTGTTAACAGACAGGTGATGGAGCATTCTTCGTTGCCATATGTTATACTCACTCCTAACCAGCATCGGAGGCTTGGTTGAGGAGCCAGTATTGTGAGGGTCATTAGATGGAGTAGTCATTCTTAGATTCAAACCAATTCAATCAAGTTTCAACAGATTTAGCACAAAAACACAACAAACTCAATATGAACCAAGAAGAAACTCAAATTGAATAACCAGAAGCAGCAGAAGATCAATCTCTATAACCAATTCTTGCAAATATGCTAATTCGATCAAACTTTAGATATCGAAATAGCAGTTTCAATGACCAATTGTTAAACCGATCAATGATTAACCCGCTCTGATACCATTTGACAGGATCAGCGATCTAAGTTTGATCAATTAGAGTTGAATCGCAGCGGAATTAGAACAAGAATTAGACAAATATAGCAAGAACACAATAGATATTCAATGGAACAGTACACGGTTATAGAGAAAGAGGGTTTTCTGCAAAAGGGATAATATCATTCATGCACAAATGCTTCGGTATATCAGCCGCTAAGCTTCGCAGGTTACAATTAGGTCAACATTCCTTATATAAAGGAATGTGACGTCTGCTGATGTCACTTGATAGTGACATTTAACAGAATTATTACAAACAACTAAAAGTAAGCAAACTACTGAGAATGTTCACAACAACTGAGAACATCTCAGAGTATGCTAAGTACAAGATGAAACTAAAACTACTGAAACTACAAGTACTGATTACAAGAAACATAAAACTACTGATTACAAAAGAACTAAAAGGAAAATATAACTACTGAAAGGAAACCATCACAACTACTGAAGAGGTCTTCTTCAGCTGTTGTGACAACATCTGAAACTTGGTCTTCAGTCTTTGTCTTCAGCTTTTGTCTTCAGACTTTGTCTTCAGACCTTGTTATCAGTTGATGTCTTCAGCTGTTGCAGACTACTTCAGTTGTTGTAATGTCTGTGGGACTTAAAGTTTTTTCTGATCAGGCTCATTGGTTCTTTTGGTCCAACAATCTCAGTGACATCCAACGACACGGAACCCTCGAAGGACTCTTCACCAACACCCCAGGATAGGAGCCGAACCCGGTCTCACTCACCGCACGTCACTGCACCTACTCATTCACCTATCCCGCCTCGGGAACAGGGGTGCGCGTGTCATTACACGGCCGCGTAAGAGTACTAGACCAGGAGCTTCTGTTTCTTTTAGGATGCCGCCTCCTCCACCTCCTCCTGCGATGGCTCCCGCACCAGTACCTCCGATGATGGGGCCACCCAGACGCCAACGCCAAGACGAGTATTGGATACCGCCCAGGCGTAGCTTGTATGACGGCCCGAGTGTCTTAGCTGGAGACCCCTACTCCCGGTCCAGCCGTCGAGCTAGCGATTTTGGTCCTTCTGACCCTACATTGAGTGATATACTTAGGACCATACAACGTCACGAGGTGACCCTCTAGCACGCCAAGCGGACCTCACAGTCCGCCCAATTCCAGGCATTGATGGCATCTCACGGTGTTCAACGCTTGGAACAGGAGCAGAAGAAGAAGGGTTTGGGCTTGTTTGGGTGGTTGAAGAAGAAATGGCAGTAATGATGGGATGATATTTGATTATCTGAAAGATGCTACTATTTCTGAGAAACTATTTATCTATTTCAGATACTATAATTATTTTTGGGGTGATGGCACCTTCCAACTTGTGATACTACGAGACTATTGATATTTCGGTTGATGGTTGCTATATTTATCTATGCATGAAATTTCTTCTATGATATTATCTTATCTATTACAGGTTGTCTAAATAGGAATGTACAATAGTATATTTTAAGGATCTAATTTCATTGCCCCTTAAAATGTTAATTAACCTCATAAAAATTAAACAAAACTATGTATGACTTATAATGTATTTTAGGAACCCTCATGTGTTTGGTGTAGCGACCTTTAGGAGTCAAATTGATGTAACGAGATACTTGAAACAAATTTATGAGACACTAAATGAGCTTATCTATATTGACACCAGAATGCCGCCTAGATGAGGAATTCATGGTGGAAGGAGAGGAGCAACCAGGGGAAGGAATGAGGATGCTGGACGCATTGGGAACCAAGGTGGAAATCGACCACCTACTCCACCAAAAACCCCGCGTGGAGAGATTGTCAACCACGAGAATGATGAGAGGATCACCAATCTAGTGGCCCAGAAAATCGCCAATGCTTTCCCCACCATTATAGCACAGATCAACGCAGACCGGGGAAATACAACCGGAAATGGAGGACCTGAAAATAATGAAGGTAACGCCGATAAAGCTGAGGAAATAAGAACCGGGTGTTCTTACAAAACTTTCATGGCTTCTAAACGAAAGGATTTCTATGACACTGAGGGTGCGATTAAGACTTACCGGTGGTTAGACGAGATTGAAGCCGTACTGGACATCAGCGAGTGCAAGACCGACCACATGGTCAGGTTTGCCTCCCAATATCTTAAAGGACCAGCTTTGGAGTGGTGGAAGACCATCATTCAGCCTCGAGGCAGGAATGCCGCAGGGCGAATGAAATGGTCTGAATTCAGAGAGCTGATGACAAGCAAGTACTATCCAATCAATCAACTGGAGAAGCTGGATGGCGAATTTTTGACCTTGGAAATGAAAGGCTCGAATTACACCGAGTACATCAACCGGTTCTCGGCTCTGTCCCGACTGGTGCCCCACTTGGTGACACCAAAAACTAAAGGTGTAGCCCGTTTCATCTGGGGACTACATCCTAGAGTTAGGAGCATGGTCCGATCTGCCAGGCCTACAACCCTCCAAGCAGTAGTTGATCTTACTAGTAGCTTGACAGACGACTTGATTAGAGCTGGTTGGACGGAACATGGGAAAACTGAGGACAATAGGAAGACGATGGGCGAGAAAAGGAAGTCGTTCGATGTTAAGAAGGCGATTGGCAATAGTGGTAGCTCGAGCAAGAAAACTAGCAAGGGTGTAAGGCGTGATGATCACGGTGCAAGGGCTCCAAAACTGTACTTAGGTACAAGCCCTTTCTGCAGCAAGTGCAAACTACACCGTCAAGGGGAGTGCAACCCGATGCCTTGTTTCAGGTGTAAAAGGACGGGTCATTTGATTAAGGATTGTACGTATGAGCCGGGTAAGCAATGCTACGAGTGCGGGGATCCAGGACATACGAGGAACAAATGTCCCAAGTTAGCAAGGGACAAGGACGCCAGGCCTAACAAGCCCAAGGGAAGAGCGTTTGTGATGGATCCAAATGGTGCTTGTAAAGAACCTGATGTGGTTAACGGTACGTTTCTCATAAACAACCAACCTGCTACCGTTTTATTTGATACTGGAGAGACAAGTAGTTTTGTTTCTACTACCTTTAGGCCTTTGATTGATTTGGAAGCTCGTACCCTAACCGATGCATACACTGTAGAAGTAGCTGACAGCAAGAAAATAGAAACTAATGAAATCTTCAAAGATTGCACGATAGAATTAAAGGGTAATCCATTTAAGATAGACTTGATGCCTGTAACGTTAGAAGGATTTGATGTGGTCGTGGGAATGGATTGGTTAGCTAAAAATACAGCTGAAATCATGTACGATGAGCATTTGCTTAAAATACCTTTAACTGAAAGAAAGACACTAGTTGTCCATGGTGAAAGAAGCAATACGCTATACCCTATGATATCCCACCTAAAGGCTACCAAGAGCCTCCACAAGGGATGCTTAGCTTTCATAGTATACATGATAAAAGCTAGAGAAGAAAAGAAAATTTATGATATACAGGTGGTGTTTGAGTACCTGGAAGTATTTCCCGAGGATCTGCCGGGACTCCCTCCAACTAGACAGGTCAAGTTCCAAATAGATCTAGTGCCCGGTGGCCCACCGGTGGCCAATGCACCTTACCGACTCGCTCCACCCGAGATGAAGAAACTAATGCTATAAATCCAAGAGTTGTTGGACAAAGGATTTATACGACCAAGTGTTTCTCCATGGGGTGCACCAGTACTGTTTGTTAAAAATAAGGATGGAACCCTACGAATGTGCATTGACTATCGGGATTTAATCAAGATTACAATAAAGAACCATTATCCTCTTCCCAGAATTGATGACTTATTCGATCAACTACTAGGAGCCAGCTATTTCTCCAAGATAGATTTAAGATCGTGATACCATCAACTAAAGATAAGGGAACATGACATACCCAAGACAGCCTTTAGAACTAGGTATGGACACTATGTGTACTTAGTCATGCCCTTCGGACTGACTAATGCACCTGCGGCATTTATGGACCTTATGAACCAAGTATGTCGCCCGTGTCTAGACAAGTTCATGATTGTGTTTATTGATGATATTCTGATCTACTCCCGTAGCAAGGAAGAGCATAAGAAGCATCTTAGAATGACTCTTGAATTGCTCAAAAATGATCAATATTATGAAAAGTTCTCCAAAGTGAGTTTTGGATGCGCGAAATCCAGTTTCTAGGACATGTGGTGAACAAAGAAGGTATCCAAGTAGATCCATCAAAAATAGAAGCCATTAAAACTAGAAGATTACTGAAACTCCTACCGAGATAAGGTAATTTCTTGGTTTGGCGGGATACTATCGAAGGTTCATCTAGGACTTCTCTCGAATTGTGCAGCCGTTAACCGCTCTAACCAAAAAGAATACAGCCTTCATATGGGAAAAGGAACAGAATAAAGCATTTGAGATACTCAAGGAGAAGCTGTGCAGTGCACCTATCCTTGCCCTACCGAAAGGCGTCGAGGATTTCATAGTTTATTCTGACCGCTAGATTAAAAACCCCTTCGCGTCCGTGCATTGAGTAGAAAGGAAAGGGAAAAACCCCTTCGCGTCCGTGCCTTAAGAATGAGCGTGTATACTAGTCTTACCGCTAGATTAAAAGAAGCACAAAAGGAGCCCCTGAATGAGGACAAGCCAGCTGAGGAGATTCTAACGGGAATGGAAAAATGTTTAGAAGTGAGTAATGACAGATTGTATAAGCATGAAGGAAGGACTTGGGTACCAAAACACGGAGGAATTAGGGAGATAGTCCTAAATGAAGCCCACAAATCTAGATATTCGGTTCATCCAGGAAGCGACAAGATGTATCAAGACTTCTGGTGGTCTGGATTGAAGAGGTCCATTGCCACCTATGTGGGACAGTGTTTGACATGTGCAATGGTTAAGGCTGAAAACCAAAATCCGTCAGGAACCTTACAACAGCCCGAAATCCCTGAATGGAAATAGGATAACATTACTATGGATTTTGTTACAAAGTTGCCAAGAACCTCTCGAGGG
Source organism: Flaveria sonorensis (assembly GCA_025506505.1). NCBI lineage: Eukaryota > Viridiplantae > Streptophyta > Magnoliopsida > Asterales > Asteraceae > Flaveria > Flaveria sonorensis. The sequence continues at coordinate 22,739,361 of CM046439.1, read as the reverse complement.
CATGATGCAATCTGGGTGATAGTGGATAGGCTTACCAAATCGGCTCACTTCCAACCTATACGAGAAGATTACGGTATGCCGAAGCTAGCGCGACTATACATCGATGAAATAGTAACAAGACATGGAGTGCCACTATCGATTAACTCAGACCATGATAGTCACTTCACTTCACGATTCTGGAAGTCTCTCCAATAGGCTTTGGGGACACGTCTTGACTTAAGCACTGCATACCACCCTCAAACAGATGGGAAAAGTGAAAGTATCACTCAGACTCTGGAGGACATGTTAAGAGCTTATGCAATCGACTTCGGTTGAAGTTGGGATAACCACCTTCCCCTAGTGGAATTCTCCTACAATAATAGTTACCACGCAAGTATAAATGCAGCCCCATATGAAGCCTTATATGGTAGAAAATGCCGATCACCATTAAGCTGGAATGAGATTGGTGATAGCCAAATAATGGGACCCGATATCATAATGGAAACCACAGATAAGGTATTCAAGATCAAGGAACGACTGAGAGCAGCCAGAGACGTTCAAAAGAAATACGTGGATAGACGACGAAAGCCCCTGGAATTTCGAGTGGATGATAGAGTGATGCTAAAAGTCGTACCATGGAAAGGCACAGTTAGATTTGGAAAGAAAGGCAAGCTAAGCTCAAGATACATTGGACCATTCAAAATTTTATCGAGAGTTGGCCCGGAAACTACCCCAAGAGTTGAGCTATGTACATGACACTTTCCATATATCCAACTTGAAGAAGTGTCTTGTAGACAAAGCCTTGGAATTACCATTGAAGGATGCCAAAATCACTAACGAGTTGAAATTTGTGGAAGAGCCCATAGAGATTACCGACCGACTGGTCCAGAAACTTAGACAAAGTCGTATACCCAAAGTAAAAGAGAGATGGAACTCTAGGAGAGGACCCGAATTCACATGGGAAAGAGAAGATGTGATGAGAAAGGAGTATCCACACCTCTTTAAACCCACTCGTTCAAAAAATAATTGAAACTAAAATTTCGGGATAAAATTTCCCAAACGGTGGGAGAATGTAACAACTGACTCCTAGGTCTGACATCAAAAACATAAATTTAAGTTGGCATTGTTTCATTTTCGTTATTTTATTATATTTATGTATCTTCTTTCTTCTGTGATTAATTGTTTGTGTGCTTAATTTCCTTAGATGATTCCATTAGGACTTGCCTTAGTCTAGAAACTAATTCCCGACGCTTGAAAATGCTAATTGGCTAAACTACCCTAATAATATTACATAAAAATATAAATCCTAGTCTTCCGTATTTGTTTTTTTCTTAGGCACATAACCACTACATAGGCGCATTAACACTGTTCAGGCGCATTGGCAGTGGGTGAATTAACACTGTTCAGGCTCATGCGAACTGTGAGGGCGTATTGGCTGTGGGCGCATTAGCACCGTTCAGGCGCATTGGCAGTGGGCGCATCGGCACTGTACATGCGCATTAGCACTGTGCGGCCCGAAAATTTTCTAACTTCTGAAGTCTAACACTTAGCACTTTAAAATTTTATTTTCAAAAACTTTCTAGAAGACTATTTGACCGGTCTTAGCACCACCAATATCACCCAATTCATGGGATTGTCAGCCCATGCATTCGTCCACCCCCACTCACCAACCATACTTCCCCTCAAATTCCCTAAACCCACTTACACACTCCACCCTTCACATATTTTCTTTCTATCTTTTCTTAACCGCACACTCCACTCTATCTTACTCTCTCTCTTTCTCGAAAACTCTCTCTACCTCTCCTGCTTTCTGCGACTTCTTCACCATCTTCATCAAGTGTTCGAAGCCTTCTTCAAGCACAACATCGACCGGGAGTGAAACCGGCTAGAGGAGGAGCTAAAGTGTGCCACCACACAAGATTCTCGCTAGAACACGGAGTTTCAGCACTAACTCGCGAACTAGAAGCGTGCAAACTCTTGAAGTCAACCTAAAAACGCACCATCCTTAAAGTGTAAGGTTCAACTCTCCCGAATAAAACCATTCTTGTGATTTTCTCCACTCTTCAACCTTAAGTCTCACTTTTCTTGTTCCTAAAATAGAATCTTGCAACCATATCACTTTTTTTGTGAGACTCACGACTTCAAAAAAGGTACATTCTTCTAAATGCCCATAAAGCATGAGTTGGTGCACATGATTTGAACCCGAAAACCCTCATTTTTCATGTATTTTAGCACACATTTGACTACTTGTCTTGAACAACCCCTCATTCTATGTTAAAACCTGCTTAAAAAAATCTTATGAACATTATAATAATCTGGTCTAAATGTTACAGAAAGGTTTAATGATGTTCGAACTTAAACCATGATGATTACACTTGTGCAAATGATGTAAAACACCTCTAGAAGGCAACAATGATGCAATGTATGTGAAATCTATGAGATATTGCTTTGTTCCAGTAGTTTTACGATATTAATCTTGCTAAATTTATGGTATTGGTTGAAAAGGTATAAAGGCATGGTAAAATGGACTCAAAGACCCTATTTAGTGACTCGAAAAGGTGGTAAAATTCTCAAAAATGGTCAAACTTAAAAGATTTGCAAGTTCTATAAATTCCAGTCCCTAAAATAAGTATTTTAGTGTTAAAACTTGAATTTGGTGAATTTTGGGTTAATACGTGATTTTATGAAGTTATTTAACAAAAACAAGCCTAAACCGAGAGATTTTTGGATAAATTTCTATAAATAGTGAAACAGGCCTAAAAGTGATATAAAAATCCCTAGGAACTAATAAGGGCCATATTGGGTCAAGAAATAAAAGAAAGCAAACTTTTGAGTCAAAATTGTAAATTTTGAAACTTTAGGGACCAAAGTGTAAATTTCATGAATATAACTATATTTCAGTAATCTTATGATTAGAAAACTCTTATTAAACTTATTATAATATAAACAAACTTATAAGAATTATATAACTTGTCATCCATATATCAAAAGCCTAACTTTCCTAAAAAGGAAACTTTTTGACACAAACTCCTAAGAAACGAAGCTACGTGAACTTATGACCATAAAATACATTTAGTTACACTTTCAATAGTCTAAGGACATTAGCTTACTACTTGTATCTTGATCATAGGGTGCTAGGACTTGAATCTTTCTGTGACTGAAGAACTGTTGAGTTACCTAAGGTGAGTTTAGTGTTCCCTTTTTACTACTATTTTGGGATGAAGCATGCTATGTTCGAACTAAATTTATTTGTGTACCATTATGTGATGCTATTATATGTTGTGGCTAATGTTAGAACCTTCACTTACTTGTGTCACAATCATTAATTCTTGCGTGAACCGCTTGTTTTATATGGATAGATCTACTTGGGGAATCCCCCACGCACAGTGCATTTCATCATAACCCAATGACATAATAGGAAGGGCACCACACTGAGATCCTGCGTGGTCGTTTGTGTCATGTAACAAGTTTTATAAGATACTATGGAGTACCACTCGGCAGGTATGGTACACTGTTTGAGGCTCAGTTTCCCCTACGCGAAAACCGGCATAACACAAGTTTAGAAGAGGCTAGCCGGGGCTGAGTGCAGGGTTGATTATGACCCCACAATAGTGATACTTATGTTTTTAAAATTAACTTATGGATTCTAAAGAGCCCTTTTGTTTTTAAACTTCTAGCACTTGAACTCACCAACTTTATAGTTGACACAAAAATCTTTTTGAGCATGTTTCAGGTAACCTATGATGGAAGCTTGGATTTTAATGGAAACCCTTTATAGATGGCTTAGCACCGTGACTACCAATGGCATTACTGGATTTTTAAAACATTATTAGACATTCGAATTGTTGTGTTAAATTTGAATAATTTGTAATGGGTGTTGATTTTATGTTTGGGCAAGACTTTCATAGCCCGGGTATGCTATTTAAACGTTTGGGCCACTTTTGTGTTTTTGAGCTTTGATTTCCTTCCGTGCACTGCATCACAAATGCTCATGTTTTGAGTAACTAACGCAAATGTTAGCTTACTTCAAACAAATGCACATCCAACAATATCAACATCAACATCATCAACAGAATACACAACATCAACATCATCAACAACATCAACAACAACAACATCAACAACATCAACATCATTAACATAACATCAACATCAACAACAACATCATCAACAACATCAACAATAACAACAGCAACAACATCATCAACAACAACAATATCAATGAACAGATGTTGAACAGATGACTACAACAAACAAGAAAACAAGACACATGATGAATACGGATGATTGCAACCAACAGGCACATCCATTTTCACATTCAACAGAAATGAAGAAATCAACCTTGGTCACATAATCACTGATCCAATCAAGGATTTGTAAAACTGTTAGAAACTCTTTCTGAAGTACTTGGAACCATCCATTATCAAGTTAATTCAGAGATTCAAAGAGTTGAAGTGTCTTCAAGACTAACTTATGTTCCTGATGCTGTTCATTGAAGTTCAAAGCCTCATCATATGCCTAATACATTCTAATCCTTTGAGTGTGATATGAACAAACAGTAATCCAAAAGTGATACACCTCATATCCAATACGTTAAGTATTCTCAAAGTGATTCTATCCTTTATCAGAAATACATTAGGAGAAGCTTAATCTGAGGGGGAGAACTACAGTGAACTATGTCAGAACATCAGTTGATCAAGAAGACATGTGACAGAGAAGATCTTCAAGTCAAAGATTGGCAAGCATCAGTTTAGGGGGAGTATTGTTGGGTTCAACAATTGATAAACTGATGCTTTCCAAACCACAATCAAAGCCAACTGAAGATCTCATTATACAAGTTCAGAGACCAAGTTGATAAACAGAACAAAACAAACACAAGACAAACTCAACATCAAGACCACAAGAACAGTCAAAATTAGGTCATGAAGTAATAACGTTATAAATAGAACAACTAGTGCCACTTGTAATGTGTGGTTATTGCAAAGTGTGTGAGTGGCTTGTAGTTCTTAAGTGTGTGTTTTTCATGGTGTAAATCACCCCCTAAGGAGAAATTCTCTCCTTTGGGTGGGTTTGATGTTCATCCATCTTTGTATATGTTTCTTCATTGTAATTTGTTATTCAACATCAATGAAATCATAACATTATACGTTACACACACGTCCTTGTTCTTCGATTCACACACTTCCACCCGTCTTTAATTTTGAATTTTCGAATCTGAAACTGATGAATCCTAAGATCCAAGCTCAAAGAATCTGAAATATTGATTTAGAAACATCTATATCATCATCTTCCAGGTCATCTTCATGATAGGCTATAACATCAACATAGTTAGCTTCTTCTTCCCCTTCTTGATGTTGACCAGCAATCTCATCCTTATTGCCTACAGCAGGAGCTATACTTGCTGAGGTTGAAATAGACTCAACTGCTTGATCTGTTTTCTCTTGATGAGGTTGTTGTTGTTGTTGAGGATCAATGATTGGAGATGTTGGTTCAGTTTGGTTAGACATGACTGGGGTTTCTGAGCTGGTGATTGTGAGTGGAATGGTACTTGCTTGAGATACTAACTCAGTCTCACTAGTGTATACTGAGTTTTGAGATTGAGTAACTGAGATGGGTTCTGTATGAGTACTCTCAAGAGATAGATTTTGTGGAGTTAGAGGTTGTTGATGAATGGGTGATTAAGGGTGAATTGGAGAGATTGGTAGGGTGTGTTGACTGGCTGGTGATTGGATTTGTTGAGATTGATGATAGTAGTGTATGGGAGATTGAGGAGGGGAATGTGAAGGTAAGTCTTGCTCAGCATCAGTAGATTGACTATCTTGCAGATCTTCCCACATCAGTTCTGGTGGAATATTGGCATTAGCATCTGCCACATGTGCAAACATTGGCATATCTCCTCCTTCATACTTTCCACTTATCTTATTCAGTACAGATCTCCCCAGATGTGCTTGAACAAACACATCACCTTCTCTTGCTATCCCAGGCAATTCACCATTGATGATCAGTTGCATAAACCTTGGAAATATATACATCTTATCAGCCTTTTGCACTTTGATGTGGTCACACAGATAATTGAAAATGTACTTTGAGTAGTTGTATGTCCTTCCCTCAAAAATGCCAATAATGCCAGATGAAATGTGCCTTGAGAATCTATCAAGCCCAGACTTCCTGTTGGAGATGCACTTTAGATATGTGTGACATAAGAATCTATATGGCTTGCATAATCTCCCTTTCTTTATCTCACCCTTGTCAAAGTCACCATCATATCCCATTAGATAGAACACTTTCTCTATGTACTCATTCTCAAATACATCCGGGTGACCAACTTCTTGTTCTCCTAGCTTGAGTGCCCTTCTGATAGTTTGCTCATCAACTCTCATCCTTTCATTCTTGATTTCAACAACTATCACCTCAAATTCTCCAACTTGCTCTATTCGAGCTGAATTCCAGAAATCAATGATGTGTGCTTGATGAATCACAGGCTCTGCTGATAAAGCATAGAAAAGTCTGGATCGTCGTAGGTATCTGATGATATCTCGACATCCTTCTGCTACAGGGTCGTCAGGATTTAAGAATGCACATACATTGTGCTCTCTTGCAAAACGATTAGCCATCTGTTCATAAGAATGAAGAAAATTATGTTAGAGCAAAATCATCACACTTAAGAATACAAAGAGTTTAGACACAGAAATGATGAATAAATCAGTTCATAATTTTGGATTATGATATATTGTACCTTGATATTATTGAACTTGTAATGAACAGAGATCAAGAATCAAGCAAGGTTTAAAGGTTATTGGTAATTTTGAATATTGTCGGATGGGGGTTTATCTGAACGTTTTTCTAGGTTGAAAAAGATGTTCTGAAAAAGTGAATGGAAATGACAAGTCAAAAACATCATTTATACTCCCTCGGATATATTAATTTCATTTATTAAGTGAGCTGGGACCCCCTATCCTTATTACCAATTTATTGTTTCCGCAGATTTTAGTTCTTCCGTAGATCATCTACGGATGACTTAGAATTAAAAACTGATTTTTGATGAAGTATAATTTGAATTTTTATAGATTACCAGTCTATGGAACTATTATACTTTTAAATACTACCACATCCGTAGGTTACCAATCTACGGATGGGCATATTCCTTTTTCGCACTGTAGCATCTACTGAACAGGAAAATGTACTGTAGCTTCTGCTGATGCTGAAAATGCAAAGTTGAAACTTCTTTGATTGTATGGTCCTAATCAACTGATAAAATCATTTATTGCTATTGGACCATGTTGACTTTGTTTTCATGACAATTTGTGCACAAGAAATATAATTTGAAAAACTTCATGTATCCTTCAGCCAAGTTAGTGCTCAAGTTCCAATTCCTTCATTTGAATTTGGATCATTGAATTCAGCTTTTATGTTTCATGTAATAACTACTCCCCCTAAATTTGTGATTAATGAGAAAGTGTTGCATTCATCATAAATTTATGAAGTAAATAGCATGAAAGGCACATGACAGTCAAAAGATTACACACAATAAATAAACTAAAAGTAACAAAATTGAATTAAATATATGTACATGCATATAAACACATATAATGGGATCATACTATGACACTAAACTTCTTCCTGATTGAGTTGATTGTTGAATTGTGACTTGATTCTAGTCCTTATTGCAAGTATGTTTGTCCACTTAAATCCAAACAAGAATATGGAATCAACTAGACATGTTGTTTATCATGTTTTCATGTTTATTAGAGATAAACTGTTATGGGCTCCACATTCAATTCACATTAGAGTTTGTCCTCCATTTGTGAGTCAATTCATCACTTTTTCACACTTAGAAAATATGTACATTAAGTTATAAATTCTATCTTAAGACATATGAGTTGTCTCATAAATGCTTTGCTACAAAAGCTCTTATGTAAATATACAGTTGATCACTATGGATTCTTTTGAGAGCTTAGATATGATCATCATCATGTCACCAGGTCTTTACTTACGTAAAACAGAGGTGCCTTTAACCCAGATCTTTGTTTACACAAAACAGAGGGATGATGAGGATCATGATCTTTTCACCAGTTGAAAACATATGTATCTCATGGTGTTCATAAACCCAGGTCTTTGTTCACACAAAACAGAGGGAATATGATATGAAAAGATAGAAGTTATAAAGTGTTTTACATAGTGCTTAGGTGAATGAATTGATCACATCAGGATAAGACTTACTTTCTTGATCCTCAAAATGAAGTTTCTCATTAACAGTCACCTTTTCATTATGTTAAGCATGCTCTTAGTATAATCTTCACTCAAGTTGAATCTACTTACATATCAAAGAACTTTTGATCAGTTTTTTAAAGAAATTTAAGAATTCAGGAAGCAAGCAAAGGCACAGTGTACTATCATATCCCAAACATATGTCATGCAGAAATAGAAGACACAATAAATAAAGACAAGGACATACACATGCTTTTCTTTGTTAATGATGATTAATCTAAGTTAGTCATGCCCAAAAACTCAATTAGAAAATTAAATCTAACTGAATCAAAGGCCTTAGTGAATAGATCAGCAAGCTGATTTGTTGTATCCACTTTGACTAACTTGATTAAACCTTTTTTTGAGCAATCACTCAGAAAATGATATCTGATTTCAATATGCTTTGTTTTACTATGTTGAATTGGATTAGCAGTGATAAACATAGCAGCTGAATTGTCAATATAAATTGGAGTTTGAAGGAAATTGTAACCATAATCAAGTAATTGGTTTTGCAACCAAAGGACTTGAGAGCAACCAGCTGAAGCAGCTATGAACTCAGCCTCAGCTATGGATACAGATACATTTGTTTGCTTTTTGCACTGCCATGAAACAAGTCTTGGTCCTAAAAATTGACATCCACCAGTTGTGGATTTTCTATTATTGTTGCATCCCCCATAGTTACTGTCTGAATAAGAGTAGAGAGAGAAGTCTCCATCTTTTGGATCCCATAGACCAAGGGCTAGTTTCCCTTTGAGATATCTAAAAATCCTCTTCACAGCATTCAGATGGGACTCTTTTGGATCTGATTGGTACCTAGCACAAACACATACAGCAAACATTATGTCAGGTCTGCTGGCAGTTAAATACATAAGAGATCCTATCATTGATCTATACAATCTTTGATCAATAGATTTTCCTGTAGGATCAGGTACAATTTTGTCAATTGTTGAAGCAAGTGTTTTGCATGAAGATGTATTAGCAAGATTGTACTTCTTCAATATTTGATGAGTATACTTTTCTTGATTGATGAATATGCCATCTACTTTCTGATGAACTTGTAGTCCAAGAAAGAAGTTAATTCTCCTATTGAGCTCATTTGAAACTGAGATTTCATCAACTCTTCAAAGCTTTCATACAGTCTCTTGTTTGTTGATCCAAATATAATGTCATCTACATATATTTGAACAACAAAGAGGTCTTGATGTTCATATTTGAGAAAGAGATTCTGATCAATAGTTCCCCTTTTGTATCCATGCTTGAACAAGAAAGATGATAATGTTTCATACAACTTTCTTGGTGCCTGATGAAGACCATACAAAGCTTTGTCAAGCTTGTATACTCTATGTGGGTAATCAGGATATTCAAAACCTGGAGGTTGAGCTACATAGACTTCCTCATCAATTTTTCCATATAAAAAGGCATACTTCACATCCATTTGATAAATAGTGAACTTCTTATATGATGCATAGGCTAGGAATACTCTAATGGCTTCAATTCTTGCAACTGGTGCAAAAACTTCATCATAGTCTATCCCTTCTTCTTGAGTATATCCTTTAGCAATCAGCCTGGCTTTGTTTCTCACAACAATACCTCTGTCATCTAGTTTATTTTTGAATAACCACCTTGTGCCAATTGGATATTGTCCTTCAGGAAGATCAACTAGATTCCAGACCTTTTGCTTTCCGAATTATTGAAGTTCTTCTTGCATGGCTTCAATCTAGCTATTATCTTTTAGTGTAGCTGTAATGTTTGGAGGAACCACTTGTGAAAGAAACAAGTGAAAGACAGATGTTTGCAGCTCCCCCTTGACTTCTTGTGGTTCTTTCATCAAGATCTCCAATGATGTTTTTTATTGGATGAGTCATATGAATTCTTGTTGTTAGAATGGACTCAACTGGAATAGATGATTCCAAGTTAGTCATATGCATTGATGTAGATATATCCAGCTGAGATGATGAATTTATGAAGTAATCAAATTGATCATCATTGGAAGCTGAATGATTTTCATTTTGTACATCAGCTGCATTGTGAGTGCCATCCGCAGGAGTTACAGAAACATCTACGGATGTGTTTTGTGCTTCCGTAGGAGTTACAGGAACATCAACGGATGTATTTTGTTGACTTGTTGACAATGACTCTTTCGAATGCAATGGACCATCTCCAATATGTGGAACATCTACTGATGTGAATGGAACATCAGCTGATCCAATATTCTCATCTTCGAATGTAGGACACTCATCTGCGGATGTAGAGTCAGCAGCTTCTGATGAAGTGTTTGTATCTGAGGATGTAGATCCCTTTGCTTGGTCTTATGCTGCATTATTGACATTATTTGGTGTTCCTTGTTCCAGGATACTTGAAGTTTGTATTCTTGGAGGATCAGTAGATAATGACACTTCATTCATGTTTGGAAGAACAAATGGATAGCATGTATCCTCAGTACCTGCAGCATTCAAATAACCAGAGTTAAATGAGTTTGTGAGTGCATCTATATCAAACAACCATGATGATCCTTTTACAGATTTAGGAAATAAGGATTCATCAAAAGACACATTAGGAGTTTCTTCCACAATGTTTTGTTATGGAATGTAAATTCTATATGATTTAGATGTTGAAGAATATCCAACAAAGAAACCATCATAGGCTTTCTCTGAAAATTTTCCCAATTGTTCTTTTATGTTTAAAACAGATACATGACACCCAAAAGCTCTAAGATATCCTATGTAAGGTTTTCTTTTAAATAAAAGCTCAAAAGGTGTTTTATTGTGTTCTTTGACAATTAATGTCCTGTTTTGAACATTGCATGCTGTGTTCACTGCTTCAGCCCAAAAGGTGATTGGCAATTGTGAATCAGCTAGCATTGTTCTTGCTGCTTCAATAAGAGTTATGTTTCTTCTTTCAGCAACTCCATTTTGTTACGGGGTTCTTGGTGCATTGAATTGCCTTGCTATGCCTTTATTCCTGCAAAATGAATATAAGCCAGTTTTAACAAATTCAGTCCCATTGTCACTCCTAAAAATTTTAACTTTTAAATCAAGTTGATTTTCAATATTTGTGACAAACTCCATTAAGGTTTCTGATGTTTCACTCTTTTGTTTTAAGAAAAAGACCAATGTGAATTTAGTGAAATCATCCACAACCACTAAACAATATTGCCTTTTTCCAATGCTCATCACATTAGTTGGACCAAAAAGATCCATGTGAAGCAATTTGAGTGGTGTAGAGTTTGTATTTATTATTTTGGATTTATGTGACACTCTACATTGTTTTCCTTTATAACATGAAGGACAATGGTTTGAACAAGAAAATTCTTTCTTTGGTAATCCAATGACTAAGTCATTTTTCACCAATTTATTCATGTTCTTCAAGTTGGAATGAACAAGCCTTCTATGCCACAACTGAGATTCATCTTCTGATGACTTAGATAGCAGGCATGTTTCATTGTTTATGAGTGCTGTATTATTCATATCCAAAACATATGTGTTTCCTTTTCTTGATGCTTTAAGAAGGATCCAATCTTCTGAAACTGCAAAACCTGGCTTAAGAATGTAACAATTAGTGTTATCAAAAATGTGGTATAATTTTGATCACAAATTTGAGACACACTCAATAAATTATATTGCAAATTTTCACAATAATTTACTTTCTCAATTTGAGCACACTATTAGTTACCATTCCTTCACCAACTATTTTACCTCCCTTCTTATCCCCACCAAATGCCACATAAGAAGCATTTTTATGTTTGAAGTCATGGAGAAGAGAACAGTTTCCTGTCATATGTCTGGAATAACCACTGTCAACATACCACTTGTTGCCAGCTCTCCAAGATTGTTCCTGCACAATTAAAGAAATCAATTAGATTTGGAAACCCAAGTCTTAATGATCTTGGGTGATCCTGTGGAGTCTAAAATTTTAACTTCCTCATGAATGAGTCTTGAAGATTCAGCATTAATTTTAGATTCAATTGATTCATTGTGTGTTGTTTGTGATGAGGATGATTCTGTTGATGATGAACTTGTGGAATTTTGTTCTGATTTTTCAAACTCTTCCTCAAGGATCTTCTCTTTCTTTGTTTGCTGTTTTGACTTTGATGATGATCCTTGATTGTTGAAAGTTTCATCATCCTTTGATTTTGAATGTGAAACATGAGTTCCTTTTTCAAAACTATCAAACAAAGTATCATTAGCATTTGACTTCTTATTGTTCAATTCCACCTTTTTGTGAGGTGTCTTTGATTGTTGAGGAGTCTTTGATTTCTGTTCAGGTTGTCTTTTCTTCAAAGGTTCACTATCAACTGATGATTTCTCTTATGGTTTTGTCACCTTTTGTTTTTGTTTTTGTTGTTTCTTTATTCTTGAATCTTTTTTATCTTCATTTGATTGAGATTCTGATTCATCCTTCTCAGGTTGTTTCTTCTTTGTGCTCTTTGTCTTGTTCTTTTTGTTAAAATAACATTCCTGAGTGGAATGGTTATTTTTGTTACCAATAGCACAATGTTTGTTGAAGTAACTATCTGAAGTCATGTGATTGTTCATATTGCAGATGGAGCAATAGCTGCTGAAGTAGCAGTCTTCAGTGTTGTGATTTTTCATGTCACACCATTTGCAATACTTTTCTTCTGACAAATTATCAGACTCAATCAATTTCTTCTTCTTTTGCTGTCTTTAAGTCTTCAATTCCTTCTCAAACTTTACTGAAACTGACTCCTTTCCTTTTCTTGACATGATGTCAAAAGGTTCATGTTTATCAGCTGAAGTTTGTTGCTTTGAGCTCACACCTTTTTGAGTTGTTTTCTTTTTGGTCATTTCTTTTGCCTTCCGCAGATCATCTACTGATTTAGTAGATTTGTTTTTCCGCATATCTGCTACTAAAGGATGTTTCTTCTTCCGAAGAAGTTCTGCTGATACTTGCTTCTTTTCAGTTTCTAAGGAAGATTTGTGTACTTAAGTAGATGTACACTTCTTAATCACTTCAGTTGAAGGTTTTTATTGCTGATGAAGTACTTGAAGACCTTCATTTAGCTGAGCTATTCTCTTGCAAATAGTTTTCAACATGTTTCTTTGCTTTGGAGGATATGGCAACTTTGTTTTCTCAAGTACTTTGGGAATGATTGTTTCAACTGAAACATTCTTACCAATGTTTAGTTGATCCGCAGAGTTATCATCATGTTCATCATAATCATCCAAGTCATCACATCCATCAAAGTCAAAATCTGATTCATTTTGTTTGATTTTATCTGATTCAAAAGACTCAGTTTCACTCACCTCAGATTCATTGTTATTAACTTGTTCAGTACATTTTGTTTCAAACTTGGTTCATGGCACAAAATGATTTGACAAGTTATTTGTCATTGATTCAGGTAAAGTTGTATAGTTATCATTCAGAGAAGGTGCAACAGCATTATATCCCAACCCATACCTGTTCTTTGATTCAATATGAGAATTCAATAATTTCTCATATTGCTGAGATGAAAGTTGAAACTTCTGAAGTTTCACTTCAGTAGATGCATGATCAGCCATGGATTTAGTTAAGGAAGTGGTCAGATGCTCAACTTGGGCTTTTAAGCTATAATTTTCTGAAACAAATTTATCTAAATCTTTTTGTAAATAGTTAATTTTGAATTGATATAATTTATGTTCTCTTACATGAGATTCATTCAAAATCATTATTTCTTTTACTTTATCAGTCAGTTGTTGAGCATGGACTCTATATCTTTCAACTTCCTCAACACACACTGATGAACACAATCTATCTCTTACCTCTCTAGCCATAGGTGGAACTTTGTTCTCCATGTGGGCCATTAAAGCTTGATTTTCTTCCAAAACTTCCTTCTCATACATGCTCCAGTCATAGGTTCCATCTTGGAGAATGATCAGTCCAGTTTCTTTAGAATTACTAGGTCCTGCTGATGCATTTATGGCTGGTGGGGATGAGTTGGTTAGCTGTGGCTGTCTATAAGATCTCTGAGATGTTATTGTTTGATGAGATTGATGCTGATGAGACTGATGTTGCTGCTGTTGTCTCACGTCAGGATTTGATTATTGATTACATTCTCTTGAGAAGTGCCTATAGAGATTGCATTTGAAACATCTTACCTTTGACTTATCAACACCAATCTTTGATGTTTTACTTGCTGCAGCCAAATTTTTGTTTCTTCTCAAGTATTGTTTGGCTCTATAAGCAATCATTGTCATTTGCCATTGAAGATCCATCTCCTCTACTACATCTGGATGTAGTTCTTCCAAGTCTTGTTGGCAGATATTTGCAGGTGTTAAGGTGCTTCCTAAGTAGGCTTGAAAACTTGAACTAAAGGCTGCAAATGCTGCTTTTTGTTCTTCAGAATCCAGAATCACAGTAATGGGCTCTGCTTGGTTGTTGTTTGTTGAAGACTTTGCTGCTGATATAGATGCATATTTTCTATCATTAGGTCTTCCTTTTTCTCTTCCAAATTTACTTTGGGAAGATTTCTTTGAAGGCTTTGATGCATAAAACTTACTTCTTCTTCATCTTCACTCAAAGTACAAGAGTTGTCACTATAATTGTTAGAGATAAAAGCACTTCCAGCACTTTTATTTTCTTTAAAATGATAAGGTGTGACATGTGTTCTCACACTCTTGTTTCTTGATTTTTCATCCATTTCAAGACCTTCAACTTTAGCTACCAAAGTATCTAAGCCAGTTGCTTTGAGATCAATGGTGTTCTTGAACATGGACACAGTTTGCTTCCAACTTTCAGGCAATGTATGGAGCATCTTTTTGTTCAATTCCTCATTTGTATACTTCAACTCCATGATGTTTATCTCGGTTACCAATTGCATAAACCTATGAAGTTGTTGAGGAATTGATTCACCCTCAATATGATGAAATGTTTCATATTGTGAGCGAAGTGTGTCCTTCCTATTGCTTCTGATTTCATCACTCCCTTCACAAAGAGTATGAAGTATCTTCCACAAGGAATTTGCTGTTTTATAATTCTCACACCTGATTAGTATTTCTTCAGGTAAAGCCATGCTGAGCAAACTGTATGCTCTAATATCAACTTTAACCTTTTTAACATCATCAGCTGACAGATCTTTTGTACTTATGGGTTGATTGTTGTCATTATAATCTGGCCCAAGGGTGGGTGGAATATAAGGACCTTCAGTTATTGATACCCATAAGTCAGAATCAATGTAGTTCACATGATTTCTGAACTTGATCTTCCAGGACTTAAAGTTTGCTTTCGTTTCCAACTTGGGAGGCTGGTACGATGATCCACCGACAAAGCTACACATTTTAGTCAATTATTGAAGTTTTAACTAAAACAAAGTTTCTTATGAATAGTTAATGAATGTCAGCCAATAACACAGATCTATGTTTTAATTAATTTGAATATAGATCAATGTTAACTGAGCAATGTAACAATACTCGCTGAAAGACAAATCACTGATTTATTGAATATTAAATCTTCACACCAAATTACTTTTGATTAAAAAAAACTATAGATCTAGTCAAAAAAAATGATAGATCTATTCAATTAAACAATTCTAACACCGATAGATCAATCGATCTAGATCAATGAGCACTTGGCTCTGATACCACCTGTGAATCCAAGGATCGCAATCAGGAATTATCAGTGTTAGATTGGTTTCGAATTAATGATTGCGGAATTACCATTAATCGTTGTTTAATTGATTAACAAATAAATATCGATGCCAGAGAAAATAAACAATAAATGATCAAACGATATCAACAATATGCAAAGAATAATATTTTGAATCAAACGTAATTCATTAAAACTGATTAATGATTACAAAGAATCAAATAATAATTGCTAACAAAATTCTATGCTATGATTGTGTTTATGATTTTTGGTGTGTTGATGTGACGGCTGCTAGGGTTTCCGTTGATCGTGCGAAACGATGTGATGGTATTTTTGTCGCCGTCGCTTCCTGCTTCTTGATGTGAAACCTAGGACTCAAATTTATAGACACGCATGTTTCTGTTAAGAAAACAACGAATCTCTTGGAATATGTGATTGACTTGAAACACTTGTATGATAAACGTGTCTGGTTCTTCCGTAGCTACTTTGTTCTTCCGCAGCTACTTTGTTCTTCCGTAGCTACTTGTTTCTTCATGTGTGGTGTTTGTTCATCAGTGAATACCCATATTCATCCGTAGAAGATCTTCTGATGAAAGTCTTGTAAGAAAGATATCTACGAAAGAACAAAAATGTTCATCTGTAGATGTTTCTTACACTTAGTCAATTTCAAAAATTGACCAAGTATAATGTTTGTACCTGTAATCATACACATAAATCAACACACATATGGGTTAATCTATATATATACATAATGAATTAAAAATATTCATTACATGTATTGATTAACGTTCTAAGCCTATACAAAATGATCTAGACCTATTATTCCAAGATCTAACAAAGATAGATGTGCCTTTTCATGTAGAGACAGCGATAGGAAGGTCTACCAAGGTGACTGATATGATAGACGATTGCCTCATAGAATTGGACGGTCACAAGTTCCCTGCTAGATTGTACGTGATGGCCCTAGGAGGTTTTGATGTGGTGTTAGGAATGGATTGGTTGGCGACCTACGAAGCAAATATTGTATGTCGAAAGAAGATGATTCGTTTGACTACGCCTAATGGTAGTGTGGTTACGGTTCATGGAGACAAGGAATAAACCGCTCTGCGAGTGATATCGATGATCACGACAGAGAAGTTTATAAGGTGAGGGTGCGGTTCTTACCTGGCTTATGTGAAGGATGTCGATGCCACTGTGACCTGGTTATCAGACGTGCTGGTGGTATGCGATTTCCCCGATGTGTTTCCCGAAGACCTACCAGGGGTCCCACCTGATAGAGAGATTAAGTTTCGGATTGACTTGATACCAGGAGCGCAACCCGTAGCCAAGGCACCATACCGGTTGGCTCCATCCGAACTCAACGAGCTGACGACGCAACTACAAGACCTCTTGGATAAAGGCTTCATTTGGCCAAGTATCTCACCATGGGGTGCTCGGGTCCTATTCGTGAAAAAGAAGGATGGTAGTATGAGGATGTGTATCGACTACCGTGAGTTGAACAAGTTGACCGTGAAGAACCGGTACCCGTTACCGAGAATTGATGACTTGCTTGATCAGCTCCAGGGTGCTAGTTGGTTCTCCAGGTAGACCTGTGATCAGGGTATCATCAACTGAAAGTTAAGGAGCAGGATATCCCTAAGACAGCCTTTCGCACGCGTTATGGACACTACGAGTTTCTCGTGATGTCCTTCGGTTTAACCAACACGCCAGCTACCTTTATGGACCTTATGAATTGGGTATGCCGATCGATACTAGACAGATCAGTGATTGTATTCATTGACGATATTATGATCTATTCAAAGAGCAAAGATGAGCACGCCTGTCATATCAAGGAGGTACAAGAGACACTTAGAAACGAGAAGTTGTATGCAAAGTTCTCTAAGTGCGTATTTTGGCTACGTGAGGTTCAATTTCTTAGCCACATGGTTACCTAAAGGGATAATGGTGGATCAAGCAAAAGTTGAAGCTGTAATGCAATGGGAACCCCCGAGGATGCCGTCTGAAATCTATAGTTTCTTGGGTTTGGCAGGCTACTATAGGAGATTTATTCAAGACTTCTCTAAGGTGGTGGCCCCGTTAACTAAGCTGAATCGCAAGGATGTAAAGTTTGAATGGGGTTCTGAGCAGGAGACTACATTTCAGGAGTTGAAGATGAGGTTAACCCAAGCCCCCGTCTTAACGTTGCCTGAAGGGAATGAAGACTTGGTGGTATACTCAGATGCTTCGTATTTGGGTTTAGGTTGTGTGCTGATGCAACGAGGAAAGGTTATAGCCTATGCGTCCCGACAATTGAAGATCTATGAGGCTAACTATCCTACTCATGATTTGGAGTTGGTGGCTGTGGTCTTCGCATTGAAGATTTGGAGGCATTACCTGATGGGACGAAGTGCACCATTTTCACCGACCACAAGAGCTTGAAGTACTTCTTCGAGCAAAAGGATCTTAACATGAGATAAAGAAGATGGTTAGAGTTGATCAAGGATTACGACTGCGAAATTCACTATCATCCAGGTAAGGTGAATGTGGTAGTCGATGCCCTCAGTCGAAAGGAGAGGCCGGAACCGATTCGGGTGAAGGCTTGCCAGCTGGTTGTGACGCCGGATATTATGGGTCAAATCAGGGAATTCCAAGAGGAGGCATTAAAGGATGATAGGATCAACTCTGAACGAATGAAGGGGCAGGCGACAGATTTGGGGAGAACACCCTTGGCGTTAAAACCCGTTTCGGGCGGATGTGGATTCCTCGTTATGGGGAGATGAGGGAAAGGATCATGGATGAGGCTCACAAAACACGGTATTCTATCCATCCTGGTGCTACAAAAATGTATCATGATCTGAAGAAGGATTATTGGTGGCCAGGGATGAAGCGTGACATGGTGGAGTACGTGAGTAAGTGCCTGACCTGTTTACAAGTGAAGGCGGAACATGAGAAACCATATAGAAAGATCCAAACCTTGGATATACCCGAATGGAAGTGGGAACACATCACCATGGACTTCATCACAAAGTTGCCTCGTACTGCCAGAATATGTGATACCATTTGGGTGATCGTAGACCGCCTGACGAAGAGTGCACACTTTTTGCCAATCAGAGAGACTTACTCGTCGTAAAGGTTGGCGGAGCTGTTCATCAAGGAGATCGTAACTCGTCATGGCATACCGATGTTTATTGTTTCTGATAGGGACACCCGGTTCACGTCCAAGTTCTGGAAGAAATTTCATGATGCGATGGGGATGAGGTTACACATTAGCACGGCTTATCACCCTCAGACCGACAGTCAATCAGAACAGACCATTTAGACCTTAGAGGATATGCTCCGGGCATGTATTATTGACTTTGGTGGAAGTTGGGATGAACACCTACCGTTGGCCGAGTTCTCCTATAACAATAGTAATCATGCCAGTATAGGTAAGCCACCATTCAAAATGCTTTACGGGCGAAGATGCAGAACCCCAGTGTGTTAGGGTGACATCGGGCAGAAAGATTTAGGAATTATCAAGGTCATTGAAGCCACGTCGGAGAAGTTGGAAAAGATCAAGGCCTTCATGAAGGCAGCAAGGGACCGGCAAAAGTCCTACGCTGATAAAAGGAGGCCAATTGAATTCCAAGTGGGAGATAAGGTGATGTTGAAGGTATCTCCTTGGAAAGGGATTATCAGGTTCCGCAAGTGAGGAAAGTTGAGCCCTAGGTATATTGGGCCATTCAAAATCATTGCCAGAGTTGGTGAAGTGGCATACAGGCTGAAAGTTCCCAATGAATTGCATGGAATTCATCCTACATTCCATGTATCTCACTTACGAAAGTGCTTGGCAGAAAGTAACGTTGTTGTTCCTCTTATGGATATTGAGGTTGATGAAAGGTTGATTTATGTGGAACAACCAGTGGCTATATTGGATCGGAAGGAGAAATGGTTAAGGAATAAAGTGATTGGCAAAGTAAAAGTGCAATGGAAACATCGTAAGGGATCAGAAGCCACTTGGGAGTCGGAGGAAGAAATAAGACGACTCTACCCAAGCCTCTTTAAGGAATGACAGGTTTCGGGGACGAAACCTATATAAGAGGGGTAGACTTGTAACACCCGAAAAATTCAAAGAAAAGAAAAGTAAAAAAGAAAAGATAAATATCCAAAAGGTTAAGGGGTGAAGGTGTACAAAAGGTAAACTTACCCATAATGGGTTTCAAAAAGGTGGTAAGGCCGCCCATGACCCTCTCTTTCATGCACAATTCGGCTGAAAGAATGGAAAAGAAAACCCCATTTGGTTTTAGAGAGAGAAAGCTCAAGTTCTTCGAAAGGTGAGATTTCCAAAAGATTTCTTCTCGATTTTCCAGCTGGGTTCGTGTAACAACCGACCTCTAGGTCATAATTCCAACCTTTAACCTCCTGCATCATTATCCACGCTATTAATATTAATGTTAATATCATTATTATTAGTAGTAGTAGTGTTATTTTGTTACTACTACTACGGTCATTCTTATTATTTTATGTGCCATTTGAAATGATTTAGCTAAGTCTAGCCTTAGCATAGAATAACTTCGTGTTCCTGGAAAGTTAATTAGTCACCCTTACAAAAATTTAATCTTAATTTAAACAATTAAAATGTGTATATATACACATAATTCATGGTTGAAACACACTCCTATGCATGCTTAATGCTTAACAACTAACTAGTGTTTACCACCAAAAATACTACACTACACTACAAAATAATACTACATAATAACAATTACTAATAAAAATTTAAAATAAAATCACTCCACAAGCCTCCAAGCTCGGCCGCCCCTCTCACCACCCTCTCCACCAATCCATTCCCTTCTACACCACCCATAATTGCCACCATCCTCCACCACTATCTTGGCATGCAAACTTGAACACACTCCACCCTTATTCTCACCTCTCATTCTCTCTTCTCTCATCTTGGATTATCTCTAGTAGAAACACACACACACCCACGGTTCTAACACCATTTCATCCATAATCATCAAAGAACATCATCAAACATCATCGGTCAAGCATCAAACTAGCAAGAGGGTGTTATCTTGTGAGCTTTTGATACATGGTTTCATCAAGTTTGACTTCTCCAGCCTTTTTTTGAGATCTCCAGATCATTCTTGTCCCTCTACACTCTCCAAATCATGAACCATACAAAGAGTAAGCTTCATCTTACCCGAAACAAGCTATGTCATATGGTATTCTTTCTTTAATCTACCAAAAACCTTACATTCTTTATTCTAACAGAAATTTACTGCTATCACATTGTTCTTGAGGAGCTTCTAACATCCTTGAAGGTATCTTATTCAATATATTAGTCATTCTATGGGTGGAACTCGATTTACACCACGATAACCCTCTTTTTGGGAGATTTTTGCACCATCTAACTTGCACATCTTGTAACCCTCCAAAGTCAAGATTGTAAAATTCTCAAAAATAGTTTTCCAACCTTTTAATAACCTGTTTTTAAAGTTACAAAAGGATTTGGTAATGTTTAAGCATGATCTATAACGTTTTACATTTGTGTAATGGGTGAAAATGGTGAAATCACAATTCTACAACTTGTTCTTTGGTTATATGTTAAACCCATGAGTTAGAATCATTATTTCAGTAGGTTTTGGATGTTATTGGGTGTATGAGGTGATGTCAAAGGCTGAAAAATAATAATACTAGGGATTGTAAGCATTTTGAACATATTCGGGGACCCGAAAGGTGGTAAAACGACCATAAAAGTAAGAGAAATTAGAGTATAACCATGTTAAAAATAATTCCAGGCTCTAAAAGAGTTAATTAAGTGATTTAAATCAGATTTGTTGTATAAATGGTCAAAAATGCTTTAAATGGAATTTTTAGTTAAAAACGGGTATTAACATGGTAACGTTTGAAGAAAAGTCTTGGAAATAATGGTATAAAACCAAAATACATGGAAACCATGTTATTTCAGTAAGTTAGGAACTATAATACTTGAAGTTGATGAAAAATTTGGTCTAACACCTTTTGAACGTTCAGTTTCGGGTAAAAACGCGTTTTAACGAGTTAAACTTAAAAAAGAGACTTTCAATAAAAAGGGCTTGAAAATACATTCTTGACAGATTATAAATCTTTTTAAAAGTCCTTAAAATAATATTTAAAGTTTTAAGACATAAAGCTATAAGATTCAATGCTTAACCGTTAAAAACCTTCGGTATTACCGTAACCGTAACTTAAAACATATGTTCACCAATTGAAATTTAAAATCTGGAAAATTTGGGAGTTTACCTTATTAATAATGTAATATTTAACTCCAAAATTCAGTTATGGGATCATAAAGGTCATTAAATGTAAAGAAGCAAACTTTAGGGTAGCAAATGTAAATTCTAAAACTTGAAGAACTAAACTGTAAATTCTACCAAAACTCTTTAAATCAACCCTATGGACTAGTAATCACTTGGTAAACTTAATTTAACTTGTATCAATGACCTAATAGTGTAAAAATTTATATTCCCCTTAAGAAACCCTAGCTTTTTATAAAAGGAAACTTTTAATGCAAGCCTCAGCAAATATAAGCTAGTTGAACATTTAACTTCTTAACACACTTTGTCCACCTTATGTGACCTTAGAATTAGTGGCTTATCACTTAATCTTGATGGTAGGGTGCTAGACTTGAAACTTTCCCGGTACTCAAAGAACCCGTTGCTTGAAACATAAGGTGAGTTCTAGTGTTCCCTTTTTACTACTGTTTTTGGGATGAAGCATGCTCTGTTTAAACTGAACTATTTCTGTGCTATATTATGATGCTATATGTTGTGGAAATGTTAGAACCTTCTTTTACTTTTATCACGATCATTAATTCTTGTGTGAACCGCTTGTTTATATAGGTAGATCTACTTGGGGAATCCCCCACACATAGTGCCTTCCGTGATGAACGGGAAGGGTACCACACTGAGATCCTGCGGGGTTGTTTGTGTCATGTGATAGGTTTTTAAAAGATACTAGGGTGAACCATCCAGCAGGTATGGTCCACTGTATGAGGCTCAGTTCTTCCTTCGGGATTAACCGATACAACATAACTTTTGAAGAGGCTAGCCGGGACTGAGTGCAGGGTTGATTGTGATCCCCCACAATAATGAAACTATGATTATTTTAAATCAAATGTGGATTCTATCGAATCCTTTTGTTTTTAAACTTTAAGCACTTGAATTCACCAACTTTTTAGTTGAAACAATTTTCTTTTGAGCATGTTTCAGGTAATCCGTGATGGGAGTCTAGCTGTTGTAGAAGACCTTGACCTAGCACCATGACCCATGGCATTGGCTTGTTTTGTTTTTAAAACAATTTGAACAATTTACATTTGTTAATGTTGGAAACAATTTGTACTGATGAATTATGTACTTGTATTGGTGGCTAGACCTACTTCTAGCCTGGTTTTTCTTTAAACATTAATGCCATGTGATGTTCTCTCCTTTTGCGCTCTTATGATGGTTTGTTTCTGCTGCCTTATATTTTTGCTAGTCTGTGACGTCCCACCCTACCTGGGCCCAGGGTGTGACAGATTGGTATCAGAGCCAAAGGTTGTAGAGAAGTCGGGAATACCATAGTAGACCCTAGGCTACAACCCTGATACCTTAGGATCGTCCTTATGGGAAAGTGTTTGGATGATCGGGTTGGGTAAATTGATGATTACACTTGATCAACTTAATAATGAATTTACCGGACATGTAAATTCCAGCTTGGACCTTTAGGTAATGATTGGACCATTTTCGTTTGAGATTTATGATTTCTAAAACTTACTTTGAGTGGTCTAAAGGTTTTTCCTAAAACAAACTACTTTACTTATTATTATTTGAAGAGACTACTGATTTTTGATACTATTGATTACTGATACCACTGGTTATTGATACTGTTAGGATATCTGATACTATTGCCATCACTACTACTATAAGTACTATTATTATTACAATCATGAGCTATGAGAAACCAAATTACTCATGATATTTCTTAAAAGAAATCAAAGCTATGGCCGATAAAGGGAAGGCCCCAGCATACCCGACTGACGGTACTGCACCAACTGGGAGCCTCAAGAAGGCAACGCCGCGGATGGAGTACGAAGAATACCTGAGGAGATGCGGACATCCGGGCTGGATATCCGTTACATCTGACGACACTGAGCCATCAGAGAACTCTTCCTCGACATCCCCCTCCAGGAGCCGGACGCGCTCCTATTCACCGCATGTCGCAGCTCCTATTCACTCACCTATCCCACCTATCGGGGCTAGGGGTGCACGTGTTATCACCCGTCCACTCAACAGTACTTGGCCAAGACCCTTAGTCTCCTATAGGATGCCACCTCCTCCTCCATCACCTGTTAGGACTCCGACACCTGCATCACCGATGTTTGACCCGCTCCGACACCACCCACATGATGAGCACTGGATGCCACCGAGACACAGCATGTATGATGGCCCTAGTGTGCTAGTTGGTGACCGGTACTCCCAGTCTAGCCGTCGGGCAAGCGACGTAGGTCCCTCTTATTCTGCATTGGATGAGATTCTGAAGACCGTCCGTCGCCATGAGCTGACACTCCATCACACCACTCGGATCTCTCAATCTGCCCAGTTTCAGGCCATGATGGCATCGCATGGGGTCCAGCGGTTGGAGCAAGAGCAAAGGAAGAAGAACTTAGGGTGGCTAGGGTGGCTGAAGAAGAAGTGGATGTGAGAGCGTGGAGAAGAAGTGGGATTGTCTGTCTTTTAGACAGTTGAAGGAAACAATTTTTATTATTATCAGATACTATTATTATTTATTATGGGGGGGGTGATGGCACCTTCCAACTTGTAAAAGTATAACTCTGATCCAATTATGTTTTGCTGATACTATTAACCCAATCTATCTATGAAACTATTTCTATTGATGCTAAATTTCGCAGGGTAATTTGTATTGAATTGCAATGCGTCATGTTAGGCGTTAGGAATTTTGACTTGTGTCCATTCTGGGTGAATTGTCCTAGATTAATTTAATGGAATATATTTAGAGGTATTTAGTGGTGTGTATATTACACTCCCTCCTATTAGAACGTGGAATATTAGGATAAGTGATGCATGGGCTAATTGAAACCAATTATGAGATGCTAAACGAATTTATCTATGATGCTGTCAGAATGCCGACCAGACAAGGAACCCGTATTGGAAGACAAGGAGCTACTAGAGGTCATCGTGAGGGAACTAGACAGACCGAAAACCAACCCCCTACTCCACCAGGAACTCCACATGGAGAGAATGCCAATCAGGGGAATGATGAGAGAATTGCCATCCTCATAGCACAACAAATTGCTAACGCCATTCCGACCATCATCGCTCAGATCAATGCGGACCGGAGCAACCTCAGTGGTTAAGATGGATTCAGGAACGATGAGGGCAACAATGAGGAAGCTGAAGCATTAAGGAATGGATGCTCCTACAAAACCTTCATGGCGTGCAAGCCAAAGGATTTCTATGGTACCGAGGGTACGATAGAGACGTACCGATGGATTGATGAAATGGATGCCGTCTTAGATATCAGCGAATGTAAGATGGAACACATGGTGAGGTTTGCTTCCCAATCACTCAAGGGATCGGCACTGGAATGGTGGAAGACTATTACTCAGCCCCGGGGAAGAAACGCTTCTAACCAAATAAGTTGGACCGAATTCAGGGAATTGATAACCAACAAATACTGCCCAATCAACCAACTAGAGAAACTGGAGTTAGAATTCCTGAGCTTAGAAATGAAAGGTCCTAACTACACTAAGTACATCAACCGCTTCTTATCCCTGTCTCGTCTAGTGCCACACCTGGTGACACTGGAATCCAAGGGCGTAGCACGTTTCATTTGGGGACTACATCCTAGAGTCAGGGGTAAGGTTCGATCCTCCAGGCCCTCAACCCTTCAAGCTGCGGTTGACTTCACCAGTAGTTTGACTGATGATTTAGTCAGGGCTGGATGGACTGAACAAACCAGGGCTGACGAAACGAGGAAGCCAATGGGTGAGAAGAGAAAGTGGTTTGATGTGAAGAAAGCAATTGGTAGCAGTAGTAGGTCAACAAAGAAGGGTTTTGAAGGTATGAGGCGCGATGACCAGGGTGGAAGGACTCGGAAGCTATACTCGGGTACAAGCCCATTCTACAACAAGTGCAAACTACATCATCAAGGGGAGTGCAACCCGATGCCCTGCTTCCGATGCAAACGACCAGGTCATTTAATTAAGGATTGTACGTATGCGCCAGGTAAACAATGCTATGAGTGTGGAGATCTAGGGCACATGAGGAATAAGTGTCCTAAGCTGGGGAGAGATAAGGACGCCAGACCCAACAAGCCCAAGGGCCGAGCATTTGTGATGGATCAAGCCGGTGCTCGTAAGGAACCTGATGTGGTCAATGGTACGTTCCTTATAAACAACCATCCTGCTACTGTTCAATTTGATACTGGAGCAACTGCTAGTTTTGTCTCTTATACTTTTAGGCCTTTGATTGACTTGAATGCATGTGTCCCGACTGATACATTTACCGTCGAATTAGCTGACGGTAACATCTTAGAAACTAATGAAGTCATCAAAGATTGCTTAATGAATCTAGAAGGAAGTACATTTAAGATAAACCTGATGCCTATTAATCTAGGAGGATTCGATCTGGTTGTTGGTATGGATTGGCTGGCTAGGCATAGAGTCGAAATCATGTGTGATGAATGCCTACTTAAGATACCATTGAACGATGGGAAGGTCTTAGTTGTTCATGGTGAACGAAGTAACATGCTATATCCTATGATATCCCATTTAAAGGCGACCAAGAGTCTCATGAAGGGATGCCCAACTTTCATAGTCTATGTAATGAAAGCCAAAGAGGAAAAGAAGATTGAGGATATACCAGTGGTTTCTGAATATCCGAAAGTATTTCCCGAAGACCTACCGGGACTCCCTCCGACTCGTCAGGTTGAGTTCCAAATAGATCTATTGCCTAGTGCTGCACCAGTAGCCAAGGCACCGTACTAACTTGCCCCTCCCGAGATGAAAGAACTAATGCTACAAATCCAAGAGCTACTCGACAAGGGGTTTATACGACCAAGTATTTCTCCATGGGGTGCCCCGGTACTATTTGTGAAGAAGAAGGATGGAACCCTACGTATGTGTATTGATTACCGGGAACTAAACAAGCTGACAATAAAGAATCGTTACCCTCTTCCGAGAATCGATGACCTATTCGATCACTACAGGGGGCAAGCTATTTTTCCAAAATAGATTTAAGATCAGGGTACCATCAACTAAAGATAAGAGAGGAAGACATACCCAAAACAGCCTTTAGAACTAGATATGGACATTATGAGTACTTGGTCATGCCCTTTGGACTGACTAACGCACCAGCGGCATTTATGGATCTCATGAACTGAGTGTGCTGCCCATATCTAGACAAATGTGTGACCGTTTTTATCGACGACATTCTGATCTACTCTAGTAGTAAGGAAGAGCATGAGAAGCACCTTAGGATGATTCTCGAGTTGCTCAAGAATGAGCAACTATATGCCAAGTTCTCCAAATGCAAATTTTGGATGCGAGAGATCCAATTTCTAGGACATGTCGTAAATAAAGATGGGATTCAAGTGGACCCTTCAAAGATAGAGGCTATTAAGAACTGGAAAATTCCGGAAACTTCTACCGAGATAAGGCAGTTCCTTGGATTGGCCGGATACTACAGAAGGTTTTTCAAGGACTTCTCGCGTATTGTGCAACCGTTAACTACTTTGACTAAGAAGAACACAGCTTTTGTGTGGGAACAAGAGCAGAATGAAGCATTCGAAACACTCAAGGAAAAACTGTGTAGTGCACCTATCCTCGCCCTCCCAGAAGGAGTTGAAGATCTCGTGGTCTATTGTGACGCCTCGCGTCAGGGACTAGGATGCGTGCTAATGTAGCGCAACAAGGTAATTGCTTATGCATCAAGACTGCTGAATGATCATGAGAAGAACTACACAACGCATGATCTAGAATTGGGTGCCTTGGTGTTTGCACTCAAAATGTGGAGGCATTATCTCTATGTCACAAAGTGCGTTATCTACACTGACCATAGAAGTTTGCAACACATTCTTGACCAGAAGATGCTAAACATGTGTCAGAGAAGATTGGTTGAGCTACTGAATGATTATGAATGCGAGATTCGCTACCATCCCGGCAAGGCCAATGTAGTGGCAGATGCCTTGAGCAGGAAAGAAAGAGAAAAACCCCTCCGTGTCCATGCATTAAGGATGAGCGTGTATACCAACGTCATCGCGAAACTAAAAGAAGCACAAGGCGAAGTGCTAAAGGAAGATAACTTAGCAGATGAATCGTTAACAAGAATGGAGAAGCGATTTGAGATGAGTAACAATGGTATATATAAACATGAAGGGAGAACATGGGTACCAAAGTACGGGGGAATTAGAGAGGTGATCCTAGACGAAGCCCACAAATCTAGGTACTCGGTTCACCCCAAAAGCGATAAAGTGTACCAAAATCTAAAGGCAGTTTTCTGGTGGCCTGGAATCAAGAAATCAATCGCCATTTATATTGAGAAGTGTCTGACGTGCGCCATGGTAAAGGCTGAAAATCAAAAACCGTCAGGGACGTTACAACAGCCTGAAATTCCAGAATGGAAATGGGATAACGTCACGATGGAATTTTGTTACAAAGTTACCCAGAACTTTCAGAGGTCATGATGCTATCTGGATAATAGTGGATCGGTTAACTAAATCAACTCAGTCTTGCCGATTCGAGAAGACTACGACCTGACAAAGCTGGCCCAACTATACATCGATGAAATAGTAACTAGGCATGGGGTGCCACTATCAATCATCTGCGACCGTGATAGTCGTTTCACTTCTCGTTTCTGGAAGTCACTCCAACAGGCTCTAGGAACCCGTCTGGATTTAAGCACTGCATACCACCCAAAAACTGACGGTCAGAGTGAAAGAACCATCCAAACCTTGGAAGATATGCTAAGGGCTTGCGTGATTGACTTTGGTGGGAACTGGGATAACCATCTTCCTCTAGTAGAGTTCTCCTACAATAATAGTTACCAAGCAAGTATAAAAGCAGCTCCGTATGAGGCCCTATATGGCAGGAAATGCCGATCACCGTTGAGTTGGAATGAGATCGGTGATAGCCAAGTAATGGGACCCGACATCATGATGGAGACCATGGACAAAATATTTAAAATCAAGGAGCGTTTAAGAGCAGCCAAAGACCATCAAAAGAAATATGCTGACAGAAGGTGAAAACCTTTAGAATTTCAAGTGGGTGACAGAGTAATGCTAAAAGTAGCACCATGGAAGGGAACTGTGAGGTTTGGAAAGAAAGGAAAGCTAAGCCCGAGATACATAGGACCATTTGAGATACTAGCAAGAATTGGCCCCGTGGCGTATAAATTAAAGCTACCTCAAGAGTTAAGTTACATACATGACACCTTCCATGTGTCAAATTTGAAGAAGTGCATGGTAGATAAGACCATGGAGTTACCTTTGAAAGAAGCGAGGATTAATGACAAGTTGAACTTCGTGGAAGAGCCTATAGAGATCACCAACCGGCTGGTCAAGAAACTCAGGCGAAGTCACATACCTAAGGTCAAGGTAAGATGGAATTCTAAGAGAGGACCTGAATTCACTTAGAAGCGAGAAGATGAGATGAGAAAGAGTTATCCGCACCTCTTCAAACCCACTCGTTCTGGAGTTTATCAAAGCTAAAAATTTCGGGACGAAATTTCCTAAACGGTGGGAAAATGTAACAACCGACCTTTAGGTCATAATTCCAACCTTTAACCTCCTGATTCATTATCCATGCTATTAATATTAATGTTAATATCATTATTATTAGTAGTAGTAGTGTTATTTTGTTACTACTACTACGGTCATTCTTATTATTTTATATGCCATTTGAAATGATTTAGCTAAGTCTAGCCTTAGCATTGAATAACTTCATGTTCCGGGAAAGATAATTAGTCACCCTTGCAAAAATTTAATCTTAATTGAAACAATTAAAATGTGTATATATACACATAATTCACGGTTGAAACACACTCCTATGCATGCTTAATGCTTAACAACTAACTAGTGTTTACCACCTAAAATACTACACTACACTACAAAATAATACTACATAATAACAATTACTAATAAAAATTTAAAATAAAATCACTCCACAAGCCTCCAAGCATGGCCGCCCCTCTCACCACCCTCTCCACCTATCCATTCCCTTCTACACCACCCACAATTGCCACCATCCTCCACCACTATCTTTGCATGCAAACTTGAACACACTCCACCCTCATTCTCACCTCTCATTCTCTCTTCTCTCATCTCGGATTCTTTCTAGTAGAAACACACACACACCCACGGTTCTAACACCATATCAGCCATAATCATCGAAGAACATCATCAAACATCATCGATCAAGCGTCAAACTAGCAAGAGGATGTTATCTTGTGAGCTTTTGATACACGATTTCATCAAGTTTGACTTCTCCAGCCTTTTTTCAAGATCTCCAGATCATTCTTGTCCCTCTACACTCTCCAAATCGTGAACCACACAAAGAGTAAGCTTCATCTTACCCGAAACAAGCTATGTATATGGTATTCTTTCTTTAATCTACCAAAAACCTTACATTCTTTATTCGAACAGAAACTTACTGCTATCATGTTGTTCTTGAGGAGCTTATAAAATCCTTGAAGGTATCTTATTCAATATATTAGTCATTCTATGGGTGGAACTCGATTTACACCACGAAAACCCTCTTTTTGGGTGATGTTTGCACCATCTAACTTGCACATCTTGTAACCCTCCAAAGTAAAGATTGTAACCTGCTCAAAAATAGTTTTTTAACCTTTTAATAACCGGGATTTGGTAATGTTTAAGCATGATCTATAACGTTTTACATTCGTGTATTGGGTGAAAATGGTGAAATCACAATTCTACAACTTGTTCTTTGGTTATATGTTAAACCCGTGAGTTAGAATCAATATTTCAGTAGGTTTTGGATGTTATTGGGTGTATGAGGTGATGTCAAAGGCTGAAAAATAATAATACTAGGGATTGTAAGCATTTTGAACATATTCGGGGACCCGAAAGGTGGTAAAACGACCATAAAAGTAAGAGAAATTAGAGTATAACCATGTTAAAAAGAATTAAAGGCTCTAAAAGAGTTAATTAGGTGATTTAAATTGGATTTGTTGAATAAATGGTCAAAAATGCTTTAAATGGAATTTTTAGTTAAAAACGGGTATTAACCGGGTAACGTTTGGAGGAAAGTCTTGGAAATAATGGTATAAAACCAAAATCCATGGAAACCATGTTATTTCAGTAATTTAGGAACTATAAGACTTGAATTTGATGAAAAATTTGGTCTAACACCTTTTGAACGTTCGGTTTCGGGTAAAAACGCGTTTTAACGAGTTAAACTTAAAAATGAGACTTTCAATAAAAAGGGCTTGAAAATACATTCTTGACAGATTATAAATCTTGTTAAAAGTCCTTAAAATAATATTTAAAGTTTTAATACATAAAACTATAAGATTCAATGCTTAACTGTTAAAAACCTTCGGTATTACCGTAACCGGTAACTTAAAACATATGTTCACCAATTCAAATTTAAAATCTGGAAAATTTGGGAGTTTAACTTATCAATTATGTAATATTTAACTCCAAAAGTCAGTTATGGGGTCATAAAGGTCATTAAATGTAAAGAAGCAAACTTTAGGGTAGAAAATGTAAATTCTGAAACTTGAAGGACTAAACTGTAAATTCTACCAAAACTCTTTAAATCGACCCTAGGGACTAGTAATCACTTGGTAAACTTAATCTAACTTGTATCAATGACCTAATAGTGTAAAAATCTATATTCCCTTTAAGAAACCCTAGCTTTCTATAAAAGGAAACTTTTAAATGCAAGCCTTAGCAAATATAAGCTAGTTGAACATTTAACTTCTTAACACACTTTGTCCACATCATGTGACCTTAGAATTAGTGGCTTATCACTTAATATTGATGGTAGGGTTCTAGACTTGAAACTTTCCCGGTACTCGAAGAACCTGTTGCTTGAAACTTAAGGTGAGTTCTAGTGTTCCCTTTTTACTACTGTTTTTGGGAAGAAGCATGCTCTATTTAAACTAAACTATTTCTATGCTATATTATGATGCTATATGTTATGGAAATGTTAGAACCTGCTTTTACTTTTATCATGATCATTAATTCTTGTGTGAACCGCTTGTTTATATGGGTAGATCTACTTGGGGAATCCCCCACACACAGTGCCTTCCGTGAGGAACGGGAAGGGTACCACACTGAGATCCTACGGGGTAGTTTCTGTCATGTGACAGGTTTTTATAAGATACTAGGGGGAACCATCCGGTAGGTATGGTCCACTGTATGAGGCTTAGTTCTTCCTTCAGGATTAACCGGTACAACATAACTTTTGAAGAGGCTAGCCGGGACTGAGTGCAGGGTTGATTGTGATCCCCCACAACAATGAAGCTATGATTCTTTTAAATCAAATATGGATTCTATTGATACCTTTTTTTTTTAACTTTAAGCACTAGAATTCACCAACTTTTTAGTTGACACAATTTTCTTTTGAGCATGTTTCAGGTAATCCGTGATGGGAGTCTAGCTGTTGTAGAAACCTTGACCTAGCACCATGACCTATGGCATTGGCTTGTTTTGTTTTTAAAACACTTTGAACAATTTACATTTGTTATTGTTGGAAACAATTTGTACTGATGAATTATGTACTTGTATTGGTGGCTAGACCTACTTCTAGCCCGGTTTTTCTTTAGACATTAATGCCATGTGATGTTCTCTCCTTTTTTGCTCTTATGATGGTTTGTTTCTGCTGCCATATATTGTTGCTAGTCTGTGACGTCCCACCCTACCTGGGCCCGGGGTGTGACAGTTCGGGCTTATGAACCTATTTTTATGCGTTTTCTTGTGTTGGTTGTTTGTTTTATGTGTTTAGGTGTTAGATATTCTTGTTAGCTCTCGGGATGTGGTGTTCCACTCGAAAGCTGTTGAGAAGTGAGTTCTAGATCCCCTCTTTTACATGTTTTTTACGTGTTTTGGGGCTGATATGCATTATAACTGCTGTTTTTCCTAACTAACTATGACTTTTACATGGTGTACGGTTGTGTTTGCTATATGTTGGTTTTAAGTTATTTCTACGATGTTGTGATGATGTTGTTATGATTTAAGCTTGTAACATGTTAGATCTATGTTAAGTTCATGCTAGAATGATGTTTGAGATTGGGAAACCTCGTAAGTTGCATTGCAGGTACTGAGCAAGTGTCTGCTGTGGATGATGGTCATCCGCTGTGGACATTGTGATTCCGATGTGGACACTTAGAAATCTAGGACGTCTATGGACTTACATGTCCGCTGTGGACACTTAAGGAGTTTTTATAGTTGTCCGCTGTGGATGTTGGTTATCCGCTGTGTACTTATTTCATCCGCTGTACACTTTTAGTTATCCGCTGTGGATGTTATTCATCCGCATTGGACTATGTTCATCCGCTGTGAACACTTAGTGTTTTACTCATCCGCTGTGGATGTTATTCATCCGCATTGGACTATGTTCATCCGCTGTGGATCTTGGCTATCCGCTATAGACTTAAGTTGTCCGTTATGGATACTTAGTACTTTAAGCAGTCTGCTGTATAAGTTACCCATGCGATGTGAACACTTAGGAGTTTTTCTGAAATTTTGGAAATTGAGTTCAAGTGTTAAGAACTTATGTTTAATGGGTGTTTATGCTTGTCCTATGTTTCTATTGTTTTATTTACCTTCTTATGGGCTACTTGGTATGAATAATTATTATTGTTTCATGATATGTGGTTTTAAGGTAATAATATTATAAAAGTATTATTCGTAATAAGTGGACACAAAGGAATAAAAGAAGGACAGTGAAACATAATAAATGTTACCCCAGGGCCCTAACAAAAGGTGAAAAACCTTGCAAGCTTTTCCAACGGAGGTTCACGACCATGTTGTCGTTAGCTCAACTGATGTGTGGCTTTTTCAGCCCAAGAAAGACACATTCGGGGTCTAATCCTTGTGATTGACCAATAAACCAATGGGATCCAAGTTCATGAGCAGGCTTCATGCCTAACGGTGTGGATCAACTGTCGGGGGTTAGCTACCACTTATAAATGTGTACCGACAGAGGTTCAGCATTTGTTGATAAATCTGAATGTGTTTTATTATGAAGAGTGCTATGAATGACCAACTGTGGGGTTCCCGGGAATGGGGCCTTACATGAAGCTCCTCTGATTTGCTTGTCTTGTATCTGTTGTTGATTGCTGATTGTTGTTGCATTCCCTGGAGAAGTGACCATACAGATTATATTTGTAACACCTCACCTTGGATTTGTCAAAACCAATTTTTTTTGTTCTGCCTTCCACTGACAATCCCTTGTTTCTCTTCATGTACATTTTGGCTCTATAAGCAATCATGGCCATTTGCCATTGTAGATCCTTCTCTTTTACTTCATCTGATGAAGTTCTTTAAGGTCTTGCTGACAGAAGTAGGCAGGAGTCAAGGTACTTCCTAAGTAGGCTTGAATGCTTGAACTGAAATCTGCAAAGGCTGCCTTCTGTTCTTCTGATTCCAGAACCACAGTAATTGGTTCTGTTTGATTACTGGCTTTGTTGGATTTGGAGTCATCTGACTTTCCTTTTGCTTTTCTGCTTTTATTGTTTTGAGAGTTCAACTTGGAGGGCTTGGCAGCATAGATGCTAGTTTTCCTTCAGTATCACTTTCAACACAAGAGTTATCTTCATCATCATTAGAGATGAAGGCACTTCCAACACCCTTAGTTTCTTTGAATTGGTACGGTGCTATAGGTGCTTTAACACTCTTGTTTCTGGTTTTCTCGTCTAACTCCAAAGCTTCTACCTTTGCAACCAGAGTGTCCAACCCAATTGCCTTTAGATCAATAGTATTCTTGAACATGGACACAGTGTGGATCCAGCTTTCTGGTAATGATTGAAGCATCTTCTTGTTTAACTCCTCGTTGCTATACTTCAGTTCAAAGATATTCATCTCTATAACAAGTTGCATAAACCTGTGGAGTTATTGAGGAACAGACTCACCCACAATATGATGAAAAGTCTTATACTATGAGCGAATTGTATCCTTTTATATGCTCCTTATCTCGTCACTTCCTTCACACAAAGTGTGTAGGATTTTCCACAACAAGTTTGCTGTTTTATATGATTCACACTTGATCAAGAGATCTTCAGGCAAAGCCATAGTAAGCATACTATATGCTTTGATGTCAATCTTGACTCTCTTGGCATCATCAGGTGACAGATTTTTTAAACTTACGGGTTGATTGTTGTCTTTATAGTCCGGTCCTAAAGTAGGTGGAATATAAGGACCTTCAGTAATCGACACCCATAAATCAGAATCTGTATAATTAACATGATTCCTAAATTTGATTTTTCAAGCTTTAAAATCAGATTTATTTTCCAACTTCGGAGGTTGATAAGCGCCAACCACTGAATTGCTCATGTTAATTAACTTGATTAAATAAACACCAATTAAACAAATCAAACTAATAGATCAATTGATCTAGATCAATGAGCATGTGGCTCTGATACCACCTGTTAATCCTAGGATCATTGCAGGAATTATCAATTTGATTTTAACAAGTATTGATTGTGGAATTATCAATACCTGCTGTTTAACGGATTGTTTATCAAAAGTTGAAATCGATTAACAAAGAAGAACAACTAGAAAAACTAAACGTAATAATGTAATACAAAGATTGTTTTCAATTGCTCTTCATTCACAATTAATCGATTACTATTTATTATAATGCTATATGTTCTTGATGCTTGATATTGCTATATTTTTAATGTTCTAGTTGATCAATGTTCATCAATCAATATATACACCTAATTGTGTATAGATATCTTCCTATTCTGTTCCTATTTTCTAGCTATTATATCACTATTCTGTTTTGATATTCTGTTTCTATATGTGCGAACCCTTGCCTTGTTTATCGGCATAGGAGTTCACAATTTACATAGAAAATTGTAAATTACATAAGGAATGTTGTTGATGTGACGTGGAATATTCTGTTGACTTAATTATCCTTCGCCGTCATTGATTTGATGATATTGCTCTGACATGTTGACTTGTTGACTTTTTGTTACGTACTTGATGATTTAAAACAATACAAGTTTGTTAATCTTCCGTAGGAATTGGTCTTCTGTAGGAAGTTCTTCTTCCTCAGCAATTAGTCTTCCGTAATAGCCCTTTGTCTTCGGCATTTGTTCTTCAGTGGTTGTGCTTTCGCAGGAGTTCTTATACTTGTTCTTCAGAGCAAGCTCTCCTTCAGCAGCTCCACTTGATCTTTGGTCTTGTTCAACAGTTATTGTTCTTCCGTAGGAGATCTACTGAAGCACAAACTTCAGTTATGCTCCGGAGAACATCTACGGAAGAACACTTATTCATCCGTAGGTTGTTCTAACACTTAGTCAATTTTTCCAAATTGACCAAGTCTGATGTTTCCTGTAATAACATAAACTAACACACACAATAATATGGGTTACCATATAATTCATGCATTACATTATATTATCAGAAAGAGAATTACAATGATTAATTACAAGAGTTGACAAGTCAACTAAACCTATACATTTGATCTAGTCCTAACATGCCTTTCAGCCTTACTAATGCTCCCTCCACTTTCTAGGATTTGATGAATCATGTTGCAGGATCGGTGTTAATGGTTCAACAATAGTTTCACAGTTGGAGATAACACACTTACTAGATCAAATAGGGAACCAGGAAATGAAACAAAGAATAAACAAGTAAGAACACTCAAGAACACAAAGATTGCTTTTTAAGGATGGTGTATATTGCTCTCAAGTGTTTTACAAGTGTTACAAAGCTTAGTCCTTAAGACTGATACATGAGATACTTTATACTACATCCTATAGCTGACCATACTTTGAAGGCTAGCTGGACACTAATCTAGACAACAAGATCAATGTAAAGTCAAAAGGTAGATTGCCTTTTGACATGTGACTATGACATGCCATAGCTCACATCCTATTGTATTACAATAAGGATAAAAGTACTAAAGTAGGAAGTTACAGATAAAAGACCATATTGTATAGTTGACAAAAGTAAAATGGTAATCACCAACTTATATAAGTTTGTGAGTCATCAGAGCTGGCAGCAGAAAGGTGGTCTACTTTTGTCAAAAGTGTGTCATTAGACACATGGCTTCTTAGTCTTCGGAAGAGTTCAGTCTTCATGCTTTGGAAGACTTTGTCTTTAAGCTTCAGAAGAGTTCACTTTTGGCTTCAGAAGATTTCTGTCTTTGGCTTCAGAAGATTTGACACTTAGTTATTTTTCATTCTACATTATTAAATCTCCAAAGTACTTCCTTGTGCTTCAGTGTATGTTGAGAGATCTTTGGTTATCATTAGCCTCTAAGATAAACTCTTGATTCAACAAACTCCCCCAAGGCTGATGCTACCAAAACCTCCAATTGGTATCAAAGCTTATCAGGCTCTTGATTACAAGATCTCACCATCTTGAATCACTTTTTAGTTTTACATTCACTTACTTCCTCAAATGGCAGCTCTTTCAAAAGCTAATATGGAAACTAGCATAATGACTAAGTCTCCACTAATCACTTCTGATGGCTTTGACACTTGGTGCATGAGAATGGAATGCTTAATCAAGTCTCAAGACAGCAAGATGTGAAGATCTTTAGTCTCGGGAACTCACTTCCCAAATACTACTTTAGCAATTGCTGGAGGTGGGATGATACCCAAGGAAGTGGCTCATTATTCTGACTAAGACAGGAAGAAGATAGATGTTGATCAGAAAGCAATGACCGCTATTCAAACTGCTCTTCCCAACTCCATCTACAAAGGCTTCAAGAAGTGCAAGAGTGCAAAAGAACTCTAGGATGCATTGAAGCTATGTATGAAGGATCTAAGGAAGCCAAGGAGAACAAGAAAGACATCATGAAGTAGAAGTTTGAAAACTTCACCTACAAGATAGGTGAAACTATGACTCAACAGTACTTCAAGTATGTTGAGATTGTAGATACTTTAATGGATGTTGGAGTTAGCCTTAAAAACAAGGACATATTGAGGAAGTTCATGTTCTCTCTCCCTAAACAATGGACATACTATTGTGTGGCCATCAAGAGAACCGAGAACCTCTCTACCCTCACTATCACTGAGCTGTATGGTATCCTGAGCGGTTACCAAATGCAGATGAACATGCAAAATCTTTCTCACAGCTCATCTAACACCCAATACAATTCAGCCCTTCATGTGATTGAAAGGGATAACAGAGAACCACAACATAATCTTAACTACTACCCTGATAACTCACCAAGGGTCATTTCATTACCTTCCTGGAGACACCAAGGGAAAGCTATACTCAAGGAAGTCCATTCTAAGAGCCCCACTCTTCTCAGGACTTTGTGTCTTTAGATGAAAGTTCTAGAAACTTTCTCTTCACCCTTGAAGATCTAGACTGCATTCGTCCAGATGATCTGGAGTACATGGAGATAGTCTAGCAGATGGCTCTTCTCACCCACAAAGCCAAGAAGTTCTAAAAGAGAATAGGGAGGAAGTTTCTAAGCAATATGACAAGTGGAAAGTTTGGGCTGGACAAAAGAAAAGTAAAGTGTTACAACTATAACCAAATGGGCCACTTTGCTAGGGAGTGTAAGGCACCAAGAACAAGTAGTGGCCAAACATAGTCTAGGCCAATCTATAGTGAGGCAACTTCAAGAACTGAGAAGCCCAACCAACCAAAGTAGCAAGCTGTAATTGCTATTGATGAAGGAGGCTTTGATTGGAGCTTTTAGGTGGAAGATGTCTCCCTAAACTAAGCCCTGATGGTAGACCATGATAAATTAAAGGTATTGGAACATCTTTGCTCACCTGAATGCATTGCTAAAGTTAACATGTACAGGTCCTACAACTTGGAAGTAAGATCTAATCTTGAGTCCTTGAACATTTTAAAGCTGATTTTAAAAGAGCAGAAAATGATTATAAGCTTAAAATAGAGGATTTAGAGAAAACCATTTCTACTCTAAAACATGAGCTACAAACTATAGTACTTAGATTAAAGATATTGTTTCTAAGTTAACTAAATGCCAGATTGAGCTTGTGATCAGCAAAGCCAAGGCAGAAAAATATGTTCTTGAAGAGGAAACCTTTAAGAACATTATAATTTCATCCTTGCATGCAAAAGTATGTTATCAAAATAGGTAGGGACTTGAATCAAATGAAATAGCTCATCCACACACATTACTATCAGTTAGAGAACCAATGTAACACCCAAAAAATTCAAAGAAAAGAAAAGTAAAGAAGAAAAGATAAGTATCCAAAAGGTTAAGGGGTGAAGGTGTACAAAAGGTAAACTTACCCATAATGGGTTTCAAAAAGGTGGAAAGGCCGCCCATGACCCTCTCTCTCATGCACAATTCGGCTGGAAGCTTGGAAAAGAAAACCCCATCCGGTTTTAGAGAGAGAAACCTCAAGTTGTTCGAAAGGTGAGATTTCCAGAAGATTTCTTCTCCATTTTCCTGCTGGGTTCGGGCTTATGAAGCTATTTTTATGTGTTTTCTTGTGTTGGTTGTTTGTTTTATGTGTTTAGGTGTTAGATATTCTTGTTAGCTCTCGGGTTGTGGTGTTTCACTCGAAAGCTGCTGAGAGGTGAGTTCTAGATCCCCTCTTTTACATGTTTTCTACTTGTTTTGGGGCTGATATGCATTATAACTGCTGTTTTTCCTAACTAGCTATAAGTTTTAAGTGGTGTACGGTTGTATTTGATATATGTTGGTTTTAAGTGATTTCTACGATGTTGTGATGATGTTTGTTATGCTTTAAGCTTGTAGCATGTTAGATCTATGTTAAGTTCAGGCTAGAATGATGTTTGAGATTGGAAAACCTCATAAGTTGCATTGCAGGTACTGAACAAGTGTCCGCTGTGGATGATGGTCATCCCCTGTGGACATTATGTGTCCGCTGTGGACACTTAGAAATGTAGGACGTCCGTTGTGGACTTACATGTCCGCTGTGGACACTTGAGGAGTTTTTAGTTGTCCCTTGTGGATGTTGGTTATCCGCTATGGACACTGTCCGCTGTGAAACCTTAGAAAAATTTGTACGTCCGCTGTAGACATTGGTTATCCGTTGTGTACTTATTTCATCCGCTGTACACTTTAAGTTATCCGCTGTGGATGTTATTCATCCGCATTGGACTATGTTCATCGGCTGTGAACACTTAGTGTTTTACACATCCGCTGTGAACACTTAATGTTTTACTCATCCGCTGTGGATCTTGGTTGTCCGCGGTAGACTTAAGTTGTCCACTGTGGATACTTAGTACTTTAAGCCATCCGCTGTATAAGTTACTCATACGCTGTGAACACTTAGGAGTTTTTTTGAAATTCTGGAAATAAAGTTCAAGTGTTAAGAACTTATGTTTAATGGGTGTTTATGCTTGTTCTATGTTTCTAATGTTTTATTTACCTTCTTATGGGCTACTTGGTATGAATAATTATTATTGTTTCATGATATGTGGTTTTAAGGTAATAATATTATAAAAGTATTATTCGTAATAAGTGGACACAAAGGAATAAAAGAAGGACAGTGAAACAAAATAAATGTTACCCCAGGGCCCTAACAAAAGGTGAAAAGCCTTGCAAGCTTTTCCAACGGAGGTTCACGACCATGTTGTTGTTAGCTCAACTGATGTGTGGCTGTTTCAGCCCAAGAAAGACACATTCGGGGTCTAATCCTTGTGATTGACCAATAAACCAATGGGATCCAAGTTCATGAGCAGGCTTCATGCCTAACGGTGTGGATCAACTGTCGGGGGTTAGCTACCACTTATAAATGTGTACCGACAGAGGTTCAGCATTTGTTGCCAACCAACAATATAGACTCTTGCTTTGTGCAAATCTAGACAATGAAAGTGAAAGATAATGAAAGAAATATAAAGAATCCCTTAATGATTGATTATGTATGATGAGGAATGATCACCATGTGAAGTTTAGCAAAATATATTTTCTATATTATTAAACTAGAACTCACTCAGCAACGCTGACTTTTTGTATGTATATCAGTTGGTAGGTAAGAATGTTGCTGAGGATGACATGGGCGATGCTACTTGGTGAATGGTGATTGGCATCCATTTATGCAGTTATGATATTTTTGTCTTGTAACGCAACTAAATATTCTTTTGTAACTCTAACAATGATGTAGTATTTGGCAAAAGTAATCATTAATGCAAGAAATAGTTTTTGGTTAAATTATTCCGCTGCGATTGTTTTCTTATAATAATGTGATTTAAGGTGTTTTTAATATTGAATGATGCTATGAATGTCCAACTGTGGGGTCTCCGGGAACGGGGCCTTACAACCAAGGTGTGGAACTTGTGAAGATGAGTTGCCTCCTATTGATCCTATCCTGGAGGAAGACGAAGATGAAAAGGATATAGTGGAAAGTGAACAAGAAGTGAGTGAAGAGGTTCACTCTAAGAAGGGTCACTATATCCCTAGAGATAAGAAGAGACCAGGGATGGTGAAGTCTGCAAGAATGAACTTGATCAGGGTTGCAAAGCCAAGATCAAAGAAAATACAAGAGATCTAGTCCACCTTCAACCCCAGGCAAAAACAGGTTTTCGTCTCTGTTGGGTTTGAGGTGAGAAAGACTGAAAACCCAACCAAGCAATATAGTACTAGGAGTCCTAGTTCAAGTCCAAGCCATCTTGGTAAGGAGAAGAAGGTTGAACCAAAGTGTACCACTACTGCACGGGTTGGACCATCCAACTCCAAAGGTAAGCTTCACCCTCAGAAGCATGCTGCATCATCCAAAAAGATGAAGAAGGAGCTGGAAAAGAATCAAAAAAACCATTCTCCTCAAGACAAGACTCTCAGAAGAAAGCCTATGGAATGTATCATGTGTGGTGGTATAACTCATTATGCTAAGGGTTGTATTTACAATCCTAAGAGTACCATCCAAATGAACCAGAAGAAGACTTCTGAGAAGAAGAAGCAGAAATTAGCTTCGGAAGGAAAGTCATTTTCCTTAGGAAGCATCAAGGTGAATCGGAAGAATATAGGTGGAAAGCTATCTTCTGAAGCAAGTTTCGTCTCAGAAGAAAGGAATGCTTCCGAAGCACTAAAGTCTACTGTAGTGGATGCAAAAGCTTCCTAAGGTTTAGTCTCCAAAACTTTCAAAGTCATAAGAACTTCCAATGTTTTGAAAGCCAAGTCTAATCTTCCAAAGATGGTGTGAAAGATGAAGGAAGGACATATGACTGAAGTTTCTTCATCAACAAAAGCCAAGGATCCTCAAAGCTAACATATAGGATCAATAACTATTGAACTATCTTCAATTCTTCTTGATAAGCCCAAGACAAGCAAGGCTTGGGTTTACAAACATAACTAATCATCTCTTTTTGCATGCAGGAACAACTAAAGACCAAAAGAAATATATGGATCATTGATAGTGGTTGTTCTAGTTGCAAGAAACCTTCCCTTCTGGAAAAGTTTCTTGCTTTCTATCTAAAGCAAATAGTGATGAGTCTTTTCTTTGGCATAAAAGAATGTGCCATGTAAACTTTAAAAACATGAATAAACTGATTAAGAATGATTTCGTAACTAGAATGCCAAAGAAAGAGTTTACAAGTGATGACCATTTTGTTACATGCTTGAAAGGAAAGCAACACAAAGTGTCTCACAAGCCAAAGGAAATGAACTCCATCACTACTCCCCTACACTTATTACACATGAATCTCTTTGGCCCCACAAGTGTAATATGCTTATGTAGAACTTCATACTGCCTTGTAATCACAGATGATTTCATAAGATATACTTTGGTCTTCTTTATTAGAAGTAAGGATGAGACCCCTGAAATCTTGAAATCCTTCATTATAAAAGTTGAGAATCAATGTGATCACAAGATAAAGATCATAAGATGTGATCAAGGAAGTAAATTCAAGAACCAAATCCTTAATTCATTTTAGGATGAAAAAGGTATTTCAAGACAATATAATGCTCCATGAACTCCTCAACAAAATGGTGTTGTTGAAAGGAGAAATAGGACACTTATTGAGGCTATAAGAACCATACTCTCTAACTCTAAACTTTCCATCACCTTCCGGCAGAGGCAGTCAACACTGCCTGCTATATGTAGAATAGAGTTTTAGTAGTCAAAACTCATGGTAAGACTCCTTAAGAACTGTGGCACAAAAAGAGACCTTTCATTGGTTTCCTCAGGTTATTTGGATGTGTATACACTATCTTGAATACCAAAGATCATATAGCCAAGTTTGCTAAGAAGGCAGATGATGGACATTTCATTAGATACTCTTCAAAAGCTAAGGCTTATAGAGCATACAATCTCAGAACTAGATTAGTTGAAGAGTCAGCCAATATGACCTTCAATGAACACACTCCAAGTGTGAAAGGTTCTGGTCTTGACTAGCTAGTTGATCTTGATTTAGTTACCAACTATTTTAACAAATGTAGTGAAAATGTTTCAAGAGCAACA
This sequence comes from Flaveria sonorensis, assembly GCA_025506505.1. Classification (NCBI taxonomy): domain Eukaryota; kingdom Viridiplantae; phylum Streptophyta; class Magnoliopsida; order Asterales; family Asteraceae; genus Flaveria; species Flaveria sonorensis. The sequence goes on along the minus strand of CM046439.1, from coordinate 22,696,000 downwards.
TGTAATATGACTGCAGAAAATCCAAGATTTAAGCTGAGAAGACCAAATGATGGAATCCCTTCATCACCAGCGATAACAAGCACTGCAAGTGGAAATCATGTCAGCACAAATATAACAACAAATTCTTCAGCTAATACATCTGAGGTGCCAACCAATTCTAGCAATGAGGCATAAAACTCAAATAAAGGGATTTCTAATATAGGAGAAGATGGAGGTGGTAAAAGTGATCAAGAATTTCACGATGCTAACAACCACTCCACTAAAGACAACATTAATGATATTACACACTCTATGGATCAAGTCAGACTTGATAAGTATGCTGATGTGGTAGGTGATAGTTAATCACCGGATTTAAATTTCTCAAATTTGGATCTATCAAATCAAATTGTTGTGATTCCTTAGGTAAGAATCCACAAGTCCTATCCTACCAGAAACATTATTGGTGATATTAAGATTAGGGTGAGAACAAGAGGCCAAACCCATGATCCAAATGTTTGTCTACACTCTTTCTTCTTGTCCTAGATTGAGCCAAAGAAAGTAGATGAAGCTGGATTGAAGCAGTGCAGAAGTAATTGCTTTAATTCAAAAGACAGGGCATTTGGAACCTATGTTCTTTTCCACCTGGGAAGATACCAATAGGAACCAAATGGGTATTCAGGAACAAGAAAGATGTTAGAGGGCTTGTCATCAAGAACAAGGCAAGACTATAGTCCAATGGTACACTCAAGAGGAAAGGATTAACTACATAGATGTTTTTGCTCCTGTTGCAAGACTTGAAGCTGTAAGAATATTCCTTGCTTTTGCTACATCAAAGGATTTTAAGGTCTACCAACATGATGTCAAGTGTGCATTTCAATATGGGGTGATAGATGTAGAAGTGTATGTCTATTTACCACCTGGCTTTGTAGATCCAGATAATTCTAAGTATGTCTGCAAGCTTGATAAAGCTCTCTGTGGGTTGCATCAAGTAACAATGAAGTGGTATGAGACACTGTCATAATACCTAGTTCAACATGGTTACCAAAGATGTACTATTGACACCACACTCTTCATCAAAAGAACAAGAAATGACTTGATGCTGGTTCAAGTTTATGTTGATGACATTATCTTTGGGTCAACTAATGAAAACCTCTTCACGAAGTTTGAGAAACTAATGAAGAATAGGTTTGAAATGAGTTTCATGGGGGATATCAATTTCTTTCTAGGAATTCAAGTGAAGCAAGTTGACAATGACATCTTCACAAACCAGTTAAAGTATATATAGAACATACTAACTAGATTTCATCTGAGTGATTGTAAGGTTGCTAAAACTCTCATAGCCAGAAACCACTCCCTAGGACCTAATCTTGAGGGGGAGTGTGTGGATGAATAACAATACAGAGCTATGATTAGGTCTCTTTGTACCTAACAGCCAGTAGGCCTGATATCATGTTTGCTACATGCATGTGTGCAAGATATCAAGCCAATCCCAAGATGTTACACCTAGTTGTTGTCAAGAGGATTCTTAGATACCACAAAGGAGCTCCCACACTAGGACTTTGGTATCCAAAGAATTCTGTTCAATCTGTATGCATACACAGATAGTGACTATGGTGGCTGTAATATGACTGCTAAGACTACATCTGGGGGATGTCAGTTCTTTAGTAGAAGGATAGTCTCATGGCAGTGCAAGAAGCAATCCTGTGTATCTGCATCAACTGCTGAAGCTGAATACATTGTTGCTGCAAGCTGCTGTGCTTAAGTGCTTTGGATTCATAATCAGATGCTAGATTATGGATTCAACTTCAAGAAGACTCCTATGCACATAGACAACAATAGTTCTATCTCCATCATAGAGACAAAGCACATCAATATCATGTATCATTAGATTATAGATAATCTTGAAAAAGAATTGATTTGTAAGGCCCCATTCCCGGAAACCTCACAGTTGGTCAACCACTGCATTATTTACATTAAATTACGTACATTTAATTAAAGCATCACAGCGGATTAGATTACCAAAAACCATTCATTGCATTAATATTTAATGTTTCCAAATAATACATCAATGTATAATAGGGGTTACAAAAGAAACATTTAGTTGCATTACAAAACAACATAATTATCATGCACGAATGGATGCCAGTCTTGCCCGCCAAGTAGTCTTCCCTCGCGTGCCAACCCAGCAACAAATTACCTACCAACTGAAAAAGCATAAAAGTCAGCGTTGCTGAGTGTGTTCTAGTTTTTAGAATTTAAAGTCCCTTGTTTAAATATATAAAATATCATATTCTTAAAATACTTCCTTTTCATAAATCCGTTACTTTCGTACGTGATCACACATCATACGTACAACAAGATAATATTCATTATTATCTTTCATCATTCTTCTCTTTCATTTCGTACTTTTTTCATTATCTTTCACTTTCTACCAGACCAATGTGCAATACCCCGAACATTATGCACGAAGCGGGTACTAGGCCGAAGTCTATAAATAGACCCCTAACATTGCGCACGAAGCCTGACCCAGTACCTACGGCATGCCACAAGGGTCCCGTCAATCTCAAAGATTGACCCTGTGTGCATCCTTCGGGTTAGCTAAACCGCACACAGTTGAGCTAACGACAACATGGTCGTGCACCTCCATTCAATTTGCTTGCAAGACTTTCATTCATTCATTAAGTTCCACTTTTCATTATCATTAATCTTTCACTTCATTTATGATAATACTTTACGTATACAAGCGTAAACACACCACGTAAAGTCACGTAATAATACGTAATATGGAACATAAAAACAGGCCATAATCAAGCATAACATCAACACATATAACCATCAAAACATCCCAGAGCTTAAACCTTAAAATTTCTATTTCTCAAAATCTCAGAAATTTTCTAAGGCATTTAGGCGCATGAGCACTATGCAGGCGCATGAGCACTATGCGGGCGCATGAGCACTATGCGGGCGCACCAATACTTAGGCGCATGGAAACACTTAGGCACATGGAAAAGTTAGGCGCCTAAACTAACACTTAGGCATATGAGAAATTTTCTAGGCGCATGGATACTATTCGGGCGCATGAGGTTCACTTAGGCATTTGGGCAGTGGGCACATGGGCACTATTGGGGCGCATGGGGTCGAACTTAGTCCGTTTGTCTAAGTATCAGGCGCATGAGCCTACCACTTAGGCGCATGGCAAAAATCCAGGCGCATGAACAACACTTAGACTACTGGGCAAAATTTCTAGACGTAGGAGGTACTGTTTGGGTGCATAAGAAAGGACTTAGGAGTCTGAGCTAAATTTCAGGCGCATGAGCCCTATTTGGGCGCATGGGCAGCAGACATACGTGTTTCTAAATTATTTCCAGTCCCAAACATCATTCTAACATGCTCATAACTTAAATCTATCATTCTAAGCACCTAAAACAAGCATATATCCAAGAAATACAACCAACCAAACACAACATACATACGGTTATCATACATACAAGTAGTAAAACATTTTTACATGCATTTTCCGCCCCATAGAAGTTTAAAAACACAAAACCAAGGATCTAGAACTCACCAATTACAACCTTCAAGCAAAACTCCACCAAACTTGAGGGCACAAAGAGTTCAAACAACCTAAACACACCAAAACACACAACCAAGCACAAAGAACACATAAAAATTCGGTCCCCAAGCTGAAAACTCAGCTGAAACCGAACCAAATACACAAGAAAATACTCACCTTAGCAAAATCAGCTTTTTTCTCTCTCTAGAACCAAGAGAACTTCTGTTCTTCTTCTTCTTCTTCTTCTTGTTCCCAGCTGAAAGCAGATGGAAAAGCAGTAGCATGGGCGGCCATACCCTTTTAAATAATAGAATAATAGTGTTTTGTACTTTGTATACTTTACCCCCTCCACTTGTGTCCATTATCTTTTCTTTCAAAATACTTTTCTTTTCTTTTATTTTTATTAAAATTTTCGGGTGTTACGTGATTAAACTGGTCAAAATTAACATAAATGAACAATATGCTGATATCTTCACAAAAGCATTTGATGAACAGAGATCTAAATATCTTGTATCAGTTATTGGGATGATTAACTTTGAGTATATTTTCTTAAATTAATTTCAAAATTGTTTTTTCAAAAAATGTGTCTTTAAAGTTGTCTAATTTATCACTCATATAAGCCTGTTTATCTTGGAAGAAATTTCTTCAAAGTATATATTCCTTAGATTTTTAAGAAGTATACATAGATTTTCTCTCGGAAGATATTGATTTGACTTCAGAAGAAAATTATGTCTTCAATACAAATAACTTCTTACTAAGAAATTTAACTTTAGAAGAAATTCTGATATATCTTCTAAAGCTTAAATCAGCTTCTAAGTATTTATATGTTTTGAAGGACAGTTATCTTCCAAAAGCAATTTAGTCTCGGAAGTTTTATTTACTCCTTAAATAAAACTTCTGGACCTTAATATCTTCCGAAACCAAATCTGTCTCGAAAGCAAAATTACTCTAAGTACATTTTCTTCTGAAGCAATTCTTCTCAAAAAACTAAGGAATATCTTTCGAAGTCAATTTTGCTTCGGAAGCTTCTTTAAACTTTCGAAGGGAAATTACCTTCGAGAGATTTTAAACTTCCAAGATAACTACCTTTTTGGGCACTTTTTTAGAGGTGGCACCGACAACCGGATTTTAAAGTTTATCTTTTGGAATAACTTTGTCTCAAATCCAAGCATAAAAATAGCCTTTCGAATGGGTCTCCCTCTATCTTCTTCTTCTTCTTCTTCTTCTTCATCTACATCTTTCAAGCCCTAAATTAACCATAAACCCTTGTTATTTTTCAAGCCCTGAACCCTAAAACTAACCAGCCTTTGTCATGCACCTACACAGGCAACACAACCAAGTTACACTGTTATTCGCTGAGAAAGAACCTGGTTTCTCAGACATCTACCACTTTCTTTCAAACTCATCCTATCTCACCGCCCTTACCATTGACCCACCATTATATGAAGATCAACTTTTGGAGTTTTGGAGGACCTACCAAGAGGTCTTCATGGACGGTGAGAAGACACTCTTTGCCTTATTGCAGGGGAGGATGGTTTTCATCACTCCCGCCACCATAAACCATCACCTACGGCTGGATGATAAAGATGGTGAACTGTCCTTCACTAAGGAGGCATTCAATGGATCATTCCCCTTAATTGGTATGAAGGTGACTACTCAGTCAGAACCTTCAGGAAAGGGAAGGCCTCTTATCAATGGAAATACCTCCTCCATGTAGTCATCTACTCACTATCCAACAAGCATGGAGGATGGGAACAAGTTCTAGAAAATCTTTCCTATATAGTCCATGGAATAGTGAAGATGATCAAGTTCAGGTATTCCCAATTTGTTTATACAAATTTAGTTGCTAACTTAGATTCCTTTGAATATTACATGTTCCCTAGATATATCCAGCACATTCTCAACTGTAAACTTGGCTCATAATTGAGGGCTGGGACTAATGAAGCCCGACATCTTTACAATAATAAGGAAAACCACTGTCGGTTTTTCTAGGGTAGAAACAGCCCTTGTCCCCAAAATGTTAGAGCAAGCTGCTCAAGGTGACAACTTGGCAATCCCAGTCAATGTTAAAGCCACACCTTCTTCACCACCACCTACACAGCCACAATTCACCATCACCTACACAAGAAAGTCCAAAAAAACCCCTGCTTAGATTATTCAGATTGAACAGGCCCCTATATACTCACCCATGCAGGAGCAAGTGGAACTGAGAGCTCCCACTTCTCCTGATGAGCAAGCCACTCCCATTCCTTCTATGATCAGTGTTGAGGTTCCTTATGCTCAGCCTGATGAGCTCCCAACCCCAGCCTTAAGCCATCATCCTGAGTCTCAACACTTAGATGATCAACCTTCAGGGAAAAGCTACCATCCCCAGCCTTTAGATCTTAACCAACCAATCCCAAACCTTGAATTCTATGATGATGAAGACATGGGATTCAGTGAGGACAATGAGTCTCTCTACTCCTCCCCTACTTAAGGAGAGATGAGTGCTCCTGTCATTCCTATGTCTAGCCCATATCATCCACCCACTACTGAGGTGAGAGGGATGACTTTGGTTATATGCTCTCATCCCCTATGATTCTTCTGATGAAGATGAGGGGAGCATAAAACAAATGGTGAGAAAATTGGTGGATATCTACGCATATCTTGTTTCCAAGGTTAGTCACCTGGAATCTCAAGTGGCTACCGTACAAAGGATGGTGCTTAATCAGCAACTTGAGATCACCGGTCTCAAGGGTATGCTAGCTGAAAGGCCTGCCAGGCATGCTCAACCATGGCCACAAGAACCTGTGGATATAGTGGACTTAACCTCTAGCTTACTTGTGCATGCAAATGATGCTACCAAAAAGGGGGAGAAAGTCACTACAATCATAGAACATGGAAGCACTGCCTAGAGTATGGACATTTATGATTCACCACCCGCACTTGCAACTGTCCACATCAACAACCTCCTCTGCCCACACCAATATGGATGCCATCCTTCAAAGCATATTTGAGGTGGGTTTCATACCAAGGGCCATGTTACCTCCATCCATCATGATGATAATCCAATCAAAGGATGGGGGTATGACAGTGATAGAAGGGCCTTGGTGCATTCTAGATTTCAGGGTCAACAAAAAGTCTTCAACGTCTATAACCTGGGATTCTCTAAAAGCTTCACTCTGCCAATCCTACCATTTTTCAATCCAAGTCAAAATAGACATGCTGAAAGGTTGGTAGAGAGGATTCAAAGGAGGGTGTCTAAGGAGTTCAAGAGAAGAACAACCATGTACACACAAAGGCTAACAGGGAAAACAATTGGTCAACTGGATACTGAGTTGGACTCTAAGATTAGCTTCAAAGGGAAAACCTCAGTTGAAGGCCAAGTTATGCACCCTATGAAACTTGAGACTACTACTCCTTCAGCACCAACCCCTCTAAGTGAGACACTAGCTAGTGTATGTGTCTCACAGCCTCTCCCTAGTTGGAGCTTAAGTGAAGAACAAGAAGGCCAAAGCTCTCTCCTCCCTGAGTCACATAGGCTAGTGACTGACGAAGGTAAGAAAGTTTTAACTTCTAAGGAGATTAAGGAAGAGAAAAAGGAAAGGAAGAGGAAGGCAAGGGAAGAAAGACTGAGAGACACTCCTAGTTTCATGCAGGCTGTAATCAGGGTTGTCCATAGGCCAAATACTCAGGAAGATAAGTTAAGGATAGCCAGGTTGAACTACCTGGGAACTAGGAACTACAATGTAGATAACCTAATCTATCTTCCCTTGGATGAACTAAATGAATCGGTAAACACAAAGGTGTCTAGAGAGAGGAAGGAGGTTGAGGATGCTGCTTTGTTCCTTAAAATCAAAGAAGAAAGAAAGAAAAGGAAATTATGTCAAGCCTCTGTCCACTCCCCAGTTCAAGAAATGCCTGAGGTAGAAACTATGGTTATAGAAGAAGAAGCTCAAGTAGATAAGGAAAAGGATAGATAAATAATGATCAACTACTTGAGTGCCATAGGTTTCTATTAGGCAGAAGCTTTACTCCCTCTATCTTATGACTATATAGAGTTTGTCTATCTTAAGCAGCAGGAATAAGAAGTTATGAAAGAAAGAAAAGATGCTAAGAGAAAGATGAGGGAGGAAGCCGCAAAATCAAGGGCTACCACTAAAGCCAACAAGAAGAAATCTAAAGATAGACAAAGGATAGCGAGCTTCTTGAATCTGTATGGGTTCTCTGGAAAGAGGCTTGGTCTCATGTCTCTATCTATAATGGACGAGCACATCAGGTTGATCAAGTAAAAGATCAAGAGGGTGAGCTTCAAGACTTGCATTCTCCACCAAGTCAAGTTACAGCTAAAGCTAATGTCAAGGTTGAACCCCAACAGACAACAGAACCAAGACCTACTACTGATCTATAGCCAGCTTCATCTTTTGACCCGTAAGAGGGTCCTGAACCTTCTTCTAAACATATGAAGGGGAAGGACCAAACTGAAAAGGAAAAAGGGAAAACAAGATGATTAAGACCAACCTTCTTAGTTGAAGTATAGAAAGAGGAAAAGGATGGCCATTAGAAGATATTTGAATTCAAAGAAGAAGAAGACATCTAAGCCATCCACCTCTGTACCTTAGGATAAGTCAAAACATCATGAGGGTGACCCAAAAGAGGCTACTTAACCAACTCCCTTATCTATAGAGCCTCTAGCTGCTAAGAGACCCATCATGTCTTGGGTGTACTCTCCAAACCCTGACAGATGGTATGTCACAAGAGATCAAGGAGGTACACAAGTATTCTTCTGGCAGAACATACTTGACCTGCCTGAACATGATCTCTTAGACATAAGGAGATACTATAAAAGCCTGAAAAAATGCAGACCAACTTATGAGGAGAGCAATAGCTCTAATTCTGATGATGGCTATAAACAAGTAGAAGATCAACCATTAATAGTAATATTCAAGGTTTGGTAATTAAAAGTTTATCTTAAAGGCTGATGCTAACCAAAGATCTCTCAGCATGCACTGAAGTACAAGGAAGCACTTTAGAAGATTTGACAATGTACAATGAAAAATAACTAAGTGTTAAATCTTACAAAGCCAAAGGCAAAAATCTTTCAAAGTTAAAAGTGAAGTCTTCTGAAGCTTAAAGACAAAGTCTTCCGAAGCTTGAAGACTTAACTCTTTCGAAGGCTAAGAAGCCATATGTCTACTGACACACTTTTGACAAAAGCAGACCACCTTTCCACTGCCAGCTCTGATGACTCAACAACTTATATAAGTTGGTGATTACCTTTTTACTTTTGTCAACTGTACAATATGGTCTATTATATGTAACTTCATACTTTAGTACTTTTATCCTTATTATAATACAATAGGATGTGAGCTATGGCATGTCATAGTCACATGTTAAAAGGCAATCTTCCGCCTTTCGACTCTACATTGATCTTGTTGTCTTGATTAGTGTCCAGCTAGCCTTTAAAGTATGGCCAGCTGTAGGATGTAGTATAAAGTATCTCATGTATTAGTCTTAAGGACTATGTTTTGTAACACTTGTAAAACACTTGAGAGCAATATACGTCATCCTTGAAAACCAATCTTTATGTTCTTGAGTGTTCTTACTTATTTGCCCAGCTCCCTATTTGATCTACTAAGTGTGTTATCTTCAACTGTGAAACTATTGTTGAACCATTAACACTGGTCTCGCACATGTATTCAAGCCTTTACTATGAAAATGTGTTCTCATTTTCTTCGATGATATTTTAGTATATAGTAAGTCCATGTCTCAACACCTTTCTCACCTACATCAGGTGTTTACTCTGTTGCATACCAACTAGTTGTATCTCAAGCAATCTAAGTGCTCTTTAGGGGGGGGGGGGGGTTGGTAGTGGAGTACTTGGGTTATGTGATCTTAGGTCAAGGGCCTAGTAAGATTGATGCCATTTGTGATTGGCCCATGCCCATAATGCTCAAGCAATTTAGGGGCTTCCTTGGCCTTGCGAGGTACTATAGGCGCTTAATTAAGGCCTTTGGGATTCTTGCTCGACCCCTTCATGATTTGCTTAAAAAGATAGTTTTTTGTGGAATCAATTAACACAGGAAGCATTTGACAAATTAAAGGTGGCACTAACTTCCGCCCTAGTCTTGGCACTATCAGATTTTTCTAAATCTTTCATCATAGAAACAGATGCTTCTAATATAGGGCTAGGTGTTGTATTAATGCAAAAAGCACCATCCTATCGCCTTCATCAGCAAAATATTTATATCCTAAACAGCAAACACTCTCTATGTACGAGAAGGAGTATTGGCCATTTTAATGGTTGTTAAGCACTGGCACTATTACCTTATTGCTGGGCATTTCATTATCTGGACTAATAAACAAAGTATTGAGTACTTACTTGGGCAGAAGATTACCACTCCACTTTAACACATGTGGCTTGCCAAATTAATGAACTACGACTATGAAATTGTTTATAACCATGGAAAAGAAAATAAGGTTGCTTATGCCTTATCTCGTATGCAAGGTACCACTGTGTTTACCTTGCATATCTCAACATTGGAACCCTTTTTGTTGCAACGGGTTGTTCAAGTTGGCATGCTGATGAGACTATTATGCACAATATTCATTCTTTGGATGGGAACATACCCATTTCACATTAAACTTGGGATGGTTCTTTGTTGCGGCGAAAAGGCAAGTTAGTGGTTGGAAATGATACTCAATTGTGTCTTGATATCATTTCTTCTTTCCACTCTTCTCCTACTGGTGGCCATTCAGGGATGCATGTCATTACTCAGCGCGTGCCAGCTGTGTTTTTTTGGAAGGGAATTACTAAGCTGATTCATCAATTCATAAGGCAGTGTGATACTTGTCAGTGCGCTAAGTTAGAGAATGTGGCTTCCCCCTGGTTATCACAGCCTGTTCTAGTTCCTTATGCTATTTTTGATGAATTGTCTATGGATTTTATTGGAGGATTACCTATTTGTCAGGGTAAAGATATGATTTTTGTGGTTATTGATCGGCTAACCAAATATTGCCATTTGATCGCTTTAAGGCATCCGTATACAACAAAAGTTGTTGCTCAAGTATTCATGGATTTGGTCTATAAGTTACATGGTTGTCCTTCATCCATTGTTTCTGATCGTGATCCCATTTTCTTGAGCCATTTCTGGCAGCACTTTATGTCTTTATTGGGTATCCAACCAAAGCTTTCAACTGCCTTTCACCCCTAAACAGATGGCTAGACAGAGGTCGTTAACCGATGCATTTAGAGCTATTTACGTTGTATGGTGATGGACAGGCCGAATTCTTGGGTCAAATGGTTAGCTCTGGCAGAGTGGTGGTACAACACTTATTTCCATTCCATTATTCAAATGACTCCTTTCCGTGCGCTGTATGGTACCATATGTTTCGCATGATTCCACTAATCCTACAATTGATTCTGCTATGCAATGCCGTGAAGCCAGTATTCAGCTTCTTCGTCAATCCTTGTTGAAGTTTCAGAATCAAAAGAAACAATTGTTAGATAAGCACCATTTCGAACATTCTTTTGTGGTGGGAGATTAGGTTTATTTGCGTTTACAACCTTATATGCAAATTTCAGCTCGCGCTCCCAAGCATTCCAAACTTACTCCCAAATATTTTGGACCTTTTCTTGTGTTGGAAAAAGTGGGTCAAGTTGCTTATTGATTGGATCTTCCTCGTGAATTCCAACTTCATTCTATATTTCATGTGTCCTTGTTGAAAAGGCTTCGGGTCCTCCCTCTGCATTAGTCCCTATTCATGTTGATTCTCGCTTCCATTTATCTCCGCAAGTTGTTTTGGATGGCAGAATGGTTAAGCGTCATAATCGAGCGTCTATGCAAATCTTAGTATGGTGGGCTATTTCACCCCCAGCTGATGTCACATGGGAGTTTTTGATTGAAATGCAGCCTCACTTCCCAGATTTTCCTTCTTAGGGATAAGAAGCAGCATAATGGGGGGTATTGATAGGATCTAAAAAGGTTAAAGGGTTTGTTTGTATCATGTTGTTAGTTGAAGGACTTATTTTGTAAATCTTGTAATAAGTCGTTAGTTGTTAAAAGGCTGTTGTAACGAACATTTGGAGGTATGCAATGAAATCAAAAGTTCTCTTCTCTCTTTCTTTCTCTAGAAACTTCTTCTTCTCTGTTTGAATTGCATCATCAAAACTGCTCCGTAACCACTCTAACTGTCGAGTTTATACGGTTGAGATTTAATCTCAGCTTGATCTAATGGTTGTGATTTAATTAGTTAGTGGTTACACTCATCACTGATAATATAATATATAATTAGCACCGGTTAAAATCTCAAACTTCTAATTCCATTAGTTAGTTACCTTAATAAGTCTCTTTTCGACCAATTATTCACTATTACACATCTTTATGATATCCCGGTATTTGTCTAACACATTCAAAACTCTATTTGTTCTCCTTGACCCTAATTCTTCTCCCATCTCGTCATTTGCATCATCTATCAACACGGTATCTGAATTACACACCATGGTAGAAAAATGTAAAAGGTTATGTGTCAATTTTTCAATTTTTTGTTTTTTAGTTTCAACCTTTGTCCAAATCATCTATGATTCCAATTTGTGAAACTCTGACTTTCAACGTTAAAAGGATCGTTATAGTCTGGTTTGACTTAAGCATTTCATCAACAACTTAAGGACATACTCAAATTCTATGAATATGGTCCTCATGAATTCGATCCAAGGCATTCTAATACTGTATCATTTAGGTTTTGAACGTATATTTGAATACTAAACTCACTGACGTTTTGAACTTCAAGAAGTCAAGCATTTTGCATGCATTTTGGGATATTCTCTTTACACCACATAAATTAAAACTTTAACAAGCAGCAAATATAACATCTTCTCAGTTACAACATATGAACAATAACTCTACTTCATTCCAAAAACAAACCATAGGTTTTTGGATGATACATATATCTTTCAAACTCGAAAGCTAGACAACTTGGGAGTTAAAACAAACATCTCGCAACTGTGAGCATCAACGGGAACGCCAAACGATGCAACCGCGTCTGCTACTACATCTTTGTGCTGTAAACCGAATTAATATATTAGCTTAACATGTCATTAGTTTCCAAATCTATGATGAAAACGGAGATAATAATTTCAGACCGTTTACTTGAAAAGGGGGCGGGTTTTAACTTTTTGGATTGGGCATAAAATGAAAATTAATAAACTTGTAGGAATAGAGAAGACTTACCCTCCATAAATCTCGTACGGAAACTCTGGTGGACGAATCGAGTCCAAGACTCTCCCATGAAACCTTAATTGTTTCAGCTTCTGAACATCTGTTCCAGAGAACTACAGCAAACCGGTTTCCAGACAATGGGCCCGCCCAAACCTGAATTCGATTCAAGATCCAACAAACCGTTTTGCTAAGTCGACCTTCACTTATATCTGAATGTATCTTGCTTTATCAGAAAACACTAGATGTGGCAGTTTCGACCCATTCAATCATAAATAGGGTGATTCGGTTATGTTCTCTCCAATGGTGACAAACAGATAAATAATGGCAGCTTAAGAGAAAACAACTCAAATGCGTCACATGGTATTAATGATCTGTAGTAATATGCTTTTTGAATCATGTCTTACAGAATAATTTATCATCTAAAATATGAGAAAAATCATTGCAGGTCTACCCTATGCGTAAAAAAATGACCTGTTTTGACTCATTATCCAACCCGCCTAACCTAGCCATCTTGCCACATCTACAGAAGGCGTAAAATAGGGAGAACCTGAAGACATCCATCTGGTCCTGTAACATTGACTTTTCTTCCCTGAATTCCAAGTGGATCTACAAGAAAATAATAATTTATTTACGTTTGAATAAAAAAAGATAACATGTAGACATGTAATCGCTATTTATGTATGAACAGAAAACAGACTACATATTACCTTGGTTTACAGCAATGATCTCCTTATTGCTAAGGATTTCAAACGTTTCGGCAGTCATATTCCGAACATCACAACCTATAAGAAGTGGAGCCTGCACAAATTAAAAAAGACCATGATATTAAGCGGTACATATTCTAATTTATTTGCATGATCAACATGGCAAACACCACCTTCATTAAAGCCCATATGCTAAAATGTGACCGGTATTCCAGATAAGTCATGCCTCCATTACCAACTTCTAACATATCCGGATCTACGAAATATGATATAAGAAAAAATAACAACTATTCTGATGTCATTTAATGGTTGAGCATGGATGAACATTATAGAAGACATATTCCTACCATTCCATCCACCAGGTCCTGCATAGGCTGCCCATTTGTCATTAAGATCAGCAATAGAAGTCATACTGCCACAGAAATCAGTTAATTGGTAAGTTAACTATTGAGTGAAGATAACCATATAACAACTGTCACAAAAAGTTTAAACCTTGCCCACGTGTCATTGATGTCATCTGTTGTTCTCCAGCTATTTCCAACATCGCCTGCCCATAAAGCAGGGTCATCTTCACCCCTATGAAAGTAAAACAAAAACGAAATAAAAAAAAAAAACGGTTTGGTGAAGTGAGTTGAGAAAATTAGAAGTTTGAACATGCGTATAAACAATTTGTACCATTCACAAAGGGAATAAAAAATTTTCCTTCCAGTTGAATTCAAAGCATCTCGCATTGGTGGATATCTATACAAACAAACCACGGTTAAATAACAAATAATTTATAAAAGTTATTATTTTGAAGAGAGATGGAAGTTACATGGGAGGGTACTACGGAACCATAACTATTACAAGAACTCCAAGAGTCAGTCAAAATCATTCTTTTATTTGTTCCTTTATCTAAGATTCTAACATTACTCTTAAAATATGTATCACTGTGAAAATCTCTTAGTTAAAAAAAGACCTATCCAAACTTAGTCCCGCTTTGCACGGTGCCTAAGGATGGGCTACATCGCTTTGCGGTGTAATATTCATATATTATACACATTGTGTAGGTTCAATATAATTCTTTGATTTATACATGTGTACAAAACTTGTTACGAGTAATAGATTAACGGGCAATAGGGAAATTAAATAATTAAAGAGAAAACATTTAATATATTCCAACTATACACTTTCCATGTAAATTTAAATAATAAATGAATGGTTTTAATTGGTTTTTGTCACAATGTTCATGGTTCTATAGAAACCCTTCCCTACAAACCACGATTATATAACAAGTATTTTATTAGAGGTATGGTTTGAGGACGATGAACAATTTAATGAAGGTGAACCTGTCAATTGGCTTGATGCCAAGATTGAAGCAGTTGTCATACTTCAAGTAGTCCACCCCCTAAACAAGATTCCAAAATGAATCATGATACAAATAAAACAATATTTTCTAGATCTAATTAAGTGGATCGTTTCACAACATACCCATGAAGCCCAAGTGGCTGCATCATCATTCTCATGGAAAAGTGACCCGGGTCGTACTTGACAGGTAAAAACACTAGAAAGTTCAATAAAATTGATTAAGAGCACAGTTTCAAAGCTAATCAAATGAAATAATATAATTTTATTTTACCCTGCAGAAGAATAGATACCAAGCTTGAGATTCTTCTCATGCACATAATCAGCAAGAGCCTTGATTCCAGATGGAAATGTTTTCGATTCAGGAACCAATTGACCCTGCAGAACCAGCTCATAAAGTTAACATTTCCAATTTCAAATCATTTCAAATTAGCAAATGAACCTGATTAAACTGCATTTAGATCCATTTGAGGCCTACTACTCAGGGTTAAAGAATGACTTTCTACTAATTTACCATAAAGACAGTAGCAAGACGTAATTGAATTTCGACTTGCCTTTGCATCGCGTGTAAGTGCTTCCCAACAATCATCTGTGTATAGAGAAGAAATATCAGACCCAACCACCAATCACCATTAACAAGAATCAATAAGAATATGCTAAAGAGTACCAATATTGACATAATTATAGCCCAAATCTGCCAATCCAGTTGAGATAAGTGCATCAGCTGCCGAACAGAATCAATATATTTTCAGGGAAGAACAATATTTCATCTATCACCGAATTAAAAAAAAAAAAAAAAACACACACACACTACAATCACAATCTATCACAATATGAGCTGACATCAATACTGAGCCACATTTGATCAGAAATCTGATGCATCCAAGAAAAGTCATGAAAACGGAAAAGAATATTGACCTGTTTCCTTAATAAGAGATTCATTTATGTTGCAAGCAAAGAAATTCCAGCTATTCCATCTGTTCAATTAATTCATCCAATCAGAAAAACAACTCAACTCCAAAAGTCAAAATCAAATCCAGCGATTACTATAAAAATTGAACAAATTACCCCATCGGAGGAGTCTGAGCCAATCCATTACTGAGCTGAAGCAATCCATACTTAGAATTATCAAAAGCATTGACGGGACCAATTGGGTTCTCTATGATCGGCAATGGCGTCAATCGAGCTTCTGATACAATCGATAGGATCAGAAACACCGTTGCTAATGAAACAACTGCCTTGTAATCCATAGCCATTAGCGATGACTTGCGGATCATGAGCTTTTGAACTTGAGTTTCAGTGATCTTGATGTATATTGAGTGTGGGTGATTGTTGATTGGACAAGTGGTTTTCCTTCTGGATTTGTGTAAATTGTCTTTGGATGAACGCGAGAGGATATTCGTTCAAAATGAGGAGACGTAGAAGGAGCGTGGGACACATGTGTTGTACTATATTCTTCAATGGTTGTACATTGGATAAACTTCTTTGATTGTTAATCAATATAATCGTTCAATATGATAAAGACCGGATAATTAAAAAGTAAGAGAAACTAAAGATGCACTACTTATCTACTACATACCACTCACATGTCATATACGACTTGTGATGTATCATATCATATGAGGTTTATAATATTTTTTTTATAATATTTTCATAATCATACACATGTTGTGTGAAATGTTTATAATGTTATATGATTCGTTTGAAATGTTATGTTTACATATCATATGAGGTTATATGAGGTGTTAAACGAGTGCGTCATGATGTTATAAGCCCCGTATGACTTACGGAGAGTATAAATATGAAGCTCTTACAATCTCTATAATCCATGATATAACCTATATGATAAGGAAGAATAATATGGGTATAGTAGCGCCCAAAGAAAATACACGTGCTATTGCGATATGCCAAATTACCAAGCCCATAAATTCGAATTTATACAATAAAAATTTAAATTATTTTGGGTCAACTTTAATTTGTTGACCCGAATAAGCCATGTGCTACATAGCAAGTGCATAGATAAGTATTGATGTCCTACTAGTTTATGTTTATCATTATCCTATATGTTTGAAATTGAACGAAATGAATAGTAAAATTTGAAATCAAGGCATATCAATTTATATCTATAGTCAAGGTGCCATTCATAACTTCCTCTCAAAGCCGCCACGTGTACTCACTATTCTTTTTACCCACGCCCACCATCGACTTTGCCAATGATAAAGAGAGAAACTATAGTGGTTAGGAATTCTCGACAGTAGAGAGAGCGTTTAGTTTCATGGTGGTAGAGGTTGCGATTTCGGTTGCTCTGGCTTGCAAGTACTGCGATAAATGAGAAAGTTATTGATGGTGGTGATAGGGGTGGTCCGATGAGGTAAAGACGGTGACCGGAGGTCCGAAAGGTTGCATTTTGATTTCTTTTGTAACACCCGAAAAATTCAAAGAAAAGAAAAGTAAAGAAGAAAAGATAAGTATCCAAAAGGTTAAGGGGCCAAAAGGTTAAGGGGTGAAGGTATACAAAAGGTAAACTTACCCATAATAGGTTTCAAAAAGGTGGTAAGGCCACCCATGACCCTCTCTCTCATGCACAATTCGGCTGGACGCTTGGAAAAGAAAACCCCATCCGGTTTTAGAGAGAGAAAGCTCAAGTTCTTCGAAAGGTGAGATTTCCAGAAGATTTCTTCTCGATTTTCCTGCTGGTTTCGGGCTTATGAACCTATATTTATGTGTTTTCTTGTGTTGGTTGTTTGTTTTATGTGTTTAGGTGTTAGATATTCTTGTTAGCTCTCGGGTTGTGGTGTTTCACTCGAAAGCTGCTAAGAGGTGAGTTCTAGATCCTATCTTTTACATGTTTTCTACCTGTTTTGGGGCTGATATGTATTATAACTGCCATTTTTCCTAACTAACTATGACTTTTACATGATGTACGGTTGTGTTTGATATATGTTGGTTTTAAGTGATTTCTACGATATTGTGATGATGTTTGTTATGCTTTAAGCTTGTAACCTGTTAGATCTATGTTAAGTTCAGGCTAGAATGATGTTTGAGATTGGAAAACCTCATAAGTTGCATTGCAGGTACTGAACAACTGTCCGCTGTGGATGATGGTCATCCGCTGTGGACATTGTGTGTCCGCTGTGGAAACCTAGAATGTAGGACGTCCGCTGTGGACTTACATGTCCGTTGCGGACACTTGAGGAGTTTTTAGTTGTCCGTTGTGGTGTTGGTTATCCGCTATGGAGACTGTCCGCTGTGAACCCTTAGAAAAATTTGTACGTCCGCTGTGGACATTGGTTATCCGCTGTGTACTTATTTCATCCGCTATACACTTTTAGTTATCCGCTGTGGATGTTATTCATCCGCATTGGACTATGTTCATCCGCTGTGAACACTTAGTGTTTTACTCATCCGCTGTGAACACTTAGTGTTTTACTCATCCGCTGTTGATCTTGGCTGTCCGCTGTAGACAAAACTTTTCCGTTGTGGATACTTAGTACTTTAAGCTGTCCGCTGTATAAGTTACTCATGCGCTGTGAACACTTAGGAGTTTTTCTGAAATTTTGGAAATAGAGTTCAAGTGTTAAGAACTTATGTTTAATGGGTGTTTATGCTTGTTCTATGTTTCTAATGTTTTATTTACCTTCTTATGGGCTGCTTGTTATGAATAATTATTACTGTTTCATGATATGTGGTTTTAAGGTAATAATATTATAAAAGTACTATTCATAATAAGTGGACACAAAGGAATATAAGAAGGACAGTGAAACATAATAAATGTTACCCCAAGGCTCTAACAAAAGGTGAAAAGCCTTGAAAGCTTTTCCAACGGAGGTTCACGACCATGTTGTCGTTAGCTCAACTGATGTGTGGCTGTTTCAGCCCAAGAAAGGCACATCCGGGGTCTAATCCTTGTGATTGACCAATAAACCAATGGGATCCAAGTTCATGAGCAGCTTCGTGCCTAGCAGTGTGGATCAACTGTCGGCGGTTAGCTACCACTTATAAATGTGTACCGACAGGGGTTTAGCATTTGTTGCCAACCAACAATACAGGCTCTTGCTTTGTGCAAACTTAGACAATGAAAGTGAAAGATAATAAAAGAAAGATAAAGAATCCCTTAATGATTGATTATGTATGATGAGGAATGATCACCATGTGAAGTTTACCAAAGTATATTTTCTATATTATTAAACTAGGACTCACTCAGCAACGCTGACTTTTTATATGTATATCAGTTGGCTGGTAAGGATGTTGCTGAGGATGGCACGGTCGAAGCTACTTGGTGAATGGTGACTGGCATCCATTTATGCAATTATGATATTTTTGTATTGTGATGCAACTAAATATTCTTTTGTAACTCTAACAACAATGTATTATTTGGCAAAAGTAATCATTAATGCAAGAAATAGTTTTTGGTTAAATTATTCCGCTGCGATTGTTTTCTTATAATAATATGATTTAAGGCGTTTTTAATAATGAATGATGCTATGAATGTCCAACTGTGGGGTCTCCGAGAACGGGGCCTTACATCTTTCTTTTTGTATTATTGTTTCTCTTATCTCTTGATTCAAATTCATCTTGATACCACACTATAAGAGTTATCTTAACGGCTGGTGCTAACCAAACATCTATCAGCATGCATTCAGAAGTATAAGGAAGTTGCTTCGGAAGATTTGACAATCCACAAAGAAATTCTCTAAGTGTCAAATCTTCCAAATCCAAAGTCCAAAATCTACCGAAGCCAAAGATGAAGTCTTTCGAATCTTCAAGAAAAAGTCTTTCGAAGCTTGAAGACTGATTTTCTTCCAAATACAGAGAAGATATGTTTTCTCTGACACAACTTTTGACAAAATTTGAATTACTTTCCGCTGCCATCTCTGAAGACTCACCAACTTATACAAGTTGGTGATTATCTCCACGCTTTTGTCAACTGTACATTATGGTCTTTGAGTCTGTAACTTTCCACTATTATACTTGTAATCTTTTTGTAATAATATACGATGTTAGCTATGGCATGTCATAGTCACTAGTCAAGGAAATTTGTGATTTGACTTTAAATTGATCTTGTTGTCTAGATTAGTGTCCAGCTGGCCTTCAATGTATGGCCGGCTGTAGGATGTAGTATAAAGTGTCTCATGTATCCAGTACTTAGGACTAAGGTTTGTAACAATTGTAAAGCACTTGAGAGCAATATACATCATCCTTGAAAACCAATACTTGTTTTTTCTTGTGTTCTTACTTTTGTTTATTGTTTCTTTTGCCTGGTTCCCTATTTGATCTATTAAGTGTTGTATTCTCAACCTTGTGAAACTATTGCATAACTATAACCGGTCCTGCAATTGGTATCAGAGCTTTTTCAGGCTCTTGATTGTAAGATCTCACCATCTTAAATCTTATCAGTTTCACAAAACACTTACTTGCTCAAATGGCAGCTCTCACTAAGGCTGATATGGAAACCGACACCATGACTAAATCTCCACCGATCACTCCTGATGACTTTGATACTTTGTGTATGTAGATTAAAGGCTTCATCAAGTCTCACGACAACAAGATGTGGAGATCTGTAGTCTTACGACCTCACATCTTAAGTACTACTTCAGAAACTGCTAGAGGTGGGATAATACCAAGAGACAGGCTAACTATACTGAGGAAGATTGGAAGAAGATTGATATAGATCAGAAGACCATGACCGCTTTTCAAACTGCTATACCAAACTCTATCTACAGAAGCATAAAAAAGTGCAAGACTACAAAAGAACTATGGGACGTACCAAAGCTGATGTATGAAGTGTCTAATGAAGCCAAGGAAAACAAGAAAGATATCATGAAGTAGTAGTTTGATAACTTTACCTTCAAAATAGGTGAAACTATGATTCAATAATACTTTAGATATGTTGAGATTGTAGATACTCTAATAGATGTTGGAGTTAAACTTGAGAACAAAGATATTGTAAGGAAGTTCTCTCTTCCCAGACAATAGACACACTATTGTGTGGCCATTAAGAGAACTGAAAATCTCTCTACCCTCACTCTCACTGAGCTGTATGGTATCCTGAGCGGTTACCAGATGGAGATGAACATGCAAAATCCATCCACTAGCTCTTCTAACAATCAACAGAGTTCATCCCTTCATGTGGTTGAAAAGGATAGCAAAGAACCACAACATCATCTCATCAGCTACCCTGACAACTCACAAAAGTGTCCTTTCATCACCTTTCTAGAGACACCAAGGGAGAGCTACACTTAAGCAAGCCCATTCCAAGAGCCCAGCTCTTCTCAAGCCTTTGTGTCTTCAGATGAAAGTTATGGAAACTTTCTCTTCAACCTTGAAGACCTAGAATGCATCCAGCCAGATGATCTGGAGTATATGAAGATAGTCCAGCAGATGGCTCTTCTCACTCATAGAGCCAAGAAATTATACAAGAGAACAAGAACAAAGTTTCCCAGCAATGTAACCAGCGGAAAGTTTGGGCTAGATAAAAGAAAAGTAAAGTGTTAAAACTGTAACCAAATAGGCCGCTTTGCTAGGGAGTGTAAAGCACCAAGGACAAATGGTGGCCAAACACAATCCAGGCCAAACTATACTAATGTAGCTCCATGAACTGAGTAGCCCAGCCAAATAAAACAATAAGTTGTTATTGCTGTTGAAGAAGGAGGCTTTGACTAGAGCTTTCAGGTAGAGGATGTCTCTCCAAACCAAGCACTGATGGCGGATCATGATGAATCCAAGGTATTAGAACATCTTTGTACTCCTAAATGCATTGCTAAAGTGAACATGTATAGGTCCTATAACTTGGAAGTGAGGTCTAATCTTGAGTCTTTGAATATTTTAAAAGATGATTTCAAAAGAGCAGAAAATGACTATAAACTTAAAATAGAAGATCTAGAGAAAAATATTTTTACTCTTAAACATGAGCACAAAAATTACATGACTCGAATCAAAGATCTTGTTACCAAGTTAACTGAATGCCAGGCTGAGCTTATGATCAGCAAAGCCAAAGCAGAAAAATATGAATATCATATCTTTATCCTTGCATGCAAAGATTTATTATTAGAACAGGCAGGGACTAGGGTTAAGTGAAATAGCTCCTCCACATAAATTATTAACAGTTAGATCTTCAACGTGTGGAACTTATGAAGATGAGCTACCCCCTATTGATCCAATCCAAGAGGAGGATGAAGATAGGAAGGATATAGTGAAGGATGAACCAAAGTTGAGTGAAGAGGCTCATCCTAAGAAGGGTCACTATACTCTTGGAGAAAAAAGAAGAAACCAAGGATGGCCAAGATAGCTAGAAATATTTTGATCAGGGCTGCTAAAAGAAAATCAAAGAAAGCCAAAGAGATCAAGCCCACCTTCAACCCCAAGCAAAAATAAGACTTTATCTCTTCTAGGTTTGAGGTGGTGAAGTCTGAAGACTTAACTAAGGACTGTAGTACTAGGAGTTCTAGTTCGAGTTCAAACCATCCTGGTCAAGAGTAGAAGGTTGAACAAATGTGGACCACTACAGCACAATCGAACCATTTAACTCCAGCAGTAATCTTCACCCTCAGAAGCCTGCTTCATCATCTAAGAAGGTGAAGAAGGAGATGGAAAGAGATCAAGATCAACATTCTCCTCAGAAGAAAACCCTTAGAAGTATGCCTGTGGAATGCATCATGTATGGTGGTACAACTTATTATGCTAAGTGTTGGACTCAACAAATGCATTAAGAATTAATGCATAAAAGTATGATGCTTGCCAAATCAGACATATATCAAACATAATGTGTTCTAACATTCAAACAATCATTTACTAACACATTAGCATCATTATCATTCATAACAAACACTAATATTTGTTTAAATTTCTTTTTCAGAATTGTAGATAAAAGAAATTTTGACAACTGTCCATAGCAGATGTTCATCCACAGCGGATGAACATTCCACAGCGGACAACATACAAGAAAACACACAGCTATCCACAGTGGATGTTCGCCATAGCGGATGAACGTTCCACAGCAGACAACATACAAGAAAACACAC
Source organism: Flaveria sonorensis (assembly GCA_025506505.1). Classification (NCBI taxonomy): domain Eukaryota; kingdom Viridiplantae; phylum Streptophyta; class Magnoliopsida; order Asterales; family Asteraceae; genus Flaveria; species Flaveria sonorensis. The sequence continues at coordinate 22,673,202 of CM046439.1, read as the reverse complement.
AAGTGTTCATAGCGGATGTTCACTCCACAGCGGATGAGCATTCCACAGCGGATGAGATATCTTCCACTGCGAACAGCTTAACATCCACAGCGGACAGCTAATCATCCACAGCGGACAACATATAGACTTAGGATTATTTATGTAATATTTGTTTACATAAGGGTAGTTCAGTAATTGGATATAGCTTTTGTGTATTGGCTATAAATAGCACACTACCCTAATCCCTTGCAAGCTTTTGAACAATCAATCAAACAATCTGTTATTATCATTTTCGAGCATTCAAAACACACACACTAACACACAATCACACACACACACCCACACACTGAATTCTTTCACTTGAATCATGGGTTTCCGCACCATGTTTCTTGTTGGTTGAATATTGAGAGATATTGAAAAAGGTCCTTGGGGGAATCAACTTGTTCAAGTTGAATATTGTTCTAATATGTTTATGTTCAACATGTTGTTGTAAAGTTGATTTCATTAGGTGGTATCAGAGCTAAATGATTCACTCTTCTCTTGCTAAATGATTGTCAAACAAGCAAATTGGACTTTGAGAATTTCCATATTCAATCATACAAATTTTTGACATTTTATTAAAGATTTTTATAAATATACAAAATTTAGGGGGAGAAATTGAACATGGAATTATCAAAGGCAGCAGAATTATACATTATCATACATTTCAAATTTTGACATTTTCAAATTTTGAAAAATAAACAAAGCCAAGTCAAGCCAACACTAACAAACAGCAAGTTGATACACATACATTTATTTATTTTATTGCACAATATTGCTTATGAGTGATATCAAAACATCCATATATTGAATATGTTAAAATTCAATATTTTAACATACAATTTAATTCAAATTTTTTAAACAAATATTTTGATTGAAAAAAAATTTAACATTCAGAATCTTCCTTTGCAAGAAAAACAAATAAATTTGCAATTTTATGTGCTTCGGAAGCAAGATATTTGCTTCGGAAGAAATGATTTCAAAACATACAAAATTTTTAAAATTTTGACAACTGTTCACACAACGGATGAACAAATATCTCATCCGCTGTAGGAACAGTACCATTCATATCACCAAGTGTTCCACAGCGTATGAACATTGTTCATCTGCTGTGAACAAAGCATTCAATCCATTCAAAGTGTCCACAGCGCATGAACATTGTTAATCCGCTGTGAACAAAGCATTCAATCCATTCAAAGTGTCCACAACGCATGAATAAGGTTCATCCGTTGTGTATATTCATTCAAACATTCAGGTGTTCCAAAGTGCATGACAGTTGTTCATCCGCTGTGAACATATCAAACATATGATCCAAGGACCTATAGCGCATGAACAAATGTTCATCCGCTGTGAACAATCATTACAATGGACAAAGGGTATACAGCGTATGAACAAATTGTTCATCCGATGTGAAAACAGTTGTCATAAGTAGCATATAAGTTATGTGCACAGTGCATGAACAAATTGTTCATCCGCTGTGTGCATAGTACTTCATACAGCGCACAGTGTAAAATGCACAGCGCATGACCACTGTTCATACAGCGGATAGTTTGCGCATAACCACTGTATCCATAGCGGAGAGTTCATTGTCCGCTGTATATTTAAACAACACTTGCACATTTTTACTTTTTCACCAGTAAAGAGAGAGAAAGTAAAACATTCAAAATTTCAAACCATGTTCAACAAAACCCTTCGTAAACCCTTGTTACTTGATTAAATCCAAACACTAACAAATACCGATTTATCATTGTTTTGTTGATTCAAAAGGTATAATCATATGTTTGAAACTTTAAATCTTCCATTTTGACTCCATTTAATCAGTTTCAGACTCATACATTGTTCGACTCAGTCGAACTAAGAACCGTTAATCAACAATAAGTAATTTGATGTTAATAATCAAATTAAATATTGAAATAATGAGTTTAGGGCTTAGTCGAATGTACTTAGGCTGTTTATTTGGTGAAATTTGATTAAGTGTTCATAATGAACATGAACAAACAGGGTGTTCATGCCAAAATTGAACAAAAACACTGTTTGATCTTTGAAAATGTTCAAAAATGCTTATACTATGTTATAACTTGGTAAACATATTCAAAAGTTACTAACAACCACATAACAAATAGTTATTTTGGCAGAAACAACTCATACATACATTGATTGCATATGTATTGAATATGCATTAAATGTTATTTTGAGTTCAAAAGGTCAATCTAAAGTTCAAAAATCAAACAAATATATTGAGCAATTTATGCATGTTCATGAACTTGTTAATCATGATATATCATTAAATCTAATCATAAATCAGTTTTGAATCATAAAAGAGTACAACAAACAATTTTTAAACAATCAAAATCATTCAACAGTTGACTTTTAAAAGTCAAACTGTTATTTTCATACAAAACACCCAAATCATTCATTTTTAATCAAACAACAAGTTCTAAGTATACATAAGTTATCAATATACAAACATACAAATGAACACTTAATCAACATTTCATCATTTCAAGTAATTATACATATATCATAAAGAATCACTAACATTTGTCTTCTTTTATGCAGATATGGCAAAATTGGTGTTTGAGAGGGATCACAACATCTGTGCATTCCTAGATCCTGAATCTCCCAAGTCAGAGAATTATAGAGACATGATCCAGGCCATTAGATAGACTAGACTGGTCCACGCAATGACTGCTAGACCAGACATCTGTGAAGATCATATAGTCCAGTTCTGGACCAATGCACACTTGGGAGAGGTTGATGATCAGCAAGTAGTAATATCTACTGTGCATAACCAAGAAATCATTATCACTGAGGAAGTTATAAGGAGGGTTTTGCAATTGGGAGATATTGATGCAGAAGGCCCTGTAGAATTTGATGAGAACTATGTGCTACATGTATTTAGACTGATTGGATACACAGGCACTATTGAAAAGAAACAGATTAAGAAATGATACATGTGTGCTCAGTTCAGGTTTCTTATGCATACATATCAGAAAACTATGACCAATAGGAAAACAGGATGGGATGCTACATCTCTAAGAGCTTCATGTGCTATTTCTAGCATTATTGCAAGGAGACCATTCAACTTTGGTGCTCAGATCCTAAATGGGTTGGTTTACAACATCACAGAGGTAAGGAACAAGTTCTTAATGTTTCCAAGATTCGTGCAGATGATTATTGATGATCTGCTACCAACCATTCCAAAAGAAGGAGTTATATTTCAGCCTGTTCACTTCAATGAATATATATTTACCATGATCAAATCAAGCCTCTATCAAGGAGATAAGGTTCATGTGCCTCTTCACATGATTGATCATGATCTCCCTGTTCCTGATGAGTTTATGAGGATACCAGGTGAAGATGAGCCTTTCATGCTATTCCAACATGGAATTCACCAAGCCCCTATCATACAGCCAGCACCAATCATCCATGCCGCAATCATACAACATGACCCAATCATTCCTCAACCAATCCAACCAGAAAAACCACTTAGCCCATAACATCCACCTAGCTCTATACAATCACACAGGCCAAACCTCTCTGATCAACAAACACTATCATCTCTGTTAAGAGATATAGATACAGCTCTTGAGCAACTTCCAGAAGATCATGAAGAGGTTAGTACTTCTTTACAAGAGCCAGAAACTGCTCAAACATTCACATCTGCTGAAATGGGTGAACCAAGCAGTGAAACATTAACTGAAGAAGACATAGAGCATTCAAAGGTCTTTCTATTCACTGAGTACAATAAACTCATTGAAAGATCACACACAAGAACAAAGAAATTGAAAGACAAACTGAAGGAGAAGGATATAGAGATTGAAAAACTTAAAGCTGATGAAAATGCTCAAAAGCTGATTGTTAAGTTTGTAGAACAACAGCTTGAACAAACTCAAAAAGATCTGAAAGTCAAGGATAATGAGCTTCTAATAGCTAATGCTGAAGTTGACTACTGGGCTAACCAATCAATATCAAGTGAAAATGAAATTGATAAACTGAAAAAGATAATTGAAGCCCAAGCTGAAGAAATAAAGAGGCTAAATAGAGAGCTTGAGCATACAGACTCTCAACTGAATGAAAAAGAACTTTTAGATGATATTGTTGAAGATTTGAGTGAGTCCGAAGGAGAAGAACCACAACAAACCCAATCAGAGCAAGCTGAACTAGCATTGATCATTCCTGAAGAAGCATATACAATGGATCAGCTATTTAGTGAGGCTAATCCACATGAGAACATTCATTATTGTCCTATCCTGAAACAACATTTCCATACTCCTGATCCAGTCATAGAAGAAACAAGCATAGTTCCTTAAAATCCTTTCACTGCAAAGCAAATGGAACTAATCAGACAATTTGTTGAATCAGCCTCTGTGCAACCTGAACAAGTTACAGCAGAAGAATCATCATCATCTCCTCAATTAATGACATATGAGAGGAAAAGGAAAAGAACCTATTTAGGTTCTTCATCAAAGGGCAAAGAACAAGCAGCAGAGCCTGGATCACCAAAATCACCTCCTTACAAGCTACTTAAGGTAAAATAAGAAGAACCTGAGTATGCTGAACAAACACAATTGGAAGAAGGTGAGATAGCATAGACTTCTGATCAACAACCAATTATAATCATATCAGACTCTGATGAGGAAAGAGAAGAAGATGATGAAGAAGATCAAATCCAAAATATTCAGGATCTATTCTCAGATGATCCTGAAACTCTCATGGGAATTGAGTTAATCTCAAGAGGTTTCCCATATGATGCATTCATGACCATGAACGTAACTGAAGTAAAGGATCTGCTCAAGGACTTTCAAGAAGTTTTGAAGAATGAAAGTGAGCAGACCTACAAAAGATATAAAGAAATCAAAGATTAACAAGAATTACAAAAGAATCTGCCTAAGGATCCTTAAATTGACAAGATGACTAACTAACTATTCAAGAGTTGGTTAAGTCACACAAGGATTCCTTAAAGATCTTATGCTAGAAGATCTTTATCACAAATGAAAGATATGGCCAGGGAAATCTACAAGAATATGCTGTCAAATGCCCTGAAGCCACAAGTTTTCAAACCACATCCCGCTGCTTCTCTCTCAACATATCACCAAGCACCTCCTAAACTGCATCGAATTGAAGAACCTAGAGAGTTCATGCCCTATAGGCTATGGCCTGAAGGAAATGAGGTCAGAGAGATGATCAGTGAGAAGACTAACTTTGTTAAATTATATGACAAAATCTCTCTGATAGCTGGGGCAAATGAAACAAAGATTGTGGCTTGGAAATATGATGAAGTCTGGGATGCTGTGCATATCAAAAGAGTATCTGGACTTGTCTAGTTCTTATCATACATCTCCCAATTGGGCTCCCTCTAATATGAAGACAGACTGGACCTTCTCTAATTAAGAATGGTAAATCATACAAACAATCCAAGGGGAGCAGACTTCTTTCATATTCTGAGATCATACATGAACAGAAGGCATCATGAATTGAAGGCCAAAGCAGACAAAGAGGATAAACTGCATATAGATAAATTGAGGAGAGAGCAGAGGGCAGCCAAAAAAGGGAAACAACCCAAACCAGACCAAACTGAACAAGTTGACGCTGAACTACTTGAAAGAGTAGGATATCCTCTTAGACCTTCTGATCTTAAGTTGATAATGAAGAAGATAGAAGGAAATCAGTACACTCATCCTATCACCTGATGGTATTATAACGAAAACCATTTTGAAGTGGTGTTAGAGAGAAAATTAGAAGGAAAAGAAGTTGAGGACATAAGATTATTTGATCCAGTTGAGATTAAACTTCTTCACCCATCTTATGTCTCATTTTTAAAGACCAAATCATTTCTAGCTATTCAAGATATGATGTGTAAGGGTGACTGTTGCTATTTTATTCACATGCTAAGAATTCTTGGAACAGTATATGTGAAAGCAGCCTTAAAACACAGATTAGAGACAAAATAATAGCCCCTTACTCATATTGAAGGAATAACAGGAATGAGGATTTCTGAACATAACAATCTGGAAATTCTTAAAGGAAAACATGTTGTCACCACCTTGATGAGCAACATTGAGTTTCAAAGCCTCAATCAATCAACCATAGAGCAGATGGTTCATTTAACTATAGAAAGAAAGTATGATGATCAAAGGAGCGCAGTTGACTATTTTGTTGAACATATAGTCAGTTGCAGGAATGCATTCAAGATATCTTCTCTAAAAGATCAAGTTAAGGAAGCTGAAGCTGACCAAGCCATAGAAGAAGACATTGAAGATACACTCAAGGCTATGGAAGAGGCTCAGAAACAAATTGAAGAAGCAGGACCATCTCATTCATGAGGTTTCTAAACAGACAACTGGGGAAACAAACAAACAAACATATTTCCTTGTCTCTTATCTTACAATCATACATCGATATTATCATACAAACATACATACATATGCTTTTATGCATATGACATCATACAAACATTCATATATGTGTTTTTGTAAACACATAGATACATATAAACATTCATGCTTGTGTTATTTTGATAACACTAGAAATCAATCAATATTATTAAACAAAACATTTATCAAACAAACAGAAAACAGTGGCAACATCATACTTAGGGGGAGTATTGTTGGACTTAACAATTGCATTAAGAATTAATGCATGAAAAAGTATGATGCTTACCAAAGCATACAATCAAACAAAATGTGTTTTAACATACAAAACAATCATTTTTAACACATTAACATTATTAACATTCATAACAATCACTAACATTTGTTTAAATTTCTTTTTCAGATTTGTAGATAAATAAAATTTTGACCAAGTGTTCGCAGCGGATGAAGAGTCTCCATAGCGGATGAAGATCATCAGCAGCAGATGAAGAAAATTCATCTAAGTGTATGCAATGGATGAAAGAATCCCATAGCTGATGAAGAACATACAACGGAAAACATCCACAGCGGATGTTCATCCACAACGGATGTTCATCCATAGCGGATGAACATCCACAGCGGATGAACAACCAAGCATCCATAGCGGATGAACAACCAAGTATGCACAGCGGATGAATAGTCTTCTCCATAGCGGATGAGAAAACCTCCACAGCGGATGACTTAATTCCATAGCGGATAGCTTAGACACTTAGGATTATTTATGTAATATTCGTTTACATAAGGGTAGTTCAGTAATTGTATATAGCTTTTGTGTATAGGCTATAAATAGCACTACCCTAATCCTTTGTAAGCTTTTGAACAATCAATCAAACAATCTGTTATTATCTTTTTTTGAGCATTCAAAACTCACACACTAACACACACACACACACACACACATACACTGAATTCTTTCACTTGAATCATGGGTTTCCGCACCATGTTTTTTCTTGGTTGAATATTAAGAGATATTGAAAAAGGTCATTGGGGGAATCAGCTTGTTCATGTTGAATATTGTTCTAATATGTTCATGTTCAACATGTTGTTTTAAAGTTGATTTTATCACTAAGGATTGCATCTACAATCCTAAGAGTACCATTCACATGACCAAGAAAATTTTTTTTTAGAGGAAGAAGAAAATAGCTTTGGAAGGAAAATCATTTTCCTTTGAAAGCTCCAAGGTGAACAAAAAGAAGATGAGTGAAAAACTGTCTTCGGAAGCAAGTTTGGTCTCGGAGGAAAGGAATGCTTTCGAAGCACTAAAGTCTACTGCAGTGGATGCAAAAGCTTTCAAAGGTTTAGTCTCCAAAACTTTTAAAGTAATAAAAACTTCCAAAGTATTAAAGGCCAAGACTAATCTTCCAAAGATGGTTTGAAAAATGAAGGAAGCCCATATGACTAAAGTTTCTTCAAACAACAGCCAAGGATCCTCAAAGCTTGCATATAGGATCAATAACTGTTGAACTATCTTTAGTTCATTCTGATGAGCCCAAGACTAGCAAGGCTTTGGTTTTAAAATGTAACTAATCATCTCTTTCATGTTCAGAAACAGTTGAAGACAAAAGGAAATGTATGGATCATTGATAGTGGTTGTTTCAGGCACATGACTAGCAATGGCATCTTCATAAATTAGTCAAAGTATGTACAGTACATACTAACCAGATTTCATCTAACTGATTGTAAGGTTACTAAGACTCCCATAGCCAGAAACCACTCTCTAGTACCTGATCTTAAAGGGGAGTGTGTTGATGAACATCTTTACAGAGCTATGATTGGGTCTCTTATGTACCTAACAGCCAGTAGGCCTGCTATCATATTTTCCACATGCATATGTGAAAGATATCAAGCCAACCCCAAGATGTCACACCTAGTTGTTGTTAGAAGGATTCTTAGATTTCTCAAAGGAGCTCCTAAACTGGGACTTTGGTATGAAATAATTCTGACTTCAATCTATATGCTTATACAGATAGTGACTATGGTGGCTGCAACATGACTGCAAAGTCTACATCACGGGGATGTCAATTCCTTGGTAGAAGGATAGTCTCATGGAAATGCAAGAAACAATCATGTGTATCTACATCAACTGCTAAAGCTAAATACATTGCTGCTGCAAGATATTTTGCTCAAGTGCTTTGGATTCATAATCAGATGCTAGACTATGGATTTAACTTCATGAGAACTCCTATCCACATAGACAACAACAGTGCTATCTCTATAATAGAGAATCCAGTGCAACACTTAAAGACAAATCATGTCAATATCAAGTATCATTTGATCATAGATAATTTTGAAAAAGGTTGATAAAACTAGTCAAAGTTAACACAAATGAACAATATGCTGATCTATTCACAAAAGCTTTTGATGAACAGAGATTTAAATATCTTGTATCAGCTATTGGCATGATTAACTTTGAGTAGATTTTCTTAAATTACTTTTAAAATTGTTTTTCAAACATATCTGTCTTTAAAGTTGTCTAAATTATCACTCATATAAGCCTTGTTTATCTTGGATAAAAGTTTTCGAAGTATATATTTCTTAGAATTTCAAGAATTACGAATAGACTTTCTTTCGGAAGACATTATATTGACTTCGGAAGAAAATTATGTCTTCAAAACTCTTAACTATTAGGGAGTTAGCCTCGGAAGAGATTCTAATGTATCTTCTAAAGCTTAAATCATCTTCTAAGTACTTATGTGCTTTAAAGGATAATTTTCTTCCGAAAGCAATTAAGTCTCGGAAGTTTAATTCTCTTCTTGAGTAAAACTTCTAAAGTTTTATATCTTTCGAAACTAAATCTGTCATGGAAGCTAAATTACTCTAACTATATTTTATTCCGAAGTAATTCTTCTAAAAGTAAGGAATATCTTCCAAAGTCAATTTTGTTTTGGAAGCTTTCTTCAAAACTTCTGAAGGTAAATTACCTTCAGAAGATTTTCAACTCCAAGATAACTACCTTTTTGGGCACTTTTTTAGAGGTGGAACCAAAATCTGGATTTCAAAGTTTATCCTTTTGCAATATCTTTGTTTCACATCCAAGCATATAAATAGCCTTTACAACGGTTCCCCATCTATCTCCTTCCTCTTCATCTAATATCTTCTTAATCTAAATCACCCACAAACCCTTGCTATTATTCCACTTTCCTCTACAAGAAGCTTCATAAAATGACCTACCCTGAACCTCAAAACTAGCCACCGTTTGTCATGCACATTCACAGGTAACATAATCAGGTTGATCTATTATCATCTGAGAAAGATCCAAGTTTATCTGACGTTTGCCACTTTCTTTCTCACTCATCATACATCACCGCCCTCGCTATAGGCCTTCTCTGTACAAAGATCAACTGTTGGAGTTTTAGATGACATGCCAAGAGGTCATCTTAGATGTTGAGAAGGCACTGTCTTCATCAGTGCAGGGGAAGAGTGTATTCATCACTCCAACCACCATCAACCAACATCTAAGGCTGGATGATGATAAAGGTGAGCTCTCCTTCCCAAAAGAAGCAGTCAACAGATCATTCTAGTTGATGGGCTTTGAAGGGGACTACTTTGTGAGGACTTTCAAAAAGGGTAAGGTCTCTTTTCAATGGAAATACCTCATTCATGTTATAATCCATTCTTTATCAAACAAACATGAAGGATGGGACCAAGTTCCAGAAGACCTATCCTATATAGTTCATGGGATGGTCCAGGGGATCAAGTTCAAATACTCCTAATTTGTTTAGACAAATTTGCTTGCCAACATAGATTCCTTAAAGTATTACATATTCCCTAGATATGTCCATCACATTCTTAACTATGAACTAGGCTCACAGTTGAGGGGAACAGGTAATATAATTAGGACAGGTGAAGTCCAACATCTTCAAGAGAATAAGGAAAACCACTGTCGGTTTTTCCGAGTAAGAAACAACCCTTGTCCTAAAAATGTTAGAGCTCCCTGCTCAAGGTGAAAACTTAGCAGCACCAGCCAATGTTGAACCCAGACCTTCTTCATCTTCAATACCCCAAAAGCCACAAATAACCATTACCTACCAGAGAAAATCAAAACAAACCCTGCTTAATCTAGTCAAACTAAGCAGGACCCTATACATACACCTATGTAGGAGGAAGTGAAACCAAGAGCTCCCACTTCCCTTGAGGAGCAGACCACTCCCATTCCTTCAATGATCAGTGCTGAGATTCCTCATGCTCAGTTTGATGAGCTCATTACCTAGCCTCAATCCTTTATCATGAGTCTCAAAACACAGATGAATAACCTTTAGAGGAAAGTTACCACCCTTAGTGTTGGACTTAACAATTGCATTAAGAATTAATGCATGAAAAAGTATGATGCTTGCCAAAGCATACAATCAAACAAGATGTGTTTTAACATACAAAACAATCATTTATAACACATTAACATTATTAACATTCATAACAATCACTAACATTTGTTTAAATTTATTTTTTAGATTTGTAGATAAAAGAAATTTCGAGCAAGTGTTCACAGCGGATGAAGAGTCTCCACAGCGGATGAAGATCATTAGCAGCGGATGAAGAAAATTCATCTAAGTGTGTGCAGCGGATGAAAGAATCCCACAGCGGATGAAGAACATAAAGCGGACAACATCCACAGAGGATGAACATTCCACAGCGGATGAACATTCCACAGCGGATGAACATCCACAGCGGATGAACAACCAAGCATCCTCAACGGATGAACAACCAAGTATGCATAGCGGATGAATTGTCTTCTCCACAGCGGATGAGAAAACCGCCACATCGGATGACTTAATTCCACAGCGGATAGCTTAGACACTTAGGATTATTTATGTAATATTCGTTTACATAAGGGTAGTTCAGTAATTGTATATAGCTTTTGCTTATAGGATATTAATAGCACACTACCCTAATCCTTTGTAAGCTTTTGAACAATCAATTGAACAATCTGTTATTATCATTTTCGAGCATTCAAAACACACACACTAACACACAATCACACACACACACACACACACTGAATTCTTTCACTTGAATCATGGGTTTCCGCACCATGTTTCTTGTTGCTTGAATATTGAGAGATATTGAAAAAGGTCCTTGGGGGAATCAACTTGTTCATGTTGAATATTGTTCTAATATGTTCATGTTCAACATGTTGTTGTAAAGTTGATTTCATCAGGTGGTATCAGAGCCTTGGCTTAATCATTCATTGATTTCGATCCTCTCATTCAACAACATTGATTTCAATGGTTCATTAGCTTCAAAAACACACATTCAAGCATCAAAGTCATCTTCTTCTTCTCATAAACATTCAACAAATGCAAAAAAATATGATTTCTGAATCATTTTGTGCATTTTGAAGACGTTTTGTTGATTTTTCAGCTTGAACTTCACACATACACAAGATTTCTGTTGTTTTAATAGATAAAACAATACATAGGTATTGTTTATCTCTTGTTAACATCATTCAGTAGAAGGTTTTCAACAACAAAATCATCATCAAAACCTTTAAATCTCATCAGTTTTAAAGGGTTTTTGCAAACTTTTTCGAATACTATTGAACACTGTTTCATTGGTTGTCTTCAAAACAAACAGTATTTGAACATTCTGAACTGGTCAGATTGCTCATTATCATCACAAACTAGTGACAATCTCACTAGAAACATATTTTGTTCATTGTTCAACCTTCGGGTTGAATATTTTGAAAAAACATCACAACAAAACCCTAGGAAAACCCTAGGTTTTGCATACACAATTCACGGGAATTGTGTTTGTTGTTTTTGATAAAACCATCGAAAAACAAATTGTCTTGTTTGAAAAGTTTCAGAATCAACTTTTTGATCCAAAAAGTTGTTTTATATAAGACAAAATCTGTTTGTAGGGTTTTTTACAAAAAGAATATTAACTTTTTCATAAAAGGACAAATATTCCCATTATCCACAATCTTTCTTGTCACCGTGACCTACAAAGTAATATTTCATTGGACATTAATTAATTAATTAATTAATTAATTTATTTATTTGGTAAATAATTAAAACAAATTAGTTTATCAAATTAACAAACATATCCTAGAGACAATTAGGATTAATTAAAATTTTAGCACCGGACTAAAATTTAAACAAAATTTAACTTAAAAAAATTATTATTATTAAGTTAAAATCAAATCATTCAAACATGGCTGATGATATGATGAGTTCAAACAGTGGACTAAAACCCCCAAAGTTAAAGAACAAATCAGATATCAAGCAATGGAAAATCATGTTTAGGAATTGGATTACATATCAAGATCCAGATCTATGGACATCAATCACTGAAGGTCCTTACATTCCAGTGACTTTAGGACCTAACTATAACATACAGAAACCAGTTAGTCTGAAAAGTGTAGCTGGTGATGACCTCAAGTGGGTCAAAACAGACATGAAGGCATACAGTATTCTAGCTATGACTTTGCCTTTTGAAATTTTGACACGGGTCAAAAATTTCAAAACAACCCATGAGCTGTGGAAGGTTCTTCACACCATGTGTGAAGGAAGTGAGGAAATAAGAGAGATCAAAAAGGAAAAATTAAGAACTCAATATGAAACCTTCCACCACATCCATGGAGAATCAATTCCTCAACAGTTACACAGATATGTCCAATTGGTCAATGAAATGATAGTATATGGACTAAAATATGACACTGTTGAAATCAACAAGAAAATGTTGCATACATTGCCTGAGAGTTGGACTCAGTCAGTGTCTCTCATGAAAGAAACATTGGACTTGGAGGGACTATCCCTTGACTCACTTGTAGCCAAGGTTGAAGCACTGTAAATGGATGAAAAATCCAGGATCAACAACCAAATCAGACATGTCGAGGCCTACAAGTTCAAAGAACCACAACACACAGACAGTTCTTTCCTCACAAGCACTGGAGAAGATGAAGAAGAAGAATTTCTTGATTCTAATAATACATCATTCTTCTCAGCACCAGAATCATCCAACAACAAACCCAAGTCTAAGAAGACTGGAGTTCATTCTTCTCATGAAGCTACACCCCAAAGTAAACATCAACCTCATAACTCCACCTTAAACAAACTGTCAAAACCTCAAACATCAAACATACACAGGCTTGAAAACCCTATGGATGCTCTTACTATTATTCTACAAAGTGAAGAGCAAAAGGCAGCTTATGCAGCCTTTTCAACAAGCTTTGAAGCATTCTTGGGAGAAAGACTGACTCCATCTTAGATCATCCAATAGGATTTGGATGAACTTCCACCAGATATGGTAGAAGAGATGGATCTTTAATGGTCAATGCCCATGATAGGATACAGGTCTAAAAGGTTTCTACAAAGAAATAGAGGTTTAACCATGGACAAGAAAACAAGAATTGGTTTTGATAAAACCAAAGTTAGGTGCTATAACTGTCAACTTTATGGGCAATTCTCCAGAGAATGTCGACAGCCCAAAGTTGATAGAAACACTTATCAGGCACAACACTCAAGTGGAATTAATTCAAACAGACAAGTGCCTCCAGCAATTAGTATTCCAAATGCACCAACTCAACCTCAGATCACACATTTTAGTCCAACTCAATGTCTAACATCTTCTGCAATGATAATAAAAAAGGATGGAAAATGTGACTGGAGCCTTTATGAGGCTGAAATACCATCACCTTCAAATCATGCCATTATGGCTAATATTGAAGTCAAATTAATAGACATCCCGAAAGAGGTAAAAGAAAACCTTTGCAGTCAAGCATGTATTGATGAGGTAAACAGGTATAGAGAGCATGCTGACAAGCTGTCAAAGAAAGTAATTGAAACTAACATTCTTAATGAAAGTCTAAAATCAGAACAAAAGCAGTATGCTATAAAAATACTTTCATTGCAATCAGACCTAGACAAACTACTTTCTAAAAAATTAACATTGACAGCTCAGGTCGAGCAGCTCTCTATCTTATTAACTGAGTCAAAAACAATTCAAGCTAAAACTGAAGTTAAACTTCAGAAGTTTCAGGTGAGCAATAAGAAGTTTGAAGAACTTCTTGCTCAGCAAAGGACCTTTAAGGATCCTACAGGAGTTGGATATCATAAGGTAAACCCACCTTATAATGATAACTACATCCCACTTCCTGAGTCAATGACCAACATACAAGATGAGTCAACTAAATCTCAAGACAAACCAATTGAATCAAAGTCATCATCATCATCTCCAACAATGATGAAAACACCATTGATTAAATTTGTAAAAAGTCAAGAGATTTCACAAATCAAAACTATAGATTTTTATCAAGGTGAAAACAATGAATATGATAATGAAACTAGTGATGATGACATTGATCTTTTGGAGGATGACTCAGATCAACCAATTACTGAAGCTCATAAGACTTCAAGTATGGCTGACACTCCAACCAGCCAATCAAAACAGATTAAAGGATTTGATATTTGTGGCAGGAAAGCTTTAACCTTAAATGTCACTTCCAAACAAACTAATAAAGGGAAAGGCAAAGCCACATTTCAACCAAAACAACCATCTGTAACTTTTGAAATTCCATTAAAATCTAATTTGAAATCAAAAGTTTTCAGCAAACAAACAAAAACAGAATTGCCATACTGTGAATGGTGTGATCAATTCACACATTCAACTGAAAAGTGCAGATACGGCAAGTACTACAAGTACTGTAAGATGAATAATCACAGTACAGAAAAATGTCATTTTCAAAATTATTGCTCCATTTGTGAAAGAAACAATCACAGCACGGCAAATTGTTTTTTCAACAAGAAAAACAAGAAACAAAACAAACAAGCTCAGGTTGAGAAAACTACTGAAAAACAACCTGTTGCTCAAAATAAGAGCAGAGTAGGATTTTCTAAACATACTCCTCATCAGAAAATTGTTTTAGATAATGATAAAACCTTTTATGACAATTTTCAACACACATCAAGGAGACATAAGTCTCAGAACAGACAAACCACTGACACTAGCTCACAAAAGAGAAGAGCACAAAGCACTTCTCCAAATAGAGCTAAATCAAACCAAAGGAAACTAGTGTGTCTAGAGCTCCAAAACCTTTAGACAATGCTGTCTTGGAAGAAATTTGTGTTGTTGGAAACCCAAGACCATCTTGGCTTGGGTTGCTCCAACTAACTGATTTCTTTTGTTTTTCAGGGACATCTTAGAAGGACTGACAACATCTGGTATGTTGACAGTGGATGTTCCCGTCATATGACAGGCAACTGTTCCCTCCTTCGGGATTTTAAGATCAACCGGTAGAGGCTGCCAGTTTCTTGGATCAAGATTGATCTCTTGGCAATGCAAGAAACAGACAAATGTCTCTGTGTCCACAGCTGAAGCAAAATATATATCTGCTTCTGCATGCTGTTCTCAAGTGTTATGGATTCAAAACCAAATGCTTGATTATGGCTTTAATTTTCTTAAAACACCCATACTCATTGACAATTCTGCAGCCATGTTTATAACAGACAATCCTGTTCAACATTCAAAAACCAAACACATAGAGATCAGATATCACTTTCTGAGAGATTGCTCAGAAAAGGGACTGATCAAGTTGATCAAGGTCCACACAGACAACCAATTGGCTGACCTTTTTACAAAACCATTTGATTCAACACGATTTGAATTTTTGGTTCAGTCTCTTGGTATGATCAACTATGAAACAACAAATTAATATTTCAAAACATTCAAGTCAGACATACTTGATTTTGTCAAAGTCCATGATTACCATTAGCTTTCCTTTTTTCAAAATCAAGATATCATGCAAATCATTCTTTTTGATAATATTGAATCACACATACATTTCATAAGAAATGATAGTACACTAGCATAATTCTTCACTTGAATCTTTTTCCACTAATAAAGACTGACAAATTCTTTGTTTGATATGTGGATAGGCTCAGCATGGGACACATAAAATCAGATACAACAGTGAAGAACTAAATTCTCATGACTGTGTGGTTAACAACACATCTTGGTTTATGATGAGTATTGATCTATCCAATATAGGTTGCTTTCAAAGTAACTACAATACACCAAGTGAAACAGATTATAAATTGCTCAATCATTCAAGTGTCTCCATTGTTATGATAATCATAGACCTTGAGTACACCTAGGCATTCTTTGTTATGCTAAGCACAGACCTGAATGACCTAAATCATGATCCAAAAAGATTCCCAAAGAGGAACACATCCATCTTGGATGAATCATCAATAAAGTCTTTATGACTACATTCCTTGTGAATGAATCAAAAGAATCCCAAAGAGGATCAACTTCCAAAGTGAAGTTAAAAAGAATCCCAAAGAGGATCAACCAACATGGATCAAATTGAGCATTTATACTCCAAAGTAACTAGGTTTTAAGTATTGAAAGTACTTTCTAGCATATCTTGAGGAGGGTTGTATTAATCATACAATTAGATGTGGGGTACATACATCTCATGTCAATCAATTCAAAACATGATAATCACTCATTGTTTTAAATCAATTATTAATACCATGCTTGAGTTTAAGGGGATCAATATATCTGCAATCAACATTGTACTTGTCTATGTCTATTCTCCAAATCATACAAACAACTCAGTGAGAACTATAGACTAGTATGATCTCATGGTATGTGCAAAAGATTCATGTTCAAACATGAAAATCATTCATTTATTAGTTAGATAACGCATTCTCTTTCTAACTTTTATCAAGCAAGCAATCAATTGGAATTTGATAATTTCCACTCAAATACATACAAATTTTTATCATTTTGTAAAATATTTTTATAACTATGCAAAAATTTAGGGGGAGAAATTGAACATGTAAATATCAACGGCAGCAGAATTATGCATATTCATACATTTCAAATTTGATATTTTCAAATTTTGAAAAATAAACAAAGCCAAGTCAAGCCAACACTAACAAACAACAGGTTGACACACATACAGTTGTTTATTTTATTACACAATATTGCTTATGAGTGATATCAAAACATCCATATATTGAATATGTTAAAATTCAATATTTTAACATACAATTTAATTCAAATTTTTTAAACAAATATTTTGATTTAAACAAAATTTAACATTCAGAATCTTCTTTTGCTAGAAAAACAAATGAATTTGCAATTTTATGTGCTTCGGAAGCAAGATATTTGCTTTGGAAGAAATGACTTCAAAACATACAAAATTTTTTAAATTTTTAAAATTTTGACAACTGTTCACACAACGGATGAACAAATATCTCATCCAATGTAGGAACAGTACCATTCATATCACCAAGTGTTCCACAACGCATGAACATTGTTCATCCGTTGTGAACAAAGCATTCAATCCATTCAAAGTGTCCACAGCGCTTGAATAAGGTTCATCCGATGTGTATATTCATTCAAACATTCAGGTGTTCCACAGTGCATGACTAACATAAGTCATCCGTTGTAGAAACAGTGCAAGTGTATATAGCGTATGAACAAATGTTCATCCGCTGTGAACAATCATCATAACATTTCATGTGTCCACAGCGCATGAACAAATGTTCATCCGCTGTGAACAAACAATCAAAGGTTTCAAGGATCCACAGCGCATGAACAAATGTTCATTCGCTGTGAATAAACAAACCACTTCAATAACATACAATCATGCAATCAAACAGTTTAAGAGATTACACACAATCAGTACAATCTTTCATATCAAACACACACACATTGTTTCTAACAGACAAAACAGTAACAAGCAATCATTAAATTGATGGCAACATCATACTTAGGGGGAGTATTGTTAGACTCAACAAGTGCATTAAAAATTAATTCATAAAAGTATGATGCTTGCCAAATCAGACATATATCAAACATAATGTGTTCTAACATTCAAACAATCATTTACTAACACATTAGCATCATTATCATTCATAACAAACACTAATATTTCTTTAAATTTATTTTTTAGAATTGTAGATAAAAGAAATTTTGACAACTGTCCATAGCGGATGTTCATCCACAGCGGATGAACATTCCACAGCGGACAACATACAAGAAAACACACAACTGTCCACAGTGGATGTTCATCCACAGCAGATGAACATTCCACAGCGGACAACATACAAGCAAACACACAAGTGTTCACAGTGGATGTTCAATCCATAGCGGATGAACATTCCACAGCGGATGACAAGTCTTCTCCATAGCGGATGAAATATCTTCCACAACGGACAGCTTAACATCCACAGCGGACTGCTAATCATCCACAACGGACAACATATAGACTTAGGATTATTTATGTAATATTTGTTTACATAAGGGTAGTTCAGTAATTGTATATAGCTTTTATGTATAGGCTATAAATATCACACTCCCTAATCCTTTGCAAGCTTTTGAAAAATCAATCAAACAATCTGTTATTATCATTTTCAAGCATTCAAAACACACACACTAACACACAATCACACACACACACACACACACACACACACTGAATCTTTCACTTGAATCATGGGTTTCCGCACCATGTTTCTTATTGGTTGAATATTGAGAGATATTGAAAAAGGTCCTTGGGGGAATCAACTTGTTCATGTTGAATATTGTTCTAATATGTTCATGTTCAACATGTTGTTGTAAAGTTGCTTTCATTACTCAGCCGTTGGACCTCAATCAACCAATCCCTAACCTATAATTCTATGATGATGAGGATATGGGATTCAGTGAGTACCATGAGTCTCTTTTCTCCTCCCCTAGTCAAGGAGAGATGAGTGCTCCTGTAACTCCATATCTAGCCCATATTATCCACCTATAACTTAGGTAGACCTCTTTGAACCTGTTTAAGATGTCCATATAGAAGAGGCTCTCAATCTTGAAAGTGATACATCTTTAAGACATCAACCATGGCAACCCAGCTCCTTGACTCTTCTCATGAATCTGTCATGGTGTAGGGGAAATTTAGAGACCGAGAAAAAATATCTGGTGGTGAGGGAGATGACTTTGGTCATGTACTCTCATCCCGCCATGATTCTTTGACCGGGTTTGAGATGTAAATCTGAGTTGATGTGACCCAACTAGGATTGAATATGTTGATTGAGTCAATGATAATATAGTAGAAATGCAGAATCAAAGAACATTTAATGCTGAAAATACTAATAAATGCTTTGTATATTGATGTTGGTAAACAAGATACAAAGTGTGCTAGGGTTTGTAGCACAAAACAGAAACTTCATCACATCTTATTTAGTGTATACAAATGATTAAACTACTCTGACAACTATACATCAGAATACTAGTCTAAGTACAAAAGATAATCAGCATTTGTAAATGTTCATCCATATTAACTAATGCAGATGTGTTTGTCTTTGTCAGCATTTCTTCTTTTGAGCTCCCGCATTAAGTATGTCTTCGGTATTGATTAATGCGGATGAACAAATACTTAAGCGCATTTGCTTCTGCACATCCGCATTAGTAAATTCAGATGAACAAATACTTGGCCGTATTTGTTCTGCCTATCCGCATTAGTAAATGCGTATGAACAAATACTTGACCGTATTTGTTCTTTGCTCTTCTGCATTGACTAATACGGATAGCTGACACTTGTTTTCTTTTACTTCTGTTTTCTTCACCTGCATTACTTCTAGGACTTATGGGGATTTCCAACCAGAACAACCTTCAATCAACTTTTAAATTAGCATGTATGATCCTTTCAGGGTCCAATAATACTCCCTTTAAGGATTATACAGCCTATTTACTTCAAGGGTTTGAGGGTGGTGGAGGTTGTGAAGATTCTGGTGGTTCTTCAAGTGCAGGAGCTTGCCTTTCTTGGACTGTTGATAGAGCTGGTGCTGGTGCTTTGTAGATTGTTGAGGTTCAACCAGTGAAGGATCCAATATAGCCTTGATCATGTTTGAGAAGTCTTTAGCCTTATTCATCTTGTCTGGGCTCAGAACATGTATCTTCATTTGGCTCATAGTGTGAACAGACTCAATAGGCATCTGTTTCAGAGATATGGATTCCCATATAGATACAGTGGAAAGCCCATCTCTACGAATCAGTAAAGACTCACCAGCATCTACCTCCAGCTTTAGTATGTTTCCTGGCTGGAGATGAACTCTCTTTCTTTCTCTTTGTTCTTTCTTTTTGTTGATTCTATCATAGGCTATCATCAAAATCTTGATGCCTTTCAAAAAGAAATACATATCAGCTTCTCCAAGCTTGTTATCTATTTCTCTAAAGTGTCTTGTAACTATGTAGTGGATACAGGATTCATCTAACAATCTCACCTCATATCCACTAAATAGCCGTATGCCAGATCCTTCTTTTCCTCCCCATTTTCTTTCAATAACCAACTTATAGTCTTCTCATCATAGAACACATTAGAGATAGGCTTTGACTTGTGGGTTCCAGCTACCATCTTTCTTTTTTATGATTCTATCGGTTTTACATTCAACTGTAGAAATACCAACTCTTCAGTTCCTTTTATCTTCTTCTTCTTTTCAAGAGGATTGGTGAAAGATTTCTTTCCTTATACATATAGCCTTTAAATATTTGAAGTTGTGAGTTTTCTTGAACATTTTTAGTATATCTTCAAACTCATATCCTCTGTACATAGCTTGATGATTAATCAATTCAAGCTCAGCTAGTTCCTTCAGATCATGTATCTGTAGGGAGTTCACCAGAGCAGTATACTCCATGAAGAACTAAACTAGCCTTGAGATCCTCTTTACACTGTCATACTTCCAGGAAATTATTTTCATATCAACTTTGTCTTCTAGAGCAGACACACCCTTGATCATTTCTGAAGCGGTTAACCTTTCATGTAACTTCAATTGAGAGGGTTCAATAAACCATTAAGGGTTTTTATATAGCATGGGTGCCAAGACATCATGGTCTTAGTGAGTTGGACATCCTGAGCTGACATTCTAGTTCTGGGTTTCCTCCTTACAACCTCTTCTTCAATACTCTTTAATCTTCCTTTCTTCTCTTTGACTATCTTGAGAATTGTAGCTCTGAGGGAATTTGTCTTCATATTAACCAGTTTTCTTCTTGTGAATCCTTGAACAGATAGATAATCCTTCATTTCTTTGTCTGTCATGCTGTAGGGATCAGGATATTGGGATTGAGGCACTTGAGATTGTTGAGACTGTGTTGGAATGAATGAGATTGGTGACCTGACTGTCTTTTTTTCATAATCAGTCACATAAGTAGGGTCAAGAATTTTGTGCATCTTGTTAACTTCTTCTACCATTCCCTCATATGTCATCCTAAAAACTTCATCAGCATCATAACTGTGATCGATCAAATACATGGCTTTAACCATAAGATCATCAGTTTGTGCCTTCTCTACCATCTCTTCAACAGATGACTCAACCTTTGCAGGTCTATCCCTAAACAAAGGGTCATCAATCAAGCTTTCCTGGTATCCTCCTTCTACCTCTCCTTCTTCCAGGATAATCACCTCATTTTCTTCTTTAAGTATGAAGAACTTCCGAAGGAAAACTAAGTCTTTCGAAACTAAGTAGTTTTCCTTTCGAAGTATATGAAGAACTTCTGATCGTAGAACCAAGTCTTTCGAGACCAAGTAGTTCTCCTTCCGAAGCATTCACACTTAGAAGATCCAAGACAAAGTCTTCCGAAGAATGAAGTCATGAAGACTTGCAGAAGACTTGGAAGTAGTTGATTCTTCCGAAGTATAAATGGCCTCTAAAGAATTTATTCTTCCGAAGCCATTTTGCCTTCGGAAGAATCAACTATGAACCAGCGGACATAAGTATGGGTTGTCTGACATCCGCTGACAACTCTAATACACTGCATGGTGCTTTCCCACGCCCATGTAGTTGACCTTACTTTAATCCATGGTTCACCTTTATCAGTTAGTACAGTTACCATAATTAGTTGGTGACAAAAGGTAAGTCATGGACCTGTCATGACTACCAAATCTAGGATATTATTTTATCTTAGATACTTTACTTCTAGCAATGTAGTATTTGTCTAGCGGTAATTTCAGCTGGTTTTCCAAGTATAACCGGCTGTAGATAGTAGTATATATAGTTTCTCATTGTAACTTAAGTAACCATGCTTGTAAGAGTCTTATGATACTAAGTTGAGAAGTAATATATACAAGTATTTTGAAAACCATTCTTGTGTTCATTAACTTATTATATTATTGTCAACTTAGTTAGAGATTCTGCTTCATCAACCGAGTGAGACTTAGTGAGTTTGTGAGATACAAAACTTGTGTTGAGAGACCAACACCAATCCTGCAATTGGTATCAGAGCTTTTTAGGCTCTTGATTGTGAGATCTAACCATCCCAAATCACCATCGTTTCTTCACACTTACTCACTCCACTCAAATGGCTCTTAACCAAAAATTTTCTAAGTCCGAGATGGGAACCATGACCAAGGCTCCTATCATCACCCCTGATGATTTTGGAACCTGGTGCAAACGTATTGAAGGTTTCATCAAGTATCAAGATAGCCGCATGTGGAGATCTGTCACTCATGGTCCTTACAAGTCAAAGGTGGCGGACCCGGCTGGTAATGGCACCATGATTGAGAAAGTTGTTGAAGACTACTCTGATGAAGACTTCAAGAAGATGGACATCAACTGCAAAGCCATGACCGTGTTGCTCACTACTTTACCAAACTCCATAATAGTAGGCTTTAAGCAATGCGAGACCGCCAAAGAACTATTTGATGCTTTGAAGCTGATGTACTCTGGTTCTAGTGAATCAAAGGAGAACAAGAAAGATATGCTGAAGCAGAAGTTTGAGAACTTCACTTATGCTATTGGTGAGACCTTGAGCCAACAATACTTCAGGTATATGGACTTGATCACCTCTCTTCAGACTATGGGAGTTGTTCTTGAGAAAAGAGAATAGTTAGAAAATTCATGAGTGCACTTCCTCATGAGTGGACTTTTTTCTCTGTCTGAATCAAGAGAACTGAATATCTCAACACTCTCACTGTGACTGAACTATATGGAATCCTTGATCGATACCGTATGGAGATGGAGACTCAAAAGAGCCACCAGATGAACAGACCCTCAAATCCTATAGTCAACAATACTCTACATGTTGCTGAATGATAAAGAACTCCCTAGCCTCAGTTGTACCTGAACTACCCCCAACAGCTAATATTGACATGTTCAGTGCAGAAAAAGGAATTGCTCATCAGTTCAGTGCTCCCAGAACTCCACAACAAAATGGAGTTGCTGTAGGGAAGAACAGAACTTTGATTAAGGCTGCACGATCCATGTTAGCAGATGTGAAAATTCCTATCACTTTCTGGGATGAAGCCATATCTACTGCGTGTTTCGTACACAATTGTACTTTAATTGGGAAAGACAAACTGAAAACTCCTTATGAGTTGATGTTTGGCAGGAAATCAAACATAGATTTTCTTAAATCTTTTGGTTGTCCAGTTTTGATTTTAAGTTCAAGTGATCATCTAGGAAAATTTGATTCAAAATCTGAAGAAGGATTTTTTGTTGGATATTCATCTGTTTCAAAAGCCTATTGAGTTTATAACTCTAGGACAAATGTTATACTTGAAACATTCAACGTTAAATTCCTTGAAAATTCTTTTCCATCAGTTTCAAATTGTCCAGCTTGGTTATTTGATTTAGATTCATTGTCAAACTCTTTTCAATCTAACTTGTATGATCAATCTAACTTGCTTGATTCTACAGGAAAGAAGTAACCTCAAAGAGATCTCGGTTCTTTCAGTGATGATTCAGATTCTGATGATTTGGATGACTCAAGCCCAGATTATCCATTTTTCTCTTTTGTCAAAGATTCAATAATTCGATTTGATGAAAATAATGATCTCTCTCAACAAGATGTAGATCATTCCGTTTCAGAAAATCAAGATGTTTCACAACCTATTCCTAATGATGGTATAGAAATTGTTCAACCTGAGTCTAGAGCGTCATCTATCTCTGGTGATGCCGATAATCTTGATTACTTCATCAATTCGCCGACTCATGTTCCCAATTTCAATCCACATTCTTCAAACCTATTGCATCAGCTTTCTAACTTGAACCAAACCAATCTAGATGTTCATGTTCAAGGGAATGACATTCCAACATCTCGTGTTCACAAGAACCATCCAACGTCTCAGATTATTGGTCCATTGAATGAGAGAACAACAAGAAGTAAATCAGAACAAGCAAATCTTTGCTTATACTCGTGTTTTCTTTCTCAAATTGTTCATAAAAACGTTACCGAAGCGTTAAAGGAGAACAGTTGGATTGAGGCTATGCAAGAAGAATTATTGCAATTTCGCAAACAAGAAGTGTGGAATCTTGTGGATTTACCTGAAGGAGAAAATGCCATAGGCACACGATGGTTATTCAAAAACAAAACAGATGCTCGAGGAAATGTTATTAGAAATAAAGCGAGTCTCGTTGCACAAGGATACACCCAAGAAGAAGGAATAGATTATAATGAAGTATTTGCTCCAGTTGCAAGACTTGAATCAATTCGTGTCTTCCTGGCTTATGCATTATTCATGAAATTCAAGGTGTATCAAATGGACGTTAAAGGTGCATTTTTGTATGGTCCAATCACCGATGATGTGTTCGTAAAGCAACCTCCGGGTTTTGAAGATTCAGAATTTCCTCATCGTGTGTACAAGCTTAGCAAAGCTTTGTATGGACTCCATCAAGCTCCTAGAATCTGGTATGAAACATTATCACAACACTTAATCCAACATGGATACACGCGAAGGAAATCAATCTGACTATGTTTATCAAGAAGGATGTTGATGATCTTTTATGTGTACAAGTGTATGTCGATGATATCATATTTGGTTGTACAAGTCCAAAACTGTGCAATGAATTCGAAGAAATAATGAAATCTTGATTTCAAATGAGTTCTATGGGAGAAATAAATTTCTTTCTTGGACTTCAAGTCAAGCAATTTGTAGATAGAATATTCATAAATCAAGAGAAGTTCGTTGATATACTCTTGAAGAAATTTAAACTGCAAGATTGTCAGTACATAAGAACTCCAGTTGATGTAAATTCCAAGATTGAGCCTGATCCAAAAGGAAAATTTGTAGACCAAACTTTATACAGATCTATGATTGGTTCATTGATGTATCTTACTGCATCTAGACCTGACATAATGTATGTTGTTTGTGTTTGTGCCAGGTATCAATCAGACTCGAAGGAATCTCAATTAATTGCTGTCAAACGTATATTCAAATATCTCAAAGGAAAACCGGCTTTAGGGTTATGGTATCCTTATGAATGAAACTTCGAGTTTTGGGTATACTGATAGTGATTATGGAGGATGTTGTCAAGATAGAAAATCAACTACGGGTGGGTGTTAGTTTTTAGGACCCAGATTAGTCTCATGGCAATATAAGAATCAAACAAATGTCTCCATTTCAACTGCAGAAGCTGAGTACATAGCTGCTTCAGCAGGATGTTCTTAAATCCTTTGGTTACAAAACCAACCGATGGATTACGGGTTCAAATTTTTTAAAACTCCAATTTACATTGATAACACTGCTACTATGTTTATTATAGCTAATCCTGTCCAACATTCAAAAATAAAACATATCAAGATTCGATATCATTTTCTCAGAGATAACTCTGAAAAAGGTTTAATCATTCTGATTCAAATTGCAACTGAAAAACAGTTGGCTGACCTTTTTACTAAAGCCTTTTTAGCAGGACGGTTTGAGTATTTGGTAGAGTCAATTGGTCTTATTAACCATATTTAAAAACTCATTTTGAGCATTTTAGTTAATTGAGTCTAAGTATGATCAGAACCCTCCCTTACCTGAATAGGACATAGCAAGGGAAACTGTCAAAGTTAATTGCCTGATTGTATTTTATGTATGCATATTTCTTAGAAAAAGTAAAACCAAATACAAAAATAAAAAATTGAAAAATCAAAAGATAAAAATATAAAACAAAAACCACAAAAATACAGTTTTTCTTTGTTAATTCATTATTTAGGATGAATCTGTCTTTGCAATATGTAAGAAATGATAGATACATTAGTATGATCAGTTGCATACTTTACTTGATAATAAAGTCTGACGTTGTAGATGCTTCTTAAAAGATTAACATTAGTCTTTATGTGTCTTGTATAGTTTTTATCATAGTATAGGGACTTTTTATGTAAATATGTTCCTTTGTTTTCTTGATTAGTATAAATATCATAGATATGTTTTGTGTAGGAAGTTTTTTGAGTGAGAGAGATTTAGACGTATTGTAACTATTTTCCTACACTTTGTATTCTTCTATATGCTAATCAATGAAAACTCTATGAATTTTTATTGATTTGCTTGTGTTGAATTGAATACTTGTGTGTTTTAGATTGAATTGTGTTCATATATCATCACAGATCGATCCATTTTGAGCTCATCAAATGGTATCAGAGCTTTCGGTTCAGTGATTGAAGTTCTTCAACCGTCGAACTCTCAAAATCACTTGAATCTATGATTGATAAACAATTCAGTCGTATAATTTTTGAATTCAGTTGTGTTTCATCATCAGGAACATGATTTGATTCACAATTAGCAGTACAATTCGTTCAAATCAGTGAATTTGAGCAAAAAGCTCTTCGAACCTGTTCTTCATTTGTCGAACCTGTTCTTGAATCAAAAGATCAATTTTGGTTGTTAATTGAAGAAGTTGAAGTTGAAGGATTGATTATTGATCAATTTCCTACAAAATTTGAGGATTTCAGATCAATTAATCAAGTTTTGAAGGATTTCAGAAAATTTAAGTTCGTATGAAACTAATGAATGTGGCGCATTAGGTCAAAAACACTGCTGAAAATTGCCTAAGTGTTAGGCGCATAACAACTGTTTAGGCGCTTTTCCACTGTTTGGGCGTTTTTCAGTTAGGCGTTTTTCTACTGTGTGGGCGTTTTTCAACAGGACGATTCTGAAATTCCAGGCGTTTTACAACTGTTGAGGTGCATTACAACTATTTGGGCGTTTTTCAACTTGGGCTTTTTGGAATTTTTATAAGGCAATCCCTTAGACGTTTCAAAGTCAAAGTCAAAGGAAGTATCACAACTGTTTGGGTGCTTTACCACTATTAGGACGCATTAGCTTTCACACTTAGAAAATTTTTCAGAAACTTAAAAAAATCCAAAAATATTTTCAATTCATTGTTTTAATTCAAAAAATTAAAAAAAAACAACAAAAACAAAATTAAAAATGGTAAAATCAGAAGACTCAGAGAACAGAGTTCCCAAACTGAAGAATAGAGCAGATTTCAAGAATTTGTCACTGAGATTAAAACATCACTTGAACTTTATTGATACTGATCTTTGGAAATCAATAGAAAGAGGGCCATATATTCCTATAACTTCAGATGGTCCTGACATAGGGTTTATCTACACAAAAGACTCTCCAGAACCATACCCTGAAGATGGTCTGCAAGGTGATGATCTAAAAAAAGTGAAAAATGATATAAGAGCTTATTCTCTGATGTGCAAAGGACTGCCACTTGAAGTCCTTACAAGGCTTGATGGTTATCAGACGGGATACACCATGTATAAGTCCTTAAAAATAATATGTGAAGGTGGAAAGGAGATCCAGGATCTGAAAAAACAAAAGTTAAAGAGACAATTAGAACTTTTTGAACATTTATCTGGTGAAACAATAAATCAGATGATGAATAGATTTTTTCAACTGACTACTGAGATGTCGACTGCAGGCATCAAGAATGATTTAAAAGATCTTAACTTCAGGCTTCTCAATGCTCTTCCATCTTCATGGAAGCAAACATTCACTCTATTAAAGCATACTGAGAAATTCCCAATGGATCTTGATCTCTTGATTGCTAAAATAGAATCTGTCGAAATTGATGAAAGTTCTAGAAACAATGACAGAGCAGCTTCGATGTCACAATATAAATATGTTGCTTCTCCAACAAGTACTGTGGAGAATGCATTCATGGATAAGAATGAAACTTCACCAGAAGATGAGGGTGATCTATTTGTTGGCGCAGGGTTATTCACTGATTCTACTTACACAAGTGCTTCTGCCTATACAACTCGAAATCAACCTTAATCTCCTCCTATGCCTAAAAGTTCTAAATCTCAAGCAGAGACTCCATATGCTAACTCTGCTAAAACTAGCAAAGTTAACGATGTAATAAACATCCTATTTCAGGATGACGAGTCTAAAACTGCTTTCATTGCATTTATGGCAAGCTTTCAAGCTTATCAAGGTAGTCATCTAACTCAACTTGATCTTGTTTTACAGGATTTGTTTGAAATGGATCCAGACGATGTAGAAGAAATGGATCTCAACTGGCAAATGGTTATGATAGCTTACAGGACTCAGAAACACTCGTATATCAACAGAAACTACAAGCCGAGTGCAAACAAGTCTGTTGGATTTGATAAGTCCAAATCTAGGTGTTTCAACTGTAACAGCTATGGACACTTCTCTAGAGAGTGCAAAGCTCCAACGAATAAAGGAGGAAATGGCCAATCAAGCTCAAGTAATCAAAGGTTTCAGCAATCTTCACAGAAGACATTTCAGAAACCTTATCAAAGCCTACCAATGCCAGAATTTAAAGATGATTCTAAATCATCAGAGGAGCCCAAGAAAGCTCTTGTTGTTAATATTAAAGATGGTTATGATTGGAGTGCATACGCTGAGCAACTTACTACTGATTTAACCTCCAATTTATCTCTTGTTGCAGAAATACAAAAAGAAGATTGGTCTGAATTTAATGATCCAAAAGCTAATGGAAACTCTGAGAACGAGGAAGATAATTATGACTAAAGTGATAAGTCTGATCCCAAGGAAGATTCAGAGGAAGTTACATTGATGGCAAAATCTGATCAACCAAAGGTTGAAAGCTCGAACTCTGAAACTTCTCCTCCTAAATATTCTGAAATTCCATCAGAAGTCAGAGAAAAATTATGCACAAAGTCTTACTTCGAACATGTCGAATACTACATAAATTATTCTTATAAGATTTGTGAAAAACTCAAGCAAAAAGAATTAATGCATAACAAACTAAAAACAATCATAAAGTATCTGATGAAAAGATTATCTCTATTCAAAATTCATGGAACAAAACTCTAAGAGAACTTGAAATTGTATCAAAACAACTTGAAGAGATGACAAAAAATCTTGAACTGGAGAAGATAGCACATGCTGCTACACAAGTGGATCTCGCAAAAGTTAAAAGTTCTAAAAGTATTATGGTAAAACTGGTAAACGAAAGAAAAGATAAACAAAAGGCAGGATTGGGTTTCACTCATGAACCGATGCCTGAATCAATAACAAATACTTTACCAGAAAACTTTAACACTCATGATCACTCTCCAGAAAACAAGGCAAAATAAAAAGTTTTTCAAAACAGGACCAAGATGTCTGATTCTGAAGAAGAGAAAACAAACGTGATAATTTTTGAAGAAAAAGATAATGAAAAGATAAAAATGGTCATCCTGTTAAAGTAAAATCTTATGAACCAAAGCCTAAAACAAAGAAAGTTTTTGTTCCTAAAGAATCAATTTTGGAGGAAGTGAATATTATAACTGAAAACCAAAACTCAAAAAATCAAAACAAAGCTCAAAATGATGAAGAAACATCAGAAGATTCAAATTCATTTGGTCGAAATAACCCAGAATTCATTAAATGGCAAAAAGACCAGAAAAAGAAAGAATGTGAAAAAGAATCTTCAACTGAGGATGTTCAATCTAAATCGAAAACTGGTTCTACAAAATCAAGTAACCAGAGAAGAAGAAGAAAGATAAATAAAGCTAAAAATGAACAAATAAAAATTCAGGAAAATCAGACAAAAGAAACAAATCAAGCAAAAAAACTAAAGCCAATTAAATTTATATCTGCTGGTTTGTTGAATGTGAACTCCATTCAAGATGTTAAAGAAAACCCTAAGAACAAATCAACCTCTGATCTGAAAACGGGTTCAGATTCTAAGACTTCCGCTGTAGCTAAAAGATTTGTATCTAAGGAAAACAAGAATGAAATTCATGTTCAACAACAAAAACAAATTGTGCAAAAGAAAAGTGGTTCAAATCAAAAGCACAATTCTTCAAATCAAAAACAACAAATTAACTCTTTGACACCTAAAAGTAAACAAGTTTCTAATGTTGCGTCAACGTCAAAGGTTAATAAGCAATTATTCAAGACTCCACAGAGGTATTGTAACATATGTGACATGTATAATCACAAAACATCTGAATGTTTTTTAACAAATACCGTCACATTTACGATATGAGAAATCACTCAACTTCAGAGTGTTATTTTAACAAATACTATACCTACTGTGATGAGTAAACTCACAACACTAAAGATTGTTACTTTAGAAAGAATTCACAAAGGAGAGGATTTGCCACTTCAACAGCGAGCAAAGGTTATGTTAAGCCGCAATATAAAAGAAACCAAAATGTTGGTTTTCAAAGATTAACACACCAACCCTTCTTAGGTTTGAACACTTTCAAAAGAAATAATTCAGTGATACCTAAACAATACTTAAATGATAATTTCATTCCAAGGTCAGTGAGAATTAATAACAAAAGTTTTGAAAATAAAGCTTTTCAAACAATGGTCAGTCAAAAAGCATAAATTTTCTAAACAAGCATAATTTTGTTACAAATAACAGAATTGGTAAATTAATAAGGAATAAACCTGATGTCAACAAACTTCACTTTAAACAATTTACTATTGTTGACAAATTTGGAAAACCCAAGACCATTTCGGCTTGGGTAGATAATTCAACTTAAATTGTTTTGTTTTGCAGGTACGCCCAAGAAGACCAATCAACACTTGGTATGTGGATAGTGGGTGTAGCCGGCATATGACAGGTAATCAGGCCTTATTACAAGATTTCAAGTTAAAAGATGGAACGCATGTCGCCTTTGGTAGTGATGCGGGAGGAAAATAACCGGGGAAGGAACAGTATCCAACGAGATTATAAGCTTTGATAAAGTCAACTTCTGTTCACAGTTGAACTTTAATTTGTTAAGTGTATCCCAAATTTGTGATAAATCCTACTTTGTACTTTTTGATGATTCTTTCTATTATATCTTGAAACCAGGTTTTCAGATAAGCAAGGATTGCGTGGTTGTTAAAGCTGTCAGAGACCGAGACGTATACAAACTGGATATGTCTCAAGTGGACTCTTCTATAGAAACAACTTGTCTCTTTGCTAAAGCATCAAATGATAAAAGCCAACTTTGGCATAGACGTCTGGGGCATTCAAATTTCAAGAATATGAACAAGTTTGTAGCAGGAAATCATGTTATTGGCCTTCCATCGAAGAAGTTTGCCACAACTGATTTATGCTCAGCTTGTTTAAAAGGGAAACAACACAAAGCGTCTTATAAGTCCAAGCTGATAAACTCAAATTCCTAACCCCTTCAGTTGTTGCATATTGACCTTTTTGGACCAACCAACATGAAGAGTATTGGAAGAAAATCATATTGTTTAGTTATCATTGATGACTTTACAAGATTTTCATGGGTTTTCTTTTTGAATGCTAAAGCTAAAACAGCTGAATTAATAAAAGAATTCATCATTAAAGTTGAAAATCAACTTGATCAAAAAGTAAAAATAATTAGAAGTGATAATGGGACAAAATTCAAAAATCTAACTCTTGACATGTTTTGTGCAGAGAAAGGAATAGCTCATCAGTTCAGTGCTCCCGGAACTCCTCAATAAAACAGAGTTGCTGAAAGGAAGAACCGAACATTGATTGAAGCTGCACGATCCATGTTAGCTGATGCTAAAATTCCGATCATATTTTGGGATGAAGCAATATCAACTGCATGTTTTGTTCAGAATCGTTCTTTAATTGTTAAAGACAAACTGAAAACTCCATATGAGTTAATGTTTGGCAGGAAACCAAACATAGATTTTCTTAAATCTTTTGGTTGTCCGGTTATGATTCTGAATTCAAGTGATCATTTAGAAAAATTTGAATCAAAACCTGATGATGGATTTTTCGTTGGATATTCATCTGTATCAAAGGCCTATCGAGTTTATAACTCTAGGACTAACGTTATAGTTGAAACATTCAATGTTAAATTTCTTGAAAACTCTTTTCCATCAGTGTCAAATGGTCCTGCATGGTTATTTGATTTAGATTCATTGTCAAACTCTTTTCAATCTAACTTGTTTAATCAATCTAACTTGCTTGATTTTACAGGTGAAAAGAAAATTCAAGGAGACCTCGGTTCATTCAGTGACCATTCGGATTCTGACGATGCAGATGATTCAAGCCCAAACTATCCCTTCTTTTCTTTTGTTAGAGATTCTATTTTTCAGTTAAACAATGATGATCATTCTCATCAAAATAATGTTCAGTCTGCTTCTGAAAACCAAGATATGTCACAACCTATTCCTAATGATGGTACAAAAATTGTACAACCTGATTCTGGAACGTCATCTATTTCTAGTGATGTAGTTGATTCCGGTAATCTTGATTACTTTATCAACTCATCGACTCAAGTTCTTAATTTTAATCCACATTCTTCAAGCCTATTGCATCAGCTTTCCAACTTGAACCAAACCAATCTAGATAATCATGTTCAAGGAAATGAGATTCCAACATCTCGTATCCACAGGAACCATCCAACATCTCAGATTATTGGTCCATTGAATGTGAGAACTACGATGAGTAAAACTGAACAAGAAAATGTTATTTATACTCTTTCTTTCTTTCTTAAATTGTTCCTAAAAGTGTTTCCGAAGCGTTAAACGAAAATGGTTGGATCAAGGCTATGCAAGAAGAATTATTACAGTTCCACAAACAAGAAGTGTGGAATCTGGTGGATTTACCTAAAGGAGAAAATGCCATTGGCACAAGATGGTTGTTCAGAAACAAAACTGATGATAGAGGTGTAGTTATCCGAAATAAAGCGAGATTAGTTGCACAAGGATACACTCAAGAGGAAGGAATAGATTATGATGAAGTATTTGCTCTAGTTGCAAGACTTGAATCAATTCGTGTCTTCCTGGCTTATGCATTATTCATGAGATTCAAGGTGTATCAAATGGACGTAAAAGGTGCATTCTTGTATGGACCGATCACTGATGATGTGTATGTAAAGCAACCTCCGGGTTTTGAAGATTCACAATATCCACATCGTGTGTACAAGCTCAGCAAGGCTTTATATGGTCTACATCAAGCCCCTAGAATCTGGTATGAAACGTTATCACAACACTTGATCCAACATGGATACACGAGAGGGAAAATCGATCCAACTTTTTTCATAAAGAAGGATGCTGATGATCTCTTATGTGAACAAGTGTATGTTGATGATATCATATTTGGTTCGATAAGTCCAAAAATGTGCAATGAATTCGAAGAAATCATGAAATCTCAATTTCAGATGAGTTCTATGGGAGAGATAAATTTCATTCTTGGCCTACAAGTTAAGCAATCTGCAGATGGTATTTTTATCAACCAAGAGAAGTTCGTCGACAAACTCTTAAAGAAATTTAGGCTGCTAGATTGTCAGTCAATTAGAACTCCAACTGATGTGAACACCAAGACTGAGCCTGATCCGAAAGGAAAATTAGTAGATCAAACATTATACAGATCGATAATTGGTTCTTTGATGTATCTCACTGCATCTAGACTAGACATTATGTATGCTATTTGTGTATGTGAAAGGTATCAATCAGACCAGAAAGAATCCCACTTAATTGCTGTCAAAAGAATATTCAGGTATCTTAAAGGTAAATCGGCTTTAGGGCTATGGTATCCTTACGAAGGAAACTTCGAGTTACATGGGTATACTGATAGTGATTATGATGGATGTTGTCAAGATAGAAAATCAACAACGGGTGGGTGTCAATTTTTAGGACCCAGATTAGTCTCGTGGCAATGCAAGAAACTAACAAATGTCTCTGTTTCTACTACAGAAGCTGAGTACATTGCTGCTTCAGCAGGATGTTCTCAAATACTTTGGTTACAAAACCAACTGCTGGATTATGGGTTTAGCTTTCTTAAGACACCTATTTACATTGATTACATAACTGCTATGTTCATTACAGCTAATCCTGTCCAACATTCAAAAACAAAACATATCGAGATTCGATATCATTTTCTCAGAGATAACTCTGAAAAAGGTTTAATCATTCTGATTCAAATTGCTACTGAAAAATAGTTGGCCGACCTTTTTACTAAATCCTTCTTACCAGGACGGTTTGAGTATTTGGTAGAGTCAATTAGTCTTATTAACCACATGTAAAAAAAAAACTGGTTTTTGAGTATTTCAGTTAATTGAGTCTAAATATGATCAGAACCCTTCCTTATCTGAATTAGACACAGCAAGAGAACCTGTCAAAGTTAATTGCCTGATGTATTTTTGTGTGTGCATGTTTATTAGAAAAAGCAAAAACCAAATATAGAAAATTGAAAAACAAAAGATAAAAATATAAAACCAAAAATCACAAAAATGGTGTCTTTCCTTAATAATTATATAGGAATGAACTTGTTTTGCAATAAGTGAGAAATGATAGTACATTAGTATGATCAGTTGCAAACGTCGCTTTTGACTAAAGTCTGACATGATCAGATATGATGTGCAAGTAAGTTCATGCAATTAGACTGAAAAAGTAAATTCTTGTGATTAAACTAAATCACTCATGCATTCATGTATGTCTATCTTATCACTAATGAGTAGTGTTAAGTTCTCAAATTGATTGCTTGTTAAGACATAATCTCACACTTGATGGTGATATGAATAACCATTGAGCTCTAATTATTTAATGCATCTAAAACTTCTCTGTTATGAGTCATCATAGACCTGAAGTGATGTGATATCCTTTGTTGTAAGTGATTACAGACCTGGATATACTCACTGATGTAACAAGATGCCAATGTGCGCAAACAACAAATGAGATCTGGTTATAGTATATGTCAGGTTAATAAGTTGAGAACAGTGACTTCTTGTATATCTTTATGAGAATTAACATCTCTAAGTCTAAGTATGACAAGTATGACTGCATAATGTCATATCTAATTATACCTTAAACAATCCAAGAAAAGAAAAAGTAAGTGTGCTGAATATCTTGATAAATGCACTCATTTTCTGTCCTTAGATCTCGTGTCTCCTTTGCTGTAGCAATACTAACCTGGAACACACTTGATCAGGATTTATTCATTGTCTATGACTATCCATCAATTTTTTTTATTTCAATGTGCTGATCTCATCTAATATGATCTCACTACAGACATTGATTCATTTGTAAATATTAGATTTTTATTATGCTTTAATTTTGATTTTTGCATGTTTTTCTGTGTGCAGGCGTATTAATAATGTTTAGTGTGATCTTCATGTGACAAATTCAAGAAACTTCTAAGTTTTGTCAAACTTAAAAGTTTAGGAGGAGTAAAAAGAGTTAAAACAGTGTCTAAGAAAACTGATTGACAAATTTCAAGATATGAAAAATCATGAAAAATCAAAATCTAATGTTTTGGATGGAAAGGATGATGCTACATATGTTCAAGCATGTGTGTGTAACAAAATGTAAAAATGAACCTGAAAAACATTTTAAATGGAAAAGCTTCTTGCAAAAGTTAAATGAAAATATTTGTTAAAATCTAGAGACTTAAATGATGGAAAATTATTTTTGAAAAATAAATTAAAATAAAAATTGTCAAAAAATAAAAATTAAAAATTCAAAATAAAAAAAATTGAAATGCAAAAAGTTTAAAATTAAGGGTACATTGTGAAATTTTTGGATGAAAAGTCAAAAGTTGACTTTTGGATGAAAAGTCAAAATTTGACTAATCAAAATCAAAATTTGATAAATTGTATAAATATTAGTATTTGAAAAGTGCTAATATGTCTAAACAGTGTACATGTGGAAAATCTGGAAAATTACAAGTGTTAGACACATGGAAGTAATCTCATGCGTCTAAACAGTGGTCAAAAGTCTAAGACTAGGAGCATGATGATTTTTCAGACTTGTTAAGTGTTGGACGTTTTAGGCACACTCGTGCTCCTAAACAGGAGTGTGGTTGTGTTGGGCGTTTTAATCTTCCCATGAGCCTGAACAGTTCCTATGCTTCCAAGTGTGTAAATCAAAAGTGTTGGGCGTTTCAGCTAAGCACATGCGTCTGAACAGTGCTCATGCGTCTGAACAGTGCTCATGCGTCTAAGCCCATGCACACAAACAGTGCTCATGCGCCTAAAATTTTTCACTTAGTATATAAACAACACTTTATGATTTCAGATTTCATTCACAAAATTTCTCCTGAACACTAAATTCTCAAAACCCTGTTCTCTCGATAAACCCTTGTTTCTCATTTCGATTGATTTCTGTGTTGCACTTGCATTCGAAAGTCATATTTCTTGGTTCTAAGTGTAAGTTTGTGATCAAAATCACTGATGTCTTTGATTAACAGGTTGATTTGATTTGGGCGTTTTGAACCTATTCGAGCGTTCGAAACCCTAGATTATGTATAAATCTGTAAAATGTTGATTGAAATGATAAAAAGAACTAAAATTGATGCTTGAATGATAATATAAACTTGATTTCGACCCTGTTTGTGCATTCAAATCGGATCATTCTTCAACTGTTAATTCTGTGATGGATTTTCATGACTGATGATGAAGATGAACAGTTACCAAAATTTTTTATTTTTTTTTCAAAAAATTCAAAATAATATTTTTCCAAAATTAACATGGTTGATAAAATGTTAACAAATCGAAAATATGTAAAAATTAAATGTGCAAAGTGACTGTGATTGATCTCAACACTTAGAAATTTTTGAAAATGACAAATTAATTTTGTTAAAACATACAACATCTTCAAATGCAATAAAATGTTAATTGATTTTAATTGTTAAAACTTCGAATTCTAAATGTCTTGTGTTTAATTTTGCAGATGGTTGATTTAAAGTTCGAGCCAAAACACAATGTTGCTGCTCTTCTTAATGAAGAAGGTAGAGACGCTGTCGGATATGAAGAGATGATAAGATTTTTGTTGAGAACCAAATATGTTTACGTAATGTGTTACCAACCAATTATCTATTCAAGGCTGATTTAGAAAATTTGGAACACTGCATACATTAACACTGATGATAATGGAAGAAAAGTTGTTAGAGGTTTTATTAATAATCTGAGGATGATTGAAGTTTCAGAAGATTCTATTCGAGAAGCTCTGAGATTGGGACAAAATGACCCTGATGATTATTCTGAGTTGACTTTTAATGAATGTAGAGAAACATTCTTGGCAATGGGTCACCCTGATCACTTTCCAAAGAAGCAACTTTTCAGAGAGAGAGTATATAATCATTGGAAGTTACTGTGCTACATTTTCCAACATTGCATGTCCAAGAGAAGTGCAGGATGGAATTATTTTCCTGTGAACATTGCATCCCTGATAGTAGCTTTGGCAACAAACAGAAGGTTTAATATGTCCAAATGGATTCTGAATGGATTCATCTTTAACTTGGAAAAAGGAATCAGAAATAAGTACTTGATGTATCCAAGATTTCTTCAAATGATTATCAATGAAGAACATACAGACATTAGAGTTCATGGTGTTAGTGGAGAAACCATGATTCTTGAACACATGTCTCAGATATCTTATAAGAGATTATCTATAGTGACAGGAGCTCAGAATGTTCCATTATTTGATTATATCAGGAATTTAGCAAATGATGATGTTGATATAACTGTTGATCATTATAACTTATCAAAAGACGAACCTGTTGATCCTAATGATTTGATAGAGGAACTTCCTATTGAGGAAGAGAATGATGAAAATGATGATGAAGAAAATGAAGATAATGATGATAATGATGAGGAAGATAGTTCTAGCTCATCTGATTCTGATGATGGTAATAAAGGTGGTCAATTTGATGATGTTATGGAATTTATACATGGTAATGTTCCAGAATCTGAGCAAGTAATTGAGGAAGCTCACGAAGAAGATCATGATGAGACAGAAGAAGTAGAGTCAGCTACTGAAGAAGTGAATGATGAAATGGATGAAAATGTCCAAGATACAGATCAAGTTACTGAAGAATTCAATGATAATGATACTGAAGTTGTAGAAAGTGAACAAGAGATTGATGTAAATCAAACGGTTGATGATATTGTGAGTATGATTGAAGAAATGGTAGATCGAAATGACCAGTTTGAATTAAATGAGAACACTCAAGAGCTTGATATTGTAGAAGCTGGTATTATGAATGAATTTATAGAAGAACATCTACTAGAAATGCATGTATCTAAAGAAGAAAACTTACAAAAGAAGATTGATGATCATAAAGAAGAAAATTTGAATCAATTAAACATAATTGAAGAGTTGAAAGTTGTCAATGAAAGGTTGATTGAAGAAATGAAAGAGAAAGATAAATTAATTGATGAGTTGAGAAAAAGTCGAGATGATAATATGAAGACTTTTGAGGTAATAAAGACAGATTTTGATGTGATGGAAGAAAAATTAAAGAAGGTGAATGAGGAAAATGAATTGATGAAAGAAGAATTAGAGAAGTTGAAAGAAAAGAATAAGTCTCCATCTCTTGATTTAATGATTATTTCAGAAATTACTCCTATTGATGTTGAGAAGATTCCAGAAGTTGACAAAGGAAAAAGAAAAATAGATGATGTAGATATTTCAGCTATGCCTGAATCATCTTCTAAAATTCAAAAGGTGATTGATGAAAATGTTGAAGAAAAAGAGTCTGATGTTTAAGAGATTATTGGTGCACTTGATAATATTAAGGGTGAATTTGAAGATGACTGCTACAATGAAGTACTTGAAGATGAGGATTTGGCGGATGTAATGTAGATGAACACTTCTCACCAGTTGATTTGAGCCATGATGACATACCTATGGATATTGAAGATAGGTATAATTATTTGTTGAAAAAGAAGTATAACAGAGTATTTCTAGATGGACTAACAGTATCTCAAATTAATGAAGAATTTGAGAAATGTCTAACTGCTGAGTCTGTTGCTCCGATAGATCCAGATGAAATCATTGTTGAGCATGGTGAATGGAATCCTTTATAGGAAAGTATAAACATTGAAGAGTTATCAACATCTGAGTTGCACCATCCTAATCCTAATGATATGAATATCAACGCTCTAAGGATGTGGTTGCAATCAAGAAATTACCCGAGAAAGAAATTGAATAGATTACAAGGAGAATCATTGAGAAACTTGGTCAAAAGTTTTCAAGAAACTAAGAAGCAAACCAAGAAAATAATTGTACTTGATATGGATAATCCTCAGTACCTTGAGATTACCAAGAGATCAAAGATTTTGAAGCCTCAGGAGATAAAAGCTATTGCTATGAAAAGCTCAAGATATGAAGCAAGAAAAGAATTAATTAAGATGTTTCCTGAAATAGAGAGGCAAGGATATCAAGTCTCCAGTGAACAAAGGTAACTTTGGAGTAAAGCTCAAGCAGCAGGAGAATTAGTGCGAAACGTTTTACAAAAAGGACAATCGATATCTAAGTTATTAAATGCAATGATTGTTCCTGATTCAACAAAAGAAGTTCAAATAGTTGCATGGAAGTATGATGAGGTGTTTGATGCATTTTTAATCAAAAGAGTTAATGCTATATGTGATGTATATCATTTCTTTTCTAGCATCATACAACTTCTAGTGTAAGATTTGAAAGAATTGAACAAACTTCCATTGATAAACCCAACAAAAGCCAAGAGGGGTGAAATGTTTGTACAGTTACTCAATAGTGGTATTTCTCGTATGAGTTCTTTTCTGAAAACAAGATGTGACCAAGAAGACAAAGAATATTTTCATTCTTTAAAGAAAAAGAAGAAATGTGTTGAAAAACAAGTTGGTGAAGAAAATTTTCTCGATGCTTTCAGTGATCAGTATTTTGAGAAAGTTACAATTCCGGGATTAAAGGTGATTGAAGGGACTCAAAAGTCAAAACCAATTTTAAGATGGTTTTATAATTCTAATACTTTTGAATTGAAGTTGGTGAGAAACTTAGAAGATTGGGATAAAGATATGAAAATATTGTTTGGTGTTTTTGAGCTTAAACTTTTACATCCCAGTTATAACTCGTTTCTGTCCATTCAAAAGTTTGAGAAAGTAGTTCCTGAAATAGCAAAAATCGATAAGAAGTATTTTATGTCTATAATCAAAGTGATGAACGCCGCTATGGAATGAATTTCATTGAGGAAAGCCTTAGCTTACGCAAACATTGTGAAGAAAGACATAAATGATATTGAGTTCATGAGGATTTCTAGTAAAGGTGTATTGGAAATTCGTTGTAAAGACAATTCTAACCCAATCGAATGTTATGCAAATGTTGATATAGCAGGTCAGTCAAAGCAAACACTGGAATTGATGAACAACATGGAGATTAAAACAAATGAAGCAAAGCCGGAACAAGGCATTCTTGCTGAAAAATTCAAAGCAGCTATTGCAAAAGCATTAAGGGAGCAGGAGCTATACAAAGAGAAACCAGTTTTCACAATCAAAGAAGAATCAGAGGATTTCTTTAGAGCATGAAGACTGAAGATCAAGCTGGAGATTAAGAGAGTAGACTGAAGACAGAAGATCATAGAATGAAGATAAAGATGAAGAAAAATATTTTGAAGACTGAAGATATGTTGAAGACCGAAGACCATATGGATCTTAGGGGGAGTATTGTAGATGCTTCTTAAAAGATTAACATTAGTCTTTATGTGTCTTGTATAGTTTTTGTCATAGTATAGGGACTTTTTATGTAAATATGCTCCTTTTTTTTCTTGATTAGTATAAATAGCATAGATATGTTTTGTGTAGGTAGTTTTTTGAGTGAGAGAGATTTAGACGTATTGTAACTGTTTTCCTACACTTTGTATTCTTCTATATGCTAATCAATAAAAACTCTATGAATTTTTATTGATTTGCTTGTGTTGAATTGAATACTTGTGTGTTTTAGATTGAATTGTGTTCATATCATCACAGATCAGACGTGATCAGATATGATGTGCAAGTAAGTTCATGCAATTAGACTAAATAAGTAAATTCTTATGATTAAACTAAATCACTCATGCATTCATGTCTGTCTATCTTAGCACTAATGAGTAGTGTTGATTTCTCAAATTGATTGCTTGTTAAGACATAATCTCACACCTGGCGGTGATATGAATAACCATTGAGCTCTAATTATTTAAAGCATCTAACACTTCTCTATTATGAGTCATCATAGACCTGAAGTGATGAGATATCCTTTGTTGTAAGTGATTACAGACCTAGATATTCTCATTGATGCAACAAGATGCCAATGTGCACAAACACCAAATGAGATATGGTTATAGTATATGTTAGGTTAACAAGTTGAGAACAATGACTTCTTGCATATATTTATGAGAATTAACCTCTCTAAGTCTAATTTTGACTGCATAATGTCATAGCTAATTGTACCTTAAACAATCCAAGAATTGAAAAAGTAAGTGTGCTGAATATCTTGCTAAATGCACTCTTTTCTATCCTTAGATCTTGTGTCTCCTTTACTGCAGAAATGCTGACCTGGAACACACTTGATCAGGATTTATTCACTGTCTATGACTATCCATCAATTTCTTTTATGTAAATGTGCTGATCTTAACTAATATGATCTCACTGTAGACATTGATTCAATTGTAAATATTAGATTTTTATTCTGCTTTAATTTTGTTTTTTGCATGTTTTCTGTGTACAGGCATATTAACAATGATTAGTGTGATCTTCATGTGATAAATTCAAGAAACTTCTAAGTTTTGTTAAACATAAAATTTTAGGGGGAGTAAAAAGAGTATAAAGTAATGTGTCAAAGAGAAAATTATTCAATTTCAAGATATGAAAAAATCAAAATTTAGTGTTTTGAATGGATAGGATGAAGCTGAAAAGTTCAAGCATGTGTGTGTTTGACATAATGTAAAAATGAACTTGAAAAATATTTTAAAGTGGAAAAGCTTCTTGCAACATTGTAATATGAGATTATTTATTAAAATTAGAGACTAAAATGACGGGAAATTGCTTTTTAAAAATTTAAAACAAAAATAAAGAGGTTAAAACATAAAAATAAAATTTTGAAATAAAAAAATAAAAGTTTGAAATGTCAAAAGTTCAAAATTGAGGGTCATTTATGAAAATTTTAGGTGAAAGTCAAAATTTGACAAATTGTTAAAAAAATTAGTATATGAACAGTTCTAATGTGTTTAAACAGTGTTCAGGTGAAAGACTTGAAAATTACAAGTGTTAGACTCATGAAAGTTATCTGATGCGCCTAAACAGCGTTCAAAAGTCCAAGTAGGAGCATGATGATATTTCAAAATTTGCACAAGTGTTGGGCGTTTCAGACAACCTCATGCGGCTAAACAGTTGTCATGCGTCTAAACAGTTGTCATATGTTTGATATTTTGGTTAAGTGTTGGGCGTTTCACAAATCCTCATGCGCCTACACAGTACCTAGCTTTCAAGTGCGCATTTCAAGTAAAAATTTTTTAAGTATTGGGCGTTTCAGGTATTCTCGTGCGCCTGAACAGTGCAAAAGCGCCTAAACAGTGCTTATGCGTCTGAACAGTGCTCATGCGCACAAACAGTGCTCATGCGCCTAAGTACTTAGTGTAAAAATCAACTCCATGCGCACAAACAGTGCTCATGCGTCTAAAAATTTCACTTAGTATAAATACAACACTTTGTGATTTCAGTCGATTCATTCACTCAAAATACCCTGTTCTCTCATACCCGACTCTCGATTATCTTTGATTTTCAGATTGTGATTGATTTAAGTTCTAAAAGTGCATTCGATAGTGAGTATTACTGATTACAAATGTAAGTTCTTGAACAAAATCACACAAATTTCATGTTTAATGGTTGAATTTGATTGGGCATGTTTATGCTATACGGGCGTATGAACCCTAGTCATATGAAATATGTGAAATTGTTGAATAAAATGGATATAAGAACTGAAATTAATGATTGATTGTTAATATAATCTTGATTTTGAGCATGTTGATACATTCAAATCAGTTGTTAATCGAAATTGTTCCTGATGATGAATGTTCATCAGTCGAATATTGAAGATGAACAGTAAAATTTGATTTTTTTTAATAAAATGAAAAATTAATCAAAAAATCATGTTGAAATCTGTTTTGATAAGAATTTATTGAATTATTTTTTTTATATCACTTTCATACTAACTTGAATACATTTTGTTCTTGAACAGACCATGTAAACACTTAGAAATTTTTTTTTAAGTGCAAGTTAGATTAAAAAATTTATAAAACATGCTAATTCTTTAAAATTTCAATAAATTTCATTAATTTTAAGTGTTAAAAGTCAAAGTGTCTAAATCTCTTGTTTTAAATTTTTGCAGATGGCTGAGTTAAAATTTGTGCCAAAGCATAATGCGGCAGCTTTACTAAATGAAGAACTACAACAGGCTGTTAGCTATGAAGAAATGATTAGGTTCCTGTTGAGAACTAAATATGTATATGCTATGTGCTATCAACCACTCATATATGCAAGATTGATAAAGAAGTTTTGGAACACAGCAACAGTTGAACTCAATGATGATGGTAGAAAGGTTGTAAGGGGATTTATTACTAATATGAGAATGACTGAAGTTTCTAAAGACTCAATTAGAGAAGCATTAAGGTTGGGACATAATGACCCTGATGATTTAGCAGAATTATCTTTCAATGAATGTAGAGAAACATTTATGGCTATGGGTCACCCAGACCATTTCCCCAAGAAACAATTCTTCAGAGCACGAGTGTATAATCATTGGA
The DNA here is from genome assembly GCA_025506505.1 of Flaveria sonorensis. NCBI lineage: Eukaryota > Viridiplantae > Streptophyta > Magnoliopsida > Asterales > Asteraceae > Flaveria > Flaveria sonorensis. The sequence continues at coordinate 22,629,119 of CM046439.1, read as the reverse complement.
AGCTACTGTGTAATATCTTTCAGCACTGCATGTCAAAGAGAAATGCAGGATGGAATTCTTTTCCAGTTGACATAGCATCTCCAATTGTAGCTCTTGCAACAAACAGAAGGTTGAATATGTCAAAATGGATTCTAAATGGTTTTATTTTCAATCTGGTGAAAGAAATCAAGAATAAGTATTTGATGTATCATAGATTCTTACAAATGATAATTAATGAAGAGTATCCAGACATTCATGTTCATGGTTTTAGTGGAGAGACAATGATTCTGGAGCATATGTCAGAAATTTCTTATAAAAGACTTGCTATAATCACAGGTGCACAAAATGTACCCATGTTTGAATACATGAGAAATGTTGATAATGATGAGGTGGATATTAATATAGATCACTTTCATTTGACTGAGGAAGAACCAATTGATCCAAATGAACTTATTGAAGAATTACCTCAAGAATCTTCTGATGATGATGAAGATAAGGAGATGATGATGAGAATGGTGATGATGATGAAAGTTCAAGTTCTTCTTCTGATGATGATGATAATAATGATGGTGGTAATAATGATGATGAAATGGAAGAAGTTCATGAAGATGTTGTTCATGAATCTAAACATGTTGATGATGATATACATGAAGCTGAATAGGTTGAAGGTGAAAATGAAAATGAATTAACTGTTGCAGAGATCATTGAGATGATTGAAGGAAATGTTGAAGCTAATATTCAACTGGACACTGAAAATGTTCAAGATTTTGAAGTTTTTGAAGCTGAGATTCAAAATGATTTTAAACAAGATGTTCATATGGCTGAAGAAACAAATGTTCAACAGATCATTGATGATTTGAAAGAAGAAAACTCTAAGCAATTAAAGCTTATTGAGGAATTGAAAGAAGAAAACGATAAGCTAAAAGAAGATTTACTAAAGAAAAATCAAGTGATTAATGAACTTGAAAAGGATAAAGAAGCAAATATTCAAAATTTTGAAGTGATGCTTAGAGATTATGATATTATGGAAGAAAAATTTAAGAAGTTGAAAGAAAGCCATGATATATTGAAAGAAGAATTTGAGAAATTGAAAGAAAGTGAAAAATCTCCATCTCCTGAAGTGATGATTATATGTGAAGTAACTCCAACAAATGTTGAGAAGATATCAGAAGTAGATAAAGGTAAAAGGAAAATTGATGACGTTGATGTATCAGTTTTACCTGAATCTTCATCAAAAGTGCAAAAGATTATTGATGAACCTGCACTTGAAGATGAAGGAGAGTCTGAAACTCAAAAGAAGATAGAAGCTCTTGATGACATAGACTCAGAATTTGATGATGCATGGTACGATGAAGTACTTGAAGATGAAGATTTGGTTGAAGCAAATTATTCTCCTATTGAAGAATCTACTGAAGTCATTCCTATGGATATTGAAGATATGTATAATTACTTAATCAGGATGAAGTATAATTGAGTATTTTTTGATGGATTGACAGTATCTCAAATCAACCAAGAATACGAGAAGTGCGTAACTGCTGAATCAAGTGCTCCCGTAGATCCAGACGAGATTATTGTTGAACATGGTGAATGGAATCCTATTAGTGAAAGTATCAATGTTGATGAACTTTCAACTTCTGAATTGCACCATCCAGATCCAAATGATATTAATGTTACTACTTTAAAGACATGGTTACAATCACGTAACTATCCAAGGAAGAAGCTAAATAGATTACAAGCAGAGTCATTGAGAAATTTGGTAAGGAGTTTCCAAGAGACTGAGAAACAAACCAATAGAATGATTGTGCTTGATACAGATAATCCTCAATATCTTGAGATCACAAAATGAACAAGAATCTTGAAGCCTCAAGAAATAAAGAATATGGAGCTAATCAGAAGTGGACATGAGAAAAAGAAAGAGTTAATAAAGTTATTCATTGAGAATGAAAAACAAGCTTATGAAGTGTCAGTCGAGCAAAAGGAATTGTGGAACAAAGCTTGGACTACTTGTGATCTAGTTAGAAACGTTTTGCAAAAAGGCCAATCAATTTTTGAATTGTTCAATGCAATGATTGTGCCAGATTCTACAAAGAATGTGAAAATAGTAGCATGGAAGTATGATGAGGTGTTTGATGCATTTTTGATCAAACGTGTAAACGCTATTTGTGATGTTTATCATTTTTACACGAGCATCATAGCCTTACCTGTGCAAGATTTGAAGGAACTGAATAAGTTGCCTTTGATATATCCTTCAAAATCAAATCAAGGAGAAAATTTTGTTAAACTCCTGAATGTAGGTATGACAAGAATGGAGTCTTATCTAAAAACAAGATGTGATCAAGAGGATAAACAATACTTTAAGTCTTTCAAAAGTAAAAGAAAAATTGCTGAGAATCCTGAAGAAGAAGAAAGGGTTTTCGGATACTTATAGTGATCAATTTTTTGAAAAAATCACTTGTCCTGGATTGAAGGTGATTGATGGTTCACAAAAGACAAAATCAATTTTAAGATGGTTCTATAATTCAGATACTTTTGAGTTGAAATTAGTTTAGAACCTTGATGACTGGGATAAAGATATGATCTCATTGTTTGGTGTATTTGAGCTTAAACTGCTACATCTGAGCTACATTTCATTTTTGTCTATTCAAGAATTTGATAAAGTATCTTCTAAAGTGGCAGAGAATGATCGAAAGTATTTCATGTCAATAATCAAAGTGATGAATGCTGCCATGGAAAGAATTTCTCTAAGAAAAGCTCTTGCATATGCAAACATTGTGAAGAAAGACATTAAGGAGATTGAATTTATGAGAATTTCTAGTAAAGGAGTATTGGAGATTCATGCAAAAGACCATTCAAAGCCAATTGAACTTTATGCTAATATTGATATTGCAGGTTTGTCGAAAGAAACATTGGAGATAATGAATCAAATGGAGATAAAGACTAATCCATCAAAGTCAGAACAAGGAGTACTTGCAAGCAAATTCAAATCAGCAATTTCCAAAGCTTTGTCTGAGTTGAAGCTATACAAGGAAAAACCGATGTTCAAGATCAAGGAGGAACCAGAAGATTATTTTGAAGTATGAAGACAAAGAGAAAAGACAAGAGAAAAGATTAAAGATTGAAGACAGAAGATTAAAAAAGACAAGAGACAGAAGATTAAAGAAGATTGAAGATAGAAGATTAAAGAAGATTGAAGTCAAAGATCTGAAGACTGAAGACAATGTCAATCTTAGGGGAAGTATTGTAGAAGCCTCTTGAAGATTAACATTTAGTCTTTATTAGTCTATGTATAGTTTTTGTCATAGTTTAGGGACTTATTTGTAAATATATGTTCCTTATTTTGTTTTCTTTGATAGTATAAATAGAATAGATAAGGTATTGTATAGGTAAGCACTTAGACAATCAGTTGAAATGAATTGTAACTGTTTCTCTCGACACTTGTACTTTCTATGCATTCTATCAATGAAAAACTATGAATTTTTCTGATTTGTTTGCATTGAATTGATTACTTGTGTATGTTTTGATTGAATTGTATCACAATATCATCACAGATTGATCCATTTTGATCCTATCAGTGCAGAATAGGGTTTCATTGTTAAGCCCCATGGAAAGACCTCTTATGAGTTATGGAACAAGAGACCACCGTTCATTGGCTTTCTTAGGTCCTTTGGTAGGAGGTGTACCATACTTAACACAAAAGACAATTTAGCAAAATTTACTGAAAAGTCGAATGATGCTATCTTTGTGGGATATTCTTCAACCTCTATTGCTTATAGTGTGTATAATAATAAAAATCAAAAATTTGAGGAATCATCCAACATTGTTGTTAATGAGCACATTCCTTGTGTTAGAAGGAATGGCCCTGATCATATCTTCAATCTAGAATTGTTTCCAAACTATTCTAAACCATCTTGTGAGAATGTTTTAGCTGGAACAGGAACTCAAAGTGACCTCTATGAAGATCAAATGTTTGAGTTACCCAGACTTATTCTGAGTTCTCTAAGAGGAATTGAAGAACAAGCTCCCACTATTAGAAGTCCTGAAAGCTTGAACATCTTAGGAAATCATAAAGCTTTAACAAGTTGTCAGCCAACTGAGCCTCAAAACTCATCAGCTGACAACTCCAGCATTCAACACGAAGCTGATGAAGACAATAATCTGGAGGAACAAGCAATTGTTGATACCACTTCTTAGCAGAATATTATTGATGCTGTCACACATTCATTCAATCAGTCCTCATTGAATGAGTGTGAGACATCAGCTTGTCATGGTGTTCCAAATCCTAAGCAAAACTTCTCAAACTTGGATCAATCTATGCAACTAGATGTGATTCCTAGGCTTAGGATGCACAACACTCACCTAGCTGAGAACATCATTAGTGATGTCTCATAGGTGTGAGAACAAGAAGTCAGACTCATAATGGGAATGTCTGCTTGTACTCATGCTTTCTATCTCAAATGGAACCAAAGAAGGTGGAAGAAGCCCGCAAGGACAATAATTGGATTGAAGCTATGCAAGAGGAGTTGCGTCAGTTCAAGAGGCAAAAGGTATGGAACTTGTGTCGATTGCCACCTGGCCAAGTCCGTATTGGCACCAAGTGGGTGTTCAAAAATAAGAGAGATGATAGAGTTTTGATCATCAAGAACAAAGCAAGACTTGTTGTTCAAGGATACACACAGGAGGAAGGCATAGATTACACTGATGTCTTTGCACCTATTGCAAGACTTGAGGCTGTGAGAATCTTCTTTGCTTTTACAGCATCCAAGAACTTCACTATCTATCAACTTGATGTCAAATGTTTATTTTTATATAGGGATATCAATAAAGGAGTCTATGTGTGTCAGCCACCTAGATTTGAAGACCCACAACACCCCAACTATGTGTGCAAACTGGATAAAGCTCTTTATGGGTTGCGTCAAGCAGCTAGGCTGTGGTATGAGACCCTCTCTCAGTTTCTTCTTAGGAATGGCTACACCAGAGGCACCATAGACAAGACATTGTTCATAAAGAAGTCTGGGAAGGACATGCTGCTTGTTGATGACATCATATTTGGTTCCTTAAATGACCTAATGTGCAAAGACTTTGAAAGCATCACAAGGAAGAAATTTTAGATGAGTTCAATGGGAAAGATGGATTTATTCCTTGGAGTTCAAGTGAAGCAGATGGAAGAAGGGTTCTTCATCAATTAATCTAAATATGTTAAGGACATCTTAGAGAGATTTGAGATGAAAGATTGTAAGCCAGCCAAAACACCTATACCCAGAAATCACAATCTTTATCCTGATTTCGAGGGGGAGGATACTGATCAGCATCAGTACAAGGCGATTATTGGATCTCTAATGTATCTCACTGCAAGTAGACCTGATATAATGTTTGCAACCTGCATTTATGCAAGATATCAGGCTGCTCCCAAGGTGTCTCACCTAATTGTTGCCAAGAGAATTCTTAGATACCTTAAAGGAGCTCCCAAACTGGGTCTCTGGTATCCTAAGAATAAGGACTTCAGTCTCTGTGGGTACACTGATAGTGATTTTTGTGGCTGCAACATCAACAACAAATCCACATTCGGAGGATGTAAATTTCTTGGTGGAAGGATTATCTCATGGCAATGCAAGAAGCAATCATGTGTCTAAACATCAACTGTTGAAGCTAAATACATTATTACATTGAGCTGTTGTGCTTAACTGCTATGGATTCAGAATCAGATGCTTGACTATGGTTTCAACTTCATGGAGACTCCTATCCACATACACATCAAGAGTGCCATTTTTATCATAGAAAATCCGGTCAAGCACTCCAAGACAAAGCATATCGACATTAGGTATCATTTCATTAGAGACATTCTTGAGAAAAATCTATTAAAGCTAGTCAAAGTGAATTCAAATGAACAATATGCTGACTTGTTCACCAAAGTCTTTGATGAACAAAGATTTAGATATTTAATTACAGCTATTGGGATGATTAACATTGACTAGTTCTTCTCTTTTGAAAAACCTTTTTAAAATATGTCTTGTCTTTGTTGTCTAACTACAATCTAAGCCTTGTTACAAAAAGGCTTTCTACAAAAAAAAATTCTAAGTGTAAATACTTCCAAAGAGAAGTTTACCCTCAGAAGAAATCTTTATCTATCTTCCGAAGGCAAATTCCTCGCCATAAATATTATCTTCCGAAGAGTTTTTAGCCTCGAAACAACAATTGATCATAGATCAAATCTACTTCCAAAGATTACTAACTTCTGTTCTCAAAAGAAGACTGTACTCTCGGAAGCAAACTTGTCATTGAGACATGGTTTGCTTTCAGAAGCAAAATGGCTTCAGAAGACAATATTAAGAAACAAGTGTTTTCTCCTAGAAGCAATTTTACCTTCAGAAGAAAACCTTTACTGTGTACCGAAAATCGAAACCTGTCAAATCGAAACCTAAACAGTCCTTTCACTTTATCAGTTTGCTTTTTAACAACCATTTAAAATTTCCGACTCTCTTTCTTTACTTTCTTTACCACAGTAAAAGCCCTAAATTACCACTACCTTCTTCACTCACTCTCAAATTCCTTCAATCCAACTGTACCTCTTAACAATGGCCCTAAATCCCCAACATAATCAGGTCGCTATCCTTGATTCTTCAAAGGATGCGGACTTTGCACCTATTGTTGAACTTTTGTCCCAATCGGCATACTTCACTGCCCTCACTGTTAACCCCACCATCTACTCTAACCACATGGCCGAATATTGGGCCAATGTTCGAAGTGAAATAGTACATGGTGAAGGGTCATTAGATCGAGGATCTGTGGACAGGAGATCACCATTGCTGAATTAACCATCAGGGAGCATCTGGGGCTTCATGATGAGGGCGCCCCTACTGAATTCCCCAAATCTGAGTTGGAAGATGATAATCTAGTATAGGTTGGACTCACTATAGTTGATAGGTTTATTTTGTTATATAATAGGTTAAATGTTAGTTTTCTATTGTAATTTGTATTTTTGATGTACTATTATGTTCCAGCGAAACTATAAGCGAAACTATAGTTTCGCCCTGTGTCTGCTGTTTCTGTTCACCCGGCGAAACTGTAGTTTGCTGCTGGGTGAATCTAGTAGATAGTCCGGTAGAGCGAAATTAGGTTGCTTATATATTGTAAGTTTTCTATCTGTGTAAGTAAGCAGATTGCAAAACCCTAATACGAAATATCATTGTTGCAATTGTGTGTGTGTGGCTGGAAGCTTATTTTCATCATCATTGAGCCTCTTACTTGATTATTATCGTTTAGATTCAAAATAGTTCATTGTGTTATTGAGTTTATTGTGTTAAATCACTGGGAAATCATTGTCATACATCAAGTGCACTGTTGAATCGATCATCAGGACCAACAGAAGACACTTACACTCAGATGGGATATGGCGGCGATGTGAGTAATTCTATAGTCTATAAATTTAACTTCTCCTACAATTGGAAGTTCTTGCTGCACATCGTCCTGCACTACCTATCCAACAAGTCCGGGGGATGGGATCAAATCCCATATGATTAGGGTTGCCTAGTCCATGGGTTGGTAAAAGGTCTGCGCTTCAACTATTCACGCTTTATGCTGAACAACTTAAGAGGCAATCTCACCTGGGATCAATTCTATATGTATCCCAGGTTCATTCAGCGCATAATCAACTGTGAGCTGGACCAGGACAAATTACAATGTGCAGACGTCCTATTGGTCCATCACATGCGGCCTGGCATGTTCAAAACTTTGAAAAAGGTGTCCACTAACTTCTCTGGATGATTCATTGATCTTCTTCTAGGTATGTGCAAGCCAACGGCTCCTGGTGACATCCCTGCAAGCCCAGCAGGTGATGAACCCAAACCAGACACCACCACTCAAATGCCAATCACTTCTTCCCACCCAATCAAGATTACCTACACTAGACGCCCCAAGCGAACCCCTGATCAATATACTCTGATTGATCAGGCCCCTACTGTTCAAAGCAAAAAGGCTTGAGTGGAACTCAGGGCTCCCACTCAGCCAGAGGTCCAACCATCCTCTACCATTGACCTCAATATCAGCATTGAGTCTCCTCAGTCTCAAGCTGAGGAGCCCACAACCCAAGCCTTTAGCCCTCAGGGTGAGTCTCAACACTCCCCTGAGCAGCCAAAAAGGGACACCAACATCATCGGGTCATCTGCTTTTGCTGAAGAACCCGTAGGTGCTGACCAAGGTCCCAGGTCATTAGATTTAACCTCCCTATCCCTCATTAACCTACCAACCCTACCTGATGAGTACATTATGTTTCATCTGGGCCATAATGTTGATGTACCATACCACTCTCAAGATCAACTGAGCCCTAGGGAACCTCTAATGTCTAGCCCACATCAGCTATACCTAACTGAGGTGAGTCAAATTTGTTGGGTTTTCACAAGTTAAACAGATCTATTTTATCCTTATAAAATAGAAGAACGCAGTGGAATATATATATGATTTAAAACTTGTTACAGTGAGCTAACTTATATATAAAACATTTTTATATAAAATCAATCAAAACCCATATGGATCGATATATGAAATCATGCTTACAAACAACCATAGAAGGTACGAAGAACTACCTTTAACAATGAGGTTGGCAGGAGGTGAACGAGGATAGCAGCTCCTAAAGCAAGAAGCCTCAAGCTGGTCTACCCACGAGCCACCAACAAGAACACCGGTTGCTAGGATTTTCACTTATACGAACTCCCTTTTTGTTTCTCTAGACCGATCGAGAGAAAAGGAGTTCTTACACTTTCGTGTTCTCCAGTTATGAAATGAGAGAGATCTGCAAGTAATCTTATATTGCATGTCCTTGGAAACATAAAGTTCAGGAGAGAGAAAAGTGGGTGGGGCCCAGCCCCTTAACTCATCCGCATTTCTCAGAACAACATCCGCATTAGTTAATGCGGATGAAGTTGTTCTCCCGCATTTGTAAATGCGGGTGAAGTAATTTGTCCACATTTGCAAATGGTCATCTGTATTAGTTAATGCGGATGTATGTTTCCATTAGCATTTCCAGAAATGCTCTTCCGCATTTGTTCCAAAACAAATGCGGACAGGGATTGTTCATCCGCATTTGTAAATGCGGATAAGTAAACATCATCCGCATTTGTTCAACCACATCAAATGCGGCTGTGTAAAATGAATGCGGGTGAGTAAACATCATCCGCATTTGTTCAACCACATCAAATGCGGTTGTGTAAAATGAATGCAGATGAATTAATATTCCTCTCTCTTTGAAATAAATTATCCATATAATTTATATACTACACAAGTGTAAATTTATTTACCCAATTTCCAAATATTCTAAGTGTTAATATTTATTTATATGATCACATCATAAAACCAATATCTTTGGTGTTTGTCTAGCTCGTTATTGGGTATGACCCGACTTGGATCATGACATACTAGCCACATCAATTCAATATGTATTTTGGGCAGATCAATTCCATCAATCTCCCACTTGCACAAGATACATAGAGGATTGATGCAAGTAGCAAATACCGCCTAACTACGGTTTACTACCCCTAATATGCATGACTAAGTTCCATTCAATAACATCATTCATTTCAAGTCCCTTACTTGAACTGATTTAGGTGAATCCAATCATATATCCGTTTGTTTCAGATGTCATGTTAAATCCAGGGACATAGAACGATCATTCCCTGTTGATTTAACTTTATCAGGCCTTAGACATCATACTCCGAATGAATAAGATGAACAAATCCCATCTTGACTACATACGTTTATCACAATCACCTTGTATCACACCTGAACATAGCCTTGTGTATTGTCCATTATTTCAGAACAATGAAGAACTAGATCAAGGTATAATATTTGGTGAATATCAAAACCTAATATGTATCTCAGGTCAGAGGACACTATGATATTCGCCTTTACTTAAATTTACTTATGATCAATTATAAAATTCCATGCAGTAACATTTGAGAGCGGTCAGTCCAATATTTATATCCCACAAATATCTATGAACCTTGGTAGCAACCTTTTGCTCTATATTCATACCTTATGAATATCTACCAATCCATGTTCATAATAGTCTTACATTCATATTTGTTCCCACAAATATAACCGACTACGGACATTTAGAATAATAAACATATTCATGGATGTAAACATGCTAAAATGGAACATAACTCAAATTGTCATAATTTATACAAAGATTTAGTATTACATTCGTTCCAAAGTTAAAATACAAAACAGATCAAATCCAATCACTAGAATATCAAAGTCCTAAGGCACAAGTATGACTCTCATGCTTCGCCCTTACAAGGAGTTTCGTGAGTGGATCCGCAATATTTTGATCTGTGTGAACTTTACGAATACATATCTTTCCCTCTTCAACTTCATCCCTTATGTAGTTGAATCTCCTCTCAATGTGCCTAGTCTTTGGATGTGCACGGGGTTCCTTGATTTGAGCAATCGCACCCTCGTTATCACAAAAGATCTCTAGGGGGTCTTGAATGGTAAAGACTACCCCTAGATCGGCAATGAATTTCTTTAACCATGCAGCCTCTTGAGCTGCCAATGAAGCGGCGATGTATTCAGATTCTGTAGTGGACAATGCTACCACGTCCTGCTTCGAGCTCTTTCAGGACACTGCCCCTCCATTCATAATGAAGACATACCCCGATTGTGATCGAGAATCATCTTGATCAGTCTGGAAGCTCACATCCATGTAACCTTTTACAATGAGCTCCTCCTCACCAGATCCATATATTAGAAACATATCCTTAGTCCTCCTAAGGTATTTCAATATACTTTTAACAGCCATCCAATGGCTATTACCTGGATTCTATTGATATCTACTTGTCATGCTTAATGCGCATGACACGTCTGGTCTAGTGCATATCATTGCATACATGATGGATCATATAGCAGATGCATATGGGATTTCCTTCATTCTTTCATGCTCATCCTTTGAGTTCAGACATTGAGATGTACTCAATATTGTCCCTCTTTGAATAGGTACCATACCTTTCTTAGAGTTTTCCATCTTGAACCTTTTCAAGATTTTATCAATGTATGCACTTTGGTTTAAACCTATCAACCTTCTTGATCTATCCCTATAGATCTTTATTCCTAAAATATAGGCGGCTTCACCAAGATCTTTTATGGAAAAGCAACTTCCAAGCCAGGCTTTAAAACCTTCCATGGTTGGAACATCATTTCCAAATAGTAGTATGTCATCAACATACAATACTAAGAATGTGATAATGCTCCCACTAGCCTTTTTATACACTCAAGCTTCATCAGCGTTCTTGATAAATCCAAATTTCTTGATCTCTTCATCAAAACGTTGATTCCAACTTCTCGATGCTTGTTTCAATCCGTAGTTTGATTTCTTTAACTTGCATACTTTATTAGGATGTTTTGGATCGACAAAACCATCAGGCTGAACCATATAGACAGTCTCTTCGAGATGTCCATTAAGGAAAGCGGTTTTGACATCCATTTGCCAAATATCATAGTCATAATATGTAGCTATGGCTAATAATATCCTAATTGACTTTAGCATTGCGACAGGCGAGAATGTTTCATCATAATCAACCCCTTGAGTTTGAGTGAAACCTTTTGCTACAAGTCTTGCTTTATAAGTATCCAAGTTTCCATGCATATCGGTTTTCTTCTTGAAAACCCACTTACATCCAACTAGTTTGGACTTAAGTGGTGGTTCAACCAATTCCCATACTTGGTTGTCATACATGGATTGCATCTCAACGTTCATGGCCTCTAGCCATTTGTCATAATCCGAATTCGATATTGCATCATGGTATGTAGTTGGTTCATCCGAGTCAACCACATAGCATCCATTCATGAAAAATCCATATCTTTCAGGTGGAATGCTAATTCTACCAGATCTACGAACATTTTGTGTGTATTGATCAACCATTTGATCATTATCAACAACCTCTTGTTGATTGCTAATTTCAACCAAACGTGTATTGGCTTGTGGTTCTTGATCCTCATCAATTTCCACTGTTCTATACGTCGTTTCTTCCATAAGAAACTTAGTTTCCAAGAACTCAGCCTTTCGAGCAATAAATACCTTTTGCTCGGTTGGATCAAAGAAGTAATATCCCATACAGTCTTTGGGATATCCAACAAATATACACTTAATGGATCGACTTTCTAACTTGTTTTGGGTGCTCTACTTCACATAAGCTTCACAACCCCATACCTTTAAATATGATAGTGACGGAACTCTTCCATGCCATATTTCAAAAGGTGTTGTATCCACTTTCTTGGTTGGGGCCATATTCAAAATACGAGCCGCGGAGAGCAATGCGAAACCCCAAAATGATAGAGGTAGTGAGCTTCTAGCCATCATAGATCGAACCATATTCAATAAGGTTCGGTTTCTCCTTTCAGACACACCATTATGTTGCGGTGTTCCGGGTGGAGTAAGTTATGAGACAATCCCACAACTCATAAGATGATCTTGAGAAGCATCACTCAGGTATTCACCTCCTCTATCTGAGCGAAAAACTTTGATTGTTTTATTGAGTTGATTTTCTACCTCATTCTTAAAGATTTTGAACATTTCAAAAGCTTCATGTTTGTGTGTCAACAAGTACACATAACCATAACGACTATAATCGTCGATAAAGGTAATGAAGTATCTCTCACCATTCCTTGTCATTGTCTTAAAAGGACCACATACATCCGAATGTATGATTCCTAATAAATCCTTTGCCCTTTCGTTAGTACCACTAAAGGGCAACTTGGTCATCTTTCCTTGTAAACAAGATTCACACTTATTAAATGAACCATTTTCATTTGTTTCCAAAAGAACATTCTTTTGAAGTGTTTGAATCCGATTGTTGTTTATATGTCCAAGACGACAATGCCAAAGATATAAATCACTTAAACCCATTTTAAGTTTCTTGGTGCTTGTTTGGTATAACGAGTTATTAAATGATGAGTTATCATGAACCAATTCATACATACCATTAAAAGGCATAGCCTCAAAATAAAATACATCATCCATAAAAACACAAATACCATTTTTTACAAACTTTAATACATAACCATATTGTTTTATAAGGGAAACAAAAATTATGTTCCTAGTCAAACTAGGAGCATACAAGATGTTTTTCAAGACAACTTCCAAACCATTTGGAAGCTTCAAAACATAGTCTCCTTGGGCTACAACATCAACTTTTGCTCCGTTGCCCATGTAGAGACTTGTGTCTCTCTTCTTGAAATGCTTATTTCTTTTGAACCCCTACAACAAATTGCAAATATGAGTTCCACATCCGGTATCCAATACCCATGTGTTTGAAGAAATAACATTCAATTTAATATGAATCATGAAAGTTGTACCTGAGGTCTGCCCAACATCCCTCTTTTTTCTCAACTCTTTGAGATAGGTTGGACAATTCCTCTTCCAATGTCCTATCTCACCACATTCAAAGTATGGATCGTTCTCCGTTACCATAGGCTTCTTAAGCTTTGGTTTTGGAGGTTCAGTTCTTGCCTTTCCCTTACCCTTTCCTTTGATGTATCCCTTTCCTTTAGCAACATTTTCCTTAGGATCAGGGTGATGCCTTTTCTTGTTGCCTCCCTCATTGATCGTGAGGACGGGTAAAACCCTTTTACCCATCCCCGCCTCGGCCGTTTTAAGCATTGCGTGAAGCTCACCAATGCTCTTGTCCCACCCGTTCATGTTATAATTCATGATGAACGTCTCAAACCTTTTAGTTAGGCCATTAAGGATCAAATCCGTGGCCAACTCTTTTGAGACGGGACAATTTAGCCTTTCAAAGCGATTAATGTGGCTCCTCATCTTAAGTACATAAGATGAAACCGATTGAGTTTCTTCCATGCGACATGCATGAAGCACTCGAACCGTTTCGAAGCGTTCTACCCTTGCTTGTTAAAGGAACATTTCCTTGAACTGGGTAATCATGTCATATGCCCCATGATGCTCTAAATCCTTTTGGAGCTCGGGAATCATAGTTCCCAACATGAGGCAAGAAACCTGCACAGAATCCTCAGTGTGCTTAACCCAATCGTTATAGGCCTCAACATCATCAACATCGGGTTCGTCGGGAATGGGATCATCTAGTACGTAAGATTTTTTTTCTTGCTTGAGAACGATTCTCAAGTTACGAAACTAATCCATAAAATTATTATGGTTAAGATGATCCCTTTCTAATATAGTTCTTAGTGATAGGTTATGGACGATCGGTGTGGGAGCGTTGTTGTTGGCGGCCATTTCTAAAAACAAAGTTCATTTTTAGTATTTCTGAAAATAAAACTTTAATTATTAATACCCCTTTCACGTCTCATAGACAATTAATAATTAAAATCTAGAATCCAACGTTACATTTAAATAATGGTTAGGTGACCTTTATCCTATCATTTAAATTAACAAGGTAGTCAACACTTGACAATTGCAACCCTTTGCAACTTCTAGTTTTCTGGGATCGGTTAAACATCTTTATGTTTAGTTGGCATGTTTAATCCCATCAACACCATTGCCACCATGCTTCGGTGACCCTATTCACATGGTTTCCAACTCAAGTTGTCCTACTTACACACACGTGTGAGTTTACACATACAAGTGGTTAGGTGACCTTTATCCCACAAATATGTTAACCCCACCTCAAACACACAAGTTCCCTAAGAGTAGTTAGGTGACCAATATCCCACAAATAGTTCCCAAGTGATTCGAGTTTTGTGTAAAAGGATGGTGTTAAACTTGTTTCAAAAGGGATTTTAGTTTTCATTAATTCTAGTTTTGAAAACTATTTTGCACCTAATATTTGCATGCATTCAAATGTGTCGTACCCAGTGTGAAAATCAAGGTTCTTTCAATAAAACCAATTTTATTGTGAACACATTAACTTTTAATAAACCCTTTTATTACACATGTTAATGTTTTAAAAGAACTAGTTTTATGCTTGTTGTTGATTTTAAATTGTTTAAACATGCATATCCATATATCACAAAACAATAATAAAACAACCACACAAGCATCACATGAATCCATAACCGTAGCCATCTAAGCTTAACATTATTTGTTGACCGAAACAAGTGAGTTAATAAAGTCGTTTCTAAGGGTGAAAATGACACAATATTTGTGCCGGTGAACTCCCACTTGATCCCGCATCCAAATGCTTCAAGTGTCCACCTTGTGTTGTGACTCTTCCAATCCATTTGGGTCTCCATTTAGGCTTTGACTTTAGCACCAAACTCCTTTGGGCCTTCATCTTCTCCTTTCGGTTAAAACCGAGAAAGATAGTCTTGTTGCATCTTCTTTTACAAAACATACCCTAAATACATTTTTTTTAGTAAAAGAAAAGTGCAACTAGCCTATTTATTTTACATACCAAATGAAAAAATAAATAAATTACATACCCAATAGGAAGAATAAACATGTTTAATTATTACAAACCATTTGAATAATTAAAACAAATCACAACACATTCATCCATAGGTCTCGGATATGGTTATGAACAAATAAAATACATATCCATATA
This sequence comes from Flaveria sonorensis, assembly GCA_025506505.1. Lineage (NCBI taxonomy): Eukaryota > Viridiplantae > Streptophyta > Magnoliopsida > Asterales > Asteraceae > Flaveria > Flaveria sonorensis. The sequence continues at coordinate 22,613,634 of CM046439.1, read as the reverse complement.
TGTAAGCAAGATCTTAAAGCATCCCCTTGAACCAATTTCCAAATATTCTAAGTGTCAATATTTATTTATATGATCACATCATAAAACAAATATCTTTGGTGTTTGTTTAGCTCGTTATTGGGTATGACCCGACTTGGATCATCACATACTAGCCATATCAATTCAATATGTATTTTGGGCAGATCAATTCCATCAAAATTGGTATGGAGGTGACTCTCAGGGTAGTGGTAACATAAGTGGGACCGAGTCTACGCAACCTTGCCCCTTGATGACTCTGAAAGAGACATCAGCACGTAAGGGCATCCAGGGCGCCAAGAAACCACTACTGGTGGTGATGATGAAAATACTAGGCATGTCTGCTTTCTAAAGTCTTAAACCTTGAATTAAAGGTTAAGACTTTAGAGGACAGGTCTGCCACTCAGCAACTTAAGATTGAAAATCTCAAGGCTGAACTAGCTGAGACACAGATTGAGAAGTCTGTTAAGCATGTACGTACTCAGGTTTCTTTAAGTTCTTCCTCTAGCTCATCTACTTCTCAAGATGATGCTACCAAAAAAGGGGAGAATGTATAGAAATAAAGACATGAGGATCCCTATCTTGCCATCACAACAACTTTCCTTGATGCCATATCTTCTTTATACCCTACATAGCAACACCCTGCAACCATCTTCCCTCAACCAGTTCCCATTACTATTCAAGTGGATCCAAAAATGCTTATAGACCTCAACAGGTTTTTAACCACATTTCTGATAAGCTCATCCGTTGAACGACCTTCCCCTGATGTAGTCGTTGCTTACTTTGGAGCTGAGGAGCTTCAAAGGCTGAGTGTACCACCTACCTCTGAAAAGGAAGTTGGTCAACCTAAGGTCTCTATTGAACCTGAGATTAATGTTCAAGGGGATATACATACTCATGGCCCAGCTACCAATTTGGAAGGGACAAGTAGTGCAGTTTTAATTACTTCTGAAGCAGAAATCCAAGCTATGGAAGGAATAATTGAACTGTCATCCTCGTCCAATGATCTGTTCATCACAGAAGCCATTCTTGATCGAGCTTATGAGGTAAATAGTGAGGACTTCCATATAACCCCTCTCTCCTAAATACCACAAGTTCAAACCCCCTCTCCCCAACCTGAATCCTCTAAACCTGAGTCTCGAAAGGTTGAATCTTCCTCTGATCCTAAGGGAAAGAGGAAGCTCACTGCTGGGGAGCTTTTATAGGAGGAAAGATTGGAAAAGCTCAAGAAGAAAAGAAGAGTTGATACTTGGAAGCCGTTGGCTGCAAGTAGCAAAGCAGTAGCAGCCGCTCAAGAAAGTATCAACAATAAAAAGAGAGTGGAGGTCAATGACAGGCTCATCAGCCTGGGAGTAGCTAATGAAGAAATCCTTCTACACCCACTTGATGGACTTGTGAAGATAGAAAAGGCTACCTTGCTGCAAAAGGAAAGAGAGGAGGCAGCAAGGTTGGCCGAAGAGGAGAAGAAGAGGAAAAGGAAGGAGGAGGCTATGGAAAGGGAGATGATGACCTATCTCTGCTCTAGAGGCTATTCTTAAGAGGAGCTGGCACCTCACAATTATGATACGATATTGTTCCTTTTCCACAAAGAACAAGATCAACAAAGAAAGGAAGAAGGATGCTAGGGAGAAGCTGAGGGAGAAGAAGAAGACGGAGGAAGAGGCACAACTTGCTGCTAACAAGAAGGAGGGAGATAAGGAATGGATGAAAACTTATCTCAAAGCCTTTGGCTTTTCCGGTAAGCAAGTAGGTCCCCTGTCAGTGAAGACCCTACAATGACATGTCAGCAACATCAAGGCTGACATTCATTTAGGAAGAAGTTAGGAGGTAAGTCAAACATCAAGTGTTTAGAAGAAGGCACCCAAACCAACACCAACACCCAAACCAGCACAACCTACACCAACACCCAAACCAGCATAACCTACACCCACACCTTTTCCCTTCCCTATCAAAACTAAACCAACCACTAAGCCTTACACCCCTAAACCTACACCATCAGCCATACCTACACCCTCACCCACTGCTTCCAACAACCACCTCCACTACCCATCCTCAAACCCAAAACACAACCCAGAACCTAATCTCTGACCAAACCATCTTCTGAAACATCTAAGCCTCTAACCTTAGAACATCATAAACTTTAAAAGATCAAAAAGAGAATCACACAACATAACATATCATCATAATCGTCCACACCATACATGAAAAATCATATCTAGTTTCGAAAACACCAGTTAAATATGCATACCGGCCCTAAATAAGCAGAAAACATTTAAAAGAGGGGATCTAGAACTCACCTCTACTGCTTTCAAGTAAAACTCCTCTAAACCCGAGAGCAACCTAGAGTTCAAACGCCTAAACACACCAAAACACAAAAACAAACACAAAATATCACATAAGAATTGGTCCTGAAGCTGAAAGCTCAGCTGAAACCGAACAAAACACACTAAAACACCTTCAAGCCGAATCTTCTTCTTCTTCTCTCTAGAACCGATGGAAATTCTACTTTTCTTCTTTCTAGCAGTCGAAACAGGTTGGTGAAGCAGTGTATTGGGCGGCCATGCCCATTTTAAATATAAAATAATAATGTTTGTCCTTTTGTACACTTTAGCCCCTCCACTTATGCAACTTCTCCTTTTGTCTTTATTCTTTTCTTAATATATTTCCGGTGTTACAAGTCCACCCCCCTTATAGAGGTTTCGTCCCCGAAACCTGTCACTCTTCATACAATCGTGGGTAATGTTGTCTCATCTCCTCCTCAGGCTCCTACATATACTCAGATCCCTTCCTGTGCCTCCACTATACTCGCACCAGTGGAACCACTTTATTCCGTAATCTCTTCACGTTTCCGTCAATGATTGCCACTGGTTGCTCTACATAATTGAGCCGTTCATCCACTTCAATGTCTTCCAGTGGTACAATCATATCTTCATCAACTAGGCATTTTCTCAGATGAGATACATGGAATGTGGGATGAATTCCACTTAACTCATCAGGTAGCTCCAACCTATAGGCCATCTCTCCTACTCGTGCAATGATTCGAAAAGGTCCTATATACCTCGGGCTCAACTTACCCCTCTTTTTAAAATGAATGATCCCCTTCCAAGGTGAAACCTTCAGCATCACTTTATCACCCACCTGGAATTCAATCAGCCTACTCCTCTTGTCAGCATATGACTTTTGCCTATCTTTGGCCGCCTTCATTAATGCCTTGATCTTTTCTAGCTTTTCCGACGTGGCTTCAATGATCTCAATGCCTCCCAACTCTTTCTGCCTGATGTCACCCTAACACACCGAGATTTTGCATCTCCTCCCATATAACATTTCGAATGGTGGCATGCTTATACTAGCATGATAACTATTGTTGTAGGAGAACTCTGCCAACGGTAGGTGTTAATCCCAAATTCCACCAAAGTCAATAATGCATGCCCGGAGCATATCCTCCAAGGTCTGAATGGTCTGTTCTGATTAACCATCTGTCTGAGGGCGATAAGTTGTGCTAATATGTAACCTCATCCCCATCGTATCATGAAATCTATTCCAGAACTTGGACGTGAACCGAGGGTTCCTATCAGAAACAATAGACATCGGCACGCTATGACGAGTTACGATCTCCTTGATGAACAGCTCCGCCAACCTTTCCGACGAGAAAGTCTCTCGGATTGGCAAAAAGTGTGCACTCTTCGTCAGGCGGTCTACGATCACCCAAATGGTATCACATCCTCTAGCAGTACGAGGCAACTTTATGATGAAGCCCATGGTGATGTGTTCCCACTTCCATTCGGGTATATCCAAGGGTTGGATCTTCATATATGGTTTCTGATGTTTTGCCTTTACTTGTAAACATGTCAGGCACTTATTCACATACTCCACCACGTCACGCTTCATCCCTGGCCACCAATAATCCTTCTTCAGATCATGATATATTTTTGTAGCACTAGGATGGATGCAATACCGTGTTTTGTGAGCCTCATCCATGATCCTTCCCCTCAGCTCCCCATAACGAGGAATCCATATTCGCCCAAAACGGGTTTTAACGCCAAGGGTGTTTTCCCCCAAATCCGTCACCTGCCCCTTCATTCGTTTAGAGTTGTTCCTATCATCCTTTAATGCCTCATCTTGGAATTTCCTGATTTGACCCATAAAATCCGGCGCCATAACTAGTTGGCAAGCCTTCACCCGGATCGGTTTCGGCCTCTCCTTTCGACTGAGGGCATCAGCTACCACATTCGCCTTACCTGGATGATAGTGGATTTCGCAGTCATAATCCTTAATCAACTCTAACCATCTTCTTTGTCTTATGTTAAGATCATTCTGCTCGAAGAAGTACATCAAACTTTTGTGATCGGTGAAGACGGTGCACCTCGTCTCGTACAGGTAGTGCCTCCAAATCTTCAATGCAAAAACCACAGCTGCCAACTCCAGGTCATGAGTAGGATAGTTAGCCTCATGGATTTTCAATTGTCAGGACGCATAGGCTATAACCCTTCCCGGTTGCATCAGCACACAACCCAATCCTGAATAAGAAGCATTGGAATAGACCACCAAGTCTTCATTCCCTTCAGGTAGCATCAAGACAGAGCTTGAGTCAACCTTGTCTTCATCTCTTCGAAAAGCAATCTCCTGCACTTGACCCCATACGAACTTCACATCCTTACGGGTCAATTTGGTTAATGGTGAAGCTATCTTGGAGAAGTCTTGGATGAACCGTCTGTAGTAGCCCGCCAAACCCAAGAAACTGCTGATCTCGGATGGCGTCTTTGGAGTCTTCCATTGCATAACCTCCTCCACCTTTGCCGAGTCCACCATAATCCCTTCAGAATTAACCACATGACCCAAAAATTGAACTTCCCGCAACCAAAATGCACATTTAGAGAACTTAGCATACAGTTTCTCTCTTCTAAGCGTCTCCAATACCTCGCGAATGTGACCGGCATGTTCTTCTGCACTCCTCGAATAAATCAAGATATCATCAATAAATACAATCACTGATTTATCCAACATTAGCCGACACACCTGATTCATTAAATCCGTAAAAGCAGCTGGCGCGTTGGTTAGACCGAAAGACATAACAAGGAATTTGTAATGCTCATATGGAGTTTGAAACGCGGTCTTCAGGATATCCTGTTCTTTGACCTTTAGTTGATGGTAACCAAATCGAAGATCAATCTTTGAGAACTAGCTGGCGCCTTGGAGTTGATCAAACAAGTCGTCTATCCTCGGTAGTGGGTACCTGTTCTTCATCGTCAACTTTTTCAACTCACAGTAGTCGATGCACATCCTCATGCTACCATCCTTCTTCTTTACAAACAAGACCGGAGCACCCCAGGAAGAGATACTCGGTCGGATCTTGTCTAACAACTCTTGCAACTGGGTCATCAATTCTTTCATCTCGGAGGGAGCGAGATGATACGACGCCTTTGCAACAGGTTGGGCAACAGGTAAAAGATCAATTTGGAACTTGATCTCGTGGTCAGGTGGTACCCCTGGTAGGTCTTCGGGAAACACATCAGGGAAATCGCATACTACCGGCATGCCTGATAGTTGAGGCACGGTAGCATCCACATCCTTCATATAGGCCAAGTAAGCACCACACCCGCGTCTTATAAACTTCTGGCCATGATCGTCGAGATCACTCGCGGTGTAATGCACTCCTTGTCTCCATGTATTGTAACCAAACTGCCATTGAGCGCAGTCAGACAAATCGTCTTCTTTTGACACATGATGTTCGCTTCGTAGGCGCCACCAATCCATACCTAACACCACATCAAAACCTCCTAGGGCCATCATGCACAATCTAGCAGGAAACTTACGACCGTCCAACTCTACGAGGCAATCTTCTATCACATCAGTTACTCTGGTAGACTTTCCTATCACAGTCTCTACATAGAAGGGCACGTCTATCTTCTTATTCTTACCACGCATTTCATGACAAAAGGTAGCAGATACAAAACTTCAACTAGCACCCGAATTGAAGAACATAGAAGCATACAGTTGGTTTACCAGAAACATACCTGAAACTACTTTAGGGTCCACTCTGGCTTCTTCATGGGTCATGCTGAATGCCCTTGACTTGGCTTTGGTGTTCTCACTTCTCCTGTTCTCGCCCATAGTCTGAGTCCCTGAGCTCCCTGCTCCAGCCTTCTTGCAATCTCGGCTCGAGTGGCCTACCTCCCCACACTGATAACATCGTGGTACCCCGCACTCTCTAGCATAGTGGCCTTCGCCTCCACACTTAAAACACCAGTTCGTTCCCACTGTGCACTCACCCATGTGAACCTTCCCACACTTCTTACATTCCCTCCTGTTACTCCCTTTACTCGATCCTGGGCGGCGATCGTCAATCCTCATCTTCTTTTCCCCGATCCCATAGTGGCCACCCCTGAATCTCTTCCCATTACCATTCTTGTTCTAATTCTTCTCAACCTTCCTCTGAATTGGCATTGGATCCCTCTTATCATACAACCTTTCAGCCAAATCTACTACAGAGTGCTCAGTCTAGTAGCTATCATGTTCCTCCTTATGTCCACGGGCAGACCCTGCATGTATCTCTTAATTTTCTTGAACTCTGGGGTTACTAGATCCGACACGAGTCTTGCAAGCTCATTGAACTTGGAGGTACACTCTTGACGAGTCATGTTTCCAGCCTCCAAATCTAAGAACTCCTTCTCAATTTTGTCCAACTCTTGATGTGGACAATACTCCTCCAGTACCAGTTCCTTCAAATCCGACCACCTCATCCTTGCAACAGACCATTTCCTTTTGGCTTGGACAATGTTGTCCCACCAGCATAATGCCGAGTCAACGAAATAATAGGAGGCAAACTTCACCTTTTGATCCTCCCGGCACTCACTGATGTCTAGGACTGCCTCCATCTCTTGAACCCAACAATGAGCAGCAGTAGCATTGCCATTACCATCAAAGGTTAGGGGTTTGCACCTCTAAAACGCCCCATAGGTGCACCCTTTAGCGGTCTCCTTCTCCTCTCGCTATCATCATCATGGATTACCACCTTGGGACTAGATGGCTCTTCATCAGCTTTCTCCTTCTCCCCTATATCTTTGGTCTTTTCACCATCCTTTACAGCCCTCAACACCTCGGTCACCACTAAAGGTAACACGTTTTACATGGCGTTGTAGACTTCGTCAGCAATAGCTTCCTTTACCGTAGACTTGAGGGTGGCTGATCCTTCACCCTCTTGGTGGCTATGAATATTTATGTCCTCATGAACTATCTCAGGAGCATTAGCTTTGCTTTTGGTGACACGTGGCCCAGTAGTACGCCTGCCACGAGCACCGGCTCGGGTTTCCTTCCCAGGTTTCCTACCCGCCATAAGATCTACCTGCTATAAGATTAAAAAACTAACAAGGTCATTCAAGGTTATTGCTCAGATTATGTCAAGTATAGTAAGTCCCTAATTATAGTGGCCAGTTGTGATTAGCCACTTACTTTACTCTTCATTCCCCAAGCATTCCCTATCCAGACTACATCAGTGTCCAAATCTACTGCATAACACTGAGCGACATCTCTTGTGAAGAAGAGACAATTAAGCTAAAATATATTAATGGCTCTTCCAATTCCCTCACAAGAGATGCATTCCTTGATCTGCCTAGGGGAACACTAGGCCAAGCTCTCCAACTTCTTATAGTCAATTCAAATGTTCTAACAGAAGAAGAGAAGAAGTTAAGAAGGAGACTGGTGACTCTGCTGGATACTAGGAAGGGGGACACGCTTTCATCCAAACCCTTCAATCATAGAAAACAAATAGTCCAATGGAGGTTCAATGAAACATCACACAGCTTTGCTGTGGAAAGAGAGAATGGTGAAGTAAACAGGATTGATACTTCATCTCTGTTACACTCCAGCAAATTTGACATTACTGACTTAGCAGAGAAACCATTCTCCAATCCTACCAACTCTTAGGTTGCTACTCACATTAGAAATCATTCCAGTAGTCTTCATCTGGCTGAGCTTACAAAGAAAGCCATCTAAAGAAGAGTTGAAAAAGAGAGCAAAGGATAAGGAATAATACATAACTACAAAAGGAAAACTATTCCTTTAGATGGTTGAAGGCTCAACTTCTGATCCTATAGTTAGATGGGAATATGACTACAATTCCCATCAACTAACTCTCTTCAGAGAGACGCAGTAAAGGGTGCATGTCATTCAGAACAACAGACTTTATCTATTATCTACGAATGACTTGTACAACTCCTCACCACCACATCATGAAAGAACAAGGAGACAGACAAATATCTTCTTTCCCTAGTGATAAAGACCTTAAGGAGCAAAAGGAAGTGAAGTTTTGGTAGCATCAGCCTAGGGGAAGTTTGTTGGATCATATGAGGCAGGTGCAACCAAAATAAGACTCAGAATATTTTGAAGTACAATTGAAGAAGTCTTCCGAAGCTAAAGCTACTCTTCTGAAGACAAGTTGAAGATCTTCTGAAGCTTAAGTATGAAGAACTTTTGAGGGAAAACTAAGTCTTCTGAGACTAAGTAGTTTTCCTTCCGAAGTATATGAAGAACATCCTAAGGTAGAACCAAGTCTTCTGAGACCAAGTAGTTCTCTTTCCGAAGCATTCACACTTATAAGATCCAAGACAAAGTCTTTTGAAGAATGAAGTCATGATGACTTTTAGAAGACTCAAAAGTAGTTGACTCTTCCGAAGTATAAATGGCCTCGAAAGAATTTATTCTTTTGAAGCCATTTTGCCTTCGGAAGAATCAACTATGAACCAGTGGACATAAGTATGGACTGTCTGACATCCACTGACAACTCTGATACACTTCATGGTGCTTTCCCACTCCCAAGTAGTTGACCATACTTTAATCCACTGTTAACCTTTATCAGTTAGTATAGTTACCATACTTAGTTGGTGACAAAAGGTAAGTCATGGACCTGTCATGACTACCTAATCTAGGATATTATTTTATCTTAGATACTTTACTTCTAGCAATGTAGTAATTGTCTAGCGGTAAATTCCAGCTGGTATTCCAATTATAACCGGCTGTAGATGGTAGTATATATAGTTTCTCATTGTAACTTAAGTAACCATGCTTGTAAGAGTTTTGTGATACTAAGTTGAGATGTAATATATACAAGTATCTTGAAAACCATTCTTATGTTCATTAACTTATTGTATTATTGTTAACTTAGTTAGAGATTCTACTTCATCAATCGAGTGAGACTTAGTGAGTTTGTGAGATACAAAACTTGTGTTGAGAGACCAACACCGATCCTGTAGTAATTCTCTATCTCTTTGATGGTGTAGAGTCATCATCATCATTACTACTCCTACCAGAGAAATTTTCATCTTCTTTTGATTTTGGCACATCTGTATCAAGGTATCCATTGACATTGTGGAGCTTGCTCCAAGTGAGGTTTGCCATAGATTCTGCAATAGAGACATATGTGTTAGTAATGTACTGACACTTATCAAATTATACAAATAAGAGCAGGTTCGACTTTTCTCAGTTTGACTTTCTTAGATCAAAATTAAGAGTTCAATGGTTACTGTTGTATAGGAATTTGACCTATCTTTGATTTTATGATGAATAACCATTCGTGTTATGTTTTATACTTATTTTTAATAATCTTTACTATTTGAAACTTCTTTTTACACTGAAACATTGGATTTGATTTCAACATTTTCAAGTTTCGGTTCCCCTGATCATCGAGGTTAACCTATGGCTTGTAAATCGGTTGTTCTTTGTTATTCACATTAACATCCATTTCATTGAACTCGATAATGTCATTGAAATTCATTGTTTATGGTTAATTTTTGAGTTTTCAAAACCTAGGGTTCTATGTTCATCACTGGTTCGGTATTTGAAGTATACAAATCCATATAGAATCACCTAGTTTTGATACTACTTTGGCTAAGAATCAAAATAAAGATGAAATGGAGGTGGATGAACAATCAACACACAAGGTTTGAGATAGTTTGGATAATTGATGAAGATCAGTGAGAAAAATGCTCGTCGCACTATCAGTTCACTCAAATTTGAAAACTATTAAATGACTCTCGTTAATGTGCTTAAATAGTCGATTTAATGTCTTTCTCAAACTTTGCAAGTGTATGAACAAATGTGGAAGTTTTAATTTTATACTATAGCAAATGCGGATGTTTTTGACTTGAACGCATTTGTGTACTGTGACAAATGCGGAAGCACAAAACTTGTCATCATTTGACCCTGTAACAAATGCGGAAGAACATTTGGAGTTGTCCGCATTTACATCAAAACTTGCATTTTTGTCGTAACAAATGCGGATGAACAATTTAGTTGTCCGCATTTCTTGAACTTCTACCGCATTAGTTAATGCTGATGGATGTTAGTATTTATGTGCTTTGCATTATCCATCCTTATTAACTGAGGTTCAAACACTTATCATGACAGAAGAGTATGAGCACATGATTTATTTTTGATACAAATACATAACATTGTTGTCCGTAATGATCATGTCAACTGCATTTGGTAAATGCAGATGAACAAAACTTAACAGCATTTGGGAAATGCGAAAGAACAAAATTTTATCCACATAAGTTTTCAACCATGATACTTCAGACGTATGCATTTGTTTGGAAACAAATGCGGATGACTTAACATGTCTGCATTAGTTTCACTTTGGTTTTTCTTGCATAAAACTATAACTCGCATTGGCTATATGCATGGGTTACCTTCACCTGCATTAACCGATACTCTTACCCGCATTAAAATTTGAACTTGTCAAAAATTAATGTTTTTGCTGTGGATAGTTATGACTTTTCTTACACTGATGCTTTAACTTTTATGAAGGAGTGTCTGTTGCTTTGACTTTTATGAAGTTTTGACTGTTGCTTGGATTGTCAATTCTTACTTGGATTGAATTATACACCCGGTGTGATACAAATTTCCCAGATTTGACTGATCTTGGACTTTTGTGCTTCTAAATGTTTGCATACACTGAGATACTATAGTATAGCTTCCACACCAACACAATCAATTCTTTTTAATTTTATATTTTTTAAGAAAAGCAGCAACTGTACAAAGTAATTAAAATATTTTTGAGATTTTGCAAACATTTCATGCTTTTTGTGAGTATTTTCATTAAATTTAAAATACTCCCCCTAGATTTTATATCCATATGGGATAAAAACTTTAAAAATTCTAAAATTTTGAAAAGAAAAAGTTTTTGTAATTTTTTTTTATTTTCTTATCTGTACATGAAGAGGAAGTATACCTTACATGGGATCATATCAATCTTACCTTTCACAAGTGCAAGCAATTGTTAGTAAAATAGACATAATCATGAACATATTGATTGTAGGTATGTTTGTCCTCTTAAACTCATGCTTGGTTAATATTTTAATGCTTGTGATCTTTATCATGTTTTGAGTGGATTAAATATTCAACATGTACCTCACACTCAATTGCATGGCAAGATCAACCACCCATATGGAATGCATGGTAGAACTTTTTCACAACTTACATGACCAGGTCATTTAAATTATGAAATCTCATTTGGTTTTGGGTAAGGTGGATCCACATTGAGATTCTTTTACTTTGATCCTTATAATTATTTGACCCTCATTGGATTCTTTTTGCACTTCACTTTGGAAGTTGATCCTTTTTGGGATTCTTTTGATTTTATTGATTCATCCGGTTTGGATGTGTACCATATTGGGAATCTTTTTGGATCATGATATCAGCACTTTGTGCCTGTTTCTCTAGGTCTTTGCATAGCAAAACAAAGGAGAAACTGATATGGGTGAATGAGATTCATAAGGCATCATTACCTGCTGTGTTTAGGTTACTACATACACACATACTTGGATAAGCTAATACTTACTCATGCATGAGATGATAGCTTCACAGTTGAATATGAGCTTTAGTTCATCACAGCATGTATCTTCTTTTCCAAGCTAAGCCTACCCGCATATCAGATAAGTCATGTCAGTCTTTCATGATTTTGAAATAAGCATAGTGAATGATATAACGACAGCAATTATATCATTTCCCATTTGGAGTATATTTCAAACACTTCAACCAAAAATTAACTTCTTTTTGTATTTTTATAATATTTGAATGTTTTTACAAATTTTAACTTTACTCAAGGTTAATCATTCCAATTGATTAAACTAAGAATTCAAACCGACTAGGGTCAAATGCCTTAGTGAACAAATCAGCTAATTGATTGTCCATGTAAACCTATATCAACTTGATTAACCCTTTTTTAGCACAGTCTCTTAAAATGTGATATCTAATTTCAATGTGTTTGGTTTTTGTTTGCTGAACTGGATTGTTTGTTATGAACATGGCGGCTGTGTTGTCAATGTGAATTAGTGTGCACATGAAGTTATAACCATAATCAAGCATCTAGTTTTGAATCCAGAGAATTTGAGAGCAAGAAGCTAATGCTGCTATGTACTCAGCCTCTGCTATGGAAACAAACACGTTTGTCTGCTTCTTGCACTGCCAGGAGACCAGTTTGGGACCAATTGACAACCTCCAGAAGTGGACTTCGATTGAAATTGCATCCCCCGTAGTGACTATCTGTGTAGGCAAAGAGACTGAAATCTCCCTCCTTTGGGTACTATAATCCAATTGCAGGTTTGCCCTTGAGATATCTAAATATCCTCTTTACGGTATTTACATGTGATTCCTTGGGATCTGCTTGATAATTGGCGCAAACACATACACCGAACATTATGTCAGGTCTGCTTGCTGTTAGGTACGTGAGTGACCCTATCATTGATCGATAGTGAGTCGGATCCACTAATTTGCCATCTATGTCTAGACCAATCTTCATTTTTGTATCCGCAGGAAATCTGATAGACTGACAATCTTCAAAATGAAATTTCTTCAAGATGGATTCCACGTATTTTGATTGATTGATGATGATTCCATTTGCTGTCTGCTGTACTTGCAATCCTAAGAAGAATGAAAGCTCCCCTATTGCACTCATCTGGAACTTGGAGTGCATAAGGTCTTCAACTTCCTTACAAAGTTGCTTTTTTGTTGATCCAAAAATGATATCATCCACGTAGATCTGGACTAGTAGCATTTCATGTTCTTTTCTTTTTGTAAACAAAGTTTGATCAATCTTTCCTCTCTCATACCCGTGTGCAAGAAGGAAAGATGATAGAGTCTCGTACCACTTTCGTGGGGCTTGATGTAGGCCATACAAAGCTTTGTCAAGCTTGTACACCCTGTGAGGGAAATCCGGGTCCTCAAAGCCTGGTGGTTGACTCACATAGACTTTTTTAGAGATTTTGCCATACAGAAAAGTACACTTTACATCCATTTGATACATAGTGAATTTCATAGATACAAAGTACGCAAGAAAAAGTATTATGGCTTCTAATCTGGCAACAGGTGCAAACACCTCATCATAGTCTATTCTTTCTTCTTGGGTGTATCCTTGTGCAACCAATCTTGCCTTTTTTTTTGATAACAATTCCCCTGTCATCAGTCTTGTTTCTGTATAACCATCTGGTACCGATAGGGTATTGTCCTTCGGGAAGGTCTACCAGCTGCCATACTTCTTGTTTCTTAAACTGGAGCAATTCTTCATGCATTGTCTCGATCCAGCTATTGTCTTGAAGAGCCTCTTTTATATTCTTGGGTACTGTTTGACATAGAAAGCAAGAAAACAAACAGATGTTTGCAATACTTGACTTGATTCTTATCACCCGCTCATCTAATTCACCAATGATGCTTGACACTGGATGATTCTTATGTATCCTGGTGGTTGGAATTAAGTCACCAGTAATTGATATATCAAGATTGGAGACATTCAGATCATCTTGACGAGAGGCACCTTCAGGTAGTGATGTAGGAGAATTGTGAAAGTAATCAAATGCTTCCCCAGCTTTAGTTTCAGCATCAGTAGCACTTTGAAGACTTTCATCATTAGCATTAACTTTAGTTTCAACTGGCACAGTAGCTAATCCTAGATTTCTAACTTTAGAAGACGAGTCTGCTAAAGGAATGGGTAGTGTACTAGGACCAGCCTCAGTTGAGACACTCTGATTTTGTACTTATCGTCTAACAAGATCAGCTTGCAATGGAACTTCTTCATCAGGTTGATGAGCAGAAGATGGAGGTATCATTGGAAAGTCATCCATTCTCTCTATTGTTCTAGAAGATCCAGCTAATTGTAGATTACCTGCATTTGACAAGTGAAACTGATCAAAAGATCTTGTAAAAGAGTCAATATCAAACAACCAATCGGGACCATTTATTGACTTAGGAAAGGAGTGCTCATTGAATTGAAAATTTTTTGATTCATCAATAATGTTTAATCTAGGATTAAACACTCTGAAAGCCTTTGAGACAGAGGAATAACCTACAAAGAATCCCTCATCAAACTTAGGAGCAAACTTTCCTAAATGATCTCGGGTGTTTAATATTAAGACTGGACAACCAAATGACTTGAAAAATCCAATGAATGGTTTTCTATGAAAAAGAAGTTCATAAGATGTTCTGTTTTTTTTTCTTTAACAATTAAAATTAGATTTTGCACAAAATATGATGTGTTGACTGCTTCAGCCCAAAAGGTAATTGGTAGCATAGCATCTCCTAGCATTGTTCTTGCTACTACAATTAGTGTTTTGTTTCTCCGTTCAGCTACCCCATTTTGTTGAGGAGTTCTAGCTACAGTAAATTGATGACCATTGCCTTTTTGTGTGCAAAATGAACTTAGATTTTCATTTTTAAACTCTGTCCCATTATCACTTCTAATTGATTTTACCTTTTGATCAAGTTGATTTTCAATTTTTGTGATAAAATTTGTTATTATTTGGGACACTTTGTTTTTATGAAGTAGGAAGAAGACCCATGTGAATTGAGAAAAGTCATCAATGATCACCAAACAATACTGTTTCTTTCCAATACTCATGACATGAGTTGGTCCAAAGAGATCCATATGAATTAACTTCAATGGAGTATTGATTGTGTTCACAAGCTTTGGCTTATAGGAGGATTTATGTTGTTTTCCTTTAAGACAAGCAGAACAGTGGTCAATAAAATGCAATTCCTTTTGAAGTAAACCAATTACATGATTTCCTTTAACCAATTCTTTCTCGGAGTCTTCAAGGCAACCCGTTCTTTAGGAATTTGAAATCCTGGTTTCAAAATATAGCAATGAGTGTCTGTGAAATGAGTGGAATATTTCTTGTCGCAGATCTGAGACACACTAAGGAGATTGAAATTCAGTTGCTAGCAGTAGTTCACTTTGTCAAAGCTCAGCAGTCCATTTGTTACAGATCCTTCCCTAGTAATTTTGCCACCTTGTGAGTTTCCACCGAATGCTACAGTAGTTCCTTGTATATGCTTGAAAACATGAAGGAGGGAACTATCTCTAGTAATGTGTCGGGTGCATCCACTATCCACATACCATAAGTTGTTGGACCTGTATGGATGACCCTACAAGCATTAAAGAACTAGTTAGAATATGGAACCCAAGCCATGATGGTCTTGGGTTGCCCATTTCTATCCATTACTGTAACCTTTTGATACTTGCCTCTAGGTTGTGATTTAGAGGTTGATGCTTTGAAGAATTTTTGTGGAGTCATTCTTGTTTTTATTTCATCAATTTCAACATAGTTGTCTGAAGAGTAGTCAAATCTTTCATCCCGGTTTCTAGTAGGAATTAGGCACATTTTTGATTTTCAAAAATCACTTTTGTTTTAACTTTTGGGTGAGAATCATGTCAGGATCAGCGATCTAAGTTTGATCAATTAGAGTTGAATCGCAGCGGAATTAGAACAAGAATTAGACAAATATAGCAAGAACACAATAGATATTCAATGGAACAGTACACGGTTATAGAGAAAGAGGGTTTTCTGCAAAAAGGATAATATCATTCATGCACAATGCTTCGGTGTGGCGGCCGCTAAGATTCGTAGGGCTTTTCAGGCTACACAGGGCATCGCTCCTTACAATTAGGTCAACATTCCTTATATAGAGGAATGTGACGTCTGCTGATGTCACTTGATAGCGACATCTAACAGAATTATTACAAACAACTGAAAGTAAGCAAACTACTGAGAATGTTCACAACAACTGAGAACATCTCAGAGTATGCTAAGTACAAGATGAAACTAAAACTACTGAAACTACAAGTACTGAATACAAGAAACATAAAACTACTGAAAGGAAACCATCACAACTACTGAAGAGATCTTCTTCAGCTGTTGTGACAACATCTGAAACTTAGTCTTCAGTCTTTGTCTTCAGCTTTTGTCTTCAGACTTTGTCTTCAGCTCTTTCACTTCAGACATTGTCTTCAGCTCTTTCACTTCAGACTTTGTCTTCAGACCTTGTTATCAGTTGATGTCTTCAGCTGTTGCGGACTACTTCAGTTGTTGTAATGTCCGTGGGACTTAAAGGTTTTTCTGATCAGGCTCATTGGTTCTTTTGGTCCAACAAACTCCCCCTGAACCAATGCAGCCAAAACCTTTAAGCTTATTGAGGTCCCACTTATTCTTGGCAGAAATACTCTCTTGATCAGCTTCAGAGATATCGGATAAGCACAGGCCAGGGAACAGGTTTCAGTAGATGTGAATGTCAAAGGATGGAAGGGAACTCTGTCTTGGGGAACTGGACACAGAGCTGTTATCCCAACCATGAAACCTACTTCCCATTGATGAGTCTATAAGACTCTCTGACGTAGGCCTCAAGGAGAACAACTTGTTCCTCCTTAGTGAGTTCTTCTGCTTCTCCTTCGAAGAAGAACTCTGGGCCATAGTACTCTGATAGGTACTTTACCGTCTTTCCATTTTTCAACTCAACAGTTGTTATCTCTCTGTAAGCAAATTCATCTGGGTGAGTCCCTTCTAATAACAACTGGAGTTCATTTTTCTTGATCTCTTCAAGCCTCTTGTATAACAACCCCTTCTTGACCATTTTGTTCTCCATTAGAGTTTGAGGGGTCATCTTTGACTTGTAGGCTCTCTTGAAGTCTTCAAGAATCTCCTAGGGTGAGACTACAATGGCCAACATAATAACAGCATCTATGGTTTTTCTCACTTGGCCATTGTATCTACTTGGTATGGATTTCTTATGAATTCTAGAACTAACCCTGGGGTCTGGCCAAATCCTTACTCTCTCCTTTTGATATTGAAAGGTGTACCTGAGAGCATACAGCCTTTGAGCGTGTTTCTTCATGGCTTGTATAGATGATGACTGAGGAAACTCTTTGTCAACCATCTTCAAAAGTTGCTCATCGTGCTGTTTCTGCTGTTCTTCTTCTTCAATCTTAACTTTCACCATTTGCCTCTGAAAGTCTGGTGTGATCATTTGTTGACTTCTGGGCTCAGGTATTTTTAGAACAGCAGAGATTGGCAGACTGTCTTCTTCATCATCTTCTTCTTCTTCTTCTTCCATCCTCAACACCCTTCTCCACCTTCTGGGTGAATCATTGGATGTGGTTTGAGGTGGTTTTTGGGGTAAGGGAGTTGGTTTTGAGGGTTGAGTTGGTTTAAGTTTAGGTTTAGGGATTGGTTTGGAGAGTTGTGCGGTTGGTTGTTTTTGAGTGGGAGTTTGGGAAGGCTGATCTAGCATTTTAGTGGTAAGTTTGGCTTTGGAAAGCTTGGCCATATCAGTTCTCTTCCCAGCACCTGCTTCATCTAAGGCTTCGATAATCAACCCCTTATTGAATGCTTCAGAAGCACAGATTCTGGTGGTTATTGCCAGAATACTGTCTCTGGTCCATGATTTAATCTCAATTAATGATCTTCCAAAGTATTTTGCAATAAATCTGATCATTATCTCCAACCTCTCCCTTTCCATCACACTGTAACTGGCCCATCTCTCTTGTATCTCTTTAATTTCCAGCCTTCTGATCTTAGTGTCTAATGTAGCTGTATCAAAGCCTTGTCTGAAGAGTTGGTCTATTATTCTGTCCATTGATCTGCTGTGAGCTTCATCAGCTTCTTTAACCAGATCTTTCAATGATTTCTCTTCATCAGGCTTTTGAGTTTCAGCACTTTTCTTTCTCTTGTATGTGATCAGCTGTTTTTCCTTTTCTAACTCCTTTTCTTTCTCTTGTTGTTTCTCATCTTCCACTCTCTTTCTCTTTCTTTCTTTCACTGCCTTAGACTCCCCCTTTTTGGGTGCATTGGGTTCAGGGGTTTGAATGGTAGAAAGCTTCTTTTGCACAACATCATCAACAAGTGTTTGTAGATTTGAGGAGATCCTCTCATCGATGGCTTTATGCACAATCTCATTGATGATGGGAGTGATGAGAGGTAAGGAATGTTAAAAGGTAGCAACCATCTGCTCAGAGGGGTTCTGTCCCTGAGAGGTGGTGCCAAAAGCAGTGGCTGGTGGCTCAGTTGAGTGTAGTGGCTGAGTGTTTGGTGAACCTTCAGATGAAGGTGCCATCTGTGGGTTTATTGGGGCAGATGGACTTTGATCCTGAGACATTTTGGCAAGCAGTTCTTTGAGTCTGCTCACCTCAGCCTCAAGGATTGTGTTATGGGCTAAGACATCAAAGAAAAAGCCCAGGTCATCATCAGTCTTTGCTGAATCACCTGACCTCCTGATTGAATCAGGATATACATGCACTGAGTGTAGATCAGTTGTAGCATGTGCCCCTTGTTCTTGGTTCTGGGGACTTCCTGCCTCAGGACTGAGTCCTTCATCGGCAGTTGCCTCTGGTGAGGTCTTAGAGATGTTACAAACTGCATCCTGTTCATTTGCTGAATCAGTAGAAGTGGCAGCCTCACCAGATGTTCTAACCTCCTCCTCTACACGGGAAGATTGAACATTATAACCCCTGTGCTGTGGGTTATCAGCAGCATTTTGATCCTCTTCCTCAGCTGATGAGGTTCTCCCCATTGTAATTGGCTTCTGGGGAGGAGGAGAGGAATGCAGCTGACTCAGCACTTGTGCAACTATAATGGTTGGGCTTTGAGGGGCGGTTGCATATGTAGATAGGTTTGAAGTAGATTGCACCCGGGGTGACTGGTGCTCTTCAATGGTAACCTTCTCAATTGAGATAGGTTCCAGCATTGTGGTATCCCCAATGATGGTTGCATTAGGATCCTGTTGAGAGGATGCCTGAGCGGCTAGGGCTGGTGGAGTCTTTGACACTACTGGGGTGTTAGAACCAGTAAGTGTTTCCTGTATTGGTGGTACAGGGGCATCCTCAGGGGACTCATCTCCCTGAGTAGCCTTTTTGGGCTTTTTGGTGTTGGGTTTGGTGGGGACATTGGATCTGGAAGTGGAAGCTGTGGGTTCCCGCTGCTTGGGTTTTAGCAGCCGGGCAGCCCCTTTCATTGTAGGGTCAGAGTTGTGCCTGGAGTATACTTCAGGCAACACAGCCGGAGCAGGGACTCCAAGGCCAACAAGGCCGTCTGATTTTAGCTGATTTAAAATTATGGCCATGAGAAACCTGGGATATAATATCCATCTATTTGCCACAGGTTTCAAAGCCAGATCCTTTAGTTCCATGAAAACTATCTTAGAAAAATTTAGATTTTGTCGTTCAAAGATAGAGTATAATACCTATTGCCATCGGGAGGAAATCTGATCCCATGAGGAGGTTTTTGGTGCAAGGCAGACATTCACCATGTGGAATATAAGACGTTCAGCATCATGGAAGTGCTTCTTCAGAATGGTGGTAGCACTTAAGTCTCCTTCATACCCGTTATTGATGAAAGACATATCGGTTGTGCCTTTCGGTATTCTGTGACGCAGGTGGCATCATGTAGATTTAGGGTTTTGTCGAATGATGTCTGGAGTGATGACCACCTGTTTCTGGTTAACCAACGACTGGAGAGTGATTTGGTGTTAGGATCAGTGATCTAAGTTTGATCAATTAGAGTTGAATCACAGCGGAATTAGAGCAAGAATTAAGCAAATATAGCAAGAACACAATAAATATTCAATGGAACAGTACACGGTTATATAGAAATAGGGTTTTCTGCAGGGATAATAACATTCATGCACACATGCTTCGGTATGGCGGCTGCTAGGTTTTCCTAAGCTGCACCAATTACAATTAGGTCAGCATTCCTTATATAAAGGAATGTGACGTCTGCTGATGTCACTTGATAGTGACGTCTAACAGAATTATTACAAACTACTGAAAGTAAGCAAACTACTGAGAATGTTCACAACTGAGAACATCTCAGAGTATTCTAAGTACACGAAGAAACATAAAACTACTGAAACTACAAGTACAGAAAGAAAATACAACTACTGAAAGGAAACCATCACAACTACTGAAGAGGTCTTCTTCAGCTGTTGTGACAATCATCTGAAACTTGGTCTTCAGTCTTTGTCTTCAGCTCTTTCACTTCAGACTTTGTCTTCAGCTCTTCTTCAGACTTTGTCTTCAGCTCTTTCACTTCAGACTTTGTCTTCAGCTCTTTCACTTCAGACTTTGTCTTCAGACCTTGTTATCAGCTGATGTCTTCAGCTGTTGCAGACTACTTCAGTTGTTGTAATGTCCGTGGGACTTAAAGGTTTTTCTGATCAGGCTCATTGGTTCTTTTGGTCCAACAAACTCCCCCTGAACCAATGCAGCCAAAACCTTTAAGCTTATTGAGGTCCCACTTATTCTTGGCAGAAACTCTCTTGATCAGCTTTAGAGATATCAGATAAGCACAGGCCAGGGAACAGGTTTCAGTAGATGTGAATGTCAAAGGATGGAAGGGAACTCTGTCTTGGGGAACTGGACACAGAGCCGTTATCCCAACCATGAAACCTACTTCCCATTGATGAGTCTATAAGACTCTCTGACGTAGGCCTCAAGGAGAACAACTTGTTCCTCCTTAGTGAGTTCTTCTGCTTCTCCTTCGAAGAAGAACTCTGGGCCATAGTACTCTGATAAGTACTTTATCGTCTTTCCATTTTTCAACTCAACAGTTGTTATCTCTCTGTAAGCAAATTCATCTGGGTGAGTCCCTTCTAATAACAACTGGAGTTCATTTTTCTTGATCTCTTCAAGCCTCTTGTATAACAACCCCTTCTTGACCATTTTGTTCTCCATTAGAGTTTGAGGGGTCATCTTTGACTTGTAGGCTCTCTTGAAGTCTTCAAGTATTTCCCAGGGTGAGACTACAATGGCCAACATAATAGCAGCATCTATGGTCTTTCTCACTTGGCCATTGTATCTACTTGGTATGGATTTCTTATGAATTCTAGAACTAACCCTGGGGTCTGGCCAAATCCTTACTCTCTCCTTTTGATATTGAAAGGTATACCTGAGAGCATACAGCCTTTGAGCATGTTTCTTCATGGCTTGTATAGATGATGACTGAGGAAACTCTTTGTCAATCATCTTCAAAAGTTGCTCATCGTGCTGTTTCTGCTGTTCTTCTTCTTCAATCTTAACTTTCACCATTTGCCTCTGAAAGTCTGGTGTGATCATTTGTTGACTTCTGGGCTCAGGTAATTTTAGAACAGCAGAGATTGGCAGACTATCTTCTTCATCATCTTCTTCTTCTTCTTCTACCATCCTCAACACCCTTCTCCTCCTTCTGGGTGCATCACTGGATGTGGTTTGAGGTGGTTTTTGGGGTAAGGGAGTTGGTTTTGAGGGTTGAGTTGATTTGGAGAGTTGTGGGGTTGGTTGTTTTTGAGAGGGAGTTTGGGAAGGCTGATCTAGCATTTTTATGGTGAGTTTGGCTTTGGAAAGCTTGGCCATATCAGTTCTCTTCCCAGCACCTGCTTCATCTAGTGCTTCGATAATTAACCCCTTGTTGAATGCTTCAGAAGTACAGATTCTGGTGGTTATTGCCAGAATACTGTCTCTGGTCCATGATTTAATCTCAATTAATGATCTTCCCAAGTATTTTGCAGTAAACCTGATCATTATTTCCAACCTCTCCCTTTCCATCACACTATAACTGGCCCATCTTTCTTGTATCTCTTCAATCTCCAGCTTCTGATCTCAGTGTCTAATGTGGCTGTATCAAAGCCCTGTCTGAAGAGTTGATCTATTATTCTGTCCATTGATCTGCTGTGAGCTTCATCAGCTTCTTTAATCAGATCTTCCAATGATTTCTCTTCATCAGGCTTTTGAGTTTCAGCACTTTTCTTTCTTTTGTATGTGATCAGCTGTTTTTCCTTTTCTTTCTCTTGTTTCTCATTTTCCACTCTCTTTCTTTTCGTTCTTTCACTGCCTTAGACTCCCCCTTTTTGGGTGCATTGGGTTCAGGGGTTTGAATGGCAGAAAGCTTCCTTTGCACAGCATCATCAACAAGTGTTTGTAGATTTGAGGAAATCCTCTCATCAATGGCTTTATGCACAATCTCATTGATGATGGGAGTGATGAGAGGTAAGGAATTTTGAAAGGTAGCAACCATCTGCTCAGAGGGGTTCTGTCCCTGAGAGGTGGTGCCAAAAACAGTGGCTGGTGGCTCAGTTGAGTGTAGTGGCTGAGTGTTTGGTAAACCTTCAGATGAAGGTGCCATCTGTGGGTTTATTGGGGCAGATGGACTTTGATCCTGAGACATTTTGGCAAGCAGTTCTTTGAGTCTGCTCACCTCAGCCTCAAGGATTGTGTTATGGGCTAAAACATCAAAGAAAAAGCCCAGGTCATCATCAGTCTTTGCTGAATCATCTGACCTCCTGATTGAATCAGGATGTACATGCCCTGAGTGTAGATCAGTTGTAGCATGTGCCCCTTGTTCTTGGTTCTGGGGACTTCCTGCCTCAGGACTGAGTCCTTCATCGGCAGTTGCCTCTGGTGAGGTCTTAGAGATGTTACCAACTTCATCCTGTTCATTTGCTGAATCAGTAGAAGTGGCAGCCTCACCAGATGTTCTAACCTCCTCCTCTACACGGGGAGATTGAACATTATAACCCCTGTGCTGTGGGTTATCAGCAGCATTTTGGTCCTCTTCCTCAGCTGTGAGGTTCTCCCCATTGTAATTGGTGTCTGGGGAGGAGGAGAGGAATGCAGCTGACTCAACACTTGTGCAACAATAAATGTTGGGCTTTGAGGGGCGGTTGCATTTGGAGATAGGTTTGAAGCAGATTGCACCCGGGGTGACTGGTGCTCTTCAATGGTAACCTTCTCAATTGAGATAGGTTCCAGCATTGTGGTATCCCCAATTTTGGTTGCATCAGGATCCTGTTGAGAGGATGCCTGAGCGGCTAGGGCTGGTGGAGTCTTGGACACTACTGGGGGGTTAGAACCAGTAAGTGTTTCCTGTATTGGTGTTACAGGGGCATCCTCAGGGGACTCATCTCCCTGAGTAGCCTTTTTGGGCTTTTTGGTTTTGGGTTTGGTGGGGACTTTGGATCTGGAAGTGGAGGCTGTGGGTTCCCGCTGCTTGGGTTTTAGCAGCCGGGCAGCCCCTTTCATTGTAGGGTCAGAGTTGTGCCTGGAGTATACTTCAGGCAATACAGCCGGAGCAGGGACTCCAAGGCCAACAAGGCCGTCTGATTTTAGCTGTGTTAAAATTATGGCCATGAGAAACCTGGGATATAATATCCATCTGTTTGCCACAGGTTTCAAGGCCAGATCCTTTAGTTCCATAAACACTATCTCAGAAAAATTTAAAGTTTGTCGTTCAAAGATAGAGTATAATACCTGTTGCCATCGGGAAGACATTTGATCCCATGAGGAGGTTTTTGGTGCAAGGCAGACATTCACCATGTGGAATATAAGACGTTCAGCATCATGGAAGTGCTTCTTCAGAATGGTGGTAGCACTTAAGTCTCCTTCATACCCGTTGTTGATGAAAGACATATCGGTTGTGCCTTTCGGGTATTCTGTGACACAGGTGGCATCATGTAGATCTAGGGTTTGTCGAATGATGTCCGGAGTGATGACCACCTGTTTCTGGTTGACCAACGACTGGAGAGTGATTTGGCTATCATTCTCACTAGTTTGCACAGAGACGTTGGTCCAGAACTGGCTTAGGGAATCGGGGTATATGGTAGGATTCAGAAGAAACGCGGTTCGGTACTGGGAATCTACCATAAGATCGATGGCGTTATCAAATTTGTTCCAGAAGGCCGATTTCGAGAGGTAGGCAACACAGTTGTGTCTGGGTTTGAGTTTCATGGTCGCCATTGTTGAGAGAGTGAAGGACGAAAACGGCTAATGAAACGTCTGAAAGTAGGTTTAGGTATTTATAGGGTAAGAAAAAGCTGATATAAAACGACTGAAAGTGTTGGTGCTGTCATCAGTTGTTTGAAAACAACTGAAGACCTGGTTTTAACTTTCAGAAGTTGTAACAACTGAAGACTTGGTATTAGTCATCAGTAGTTGTGAAACTACTGAAGACATGGTTTTGGCTTCAGTTGTTTGAAGTGAAGCAGCAGTTGTAGAAACAACTGAAGAGAAAAATTTCTCATCAGCTGTTGTCGTCAATTCTTAGCTCATCAGCTGTTTCATTCTGACCTCAACACTTCATCAGACTTTGTCTGAGTTTCAGATGTTTCATAGGTCATCAGTACTTATCTGTTATTCTGACATCAGCAGTTGTAACTACAGCAGTAGTTGTAACCACATCAGTTCTTTTCAACAGATGAGTACTTCAGTACTTTTAAGTAATTTAGTCTTCAGTAGTTATGAAAACTACTGAGGATAAAAGAACTTCAGTACTTATTTGTGACAGTAGTATACGAATGCTCATCAGTACTTGTTGACTGAGATCATCAGTAGTTGTCACTTATTCTAGCTGCAGCATACCAAGCCTTAACACTAGGTTTTGGAAAGTTGAACTGTCCAAAGGCTTAGTAAATATGTCTGCAAGCTCATCAGCACTAGGAACAAACTTTGGATCAATCAGACCTTTTTCAAAACAATCCCTAATAAAATGGTGTCTGATCTCAATATGTTTGGTCCTAGAGTGCTGGACTGGATTCTTGACAATACAAAGAGCTGAAGCACTATCCATTAGTAATGGAGTCTTAGTCTCTGTAATGCCATAATCCAGTAATTGATTCTGAAGCCAGAGTACCTGAGATGTACAACTTGCAGCAGCAATGTACTCGGCTTCAGCAGTGGATGTAGCAACAGATGTTTGTTTCTTACTCTGCCAAGAAACCAAACAGTTGCCTAGGAATTGACATCCACCAGAAGTTGATTTTCTAGTTAATTTACACCCTGCATAGTCACTATCAGAAAAAGCAACTAATTTGCAAGAGTGCCCAGTGGAATACCAAAGACCTAGAGATTGAGTACCTTGCAGATATCTAAAGATCCTCTTGACTGCAATCAAATGAGACTCTTTAGGAGCAGCCTGAAATCTAGCACAAACACAAGTTGCAAACATAATATCTGGTCTAGAAGCTGTTAAGTACATCAAGGACCCAATCATACATCTGTAAAGTGTTTCATCAACAGCTTTACCTTTCTGATCTGCATCCAGTTGTGTGGTGCTGCACATGGGAGTAGAACAGGGCTTACAGTGTTGTAAATCAAACTTTGCCAAAAGACTTTTTGTGTATTTTGACTGATGAATGAAAGTTCCATCAGCCTTTTGTTTGATTTGCAAACCTAGAAAGAACTGTAATTCTCCCATGGCACTCATTTCGAATTTTTGTTGCATCAACTTTGTAAATGCATCACACAACTGTGGATCAGAGGAAGCAAAAATAATATCATCAACATAAATTTGAACAAGGAGCTTATGCTGACCCACTTTCTTAATGAACAAAGTTTTATCTATGGAGCCTCTAGTGAAATTATTCTGAAGAAGAAAATTTGACAGTGTTTCATACCAGGCTCTAGGAGCTTGTTTCAACCCATAAAGAGCCTTATCAAGTTTATACACCCAATCAGGATGTTTATTATCCTCAAAACCTGGTGGTTGACACACATAAACCTCTTCTTTTATTTTACCATATAAAAATGCACTTTTGACATCCATTTGAAAAACTTTAAGATTGTGGAATGCAGCATAGGCTAAGAACAATCTAATTGCCTCCAGTCTGGCTACAGGGGCAAAGGTTTCATCATAATCAATACCTTCTTCTTGTGAAAACCCCTGGACAACCAGTCTGGCCTTGTTCTTGACAATTTGCCCATTTTCATCTGTTTTATTCCTAAACACCCATTTAGTGCCTATTGCACACTTACCTGGGGGTAGAGGAACCAGTTCCCACACTTGCTGCTTTTTGAACTGAAGAAGCTCAAGCTGCATGGCATCAACCCATCCATTGTCTCTTAATGCAATATGATAGTTCTTTGGCTCTTGCTGACTGATGAAAAGAGCATAGAAGCAGAAGTTGGACAATTGACTTCTAGTTGAGACACCAGCATTGATATCACCAATGATTTGAGACGTTGGGTGATTCTTCAGCTCTTGATACACTATGAGATCTGTGCAAGTGTTTGTAGCACGCTCAGCAGCAACAGATGTTGATCCAGATTCTTGAAACCAAGTGTTAGATGGCAGGTCAAATGAAGTAGAGGATTCAGAAATCTCATCAGCATTTGTTGTGGATGGTGCTACTGAAGCTACAGGAACATCAAGTTGAGTAGACTCAGGCAGTTGATCACTAAACTTGAATAGGTGAGTACTGGGATCATCATGAACATCAGTACCACCAGATGGATGACTAGCTGCAGAAGGTGATGAATTCACATGATCTGCAACAGCTGGAGGCTGATAAGGAACATATTGCAGTATGTCCAGATCAAACAACTCCACAGGGTTTTGTGGGATTTTGTCCTTAGGAGATTCATTGAACTTCACATGCAAGGTTTCTTCAACCATCTTTGTTCTACAGTTGAACACTCTGTAAGCCTTGCAAGTGGATGAGTACCCAACAAAATACCCTGCATCCACCTTAGAATCAAACTTTTGGAGTTGATCCTTTGTGTTGAGAATGTAACAAGGACACCCAAATGCTCTGAAGAATGAAATTAGAGGAGCCAAATGATGTAGAACTTCATAAGGAGTCTTCATCAACCTCTGATTCACTAAAGCTCTATTTTGCACATAGCATGCTGTGTTGACAGCTTCAGCCCAAAAGGTCAGTGGCAAACCAGAGTCAGCCAACATGGACCTTGCAGCTTCAATTAGGGTCCTGTTCTTTCTCTCCACTACTCCATTTTGTTCTGGAGTCCTTGGGATGCTATACTGCCTCTTGATTCCTTTTGAAAGGTAGAAATCATCAAGTGTATGGTTTCTAAATTCAGTTCCATTATCACTTCTTATACACTTGACTGATAGGGAATACTGCTTCTCAACATACAACACAAAGTTAATAATTGTCTGAGCAGCCTCATCCTTTGAATGCAAGAAGAAGGTCCATACAAATCTGGAGTAATCATCCACAATTACCAGACAGTATTTCTTCTTTGCCATGCTCATTACTCTCACAGGACCAAAGAGATCCATGTGCAGTAATTGCAAGCAGGCAGTGGACTTTGGTTCTTCTATAGGAGGGAATGAGACTTTGTGTTGTTTCCTTTTAAACAAGCAGTGCAGGTTTCATCACAGAGGAACTCCTTTATTGGTAGACCTCTTACTAAACTATTGTGGATCAGCTGATTCATGTTTTTGAGATTAACATGACCCAGCCTTCTATGCCACAGTTTAGATTCCTGAGGAGAGGCCTTGGAGAACAGGCAAGGATGACCTTTTAAAGCAATCTTCTTTGACAAATCCAAGGCATATACTCTTCCTATCCTGTTGGCCTTCAGGAGAGTATGTTCATCCAATACCTTGTCAATCAGCCTCAGAACTTTGGAAGACAGAATCCGGCAGTTCTGGCTTGTGAAAAGTGCAACATGCCCTTTATCACACATCTGACTGACACTCAGTAGATTATACTTGAGATTCTCCACATGGTTAACATCATCAAATCTGATTTCTCCATTTGACACAAATCCTTTCCCGATGATGTAACCCTTAGCATCATTTCCAAATGAGACAAATCCCTTCTTTCCTTGAGAGTAGTCATTAAGAAGAGAACTGCTCCCAGTCATATGCATAGATCCTCCACTGTCTACATACCAGATGCTTCTTTGGCATGCTGAAGAACCCTGCATTTATCATAAGAAACTAGTTAGCTTTAGAGACCCAAACCTTTTTGGTTTTGGGTCTGTTTTCATCAACAGATTTAACCATAACTTGTTTCTCATGATTAACAGCTGATGAAGGTGGAGATGGTGCTGAAATGGAATTCTTAGATTTGGGCTTGGATTTCCTTTTCAGTGGTTTGATCACAGGTGCATCTAGTTGGTTAACTCTCCCCAACAAATGCTGAACCATCATAACAAGTTGTGTCTGATTTGTTGCTAAAGCCTTCAGCTCATTTGACACATCAGTACTTGTTTTTGATGAGTTCCTGTGACCCACCATTTCCTCCTTCTTGAAATTCACAGACTTCGTCTGATGTTTATCATGAGGAACACTATCAGCTGTTTTCTGATAAACCCCATCCTTCTTTTTGGATTTTGGTGAGGCCTTGGGTTTATCAGTTTGAGATGACTGTGGTACAAACTTGGTTTCAAACTCATTTTTCATTTTATTTATCTCTTCTTTAATGAGCTTATCTCTGTTGAGTTTGGAACCCTTTTTGTACCAGCATTCATCAGATAGATGATTGAATTTACCACATATTTCACATGGCTTATTCTTCATCTTGGATTGATCAACTGCTGAAGTGGAAACTACTGAAGGTGTGATCTTCAGTACTTTCCTCCTTTCAGTACTTGTGTTAAGTACTGAAGGATCGGTAACAACTGAAGACTTGTTCTTCAGCTGTTCTCTATCCGTCCTGAAAGACCGTATGATAGATTCCTCAGCAGTTGTTAATCCTTTTATTTCATCAGATTTGAAATGCTTTTCAGATGTTGTGACTTGCCCTTCAGTACTTGGAGTACTTTGAGGGACAACATCTGAATTTCTCAGCTTCATGTGTTTATCAGCATTTAAACCATCAGGCAATTGATTTGCTGAGATCTTAACACTGACTTCATCCTCTAATTTTGTATTATCATTTGAGGATGAATCACATGATGATGTGGTTTGGAAATTACTTTCACCTTCAGATTTTACTATTGATTTTGAAGTAAAATCAGTAGGTGGTGCAGTATGATTGTAACCTATTCCAAACTTCACATTTGAAGCTGTTTGCTTGCTGAGAAGCATTTCAAATCCCTTGCAGGATGTTACCCAGCGGTCACACTCAACTTGGGTAGCTGCAAGTGTCTCTTTGAGACTTCTGTGGTTCTCGAGTATGACCTCTACCTTAGCCTTTTCATCATTAAGTTGGCATTTAAGCTTGTAAATCTCATCATCTTTGTCATTAAGTGCAGACACATACTCATCTTTTCTTTTGGAAATAGTTTTCTCAAGCTCAAGATTTTGATTGATTAAAGCTACATTTGCCTCTCTAATAGAGACAAAGGCAGCTATGCATGATTCAGAACATAACTTGGCTTTAGCCTCAGAAGATACCTGGGTTACCTGTGAAGATGAAGCATCGGAGCAGGAACCCTCAGTAGACTCCAGGGCCATGAGAGCAAGATTCCCAAAAGGATGTTCACCACCATGTTGACCAGCACCAGCAGATAATTGCTCATTGAAACCAGAAAGATCATCTGGTAAGCTGCTCCAGTCAACAACTCCTGGTGTGAAGAAGCTGTGATGAGGTTGAGATTGTGATGGAGATGGTTGAGGCTCAGGTAGGGCTTGAGGTTGTTGTGCTATAGGGACATGAACTGGATTTGGCTGTGGCATGTAATAGCAGGGATAAGGATATGGCATTGGACCCTGAGGGACAAAGTATGCAGGAGATTGAGGTTGTGAGTGATGACCAGAACTAGCAGGATGTTGCCCTTTGTTTTGTGAACTATTGCTTGGAAAGGTCACAAAGGGTGCAGAGGAGTTAGATCCAGTTGATCTACACTCTCTTGCAAAGTGCCCAAGCCTGTGGCATTTGTGACACCTCAACTTACTCTTGTCAAAACCAACTTTGGTTTTGCCAGAGAGTCCTGGAAATTTCCTACCAGTTCTCTTGTAGAACTTTTGAGATCTGATATTGATCAGGGCCATTTGGCTCAAAATATCCATCTCTTCTAAATCATCATCAGCAATACCTTGCAAATCATCCATGATAAAGCATAAATTATCACTATTACACCCAGAATGACTGTCAACACCAACAAATGCATGATCAGAACTGTTTGAAGAGAAATCTATATGCTCATCATAATGACTTTCTGATCCAGCATATTCTGACTCATGACCGACCAAGGCAGTGTTACCTGGTACAAAGTCATCAGAGAGCTTTCCTGATGATGCCAGTTTCCTTTTCTGCTCTATCTCTCTTTCAAATGTAAGCAGTTTCCCATGGAGTTGGGTGAGAGATAG
Source organism: Flaveria sonorensis (assembly GCA_025506505.1). Classification (NCBI taxonomy): domain Eukaryota; kingdom Viridiplantae; phylum Streptophyta; class Magnoliopsida; order Asterales; family Asteraceae; genus Flaveria; species Flaveria sonorensis. Next base: position 22,583,335 of record CM046439.1, on the reverse strand, counting down.
GCTATCCAGATTTGCACTGGAGCGTAGGACAATGGTGTATGTGTCCCATCTCTCAGGCAGTGATCTGAGGAATCTGTTGTTCATCTGGCTGTTAGTATACTCATGCTTGACCATTTTCAGCTCAGAGATCAAGCAGGAGAAACGCTCAAACTGTTGAGTCAGTGTCTCACCCTTCCTATGAGAGAATGTCTCATATTGTTGGGCGAGGATTTCTCTGTTGTTTGCTAAGACCTCATCAGTTCCTCCGAATTGTTCCTTCAAAGCATTCCAGAGGTCATGAGCAGTTTCATGATGCATAAGCCCAGAATAGATTTCATTCGGCAGTGCCATGGCCAGAATTCCATGGGCTTTAGCATCAATCTCAAACAGTTTACGATCTTCATCTGAGTATTGCTCCTTCTTCTTCGGAACCATTTGATTGGTCTCCGGATTGTTCACCATAGGCTTGTGTGGACCGTGAACCACAGATGTCCAACAACCTGAACTGTTAACAGACAGGTGATGGAGCATTCTTCGTTGCCATATGTTATACTCACTCCTAACCAGCATCGGAGGCTTGGTTGAGGAGCCAGTATTGTGAGGATCATTAGATGGAGTAGTCATTCTCAGATTCAAACCAAATCAATCAAGTTTCAAAAGATTTAGCACAAAAACACAACAAACTCAATAAGAACCAAGAAGAAACTCAATTTAAATAACCAGAAGCAGCAGAAAATCAATCTTTATAACCAATTCTTGCACATATGCTAATTCGATCAAACTATAGATATCAAAATAGCAGTTTCAATGATCAATTGTTAAACCGATCAATGATTAACCAGCTCTGATACCATTTGTTAGGATCAGTGATCTAAGTTTGATCAATTAGAGTTGAATCACAGCGGAATTAGAGCAAGAATTAAGCAAATATAGCAAGAACACAATAAATATTCAATGGAACAGTACACGGTTATATAGAAATAGGGTTTTCTGCATTGGGATAATAACATTCATGCACACATGCTTCGGTATGGCGGCTGCTAGGTTTTCCTAAGCTGCGCCAATTACAATTAGGTCAGCATTCCTTATATAAAGGAATGTGACGTCTGCTGATGTCACTTGATAGTGACATCTAACAGAATTATTACAAACTACTGAAAGTAAGCAAACTACTGAGAATGTTCACAACTGAGAACATCTCAGAGTATTCTAAGTACACGAAGAAACATAAAACTACTGAAACTACAAGTACAGAAAAGAAAATACAACTACTGAAAGGAAACCATCACAACTACTGAAGAGGTCTTCTTCAGCTGTTGTGACAATCATCTGAAACTTGGTCTTCAGTCTTTGTCTTCAGCTCTTTCACTTCAGACTTTGTCTTCAGCTCGTCTTCAGACTTTGTCTTCAGCTCTTTCACTTCAGACTTTGTCTTCAGCTCTTTCACTTCAGACTTTGTCTTCAGACCTTGTTATCAGCTGATGTCTTCAGCTGTTGCAGACTACTTCAGTTGTTGTAATGTCCGTGGGACTTAAAGGTTTTTCTGATCAGGCTCATTGGTTCTTTTGGTCCAACATTTGGCGATCATTCTCACCAGTTTGCACAGAGACGTTGGTCCAGAATTGGCTTAAGGAATCGGGGTATATGGTAGGATTCAGAAGAAAAGCGGTTCTGTACTGGGAATCTACCATAAGATCGATGGCATTATCAAATTTGTTCCAAAAGGCCGATTTCGAGAGGTAGGCAACACAGTTGTGTCTGGGTTTGAGTTTCATGGTCGCCATTGATGAGAGAGTGAAGGACATAAAACGGCTAATGAAACGTTTGAAATTAGGTTTAGGTATTTATAGGGTAAGAAAAGGCTGATATAAAACGACTGAAAGTGTTGGTGCTGTCATCAGTTGTTTGAAAACAACTGAAGACCTGGTTTTAACTTTCAGAAGTTGTAACAACTGAAGACTTGGTATTAGTCATCAGTAGTTGTGAAACTACTGAAGACATGGTTTTGGCTTCAGGTGTTGTAAGAAGTGAAACAGCAGTTGTAGAAACAACTGAAGAGAAAAGTTTCTCATCAGCTGTTGTCGTCAATTCTTAGCTCATCAGCTGTTTCATTCTGACCTCAACACTTATCAGACTTTTTGTCTGATTTTCAGACGTTTCATTGGTCATCAGTACTTATCTGTTATACTGACATCAGTAGTTGTAACTACATCAGTAGTTGTAACCACATCAGTTCTTTTCAACAGATAGAGTACTTCAGTACTTTTAAGTAATTTAGTCTTCAGTAGTGATGAAAACTACTGAGGATAAAAGAACTTATCAGTACTTATTTGTGACAATAGTATACGAATGCTCATCAGTACTTGTTGACTGAGATCATCAGTAGTTGTCACTTATTCTAGCTGCAGCATACCAAGCCTTAACACTAGATTTTTGAAAGTTGAACTGTCCAAAGGCTTAGTAAATATGTCTGCAAGCTCATCAGCACTAGGAACAAACTTTAGATCAATCAGACCTTTTCAAAACAATCCCTAATAAAATGGTGTCTGATCTCAATATGTTTGGTCCTAGAGTGCTGGACTGGATTCTTGACAATACAAAGAGCTGAAGCACTATCCATTAGTAATGGAGTCTTAGTCTCTGTAATGCCATAATCCAATAATTGATTCTAAAGCCAGAGTACTTGAGATGTACAACTTGCAGCAGCAATGTACTCGTCTTCAGCAGTGGATGTAGCAACAGATGTTTGTTTCTTACTCTGCCAAGAAACCAAACAGTTGCCTAGGAATTGACATCCACCAGAAGTTGATTTTCTAGTTAATTTACACCCTGCATAGTCACTATCAGAAAAAGCAACTAATTTGCAAGAGTGCCCAGTGGAATACCAAAGACCTAGAGATTGAGTACCTTGCAGATATCTAAAGATCCTCTTGACTGCAATCAAATGAGACTCTTTAGGAGCAGCCTGAAATCTAGCACAAACACAAGTTGCAAACATAATATCTGGTCTAGAAGCTGTTAAGTACATCAAGGACCCAATCATACATCTGTAAAGTGTTTCATCAACAACTTTACCTTTCTGATCTGCATCCAGTTGTGTGGTGCTGCACATAGGAGTAGAACAGGGCTTACAGTTTTGTAAATCAAACTTTTCCAAAAGACTCTTTGTGTATTTTGACTGATGAATGAAAGTTCCATCAGCCTTTTGTTTGATTTGCAAACCTAGAAAGAACTGTAATTCTCCCATGGCACTCATTTCGAATTTTTGTTGCATCAACTTTGTAAATGCATCACACAACTGTAGATCAGAGGATGCAAAAATAATATCATCAACATAAATTTGAACAAGGAGCTTATGCTGACCCACTTTCTTAATGAACAAAGTTTTATCTATGGAGCCTCTAGTGAAATTATTCTGAAGAAGAAAATTTGACAGTGTTTCATACCAGGCTCTAGGAGCTTGTTTCAACCCATAAAGAGCCTTATCAAGTTTATACACCCAATCAGGATGTTTATTATCCTCAAAACCTGGTGGTTGACACACATAAACCTCTTTTTTTATTTTACCATATAAAAATGCACTTTTGACATCCATTTGAAAAACTTTAAGATTGTGGAATGAAGCATAGGCTAAGAACAATCTAATTGCCTCCAGTCTGGCTACAGGGGCAAAGGTTTCATCATAATCAATACCTTCTTCTTGTGAAAACCCCTGGACAACCATCTGGCCTTGTTCTTGACAATTTGCCCATTTTTATCTGTTTTATTCCTAAACACCCATTTAGTGCCTATTGCACACTTACCTGGGGGTAGAGGAACCAGTTCCCACACTTGCTGCTTTTTGAACTGAAGAAGCTCAAGCTGCATGGCATCAACCCATCCATTGTCTCTTAATGCAATATGATAGTTCTTTGGCTCTTGCTGACTGATGAAGAGAGCATAGAAGCAGAAGTTGGACAATTGACTTCTAGTTGAGACACCAGCATTGATATCACCAATGATTTGAGACATTGGGTGATTCTTCAGCTCTTGGTACACTATAAGATCTGTGCAAGTGTTTGTAGCACGCTCAGCAGCAACAGATGTTGATCCAGATTCTGAAACCAAGATTAGATGGCAAGTCAAATGAAGTAGAGGATTCAGAAATCTCATCAGCATTTGTTGTGGATGGTGCTACTGAAGCTACAGGAACATCAAGTTTAGTAGACTCAGGCAGTTGATCACTAAACTTGAATAGGTGAGTACTGGGATCATCCTCAACATCAGTACCACCAGATGGATGACTAGCTGCAGAAGGTGATGAATTCACATGATCTGCAATAGCTGGAGGCTGATAAGGAACATATTGCAGTATGTCCAGATCAAACAACTCCACAGGGTTTTGTGGAATTTTGTCCTTAGGGGATTCATTGAACTTCACATGCAAGGTTTCTTCAACCATCTTTGTTCTGCAGTTGAACACTCTGTAAGCCTTGCAAGTGGATGAATACCCAACAAAATACCCTGCATCCACCTTAGAATCAAACTTTTGGAGTTGATCCTTTGTGTTGAGAATGTAACAAGGACACCCAAATGCTCTGAAGAATGAAATTAGAGGAGCCAAATGATGTAGAACTTCATAAGGAGTCTTCATCAACCTCTGATTCACTAAAGCTCTATTTTGCACATAGCATGCTGTGTTGACAGCTTCAGCCCAAAAGGTCAGTGGCAAACCAGAGTCAGCCAACAGGGACCTTGCAGCTTCAATTAGGGTCCTGTTCTTTCTCTCCACTACTCCATTTTGTTCTGGAGTCCTTGGGATGCTATACTGCCTCTTGATTCCTTTTGAAAGGTAGAAATCATCAAGTGTATGGTTTCTAAATTCAGTTCATTATCACTTCTTATACACTTGACTGATAGGGAATACTGCTTCTCAACATACAACACAAAGTTAATAATTGTCTGAGCATCCTCATCCATTGAATGCAAGAAGAAGGTCCATACAAATCTGTAGTAATCATCCATAATTACCAGATAGTATTTCTTCTTTGCCATGCTCATTACTCTCACAGGACCAAAGAGATCCATGTGCAGTAATTGCAAGCAGGCAGTGGACTTTGGTTCTTCTATAGGAGGGAATGAAACTTTGTGTTGTTTTCCTTTTAAACAAGCAGTGCAGGTTTCATCACAGTGGAACTCCTTTATTGGTAGACCTCTCACTAAACTATTGTGGATCAGCTGATTCATGTTTTTGAGATTAACATGACCCAGCCTTCTATGCCACAGTTTAGATTCCTGAGGAGAGGCCTTGGAGAACAGGCAAGGATGACCTTTTAAATCAATCTTCTTTGACAAATCCAAGGCATATACTCTTCCTATCCTGTTGGCCTTCAGGAGAGTATGTTCATCCAATACCTTGTCAATCAGCCTCAGAACTTTGGAAGACAGAATTTGGCAGTTCTGGCTTGTGAAAAGTGCAACATGCCCTTTATCACACATCTGACTGACACTCAGTAGATTATACTTAAGATTCTCCACATGGTTAACATCATCAAATCTGATTTCTCCATTTGACACAAATCCTTTCCTGATGATGTAACCCTTAGCATCATTTCCAAATGAGACAAATCCCTTCTTTCCTTGAGAGTAGTCATTAAGAAGAGAACTGCTCCCAGTCATATGCATAGATCCTCCACTGTCTACATACCAGATGCTCTTTGGCATGCTGAAGAACCCTGCATTTATCATAAGAAACTAGTTAGCTTTAGAGACCCAAACCTTTTTGGTTTTGGGTCTGTTTTCATCAACAGATTTAACCATAACTTGTTTCTCATGATTAACAGCTGATGAAGGTGGATATGGTGCTAAATGGATTTCTTAGATTTGGGCTTGGATTTCCTTTTCAGTGGTTTGATCACAGGTGCATCTAGTTGGTTAACTCTCCCCAACAAATGCTGAACCATCATAACAAGTTGTGTCTGATTTGTTGCTAAAGCCTTCAGCTCATTTGACACATCAGTACTTGTTTTTGATGAGTTCCTGTGACCCACCATTTCCTCCTTCTTGAAATTCACAGATTTAGTCTGATGTTTATCATGAGGAACACTATCAGCTGTTTTCTGATAAACCCTATCCTTCTTTTTGGATGTTGTCGAGGCCTTGGGTTTATCAGTTTGAGATGACTGTGGTACAAACTTGGTCTCAAACTCATTTTTCATTTTATTAATCTCTTCTTTAATGAGCTTATCTCTGTTGAGTTTGGAACCCTTTTTGTACCAGCATTCATCAGATAGATGATTGAATTTACCACATATTTCACATGGCTTATTCTTCATCTTGGATTGATCAACTGCTGAAGTGGAAACTACTGAAGGTCTGATCTTCAGTACTTTCCTCCTCTCAGTACTTGTGTTAAGTACTGAAGGATCGGTAACAACTGAAGACTTGTTCTTCAGCTGTTCTCTATCCGTCCTGAAAGACCGTATGATAGATTCCTCAGCAGTTGTTAATCCTTTTATTTCAGCAGATTTAAAATGCTTTTCAGATGTTGTGACTTGCCCTTCAGTACTTGGAGTACTTTGAGGGACAACATCTGAATTGCTCAGCTTCATGTGTTTATCAGCATTTAAACCATCAGGCAATTGATTTGCTGAGATCTTAACACTGACTTCATCCTCTAATTTTGTATTATCATTTGAGGATGAATCACATGATGATGTGGTTTGGAAATTACTTTCACCTTCAGATTTTACTATTGATTTTGAAGTAAAACAGTAGGTGGTGCAGTATGATTGTAACCTATTCCAAACTTCACATTTGAAGCTGTTTGCTTGCTGAGAAGCATTTCAAATCCCTTGCAGGATGTTACCCAGCGGTCACACTCAACTTGGGTAGCTGCAAGTGTCTCTTTGAGATTTCTATGGTTCTCAAGTATGACCTCTACCTTAGCCTTTTCATCATTAAGTTGGCATTTAAGCTTGTAAATCTCATCATCTTTGTCATTAAGAGCAGACTCATACTCAGCTTTTCTTTTGGAAATAGTTTTCTCAAGCTCAAGATTTTGATTGATTAAAGCTACATTTGCCTCTCTAATAGACAAAGGCAGCTATGCATGATTCAGAACATAACTTGGCTTTAGCCTCAGAAGATACCTGGGTTACCTGTGAAGATGATGCATTGGAGCAGGAACCCTCAGACTCCAGGGCCATGAGAGCAAGATTCCCAAAAGGATGTTCACCACCATGTTGACCAGCACCAGCAAATAATTGCTCATTGAAACCACAAAGATCATCTGGTGAGCTGCTCCAGTCAACAACTCCTGGTGTGAAGAAGCTGTGATGAGGTTGAGATTGTGATGGAGATGGTTGAGGCTCAGGTAGGGCTTGAGGTTGTTGTGCTATAGGAACATGAACTGGATTTGGCTGTGGCATGTAATAGCAGGGATATGGATATGGCATTGGACCCTGAGGGACAAAATATGCAGGAGATTGAGGTTGTGAGTGATGACCAGAACTAGCAGGATGTTGCCCTTTGTTTTGTGAACTATTGCTTGGAAAGGTCACAAAGGGTGCAGAGGAGTTAGATCCAGTTGATCTACACTCTCTTGAAAAGTGCCCAAGCCTGTGGCATTTGTGACACCTCAACTTACTCTTGTCAAAACCAACTTTGGTTTTGCCAGAGAGTCCTGGAAATTTCCTACCAGTTCTCTTGTAGAACTTTTGAGATCTGATATTGATCAAGGCCATTTGGCTCAAAATATCCATCTCTTCTAAATCATCATCAGCAATACCCATCAAATCATCCATGATAAAGCATAAATTATCACTATTACACCCAGAATGACTGTCAACACCAACAAATGCATGATCAGAACTGTTTGAAGAGAAATCTATAAGCTCATCATAATGTCTTTCTGATCCAGCATATTCTGACTCATGACCGACCAAGGCAGTGTTCCCTGGTACAAAGTCATCAGTGAGCTTTCCTGATGATGCCAGTTTCCTTTTCTGCTCTATCTCTCTTTCAAATGTAAGCAGTTTCCCATGGAGTTGGGTGAGAGATAGGCTATCCAGATTTGCACTGGAGCGTAGGACAATGGTGTATGTGTCCCATCTCTTAGGCAGTGATCTGAGGAATCTATTGTTCATCTGGCTGTTAGTATACTCATGCTTGACCATTTTCAGCTCAGAGATCAAGCAGGAGAAACGCTCAAACTGTTGAGTCAGTGTCTCACCCTTCCTATGAGAGAATGTCTCATATTGTTGGGCGAGGATTTCTCTGTTGTTTGCTAAGACCTCATCAGTTCCACCGAATTGTTCCTTCAAAGCATTCCAGAGGTCATGAGCAGTTTCATGATGCATAAGCCCAGAATAGATTTCATTAGGCAGTGCCATGGCCAGAATTCCATGGGCTTTAGCATCAATCTCAAACAGTTTACGATCTTCATCTGAGTATTGCTCCTTCTTCTTCGGAACCATTTGATTGGTCTCCGGATTGTTCACCATAGGCTTGTGTGGACCGTGAACCACAGATGTCCAACAACCTGAACTGTTAACAGACAGGTGATGGAGCATTCTTCGTTGCCATATGTTATACTCACTCCTAACCAGCATCGGAGGCTTGGTTGAGGAGCCAGTATTGTGAGGGTCATTAGAAGGAGTAGTCATTCTCAGATTCAAACCAATTCAATCAAGTTTCAAAGATTTAGCACAAAAACACAACAAACTCAATATGAACCAAGAAGAAACTCAAATTGACTAACCAGAAGCAGCAGAAGACCAATCTCTATAACCAATTCTTGCAAATATGCTAATTCGATCAAACTTTAGATATCGAAATAGCAGTTTCAATGATCAATTGTTAAACCGATCAATGATTAACCTGCTCTGATACCATTTGTCAGGATTAGCGATCTAAGTTTGATCAATTAGAGTTGAATCGCAGCGGAATTAGAACAAGAATTAGACAAATATAGCAAGAACACAATAGATATTCAATGGAACAGTACACGGTTATAGAGAAAGAGGGTTTTCTGCAAAAAGGATAATATCATTCATGCACAATGCTTCGGTGTGGCGGCTGCTAAGATTCGTAGGGCTTTTCAGGCTACACAGGGCATCGCTCCTTACAATTAGGTCAACATTCCTTATATAGAGGAATGTGACGTCTGCTAATGTCACTTGATAGCGACATCTAACAGAATTATTACAAACAACTGAAAGTAAGCAAACTACTGAGAATGTTCACAACAACTGAGAACATCTCAGAGTATGCTAAGTACAAGATGAAACTAAAACTACCGAAACTACAAGTACTGAATACAAGAAACATAAAACTACTGTAAGGAAACCATAACAACTACTGAAGAGATCTTCTTCAGCTGTTGTGACAACATCTGAAACTTAGTCTTCAGTCTTTGTCTTCAGCTTTTGTCTTCAGACTTTGTCTTCAGTTCTTTCACTTCAGACTTTGTCTTTAGCTCTTTCACTTCAGACTTTGTCTTCAGACCTTGTTATCAGTTGATGTCTTCAGCTGTTGCGGACTACTTCAGTTGTTGTAATGTCCGTGGGACTTAAAGGTTTTTCTGATCAGGCTCATTGGTTCTTTTGGTCCAACAAATCAAGTGATTGTTTCATATTATGATTGAAATTTCGTTTGGCACTCTTTGACTGCCATTGATCATAAAAGTCATCATCAGAATTTGTAACCCGCGTTTGTTTAATGTGTGATAGACTTTTGTGTTTGATCTTGTCAGTTGAAATTGGTGAAATAAGATTGTTTTGTGGGATTCTCAAGCCTTTCTGTTTAAAGAAACAATCAGGTGTATTGTGATTTGTCATATCACATACAAAACAATACTTGTTGAAATAGCGGTTTTTAGTAGAATGATTATTCATATCACAGATGGAGCAATATTTTTTCAAATAACACTCATCTGTGTTATGATTAGACATGTTACAAATATCATAGTACATTTTTTTGTCTTTTGGTTTTGATGTTGAGGCTTCATTTGATTTAAAATATTTTAGATTAGCCTCAGATTTTGTGTTTAATGAAGAAGCAAATTCAGCCTTTGTAGTTTCTGTAGATTGTTTCACAGTTCTCCTTTGCTTGGTCTTTTGAGACTGCTTTTGCTTCTTTTTTCCCTTGCTTAACTGCATTTCAAATTGGTCTATATCCTTTTTATTGAAAATGTCAAAACCGAACCCCTATTTTGTAAGGTCCCGATCCCGGAGACCCCATAGTTACTCATTCATAGCATCATTCATTATTAAAATCTCATTTAAAATTTATTAACATAAGAAAATATTGTAGCATAAGAATTATCAAAAACAAATTCATGCATTAATAATTACTTTTGCCAAGTAAGACATCGTTGATTAAAATTACAAAAGAATACTTAGTTGTATTACAAAACAATCACATTATTTTTGCATGAGATGGATGCCAGTCTTTGCTTGTCAAGTAGCTTCAACTCCGTGGCATCCTCAGCAACATCATTACCTGCCAACTGAACATGCATAAAAAGTCAGAGTTGCTAAGTGAGTTCTAGTTTTATAAATAAAATACTTTGTTTTTGTGAAAACTTATCCTTTACTTTTAATCGTGATCACCCATCACACATACAATTTGATAATATTTATCCATCATAATCATTCGTTCTCATACTTTTCATTATTATCATCCACTTTCTTCTAGACCAATGTCATATGCCACACCCCAAACATTGTGTATGAAGCGGGTACAGGGCCGAAGTCTATAAATAGACCCCTAACATTGTGCATGAAGCCTGACCCAGTACCAGAGCAAGCGACAAGGGTCTTATTTCATACATATTAGTCAATCACAAAGATTGACCCTTGTGTGCATCCTCATGGGTTAGCTAAACCACGCACATTTAAGCTAACAACCCCTCAATGAGTTGTTAATCTCCTTTCATTTGCTTGCAAGACTTTTCATTCATTCATTATGTTCCACTTTCATTATCGTATTCTTTCACTTTTAATATGATAATACTTTACGTATAAGAGTATTAACATGCCATGTAAAGTCACATAATAATACGTAATATAGAACATCAATAACCGCCCATAATCATGCATAACATCAACAGGCATAAACCACTAAAACATTTCAGAACTTAACATTACATTCTACCTCCCAAAATTTCAGTAAAATCCTAAGTCCCCAAAGAAATGCGGATGAACATAAAACAATAAGGATGAATGTTCAGCAAATATGAATGAGCAAATGCGGATGAAAGTCTTCAGAAAATATTCTAAGTGTCTAAAGGAATGCCGGTGAACCAAATGCGGATGAACAAGTCCAATTGCGGATGAACTAAGTCATATGTTAATGAGCACATACAAATGCGGATGAACAAAAACATCTACGGAGGAACAAAATATCTGCAGATGAACAAAACATCTGCGGATGAACAAACATCTATGGATGAACAAAACATCTACGGATGAACAAAACATCTGTGGATGAACAAAAGACTTAGCTATTGAACATAAAACCATTGCGGTTGAATGTTTAGCAAATGTGGATGAACTCCAACAAATGCGGATGAAGTCCAACAAATGCGGATGAAGTCCAACAAATGCGGATGAACAAACAACTTAGACTAATCCACCAGTTCCAAATCCTCGTTCTAACATGTCCTTAGCACAGACCTAACATGGCAAATACTTAGAACAAAGCTTACAACTATGCAACATCAAAGAAGGCATTTAAAAACACACATCGCTTACACATCAGATGCAAAACACAGAAACCCATGCTTCAGTTGTAAAAATTTAGTTAATATGCATTTTAGCCCCAAACGAGTTTAAGACAAGTAAAGTAGGGGAATCTAGAACTCACCTCTAGTAGCTTTCGAGGAAGACTTCTTCAGACCGAGAGCAATTGGGAGTTCTAGCACCTAAACACATGGAAACAAGCAGCCAATAAAAGAAACACATAAGAACCGGTCCAGTAGCTCAAACACAGCTGAATACCAAGCAGAAAACACAAGAAAACCTCACCTTCTAGGAGAATTCCAGTTTTCTCACACTAAAATCCGGTTGGAACTTCTTCTTCTTTCTTCTTGCAGCCGAAAGCACATGTGGGGAAATGGAGGTGTGGGCGTCCATACCCTGCTTTTTGAACCCATAATAGACAAGTTTGCCACTTGCACACTTTAAACCCCTTTACTTTGAAGTGTTTCACTTTTCCCTCTTTTAATAAAACTCTGGGTGTTACAAGTGCACCCCCCCTTATATAGGTTTCATCCCCGAAACCTATCACTCCTCGAATAGCTGTGGGTAATGTTGCCTCATCTCTTCCTAAGTTTCCCACATAGATTTGGACCCCTTTCTGTGTCTCTATTGTACTTATACCAGTGGAACCACTTTATTCCGTAGCCTCTTCTCTTTTCTGTCAATGATGGCCACTTGCTACTCCACATAATTGAGCCGTTCATCCACCTCGAAATCCACCAGTGGCACGATCATATCTTCATTGGCTAAGCACTTTCTTGGGTGAGATACATTGAATGTCGGATGAATTCCACTTAACTCATCAGGTAGCTCTAACCTGTAGGTCACCTCTCCTACTAGTTTAATGATTCGGAAAGGCCCTATATACCTCTGGCTCAGCTTACGCCGCTTTCTAAACCGGATGATCCCCTTCCAAGGTGAAACCTTAACATAACTTTATCAAGTACCTTGAATTCAATCGGTCTAGCCTCTTGTCAGTATACGACTTTTGTCTGTCTTTTGCCGCCTTCAAAAAGGCCTTTATCTTCTCTAACTTTTCGGCCGTAGCCTCGATCACCTTGATGCTCCCTAACTCCTTCTGCCCATTGTCACTCCAACATATGGGTGTTCTACACTTCCTACCGTATAGCATGTCATAAGAATGCATACCAATACTGGCATGATAATTGTTGTTGTATGAGAATTCGGCTAACGGTAAGTGTTCGTCCCTGTTGGGATTTGAACAAGTTTATCAGAGTCATTTTATCCATATAAAATGAAAATGCAGCAGAATAAGGAGATTAAAACTTGTAACAATTAATATATATAAACCATTTTATATATCTGTTAAAAAACCCGTAATGGATCGTTATATGAAAAACATGCTTACAAACAACCATAGGGTGTTTAGAAGACTACCTCCCAAATGGGTTTGATGAAGATAAGCAGTGAATGGTAGCTTCCAAAGAAGGAGGCCTCAAGCTTGTCTACCCTCAAGCTTCTAACAAACACCCGGTTGCAAGGATTTTCACACTTGAACGAGTCTGTGTTCTTAGTTTTTTTATCTTCGACCGATCGAAAAAAACAAGAAAACAGACGTACACCCTTTTGAGTGTGTTGTAAGTTATCAGAGAGAGTGGTTGATTGCATGCATATATTGCATGTCCTATGAAATTGAAAATTCAGACGAGGAGAGAGAGAAAAGTAGGTGGAGCCTAGCCCCTTATCCCATCCGCATTTCTCAAACATTAATCCGCATTAGTAATTGCGGATGAATAACCTCCTACCATAGTTGTAAATGCAGATGAAGAAATTTCATCCGCATTTCCCAAATGTACATCCGTTGTAATTGCGGATGAGTAGTTTCATCAGCATTTCCTCAAATGCTTATCCGCATTAGTGAATGCGGATGATCAGTTTCCATCAGCATTTCCACAAATGCATATCTGCATTCATAAATGCAGATGAGGAACCTTCATCCGCATTAGATTGATGCAAGTAGCAAATACCGCCTAACAATGGTTTACTACCCCTAATACGGATGATGAAGTGCCATTCAATAACATCATCTTCTTCAAGTCCCTAATTTGAAAATGATTTAGGTGAATCTATCATTTATCCTTTTGTTATAGATCTCATGTTAAATCTAGAGACAGAGAATGATCATTCCCTGTTGATTTAACTTTATCAGGCCATAAACATCTTACTCTCAACAAATAAGAGGAACAAATCTCATCTTGACTACATACGTGTCTCACAATCACCTTGTATCACACCTGAAACTAGCATTGTGTACTGTCCATATTTCAGAATAGCGAAGAACTAGATTAAAGTATAATATTAGTGAATATCAAAACACAATATTTATCTCAGGTTGGAGGATACTATGATATTCGCCTTTACTCAAATTTACTTATGATCAATTACATAATTCCATGCAGTAACATTTCAGAGCAGGTCAATCAAATATTTGTATCCTATAAATATCTATGAACTTTGGTAGCAACCATTTGCTCTATATTCATACCTTATGAATATCCACCAATCCAAGTTCATAATAGTCTTACCTTCATATTTGTTCCCACAAATATGACCGACTACGGACATTGAGAATAATAAACATATTCATGGATCTAAACTTGCTAAAATGGAACATAACTCATAGTATCATAATTATATATATGAGTCTAATAACAATTGTTCCGTTGTTTAAAAACTAAATAGATCAAATCCAATCAATAGAATATCAAACTCCTAAGGCACAAGTATGACTCTCATGCTTTGGCCTTTCAAGGAGCTTCGTGAGTGGATCCGTAATATTTTGATTGGTGTGAACTTTGCGAATACATATATTTCCCTTTTCAACTTCATCCCTTATGTAGTTGAATCTCCGCTCAATGTGCCTTGACTTTTGATGTGCATGGGGTTCCTTGATTTGAGCAATCGTACCCTGGTTGTCACAAATGATCACTAGGGGATCTTGAATGGTAGAGACTACCCCTAGATTGGTAATGAATTTCTTTAACCATGCAGCTTCTTGTGCTGCTAATGAAGCGGCGATGTATTTCGATTCTGTAGTGGACAATGCTACCACATCCTACTTTGAACTCCTCCAGGACACTGCCCCTCCATTCATAATGAAGACATACCCAGATTGTGATCGAGAATCATCTCGATCAGTTTGGAAACTCGCATCCGTGTAACCTTTTACAATGAGTTACTCTTCACCAGATCTGTATATTAGAACATATCCTTAGTCCTCCTAAGGTATTTCAACATACTCTTAATAGCCATCCAATGGCTATTTTCTGGATTCTGCTAATATCTACTTGTCATGCTTAAAGCGGATGACACTTCCGGTCTAGTGCATATCATCGCATACATGATGTATCCTATAGCAGATGCATATGGGACTTCCTTCATCCTTTCTTGCTCATCCTTTGAGCTTGGACATTGAGATGCACTCAATATTTTCCCTTTTTGAATAGGTACCAAACCTTTCTTAGAGTTCTCCATCTTGAACCTTTTCAAGATTTTATCAATGTATGCACTTTGGTTTTAACCTATCAACCGCCTTGATCTATCCCTATAGATCTTTATTCCTAAAATATTGGTGGCTTCACCAAGATCTTTGATTGAAAAACAACTTCCAATCCAGGTTTTAACACCTTCCATGGTTGGAATGTCATTTCCAAACAGTAGTATATTATCAACATACAATACTAAGAATGTGATGATGCTCCCACTAGCCTTCTTATACACACAAGCTTTATTAGCATTCTTGATGAATCCAAATTTCTAGATCTCTTCATCAAAACATTGATTCCAACTTCTCTTCATCAAAACATTGATTCCAACTTCTTGATGCTTCCTTCAATCCATAGATTGATTTCTTTAACTTGCATACTTTATTAGGATGTTATGGATCAATAAAACCATCGGGCTGAACCATATTGTTGGTCCTAATGATCGATTCAACTATGCACTTGATTCTTCCTAATGAATTTTCTATTGAATCAACACTTATAAACATAATAGCATAGTGAAAATCAATGAATATAAACCATAAATGCAATAACAAAGGCTCAAAGATATAGATGATAAGCTTCCGGCCAAACACACAATAGCAACACAAATATTTTCAATTAGGGTTTTTTCCAAAAGTATCTTGCAAGATAAAAAGATTACAATATATATATATATAATAGACCTAGTTTCGCTATTCAGCTTACAGTTTCACCTGGCAGCGAACTATAGATTCGCCGGGTGAACTAGATCTGCTGACTCCGGGTGAAACTACAGTTTCGCCAGTAGTTTTGCTGTAATACAAAATTACATAGAAAGACAAATTACAAATAAGAAACTAACAATTAACTTATTACAAAGCAAAATAAACCTATCAACTATAATGAGTCCAACCTATGTAGATCATCAATTCTCCCCCTAGGTTGGACCTCACTCTCAATCTTCTTGCTCTCCTCTTACACCTTCTTCAGCTTTATCTGATGCTTCTGGTTCTGCTCCTGCTGCCCTTTCCTCTTTAGCTCTTGCACTAGCTCTAGCAAATTGTTTGGTAAGATCTTGCATATCCATCCTTAACTCTTCAGCCTTGGATACTTTCTCTGCTAGCTCCCTGACCTTTGCCCTTACACCTCGAGCTTTGTTTGCCACGTTCATAAACAGACTGGCTTCTCTTCTTGTTTCATCTCCATCTTCAGCCTTGATATGATTTTCACAAAGAGTTACAAGGTCTTCGTCACAAAAAGATAATACTTCCATTGGATCAAACAATTTTATCTCACCAACACCTTTCAACCTAATAACAGCTTCCCCAGTATTGTTGTCATAAAACCATTTTTCGAACTTTTGCAGACTAGGGGGAAGTGGATTGGGCACTCTCACTCTGTTAACAGTTTTGGCGGGCTTTAACTTTAGCACAATCTTTCCTTTTCCGGTAGCCCAATCCAAGTCAATCTTTGATCTCCTCCTCTCAGTCTTCATATATCCAAAGGCTTCAAAATTATCATTAATTCCCGTCTTAATCTCTTTTTCTAATAGCATAGCACGTTTACTCGGGTGGGCGTCTAAGAGAGGAATTTCAGCTAACCTTCTCAAATCCCATCTAGGCAAGGTCTTGAACGCCTTCCTTTTATGCATATATGAAATTTCACCACCTCTCCTTTTGATCATAATTTCAATTCTGAATTGTACTTCCAGCTCACTATCTTTTTATCACTTTTCTTCTTGCTCGGTTCACTTATGTTTTAGAAAAGAGGAGTCAATTCTTCTGGTTCCTTTTCTTTCACAAACCATTCCTCCTTGCTTAGCTCAAAAACATCACCTTCTTCTGTACTTTGAGCAACATATGTCATTGGGCGCTCCTCCACTTCATAAAACTCAGGCTCCGAGTCATAATCCACCAGTTGTTCTTCATATTCTTCCTTTTCGTCAACGAGTCTCCTCTCAGCATCTTTCTTATTTCCTCTTGTGGTTTCTTCTCTAATCACCTCAGCCCCCCTCAAATCTGCATCTATGTCTAATACCAAATCAACAAAACCAGCCTCAATAACTACAGGCTCCTCTCTCACGTCTCCTCCTTTATCTACTCTTTTTTTAGCTTCTTTTTCAACAACTTTTTCACCTGCTACACCACCTCCACTTGTACTGCCACCAGCCATACTTGCTTCTCCACCAATACCAGATGATCTCCCCACTTTCAAGAATGAATACTTTGATGTATCAGTCATATCATCCAACTCCTCCTGTGATAGTTGGTTTGTGTCACCAACTTTGCCTTTGAGCTCATTTACTTCCTTCAATAGCCTTTTGATTAGTTCATGCTGATCCATCATCATAATCTTCATACTTTCTATCTGCTCATCTTTCTCCTTCTCTCTCAACTCCTAATTAACCAACTTGGTTTTAATCATGCTCAGTTCATTAGCCAATGAAGTATTTACATTTCTAATCACATCTTGATTCAGTTCAGATCGAGGATCCCTCCTTTCTTTGAACACCGGCTTCTTATGCTTAGATCTCCTTTTGGTTTCGTGAGTCGGTTCCCCTTGATCAGCCTTCTTTTTGGTCCTCCTTTCTCTTTGAACCTCAGCTCTTCTTCAACTTCATCAATCTCAGTTTCTAGATCATATTCTTTCCCTTTAGCATACCTCTTCCTTTTCTTTATAGCTTCAGCTTGTTTATCCTGATTTTCTTCAGCATTCTTGTTTTCATTTTCAATCAAGCTTCTAATATATTTCCATCTTTCAGCAGGATACATGTTTTCCAGTAAATATGTTATTTTACTGCTGAAGTCATGTCTTATAGCTAAGTAGTCTGCAAAAATTCTTGTATTCATTTGCATCAGCCTCTTCACTTCTCCATGTTTTGGCAAATTGGGTTTCCCAGCATTAATGATCATCTGAACAAACCTTGGATATAATAGCCATTTGTCTTTCTATAAGGCCATGACATTTTTAGTCATACATTCAAAAGTCAGTCTTGCAAGATTGGCCTTTTGTCCTCTACAGTATACAATCATGGCCTTTGCCAACTGTGCATTTAAACCGTCCGATCCTCCCTTCCTATGATCCAAGCACATTATGAAAACATGGGCAACATATCTCCATTCCTTGGATAAAAACGATTTGTTAATTTCCTTCTTTGACCTAAAAAGAAGTTCCTTCATATCCGATGCTTCGATAAGCATTAAGGACTTCAGTATCAGACATACTAATCTCATCTCCACAATCATCTTCCAACCTTAATACCCTCGCAATCGTCTCAGCACTAATAATCACGTCTTCCCTAATAACTCTTGAAGTGATCCTGTGTGGAGTAACTCCCAAGTCACATTCAGCATTGACCCAGAAATCTCTAATGTGAATGTCGTAGATCGTAGGTAAATGAGAAATGGCATAGTGAATGGAAGACTGTTTAAGCCATCTAATGCAATCTCGAAATCCAAGAGTCTTTGGATTACTGTCGTCTAGGAGTGCCACTATATTAGTCTTCTTATCGAACTTTAAGTTTGCCATGAACTGTAAAATATAAACATAGGTAAGTAAGATATAACAAAAGAATAATTAACCAATAAAAAAAATCAAAAAAATAGTTTCGCTAAAGTGGCGAAATTGTAATTTCGCCAGACATAGCAAGACAGATTCGCTGAAGTTTTTGAAACTACGTTCAACAGATTCGCTGACCGGCGAAGCTATAGTTTTGCTAGGCACAATACATAGTTTCACTGTTGATTAGTCATAATTTTTGACCAACAAAAGTGTAGATTCGCTGTAACTTAGCCCTAGACCATGAGTTTGAGCGATTCTACACTTTCGCTGAGGACTAACTTATGAATCATACAACAGCAAAGTTGAAGGTACGCTGACCCCAACAGAGCAGATAATGTGCTGGGCGAAAGTATAGTTTTGCTAGAAAGGTTCGAGCGAAACTGTGAGGTATGCTTGGACAACATAACCAGATAGATTCGCTCGCAACAGGGAACTTTTGATCAGTTTTGCTGGAAGAATTTGGTAGATTCACTGGACGAAACAGGCGAAGTTTCAAACCAGCGAATCAACCTTAAGCAATCGATTAGGCCATAAAACCACAATTAAACCGCAAATACATAGACGCAATACCTACCAAAAGATTTAGAATCAAACAATCTCGACGGAAATGATGAAAAATTTGGGTCAAATATATTCGGCCTGAGAGAAACTAGGGCTACATTCGCACGATATAGTGTGAACTGATGAACACACTATGCTATAAATATGACCTAGTTTTGCTGGCAGTGAAACTGTAGTTTCGCTCGGCATCTCGAAAGAAATTAGTGTTTGGTGAATAGCGATATTGCCAGGAGAAACTATAGATTCCCTGGGCGAACCTGCAAGCGAAACTATAGTTTCGCTGGAACCAAAAACATAAAAAAAAAATAAACAAAAATTAAATATAAATGACTTTTATGAAAAACGTTCTTTGTCCCACATTATCAGCATAAAACAAAGAATTTAAAAAAAAAATTAAAACAGATAAGAAAGAAAAATAAAAGGATATGGAGACTTCTTTTTCAAGAAATTGATCCGGAGAATCAAAGATTTGCGGGATTGCTGATATGTTTGTCATTTTAAACTCATGCCTTCCTCTTTTCAATAAGTAATCTGTAGCGTTTTATCATGTTTTGGATTTATTGAAAAACTCAGATGACTTGGATCCCATAGATATTCAGCAAAGTACTAATCCTGTTCTTTATGGTTTATTGAGCAACATAATTCACTTTGTTTGCAATTTTTTTAAATATTTAAACAATGACTCTTAATTTCTAAGAATCGTTGTGTCTTTATTATAGGACAGATGATAAGAGCTCCAGGTCTATACTTACGTATAACAGAGGAGATAATCATTTTATCTCGCTGATGAGAGCTTCAGGTCTATACTTACGTATAACAGAGAAGATCATCAGAATGTGCCGATGAGAGCTCCAGGTCTATACTTACGTATAACAGAGGAGATCATCACTCCAGGTCAATGTTCACACATAGCAGAGGAGATAAGCACGAGATATGTCACCCATTTGATTTTAATATTTTTATAACCAGCAAAGATTTGAAACTCTCAGCCCCTTTTAGACAAGGCCTTGTATCTTTGTGCAGGCTGAAATATTATAAGGATAATCCTTGTCGTCGAGTTCTTTGACTTTTAATTAAGCTACACGATCATTGTTTACTTTGATATCTGACTGAGCCTACCAGCATATCCCAAACAAAGCAATTAATTCTCCATCAAACTTCTTTAGCATGAAGTTCCTGAAAAGACAAAGAAATAAAACTTAGACAAATAAGAATAGATATTTATTCTCCCCCGAAATTTCTTTTTAACTGCCATGAGACAAGAAAAAGAAATTTCCACTCTTTTTTTTTAAGTATTAAAAAAAGTTGAAACAAACAGAATAAAGATGTGAAGACATATGGGACCCAGAAGTTTATCGATAAAAGTATAAACAAAAAGAGTAATTTACAGAATTATGCACATGAAGATAAGAAAGAGGTTTTAAAAAGATGTTAAACCCAATATGGAGATCAATTCATAAAAACGCGGTTTATCAAAAAATTTTATGAAAAGATCCGCTCATTGAATTTTTGTGTCAATTAGAATAATATCTATAAAACCCTTTTCCTAAGCGTCCCGGATGGCATGAATTCTTGTTTCAATTTGCTTGGTGTGAGTATGATGAATTGGGTTTTTGGCAATCCCAATAGCAGCTTCATTATCACAGAAAAGTGGTGTATGAAGAAAATTTATCCCGTAATCCATCATTTGATGTTGTATCCACAGCACTTGGCAATAGCAACTGGAGGCAGCAACATATTCAGCTTCTCCTGTAGACAGAGATATTATAGTTTGCTTCTTACTCTGCCATGAAACGAGACAATCTCCTAGATATTGACATCCACCAGTGACAGATTTCCGATTGACTCTGCAACCACCATGATCACTGTTAGAATATGCATGTAAGTAAAAGTTACCTCCTTTTAGGTACTAAAAACCCAAATGAGAGGAACCCTTTAAATAACAAAAAATTCTTTTAACAGCTTTTTCATGGGATTCTTTTGGGTTGGCCTGAAAACGAGCACAATAGCACACAGCGAATGTAATATCAAGATGACTGGTTGTATGATACATAGAATGATAGCGATGAGCATCTATGGATTTCCCATTATCATCAGGAGTTAAGCACGTCTGAGCAGTGAATGGAGTAAGTTTTGGAGAAGAATCATCCATGTTGAACTTTTTGAGAATCTCCAGAACGTACTTTTCCTGATGAATCAAAATACCAGACTACTTTTGTTCAACTTGTAATCCCAAGAAAAAGCATTACTCCCCCATCATGCTCATTTCAAAATGATCCTTCATGACCACTTCAAATTCTCTGCATAGTTTCTCTTTTGTTGACCCAAAAATAATGTCATCAACGTACACTTGAACAATCAACATTTCACCATCAACTTCTTTCTTGAACAGAGTCATATCTATCAAACCATCAGAAAAACCTTTAATTAGCAAATACTGAGTCAGAGTTTCATACCAGATCTAAGGGGCTTGATGTAGTCCATATAAGGATTTGTCAAGTTTATACACTTTGTCTGGAAAATCTGGATCCTTGAAACCTGGAGGTTGACAAACATAAATCTCCTCATCAATATTCCTATAGAGAAATGCGTATTTCACGTCCATTAAAAAGACTTTAAAGTTTTTGTGAGCTGCATGAGAAAGAAAGATTCAGATGGCTTCAATTCGAGCAACTGGAGCAAACACTTCAGTATAGTCTATTCCTTCCTCCTGAGCAAAACCTTGAACAACCAACCTGGATTTGTTACGAATTATTACTCCCCGATCATCTGGTTTGTTCCGGAATACCCATTTAGTACCAATAGGAAACATGTTTGGAGGAAGATCAACTAATTGCTAAACTTTTAATTTCCTGAACTGCCGAAGCTCCATTTGCATAGATTCAACCCAACTTGGGTCTTGAAGTGCTGCTGAGACAATTTTGGGAACTGTTTGAGATAAGAAACAAGCATAAAGGCATTCATTTATCAATCCAGATTGACTATGTGTCCTCACTCCATCAGTAATAGAACCAATGATGTAATCGTGTGGGTGGTCTTTTAAGGTTTTAAAATTAGTGTTAAGGGTTATTGGATTTGTTAAAGATGAGGAGGTGGTTTGTGATGGTTGTGAAGGCTGTAATGAGGAAGTGGGTTGTGAAGACTGTGATGGGGAAGTGGGAGGTTGGTTTGGAGAAGATGATTGTGGTGGAGGTGGAGGTGGTACATCAAATGAAGGGTGAGGGTGATGGTCTATTGGTGGTTGTGGATGGGGTGCAGGTGGTTGTGGTACAGGTGGAAGAGGTTCAGTTTAAATTATGATTTCTATGTTGGTTTGAGGAACCACATCATCATCAAAAACTGGAAGATTGAAAGAGTTGAAGACTGTATTTGAGTCATATAACCATGCAGGATCAGATCCCACGTTAGGAGAATTTGATTCTTGCCAATCAACGTAAAATGATTCCTGAGCAATACGCGTTCTTTTGTTGTACACCCGATATGCTTTTTGTGAGGAGGAATAGCCAATGAAGAAACATTCATCAGAAACTGCACTGAACTTTGACTTCTGAGCTTGAGTGTTCAGCAAGGTACATGAGCAACCAAATGGACGAAAGAAGTTAATCAAGGGTTTTCATTTATGTAGAAGCTCATAGGGAGTCTTCATTTTGTCTTTCACAATAAGGACCCTGTTAAGTACATACGAAGCACAGTTGACTGCTTCAGCCTAAAAAATTATTGGAAGCTTTGACTCAATCAGCATAGTTCTAGCTGCTTCGATAAGTGTCCTATTCTTTTGCTCAGCAACACCGTTTTGCTGAGGTGTCCTAGCAGCACTGAATTGTCTGAGAATTGTCAAAGATATGATTTCTTAATTTAGTACCGTTATCGCTTCGGATGGCTATAACGTTCCTCTTGTTGATAGTCTCAATTGAAAGGATCAGCTTTTGAAGCTCTCCGGCAGTATCTCCCTTACTTGCTAGAATCCTCACCCATGAATATCTAGAAAAATCATCTGTAACAACCAAACAATAAGATTTCTTAGCAATCAACTTAACACTGATAGGACCAAATAAATCAGTATGTAACAATTCGAGGGGTTTTGAAATAGTGTTTTCAAGCTTAAGCTTGTGTGGCTTTTTATGATGTTTGCCTTGAGCACAAGCCATAAATTTTTCTACCACTGAAAAATCTTTAAGTGGTAGTCCCCTCACAAGATTGTTTTTAACTAATTTATTTATATTTTTAAAATTAACATGTCCTAATCGACGATGCCACAAGAAGGATTTGGAAGATGAGGCTTTGGACAGAAGACATGTCACAGTGGATGTAGACTCTTATGATCCCATATCAAGAAGATAGGTATTATTCTTTCTTGGAGAACGCATGATCACTAGATCTTCTGAAATAATGAACTCTGGGTTAAGAAATAAGCATTCGTTTGACATAAACAGCACTGGAATATCTTTATCACAAATTTGTGACACGCTTAGCAGATTGAATGCTAATTCGGGAACATAATTTACTTTCTCCAGAGTTAATGAACCGTTTGAGACTTCTCCCTGACCAATCATTGTTCCACCCTTCTTATCTCCAGCAAAAACGACATATCCTCCATTAATTATTCGATAATTTGTGAGTAAGTCTTTCAACCCGGTCATGTGCCTTGAACATCCGCTGTCAACATGCCAAAAACTATAGATAGCTCTTCTGGAATGTTCCTAGCATAAACAAAAATTTATTAAGACTTGGAAATAGGGATCCAAGTCTTCACTGACTTAGGGGTTGAAATGAAAGACTTTTTACAAAAGAAATTATTTACAAAATGATTTAATCTACTTCCAAAGGAACTATGATTTATATTTCTATTAACAAATGCAGGAGAAGTTTTTAGAACATGATCATCCTTTCCACATCTAAAACATCACGACTTCAATCTTTTCTTGTTACATCTTAAAATAGATGCTTGATCAGTTAAGATTTCTTCCTCACCTTCAGATGTGTAAGAATTCGAATTGCTACATTAGTCATGTGATTCTTTTAATATTTCCTTTGTAACTTTCATTTTAGCAAATCTGGATTCATTTTTGTTAATATTGTTAACGTTTGAGGAAGTTGTCTCAATATCTTTAAGATTTGAAATCCGACTGGGTGTGAAAGATAGGATAGGATGAGAAAGAAACTTTTCAAAATAATTTGGGTGTGAACGTCTGTTTGAAGCATTAGGTAAACAATTATCATAACTATAATCAAGTGAATTTGAAACATCATCATTAGATTCATCGACATCAAAGGATAAACAAGATGAACTAGAACTAGGGCTACATGAACTACTGTCTGTGATAGACGTTTGTGACACAAATCTACTTAAGCTATTGTCTATAGAAGACTTTTTGGAATCTGAAACATTAAAACTAGAGCTGCCCAGGCCACTACTTGCACCATAATCATATTCCTCTCGAATCTCCTTATGATTTACTACTTCTAAACCTGCATACAAACTGTCAGTATCTTTTTGAATTAATTCATTAGTTGGATGAGGTGTAGGCATAGGAGAATAACAGTAAGTGCTAGGTGGAGGATAAACATGAGTGGTTTGTTTGCTTCCCAAACCAGTCTTAATTCTAGCCCCCCTTTGATTCTTGCAAATCACCTTAAGTTTCATCCCAGAAATCATTCATTTTTCAAGTTTGGTTTTTAATTTGCTTGTTTCAAATTCAGCAGGTGCCACATGTTCAGTTAAAACATTTATTTCAACATTTCTTTCCAAAAGATTTCTTTTTAAATGCTCATTTTATTTTAATGCTTCATTTAACTTAACAAAATATTTAGACTCATTAGTTTTAAGTTCCTTATTAATATGTTTCAATTCCTTTTCATTTTCCGACAACAATCTGTTTGCCTTGTCAACCCCAAATAAACAGATCTTACAAGGAGGAGAGCACATGTCTTGAATTACCTCATCAGGGAGACCCATAACTACCTTTTCAGCAGCCAGGGCCTTGTCACACTGACAAACCGGAGTGTTCTTCTTATCAGCTACATCCTTCACTGAATTCCCGCTATCCTTCTCAGCTTTACTGTCCTCTTTCAAATTTTCATTTGACTTACCCATCTTCTTTTCATCTTCAATACCTGCTTTCTTACATTCACTCTCTTCATCCTGAACCCTTTCCTTACTGCTTTCATATTAACCTGTTAAGTCTCAACATTGAGCTCTCTAAAAGGATCAATGTCATTAGTAGATTCCACTTCACTGTCCACTAACTCAGCCACAAGTGCATGATTGATTTCTTCCTCAGTTTCCTTAATTTCTGCGCTCCAATCAAAATTTGAGATGAGAGTTGTTTCCTTCTTTGCCTTGACTTCCTCCTTGTCAGTGATTGGGAGAACTTTAGAAGTTCTAGAAGTTCCTGGTTTAGTAATGATAGGATTAGGACATTCTCTTTTGAAATGCCCCAACTCCTTGCATTTGAAGCATCTCAATTTCGACTTATCAAACCCAAGCTTAGAATTCTGATTCTGATTTCTGAAGCTCCTTCTACCAGTTCGTTCCATGAATCTTGTTGCAAGCAGTATGAGCATGGCCATTTGCCATTAGATGTATGTTTCTTCTAAATCATCTGGATCAACTTGATACATATCTTCAACTGTCATTCCTTTTCCCTTTAACTCCCCCGCAACTAAAGCTTCACAACTATGCATAAACATCCCAAATAATGCCATAGTATCTGATGGAATCTGAGCAGTGACAGAAGGTTTTGAGCTTTAACTAACACCTGTAGACCCCCCACTAGACATATTTGAAGCACCAAATCCTGTAGAACCACAATAAGCTGAACCATACATAGACGAGTTTGCAGCGGATGATATTAATGCAGCATTTTGTGGATATATAGTGGCTGGCATCATGGATTGATTGTATTCTCTTCTCTTTAAATCCAAATCAAAAGATTCCAGTTTGTTGATTACATCCATAAGTTTGTAATCAACAAATTTTCTTTCTTGCTTCAACATCCGAACTTGCAGGCTCCATTGTGGTGGAAGTGAGTCTAAGAGTTTAGAGACTTGTTCATGATTTCCCAACTGCTCATCATATTTCTTTAAGGTGCTTGAGATGGACAAAAATCGATTGGTTATATCAGTAAGGCTTTCATTTTTGTGTCCTACAAAAGAATTGAACTCCTTTTTCAGCTTGAGCTTTCCTGTCTTTCCTCAGATCTTCATTTCCATCATAGAATTCACACAAGAAGTCATATAAAGATTTTGCATTCTTGTGTTCAGCAAATGTGTTATAGATGTCTTGAGATAAACAGAGAGTTAAAGCTCCAAAAGCTTTCTGATCACGATCAATTAACTTCAAATCTCTTTCAGTGAATGTAGATGGATCGGTGTTTGGAGAGGTGACTTGACCGACAATGACAGTTGGGGTATGAGGACCATTTACAATTGATTCCCATTGATTGTGATCGGTGTAGTAAAAGAAGGCTTTCAAACATCATTTCTAGTCCTCAAAGTTATCACCATTTATAAGCCTCGGTGGCCTATTAGGAGCAACACTCTCCAAGTCAGCTATGGTAATATTGGTGGACATCATCAAATAAAAGAGGATAATTTCGCTGACAAACACGTAAATTCGCTGGTAACTTCGCTGGTAGATTCGCTGGAATACAAGCATTATTTTCGCTTGAATCAATGATCCAAAACTCTAGTTTTGGCGATAGTTTCGCTGAGACTAGTAGAACTTTTGTTCTAAAATAGATTCACCAGCACTTTCGCTCGTAGTAACTAGCTGACAGTTGAACTTTCGTTCAAAGATGGACTCCTTTCGCTAACAATAGCACTCGAATTTGAAATCACCAAATCCAGCAGTTTTGCTGGTAAATTCGCTGGAAGAACTATACTTTCGCCCGATGAATCTGAAACTCTTTTTCCCAACCGAATCAACCTAAATTCATTCAAAACACACTGAATTTGGAATCTGATGGTTATAGTAGCTTCGTACATCAAAAACACACCATCCTCAATCGATTTCCATAACAGAAACACCCAAAACAGATTCTAAAATAGATGGAACAGTAACTTTTTTGAAAAATGACCAAAAACAACCTAATCAAGAGCACAATGGCTCTGATACTATATTGTTGGTCCTAATGATCGATTCAACAGTGCACTTGATTCTTCCCAATGATATTTCTATTGAATCAACACTTATAAACACAATTGCATAATGAAAATCAATGAATATAAACCATAAATGCGATAACAAAGGCTCAAAGATAGAGATGATAAGCTTCCAGCCAAACACACAATAGCAACACAAATATTTTCGATTAGGGTTTTTGCCAAAAGTGTCTTGCAAGATAGAAATATTACAATATATAAATAACAGACCTAGTTTCGCTGGCAGTTCTGCCTGACTAACTACAGTTTCACCCGGCACCGAACTATAGATTCGCCGAGTGAACTAGATGAACTGACTCCGGGCGAAACTACAGTTTTGCCCGTAGTTTCGCTTTAACACAAAATTACATTGAAAGACAAATTACAAATAAGAAACTAACAATTAACCTATTACAAAGCAAAATAAACCTATCAACTATAGTGAGTCCAACCTATGTAGATCATCATATTTAGACATTCTCTTCGAGATGTCCATTAAGGAAAGCAGTTTTGACATCCATTTGCCAAATCTCATAGTCATAATATGCGGTTATGGCAAATAATATCCTAATTGACTTTAGCATTGCCACAGTCGAGAAGGTCTCATCATAATCAACCCCTTGAGTCTGAGTGAAACCTTTTGCTACAAGTCTTGCTTTATAAGTATCCAAGTTTCCATGCATATAGGTTTTCTTCTTGAAAACCCACTTACATCCAACCGGCTTGGAGTTAAGCGGTGGTACAACCAATTCCCATACTTGGTTGTCATACATGGATTGCATCTCTACGTTCATGGCCTCAAGCCACTTGTCACAATCCGAATTGGACATTGCCTTATGGTACGTAGTTGGTTCATCTTAGTCAACTACATAGCATCCATTCATGAAAAATCCATATCTTTCAGGTGGATAGCTAGTTCTACCAGATCTACGAACGGTTTGTGTGTATTGATAAACCACTTGATCATTATCAACAACCTCTTGTTGATTGCTAATATAAACCAAACGTGTATCGGCTTGTGGTTCTCGATCCTCATCAAGCTCCACTGTTCTATTGGTAGTTCCTTCCATAAGAAACTTAGTTTCCAAGAACATAGCCTTTCGAGCAATAAATACCTTTTGCTCTGTTGGATTGTAGAAGTAATATCCCATCGAGTCTTTGGGATATCCTACAAAGATACACTTAGTGGATCGGCTTTCTAACTTGTTTAGGGTGTTCTTCTTAACATAAGCTTCACAACCCCACACTTTTAAATATGATAACAATGGAACTCTTCCATGCCATATTAAAAAAGGTGTCTTATCCACTTTCTTGGTTGGGGCCATATTCAGAATACGGGCCGCGAAAAGCAATACGAAACCCCAAAATGATAGAAGCAGTGTGCTTCTAGTCATCATAGACCGAACCATATCCAATAGGGTTTGGTTTCTCCTCTCAGACACACCATTATGTCGTGGTGTTCTAGGTGGAGCAAGTTGTGAGACAATCCCACAACTCCTGAGATGATCTTGAAAGGCATCACTAAGGTATTCACCTCCTCTATCTGAGCGAAGAACTTTGATTGCTTGGTTGAGTTGATTCTCTACTTCATTCTTGAAGATTTTGAACATTTCAAAAGCTTCATCTTTGTGTCTCAACAAGTACACATAACCATAAGGACTATAATCGTCGATGAAGGTAATGAAGTATCTTTCACCATTCCTTGTCATTGCTTTAAAAGGACCACATACATCAGAATGTATGATTCCTAATAAATCTTTTGCCCTTTGATTAGTCCCACTAAAGGGTTCCTTGGTCATCTTTCCTTGTAAACAAGATTCACACTTATCAAATAACCCTCTTTATTTGCTTCCAAAAGACCATTCTTTTAAAGTGTTTGAATGTGATTCTTGTTTATGTGGCCAAGATGACAATGCCAAAGATATGATTTACTTAAACCCATTTTAAGTTTCTTGGTGCTTGATTGATATAACGAGTTATTAAAGGATGAGTCATCATGAACCACTTCATAAATACCATTAGAAGGCATAGCCTTAAAATAAAGTATATCATCCAGAAAAACACAAATACCATTGTTTACAAACTTCAATACATAACATATTGTTTTAGAAGTGAAACATAAATTATATTCCTAGTCAAACTAGGAGCATAAAAAATATTCTTCAAAATAACTTCCAAACCACTTGGAAGCTTCAAGATATAGTCTCCCTGGGCTTCGACATCAACTTTTGCTCTGTTGCCCATGTAGAGACTA
The DNA here is from genome assembly GCA_025506505.1 of Flaveria sonorensis. NCBI lineage: Eukaryota > Viridiplantae > Streptophyta > Magnoliopsida > Asterales > Asteraceae > Flaveria > Flaveria sonorensis. Next base: position 22,553,612 of record CM046439.1, on the reverse strand, counting down.
GTATCTCCCTTCTTAAAATGCTTATTACTTTTGAACCCCTGCAACAGATTGCTAATATGACTTCCACATCCGGTATCTAATACCTATGTGTTTGAAGAAATAACATTAAGTTCAAAATGGATCATGAAAGTTGTACCTGAGGTCTGCCCAGCATCCCTCTTGTTCAAAATGGATCATGAAAGGGATACGTCCCGCTTTAGTATTTCCCTTACCCGTCCCTTTGACGTATCCCTTACCTTTGGCAACATTTGCCTTGGGTTTGGGGTGAAGCCTTTTCTTGCTGCCACCCTCATTGATCATGTGAACTGGTAAAACCCTTTTACCCATCCCTGTTTTGGTTGTTTTGAGCATTGCATGAAGTTCCCCAATGCTCTTGTCCCATCCATTCATTTTATAATTCATGATAAACGACTCAAACTTCTTTGTTAGACCATTGAGGATCAAATCCGTGGCCAGCTCTTTTAAGATGCCACAATTCAGCCTTTTGAGGTGATCAATGTGGCTTTTCATCTTCATTACATAAGATTACACCGATTGGATTTCTTCCATTCGACATGCATGAAGCGCTCGAACCGTTTTGAAGCACTCTACCCATGCTTGTTTTGAAACATTTCCTTCAACTGGGTAATCATGTCGTATGCCCCATGATGCTCAAAAACTTTTAAAGCTAGGGAATCATGGTTCCCAACATGAGGCAAGAAACTTGCACTGAATCCTCAGTGAGCTTAACCCAATCGGCGTAGGCATCAACATCATCAATGTTGGGTTCATCGGGAATAGGATCGTCCAACACATATGATTTATTTTCTTGCTTGAGAACAATTCTCAAGTTTTGAAACCAATCTATGAAATTATTGTGGTTTAGACGATCCTTTTCCAGGATAGTTCTTAGTGACAGATTTTGGACGGTCGGGGAGGTAGCGTTGTTATATGCGGCCATTTCTACAATATTAACAAAGTTTAATTTTAGTGTTTACAAAAATGAAATTTTAGTTATTAATACCCTTTCATGTCTCATAGACAATTAATAATTAAAATCTAGATTCCAACGTTACATTTAAATAATAGTTAGGTGACCTTTATCCCATTATTAAATTAACAAGGTAGTCAACATTTGACAATTGCAACCCTTTGCAACTTCTAATTTTATGGGATCGGTTAAACATCTTTATGTTTAGTTGGCATGTTTAATCCCATCAAGACCATTGTACGCCATGCTTCAGTAACCCTATTCATATGGTTTCCAACTCAAGTCGTCCTACTTACACACACGTGTACTTACACATACAAGTGGTTAGGTGACCATTATCCCACAAATATGTTATCCTCACCTCAAACACACAAGTTCCCTAAATGTGGTTAGGTGACCTTTATCCCACAAAGAGTTAATAAGTGATTTGAGTGTTGTATAAAAGGATGGTGTTAAACTTGTTTAAAAGGGATTTTGTTTCAATTAGTTCTAGTTATGAAAACATTTTGTCCCTTACATTTGCATGCATTCAAATGCGTGGTACATTAGTATGACCAACTTTCAAGGCACTTTTAATAAAACCCAATTTTATTGCGAAAACATTAACCTTTAATAAAACAATTTTATTACCCATGTTAATGTTTCCAAAAGAACCGTTTGAAGCTTGTTGTTGATTTTAAATTGTTTAATAGTGCATATCCAAATATCACATAAACAATAAGATTAAATCAACCACACAAGCATCACATACAACAACAAGTTCATAACCATAGCCAACTAATTTAACATCACTTGTTGACCGAAACAAGTGAGTTAATTAGGTCTTTCCTAAAGGTAAAATTGACACAACACTTGTGTCGGTGAACTCCCACTTGATCCCGCATCCAAATGCTTCAAGCTTCCACTTTGTGTTGTGATTCTCCCATTCCATTTGGGCTTCCAAATGGGCTTAAATTTTGCACCAAACTCCCTTGGGCCTTCAAAATATGTTCTCGGTTATTGTGCATAAATCCCACTAAGAGCTATAAAGCCCTTCGGGCTCAAAATTGGCCTAAACCCAAAAACATCCTTGTTTCATCTTCTTTTACAAAATGTATCCTAAATACATTTTTCTAGTAAAAGTAAAATGCAACTAACCTATTTATTTTACATAACAAATGAAATATAAATAAATTACATACCCAAAAGGAAGAACAAATACATTTAATTATTACAACCCTTTGAATAATCAAATACAAATCATAACACATCCAAACACAAGGTCTCGGCTAGGTTATGAACATCAAAATACATATCCAAATATGTAAGAAAAAACCCAAGAGCTTCCCCTTGAACCACTAATTTTTGGTTAATGTATAAACAAATCGAATATCATGATTCTTTTCCAAACAACTAAATCATCCAAATGATTAAATTTTTCAAGATTACAGCATGTATGTAAAGTAGAATCCCGAAAAATTCAGGGGAAACATTTGACCAAAACTCTTGGTCTGTTGGTGAATCAACAGCAAGAAACTGAGATTTCAGTCCAGATGAAGCATGTATCCATATAACCTGCTCTGGATGCCATTGTTGGGATTTGAACAAGTTTATCAGAGTCATTTTATCCATATAAAATGAAAAAAATAGCGAAATAAGGAGATTAAAACTTGTTACAGTTAATATATATAAACCATTTTATATATCTGTTAAAAAACCCGTAATGGATCGTTATATAAAAAACATGCTTAAAAACAACCATAGGGTGTTTAGAAAACTACATCTCAAATGGGTTAGAGGAAGATAATCAGTGAATGGCAGCTTCCAAAGAAGGAGGCCTCAAGCCTGTCTACCCTCAAGCTTCCAACAAACACCCGGTTGCTAGGATTTTCAGACTTGAACGAGTCTGTATTCTTAGATTTTTATCTTCGACTGATCGAAAGAAAACAGGAAAACAGACGTGCACCCTTTTGAGTGTGTTGTAAGTTATCAGAGAGAGTGGTTGATTGCAATCATATATTGCATGTCCTAAACTGAAAATTCAGACGAGGAGAGAAAGAGAGAAAAGTAGGTAGGGCCCAGCCCCTTATCCCATCTGCATTTCTCAAACATTCATTCGTATTAGTAAATGCAGATGAATAACCTCCTACCGCATTTGTAAATGCGGATGAAGAAATTTCATCCGCATTTCCCAAATGTACATCTGCATTTGTAAATACGGATGAGTAGTTTCATCAGCATTTCCTCAAATGCTTATCCGCATTAGTAAATACGGACGATCAGTTTCCATCAGCATTTCCACAAATGCACATCCGCATTAGTAAATGCGAATGAGTAATCTTCATCCGCATTTTCTCAAAAACACATCCGCATTAGTAAATAAAGATGAGTAATTAAGAAATGAAGACAAAAGACTTATATTGTTATTCAACTATTTGAATAATAATACAGAATACTCTCAAAAATAAATTATCCATATAATTTATCTATAACACAAGTGCAAATATTTGGAAACCCAATTTCTAAATACTTTAAGTGTCAATATTTATTTACATGATCATATCATAAAATAAATATTGTAGATGTTTGTCTAGATTGTTATTAGGTATGACCCGACTTGGATCATAACGTACTAGTCACATCAATTCAATATGTGTCTTGGGTAGACCATTTCCAACAGTCCCAACTTCCTCCAAAGTCAATGACGCATGCTCAGAGCATATCTTCAAGCGTCTGGATGGATCTCTCTGTCTGACCATCTGTCTAACGATGGTAAGCCTTACTGATGTGCAACCTCGTCCCCATCGCATCATGGAATCTCTTCCAAAACTTAGATGTAAACCGGGTGTCACGGTCAGCACTATTGACACCGGTACACCATGACGAGTCACAATCTCATTGATGAACGTATCCGCCAACCTCTCAGATGAATACGTCTCGCGGATCGGTAGAAAGTGGGCAGTCTTCGTCAAACAGTCAACTATCACCCATATGGCATCGTACCCCTTTGCCATACGTGGTAACTTTGTAATGAAGTCCATGGTGATGTGCTCCCATTTCCACTCGGGTATATCAAAGGGTTGGTTCTTCCCGTATGGCTTGTGATGCTTCGCCTTTACTTGCAAGCAAGTAAGGCACTTGCTCACATACTCCACTACATCGCGCTTCATACCCGGCCACCAGTTGTCTTTCTTCATATCGTGATACATCTTTGTAGCACCGGGATGAATTGAGTATCGACTTTTGTGAGCTTCGTCCATGATTTGCCCCATAGGTCTCCATAACAAGGGATCCACAAACACCTAATGCGGGTTCTAACTCCGAGAGTGTTCTCGCCCAACTCCGCGACTAGACCTTTCATCCTTTCGAAGTTATGGCGAATTTCTTTCAACGCCTCTTCTTGAAACTCCTTGACCTATTTCATCACGTTAGAGTTCATCACTAACTGGTAAGCTTTCACTTGGATCGGCTTGGGGCTCTCCTTTCGGCTAAGGGCATCCGCCACTATATTGGCCTTGCCTGGATGGTAGTGGATCTCACAATCATAGTCCTTGATCAACTCTAACCACCTCCTTTGCCTCATATTGAGATCCATTTGCTCAAAGAAGTACTTTAAGCTCTTGTGGTCAGTGAAGATAGTGCACTTCGTCCCGTATAAGTAGTGCCTCAAAATCTTCAATGCAAAGACCGCAACCGCTAGCTCCAAGTCATGAGTATGGTAATTAGCCTCATGGGTTTTCAACTGTTGGGACGCATAGGCTATTACCCTCCCTCACTGCATCAGCACGCAACCCAACCCCGAATAAGAAGCTTCCGAATAGACAACTAGGTCTTCGCTCCCTTCAGGTAACGTTAAGACATGAGCTTGAGTCAATCTCTTCTTTAGCTCATCAAAAGTATTCTCCTGTTCTCGGCCCCATACAAACTTCACCTTCTTACGGGTCAACTTAGTCAACGGTGAGGCTATCTTGGAAAAGTCTTGGATGAATCTCTGGTAATAGCCCACTAAACCCAAGAAACTGCGGATCTCGGATGGCGTCTTTGGTGTTTTTCATTGCATCACCGCCTCCACCTTTGCCGGGTCCACCATAATCCCTTTAGAATTAACCACATGACCCAAAAATAGAACTTCCCACAACCAGAACGCGCATTTAGAGAACTTAGCATACAGCTTCTCTCTTCTAAGCGTCTCCAATACCTAGCGAATATGACCAGCATGCTCTTCTTCGCTCTTCGAATAAATCAGGATATCATCGATAAACACAATCACTGATTTATCCAAAATTGGCCGACACACCCAATTCTTCAAATCCATAAAAGCAGTTGGCGTGCTGGTCAAACTAAGAGACATAACAAGGAATTCATAATGCCCGTATCGCGTCTGAAACACGGTCTTCAGGATATCCTGTTCTTTAACCTTTTGTTGATGATAACCAGATTGGAGATCTATCCTTGAGAACCAACTGGCACCTTGGAGCTGATCAAACAAGTCATCAATCCTCGGTAGCGGATACCGGTTCTTCATCGTCAACTTATTCAACTCACGGTAGTCGATGCACATCCTTATGCTACTATCCTTCTTCTTTACAAACAGGACCGGAGCACCCCAGGGAGAGATACTCTATCGGATAAACCCCTTATCTAGCAACTCTTGCAACTGGACCATCAGGTTCTTCATCTCGGAGGGAGCTAGTCAATACAATGCCTTGGTAAAAGGTTAAGCACCACGTATCAAATCAATCTGGAAGTCGATCTCGCGGTCTGCTGGCACACCTGGTAGATCCTCCGGGAATACGTTTGGGAAGTCACACACGACCGGTACGTCAAACAATCGTGGTACTGACGCTGCCACATCTTTCACATAAGCCAGGTAGGCACTACACCCACGTCTCATGCACTTCTCGACCACCACCATTGAAATTACCTTTGAAACAGTACTGACCCTATCGTCGTAAATCGTCACCAAACTCCCATCAGGTGCAGTCAAACAAATCTTCTTCTTGCGACACACGATGTTTGCCTCATAGGCTGCTAACCAATCCATCCCTAGAACCATATCGAATCCGCCTAGGGGCATCAAGAAAAATCTAGCAGAGAACCTATGGCCTTCCAACTCTATGTCACAATCCTCTATCAGATCAGAAATCCTGGTAGACTTACCAATGGCAGTTTCTATATCATAGGGCTCATCAATACTTCTACTTCTAACAGGCAACTTAGCATAGAAGGCAGTAGATATAAAACTTTTACTATCACCAAAATCAAAAAGCACAGAGGCATAAATTTGGTTTACTAGGAAGGTACCTAACACAACATCGAGATCCACCCTAGCCTCCTTCCTGGTCATAGTAAAAGCTTAGGCCTTTGCCCTCTACCCTTACTTCTCCCTCTCGATCCCCTTTCTTGCCTCGGAGTTCTCAACCCTCGGTTTCATGCAATCCCTGCTTAGATGGCCCTCTTCATGATAGTTGTAGCACATTATCACCCAACAATCCCTTGCCATATGACCAGGCCTCCCACATTTGAAGCAGACATTCAGTCCCCACCTACACCCTCCCATATGTTCCTTTCCGCACTTATAACACCTCTTCGTCCCTGTACCCGCCGACACTACCCTCCGGTCATCCACCCTTGCCTTTTTATTATTCAGGGTGAAACCACAATGACCGAATTGTTTCCCGTTCCAGTTCCTATCACCACCACCCTTCTTACTCACTTCCAATACTGCCATCTCCTCCTTTTCATCATACAACCTCCCCGCCAGATCAACCACCAACCCAAACGTACTCGACCGGGTGGCGATCATGTGTCTGCGGATGTCCACCGGCAGACCCTGAATGTACCTCTTAATCTTTCGCGACACAGGCATCACCTGATCTGGCACCAGCCTTGCCATCTCATTGAACTTAGTCGTATACTGCTGGTGTGTCATGGTTCCCGCTTCCAACTGTATGAACTCTCTCTCAATCTTGTTGAGTTCCCTGTGAGGACAAAACTCCTCGATCGTCAACTTCTTCAGTTCACTCAACCTTATTCTCCCAATCGCCCTGCTACCCTCGGCCTGGACAATATTGTCCCATCAACAGAAGGCCGAATCCATAAATGAGTGTGTAGCAAACTTTACATTTTGATCCTCTCGGCACTCGCTAATATCCAACACAGCCTCCATTTCTCTCACCCATCAGTGAGCAGCAGCAACGTTCCTATTTCCATCAAAAGTCAGGGGCTTGCATCTTTGGAATGCCCCATAGCTACACCCCTTTGCAGTTTCCTGCACCGCTTCCTCCTCCTCTTCGTCACTGGAGAAAACCATCTCAGTTTCTGGTTACTCCCCTTCTCCTGAACCTCTCTCCTCGCACCCTCTCCCAACGGTCTTCCTCCTCTCCTCCTTCCCTTTCTTTTCATCCTCCCTCACAGGATGAATAACCTTGGTCATAACAGACGGCAGAATCATCTGCATGACCTGATGAACTTCCTCCACTACTGCCTCCTTCACAGAGGCTCTCAGGTTAGCACTCTCATCACTGCCTTCATGGTGATGAAGCTCAGGCTCTGCAGGAGTCGTCTCAGTAGTCTTAGCCTTGTTTCTTGTGGCACGTGGGTCTAGCACCATGACCACCTCATACTCCACCTCAAGAAGCCTTTGAAGATCTACCACCAACCATCCTCTAAACACTATAAGATTCAAACACCAACACGGTCATTCAAGGTAATAGCTCAGATTATGTCAAGTATAGTAAGTCCCTAATTACAGTGGCCAAATATGATTAGCCACTTACTTTACTCTTCATCTCCCAAGCATTCCCTATCCTGACTACATCAGTATCCAAATCTACGAAGAGCGCATAAATCAGATAGCACACGCATATAATACTGGTTCACTTTAAGAAAATAAATTACCTGATGGCACATAGCTACTTGGGCTAGCATCCTTCTATTCTGTCTCATTCTCAGTTTAAGTTTAGGTTTTTGAAAATGATTTACCCATTTCTCTTAAACTTTGGCTCTGATACCAACTTATAGGGCCCCGATCCCGGAGACCCCATAGTTGGTCATTCATAGCATCATTCATTATAAAAATTTCATATAAATTTATTAACATAAGAAAATATTGCAGGAGAAGAATTATCAAAAACCAATTTATGCATTAATAATTACTTTTCCCAAGTAATACATCGTTGATTAAAATTACAAAAGAATACTTAGTTGTATTATAAAACAACCACATTAGTTTTGCATGAGATGGATGCCAGTCTTTGCTAGCCAAGTAGCTTCAACTTTGTGCCATCCTCAGCAACATCATTACCTGCCAACTGAAAATGCATATAAAAAGTCAGCGCTACTGAGTGAGTTCTAGTTTTATAAATAAAATACTTTGCCTTTGTGAAAACTTATCCTTTACTTTTAATCATGATCAGCCATCATACATACAATTAGATAATATTTATCCATCATAATCATTCATTTTTGTACTTTTCATTATTATCTTCCACTTTTTCTAGACCAATGTCATATTCCATACCCCAAACATTGTGCACGAAGTGGGTACTGGGCCGAAGTCTATAAATAGACCCCTAATATTATGCACGAAGCCTAACCCAGTACCAAGGCAAGCGACAAGGGTCCTGTTTCATACATATTAGTCAATCACAAAGATTGACCCCTATGTGCATCCTCATGGGTTAGCTAAACCGCACACAGTTGAGCTAACAACCCCTTAATGAGCTGTGAACCTCCTTTCATTTGTTTGCAAGACTTTTCATTCATTCATTCTATTCCACTTTCATTATTGTATTCTTTCACTTTTAATATGATAACACTTTACGTGTAAGAGTATTAACATGCCATGTAAAGTCACATAATAATACGTAATATAGAACATCAATAACAACCCACAATCATACATAACATCAACAGGCATAAACCACCAAAACATTTCAGAACATAACATTACATTTTACCTCCCAAAATTTCAAAAAAATCCTAAGTCCCCAAAGAAATACGGATGAACATAAACCAATACGGATGAATGTTCAGCAAATGCGGATGAGCAAATGCAGATGAAAGTCTTCAAAAAATATTCTTAGTGTCTAAAGGTATGCAGGTGAACCAAATGCGGATGAAAAAGTCCAAATGCGGATGAACTAAGTCATATGTGAATGAGCACATACAAATGCGGATGAAAAAAATATCTGCGGAGGAACAAAAACATCTGCGGATGAAGAAAACATATGCGGATGAACAAAACATCTGCGGATGAACAAAAAACTTAGCTATTGAACATAAAACCAATGCGGTTGAATGTTCAGCAAATATGGATGAACTCCAACAAATGCAGATGAAGTCCAACAAATGCGAATGAAGTCCAACAAATGCGGATGAATTCCAACAAATGCGGATGAAGTCCAACAAATGCGGTTGAAGTCTAACCAATGCGGATGAACAAAATGCAAATACGAATGAACAAACAACTTAGACTAATCCACCAATTCCAAATCCTGATTCTAACATTTCTTTAGCATAGATCTAATATGCTAAATACTTATAACAGAGCTTACAACTATGCAACATCAAAAAAGGCATTTAAAAACACACATTGCATACATATCAAATGCAAAACATAGAAACCCATGCTTCGATCATAAAAATTCGATTAATATGCATTTTAGCCCCAGACGAGTTTAAAACAAGTAAAATAGGGGAATCCAGAACTCACCTCTAGTAGCTTTCGAGTAAGACTTCTTCAGACCGAGAGCAAGAGTTCTAGCACCTAAACACACTGAAACAAGCAGCAAACACAAGAAACACGTAAGAATTGGTCCAGCAGCTTGAACACAGCTGAAAACCTAGCAGAAAAAACAAGAAAACCTAACCTTCTAAGAGAATTCCAGCTTTCTCACACTAAAATCTAGTTGGAACTACTTCTTTCTTCTTGCAGCCGAAAGCAGATGTGGGGAAATAGAGGTGTGGGTGGCCATACCCTGCTTTTGGAACCCATAATAGACAAGTTTGCCACTTGCACACTTTAACCCCCTTTACTTTAAAGTGTTTCACTTTTCCTTCTTTTAATAAAATTATGGGTGTTACATGTTATGACTTTGTTGATGATATTTGTTCAGTTCTTACTTTTGATTTTTGAACCATGGGAGATTTTCCTTTGGATGATGGAGATGCTATTGAGTTGCTTTTGGATTTTAGTGAAACCTTTTCTAATTTACTTGAATTTTTAGGAGATTTAATCTCACTATCAGATCTACTTTCAGCAGAGGATTTCACTGATACTTTAGCATTCTTCACCACTTTGAGATTTTAAGAGATGAATTTTACAAATGGCATAATGGCTTTGACTAGGTTGTTTGGTTCTTGACAACTATAGGTTTGTATGAGCATTCTTTGATTTTGATTGGGTGAGCCAACTTGATTTTATCCTCATTGGTTTCAATATTCACACTTGGTTTGTTTTGAGGATTGGTTATTTGAGAAACATTTGTTTTAGTTTCAATAACTTTACATTCAGTTGAATAAGAATGAGTGAGTGTCTCAGGCATAACCGAATAGTTGTCATTGTATGGAGGTGGACAATAATTGTATCCTATCCCAGTCATATCCTTTGGCTCTTTTCGTGAGTCAAGTAACTCTTGTAGTTTAGCAGAAGAGAATTGAAAATTTTCAAGTTTCACTTTTGTAGTTGATTGCTCAGCTTTGGTTTTTGTTAACAATTCAGTTAACTTTTCATTCCCAGCTGCTAGAGTGTACTTTTCACCATGGAGTTTTTCAATATCTGAAAGAAGTGATTTGATTTTCATTTCAAAACTTTTCATCTCATATTTCAACATTTTAGATTACCTTTTCTTCTTTGATTTTAAGAGCCAACTTGTGATTATGTTCTCTATATCCTTGTACTTCTTGAATACATTTGTCACTATAGAGATTGGATTTTACCTCAGATGGCATTGGAGTTGGACCATCATTAATGTGATCCATGAGAACATGATTTTACAAGTGAGGCTTGACATCCTTTGCATATAGGTTCTAGTCACATACTCCATCTTGTCTAATGACAAGTGCATTAGAGGTTGGTTGGTTGCTTCCCTGAGTTTGATGTGTATGTTGTGGTTAATTGTGATGAGTTTGTTGATGCTGATTTTGATGATGGTACTGATAGGGATTGCTTGATTGAAAGCTTGAATTGGATTGAGATGATGACTGACCATGTGAAGTTCTTTGGTAATTGTTGCTACTTCTTCTCGGAGCATTGCATTCCCTAGAGAAATGGCCAGTCACACCACAATTAAAGCACTTTACCTTGGATTTGTCATATCCAAGTTTTGTGTGCCATTCAGACTTAGCTTCTTCCCTTTTCGAAAGAATTTCTTGGCTCTCATTGCAATCATGGCCATCTGCCATTGCAAGTCCAGTTCTTCAACATCCTCTGGATCCATTTCTTCAAGATCTTCCTGAATCAGATGTGTTGAAGTATGTCTTCCTCCCAGATATGCCTCAAAACTAGCAACAAAGGCATTGTAAGTTTCCTTTTGCTCTTTAGATCTTTGATCACTGGGCATGCATGTGGGCGTTACTGTAGACTAAGTTGAAGATGATGGCTTATTTTGTTGCAAAGCAGCAATGAATCCAATTGTTCTTGCTTGATCTCTGGAGGATAGAAAATCATCTTCCTCTGTCACAAAGGCATTGTCAACAAAATGAGTTTCTAATAGGAACTTGTATGCCTTAATGACTTGAGGTCCATTGAGTTTTTTGCTTCTCTCATCTAGCTCAAGAGCTTCAATCTTAGCAATCATGATGTCTAAGCTGCTGCTCTCCAAGTCAAGAGTGTTTTTCAGCATTATGACATTTTGCTTCCAGCTTTCATGTAGACTGTGTAGCATCTTCTTGTTCATTTCCTTTTCTTTGTATGTAACTACAATGATATCCAGATCATTCACCAACTATACAAATCGATGTAGCTGCTTGGAGATTGATTCACCCTTGGTATGATGAAATGTTTCATATTGGTTCACCAGTTTGTCATTGTTTATTTCTGTCACCTCACTGCTTCCTTCACACATAAATTGAAGTGCATCCCATACACCTTTGGCTGTTCCATACTTTTCTAGTCTTTTGAGGACATCCATTTTTAAAGCCTGAGTAAGAATGGAGTAGGCTTTGAGATCTATCTTGATTTTCTTGTATTCCTCAAAATCAAGATTTAGATTAGGATCCTCAATGGAAATTCTATTAGTTCTGTACTGAGCAGCTTGATCACCATTGAGAGACACAACAATGTAAGGTCCTTTACAGATTGATATCTAGTAGTCGGGATCCACACCTGTAATGTAATTTCTAAACCTTATTTTCCATTGCTTAAACTCAGACTTGTGTTTAAGCATTGGAGGTTTAGATGTATAACCAAGTTCAGAAAAATTAGTAGAATCCATTATGATAAACTTGTTTTAGATGGTTTGATTATTGATTAAGTTGATTTTAAGTCCAGAATGTTCAAACAGTCCAATGTTAGGATTTTCTTGTATGGTTTCGGTGAACAACAGTAGCAAAATAGTCGATTTTATGAACAGTTCACTGTAGAATCGATTTTAAGTTGATTTTAGGTTATTGTTTTTGATTATGAGTGGTTTTTGTCTGATTTTTGTTGAGAATCATCAATCGAACAATGTTCTTGAGTTTGTTGATCAGAGGTTCATTGATGGTTGATGAAGTTCCAAGTATTTTCAGTATGAATGTTTATTTGATGTCTGAAACATGCTAATAAACAACTCAGTCATCAGTTCAATTGATTTTCGTTCAAGATCTATGCTGATTTTGAGACGAATCAAGAGTCGAGGCTCTGGTACCAATTGACCGGGTCCGAGATATGAATCTGAGTTGATGTGAGTCAACTAGGATCAAATATGCTGATTGAGTCAATGATAATGTAGCGGAAATACAGAATCTATGAACATTTAATAGTGAAAATACTAATAAATGCTTTGTATATTGATGTTGGTAAACAAGATACAAAGTGTGAAAGGGTTTGCAGCACAAAACAAAAACTTCATCACATCTCATTTCGTGTATACTATTCTATTTATAGACTTATACAACGCCTATACAAAATGTCTAAACTACACTGACAACTATACATCAGAATACTAGTCTAACAACAAAAGATAATCAGCATTTGTAAATGTTCATCTGCAATAACTAATGCGGATGTGTTTGTCTTCATCTGCATTTCTTCTTTTGAGCTTCCACATCAAGTATGTCTTCAGCATTGATTAATGCGAATGAACAAATACTTAAGCGAATTTGCTTCTGCACATCTACATTAGTAAATGTGGATGAACAAATACTTGGCCTTATTTGTTCTGCCTATCCGCATTAGTAAATGCGGATGAACAAATACTTGGCAGTATTTGTTCTTTGCTCTTTCGCATTGACTAATGCAGATAGCTGACACTTGTCTTCTTTTTCTTTTGTTTTCTTCACCTTCATTACTTCATGGACTTGTGGGGATTTCGAACCGGAACAACCTTCAACCACCTCTTGAATTGGCATGTATGATCCTTTCAGGGTCCAACATTCTTCTGACGATGATGGGGAGTATGCAACTAAAGGCAGATCCTTAATCAGCGACTTGAGATCACTGATCTCAAGGGCAAGTTAGCTGAGAGGCCTGCCATGCATGCTCAACCAAGTCCATAAGAACATGTGGATGTAACCTCGAGCTCCCCGTTGCAAGTTGGTGATGCTACCAAAAAAGGGGAGACAATCACCACAGCCATAGAACTTGGGAGCATTGCCTAGAGTATGGACACTGAGTATTCACCACCCTCAATTGTAATTGTCTAGACTCAACAACCTCCTTAGGCCCACATCAATGTGGATGCCTTAATTCATAGTCTATTTGAGAAGGGTGTACCAAGGGCTATGTCACTTCCATCTCATCTTGCTGACAATCCAATATTAGGATTGAGGTATGATAATGAAAGAAGAGCCCTTGTGCTTTCTAGATATCAGGGTCAACAAGAAGTGTTCAACTTCCATACCCTAAGATTCTATGAAAGACTTCTTCTGGTTGACCTGCCACTTGCCAACCCAAGACAAAACAGGCAAGCTGAAGGTTAGCTGAGAGGATCCAGCTTAGGGTCAATCATCGCATAAAACATATAAAACTCATCATTTTGCAATGGAAATTTAACTTTTCATTAATAATTAAAAACATGTCAAATCATCATATCATTTCATATACATCCCAAAAATGTATTAATACAAAAACATTCTCCAAAATATGGATGCCAGACTCGAACCATCCGTAGTAGCTTATGCATCCTTGCCTTCAGCATCAACAATTACCTGTCAATCAATATGCATACAAAAGTCAGCGACACTGAGTGAGTTCTAGTTTTATAATAAAATACTTTACTTTCGTTTAAAACATTTTCTTTACTTTCGTACATGATCATATATTATACATACTCTAAATAATATCATTATTATCTTCTATCATTGTTCATCATCATTTGTCATCATTCATCATCGTTCGTTTCGTACTTTCTTTAATTATTATCTTTCACTTTTATCTAGATCCTGCCATAGGCTATACCCCCACATCATGCCGACGCTGGAACTGTGCCGGGGCTTACCAGTAAACCCCCACATCATGCCGAAGCTGACACCATACCGGGGTGGAGCGACAAGGATCCCGTTTCGTACTTTTTGGTCAATCTCAAGGATTAGACCCCTGTGCGCATTAACAAGGGTTAGCTAAACCACATAGAGTTGAGCAAACAACTACCTCGTTGAGTTGTGAACCTCCACCATTTTGCTTGCAAGACTTTACATTCGTTCATTCTGTTTCACTTCACGTTAATACTATCTTTCACTTTTATTAAATAATATTTTACATACATATACATATCATGCCACGTAAAGTCACATCACATAATACATAACGTGGAACATCATCATCATAACAGCAGTCCATAAGCATACATAACATAAACAAGCATAGGCCACCATAAAATATCAGTACCTAGCACTTAATTCTATTTCCCAAAATTTCAAAAATAACCTAATTGTTCACAGCGCATGAACAAGTATACAGCGGACAGTTCAAAATACTCTAAGTGTCCACAGTGGATAGCCAAGGCTCATAGCGGACAGCTAAAGACCCACATCGCATGACTAAGACCCATAGCGTATGGCTAAAACATTCTATGTGTCCACAGCGGACAGTCTAAAGTTCACAGCGGACGGCATAAAATTTTCAAGTGTCCACAGTGGACATGCAAAGTCCACAGCGGACAGCCAAGTCCACAGCGGACAACATGCAAACTTCTCTAAGTGTCCACAGTGGAAATGCAAAGTCCACAGCTGACGGTTTATGTTCACAGTGAACAACATGCAAAATTCTCTAAGTGTCCACAGCAGACATACAATGTCCATAGCAGATAGTTTATGTCCAGAGCGGACAACATGCAAAATTCTCTAAATGTCCACAGCGGACACGCAAAGTCCACAGTAGACATTTATGTCCAAAACGACCAACATGCATAATTTTTTCTATGTGTCCAGAGCGGACATACAAAGTCCACAGCGAACACCAAGTCCCACACCTACGATCAACTTATGCAGTTTCTAAACACATACATCACTTCTAAACACATACTTAGCATGTATCTACCAATTTACACTTAAAACATCACAAACAACCATACAACAACATGGAAATCCTTTAAAAACATACATCAACCGTACACAGTCATACTTTTCATAAAAGAAAACATAGTTTGGTGAAGAAACATTCTTTTAGTATGAATAATAGCCCCAAACAAGTAAAAAACCAGGGCCAACTTGAAGTTCTAGCACCTAAAACAAATGAAAACGAGCACTAAACACATGGAACTCGGTCCAGTAGCTTGAACCCGACTGAACCGTGAAGAAAACGCCTTAAAATCTTACCTTCTAAAGATTTATTCCACTTTCTCACTCTAGTACCGGATTGGGAGCTTCTTCTCTCACTCTAACCGAAAGTTGAGTGTTTGGTAGAGAAGGTATGGGCTGCCTTTCTTTATTTTAAACCACACTATGGGCAGGTTTGGCCATTGCATGCTTTTAACCCCTTGCTTTTGAAATAACTTCATGTTTGCTCCTTTACTTTTCTTTTCCTTTCATTTTTCTGAAATTTTCGGGTGTTACAAGTCCAACCCCTTATATAGGTTTCGTCCTTGAAACCTGTCATTCTTTAAAGAGATCTAGGTAGTGCCATCTCATTTCTTCCACTGACTCCCAAGTGGCCTCGAACTCTTCAATGCAAAGACCACAGCTGCCACTTTAGAGAAGTTTTGGATAAATCTCCTGTAGTAACCCGCCAAAACCCAAGAAACTACAAATCTCAGATGGCATCTTTGGAGACTTCTATTGCATCACCACCTCAACCTTTGTTAGGTCTACATTAATCCCTTCAGAATTAACCACATGACCCAAAACTGAATCTGGCTTAACCGGAACACACACTTGGAGAACTTGGCATACATCTTCTCTCTTCTAAGCGTCTCCAACATCTCGCTCTTCAAATATTTCAGGATATCATCGATAAACACAATCACTGATTTATCTAGCATAGGCCGACACACCCGATTCATCAAATCGATAAAAGCAGTTGGCGCGTTGGTTAAACCAAATGACATAACAAGAAACTCGTAGTGTCCATAACGTGTAAAAAAATATATTTTAGGAATATGCTACTCCTTACCTTCAATTGGTGGTAACCAAATTGGAGATCTATCCTCGAGAACCACGTGGCACCTTGGAACTGATTGAATAAGTAATCAATCCTTGGTAACGGATATCGGTTCTTCATAGTCAACTTGTTCAACTCATGGTAGTCAATGCACATCCTCATGCTACCGTCCTTCTTCTTCACAAACAAGACCGGAGCACCCTACAGAGAGATACTCGGTCAAATGAACCATTATCTAACAGCTCTTGCAGCTGAGTCAACAACTTCTTCATCTCCGAGGGAGCTAGATGATACGGCACCTTAGCAAAAGGTTCGGCATCAGGCATCAGATCAATCTTGGACTTGATCTCGCAGTCCGGTGGCACACCTGATAGAGACTCCGGGAACACACCTGGGAAGTCACACACGACTAGTACGTCCATCAGTCGCGGTACTGACACGTCCACGTCCTTCACATAGGCCAAATAGGCACCACTTCCACATCTCATACACTTCTTTGCCGCAACCATCGAAATTACTTTCGAGATTGTACTAACCCAATCACCATAGATCGTCACCGAACTCCCATCGGTGCGGTCAATCAAATCATCTTCTTACAACACAAGATGTTCACCTCATAGGCTGCTAGCCAATCCATCCCTAGGACTACATCAAATCTGCCTAAGGGCCTCACGTACAACCTAGCAGAGAACCTATGGCCTTTCAACTCTATGTCACAGTCTTCTACCATATCAGAAATCCTAATCGACTTACCAATGGCAGTTTCTACATCAAAGGGCTCATCAATCTTCTTACTCCTAGCAGGCAACATATCATAGAAGGCAGCAAAAATAAAACTCCTACTAGCACTGGAATCAAAAAGTACAGAAGCACAAGTTTGGTTCACTAGAAATGTACGAGACACCGTGTTGGGGTCCACCCTAGCCTCCTCCCAAGTCATAGCGAATGCCTTGGCCTTCGTCCTCTGCCCTCCTTCTCTGTCACCTTCTTTGCCCCAGAGCTCTCAGCCCTCGACTTCTTACAGTCTAAGCTCATGTGCCCAGCCTCGCCATATTTGTAACATTTCACCACACAACAATCCCATGCCATGTGGCCCTCCTTCCCAAACTACAAGCAGATGTTCGAACCCCACTTACACTGAACCACGTGGCCTCTCCAACACTTCTTGCATGTCATCTCTCCCCCTGTTAACACCTTTCAATCATCAACCCTCATCCTTTTACCACCGGCCACAAAACCACCACTGTTGTACCGCTTCCCATTCCCATTCCTATCATTGCCACGCTTCTTCTCCTCATCCACCATCGCCACCGCCTCTCACTCATCATATAGTCTTCCCGCCAGATTGACCACCGACTTGAACGTACCTGGCCAAGCCACGATCAGATGTATGCGGATATCCACCAACAAACCCTGGATGTATCTCTTTATTTTCCGTGACACGGGTGTCACCTGCTCCGGCACCAGCCTCGCCATCACACTAAACTTAGTTGTATACTGCTGGTGTGTCATGGTTCCCGCCTCCAACTGTAGGACCTCCTTCTCGACTTTACGGAGTTCCATATGAGGACAAAACTCCTCGATCACCATCTTCTTCAGTTCACTCCATTTCATCCTCCCGATCGCCCTGCTACCCTAAACCTAGACAATGTTGTCCCACCAGCATAAGGCCGAATCCACAAATGAGTGGGTAGCAAACTTCACCTTCTGGTCCTCCCTGCACTTGATGATATTCAACACAGCCTCCATCTCTCTCACCTATCGGTGAGCAGCAGCAACACTCGCATTCACATCAAATATCGGGGCTCGCATTTCTGGAATGCCCCATAGTTGCACCCCTTTGTTGTTTCTTGTATGGCTTCCTCTTCCTCATCGTCACTGGAGACGACCATCTCAGTCTCTGGTTGCCTCCTTTCCCTTGCTCCTCCTTCTTCGCCCTCTCGCCTAGCAGCATTCTCCTTCTCCTGTTTTTCCTTCTTGTCATCCTCCTTCACGGCTCTAATAACCTCAGTCACCACCGATGGAAGAATCATTTGCATGACTTGATGAACTTCCTCTACAACTACCACCTTCACTGAGGCCTTCAGATTAGTACTCTCATCCCCACCATCATGGTGATGAAGTTCGGGCTCTTCAAGAGCCGTTTCAGCAGTCTTAGCTCTGTTACTTGTGGCCCGCAGTCCAACACCACGTCAACATGACCTCCACCTCGAGAAGCCTCCAAAGATCTACCACCAGCCATCTCCAAACACTATAAGATTCAAACACCAACACGGTCATTCAAAGTAATAGCTCAGGTTATGTCAAGTATAGTAAGTCTCTAATAACAGTGGCCAGTTGTGATTATCCACTTACATTAATCTTCATTCTCCAAGCATTTTCTATCCTGACTACATCAGTATCCAAATCTACAAAGAGCACATAATTCACATAGCACACTCACATAATTCCTTTTTCCCCTAATTTACGTAAAACGTTTACATAAAACATTTACCTCCAGGCACGTAGCTACTAGGACTGGCATCCCTTTCTCTTTCTTGTCCCATTCTCAGTTTAAGTTTAGGTTATTAAAATAATTTACCCGATTATCTTAAACTTTGGCTCTGATACCAACTTGTAAGGCCCCGTTCCCGGGACGCTTACAGTTGGTCAATCATCGCATAAAACATATAAAACTCATAATTTTGTAGCGGAAATTTAACTTTTCATTAATAATTAAAAACATGTCAAATCATCATATCATTTCATTTACATCCCAAAAATGTATTAATACAAAAACGTTCTCCAAAATATGGATGACACACTCGAACCATCCCTAGTATACTTTACTTTCGTTTAAAACATTTTCTTTACTCTCATACGTGATCATGCATTATACATACATCTAAATAATATCATTATTATCTTCAATCATTTTTCATCATCTTTTGTCATCATTTATCATTGTTCGTTTCATACTTTCTTTCATTATTATCTTTCACTTTTATCTAGATTTTGCCATATGCTATACTCCCACGTCATGCCGAAGCTGGTACTGTGCCGGGGCTTACTAGTAAACCCCTGCTTCATGCCAAAGCTCACATAGTACCGGGGTGGAGCGACAAGGATCCTGTTTCATACTTTTCAGTCAATCTCAAGGATTACACCCCTGTGCGCATTAATAAGGGTTAGCTAAACCGCATACACTTAAGCCAACAACTACCTCGTTGAGTTGTGAACCTCCACCATTTTGCTTGCAAGACTTTACATTCATTCATTATGTTCCACTTCACTTTAACATTACCTTTCACTTTTATTACATAATGCTTTATGTACATATACATATTACACCATGTAAAGTCACATCATAATACATAACATGGAACATCATCATGATAAACAGCAGCCCACATGCATACATAATATTAACAAGCATAGGCCACCATAAAATATCAGTACTTAGCACTTAATTCTATTTCCTAAAATTTCAAAAATAACCTAAGTGTTCACAGCGCATGAACAAGTATACAACGAACAGCTCAAAATACTCTAAGTGCCCACAGCGGACAACCAAGGCTTACAGCGGATAGCTAAAGTCCACAACGCATGACTAAGACCCACAGCGCATGACTAAAACATTCTAAGTATCCACAGTGGATAGTCTAAAGTCCACAGCAGATGGCATAAAATCTCCAAGTGTCCATAGCGGAATGCAAAGTCCACAGCGGACAACATGCAAAATTCTCTAAGTGTCCACAGCGGACATGCAAAGTCCAAAGCAAAAAAATTATGTCCACATTTGACAGCATGCAAAATTCTTTAAGTGTCCACAGTGGACAATTTATGTCCACAACGGACAACATGCAAAATTCTCTAAGTGTCCACAGTGGACATGCAAAGTCCACAGCGGACAGTTTATGTCCACAGCGGACAAAATGAATAATTTTTTCTAAGTGTCCAGAGCGGACACCAAGTCCCACACCTACGATCAACTTATGCAGTTTCTAAACCCATATATCACTTCTAAACACATACTTAGCATGGATCTACCAATTTACACTTAAAACATCACAAACAACCATACAACAACATAAAAATCCTTTAAAAATATACATCAACCGTACACAGTCGTACTTTTCATAAAAGAAAATATAGTTTGGTGAAGAAACATTCTTTTAGTATGCATAACAGCCCCAAACAAGTAGAAAACCGGTAAAAGAGGGGGATCTAGAACTCACCTTAACAGCTTTCGAGCAAAACACCTTAGTCCCGAGAGCCAACTTAAAGTTCTAGCACCTAAAACACACGAAAACAAGCACTAAACACATGGAACTCGGTCCAGTAGCTTGAACCCGACTGAACTGTGAAGAAAACACCTGAAAATCTTACTGCAGGACCGTTAAAAAGGGACTTTATACTTAGTTAACACACTTAGGAGGATCTTTAGGATCACTTAACAATTCAAATAGGGAACTTAGAACTTTAAACAGATGATACAATGCATAACATAAGTAATGTAAGAGAAAGAACACAAGAAATAATTTCAAGGAGGTAGTATATTGCTTCTTAAGTTCTATTACAGGTGTTTGCACTGATATCTAAAATACAAGAACCTTTGACTCTTTATACTAAACCTACAACCGCCAATATGCAAAAAGACAGTTGGATGTGACTAATCCAGACAACAAGATTAGCCTAAAGTCAAAAGGCAGATTACCTTTTGACTAGTGACTATGACAGGCCATAGCTCACTGACTTTCCTATTACAAAAAGCCAAAAAAAGAAGCAAATACAGAAACTTGCAGACAAAGACCTTATCTACTTTATTATAAAGCATGGATGTTTCACCAACTTATTATAGTTGGTGAACCACCAGAGCATGCAGCGGACAGGAGGTTGCTTTATGATAAAGATGACAGAAAAAGTGTCTTTTCTGTCTCTTCTAAAGTAGTCAGTCATATCTTTATTCAGCTTCGGAAGACTTTGTCTTGAGGGCTTCGGAAGACTTCATCTTTAACCTTCGGAAGAGTTGAGTCTTTGGCTTCGGAAGACTTGACACTAAGTGTATAGTTTCCTCAGTAGTTTCTTCTGAACATTGGCTTCGGAAGATTTTACACTTAGCATTTTAATTGAATGTGTAAAACTTCCAAAGCTAGTTCTTCTTTGTTCCTTAGTGCATGTTGGAAGACTTGGTTGTTTAGGTATCCTTTGGTTGCATCAGCCACATAACCTTAGAGGTTCCTACAAACTCCCCCTAGGCTGATGCTGCCAAAACAGAGAGGTCTTCAGACTGGGATAGTCCACATGAGAATCTTTAGAATTCCTTTCTTCATTAGCAGATCAGGATTCTTCAGACCCATGAAGTAGCTTCTTATGTCATAGAGATCATGCAGAGGGAGTTCAAGCATGTCACTAGTGAAGTAGACATGTTGTTCTCCCTAATCTCTAATGACATACCATCTATCTGGATCTTGAGCAAATGTCCATGATAGAATTGGTCTTCCAACAGAGAGAGGCTCTACTATGATAGGAGTTGGTTGAGAGCTCTCTTCATGCACCTCCTCAGGATGTTCTGACTCATCCTGAGTTTGGGAGGTGGATGCCTTTCTTCTTTTCTTCTTCTTAGAGGATCTTCTTTTGGCCATCCTTTTTTTCCTCCCAGATGATTTTAACTGAGAGGGTTGGTCTTCAGTACCAGGTTATTTAGTGGATTCCCTCTCAGTTAGGATCTCCTCTCTCCCAGGTTCAGAAGGAGAGGGAGGAGAACCCTGCTGTGGATCAGAAGATGAAGTTGGTTGTTATGTAGCTTCAGGTGCAGGTTGTGTTGTCTCTGTAGGTTCAACCTTTACCTCAACTTTAGGTTGAGCTTGTTCTGATGGTGAGTGGAGATCCACAAGCTCTCCCCTTTTAATCTTTTGCTTGATCACCCTTATGTGCTCATCCATTATGGACAGAGACATGGGACCAAGCCTCCTTTCGGAGAACCCATACAGCTTCAAGAAGCTCATCATCTGCTACCTATCTGCAGACTTTCTCTGACTTTTCTTGATGATGGCTCTTAACTTGGCAGCTTCTTCCCTTTCCCTTTTTCTAGCAGGTTGCTTATTTCTTTTGGCTTGCTCTTCCAGCTGCTTGTTGTATTCAAAAAGTATGTAATCATATGGCAAGGGAAGAAGTGCATGTGCCTGGTAGAGCCTGTGGCTCTCAGGTAGTTGATCATCTTTGTCTTTTCTTCTTCATTAACTACCTGAGGTTGATTAGCAGCCACAGCCTCTGGCTCAGGGCTTTCTTGAACTGGGGAGAGGACAGGAATATTCTTGTATATTCTTTATCTTCTCATTTCCTCTTTATGCTTGAGGGTCAAGGTTGCATCTTTAGCTTCTTTCCTCTCCTTTGACAACTCAGTGTCAGCCAGTTTATTTAATTCCTCTAAGGGGAGAGAGATGAGTTCATTTATGTTGTAGTTCCTGGTCCCCAGATAATTAAGTCTGGCTGCCCTTAACTAATCTTCTTGAGTGTTTGGAACATGGGCAGTCAGAATTGTAGCTTGCACGAATCCTGGGGAACCACTTGAACTCTCTCCCCTTAGCTTCCTCTTCCTCTCTTTTTTCTCTTCTTTAATCTCCTCAGCAGTTAGTTTTCTTTTGCCTTTGTCAAGTACTGATCTTGATGACTCAGGCTGAGGAGAGCTTTGGCTTTCATTACTAGATTCAGCAGTCAAGCTCTGGCCAGAGAGAGGTTGTGATGCACCATCACCAGCTGGTGCCTCACTGAGCGTATCGGGTGCTGGAGGAGATATTGTCTTAAGGTTCACAGTCTTAGCCTCTGGGCCTTCAGTCAAGGCTTTCCCTTTGAAGCTAATCATAGGGTCCACCTCAACATCCAGTTAACCAAAGGCTTCAACTGCTAGCCTCTGTCTATATAGTTCTGATCTCCTTTTGAATTCTTCCAGCACCCAATCTTGAATTCTACTGGCTAGTCTGACAGCTTGTCTGTTGTTGCTTGGGTTGACAAGTGCCAGATCTACCTGATTTATACCCTTATAGAAACTCAGGTTTGAAATGTTTAAAATTTCTAGTTGATCCTGAGCTGTAGAGAGTACAAGAGCTTTCCTTTCACTGTCATACCCCCAACCCCAGATTGGGTTCTCAGAAGGGGCAGACATTGCTCTTGGTATTCCCTCCTCAAACATTTGTTGTATTAACAAATGTAGATCACTATCTAGAGGTGGTTGCTGAGTATGGACAACTGCAAGAGAGGATGGTGAGTCCTCTATGTCCATACTATGAGAGGAACTCCCAGGTTCTGTGATTGTTAGGATTTTCTCCCCGTTTTTGGTAGCATCACCCTCTTGCATAGGTGAGCTGGGTGATTGATCCATGACATCCACAGGTTCTTGTGGACCTGGATGAGTTGATCTCATTGGTCTCGCAGCTAGCTTACCCTTTGCTGGTCATTGACCCTTTTCTGCGAGATAGTCACCTGAGATTCCAGGTGAGCTATCATGGACACAATGTAGGTGCACATCTTTGAGAGTTTGTGCACCTTTTGTTGTAGACTCCCCTCATCTTCAGATGAAGAATCATAGGTTTCTCACCTTGAGTCTTCTCCCTCATCACCAGCATAGGTTTCTTGGCTGCTGGATTTCACCTGCTCTATTTCAAGAGGCTGGGTTGCCGTGGTTGAGGTCTTAAAAATATAATCACTGCCAACAGTGAAAGCCTCTACCACACGAATCTCCTAGACAATCTGAAGGAGATCCACCTCAGTTTGTGGTGTCTGATGTGGGCTAGAAGTGGGTGAGGCAGGAGTACTCATCTTACCTTGAGTGTGGGTGGAGAGGAGAGATTCATGGTACTCACTGAAACCCAAATCTTCATCGGAGTAAAAGTCAAGGCTGGGCATGGGTTGATTAGGATCAAGAGGCTGGGGATGGTAGCTTTCCCCTAAAGGTTGATCACTAGAGTGTTGAGACTCAGAGTGATGGCTTAAGGCTATTTGAGGAGGTGTGAGCTCATCAGGCTGAGCATGAGGAACCTTAGCATTGATTGTGTCAAGAATGGAAGTGTTTGCTCCTCAGGGGAAGTGGGAGCTCTAGTGTCCACTTCCTCCTATGTGGGTTGTGATATGGGGGCATGCATATGCTCAATAGCAGATGCAGGGGTTCGTTTGGATTATCTTTGGTAAGTAAGGGTAATGGTAGGCCTTGATAGTGGTTGAGAGGTAGAGGGTGTTGGTTCATCACTAGCTGGTGCTGCTAGGATGTCACCCTGAGCAATGAGCTCAAACATTTTAAGGACAAGGGCTGTTTCTACCCCTGAGAATCCAACAGTTGGCTTCTTCAATATTTTGAAAATGCCGGGTCTCATATGTGCAAGTTTAAGAACATTACCTATTCCCCTCAGCTGTGGTCCCATTTAACAGTTGAGAATGTGTTGAACATACCGGGGAAACATGTAATATTCTAGGGAGTCCAAATTTGCAAGTAAATTTGTGAAAACAAACTAAGAATACCTGAATTTGACCCCTTGAACCATCCCATGGACAATGAAGGTGAGGTCTTCTCGAATCTGGTCCCATCCTCCATGTTTGTTAGACAAGATGTGGATGACAACATGGAGGAGGTACTTCCACTGGTATGAGACCTTCCCCTTCGTGAAGGTCTTGACTGTGAAGTCATCTTCATATCCCATCTGCTCAAAGGAGTGGTTGACAGCAGCTTTTGGGAAGGACATTTCACCTTCTTCATCATCCATCTGAAGATAGGTGTTGATAATGGCTGGAGTGATGAACGGTGTCCTCCCTTGCACTGTGGCAGACAGTGCCTTCTCCTCGTCCAAAGTGACCTCTTGAAAGGTCCGCCAGAACTCAAACAACTGATCCTCATAGAGGGAGGATCAATCGTAAGGGAGGTGAGATAATGAGACGAAGAAAGATACCTACAAACATCTGAGAAGCTTGGATCCTTCTCAGAGTTTAAAGAAAGCCTAACCTGGTTGTGTTGCCTAGATGAAGATAGGACCTTTGGGTGACGTCTCATTTCAACAAGTTGCTGTGTAAATTTAACTGTGTCGTTTCGGCGATCAAGATTTGCCATTTGCAGAAGCTTTGCAGAGAAGGAAGTAGAAGAAGATGAATTTGGGGTTAATTTTAGGTTAAGGAAAGAATGAGAGTAGATAGATGAAGATAGGACCGTTTGGGGTGACGTACTCAGTATTTGAAACAAAGTTAAAGCAAAAGATAAACTTTAAAATCCGTAATGGGTCCTACTTCAGAAAAAGGCGCCCAAAAAGGTAGTTTTCTGGACGTTGCAAAACTTCCGAAGGTTTTTAGCTCGGAAGCTTTTCAGAAAAAGCTTCCAAAGGCAATTTTGCTTCGGAAGATTTTTCAAAGATTTGAAAGTTTGGCTTCGGAAGAGATAAACAGGTCTTCCGAGACTTAATTGCTTCAGAAGAGATTTATTCTAAAATGTATTTAGGAGCTTATATTCAACTTAAGCTTCGAAAGATGCTTCATGAATTTCTTCCGAAGATAATTGGCAGATAAGCTGTAAATTTCTTCTGAGGGCATTTTATTTTTTCCGAAGGTAAATTCATAACTCAAAAAAATATCATTTTGAATATGTTTTCCTCCAAAGAGAACTGGGCTTATGAAGTGATCTAATAGACACCTAGGACATACAATTTTAGGTAGTAAGATTGATGAAGTTATTTAGAAAAAATCTATTCAAGGTTAATCATCCCAATGGCTGATACAAGATACTTAAATCTCTGCTCATCAAAAGCTTTGTGAACAGATCAGCATATGTTCATTTGGTTATCCTTGATTAGTTTTATCAGCCCTTTTCAAAATTATCCCTAATCAGATAACCTGATGTTGATGTGTTTGGTCCTTGAGTGCTGCACAGGATTCTCTGTTATAGAGATGGCACTGTTGTTGTCTATATGGATGGGAGTCTCTTTGAAATTGAATCCATAGTCTAGCATCTGATTTTGAATCCAAAGCAGTTGAGCACGGCAGCTGGCAGCAGCAATGTATTCAGCTTCAGCAGTGATGCAGACACACAGGATTGCTTCTTGCATTGCCAAGAGACTATCCTTCCACTAAGGAACTGACACCCCCCAGATGTGGACTTTGTAGTCATGTTGCAGCCACCATAGTCACTAGTTGTATAAGCATACAGATTAATGTCTGAATTCTTTGGATACCAAAGGCCTAGATTTGGAGCACATTTGAGATATCTAAGAATCCTTTTGACAGTGATTAGGTATGACATCTTGGGGTTTGCTTGATATCTTGCACATATGCATGTGGCAAACATGATATCAGGCCTGCTAGCAGTAAGATACATAAGTGACCCAATCATAACCCTATAGAGATGTTCATCAACACACTCCCCCTCAAGGTCAAGACCAAGGGAATGGTTTCTGGCTATGGGTGTCTTAGCAACTTTACATACTTTTACTGACTGATGAAGATGCCATCTTTAACCTGCTTCACTTGAATTCCTAGAAAGAAATTGAGTTCCCCCATGGCACTCATTTCAAATCTATTCTTCATCAGCATCTCAAAGTCTTTGCAGAGCTTTAGATTAGTTGAACCAAAGATGATGTCATCTACATATATCTGAACTAGCAATGTGTCATTCCCTGTATCTTTGATGAAGAGAGTCCCATCAATAGTACCTCTTTTGTATCCATGATTGCAGAGGTATGTTGATAGTGTCTCATACCAGTTTCTTAGAGCTTGATGTAGTCCATAAAGGGCTTTATCAAGCTTGTACACATAATCAGGATGATCTAGGTCTGCAAAGCCAGGTGGTTGTTTAATATAAACTTCTTCATCAATCACCCCATAAAGAAAGGCACACTTCACATCCAGCTGGTAGACCTTGAAATCCTTGAATGCAGCATAAGCCAGGAATCTCCTTACAGCTTTAAGTCTTGCTACAGGAGCAAAGACATCAGTCTAATCAATTCCTTCTTCTTGTGTGTATCCTTGGACAACTAGTCTAGCCTTGTTTTTGACGATGATCCCTCTATCATCCTTCTTGTTCCTAAATACCCACTTGGTACCTATGACAGTCTTCCCTTGAGGAAGAGGGCACAAGTTCCACACCTTCTGTCTTTTGATTTGAAGCAACTCTTCTTGCATTGCTTCAATCCAGCTTCTATCCTTTAGAGCCTCATCAACATTCTTAGGCTCAATTTTTGGGATAAGAAACAAGAATGTAGACAAACATGGCTATCATGAGTTTGTCCTCTTGTTCTCACCCCTGAGTTAACATTTCCAATGATGTTTGTGGTGGGATGTGACTTGTGGATCCTGAGTTGAGGAATCACAGCAAGTTGGTTGGACAGATCAAGATTAAAGAAATTTTTATCTGGCAAAGAAGAGTCCCCCACCACATCAGCACACTTATCAAGAGAAACTTGATCCAATGAGTGTGGGACATCATTGATGTTGTCTTCAATGGAGTGGTTATCAGTATCAAGAAATTCTTGATCATTATCACCACCACCCATTCCTCCTGCATTGTAGGTTCCTTCACCTGAATTCTGAGCCTCTGAACTAGACTTTGAGGATAATTCAGTTGAATCAGTAGTATTTGTCATGCTTGTGCTGATTGGAGCCTCATTGACAGGGTTAGTCACCATTGGAGCTGAAGTAGTCTTCTTGTTTGGTCTTCTCAGCTCAAATCTTGGGTTAGGATCCTCTGTTGACCTGTTATCCATAGATCCTGAAACATTCTCATAAGATTTGTTAAAACAGTTGGTAACTAAATCAAGATCAAATAGCCAATCCGGACCAGAACCTTTCACACAGGTTGTGTGTTCATGAAAGTCACATTGGCTGACTCCTCAATGATTCTAGTTCTGAGATTGTATTCTTTATAAGCCTTGTCTTGAGAAGAGTATCCACAAAATGTCCATCATCTGATTTCTCAGCAAACTTAGCTATTTGATCTTTGGTATTCAAGAGGGCAAGGACATCCAAATGTTCTGAGAAAACTAATAAATGGTCTCATTTTGGCCACAGTCATAAGGAGTCTTACCATGTGTCTAACTACTAAAACTCTATTCTGCACATAGTAGGCTGTGTTGACAGCCTCTACCCAAAATGTTGGATCTTGGAATAATAGGTCTAGATCATTTTGTATAGCTTAGAACTTAATCAATACATATAATGAATATTTTAATTCATTATGATATATATAGGTTAACCCATATGTGCGTTGATTATGTGCATGATTACAGGTACAAACATTATACTTGGTCATTTTCTAAATTGACTAAGTGTAAGAAAGATCTACGGATGAACATTTTGTTCTTCCGTAGATATCTTTCTTACAAGACATCATCAGAAGATCTTTCTTCGGATGAATATGGGTATCATGAACAACACCACACGAACAAAGTAACTATGGAAGATCAGTAGCTGCGGAAGAACAAGGTAACTGCGGAAGATCAAGTAGCTGCGGAAGAACAAAGTAACTACGGAAGAACCAGACACGTAAATCATACAAGTGTTTCTAGTCAACAAGTCAATCACAGACTCCAAGAGATTCGATGTTTCCTAACAGAAACACGCGTGTCTATAAATATGAGTCTATGTTTCACATCAAACACACAGAAAGAAACGATGACAAAAATACCATCACATCGTTTCGCACGATCAACAAACCCTGGCAGCCGTCAAACAACTCACCAAAATCATAAACACAATCATAGTATAGAATTTGTTAGCAATTATTATTTGATTCTTTGTAATCATTAATCAGTTTTAATGAATTACGTTTGATTCAAAACAATTTCTTTGCATATTGTTGATATCGTTTGATAATTTATTGTTATTTTCTCTAGCACGATATTTTATGTTAATCAATTAAACAACGATTAATGGTAATTCCGCGATCATTAATTCAAAACCAATCTAACACTGATAATT
This sequence comes from Flaveria sonorensis, assembly GCA_025506505.1. Lineage (NCBI taxonomy): Eukaryota > Viridiplantae > Streptophyta > Magnoliopsida > Asterales > Asteraceae > Flaveria > Flaveria sonorensis. The sequence continues at coordinate 22,523,994 of CM046439.1, read as the reverse complement.
CCTGATTGCGATCCTTGGGTTCACAGGTGGTATCAGAGCCTAGTGCTCATTGATCTAGATCGATTGATCTATCTATTCAAATTATTGAAACATAGATCTGTGTTATGGCACTCTCATTAACTGTCATAAGAAACTTTGTTTTAGTTAAAACTTCAATATTTGACTAAAATGAGTAGCTTTGTCGGTGGATCATCGTACCAGCCTCCAAAGTTGGAAACAAAAGCAGACTTTAAGTCCTGGAAGATCAAGTTCAGAAATCATGTGAACTACACTGATTCTGACTTATGGGTATCAATAACTGAAGGTCCTTATATTCCACCCACCCTTTGGCCGGATTATAATGACAAAAATCACCCATAAGTACAAAAGATCTGTCACCTGATGATGTTAAAAAAGGTTAAATTGATATTAGAGCATACAGTTTGCTCAGTATGGCTTTACCAAAGAAATACTAATCAGGTGTGAGAATTATAAAACAGCAAATTCCTTGTGGAAGATACTTCATACTCTTTGTGAAGGGAGTGATGAAATCAGAAGCATTAGGAAGGACACACTTCGCTCACAATATGAAACATTTCATCATATTGAGGGTGAATCAATTCCTCAACAACTCCATAGGTTATGCAATTGGTAACCGAGATGAACATCATGGAGTTGAAGTATACAAATGAGGAATTGAAAAAAAGATGCTCCATACATTGCCTGAAAGTTGGAAGCAAACTGTGTCCATGTTCAAGAACACCATTGATCTCAAAGCAACTGGCTTAGATGCATTGGTAGCTAAAGTTAAGGCTCTTGAAATGGATGAAAAATCAAGAAACAAGAGTGTGAGAACACATGTCACACCTTATCATTTTAAAGAAACCAAAAGTGCTGGAAGTGCTTTTATCTCTAACAATGATAGTGACAACTCTTGTACTTTGAGTGAAGATGAAGAAGAAGTGAGCTTTTATGCATCAAAGACTTCAAAGAAATCTTCTCAAAGTAAATCTGGAAAAGAAAAAGGAAGACCTGATGATAGAAAAGATGCATCTACATCAGCAACAAAGTCTTTAATAAACAACAACCAAGCAGAGCCCATTACTATGATTCTGGATTCTAAAGAACCAAAAGCAGCTTTTAGTTCAAGTTTTCAAGCCTACTTAGGAAGCACCTTAACACTTGCAAATATCTGCTAACAAGACTTGGAAGAACTACATCCAGATGTAGTAGAGGAGGTGGATCTTCAATGGCAAATGGCAATGATTGCTTATAGAGCCAAACAATACTTGAGAAGACAAAAGTTTGGCTGCAGCAAGCAAAACATCAAAGATTGGTGTTGATAAGTCAAAGGTAAGATGTTTCAAATGCAATCTCTATGGGCACTTCTCAAGAGAATGTAATCAACAATCAAATCCTGACATGAGACAACAGCAGCAACATCAGTCTCATCAGCATCAATTTATCAAACAACAACATCTCAGAGATCTTATAGACAACCACAGCTAACCAACTCATCCCCACCAGCCACAAATGCATCAGCAGGACCTAGTAATTCTAAAGAAACTGGATGATCATTCTCCAAGATGGAACCTGTGACTGGAGCATGTATGAGAAGGAAGTTTTGGATGAAAATCAAGCTTTAATGGCCCACATGGAGAAAAAGTTCCACCTATGGCTAGAGAGGTAAGAGATAGATTGTGTTCATCATGTGTGTTGAGGAAGTTGAAAGATATAGAGTCCATGCTCAACAACTGGCTGATAAAGTAAAAGAAATAATGATTTTGAATGAATCTCATGTAAGAGAACATAAATTATATCAATTCAAAATTAACTCTTTACAAAAGATTTAGATAAATTTGTTTCAGAAAATTACAGCTTAAAAGCCCAAGTTGAGCATCTGACCACTTCCTTAACTAAATCCATGGCTGATCATGCATCAACTGAAGTGAAACTTCAGAAATTTCAACTTTCATCTCAGCAATATGAGAAATTATTGAATTCTCATATTGAATCAAAGAACAGGTATGGGTTGGGATATAATGCTGTTGCACCTCCTTTGAATGATAACTATACAACTTTACCTGAATCAATGACAAATAGCTTGTCAAATCATTTTGTGCCATGCACCAAGTTTGAAACAAACTGTACTGAACAAGTTAATAACAATGAATCTGAGGTGAGTGAAACTGAGTCTTCTGAATCAGATAAAATCAAACAAAATGAATCAGAATTTGACTTTGATGGATGTGATGACTTGGATGATTCTGATGAACATGATGATAACTGTGCGGATCAACTGAACATTGGTAAGAATGTTTCAGTTGAAACAATCATTCCCAAAGTACTTGAGCAAACAAAGTTGCCATATCCTCCTAAGCAAAGAAACATGTTGAAGACTATTTGCAAGAGAATAGCTCAGCTAAATGAAGGTCTTCAAGTACTTCATCAGCAACAAAAACCTTCAACTGAAGTGATTGAGAAGTGTACATCTACTGAAGTACACAAATCTTCCTTAGAAACTGAAAAGAAGCGAGTATCAGCAGAACTTCTCCGGAAGAAGAAACATTCTTCAGTAGCAGATCTGCGGAAAAACAAATCTACTGAATCAGTAGATGATCTGCGGAAGGCAAAAGAAACGACCAAAAAGAAAACAACTCAAAAAGGTGTGAGCTCAAAGCAACAAACTTCAGCTGATAAACATGAACCTTTTGACATCATGTCAGGAAAAGGAAAGGAGTCAGCTTCAGTAAAGTTTGAGAAGGAGTTGAAGACTCAAAACAGCAAAAGAAGAAGAAATTGATTGAGTCTGATAATGAGTCAGAAGAAAAGTATTGCAAATGGTGTGATATGAAAAATCACAACACTGAAGACTGTTACTTTAGCAGCTATTGCTCCATCTGCAATATGAACAATCACATGACTTCAGACTGTTACTTCAACAAACATTGTGCTATTTGTAACAAAAATAACCATTCCACTCAGGAATGTTATTTTAACAAAAAGAACAAGACAAAGAGCACAAAGAAGAAACAACCTGAGAAGGATGAATCAGAATCTCAATCAAGTGAAGATAAAAAAGATTCAAGATTAAAGAAACAACAAAAACAAAAACAAAAGGTGAAAAAACCACAAGAGAAACCATCAGTTGATAGTGAACCTTTGAAGAAAAGACAACCTGAACAGAAATCAAAGACTCCTCAACAATCAAAGACACCTCACAAAAAGGTGGATTTGAACAATAAGAAGTCAAATGCTAAGATACTTTCTTTGATAATTTTGAAAAAGGAACTCATGTTTCACATTCAAAATCAAAGGATGATGAAACTTTCAACAATCAAGGATCATCATCAAAGTCAAAACAGCAAACAAAGAAAGAGAAGATCCTTGAGGAAGAGTTTGAAAAATCAGAACAAAATTCCACAAGTTCATCATCAAAAATCATCCTCACCACAAACAACACACAATGAATCAATTGAATCTAAAATTAATACTGAATCTTCAAGACTCATTCATGAGGAAGTTAAAATTTTAGACTCCACAGGATCACCCAAGATCATTAAGACTTGGGTTTCCAAATCTAATTGATTTCTTTAATTGTGCAGGAACAATCTTGGAGAGCTGACAACAAGTGGTATGTTGACAGTGGTTGTTCCAGACATATGACAGGAAACTGTTCTCTTCTCCATGACTTCAAACATAAAAATGCTTCTTATGTGGCATTTGGTGGGGATAAGAAGGGAGGTAAAATAGTTGGTGAAGGAATGGTAACTAATGGTGTGCTCAAATTTGAGAAAGTAAATTATTGTGAAAATTTGCAATATAATTTATTGAGTGTGTCTCAAATTTGTGATCAAAATTATACCACATTATTTGATAACACTAATTGTTACATTCTTAAGCCAGGTTTTGCAGTTCCAGAAGATTGGATCCTTCTTAAAGCATCAAGAAAAGGAAACACATATGTTTTGGATATGAATAATACAGCACTCACAAACAATGAAACATGCCTGCTATCTAAGTCATCAGAAGATGAATCTCAGTTGTGGCATAGAAGGCTTGTTCATTCCAACTTGAAGAACATGAATAAATTGGTGAAAAATGACTTAGTCATTGGATTGCCAAAGAAAGAATTTTCTTGTTCAAACCATTGTCCTTCATGTTATAAAGGAAAACAATATAGAGTGTCACATAAATCCAAAATAATAAATACAAACACTACACCACTCAAATTGCTTCACATGGATCTTTTTGGTCCAACTAATGTGATGAGCATTGGAAAAAGGCAATATTGTTTAGTGGTTGTGGATGATTTCACTAGATTCACATGGGTCTTTTTCTTAAAACAAAAGAGTGAAACATCAGAAACATTAATGGAGTTTGTCACAAAGATTGAGAATCAACTTGATTTAAAAGTTAAAATTTTTAGGAGTGACAATGGGACTGAATTTGTTAATACTGTCTTAGATTCATTTTGCAGGAATAAAGGCATAGCAAGGCAATTCAGTGCACCAAGAACTCCACAACAAAATGGAGTTGCTGAAAGAAGAAACAGAACTCTCATTGAAGCAGCAAGAACAATGCTAGCTGATTCACAATTGCCAATCACCTTTTGGGCTGAAGCAGTGAACACAACATGCAATGTTCAAAACAGGACATTAATTGTCAAAGAACACAATAAAACACCTTATGAGCTTTTATTTAAAAGAAAACCTTACATAGGATATCTTAGAGCTTTTGGGTGTCATGTATCTGTTTTAAACACAAAAGAACAATTGGGAAAATTTTCAGAGAAAGCCTATGATGGTTTCTTCGTTGGATATTCTTCAACATCTAAATCATATAGGATTTACATTCCACAACAAAACATTGTGGAAGAAACTCCTAATGTGTCTTTTGATGAATCCTTATTTCCTAAATCTGTAAAAGGATCATCATGGTTGTTTGATATAGATGCACTCACAAACTCATTTAACTCTGGTTATTTGAATGCTGCAGGTACTGAGGATACATGCTATCCATTTGTTCCTCCAAACATGAATGAAGTGTCATTATCTGCTGATCCTCCAAGAATACAAACTTCAAGTATCATGGAACAAGGAACACCAAATAATGTCAATAATGCAGCACAAGACCAAGCAAATGGATCTACATCCTCAGATGCAAACACTTCATCAGCAGCTGCTGACTCTGCATCCGCAGATGAGTGTCCTACATCCGGAGATGTGATTATTGGATCAGCTGATGTTCCATTCACATCAGTAGATGTTCCACATATTGGAGATGGTCCATTGCATTCCAAAGAGTCATTGTCAGCAAGTCAACAAAATACATCCGTAGATGTTCCTGTAACTCCTGCGGATGGCACTCACAATGCAGCTGATGTACAAAACAAAAATCATTCAGCTTCCAATGATGATCAATTTGATTACTTCATAAATTCATCATCTCAGCTGGATATATCTACATCAATGCATATGACTAACTTGGAATCATCTATTCCAGTTGAGTCCATTCCAACAACAAGAATTCATAAGACTCATCCAATAAACAACATCATTGGAGATCTCAATGAAAGAACCACAAGAAGCCAAGGGGAGCTGCAAACATCTGTCTTTTCACTTGTTTTCTTTCACAAGTGGTTCCTCCAAACATTACAGCTGCACTAAAAGATAATAGCTGGATTGAAGCCATGCAAGAAGAACTTCAACAATTCAGAAAGCAAAAGGTCTGGAATCTAGTTGATCTTCCTGAAGGCCAACATCCAATTGGCACAAGGTGGTTATTCAAAAATAAACTAGATGACAGAGGTATCATTGTGAGAAACAAAGCTAGGCTGATTGCTCAAGGATATACTCAAGAAGAAGGGATAGACTATGATGAAGTTTTTGCACCAGTTGCAAGAATTGAAGCCATTAGAGTATTCCTAGCCTATGCATCATATAAGAAGTTCACTGTTTATCAAATGGATGTGAAGTGTGCCTTTTTATATGGGAAAATTGATGAAGAAGTCTATGTAGCTCAACCTCCAGGTTTTGAAGATCCTGATTACCCACATAGAGTATACAAGCTTGACAAAGCTTTGTATGGTCTTCATCAGGCACCAAGAAAGTGGTATGAAACATTATCATCTTTCTTGTTCAAGCATGGATACAAAAGGGGAACTATTGATCAGACTCTCTTTCTCAAACATGAACATCAAGACCTCTTAGTTGTTCAAATATATGTAGATGACATTATATTTGGATCAACAAACAAGAGACTGTGTGAAAGCTTTGAAGAGTTGATGAAATCTCAGTTTCAAATGAGCTCAATGGGAGAATTAACTTTCTTTCTTGGACTACAAGTTCATCAGAAAACAGATGGCATATTCATCAATCAAGAAAAGTATATTCATCAAATATTGAAGAAGTACAATCTTGCTAATACATCTTCATGCAAAACACCTGCTTCAACAATTGACAAAATTGTACCTGATCCTACAGGAAAATCTATTGATCAAAGATTATATAGATCAATGATAGGATCTCTTATGTATTTAACTGCCAGCAGACCTGACATAATGTTTGCTGTATGTGTGTGTGCTAGGTACCAATCAGATCCAAAAGAGTCCCATCTGAATGCTGTGAAGAGGATTTTCAGATATCTCAAAGGGAAACCAGCCCTTGGTCTATGGTATCCAAAAGATGGAGACTTCTCTCTCTACTCTTATTCAGACAGTGACTATGGAGGATGCAACAACAATAGAAAATCCACAACTGGTGGATGTTAATTTTTAGGACCAAGACTTGTTTCATGGCAGTGCAAAAAGCAAACAAATGTATCTGTATCCACAGCTGAGGCTGAGTTCATAGCTGCTTCAGCTGGTTGCTCTCAAGTCCTTTGGTTGCAAAACCAATTACTTGATTATGGTTACAATTTCCTTCAAACTCCAATTCATATTGACAATTCAGCTGCTATGTTTATCACTGCTATTCCAGTTTAACATAGTAAAACAAAGCATATTGAAATCAGATATCATTTTCTGAGAGATTGCTCAGAAAAAGGTTTAATCAAGTTAGTCAAAGTGGATACAACAAATCAGCTTGCTGATCTATTCACTAAGGCCTTTGATTCAGTTAGATTTAATTTTCTAATTGAGTCTTTGGGCATGATTAACTTAGATTAATCATCATTAACAAAGAAAAGCATGTGTCTATCTTTGTCTTTATTTATTGTGTCTTCTATTTCTGCATGACATATGTTTGGGAAATGATAGTACACTGTGCCTTTGCTTGCTTCCTGAGTTCTTAAATTTCTTTAAAAACTGATCAAAAGTTCTTTGATATGTAAGTAGATTCAACTTGAGTGAAGATTATACTAAGAGCATGCTTAACATAATGAAAAGGTGACTGTTATGAGAAGCTTCATTTTGAGGATCAAGCAAGTAAGTCTTATCCTGATGTGATCAATTCATTCACCTAAGCACACTATGTAAAACACTTTATAACTTCTATCTTTGCAAATCATATTCCCTCTGTTTTGTGTGAACAAAGACCTGGGTTTATGAACACCATGAGATACATATGTATTCAACTGGTGAAAAGATCATGATCCTCATCATCCCTCTGTTTTGTGTAAACAAAGACCTGGGTTAAAGGCACCTCTGTTTTACGTAAGTAAAGACCTGGTGACCTGATGATGATCATATCTAAGCTCTCAAAAGAATCCATAGTGATCAACTGTATATTTACATAAGAGCTTTTGTAGCAAAGCATTTATGAGACAACTCATATGTCTCAAGATAGAATTTATAACTTAATGTACATAGTTTCTAAGTGTGAAAAAGTGATGAATTGACTCACAAACGGAGGACAAACTCTAATGTGAATTGAATGTGGAGCCCATAACAGTTTATCACTAATAAACATGAAAACATGATAAACAGCATGTCTAGTTGATTCCATACTCTTGTTTGGATTTAAGTGGACAAACATACGTGCAATCAGGACTAAAATTAGGTCACAATTCAACAATCAACTCAATCAGGAAGAAGTTTAGTGTCATAGTATGATCCCATTATATGTGTTTATATGCATGTACATATATTTAATTCAATTTTTGTTACTTTTAGTTTATTTATTGTGTGTAATCTTTGGACTGTCATGTGCCTTTCATGCTATTTACTTCATAAATTTATGATGAATGCAACACTTTATCATTAATCACAAATTTAGGGGGAGTAGTTATTACATGAAACATGAAACATAAAAGCTGAATTCAATGATCCAAATTCAAATGAAGGAATTGGAACTTGAGCACTAACTTGGCTGAAGGATACATGAAGTTTTTCAAATTATATTTCTTGTGCACAAATTGTCATGCAAACAAAGTCAACAAGGTCCAATAGCAATAAATGGTTGTATCAGTTGATTAGGACCATACAATCAAAGAAGTTTCAACTTTGTATCTTCAGCATCAGCAAAGCTACAGTACATTTTCCTGTTCAGTAGATGCTACAGTGCAAAAAAGGAATATGACCATCCGTAGATTGGTAACCTACGGATGTGGTAGTATTTAAAAGTATAATAGTTCCATAGACTGGTAATCTATGAAAATTCAAATTATACTTCATCAAAAATAAGTTTTTAATTCTAAGTCATCCGTAGATGATCTACGGAAGAACTAAAATCTGCGGAAATAATAAAATTGGAAATAAGGATAAGGGGTCCCACCTCATTTAATAAATGGAATTAATATATCTGAGGGAGTATAAATGTTGTTTTTGACTTGTCATTTCTATTCAATTTTTCAGAACATCTTTTTCAACCTAGAAAAACATTCAGATAAACCCCCGTCCGATAATACTCAAAATTTCCAATAACCTTTAAACCTTGCTTGATTCTTGATCTCTATTCATTACATGTTCAATAATATCAAGGTAAAACATATCATAATCCGAAATTATGAACTCATTGATTCATTATTTCTTTGTCTAAACTCTTCGTATTCTTATGTGTGATGATTTTGTTCTAACATAATTTTCTTCATTCTTATGAACAGATGGCTAATCGTTTTGCAAGAGAGCACAATGTATGTGCATTCTTAAATCCTGACGACCCTGTAGCAGAAGGATGTGAGATATCATCAGATACCTACGACGATCCAGGCTTTTCTATGCTTTATCAGCAGAGCCTGTGATTCATCAAGCACACATCATTGATTTCTGGAATTCAGCTCGAATAGAGCAAGTTGGAGAATCTGAGGTGATAGTTGCTGAAATCAAGAATGAAGGATGAGAGTTGATGAACAAACTATCAAAGGGCACTTGAGCTGGGAGAACAAGAAGTTGGTCACCCGGATGTTTTTGAGAATGAGTACATAGAGAAAGTGTTCTATCTGATGGGATATGATGGTGACTTTGACAAGGGTGAGATAAAGAAAGGGAGATTGTGCAAGCCATATAGATTCTTATGTCACAGATATCTAAAGTGCATCTCCAACAAGAAGTCTAGGCTTGATAGATTCTCAAGGCACATTTCATCTGGCATTATTGGAATTTTTGAGGGAAGGACATACAACTACTCGAAGTACATTTTCAGTTGTTTATGTGATCACATCAAAGTGCAAAAGGCTGATAAGATGTACATGTTTCCAAGGTTTATGCAATAGATCATTAATGGTGAATTGCTAGGAATAGCAAGAGAAGGTGATGTGTTTGTTCAAGCACATCTTGGGAGATCTGTACAGAATAAGATCAGTGGAAAATATGAAGGAGAAGATATGCCAATGTTTGCACATGTGGCAGATACTAATGCCAACATTCCACCAGAACTGATGTGGGAAGATCAGCAAGAAAGTCAATCTACTGATACTGAGCAAGACTTACCTCAACATTCCACTCCTCAATCTCCTACACACCACCATCATCAATCTCCAGCTAGTCAACACACCCAACCAATCTCTCTAATTTACCCTCAATCACCCATTCATCAACAATCTCTAACTCCATAAAATCTATCTCCCGAGTGTACTCATACAGAACCCATCTCAGTTACTCAATCTCAAAACTCGATACACACTGGTGAGACTGAGTTAGTATCTCAAGCAAGTACCATTCCACTCACAATCACCAGCCCACAAACCCCTGTCATGGCTAACCAAACTGAACCAATATCTCTAATCATTGATCCTCAACAACAACAACAACCTCATTAAGAGAAAACAGATCAAGCAGTTGAGTGTATTTCAAGCTCAGCAAGTATAGCTCCTGCTGTAGGCAATGAGGTTGAGATTGCTGGTCAACATCAAGAAGGTGAAGAAGAAGCTAACTATGTTGATGTTATAGCCTATCATGAAGATGACCTGGAAGATGATGATATAGATGTAAGCAAAAGTTATCTGGTTGCTGAGTATAACAAACTTATCATCAAATCAAACAAAAGGTTGGAAAGAATTAGAGAGCTCAAAGGAATGTTAAAAGAAAAGGAGGAGCTGATGAACAAACAAGAATCCAGACTGATCAGATTAAGAGAAGATGCTCAAACCAAGAATGAAGTAATTGATGCATTGCATGAGCTGGTTAAAGAACTTAAAGACTCTATGAAGCATGAGAAGACTGAAAAAGAGAAGCTCATATTGGAATTTGAACAAGCAAACAACTCTCTCACTGCTCAGTCTATTTTGTTGAAAAGGAAAGATGAACAAATTGATGAGCTCAAGATGAAAATTTGTGCACATGAATCGAATGCTGCTCCATCAACAAAAATAAAAGAATCTACTAAAGCTTCAAAGCAAATCATTCAGTACTCAAGAAAGAGAAGTATTTGGGGTATGTAGAGAAAGAGGTGATTAATGTTGAAGATTCACTAAAAAGATCAAGGCCTACATCTCCAGAGCTCACTCCTTCAGTGGATGTTTCCAATTTAAAGCCTAAGTCTCATGCTGAAACTGAGAGTGATGCTAAATGGGATGAGCTTACTAAAGATGAGTCTCCCAAAGAACAAAAAGAATCAAAGGCTGATGACCTACTGTCCACCAAAGACATATTGGAAGAAAGGCCTGAATCAACTATGTTTATGATCCTGATCAATCATGGGTTTCCATATGACATGGTTGAGAGAATGAACATGACAGAAATGAAGGAAGCACTGAAGGAATTTGAGCTAGCAAGCTTCATGATCCCAGATTGCAATTATGAAACATTCATAACCTTTCAGGCAATTAAAAAAACAAAGAAGGAGCTAGGTCACTGTGACACAACAACTCTGAACAAATACAATATGACTTGTTGGTTACAAAGTCATAACTACAAGATACATGAGCTGAAAGGAAGATCAGTGGCTGAGCTTAGAAGGATGATGGAGCATGTAATAAAGGTGGAATTGGAAACTGGAGTAAAATTCAGAACTGAAGCTCCAAATCCTTCCTGTGAACATCAATTAAAAACCCTTGCTGAACCAGTAACAGTTGAAAGCAAAGATCAACATAAAGGGAAAGATAAATTGATCAAAGAACCAAGAGAGGTGATCCCTGGGAAAGTATGGCCTCTGGGCATAACTGTGAGAGAGATCACTAAAGAAAAATCTTCTTTACTCCAGTTGTTTGATCATATCATGACTCCCACTACTGCTGAAGATAACAGGATTATGGCCTGGAAATATGATCCAGAGTGGGATTGTGCACTTATCAAGATAATATATGGAAGAGTTGAATTCTTCCACTTACTTGAATCAATCTTGTTGTTGCCTCATACTGACATCAAAGACCTTCAAAGTTTGATCATCTCCAACTACCCAATAAGCCCAAGAGGAAGAGATTTCTCTGTATTGGTTGGAAAGTTGAAAACAAAATTTATGGATGATGTACTCAAGGAAGCAAGAAGAGAAGATGGGGAACACAAGAAAAGATACCAAGGGAAAAGATCAAAATCCAACTCCTCTACACTGGTTGATGATGAACTCATAAGGAGGGTTGGATACTCTAACAGAAAAACAGCTGCCATAAAAACATTGAAGGAAATCAATACACTCTTCTCATAACTGAGTGGGGATATATGGAGAAGACTAGAGAACTGGTGCTGATGAGAAATGAAGAAAAGAAGAAAGAAAGGAGTATAAGATTGTTTGATCCAATTGAAATTAAACTTCTGCATCCAAGCTACACTTCATACCTACATGATAAGTTCTTCCCAAAACTCAAAGATGATCAAGCTTAAAATGACCTATGCCTGTATTTGCATATCATACAAGTCATTGACAAACTGCATGCAAAAGCATACAAAAGAAGAAGACATGAGGCTAGACTGTTAAGAGGAGCTAACATCAAGGAAGTATCTGAACTGAGGATGTCAGAACAAGATGAGCTGGAAATAGTCAATAATCAGAGTGTTGTGGAAACTCTCACTACAGAAGAAGACATTTTGGGATTGAGCTTTGAGACACTACAAATGATATGCAGAATGGAGATCAAGTACAAGTACGATGATCAAAAGGATGCAGTGTCATATTTCAACAAGAAAATGGTGTCAAGAGTCAAAGAGCTTTCAGTTTTGAAGACCTGATTACAAGTGTCTAAGCCTAAGGGGGAGTATTGTTAGATCTTGGAATAATAGGTCTAGATCATTTTATATAGGCTTAGAACTTTAATCAATACATATAATGAATATTTGTAATTCATTATGTATATATATAGGTTAACCCATATGTGCGTTGATTTATGTGTATGATTACAGGTACAAACATTATACTTGGTCAATTTCTGAAATTGACTAAGTGTAAGAAACATCTAGGGATGAACATTTTTGTTCTTTCGTAGATATCTTTCTTACAAGACATTCATCAGAAGATCTTCTACGGATGAATATGGGTAATCACTGATGAACAAACACCACATGAACAAAGTAACTGCGTAAGATCAAGTAGTTGTGGAAGAACAAAGTAACTGTAGAAGATCAAGTAGCTGCGGAAGAACAAAGTAACTACGGAAGAACCAGACACGTAAATCATACAAGTGTTTCTAGTCAACAAGTCAACAAGTCAATCACAGACTCCAAGAGATTCGCTGTTTCCTTAACAGAATCACACATGTCTATAAATATGAGTCCTAGGTTTCACATCCAACACACAGAAAGAAAAGGCGACAAAAATAGCATCACATAGTTTCGCACGATCAACACAAACCCTAGCAGCCTTCACATCAACTCACCAAAAATCATAAACACAATCATAGGATAGAATTTTGTTAGCAATTATTATTTGATTCTTTATAATCATTAATCAGTTTTAATGAATTACGTTTAATTCAAAACATTATTCTTTGCATATTGTTGATATCATTTGATCATTTATTGTTTATTTTCTCTGGCATCGATATTTATTTGTTAATAAATTAAACAACGATTAATGGTAATTCCGTGATCATTAATTCGAAACCAATCTAACACTGATAATTCCTGATTGCAATCCTTGGATTCACATAGAAGGTGATGGGCAGCTTAGGGTCAGACACCATAGTTCTTGCAGCTTCAATAAGTGTCCTGTTTCTCCTCTTAGCAACTCCATTTTGCTAAGGAGTCCTAGGAGCACTATATTTTCTTAAAATACCCTTCTCATCACAAAATGTATCAAGGATTTGGTTTTTAAATTCGGTTCCTTGATCACATCTTATGATTTTGACCTTGTGATCAGATTGATTCTCAATTTTTAGAATGAAATTCTTCAAGATTTCAGAGGTTTCATCCTTAGTTCTAAGGAAAAACACCCAAGTGAATCTTGTGAAATCATCTGTGATCACTAAACAGTATGAGGTCCTTCCTAGACTTATTACACTGGTAGGGCCAAATAGATTCATATGTAACAAGTGTAGGGGAGTAGTGATAGAGTTCATTTCCTTTGGCTTGTGAGACACTTTGTGTTGCTTCCCTTTCAGGCATCAACATAGTGGTCATCACTTATAAACTCTTTCTCTGGTATTCCAGTTACCAAATCATTCTTAATCAGTTTATTCATGTTTTTAAAGTTTACATGGCACATTCTCTTATGCCAAAGAAAAGACTCATCACTATTTGGTTTAGATAGAAAGCAAGAAACCTCTCCGGATGGAGATGCTTCCTGCAAGTCCATCTTGTACATGTTTCCTCTCCAGGGGGCTCTAAGAAAAATATGCTTAGGAGGAATGTCAACCCCGGGCTTGAGAACAATGCACTCATGCTCAGTAAAGAACATGTGATGTTTTTTGTCACAAAATTGGGACACACTTAGATGATTGTATCCAAGCTCTTTGACAAAGTTTACTTTCTCAATGCTGAGCTTACCATTTGTAACCTTGCCCGTGCCAGTAATGTACCCTCCTGCATCTCCCCCAAAAGCAACTGGTCCTCCATTAATCCTTTCAAAGTTTTGAAGCAAGGACTTATTGCCAGTCATGTGCCTGGAGTAGCCACTATCAACAATCCAGATATTTTTGTTGGTCTTTAGCTATCCTTGAAGATTTAGTTACATTTGGAAACCCAAGCCACATTGTTCTTGGGCTTATTAGAATGAGTTAAAGGCAATGAAACAGTAATAGATCCTATGCTTAGGCTTTGGGGATCATTTGCTGTTTCTGATGATGAAGTTTTAGCCACATGGTCTTCTTTCATCTTCCACACCACCTTTGAAAGATTGGGCTTGACCTTCAATGCTTTGGAAGCTTTTGTGGCTTCGAAAGCTTTGGAGACTGATCCTTCGGAAGATCTTTCTTTCACTGTAGCAGGCCTCAGTACTTCGAAAGCATTCCTTTCTTCCGAGACCAATTTTCCTTCAGAAGACAATGGTTCATTTGCCTTTTTCTTCATTTTGGAGCTTCCGAAGGAAACAGATTTTCCTTCCGAAGCTGTTTGTTTCTTCTTCCTCTCAGAAGTTTTGTTCTTGATCATGTGGATAGTACCCTTTGGATTGTATTGACAATCCTTAGCTAGATGTGAGGTACTACCACACATAACATAGTCTATATCTTTTCTTCTGAGAGCCTTCTTTTCCAAAGAATACTAATCTTGAACACTTTCCTTTTCCTCTTTCACCTTTTCAGATGATGCAGTAGGCTTCTTAGGGTGAAACTTGCTTTTAGAAATGGATGGTTCAGGCTGTGTAGTAGTGACACACAGCTGATCAATCTTCTTGTTGTTGCTGGAGTGAGTTGAAGCTGAAGTAGAACTCTTGGTACTAGAATTCTTGGTAGGATCTTCAGCTTTTATCACCTTGAACCCTACAGAGACAAATACTTGTTTCTATTTGGGATCAAAGGTGGTCTTGACCTCTTGAGCTTTTCTTGATCTTCTCTTTGCTCTTCTGATCAAGTTCTTCCTTTTGGTTTTGCTCAAACCAGCTTCTTTTTCCTCTTTAGGAGCATGGTGACCCTTTTTGGATTTACTCTATTCACCACCTCAGAGTCATCCCTCACCTTCTCCTCTTCATCCTCTTCATCACTCGTTATGGATGGAAGCTCATCTTGACCAGTTCCACACCTTGGAGATCTAACTAATATTAGAGAGTATGGAGGAGCTATCTCACTAGATCCCAGTCCCTGCTTGTTTTGATAACACACTTTTGCATGTAGAGATGAGGATATCATGTTCTTGAAGGTTTCCTCTTCAAGAACACATTTTTCTGCTCTGACTTTGCTGATCACAAGCTCAGCCTGGCATTCAGTCAACTTGGTAATGAGATCCTTAATTTGAGTCCTGTAGTTTGTCTGCTCATGTTTAAGAGTTGGAACTGTTTTCTCTAGATCTTCTATCTTAAGTTTATAGTCATTTTCAGTTCTTTTAAAATTAGATTTTAAAATATTTAAGAACTCAATGTCAGATCTCATTTCCAAGTTGTAGGACCTGTATCTGTTTACTTTAGCAATACAATCAAGAGAGCAAAGATGTTCAAGTACCTTGGCTTCATCATGGTCAGCCATGAGTGCTTGGTTTGGAGATGCATCTTCAGCTTGAAAGCTCCAGTCAAAGCCTCCTTCTTCAACAGCAACTGTAGCTTGTTGTCTTGGCTTCTCATTCTGGTGCCCTCCTTCAGTGTAGTTTGGCATGGATGAGGCTTGGCCACCATTTAATTTAGGTGCCTTGCATTCTCTAGCAAAGTGTCCCATCTGGTTACAGTTGTAACACTTGACTTTGCTCTTGTCCAGCCCAAACTTGCCATTGGCAGCTCTGCTAGGAAACCTTCTCCCAGTCCTCTTGTAGAATTTCTGGGCTTTGTGAGTAAGAAGAGACATCTGCTGGACTATCTCCATTTATTCCAGATCATCTGGATGGATACAGTCCAGGTGTTCAAGAATAAAGAGAAAGTTGCCTGGACTTTCATCAGTGGAAACAAAGGCTTGAGAGGAGTTTGTCTCTTGCAAGGGACTTCCTTAGATGTAGCTCTCTCTTTGTGTCTCCAGGAAGGTGATGAAAGGACCCTTTTGTGATGTCTCAGGGTAGCATATAAGATGATGTTGTGGTTCTCTGCTATCCCTTTCAACCACATAAAGGGCTGAACTCTGGTGAGTGTTGGAGTTACCAAATGAATTTTGCATGTTTATCTCCATCTGGTATCCACTGAGTATCCCATACAGCTCAGTGAGAGTGAGGTTCTTGAGGTTTTCAGTCCTCTTAATGACTACACAATAGTGTGTCCATTATCTTGGAAGAGAGGACATGAACTTCCTAACAATATCCATGTTCTCAATAGTTACCCCAACATCAGCCAGAGTATCTACAATCTCAACATACCTAAAGTATTGTTAAGTCATGGTTTCACCTGTCTTGAAGGTGAAATTTTCAAACTACTCTTCAGGAGATCCTTCTTGTTCTCCTTGGCTTTATTTGAACCCTCATGCATCAGTTTCAATGCATCCCATAGCTGTTTAGCGGTCTTACACTTCTTGAAACCTCTGTAGATGGCTGTCATGGCTTTCTGATCAATGTCAATTCTTTTCTAGTCTTCAACAGAAAAGTCAGCCCTCTCCTTTGGTATCATGCCACCACCAGCAGCAGCTGAAGAGGTGCATGGTACATGAGGTCCATTGACAACAGACTCCCACATCCTGGAATCTTGAGACTTGATAAAGCCTTCCATTCTTTGACACCAAGTTTCAAAATCCTCAGGAGTGATCAGTGGGGACTTTGTCATTGTTCCAGTTTCCATATCAGCTTTGGAGATAGCTGCCATTTGAAGAGTTAAGTGATGTGTGTTACTAAGAGGTTTTGAAGATGGTGAGATCTTGCAAACAAGAGTCTGGAATGCTCTGATACCAAATGCAGGACCGTTAAAAAGGGACTTTGCACTTAGTTAACACACTTAGGAGGATCTTTAGGATCACTTAACAATTAAAATGGGGAACTTATAACTTTAAATAGATGATACAATGCACAACACAAGTAAAGTAAGAGCAAGAACGCAAGAAATAATTTTCAAGAAAGTAGTATATTGCTTCTTAGGTACTATTACAGGTGTTTGCACTGATATCTAAAATACAAGAACCTTTGACTCTTTATACTAAACCTACAACCGTCAATATGCAAAAACACAGTTGGATGTGACTAATCTAGACAACAAGATCAACCTAAAGTCAAAAGGCAGATTGACTTTTGACTAGTGACTATAACAGGCCATAGCTCACTAAGTTTCCTATTACAAAAAGCCAAAAAACGAAACAAGTGAAGAAACTTGTAGACAAAGACCTTATCTACTTTATCATAAAGCATGGAAGTTTCACTAACTTATGATAGTTGGTGAACCACCAGAGCATGCAACGGACAGGAGGTTGCTTTATGATAAAGTTGACAGAAAAAGTGTCTTTTCTCTCTCTTCTAAAGTAATCAGTCTTATCTTTATTCAGCTTCGGAAGACTTTGTCTTGAGAGCTTCGGAAGGCTTCATCTTAACCTTCGGAAGAGTTGAGTCTTTGGCTTCGGAAGACTTGACACTTAGTGTAAAGTTTCCTCAATAGTTTCTTCTGAACATTGGCTTCGGAAGATTTTACACTTAGCATTTTACTTGAGTGTGTAAAACTTCCAAAGCTAGTTTTCTTTGTTCCTTAGTGCATGTTGGAAGACTTGGTTGTTTTGGTATCCTTTGGTTGCATCAGCCTCATAACCTCAGAGGTTCCTACACTTACCTTCTGAAGATTTCTTCTACTTTCTTACCCTAGAACTGGATTGGGAGTTTCTTCTCTCACTCTAACCCAAAGTTAAGTGTTTGGGAGAGAAGGTATGGGCAGCTTTTCTTTTTTTTTAAACCTAACTATGGGCAAGTATGGCCCTTGCATGCTTTTAACCCCTTGCTTTTGAAATAACTTCCTGTTTGCTCCCTTACTATTCTTTTCTCTTCTTTTTTCTGAAATTTCCAGGTGTTACAAAGAAAAGAACCAGTTTATATAGGCAGAGGCTAGAAGGGAAAATGGTTGGCCAACTTGATATTGAGGCTGACCAAGATTAACTTCGAATGGGAAACCTTAGTTAAAGGCCTAGCTGTAAAACCTGTTAACCTTGAGACTACAACTCCTTCAGCATCCATTACCCTCAGTGAGACACCAGCTGGTGAAGGTGTCTCACAGTCTCTCCCTTGCTAGAGCTCAAGTGCAGAAGCAGCCCAAGAAGGCCAAAGCTCTCTCCTCCTTAAGTCACAAAGGCCAGTGCTTGACAAAGGAAAGAAAGCTACGACTGCTGAGGAGATTAAGGAGGAGAAAAGGGAGAGGAAGAGGAAGGCAATGGGAGAGAGGACTAGAGAGACCCCTAGCTTCATGCAACCTACAATCAAGGCTGCCCCTAGGCCAAATACTCAGGAAGATGAGTTAAGGGCAGCCAGATTGAACTATTTGGGGTCTTGGAATTACAATATAGATGGACTGATCTTTCTTCCCTTGCAAAAACCAAATGAACTGGCTGATACTGAAGTATCTAAAGAGAGGAAGGAGGCCGAGGCTGCTGAATTCCTCCTTAAGATTAAAGAAGAAAAGAAAAGAAAAAAATTGAATAAAGCCCCTGTCCTATATCAAATTCAAGAAAGGCCTGAAGTGCAGGCTATGGCTATTGAGGAAGAAACTCAAGTAGGTAGAGAACAAGACAGACAAAAGATGATTACCTACTTGAGTGTCGTAGGTCTCTATCTGGCAGTAGCTCTACTCCCTTTATCTTATGAATACATAGAGTTTGAATATGTCAAGTAGCTTGAGCAAGAAGTTCTCAAAGAAATGAAAGCTGCTAAGAGGAAGATGAGGGAGGAATTTGCAAAGTCAAGAGCCACCATCGGAGCTAATTAAAATAATTCTTAAGACAGTCTAAAGATGGTGAGCTTTTTAAAGCTGTATGGGTTCTCTGGAAGGAGGCTTGGTCTAATGTCTCTATCCACAATGCATGAACACATTTGGGTGATCAAGCAAAAGATCAGGAGGGGTGAGCTTCAAGACTTGCATTCTCCACCATGTCAAGCTGCACCTAAAGATAAGGCCAAGGTTGAACTCCAAGAGATAGCACAACCTGTACCTGGTGCTGATTCATAACCTGTTATATCTTCTAACCCATAGCAGGGTCCTGAACCTTCTTCTAAACCTGTGAAGGGGAATGACCAAACTAAGAAGTATAAAGAAGGAAGACCTGGTGATCAAGACCAACCTTCTCAGTTGAAATACGGAAAGAGGAAAAGGATGGCCATCAGAAGTGACTTAAAGAAAAAGAAGAAGAAGTCAAAGGCATCCACTTCTGCACCTCAGGATGAGTCAGAACATCTTGAAGGAAAACAAGAAGATGCTACTCAACCAACTCCACTACAGGTAGAGCCTCTTGCTGCAAAGAGACGCATCCTATCCTTGGCTTACTCTCCAAACCCAAACAGATGGTATGTCATAAGAGATCAAGGAGGTCAAGACATATACTTCTGGTAGAATATGCTGACCTTCCTCATCATGATCTCTTGGACATGAGGAGGTACTATGAGAGCCTGAAGAATCCAGACCAACTGATAAAGAGAGGAATGCATCTAGTTCTAATGATGGCTGTAACACGTGTGAAGATCAGATCAAGACTCATAGTCAACCTCAAGTGTTGGTAGCATCAGTGTAGGAGGAGTTTGTAAAAGTTATCTTAAAGGCTGATGCTAACCAAAAATCTCTCAACATGCATTTTGAAGTACAAGGAAGTTACTTTGGAAGATTTGACAATGCATAAAGAAATTCTCTAAGTGTCAAATCTTCTAAAGCCAAAGACCAAAATCTTCTAAAGCCAAAGATAAAGTCCTCTAAAGCCTCAAGACAAAGTCTTTCAAAGCTTGAAGACTGATTTCTTCACTCAAGACAGAGAATACATGCTTTCTCTAACATTACTTTTGACAAAAGCTGAACTACTTTTCGCTGCCATCGCTAAACTACATTATGTTCTCTGAGTCTGTAACTTTTCACTCTTGTACTTATATCATTTTTTTAATATAGTAGGATGTGTGCTATGGCATGTCATAGTGACTAGTCAAAATGCAATATGCCTTTTGACTTTACGTTGATCTTGTTGTCTAGATTAGTGTTCAGCTGGCCTTCAAAGTATGGCTGGCTATAAATGTAGTATAAGGTGTCTCATGTAACCAGTCCTTAGGACTAAGCCTTGAACAACACTTAATATTAATATACATCATCCTTGAAAACCAATACTTGTTTGTTCTTGTGTTCTTACTTTTGTTCATTGTTTCTTTTTCGTGGTTCCATGCTTTATCTATTGAGTGTTGTATTCTGCACCTTGTGAAACTGTTGCATAACCATATCCGGTCCTACACACACACTTAGGGTTACAAAGGAACGCTATTGAAAGTTCTTAGATGTGCTTTTGTTGCACTACTATACACATTGTCAACTGGGTTTTCTCTTAAGTTCTATACTTTAGTTTATATTCATGGTTATGCTCTTTGCATGTTTATGACTTAATTCTCTTTTGTTAGCAAAATCTTATTAGATTTTCTTCAAATTGACAATCCTTTTATGCAATATGATTTTAATAGGATGCATTTTGGCTCATTTTTATGATTATTGTCATTCTTATATGTAATTATGCTATTTTTTATAGGGGCTCTTGGGTTCTTATATGGAGTCTTATATGGTGATTTTCAACTAATGGCTTGCTTGAGATCGATATAAATAAGTCTATACTATGGCTTTTGATTTTCCTAACGACATTTGTTTTTAGTAATTAATGCAGTAAGCTTATTAATATGTCACTCCCAGGGAATATTGATGAAAGAGTTACTAATAATAAAACAATCCTTAATCCATATGAGAGAAATAAGAATCACACCCAATGGCTTAACTCTGCCCAACCAATAGGATACACTATGGTGAACATATGAATAGAAAACTTCATTGAAGGAAAAGTAGGGATTCGTATTGGGTGTTTTGGTTCATAATATTACAATCAATATCTCCTAAGAGACCACTGATTTACTGCATTGTTAAAGTATATTTTTAACTTTCCTATCTATGGTTTTATACAATAGAAAAAGTATTTGATTTGGCTTGCATTGTGTTACTTAAGTTTTGGGGCTGTGGTTTTCTTAAATTGAATTCTAGGTTGCTAAGAGTTGAAAGAGTAGATTAGTGAAAATTAGGTTTTGAGAGCTTGAATGAGCCATTGATTGAGGGGCTTTCATCTTATAATATATTTAGCAATGAATTCAAATCAAACAAATAATTTATTTAGTGTTCTTTCTGTGTTATCAGTGGGATTTGTTTGTGTTTATCAATCAAGTGCATTGTATCTATGATCAAGTGGACCAACAGGAACATCAATGGTTGTTAGTGGAACCATTAGATACTCATTGTTATCCTTGGTACCTGAAACATCAATGTAATATGTAACAAATGATTTTGTTAATAAGTCAATATCAAACAACCAGTCTGATCCAATGACTTTCTTAGTGAAAGAATGTTCATTAAAAACAACATCTGTTGTTTCTTCCACTATGTTAAGCCTTGAATTGTATACTCGGTAAGCTTTTGAGCTTCCAGAGTATCTAACAAAAAATCTATTATCTGCTTTTGGAGGAAACTTAGATAATTGTTCTCTGGTGTTTAATATTGAGACAGAACATCCAAAAGCTTTAAGAAATCCAATGAAAGGTTTTCTTTTAAACATTAATGCATATGGTGTTTTGGAATGTTCTTTGATTATTAATGTTCTATTTTGTATGTAGCAAGCTGTATTGATTGCTTCAGCCCAAAAGGATATGGGTAATAGAGAATCAGCTAGCATAGATCTAGCACCTTCTATCAATGTTTTGTTTCTCCTTTCAGTAACTCCATTCTGTTGAGGATTCCTTGCTACACTAAATTGATGGCTAATTACTTTCTTTACACAAAAAGAAGAAATATATTCATTTTTAATTTAGAACCATTATCACTTTTTAAAGATTTAACTTTAAGATCTAATTGATTCTTAAATTTATTGACAAAGGATTTGATGAATTTTGATTTGTGTAGTAGAAAGAAAACCCATGTGAATCTTGAGTAATCATCTACTATCACAAGATAGTATTGCTTTTTTCCTATGCTTAGGATGTTTGCTGGGCCAAAAAGGTCCATGTGAAGCAATTTGAGTGGTGTGTTGTTAGAGTGTCCTAGAAGAATTCTCTTTGTGGTAAATTGTTAGGTCTAGATCTTTTGTATAGGTTTAGATGATGAATCATTTCTTGTAATGAACTTTTGTAATTCTTTATCATTTTATAATGCTTGAAATATATGTTAACCCAAATATTATTTGTATTGATTTTATGTGATTGCAGGAAAACATCATACTTTGTCAATTTGGAAAAATTGACAAAGTACAAGAACAACTGCGGATGAACAATTTTGTTCTTCCGTAGAAGTTCTCCGGAGCATATCTGAACAAGTGAAGTGCATCCGTAGATCTCCTGCAGAAGCTCAATATCTACTGAAGAACAAGTTCTGAAGTCAAGTTGTTGCTGCTGCGAAAGAAGGGAGTTTGCTCCTGAGAATGAAGTTCAAGAATAAAGGACCAAATTCCTACGGAATACCAATTTCTGGCGGAAGACCAACCTCCTACGGAAGAACATCTTGCATGAGCACTCATCAAGTACCAACACATGATCAACAAGTAGCTGCCTGAAGTGATGTCATCAAGTAAACATCTACGGAAGACGTGCCTTCTGTCAGGGTACTTAGGATGTCATATTCGGAATGCTACAGCTGTAGCCTTCACAAATAGGAAAGTTACAGTTTCCATTGTAAACCATGAATCCCTCTGTCTATAAATATAAGGCAAGGATGCACTCATGAAAATATACATATGCTATTGATAGTCAATTCATAAGTAATTGATAGAATTCAATGGGTTATTGAATACGTGATTGAGAGATATCGATACTAAAATAGTGAGTCACTTATTCAAAGAAACGATATCAATCAATTATTCATTCAATATAGCAAAAATCAACAAAACATCAAGAACATCATTGGAGATCACAACATCACCAAAGCATCTTAGTCATTGTAATCGATTTTGTATCAATGAAAAACAATTGAAACAATCTTTTGTTGCAATATATTGTTCTGTTTTCAATTTGTTTTATACTTTGTTAGTCGAATTCAATTACACAAACAAGTAAATTAAAAATAAAATATTGATAATTCCGCGATCTTTATTTGTTCAATCAAACTGATAATTCCTGATTCGATCCTTGGATTCACATGTGGTATCAGAGTCTCGTGCTCATTGATCTAGATCAATTGATCTATCAGTTTGATTATTTTAATTGATTGTTTGTTTTATGAAATCATCATAATCTTGTTATATCGATCATTATTCACTGTTCCATTGCTCAATTAACTTCGATTTGCATCAAAATTGCTTTTGATTCGTGGATTTGTGTTATTGTGCGATATTTCAAGCCTGTTCTATCAAGTTTGAACAAAACCCGTCATCATCTAATATTTTTAATTTCAAATTAACTGAGAATATATTGAGCGATATGTCTAATTTTGACCATCTTCTTATTTAATTAAGAGTGTGTTATTAATTAGTTTGTTCGCCTCAGAAGTCATTAATTCCAAGGAATTTTTGTCTTAGTTAATTTGATATCAATATTATTAGTGATTTGTTATTGTTGTGTTAGTGTATTTGCATTGTTTCTTACACATTCATAGGATATTAGATCAACTGATAATTTTAATAATTAACACAGACAATCAACATGAGCAATTTAGTGGTTGGAGCTTATCAACCTCCAATGTTGGAGAACAACTCTGATTTCAAAACATGGAAAATTAGATTCAGGAACCACGTCAACTATACAGATTATGATTTATGGGTGTCCATTACTGAAGGTCCTTACATTCCACCTGCTTTAGGACCTGATTATAATGACAACAACCAGCCCATAAGCCTGAAAAATCTATCTCCTGATGATGCCAAGAAAGTCAAAGTCGACATCAAGGCATATAGTATGCTTACCATGGCCCTACCTGAAGACCTCCAAATTAGACGTGAAGCATACAAAACAACCAACTCACTATGGAAAATTTTTCACACCTTGTGTGAAGGCAGTGATGAAATCAGAAGCATTAGGAAGGATACCCTACGTTCACAGTATGAAACATTCCATAATATTCAGGGTGAATCCTTCCCTCAACAACTCTACAGATTTATGAAACTTGTTACTAAGATGAATATTCTTGACTTGAAGTACAATAATGAGGAACTGAACAAAAAGATGCTACATACCTTGCCTGAAAGTTGGACACAAACTGTGTCTATGTTCAAAAATACCATTGATCTAAAGGCAATTAGACTAGATACTTTGGTAGCCCAGGTAGAAGCATTGGAGTTGGATGAGAAAACCACAAACAAGAGTGCAAAAGCTCCTATTGCACCACATCAATTCAAAGAAGCAAAGAATGTTGGTAGTGCCTTTATTTCAAATGGTGATGAAGGAAGCTCTTGTGCTAAAAGTGATGATGAAGAAGAAGCTACTTTCTATGCAGGAAAGACTTCTAAATCTAACTTTCAAAGCAGTTCAAACAAGAAAACAAAAAGGAAAGATAATGATTCTAAAAGCTCAATAGCAAAGGGATCATCAAACAACAATAGCAATAGCAAATCTAAACCAATCACTATGGTTCTAGAAACAGAAGAACAGAAAGCAGTATTTGCAGTATTCAGTTCAAGCTTTCCAGCTTACTTGGGTAGTACTCTGACTTCTGCTCACATCTACCAACAAGACCTAGAAGAACTTCATCCTGATGAATTGGAAGAGATGGATCTACAATGGAAAATGGCCATGATTGCTTACAGGGCCAAGATGTACATGAGAAGAAACAAAGGACTATCTATTGTAGGAAGAACAACAAAGATTGGTGTTGACAAATCAAAGGTGAGGTGTTACAAATGTAATTTTTATGGTCACTTCGTAAGGGAATGTAAAAACAATCAGCAATCAACAACAGACACAAGACAAGCAAATCAGAGAAGCTTCAAGCAACCTCAACTAACAAACTCATCCCCACCAGCAACAGGATTCTTTAATAGGTACCAGTAACTCTAAAGAAATTGGTTTGATTACTTTGCAGGATAGAACTTGTGATTAGAGCATGTATGAGAAGGAAGTCCAGGAGGAAAATCAAGCACTGATGGCTAACTTGGAGAACAAAGTTCCACCTATGGCCAGAGAGGTAAGGCACAAGTTATGTTCACTAACGTGTGTTGAAGAGGTGGAGAGATACGGGCAACAATTAGCTGATAAAGTCAAAGAAACAATGATTTTAAATGAATCTCATGTAAGAGAATATAAACTGTATTAGGTCAAAATCACTTCCTTGCAAAAGGATTTAGATAAACTTGTGTTTGGAAACTATAATCTAAAAGCACAAGTTAAGAATCTGACCACCTCTTGAACCAAGTCCATGTCTGATCATGCATCTACTGAAGTGAAACTTCAGAAGTTCCAATTATCATCACAGCAATATGAGAAACTATTAAAGTCTCATATTGAATCAAAGAACAGGTATGGGTTGGGATTTAATGCTGTTGCACCACCAGTGAATGATAATTACACTACACTACCTGAGTCAATGACAAACAGTTTATCAAATCATTTTGTGTCAAGCACCAATACTAAATCAAAAGTTGAAAATAATGAAGTGGTAAATGGTAAAGATACTGAAATTAGTGAAACTAATTCAAAATGAATTAGAATTTGACTTTGATGACTGTGATGATCTAGATGAGGTTGATAAGCCTAATGAACAAGAATATGCTGGGTTGGGTAAGGAAAAGAATGTGGTAATTGAACCTATAATTCCCAAAGTCCTTGAGGAGATCAAGTTACCTTATCCCCCAAAACAAAGAAATTTTTTGAAGACCATCTACACAAGAATTGGTCAGCCTAATAAAGGAATTCAGGAGCTCAACAAAAAGCACAAAAGTCAATCAGCAAAAAGAACTACGGACGAAGAAATGAAAAACACTTCAGCAGAACACCTGTGGAAGAAGAAGACCGGTCTTCACACATCCGTAGAAAAGCAAAGGAAAAATGTTCCTAAGTAAACTTCTGTAGAAGATCTGTGGAAGAAGCATTCATCTAACTCAAAGCAAACTTCCATAGAAGATCTGTGGAAGAAGCAATCATCTGAATCAAAACAGTCATCCGTAGAAGATCTATAAAAGAAGAAAACATTTGCTGAATCACAAACTATCAAGAAAGTAAAGAAACAACAAAGAGATGTGAATCCTCAGCAACAACAAAAAGATACTTCAGCTACAAAGATTGAAAGAATATTGAAAAAGAAGCAGAAGAAGAGAGTGGAGTCTGATAGTGAAGCTGAAGAAAAATACTGCAAGTGGTGTGACATGTATAATCACAACACAGAAGATTGTTATTTCAACAACTATTGTTCCATATGTAATATGAACAATCATATGACTTTTGATTGCTACTTCAAAAAGCGCTGTGCTATTTGCAACAAGAAGAACCATTCTACTCAAGAATTCTACTTCAACAAAAGAACAAATCTAAAGAGCCAAAGAAGCAACAATCTAAGATTGATGAATCAGATACACAATCTTTTGAGAATGAAGAATCAAAGGTCTCAAAACAAAAGAAGCAGCAACCAAAACAAAATGTACCAAAGGTCAAGAAGCGAACATCTGCTGATGATCAAACAAAGAAGAAGAAGGAGAAACAACACTATCAAAGCAAAACTCCTCACAAGAAGGTAGTGTTACAGGAAGATAAAGCCTTCTTTGATCACTTTAAAAAGGGAAATCAACCACAGTCAAAAACAAAAGATGCTCAAACTTTTTCTAGCAAAATATCTTCTTCAAGTTTGAAGAAAAAGATACTCAAGGAAGAAGTGACAGAGAAAGTTTATGTGAATCAAGATCAAAGTGCTTTAAGTCCATCTCCAACGGAACCATCCTCACCCTAAACAGAACATAATGAATCAATTGATACTAAAAACAATCTTGAGTCAGCTAATTGATTTCATTATTTTTGCAGGAACATTCATGGAGGACTGACAATAAGTGGTATGCTGATAGTGGTTGTTCCAGGCATATGACAGGAAACTGTTCACTCCTTCATGATTTCAAACATAAAAATGCTTCATATGTGGCATTTGGTGGGGATAAGAAAGGAGGTAAAATTGTTGGTGAAGGAATGCTAACAAATGGAGTACTTAAATTTGAGAAAGTTAAATTTTTGTGAAAATTTACAATACAACTTACTCATTGTATCTTAAATTTGTGATCAAAATTATGCCAGTTTATTTGATAACTCTTTCTATTACATTCTTAAGTCTGGTTTTCAAGTCCTAGCAGATTGGATCCTTCTTAAAGCACCAAGGAAAGGAACACACTTATGTTTTGGATATGAACAACACCACTATGACAGGCAATGAAACCTGCCTGATTTCTAAGTCAGCAGAAGATAAAGCTCAACTGTGGCATAGAATGATGGTTCATTCAAACATGAAGTACATGAATAAGTTGGTTAAACATGACTTAGTCATTGGACTTCCCAAGAAAAAATTTTATTGCTCAAATCATTATTCATCATGTTATAAAGGAAAACAACATAGGGAGTCACACAAGTCAAAAACAATCAACACAAACACAAAACCACTCAAAATGCTACATATGGACCTTTTTGGTCCAACCAATGTTTTGAGTATTGGTAAAAGGCAATACTGTTTGGTGATTGTTGATGATTTCACTAGAATCACGTGGGTCTTTTTCTTAAAACATAAAAGTGAAACATTAGAAACATTAATGGAGTTTATCACTAAGATAGAAAATCAATTGGATTTAAAGGTCAAAATATTAAGAAGTGAAAATAGATCTAAATTTGTTAATCATGTTTTAGATTCCTTTTGCAGGAACAAAGGCATAGCCAGACAATTTAGTGCACCAAGAACTCCATCACAAAATGGAGTTGCTGAAAGAAGAAACAAGGCTCTAATTGAAGCAGCAAGAACAATGCTAGCTGATTCACAGTTGCCTATCATATTTTGGGTAGAAGCAGTGAACTTTTGTTTAAAAGAAAACCTTTTATAGGTCATCATATACATTTTGGGTGTCATGTGTCTATTTTAAACACCAAAGATCAATTAGGGAAGTTTGATGAAAAAGCTTATGATGGTTTCTTTGTTGGTTACTCATCAACATCTAAATCATATAGAGTATACATTCCTGATCACAACGTTGTAGAGGAAACACCTAATGTATCTTTTGATGAATCGTTATTTCCAAAATCTGTAAAATGATCATCTTGGTTGTTTGATATAGATGCATTAACAAATTCATTTAACTCTAGTTATTTGAATATTACAGGTCCTGTGGATACATGTTATCCTTATGTACCTCCAAGCATGAGTGAAGTGTCATTGTCAGCTGATCCTCCAAGACTATCCCAGACACATACTTCAAATGCTGCTGATCCAGGCCCTTCATCTCAAACAAGCAATGACAATTCTGATGGAAATGGAAATTCAACCTTAGAAGAAGTTCCTTCTATATTAGCAGAAGTTCCTTCTACATCCATAGATGTTCCATCTGCTTCCAGAGATGATCCATTTCCTTCATCTAAAATTCCTAATCCATCAAAAAACATTCCAACAACATTCACATCTGCAGATCCATAAACTACAATAACCATAGTTGTTCCTGTAACTGCTGTGGAAGTGATACCAACATCTGCGGAAACATAAAATCATGAAGATGAATTTCATTCAGCATCAGAAGACCAAAATGATGAGGATCTTAATTAGTTTGTTGATTCCCCATCTCAGCTGGATCCATCTCCATCAACTAACATCACCAACTTGGAATCATCTATTCTAGTTGAATCAATACCAACAACAATAATTCATAAGTATCATCCAATAGAAAACATTATCGGTGATCTTAATGAAAGAACCACAAGAAGTCAACAGGGAGCCACCAATATTTGTCTGTTCTCCTGTTTTCTTTCATAAGTGGTTCCAACCAACATAACTGTAGCATTGAAAGACAACAGCTGGATTGAAGCAATGCAAGACGAGCTTCAGCAATTCAAAAAGCAAAAGGTTTGGAATCTAGTTGATCTTCCTGAAGGCCAATATCTAATTGGTAAAAGGTGTCTTTTCAAGAACAAACTAGATGATAGAGGTATCATCATCAGAAACAAAGCAAGGCTGATAGTACAAGGCTATACACAAGAAGAAGGGATAGACTATGATGAAGTCTTTGCCCCAGTTGCAAGGATTGAAGCCATTAGAGTCTTTCTAGCCTATGCATCACACAAGAAGTTCACTGTTCATCAAATGGATGTAAAATGTGCCTTCTTATATGGAAAAATTGATAAAGAAGTCGATGTTGCCCAACCACCAGGCTTTGAAGATCCTGATTACCCATGCAGGGTATATAAGCTTGACAAAGCTTTGTATGGTTTTCATCAGGCCCCAAGAAAATGGTATGAAACATTGTCATCCTTCTTGCTCAAGCATGGTTACAAAAGGGGCATAATTGATCAGACTCTCTTCCTAAAGCATGATCATCAAGATCTATAAGTTGTCCAAGTCTATGTGGATGATATCATCTTTGGGTCAACAAACAAAAGATTATGTCAAGACTTTGAATCTTTGATGAAATCTGAGTTCCAAATGAGTTCTATAGGAGAATTAACATTCTTCCTTGGTTTACAAGTTCATTAGAAACCAGATGGCATTTTCATTAATGAAACAATGCCCAATATTAAAAGAGAAGGTGAAGTGTTTGTTCAAGCTCACCTTGGAAGATCTGTGCTCAACAAGATCAATGGGCAATATCAAGGAGAAGAAATACATATATTTGCATATGTAGTTGATGAGAATGATGACATTCCTCAAGAACTTCTATACATTGATGATCAACAACAACAAACATCATCAGCTGAATCTTTTGATCAACAACAACAACAAACTCCACCAGCTGAATCCCCTGAACCACAACATCAAGAACCCTACAGGACCGGGTAAGGGTGCCTAACACTATCAGTTTCATAATAAGGAGATACTTGGAACACTTAACAGTTCAAATAGGGAACCAGGTTTGATTATGAGGATACTATGAACATAAGTAAGTAATGAGATAGAACAAGCAATAATAACACAGAAATATAGTTTTCAAGGAGTGTTGTATATTGCTCTCAAGTTCTATTACAAATGTTACAAAGCATATCTAAATTACAAGAACCTGAGACTCTTTATACTACATCCTACAACCGTCAATACTTAGAAGGACAGTTGGAATTGACTAATCTAGATAACAAGATCAATCTAAAGTCAAAAGGCAAATTGCCTTTTGACTAGTGACTATGACATGCCATAGCTCACATCATTTTCTATTACAAAAAGGTTTACTGGTACAAACGTAGGAAGGTACAGACAAAGACCTTCATCTACAGTTTACAATAGCATGGACTTTTCGCCAACTCATACAAGTTGGTGAGTACTCAAAGTTGCAGCGGAAGTGTGTCTGCTTTATGTAAAGTAGATCAGAGAAAGCATGTCTTTCTCTGTCCTCGGAAGAAATCTGTCTTCATAGCAAAATGGCTTCGGAAGACTTACTCTCTGAAGCTTCAGAAGACTTCATCTTTGGCTTCAAAAGATTTGGACTTTGGCTTCGGAAGATTTTACACTTATAGTATTTTCTGATGTAGTGTGTAAAACTTTCGAAGCACTTCTACCTTTGTACGTCTAGTGCATACATGCAGGAAGACCTTTGGTTGTTTTGGCTTCTTTAGTTGCATCAGCCTTATAATCTTCTACTATTACCTTACAATCTCCCCCTAGGCTGATGCTACCAAACAGAGAAGTACTTCAGATGTTGATAGTCCTTATTAGGATCAAGACCAAGCCACTCTTTATCATCTAGTCAGGATCCTTCAGACTTTCATAGTATCTTCTCATGTCATAGGGATCATGTAGAGGAAGATCAAGTATGTCTTGCCAGAAGTAGACATCTTGACCTCCTCGATCTCTGATGACATACCATCTGTTCAGATTAGCAGCAAAACTCAAGGACAAGATGGGTCTTCCAATGGAAAGAGGCTCTACTTGAATAGGAGTTGGTTGAGCAGCCTCTTCATGCACTTCCTTAGAATGCAATGACTCATCCTGAGATGTGGAGGTGGATGCCTTGGTTTTCTTCTTCTTTGAAACACTTTTTCTGTCCATCCTTTTCCACCTCTTTAAAGTTTTCAACTGAGATGACTGGTCTTCAGTACCGGATTGTTCTATTATGTCCCTCTCAGTTAGGATCTCCCCTCTCACAGGTTCAGATGGAGAGAGAGGAGAACCCTGCTACGAATCAGAAGATGAAGTTGGCTGAGATGCAGCTCTAGGATCAGGTTGTGTTGTCTCAGGGGGTTCAACCTTCACCTCAACTTCAGGTTGAGCTGGACTTGGTGGAGAATGCAAATCTACAAGCTCTCCCCTTTTAATCTTCTGCTTGATCACTCTTATATGCTCACCCATGGTGGATAGAGACATAGGACCAAGCCTCCTTCTGGAGAATCAATACAGCTTCAAGAAGCTCATCATCCTTTGTCTGTCTTCAGAATTCTTTTGGCTTTTATGGATGATGGCCCTTGACCTTACAGCTTCTTCCCTTAACTTTCTCTTAGTAGCTTTTCTTTGTTTTATGGCTTGTTCATCCGACTGCTTGAGATATTCAAACTCTATGTACTCAAAGAATAAGGGAAGAAGTGCAGCTGCCTGATAGAGTCCTGTGGCACTCAGGTAGTTGATCATATTCATTCTTTCAGCTTCCCTATCTACATGAGGTTGTGCATGTGCCACAGTCTCTGTCTCAGGACTTTCTTGAACTGGGGAAAGGACAAGAGCATGTTTGTAGAGCCATTTCAGTCTCCTTTCTTCCTTTGATAGCTCAGTGTTAGCCAGCTCATTCAACTCTTCTAAGGGGAGAGATATGAGTTCATCAACATTATAGTTCCTGGTCCCTAGGTTGGTTAGCCTAGCTGCTCTCAACTCATCATCTTGAGTGTTTGGCCTAGGGGCAGCTCGGATAGAAGCTAGCATGAAGCCTGAGGATCCTCCAGAACTCTCTCCCCTTAGCTTCCTCTTCCTCTCTCTATTCTCCTGCTCTAACTCCTCGAAGGTCATTTTCCTCTTCCTTTTGTCACGCACAGGCCTTGGTGACTCAGGGTGGAGAGAGCTTTGGCCTTCATTGCTTGGTTTAGCAGTCAAGCTCTAGCCAGAGAGAGGTTATGGAGCACCATTACCAGCTGGTGCTTCACTGAGGGTACTGGGTGTAGAAGGAGATCCTATCTCAAGGTTCACAGGCTCAACCTCTGGGCCTTCAGTCAAGGTTTTCCCTTTGAAGCTAATCTTGGGGTCCACCTCAATATCTAGTTGACCAAAGATCTCACCTGCTAACCTCTATCTATATAATCTTGATCTCATCTTGAACTCCTCTAGCACCCTTTCTTGTATCCAGTCTGCTAGTCTTCCAGCTTGTCTGTTTTGGCTTGGGTTGACAAGTGGAAGATCAACCAGATTTATGCACTCATAGAAATTTAGGTTTGAAAAGTTGAAAATTTCTTGTTGACCCTAAGTTCTAGAGATGATGAGAGCTCTTCTTTCAGTGTCATACCTCCATCCTATGATTGCGTTCTCAGAGTGGGGAGATGGAATAAACATGGCTCTAGGTATACAGTCTTCAAATAGACTTTGAATAAAAGAGTCTACATCCATGTAGACTTAAGGAGGTTTCTAAGTATGGACTATTGCAAGAGAGGGTGGTGAATCCTCTATGTCCATACTCTAAAAGGAACTCCCAGGTTCTGCGACTATTTGGACTTTCTCCCCCTTTTTGGTAGCATCACCTTCTTGCATAAGTGAGCTGGGGGTTGAGTCTATCACATTCATAGGTTCTTGTGGACCTGGTTGAGTTCATCTTTGTGGTCTCTCAGCTAGCTGACCCTTCAGATTGGTGATCTGAAGTTGCTGGTCATTAACCCTTCTTTCTAAGACAGTCACCTGAGATTCCAGGTGAATTATCTTTGAGACTAAATAGGTTCATATTTGAGTCAGTTTTTGCACCTTTTGTTTCAGACCCCCTTTATCTTCATTAGAAGAATCATGAGGGGATGAGAGAATTGGACCAAGATCCTCATCCTCATCACCAGCTTATTGTTCTTGGCTGCTAGATTTCCCCTGCCTTAAGACAGCTTCAAGAGAAGTGTCAAAAGGTCTGGTTGCCATGGTTGAGGTCTTAAAGATGTAATCACTTGCTGAAGTGAGAGCCTCTTCCATATGGATCTCCTGAATAGGTTCAGGGTGATCCACCTTGGTGATAGGTAAATGATATGGGATAGACCTGGGTGAGACAAGAGTACTCATCTCTCCTTAAGTAGGTGTGGTGAAGAGAGACTCATGGTACTCACTGAATTCCATGTCTTTATCATCATAGAAGTCAAGGCTTGGAATTGGTTGGTTTATATTCAGTGGCTGGGAATGGTAACTTTCCCCATAAGGTTATTCACTAGAGTGTGGAGACTTTGAGTGAAGGCTTAAGGCTGTTTGGGGTGTGAGATCATCAGGCTGAGCATGAGGAACCTCAGCACTGATCATATAAGAGTTGGGAATGGTTTGCTCCTTAGGAGAAGTGGGAGCTCGAGTGTTCACTTCCTCCTGTAAGGTTGGTGATATGGGGGCCTGCACAAGTTGAATAGCATATGCAGGGGATCGTTTGGTTTTTCTATGGTAGGTGATGGTTATTGTGGGCTGTATGTGTGGTTGAGAGATAGAAGGTGTGGGTTCAATATTAGCTGGTGCTGCTAGGTTGCCACCTTGAGCAATGAGCTCAAACATTTTTGGGGCAAGTGCTGTTTCTACCCCAAAGAAGCCAACAGTTGGCTTCCTCATTATTTTGAAGATGCCGGGCTTCATTTTTCCTAATTTAAGAATATTACCTGTTCCCCTCAACTGTGTGCCCAGTTTACAGTTGAGAATGTGCTGGACGTATCTAGGGAACATGTAATACTCTATGGAGTCCAAGTTAGCAAGCAAATTGGTATATACAAATTAAGAATACCTAAACTTGACCCCCTAAACCATTCCTTGGACTATAAATGAGAGGTCTTCTGGAATCTGATCCCGTCCTCCATGCTTGTTTGACAAGCTGTGTATGACAACATGAAGGACGTACTTCCATTAGGATGAGACCTTCCCCTTCCTGAAGGTTTTGACTAACAAGTCACCCTCATAGCCTATCTACGTAAAGGAGTGGTTGACTGCAGCTTTGGGGAAGGACAAGTCACCTTCTACATCATCTAGCTAAAGATGTGTGTTTATGATCGCCGGAGTGATGAAGATTGTCCTCCCTTGCACTGTGGCAGACAGTGCCTTCTCCCCCTCCATGGTGACCTCTTCGCAGGTCCGCCAGAACTCCAACAAATGATCCTCATAAAGAGGAGGATCAATAGTGATGGAGGTGAAGTAGTTAGTCAAAGAAAGGTAACGACAAACCTCTGAGAAACCTAGATCTTTCTTAGAGTCTAACAGAGCAACTTGATTATGTTGCCTGTGAAGATGCATGGAAAAATCGTGTTGATTTCTGCGGTTAAGGTTGGCCATTTGAAGTAGCTTTTAGGTGAAGAAAAATAAGAACAAAGGCGGTTTGTAGGTGAAATTAGGTTAGGGAACAATGTAGATGAAGAGGAGAGTGAGAAGAGGGGGAAACGTTTGAGAATATATATGAAATGGATTTGAGACAAAGTTAAAGCAAAAAGATAAACTTTGAAATTCGAAAGTAGGTCCCACCCCTGAAAAAGTGCCCAAAAAGGTAGTTATTTTGTAAGTTGAAAATCTTCCGAAGGTAATTTAGCTTCGGAAGTTTTTAAGAAAAAGCTTCCGAAGACAATTTGGCTTTGGAAGATATTCTTAAGAATTGTGAAAATTTGGCTTCGGAAGAAAAATACTTAGAGAGTTTTTTCTTCTGACACATATTTGATTTCGGAAGATATTAAGACTTGGGAGTTTTATTCTAAAGAGAATAAATCTTCTGAGACTTAATAGCTTTCGGAAGATATTTGTCCTTCAAATACATGCAAGTACTTAGAAGCAAATTTAAGCTTCTGAAGATATTCGCAAAATTTCTTCTGAAGGTAAATTTCTTATAAGTAGTTTCTTTATTAAGATATAAATTTCTTCCGAAGAAAACTTGAAATCTTCTGAAGGAAAATATGTTTTGAAAATTTTTCAAAAATCTAAGGAGTATCATAAAAAAATTTCTTCCAAAATAAACTGGGCTTATGAAGGTGATAAAATATACAACTTAGGACACACAGGTTTTAGAAATAATGTTGATTTAACTTTTTAAGAAAATCTCCTCAAAGTTAATCATCCCATGAGCTGATAGAAGATATTTGAATCTCTGTTCAACAAAAGCTTTATTGAACAGATCAGCATATTGTTTATTTGTGTTAACTTTGACTAATTTGATTAATCCCTTCTTAAAATTATCTCTAATCAAATGATACCTGATGTTGATGTGTTTGGTCCTTGAGTACTACACATGACACTCTGTAATGGAGATAGCACTGTTGTTGTCTATGTGGATGGGAGTCTCTTTGAAGATAAATCCATAGTCCAGCATCTGATTCTGAATCAAAAGTACTTGAGCATAGTGTTAGATCTAGGAATGATAGGTCTAGATCATTTTGTATAGGCTTAGAACTTTAATCAATACATGTAATGAATATTTGTAATTCATTATTTTGATGCGTGCATTATGTATATAGGTTAACCCATATGTGCGTTGATTTATGTGTATGATTACAGGTACAAACATTATACTTGGTCAATTTCTGAAATTGACTAAGTGTAAGAAACATATACGGATGAACATTTTTGTTCTTCTATAGATATCTTTCTTACAAGAGATTCATCAAAAGATCTTCTATGGATGAATATGGGTATTCACTGATGAACAAACACCACACATGAAGAAACTGAAGTACCTTCGGAAGAACAAAGTTCCTTCGGATGAACAAAGTAGCTGTGGAAGAACAAAGTAGCAGCGGAAGAACCAGACACGTACTTATATCATACAAGTGTATCAAGTCAACAAGTCAATCACAGACTCCAAGAGATTCGCTGTTTCCTTAACAGAAACATGCGTGTCAATAAATATGAGTCCTAGGTTTCACATCAAGAAGCAGTAAGAGACGGCGACAAAAATACCATCACATCGTTTCGCACGATCAACACAAACCCTAGCAGCCGTCACATCAACACACCAAAAATCATAAACACAATCATAGCATAGAATTTTGTTAGCAATTATTATTTGATTCTTTGTAATCATTAATCAGTTTTAATGAATTACATTTGATTCAAAACATTATTCTTTGCATATTGTTGATATCGTTTGAGCATTTATTGTTTATTTTCTCTGGCATCGATATTTATTAATTAATCAATTAAACAACGATTAATGGTAATTCTGCGATCATTAATTCGAAACCAATCTAACACTGATAATTCCTGATTGCAATCCTTGGATTCACAGGTGGTATCAGAGCCAAGTGCTCATTGATCTAGATCGATTGATCTATCGGTGTTAGAATTGTTTAATTGAATAGATCTATCAGTTTTCTGACTAGATCTATAGTTTTTAAGCAAAAGTAATTTGGTGTGAAGATTTATAATTCAATAAATCAGTGATTTGTCTTTCAGCGAGTATTGATACATTGCTCGGTTAACATTGATCTATATTCAAATTAATTGAAACATAGATCTGTGTTATTGGCTAACTTTCATTAACTGTTCATAAGAAACTTTGTTTTAGTTAAAACTTCAATATTTGACTAAAATGAGTAGCTTTGTCGATGGATCATCGTACCAGCCTCCAAAGTTGGAAACAAAAGCAAACTTTAAGTCCTGGAAGATCAAGTTCAGAAATCATGTGAACTACACTGATTCTGACTTATGGGTATCAATAACTGAAGGTCCTTATATGCCACCCATCCTTGGGCCGGATTATAATGACAAAAATCAACCCATAAGTACAAAAGATCTGTCACCTGATGATGTTAAAAAGGTTAAAGTTGATATTAGAGCATACAGTTTGCTCAGTATGGCTTTACCTGAAGAAATACTAATCAGGTGTGAGAATTATAAAACAGCAAATTCCTTATGGAAGATACTTTCATCATATTGAGGGTGAATCAATTCCTCAACAACTCCTTTGGTTTATGCAATTGGTAACCGAGATGAACATCATGGAGTTGAAGTATACAAATGAGGAATTGAACAAAAAGATGCTCCATACATTGCTTGAAAGTTGGAAGCAAACTATGTCCATGTTCAAGAACACCATTGATCTCAAAGCAACTGGCTTAGATACATTGGTAGCTAAAGTTGAGGCTCCTGAAATGGATGAAAAATCAAGAAACAAGAGTGTGAGAACACATGTCACACGTTATCATTTTAAAGAAACCAAAAGTGCTGGAAGTGCTTTTATCTCTAACAATGATAGTGACAACTCTTGTACTTTGAGTGAAGGTGAAGAAGAAGTGAGCTTTTATGCATCAAAGCCTTCAAAGAAATCTTCTCAAAGTAAATTAGGAAAAGAAAAAGGAAGACCTGATGATAGAAAAGATGCACCTACATCAGTAGCAAAGTCTTCAACAAGCAACAACCAAACAGAGCCCATTACTGTGATTCTGGATTCTGAAGAACAAAAAGCAACATTTGCAGCTTTTAGTTCAAGTTTTCAAGCCTACTTGGGAAGCACCTTAACACCTGCAAATAACTGCCAACAAAACTTGGAAGAACTACATCCAGATGTAGTAGAGGAGATGGATCTTAAATGGCAAATGGCAATGATTGCTTATAGAGCCAAACAATACTTGAGAAGAAACAAAAATTTGGCTGTAGCAAGCAAAACATCAAAGATTGGTGTTCATAAGTCAAAGGTAAGATGTTTTAAATGCAATCACTATGGGCACTTCTCAAGAGAATGTAATCAACAATCAAATCCTGACATGAGACAACAGCAGCAACATCAGTCTCATCAGCATCAATCTCATCAAACAACAACATCTCAGAGATCTTATAGACAACCACAGCTAACCAACTCATCCCCACCAGCCATAAATGCATCAGCGGGACCTAGTAATTCTAAAGAAACTGGGCTGATCATTCTCCAAGATGGAACCTGTGACTGGAGCATGTATGAGAAGGAAGTTTTGGAAGAAAATCAAGCTTTAATGGCCCACATGGAGAACAAAGTTCCACCTATGGCTTAAGAGGTAAGAGATAGATTGTGTTCATCAGTGTGTGTTGAGGAAGTTGAAGGATATAGAGTCCATGCTCAACAACTGGCTGATAGAGTAAAAGAAATAATGATTTTGAATGAATCTCATGTAAGAGAACATAAATTATATCAATTCAAAATTAACTCTTTACAAAAAGATTTAGATAAATTTGTTTCAGAAAATTACAGCTTAAAAGCCCAAGTTCAGCATCTGACCACTTCCTTAACTAAATCCATGGCTGATCATGCATCAACTGAAGTGAAACTTTAGAAGTTTCAACATTCATCTAAGCAATATGAGAAATTATTGAATTCTCATATTGAATCAAAGAATAGGTATGGGTTGGGATATAATGATGTTGCACTTCCTTTGAATGATAACTATACAACTTTACCTAAATCAATGACAAATAGTTTGTCAAATCATTTTGTGCCATGCACCAAGTTTGGTGACTGAAACTGAGTCTTCTGAATCAGATAAAATCAAACAAAATGAATCAGAATTTGACTTTGATGGATGTGATGACTTGGTTGATTCTGATGAACATGATGATAACTCTGCGGATCAACTGAACATTGGTAAGAATGTTTCAGTTGAAACAATCATTCCCAAAGTACTTGAGCAAACAAAGTTGCCATATCCTCCAAAGCAAAGAAACATGTTGAAGACTATTTGCAAGATAATAGCTCAGCTAAATGAAGGTCATCAAGTAATTCATCAACAACAAAAATCTTCAACTGAAGTGATTGAGAAGTGTACATCTACTGAAGTACAGAAATCTTCCTTAGAAACAGAAAAGAAGCAAGTATCAGCAGAACTTCTCCAGAAGAAGAAACATCCTTCACTAGCAGATCTGCGGAAAAACAAATCTACTGTATCAGTAGATGATCTGCGGAAGGCAAAAGAAACAACCAACAAGAAAACAACTCAAAAAGGTGTGAGCTCAAAGCAACAAACTTCAGCTGATAAACATGAACCTTTTGACATCATGTCAGGAAAAGGAAAGGAGTAAGCTTTGATAAAGTTTGAGAAGGAATTGAAGACTCAAAGACAGCAAAAGAAGAAGAAATTGATTGAGTCTGATAATGAGTCAGAAGAAAAGTATTGCAAATGGTGTGACTGAAAAATCACAACACTGAAGACTGTTACTTCAGCAGCTATTGCTCCATCTGCAATATGAACAATCACATGACTTCAGACTGTTACTTCAACAAACATTGTGCTATTTGTAAAAAAAATAACCATTCCACTCAGGAATGTTATTTTAACAAAAAAGAACAAGACAAAGAGCACAAAGAAGAAACAACCTAAGAAGGATGAATCAGAATCTCAATCAAGTGAAGATCAAAAAGATTCAAGATTAAAGAAACAACAAAAACAAAAACAAAAGGTGACAAAACCACAAGAGAAATCATTAGTTGATAGTGAACCTTTGAAGAAAAAACAACCTGAACAGAAATCAAAGACTCCTCAACAATCAAAGACACCTCACAAAAAGGTGGATTTGAACAATAAGAAGTCAAATGCTAATGATACTGTCTTTGATAATTTTGAAAAAGGAACTCATGTTTCACATTCAAAATCAAAGGATGATGAAACTTTCAACAATCAAGGATCATCATCAAAGTCAAAACAGCAAACAAAGATAGAGAAGATCCTTGAGGAAGAGTTTGAAAAATCAGAACAAAATTCCACAAGTTCATCATCAACAGAATCATCCTCACCACAAACAACACACAATGAATCAATTGAATCTAAAATTAATACTGAATCTTCAAGACTCATTCATGAGGAAGTTAAAATTTTAGACTCCACAGGATCACCCAAGATCATTAAGACTTGGGTTTCTAAATCTAATTGATTTCTTTAATTGTGCAGGAACAATCTTGGAGAGCTGACAATAAGTGGTATGTTGAAAGTGGTTGTTCCATACATATGATAGGAAACTGTTTTCTACTCCATGACTTCAAACATAAAAATGCTTCTTATGTGGCATTTAGTGGGGATAAGAAGGGAGGTAAAATAGTTGGTGAAGGAATGGTAACTAATGGTGTGCTCAAATTTGAGAAAGTAAATTATTGTGAAAATTTGCAATATAATTTATTGAGTGTGTCTCAAATTTGTGATCAAAATTATACCACATTATTTGATAACACTAATTGTTACATTCTTAAGCCAGGTTTTGCAGTTCCAGAAGATTGCATCCTTCTTAAAGCATCAAGAAAAGGAAACACATATGTGTTGGATATGAATAATACAACACTCACAAACAATGAAACATGCCTGGTATCTAAGTCATCAGAAGATGAATCTTAGTTGTGGCATAGAAGGCTTGATTATTCCAACTTGAAGAACATGAATAAATTGGTGAAAAATGACTTAGTCATTGGATTGCCAAAGAAAGAATTTTCTTGTTCAAACCATTGTCCTTCATGTTATAAAGGAAAACAATATAGAGTGTCGCATAAATCCAAAATAATAAATACAAACACTACACCACTCAAATTGCTTCACATGGATCTTTTTGGTCCAACTAATGTGATGAGCATTGGAAAAAGGCAATATTGTTTAGTGGTTGTTGATGATTTCACTAGATTCACATGGGTCTTTTTCTTAAAACAAAAGAGTGAAACATCAGAAACATTAATGGAGTTTGTCACAAAGATTGAGAATCAACTTGATTTAAAACTTAAATTTTTTAGGAGTGATAATGGGACTGAATTTGTTAATACTGTCTTAGATTCATTTTGCAGGAATAAAGGCATAGCAAGGCAATTCAGTGCACCAAGAACTCCACAACAAAATGGAGTTGCTAAAAGAAGAAACAGAACTCTCATTGAAGCAGCAAGAACGCTAGCTGATTCATAATTGCCAATCACCTTTTGGGCTAAAGCAGTGAACACAGCATGCATTGTTCAAAACAGGACATTAATTGTCAAAGAACACAATAAAACACCTTATGTGCTTTTATTTAAAATAAAACCTTACATAGGATATCTTAGAGCTTTTGGGTGTCATGTATCTGTTTTAAACAAAAAAGAACAATTAGGAAAATTTTTAGAGAAAGCCTATGATGGTTTCTTTGTTGGATATTCTTCAACATCTAAATCATATAGGATTTACATTCCATAACAAAACATTGTGGAAGAAACTCCTAATGTGTCTTTTGATAAATCCTTATTTCCTAAATCTGTAAAGGATCATCATGGTTGTTTAATATAAATGCACTCACAAACTCATTTAACTCTGGTTATTTGAATGCTACAGTTACTGAGGATACATGCTATCCATTTGTTCCTCCAAACATGAAATGAAGTGTCATTATCTGCTGATCCTCCAAGAATACAAACTTCAAGTATCATGGAATAAGGAACACCAAATAATGTCAATAATGCAGCACAAGACCAAGCAAATGGATCTACATCCTC
Organism: Flaveria sonorensis; assembly: GCA_025506505.1. Classification (NCBI taxonomy): domain Eukaryota; kingdom Viridiplantae; phylum Streptophyta; class Magnoliopsida; order Asterales; family Asteraceae; genus Flaveria; species Flaveria sonorensis. The sequence continues at coordinate 22,481,790 of CM046439.1, read as the reverse complement.
AGATGCAAATGCTTCATCAGCAGCTGCTCACTCTGCATTCGCAGATGAGTGTCCTACATCCGGAGATGTGAATATTGGATCAGCTGATGTTCCATTCACATCAGTAGATGTTCAACATATTGGAGATGGTCCATTACATTCCAAAGAGTCATTGTCAGCAAGTCAACAAATACATTCGTAGATGTTCCTATAACTCCTGCGGAAGCATGAAATACATTCGTAGATGTTCCTGTAACTCCTGCGGATGGCACTCATAATGCAGCTCATGTACAAAATGAAAATCATTCAACTTCCAATGATGATCAATTTGATTACATCATAAATTCATCATCTCATCTGGATATATCTGCATCAATGCATATGACTAACTTGGAATCATCTATTCTAGTTGAGTCCATTCCAACAACAAGAATTCATAAGACTCATCCAATAAACAACATCATTGGAGATCTCAATGAAAGAACCACAAGAAGCCAAGGGGGAGCTACAAACATCTGTCTTTTCACTTGTTTTCTTTCACAAGTGGTTCATCCAAACATTATAGCTGCACTAAAAGATAATAGCTGGAAAGAAGCCATGCAAGAAGAACTTCAACAATTCAGAAAGCAAAAGGTCTGGAATCTAGTTGATCTTCCTGAAGGCCAACATCCAATTGGCACAAGGTGGTTATTCAAGAATAAATTAGATGACAAAGGTATCGTTGTGAGAAACAAACCTACGCTGATTGCTCAAGGATATACTTAAGAAGAACGGATAGACTATGATGAACACCAGTTGCAAGAATTGAAGCCATTAGAGTATTCCTAGCCTATGCATCATATAAGAAGTTTACTGTTTATCAAATGGATGTGAAGTGTGCCTTCTTATATGGGAAAATTGATGAAGAAGTCTATGTAGCTCAACCTCTAGGTTTTGAAAATCCTGATTACCCATATAGAGTATACAAGCTTGACAAAGCTTTATTTGGTCTTCATCAGGCACCAAGAAAGTGGTATGAAACATTATCATCTTTCTTGTTCAAGCATGGATACAAAAGGGGAATTATTGATCAGACTCTCTTTCTCAAACATGAACATCAAGACCTCTTAGTTGTTCAAATATATGTAGATGACGTTATATTTGGATCAATAAACAAGAGACTGTGTGAAAGCTTTAAAGAGTTGATGAAATCTTAGTTTCAAATGAGCTCAATGGGAAAATTAACTTTCTTTCTTGGACTACAAGTTTATCAGAAAACAGATGGCATATTCATCAATCAAGAAAAGTATATTCATCAAATATTGAAGAAGTACAATCTTGCTAATACATCTTCATGCAAAACACCAGCTTCAACAATTGACAAAATTGTACCTGCTCCTAGAGGAAAATCTATTGATCAAAGATTATATAGATCAATGATAGGATCCCTTATGTATTTAACTGCCAGTAGACCTGACATAATGTTTGATGTATGTGTTTGTGCTAGGTACCAATCAGATCCAAAAGAGTCCCATCTGAATGCTGTGAAGAGGATTTTCAGATATCTCAAAGGGAAACCAGCCCTTGGTCTATGGTATCCAAAAGATGGAGACTTCTCTCTCTACACTTATTCAGACAGTGATTTTGGAGGATGCAACAACAATAGAAAATCCATAACTGGTGGATGTCAATTTTTAGGACCAAGACTTGTTTCATGGCAGTGCAAAAAGCAAACAAATATATCTGTATCCATAGCTAAGGCTAAGTTCATAGCTGCTTCAGCTGGTTGCTCTTAAGTCCTTTGGTTGCAAAACCAATTACTTGATTATGGTTACAATTTCCTTCAAACCCCAATTTATATTGACAATTCAACTGCTATGTTTATCACTGCTAATCCAGTTCAACATATAAAACAAAGCATATTGAAATCAGATATCATTTTCTGAGAGATTGCTCAGAAAAAGGTTTAATCAAGTTAGCCAAAGTGGATACAACAAATCAGCTTGCTGATCTATTCACTAAGCCTTTGATTCAGTAACATTTAATTTTCTAATTGTGTCTTTTAGCATGATTAACTTAGATTAATCATCATTAACAAAGAAAAGAATGTGTCTGTCCTTGTAAATAGTAATAAAGAAAACCAAAAAAAATAATTCAGAAAAACATACAAAATTCAAAATATTCTTTTTTTATTGTGTCTTCTATTTCTGCATGACATATGTTTGGGAAATGATAGTACACTGTGCCTTTGCTTGCTTCCTGAGTTCTTAAATTTTTTTAAAAACTGATCAAAAGTTCTTTGATATGTAAGTAGATTCAACTTGAGTGAAGATTATACTAAGAGCATGCTTAACATAATGAAAAGGTGACTGTTTGTGAGAAACCTCATTTTGAGGATCATGCAAGTAAGTCTTATGCTGATATGATCAATTCATTCACCTAAGCACACTATGTAAAACACTTTATAACTTCTATCTTTGCAAATCAAATTCCCTCTGTTTTATGTGAACAAAGACCTGAGTTTATGAACACCATGAGATACATATGTATTCAACTGGTGAAAAGATCATGATCCTCATCATCCCTCTGTTTTGTGTAAACAAAGACCTGGGTTAAAGGCACATCTGTTTTACATAAGTAAAGACCTGGTGACCTGATGATGATCATATCTAAGCTCTCAAAAGAATCCATAGTGATCAACTGTATATTTACATAAGAGCTTTTATAGCAAAGCATTTATGAGACAACTCGTATGTCTCAAGATAGAATTTATAACTTAATGTACATAGTTTCTAAGTGTAAAAAAAGTGATGAATTGACTCACAAACGAAGGACAAACTCTAATGTGAATTGAATGTGGAGCCCATAACAGTTTATCTCTAATAAACATGAAAACATGATAAACAACTTGTCTAGTTGATTCCATACTCTTGTTTGGATTTAAGTGGACAAACATACTTGCTATCAGGACTAGAATCAGGTCACATTTCAACAATCAACTCAATCAGGAAGAAGTTTCGTTTCATAGTATGATCCCATTATATGTGTTTATATGCATGTACATATATTTAATTCAATTTTGTTACTTTTAGTTTATTTATTATGTGTAATCTTTGGACAGTCATGTGCCTTTCATGCTATTTACTTCATAAATTTATGATGAATGCAACACTTTATCATTAATCACAAATTTATGGAGAGTAGTTAATACATCAAATACATGAAACATGAAAGCTGAATTCAATGATCCAAATTCAAATGAAGGAATTGGAACTTGAGCACTAACTTGGCTGAAGGATACATGAAGTTTTTCAAATTATATTTCGTGTGCACAAATTGTCATGAAAACAAAGTCAACAAGGTCCAATAGAAATAAATGGTTCTATCAGTTGATTAGGACCATACAATCAAAAGAAGTTTCAAACAGTGCTCCCTATGCATCAGTAGAAGCTACAATGTGAAACTTAATCAAGTAGAATATGCCTATCCGTAGATTGGTAAACTACGGTTGTGTTAATATTTTAAAAGTATAATCTATGTTCATAGAGTGGTAATCTATGGATAATCAAGTTATACTTCAAATTATATTTCATTTCTTGATAGTTAGGCATCCGCAGATGTTAAGCATCCACAGATGTCCTACGAAAGAACAGAAATATGTGGAATAAATAAATTCTATGAAAGTTTAATAAGGAATGTGCGACCCTCTTCATTAAATAAATTAAATTAATGTGTCCGAGGGAGCATAAATGATGTTTTTGACCTTAATGTTCATTATTCACTTTTTCAGAGAACTTTGACCTAAAAGAAAACCGTTCGTCAAAATCTCTCCCTCCTTTGTTCAAACATTCAAATTACCACATCTAAACATCAAACAAACTCATAAACTTGATTTCAGATTCTTGATTTGAAGGTAAAACATGTCATAATCATCAATAATGAACTGTTTGATTCATTGTCACCATTAAAACTGTTCATATTCTCATATCTATAATATTGATTCTAACCTAATCTTCTTAACTCTTACGAACATATGGCTAATCGGTTTGCTAGAGAGCATAATGTGTGTGCCTTTCTCAATGCCGATGACCCTGTATCAGAAGGATGTCGAGATATCATCCGTTATTTACGAAGATCTAGGCTGTTTTATGCCTGATTAGCAGAGCCTGTGATTCATCAATCACATATTGTTGATTTCTGGAACTTGGCAAGAATAGAAAAAGAAGGAGAAGATGAGGTGATACATGCAGATATTGGGAATGAACACTTAAGAATTGATGAACATAGCATTAGGAGAAATCTCAACTTAGGAGATATAGAGATAGGTCATTCGGATGTATTTGAGAATGAATACATAGAAAAGATCTTCTACCTGATGGGGTATGATGATGATTTTGATAAAGGTGAAATTAAGAAAGGGAGATTGTGTAAGCCTTACAGATTCCTATGTCACACTTACCTCAAGTGCATCTTTAACAGGAAATCAGGATTAGATAGGTTTTCAAGACACATCTCATCCGGAATCATTGGTATCTTTGAAGGGAGAACTTACAATTACACAAAGTACATACTGGGATGTTTGTGTGACCATGTTAGAGTTCAAAAACCTGAGAAGATGTTCATGTTTCCATGGTTTATGCAACTGATCATCAATGGTGAATTGCCTGGGATAGCAAGAGAAGGTGATGCGTTTGTTCAAGCACATCTGGGGAGATCTGTACGGAATAAGATAAGTGGAAAGTATGAAGGAGAAGATATGCTAATGTTTGCACATGTGGCGGATGCTAATGCCAACATTCCATCAGAACTGGTGTGGGAAGATCAGCAAGATAGTCAATCTACTGATGTTGAGCAAGACTTACCTCAACATTCCCCTCCTTAATCGCCCATACACCACCATCATCAATATCCACAAATCCAATCACCAGCCAGTCAAAACACCAATCTCTTCAATTCACCCTCAATCACCCATTCATCAACAACCTCTAACTCCACAAAATCTATCTCCGAAGAGTACTCATACAGAACCCATCTCAGCTACTCAATCTCAAAACTCAGTACACACTGGTGAGACTGAGTTAGTATCTCAAGCAAGTACCATTCCACTCACAATCACTAGCTCACAAACCCTAGTCATGTCTAATCAAACTGAACCAACATCCCCAATCATTGATCCTCAGCAACAACAACAACCACACCAAGAACAGGCAGATCAAGTTGTTGAGTCATGTTAAAACTCAACTAGATTAGCCCCTGATGATGTGAATGTTGAAGAGATTGCTGCTGAACAACAAGAAGGAGAAGAAAAAGCCAATTATGTTGATGTGATTGCTTATCATGAAGATGATCTAAGTGAGGATGATATCCCTATGAGTAAAAGCTACTTGGTTGCTACGTATAACAAACTTGTAATCAAGTCAAACAAAAGGAAGGAAAGAATACAAGAGTTAAAGGGATTGATAAAAGAAAAGGATGAATAGCTGATGAAACAAGAAGCATCATTAAAAAGGTTGAGAGAAGATGCTTGTCACACCCCAACCTTAACGGCGGAAACGTCGAGATGTGAGGGTTAAGATTGTCCATGCCACACAACGCTATTTCAAAGTGCCAATATTATTAATTTTCCAAGGTTCATAACATACATTGAGAATAAAACATAAGATTCAAACAATCATAACTACAAAAGATTCTCTAGCGTCATGTGACAATATAAGTTATTTTATTATTCTAGGTCCAATCCTAGATGTGATCAAGTCTTCAAGAGCACTTAAGCGGTAACAAGTCCTAAAACATGTTAAAAATAAAAAGGTCAACATAATGTTGGTGAGTTTTCCATAGTTTTCATACATAAATATATATAAAAGATGGCAATTCATGTCGTAGGTTAACAATCAAACCTTGACAGATTACAAGATTACAAGATTACAAGATTAAACGATTAGCTAAGTGTACTTGGATTTACCAAGTAGGCTTGTCAGACCCATAGATCTATGACGTTGCCAGGCTAGCAATAGTTAATGATTGTACATATTATAGTCATCACATTGTAATTACAAGAGTTCAACTAACCATGACAAATAAGATGAATTGCCCAAGTGTTTACAAGAATCAAACGAGTTTACAAGTGCATTTATCATAAGGTTAACATGTTTCACCCCAAAGTGTGAAAATATATAAAAGGGGTATGGAAGAACTCACATGATATAAGGTGTGCAAGGAAAAATAAGAATAATGTAATTCCAACGATGTCTTCACAGTTGGCCTAAAGTGCACGTTCAAAGATCTAGAAATTAATTAAAAGGGTCAAAAGATGATACTCGAAGTCTAAAATTTCAATTGTAGTCTGGGTTCTTGATTTAGAAATTTTGATAATGTATATATACATTTTATTATTTGACCTTGTTAGTGGGAATGTAACGATACGATTTAACAAAAAATAAAAAAAATTTAGAGACTTATTAATAATAAGGTAAATGTTGTTATACAAGAGAACATTTAATTTAAAAATAATGATTTCTAAAATAGTAAGTCTAATAATTAGGACTTATATATATATTTCCATTGATTCGTAATAATCTTTATACATTTTAAATCTTTGCAAAAATATTTTTCATAATAACTTTCAAAAATACGAATAAACGGTTAAGTAACAAAATTCTTAAAAATTTAAAAGAAAGTACTTATATTTGATTCACTAGAATTTTATACATTTATAATTATATTTTATAACTTAACATAAAGAAAATGAATAGAAATTTATCAAATTATAACTTTTACAAATTCTAGAATTTTTTGAATAATTTCTTTTTTAGTAATATGTTACAAAAATGATTTTTATATTAAATTAATAATATATTAGGATTTTCTGTAATTTTTATTTAAAAAAAAACAGATTTTAAAAAAAAAATGTTGCAGGGGCTCGGGTTCGAACCCGGGCCCTCTGCCTATCACTCTTAAGCTTTAACCGGTGGACCAAAGGCCTGCTTTGTGTCTTGAACACAAAACAATTAACAAAAACTATATCAGAAAAAGATCCCCAAATTCGCATAAACCCTAGTTTCGAATTCAAATTAATTGGACAATAATTCGATGATAATAACGAAATTAACCATAGGGCTTTACATCCCCATGGTCAATCGAGTATGTTGATGCTTAAACTTACCTGAAACGATGGCGAATTAAACGAATACGAACTCGAGCATACTCGCGACTGTGATAAGCTTGATTTAAGTGGTTAGGGTTGATTACGATCAAATTCGTTGCACCCGAAGCTTCCAATGGGGCTTGTGTTTGAAAGCCCTCTGTCAATTTCAGTTGAGGATGGACAAGAGTTAGCTTTCAGTTGGGTTACAGGTTCGATGGTTCACGAGGATTAATTCGCTGAAAGAGTTGATTTCAGGTGGAATTAAGGGTGTGTGAGTGTTATAATCGTCTTTTAAGTGATTAATTCCATTTAATTGCACCAGATTGTATACGTTTCAAGTCAGATGATGTCCAAGCTTGAATGAGTTTTGGTTTTGATTAATTGAAATGGGAAACCGTCGATTAATGTCGAATTAACTTCGTTATAATGTTAGAAACCGGTATACGTTGGTAAGAGATGGTTTAATTTGGTTAAAGTTGAAGAATTTCGAGCGTTTTGGGGGTGGCCGGAGCTCGGCGGAGCTCCGCCGGACTTCACACCGGAAAATCGGGGAGAGAGAGGGTGGGTGGTTTGGGTTTTGAACAATTACAGGTTTAGCCCCTGAAGTTTGCAAGCATACAATTTTTATTATAAAACTTTTAATTTTATGTTTTAAAAATTAACAATTTAGACCCAAATTTTATAAATCTATTTATAAAACTTGTCCAACTTATAAATGTCGTACTAACCCTTTTATTTTCATTAAAGACCCCTAATTAATATAAACTTTAATTTTAATTACTAACTAATTAATTTATAAAGGTTTATAAACTTTATAAGTTTTTCAAAACATGTAAATAAAGCTTTATGATTTAAATTTTTTTTTATTTTAATATTAAACTTCATGTTTAACATTAAAACTTTATCACTAAAAAATATCATTTTATAAGATAAAATGATTTAATAATAGAAAATTAAATAATAATGTCCCAATATTGATAAATGATTCCTTTGAGTCATCAGAATGAATAAGATAACTTAATAACAACTTTTTCTTTATATGAACGATCAAAGTGGGTTTGGGTTTATAGGTCGTTTGCTACATTTAATGAAACACTATGGTTTGCAAATTGGTTAAGACCCGAATGTTTCAAAAGGGGTTCTTTGTTGACAAGGAAGATCAATAAAAGGATAACGAAAGATAACGATTAATTTACGAATATATGAAATGTCACAATGCTCAAACTAATAATGAAGTAATTGATGCACTACATGAACTAAATAGAGAACTGAAAAAGAAGATAAGTGACCTTGAGTCAAATGCCACTACATCAAAACAATCAAATGAATCTGCTGAGACATCAAAGCAAATAATTCAATACTCAAGAAAGAGGAGATACTTGGGGACTATAAAGAAAGAAGTGATTGATGTTGAAAAATCACCAATAAGATCAAAACCCACATCTCTAGAACACACTCCTTTAGTGGATGTCTCAACCTTAAAGCATATATCTCATGCTGAACTGAGAGTGATGCTGAATGGGATGAGCTTACTAAAGATGAGTCTCCCAAAGAACAAAAAGAATCAAAGGCTGATGACCTACTGACCACTAAAGATATATTGGAAGAGAGGCCTGAATCAACTATGTTTATGACCCTGATCAATCATGGGTTTCCTTATGACATGGTTGGGAGAATGAACATGACAGAAATGAAGGAAGCATTGAAGGAAATTGAGCTAGCAAGCTTCATGACCCCAGATTGCCATTATGAAACATTCACAACGTTCCAATCAATTTAGAGAATAAAGAAATAGCTAGGCCATTGTGATACAGCCAAGCTGAACAAATACAATATGACTTGCTGGTTACAAGGTCACAATTATAAAATGCATGAGTTGAAAGGGAGGTCAGTGGGAGAGCTTAGAAGGATGATGGAGCATGTAATGAAAGTTGAGCTTGAAACTGGTGTGAAATTCCAGACTGAAGCTCCAAATCCAGCTGCTGAGCATCACAACAAAGTCCCTGCTGAGCCTGTCACTGTTGAAAGTAAAGACCAGCATAAAGGGAAAGATAAACTGATTAGAGAACCAAGAGAAGTGATACCTAGCAAAGTATGGCCACTTGGAACAACAATCAGAGAAATAACTGAACAGAAGTCTACCTTGATAGAGTTGTTTGATCACCTCACAACTCCCAACTCTGTGGAAGACAATAGGATTATGGCCTGGAAATATGATCAAGAGTGGGATTGTGCAGTCATAAAGAGATCATCTGGAAGGGTGTAGTACTTTCATGATTTAGAACAAGTCCTGTGCATGCCTGAATGTGACATCAGAGATCTACAAAGCCTAATCATCACTAACTACTTAATTCACCCAAGAGGAAGAGACTTCTCTGTATTTATGGGTAAGTTAAAGACAAAATTCAAAGATGATGTGCTAAAAGAAGCTAGGAGAGAGGATGATGAGCACAAAAGAAGAATAGAGAGAATGAAAAGATCAAAATCCAACTCCTTTACATTGGTAGATGATGAGTTTCTAAAGAGGGTTGGATACCAAAACAGGAAGGAAGCAACTACTAAAAGCTTTGATGGTAATCAATATACATTACCCATAACTGAATGGGGATATGTTGAGAAAACAAAAGAGTTGGTGCTGCTGAGAAATGCAAAGAACATGAGAGCTGATTGAATCAGGATCTTTGATCCAGTGGAAATCAAGCTACTCCATCCCAGCAACACTTCATACTTACATGACAAATTCTTCCCAAAGCTGACTGATGAAAGAGCTTAGAATGATCTATGCCTACATGTTCATATGATTCAAGTGATTGATAAACTGCATGCCAAGGCTTACAAGAGAAGAAGATACGAGGCAGGGATTTTGAGAGGATCAAACATCAAGGTAGTGAGTGAGCTGAAGATCTCAGAGCAAGATGAGTTAGAGATAGTCCACAACAATAATGTTTTAGAAACTCTTACAACTAAAGAAGATGTTTTGGGTCTTAGTTTTGAAACATTACAAAAGATTAGAAAAATGAAGATCAACTACAAGTATGATGATCAGAAGACTACTGTCTCATACTTCTATAACAAAATTATAGCAAGAGTGAAGGAGCTTTCAGCTTTGAAGAACTTATTACAAGTAACTAAGCCTAAGGGGGAGTATTGTTAGATCTAGGAATAATAGGTCTAGATCATTTTGTATAGGCTTAGAACTTTAATCAATACATGTAATGAATATTTATAATTCATTATTTTGATGCATGCATTATGTATATAGGTTAACCCATATGTGCATTGATTTATGTGTATGATTACAGGTACAAACATTATACTTGGTCAATTTCTGAAATTGACTAAGTGTAAGAAACATCTACGGATGAACATTTTTGTTCTTCCGTAGATATCTTTCTTACAAGACATTCATCAGAAGATCTTCTACGGATGAATATGGGTATTCACTGATGAACAAACACCACACATGAAGAAACTGAAGTACCTTCAGAAGAACAAAGTTCATTCGGAAGAACAAAGTAGCTGCGGAAGAACAAAGTAGCTGCGGAAGAACCAGACACGTACTTATATCATACAAGTGTTTCAAGTCAACAAGTCAATCACAGACTCCAAGATATTTGTTGTTTCCTTAACAGAAACACGCGTGTCTATAAATATGAGTCCTAGGTTTCACATCAAGAAGTAGTAAGAGACGGCGACAAAAATACCATCACATCGTTTCGCACAATCAACACAAACCCTAGCAGCCGTCACATCAACAAACTAAAAATCATAAACACAATCATAGCATAGAATTTTGTTAGCAATTATTATTTGATTCTTTGTAATCATTAATCAGTTTTAATGAATTACATTTGATTCAAAACATTATTCTTTGCATATTGTTGATATCGTTTGAGTATTTATTGTTTATTTTCTCTGGCATCGATATTTATTAATTAATCAATTAAACAATGATTAATGGTAATTCCGCGATCATTAATTCGAAACCAATCTAACACTGATAATTCCTGATTGCAATCCTTGGATTCACACATAGCAACTTGCAACATCAATGTATTTAGCCTTAGCAGTTGATGCAGAGACACAGGATTGTTTCTTGCATTGCCATGAGACAATCCTTCCACCAAGGAATTGACATCTCCCAGATGTAGACTTTGTAGTCATGTTGCAAAAACCATAGTCACTATCTGTATAAGCATATAGATTGAATTCAGAACTCGTTGGATACCAAAGGCCAAGCTTGCGAGCACCTTTGAGATATCTAGGAATCCTCTTGACAGCAACCAGGTGTGACATCTTGGGGTTGGCTTAATATCTTCCATAGATGCATGTGGCAAACATGATATCAGACCTGCTGGCTGTTAGGTAAATAAGAGACTTATTCATAGCCCTATAAAGATGTTCATCCACACACTCCCCCTAAAGATCAGGTCCTAGGGAATGGTTTCTGGCTACGGGCGTCTTAGAAACCTTACATTCAATCATGTTGAATCTTGTAAGTATGTCTTGTACATACTTTGACTGACTTATGAAGATTCCATTTTCAACTTGCTTCACTTGAATTCCCAGAAAGAAATTTAGTTCCCCCATGGCACTCATTTCAAATCTGTTCTTCATTAGCCTCTCAAAGTCTTTGCAGAGCTTTGGATTAGTTGACCGGAAGATAATGTCATCCACATATACTTGAACCAGCATTAAGTCATTCCCTATCCCTTTGATGAAGAGAGTTCAATCTATAGTACCCCTCTTGTAACCATGTTGACAGAGATACTGAGATAGTGTTTCATACCACTTCCTTGGAGCTTGGTGTAGCCCATAAAGAGCTTTATCAAGCTTGCATACATAATCCGGATGATCTGGGTCTACAAAGCCATATGGTTGTTTGACATATACCTCTTCATCAATCACCCCATACAGAAAAGCACACTTAAGATCAAGTTGGTAGACCTTGAAATCCTTGGATGCAGCAAAAGCCAGGAATATTCTTACAGCTTCAAGTCTTGCCGCAGGAGCAAAAACATCTGTGTAATCAATTCACTCTTCTTGTGTGCACTCTTGAACAACTAGTGTTGCCTTGTTCTTGATGACAAGTCCTCTATCATACTTCTTGTTCCTAAAAACCCACTTGGTTCCTATGACAGTCTTCCCATGAGGAAGAGGACATAGGTTCCAAACCTTTTGTCATTTGAATTGAAGCAGCTCCTTTTGCATTGCTTCAACCCAGCTTCCGTCTTTCAAAGCCTCATCAACTTTCTTTGGCTCTACTTGGGACAAGAAGAAAGAATATATACAAACATTTTTGTCATGGGTTTGTCCTCTTGTTCTCACCCCTGTATCAACATTTTCAATGATGTTTGTGGTGGGGTGTGACTTGTGGATCCTGAGTTGAGGGATCACAGCAAGTTGATTTGAATGATCTAGATAAGAAAATTCAGATCTGGCAATGGAGTGTCACCCACCACATCAGCAAACTTTTCAAGTGAGACTTGATCCGATGAGTGTATGACATGATTTATGTTGTCTTATATGGAGTGGTTATCAGCATCAAGAAATTCTTGATCACTATCACCACCTCTATTTCCTCCTACATTTGAAGCTCCTTCACCTAAGATTTGAACCTCTGAGCTGGAATTTGAAGGCGTCTCAGATGTATCAGCTGAATTTGTCATGTTTGTGCTGATAGGATCTTTATTTGTAGGGTTAGTCACCAAAGGAGCTGAAGTAGTAATCTTGCTTGGTCTTCTCAGCTCAAATCTTGGGTCGGGATCTCCTGTTGATATGTTATCTGTTGATCCTGAAACATTCTCACAAGACTTGTTAAAATAGTTGGTAACTAAGTCAAGATCAAATAGCCAATCCAGACCAAAACCTTTCATACTTGGAGTGTGCTCATTGAAGGTCACATTGGCTGACTCCTCAACTACTCTAGTTCTGAGATTGTATACTCTATAAGCCTTAGATTAGGAAGAATATCCAATAAAATGTTCATCATCTGACTTTTCATCAAATTTGGCTACTTGATCTTTGGTATTCAAGATGGTGTAAGGACATCAAAATGACCTGAGGAAACCAATAAATGGTCTCCTTTTATGCCATAGCTCATAAGGAGTCTTACCATGAGTCTTAACCACTAAAACTCTATTCTGTACATAGCAGGATGTGTTAACTGCCTCTGCCCAGAAGGTGATGGGCAGTTTAAAGTCAGACAACATGGTTCTTGTAGCTTCAATAAGTGTCCTATTTCTCCTCTCAGCAACACCATTTTGCTAAGGAGTCCTCGGAGCACTATATTGTCTTGTAATACCCTTTTCATCACAAAATGTATCAAGGATTTGGTTCTTAAATTCTGTTCCTTAATCATATCTTATGGTCTTGACCTTATGATCAGATTGATTCTCAAAATTCAGAATGAAGTTCTTGAAGATCTCAGGAGTCTCATCTTTTGTTCTATGGAAAAAACCCAAGTGAATCTATCTAAACTCATTACACTAGTGGGGCCAAAGAGATCCATATGTAATAAGTGTGGGGGAGTAGTGATAGAGTTCTTTTCCTTTGGCTTGTGAGACACTTTGTGTTGCTTCCCTTTCAGGCATGCAACACAATGATCATCACTTGTAAACTCTTTCATTGGCATTCCAGTTACCAAATCATTCTTAATTAATTTATTCATGTTCTTAAAGTTTACATGGCACATTCTTTTATGCCATAGGAAAGACTCATCACTTTTTTCTCAAAATTGTGAAGCAAAGAACCATAGCCAGTCATGTGCCTGGAATAGCCACTATTAGGATCCACACATTTTCCTTGGTCTTTAGATGTTCCTATATAAAAAGAAGTGGTTTGTTACACTTGGAAACCCAAGCCTCATTGGTCTTGGGCTTTTCAAAGTGATCTGAAGATAAAGTAACAGTAACAAATCCTATATTAAAGCTTTGAGGATCATTAGTTGCTGTTGATGAAGAACTGTTAATCACCAAGTCTTTCTTCATCTTCCACACCATCTTTGCAAGATTGGACTTGACCTTCAACACCTCGGAAGTTTTAATAACTTTTGAGGTTTTGGATACTGGACCTTTGGAAGATCTTGCTTTCACTACAGTATGCTTTAGTACTTCGAAAGCATTCTTTTCTTCCGAGGCCAAAATTTATTCCAAAGGAAAGTTCTTAGTTGTCTTCTTCTTCACTTTGGAACTTTAGAAGGAAATAGATTTTCCTTTTGAAGCTTCCTTTTCCTTCTTCTTCCGAGAAGCTTTCTCTTTGACCATATGGATAGTGCCTTTGGGATTGTAGATGCAATACTTAGTCAAATGAGAAGTACTACCACACATGATGCAATCCATTTACTTCCTTCTAGGAGCCTTCTTTTGAGAGCAAGACTGAGTTTGATCACTTTCCTTCTACATCTTCATCTTCACAGATGATACAACAAGCTTCTTAGGGAGAGGCTTGCTCTTGGAGCTGGATGGTTCAGGCTGTGTAACAGTGGTACACAGCTTGTCAGTTTTCTTCTTCATGCTGGAATGGTTTGGAACTAAACTAGAACTCTTGGTACTAGAGTTCATAGTTGAGTCTTCAGCCTTTACCACTTCAAACCCTACAGAAATGAACACTTATTTCTACTTGGAGTCAAAAGTGGGTTTGATTTCTTGAGCCTTCTTTGATCTTCTCTTAGCTCTTCTGATCAAGTTCTTTCTCTTTGACTTGGTCATTTCAGACTCTTTCCTCTCCTCAGGAGAATAGTGACCCTTCTTAGGATGATCTTCTTCACTCTTCTCAGAGTCATCCTTCACTATCTCCTATTCATCCTCTTCAACAACGACGTCTATGAGCGGAAGCTCATCTTCATAAGTTCCACACCTTGGAGATCTTATAGACAATAGAGTGTGTGGAGGAGTTATCTCAGTAGATCCTAGTCTCTGCTTATTATGATAACAAACTTTGCATGTAAGGATGAGGATATTATGTTCTTGAAGGTCTCTTCTTCAAGAACACATTTTTCTACCCTGGCTTTGCTGATCACAAGCTCAGCCTGGCAATCAATTAACTTTGAGATGAGATCTTTAATTTGAGTCCTGTAGTTAGTGTGCTCATGCTTAAGAGTTCAAATGGTTTTCTCTAGATCTTCTATCTTACGTTTATAATCATTTTCAGCTCTTTTAAAATTAGCTTTTAAGATATTTAAGGACTCAAGATCAGATCACATCTCTAAGTTATAGGACTTGTATCTATTAACTTTAGCAATACATTCAGGTGTACAGAGATGTTCCAATACCTTGGCTTCATCATGATCTATAATCAATGCTTGGTTTGGAGATGCATTTTCCACCTAAAAGCTCCAGTCAAAGCCTCCTTTACAATAGCAAATGCGGCTTGCTGTCTTGCCTTCTTATTCTGGAGAGCTCCTTTAGTGTAGTTTAGTCTTGTTTGTGCTTGCCCACTATTTGACCTTGGTGCCTTGCACTCTCTGGAAAAGAGTCCTATTTGGTTACAATTGTAACACTTCACTTTGCTTTTATCAAGCCTAAACTTTCCACTGGCTGCATTGCTAGGAAACTTCCTTCCAGTCCTATTGTAGAATTTGTTGGCCCTATGAGTGAGAAGAGCCATCTGCTGGACTATTTCCATATACTCCAGATCATCTGGATGGATACAGTCCAGATCTTCAAGGGTGAAAAGAAAGTTGCCTGAACTTTCATTAGAAGACACAAAAGCTTGGGAAGAGCTTTTCTCCTGGAATGGGCTTCCAGGGATGTAGCCTTCCCTTGGTGTCTCTGGAAAGGTGATGAAAGGACCCTTTTGTGATTTGTCCTGGTAGTAGATGAGATGGTACTATGGTTCTCTGCAATCCCTTTCAACCACATGAAGGGTTGAACTCTGTTGGTTGTTGGAGTTACCAGATGGATTTTGCATGTTCATCTCCATCTGGTAGCCACTGAGGATACCATACAACTCTGTGAGAGTAAGGGTCTTGAGGCTCTCAGTCCTGTTAATGACCACATAATAGTGTGTCCATTGTCTGGGAAGAGAGGACATGAACTTCCTCATAATGTCTCTGTTCTCAAGAGTTACTTTAACATCCGCCAGAGTATCCACAATCTCAACATACCTGAAGTATTATTGAGTCATGGTTTCACCTGTCTTGAAGGTGAAGTTCTCAAACTGCTGCGTCAAAAGGTCTTTCTTGTTTTCTTTTGCGTCATCAGACCCCTCATACATCAGCTTTAGTGCATCCTAGAGTTGCTTACCAGTCTTGCTCTTCTTGAAGCCTCTGTAGATAGAGTTTGGAAGAGAAGTTTGGAGGGCGGTCATGGCTTCTGATGAATATCAATCTTCTTCCAGTCTTCATCAGAATAGTCAGCCAATTCCTTTGGTATCATACCAGCACCAGCAGCAACTGAAGAGGTGGATGGTACATGAGGTCCATCGACAACAGACCCCCACATCCTGGAGTCTTAAGACTTGATAAAGCCTTCCATTCTTTGACACCAAGTATCAAAGTCTTCAGGAATGATCAGTGGGGAGTCATTGTACCGGTTTCCATATCAGCCTTTATGATAGTTTCCATTTGAGATGTTAAGTGAACTGTGAAACTGAGAGGATTAAAGATGGCGAGATCTTACAATCAAGAGCCTGAAATGCTTTTATACCAATTGCAGGACCGGGTAAGGGTGCCTAACACAATCAGTTTCACAATGAGGAGAGACTTGGAACACTTAACAGTTCAAATAGGGAACCAGGTTTGATTATGAGGATTCTATGAACACAAGTAAGTAATGAGACAGAACAAGCAACAATAACACAAAAATATGGTTTTCAAGGAGTGTTGTATATTGCTCTCAAGTTCTATTACAAGTGTTACAAAGCATATCCAAATTACAAGAACCTGAGACTCTTTATACTACAGCCTACAACCGTCAATACTTAGAAGGATAGTTGGAATTGACTAATCTAGACAACAAGATCAATCTAAAGTCAAAAGGCAGATTGCCTTTTGACTACTAGTGACTATGAAATGCCATAGCTCATATCCTTTTCTATTACAAAAAGGTTTACAGGTACAAAAGTAAGAAGTTACAGACAAAGACCTTTATCTACAGTTTACAAAAGCATGGACTTTTCACCAACTCATACAAGTTTATGAGACTTTAGAGTTGCAGTGGAAAGTGTGTCAGCTTTATGTAAAGTAGATCATATAGCATGTCTTTCTCTGTCCTCGGAAGAAATCAGTCTTCACTGCAAAATGGCTTCGGAAGACTTTGTCTCTGAAGCTTTGGAAGACTTCATCTCTCGCTTCGAAAGATTTGGACTTTGGCTTCAGAAGATTTTACACTTAGAGTATTTTCTGATGTAGTGTGTAAAACTTCCGAAGCACTTCTACCTTTGTACGTCCAGTGCATGCATGCAGGAGGACCTTTGGTTGTTTTGGCTTCTTTGGTTGCGTCAGCCTTATAATCTTCTGATATTACCTTACAAACCCAATCCTCCTTCACCACCATCCTTTACCAATGTACCGTTATCACCACCTGTCCATATCATCTCACCACCAAGTGAACACACATAACCACTATCTCCTTCACTTTCCCAAACATCAATGAACTCTGCTGAAACAGAAGTGTTCTCATTTGATGACATTCAACAATCACCATCACATCCAACAACACAACCAACTTCCTCACCCATACCTACTGAACCAATCTCACCTACTGAAAGCGCAACTCACACTAAACTAGTCAATCTTGATGTGGATGATAAGCATGATGCTATGAATGATGGTGCTACAGAAGAGTTTTGTTTAGATGTAGAAGGGGAGAATGATGAAGTAGTTGAACAACAAGATGAGAGTAACTACATTGACATAGTTGCTTATGATGAAAATGATCTAAGAGATGAAGAGATAGATGTGAGCAAAAGTTATCTGGTGGCCAAATACAACAGTCTCATCATTAAAGGCAATAAAAAGTTGTAGAAGTTAAGAAAAATAAAAAGGGAGATAATTAAGAAAGATAAGACAATCTCAAAGCTAGAAGCTACAATCAAGCAGTTACAAGAGGAGATTGAATCAAACAATGAAGTGATTGACTGGATGGATCAGTTTGCAACTGAGTCCTATGAATCTGTTGAGAAAGAAAAACAAGAAAAGGAGAAAGCAATGGCTGAGCTCAACAATGCACTACAAACTATCTCTGAGCAGTTGGATCTGCTAAAAGCCAAAGATGAGGAGATAGAAGGATTAAAGAAGAAAGTGGCTAAACAAGAAAGAGTTAGCCTG
This sequence comes from Flaveria sonorensis, assembly GCA_025506505.1. Classification (NCBI taxonomy): domain Eukaryota; kingdom Viridiplantae; phylum Streptophyta; class Magnoliopsida; order Asterales; family Asteraceae; genus Flaveria; species Flaveria sonorensis. The sequence continues at coordinate 22,463,419 of CM046439.1, read as the reverse complement.
CAAAAGCCAATTAAAGAAACTGCTATCTTTTCCATGATCAAATCAAAGGAACCAACAATCAAATATCATAGGAAAAGAAATTATTTGGGAAAAACTATAGAAGAAGTTACTCAATTGAAGACTCCCCAAAGAAAGCAAGAACCATCTTTACTGAGCAAACTCCATCAGTTGCTCTTTCTACTCTCAAGCCAACTGAACCTGATGAAGAAGAACGTGATGCTGAATGGATAGATTTAACAAAATATAAGATCAAAAGGATGATGAAGAAGCAAGATCTGATGAAGAGCTATTATCCACTGAAGATATTTTTGAGGAAAGGGCCTAATCCTTAATGTTCATGGATCTGATAAACAATGGGTTCCCATATGACATGGTTGAGAAGATGAAGATGGCGGAAATGATTCAAGTGCTAAAAGAATTTGATGCTGCTAGATTTATACTACCAATATGTAACTATGAAACATCCTCAAATTTCAAAGCCATTGAAAAGATAAGAAAAGATTTGGGTCACAGTGACCCCAAGAAGCTGACAAAATATAACATGACTTGTTGGCTACAAAGTCACAGCTATAGGTCTCATGAGCTTAAGGGAAGATCAGTGGGAGAATTAAGAGCCATGATGGAATATGTAATGACGGTTGAGCTAGACACTGGTGTGAGATTCAGAACCGGAGTTCCCAACAATGCTTACAAACAAAAATCAAAACAAACTCATGCTGAGCCAATAGTTGTAGAAAGCAAGGATATGTACAAAGGAAAAGAGAAACTTATCAGGGAGCCAAGGGATGTAATCCCCAACAAAATCTGGCCTCTGGGAACCGCTGTGAGAGAAATACCTAACAAAAATCTTCTCTGATCCAACTTTTTATGCACATGACCACCCCAAGATCAGCAGAAGAAAACAAAATTGTAGCATGGAAGTTTGATTCTGAATGGGATTGTGCTGTGATAAAGAGAGCATCTGAGATGGTACAATATTTTAATTAGATGGAGACAATCCTATCACCCCCAGATACAGACCTGTATTCTTTGCAAAACATCCCTATCATCAATTACCCAATCAGTCCAAGGGGAAGAGATTTTTCCGTGCTGATTGCAAAACTCAAAAACAAAGTTTAAAGGTGATGTGTTAAAGGAAGCAAAGAGAGAAGATGTTGAACACAATAAAAAATGATAGAGGCAGAAGAGGTCTCATTCCAGCTCATCTCACTTAGTTGATGATGAATTTTTAAGAAGAGTTGGATAGGAAAACAAAACTTTAGCATTAAAGAGCATTAAAGGAAATTAGTACTCATTCCCTATCACAGAATGGGATATGTGGAGAGAACAAAAGTGCTTATGCCACAAAGGAATTATCCTCAGAAGAAAGCTTCTAGCATAAGTCTATTTGACCCAATAAGGATCAAACTCCTTCATCCCAGCTACACATCCTATCTTCATGATAAGTATTTTCCAAACTTGAAAGCCAAGATGACTTATGCTTATATGTCCATATCATCCAAGTGATTGCAAGCTGCGTGCTAAAACAGATAAAAGAAGAAGATTTAAAGTAGTTCAACTTATGTGATTTGATATTCCATCAATGTAACACTTGAAAATTTATTAAGAAAAGAATAAATAAAGAAAGGAGAATTTGCATAAGTGGAGGGGCTAAAGTGTACAATAGGACAAAACATTATTACTTTATGTTTAAAAGGGGTATGGCCGCCCTTACACCACCTCCTCTACACTACATTCGGCTGAAACAAGAAAGAAGAAAGAAGAATTTTGTGTTCATCGGTTTCTAAAGAGAGCAACTAAAGAATTGGCGAAAGTGAGTGTTTACTTGCATTTTGTTCAGTTTAAGCTGAGTTTTCAGCTTTGGGACCGATTCTTATGTGTTCTTTTGTGTTTGGTTGTGTGTTTTGGTGCGTTTAGGCGTTTGACCTCTTTGTGCCTTCGAGTTTGGTGGAGTTTTGCTTGAAGGCTACAATAGGTGAGTTTTAGATCCCCAGTTTTTATGTTTTATACTTGTTTTGGGGTTGAAAATGCATGTAACTTTCTTTTTACAACTTTTAGGAGGTTTTGACCGTATGTTTATACTCTGATACGGGTGAATGTATGTTTGTGTATGATTTGTTGTGTTTCGTGTTTATATGCTTTTTTAGGTGCTTGGTATGTTAGATTTGGGTTAGGAACATGTTGAAATGATGATTGGGCCTGAAAAATAGTGTAAGTTCGAATTGACAACTACCTGTGCGCCTAACATAGTACCCATGCACCTAGAATTTTGTCCATGCGCCTAAGTGCCTGCTTATACACCCATATAGTGCCCATGCGCCTGGAAAGTTGTCCATGCGCCTATCTCCTTTCCCATGCTCCCAAGTACCCCATGCGCCTACTGCCCAAATGCCTAAGTATGGTTCATGCGCCTAAGCAGTACTCATGCGCCTAGAATTTCCTCATGCGCTTAAGTTTCCCATGCGCCCAAGTGCCCGTGTGCCTACATACTACTCATGGGCCTGCATAGTGCACATGCACCCAAACGCCTTAGAAAAATTTCTAAAATTTTGGGAAGTAGAAATTTATGATTTAGCCCTAGGATGTTTTGGTGGTTATGTTTTTTGGTGTTATGCATGTTTGTGGCCTATTGTTTATGTTCTCTATTACATATTACTACGTGACTTTACATGGTGTGTTTATGCTCGTACGTAAATTATTATCTTAATGAAGCGAAAGATTAATGATAATGAAACGTGTAACCTAAAGAATGAATGAAAGTCTTGCAAGCAAAATTTTATAGAGGTTCACAACTCATTGAGAGTTGTTAGCGTGACTGTGTGTTATATAGCGTACGATTTGACTAACCCATGAGGGTTCACACACAGGAGGGTCAGTTTTTATGACTGATCGAGACATGCGAAAACAGGATACTTGTAACTTGATCCCAAAAAGGTAGTTGCTTCGTGCATGATGATGGGGCATAGCATATGACATATCTAGATAAAAGTAAAAGATAATAATGAAAGAAAGTGCGAAAACGAACGATTATGAACGATGGTGGAAGATAATAAATGAATATTATCTAGTTGTATGTATGATGTATGATCACGTACAAAAGTAAAGAAATTTTTTTTCGGTAAAAGTAAAGTATTTTATTTATAAAACTAGAACTCACTCAGCAACGTTGACTTTTATGCATGCTGAGGATGGCACAAGGGTAAAGCTACTTGGCGGGCAAAGACCGGCATTCATTTTGTGCATAATAATATTGTTTTTTGTAATACAACTGAATGATTCTTTTCTAACCCTAAAAATACAATGATGTATTATTTGGCAACATCATATATTAATGCATGAATGGTGTTTGCATAAATCAGTCAGCTGCAACGATTTTATGAAATGTATTGTATTTTTATATGATAAATGCTGTGATTAACCGACTGTGGGGTCTCCGGGAATGGGGCCTTACAAGTTGGTGTCAGAGCCAAAGTTTAAGAGAAATGGGTAAATTATTTTAAAAACCTAAACTTAAACTGAGAATGGGACCAAATGGAGGGATGCCAGCCCAAGTAGCTATGTGCCATCAGGTGGTTTATTTTCTGAAAATTATCCGGTATTATGTGCGTGTGCTATTTAATTTATGTGCCCATAGTAGTTTTGAATACTGATGTAGTCAGGATAGGAAATGCTTGGGGGATGAAGAGTAGAGTGGCTAATCACAACTGGCCACTATAATTAGGGACTTACTACGTGTTAGTGTTTGAATCTTATATTGTTTAGAAGATGGCTGGTGGTAGATCATCGAAGGCTTCTCGAGGCGGAGTACGGGGTGGCCATGGTGTTGGACCACGTGTCACGAAGACAAAGACTAAGACTGCTGAGACGGCTCCTACAGAGCCCGAGCTTCATCACCAGGAGGGGGGTCATGAGAATGCTAACTTGAGAGCCTCAGTAAAGGAGGCGGTTGTGGAGGAAGTTCATCAGGTCATGCAGACGATTCCGCCATCTGTAGTGACCAAGGTTATTAGAGCCGTGAGGGCGAAGGAGTAGGTCCAATGGAGATAAAGCAACAAGATACTAAGATGGTTGTCTCCAGTGATGATGAGGAGGAGGAGGAAGCAGTGCAGGAGACTACAAAGGGGTGCAGCTATAGAGCATTCCAAAGATGCAGACCCCCAACTTTTTATGGCAATGGTAACGCTGCTGCTGCTCACCGTTGAGTGAGAGAGATGGAGGCTGTGTTGGAGATCAGCGAATGTGGGAAGGGTCAGAAGGTAAAGTTTGCTACCCATTCATTTATGGACTCAGTTTTATATTGGTGGGACAATGTTGTCCAGGCTGAGTGTAGCAGGGTTATTGGGAGGATGAGGTGGAACGAACTGATGAAGATGGCGATCGAGGAGTTTTGTCCTCATAGAGAACTTAACAAGATAGAGAGGGAGTTCTTGCAGTTTGAGGCGGGAACCATGACACACCAGCAGTACACGACGAAGTTTAATGACATGGCAAGACTGGTGCCAGATCAGGTAACGCCGGTGTCGAGGAAGATCAAGAGGTGTATCAAGGGATTGCCAGCAGATGTCCGCAGGCACATGATAGCTGCCCGGCCGAGTACCTTTAGGTCGGTGGTTGATTTGGCTGGGAGATCGTATGATAAGAGAAAGGTGATTGTGGTTGAGGAGAGTAGGAAAGATGGTGGCAACGGGAACTAGAATAGGAAATGATTTGGTCATGGTGGTTTCACTCCAAATAACAAGAAGGCAAGAGGAAATGACCGGCGGGTAGTGTCGGCGGGTACAGGGGCAAAGAAATGTGGTAAGTGCGGGAAAGACCACGTGGGGGAGTGTAAGTGGGGGTTGAATGTCTGCTTCAAGTGTGGGAGGCCCGGTCATATGGCAAAAGATTGTAGGGTGATGAGGTGCTAAAATTGTGGTGAAGAGGGCCATCTGAGTATAGACTACAAGAAGCCAAAGGCTGAGAGCTCTAGGGCAAAGAAGAGGACCGAGAATGAAAGGGTGAGGGCAGGCGCCAGAGCATTTACAATGACCAGGGAGGAGGCCAGGGTGGACCCTGATATCATGTCAGGTACGTTTCTTGTAAACCAAACATGTGCCTCTATGTTATTTGATTCTAGTGCTAGTAGGAGCTTCATTTCTGCTGCTTTCTGTGCTAAGTTGCCTGTTAGAAGTAGAATTATTGATGAGCCCTTCGATGTAGAAACTGCCATTAGTAAGTCTACCAGGATTTCCGACTTGATAGAGGATTACGACATAGAATTGGAAGGCCATAGGTTCTCGGCTAAACTATTTATGATGCCCCTAGGTGGATTTGATGTAGTTCTAGGGATGGATTGGTTAGCAGCCTATAAGGCAAATATTGTGTGTCGCAAGAAGATGATCTGACTGATAACGCCTGATGGAAGTTCGGTGACGATCTATGGTGATCGAGTTACTATGATTCCAAAGGTGATTTCGATGGTGGTGGCAGAGAAGTGCATGAAACGTTGATGTAGTGCCTACCTGGCTTACATGAAGGATGTGGAGGCGTCAGTACCATAATTGTCTGACATACCAGTTGTATGTAATTTTCAAAAGATGTTCCCAGAAGATTTACCAGGTGTTCAACCAGACCACGAGATTGAGTTTCAGATCGATTTGATACCTGGTGTTCAACCTGTTGCCAAATCACCATATCGATTGGTTCCGTCGGAAATGAAGGAATTGATGGTTCTGTTGTAAGAGTTGATGGACAGTGGTTTCATTCGACCGAGCATCTCTCCCTAGGGTGCTCCGGTCTTGTTTGTAAAGAAGAAGGATGGTAGTATGAGGATGTGCATCGACTACCGAGAGTTTAACAAGTTGACGGTAAAGAACCGATATCCACTACTAAGATATGATGACTTGTTTGATCAGCTCCAAGGTGCCAGTTGGTTCTCGAGAATAGACCTCCGATCTGGTTACCATCAATTGAAGGTGAAGGAGCAAGATATCCTAAAGATGGCTTTTTGCATGCGTTATGGACACTACGAGTTTCTTGTTATGTCCTTTGGTCTAACTAACGCGCCAGCTTCTTTCATGGATGTGATGAATCGGCTGTGTCGGCCAATGTTGGATAAATCAGTGATTATGTTTATTGATGATATCCTAATTTATTTAAAGAGCAAAGAAGAGCATGCCGATCATATTCAGGAGGTATTGGAGACACTAAGAAGAGAGAAGTTGTATGCTAAGTTCTCCAAGTGTGCTTTCTGGTTGCGCGAGGTTCAGTTTTTAGGTCACGTGGTAAATTCCAAAGGGATCATGGTAGTCCCGGCAAAGGTTGAGGCGGTGATGCAATGGAAGTCTCCAAAGAGACTATCCGAGATCCGCAGTTTCTTGGGTTTGGAGGGTTAATACAGACGATTTATCCAAGACTTTTACAAGCTAGCCTCGCCATTGACCAAATTGACATGCAAGGATGTGAAGTTTGTATGGAGCCTAGAATAGGAGAATGCTTTTGAGGAGTTAAAGGTAAGACTGACTCAAGCTCCTGTCCTAGCATTACCCGAAGGGAGCGAAGACTTAGTGGTTTATTCGGATGCTTCTTATTCGAGGTTGGGTTGCGTGCTGATGTAAACAGGAAGAGTAATAGCCTATGCGTCCCTACAGTTGAAAATTCATGAGGTTAATTACCCTACTCATGACTTGGAGCTAGCAGATGTGGTCTTTGCATTTAAGATTTGGAGGCACTACTTGTACGGGACGAAGTGCACTATCTTCACTAACCATAAAAGTTTGAAATACTTCTTTGAGTAGAAAGACCTTAATATGAGTCAAAGGAGGTGGCTGGAATTGATTAAGGATTATGATTATGAGATCCAATATCATCCGGGCAAGGCCAACGTAATGGCAGATGCCCATAGCTGAAAAGAGAGACCCGAACCAATCCGGGTGAAAGCTTACCAGTTGGTGATGACTTCTGATGTGATGACACAGGTCAAGGGGTTCCAAGACGAGGCGTTGAAAGAAGATCACCTTAACTCTAACATAATAAGAGGTCTAGTCACAGAGTTGGGTGAGAATACTCACGGAGTTCGAACCCGCTTTGGGCGGATGTGGATCCCTCGTTATGGAGACATACAGGGGCGAATCATGAATGAAGCTCATAAGACTCATTACTCCATTCATCCCGGTGCTACCAAGATGTATCCTGATACGAAGAAAGATTACTGGTGGCCGGGTATGAAGTGTGATATGACGGAGTATGTGGGTAAGTGCCTTACTTGCTTGCAAGTGAAGGTAGAGCATCAGAAGCCATATGGGAAGATCCAACCTTTAGATATACCAGACTGGAAATTAGAGCACATCACCATGGACTTCATTACGAAGTTACCACGTACGACAAGGGGGTACGATGCCATATGGGTGATAGTTGATCGTTTGACGAAGAGTGCTCACTTTTTGCTGATCTGTGAGACATATTCATCTGAAAGATTGGCGTATCTGTTCATCAAGGAGATTGTGACCCATCACGGTGTACCAGTGTCTATTGTGTCTGACCATCCTCAAACAGATGGTCAGTCGGAGAGGACTATATAGACGCCTAAGGATATGCTTCGAGCCTACGTCATTGATTTTGGAGGAAGCTAGGACGAACACTTACCGTTAGCTGAATTTTCATACAATAATAGTTATCATGCCAGCATTCGTATGCCACCATATGAGATGCTATATGATAGAAGGTGTAGGACGCCTGTATGTTTGGGTGACATTAGACAGAAGGAGTTGGGAGGCGCTGAAGTGATCGAGGCTACGACTGAAAAGTTAGAGAAGATCAAGGCCTTTATGAAGGCGGGAAAAGATAGGCAAAAGTATTATGCTGACAAGAGGCGTAGACCGATTGAATTCAAGGTGGGTGATAGAGTTTTGCTAAAGTTTTCACCTTGGAAGGGGATCATTTGGTTCAGAAAGCGGGGAAAGCTGAGCTCGAGGTATATAGGACCTTTCCGAATCATTGCTCGAGTAGGAGAGGTGGCCTATAGGTTGGAGCTACCCGATGAGTTAAGTGGGATTTATCCAACATTTCATGTATCTAATCTGAGAAAATGCCTAGCTGATGAAGATATGATTGTACCACTGGAGGACATTGATGTGGATGAACGACTCAACTATGTAGAGCAACCAATGGCAATCATTCACCGAAAGGATAAGAGATTACGGAATAAAGTGGTTCCACTGGTGCGAGTACAGTGGAGGCACAGGAAGGGATCTGAGTCTACGTGGGAGACTGAGGAGAGATGAGATAGCATTACCCACAACTGTTCAAAGAGTGACAGGTTTCAGGGATTAAACCTCTATAAGGGGGTGGACTTGTAACACCCGAAAATTTATTAAGAAAATAATAAAGAAAGAAAGTAGAATTTGCATAAATGGAGGGGTTAAAGTGTACAAAAGGACAAAACATTAATATTTTATGTTAAAAAGGGGTATGGCCGCCCTTACACCACCTCCACTACACTACTTTCGGCTAAAACAAGAAAGAAGAAAGAAGAATTTTGTGTTCATTTATTTCTAGAGAGAGGAACTGAAGAATTGATGAAGGTGAGTGTTTACTTCCTTTTTTTTCGGTTTCAGCTAAGTTTTCAGCTTCGGGACCAATTCTTATGTGTTCTTTTGTGTTTGGTTGTGTGTTTTGGTGTGTTTAGGCGTTTGAACTCTTTGTGCCCTCAAGTTTGGTGGAGTTTTGCTTGAAGGCTGCAATTGGTGAGTTCTAGATCCCCAGTTTTTATGTTTTAACTTGTTTTTAGGCTGAAAATGCATGTAACTTTAATTTTAAAACTTTTAGCAGGTTTTGACTGTATGTTTAGACTCTGTTTATACGGGTGAATGTATGTTTGTGTATGATTTGTTGTGTTTTATGTTTATATGCTTGTTTTAGGTGCTTGGTATGTTATATTTGGGTTAGGAACATGTTAAAATGATGATTGGGCCTGAAAAATAGTGTAAGTTCAAATTGACAACTGCCGTGCGCCTAACATAGTTCCCATGCACCTGGAATTTTGTCCATCCGCCTAAGTGCCTGCTTATACTCCCATATAGTGCCCATGCGCCAGGAAAGTTGTACATGCCCCTAAGTCCTTTCCCATGTGCCCAAGTGTAGAAGCTTCTTTTAAAGATTAACATTTGTCTTTGTATGTCTTTTATGTTTTTGTCATAGTATGGGGACTTTTATTGTAAATATGTTCATTTGTTTTCTTGATTAGTATAAATAGGTTGAATATGTATCAGGGAGACATCTAGACATTCAGACATCTAGAGATTAGACTTTCAGTTTAGACGCATTGTATCTGTTACTTACACTTTGTATTCTTCTCCACTAGTCAATGAAAAATTCTATGAATTTTTGTTGATTTCGTGTGTTGAATTGAATACTTCTGTGAATTAGATTGAATTGCGTTCTTATTTCATCACAAATCGATCCATTTTGAGCTCATCAAATGGTATCAGAGCTTTCGGTTCAGTGATTGAAGCTGTTCTTCAACTGTCGAACACTCATAATCACTTGAATCTGTGATTGATAAACAATTCAGTCTTAAAAATTGTTGAATTAAGAGCTGTTTCATCATCAGAAACATGATTTGATTCACAATTAGCAGTACAGTTCGTTCAAATTTGTTAATTTGAGCAAAAAGTCTTCGAACTGTTCTTAGTTTGTTTGAACTGTTCTTTGAATCAAAACATTAATCTTTGTTGATTAATTGATGAAATTGAGGTTAGAGGATTGTTAATCGATCGATTTCAGACCTAATTGGTGAAATTTAGATCAATTAATCAAGTTTTGAAGAAATTGAAAGAATCTAAGTTTGTTGAAGATGATGAATGTGGCGCATTAGGTCAGAAACACCTTGAAAATCGTCTAAGTGATAGGCGCATAACAACTGTTTAGACGCTTTACAACTATTCTGGGCATTTTTCAGTTAGGCATTTCACCACTGTGTGGGCGCATTTCAACTGTTGGGACACTTTGGAAGTTATCAGACCAAGTAATATCAGGCGTTTTTCAACTGTTGAGGAGTATTTGAACTGTTTGGGCGTATCATAACTGTTCAGACGCATCTCAACTTGGGCGTTTGTTTGGAAGTTTTCTGAGGCAATCCCTTAGACGTTTCAGGGTCAAAGTCAAAAGGTGTACTCCAACTGTTTGGGCGTTTCACTATTGTTTGGACGCATCAGCTTTCACACTTATAAATTTTTTAGAAATTTTTCAGAAATTTTAAAATCCAAAAATATTTTCATTTTAATGTTTTAATTGAAAACATTAAAAACAACAAAAACAATTCACATTTAAAAAACAAAAATTAAAAATGGTAAAATCAGAAGACTCGGAGAACCGAGTTCCCAAGCTGAAGAATAGAGCAGATTTCAAGAATTAGTCATTGAGATTAAAACACCATCTTAATTCTATTGATACTGATTTATGAAAATCAATAGAAAAAGGTCCTTACATTCCAATCACATCTGATGGATCTGATAGAGGATTTGTGTATACAAAGGTATCTACTGAACCTTATCCAGAAGATGATCTACAAGGAGAAGATCTCAGAAAAGTTAAAAATGATATTAAAGCATATTCCTTAATGTGCAAAGGTCTACCTCTTGAAGTTCTGACAAGGCTTGATGGTTATCAGACTGGATACACCATGTATAAGGCCTTGAAAATAATATGTGAAGGTGGAAAAGAGATTCAGGATCTGAAAAAGCAAAAGCTAAAGAGACAATAAGAACTTTTTGAACATGTGTCTGGTGAAACAATAAATCAAATGATGAACAGATTTGTTCAATTGACTACAGAGATGTCGACTGCAGGGATCAAGAATGATTTAAAAGATCTTAACTACAGACTTCTCAATGCTCTTCCATCTTCATGGAAGCAAACAGTCACTCTGTTAAAGCATACTAAGAAATTTCCAGTGGATCTAGATCTCTTGATTGCTAAATAGAATCTGTCGAAATTGATGAAAGTTCTAGAAACAACGACCGAGCAGCTTCGATGTCACAATATAAGTATGTTGCTTCTCCAGCAAACACTGTGGAGAATGCATTCATGGCTAAGAATGAAACTTCACTAGAAGATGAGGGTGATTTATTTGTTGGTGTAGGGTTCTTCACTGATTCTACTTACACAAGTGCTCCTGCCTATACAAATCAGAATAAACCTCAATCTCCTTCTATGCCTAAAAGTTCTAACTCTCAAGCAGAGACTCCATCTGTTAACTCTGCTAAATCTAGCAAAGTTAACGATGTAATAAACATCTTATTACAAGATGAAGAGTCAAAAACTGCTTTTACTGCATTTATGGCAAGTTTTCAAGCATACCAAGGTAGCCATTTAACTCAACCTGATTTTGTTTTGCAGGATTTATTTGAAATGGATCCAGATGACGTTGAGGAAATGGACTTGAATTGCTAGATGGTAATGATAGCATACAGAACTCAAAAGCATTCCTACGTCAACAAAAACTATAAACCAAGTGCAAACAAGACAGTAGGTTTTGACAAGTCAAAGTCAAGATGCTTTAACTGTAACAGCCATGGTCATTTCTCTAGAGAGTGCAAAGCTCCAAGGAATAAAGGAGGAAATGTTCAATCAAGCTCAAGTAATCAAAGGTTTCAGCAATCATCACAGAAGACATTTCAGAAACTTTATCAAAGCCTACCAATGCCAGAATTGAAAGATGATTCTAAAGCAACAGAGGAACCCAAGAAATCTTTAGTTGTCAATATTACTGATGGTTATGATTGGAGTGCCTACGCTGAACAATTTACTACTGATCTAACCTCCAATTTATCTCTTGTTGCAGAAATACAAAAGGAAGATTGGTCTGAAGTTAATGATCCAAAAGCTGATGGAAACTCTGAGAACGAGGAAGAGGATTATGACTGGTGTGATAAGTCTGATAACAAGGAAGATTCAGAGGAAGTTGCTTTGATGGCAAAATCTGATCAGCCAAAGGTTGAAAGCTCTAACTCTAAAACGTCTCCTCCTAAATATTCTGAAATTCCATCAGAAGTCAGAGAAAAGTTATGTACAAAGTCTTGCTTCGAACATGTCGAATACTACAGAAATTATGCTTATAAGATATGTGAAAAACTTAAGCAAGAAGAACAAATGCGTAACAAGCTGAAAAAGGATCATAAAACATCTAATGACAAGATTATCTCTCGTCAAAATTCATGGAACAAAACTCTAAGAGAACTTGAAATTGTATCAAAACAACTCGAAGAGATGACGAAAAATCTTGAACTGGAGAAGATAGCTCATGCAGCCACTCAAGTTGATCTAGCTAAAGTTAAAAGTTCTAAAACCATTGTGGAAAAGCTAGTAAATGAACATAAAGATCAACAAAAGGCAGGATTGGGTTTCACTCATGAACCAATGCCTGAATCAATAACGAATACTTTACCAAAAAACTTTAACACTTTAGATCACTCTCCAGAAAACAAAGCAAAACTCAAAGCATATCAAAACAAGAACAAGATGTCTGAAAATGAAGAAGAGAAAACAAACGTAGAAATTTTTGAAGAAAAAGATATTGAGAAAATTAAAAATGGTCATCCGTTTAAAGTTAAATCTTATGAACCAAGACCAAAGAACAAGAAAATTTATGTTCCTAAACAATCAGTTTTGGAAGAAATGAGTACGATGACAGAAAACAAAGCTAGAAATGATGAAGAAACATCAGAAGATTCAAATTCATTTGGTCTAAATAACCCAGAATTCATAAAATGGCAAAAAGACCAGAAAAAGAAAGAATGTGAAAAAGAATCTTCAACTGAAGATGTTCAATCTAAACAAACAACTGGTTCAAAATCAAAGAATCAGAGACGAAGAAGAAAGATAAATAAAGCCAAAAATGATCAATTGAAAATTCAAGAAAATCAAGCAAAAGAAATAAATCAGAAAACAAAATTAAAGCCGATTAAATTTGTATCTGCAGGTTTGTTGAATGTGAATTCTACTCAAAAGGTTAAAGAAAATCCTAAAAACGAATCTACCTCTGATCTGAAAACGGGTTCAGATTCTAAGACTTTCACTGTAGCAAAAAGATTTGTATCTAAGGTAAACAAGAATGAAGTTCATGTTCAAAAACGAAAACAAATTGTGCAAAAGAAAAACATTTCAAATCAAAAACAACAAATTAACACTTTGACACCTAAAAGTAACCAAGTTTCTAAGGTTGCGTCAACGTCAAAGGTTAATAAGCAATTATTCAAGACTCCACAGAGGTACTACAAAATATGTGACATGTACAATCACAACACTGCTGAATGTTTTTTTAAAAAATACTATCACATTTGCGATATGAGAAATCACTCAACTTCAGAGTGTTATTTTAACAAATACTGTACTTACTGTGATGAGCAAAATCACAACACTAAAGATTGTTATTTTAGAAAGAATTCACAGAGGAAAGGATTTGCCACCTCAATAGTAAGCAAAGGTTATGTTAATCCATAATATAAAAGAAACCAAAATGTCGATTTTCAAAGATTAACACACAAACCCTCCTTAGGTTTGAATACTTTCAAAAGAAACAATTTAGTAAGACCAAAACAATTCTTTAATGATAATTTCATTCCACGGTCAGTGAGAATTAATAACAAAAGTTTTGAAAATAAAAGATTCTCAAACAATGGTCAGTCTAAAAGCACGAATTTTCCAAACAAGCATAATTTTGTTACAAATAATAGAATTGGTAAATTCATAAAGAATAAACCTGATGTCAACAAACTTCACTTTAAAAAATTTACTATTGTTGACAAGTTTGGAAAACCCAAGACCATTTCGGCTTGGGTAGATAATTCAACATAAATTGTTTTGTTTTGCAGGTACGCCCTAGAAGACCCATCAACACTTGGTATGTGGATAGCGGGTGTAGCCGGCATATGACAGGCAATCAGGCCTTATTACAAGAATTTAAGTTAAAAGATGGAACGCATGTCGCCTTTGGTGGTGATGCGGGAGGAAAAATAACCAGAGAAGGAACAGTATCCAACGGGATTATAAGCTTTGATAAAGTCAACTTCTGTTCACAGTTGAACTTCAATTTGTTAAGCGTATCCCAAATTTGTGATAAACCCTACTCTGTACTTTTTGATGATTCTTTCTGTTATATCTTGAAGCCAGGATTTCAGATAAGCAAGGATAGTGTGGTTGTTAAAGCTGTCAGATACCGAGACGTATTCAAACTGGTTATGTCTCAAGTGGACTCTTCTACAGAAACAACTTGTCTCTTTGCTAAAGCATCAAATGATGAAAGCCAGCTATGGCATAGATGTCTCGGGCATTCAAATTTCAAAAACATGAACAAGCTTGTAGCAAGAAATCATGTTATTGGACTTCCATCAAAGAAGTTTGCCACAACTGATTTATGCTCAGCATGTTTAAAAGGAAAACAACACAGAGCGTCTTATAAGTCCAAAATGATAAACTCAAATTCCAAACCACTTCAGTTGTTGCATATGGACCTTTTTGGACCAACCAACGTGAAGGTTATCGGAAGAAAATCTTACTGTTTAGTTATCATTGATGAATATACAAGATTTTCATGGGTTTTCTTTCTAAATGCAAAATCTGAAACGGCTGAATTAATAAAAAAATTCATCATAAAAGTAGAAAATCAACTATATCAAAAAGTGAAAATAATTAGAAGCGATAACGGGACGGAATTCAAAAATCTAACTCTTAACATGTTTTGTGCAGAGAAAGGAATAGCTCATCAGTTCAGTGCTCCCAGAACTCCTTAACAAAATGGAGTTGCTGAAAGGAAGAACCGAACATTGATTGAAGCAGCACGATCCATGTTAGCCGATGCTAAAATTCATATCACTTTCTGGGATGAAGCAATATCAACTGCATGCTTTGTTCAGAACCTTTCATTAATTGTTAAAGAAAAACTGAAAACTCCCTATGAGTTAATGTTTGGAAGGAAACCAAACATAGATTTCTTTAAATCTTTTGGTTGTCCGGTTATGATTCTGAATTCAAGTGATCATTTAGGAAAATTTGAATCAAAATCTGATGATGGATTTTTCGTTGGATATTCATCTGTATCAAAGGCCTATCGAGTTTATAACTCTAGGACTAATGTTATAGTTGAAACATTCAATGTTAAATTTCTTGAAAACTCTTTTCCATCAGTGTCATATGGTCCTGCATGGTTATTTGACTTAGATTCATTGTCAAACTCTTTTCAATCAAACTTGTTTAATCAATCTAACTTGCTTGATTCTACAGGTGAAAAGAAAATTCAAGGAGATCTCAGTTCATTCAGTGATGATTCGGACTCTGATGATGCAGATGATTCAAGCTAAAACTATCCCTTTTTTTCTTTTGTTAGAGATTCTATTATTCAGTCTAATAATGAAGATCATCAAGACAATTATCATTCAGTTTCAGAAGACCAAAATGTGTCTCAACAAATTCCTAATGATGGTACAGAAATTGTACAACCTGAGTCTGGAACGTCATCTATCTCTGGTGATATAGTTGACTCCGGTAATCTTGATTACTTTATCAACTCACCGACTCAAGTTCCCAATTTCAATCCACATTCTTCAAGCCTTGTGCATCAACTTTCCAATCTGAACCAGACTAATCTAGATGTTCAAGTTAAAGGAGATGAGATTCCGACATCTCGTATTCACAAGAACCATCAAACATCTCAGATTATTGGTCCTTTGAGTGAGAGAACGACGAGAAGTAAATCAGAACAAGCAAATGTTTGCTTATACTCTTGCTTTCTTTCTCAAATTATTCCTAAAAACGTTACCGAAGCGTTAAAGGACAATGGTTGGATCGAGGCTATGCAAGAAAAATTATTACATTTTCGCAAACAAGAAGTGTGGAATCTGGTGGATTTACCTGAAGGAGAAAATGCTATTGGCACAAAATGGTTATTCAGAAAAAAAACTGATGATCGAGGAATTGTTATCCGTAATAAAGCAAGATTAGTTGCACAAGGATACACTCAAGAAGAAGGTATTGATTATGATGAAGTATTTGCTCCAGTTGCAAGACTTGAATCTATTCGTGTCTTCCTGGCTTATGCCTCATTCATGAAATTTAAAGTGTATCAAATGGACGTAAAGGGTGCATTTTTGTATGGTTCTATCACCGATGATATGTACGTGAAGCAACCTCCAGGTTTTGAAGATGCTACATATCCACATCGTGTGTACAAGTTAAGCAAAGCTTTATATGGACCACATCAAGCCACTATAATCTGGTATGATACATTGTCACAACACTTAATCCAACATGGATATACGCGAGGGAAAATCGATCCAACTCTGTTTATCAGAAAGGATGCTGATGATCTCTTATATGTACAAGTGTATGTTGATGATATTATATTTGGTTCTACAAGTCCAAAAATGTGCAATGAATTTGAAGAAATCATGAAATCTCGATTTCAGATGAGTTCTATGAGAGAGATAAATTTCTTTCTTGGACTTCAAGTTAAGCAATCTACAGATGGTATTTTTATCAACCAAGAGAAGTTCGTCGACAAACTCTTGAAGAAATTTAAGCTGCTAGATTGTCAGTCAATTAGAACTCCAACTGATGTGAACACCAAGATTAAGCCTGATCCGAAAGGAAAATCAGTAGATCAAACACTATACAGATCGATGATTGGTTCTTTGATGTATCTCACTGCATCTAGACCAGACATTATGTATGTTGTTTGTGTCTGTGCAAGGTATCAATCAGACCCGAAAGAATCTCACTTAATTGCTGTCAAAAGAATATTCAGGTATCTCAAAGGTAAACTGGCTTTAGGGATATGGTATCCTTACAAAGGAAATTTTGAGTTACATGGGTATACTGATAGTGATTATGGAGGATGTTGTCAAGAAAGAAAATCAACAACGGGTGGGTGTCAATTTTTAGGACCCAGATTAGTCTTATGGCAATGCAAGAAACAAACAAATGTCTCTATTTCTACTGCAGAAGCTGAGTACATTGCTGCTTTAGCAGGATGTTCTCAAATCCTTTGGTTACAAAACCAACTTCTGGATTACGGGTTCAACTTTCTTAAAACTCCTATTTACATTGATAACACAGTTGTTATGTTCATTATAACTAATCCTGTCCAACATTCTAAAACAAAACATATCGAAATTCGATATCTTTTTCTCAGAGATAACTCTGAAAAAGGTTTAATCATTCTGATTCAAATCGCTACTGAAAAACAATTGGCCGACCTTTTTACTAAAGCCTTCTTACCAGGACGGTTTGAGTATTTGGTTGAGTCAATTGGTCTTATTAATCACACGTAAAATTGATTTTTGAGAATTTTAGTAAATTGAGTCTAAATATGATCAGATCTCTCCCTTATATGAATAGGACACTGTTAGAGAACCTGTCAAAGTTAATTGCCTGAATTTATTTTTGTGTGTGCATGTTCTTTATAAAAACAAAAACCAAATACAAAAATAGAAAATTGAAAAACAAAAGATAAAAAATATAAAACCAAAAATCACAAAAATAATGTCTTTCCGTACTAATTATATAGGCATGAATTGTTTTGCAATATGTGAGAAATGATAGTACATTAGTATGATCAGTTGCATTCTTCGCTTTCGTTTAAAGTCTGACATGATCAGATATGATGTGCAGGTAAGCTCATGCAATTATACTGAAAAACTAAATTCTTGTGATTAAACTAAATCACTCATGCATTCATGTATGTCTATCTTAGCACTAATGAGTAGTGTTGTTTTCTCAAATTGATTGCTTGTTAAGACATAGTCTCACACCTGATGGCAATATGAATAACCATTGAGCTCTACTTATTTAATGCATCTAACACTTCTCTGTTATGAGTCATCATACACCTGAAGTGATGAGATATCCTTTGTTGTAAGTGATTACAGACCTGGATATTCTCACTGATGTACCAAGATGCCAATGTGCACAAACACCAAATGAGATCTGGTTATAGTATATGTCAGGTTAACAAGTTGAGAATAGTGACTTCTTGCATATCTTTATGAGAATTAACCTCTTTAAGTCTAAATGTGACTACATAATGTCATATCTAATTGTAACTTAAACAATCCAAGAATTGAAAAAGTAAGTTTGCTGAGCTTCTTACCAAAAGCACTCATTTTCTGTCCTTAGATCTAGTGTCTCCTTTGCTGCAGAACTGCTGACCTGGAACACACTTGATCAGGATTTAATCACTGTCTGTGACTACCCATCATTTTTTTTTCAATGTGTTGATCACTACTAATATGATCTCACTGCAAACATGATTCATTGTAAATATTAGATTTTTATTCTGTTTTCATTTTAATTTTTTTGCATGTTTTCTGTGTGCAGGCAATTTAACAATGAGTAGTGTGCTCTTCATGTGACAAATTCAAGAAACTTATAAGTTTTATCAAACTTAAAAGTTTAGGGGTAGTAAAAAGACTGTTAAATTTCAGGATATGTAAAATCATGAAAAATCAAAAACTAATGTTTTGGATGGAAAGGATGATGCTACAAATGTTCAAGCATGTGTGTGTAACAAAATGAAAAATGAACCTGAAAAACATTTTAAATGGAAAAGCTTCTTGCAAAAGTGAAATGAGAGTTTTTGTTAATTTTTAGAGAGTAAAATGACGGGAAACTAATTTTGAAACATTAAAACAAAAAATAAAAAAAATTCAAAATTTAAGGATGAAAATTAAAAAAATAAAATAAATAAAAAAATTATTCAAAGTTAAGGGTTAATTTTGAAAATTTTGGGTAAATGTCAAAATTTGACTTATTAAAGTTAAAATTTGAAAATTGTTTAAGTATTAGTATGTGAACAGTGCTAATATGTCTAAACAGTGTGCAGGTGGAAGATTATGAAAATTTACAAGTGTTAGACACATGGAAGTAATCTTATGCGCCTAAACAGTAGTCAAAAGTCCAAATGTAGGAGCATGATGATTTGTTCAGAATTTGTGCAAGTGTCAGACGTTTTTGACTTCATTTGGACAAACAGTAGTCATGCGCCTAAACAGTTGTCATGAGTCTGAAAAATAATGTTAAGTGTTGGGCGTTTTACATTCCCATGCGCCTAAACTGTTCTAATGTGTCTGTGTAGAAACTAAGTATTGGGCGTTTCTTCTTAGTTCATGCGTCTGAACAGTGCAAAAGCGACTAAACAGTGCCCATACGCCTAAGCTCATGCGCACAAACAGTGCTTATGCATCTGAACAGTTCTCATACGCCTAAGCCCATGCGCACAAACAATGCTCATGCGCCTAAATTTTTTTACTTAGTATATAAACAACACTTTGTGTTTCTCAAATTTCATTCTCAAATCTCCTCTAAACTCTCAGTTTCTCAAAACCCATACATCCCGATAAACCATAAATCCTCATTCTGATTGACTTTTGTGTTGTTGTTGCACTCGAAAGTGATAGAACTCAATTCTAACTGTAAGTTCGAACTCAAAATCACACAAATTTCAGATTTTTAAGCTGATTGATTTTGGCGTTTCGAACCTGTTTAGGCGTTCGAACCCTAATGATTGAATCTGTTAAAATGTGATTTAACAAAAGATATGAATGAAAATTGATGATTATATGATGAAATGAACTGGATTGCGAACATGTTTGTGAATTCAAATCTAGTATTCATCAAAGTTGAATGTTTGATGATAATCAAGCAGTCGACTTGAAGATGAACAGTCAAGAGAAAATTAAAATTTTTTTAAACAAAAATTCATAATTATAAAAATAAAATAAAATGGAAAATAAATCAAAATTTATATTGAAAATTGTTTTGAATAAAAGTCAAAATGTAAAATGGTAAATCATCTAAGAAACAAAACTGTTTGAATGTGTGAAATTCATCCGAATATAAAAATCTTAGCAAATTCAAGCTTTAAAGTGTTAATGTCAAAAACTTCAAATTGAATGAAAATATAACTTTCAAACTCTAAATTTCTTTGTTTTCTTTGCAGATGGCAGATTTAAAATTTGAGCGCAAACATAATGTGGCTGCTCTTCTTAATGAAGAAGTTAGAGATGCCATCGGATACGAAGAGATTATCAGATTTCTGCTGAGAACCAAATATGTATATGCTATGTGTTACCAGCCTGTTATATATGCTCGTCCGATTCGAAAGTTCTGGAGCACCGCATATATTGATGCTAATGATAATGGAAGGAAAGTAGTTACAGGGTTTATAACCAATATGAGGATGATTGAAGTATCCGAAGATTCTATAAGATATGCTTTTAGATTAGGTCAAAATGATGTTGAAGATTTATCTGAACTGACATTTGATGAATGTAGTCAAACATTTATGGAAATGGGTCATCCTAATCAATTTCCAAAGAAACAGTTCTTCAAAGCCAGTGTATTCAACCACTGGAAACTTCTATGCTATATATTCCAATATTGTATGTCCAAGAGGAGTATAGGATGGAACTTTTTCCCTGTTGACATTGCTTCTCTGATAGTAGCACTGGCAACAAACAGGAGATTTAATATGTCCAAGTGGATCATGAATGGGTTTATTTTCAATTTAGAAAAGGGCATAAGGAATACGTATCTGATGTATCCAAGATTCCTTCAAATGATCATTAATGAATAATATCCTGACATAAGGGTAAATGGTTTTAGTGGAGAAACACTGATTCTTGAACACATGTCAGAGATATCATACAAAAGATTGTCTATGGTGATAGGTGCTCTGAATGTTCCTCTATTTGATTACATTAGGAATGTAGCAAATGATGAAGTTGATATCACTATAGATCACTATCATCTAACTGAAGAAGAACCACTAGATCCAGCTGATCTTATTGAAGAAATTCCAGCTGATGATGATGAAGAAGATGATGATGATGATGAAAATGATGAAGCTGATGATGAAAGTTCCAGTTCATCAGATGATGACAATGGAGATGATGGTAATGAAGGTGATGATAATGTTGAAGCTATGGAAGTGATCCATGAGCAAATACAAGAATCTGAGGATGTTGTTGAAGAGGCACATGAAGAAAGTCATGATGCTTTTGAAGAAATAGATGGTGATACTGAGGAAATGGAGGAAAACATAGAAGAAAACATCCAAGAAGTTGATCAAATTACTAAAGAGCTAATTGATGAAAGCCAAATAGTTGAAGAAATAGCTGAAATGATAGAGGAAATGGTTGGTGGTGAAGAACAGATTGTATTACCTGAGAATCAAGAAGAAGAGTTACAAAAACAAATTGCTGAACTTATAAAAGATAATGAGAATCAAGTTAAGAGAATTGAAGAGCTGAAAGATGCTAATAAAAAGTTAATGATGAAAGAGAAAGAAAAATTGATTGATGAGTTGAGGAAAAGTAAAGAAGAAAATTTGAAAACTTTTGAAGTTATGATGGTTGATTATGATTTGATCGAAGAAAAGTTAAAAAAGATGAGTGAGGAGAATAATATGTTGAAAGATGAACTAAATAAGTTGAAAGAAACTCAAAAGTCTCCATCTCCTGAGGTAATAATTATGTCTGAGATTGCTCCAGTTGAGGTAGAAAAGATTCAATCTGTAGATAAAGGAAAAAAGAAAAGTTGATAAGATTGATGTTTCAGTTTTACGTAAATCATCGTCTAAAATGCAAAAGGTGAATGTTGAAGAAGGCGAAGATGTCATTCAAGAGACGATCAGAGCTCTAGATGACATAGTGTTTGAATTTGATGATGATTGGTACAATGAAGTACTTGATGATGAAGACATTCATGAGGCTAATGTAGATGAAAATTTATCTCAAATTGATTTATGTCATGATGATGTACGAGTTGATGTTGAAGATAAATATAATTACTTGGTGAGGATGAAGTATAATCGCGTATATCTTGATAGCTTGACAGTTTCTCAGATTCATGAAGAGTATGAAAAATGTATTACAGCTAAATCAGTTGCTCCTATTGATCCAAACGAAATTGTGATTGAACATGGTGAATGGAATCCGTTGAGTGATAGTATAAATGTTGAGGATATTCCAACATCAGAATTGCACCATCCTAATCCTGACAACATGAACGTAACCATGTTAAGGATGTGGTTGCAATCTAGGAACTATCCATGGAAAAAGTTAAAAAGAGTACAGGCTGAATCATTGAGAAACTTAGTGAGAAGTTTTCAAGAGACTGAGAAGCAAACAAACAAGATGATCATTCTAGATACTGACAATCTATAGTATTTAGAGATAACTAAAAGAACAAGAATGTTAAAGCCTCAAGAAATCAAATCTATGACTAAGAAAAGTTCAGCTTATGAGAAAAGGAGAGAGCTAATAAACATGTTTCCACAAACACAAAGACAAGAATATGAAGTTTTGTTGGAACAAAGGCAATTTTGGAACAAAGCTCGATCTGCGGGTGACCTTGTACGAAATGTTTTACAAAAAGGACAATCTATCTCAGAGTTATTAAATGCTATGATTGTTCCAGACACAACAAAAGAGGTCAAGATAGTAGCTTGGAAATATGATGAAGTGTTTGATGCATTTTTGATTAAATGAGTTAATGCTATATGTGACGTGTATCATTTTTTCTCAAGCATTATCAAGCTGCCAGTACAAGACCTGAAAGAATTAGTAAAGTTGCCTTTGATAAACCATTCAAAAGCTAAGCATGGAGAGATATTTGTAGAGCTACTTCATCGAGGAATAAACATAATGCCATCCTTCTTGCAAACACGTTGTGATCAAGAAGATACAGAATACTTTCATGAGTTGAGAAAGAAAAATAAAGGAGTTGATAAAGATATTGGTAAAGAAAAATTCTTAGATGCATTCAGTTATGCCTATTTTGAGAAGGTTACAAACCCTGGGCTGAAGGTGATAGATAGATCTCAACAGTCCAAACCTATCTTGAGATGTTTTTACAATGCTGACACTTTTGAAATGGAGTTAGTACGAGATTTAAATGAATGGCATGATTACTCTTTTTGGAGTGTTTGAACTCAAACTACTTCATCCAAGTTATATCTCATTTTTGTCCATTCAGAAATTCGAGAAGGTATTTCCAGAAACTGCAGAGAATGATAAAAAATAATTTTTATCCATCATAAAAGTTATGAAGGTAGCAATGGAGAGAATCTCGTTAAGGAACACAATGGCTTATGCTAACATAGTAAAGAAAGATCTCAAAGATATTGATTTCTTGAGAATATCAAGTAAAGGTGTATTGGAAATCTATTGCAAAGATAATCCAAATCCAACTAAATGCTATGCAAATGTGGATATATCAGGATTCTCTAAGCAAACCTTGGAAGTAATGAAGTCCATGGAGATAAAGACCAATGAGAAGAAGCCTAAACAAGGAGTGCTTGCTGAGAAATTCAAAGCTGTGATTGCAAAGGCTATAAAGGAGCAAGAGACTTACAAGGAGAAACCAGTATTCAATATTAAGGAAGAACCTGAAGACCTTGTTGATGTTTGAAGACTAAAGATCAAGATAGAGATAGCAGACAGAAGAATGGAGATTGGAGATTGAAGATAAAATTGAAGATAAAATTGAAGATTAAAGATTGAAGATCTGAAGCCCGAAGATCTTGAAGACTGAAGACATGTAAATCTTAGGGGGAGTATTGTAGAAACTTCTTTTAAAGATTAACATTTGTCTTTGTATGTCTTTTATGTTTTTGTCATAGTATAGGGACTTTTATTGTAAATATGTTCCTTTGTTTTCTTGATTAGTATAAATAGGCTGAATATGTATTAGGGAGACATCTAGACATTCAGAAATCTAGAGATTAGACTTTCAGTTTAGACGCTTTGTATCTGTTACTTACACTTTGTATTCTTCTCTACTAGTCAATGAAAACTTCTATGAATTTTTGTTGATTTCGTGTGTTGAATTGAATACTTCTGTGAATTAGATTGAATTGCGTTCTTATATCATCACAGATCGATCCATTTTGAGCTCATCACCAGGTACCCCATGCGCCTACTGCCCAAATGCGTAAGTATGGTTCATGCACCCAAGCAGTTCTCATGCGCCTAAGTTTCCCATGCACCCAAGTGCCAGTGCACCTAGATAGTACTCATGCGCCTGCATAGTGCTCATGTGCCCAAATGCCATGAAAATTTTCTAAAATTTTGGGAAATAGAAATTTATGATTAAGCCCTGGGATGTTTTGGTGGTTATGTTTGTTGGTGTTATGCATGTTTGGGGCCTGTTGTTTATGTTACCTATTACGTATTACTATGTGACTTTACGTGGTGTGTACATGCTCGTACGTAAAGTATTATCTTAATGAAGTGAAAGTTTATTGATAATGAAAAGTGGAACCTAAAGAATGAATGAATGTCTTGCAAGCAAAATTTTATAGAGGTTCACAACTCATTAAGAGTTGTTAGCTCAACTGTGTGTTATATAGCATGCGATTTCGCTAACCCATTAGCTTTCACACACAGGAGGGTCAGTCTTTATGACTGATCAAGACGTGCGAAAACGGGATCCTTGTTGCTTGACCCCAAAAAGGTAGTTGCTTTGTGCACGATGATGGGGCATAGCATATGACAGATCTAGATAAAAGTGAAAGATAATAATGAAAGAAAGTGCGAAAAGGAATGATTATGAATGATGATGGAAGATAATAAATGAATAATATCTAGTTGTATGTATGATGTATGATCACATACAAAACTAAAGAAACTGTTTTTCGGTAAAAGTAAAGTATTTTATTTACAAAACAAGAACTCACTCAGCAACACTAACTTTTATGCATTCTTCAGCTGGCAGGTAATTCGTTGCTGAGGATGGCATGAGGGTAAAGCTACTTGGTGGGCAAAGACTGGCATCCATTTTGTGCATAATAATATTGTTGTTTTGTAATACAACTGAACGATTCTTTTGTGACCCTAAAAATACAACGATGTATTATTTGGCAACATCATATATTAATGCATGAATGGTTTTTGGATAAATCATTCCGCTACAACAATTTTGTAAAATGTATTGTATTTTTATATGATAAATGTTGTGATTGACCGACTGTGGGGTCCCCAGGAACGGGGCCTTACAAGTTGGTATCAGAGCCAAAGTTTAAGAGAAATGGGTAAATTATTTTAAAAACCTAAACTTAAACTGCGAATGGGACCGAATGGAGGGATGCCAGCCCAAGTAGCTATGTGCCATTAGGTGATTTATTTTCTTAAAATTAACCGGTATTATGTACGTGTGCCATCTGATTTATGTGCCCTTAGTAGATTTGAATACTGATGTTGCCAGGATAGGAAGTGCTTGGGGGATGAAGAGTAAAGTAAGTGGCTAACTACAACTGGCTAATGTAATTAGGGTCTTACTATACTTGACATAGTCCGAGATATTACCTTGAATGACCTTGTTGGTGTTTGAATCTTATAGTGTTTAGAAGATGGCTGGTGGTAGATCATTGAAGGCTTCTCGAGGCGGAGTATGGGGTGGCCGTTTGGACCACGTGTCACGAGGACAAAGACTAAGACTGCTTAGACGGATCCTGCAGAGCTCGAGCTTCATCACCAGGAGGGCGGTGATGAGAGTGCTAACTTGAGAACCTCAGTAAAGGAGGCGGTTGTGGAGGAAGTTCATCAGGTCCTGTAGAAGATTCTACCGTCTGTAGTGACCGAGGTTATTAGAGCCGTGTGGGAGGATGAGAATAAGGAGAAAGAGGAGAGAAGGAGAACCGCCAGGCGAGGGGGAGAAGGAGTAGGTCCAATGGATATGGAGCCACCAGATACTGAGATGGTTGTGTCCAGTGATGAGAAGGAGGAGGAGGAAGCAGTGCAGGAGACTGCGAAGGGGTGCAGCTATAGAGCATTGCAAAGATGCAGACCCCTAACTTTTGATGGCAATGGTAAGACTGCTGATGCTCACCGTTGGGTGAGAGAGATGGAGGCTGTTGGAGATCAGTGAATGTGGGGAGGATCAGAAGGTAAAGTTTGCTACCTATTCATTCGTGGACTCGGCTTTATGTTGGTGGGACAATATTGTCTAGGCTGAGGGTAGCATGGTTATCGAGAGGATGAGGTGGAACGAACTGAAGAAGATGGTCATCGAGGAGTTCTGTCCACATAGAGAACATGACAAGATAGTGTGGGAGTTCTTGCAGCTTGAGGCGAGAACCATGACACACCAGCAGTACACGACGAAGTTTAATGAGATGGCAAGACTAGTGTCGGATCAGGTAACGCCGGTGGCGGGCAAAGACCGGCATCCATTTCCTGCATAATAATATTGTTGTTTTGTAATACAACTGAATGATTCTTTTGTAACCCTAGAAATATAATGACGTATTATTTTGCAATATCATATATTAATGCATGAATGGTTTTTTGATAAATCAGAACAAGATGAATTGGAAGTGGTGTCAAACAACAGTGTTGTTGTAACACTGACCTCAGAAGAATACATCTTTGGGCTGAATTACAACACTCTGAAGAAAATGAAGATCAAGTATTTATATGATGATCAAAAGAATGCGATTGAATACTTCTACACAAGAATTTTTAGAATAGTTCAAGAATTGAGAGCTCTGAACTGATGATTACAAGAATCTAAACCTAAGGGGGAGTATTGTTAGGTCTAGATCTTTTGTATAGGTTTAGATGATGAATCATTTCTTGTAATGAACTTTTGTAATTCTTTATCATTTTATATTGCATGAAATATATGTTAACCCAAATATTATTTGTATTGATTTATGTGATTGCGGGAAAACATCATACTTAGTCAACTTGCATGAGCACTCATCAAGTACCAACACATGATCAATAAGTAGATGCCTGAAGTGATGTCATCAAGTCAGCATCTACGAAAGACTTGCCTTCTGTCAAAGGACTTAGGATGTCATATTAGGAATGTTAAAGCAGTACCCTTCACAAATAGGAAAGTTACAGTTTCCATTGTAAACCATGAATCCCTCTGCCTATAAATGTAAGGCAAGGATGAACTCATGAAAATATACATACGCTATTGGTAGTCGATTCATAAGTAATCGATAGCATTCAATAGGTGATTGAATACGTGATTGAGAGATATCGATACTAAAATAGTGAGTCACTTATTCATAGAAACGATATCAATCAATTATTCAGTCAATATAGCAAAAATTAACAAAACATCAGGAACATCATTGGAGATCACAAGATCACCAAAGCATCTTAGTCATTGTAATCGATTTTGTATCAATGAAAAACAATTGAAACAATCTTTTGTTGTATTATTTTGTTCTGTTTTCAATTTGTTTTATACTTTGTTAGTCAATTTCAATTTCACAAACAAGTAAATTAAGAATCAAATATTGATAATTCCACGATCTTTATTTGTTCAATCAAGCTGATAATTCCTGATTCGATCCTTGGATTCACATAAACCTATTACTAAGTCACCTCTTACAAGTTGATTCATTCTGTTATAATTGGAGTGTCCCAATCGTCTATGCCATAATTGGGAAACATCTTCTGATGCTTTTGATAGTAAACATGTTTTAGGGGTTGATGCTGAAACAATGTTCATATCAACAATGTATGTGTTGTTATGACGGGGTGTTTTCAAAAGGATACAATCTTCAAGTATTTGAAAATCCGTCTTGAGAACGTAAAGTTGTTGGAGTCAAATAAGGTGGCATATCCTTTATTATAGGTTTGTAATACGCTGAGAAGATTGAACTGGAGGTTGGAACAGTAGTTGACATTTTCAAAGCTGATCAACCAATTTGATACTGTTCCTTTACCAATTATCGTTCCACCAGTCTTATCTCCTCCAAAGGCTACATTTCCACCATGTTTACTTTTAAAATCCCAAATGAGGGAACAATTGCCAGCCATGTGTCGGGAACATCCACTATCAACATACCAGATGTTGTCAGGCCTTCTTTGATGTCCCTGTAAAGGCAAAGAAATCAGTTAGATGGAGCAACCTAAGAGAAGATGGTCTTGGGTTTTCCATCTTTTCCCATAATGCATATTTCTTCTAAATTGGCATTGTTTGATGGTTTAGGAATTCCAGGCACACTAGATTTCCTCTAAATTTTTATGGCTCTGTCAGGAGAAGTGCTTTGAACTCCTCTTCCTTTAGTGCCAATGTCTGATGGTTGTCTGTTCTGAGACTTATGTCTACTGTTTGATTGTTTAAAGGTATCATAAAAAGTTTTATCATTGTTTAAAACATCCTTTTGATGAAGAGTTTGTCTTAGTACTTCTACCTTGCTCTTATTAGGGACAACTGTTTGTTTCTCAATTGATTTCTCAACTTGAGGCTGTTTGTTTTGCTTCCTGTTTTTCTTATTTAAAAAATAGTTACAAGTGCTATGATTGTTTCTTTCACAAATTGAACAATAATTGTGAAAATGTGAAGATTTAGTACTGTGATCGTTAATGTTACAGTACTGTGATCGTTAAGGGGAGAGAGTTCAAGTAGGAACCCTGGCTTCATGGAAGCTGCAATCAGAGCTGTCTGTAACTCCTTGGGAAATTCAAAACGAGCCAATTAATAATAATGGGCTTAGTTGGGGGTTATTTAAAATTAATAAGAGGAAAAGGGATTATGGACCAAAGTAACCTTATGGGTTATGTGTTACACGAGTTTAAGGTTATGTGAACACCCGGTATATAAACAAAAATCAACCATATTCATCCTCATTTGCAACTCAAACAACCAACTTTCTAGAGAGAAAGTGGAGAAAAATGAAGATTTGAGGCTTTATTGATCAAAGGATTGAAGATCTACATTTTTGGGCATCAAACAACAAGAAAAGAGCAAGAATCCAGGTAAGAATCATCATCCAAACGTCTCTTTAGATCATACCCAGATTATAGGATTTTGGGGTTTTGAAAGTTACAAAAATCATACAAAATTCAGGTTTTTATGGATAAAATCATGTAAAAAGCTTAGATTTAAGTTCCTGGATGAAAAACAAAGGTTTTGGATGTAAAAAGTTCAAATTTTGGGTTAAAAACGGGTTGGAACGTCATTTTTATGCGTCCCGTGAAACTGTGAGTTCGTCCAGTGAAACTAATAGTTTTTTCAGCGAAACTGTGGATTCTTCAAGCGAAACTATTTCGCTAGTAATTTCACAGCTATGGAATTCCAATGAAAGTTGGGCAAAACTGCCATGCGAAACTGGACGCGAAACTATCAGCGAAATTAGCAGCAAAACTACATGCAGAACTGTGTAGAAAATGACTTGTTTGCATGTCAACTTATATGTAGACTGTGTACCGTGAGCCTATTTTAGGTGAACTTATTTACGGAGACCAGGTGAGTTCTAGATCCCCCTTATTTATAAGTTTATCAAATTTTTGGGGCTATTGTGCATACTAAATATACCTTTTTATGGAAATGATCTCAAGAGGTTCTAGGGGATGCTGCCCCTAGAACCCTGCTGTCAGGGGTTGTCACCCCCGAACCCCCGCTGTCCCGCGGAGGGTCGGATATTATGGTTTGTTATTCCTTTTGATGAGAATGTGAATGTATGGACTATGGGTGAATTCATTCTAAATAAAGGGGGGGTTCATGATTTTTCTTACTTTGTGTGTTATATACTAATTAAGAATAAGTATTATGTAATGAAGTGAGAGTTAATGTTAACGAAAGTAAAACCTAATGAATGAATGAATGTCTTGCAAGCAAATGAATGGAGGTTCACAGCCATTGGGTTATTAGCTCAATTTTGTGCAGTTTAGCTAACCCATGAGGATGCACACAAGGGTCAATCTTTTTTATTGAATAATATGTATGAAGCGGGACCCTTGTCGCTTGCCCTAGTACTAGAGTTAGCTTCGTGCACAATGTTAAGGGTCTATTTATAGACTTTGGCCTAGTACTATCTTCGTGTACAATGTTTGGGGTATAGCATAGGACATTGGTCTAGATGAAAGTAAAAGATAATAATTAAAGTTCAAAATGTACGAAATGGATGAAACGAATGGTAATAAATGAATATGATGATATGTGTGTAATGATGAATGATCAAGCACTAAATGTAAAGGTGTTGAAATGTATGAAAAAGTTTTTTATTATTAAACTAGAACTCACTCAGCGTCGCTGACCTTTTTGTATGCATAATAATTGGCAGGTAATGGTTGAAGCTAAGGAGATGCAGGCATGGATGTGGGAGCTACTAGGATATTTCAAGCCTGGCATCTATATTTTGGGAATATAATTGTATTGACATAATTTTTGAAGTGTAGTTGAAATGATATGATACTCGACACAAGTTCTAATTATTAATGAAAAGTTTAAATTCCGCTACAAAATGATGTGTTTTAAATGTTTTACACTATGAATGACCAACTGTAAGCGTTCCGGGAATGGGGGAAAGTTATAGCCTATGCGTCCCGACAGTTGAAGATCATTGAGGCTAACTACCCTACTAACGACTTAGAATTATGACAGGATCAAAATGGATTAATCTGTGATGATATTGTGATACAATTCAATCAAACAAACACAAGTAATCAATTCAATGCAAACAAATCAAAAATTCGTAGTTTTTCATTGATAGTAAGCATAGAAAGTACAAGTGTAGAGAAAAACACTTACAATTTGTTCAAATTGATTCTGAGGTGCTTACATACACAATACCTTATCTATGCTATTTATACTATCAATACAAAAAGGAACATATATTTAAAAAATAAGTCCCTACACTATGACAAAAACTATACAAAGACTAATAAAGACTAAATGTTAATCTTCGAGAGGCTTCTACAATACTCCCCCTAAGATTGACATTGTCTTCTGTCTTCAAAATCATCAATCTTCTTTCTTCAGATCTTCAAAATTCTTCTGTCTTCAGTCTTTATCTTCAATCTTCTATCTTCAATCTTCTATCTTCTCTCTTTTGTCTTCATACATCAAAGAAATCTTCTGTTTTTTTTTTAATTTTCAAAATTGGCTTCTCTTTATATTTCTTGCTCTCTTTTGTCTCCATACAGCAATGGCAGATTTGAACTTGCTTGCTAAAATTCCTTGTTCTGGTTTTGATTCATTCATCTTGATTTCTATTTGATTCATCACCTCCAATGTTTCTTTAGATAAACCTGCGATATCAATATTAGCATAAAATTCAATTGGCTTTGGATACTCTTTTGAATGAATTTCCAACACTCCTTTGCTCGAGATCCTCATGAATTCTATTTCCTTGATATCCTTCGTAACTATATTTGCATAAGCTAAGGCTTTTCTTAGAGATATTCTCTCCATAGCAGCATTCATAACTTTGATAATTGACAAGAAATACTTTTTATCATTTTCTGCTACTTCTGGTACAACTTTTGCAAACTTCTGGATAGACAAAAATGAGAGGTAGCTAGGATGTAAGAGTTTCAATTCAAATACACCAAACAATGAAATCATGTCACGAATCAGTGTTGTAGAACCATCTCAAAATTGGTTTTGACTTTTGAATTCCATTAAGAACTTTTAGGCCAGTATTAGTTACCTTCTCAAAGTATTGATTGCTAAAAGCATCCAAAAATTTTTCTTCTCAAACATCTTTATCACAATCTTTTCTTTTCTTTTTCAATGACTGAAAATATTTTTTATCTTCTTGGTCACATCTTGTTTGCAAAATGAACTCATTCTGCTTATACCTCTATTCAATAACTATACAAATTTTTTTCCTCGACTTGCATAGTCAGATTGATTAAAGGTAGTTTATTCAACTCCTTCAAATCTTGAACAGGTAGCTTTATAATGCTCGAGAAAAAATGATATACATCACAAATTGCATTAACTCTTTTTATCAAAAATGCATCAAATACCTCATCGTATTTCCATGCCACAATCTTTACTTCTTTAGTCGTGTCAGGAAACAATCATAGCATTAAGCAACTCTGAAATTGATTGTCCTTTTTGTAACATATTATGAACCAAATCACCTGTCGTTCGAGCTTTATTCCATAATTGCTTCTTTTCCATTGAAACTTGATATGCTTGTCTTTCAGTTTCAGGAAACATTTTCATAAGCTCTTTCCTTCTTTCATATACACTACTCTTCACGCCATGGATTTAATCTCTTGAGGTTTTAAAATCCTTGTTCTCTTTGTTATCTCTAAATATTATGGATTATCCATATCAAGCATAATCATTTTATTTGTTTGCTTCTCTGTTTCTTGAAAACTTCTCACCAAATTTCTTAAAGATTCTGCTTGTAATCTATTAAGCTTCTTCCTTGGATAATTTCTTGATTGTAGCCCAATTCATAAAGCAGTTACATTCATGTCATCAGGATTAGGATGATGTAACTCAGATGTTGAAAGTTCCTCAACATTTATGCTCTCTTGAAGAGGATTCCACTCTCCATGCTCTACAATTATCTCGTCAGGATCAATAGGAGCAATAGATTCAGCAATAATACACTTCTCAAACTCTTCATTAATTTGAGATACTATTAATCCATCAAGAAATACTCGATTATACTTCATCTTAATCAAATAGTTATACTTGTCTTCAATGTCTACAGGTACATCTTGTTGAACTGTCTCAATTGGAGAAAAATTGCATCAACATTAGCTTCAACTAAATCTTCATCTTCTAATACCTCATCATACCAGTCATCACCATATTCAGCATCTATATCATCAAGAGATCCTATGGTTTCTTAAATATCTGACTCTTCTTCTTCTTCAAGTGCAGGTTCATCAACAATCTTTTGCACTTTAGTTGATGATTCAGGTAATACTAAAACATCTACATCAATTTTCCTTTTACCTTTATCTAAGTCAAGAGTCTTTTCCAAATCAATTGGTATAATCTCAAAAATGATCATCACTTCAGGGGATGGAGATTTTGTACTTTCTTTCATATTTTCCAATTCTTGTTTCAAAGATTCATTTTCTTCTTTCAACTTATTGAATTTTTCTTCTATCAGATCATTGTCTTTCATCATAACTTCAAAAGTTTTTACATTATCTTCTTTATTTTTCTCAAGATCTGCAGTTATTTCATCTTTCTTTTGTAAACCTTCTTTCAAGTTATCATTTTCTTCTTTCACTTCCTCGATAAGCTTCAATTGCTTAGAGTTTTCTTCTTTCAATTCATCAATAATCTACTGAACATTTGTTTCTTCAGCCACATGAGTATCTTGTTGAAAATCATTATGTATCTCAGCTTCAAATACTTCAAAATCTTGAACATTTTCATTGAATTCAACATGTTCTTCAGTTTCAACCATTTCTTCAATCATTTCCACAAGCTCCTCAACATTTTGACTTTCATCAACAACATCATCAGCTTGATCTACTTCATTAACATCTTTAGTTTCTTGATTAGCTTCATGTACTTCTTCATGAACTACTGCCATCTCATTATCATCATTACCACCTTCATTGTTATCATTATCATCCAAAGAAGAACTTGAGCTTTAATCATCATGATCATTCTTATCATCGTCACCTTCATCTTCATCATCATCAGATTGTTCTTGAGGTATTTCTTCTATAAGATCATTTGGATCAATTGGTTCTTCCTCAATCAAATGAAAGTGATCTATAGTGATATCCACCTCATCATTTGCAACATTTCTCATGTATTAAAAAATAGGTACATTTTGTGCACCTGTGATCATAGCAAGTCTTTTGTAAGATATCTCTGACATATGTTCCAGTACCATTGTTTCTCTACCAACACCATGAACATGAATATCTGGATGCTCTCCATTGATTATCATTTGTAAGAATCTAGGATACATCAAGTACATATTCCTGATTCCTTTTTCCAGATTAAAAATGAAACCATTAAGAATCCATTTTGACATGTTAAACCTTCTGTTAGTTACAAGAGCTACAATAGGAGATGCTATGTCAACTGGAAATGAATTCCATCCTGCACTTCTTTTTGACATGCAATGCTGAAATATATAACATAATAGCTTCCAATGGTTGTAAACTCGTGCTCTGAAAAATTGTTTCTTGGGGAAATTGTCTGGGTGACCCATAGCCATGAATGTTTCTCTACATTCATTAAAAGATAATTCAGCTAAGTCTTCTGGGTCATTGTGTCCCAATCTCAATGCTTCACTAATTGAATCTTTAGAAACTTCAATCATTCTAACATTCGTTATAAATCCCCTTACAACTTTTCTACCATCATCATTGATTTCAACTGTGGCTGTGTTCCAAAATTTCTTTATCAATCGTGCATATATGACCGGTTGAGAGCACATAGCATATACATACTTAGTTCTCAACAAGAACCTTATCATCTCTTCATAGCTAACAGCATCTTGTACTTCTTCATTTAATAATGCTGCCTCATTATGCTTTGGATCAAACTTTAACTCAACCATCTGCAAAAATGAAACAAGAAATTTAGACACTTTGAATTTTAACACTTAAAATCAATGAATATTTATTGAAATTTAAAGAATTAGTATGTTTTAAAGATTTTTAATCTAACTTGAACTTAAAAAAAATTTCTAAGTGTTTAAATGATCTGTTCAAGAACAAACTACATTCAAGTTAGTATGTAGATGATATAAAACACATCAATTCAGTAAATTCTTCTTAAAAACATATTATAACATGAATTTTTTTTCTGAAAAAATTTATTTATTTATTTTTATTAAAAATTCAAACATTGACTATTCATCTTCACTGGTCGACTGATGAAGAATCATCATCAGGAACAATTTTGAAGAAAAACTTATTTGAATGTATCAATATGCTCGAAATGAAGTATATATCAACAAGCAATCATCAATTTCAGTTCTTAATTCCATTTTATTAACAAATTTCACAGATTTCAGATGACTAGGGTTCATACGCCCGTATAGCATAGAAACGCCCAATCAAAATTAACTTTAAACTTGAAATTTGTATGATTTTGTTCATGTACTCACGTTTAAAATCAGAAATGAACACTATCGACGTAGGTTTTGAACACAAATCAAACAGAATCAAAGTATCAATGTTAATCGAGAGACGGGTGTGAGAGTTCAGGGGTTTTTGAGTGAATGAATCGACTGAAATCACAAAGTGTTGTATTTATACTAAGTGAAATTTTTAGGCGCATGAGCACTGTTTGTGCACATGAAATTTTCAAGTCTTCCAGCTGAACACTATTTAAACGCATTAGTACTGTTCATATACTAATTTTTTAAACAATTTGTCAAATTTTGACTTTCACCCAAAATTTACATAATTGACCCACAATTTTGAACTTTTGACTGTTCAAACTTTTATTTTTATTTTAAATTTTAATTTTTTATGTTTTGACCTTTTTTATTTTTGTTTTAATTTAAAAAAAATAATTTCCCTTAGACACTTTTACTTTTTTTTTACTCTTTTTACTGCCCATAAACTTTTATGTTTAACAAAACTTAGAAGTTTCTTGAATTTATCACATGAAGATCACACTAATCATTGTTAGTATGCCTGCACACAGAAAACTGCAAAAATCAAAATTAAAGCAAAATAAAAATCTAATATTTACAATTGAATCAAAGTCTGCAGTGAGATCATATCAGTTAAGATCAGCACATTGAAATAAAAAAATGATGGATAGTCATAGATAGTGAATAAATCCTGATCAAGTGTGTTCCAAGTCAGCATTTTTGCAGCAAAGGAGACAAGAGATCTAAGGACGGAGAATAAGTGCATTTAGCAAGATATTCAGCACACTTACTTTTTCAATTCTTGGATTGATTAAGGTACAATTAGATATGATATTATACAGTCACACATAGACTTAGAGAGGTTAATTCTCATAAAGATATGCAAGAAGTCACTGTTCTCAACTTGTTAACCTGACATATACTATAACCAAATCTCATTTGGTGTTTGTGCACATTGGCATCTTGTTGCATCAGTGAGAATATCCAAGTCTGTAATCACTTACAACAAAGGATATCTCATCACTTCAGGTCTATGATGACTCATAACAGAGAAGTGTTAGATGCTTTAAATAATTTAGAGCTCAATGGTTATGCATATCACCATCAGGTGTGAGATTATGTCTTAACAAGAAATCAATTTGAGAAATCAACACTACTCATTAGTGCTAAGATAGACAGACATGAATGCATGAGTAATTTAGTTTAATCACAAGAATTTACTTTTTCAGTCTAATTGCATGAACTTACTTGCACATCATATCTGATCATGTCAGACTTTATTATCGAGTGATGTATGCAACTGATCATACTAATGTATCTATAATTTCTCACATATTGCAATGACAGATTCAACCTAAATAATGAATTAACAAAGAAAAACTCTATTTTTTGTAGTTTTTGTTTTATATTTTTATCTTTTGATTTTTCAATTTTCTATTTTTGTATTTGGTTTTGCTTTTTCTAAGAAACATTCACACACAAAATACAATCAGGTAATTAACTTTGATAGTTTGTCTTGCTGTGTCCTATTCAGGTAAGGAAGGGTTCTGATCATACTTAGACTCAATTAACTAAAATACTCAAAAACTAGTTTTTAAATATGGTTAATAAGACCAATTGACTCTACCAAATACTCAAACTGTCCTAGTAAGAAGGATTTAGTAAAAAGATCAGCCAACTGTTTTTCAATTGCAATTTGAATCAGAATGATTAAACATTTTTCAGAGGTATCTCAGAGAAAATGATATCGAATCTCGATATGGTTTGTTTTTGAAAATTGGACAGGATTAACTGTAACGAACATAGCAGTAGTGTTATCAATGTAAATTGGAGTTTTAAGAAAATTGAACCCGTAATCCAGCTGTCACACCCCAACCTTAACATCGGAAACATCGAGGTGTGAGGGTTAAGATTGTTCATGCCACACAACGCTAATTCAATGTGTCAATAATATTAATTTCCAAGGTTCATAACATACAATAAGTAAATAACATAAGTTTCAAGCAAACAAAATACAAAAGTTCAAATAGCATTATATGACAAATAAGTCATTTTATTTTAAATCTCTAGTTCCAATCCTAGACGTGTTCAAGTCTTCAAGAGCAATATTAAGCGGTATCATTTCCTGAAACATGTTAAAAATAAAGTCAACATAACGTTGGTGAGTTTCCATAGTTTAATCATACATAGATATATATATCAAAAGATGGCAATTCACGTCATAGGTTTTTGAATAGAGTAAATATAGATGGATGAACAAATGCAACAATCAAACCTTGACAAATATGGCCATTATAAGATTATACGATTAGCTAAGTGTACTTGGTTCCCATAGTGCTCAAGAATACGATACTAGGAGCCGACAATAACCTCGGCTTTAGCTCCAAATAGCTTGTCAGGCCCATAGATCTATGATGTCGCCAAGCTAGCAATAGTTAATGATTGTATCTTACAGGAGTCATCACATGATAATTACAAGTGTTCAAATTACCATGACAACATAAAATCAATTGCAAAAGTGTTACAAGATTAAAAATGTGGTTACAAGTGTGTTTATATTACAATTAACATGTTTCACCCCCAAAGTGTGAAATAATATAAAAAGGGGTATGAAAACTCATATGGATAATAAGGATGAGCAAATAAAGAGAACTTGTATGGAATGCCGGGGGTTTGTTAACGTTCAACCTAAATAAACGATGTATTAAGTTAATCATGGTGAATATAGTGTTGTATTTATAAACCATTTAATCCATGATTTTAAAATTATTTAATTGATACAATTTGTTATTATTTTGGTATTTAAATAATTAAATAAGATTTTTAGTGATTAACACTATTAATAAAAGTTAAATATTTATTATCAAATGATCATTATTTACTATTTAATAACATAGTAATTTTGTAGATTTAAATGATTAAAACAATTCTATTAATTACAATAAGTGTACATTTTAAATATGCACATATATATATTTATTTTCTTAAAATATATATAAATAAGTTTGTAACTACATTTTATAACAATGAAGAATTTATTTAATTAGAATTATTTAAAGATTCAATGAAGAATTTATTACAATTTAGAATTAATAATAAATAGTATTTTGCAACAATTTTATAATTTAAGATAAAAGAAATGAGAATTTCTTAATTGAATTTCTAAGAAAAAGAAATATTTCTATTAAATTTCTAATTAAAAATGATTTTTATTTACTTAATAATAATATTTAATCATTTTCTGAATTTTAAATATTAATAAAACCCTTTTAAAAAATAATGGCAGGGCCTCGGGTTTGAACCCGGGCCCCTTGCCAAGACAACCAACACTCAAACCACCAGATCAAATCCCTGGTTTGTGTTAATTTTCAGAAATCAAACCTTAAATCAATTTTCTCAGAAAAGCCCCAGTTCCATAAGAACCCTAATTATCAATTCGATCAAATTGATTAACGATTCGATGATAATACCCAAATTAACCATGGGGCTTTTGTCCCCCATGTAAAAACGAGTAAAAACCCTAATGTAATTACCTGGTACAAGTCAACGGTTTTTGATTTGCGAATTCGATGTGTGTGTGTTTGATTTGTGAAATTGAGCTTACAGATAGTGAAAAGAAGGTGTCGAGAGCAGTTGCCTCTACTTTATAGTCTCAATTTGGTCGATTAAATACCCAACAACACTAGGATTAATGTCGGCCGTTATCATTGATTGGGGGGTGTAATTATGTCGTTTTAGTTGAAATTAATCACCCCATTAAGTTCTATTTGATTAACCGATCGTTATAACCAATTTATTTGATAATTTAAGATGGTTTAAGTGTAAAATCGGTTTTGAGTTTGATGGTGTTCGGTTTCGGTTTCATAGATTAGTAATACCACTGTTAAGATCCAATTAATAAGCATTATAAAGTTCGCATGGGTTCCACGGTTAAAATGGAACGATTTGGGTTATTAACACACCGTGTTTGGGGTTGGTCGGAGCTCACCGGAGCTTCGGCCGGAGCTTAACCGGAAAAACGGGGGTGGAGTTGTGTTTTAAAAAAAGTTACACTTTGGTCCTCGGCAGTTTATGTTTTAACCCTTAGATCCAAAGTTCGAGCTTAAAAAATAAATTACAATTTAGTCCCTGTGGTTTTAAATGTTATTATTTTATGCACAAACTGTATATATTTACAAGTTTTAAAAAATCTTAATCTTATATTGCTTTATTTATTTACAATATTAACACTTATTATAATTATTTACTATTATTAGTATTATTATTATTATTATCATTAATTACTTAATTATTTAATTATATCTAAGTTATAACGATACAAGAAATTACAAATAAGTCCTCGTATTTGCATTAATGACAAAACACACCTTTACAAGAGATAACGAAGTTAACAAGTAAACTAACAAAAATACGAGAGGTCACAGTCTCCTCAACTTTAAGAAATTTTGTTCCGAAATTAAAGATGAGACTAAACAAAAAGATAGGGATATTTCTTCCTCATATGCTCCTCGCGTTCCCAGGTGAACTCAGCTCCACGTTTGTTTTCCTAACGAACCTTGACGATTGGCGTGGTAGTTGTTCGGGTCTTCTTCATCGTACGGTCCATAATCTCGATAGGTTCCTCGACAAAATGCAAGGACTCATCAATTTGGATTTCCTCCAAAGGGACGCAAATTTTCATCGGCCAAGCACTTCCTCAAGTTTGAGACATGGAAGACAGGATGAACCCCGCTAAGTTCAGAAGGTAGTTCCAGTTTGTAAGCCACTTTCCCAACTCTTTTCAGAATCTTGAAAGGTCCTACGAAACGTGGGGCTAACTTGCCCTTTTTCCCAAAGCGAACAACTCCCTTCCATGGAGAAACCTTAAGAAGAACCATCTCATCGACTTGAAACTCCAATGGTTTGCGTCTTTTATTCGCGTAACTCTTTTGACGACTTCTAGCCACCTCAAGATTATTATTGATTTTGGAGACTTTGTCGGGCGTTTCTTGAATAAGTTCTAGACTCGTAATAAGATTTTCACCAATCTCAGTCCAACAGATCGGATAACGACATTTACGACCATATAAAGCCTTGAATGGTGCCATCTTGATGCTTGAGTGGTAACTATTGTTATACGAGAATTCCGCTAACGGTAGATGCGTATCCCAGTCACCACCAAAGTCAAGGACACAAAGACGTAGCAAGTCCTCAAGAGTTTGAATTGTTCGCTCAGTTTGTCCGTCCGTTTGAGGATGGTAAGCCATACTTAAATCCAGTTGAGTACCCAAGAGTTCTTGCATGGAAGACCAGAAATGTGAAGTGAAACGAGCATCACGATCGGAGATAATATGCAACGGCACGCCATGACGACTCACAATTTCATCGATATAGATACGAGCCAACCTTGAGACTTTGTACGTGTCTCGTATAGGTATGAAATGTGCCGTTTTGGTCAAAAGGTCAACAATCACCCATATACTATCACGGCCTCGAGGAGTACGTGGTAACTTAGTTACGAAATCCAAGGATATATGTTCCCATTTCCACATAGGGATTTCAGGTTGTTCAAGCAAACCACTAGGCCGTTGATGTTCAGCCTTGACCCTTGCACACGTGAGGCATTTGGAGACATAAGATGCAATATCCTTCTTTATTCCTGGCCACCAATATTGGCCACGCATATCCATGTACATCTTATCGGACCCAGGGTGAATAGAATATCGTGTTTGATGAGCTTCGTTCATGATGAAGTGACTGAGATTATCGCGATTAGGAATCTAGAGCCGGTTCAAGAAATACCACATGCCATTCGGTTTTGTCTCCAATTATGACCGAATCTTAAATGTTAGTTCTTTATCCTTCCCTTCCTTGGTTAACGCCGCTTGTTGAGCCCCGTGGATGCAAAACTCGAGATCACTATCAATCCTTATATTTTGAAGCATGATAGTAGCCTCGTTAACATCCACGTGAATCTCGGTATCAAATTCTCCCAACGTGTCAACCATTGCCTTCGACCTTGAATTTCTTGAATTGAGACAGTCTTATTGTGGATCTTACGACTCAGCGCGTCGGCTACAACATTCGCCTTTCCAGGATGGTAACGAATGTCACAGTCGTAGTCGCTAATCAACTTAACTCAACGTGTTTGTCACATGTTGAGATCCTTTTGATTGAACACGTGTTGAGCACTCTTGTGGTCGGTGTAGACTATGCATTGCATCCTATAAAGGTAATGCCGCCAAATCTTCAAAGCAAATACCACGGCACCAAGTTTGAGATCGTGAGTTGTGTAGTTCACTTCATGAACCTTCAATTGGCTTGGCGCGTACGCTATGACCTTTCCTCGTTGCATGAGAACACAACCAAGACCTTGACTAGACGCATCGCAGTACACAGTGAAATCATCGTATCCATCGAGGAGGGTTAAAATAAGAGCATTACACAGTTTGCGTTTAAGTGTCTCGAAAGCCTCTTCTTGTTCGGGTCCCCACTCAAAAAGTCTATTCTTTTGAGTTAGCGCCGTAAGCGGTTTAGTAATCTTTGAAAAGTTTGCAATGAACCTACGGTAGTAACCCGCTAAACCCAGAAAAGAACGAACTTCGGTTGGGGTCGTGGGAACACACCAATTTTTCACGGCTTCTATTTTTGCAGGGGTCGACGTGAATTCCTTGGCTATTAATCATGTGACCTAGAAATTGAACTTCTTAGAGCTAGAATTCACATTTGGAGAACTTGTCATACAGTTTTTCATTCTTCAACAGATCGAGGACTTGATGCAAATGCGACTCGTGCTCAGTTTTTGTCTTGGAATAGATGAGAATATCATCGATAAATACGATCATGAATTTGTCCAAGTATGGTTTACACACTCGATTCATGAGATCCATGAAGACAGCAGGTGCATTAGTCAAGCCAAAGGCATAACCATAAACTCATAATGTCCATATCGAGTACGAAAAGCGGTCTTTGGAATATCCTTGTCGTAAACACGTAGTTGATGATATCCAGAATGTAGACCTATCTTCGAGAATTGTGTAGATCCTTGAAGTTGATCGAAGAGGTCATCGATTCGAGAAAGAGGGTATCGGTTCTTGATGGTGAGTTTGTTGAGTTCTCGATAGTCGATGCACATACGAAACGACCCATCTTTCTTCTTCACGATTAGGGTATCGGTTCTTGATGGTGAGTTTGTTGAGTTTGTCAGTTCCTTCCCCTTGGCTTTCGTGTTAACTAGTAAGCCATGAAGGCTATGTAATTTTTACTGAAGCACTTCCGGGCTTTGATGCAAGACATAAGATTGAGTCTTTGAGATGATCTCTCCCTAAAGGCTTTTAAGGTATCTCCCGATAGTAGAGGAATTCGAATGCACTTCTCGAAACAAATGATTTCCGCGTGCTGTTTGGCTAACCAATCCATGCCAATAATGATGTCGAAGCTCCCCAGTTGCATAGGAATAATATCTATAAGGAAATCATGCTCGTTAAGACTCAGGATGCAATCGTGTATTACGATGTCTACTACAACCGATTTTTCATCAGCGACTTCGACCATAATGGATCTTTCTAAATTAGAATGCGGCTTAGCAAGAATGGGCTCAAATTCTAAGGACACAAAACTCTTATCTGCACCCGAATCGAAAAGTACAGAGGCATATCTATTATTTACAAGGTACATACCTGCTTAGATAATAAACTATCATTGGCACATAGAAAGCATGCAGGAATTTTACAAGATAAAAGAACAATTAAAGAGAAAAGTGACGTACCATTCACCACTTCGTTGTTTGCTTGAGCTTGATTGGCGTTGATATTAAAAGCCCTTCCTCGAGCCGGTGGAACATTTCCCGCAAGGCGAGGACATTGTGGACGAAGATGCCCAGTTTTGCCACAGTTGTAGCTGGCTCAGTTGGCAATCATAGCAGCATTATTCAGGGCACGATGACAAGTAGCCACCAAATGCCCATACTTCCCGCATAAAGAACAGATTTGGCAGGGAGTGTTTCCCGCATGATGGTACTTGCAGGTGTTGCACATCTGATATGGTCCCGTATAAGCTCTTACCATGGGTGCTTGGTTGACAGCGATAGCTTGGCTTTGAGGGGCACTTGGTGCTGTCACAGCATAGTTGCGGGCCGGTATGAACTTGCGCTTCTTGCCCTTGAGCGATGCTTCAGTTTTCACCTCCTTTGTTGCTTCAGGGGTCGTCTTTGCAGTTGAGTTGGCACCCTTCACCGTCAAAGTGCCAGCCTTAATATGATTCTCAGTGAGCTGGGCAGTGATATTGATCGCCTCCTCTAAAGTTGTGGGCCTACTTCCCACCACAGCATCTTGGATTTGAGGCGGTACCCCCTTGATAAATTTCTCGATACTACGGAGTACAGTATCCACCATGTGTGGTAGAAGCATGCTCAGTTCGTGGTGGCGGTTGAAGTATGCCAAATGATTCCCGCTGTCCTGTTTAAGGTTCTAGAACTCCTCCTCTAGTTTCTGTAACTCACTTCTCAGGCAGAATTTTTGGACCATTAAGCCCTTAAACTCCTCCCAAGACAGTGCCAAAGCAACTTCAGCACCTCGGTTCCTTTTCTCACTATTCCACCAAGTAAGTGCCCGTTGTTAAAGGAAACTCGCAGCATAGCAGACTTTGAACTCCTCGGGACACTCACTATTGATAAACGTATTTTACATGCTCTCGAACCACTCGAGAAGTCCAGTGGCTCCCTCCTTTCCACTAAAGCTAGTGGGTTTACAAGAGTTGAAATGCTTAAAGGTGCAGGTACGGTTCTTCCCACCTTGTGTAACACCCGAATTTTTATAAAGGCCAAAGTTGAAGGGTGAAAAGTGTAAAATAGTACAAAAGTCAAAAGTGGGTGTATAAAGGGCATGGTCACCCATGCTCTTTCTGCTGCTGCTTTCCGAAGAAGAAAAGAAAGAAAGAAAGCTGGGTTTTGTGTTTTCTCTCGGTCGAATTGTGAAGAAGAATCCTCAAGGTTAGTAGGTTTTTGTGATTAATTGGTTCGGTTTCTATGAGGTTTCAACCTTAGAAACTGATTTCTATGTGTTCTTGGTGTTTGGTGTTTGTTTTGGCTTGTTCTAGGTGTTTGAACTCTTGTGCACGCAAGTTGGGAGGAGATTCACCTGTTTGCTGTAATAGGTGAGTTCTAGGACCCCGATTCTCTGTTTTTAAACTTCCTTGGGGGCTGAAAATGTATTTAAAATGTTTTACAACCATCGTGTATGTTGATTGCTTACGTATGTGTATGAATTTATGTGTTTATGAGGTTGTAAGCTTGTTCTAAGAGTTTAGCATGATAGATCGATGTTAAGAATGTATGAAAATGAGGTTTTAGAACTGGTTATAGCATAAGTCTCATTTACTGATTTGATGGTTCATCCGCATTTACACCGTGATAATTGCATGTGTTTTGTTCACCCGCATTCACCTTCGTTCAGCCGCATTTGCCTAAATTCAGCCTAAGTGTTCATCAGCATTTCTTTTTATACATGCGCATTTGCTACAGTGTCCATCAGCATTTCTTTTACGACAGAATAATTACCAAGTGTTCATCCGCATTTGCAAGTTGTTTATCCGCATTAGTTTTGTTCATCCGCATTTGCAAGTTGTTCATCCGCATTGGTTCCGTTCATCCGCATTTCTTTAGGACTTAAGAAATTTTCTGGAATTTTGGAAGATCAGAAATTAGGATTTGACCATGGTTGACTTGATGCTTTTATTTGGTTATCTTATGCATGATGTGGGCTGCCCTTATGTGCCTATTATGATACTATTGTATGGCCTTATGTGGTTTGCTCGTAATTATGAAGTATT
This sequence comes from Flaveria sonorensis, assembly GCA_025506505.1. NCBI lineage: Eukaryota > Viridiplantae > Streptophyta > Magnoliopsida > Asterales > Asteraceae > Flaveria > Flaveria sonorensis. Next base: position 22,418,790 of record CM046439.1, on the reverse strand, counting down.
ATTAATCATGTGAAAGATTAATATTAATGAAAAGTGGAACTTAAAGAATGAAAGACTTGCAAGTAAAAATTTACAGGAGGTGCACGACCATGTTGTCGTTAGCTCAACTGTGTACGGTTTAGCTAACCCAAAGGATGTACACAGGGTCAATCTTTAAGATTGAGGGGATCACTGTTGTTGCCCCGATACTGGTGCCAGCATATGTGCACAACGGATGGAGTCTATTTATAGACTTCAAGGCCCAGTACCAGGTTTATGTGCATTTTATGGGGGGTATAGCACTTGGTTCCATATCGACAGTGAAAGATAATAATAATAAGCAAGAAAGAGAATGGTGATAATGTAATGGATATCATTTGTATGTATGATGTGTGATCACATCCGAAGGAAAGATAAGATATTTTCTTTAAGAAGTATTTTGTATACAAAGCTATCAAGGTGTTTTTTTTTTATTTATAAACTTGAACTCACTCAGCAAGGCTGACTTTTATGCGTTTTCAATTGGCAGGTAATATTGCTGAGGATGGCACTCGGGGAGGCTACTCGCCGGGGCAAGGCTGACATCCATTCATGAATATAACATTGTTGTTTTGTAATGCAAACTAATGATCTTTTGTAACTGTACCAAACATGTATTACTTAGCAACAGCATTTACGAATTTATGAATGGCTTTTAAATGTTTAAATTCCGCTGCATCGTGATAATGAATTATGAAGTGCTTTATGAATAGTGCTGTGAATGTCCAACTGTGAGGTCTCTGGGAACGAGGCCTTACAAGTTGGTATCAGAGCCAAAGTTTAAGAGAAATAGGTAAATATTTTCAAAAACCTAAACTTAAACTGAAAATGGGACCGAATGGAGGGATGCCAGCCCGAGTAGCTACGTGCCATCAGGTATTTCTTTTATTATGATAACCGGTATTATGTGCGCATGCTATTTGATTTATGTGCTTTAGTAGATTTGAATACTGATGTAGTCAGGATTGGAAATGCTCGGGGAATGAAGAGTAAAGTAAGTGGCTAATCACAACTGGCCACTGTAATTAGGGACCTACTATACTTAACGTTAACTGAGCTATTACCTTGAATGACCGTGTGGGTGTTTGGATCTTATAGTGTTAGAGGATGGCTGGAGGTAGATCATCTAAGGCTTCTAGAGGTGGTGTGCGGGGTGGTCGTGCTGGCAGACCCCGGGCCGTAAAGAACATGGCAAGAACTACAGAGACGACTCCTACTGAGCTTGAGCCTCATCACCCGGAGGGAGTGGATGAGAGTGCCAATTTTAGGGGCTCAGTGAAAGAGGCAGTGGTGGAGGAGGTTCACCAAGTCATGCAGGCGATCCTACCGTCTGTCGTGACTGAAGTGGTCCGGGCCGTAAGGAAGGATGTGAGGAAAGAAAGAGAGGAAGAGAGAAGGGCTGCTACTAGGAGAAGGGAGAATGAGGAAAATCATGATGATAAGGAGGAGATAAATGCCGAAAGGGGAGCCTCCAGTGATGAAGAAGATGTAGAGGTGCGGGAAACCGTGAGGGGATGCAGCTATGGGGCATTCCAACGGTGTAAACCCCTTACTTTTGACGGCAATGGTAACGCTGCTACTGCCCACCGCTAGGTTAGAAAGATGGAGGTAGTGTTGGATATTAGTGAGTGCAGGGAGGATCAGAAGGTGAAATTTGCCACTCACTCAATTTTCGACTCGGCTCTGTGTTGGTGGGACAATCTTGTCCAAGCCGAGGGCAACAGGGCTGTAGGAAGGATGAGATGGAGTGAACTGAAAAGGTTAGTGATTAAGGAATTCTATCCTCATCGAGAACTCGACAAGATAGAGAGAGAGTTTCTACAGCTTGAAGCGGGAACCATGACCCACTAGCAATATACCACCAAGTTTAACGAAATGGCAAGGCTGGTGCCCGATCAAGTTACACCGGCTTCAAGGAAGATCAAGCGGTATATTCAGGGTTGCCTGCTGACATCCGTAGGCACTTGATCGCTGCCCGACTAAGCACTTTTAGGTTGGCGGTGGATTTAGCTGGGAGACTGTATGATGAAAGAAAAGTGGAGGTGGTGGAGGTGAAGAAGACGGGTGGTAATAACAGGAGTTGGAACGGGAAGAGATTCGGGCACGGTGGTTTCAACCCGAACAGTAAAAGGCCGAGGATGGATGATCGCTGAGAGGTTACTGCAAGCTCGGGGTTGAGGAGGTGTGATAAGTATGGGAAGGAACATAGCAGGGAATGCCGGTTGGGAATGAATGTCTGCTACAAATGTGGCAAGCTCGGTCATATTTCAAAGATGTGTGGAGCCCCACAGTGCTTTAACTGTGGTGAAGTGGGCCATAGGAACAAGGATTGCAAGAAGCTAAGGGCTGAAAGTTCTGGGTTAAGAAGAGGCCGAAAGAAAGAGGGCAGAGGGCAAGTGGAAGGGCCTTCACGATGACCCGAGAGGAAGCCCGGGTAGACCCTGACGTCGTGTCAGGTGTGTTTCTTGTAAACCAAACTTGTGCCTCTGTATTATTTGATTTTGGTGCTAGTAGGAGTTTCATATCTGCTTCCTTCTATGCTAAATTACCTGTTAGTAGTAGAAGAACTGATGAGCCATTTGATGTAGAAACTGCTATTGGTAAGTCTACCAGAATCTCTGATATGATTGAGGATTGTGGCATAGAGTTAGAAGGCCATAGGTTCTCTGCTAAACTATTTGTGATGCCCCTAGGCGGATTTGATGTAGTTTTGGGGATGGATTGGTTGGCAGCCTATGAGGCAAACATCGTGTGTCGGAAGAAGATGATTCAGTTAGTTGCACCCGATGGGAGTTCAGTGATAGTTTATGGTGATCGCGTCACTACGGTTCCGAAAGTGATTTCGATGGCAGTGGCAGAGAAGTGTAAGAGGCGCGGATGTTGTGCCTACTTGGCATACATAAAGGATGTGGACGTGTCGATACCACAATTATCGGAAGTGCCAGTGGTACGTGATTTCCCGGATATGTTTCCCGAAGATCTACCAGGCGTGCTACCGGACCGTGAGATAGAATTTCAGATCGACCTGATACCGGTGCACAACCCGTTGCCAAGGCACCGTATCGGTTAGCTCCGACCGAGATGAAAGAACTGATGGATCAGCTACAGGAACTGATGGATAAGGGTTTTATTAGACCAAGTATCTCTCCTTCGGGTGCTCTGGTATTATTCGTAAAGAAGAAAGACGTTAGTATGAGAATGGTATAGACTACCGGGAGTTGAACAAGTTGACAGTGAAGAACAGATACCCCCTACCAAGGATTGATGACCTGTTTGATCAGCTTCAAGGTGCCAGTTGGTTTTCCCGAATAGATCTTCGATCTGGCTACCATTAGCTGAAGGTAAAGGAACAAGATATCCCGAAGACAGCGTTCCGCACGCGTTATGGACATTACGAGTTTCTCGTTATGTCATTCGGTTTAACTAATGCGCCAGCTGCCTTATGGATCTGATGAACCGAGTGTGTCGGCCGATGTTAGATAAATCAGTGATTGTGTTTATTGATGATATTCTGATTTATTCGAAGAGTAAAGAAGAACATGCCAGCCACATACGTGAAGTGTTGGAGACACTTAGAAAGGAGAAGTTGTATGCTAAATTCTCTAAGTGTGCTTTTTGGTTGCGAGAAGTTCAATTTCTAGGTCATGTGGTGAATATCGAAGGAATTATGGTGGACCCGGCAAAGGTTGAGGCAGTAATGCAATGGAAGTCTCCAAAGACACCATCCGAGATTCGTAGTTTCTTGGGTTTGGAGGGTTACTACCGAAGGTATATCCAAGACTTTTCCAAGATAGCCTCACCTTTGACTAAGTTGACATGCAAGGATGTGAAGTTTGTGTGGGGAAGAGAACAGGAGGACGCTTTTGAGGAGTTAAAAGCAAGATTAACTCAAGCTCCTGTTTTGACATTACCTGAAGGGAGTGAAGACTTAGTGGTGTATTCGGATGCATCTTATTCGGGACTGGGTTGCGAGCTAATGCAACGTGGACGAGTGATAGCTTACGCGTCCCGTCAGTTAAAGACCCACGAAGTTAATTACCCCACTCATGATTTAGAATTGGCTACGGTGGTCTTTGCATTGAAGATTTGGAGGCACTACTTATATGGGACCAAGTTCACAATCTTCACGGATCACAAGAGCTTGAAATACTTTTTCGAGCAGAAAGATCTCAATATGAGGCAGAGAAGGTGGTTAGAGTTGATCAAAGACTATGATTGTGAGATCCATTACCACCCGGGCAAGGCCAACGTAATGGCCGATGCCCTTAGCCGGAAGGAGAGATCCGAACTGATTCGGGTAAAGGCGTATCAGTTGGTGATGACCTCAGAGGTGATAACGCAAGTTAAAGAGTTTCAAAATGAGGCGTTAAAAGAAGATCGCCTCAACTCGAACGAATGAGAGGTCTAGTTGAAGAATTGGGGGAGAATACCCACGGTGTTAAAACCTGCTTTGGGCGAATGTGGATTCCTCAATATGGGAATCTACGTGGGAGAATTATGGACGAAGCTCATAAAAATCGATACTCCATTCATCCCGGTGCTACCAAGATGTATCAAGACATGAAGAAAGACTACTGGTGGTCGGGTATGAAACATGACGTGGCAGAGTATGTAAGTAAGTGCTTTACTTGCTTGCAAGTGAAGGCAGAACATCAGAAACCATAGGGGAAGATCCAACCGTTGGATATACCCGAGTGGAAGTGGGAGCACATCACCATGGACTTCATAATGAAGCTACCCCGTACTGCGAAGGTGCGATACCATCTGGGTGATAGTTGACGATTGACAAAGAGTGCTCACTTCCTACCGATCCACGAGACGTATTCCTCCGAGAGACTGGCGGACCTGTTCATCAAAGAGATTGTAGCTTGCCATGGTGTGCCGGTGTCTATTGTGTCAGATCGTGACACCCGTTTCACATCGAAGTTTTGGAAGAAATTCCATGATGCCATGGGGACGAGACTACACATTAGCACGGCTTACCATCCTCAGACAGATGGCCAGTCTGAGCGGATGATTCAGACGCTCGAGGATATGCTCCGGGCATGTATGATCGACTTTGGAGGGAGTTGGGATGATCACCTACCGTTGACTGAGTTCTCGTACAACAATAGTTATCATGCCAGCATTGGTATGCCACCATACGAGATGCTGTACGGTAGGACGTGTAGAACGCCCGTGTGTTGGGGAGACATTGGGCAGAAAGAATTGGGAAGCATTGAGGTGATTGAGGCTACAACTGAGAAGCTGGAAAAGATCAAAGCCTTTATGAAGGCAGCCAAAGATAGGCAAAAGTCGTATGCCGATAAGAGGCGTACACCCATTGAGTTCAACGTGGGTGATAAAGTTATGTTTAAAGGTCTTGCCTTGGAAAGGGATCATCTGGTTCCAGAAGAGGGGCAAGTTGAGTCCAAGATACATAGGGCCTTTCGAATCATTGCACGAGTAGGAGAGGGGCCTATCGCCTGGAATTGCAGATGAGTTGAGTGGGATTCACCCGAGTTCCATGTATCTCATCCGAGAAAATGCTTAGCCGATGAAGATATGATTGTGCCACTAGAGGATATCAAAGTGGATGAAAGACTTAACTACGTGGAGCAACCAGTGGTCATCATAGACAGGAAGGAGAAAAGATTGAGAAATAAAGTGGTTTCGCTTGTACGTGTGTAGTGGGAACACCGGAAGGGTTCTGAGTCTACATGGGAGACTGAAGAAGAAATGAGGCAAGGAGGGTAGACTTGTAACACCCGAATTTTTATAAAGGCCAAAGTTGAAGGGTGAATAGTGTAAAATAGTACAAAAGTCAAAAGTGGGTGTATAAAGAGCATGGTCACCCATGCTCTTTCTGCTGCTACTTTCCGAAGATGAAAAGAAAGAAAGAAAGCTGGGTTTTCTGTTTTCTCTCGGTCGAATTGTGAAGAAGAATCCTCAAGGTTAGTAGGTTTTGTGATTAATTGGTTCGGTTTCTATGAGGTTTCAACCTTAGAAACTGATTTCTATGTGTTCTTGGTGTTTGGTGTTGTTTTGGCTTGTTCTAGGTGTTTGAACTCTTGTGCACGTAAGTTGGAGGAGATTCACTGTTTGCTGCAATAGGTGAGTTCTAGGACCCCGATTCTCTGTTTAAAACTTCTTTGGGGGCTGAAAATGCATTTAAAATGTTTACAACCACGTGTATGTTGACTGCTTACGTATGTGTATGAATTTCTGTGTTTATGAGGTTGTAAGCTTGTTCTAACAGTTTAGCATGATAGATCGATGTTAAGAATGTATGAAAATGAGGTTTTAGAACTGGTTATAGCATAAGTCTCATTTACTGATCTGATGGTTCATCCGCATTTACACGTGATAATTGCAGGTTTTGTTCACCCGCATTCACCTTTGTTCAGCCGCATTTGCCTAAATTCAGCCTAAGTGTTCATCAGCATTTCTTTTTAACATGCGCATTTGCTACAGTGTCCATCGGCATTCTTTTACGACAGAATAATTACCAAGTGTTCATTGCATTTGCACGTGTTTATCCGCATTAGTTTGTTCATCCGCATTTACAACTGTTCATCCGCATTGGTTGTGTTCATCCGCATTTCTTTAGGACTTAAGAAATTTTCTGGAATTTTGGAAGATGAGAAATTAGGATTTGACCATGGTTGACTTGATGCTTTTATTTGGTTATCTTATGCATGATGTGGGCTGCCCTTATGTGCCTATTATGATACTATTGTGTGGCCTTATGTGGTTGCTCGTAATTATGAAGTATTATTAATCAAGTGAAATATTAATATTAACGAAAAGTGGAACTTAAAGAATGAAAGACTTGCAAGTAAAAATTTACAGGAGGTGCACGACCATGTTATCGTTAGCTCAACTGTGTACGGTTTAGCTAACCTAAAGGATGTACACAGGGTCAATCTTTAAGATTGAGCGGACCACTGTTGATGCCCCGGTACTGGTGCCAACATATGTGCACCACGGATGAAGTCTATTTATAGACTTCAAGGCCCAGTACCAGGTTTATGCGCATTTTATGGGGGGTATAGCACTTGGTTCCATATCGACAGTGAAAGATAATAATAATAAGCAAGAAAGAGAATGTTGATAATGTAATGGATATGATTTGTATGTATGATGTGTGATCACATCCGAAAGAAAGATAAGATATTTTCTTTAAGAAGTATTTTGTATACAAAGCTATCAAGGTATTTTTATGATTTTAAAACTTGAACTCACTCAGCAAGGCTGACTTTTATGCGTTTTCAGTTGGCAGGTAATATTACTAAGGATGGCACTCGGGGAGGCTACTGGCCGGGGCAAGGCTGACATCCATTCATGAATATAACATTGTTGTTTTGTAATGCAAACTAATGATCTTTTGTAACTGTTTCGAACATGTATTACTTAGCAACAGCGTTTACGAATTTATGAATGGCTTTTAAATGTTTAAATTCGCTGCATCGTGATAATGAATATGAAGTGCTTTATGAAAAAGTGCAATGCAAATGTCCAACTGTGAGGTCTCTGGGAACGGGGGGCCTTACACCGTGCTTATTGCTATTCTCACCATGACCATTTTTACCATCACCACCATTATTTCCATTCGCGTTGTTACTATTGTTGGCCATTAAAGTGCTACTAAGTTTAGCAACCATGGTCGGGAGTACAGCAGCCATTGGACGGGCGATCATCACGGCAAGTTTGCGGTCGGATGGTACCACGCTTTCTTTGGGGACGAGAATTCTAAAAATAGAAATAAAGAAATATTAGAATTCGTAATAAACCAGTTCAAGAAATCAAGAATTTTTATTTTATAAATATAACCAAGATGGTTCCAATTGGTTACCACATAGCCAATAGGAACCATGGGACATGTCAAGGTGACTTAATCCCAATTACCTGGAGAAGATGTGTATGTTGACATAATTTAGTACTCATTCCAGAAATCCCCAGGAAAATAAAAAGGTCCCGCAATGAGATTTATACGGACATGCTTGCCTTAGTGGAGGGCTTTTTGCCAGGAAATCCAGAATACAGGTGTTTATGTGTCACACACTTCTCTATAGGCTACTAGAATAAAACCTCGATGAGATTTTCAAGATTTAGGACATATCGTCAAAGGAATTTTCTCCAATCGATAAGATGCGTAAAAAATTCCACCACGTAGTCGAGAATAATGTTTAGAAAAGATTAGTGCGGTGTTAGAACTTAAAGGCATACGAAGAGGATTAGGAAGTTGGGGTATACAAGGTTCAAGTATATCCCTAAGGCACCATTTCTAAATATAAAACAAATAGTACATAAGGGATTTATCAAGCAAACATGTAACAACATAGATAGGCATATAAGCAAACTTCCAAGATTATAGCAAATTATTCATGAAAAAGGTTAACCA